>JBAMMX010000006.1:10285889-12918389 GCA_037126225.1 Dillenia turbinata
TCAATTCAGAATATTAACCCCCGAGATTTTCGGATCCGCTTGATAAAGAAGGTAGGATAGAAGTCTCTCAGTGGCGCACGTCTCTCAGAGGTATAAGTGATCCCAAAAACTCTTAGAACAAGGTACGCTCTCTAAACCTAACATAGAGGGCACACTGACCACAAGAAACAACCTCTCTCAGTCTGTTTTCTTTCAATCGAAAATCACTCTTTACTGACTTGAGTGTTGGAATCTCCCTACCGGAGCACCCTCCGACGGTTCTTATAAGTATATCCATTTATCGATGGCTACTATTTGAGTCAACAAGGAGTCGGTATTTTTGGAGTCATTGTAGGAGGACACATCCCTATGCCCGCCGAACCTACCGTTCTCCCAGTAACGAATCCTCCAATTCACAATCCTGTGCTTTCTTCCCGACCGTTGCATCC
Source organism: Dillenia turbinata (assembly GCA_037126225.1). NCBI lineage: Eukaryota > Viridiplantae > Streptophyta > Magnoliopsida > Dilleniales > Dilleniaceae > Dillenia > Dillenia turbinata. The sequence continues at coordinate 10,286,318 of JBAMMX010000006.1, forward strand.
GGAGTTAATTCCGCGATATGCAAATCAAGAACAACAAGTCATAGCCTCATGAACAGAACAGGCAGACCAGCCCCAAATGGAAAGATTGGTGTCTGGAATCCAAATAATGAGTAAACAGTTAGAAGGACTTAGTCGAGCCCTTGGGCCGGACAACCACTCATCTGCTGCAGAATCCGAATATAAACAACCTCCTAGATGAGAATTTCCGGAACCATCGGCGACCTCTCAATACGACCCCCAAGACCTAAAAAGGTAGATTGAACAGCTCGTGGCTGCTGAGCTAAAAAGAGCAGGCGTAAAGGATATGGAAGATCCCCAACGCTCCCTAGGTGAATCGTCATTCGATGCAAAGATCTTGTCAGAATCAACGCCAAGAGATATCCTTCTGCCTCCCATGGAGCGATATGACGGGACAAATGACCTCCGCGACCATTCCGTCCATTTCATAACAGTGATGGTCTCTAGAGACCTCTCGGATGCCGTGATGTGCAAACACTTCCCTACCACTCTTAAGGGTAATACCCTAACTTGGTTCAATTCTCTTTCCCTACTCAGTATCAAGAGTTTCGCATACAACTTGACAACAATTTGAGGCCCACTTTGTAATCAGTCGAGGGGCGAAACAAAAATCTACATCCCTCTTATCATTACATCAATGGAAAGAGGAACCTCTTAGAAACTTCATGGAGAGATTTAAGACAGAAATGTTGAAAGTCCCTGATCTGGACCATAACATCGCTTTGGCCGCGCTCCTAATGGGCTTGCGCTCCTCTGATATGAAGGTCTCCATTACAAAGAAGCCTCCAGCATCCATCTAAGAATTTTACTCCTGAGCGGAGAAATATATTACTGCGGAAGAAGTAGAGGCCTTCGATCAGCAAAAAGGCTGCCATAGCAAAAAAGAACGTTGCCGGTCACCACGCCGGCGTTCCTCAAAAAGAGGCAAACAAGGAACTCCACCTTCGCAAAGGTTCAGCATCTACACCCCACTGAGCAAAACCCCAAATTGGGTTTTGTATCAAATAAAAACAAATCATATGTCAGATAACCCCCTCGTCTAGCGGAAGAATATCCTAAAAAGGACAAATTTAAATATTGTCATTTCAATAGGGACTACGGTCACATAACCGATAAGTGTAAAAGATTCAAGGATGAACTGGAATTCTTGGTCTGCAGTGGAAAACTACAAAAGTTCATCAGTACAGAAGGAAGAAACTTGCCTTCCCCGAACAAGCATGATGCACCAAGGGAGAATGAGCTGCTTCATAGGTCAGATCCCAGACCATCACACGAGGAACCAGGAGAGGCGATCCTCCAAGTCCACAACGAAGATGCCTGGCACGAGCCTTATGTTCCCGTTAGCCTCTGTCCAGCATATGACTCGGACTTCCTAACACTTTTCCTTTAATGAAAATTTTGATATTTGCTACTACTTATTAACCGTGCATGGCCTGAGACTTCAAATTACCTTCGAAGAAAACACTCTCCGAACAGTCGGACGCGGCCCTAATTCCTAAAGTCTCTAATTGACTGGAGGGTCTCAGTCACCCAGATCTTCCGAACGAATGTGTCGCTAATAAGGGATGGAACTCCCCAGACAGGCGGACACGGCCCTAACTCCTAAAGTCTCTAATCGACCGAAGGGTCTCAGTCGCCCAGATCTTCCGATTGAATGTGTCACTAATAAGGGATAGAACTCCCCGAACAGGTGGACGCAGCCCTAATTCCTAAAGTCTCTAATCGACCGGAGGGTCTTAGTCACCCAGATCTTCCGAACGAATGTGTGCTAATAAGGGATGGAACTCTCCGAACGGGCGGACACGACCCTAACTCCTAAAGTCTCTAATCGACTGGAGGGCCTCAGTCGCCCAGATCTTCCGAATGAATGTGTCGTTAATAAGGGATGGAACTCTCCGAACGGGCGGACATGACCCTAACTGCTAAAGTCTCTAATCGATCGGAGGGTCTCAATCGCCCAGATCTTCCGAATAAATGTGTCGTTAATAAGAGATGGAACTCCCCGAACGTGCGGACAAGACCCTAATTCCTAAAGTCTCTAATCGACTGGAGGGTCTCAGTCGCCCAGATCTTTCGAACGAATATGTCGCTAATAAGGGATGAAACTCCCCGAATTGGCGGACATGGTCCTAATTCCTAAAGTCTCTAATCGACCGAAAGGACTCAGCCGCCCAGATCTTTCCAACGAATGCGTCGCTAATAAGGGATGAAACTCTCCGAACGGGCGGACACGACTCTAACTCCTAAAGTCTATAATCGACCGGAGGGTCTCAATCGTCCAGATATTCCGAACGAATGTGTCACTAATAAAGGATGGAACTCCCCGAACGGATGGGCATGGCTCTAACTTCTAAAGTCCCTAATTGAGCGGAGGGTCTTAGTCGTCCAGATCTTCCGAACGAATGTGTCGCTAATAAGGGATGAAACTCCCCAAAAAGGCGGACATGGCCCTCATTCCTAAAGTCTCTAATTGACCGGAGGGCCTCCGTCGCCCAGATCTTCCTAAGGGATGGAACTCCCCAAACAGGCGGACACGGCCCTAACTCCTAAAGTCTCTAATCGATCGGAGGGTCTCAATCCAGATCTTCCGAACGAATGTGTCGCTAATAAGGGATGAAACTTCCCGAATGGGCGGACACAGCCTTACCTGCTAAAGTCTCTAATTGGTTGAAGGGCCTCAGTCGCCCGGGCCTTTTGAGAAAACATCTCCGAACCAATCTCCTAAAAACAGGCCGAAGCAACTCTAATTCCAAAAGTTTTCAATAACACACCAGAATGAGCACATCATCAGAGGAGATTCTCCCGACCTCGTTTGGCTAGCAAAATATCAGAAGTTCCTTGATGATTATTACATTTCAATGAATCATAGGATAAAAAGTCCTCATTCCACAAAATTACAAAAGAACGAAAGGGGCACAAAAAATAACAGGAGCGGAGCTCAAATCCGCTGATCCTTCAAGAGGGAGTAAAGTTTCGTATCGACCAATCTCTCAAAGAATCTCTTCAGTGCATTTCAGGCGCTCATGCAACTTACGTTGATAAAGTTGGAGGACGACAGTATCTTTGGCAGTAGAAATCTTGAGGTCAACTATCTCTTGTTCGGTCCTTCGAAGGGACTCTTCCTGTAAACGAGCTAACGTTTCAGCAGCTGCTAGCCGCGCTTTTCAAGCGTATGCCTCCGTTTCCAATTCCTTACAACGAACTTGAACCGAAGCGAGGTCTTCCCGAAGGCGCTTGATCTACCTGTCTTTGACCTCTCCAATGGTCTTCTTTTGGTTCTTCAAAGCGTCTTTCAGCGCCAACACTTGGTCACTCATACAAGAAAATTGTTAATCCCGCTCTGCCCTCAACTTTCTCTGAAACTCAGCCAGGGCAGAGGTCTAAAAATAAGACACGACGGTCAAAGTCACAAGACAGTAAAGATCAGACTTCAACTCACACAAAGAAAATACTTACTGTAAGGTAAAGAGATTGGATGACACTGTCGGTACATTCGAGAGGCATCTTTCGGAGGGCGGATTTCGAAGGAAGCTGGAAACGCTCAGCCAACTGTAACCCTTCCTGCAGATCAACAAGATTGAAATTGTGGCCCCCCATGAAGACCGCCACTGATCCTTCTTTGGAATTCCGTCCTTCTCCAATCAAAATAGGTGGAGGAACGCAATAGTCGTCTAGTACATTGACCAAAAGACATTGAGACCCCCGTGGGGACTATCCCGAAGCTTCTTCCGGAATGGAAACAGAAGGTTGCGTCACCGAAGACTCTTCCGACCTTTGCGAATCTTGAACCGGAATGTTCTCAGTCATTTCGAAAAATCCCTCATCGGAACCGCCTCCTTCTCTGACCGTGGTAGACGCACCGAAGGCCTCGTTGACTAGATGACCCCCTCCTATTTCAGAATGCTCGTGGGACAGTACATGCTCTCCAGATTCGGCTTGTTCTTCTTTCCCAGCAGGTGGACTAGGCACCCTAGTATTAGACTTTTTCTGCTGGAGCTCAGGGGAAGCATCAACCGCCTTCCTCTTTGCATGAGACCGTATTCCCGCTCAGTAGATATTTCATCAAGAAGACGGGCATCAATGTCCAGCACAGTGTCGACCAAGTTTTTTCCCTGTTGTTCTAATAAAAGGGGCTTGGTGATTTGGCTTGACTCATCCTTGAGAAGATTGGATAGTATCAACATGTCGTATCTCACCAAACTATCCACCCACAAACTCTTACAACTAGCCTCACAATAACGGGTCAAAACACGCAAAAAATGGAGTGACGAAGAAGAGGTGGGACTTTCTCGTTCAAAAAGGGCACCTAGTTAGCATCTAGAAATGCAGGAAGAAAATCCCTATTCAGAAATCTAATGAAGAAAAACTTCTGCATCCTGTACTTATCCTGAGACTCGCCATAGAAAAACTTCCAGTGAGACTCCCGACGAGTCTGAAGTTTATACCAACCGTGAATAGATCCTTTGGAGCTACATCGCCCCAAGAAAAACAGAGCCCCTAAAATCTCCAGGTCGAAACGAATACGAAAAAATCCTAACAAGGAAATTAGGGCAATCACAAATCACCAAGCACTTGGGATAAGCAGTGAGGGATGAATGTTCCAATACCTCAAGATCTCTGTCAGTAGGCTCATATATGAAATCTTCAAACTATATTTCACACACTATTTATACATTGGGACACAGCCCTCGGGACAAGACTCGCTCTATCCCCTTCACCAGGCAATACAAATTCGAAGTCGCTTCTGAGTGACATTTCCTTCTTGACTTATATCAAATTCTCTTTGGTCATAATATTCTATATGTTGTCTATGCTATGGAATGAGGAGACGTCTGTCGACATTTTTTGCTAAAAGAGAAAGCTTTTCGAAGAAAAAAGGAAAAGTTGTATTTTCTAAGGAACGAAAACTCTTACAAGACGTATAGAAGACAGTTCGTGGAAATCGAAAGGGATATTCCTTTTTCAAGAATTGTCACTCATGGCGCTTCTTCTCCCAAGAATATTATGAGTTGGGGGCAAATGATGGTACGTAACCCAAAAGTCCAAACCAAAAGAGTCAATTCTCAAAAGAGCCCACGAAGGACATCTATGGACCGATGTTTAACGACCGTCATGACAATCTACCAAAGGGCTATAGTCGCCCAGATGATCTACTGAGGGGTCTCAGTCGTCCGGGTCTCCTGAACGATAGGGCTTCAATTGCCCCGTTAACCGATCGTGACTCATCGAGCAGAGACAGTCACCTCGATCAATTAATTCAATGTCAACCCTCTAACTGGACAAGTCTCGAAGGCCCCTTATCGTTCGAGCGATCGAACAATACGCAACACTCCAAACGATTCTAATGGAAGGTCAGAATTTCTTTAATTTCAGTCTCCTATTCCATAATGGCAAATCTTGGATCTTCCTGATTAGGAAAGTGATCAATTCAGAATATTAATTTCTGAAATTCTCAGATCTGCTCGATAAAGAAGGTAGGGTAGAAATCCCTCAGCGGCGCACGTCTCTTAGAGGTATAAGTGATCCCCAAAACTCTCAGAATAAGGTACGCTCTCTAAGCCTAATACGGGGAGCACACTGACCACAGGAAACAACTTTTACTCAACTCTTAGTCTGTTTTCTTTCAATCGAAAACCGCTCTTTATTGAATTGAACGTCGGAATCTCCCTGCCGGAGTACCCTCCAGCGGTTCTTGCAGTTGTATCCATCCATCGACGGTTACTGTTCGAGTCAATAAGGAGCCGGTATCTGTGGAGTTATAACCCACCTCTATCAAAACTTATTGCACCTATTTGTACATATATAAGATTTTAAATTAAAAAACATTGTTAAATTAAAAATACTGGAGAAACAAAATAGAAATATTTAAGAAAAAAAAGTATAGATGAATTAATAAATTAGATAAAAATAAAATAATGAGAAACAAAACTTAAAAAAAAAATATGACACAAAAGTATAAGAAGATACTTAATTTTTTTTTTCTAAATATTCTCATATGTGTAGAACGAAATAGTTTACTTTTTGGATTTCGTTACTTTATTTTTCCCTAATTTATTATCCTCCTATGTGTGTGTGTATACATTTTGCTCAGTGGAAGAATGTAGCCTACATGTATATAACAAGGGTAATTCTTTCCATGCACTTCTTAAATAAACTAGAATCCGTGATTCAAATTTACTCGCTTAAAAGGATTTCAAGGTGTATTAATTTCTGAATTATATTTCTATACTTTATAATCAAAATGAAGTTTTAGAAAATATACTCGTACATATAACAATTTGACATGTGTGGTTGAGAAAAACAACTTGGGAGACAACATTTACCTTCATATTTCTGCATTTTTTTTTTCTATAAAAACTATTCTTTAACCTTCTATAGTTAAATTAAGAAAAATTTTTCATTTTGAAAGAGAATGGTGAGAGGTTTTGTACGGGACACCAAACGAAATATAAGGGTGTTGAATTTGGGATCACAGTCTGTTGGGGCAAGATGTCCAGGCCAGGCCCACCGCTTCCCTCGAGCAAGCTTACACCGAGTTGGCCCATATTAACCTCATTCAAACAAATGTTGGCAGCTCGGCTCCAGTGGGTAACATAGCCTGTTCTCTCTCTCTCTCTTCTATCCCAAGACTCGAATTCAAGACATCTAGAAGAAGAAGAAGAATGATATCAATTAAATTATACATATTATCTCATTTTAACATTAACCTAAAATTTTATAATATAACTCTAAGCACAAATAAAATTAAATAAATAAATAAAGAAATCAACACTTTCACTTTTAAAGAAAATTAGTTGTTATTTTCACTAATATTGCTTTATTTGTTGTAGTTTTCTTATTTATTAAGTTTTATTGTCATAAGACCGGACAAGATTTGTTTTCATTTATACTCAGATGCTTTTAATTTTATATTAAATGTTATTTTAAAAAAAAATATTATATAAAATTTATAAAAAAAATTAATCAATAAAATAAAGAGAGCAGAGAAGGGGAGACACAGAGGAGCAAAGTGATCCACATCCCTTTAAAATGAGGAAAAATATTGGGGGAGCAATGTTTTACCTACCACCGGACAAGAGTGTAAATGAAATAGAGTCGCATATGCATAATGACAATTTGAAAAAGTAATAATAATCAAGCAAAATAAGTATTTCTATAATATTTATATTGATAAATAATTAATAAGTAAATAACAAAATCGTTTTCAAAAATAAGTGTGGAAAAATAAGGTGCAGAAAAAGTATGTCTGAGTGTATGTGTGTGTGTGTGTGAAGTGTTGCGATGGTGTGTCATTTGTTTTCTTAATAAATCATTTTTCAAATGCACAACACAAGTTGAATAGTGTCCTCTCTTCTTACTTACCACTATCGCGGTACAACATCAATAATTGAAATTAAAAGAAAATGCAAGGCGCAGAAAAAAGATGGATCTAAAGTGAGTGACAACGCATATCCACTAGAAACCCACAATAGGGTAGGAATAAATGGACGAAGATACACCATCAGAGGTGGAGATAGAGGATTATCTAGAGGATGAATCAGCAGCAGAGTACAGGGGCCAAATGCCCATCATCCAGGTGTCGAATGAAAAACTGAGAAAATTATGGAAACCATGGAGACATTCATTGATAATTAAACTGCTAGGAAAGGATATAGGATATCGGCTCATGAACATAAAGATCAACGCCATGTGGAGAAATGAAGGAGCGGTTGAGCTAATTGACTTGGGCAGGGTTTTTCCTAGCAAAAGCTAGATTATGTCACAAGTTAACAGGGCATCCCATCTATTTTTAGTGGCTCGCCAATTGCTCGACCGATCTTAAATAAATCTCCTTCTTGAAGAACTAAATTGGCAACTGTGGAAGCCGAACCCAAACCGCTATTGATATTATGTTTGCTGATTGAACTTGAAACCAAAGGTGCCACTTTCTCACCATTAAGTAATGAGAAAGAAGTAATGAAGTATCATGAAACTCAACCGGAGGAGACCAGTGGCGGTAGATCTCCGGCGAGCAACAAGGACAGAAGAGATGAGGAGCTAGGTCTATGGATGATAGTAGCTTGAAAACAGAGATTATCCAGAAATGAAAACTAGAGAGAGAGAGATAGAGGAGGGAAAGAAATATACCAGAGTAATAGGTTTGCAACCTTTTGAAAGGTCAACAATACCTCGAAGGTTGCACAAACATAACAGAGAGAGATGATTGAGGGGCTAGTCGAGGAAGCAGAGATGGGACAATATGCAAAAGTCAGACATGGGAAAGGAAAGAGAGAAGTGGGAGGAGACATCAGAGAGAAGAGAGTAGGTCAAATATCTAGCAATGTGCAGAAATCGAAAAGGGAGGGGCAGGTTGTTAAACGTGAAAGTAAGAAAGAGATAGGGACCGGATGGAAGGGCAACAAAATTGGGGAGATAGGTAGAGGTAGTGGGCCCTTTGTAATGGACCCAAGCAAATGAGCTGTAGTAAATATTAGGACGAGAAGGAGTGAGTGGCTGCAAGGCTCCAACGAGGAAATTATGGGCCTAGTGGTTAAAGGGCTGAACGAGATCAGAGAGGTAGAAAAGGAGTGTGGAAGCTCACGAGGTAATCTGAGCCCATACGAGGAGGGAATACACACTTTTAACCCACGAGAAGAGAGTCCAGATAGGGAGTGTAGGAATTCAAATCCAACGGTGACCGAGCATTCCCCAAAACTCCAAAGGTCAGAAGTCCCAATGGAAGGAAGGAAAGAATGGGTTATTGGGGAGAGGGGAGAGAAAATTGAGGAAAAGCAAAGGGAGAAGGGGGTGGACTATGACTCCTACTGAGTGTAGAGACGAGTTACTTCATCTTTTTGGGTTTTTCTATGAGTTGCAAAATGATAACATAGAATTGTAGGGGTATTGGTAATGGAAAGTTCAAAAGAGTGTGTAGAGAAGTGGTACGCAGTCAAAAGTTAGATATTTTCTGTTTGCTTAAAACAAAGACCAGTCCTAGCAAATTTCCTAGTTTCTTGTCAAAGTTGTGAATGGAAGGAGATTTTGTAGTGGATACAAATGGCTTTAGGGGAGGGCTTTGGCTTAAATGGAATAAGGATAAGGTGGTGGTTCAGGTGGCTCTCCACTTATACCAGCAAATCCATATGACAGTGAAGAAGGTAATTGTAAGTGGTGGCTCACATGTGCTTATGTTCAAACTTGTGAGAATGATAAGGCTATCTTCTGAAAAGAAAAGCAGTAGTTAGCTTTGGGAATAACAGAGTCTTGGTTCATGATGGAGGATTTCAACGATATCATGAATAATAATGAGATGACTAACATAAATGGTAAGGAATGGAGAAGGATAAACAAGTTCAGGAGCAGGTGGATGGACTGCATCCTCCAAAACTATAAAGCAAGCGGCAACAAGTTCAAATGGACCAGAATGAAAGAGGGGATGATCGTGCTTCAAGAGAAGCTGGATAGAATTCTTGGAAATTTAGAGGCAAAGACTACTTTTCTTGAGATGAATATTGTTAACCTCCCGTGTCTTCATGGTGATCATAGCCCCATAATTCTATATACCAGACTTTCAGCTCCTTCTAGGTTTGAAAACAAACCTTTTAGATATGAAGCAGCTTGATTGTCTCATCCATATTTCAATGAAGTATTTGCAAAGGCTTGGGAAGAATGGGAGAGCTGCTTGATGCAAGCAATCAAGAATATAACAGAGGAACTTAAGGTTTGGAACAAAATGGTGTTTGGGAACATTTTCAGTAAGAAAAGAAGGTTAGAAACCAAATTGAGGTGCGTTCAAAGAGCCAAAAATTTGTGCAACTCCAAGGTGCTACAGGGGTTGGAGACTGTTCTACGAGAGAAATATAATAGAGTCTTAGACCAGGAGGAGCTCTTTTCACTTCAGAAATCCTGGATAAATTGGATAAGCAAAGGGGATAGGAATACCTTATTTTTTCATCTCACTAAAAAGATAAGAAGACAAGAAAATAAGATTCAGTGCTAAAAGTGGATAAGGTTTGGTGCATTGATTAGAAGAGGATCAAGAAGCATGTGTGGAGTTATTTTATGATCTCTTCAAAGCGAAAGAAGTGGATCAACCTAGTGATAAGTTCAAGAGCTACATCAGAAAGATTGAGCAGAGGCATCATGGAATCCTTATCAGAGCAGCTGATAAAAAATAGGTTAGGCAAGCTGTGTTTTTCATACAAGGCTTAAAAGCTCCAAACCCAAATGGTCTCCAATTTATCTTCTACCAAATTCAGTGGAAGGTTGTTAAGGAGTCTCTCTACAGGTTTGACATAGTTTCTTCTGCAATGATCTTGTTGGATAATCTTGATACCAAAGAATGAGAGCCCCAACAAAATTAATGATTTCAGACCAATTAGTCTTTTGAACATATGCTAAGGTTTTGTCCAAGGTTATAGTGCAGAGATTAAGACCTCTTTTGTAGGAGTTGATTGGTCATCATTAAAGTAGTTTTTTTCTGAGGGGGAGATTGCTGGAAACATAATGGTAGCCCAAAAAATAATCCATTCTTTTGTAAGTCTAGGGGAAGGAAACATGGAATGATTCTGAAAATAGATCTAAGAAAAGTTTACGATAATGTCCCTTAGAGTTATTTAGAGAGGGATTTGTTGGACATCAATCTAACCATTTCAATGATTAGGTTGATAATGCATGCAGACACTTGTAGAAATGTATCTCTTATATGAAATGACAAGGTGTTGCCTCACATGAAGGCGGTTCAGGGGTTAAGACAGGGGGACCCTTTATCCCCTTATCTTTTCATATTGGTGATGGAAAGACTCTCCTATATCATCTAAGAGAAAATTAATAAGGGAGGTGGAGTCCCATTAAAGTGTCAAGGAGTTGTCCTCCAGTTTTTCATCTTTTTTTCGTAGATGACCTCATTCTACTATTGAAATAGAGTAACTAAATTTGAGTGCTATCATGGATTGCCTTAGAGAGTTTTCGACCAAAAGTGGTTTGGAAGTGAACCCCACCAAATCTAGGATTTTGTTCTCGCCGAAGAACCCTTGGACAATTAAAACATCTCTAACAGCAGTGAGAAAATTATTCCTTCGGATGACTTGGGTAGGTATCATAGAGTGCCTACCATTTATTAGAAGGTTAAGAGAGACTTCTATAACCATTTGGTGGAGAAAGTTAGAAACAATTTAAGTGGTTGGAAGGCTAAGGTTTGAGTATGACAGGGAGGAAGACACTCATCCAAGCCATGACTATTGTCATCCCTATGTATACAATGAAAGCGGCTTGGCTCTCAAGGGAAACCTACAATAAGTCGGATAAGATTAATATGGACTTCTTGTAAGGTAACAAAGAAGGAGAAGGGAAAATCCACTTGGTGAAGTAGGATACTATGTGTAAACCAAAAAAGTTTAGTAGGTTAGGGTGCGCAAAATGTTAAAGAGTAATAGGGTGATACTTTCGAAGTTAGGCTGTATGGTGGCTAAGGAGAAGAATGCTCTTTGGTGCCAGATTATTAGAGCAAAATATATAAGAAGGAGAGTTTTTTCAGTTGTAAATTAGGGGCAGGGGAACAAGTGTTTGGAGAGGTATCTTGAAAAGTAGAGAATGTACTAGAGAAGGAATCAAATGGAGAGTTGGGGAGGGGCAAGATATTGATTTTTGGAAAAAAAGGTAGGTTAGGGAGGGGAGACTTTCGGATCATGCTGTTCTTCCTCAGCAAATGGAGCTGCCCCATTTTAAGGTAGGGAACTTCATCGATAGGGAGGGCCAGTGGAAGGTGCAAAAGTTTAAGAGATGGGTAACTAAGGATAAGATTGAGGAAATCTATGAGATAATGATTTTTAGGAAATGAAGAGAGAAAGATGTCATAATTTGGAAAGGGACAAACAATAAAAAATTTTCGGTTGCTAGTGTCTACGAGTTGATGATTTCCAATCAAGCAGATAGTGCCCAAAAAGAGAAGGATTGGTTTGGAAGACTAAAAGCCTGGAGAGAGTGAGATTTTTTCTATGGACAACTGGGTGGAAGATGCTTGATGAATGCGGAAAGAAAGAAGAGGGCTTTGACAAATAATGATACTTGCCTGTAGTGTGGGGAGAGGGAGGAGACCTCGATTCATGTGCTTATGGACTATAGTGAGTCTAGAGGAGTGTGGCAATTGCTAGGGGCAGGTTTTAGTGGAAGAGGGGAGTTCTGGGACGAGAATATGAAGAGTTGGTTAAGGAAGGGAGTCCAAAGCAAGAAAGGTTTCATTCAGTTGGAAGATGAGATCTTTTTCTCAGCTATAGTTTGGAATCTATGAAAAAGGAGATGTATGCTGGTCATGGAGGATAAGGAAATCCAAGCCCTACTAAGGAAGATTCGTAGTATGTATAAGGCTTGGTCAGAAGCTTTTGAGGACAGGAAAAATAGGAGTGAGAAGTCTACAGTTTGGGTGAAATGGAAGCCTCCGGATAAAGGGAGGGTTATGCTAAATTCAGATGGCTCTGTTGGCTTAATCTTTAGGAAAGACAATGTAGGTGGAGTGCTAAGGAGGAAGGATGGTAATTGGGTTAAAGGTTATTTTGTGAACATTGGTAGAACTGATGCCATTATAGCTGAATTGGTGGAGGTTCTGAGGCTTGCAAAGGACATGCGATAAGTAATCTTCAAGTGAAGGTGGATTGTCTTCCTTTAGTCCATTTGCTAGAGAATCAAGAAGATGAGGATCATCCCCTCCACCTTATTGCTAAGAGTGCAGGGAGTTGATGGTTGGTTTGGGTGTGTTTAGGGTGAGGCATGTGTACATAGAGATGAATAGATGTGCATACGGTGGAGCCAGAAAATTCTTATTGGGGGGCAATAAAACAATAATTAATAAAATTATATCTAGCATTTCCTGGAGCATTCTCTAAAACAACCTTTCCAACTCTATCATTGTAACTTCCCAACAATTTTACCATCTAAATAAAATTTTCACCATTTTTCGAATTTGATTGTTCATCATGACCTCTAAAAACACAACCTTGAAATGCTGGCCATCTAACACAATCTATAAAAGTTTTTAACCTTAACCAATTATTCTCAATCTCCTCTAAAGTTTGTCTTCTAATGAAAGTATCAATGTGTTATCCTTTATTAATTAAATTCCCATAAGATTTCATTGCTATAAAATGTGATGAATTAGAATCTTTTCCCACGTAACCCAATAAAGGACAATTAACTCCATTATTTACTTTCTTCTAATAACAAAAGCCTTTTTCACTAAAGACTTTTAATCCATGACATATCCCACTTTTGCTACTATAGAGATAACAAGGTAAACAAAATATAGTATTCTTAGAAGGTGAATACTCTAACAAAGTAGAACATGCTTCATACCAAGTTGATTGAAACTGACGTAGATAATTTGTTGGACCAGAAGATAGAAACTCAGAAATTTTAGGTTGCTATGGACCAGTTTTAATATAAGCTCACCGAATTTCATCACGTTGATTAATAGGAAATTTTGATATTTGTGGATGAAGGCCTGGATCAAATTCTAAAGAAGTAGAAGAAATATGTTCTGCAGCAATTCTTGGACACTTTTGAGAATATTGCTCTTAACCAGTAGAAAAATCATGATTTTCTGAAATTGTGTTATTATTTGAATTTTCGGTAACCTTTTTTTTAAAAAAAAGGGAATCGATAGTTTTTTATCTTATAATTGATTCTTTGTCTGTCACTTTGAATTTTTGAATGACAAAACAAAGAAAATCAAAAGCCAACAGAAAAAAAAAAAAGTCGAGTGAAAAATTTGAGTGAAAGAAAAAACCTATATTTTATTAAATTAGGGTTAAATTTTTATTGAAAAAAAATGCCATTATATATAGATTTCAAATTCTAATTCTAATGATGAAGAGAATTGGGTTTACTAAAAATATTAAATATCACAATTACCTAATATAACTAATATAATATTTGACATATTTAAATCATATAAATAAAATATTATCTTTATAGCAGCCAACCTTTTTTTTTTCCTTCTTTGGGGGACAATTGATGGATAGATACAAAAAATAGAAATATTATTTTTAGAAAGATAAAAAAATAATAATATATTTTTTAAAATTATGTATCACATATATATACATATATTTTAAATTTGATGGTATCATGGTCAAACCCCACAAAACCCAATTTCAAATATAATATTATTTTAAACTTTTAAAATATAAAAGTTTTATCATTTTAAATATTTGGAGTGATCATGACTTTTTTTGTCACAAAGTTTAAAAGATAAAATTCAAAAAAAAAAATTTCAAAAGTCTTGGGGGGGCCATGGCCACCCAAGGCCATGGTGGCTCCGCCCCTGGATGTGCAGATCTTTTGGCTAATATGGAAAGGAATGCTTCTAGAGGAGTCACCATAGTAGAGCATCCGCCGCAAGAGCTGAGCAAGATTTTGGTGGAAGACATCATGGGTTGGGGGAAACGTCGGATAACTAGAAAGAGGCATGGCCTCAATGGTCTGTTAGGCAAGTAGTTTGGGTTATGGGGTGGGTCTCGCTTGCTCCTTTATTCTAGTGTTTTTCTATCTTACCCAAAAAAAAAAAAAAAAAACCCACAACGCGGTCCAATTGAGGAACTAGTGCGGTCTAAAAAGGTTGGGAGTGAGTCTAATAAACAACTTTTTCGGCAATTCTTCAATTTTTAATTTAAATTTTAATTAAAATTTTAAATCTTAAAACACATAAGTTGAGTTTTTGAATGGATTCTATTAATGAAATAAGTGTTATTTATTGATCTAATATGTTTTCACTCTTTTATTTGTTTAACATAAGGGTCGTAAAAATCACAGAAATACACATGTCTATGAAATTTCGAACACTAGATCTTGACCTCAGAGAATACACTTGAACGAAAACTCTTTACTACTCAAGTATCCGTACAAGGATAACATGTTTAAGTGACGTTTGGTTTGCACTCAGGAATCAGAATCAGAATTAGAATAAAAAACTTAGAAATCAGAATCAGAATAGGATTTTGACATCATCTATTTGATTCAAATTTTTGCATGGATATGATTACTATTGTTGATATTTGATTTATATATCTTTTAGAATGAAATCATATAATTATTAATTTTGTCTTTGATAAAAAAATGTTTTAAAATTAATATTTTTAAATTTCATTTTATTTTCTAAAATTAAAACTATAATTATTATCTATTTTATTTTTTTTAATTTTATTTTATTTTTTAAAATTAAAAACAAAATTGAAATATATTTTAAAATATTTCAAAACTAAAATTAAGATATGTTTTATAAAATTCAAATACATGAAGCTTCCTTTGAAATCCATCTAGGTCAGTATCAAGCACCCACCTAGCATCTTGGGAGAGACGAAGAAACAAGGAAGGATTCCTTCCAATTTCCATCTTGTAAAGTAGTAAATGAGTTATCTCAAGCTCCTTAGCCTTACAAAGGTCGTGATTTAGACTATTGAAGGTAACGACAGATGGAATGCATCCAGATTTCTCCATTTTATCAATTTTTGTATTTTCAATTTAGTAAATGGGAAATTCTCTCTCTCTCTCTCTCTCTCTCAAATTTGTTGCAAAGCAATTTCATTTTAGCCATTCCCCCCAGCTCAAGAAGCATCTCTCTCTCTCATGGCGAAGGATAGGAAGAAACATGTACTTTTCAGTCTCCAAGATCTCTCCACTTCTCAGTCTCGTCCCCGTGCTTCCATCTCTCTCTCTCTCTCTTTCTAAAACTTTCTTTATCTACTCTCTCTCTTGTGATCTCGACATTAGATTGTTGTGTGCTTTTTCTAATAGAATCAAGGTCGTCGAAGGTGAAGATCGAAGGAAGATGCCATTTTCCTTCTTCTTCTTCTTCGAATTCTTCAAACATGGGTTTTACAAAAGAGAGGAGAGAAAGAGAGAGAGGAAAAAAACTAGTTGGATGATTTTATCAGTGGACAAAAAATGATAAGAATTTTTCTTGGGTTTCATGCATAGTTTTCTGTTGAAACCCATCAATTTAGTTGAAATTCACAAAACCCATATCTTGTGGGTTTAATACCCAAACCTTCATTCCGATTCGTTTAATCCAAAATAATTTATATAGGTTTCAATACTATTTCTTACTCTTATACCGTTTTACCAAATATCATCCTAGTTCTTGAGGTAACACTAAGTGACTAATATGTCACCATGTATATAATAATTTTCATGTCAATATCACATCATTAATGATACTAATTTGAGAATTCAATTATTATGTATTTTAAATTTAAGTATTCAATCATAATAAAATAAAATTTTAAAACTTAATTAAAATTTAAAGTTTAACTTTACATATAATCAAAAAATTGGAATTATTGTTTGATTTGCTAGTGCCGAATTAAAAGAAATGTTGAAATTGAAAATTTAGAGGTATTGGAGGTGGGTTATGACTCCATTAATACGGACTCCTTGTCGACCTATGCGGTTGCCGTCAAAGGGATACGATACCTGCAAAAACCACCGGAGGGTATTCCGGTGGGAGGACTCCGATACTCAAATTAGAAAAGAGCGATTTTCGTATGAGAGGAAAAAACAGACTGAGAGTTTAAGGGAGTGATTCCCTGTGATCAGAGTGCCTAATGTGTAAGGCCGAGAGAGCGTAGCTATCTTGGAGGGTTTTGAGATATTTTATACCTGTAAGAGTCGTACGCCGCTGCAGTGCTTCAACCCTACCTTCCTTATTGAGCCGATCCGAAAATATCAGGGGTTTAATATTTCGAATCAACTGTGATCCTCATCTTTTGAAAACTTTCATATTCTAGAGGGAACTTTTCCTTAATTGAAAGATTCTCAGGATACTGTTCGTCGTGAGGGACAGAAGTCAATGGGATATTTTGGTGTTCTTTTAGGATCGTTGGAATCGTTAGCTATCGATCGATCGTTCGATCGATGAAGGGTCTTCAAGACTCTTTCGGTTGAGGAGCTAACCATTGGATACCCTATCAGCGTGGTTACCTTCACTTGATGAATCACATTCGGTTGGCGGGGCGACTAAGGCCCTATCGTTCGAGAGATCTGGGCAACTGAGGCCCTTCAGTAAGTAATCATATTTGAACATCGATGGGTAGCTGTCATTCGTGGACTTTCCATGGGGCCTTTTCAAAGTTGACTCATCAGATCGGGTTTAGGATTACGTCCCATCATTTGCCTCCGATTCATGGCTTTCTTGGTAAAGAAAAGTTATGAGTAGAGACCCACGAGGCGTACTTGATACGTTACAGGAGCATGGGGATGCTAAGCTCGTCCTAAACTACCCTACTTTCTTGCCATGAATACACGTGTGTCTCAACGGAAGTGACTTCTTTATGGGGAATCGGAGACGATTTATTTCCCCATTTATGACAGAATATCTTTCCCGATTCGATTCGCCTGCCTCA
This sequence comes from Dillenia turbinata, assembly GCA_037126225.1. Taxonomy (NCBI): domain Eukaryota; kingdom Viridiplantae; phylum Streptophyta; class Magnoliopsida; order Dilleniales; family Dilleniaceae; genus Dillenia; species Dillenia turbinata. The sequence goes on from JBAMMX010000006.1 coordinate 10,303,708, forward strand.
AATTAATTAGGGTTTGCTCTTCCACCACTATAAATAGCCATGACGGGATCCATTCCTCTTCACAAAGAGTTGAGGTTTTTCTTCCCCTTTGGAAGTTTGGTTGAGAGTTGTTTGACATGCGATGATTCACGGTTGGGGTAACTTCTACTGGAATGAGAGCTTATTAAGGAGGGGGACCACCAGAATGAGATTTCATTATTTAGCCATTATTCGGTTGGCATCTTGAGGAAGTTCATTGCCAGTGGGGGTATGTTCTTGTACCACCTTGGATGATTCATCCGAGTCTGTCCCTGTCGTCCAACTATGGTGGGGATATCTCCCAACCATTTTTGGATGAGTAGGTCTGGCTTGGGCTGGCTTGAGAGTGGCAAAACCCGAGCTCGCCTCCTCTTGTCCCTAGCACTATATCTTTTGTACTCTCCAGTGTAGGGGTTGTGATTTTTTATCCTTTGGGTGCCCCTGTTTGTACTTCTTGATATAGTCGGTCCGACCCAGGGATTTGCATATGTACTTATGTAATTGAATGTACTCTTTACATGAAGATAAATGAAAGATTATACTTTACTTACTTAAGTTTTGTCTTCATTCCTTTTTTGACTTCCATTAGAGGAGGACTTGCTTTCAAGCTCCCTACTGAGGCATTGACTGATACCATACTTCAAAAACTATTGGAAACGTTTGTTCGTCCGCTCGGGACACTCCATGTGATTTGTATAGATGATAGGAGTAGGACGACTTAGGCCCTTTGAACGATAGGAAGTTTTTTAAGTAGCAGGACCGCATCCACCCATCCAGGGAGTTATATCCCCTATTGATGACGCGTACGCGCGATAAAGGCTGGGCGGCTGAGATCCTCCGAATGATAGGAAATTTTTAAGTAGTGGGCCGCGTTCACCCGTTCGGGGAGTTAAATCTCCTATTGACGACACGTACGAACAATAGAGGCTGGGCGACTGAGGCCTTCCGAATAATAGGAAATCTCCACTAGGCTAAATCTTCTGATTATTTGATAGCGCTGAATCTCATTGGTAGTATATTTGTAGATTTTTTGAGTTTCAGGTCCTAGGTACTGCTAATCCGTTTAGATTATCGAGGCTATAAGTTCCTGGCCGGACCACAAAATGCACTCAATACAGGCCTTCCCAATTAGGAGCGAGCTTGCCCCTGGGTTGAGGCTGACTGGTAGCTTCCACCTTCATTAGCACTAATTCTCCAAGTCTGTACGTTCGATTTCGGACCTTGCGATTGTGATATTGTGTCATCTGTTGCTGATAGGCTGCCATTTGTGTCGATGCAGATTCTCGCAACTCTGGAAGCAAGTCCAATCTTTCTCACAGGTTGCGTTCGTTTTTCCTAGCGTCGTATTGAGTCACTCGCAGTGAGTGAATACCTATTTCCATGGGTATAACTGCTTTACTTCCGTAAGTTAGACTGAAAGGTATTTCTCCCGTTGCTCTTTGGAGGGTAGTGCGATATGACCAGAGGATACCGTAAAGCTCTTCAGTCCATTGCCCCTTGGCGTCATTCAGCGTCATCTTTAGCCCTTGTAGGATCATTCGGTTGGTTATTTCGTCCAGTCCATTGGTTTGTGGGTGAGGGACCGATGAAAATCGATGTTGAATCTCGAGTTTCTCGCAGAACTCTCGGAAGCACTGGTTGTCGAATTGCTTGCCATTGTTCGTGATAAGGATGAGTGGTATACCGAACTGGGTGATAATATGGGTCCATACGAAGGACTGGACTTTGGCTGCCGTGATCTGAGATAAAGGTTTGGCTTCCACCCACTTTGTGAAGTAGTCGATCCCTACTATCAAGAATTTTCACTGTCCCGTGGCTGGAGGGAATGGTCCGAGGATATCCATGCCTCATTGAGTAAACGACCGAGGGCTGGATATAGGATTGAGCTTGGTAGAGGGTAGCTGAGGAACTGAAGAAAAACGCTCGCACTTGTTACACCGTTTGATGTAGTTGTCAGAATCGACATTTATGATTGGCCAGTAGTACCCTTGACGGAGGGCCTTGTAGACTAGATTTCGAGCGCCCGGATGATTATCATAGATTCCTTTGTGGATTTCTCGAAGGACATAATCCCCCTCTTCGGGAGTCAAGCACCGTAAGTACGGGTGAGTAAATGTCTTATGGTAGAGGATCTCATCAATTATGGCATAGTGCGCTGTCTTTCACCTCAGTTTTGTTGCTTCCCTCTGGGATTCTGGCAGACGATCATACCTTAGGTATTCTTCTATGGGATCTTTCCAACTGGGAGACCGATCGATAGAGAGAGCCTCTCTAGGCTCATCGATGCTGGGATACGACAGGCTCTTAATATATACCGTTCAGCTAGAAATGATTGAATCGGAACTGGCCAACTTCGAAAGGGTGTCAGCCCGTGTATTCTCTGACTAGGGGATTTTTTGGATGTTAACCTTACCCAATTGTTCCACCGTTTCGCATAGCTTGCTCAAGTATTTGGCCATGATTGGGTCTTTGGTTTTGTAAACCCCTTCGATTTGTTTTACGACTAGTTGGCTATCCGTGAATACCTTCACGTTCCGTGCCCCCATCTCATATGCGATTCGAAGGCTTGTTAGTAAGGTTTCATACTCTGCTTGGTTGTTGGTAGCCTGGAAATCGAACCGGAGGGTGTACTCTGCTTTGAAGTCGTTCGGTCCCACTAGTATAAGTCCGACATCACTTCCTGAGGAATTTGATGATCTGTCGACATGGATGGTCCATTCTGGGATTGACCACTCTTCTTGATAGTTGGAAGGTGGTTCTTCGGGCGCCGTAGGCAGAATACATTCGAGAATGAAATCGGCTAGTGCTTGACCCTTTATCACGGGCCGCGGTTGATACTGGATGTCGAATTCACCAAACTCTAAACTCCACTTGATAAGCCGACCGGAGGTGTCTCTTTTTTGGAGGATCTGCTTCAGCGGTTGGTTGGTGAGCACTACGATAGTATGGGCCTGGAAATACGGTCGAAGGCGACTTGCTGAAATGACCAAGGCGTAGGCTATCTTCTCGATCGGTCGGTAATTAATTTCGGACTCTTTCAGTATTCTACTAATATAGTGAACTGGTTTATGGGTAGTGGATTCTTGTCTTACCATCACAGAGTAGAGTGCTCGTTTGGAGATAACCATATATAAGTAGAGTTCTTACCCAAGGATGGGCTGCGAAAGTAGTGGTGGTTACGTTAGGTATTCTTTAAGTCATTCAAAAGCTGCCTGACATTCATATGTCCATTTGAACTGTCGACATCTCTTCAATGCGTCGAATATAGGCTTGTATTTCTCACCGACCCCGGACACGAATCGGTTTAGAGCCGCTAGCCGACTAATCAGATGTTGCACTTCCTTTAGCGTCTATGGAGGTGTCATGTCTAGTATCGTCTGTATCTTTTCGGGGTTAGCCTCTATTCCTCGATCAGTAATCATGAAGCCCAGGAACTTTTCGGAAGCAATCCCGAAGGTATACTTCTCTAGGTTTAGCCGCGTATTGTATCGCTCCAAAGTCTGGGAGGTCTCTTCAAGGTCTGCGACATGAGCTTCCACAGTAACGCTCTTGACGAGCATGTCATCTACATAAGTTTCAACATTTTTACCTAGTTGGTCCCTGAAGACCGCGTTGACCAGTAGCTGGAAAGTTGTTCCAACATTTATTAAGCCAAAGGACATGACCCGGTAATAATACGTACCAAACTCGGTGATAAAGCTAGTTTTTTCTTCATCCTCAGGTGTCATTCTGATCTAATTATAGCCAGAATAGGCATCCATGAAACTCAAGAGCTGATGTCCTGAGAAGTTGTCTACGAATTTGTCAATATTGGGGAGCGGATAACTACCCTTTGGACACGTTTTTATTGAGATCGGTGAAATCCACATACATCCTCCACTTGTCATTGGCTTTTTTCACCAAGACCACGTTAGCCAACCATTCAGGATACTTGACTTCCCGAATGAACCCAGCCGTTAACAGCTTCTGAACTTCCTCCTGGATGGCACATTGGCGTTCGAGAGCGAACACCCTCTTCTTCTGCTTCATTGGCTTGATATTGGGATTGACTGTTAACCTATAGGCTATGACTGATGGATCTATGCTTGTATGTCTTCTGAGGTCCAGGCAAAGACTTTGGAATATCGTCGTAGATAGACGACTAAGGCCTCTCGCATGGAAGGTGATAGGTTGGCCCCTATCTGGACGATTTGACTGGGTTTGTTTGTTAAAGGGACCTCGATTGTTTCTTCTCCTCGTTTGGGTTTTGTTTTCGACTCGATGCCTTCTCTAGGTTCTAAAGCATCGAATGGAATTACCTCTTGTGCGTCTTGAGCCGCAAAGAGGATGTAGGGATCTGGATTGCTACGTACGGTGGCAACGCCCTGCGGTATTCTGAACTTCACCTTCATGTGTCTTGTACTTGGCAGTGCTTCTAGTTCATCTAGACTAGGCCTCCCGAGAATGGCATTGTAAGGACAGTAGAACTTCACCACATAGAATGAAACCCGAGTGGTTGCATGATTAGGGGGCTTTCCGAGGGTCACGGAAAGGCAAATAACACCTTTGGGATAGGTAGGCTCATCTAAAAGTCCTCTAAAGGACCCGGTAAGCGGCAAGAGTCGAGATGGATTGAGACTCATTTGGCAAAAGGCATCCTAAGTAAGGAGATCACAGTCAGCTCCCTGATCAATCAGAACCCTCTTCATGGAGTAAAGTTCTATCTTAAGGGTAATGACTATAGGGTCATCGCGGCGGAAATCTACCCCTAACAAGTCATCATCATCAAAGCCTATAATTGGCCTTCTTCTCTTGGCTAGTACTGCGCTGGGGGTGATTGTAGTAGACATCATCATGAGTTTTCAGAAAATCAGTCTGTTTCCCAAAGACGGCGTCAATCTGTTGGAAGTAGGTTGTGGTTCCACAAATACTGACTCTTTGTCGAATCGAGCGGTTTTTGTCAAAGGGATGTGATACTTGCAAAAACTGTCAGAAGGTGTTCTGATGGGAGGATTCCGACGCTCAAATCAGAAAAGAGAGGTTTTCGTATGAGATGAAAAAATAGACTGAGAGTTTGAGGGAATGATTCCCTATGATCAAAGTGCTCAATGTGTAAGGCCGAGAGAGCGTATCTATTTTGGAGGGTTTTTAGATGTTTTATACCTATGAGAATCGTACGCCGCTGTAGTGTTTCAACCCTACTTTCCTTATCGAGCTGATCCGAAAATTTTGGGGATTCAATATTTCGAATCAACTGTGATCCTCATCTTTTGGAATCTTTCATATTCTGGAGGGAACATTTCCTTAACTGAAAGATTTTCAGGATGCTGTTCGCCATGAGGGACGAAAGTTAATGGGATATTTTGGTCTTCCTTTAGGATCGTTGGAATCGTTAGCTATCGATCGGTCGTTCGACCAATAAAGGGTCTTTAGGGCTTTTTCGTTTGAGAAGTCGACCATTGGATACCCGATCAGAATAGTTAACTTCACTTGATGAATTATATTCGGTTGATAGGGCGACTAAGTCCCTATCATTCGGGAGATCTGGACGATTGAGACCCGTCGGTAAGTAATCATATTTAAATCTCGATCGGTAGCTGTCGTTCGTGGGCTTTTCATGGAGCCTTTTCAAAATTGACTCATCGGATCGGATTTAAGGTTATGTCCCATCAAGAGGGAAAAAAAATCAAACTTTTTGGTCGGGGTGCCATTTTTGCCAAACCAACTGGTAGAAGAAATAGTTTGATTACTCCTGCATAGTTTCTTTTTCCATGCTCTCTATATCTTTCCTCGCAATAATTGCACTCTCTCTCTTTTGTTCTCCTTCTATCATTGTCTCTCTTCTCTTTTATTTATCTCTTTTGTTCTATTTTATTCATTTTTGTCTTTGATCGATGGTTGTCACAACTGCAATTACAATATTCATTGATAGTAAAGGCTTTACATATTATGAAATTTAAATTTAAAATTTAAAATATGGTATTTCAAAATTTAGAAGCTTAATATTAAGTAAAATACACTTTAAGAGTTTGATAAATAATTTGCTAAAAATGATTTCGGAATTAATTATTTGTAATAAGCACTTGTTTATCTAAGTTTGATGCAAGTCTTATGCCATGCATTCATTCGATAGAGGTTCGATAAAATTCAGTTTGTTTTTGCTGCGTTACCGTCTCCACCTCAATTTCTCTCTCTCTTTTTTTTTTTTTATTTTTTATCCTTGGATTCAATGTACCGGGGTGAGTTGATCCAACTAAGATCCCTCATAGAAGGTAATGGTCTCACAATATAATCGATTTGATATTCAAGTCATCAGTTGAATTTATGATTTTAATTAAAAACATAATAATCTTTTCACTGTATCAACCGTTGATTCCACTTTCATCTCTTGCATTGGAACGAATTTTTAAGTAAATTGATAAGGACAGATCCATATGATTACTTCTAAAAAATTGTTTTCCTATAAAAATTTTATATGATGCTGCTTTTGGTCAAAAAGAAATTCACCTACATGCAACTAGAAACAACATAAGCTACTTTTTCGGTCAAAAATTTTAATTGAAATTTGGATTAAAAGCAAAGCCGCTTTTACATGTAATTTCCTTGAAAAGAAATGTGAACATGAATAATACTATTATTATTAGTAAAAATGGAAAATTACATATAAAATATTTAAATTTTGACTCAAATTTTCAATTAAATTTTTAAATGTTATTTTGTTACGATTGATTTCTTAAACTTTAAAATATGTAACTAATACATTTTTGTATGGACATTATTGATAATATGGCCTTTATGTGTTGACATGGCATACTTGGTTGGTAAGCTGGGTGTCGACAGGGACATCAGATGATAGCATGTCATATAACACCTTAGTAAAAATTTTAAAATTAAAAACTTTGTTGTGATAAAAAGTTTAAGAATTTAATTTAAATTGGGGTTGAATCTTTTTTTTTTTTTTTGGGGTTACACAGTGATTCAAACCTAAAATCTCCAGATGGAGAGATGAGGTTGTGACTTTTAGACTGTACTCTTGAGAATAATTGAATTTTATTTTACCACTCTTTAAAATTATTATCGAATCTTAGAACTCAATCTTAGGCATATGTTGAAGCAACTAATGGTAAGTTTCCGTAAATGACTAATCCTTACTCTCAAAATATTAGACAAGTTTAATTTACAGTTATTGAAATTTTATAAAAATATTTTATTTTAATAAAAAATCAAATAACATAAATTTTTTTTAAAAAATAAACTTTTTAAACAATGCATAAACCCGACCATGGATAAACATTTCCATTATAATTATGCAATGATGTGTAAATGCATTTATTTGCTAATTATTTGTAATTTCCGCATATAAATTAGTAAACTTTTTTTGGAAATAAAATCATATAAAAATTCTGTCTAAAAATAATTTTTTAAAATTAATAACATTTTCTATCAATTTACTTAGAAATTCATGTCAAAGATGCCCAAGGAGGAAGGAGACCATAAGTAACCTAGAAGCAAATGATTTTTGCATATCTATCTATATATAAAATCAAGTTCACCTTTGCTCTACTACAAAAAAGAAGACAAATACTAATGACTACTTTTACCAACGGCTACTAAAACTGTTGGTATTGATGTATCTTTGCCAATGAAAAAGGAAGCCAGTAGATGTAAGTCAATACTAGTGGTTTATTCTAGCCACTAGTAAAGTTCGTCTAAGCCAGTAGCTCATTGCATTCAACCACTAAAATAGTTCAGTCTATACTAGCAACTTAATAAGCTGTTGGTAAAGGTCCTTTTAAGAATTCCCCACTTTCCTCTCTCTTCTCCCTAAATCACAAATTACCCAAATCGTGAATCCCTTTGTCCCCCTCTCTCTCTCGATATCTTCTCCCTAAATCACAAATTACCCGAATCGCGAATCCCTTTGTCCCCCTCTCTCTCGATTCCTATCCCTCTGGCAATTGCAGAAAGGTAAACTCACTCTCTCTCTCACTCTCTCTCTCTCTCTCTCTCTCAGTGTGTGCGCTCTTCCCACTCACTCCTTCATGTTCTTGTCAAAAACCCTAAGTTCTTGTTTTAGATTTTTCTCTTCCGCGACATTGAATTTCATATCAGGTATTATCCAAGTTCATTTCTCTAATTCACTTCGATTAGTAAACCCTGCTCTGTTTCATTTTCTGCGAAGAGTTTCCATCCGCCCATACAATTCTTTTTCATTTTTCCCCTGATTTTGATTCTTCTTTGCATGCTCTTATATTTTGATTCTTCGACATTGATTCTTCGTTGTTCATAGTTAACCTATATTGATTGTGTTTATGTTGAATTTTCTATTTTTCATGTCCTACATTGGTCGATTCGTTGCTTGGAAATGTATATTTGAATGCTGATTGTATTTCTATGGATATTTCTTCCTTTTTTGAAGAGAAATTTGAGATGCATATCTTAGATGTTAGGAATTGAATCCTCCACTCCCGATGAAGGGTTGTTTTCAAATTGGTTAGAACACACTTCACATGTATTGAGAGGATAAGAGCCAGAATCTGTTTAACGAGCTGAAGGGTTCAGGTAAATTTGTTTTGTTCTCTTGTTTACATGGATTTGAATATGAGTTCTTATGTAATTTATGGGTTTTTTTTTTTTCCTTTCCTTGTGGTTATTGTTTCTCTGCACCAATTAATGTTAGAATTATTTGATGTACAAACACATAGCGGAAATAATGAATAATTTTCAAAAAATTAAATAGATCGAATTTCATATGTGTATCTCAACACGTAGGGCCTCCAAAAAAAAACAATCGATCTTCGAACCCTCGAACAATTGCACGGTCGGGATGGTGATCATGAAATCAATCGAACCACCACCACAATGTCACGATACCTCATTCCCAAGTCCGATTACATAAGTGACGGGAGAAAATTTCCCGCACGAAATTTTCTCGAAACCCTTGATTAATTCTCACTCTGGAGAATTTTGTGTTTCTCTCCTCACAATTGGCAATTCTCAAATTGCATTCTCAGCTCTGATTTTATTCACGTTGGATGATCATTCATGGAGAAAAAAGTGAGTCTTCAAAACAATATTCTTATAAAACTCTCTCAAAAGGACACTTCCAATTTATCTCACGTAGAAGTTATGGAGAGATATTAGAGGAATGTGGGAGTTATGGGGATAATGGGAGTTAACCCATTATCTCCAAATTCAAATTTTGAATTAATATGAATTCTCCCAATAATGCCCCACACGGACATACCAACATCTCTCACTTGCACATGAAGATATTTTACGTCCGTCACAAGATCACAACTCATACAATCTTTCTCATCACCCTACTAGACTTTCATAAAGGATTGAGTGTCATGCGACCGGCGAGTACACCTACAAACAAAGACTTCTTGATGTATCTGTTAGGATGATCAATGAGTCATCATTAGTACTAAAAAGAACTCATTGTACCACAAACTCAATGAAATTACATCTATCGAGTCACTTTTCTTACCGAAAGTGATCCTAAATTATTGTTCGACTGTATATTCACTATTATGTTTAAATCCCAACATAGATAAACATAACAAGTCGACCGGTGAATACAACACAACAATGTATGTCAATTGGTATTCCTTTTTTCAAACTCGAATTTATCAACCTCAATTTAGCTGCTTTCCTAAACCTACCCCTTAGATCTCAATTTATCTTCCAGACCATAGGTAAATAGATTAAAGTAGCAAACACTGAATCAAAATTTCTAGAAATAGCCGAAAGTAATAAGGGTATATGAGATGTCACCCAATGGATCTCGGGTCTCATATAGTGGGAACGAGAATCAAAATCAGATCATTGTCTTATATAATATAGCTCCCAATATCCCTAGTCGTCTTATCATATGCGGTATAAAACACATGCTATAGTGTTATTCTTATATCTCTCAAAATGACATATGTCAGATTTCTCTAATATTATGCAGGTATGAGACTCAGTTTATGTATAAGATTTTACCTAGAAATCTCAGAGAAAGTATCTCAGAGACAATATCATTAGTCACAGATGATATCTGAGATCTCAAATCTTGCTAATTATAGGCATCATGGATGTGGGTATGTCCACATCGATCATATTGCATATGATCTCATCCTGAACACGTATCAGGACGACTTATGTTCTAGTAGGCCACTCTCAAAGCCTTTTATAACTAGAAACTATCTCATCTCCGCTCATTCAGAGCTGAAAGTGGTCACTCGTGTGAGAGAGTCAACTGCGCCTGTCTGACATATCTTTTATCACAATACATCACAAAATATATGACAATAAATAAGTACAACAAATAAATGACTAAATAATATACATATATCATATATATAAAAATAATAATAAGCATCATCAATGCATAGTGAGAAATGTCAAGACACACGTAAACCTAGTGACTCCATATGTTTCACAAAGGAATCTCTTGCAATGGGTTTGGTGAAGGGATCAACCACCATACTATGTAGAAATGTACTTAATTATCACTTCACCCTTTTCGGTGATGTCTCTCACAAAGTGATATCAGATATCAATATGCTTGGTCTTACTATAATACTTAGGGTTTCGATGTAGGTAATGGTGGTCTGATTATCATAATAAATTATTATTGGTCTCCCATTATTTCCCACAACCCCTAGTCATTCGGAAATCTATGGAGCCAAACACTTTCTTGAACTGTCGCTAAGCATGTCATAAGCTCAGCCTCTATCATAGATAGAGATACATAGGTTTGCTTCTTGTTGCTCCACAAGACAGCAAAAACCTGATATTGATTTACTTTCATTCAAATCGCCACCCTAGTTAGCGTTTGAATATCCAACGAGACGCAAATCAGCTCCTCCACTACATAAGAAGAGGTTTGCAGTTCCTTCAAGATATCTCAAAATCGTTTTCACTACTTTTCAATGATTTCTTCCAAAATTCGATTGATACCTACTCACCAAACTGACTGCAAAATAAACATCTGGTTGTGTTCACAATATTGCGTACATCAGATTGTCTATTGTACTGAGATAAGGAATTTTCCTCATCTCCCTTATCTTTCCTTGAGTTTTAGGGCATATGTCAAGATTTATGCCTCATCTTTAGCGATAAGAGTATTTATGGGGGTAACAATCGCTCATCCTAAAGTGCTCGAGAACCTCCCTGATGTAGGACTCTTGTGAAAGAGCCAACACCAGTCTTGATCAATTATTCTGGATCTTAACTCTGAGGAAAAACTAAGCTTTATCTATATCCTTCATATCAAAACTTAACAATAACCACATCATGATAGTTATCAGATATTCTCCGTTGTTCCCAGTCAATAAAATGTCATATACACATAAGAACATGATCACAAATAAGTTAAAAGAACGTATAAGGTATACGCGATGATCCTCCTTGATCATCACAAAACCATAATATATCACCTCCTCGCGAAATCTCAAGTGTAACTGCTTGGATGGATGCATAAGGTCGTGTGTTGATTTTCGAAATCGACAGACCTTACCTTCCTGTTCTATAGGAATAATGCCAGATGACTATTCCTTGTAGATCTCTCCATCCAAACTTTCACTCAGGAATGCAGTCTCAACGTCCATCTGGTACAACTCCAGATCCATGTTAGCAACAATCGCTAAAAATAAACGGATTGAGGTAATTTCGCCCTCAGTCTGAATATAACCCCTAGTTATCAGACGGATCTTATGCCTCTCCACCGATCTATCGGTCTTTCTCTTGATCTTGAGAACTTACTTGTTCTCAATGACCTTTCTACCCTCAAGCAAATCAACTATATCCCAGACGCTGTTGATTCTCATTGAATCCATCTCCTCATCCATGGCCTTCAACCATCGGTTCATCACAGAACCCACAAGAGCCCTTTGAACTATTTGGAGTCACAATGAGGGACACAACCTCAATCAGAAATGATGTTTAAGTACATGTCCATGATTGCTCCTACAAGGAGGAGGGAATCTCATTGCCTTTAGATGGATCGCTCCCACTAGAACCAAGATCTATAATGGGTTCTTGGGTCCCGCCATTGGGCTCAGTCTCATCCATCTCATAGAAGGAAAAATTCCGATTGATTTCACCTCTCTAAGGGAAATTATTATCAAGAAACGTGGTATCACGAGACTCAATTTTAATGATAGTGTCGTCCGTATGCTCACCTAAGAACACATTCCCCTTATAGTATTTTGAGTATCTCATAAAAATACACGTCTTTTCTCGCGGGCCTAACTTGCCGTGTGAGTGCGAGAAATAGTGAACATACGCGGCACAACCCCATGGACTCAAGTAACTAAGGTTAGGCTGTCTCCTTATCCAAAACTCATATGGGATACTGACTATAGACTTTGATAGAACACGATTGAGAATGTAAGTTACAGTCAATAATGCATCTCCCCAATAGGAGACTGCAAATTGGCCTGCACCATCATTGATCTCACCATATCCAACAGAGGCCTATTCCTCCCCTCAACTACTCCACTCCACTGAGGAATAGTAGAAATAGTCAGCTATCTCATAATATTTTTCTCAAAACAGAGCCCTTCAAGTTGTTCAAATAAACACTAACGCCCCCAATCGGTTCTGAGAACCCTTATTCTCAAATCTAACTGATTCTCAACCTCAGTAATAAACCTTTTAAAACATTCCAATGCTTCAAACTTATGCGAGATCAAATAGACTCAACCAACACTCATGTAATCATCTGTAAACGTAATGAAGTACACAGCTCTATTTTGGGCTCTCATTTACAAAGACCACAGACATCGGAATGGATCAATTACAATGGAGTCCTAGTTCTCATTACTTTGCCAAATGCTTTTCTTATAACTTTGTCACCCAGACAAAACTCATATACGGACAACTCGACCCTACTTAGTGGGTTTGATAGACCACTCGCTGCTAACCAGTTCGTTCTCTCTCACCCTATGTGTCCAAGTTTACTATGCCATATATATATCATCATCTACACAATCAAATGTAAAGGCAATAGGAGACTAGCAAGAAAGACCATTACACAAAATTTCCAATACATATGGTCTATTATGGACAAAACCAGAACAAATCAAGGACTGTTATAATGAATGGAAACTAATTAGTTTCCAAAAGATAAAACATATCCTGGACGGTCTGAACAAAGTACAACAATCAAGTTCCGTTATATATCCAGAGCGTAAATCCTCCTATCCCGAGGATACACTTGGCGGAACTCTATGTACACGCTCCTATCTCAAGTTACGTGATCGGTAGCTCTTGAGTCTACAATCCACAAAGGAGAAGACTCAGTGAACATCACAATAGATGAAACAAAACAAAACAAAGGTGTGGTACCCTCCCTATGGTCCACCATCTCGTGCCTCAGAATCTTAATAAGATCTTACTCCTCGAGGATAAACTGAATCTTCAGGTGTCAAATAACGTAATTATCGCCATTTAATTAGATTCAGTACGACAGTGTTTAAAGCAGTCATAGAGACATTAGTGACTCATAAATGCTTATTCTCATATTTTGTGAACTCTACGAATCATCAAGTCCTAAATGACTCGAGTATATACACTAAAGCGAGCATATGAGTCAACAAACGTCATACACTACAACCCAGAATCGCATCTTACCATTCGGATTTGGACTCAGCACACAAAAATCCACAAAAAGTCACAAATAATAGTATAGGACCCTTAAAAAATTGGAAAAATCCAATCCGAAACAACTTGACATGTTGTCGTGGGTCTCCAGCATCGCCACGCACCAGCAGCGCATCTCCACAAGCCTACACATGCGGCTGCATGTTGGCACATGTGCCAGATGCACAACATGTCGCCCACGCACTATCACGCACGGAGAGTCGCATCCTAGGTCGGGGACGAGGGTTGGGACATGGATCGGGGTCGAAACTAACCTAGATCGCCTGACCTAGTTCACGTGCCTCACTCGTGTGTGAACTTCACGAGCCCTCACCCACGGGAGTCACGTGCCTCAACGCGCGTGCACGCCATGAGCCCGCGGGTCAGGACTGGGAAGTCTCTGCCCGATTCTCTACTAACAGGTCCTTATGATCCGGTTGCCAGAAAACCATTTTTCAGCCACTCTTTCATCGGATTTTGAATGGAAATTGTAATTTGGACACCTTCCATCATCCTAAACTCAACTTTAGAAGGAATCATACCCTAATCTCGACGAATTAAATATCCAAACATTCGGTCCTCTGCGACCATTTTTGAAAATCATTTTTCAGCAATCTTTGATCACAATTAATATATGAAAAATGTAGATCAGCACACGTAGAATACATTTTATGCCAATTTTATAGTTCAATTTATTCTAGATCTCGATAGATCTAAGATCTAAGGGTTTGGTCACCACTAGTGGTCGAGAACTTCGACCTTGGTTTTGATGGCCCTATTGTACTCAAAAAATTTTATAAAAATTATATTTGTAATCAACTATCATGGGTATTCTCATGGTATAAATGGATTCACGAAACTCATTAATGATCCGAATCCTAAATTTTATACCATACACATTTTATATCCAAAAATTCTAAAAATTATCTTAATAATTATAACAATATTCTGATACCAATGTTAGAATTATTTGATGCACAAACACATAGTGGAAATAATGAATAATTTTCAAAAAATAAAATAGATCGAATTTCGGATGTGTATCTCGATGCATAGGGTCTCCAAAAAAAATCAACCGATCTTCGAACCCTTGAACAATTGTACAAATGGGATGGTAATCACGAAATCAATCGAACACTACCGCAATGTCATGATTTCTCAATCCTAAATCTAATGACGTAAGTGATGGGAGAAAATTTCCTACACGAAATTTTTTCGAAGCCCTTGACTAATTCTCACTCTAGATAATTTTGTGTTTCTGTCTTCCCACAGTTGGCAATTATCAAATTGCATTCTCATCTCTGATTTTATTCACATTGGATGATCATTCATGGAGAAAATAGGAGAGTCTTCAAAACAATGTGCTCATAGAACTCTCTCAAAAGGACACTTTCAATTTATCTCACGTAGAAGTTATGGAGAGATATTAAGGGAATGTTGGAGTTATGGGGATAATGGGAGTTAACCCATTATCTCCAAATTTAAATTTTAAATTAATATGAATTCTCCTAATAATGCCCCACATAGGCATACCAACCAACAATTAATGAAGTTATTCCACCCAGCAATGCCGATCAATCTGAATCAGAAATGTCACAGCTACATGACTGTTCCATTAATCCATGATTAATGAAGTTATTCCTTTAAAAAAAGGTTTGTCTTCTTTTAAAATTAGACAACCATTAATCCATGATTTTAGTTGTGTTTATACATACATTTATATGTAGTTGATATGTGATATTTATATATGTTTATGTGCATGCTTTGTTTCTGTCCTTCTCATTATAGTAACTAGTATATTGATGGGGGGATATGGGACATGGGTGGGTCTTGCTTTTTCTGTTTAACAATCTAATTGTCAAAATCATAAGCTTTGAGAGGTTTACATCATGTTAAATTTGTGTCCAAGAAATCATGCACCCATTAAAAGTGCTAAAGTTTAGGCATGGTCATGACTACAATTTGTCACACTGACCACTTTTTAGTCGTCCTTCACTAGGTTGCGAGTAAAACTTCTTTCCATCAAATTCTACATATGCCTATTAATCCCATTAGCATTCTCATTTTACCAGCTTCTAAAAGTTTATCGCATGACTATAAATTATAGATAGATTTTTCTTCTGTTGTTTCTAACTATTTAATTACTACATGAGACTTTTTTAGACATGGTTCTTGTCAAAAACTTCATTGAAGGATGGCTTTGGTTAATTATATGGATGTATTGCTCCTCCTTTTTTTTTTGGTTTTGGGGGAAGGGGACTATATAAGAGCTAAGTGGATGTACTTTGATTAAGGGGATTCCGTTTCATGTATCCTTTAAATGCAAAATATATTAGTCCTCATGGTCAAAATTGACATTTAAAGAACTCCATTAGTTGATGAAGTGATTTTTTTACACTTTTTTCTTGTAAAGAGGGAAAGAAGAATATATTCCCACATTACCATGATAGAGGCTAGAAACTATAGGAAAAGGATTTCTTTGCCCTGCCCATTTGCTGTCAAATGAACACATTCCTTGACTCATAGCTTGTGTAAGTAACCCTGAAATAGAATTTTACCCATTATTTTGGTTAATTTTACTCTTACACAGCCTATGAGAAAGGGAAGAATCACTGTCTCGATATACTTCTTTGACAACAAAATAATGGACCCAGTATTGCTGAAAGTATTTAAACTATTCTTCTGTAACAGATAGTAAGAATATAGAAAAGAGTTATTTCTATAATTTTTGCTAGATGACTAGATACTTTCCATGTTGATAATTAGCCTTCTTGCTAGTGTTGTTTGGTATTGTTTTTTTCCCATTTTCAAGCTTACATTTTTTTTTTTTTTGCCTTTTTTTGTTTTCTTTTTGTGATTCGAATGCAATGGCCTTTTTTTTTTTTCCTTACATGAGGTGAGGTGGACACAAAACCTTTAACTTCTTTGTTCGGGGGGGAACATGTACCAATAGGCTGTAAGAGCTAGTATCTGATGCAATGTTTAGATTTATTTAATTAGGTTATTTAGTGTATATGGCAAGAATATGCTTATACATTATATTTGAAAGCTTCATATTTGGATGAAAGAACTAAGCAGTGCAACCTTATGTTATGTTGGTAATCTCTCTCTCTCTCTATGGTTTATGTTATCTAATTATTTATACTATTTGTTCCAATCAGCTTGCTTCAATTTATATTGATACTTTTAACTACATATCATTAATTTGAAATGCAAAATGCATGTTTAGAATTTTTGTAAAATGTTATATTTCATGCTGTTAACAACCATTGGCCAATGCAATGACTGGCAAGGTATTTAAAAGGAGCAATCGTATGGTAGAAATCAGTGGTATGATATAAATGCAGTCTTTTTGGTATATGATATATATACTATCTTGTTATCATAATTTTTGTAGTCATACTTTCCTTAAAATGTAACAATCATCATGTTTTTTTATTATTAGGTTTTATCTGCTCATGATGCACACCAATCATAACATGACTCCTTTAATCCTAATGAATGTAAGAATAATATATGTTTTTTGTTTTCGATCTATCTATGTACCTTTATAATAATTCATCTTTCAAGTTTATTGGGATCTTCACATTTTTTGCCATGTTTCAATCTCTAGAATGGGCACTGAAGGCCATAGAGGAGATGAAGATTTGGGTTTTATTGCATCCACCTAGATGTGTGTTGAATAGAAATAGTAGTCTGTGTAGAACAAGCGAAAAGGGGAGTAAAAGTTTATGGGATAGTATGCATTACAATTTCAATTACTTGCATATTCATTGGACCAACAAATTTTGTTAGAGAACAAAATGTATGGCTAGAGGAGTGGATTTGAACTCTTGGATAAACTTCAAAGCTTGTAAGATGAGGTTTTTAGTGGTTCTTCTCAAACATTCTATGATAGTGATTCCGTATTAGTTTGAAGCATCTATTAGTTAAGGATTACACAAGTCTACTATCTCTCAGTTGACATAGGTGATATTTGTATAATTAGGGTGACAGTAGAAGTACTCTTAGATTTTGCTCCTTTTATGCTATTCATGTTGGCACTTTTCAGTTTTCATAAAGTCTTGGATTTGTATAAATGAGCAAAAGTCTGGATATGATTTTAAAATGTTGTAGGAACTTGTAATGAATTTGTATAGATTATGTCTTTTAATTTCAATGGTGAAACTTTTACAATTTGTTGGAATCTCCTTATGTGTAAATGAGCAGAAATCTGGGATTGGTTTTACAACGTTACAAGAATTTATAATACAATTCAGATTCATTATAAAATTAATCCAACATTGTAGAAATTTATGCCAGCAGTTGATCTATGCCAGCGACCCTAGCTGCTGGCATAGCTCCCCACCTATGGCAATGGCCAGGTGACCACTGGCAAATGTTTGGACCTATGCCTACGGTCATCTGGGCACTGCCATAGGTCCAGACCTAGCCGCTGGCATAGCTCCCCGCCTATGGCAATGGCCAGGTGACCACTAGCAAATGTTTGGACCTATGCCTACAGTCATTTGGGCACTGCCATAGGTCCGGACCTATGTCAGTGACCATGGCTGTTGGCATAACCCTTTACTAATACTGGCATAGCCAACGAGAAAAATAGTCACTGGAGAAGACCACAAACCCTTTGTCAGCTGTTTTTTGCCACTGGTAAAGGTCTTTTTTTTGGTAGTGCTCCCATGTTGCCACTTTATCAAAACCACCACGTGATCTCTCTTGTTCAATTCATACAACCTAATTTGTCTTCTAAGTCCCTCCACCTCTCTCTGCCTCTCTTTGGTTACAAGTGAAGAAACCCTAAGCAAACCCAAAACACAAAAATGAATAGGACAACACAACATGTCTTCTTGGTTCCTCCACCTCTCTCTCTCTATCTCTCTCTCTCTCTTACCACTCCAAGTGTCTTTACAACAACTATGTCTGCTTAATAATAAAAATAATAAAAGAAATGAGCATAATTTGGGAGGAGGGTTGGGATTGAAAGAGCTATCCATTCCATTTCTAAGTTTAAATTGATGGATTTTGATGACTATATGCTTTTCTTTGAGTACTCATTCTATACATTCAATTAACTCTATAGCCAAATATGTAATTTGTTCTTTTTTTTTCCTAATTCAAGACCACATTAAACAGAATTGGAATACCATCTTCATAGTCTCCATGATTCACAATGACTACGAACTTTGTTTTCACTGAATTCATTTCTTAAAACTTTAAATTCATTTGAATTTACAAAATTTGCTAAGACAAAAAAAAATTAATTTTTACTTGCACTTAGATTTGCAATCTCAATTTTGCTAATATTATAAATTAAATTATAACTAAAAATATCTTAAATAATTCATTATATAAATAAAGAAAAATACATAATACATTAGGTAGCAAATATTTTAATGTTAGTAATTCTATAAAATCATCGTTCAGCGTTTAATTTGATTTCTTAAGTGTTTAATTTGATTTCTTAAAAAAAATAAATAAATTTTCCCAACATAGATATTGACTTATTTTTGTATAATTTAAGTTATAATTATTGTCAAATTAAATTTTGGTAATGGATTGTGAAAGGAAGAACACATCATCGATTAATTTAAGATTTTCATGTTTAATATATGCTCTAAGAGCACAAAAAACAATTAAAATGACTTCTTGAGAGTTAACAAGTACCGTAAATTCTTGAATTACTTGACAAGAAATAAAACAAACAAACAAAAGCAAATTTCTATATGTTTTATCCTTTTTATATCTTCCTATATTGTTTAAGACAACAACCATAAGACATTTAATTAAAGTATCTTAAAATTATGAAACACAAATTAAATTTTTTTATAATCAAATTTATTAATTATTATTTCATCTAATTAAACAGCAAAGCTTGAAACAAAGTATTAAACCCCCACATGTATCATTTTGTGTTCTTCAATAGTACTCGTGACAATGGCTTGAACAAGAAAAAGAGAGAGATGTACCATTAGAGCTATATATAGAAAGTAAATATAAATAAAAATATAAAATTTATTATCTTACAGTTACATTTAATTTTGTTTTTTCAAATTAATAATGACTGAAATTATACTCTACAATAATATTAGTAAAAAAATAGTCTTGTCTTTTTTTGTTACACAAAAATTTGAATATGAGATTTTCCAAGTTGGAGAGAGGGGATTGTGATCATTAACATATTTTTTCAAACAAATTACAAGATCTTAAAAGTTTTAAATCAATACACGAGTATATAATTAGAAATATATAAAATAGTTTTTTTAACAAAATAATTTTGAATTTTAATAATAATTATAAATTATTTAACAATTGTATGAGAAAATCCACTTTCATTATGTAACAAGTACCTATATAATTCACTGATACCATTCATTTCTTTTAGAAATTTTAAATTCGACCCCCTCATATATACTAAAAAAAAGATTTTCCAATGAAAAAAAATTAAATTTTATAAAAAAATTTCAATAAGAATAACTTTAAAATTAAGATGTATAATAAATTTATAAAAAATATGCTTAAATATCAATAATTTAAAAAAATTCCAAAGTTATTAAATATATATATATATATATATATATATGTATATTATTCAATTCACAGATAAAAAATAAATTAAACCTATTAAAAAGATAAAATTAATTTACGATAAAAAATTAAGATATGCTTGTTATAGATAAAAAATTTTTAATAGGAATTATAAATATTATCTAATTAGTACACTAAGTAATATATTATATAAATTTAAAATTTAATTATTTATTAGATCTAAATAAAAATAATAAAATAATTTAAAATTTTTGAGCCTTGGCCGCACCCTATGCAATCCAAACCCGCCGATATTTAATACGTAACTGTCTTAGGAGCAAAATATGTAATATCAGTATATAACGAGTAATTTATCAACGATTTCAGTTTATAAGTCTTATTTATTATGTATTTTAAAAAGTTAAAAATTTAATTACAGTCAAATAAAATTTAAAAAATGTAATTTTTCCTTTCCCCCTGTAGAGAGAGAAATGCCGGTGGTAAAGAGAGAAGCTCCATTTTCGAGAACTTGGGGATGGGCCCCAATCTGAGGCGCCTCAGGCGCCTGAGCAACCCAAGAGCCAGCTTAGCTGTCTCCCATGGCCTCTTTACCCTTCTCACTCTTTCTCTCTCTCCTCGACGCAAACCCGCATCGTCATCCTCACTCTCTCACTCAACGCAAAGACACGTAGGCAGGGCGAATCTCTCTCTCTCTCGGATGCGGTGGCTTTGGATGTGAACGTGAGCTGCTCTGTGTCCGGTTGGGCTCTCTCAGATTCAGTAGCTTTCTCAGTAAGGTAGAAATCGAGAGAGAGAGAGAGAGAGAGGGATCAAATGCTAAACACTGTATCAGTTACTCCTGTTTGCGTCTGGTGGGTGCTTTTTGCGGTATACTTGTTACCTGGGGCATTCGGAGATGATCCTTACGCCTTTTTCGATTGGACTGTCGAGTATCTTACTGTTGCCCCTCTTGGAGTCAACCAGCAGGTCTCTCTCTCTCTCTCTCTCTCTCTCTCTCTCTCTCTCTCTCTTACCTTCTTACTTCCAATTTTAATTGCTTTCTCTCTATTGGTTTTTGGTACCATGCAATGGTACTTGGGTAATTAGTTTATGACTTATGGTTTGCTTCTTCTCTGTACTATTTGTTGCCAATGTTCTTCTTTTTACTATTTCGGAAATTCTCGGTAGATTGGAGGGAATTGTTGCCCTTGCCAACTGGGATTCTTGAACTAGTGTGGAGATATGGCAATTGGAGAAAAGGGGCAACCCCTGGCACTATCCTAGTGTGGTGTGCATACAAGTCAATTAGCTCTGCTAGAGAGCGTAGAGCACACTCGTGATTGTCTTTGTTTGCAAAGGTCAAGTGGTTTAAATTAAACTAAGATTTTTTTTTAAAAATTTTTGGGATTGGGCCCATAAAGTGGTGAAGGCGATAGTAAGGGTGTCAATGTAAATGTAAATGGACCTGATATATGGTAGATGCTCAATGATGAAGGGTTCAATCTGAATTTAATGCCGTCCATTTAAATAGATTCAGGCTCTTTATTAGGTGCTTCTGGCATGTGAATTCACCTTGAGTTTTGGGATTGTATTCGTAGCAATAGATAGGAGAGTTCAAGGTTTTTAGTCTGGGTTTAAGATTTTTCTTATTTATTTATTTATTTATTTGTGCCTAACCAACTTTGGTAAAGCTTTCGTTAACTGCGTGGATGCTAATTTGTATGATTATGCATTTAAATATGTCTAGAGTATTCCTCTTTGATCATGTGAAGTTATAGGTTCATTAAGATGTTGGGTGGTCTATCGTAACACACAAATGTTATTGTAAATTTCAATTGCATGGAAAATGCATTAAACATTAATGTCTGGATAATATGTTAAACTGGATCTAGTTTAATGGCAGTTGGAAGAAATCATCTATTCTAATTTTAAAAGATAGAATTTTGTCTAATGCTTCTTTGAAATGTTAATATAACATGGACACATGAAGAAAAAGAGGAACCCCTGAACTGAATGAGAAAGACTTACTTAAAATTTGTTTTACCAAACTACAAGTCCTTTCCATTGATATCTGTGATCTTAAGAGATAGCAACTTTCATCATAGTCACTAAGCTTGCTGCAGCTACATGAAGAGTTTCATGGATACCACAGAAATAGAGTTCTGGGAAGAATGATAATACATCCCTAAAGTGGTAGGCCATTAGCATGTTAGTTTATTTGCTTGCTGGTAACAAACTCAAGTATCCATCTGACCTCCCTAAAAAAGTCATGGTGAATAATTCAGTCTAAGTATCAAGTATTAAATAAAGGGCAGAAGGTCTTAAGAGGAGCCTCAACTGCATCTCATGATGAAAAAACTAAATTTCTGCTTGTATATATGGATGTTGTAACTTGTGAAACTTCTCTCTCCCTTTGCGACTGAAATTATATCGTCTATAGTACATTCTAAATTTATCTGTCTGTATGCTATAAAAAAAAAAAAAAGGTATTACCTATCTATAATAAGACATTTGATGGAGACGTTTAGGGCAAAGAAGAAAGACCTACATATGGTATTCATTGACTTAAAAAAAGCGTACGATAGGGTTTCAAGAGATGTATTGTGATGGGTGTTGATGAAAAAGAGGATTTTCATTAAATACATTAATTTCATCAAAAATATATATAATGGAGATGTCACCAATGTAAGAATTTGCGAGGGATAAGTGATAGATTCCCAATAAACATTGGACTCCACCAAGGATCAGCTTTAAGTCCAATCATGCTTGCAATAGTGTTAGATGAAGTCATAAAAAGCATCAAAGATGGAATATCATGGTGTATGCGCTTTGCAAATGATATAGTATTGATAAATGAAACTGGAGAGGATATTGGTGTTAAATTGGAGTTATGGAGGGACACATTAGAATTCAGAGAATTCAGATTGAGTCGATCTAAAATGGAGCACATGAAATGCACGTTTAGTGATAATCATCAGAATGATGAAACGATTAGATTAGAAGGACATGATATGCCAAAAAGTGAACGTTGTACATATTTCGGATTTGTTATCCAATATGACGACAACATATATTGGGATGTAAACTATAGAATCTAAGCGGGTTTGATGAGAAAAAGAAGAGTATCTGGAATTCTTTGTGATTGCAAGATACCACTGCATTTGAAATGGAAGTTTTATGAAACAATAGTAAGACCTGCACTATTATATGGTACCGAATGGTGAGCCATTAAACAATAACAAGAGTAGAAAATGACTGTAACTGAAATGAGAATGTTAAGGTGGATATGTGATAAAACTAGAAAAGATAGGATTAGAAATGAAGAGATACGCATTAAATTGAGAGTGGGCTCAATTGCGGATAAGATGCGAGAATATCGCTTAAGGTGGTTTGGTTATGTGTAACGAAAACCCAAAAATGCACCAGTTAGGAAAATCGAGAGGTTAAATATAAGAGATTTAGTGAAATGACTTGATAGACCGTTAAAAATTTGAATATAATGTATTTGCAAAGATATAGCAGTTAAGGGGTTAATTGAAGAGATGATTTCGGATAGAAATGAGTGGCATAAGAGAATTAAAGTAAGTTAAATAATCACTTTTCGTATTATAAATATATTTGGATATATTTTTAAATCATCTTATATTTATTTTTTAGATGGTCGATCCCAAATTTTTGGATTAAGGTTTAGACTATTGTTGTTGTTGATGTATTACCTGTCTATAATGACCTATATACGATGGACATGGACATGAGACATGAGATGCAACACGCCTGGACAAGGCAATGGGGCAAAACCCAAAAAAGTTGGACACATCATAACATGGTCATGGTTATTAAAAAATATATGCTTAGTATTCTATCAATACATTTAAATACATTTTAGTATCTTCGAGTATAGTATCAAAATTGATATGTGAAAATATGTTAAAACATAATGACTATCATGAAGTTATTCTTCCAAATCTATAATTGAGTTCATAATTATATTGCATACATGTAATTGTGTTGATGAAAAGGAGATTTTCATTAGATACATTAATCTCATCAAAGATATATGTATATGACGAAGTTGTCATCAATGTAAGAACTTGCGGGGATAAGTGATAGCTTCCCAATAAACATTGGACTCCACTAAGAATCGACTTTAAGTCCAATCATGTTTGCAATAGTGCTAGATGAAATCACAAAAAGTATTCAAGATGGAATACTATAGTGTATGCTCTTTGCAGATGATTTAGTGTTAGATGAAACTAGAGAGAGTATTGGTACTAAATTGGAGTTATGGGGGGACATACTAAAATCCAGAAGATTTAGATTTAGCCGATCTAAAACGGAGTATATGAAATGTACGTTTAGTGATAATTATCAAAACGATAAAGAAATGATTAGATTAGAAGGACAGAATATATAAAAAAGTTAACGTTTTAGATATCTCGGGTCCATTATCCAAAATGACAACAATAGAGATAATAATGTAAACCATAGAATCCAAACGAGTTGGATGAGATACAAAATGATATTTAAAGTTCTTTGCGATCGCAGGATGTCATTACATTTGAAATGGAAGTTTTATAGAACGACAGTAAGAATTGTACTAATGTATGACACTAAATGTTGAACCATTAAACAACAAGAAGAGTAGAAAATTATTGTAGTTGAGATGAGAATATTAAGATGGATATATGATAAAACTAGAAAAAATATAATTAAAAATGAAGAGATACGCATTAAATTGGTAGTGAGTTCAATCGTGGATAAGATGCGAGAGTATCGCTTGAGGTGGTTTAAGCATGTGCAATAAAGATCTAAAGATGCACTGGTTAGGAGAATCGAGAGTTTAAATATAGGAGATTTAGTAAAACGACGAGATAAACCGTTAAAAATCTATAATTGAGTTTATAATTATATTGCATACAATGAATTCTAGGAATTCTAGATTTATCCTATTTATGTTTATCTATTTTTAAAATTTAATAAGCAAGATATTTAATTAAAAATTAAAAACAAAAAAATTGATCCACAATGTTCAAACCATATCAGTGGCATGTTCAACCCATGCCTATTGAAGTTCAAAATTTTATTTTATTTTATTTTTAAATTTGGAAACCTATGAATGAATATTGGACATGTATTAAAGGCATTCTAATGGCAAATTTGACTTGTGGCGAACACGCCAACACCAGTCAAGCAGTGCGTCAATGCTTGATAGATAGTGAGACAAACTCGCATGAGTGGTGGAGCTTCTTTATACCCACGATTTGACTTGAATTGTTTATGGTCTTTTGCTTCCTCAAAAATGTGTGATGATATGAAGAGACAATTTTGCTACTCTCTTTCTGTTTTGATTTCATTTTCTATTATAATAAATTGACTTAAGGTACTCCTGGGAGCCTGTTATTCTTACTGTTTAGTTTTAAGCTTAACTTACATCATTTTCTTTATTATCTGTGAGTTTTATTTTGGTAAGCATGCCTGCCAAAAGTGTTATGCACCACAAGAAATAATATTTTTATTTCCAGGTGATTGCAATAAATGGCCAATTTCCTGGACCACTTCTTAATGTCACTACAAATTGGAATGTCATGGTCAATGTGAAGAATAAGCTTGATGAGCCACTGCTTCTTACATGGTATTGTTATGTTTTATTTAACGTGTGGAATAATATCATGACAATACTTATAGTAGAAAAAAATGCAGGAATGGCATTCAACACAGGAAAAACTCCTGGCAGGATGGTGTTCTTGGTACAAACTGCCCTATTCCTGCCGGATGGAATTGGACATACCAATTTCAAGTGAAGGATCAGATAGGGAGCTTCTTTTACTTCCCTTCAGTAAATTTCCAAAGAGCTACTGGTGGATATGGGGGAATCATTATAAACAACAGAGCAGTTATTCCACTACCTTTTGGAGCACCTGATGGAGATATTACACTTCTCATCAGTGACTGGTATACTAAAAGCCACAAGGTTTGTTGACTTTCCCATTGTTCTTGGAGATGCTGTTCCACTTAATCATGACCAATATGGTTAAGTGTATTAAGTTGGTTTCTTCCATATTAAACAATGATTTGGTGCAACAGGAGCTTAGGAAAGATACAGAAAAGGGTGTAGACCTTGGTGTTCCAGATGGCATCTTATTTAACGGATTAGGTCCCTTTCGCTATGATGATGCACTTGTTCCTGATAACCTTCCTTATTTAAAAATAGATGTAGAACCAGGTAATCTTATAAAGAGTATGTAGTACTTTATCTTTATCACTAACTGTATCTTAAAGTTTTTCACTCTCAAATTGCCATTTATATTCACTTTGTGTAAAGTTAAATAGAATGGCTTCCAATAGTTTAACTGCTAACCTCTTTTGGCTGCTAGTCCTGGGCATAAATAGTGCATCTAACATATTGCAAGTTTAAAGTGGCCAAAATTGGAGAATATGATGTCTTCATGTGTGGCCTACATGTCTTTTAGATAAATTTGTAATGTAAGAAGAGAAAAGAGAAACAATAATAATGATCCTTTACCATCAGTTTTGGCGAGGTTCATTTCTGGAAGATGATGTTTACTTTTGCCCCCTCCCCCCCAGACAAGCCTTGAAGCACAATTATTGTAGCATTGAAGTGATTAGAAAAAAATACATGATATTTCTGCATGTCTGGTTGATGTTCCCTGACAATTATATGGTTATATGTTTATATTACAAGTTAAAACCATTTTAGAACTTTTTCTTTTTTTTTTTTGTGGGTCCATCTGAAGTAAGAAATTTTGCTGTCTGTACTAGATTGGTACCTTCTACAGAAGGCTTGTGCCTTCAAATCTTATGGAAAACAAAGTTTAAAATGTTATCCCTAA
The DNA here is from genome assembly GCA_037126225.1 of Dillenia turbinata. Lineage (NCBI taxonomy): Eukaryota > Viridiplantae > Streptophyta > Magnoliopsida > Dilleniales > Dilleniaceae > Dillenia > Dillenia turbinata. The sequence continues at coordinate 10,330,713 of JBAMMX010000006.1, forward strand.
GAAAATTAGTATGAAGTGCCACATTCTTTTTCCTCTCAACTATCCCCTTGTTTGGTTGATGTTGATGTATAACTAGTATGTTTTGTGAACCTCACCCCAAGGTTCTTTTGGGAAGTGGCATTCTTTTGCTTCGCTTCATTGCAATAATCTTCTCAAAATCCCATTGATGTAATTGTAAGATGTATGTGCTTCCATACATTACAATATTATACTTGGTGGTTCTCAAATATAATCGAGAACAAAGAGAATTTTGATTTGGTTGAGATATTCTCCTGTCTTCCTTGCATCAGCACGTGCTAAGTAAATTTTGATCCTTTTTCTTTTATATATATATATATATTATTTCAATTGATAGTTTAAAGTTAATACATTGTTTATGTGGCACAGGAAAAACATATCGTTTCCGCGTCCACAATGTGGGTATCTCAACTAGCTTGAATTTCAGAATTCACAACCATAACTTGCTTCTTGTAGAGACTGAAGGGTCATATACAGTTCAGCAGAACTATACAGACATGGATATTCATGTGGGTCAGTCGTACTCATTCTTGGTCACCATGGATCAAAACGCTAGTAGTGATTACTACATTTGTGCCAGTCCTCGATTTATCAATTCATCTGCTTGGTCTAGAGCCATGGGAGTTGCTATCTTGCACTACACTAATTCTCAGGGGCCTGCTTCAGGTCCTCTTCCAGATCCCCCTAATGAATTAGACACATATTACTCAATGAATCAGGCGCGGTCCATAAGGTTGTAGCTAAGTATATAAAACCAGACATTACTTTACAAGAATATTTAAAATCCTACTGTAGATTGTTTTTTATTTCCATCAATATGGATATGGTTATCTTGAATGATTGAGGGAAAAAAAATGAACAAAGGAAAAAACTTAATTCTTGCTAAGGTTTTTGTTTGATCAATTTCTGAGGTTCTTTCTCATTTTTTAATCTATCCACCTTTATAAATAAGAGAGCTTATGACGCCACATCAAAACCTTGGAGCGTTTTTGAGCTTCGTTCTTATTACATCTTATAATCCCTTTTAAACCTTATTTTCTGATTTTGACTTTCTATCATTTTTATGCTTATCCACAGGCCTCTTATTTATTGCTAGAAGCATCTGAAATCTGGAAATAAATGATGTTTGAATAACTGACCATTTTGAATGTTTATTCTATGTGCAGATGGAATGTCTCTGCTGGTGCTGCTCGTCCAAATCCTCAGGGTTCTTTCAAGTACGGTCAAATTACAGTCACTGACACTTATGTCATCCTGAATAGACCTGCTGAACTTATCGATGGAAAGTGGCACACCACCCTTAATGGAATCTCATACTTGGCACCTTCAACTCCCCTGAAGCTTGCCCTGCAATTTAACATACCTGGGGTGTACAAGCTTGATTTTCCAAATAAACTAATGAACAGGCCTGCAAAACTTGACACGTCTATAATAAATGGTACTTACAAAAGTTTCATGGAAATTATATTTCAAAACAATGACAGCACTGTCCAGACCTATCATATGGATGGCTATGCTTTCTTTGTTGTTGGGTAAGGTCTAAATTCGATATAATCTGTTTCTTTGGTCTAAGTTCATAATAAATGCTATTACAAAAAATATCTGTAACACATGGCTACAGAATGGATTATGGAATATGGACTGAGAATAGCAGGAGCACTTACAACAAATGGGACGGGGTTGCTCGCAGTTCAACACAGGTTCTCCTCCTATCACTACATATTTCCCCTTGTGCTCCTACTTTGAATCGCAATTTTGAAATTTGGAGCAAACTGAACAGCAAGGAACATTCAGGAAATTTGAAAATGAAACAATTTTTAGTGGTTGAGTGTCTTAGTAGTGTATGAAAAGAAATTTGTCAAGCCAAGCCTATCGCATCCATAAAAGTAATGAGGACATTGATTGTATTGTTGGTAATCACACGATTATAATCTTGACTAGGAATGTTTCCTTCTCAACTAATCTTGTCAATTCTAATGAAAATGCTCGGGCATGCCATAACTTCTAGAATTTTAATCATATCACTTGCAAAAGACAACCTTAGAAACAAATATTCTGCTTACAAGTGTTAATTACAGGTCTTTCCTGGAGCTTGGACGGCCATTCTTATTTACCTTGACAATGTTGGTATTTGGAACCTTCGAGCTGAGAATCTTGACTCTTGGTATCTTGGTCAGGAAGTATATGTTAATGTTGTAAATCCGGAGATCACCGACAAAACTGAGCTTCCTTTGCCTGATAACACCATATACTGCGGTCTCCTCTCACCTATGCAGCAGTAAGTATAGGAAATTGGAAATATATCTTTGGTTTTTCCTTTTTGGATGTACATTCACCTTTTAGAAGCATTGATAAACTTGGTTTTCCTGCACATGAATTTTACTGAGCAAGCCAAATTTCAATTTATGATTCTATGGTGTTGAGAAAGCAGGCTTCTTAAGTCCTTGAATTTTCATCGTCTTTGGTTACAGGGACCAAGCTCAGAGAGTGAAGTTCTCTGGTGCAACGACTGATCTCCCCCTTGGTGGAAGAAAAATTTTGGCTGCACTTATTGTGAGTCTATTTGTAACTTTGTTCAGGTAATATATTAATAAACATGGGTAATCAAGTAGTAGGGTTTAAAGAACTTGGAGAACCGTATTGTACTTTGTGGTAGTCTTGGTAGAAGTAAGGAAAGGAAATAGGTGGCCTGTTTCCCTTAAAGTGAATTAGGTCTTCATTTTTATTTTAACTGTATAATTGTGATTTTAATATCAAATTTGCTATGAGAGGAATGGATGAGCAGAAATTTGTACTGCTGTTACTCCAGAAATCTCTGATGTTGGTCCCTTTTTTCCTTCAAATTTTGATTGCCTTTGAATTTGGCTTTTTCATAATATTTTTAACTGATCCTCTCACCAAAAAAATATAAAAAATAAAAAATAAAAAATAAGAATAATAATAATATTTTTAACTGATGTGAATTGGTGAATGGACCAAAGATGGCCTCTCTAGTTTCTACACTAAACATATTAGGATGGCATGGCTTTTAGAAGGGTTACCTGTTGTAACTTTTGGACCTTTTTTTTTGGTAACTTGTAAAAATATTTTAGTTTCTATATTTAAATGCAGAAAACTTTTTTTTTAAAAAAAATTTGGTTACACATATTTAAATCTGTAATCTCCGGATTGGGAAGGGGAATTGTAACCACTAGATTGAGGTTGACCCTTAAGCTGTCCCCTTGGGATCTCTGGGTCTTTTGTTAATGAGGAAAGCTGTGATGATCTCCAAAGTTGCCTTCCATCTAAAAGGAAAAAAACTGAAAACTAAACTTTTCTTTTCCCTGATTGATATGGGCAGTGATGTTTGCATTTCCATGCTCCCTTTTTTTTTCCTTCCCTAAGCTCACAAGGGTTACCTGTAAAATTTGTTTTTTCGACTTTCCGATTATTGAAGGCAAATCCAAATATATATCATGAGTGGTCGACAAAAGCCTATGTTGACTGATTTTTAATTTCAGTAGCAACGTTTGGGCCCATGAAGAAGGAGGATTTATCAATATTTGATTTGCTGATCTGTGTCTGCCTCATGTTGATCCAACATCCTGGCTATACAGCCAGCCTCAAAAACAGAAGCTTTGGCCAATGTTAAGCTATTATCTGCCAAAAGGGGGGTGGGGGGAATAGAAGTGTAAGGTTCTTGGGCTACGCTGCTAACAGTGATACCTGGAAGTTGGTTCTCACCTTTTGCTACCTTATAAAAGATGAGAAATCCTCTGCACCTAACAGAAAAAGATACGAAGACGGAGTCGCCTTGCCTTTAACCCCTGGATGGCTTGAAAAAACCTAATTCATTTGCACTAGTTACGGCATGGTAGAAATGCAATTCATTATCAGTGGGAACCATAGCTCAAGCTTTAGCATCCACTATTGATTTGAGATATAGCTACCTGGATCTCTGCCTCAGTGAATTCCCTACTAAGGTTAAAGTTCGTCTCTACATTATCAACTGTAACATTAACATCACTCCCTGCTGAGGTTCTGAATATATGCTGGAAGTATCCCAGAGCTATCCTTCCCATTTCACTCCTTGGAAGAACACAATGTACCATTCGTCATCAACTAGGGCCAAGATGTGGTTCCTTCTCCTTAACTTGCTTTCTTCCCTATCACCCTCTTTCAATCACCCCACCTGTGGTGAACTCAATTCACATTACCTCTTCCCTTTCTAAAAGGTTACTATATCCCTCTGCACAATGCCAAAACAAGACTGTTGCGTGTTTTTAATTGCTCCCTATTACCCTTTAACCTGGAATATGGGATATAGGACTAGCAATAGGGCTGAGCCAGCACAAGCTCAGCCCGTTTTGAAGGGTCAAGCTCAACTCATTTTAGGGTCGAGCCGAGCTTGGACCCATTATTTAGACCTATTTTGATTACAAACTAAGTCTGGACATTAGTGGGCTCAACCTGTTATAAACTCAGCCCTCTTTTTTTTAGGGGGGTTTATTGGGGGCATGTCCTTCTCTCTCTCTGAGGGTGAACCTTGGTGCAACGCCGGAATTGCTTTTTTGGTAATCTCGAAATCACGAATTTGAGGCGTGTACACAAACTTTTTACATAAATATAAGGAAAAAACTGTGTACATATACATCCATACTTTTCATACCCATACACTAAGTTGGAAAGTATTTTTTACACCAAGTGAACTCCTCTCTCTCTCTCTCATTGGAGACCACATGCAACCTCACATAAAACTGTAGAGCTCTCTCCCTCACTCCCTCCTCTCTCTCTCTCTCTTTCATGGCGTTCGTGATAGATCTAAGTTTTTTCCGATCGATCTGTTCTTATTTGATGATTCTTTGTCTCGTTCTTCTCTCATGTTAAAGATTCGGTTTTGAGATTGGAAGTCTACGAGATGATTTAATCGAACGATCATCTTGAAAATCGGATTCTCGCCTTGAAATCATTGGTTTCAAGCAAACTCATCCAACTAAAGCCAGTAGTGCATTTTTCTTAATCTCCCGCAATTTCTCTTTCCTCTTCTCACCTTGATTTGATCTCCTTTTCTTCACTAATCCTTGGAATTGATTTTTATTTCGCCTTCTCCTCTCTATCCTCTATCGATTGATCTAAGTTTCATATTTCTCTATTTTGTAAATCGATTTCTAGGGTTAGGATTTTCTGAAGTTTTTTATCTTCAATCTTCTGTTCCAGATCTGCATATCCTTATTTCAGATCTACATTTTTGTCTTTGGATCCGTTGATTTCGATTCTAATTGTCAAATTTTTGGTTGAAATTTTGGAGATTTAGAGTTCATGTTTTACCTTTTGTCTCTTTCTTTCTCTCTCTTTAGGCTTTTTTGGAGTTTAAAATGAGCTCGGGCCTAGTCCAAAATGGGCCTAAGGCCCTTTTAATTTTTTGGGCTGAACTTAAGCCTTGATTGTTCGAGATTTCTCAAGCCAGGTTTGGGTTCAAACCCATAAAATTTTGAACGGGTTGAGCACGGGCTTTGTAAATCCTAACTCCAAAAGCTCGATTGCAACCCTAATGGAAGAGCCCCTACAAACCAAATCCCAATCATTACGGATACTCAGCTCACAACCCGTCTCAAGTGCCCACATTCCCCAACTCTAATTCTTTTTGCTTCTTTTCCTGATGCTCATCACTAACCACCTGTATTAAAATTAGTTCATTGTGTCAAGTAGTTACCGCTATGTTTTACTGTTGCAGAAGGGAATGGTTGACTCCATGACAAGTTGTAGAAGGCTTTATCAATCTTCCCTTGAACTTGCTCTTCGCATGGTTTTATGTCATTTCAATGGATAGCTAGCCAAGTGAAAAAAACGTTAAATTGATTTGGATTTGAATTCTAGAAATGAAAAGAACTTATGGGACATGGCCCAAGACCCAAAACCAAAAGAAAGAAGTCTCAAAAGACCCACGAAGGGCACATGCCGATCAGTATCTAACGTCCACCATGACAATCTATCGAAGGGCCATAGCCGCCCAGATCAATCTACTGAGGGGCCTTAGTCACCCGAATCTACCGAACATAACCCACTGAGCAAAGGTAATCGCCCCGATCGGGCAAGCAGATATCAACCCTTCAATCGAATGAGCCACGAAGGTCCCTTAATCGGTTGAGAGACCGAATGGTGGGCAACACTTCTAACGACTCAAAAGGAAGGACAGAGCTCATTTACCTCTACTTTCTATTTTCATAATGGCAAATCTAGGATCTTTCGAATAAGGAAAGCGTTCCCCCAAAAGTGGAAGTCCTCCCCGATAAGTGAGGATCGTAATCAACTCAAAATATTAACTCTCGAAATTCTCGGATTGATCTGATAAGAAAAGTAGGGTTGAAGTCCCTCAGCGGTGCACGTCTCTCAGGGATATAAATGATCTCTAAGGTCTCAGAATCAGGTACACTCTCTAAGCCTAACACAGGGAACACACTGATCATAGGGAACAACCTTCTCTCAACTCTCAGTCTATTTTTTTCAATCGAAAACCGCTCTTTACTGACTTGAGTGTCGGAACCTCCCCACCGGAACACTCTCCGACTGCAAGTGCATCCACCCATTGACGACTACTGTTCGGTTCAAGAAGGAGTTGGTATCTGTGGAGGCAAAACCCACCTCCAACAAGAACTATATTAGGAAAATTCCCTCTAAAGAGATTATAATAGTAACTTGGGTCGAATTAGTTAGAATATGGTTAAATATACCGATTCATCTCAATTAAAACAAAAAAAAAAAGATAGCACATATCTACTTGCTCGCAAAAGTCCTTCAATTGACGATCCCTTTTTTAGCCCTTCATGTCTTCTTTATCTCTTTTAAACATGATCTCATCAAATTCCATAAAATAAATCTGAGCCAAGCTCACCTCGGCAGATAATTTTCACAGAAGTACCCATGAATCCTTTCAGCGAGACGTTTCCATATATCCATAGAAAGTTGTCAACCTCCGCACCCTATTCTTAGCATGATCCTGGATAGTAGCATCAATGTGATTATAGCTTATTTGGATTAGATACTGATTTCATCACCAAAACTAATTAAATAGGAAAGATTTTATATTTATAGAATAAGTAGAGTAAGGTACCTCTTTTACCCTGCATATTTAGATTTGGGTTTTTTTTTTTTTTAACCAGAATAATGCTTTTTTAATTAAATTTATTTAAATAGTATTGTTTCCCCCCCCCAAAAACTAGAGACGTTGAGATTGGGGATTGCGACTTCTTGAATCTCGACTTCATTAATTTTTCTTAATTGTAAACTTTTTCAAAAATCCAAAAAAAAAAAATAAAAGAGCATTCCTCAATCTCGCTTTAATTTTTTATTTTTGAAAAAACGTAAAATTAATAAAAAATTAATTATTGGCCAATAATGTTAGCTAGATCCTTCAATTCTTTTTTTTTTTTAATTTTTGAAAAAAATAAAATTAATAAAAAATTAATTATTAGCCAATAATGTTGGTCTTCTCTATGGTTCTTACATCCTCTCTCTCTTTCTTTCTCTTGCTATCTCTCCAACTCCACCTCTTTATCCCTTTGTCTCATTGTCTCTCCATCCCTCCCTCTTTTCTCTCTACTACTCCCTATCCCTCCTGTCCCTTTTATTCTCTCTCCCCCGCTCTCTACCTACCTCTCATTCTTGCTCTCTTTTTCTCTCCCTTATGCACTTAGCCTCTCCCTCTCTCTCCTTTCCATCCCTTTATCCTCTCTCTATTTCTCTCTCTCTCCCTGATCTATCTTGCCCTCCCTTACACTTTCCCTCTCTCTTTCTCAACCTCTCTCCTGATTCCTCCGTCTCCATGTCTACCACTCTCTTTTCCTTTGTATCTATCTACCTCATGTCCTTTTTCCATCTCGCTCCTTCTGTTTTACTCTCTTCTATGGACATAAGTCTGTGGCTATACATTTTTATGTGTCAAAGCAATCTACAATGGAACTTATAATATTGTGTTATGTAAAATATAGTAATCAATTCGAAAGTAGCTAGAGAACAAAGATATTTATCAGTTGTAAATGGAACTTGAACCATGCACATAAGAAAATAAATCTTTACTAATTAACATAATAAAAAATTGAGAGATATTACAAAAAAATATATATATGCACTTTAAATATAGTAATTATAAAACCTATACTAAGCCCCACAGGAGGACGTCCAGCATTTCTATGTGGCTGACATATAGTGGGAAGACAAGTGGGTTTACGAGGTGGAGGTGGACTATATGATGTTCTCTCATCGGTGCTGGCGAATAAGACACCTGTGACCCAATATCCTACAAAAATTTATGACGACGCCATTGGTAAATGTTAAGACATGGTGGTTCACTCAGTACAACATTGTCAGTACCCTTAGAAAGAGGAGTAAATGTAGGAGTGGGAATCGAATATGAAGAAGATGCTGATATCTCAATCGCCTCCTCATAATCACTCGCGTGACCAAATATGGATGACACATCTAACTCATAAGCAGCCATCTGTCTAGGTGTGTAAGGATGATAACTCTCAAGCGGCACATTACCGAATATCTCGATGGAGTCTGTTGACAAATCTCTGATGTGATCAACTTGAAAATCGTAACCCTTGACGATAAGCATATCAAGATAAAAGGTGGATGTGATCAAGATTTTGACACTGCACATGATATATGCAAAAAACATGATGTCCAATATTAATAAAACTATGAGAAATATCCCAACTGTTAATTTAAAAAAAAAAAAAAACAATGTTAATGAGACCGTTACAAAATGAGAGAAAACATAAAAATAAAATGATAAAATTAGTGAATGTAACGTACAAAGATCCTCAAGGGGCCACTCGGCATATTCGAAATAGTGGCTATTGAATCAAAAGCGTGGCATCGAATCAGAGTAAATATAGGTATTCTCTCATATGCTCAAAGCTATTAACAACAAAAAGTGAATTTAATATAGATTATATATATATAATATTTGTACATGAAAATAATAAATATTATTATTAGCAACAATACCTAAATAAGTAACAATGGACCAAAAATTTATCTCACTCCATTGACAAAGACTTAACACATAGTTCTATATAATGTAGTTACGACAACATTACCTCAATTGTAATTATTAACGCAGTCAAAATCTTGAAACAGCTCCAAATACATTAGTTTCACCTTTGATCCAAACTTGTCCTTCAAGAGTGAACCCAAAAGCTGCATAAGGTGACCTTGTGAGTGAAATTCCATCTAGATTGCATTTGATTTTGAAGTCAATGGATGCGAATCAAGAAATGTCGTGATTGTTTTCAATTTAAGTCGATTGCCATCAAAATCATCTGGACTTGGGATGAAACCCAAGAGACTAAGACAAATATCATGTCACGCAACAATAGGAAGTGGGATGTCTCTTCCGGTGATTGCCTCTCCATCAATAGGCAATCCCAACAATACAGACACGTCTTGAAGGGTGATGGTAGCCTCACCAACGGGTAAGTGGAAGATATGGATCTCCTGCCTTCATCCTCAACCAATGTAATTATTACTGCGTGGTAGTACATAACATGCTCATATCTGTAAATATCGTAAATACCTACCTGTAATAAAATCTTCTGAACCCTTACATCCAGGGGTTGAGTAGTCCAAAACTCATGATTTGAGCATCGAATCATTTGTGGGGTGTCATTGGTTGTGTCCCATATGGAATCAGGTCGGTACGTGAACTACAAACTCAAAACACTATGATTACGAGGGCTGAGAATAAACTCTATCATAGGATCATCTATATTGCATATAAAGATCTGTTATATTAAAAATATCATGGTCAATAATTTGCATTCATAAATCTAAATTTTATACATAAGTATTCTAAAAGTATAAGGAATACATACATATAATACATACAAACAAATCATGATTGTAAATAATGCATACATTTTCTAAATCTTGTTTACATTAACATGATGATCGTACAATGTTTACATGGAAAAGACATGATGATGGTGCAATGTTTACATTAATATGAAACTCATACATAAGATATATATATATATAACGTGAATTAATTAGATGAAAAAACATGATGATGGTACAATATTTTCATTAACATGATGATCGTACATAAGATATACATAATGTACAACACATCAAAATTAATTGGTAAATAACATTATACTAACTGCCACATCATGCCCTCTCTCACAAATGAGCCATATTTGAGCAATAACTACAGTGATGACCATAGTCACCACAAACCTTGCAACACTGCGTTCTTCATTTATCCATTTCATTGCAAATCTACATGCTACATGATCTCCCTAGTTGATGGTTTAGGCGTAAAACATTTGTCAATAGAGAGAACGGATTTTGGGGTCAATAGTTCGAGTGATCAAGAGGATGAAATTGACCAACATAGATAAGTAGCATGAATTGGGATGTCTGGAATTTGTCTACAAATATCACAAACTCACATTTCATGTCTTCACATACTCTCCACATGCGCGAGCATGAAAGTTTGTATATTGCATACTTCTCATAAGTATATGATGGGCCATCCATAAGTATGGTGTGCTCATTTCCACCCCTACCACTATGAATTTTAATAGTGACCTCGTACTCCCTAGCGTATCAATTAAAAGTTGTGAATCGGTGGCATTTTGATTTATGCTCATTTCTTAATAATCGTTCCATCACCACCGGAGATCATGTCTTCCCACCATTTACATAATTTGTAGCTTCATTTCGATTATTATTAAAAAATCTAACCTATGGTGCATTGTTATCTTTACACATGTAGTGATAAGTAGGTTCCTTACCCCTTTGAGGCCCCCATTGAATAATTCAGTTCTACTAATGGTCATGCTACCCCAATGTCATCCCCTGTCATAACACAATGTCCACTTTTTAAGAGAGAGTTCCATCAACCAACTATATGTCGGCTCACTAAGTTCTTTAATTTGGTTCATGACCACATCAAAATTTCTAATTTGTCATTCCTCGGTTGTCTTATACATCAACTTTGTTAGCGGTTTATTTTCAAAACTCCTACTAAAATTTGATTCAACCTACCATAAACAAAGTCTATGATAAACAAGCAAAAGTTGGAAGTTAAGATTTCTCTCAATAGAATACATTATTCTCATAGCCCTATCAGATATCAAGTAGACACCATGACGATCACCAATGATATGCAATCTCAAGTTCTCTAAAAATCATGACCAATTGACCATACTCTCCTCATTAACAATCGCAAAGCACAAAGGAATTATGTGATTGGCTACATCACTACCAACAGTAATAAAAATTATTTTTTTGTACCTCCCATATTATAATGTACCATTAATGCTAATCACCGGCTTGCAATGCCTAAAAGTGTCGACACATGATTTGAAGGTCCAAAAAACTAATTGAAACACTCTAGATTGTTCAATGAACCTCCAATCAACCACAGTCTTAGAATTACTTGCCTATAAGGCAGACATAAATTGGGGCACCAATGTCTATGATATCTCTCAATTCCCATAAACTATCTCTATAAATTTCTGATGCCACATCCAAGCCTTCTTGTAGGATAAATTAACTTCATAGCATCCCATGTTTTCGACCACATCACACAATTTGTAATTCATATTCTCCTTTATTTGGCTTTTGATCAAATGACTAACCATGTTAGAGTCCAAATTGGGATGATCTGCCACAAGTATCGTAGGAAAACATGCGTACTTTGAGTTCAATCTTATAGTTTTCCAAAAATCATGACTTTTTTTTTTTTATTTTGTGCAAACAAGCCACAAAAAGTTTTTAACTTTGAAAAATGAGCAGCGCACAAACCAGATCATTTTGTTACTCTCATGAAATCTAAAGAATCTATGCTCTCACAAAGACCAACACTTAACAGCATGTTGAACTCTTTCTTTCGATTTGAACATCATGCCAACCTGTTACTCAGATGTGTGATCATTTTACGAAGTTGGATTGTCTTACTCATTAGAATCATTAACCTTCATGTTCTCCTCCCCATATAAAATAAGAACGGTATTTATCCTCTTTTTCATCTACCTGATTCTCTTCATCTACCTAATAATCTTCATCATCAATGTTACCATCTGAATCATTATCTGCAACCTTAATGAATGCTTATATAGGATCGGTATCCCTATAACTCTCTTCATGGGGCCTACTGTTATTGGGCTTCTCATACTCATTTTCACTATTAGGTATGACATTATATTATGGAGTACTCAAGGCAACATTATCCGTTAGGAATGCCCCGTACTGAAACCACTCATCTCTGATGCTCACAGTTCTCAAATAAGGAATCTAGGATCTCGACCTCATTCTCCATATCCCAACTTGAGCAACCTACATTTGATCGACCTATAGTTGCATTCACAATAGATTTCATCTATAAGAACAGTTTAACTAATGACAAATGTGAGAAAACTTTTGGCAGTGACAACACGTCTAGCAAAAAATCATCATCTTCCACTAGTATAAGTGTATAAGTTACTGGTTGATCGTGCTCCCAAAGTGGATATCTGTATACCGAATTCGCTTGAATCAATACTGGTTTTGTAATATAAATGTTTCAATAACTGATGTCATCAAATCGTATTTTCATCACCAATGTCATTTTTGGGTGTTATACTATAATGATGCCCATCTTGACCAAATACAATTTCACCTTCCTATACAGTACCAACCTAACACAATTTTAACTCTTCTTCCTTTTTTCTATAAATCATAATAATAATAATAATCAAAACATTAATCCAACAATAAAATTATATCCCTTAGTACTGAACTTTTATTTAAAAAAAGTATATCCCCTGGTACGTAACAGTTTACAGACTTCTTTGTAGTCCGACACCTTTTGAATTTTTGAATTCAAATACTTCACAACTAAGGTCAGCAATTGTGATATACATACATACATACATATGCATATATATAATTCAATCTAATCCCAATATGGTTCAATGAAAATCCTCCACTCCATTCACATTTCCATGGAATAAAAACATTATTAATTTCTACTTTAATTTCTGTTTGTAATTTCTGTTTTTTATTCTAATTTTTGTTTTTTTAATAATACTAAAATGTTTTCTAATTTTTGTTAACACCATACCATAAAAAGTTTTTATTTCTTAAAAAAAAAATTGTTTTCCAATGGAAAAAAAATTTTCTATTTTTTTTTTCTAATTTCTGTTTTCTAATTTTTTTCAAATTTTTTCTAAATTTAATATTTCTTGTTAACAACCCAAAAAATAACAAACCAAAAAAAAAGATCGAAAAAACAGAATAAAAAAAAATACAAAAAAAATGCCTACCTGAGATGGACGCCGGAGAATACAGCCGGTGACAAACCTTGCCTGAAATAGAGAACAAACATCACACACCATAAAAAACTAGGGGGGAAAAAAATATAAGAAACGAAACGCAGAAGGAAGTTTGGAGAACTCTATCACCTGGTGAAGCTGGAAAAAAATGTCATTCAAGAAAAAAGTGAGAGAGAGATCTCAATAAATAGGAGGAAAGAATTGGGATCTCCAGAGATTCGTGACATCGCACGAAGGGGAGGACAGACGGATCTTGCAGAAAGAGGAAGAGAGTGCAACACTACGTTCTTCAACTTCAACAGGTGACGGTGAGTGAGAGTAGAGTGAGCAGTGGCAAAGCTATATGCATAAAAGGGTGGACAATTACACCCACTAAATCATAACTCCCTTAATTTTTAAATTTCAAATAAATATTGCCCTTATTCAACTTAAAATATTACTCCTGTTAAGATCATCAGTCGACTCACTAAAATTATCATTTTATTTCATGAAAATATTTTACCCCTACTATCTTTGGGTTTTGAATCCACCACTAAGAGTGAGAGAATGAGGAGATCACAGCAGAGAGTTAGAGAATGAGGAAGAGACTTGAGGGAGAGTGAGAGTCGTGGCAAAGAAAAAAAAAGAATGAGGAAGAAGAGAGTTAGGTCGTGCCTTTAATAAGTTGAAAGCGAGATCACGGATCTCAATTTTAAAAACGCTATCTTGGATCACACATTCAATTTTTTTGAAATAAACTTAAAATTCAAAAAAAAAAAATAATTCAGTTGCGAATGGGGATCATGACTTCGTGAATCGTGAAGTCGTGATCCTGAATCGCAACTTCTCTAGTTTTGAAAAAAAATACTATTTAAATAAATTTAATTAAAAAATATTATTTTAGTAAAAAACACTAGATCTGGTCAGCTATAAATTTGGGTTTGATTGGATGTTACATTAGTCGGTTCAGGTCATTGCCAACCCTCGAAGTTTTCACAACATTAAGACATTTAGCAATAAGAGAGTTGTTCCATCAAAGAGACTTTATATACACACACAGGTTATTCCGCAAAATAGTGTACTTTTCCTTCACAATTTCTCAAATGGTGTTTTTTTTTTTTTTTTTTAATTCCCAAACTAAAGGAATCGAGATCGGCAACCTCGATTTTTTTTTCCTAATAAAATAGCTAAAAAAATTAAAAAATTGAAAGCGATATTGTCAATCTCACTCTAATTTTTTTTCTTTTTAAAAAAAAATTAAAATAAATATCATCATCATCATCATCATTATTATTATTATTAAAACATACAAATATTATTAAAAAATTAATAAAAAATTAATAAAAATTAAAAAATTATTAATTAAAAAAGAAAACATATAGTTAATAAAAAATTATTATTAATTTTTTATTTTAAAAAGAAAGCATAATCAATAAATTTTTATTAATCAACTATAGAAAGAGTTTTAAAAGGGGCATGTTTTTGCTGCGAGAAAAAAAGTCACTGGTCCAAAAACTGTCATCGGAATCTGGAAATTCAACCTCTCATTGTTTTTGAATAGTTTCAAAATACCAATTTTGGGTTTCGATTTCTCTCACTACAGTCAAAATTTTTCTAAAATTATTAGACTACTGTAAAGTTGATATTTGTTAGATTGATTGACCTTTAGAAAACTAGATCTGAAACTCTCAAAATCATGGAGAAAAATGAACTCAAAAACTCCCTTTCGTAAACCGGAATAATCTAGATTTTTAATTCTATTTCGAGTAACCAACTTTGACTACTTATAATTTTCTCATCTGAACTTCTTTTCCTATAATTCTTAGATTATTTTAAAGAATATATTTCGTAAAATACTTTATATTTAGAAAATAGACTCAAAATCTCACAAGATCTGGATAAAAAATCATGTCAAATATCTCCTATTAACCATATAAAAACCAAAAAATCGACTTGAAGTACACTTGTAACTCGATTTTTTTATGACCTAGAGTTATCATCGGCGACTCCAATCAACCCTAAAATGATGTTTACACTTCTTACTTTCGACTTCCAGGTGTTAGCTATCTCTTTCTGACACCAAAACACCAAGAAAAACAGGGGTCAAACTAGCTAAAAAATCATCCTAGAAACCTTGAATCTCACATTGGATAAGAGTTTACACTATAGCATGTATATATACCAATTTCGCCAACCCCATGTTACAACCTTAGTAATACATGGACCAGTTGACTTTTTGATCCGAGACCTGATGCCACGTGGTCAAACTTTCCGTTGTTCATAGTGTCTAGTTAGGCTGGTGATAGTGTTGGCCTAGGGATGTCTTCACGCCAGTAGCACCCTGGAGTAGGGTTGTTACAATAATATTATAATTTTAATTTAATATTTGTGTATTTAAAATTTTCAAAATATAAAAATATTTACATACAAACAACAACAATTCAGAGATTTTCATACATTTTTCATATATTAATGATCTCGTACTTTCACATTTTGAGATCCTTGAAAGAGAGCAATACCCCTTCCCCTCTCTCTCTCTCTCTCTCTCTAGGTAGAAGGAAGTGGTGGGGTTGATCAAGTATCGATTTTGTGCTCTTCTCAACTTAGTTGTATCATTTCTAAAGTTACATCGGGGTCCTTCTACTGTATTTCTACTCTTCCTTTTCAATGTTTTTTAAATAAGTTGTTGTCATAATGCTGGGTCGAACAGAGGCAATAAGGAAAAAAAAAGAAAAGAAATTAAGGTTATAAGTGGTTGTCGAAGAAGGAGGCAAGGGCAAAAGGTGAACTTTTTTTTTTCATAGGTTTCCGCCGAAACCCACCACCGTTTTACTTGGGTTTCATAAAACCCAAAATTTGAGGGTTTCATTCTCATTCCTTTATTCCCATTTCATTAATCCAAACAACTCATATGGATTTCATTCCCATTTCTAATTCTCATACCTATTAACCAAATACTCCATAAATTTTTATTAATCAATCGTCAAAAGGGTTTTGAAAGGGGCATGTTTTTACTGTGAGAAAATGAGCCACTGGTCCAAAAACTGTCCCGATAGAAGCAACAAGAGCATCATCAAACAAAAAAGAATAAACACCGATTTAAAATGACCCACATTGAATGCCCATGCTGACTTGAATTTTGTTCACCTTTAACTTCCTAGACTAAACGAAACCCTTCAAACAATTTCTATACTTGTTGCGAAATATCAATTTATTCGCTTACATTTAATTTTGTATTTTAGTTTTTTATTTCTTTTTGTCTCTTATTATAATTGTTGTTTGGTTTTGACTTGTGAGTTTTTGATATATTTTTTTCATAAGCAATGTAATTTCCTAAAGTCATGCGATGATGTCAATTCCTTTCTCATTATTTGTCACGCCCCAAATCGGGAATCGTGAACAGCCGCTCGTTGCCCTGAATGTCAGCTGTATTTCTATAGAAAATCGGAACTTCCCCATAAATCGGAGGTCTCCCATGTACAATTAAACCTGTATAATTCAAAATCAACCTGAAAATAAAACAAATGGTCATCCCGGTCTCACAACAACCAACCAACCACAACAGACATTCAGGACAACGCCAGGCTAAATAAACTATCAGCAATCCTAACCACAGACCTCTACTGTCATGCTCAACAAGAGCATGAGCAGCCGCCACACTGAGCGGACCTAAATTTATACAAATATATTACAAATTCCCAAGTTAACACTTTAAATAGTTACAAATGCCTCAATGCAAGTGAAATGAGAGTTTCGCAAACAAAAGTCTAAAAATTATACAGTCATCCCAAAATATGTACACGGTCAATTACGGACCTCAACAAGACCACGCAGGGTCGATAATAAAATACAAAATTCATCTTTCAATTTAAACTTAAGATCTCACCTTCCTGAATCACCCAATCCGCCAACAATCTATCAAGTCCTCGAGCCAAATACGTCGCCCTATCACAATAATCCTGTCTGGGGATGGAAAGAGGAGGGGTGAGTACTCAGGGAAGAATACTCAGTGAGTGAGGGGATAATCTCAAGTACTAATAGTGTAGGTGAATATTAGAGTGTCAAATAATATCATTCATAAACAATAATTCAAGTTTTGCAGTAAATCATGATATGTTTGATAAAATGAACTCTTTTAAATCATTCACACGATATCACACATATATGCATCCATTTAAAAATCAAGTATAACATAGAGCAAGCCGAAAATGATCCTAGCAAAGGTCAACCGTGACCAAGGACAGGCGCATCGGGGGTTTTGTTATGCAAAGTGTTTCAAAAGATGCCCCCCACCCCATGTTGGCTCGTACAAGCAACTCCCCGGCCTCGCCTATTCGACGGACCCCCCCTTCGGTTCAAGAACCCATACGAACATCACAATCATGTACAAGCAACTTCCGGTGCTAGCCCCCTATTCGACGGACCTCCCCACGGTTCTGGGGCCGTACATATCACAATCACGACGTTTGCGGATACCTCTGGCCAAAGCGTATCCGGGCAACTCGTGCCTCTACAAACACCCTTCGTAACTACGGAATCAATCAAGTCATCGTCATAGTATCACAAGTGGGCATCCCAGTGCTCTCATAGATCTTAAAACATTTCAAATCCGTGTGCCAATATATTTCATCAAAATCATTTCAAATCAACAACCGATGCAATGGTAGAAAAGGAAACTTATCAAATTTTCAAGTAATGGCACAATTTTGTTTCATTTCAAACATAGATGCATAGTCATGGAAAACATAAATTTAAGACACTCCAATAATCACAAAACAGATTTGAGATTAAATACCACACATCGAATCAATGCATATCAAAACATGTTTTGTTTAAAAAACACGGTAAAACCAAATTTTCACTATTTCATGCAAGAGATTAGGGTCCCACTCACCTCTAGGGAGGGTATCCACTCCCTGTTTCTGAAATCAAATCAAAAGGACTCCCCTCGAGTCTCCAAAGGTCAACCTAGACCAATCAATACGGATAATCATCAATTAAAGCCCTATTAAAGGGTTTTCAAATTTCCCTTCTATTTAAAAGAGCTTAAATTTGCACAATTACTTCCCTAAACTTTCATTTCATCAACCTAAGATCATTTCAATCACCAGCGACTTTAAATTTACAATATTCCTCGATTTTACCAATTTTCTCCCAAATTACAAAATTTTAATTTAATTCCCATCAATTCCAATTCATACCCCAAGGACAAATACACAAATCGATCAAATAAAATTCTAATGCTACCTACGACATTTCTAACATGCTTGCGGTCCGGTTTACATCAAATCCTAGACCTAACTCCAACAATTTCATACAAACCCTTAGGGGAAACACATTTCTTTCGCGTCCAATACAATTCAGGATATATGTCTATATAATTTCTACCTAAATTCAACAAAATCGATTTAAATTATTTAAGAGATTGAAGATCCCTCACCTAGGGTTGTTCTCGTAGTTCGTAACTTTCGCCAAATCGTTTCCTCAATACATTTTCCGTAACTCCCAATTTAAGGTAATTTTAGTAATCTAAACCAAATTTCTTAGAAGTTTGAAACCTAGAATTAGGGTTGGGTTTGATCTTCCTATGGTGAACACAGCACGGCCGCTTGGCTTCGGCCCTCGCGCGTAGGGGAGACGCGAGCCAGAGACGGAGGGAGGTAGAGAGTGGAAGTGGTTGGTGGTCGAACCACCGTGGGGTGGCGGAGGACGGCGGAAGAGATGGGGGGGGCGGCGGGAAAAGTCGCAAGAAGGAGAGATCAAGAGAGTGAGTCGGTGAGAGATAGAGAGAAACAGGACGAGACGGAAGAGATGAGGAGGGGGCCGGGCGGTGGTGGTGGGCCCGCGGCGCGGGGGGGGGACCCCCCGGGGGGAGAGGTTGCGGGTGAGAGAGAGGCCGAGAGAGAGAAGGAGAGAGTTAGAGGGTGAGACCGGAGAGGGAGAGGGAGAGGGGCCGAGGGGGGGGCCCCCCCCCCCCCCGCCCCCGCCAAAAAGCCCACGCCCGCCGCCCCCGGGGGGGGGGGGGGAAAACCCGCGGGGGAGAGGAGGGGGAAGAGAGAAATTAGGGCTTTAAGCCCTAATTTCGATTTCTTTTTTTTTTCATTATTATTATTATTATTATTATTATTATTATTATTATTATTTATATATATATAATTTTTTATATAAATAGATTTTATAAATAGTTAATTGAGTAAATAAATAAATTAATAAATAAATAATTATTTACATATATATATATATATTTTTATACTAACTTCATTTTACAAATCCCAGAAACGGTATTTAAAATATACTAAAAATTAAATTTAAAAACCAAAAAATCGAAAATGAATAAAATTAAATATTTTCTATATATATATATATATAAATTGAGGATCATTTTATTAAATTCAAAAACGGAAATAATATTCAAATACCGTAGTGTCGGTGTTACATTATTCCCCAATTGCACTTGTTGTGCGGGAGTTGGAACAAGATGCGATGAAAAAAGTAATGAAGAATGTAAGGGCATGTCTGACTAAGATGTTAATAATGTAATCATCTCTCTCCTATATGTATTTACACTTTAACCTTAAAGGCAATCATTAGATTCTGTATACAATAAGTACTCTGATTATTGTTGCTTATCAAACATTGAAAAGGAAGAGCTGAAGGAAAAGACTCTTAATAAACTTGTCCATGGCCAATGGTTCTCCTCCACCTCAGATGGTTATATTGGACTTGGTGGTAAAGTTTGTTTCATAGTAATGATGTACTCTCTTGTAAAGTTTGTAAGGAGAAACTTCTATTTAGGTGATGTAAATCAAGAAGTATTATAAGTTGTATCATTCCTAAAGTTATATTAAGGTCTTTCTTGCTATACTTCAACTTTTCATCTTCAAGATAGAGATGATTACATTATTAACATCTTGTAACACCCCCACACCAGGGTGCTACCGATGTGAAGGCATCGACGGGCTATTGAACTAGCCAACACCATCCTAGTTAATTGGTCAATTGGTCCACATGTTACAAAGCTTATGACATGAGGTTGAAGAAGTTTGTATATATATATGCTATAGTGGAAACTCCCTTCCAATATGGGATTTAAGGTTTTCGGGATGGCTTTTCGGATAGATTGACCATCATTTTTCATAGTGAACCGATATCAAAAATAGATAACCAACACCTGAGGTTGAAAGTATGAAATATGGACATCATCCTAGAATCAATTGGAGTCACCGACGACAACTCTACGGCATAAAAAAATCGAGAAGAATGTGTGTTTCGAATCTATTTTTAGTTTTCACATAGCTGACAGGGGGCAATCGACATGATTTTGATCCAAATCTTGTGAGATTTTGAGTTTACTTTCTAAAAATAAATTATTTTACGAAATATGATTTTGAAAATGGTCCAAAAATCATAGTAAAGGGAATTCATATGAGAAAATTATGAGCAGTCAAAATTGATTATTTGAAACTGAAATTAAAAATCTGGATTATTCAAGTTTACTACGGGAAGTTTTCGAGTGTATGTTTTTCTATGATTTTGAGAGTTTCAAATCTAATTTTCTAAAAGTCAATTAATCTATCAAATATCAACTTTATAATAATTTAAAAATTTTTTAAAAATATTCATTATAGAAAGAGAAATCGAAATTCAAAAATGGTACATTGAAACTATGCAAAAACAATGATAGGTTGAATTTCTGGATTCCGATAACAATTTTTGGACCAATGGCCCATTTTCTGACAACAAAAATACGTCCCTTTTGAAACCCTTTCTACAGTTGATTATTAAAAATTTCTTGATTATATTTTTTTTTAAATTAAAAAATTGATAATAATTTATTATTAATTATATGTTTTCTTTTTTAATTAATAATTATTAATTAATTTTTAATAATATTGGTTAATATTTAATTTTTTTTATTAATTTTAATTTTTTTTCAAAAATTAAAAAAATGAAGTTAATAAAAATTTTTAATTAATTTTTTAATTATAGTTGTATGTTTTAATAATAATAATAATAATAATAATAATAATAATGTTTACTTTAAGAAATAAAAAAAATAGGTGAAAGATGAAAGCGAGACCAATAATGTCACTTTCAATTTTTTATTTTATAATTATTTTATTTAAAAAAATAAAAAATTAAGATTGTTAATCTCGATTTCTCAGATTTGAAAATAAGAAAAAAGAAAAAATTTATTATTTAGAGAATTGTGAAAGAAAAGTACACTCAACACCTTTACGCCCGCTGAAATGTCAGAGCCAAAATTGATGATGGACAAGAATTTGTTTAATAACCATGTACTTGTGTTCTTTGACCGAGAAACCTTTGCCTTTTATTTTATTTTTTGATTGATCTTAAAATTTATTTTAATAATTTGATTTAAATATTATAAAATATATAAGATTTTTTAATTAATCTAATTTGAATATTATAACATATATTAAAAATTTAATTTTTTTAAATTTTAATTTTTATTCTCATAATTCAATTAAAAAAGTGTTACGTTATATCTGTAACTCCGCAAAATATTAAACCTTTTTATTCTCTTATTACCCATGCGTTGGGTTTCAAGGTTCAGATAATGAATGTGGTCCACTACGAGCACAGGTTCCAATAAGAAGACAGAAGCACATGGGCAGTATCTTTTTTTAATATTCGGGACGCATGATCGTGTCATGTAATAAGTTGAAAGAGGCCAAAGCACGCCCACGAAAATGATGTCAAACGGTACAAAATCTCTCTCCCTTTATCCTTTATGGAGGGGAACAATTGGCTTGGACTTGACTCGTCCACTGGTCTGTGCTTTCCCCACCTAGGCGCGCTCTCCTCTCTCTCTCTCTGGATGGGTATATCGGAGAATAGGGGAAAAAAAAAGTTTATTAAATATTGAAGATGACTCTTTAGTGAGTGCAGTTTTTTTGGTAACCAGTAGATAGGAAAATGCTTTTGCAATGAATTTTTTAAAGTTATTTTGTAAGAAATTTGCATTAATTTTCTTAAAAATGAAAATTAATTTTGTTAGAGACATTTCAGTAATCAAAAGTAATAAAGATTAGGTGGATGGAGGATGATATGTTTCAAGCTTGTTTGAGTTTGAATTTTCTTTAAGAAGAGGTAAACACTTATTGAAGGCTCTGAAGGCCCAATCGATCACATGCACTACATGTTTTGGTTTTGCTAAAGCTATGAATTATTACAAGAAAAATGAAATCAATTCATGACTAACTTACACATTAAATAAAGGTAAATCCATCCCGGTAGTACCCTACACCGTACAACAATCCCTAATCCTAACACAAACCCTTCAAAACCATTTACTCTATCGTGCTGAATACTTTAGATCCTGACATTTTTCCTCGCTTGAAATTATCACGCCCGTGTCGTTTGCACGAAAACAAAAATTAAAAATTGAAAACGAAATTGAAAATAAATATAAAATAATACCAAAAAAAATCACGCTTTATAAAAATTAAAAAAAAAACAAATGTATGAAATTGCATAAATATATTAAAAAAATACAAGAATATTTATAAAAGTAATATAATAACTATATTTTATAATAAAATCTAAAATTATTAAATATGTAATTATTAATCATAAAAAATAACATAAAAATAAAAAAATTTATAATTAAATAAATAATTTATTTATTAAATATAAAAACTATAAAATTTTTTATATAAATATTAATTAATTTAGTATTTTAAAAAGATTGAAATTGTTGGAGGTGTGTTTTGATTTCATAGATTTCGACTCCTTTTGACTCGAATAGCTGGTTGTTGAGGCAGCTTGAGACTTACAAAAAACCGTCGGATGGTATTTCAACGAGAGAGGTTCCGATACTTAAGTTAAAAAGAGCGGTTTTTGATAGGAAAAAAACACAATGAGAGCAAAAGAGAGAGAGAGTTGGTCTCCATATGACTTGTGTGTCAAGTGTGGGAGTTATAGAAAGCGTACCTAGGATTCGGTATGTCGAAAGCTTTTATACGAAGTATCGCAAGAGTCGTATATTCTTAAGGTATTACAACTCTAGTTTTCTTTCGAGAAGATCCATAAATTTCAGAATTTCATAGTTAAATATTCTAGAAGATTCATAATTTTTATCACTTAAGAAGTTTGGTGATACGGGGAGATCTCTTCTTTTGTCGTTTAAATTTTAAAACTTTCATTTCTTATCTAGGAGATATGTTTCTAATCTAAATAGAAAACAAAAAATTGATGTGAGTTTTAGTCAAATATTCCATTTACTCAATGCGATCGGTTCCTTAGGGAGCACTTGCTCATTGGCTAAGGATTTATGTTCGGCCTTACCGAATGCTTCTATGAGCCGGTCGAACTGCCATCATCAATGACTAATCCACCGATTAGTCATTGGCCAATCTAGCGGGGAGACGAATCTCTCATCGGTATAAATCTTGGTATGGGTCTTTGGGTCCTCAGGCGTCGCCCCAATAGTCCTTTGGATCATGTCTCATCATTTGTTCCCGACTCATGGCGTCGTTTTGCAAGAAATGTGCCATGAGTGATGGATGTTCACGAGGAGTTGGAAAGGTGCAAGAGCGTTTAATGTCACATGTGTTACCTCGGATGATGCGAACCATTATTAGCAAAGTTAAGGTGAACCCACCTCTTTTCTCAACCATTCCGTCTTCTCACGATTTAATTTATAAATAAATATAGCGTGGGAAGTTGAATAGATTTAATCATTTCATTTATTTCACACGATTTTCGTCGAACTGTTTCATCTGTCCTGTAATTCGCTGAGATCTTTCCCCCTCGTGGCTATAAATAGCGATAGCTGAATCCAATATTGTCACAAGAAGAATTCATGTATTTTCTTTCGCCTGAGAGTTCTTTTCTACTTGGAGTTATCTTTCTAAACTTTGGGAGATCTTTCGATGGAATACTTTCGTTGGCAAGACTTATTAGTATAGATTGTTTCTATGGACACGAGGTCTTGTCAAAAATGGGACTGTGGACGTGAGATCTTATCACGAGTTCGACTCTCAAATGTCATGGTGGTTCTCGACTTCAGTGGGGAGAATAAGATAAACTCCTTCTCTGGGTTGATTTCATCGCCTGGCTCGCGTTTTCTCGGGTCGGATGATTAGAGGAGCTAGTTGAGTCCAGGGAGCTGTGGATGATAGAAAGTTTAAATCCTGATAATATCTTGATGCAACCTCACAGCTTCTACCTCGTACCCTCCTCTACTCCTTTTACCGTTTTTGTACCTTCCAGTATTATAGAATGACCAAGATGTTGTAGTCTCTTTGTTTAGGAACAATGCTGTAGATTTTTAATGTGTTTCTTTCGATGTAATCGGTCCGACTCAAAGACTTGTAAAGTGTATTCATCCATATAATTTGATATATATTCGTCATAGAGTTCAATTTTGTTTACTTGTTGGTCCTTGTCTCTAATTGAATTCCTTCTGATACTATTTGCATGCTCGTCTGAACGACATTACTGTCGGGATATCCGTGTGATAGACCCTCAAGTGATTCAAAGGATAATACTCATATCCGTTCGATCGGTAAAGCAAAGTGTGTTTACCTTACTTGTAGGTTCGGATTAGTTCCATCGACAAATTAGGACAATACAGGCCCATCGGGCAGATAGATCCCGTTAGTAGATCATGGCGACTTAGGCCCGTTCGAGAAGATCGGTTCCTTCGGTAGATCAGGGTAACATAAATTTGTTTGGGAAGATAGATCCATTCGGTAGATTAGGACGACCGCCCGTTCGGGAGATAGTCCCTTCGAAGATGGGACGACTTAAACCCTCTCTGGAAGATAGATCCCTTCGGTAGATCAGGATGACACAGACCCGTTCAGGGAGATAGATCCCTTCGATAGATCAGGACAACTTAAACCTATTTAGGAAAATAGATCCTTTCGATAGATCAAGACGACACAGACTCGTTCGGGGAGATAGATACCTCTGGTAGATCAGAGCAACTTAGACCCATTCGGAGAGATAAATCCCTTTGGTAGATCAAGACAACTTAAACCCTTTCAGGGAGATAGATCGCTTCGATAGATTAGGGAGACTTAGGCTTGTTCGAAGAGATAAATCCCTTCGATAGATCAGGGTGACTTAGGCCCATACGGGAAGATAGATCCCTTTGATAGATAACAACCGATAGAAGTAAAAATGATAGGAAATGATCGATAGAACAATCAAAAAGGAAAAGCGTAAGAGACTTGTTTGAAGGGAGACTCTTCTAACTTCGGGAGGCGATGAGATTTATTGGTAATAAATGTGTAAGTTTTCTGAATTCCAAATCCTTGGCATAATTGACCTGTCTAAGTTGCTAAAGCAATAACTCCCCGGGCGAATTATGAAACGTATCTGACAGGGGCCCTCCTAGTCAGTTGTGAGTTTGCCCCCGGGTTGAGATTGACCAGTGGTTTTCACTTTTTTTAGTATTAATTCGCTAGGTCTGAACATTCAATTTCAGATTCTTCGATTGTAGTACCGAATAATTTGTTGCTGGTACGCAACCATTCGAGCCGATGCGGATTCCCTTAGCTCTGGGAGGAGGTCTAGCTGTTCTCGTAAGGCGGGTCATTTTGTTCGGCGTCATACTGAGTTACTCAGAGTGAATGAATCTCTATCTTCACTGGTATGATGGCTTTGCTCCCATATGTTAGACTGAACGGAGTTTTGCCAGTCACCCTTCGGGGCGTAGTACGCTATGTCCAAAGTATGCTATAAAGTTTTTCTGCTCATCGTCATTTGGCTTTATCTAACATTGTTTTTGGCCCATGTAAGATCATCCTATTAATTATCTTAACGAGTCCATTGGTTTGTAGATGGACGACTAATGAGAACCTGTGGTCGATCTCAAGTCTATTGTAAAATTCTTGAAAGCTAGTATTATCGAACTGTTTTTTGTTATCTGTGATGAGGGTGCGAGGTATACCAAACCAGTGATAATATGAGTTCACATGAACGATTAGGCGTTAGCTATGGTTATTTGGGCTAAAGGTTCAACCTCCACCCACTTGGTGAAATAATCAATAGCTACGATGAGGAATTTTTACTATCTGGTGGTTGGTGGGAATGGTTCAATCGTATCCCCCATTGGGCGATTAGCCAAGGGCTTGTTATGGGACTAAGATTGGTCGAAGGCAGGCACGGAGCCAAAGAGAAATGTTAGCACTTGTCACACCTCTTGACATAATTATTAGAGTCGATCTTCATGGTCAGCCAATAGTATCCCTGACGTAGGGTTTTGTAAACTAGATTCTGAGCCCCTAAATGATTTCTGCATATCCCTTCATAGATTTCTCAAAGGACGTTGTGTCCTTCATCTGGGGTTAGACACTTCAAGTACGGATGGGTGAAAGACTTTCGGTACAAGTCCCTATCGATGATTGCGTAATTAGCAGTTTTTTGTTTTAGTTTTACTACTTCCAGTGGTAAATTTGACAGTCGATCGTGTTTTAGGTAGGCTTCTATCGGATCTTTCCAACTAGGAGGCTGGTCCGTTGCAAGGACCTCCCCAGGCTTGTCGATACTGGGGTGTGGTAAACTCTCAATATAAACTGTTCGACTAGAGGTTACCAAGTCTGAACTAGCCAACTTAGAGAGTGTATCGGTTCGTGCGTTTTCTAATATAGCAATTTGTTGGATGTCGACCTTGTCTAACTTACTCATCATCTCACGCAGCTTATTTAGATATTTGGTCATGGTTATGTCTTTAGTTTCGTAAACCCCTTCGATTTGTTTGACGACCAACAGGCTATCGGTAAATACTCAAACACTTTAGGCCCCCATGTTTGTTGCGACTCGGAGTCCCGTTAATAAAGCCTCATTCTCTACTTGGTTGTTGGTGGCTCTGAAGTTAAAGTGAATGGCATATTCAACCTTGAAATTATCTGATCCCATCAGTATGAGCCTAGAGCCACTCCCATAGGAGTTTGATGATCTGTCTACATATATCGTCCACTATAGTAGTAACCAATCCGTGTGACTATTGACAGGCTCGTGCTCAATCGGCGCCGATAGGGTACATTCGAGAATGAAATCTGACAGTGCTTAACCTTTGATCACGGGTCTCGATTGGTACTGAATGTCAAATTCACCCAGCTTTATACTCTATTTGATAAGGTGACTAGAGGTATTCCTCTTCTGAAAGATTTGTCTTAGCGGCTGATCGGTGAGTACCACAATGGTGTGAGCCTGAAAATATGGCCAAAGGCGTCTGAACGAGACGACTAGTGCATATGCTGCTTTTTTGATTGGCCGATAGTTAACCTTATAAGCTTTGAGTATCCATCTAATGTAATAGACTGGTTTCTGTGCAGTAGGGTCCTGTCTCACAAGGATAGAGCAGAGTGCTAGGTTAGAAATATAAAGATATAAGTATAGTTTCTCACTGGGAATCGGATGAGAGAGCAGTGGTGGAGTCATGAGATACTCTTTGAGTTGCTCGAAGGTCGTTTGACACTCGAGCGTCCATGTGAACCCTTGAGATCTTTTTAGGGTGTCAAAGATAGGTTTATACTTTTTCCGTATTTTCGACATGAATCAACTCAGAGCCAATATTTGACCAGTGAGGTATTGTACCTACTTCAGTATCTAGGGTGGCAACATGTCCAATATGACTTATATTTTTTTGAGATTTGCCTCGATACCCCGATTGATGATCATGAAATCCAAGAATTTTCCAGATGCGATTCAGAAGATGCACTTGGCTGGATTCAATCGCATGTTGTAATGTTATAGCGTCTGGAAGGTTTCTTCGAAATTGGTGACATTGGCCTCCGCATTAGTGCTCTTGATGAGCATGTCATCAATGTACGCCTCTACATATCTGCCGAATTGGTCTCTAAAGACTTTGTTGACTAGTCATTGGAAGGTTAACCCAGTATTTTTCAGGCCAAAAGGCATGATGTGGTAGCAATACATGCCGAATTCAGTAACAAAACTGATTTTTTCTTCTCCTTCTGGTGACATTCATATCTGGTTGTTGTTAGAGTATGCATCTATGAAACTTAGGAGTTGGTGACCTGAAGAGTTGTCCACCAGTTTGTTGATGTTGGGGAGTGGATAGCTATCCTTCGGGCATGCCTTATTGAGGTTTATGAAATCCACGCACATTCTCCATTTGTCGTTGGCCTTTTTCACCAAAACTACGTTGAAAGCCAGTCGAGATACTTAACTTCACGGATGAATCCAGCTGTCACTAATTTTTGAACCTCCTCTTGTATGGCACATTGGTGTTTGAGAACGAACACTCTCTTCTTTTGTTTCACTAGCTTATATCTAGCATTGATTGTCAATTTGTGGATGATGATCGAGAGATCGATGCCCGATATGTCCTCTGAGGACCCAACAAAGATCTTTGAATGTTTGCGTAGGCAGTTGGCAATCGCTTCTCACAGCAGCATTGGCAAATTAGCCCGACTCAAAGGGTTTGGCTAGGATCGTCAATTAAAGAGATCGATGCCCGACATGTCCTCTGAGGACCCAACAAAGACCTTTGAATGTTTGCGTAGGCAGTTGGCAATCGCTTCTCACAGCAGCATTGGCAAATTAGCCCCGACTCAAACGGTTTGGCTAGGATCGTCAATTAGAGAGATCTCAATTGTTTCTTCCACAGGCTCAAGTTTGTATGCAGATTCAATATTATCTCTGAATTCTAGAGTGTCGGGAAGTTTTCCTATCCACTGTCAACACTAGGAGAGCATAAGAATCGGGGTCGTTATAAAGGGTAGCAATTCCTTCCGTCATTTTAAACTTTATTTTCATGTGTTTTGTGCTAGGTAATACTTTCAGTTCATCCAGACTAGGATGATCAAGGATGGCGTTATAAGGCAAAAATAGCTTTACCATGTGGAAGATGACTTTTGTGGTTGTATAGTTGGGAGGAGTTCCAAGGGTTACAGTGAGGGGACCGATTCCCTTCGGGTAAATGCACTAGTCAAAAAGTTCTTTGAGGGACCCGATAAGAGATTGAAGGTGAGATGAGTAAAACTCATTCGTTGAAAGGCATCCTAAATAAAGTAATCGCAGTTTGCACTCTGGTCAATGAGAATCCTCTTGATCGTATAGGATCCCATTCTGATGGTGATGACCAACAGATCATTGCAATGGGGATTGACTCCGATTAAATCATCATCATCGAAGCCAATAATTAGCCTTTTTTGGTTAGTTGTCAATATATTCTAACCAGTGGTGAAGAATAGATGTCAAGTTTATTTAGGGAATCAGTCTGTTTCCTACGGACGATGTCAATCTATTGGAGGTGGCTTTCGACTTCATAGATTCTGACTCTTTTTAACTCGAACGACTGGTTGCTGAGGCGGCTTGAGTCCTATAAAAGACCGTCGAAATGTGTTCCGATGGGTGAGGTTTGAACTCTCAAGTCACAAAGAGTAGTTTTCGATAGAAAAGAAACAAATTGAGAGCAAGAGAAAGAGAGAGAGTTGGTCTCCCTATGACTTGTATGTCAAGTGTGGGGGTCTCAGAGAGTGTACTTGAATTTTGGTATGCCAAAAGCTTTTATACAGATTGTCGTAAGAGTCATGTGTTCTCGGTATGTTGCAACTCTAGTTTCTTTTTGAGGAGATTTGCAAATTTCGAAATTCTATAGTCAAATATTTTGGAAGATTCGTAATTTTCATCACTTAGAAAATTTAGTGATATGATGAGATTTTTTTTTTTATCGATTAGATTCTGAAATTTTCCTTTCTTATCTAAAGGATACGTTCGTGTTTAAATAGGAAACAAAAGGTCGATGTGAGATTTAGTCAAATATTACCTTTAGTCAATACGATCGGTTCTTTAAGGAGCACTTGCTCATCGGTTAAGGATTTACGTTTGGGCTTATCGAACGCTTCTATGAACCGGTCAAGCTACTCTCATCAAGGATTAATCCACCGATCAATCATTGGCCACTCTAGTGGAAAGATGAATCTCTCATTGGTATGAATCTTAGTACGGGTCTTCAGGTTCTTGGATGTCGTCTTGATAGTCTTTTATATCATGTCCCATCAGAAATGTTTCAAAAATGATAAATGTTTCAAAAAGGGGGAAATATAGTGCCAAGATGATTTCCCAAATCACAACTTGTCATAGATGCACATATAAGCGATTTGAACCATGACATTTTTGCTAAATATTAAATTTATGGATTCTATTTCTTATTGTGTTTTATATAAATCTAAAATTGTTAAATTTTTAAAATTTAATCAAATTTATTTGTTACGGTAAAGTAAAACATAAAGACAACTCTTTTTATCAACTTCGGAGGCACGACCATATTGTATGCGGGACCTTTTTTCTATAGAAATTAAGCATTTATATATAAAGAAAATATTAAATTTTGTTAAGCAACTCTAGCCGACCTTATTTTAAGAAGTTAGATTAAAATTATTTGACAACTTTTTTATAAAAAATAAAAGAAAAAAAGCTCTGGAACCCATCTACGATTACAATCTACAACTTTTAAAATAAACTATCTGCGAAAGAAAATAAAATGTTAAATTTTTGATGGATTAGCTTTACATCAGCTTTGTTTCTTATTTTAAAAAGAAATATTTCTGTTTGTGGTTACAATCCGTCGTTTACAAATCTATATGTAATTAAAAAAAATAAAAATTAACGGATAAGAAAAAGGGGTTTTCTGCTTTTTCTCCGATGATACTGAATCATTATCCAGGGTCAGAAGCATATATCTGTTTGGATTTGGGTTACCTAATAAACCCAAAACTAGGGATTTCATTTATTGGCCAACAAGATCATAAGCAGAGTTTAAGAAAAGGGCAATACTTGGAAGTACAACCCATCAGGGCACCAATCTCTGATTATCATTTCCTTGAAATTTCCTTTTCTTAGTTCTTTCCCGACCCAATCGCAAAAGATGATCACACAAAGAATGTTAACTTACTCCCATTATTTCGTTTCTTTCCACGTCTCCTCTTTATTGCCCGGCTCTTTGCTTCACCTTTGAGTCTGTTATGTTATGAGTCAGACTTAGACCTCTCTCTCTCTCTCTCTCTCTCTCTCTCTTACCTTGTAAGGAAGCTGTTGCTTTACCCCATCACAATAGTATTCGTACACGAACATCCACAGTTGCATCATCAACACTGCGTGACAAAGATTTAAACTATCTGTCCGCTTTTCTCTGTGTTTCTGAAACACAGAACCCAAGAGGAGAATCTTCCAACAATGTCTACCCACAAACCTATATTCCCAAAAACACTCTTCATTTACTTGTTACTCAATTTCTTATCATCAGAGTCTGCTCCTGAAAGTGCTCTTGTCACCCAACTTCCTGGCTTTACCGGCACTTTTCCTTCAAAACACTATTCAGGGTAATTTCCTAAATTCCTAATTTTTACTTAATTTATGCTTTTTTTTTGTCATTTGCTTTTACATTTCTGCGAATTTGACACTTTTGTTGTCATGGGTAGTCAAGGTTTGTGACGGTAAGTATTATTTTTTTGCTTTTCTTTAATGGGTATTAAAGATATGCGCGAATTGGTAATTATTCTATGAATTTGATTGCTTTTTGCATAAATGGGTATTGAAGGTATGTGACAATTGATGAAAGTCATGGGAAGAAATTGTTCTATTATTTTGTGGTGTCTGAGAGCAACCCATCTGAGGATCCAGTTGTTCTTTGGCTCAATGGTGGACCTGGATGCTCTAGCTTTGATGGTTTCGTGTATGAGCACGGTAATGTAATATATCTTTTGTTAATTTTTTAGTGTTCAAGTCAATGGCTTACCCATTTCTGTTTTTAGTTATTTTACGGAAGCAAGTTTGCCATTTCTTTATGTTACAAGCAATGCTTACATTTCGGATAAGCTAAAGAAAATATAAAATATCCTCCAAAGTATTCGGAACTTTTGTGCACTTCTAACGTTCGTCGAGGAACTTTTATATTGTGTGACATTTTAGAACTTTTTATTAAATAGGTCTTGAAAATCATACTAATTTGATTATTTTGTTAACTGTGCTTCATTGCAGTTTTGTTTACTTAAGTCTCAATGATTGTGTTGCTCCTAGCTTATTGTATGTTATTTAAAACATTATTTCTACATGATGCTTCAAGAAAGCATTCTCTTCGCATTCATTTAACCTTCTTTTTTTTTTGGTTATTTCGAACTTGAGTTTTCCATAGCCAATTTAATCCATGATCTTTATGAAGAATATATTTGATCTGCAATTTATCCTCTTGCAGATTATTGTGTATTTCTTGTTGTGTGGAAATGAATGTTTCATAATATGTTGCAGGGCCATTCAATTTTGAGAAGGGAGAGAGTCAGGATGGCCTCCCCAAACTTCATCTCAATCAGTACAGCTGGTCTAAGGTTGAAAACACTCTATTTAGCTTTTAACCACTCACTTATGAAGTTGATGATTTTTTCACCATCCTGGATCCGGGTGGAGTTTTTCTGCCATTTTTGTTCCTATGTTGATCTCAATCAGCATCATGTTCTCCTAGGTTTCCAACATTTTGTATCTGGATTCCCCTGCTGGTGTTGGATTTTCTTACTCAGGGAACACTAGTGATTACATCACTGGAGACCTAAAGACTGCCTCTGATTCACACAATTTTTTGCTAAAGGTATAGTGAGGGGAAAAAGTACTAAATAACAGAGAATAAGGATAATGTATTAGAAAAGGTAGTCATGGCCCCGTTGATAATAGTATTTATGGTATTATTTCTTATCTTTCTAACAGTGGTTTGAGCTATATCCTGAGTTCCTTTCAAACCCGTTTTTCATTGCTGGAGAGTCATATGCTGGAGTATATGTGCCTACTCTTGCTTATGAAGTTGTCAAAGGTACTTCAGATAGTTCAGTGTACTGTATGTAATATGTATTAACATAACCATCCATATATAATCAACATTCTTTGCAGGAATTGATGCTGGTGCAAAGCCTATTTTGAATTTCAAGGTATATTTCTTTGTCTATAGAAGCTTGTTTATAAGCAAAGGTTGAGGCTACAACTTGTGATCTTGTTTTGCAGGGTTACATTGTGGGGAATGGAGTTACTGATGAGGTATTTGATGGCAATGCTCTTGTACCATTTGCACATGGAATGGGCTTGATCTCAGATGATCTATATGAGGTAGGTGGTGTGCTCTTTGTGTTCTACTAGGGCTTTCTAACACTTCTTTACTAAATTCGCTTTGTGCTAGTATAATTCCAACTTTCTTGAAAATTAGATAAATAAAAATTGAAATGAAAAGAATGCAGTGGTTTGTTTTCATTGGATTGTGGCACAAAATGTGTTTTCTTTGTAAAACTTGAGACATTGTTGAATTTCAAGTAATGGAAACGAATTGTGGATTTTCAAAAGAAAAAGAAAAAGTTTGGGGACTTTTGAATACTTGAGTTCAGTTGTTACCATAATCAAGAGTAACATGGTCTTGATGCACATTTTCTTTCATATATGTTATATTTCTGATAGTCTCTGCTACCGTAGGAGGTCAATGCTGCATGTAATGGAAACTATTATAATCCACTCAGTGATTATTGTGAAATAAAGCTTGCAAAAGTTGATGAGGTAAGACACTTGATTTTGCTCATAGAATTTGGTGCTTTTCATATTTTGAATCTCCTTCTTTTAATGATGTAATTTAAATTTAATCTCAGGATGTTGAAGGTCTAAATATATATGATATACTAGAGCCGTGTTATCATGCGCCTGAAATAAGAGAGGTTACAACCAAGAAGACAAGGTTGCCAGACAGCTTTAGGAAATTAGGAGAGACTGAGCGGCCGCTTCCAGTGCGAGTAAGAATGTTTGGTCGGGCTTGGCCTCTTAGAGCTCCTGTAAGAGAAGGGATTGTTCCAACTTGGCCACAACTCTCACAAAGTAATAATGTTCCATGCACTGTAAGTAGCCCAAATTTTTATGAATTTCTTTTATGTTCAAAAAGAGTTGCAGTGGCTTGTTTTCTTTGAATGAGATCCTCTGCATTTTAGTTGGCATGGACTTTTATTTTATTTTATTTTTAGTCTCTGCAATGAAGCTTTATCTAGCAAAGCTGATCTCCTCTATTTACTCCTCCAATTTCATTTTTGATTTGGAAGTACCTTCTTTTGCACAACCATCACCCCTCTAGCAATGTAACATTATGGAGCTAGCAAACCTTATATTAAGTACTACATTGAGGAACGGGCTTTTTCCAGTGGTGGATGATTAATATTCTTATTAACTAATAGTTCATATTCTTTCCAAAGAAATATAATGCGAATATCTATACTTCAAACTGATAAACAATTAAGTAGATGTGTGTATATGTATGCAGAAGCAGCCTAAGTTAAATGCCTTAGCTAATTACCTTTGACGTTTATAAACCTAAAGCTATAATTTACATATTGTTTAGAATTGACTGTCATGTCAAAGTTGAACTGTAGATAAGGTTAGGTGGTGCATGTTCCAATTGCTTCGAAAGTCTGAAGGCTGTGTTCTTGATCTTTGTCATGTTCAAGACAAGACAGACTCAAAAGCAAGAATGCACTCAATGTATTGTACTTGGTGAAAGGAGACACAAATACAAGTCTAATGCTGAAAGATTATAAGATGTTAGAGATTTTGAGTTTCCACAGATAGTTAATAAATAAAGACTATACCTAATTGTTCATCACTAATTCTTTTGCACTTCATGTGCTAATCCTAAGAAGAGCCTGTGGGGGAAATGACCCTACTTCCACATTTACTCAAAATATGTGTGTATGCTTCATGCATGTCTGTTTGTTCAAGGTAATAAAAATTTACATTGAAGTTGCATAATAGGACATTCTATTTAACCCCTTTTCATTGTCGAAGGATCGGCTAGAGGAAAAAATGTTAGTATATTGAGAATGCAAGAATAAAAGAGATAAGATGTTCGGCAGTAACCCCTGATGACATCAGACTAAGAGAAGTAAATGAGATCATTTTACCAAGATGCTGTAATCCAATTATGGAGATCAATATGGCGCAATCTGAATGCCCTTACAGAAATGGGTCTGTTCCATGGGAACCAAGTCATATAAGGCATTAATCATTTTTTTAGAGAAACTTACAATAACCTTGCTTACAAAGATGTCAGTTGATGGGTCCTCTTGGTTGATGTACAAGAGACCTAGAATCAAGTTCTGAAGTTGGGAAAAGTTTGAGCAAAGAAATAACCACCTCTCATTTTGTAGTCTATTCAATCTTCAAATTAGGAGGAAAAGAGGAGAAATAAAAACATGTTTTTTTGGATCCTTTCAGTTAAAAAATGCCAAAAGATGGATAATATCTTACTCCTCCCATTCTCCTTGGAATGGTTCAAGAAGGTCATAAAGCAAGGCTAGATGCACATTACTTGATTTGATGGACAGTACCGGTCTTTAGATGAGGCATAATTTGCAATGTTATAGTCATAGAAGTTAAAAGCGCGCTTAAGCGCACCTTAAGCGCTAGGCAAAGCGAGGCGATCATTCTGGGCTTTTTTTGGAAAAAGCTCAGCTCAGATGAAAAAGCGCAGCTGAAGCGTGCTAAAGCGCAAAAAAGCGGGGCTTTTTCATATTTTTCATTACCAAGAATGGAAGCGAAGCAACACAGATCTGATCTCTCGGCCAACTAAGGAAGCAAACTGTGGAAGCAAAGTAGATTTGACCAGGTTGGTTTCTCTTCTCTTCTTCTTCTTCTTCTTCTTCTTTCTTTTTTTCTTTCTTTCTTCCTTCTCGGCTCCTCTTCCTCTTCTTCTTCTTTCTTTCTTTCTTTCTTTCTTTCTCTCTTTCTTCTCGGTTATTCTTCTTCTTCTTCTTCAGGCGCCTCTGCTTTTTCAGGCGCCTCTGTTTTTTTTTCCCAGTGCCTCTGTTTTTTTTTCCCTCAGCGCCTCTTTTTTTTTTTTTTTTTTACCCAATCGCTGTTCTGTAATTTTCTTTCCTCAGTGTGAGTTTTGCATTTTTTTTCTTTGTTCTTTTTCTTTGATTTGATCATAATTAAAGTTTACTAAGCTTCGTTTGAAATTTTTTTCTCTGTTTTTCCTCAGTGCCAATTCTTCTTCTTCGATTTGAACACAAGCACATCCCTAAGCTTCGGTTGAAATTTTCAATCCCCACTTTGGAGTGCAATCCAGTGGCTATGTTTATAAAATTTCTTTTCCATTTATGTTGTTCTGTAGGTAAAATGTCATCATCTGATACTTAGATATAAGCTGGGAGCATGGTTGTTTGGCTTTTCCTGATTCTAAGGACACTACCTCGGTGCAATGCCTTTATTTTTCGAAAATTACGAAAGGAGGGATCTATAGGCACAAACAGCATCTAATTGGGGGTTATAGAAATGTTACTGTTTGTCAAAAGTGTCCAAAATAAATTTATATCAAAAATTAAAATTATTTTTATAAGATTTATATATTTTATGTACTATTATTGTATATTCAAATATATATTTTAATTTTATATTTTAAGTGCACTTTATATGAAAAAACTCGCGCTTCGCTTTGCGCTTCGCGCTTAAGCCCCAGGAAGGCCTGTCGCTTTTTTGTACTTTTCGCTTTTAACTACTATGGTTATAGTATATATGTTTATTGTTTTTTTGGACAGTACTGGTCTTTAGATGAGGCATAATTTGCAATAGTATAGCATATGTGTTTATTTTTTTTTTAATATTTAATCTCATTTTTGTAAGAGTTTTATGGCTTGTAAGAAGTGAAAAATACTGTGAAATGGGTCCTTTTTTTTGCATAATCAAAGAATCCTGTAGGTGATCTAGAGTTGATTTATATAAGGTTGTGACAAAATTGAATCTGGAAAAAGTGCAACTAATTTACATTCCAAAAAATGAAAAGTTGACTACATTATGTCATTGCTTCATGCACAAGGCATGTTGTGCAATCTTGAATGGTATAATTCACTCAGCTAAGCAAAATTAAAACAAGTACTATAAATTATTTTGTTTAAGCGGTTTGTCGATTGTATTAACTATGTAGTCTCCTATAACTAGAGTGAATTTCTTGGTAGACCGCATTTGGCAGATCCTTCGTTACCACTTAATGTAGCCTGCTTAAATTCAATGCCATGATGGTTCATCTAGGGGGTTATTCATGGCGATAAGCTGTTTGCACCATCTTATGATAATGTTAAATGTGTAGGATGATGAAATGGCATCTACATGGCTAAACAATGAATCAGTTCGAAAGGCAATTCATGCTGAACAGGTAACAGTTCATCTTCCCATTTTCTGCGCTAAGATTAATGGGAAGTGTTCTTATGATCACCACGATATGCTAGACAAACGTGTCAGGTGCCTGGAATCTATGTACAGACAGAATCTCATTCTACCATGATGCCGGAAGCATGATCAAATATCATAAGAACCTGACTTCAAGAGGATTCCCTGCACTGATATTCAGGTAGCTCCTCATTATGATGCTAGCGCTACTTTGGTGCTTAATCATCATCATCTCTCTCTCTCTCTCTCTCTCTCTCTCTCTCTCTATGATGCAGCAGTTTAATTTCTGTGAATGTCCAACATCAACCTAGTTGCATACTCTGAGACAATCTTCTTTTCTCCTGCAGTGGGGACCATGATATGTGCGTTCCATACACTGGGAGTGAGGCATGGACCAGATCAGTTGGATACAAAGTCATTGACGAGTGGAGGCCTTGGATGTCCAACAATCAAGTTGCTGGGTACTTACGACACTTCTAATTTATCCCTATTTTGGAATATTTTAAGTCAGATGAAAGCTTTTTTTGATCATTGAGTTGATATCTGCAGCTGATATCCTGTTGAATCTCTATGCCAACAATGGAATACTGATTGATTTGATGCCCATAAAATGAAGATTCTAACTTTAAATTTCCTTGTTCTACAAATGCTGGAGCAAATGTCAAACATGGTCTCTTTGCCAGTTTAGTATGCTTTTTGTTTTGTTTTGTTTTGTTTTGTTTTTTTGTCTTTTTGTTTTGGCTCAACGGTACTAAAGGATGCTTATATTAAACCACAGAAGGTCCTTTTAGCTTCCACACAAGTTGAATGTTTTTCCAACATCTCGAACTTTTATTTTTATATTTTTTTAAATGATGCTACCATTGCAAAAGATTTTATACACATCAGTTGCAAGTTGAACATTGTAAGTTGAAAGCTGAACTAGTTTTCTTGCTTCTTACAGGTACACACAGGGCTATGAAAACAACCTCACATTTCTCACCATAAAGGTTGGTATGCTAATCTTCTGTTCTCAGTTCTAGTTTTCACAAAGAATGTTGAAAAAACTAACAGAATATAGGAAATAGCAACCTTTTTCCGAATACTAGGAATGGTTGGAATGAGATGCTGAATAGTCTTTAGCATGTCAAGAGATGCTTTAGTGTCTTTAATGGCTTTCATGAATGAAGAGGGCCTTTATTTGAACTTTAGTGTCAGATATTGACATGCTGTTTTGTTGAATTCGATGCTTCAATGCCCTGTTTTATATTCTTCTGTCCTAGATAATTAGTTGCCTTTTTTCTGTCTTCAGAAGTATATGTTTTTTGAGCGGAAAGAAAATTTCATAATTTAGACTACACTCCGCCTGCCCTATTATACTGGCACTAGCATTAGTCCGACATAAGAGGACTGAATCGGGTGGGTTTATGATGTGCAGGGAGCGGGACATACAGTACCAGAATACAAACCAAAGGAGGCCCTCGACTTCTACAGCCGTTGGTTGCAAGGAAAACCAATATAAATATAAAGAAAGAAGATCTGGTTTAAATAAGCCATACATACAAAAACATTCCACGGTCTTGTATTGTTCTGGCTGATAAAGAAAAAATGCAGCCCTGATAATGAAACTTGTCATAATTATTAATCTAAACTCCATATCTATCTTTGATTTATATAGCAGAAGATATGAATGTCTTGGTAACTTTAAAGATTGTCAAAAAGGAATACTGGCGGCTGCTGGATCCCTTAGAGGTTACTGCCCTACGCCTAGTTGAAAGATGCTTTAAAGTCATCTTAGCAATGGTGATTGCAAGCAATGGAGATTGCCCACCCCTAGTCCAAAGGACTACTGGCGATTGCAAACTAAAATTGTCAATTTCATGTCGGCCCTTCTTAGATTGCCGATTACTCAATTTCTTTGGTTTCCTATTATTATTATTATTATTATTAAGGGACTTGAGCAACGGAGCTCACGTATATGGACCTATTCTTGACAACATGGAGTTGAGTTAGATTAAATGTTTAAGAGTGTTGTGGGGAACAAGTTCAGAGAATCCATTTCTTTTAGAAGGTACAAACACCCTTTTTCTTTCCAATAAAACCAAGTCCTTACTCAGAGTATAGCCTACACAACAAGAAAACCTAGTAGAAAAGAATCGGATTGTATATGCAAATGTAAGAAACAAATAACTTTCTTCAATTGCTAGCCATTTTCTAAGCTTGCAGTGTGCTCCAATTTGTTGCTAACAGAAAAAGATTACTTTTGCAGATTGACAGAATAGACAAATGAAGCTTTATAAGTATGTGAGAAGAAATCATTCACTTCCCAAAGTCCAATGATTTATGCATCACTGGAAAAGTGATCATGGTTCAAAGTCATGGTCGCTATGGTCCAGGAAATTCAGCTTCAGCTTTTCTCTATAGTTGCACCAAAGTTGACCGAAGTAAATCTAGTTGCAATATCTGTCACGTTGTTTCAGTTTCTGACAAGAAATGCAACTTGTAATATCCAGAACTGTGGAAATTCTAAGATTTCATTCATCTCTTGAAAAAGCATCTATATGATCTATTTATACACATAAATTGATTACTTTAGTTGAAAGAAATAGAAAAGTTCCTAACTAATCCATAACAAATTGAAACTGATCTAATAGAATACTAATTAATTACAAAATAATTATCAAACTCTTATTGTCAAACACCCTCCTTCAAGCTGGTAGATATATATTCCTCATTCCCAACTTGCTTGTAAAAGTTTCAAATCTAGTTGTGCTTAAGCCTTCAGTGAAGATATCATCTAATTGATCTTCTGAATAAACATATCTAAGATCAAGAAGCTCTGCTTCCAGCTTTCCTTTAATAAAGTGTGTATCTTCTTCAACATGTTTTGTTTTATTATGTTGAACTAGATCATGTGCCGTACGGATTGCATACTGATTATCACTAAATAGCTGCATACTCTTCCCTGTTTTAACTCTCAGATTTTCAAAAAGAATTTGTGCACATAACAACTCACAAATCCCTAGAGCTAGTGCTCTAAATTCTATCTCTGCACTCGATCTTACCACCACATTCTGTTTTTTGCTCCTCCATGCCACCAAATTATTTCCCAAAAAGGTATAATATTTTGACGTAAAGTATCTATCAACATCAGTGTTTTAAAACCCGAATCGCATTACAAAAGAATACGATTTTAGCGATAGAATTTAGCAACGGAAAAAATTCATCACTATTTAGCGACAAAAACCAAAATTCATTGCTAATTAGTGACGGCTTATTTTTCGTTGCTAAAATTAGTGACGGATTCATATTTCCGTCATTAATTAGCAACGGATTTCGTTTTTTGTCACTAAATTTAGCGATAAAAAATGAAATCCGTCTCTAATTAGCAACGAAAATATAATCCGTCACTAAATTTAGCGACGAAAAAAAATTCGTTACTAAATTTAGCGACGAAAAATGAAATCCGTCGTTAATTAGTGACGAAAAATGAAATCCGTCGCTAATTAGTGACGAAAACATAATATATCACTAAATTTAACGACAAAAAAAAAAAAAATTCATTGCTAAATTTAGCGAGGGAAAATAAAATTCGTCGCTAAATTTAGCGACGGAAAACAAAATCCGTCGCTAATTAGCGACGGATTTAAAATCCATCATCAAATTCGTCGTTAAATATAATTTTATATTTTTAAAATATAATTTTATGATTTTT
Source organism: Dillenia turbinata (assembly GCA_037126225.1). Classification (NCBI taxonomy): domain Eukaryota; kingdom Viridiplantae; phylum Streptophyta; class Magnoliopsida; order Dilleniales; family Dilleniaceae; genus Dillenia; species Dillenia turbinata. The sequence continues at coordinate 10,371,888 of JBAMMX010000006.1, forward strand.
TTAAAGATAATTTTGTAATTATATTAAATATAATTTTATGATTTTTTTAAAGATAATTTTGTAATTATATTAAATATAATTTTGTGTTTTTATTAAATATAATTTTGTATTTTGTATTTTTGTTAGATTAGGGAATTATATTTTTACTGGTGAGAGTTAGAAAAAAATATAGAATAAAAAAAAGTATATTAGATAAGTTAATATGACATAGTGGTTAAGAATGTTTCAGACAACTCCTTAAACTCAGGTTCGAATCTGAACAAAAGCACATTTTCTATAAAAAAAAAAATAAAACAGCAAAAGGTGGGTATGCGTGGGCGGGTAAGGGCTGGCGGGGTGCGGGCATGGGCGGGCAAGCAGCAAGGGACCGAGGCGGTGGTGGGCGGCGGCCGGCGGGTGGGCGAACGGGTTCTACAAATAAAAAAATTAAATACGAAATTTAACGACTGAAACTGAATTCGTCGCTAAATTTAACGATAGAAACCCAAATCCGTTGCTAAATTTTTGCGACGCATTATTAGTGACGGAAAATTTTCCATTATTAAATTTGTCACTAAAAGTTTTAGCGACGAATTTTTATAAAATTTTCATCGCTAAACCCTTATTTTTTTGTAGTGTCGGACTGACCGGTCCGACAAGTCCTACCAAGAACTGAACCAACAGCCAGTCTAGATTTCTTAACAAAATCGAATTTTAAAAAAACTAGTCAAACCCGATCAAGACTCGGGTTTGACTGCAAACTGGATTGAATTAGCCAACTCCGATTTTTTTGTCCTTTTTCTTTTGGTGTAAAAAGTGTCGGGGCGTGGTCAAACACAAGAATGGCAATGCATTGAATGCTTGAGTTGTCATAACCACTAGACCACGATGGTTTGTGTGTGTGTGCTTTCTTTTTTCCTTTTTCTTCTATTTCACTCTCACCTCTTTAGGATTTTTTTCCCCTCACCATGGGATCATATATTTTTTTTTTTCATTTTTTTTCGTCATTGGACTTTTCTTATTGTTCAAATTAGATTTTGATATACTCAATCCTATCGTTTGAATTAGGTTTTGATATATTTGAATGATATTTCGTATTGAATGATATATAATATTTAGATGAATAAATTGTATTTTATTAATATTATATATTTTGAACATAACTTGATAAACATTTGTGATCAAATATATAGATTTTTTAGATTATTAATATATTATAATTTAAATTTATTTATGATATCATGATGACGTCATTCGTTTTTTTCGTCTGATCTGACCAGTTTGATCTAGTGACCTATTAACCTCTTGGCGTGACCAGTTCGTACTCCGGTTTGGGTTTCAAAACATTGATCAACATGTGAGTCTGCATAATCAACATCTGTATGAACTTTTATGGTTAAATCTTCTCCTGATATAAAGAGATTCCCTTTCCCCGGAGCAACCTTCAAGTAATCAAGAATTCTTTTCACAACTTGTATGTGAGTTTTTCTAGGATTATGTATAAATTGACTAACTACACTCACAAAATAAAATAATATCAGGCCTTATATGAGACAATTCAATCTACCTACAAGCCTGTGATATCTTTCTTTATTTACTCACTCCTCCTCCTTTACTTTGGTAGCCGAATGATGATTCTATTCAATAGGAATAGGAAGGGTTCAACCACTAAGAAGACCAATCCCCTAGAGTAAATGAAGAACATATTTCCTTTGGTAGATAAAGATACCATTTTAGAGCAGGTGATGTGAACCCAATAGGTATAGAAACTCTAGAACCTATAAACAAATAATATAACCCAAAAATCTTCCCAACGAATGATTTGAACCGGTGAAAAATAAAGATCTTAACCCTTGCCCTAAAAGAGGAAGAACCTAAGGTATATGACCTTAGACCCATTTCTCACTAGAACAAGAATTTTGGTATAAAGATGAAATGAATGACGTCACAATCTAGGTAGTTTAAAATCTAGATTGATAAGTCAAAGAACTAAACAAGACTCCTATATTGAATAATTTCAAAAGTTCTTAAAAGAACAAAACGTGTGAAGAAATCTCACAATTTTATTAATTCTCTCAAAAGTTGTCTCAAAAGTTGTATTTTATATAATGTGTAATGGTTTATTTATAAACTAAAGATAAAAACTAAATTGACAACTAAAAATTTAATAACTCCCAAAACAATTAAAAAAATAGGAAACTAAAATATAAATTATAAAGAAAAATTAGGAAACTAAATAAACCAAATTATTTTGATCAAAACTTGCTGCTATTTTTCTTTATTTTCGCCCTCCCTTGGTTTTGGGTAGTTTGGACCTTTTAGTCTTCTAATTAGACTTGTATGAGCATAATTAAACTCACATTTGGTTTTTTATTCATTTGGATTCTAATTTCTTGTTGTAAAATCTTTTGAATTAAGCTATTCAGTACTTTTTTGAACCTTTTAACTCGAGCCTTTATCACCGAACTAACTGGAACTTGAATTGGATCATACAAATTCTTTACAGTCTTGATGTCCACATATTCCCTCCTTCTTGACAACGATTTGTCTCCAAATCGTCAGTTGTATGAAAGTACATCCGCAACCGTATTTTGCTTGGTAAAAGTCTCAATGAATTCAATGTATCGAGCATGTCTCTTGCCATCTTAATGAACTAACAACTCTTTGAACTTAACTCAAAAATAATTATCTTGTGAAATTCAAAAAAAGAATAACAAGAGAAACAAAGAAGGAAAATAACAAAAAAAATAAGTGAGAAATAAGGAAAGTCAAAATTTGAAAAAATTCTAAATTAAGAAAGAAACAAATATTGAATGGAATAAATAAGAAGGATAAATAAATAAAGAAAGAAAACAAAGAAGGTAAACAAATAAGGAAAGAGAAGAAATAAAGAAAGAACAACAAAAGAAAAAAAAATGGAAGCTGCATTTTTTTAATCAATTTTTTTTAAAGCCTTTTTTTTTTTTGGAAGTACGACAGCACGAGAAAAAAAATCAAGGATGAAAGATACCAAAAAAATAAATTAAAACCACGAACGAAGAATTTTGTTCTTTGTGATAAATTGAAATTGGAGATAATCTCAAGACAAAAATACAAATAAGAATAAAGAAAGATTAAAAAATTATAAACAAGTATGAATAATTATAGACAAGTATGAACAATTCGAAAGGTAACCCGAAATTGTTCTGATACCAACTGATGTAAACCCAACGGGTATAGAAACCCTAAAACCCACAAATAAATAATATAACTCAAGAATCTTCCCAACGAATGATTTAAACTGGTGAAAAATAAAGATCTCAACCATTGCCCTAAAAGAGGAAAAACCTAAGATATATGACTTTAGACATATTTCTCACTAGAATAAGAACTTTACTATAAAAATGCAATGAATGGCGTCATAATTTAGGTGGTTCAAAATCTAGATTAATGAGTTAAAAAATTAAGCACGACTCCTATCTTGAATAAGTTCAAAATTCTCAAAAGAACAAAACGTGTGAAAAAACCTCACAATTTTATTAATTCTCTCAAAAGTTGTCTCAAAAGTTGTATTTTACATAATGTGTAATGGTTTATTTATAGCCTAAAGGTAAAGACTAAATCCACAACTAAAAATTTAGTAACTCCCTAAACAATTAAAAAATAAGAAACTAAAATATAAATTATAAAGAAAAATTAAGAAACTAAATAAATCAAACTATTTGACCAAATCTTGCTACTATTTTTCTTTATTTTCGTCCTCCCTTGGTCTTGGTTAGTTTTGGACCGTTTATTCTTCTAATTGGACTTGTATGATATAATTAAGATCTCTTTTGGTTCTTCATTCATTTAGACTCTAATTTCTTGTTATAAAACCCTTTGAATTAAGTTATTCAGTGATTTTTTGAACTTTTTAACTCGAGCCTTTGCCATCGAACCAATTGGAACTTAAATTGGATCATGCAAATTTCTTACAATCTTGATATCCGCATCAGCAGGCCATCTCAATCTCTAAGAAAAGAGACATTTAACTTGTTTTCTTGGGAATAAACATATTCTGAAGAAGCTACTCTTAGTGGAAGAGTTTTGACAATTCACCAAGATGGAGTGTTATTTAAAGAAAAGATGCCAAATTATCCAAATCATCATCAAATGAAACAACAGGTTTGGAATGAAGGAAATAAGAAGTGGATTCTTGGAAAATAAGAAAATAAGATAAGCCATGAGACAAGTTGGGGTAAGATCTAAACGAGTATCAACAAGGTAACAACCATTAAAGGCCATTGAGCTAGCCATAACACACGCAGGCAGCATATGTGCACAGCACTTAGGCAATGAGCTACCCAATGTCATCACTGAACCACGGTTAAGTAGAAGAGTCCAGAAGGATTTGGGACTCCTAAGAAGCCTAAAAGATGTGAGAGTGATCGAGGAAAAAGAGCCAGGTCAAGTAGAGCTGCGTGCCAAAGTGTCCTACTTGGACACGGCTCCTTTAAGACCCCGTGCAAATGTAATGCAAATGACATTCTAACTCGAGCAATCAAGATAATTGAGGAAAAGGCTCAAGAAAACCAAAAATCACAAGAATCGAAGAAGAACTATGCAATGGAGTCGATGGTCCTAGTGGAGCACGGGACAAGGCATTATCTAGATCTGAATCTCTTAAGGACCTTCAAGTAGACTATCACAATTGTCAAAAGTGATTCAAGCAGTCAACCTAACACTAAAAATAGCTTGAGGAAATTGAAAATCAAATAAAAAGAAAGACAGTGGCCCATGAAGTTCAAAACTCAAAGTTCGATTAGCAAACTCTAACCGAGAGAAGATAAATGATGGGCAGAAGGGAGTTCTAAGTCCCAAAAGAGACCATTATTTAAGAAAAGAGTGATTTAATCTATTAAGGAAATGACATTCCAAGATTAAGTTGAACTCTTGGCAATGCAACCTAGATTGGGAATCTTGATTGAATAGTTTAGTTGATTAGAAAATTAGATTGGATAAGATTGGTTTAAATTCATATTTACATTTGGATTTGGTCATTGGAGTTTCACTTTAAGTGTTACTTATTAAGGTATAACTTAGTTCTATAAATACTTAAGGAGGCCCAATGTAATATGGAAGCTTTTGAGTTGATTTTTTTCAATAAACTATCAAGTTAAGTTTTTCTTTCAATAACTTTTCTTAGGAGCATGAATGTTGTCCCTAATGTTACACCACCTTTTGAGTGATCCTTAGATGCAAAAAAAGTGAGGCTTTCAATTAAGTCGTGAGTGATACGGAAAGTCACATTTTTCAACCCTAACACTAGCTCTAATCCAACTATATCCATCTCAACCAACACTTTCATATAACACAAGTGCTACGAGAGGGTTTTTGCAGTCTATAACCTTTTGAACATCAAATCCAACTACTTGTTACCTTAACACCGAGATGGAGTGTTATTTAAAGAAAAGGCTTCAAATTATCCAAATCATAATCAAATGAAACAACAGGTTTGGAATGAAGTAAATAAGAAGTGGATTCTTGGAAAATAACATCCATTGTCACAAACACTTTTCTTGTAAGAGGATGAAGGCACTTATTAGCTTTTTGAGTATTTGAATATCCTAAGAAGACACAGTTTATAGCTCTACTATCAAGTTTAATTCAAAAGTGCTTATGTAGCAATATATCCAAGGACCTTAGGTCTGAGAAGTGTTGTGTTTCGAGAGTTTGAATACAACTAATCTAGAAGGAAGGTGATTTATCAAATATGTTAAAGTTAAGAGAGTTTCTCTCCAATAATACTTTGGAACATTCATATGAATCAAAATGTATATTCTTTTGCTCAACAATTCCATTTTGATGAGAAGAATCTACATAAGAAATCTCATGTTTGATCCCATTTTTCTCAAAGAAAGAACTCAGGGCCTGTTTGGTTAAAGGGTATGAGTTTGAGGAGTATGAATGAAACTCATATTAGTTATTTAGATTAATAGAATGAGAATGAAGAAATGAGAATCAAACCCTGAATATATGGGTTTTGTGAAACCCAAGTAAATGGATGGGTTTCGACTGAAACCTATCCGTCCATGCCCTTCTATGCCCTTCAACTCTCTTTCTTTCTCTCTCTCTTCTCTCTCTTTCTCATACCCATGCCCTTCATCTCTCAAACCCATCTCTCTTTCTCCTTGACGTCGACGGTGTCCCTTCATCTTCCTCTAAACAGCGACTGTGAAGGCGATTGAAGACGGAAGCGATGCAAGAAAATGGTGAATTGAGCGATGATGGTGTCTTTAACGGAGAATGTGAAGTGTCTGATGAAGAAGGCAACTACGATGAAAAGCGACTAGCTAGAGACGGATGAAGTTTGAACAGCGGACGACAGCTGATCCAACACTTCTACTTGTATTATGTTATTGCGAGATTTTTGGGAATGCAAAATGGAGAACAATTGAGAGAGAGAGAGTTTAAATTCAAAGGAATCAATTCCAACGCTTTCTTGTCAGTTTCCTCTTGTGTTGTGTTATTATTAGTATTTAATTTTCTTTGATTTTAGTATTTAATTTTAGTATTTGTATAATTAATTTTCTTTAATTTTACCCTAATTAATTTTTTATTTGTATATTAATTTTAGTATTTAATTTAATTAGATTTTTATCATCATGTTTTATGTATAATTAATTTTTTTATTATTTATTTTATTTGTATAAAAATATTTTTTATTAAGGATAAAATTAGTAATTATATGATTTTCATTTCGAAAGAAATACAAATCAAATATCAACCATGGCAATCATGTTCATTTCAGAATTTGAACCAAACAGTTGATATCGAAATTGATTTTGATTCCGATTTTTAATATCTTTGATTCTAATTCCAATTTTGATTTTTGAGTGCGAACCAAATGTCATCCCATATTGATAATAAAAATTTCTCTACCATCGTCAAACCTAAAACAATTGATGTAGAACTCAAATTGATTCAAAACTAGCTTATAAAAATGTCACTTCAAATTTATCATGCATGAGTTGCAACCAAGTAATAGGAGCGTGATTATTAATGAAAGAAAGCAACCATCTAGAACCATTGATGTTAGGAATTCTAGAAGGCCCCATACATCTGCATGTATTAAAGAAAAAGGACTAAAAATAGACGAAGTCTGAAATAGAAAAAATACTCTATGATGTTTAGAAAACTGACAAGTATCACAATGTAAGGTATTGACATCAATTGATTGAAACAAAAAGGAAGTATATGCATCATTAAAAGAAAAATGGATGGTCAAGCCGATTATGCATGAGTCTTATTTTATTTGATCAATTTTTGAAAATATAATAGTAGGATTATCAGAAAGTGTATGCAGAGAATTACAAGTATGTACAGCTAAAACTTAGAGATAGTACAAAGTGAAAAAAGTACTCTATGATATTTAGAAAAACGACAAATATCACAAATGAAAAAGATATTTTATAAAAAATAAAATATAAATATTAATTATTTTATAAAAATAATAGAATAACTATTTTTTATAATAAAAATATAAAATAATTAAATATGTAATTATTAATTATAAAATAAATAATATAAAAATAAAAATTATAATTAAATAAATAATTAATTAATTAAATATAGAAAAATGTAAATATAAAAATAAAAAAAATTATATAAATATTAATTAATTTAAAGTGTCAAAGTATTCAAACAAGTGTCAAAAAAAATTTTTTGATTGAAGAATAACAACTATGTTTCACAACCATGCTGCCAACTATGTTGCATAGGAAAAGAAATGAAAAATAGAAACGGAAACATGAACAAATATGTAAATATAAAAAATATAATGATTTTTATATAAATGTTAATTATCTTATAAAAATAATAGAATAGTTATATTTTATAATAAAAATTTAAAATGATCGAATATATAATTATTAATTATAAAACAAATAATATAAAAAATAAAAATTATAAATAAATAAATAATTTGTTAATATGAAAAAATGGGTAAATATAGAAAATATTAAAATTTTTGTATAAATATTAATTAATTTATCGTATTGAAATTGCTGAGAATGCTAGGTTTTGATGATGACAAAAGAAATTAAATGGACTTAAGTGTATTAGAATATAGGACTAAAAATCACTAAATCTACGAACCTTGTCGATCCATTACTAGTGCATGTCGACCTATTTTAATAAATTCAAGAATATGTTGACTAGAGCAAATCAGAGCCATAATAATTTACTAAGCATAATTTTGTCGACATCTCGAAAGCATGTCAACCTGATATAATCCTTCCACACTACATCGACCTAAATTAGAGCCTTGTCCACATGATAATAAAATTGGTTCATCTGATCAATTTAATTGGTCAACCTGCCTTTCCATGTCGACCTATTTTATATGATGTGTACCTATTTAAGTACTCAGGTTCATCAATTTAAATTTCGGATCGACCCATTAATCCCCACATCGACATGAGTCTCAGCAAAACATTAAGAGAGGTCGACACACTCGATAAGATGTCGACCCGTTACATTTTGCTCAACGACATGCTTCAAAATTTCATGTCGACACTCTGAACATGTCAACCAATTTTAAATGTCAGGTTCACAAATTTTATTTAGAATAGAACCTTGTCGACCTGGATCCTTAGTTATGTCGACCTGAGTCTTTAGTTATATCAATCTTGATGTTGAAATATGTCGACTTATCTTTATGTGTCGACCAATTCAAAAAGCTTATCCACCAATTTAAATATGAAATAGAAACTTGTCGATCTGATGTTGTCAGAATCCAAAATTTGAAAACTGTATGAATGCAACGGTCATTTTCCTTTTCGAGTTTATTTGCTCATTTCATTTTTTATGAGAGACTAACATTTAAGATCGAATTTCTATTGGTCAAAAGAAAAGTGCCGCAAGTGGGAAATATAGTTTCAGCGCAAAACAAGAAATAGTTGCATAGCATTAATTATCGAACATTAATGAGCAACGTGCGACTTCAACAACTACGCAACGACTCTCTTCAATGTGGCTATAAATACAAAGAGAGATGAGAAATGAAGAGAATGATGCTGAATTGAAGATCTAAACTACCACAAACTCATTGTGTCTGTGTTCTGTTTTTAATTTATAGCTCTCTGTATTAAACTCAAATTGTCATTCTTAAGTATTGCCCTTTGTAAGATTCAAAATTGTCTAGTCTGAGGAGTCTAGCATCACCTTTTAGACACCCCACTCTTTCTTGTGTTGAGGTTTTAAAGGACCAGTGTGGGTGTCATGGTCATAAGTTTAGAGAGAGAAAATCAATCTGTGATTGGGTTGGAAAATTATTGTTTGGGAATAACACTGTGAATGTCTAACTTGAACTTGCAATCAAGTTTGTAATTGCGAGATCATAGTGAAAAATCCAGAGAGAGCTTGAGAGTGGACGTACACTAGTTTAGGTGGTACCACTATAAAAATTTTTGGTATCGTTTGTTTTTCAATTTTCTTTACTTACTGTTAAATACTACCTTCTGCCAATCTCGTTTCAAACACCTTTAAATCAGCCAAAAATCTTTAAAAATATCTTTAATTAATTATTCACCCACTCTAGTTGATTAACAGAAATGTTTCAAAAACTTTTCAAAAAAAGAAAAAAATGTAAAAATATTAGTATTAAGAAGTTTTCGTATATCAAGTTTGTACGGAAATTGACATTTTTTAGATAAAATTCTTAAAAAGAAACTCTGTTGGGAAAAAAATTCCAAAGGATGGTTGAGAGTTGAATATTCGACCAACCTTGGTCGAGTGTTGAATACTTGACAAACACTGTAAGTCGAGTGCTCAACGCTCTACCATTTTGCAGAAACCCCATTCTTTCTCTTTTCCTCCTCCATTTCACAGAGGTTCCTTTCTCCTCCCCCTCTATTTGCCACACGTGGGTTGGGTTGTCCTCTTCTTCCTGTTGAACACTCAACATTGTAGCTATCTCAAGAAAGGTTCAACTGTCAAGCCACAAATTTGTCTTTCGAGTATCACGGTCAATGGAGAGACTAGCTTAGGTTGGAACTTATTCGGTAGAAGCATCCTGCCCATCTTAGGATCTAAATCAAATTTGTCTTTCTACATATTTGTCCATCCCGCCCATCCCAGGACCTAAATCAAGTTTGCACTGCTTATGGTCCAGTGTTGAACACTCGACCAAGGTTGGTCGAGTGTTCAACCCTCGCCGATCTAGATTAGATTAGGAACTTTTTTCCAAGAGGATTTTTTAATTTTTTTTTTAAGTTCAATTCCATACAAACGTCATCACAGGCCATCACCCCTTATAGCCAAATAAAAAAGAAAAGGCTCCTTAAAAATAAATAAAGAGACATGTTCGGATTTAATGTTAAAAATAAATTGAAAAACCATTACACCCAAAATAATTTGAAAAGTGACTCACGTGTGTTACGTTTTTAAAACATGATACCCTCTTTTTCTGCTACCCGAGTGAGCTTGTAGGCTTCCATATTCAAATTTCGGTAGGCGATAGAGAGAGGCCATCACCAACACCAAAGCTAAGATCGAACCCCGGGGGTGGACGCATGGGCTTTTATTTTCTTCATTGGCTCACTATCCTAGGTCTGCTAGTGAGAAATTGAAAGCCACTGCTGCTACCACCGTGACTTGTTGGAATCGGAACTCCAACAACAACTGTAGAGCGCTATTATTGGTGTCTCCCAAAGCAACCTCCAATTCCAAAAACTTTCAAATCAACCCTTGGTGGGTTCACTTTTACCGTTTGCTCAGTCCCAAAGTAGCCTTCAAGTCCCAAACTACCAAAGCAGTTTTGGTTATAGGTAGATCACGTCTTGAAGTCATAATATAGCTATATTGTATTTTTAGGATGTGATAAATATGAGTTATTTTTTAAATTATTTTGTACAGTATTCTTTTAAAAATTTTAAATTTTTTTAAGGTTAAATCTGTCTCAATAAATAAAATCGTAAAATTCCGTATTGGAATTGTTTAGCTTATTTCATTTTCATTTAAGCAACGTCGGAGAGAGCTTCGGATGCAGAAGCACAACCAAAAATGGCGATAGCAACTCTGCAGAGATTCGCCTCACGATTCCATAGTACTCCCTCACTCTCTCTTCATTCCAAATACCTCATCTTCCGATCCTCCGCTTCTTCATCCTCTTCCTCACAATCTTCTTCCAAGAAAGTCTCCGATCGCATCGTCAAGCTCTCCGCAATCGACTTTGACGGCAAAAAGCGCGAGATCGTAGGCCTTTCTGGTCAAACTCTTCTCAAAGCCCTAATCAACCACGGCTTGATCGATCCTGCCTCCCACCGATTGGAAGAGATCGACGCTTGTTCCGCAGAGTGCGAGGTCAACATCGCTCAGGAATGGCTTGAAAAGCTTCCTCCTCCTTCCTATGATGAGCAGTACGTGCTCAAGAGGAATTCTAGGGCCAGGGTTTTGAACAAGCATTCTAGGCTTGGATGTCAGGTCGTCCTCACTCCTGAGCTTCAAGGTATGGTCGTTGCTGTCCCTGAACCCAAACCCTGGGACATTCCGTAACAGATTTATTCTCTCAGGATTAATCTGTTCTCGGATACAATTTAGGGATTTGCTTAATGCAATAATGTAAGCTCTTTTTATCTGGCTCAACAATGATGCACTGGATGATGTGTTTCCATGTGAAGTGGATTTTGTTCAATTTGCTGTAATTTGGTACTTGGAATTTTAAAGTTGATGTTGTTTTTCTGGATTTGCTCAGCTGTTCTTTCTGATAATGTTGAAGAATGCTTGCACGGACTGAATTTGGCACTTTAATGCTCAAAAGTGTGGATATCTGATTAAGAGCAGTAACTATGGTGTTAGGAGCAGTAACTATGGTGTTAGGAATTTTAAAGTTGATGTTGTTTTTCTGGATTTGCTCAGCTGTTCTTTCTGATAATGTTGAAGAATGCTTGCACGGACTGAATTTGGCACTTTAATGCTCAAAAGTGTGGATATCTGATTAAGAGCACTAACTATGGTGTTAGGAGCCGTTTACATGGTTGAACTATGGTAGTTTATTTTTCACATGTAGTTGATTTTTGATATAACATGCCTGACCAAAAAGATTTTCTGGGTGTTCCTTCTGAAAACATTTAGAATTTTGTGCAATGGCATGAGACATTTGCGTAGTCTTGGTCGTTTTTTAATAAGAGAAAAATTGTCCTTAATTTCTTAAATGTCTTCCTGCGGAAAACTCTGTGTGCTAAATAGAGTCAGGAAGGAGGTTAATCAACACAACGCATCTGTGCCCAGAAAAATAAGATTTGGGTTCAAGGAACCTTTTGTAGTCCTGAGCATTTTTCTTTTTCCTCTTTCATTAGTGTCTGATAAGGTTTGTTTGGTACCATCTTTGAAAACATTTGGCTGCCTTGTTCCTCCGTAAAGAGTGTGATTGAAAAGGTAAGGGGTGGGGTATTTGTCTATGGTTGGGAAGGTTTCAAGTTCCTGATAATGTTAGCTGTGAACTAGAATATAAAAATGCAACTTTGTGGCGTTTGGGGGTTTAGGATAAAGGAAAGTTCTATTTTTGCAATAAGTTGAAAATTAGATAGCCTTGAGGATCTCGCAAGTTTGTTTGATGGGAAATTGCTATGATTTGATTCAAAGGATGAACCTGAAAAAGTGATTTTGAAAGGAGTGTGTTGGTGATGATGTGGACTTAAGAGGGGGATTGTAGTATTAAACTTTTCAGCATGATTGCTTATGGCAAATTGAGGAAAAATGATTTTTTTTTTTTTTTTTGGTGCTTGCAATTGATAATGTGGAGGGAGTCTTAGTGAGGCTCATCTTGTTGAGAAGGAGAGCACTATTTCTGTAAGTCCTTTTATGCAGAGGAAATTTGGGGCAGACCTGTGACTGAAGGCTAAGATTGGCTCCCCATGCAAGGCTCCAAGGTTTTGTCATTGGAGCAGGCTTTGGGTTTGATGAGATTACTTGAGCTATTTTTTATATTGGTAGAGACAAAGCTTTTACTGCTATATCGAAAGTTACTCCCTGTATTGCTCGACATAAAACAGATAGCGGATTTGTTTCTATATTTTGTTGAATCTTTTTCACGATTCGACAGATACTTTGATAAGCCTTGAGCTATTTTTGACATTGGTAGAGACAAAGCCTTAGGACCCGCTGATTTTTGTTGGCATATTGTGAAGTTGGATTCGGTATTAGTTGCTTCTGGAATCTTATGTTGGGGGGTGACTGGGAGGAGTAGGAATTCCTTAAGTTGCTAGAATTAGTTTAACAACTAGTAATTATAGAATCTTGGCCAAAGATTTTGGCTACTTGCTTCGCTTCCTTTTTGGATTGGGTGTAGTTACTCCTTATTTTAAAGTGGTTTTGTTGCAGCTTTGATAGCTAATGACGTTGTGGATAAGAAAATTGAAGGAAAAGCGGGGAAAATTTTTCAAGTTGGACTTTGGGAACACCTAGGACAAGGTTTCTTGGAGGTTTGTTGGTAATAGTCATCATCTAAAAAATTGCATTGGAACCATTTATATCCTTTCCTTGTTAGTCTAATGGTGAATTCTTTAAATATGATGTTGGAGAGAGGTACCAGGAAAGTACTTTGAAGAAGTTTGATAGTAAGAATAGAAGTTAATATGGTTTCTAATCTGCAATTCCCAAATGCACTAATTTGTTTTTATCTAATGACAATAGCTTTTCTAGGTGCTTTTAGGCTTTTCAAAGTGTTTTGAGTCGATTTCCAAGTTGATGACTATATCGCTAGAAGTGCCATTTTTCGAAGTTAGCTTGTGCAATGAGATGACAGGGGAAAGCAAAGGAATGATAAGAAGTGAAGCCTGTCTGTGGAGAGGGGGTGGAAGATGTCAGCTCCATAGGTGGGCTTTTTTGTGTTGGAAGTGGTTTGGCACGGATCTTTATGTAAGAGAGAGTTAAGACAGGAGGCATTTGCCTATTGAGTTGATGCCCTCCTTGCAAGAATGGTGCAGTTTGAGCATCTTCTTGGATGTCCATGCATGAGATGCCTGTGGGATATATGTTATATATATACACAAATATATACACAAATACATATTATACATTTATGTATATGAATGTGCATGTGTATATGTGTGTGTGTGTGTGTGTGTGTGTATTGCTTTGCTTTATGATTGATTGGCTGCCTGCTAAAAGTGTGTACAGAAGGTGTACATGAAGTAAAACGAGGTGGTGTGTAGGTAGAGAAGGTTGTTCAATTAAATGTCCTATGCTATGCTTTGGCTGGTGTGGAGGATGAGGTACAGGAGGGTGCCTTTTTTTTGTTAATTTTTGGTTTAAATAAGACTGTCTGTTGGAGCGTTGGTTCAATTTGTTTTGTTTTGATTTCTTTTTTTTTTGGGGGGGGGGGGTTTGAGGACTTTGTTTCTATTCATAGATTCTTGGTGCATTACGAATAAAACAAGTTTTTAACAGTCTTTAAGTTCCCTATGTAAATGGCAGATGATTGGCCAGGACAAGCTTCAATCATTGTTAATTTTGTGTGTATGTATATGTGTGCATAGGTAGTGTTTTGTCAACTTATGATGGCAATCATGCTTGTCCTTGTATACCAAGAGGATAATGTTCTTAAAGATGTGGCCTTATATATGTGCATGTAGAAGCAAGAGAACCGTTTCGTGCCACTGCAGGTTATTGCTTCTGCCCATTGTTGTGCACTGTTGGATTCTTAATAGCTTCAAGAATGTTAAAATTACATGGATAAAAATTGTGAGCATAATAATCAGAATCTTAAAAGCACCTTTCTTTTATTTTACATACTCGGCAGATGGTAAGTTTGTGCAGAGAGAAGTGTAATATAAGTATCCAAAAGAACATATATGTATTTGTGACAACTTTCGTTGCTGAGAATTGTCAATTTTGCAACTTCGAGAGAGATACTTGAAGGTCTAGGACCCTGTCCCAAGGCCTAATCTCCATTTCTCCAATCATGTTGGACTTGTTTGCTTCTGGGAACTGTTCTTCAGCTCCAGGGGGAGACTTGAAGCTGTGTATGATGAATTATGAGATAGGGGTAACTAGTTTTTGTGCAGTAAAGTTGAGAGTTCATAGGAGGCTCCATTTGACCATTCTCTGATTGGTTTGGGGGCAGAGTAATAGAAGAATACTTCAGGAAGCTGTTGATTTTTTTTTTTTAATTAATTTACGTTTTCTGGTTTTATATTTCCTTTTTTGTACGCAACCCCATGCTCCCATTTTCCTGCTAATGGTTGAAGATGTAAAAGTTGGAAAAGTATTCTGTAGGTTTGTGGTTTAGGTCTGTTGCTATTTATGATTGTATGCCCTTGAAATCAAGTTCAGTTACTTTTTCCTCTAGCAAATATTCCTTGTTAGTTCCACCCCAAGCTACTCCCGCGGAGACTCATGTTCTCCGGTTTCTGCTAGCCCCTCCTCGCTAGCAAGCGGGTCAGACGATTGAACCCTTGGTCTTTTTGAACGAGTCTCGAGAGAATTATCGACTATTTTTCTCTTTGCGTTTGGTCGCACCTCCCGCTCAGTGGAGATATCCTCTAGAAGGGAAGTATTCACAGATGACAGAAAATCAACCAACCCCTTCTTCTTTTACTCTAGTAAGAGAGGTTTTATGATCTGCTTCGCCTCTTCCACCGGCAAGCCAGATAATATCTGGTTCTCTATTAAAAAATCTACCCAAATACGCCGATGGGTAGACTCACAATAACGTCCAACAAACTGCAGAAGGCGAGAATGACGAAGGAGGTTCAGGACTTTCATGTTCAAGATTGGTGTTTGATCAGCATCTGGAAGTATCGAAAGAAGATTCTTATTCAAAAATCTCACATATAAGAATTTCTGCATCCAACGCTTGTCCTGAGAATTACTGTAAAAGAATTTCTAGCGAGATTTTCGACGGATTTGCAGATTATATCAACCGTGGGTAGACCTTGAGCATTGCACCGCACCAAGAAAAAAAGGGTCCCCAAAATTTCCAAGTCATAACGAACACGAAGAAATCCTAACAAGAAAATCAATACAATCACAAAATGTCAAGCACTATGAATAAACAACAAATGGTGGATATTCCAATATCTCAAAATCTCTGCCAGTGGGTCCGTATATGGGATTCTTAAACCGTACTTCACACACTACTTATACATTGGGACGCAACCGTCAAGGGCATGATTCGCTTTGTTCTCTTCACTAGGCAACACTAATTCGAAGTCGCTTCCGAGCGACTTATCCCTCCGGACTTCCATCAGTTCCTCTTCAGTCATCGTCCTCTGTATGCTGTCTATACCTCGCGATGAAGAAAAACCTTTCGATATTTTTGCATAAAAAGTTTTTTTTGCAAAAGATTAAGAGAGCAGTAGGTAAGAATACTGGGGTATGCGATGCCCTGACGAACGTGAATTCTTATAAAGCGTACATAAGACAATTTTCGAAACTCAAAGTGACAAAGGTCACGCTCAAAAGTTTCGTACCTTTTTTAATAGCCATAATGCTTGTCACCTTTCCCGAGAAAGAGTACCATGAGTCAGGGGCAAATGATGAGATATAGTTCTAGGCCCAATTCGAAGGGTCGACACCTGAAGGGTCCACACAGGAGGCACACAAAGGACAGTTATTGACCGATGAGCAAGCACAAAAGACTATTCCCTATGACCATTCGACTGATCTACCGATGGGTCTTAGTCGTCCCATCTTCTGAACGAAGGGGGTTAGTCGCCCCGTTTACCGAACGAGATTTATCAAGTGAAAGTAATTTCCCCGTTCGGATATTCGGCTACTGGCCCATCGAATGAGCAATCCCCGAAGGTTCCATACCGATCAAATGACTAACCAAAGGCCAACGGCCTTATTAATCCTTAGAAAAAGCTGGAACGTCCCAACGACTTTTATTCTCTGCCTAAGAGCGGCACTCTCGGGATCTTTTAGTTAAGGAAATGATTTCTCCAGAAAATGAAAGTTCCCATACGATAAAGAGTACGATCGTTTCGGAATATTAACTCTCGAGACTTCTGGATCGACTCGATAAGGGAAGTAGGGTTGAAACACCCCAACAGCATACGACTCTCGCAGGTATAAGATACCTTCAAATCCTCCAAGTTAGGTATACTCTCTTAGCCTTGTACATTGGACACTCTAATCACAGGGAAACTCTCCATCTCTGAGCTCCCAGTGTGCTTCTCTTACATTCGAAAACCACTCTTTCGGATTTGAGCGTCGGGGCCTCCCCCGTCGGAACACCCTCCGGTAGTTTTTGTAGGTTTCACATCCCATCGACGGCAACCGTTTAAGTCAAAAAAGAGCCGATATCTGTGAAGTCTTAATCTACCTCTAACAGATTGATGTTGTCTGTGGAAACAGAGTAGAGCAAGTTCTGTAAGTCTGACAATCATGCCTTTAAGAACCAGAACATTCTCGAAGACCGCCCCTACTGTAGAAGGGCGCACCTCTATACCTGTCGAATCTATCCTCCCTCCAGCACCCAACCATTCAATTCATGATCGTATGGTTTCTCCCTGACCATCCCATCCAGAGCAAGTCTTACAACCTGTGGTTCAAGAACAGCCAGTCATGGTCCCTTCGCTAGAACAGGTGAGCCATCTTCATATGGAAAGATTAGAGTCAAAACTCCAAAAAAATTAGCAAAAAACTGGAGGGACTCAGCTGAGCCCTTGGGTCAGACCACTCTTTTGCAGCGGACTCCGAACATGAACGTCTACTGAGGCGAGTACTTCCTGTGAACTGTGAACTATCGATGACCTCTCATCACGACCCCGAGGACTTGAAAAAACAAATCAGGCAACTCGTAGCCGCTGAGATTAAACAGGCAGGTGCGAAGGAGGAAGACCCCCTCCACCCTTCTGGAGTATTGCCCTTCGATCCGAAGATTTCCCTGGAACCGATGCTAAGAGACGTCCTCCTGCCACCCATGGAGCAATATGATGGAACAACTGATCCCCGCGACCACACTGCCCACTTCATAGTAGTTATGGTCTCTAGAGATTTGTCAAATACAGCAATGTGCAAGCACTTCCCCACCACACTCAAGGGCAATGCCCTGGTATGGTTTAATTCTCTCCTGCCATTCAATATCAAGAGTTTCACCCAACTCCGACAACAATTTGAGACTCATTTTATAATCAGCTGAGGAGACAAGCGAAAGTACACTTCCTTGCTATCGTTACGGCAACAGGAAGACGAGTCTCTGAGAGATTTCCTAGAGAAATTTAAAATAGAGATATTAAAGGTTCCTGCTCTAAACCATTTCATCGCATTAGTTGCTCTTCTAACGAGCTTGCGCTCCTCCGACATGAAGGTCTCCATTACGAAGAAACCCCCTGCAACCATCTAAAAATTTTACTTCCGAGTCGAGAAGTACATTGCGACAGAAGAAGCAGAGGCGTTCGATCCACGAAAAAACCATCTTAGTAGAAAGGAACACGGCCAATCGCCTCGCCAACCTTCTCCAAAGAGGAGCAAATAAGGGGCTTCGCCCTCGCGAAAGTTCAATGTTTACACTCCGCTGAACGAGATCCCAAACCGGGTCTTATATCAAATCAAAAACAAATCGTACGTTAGGTGGCCCCCTCGTTCCACAGAGGAAAATCCCAAGAAAGATAAGTCCAAATATTGCCATTTCCATCGAGATTACAATCATATGACCGATGAGTGCAAGAGGTTCAGAGACGAGATGAAATTCCTGGTTTGCAATAGTAAATTACAGAGATTCATCAGTATGGAATGAAGGAATTTACTTTCCCCCGACGGATGTAATGCACCGCGGGAGAATGTGTTGTCTAATCGATCAGACCCTAGGCCTCCACACGACAGATCAGGAGGGGTGATCCTTCAGATCCACAGCAAAAACATCTGGCATGAACCCTATGTTTCCACTAGCGTTTGTCTGGTATATGACCTGGAGTTTCCTGCGCTCTTTCCCTAGAAAGGGTTCTGCTCCTTCCCGTCATTTAGTAATCATTTCTGTGACGGCTCGCGACAGGAGATCCTAATAATTTATAGAGGAATCACCTCCTGTCTAAAGTTTCCTATCGTAAGTTGGGACTCAATTGCTCTGATCTTACCGATCGAACGTGTCATTAAAATGGAATGGAACTCCCCAAACGGGTGGATACAACCCTAACATCTAAAATTTCCTATCGTATGTCGGGTCTCAGTCGTCTGATCTTACCGAACAAATGTGCCATCAAAATGGGATAGAACTCCCCGAACGGGTGGACATGGCCCTAACGTCTAAAGTTTCCAATCGTATGTTGGGTCTCAGTCGCCCGGATTTTACCGATCGAACGTGTTATCAAAATGGGATGGAACTCCCCGAACGGGTGGACACGACCATAACATCTAAAGTGTCCTATCGTACATCGGGTCTCCGTCGCCCTGATCTTACCGAACGAACGTATCATTAAAATAGGATGGAGCTCCCCAAACTAGTGGACACGGCCTAAACATCTAAATTTTCCTATTGTATGTCGGGTTTCAGTCACCCTGATTTTACCGATCGAACGTGTTATCAAAATGAGATGGAGTTCCCCAAACAGGTGGACACGATCTTAACATCTAAAGTTTCTTATCGTACGTCGGGTCTCAGTCACCTTGATCTTACCGATCGTACGTGTCATCAAAATGGGATGGAACTTTCCGAACGGGTGGACACGAGCCTAATATCTAAAGTTTCCTATCGTACGTTGGGGCTTAGTCGGTCTGATCTTACCGATCGAACGTATTATCAAAATGGGATAGAGCTCCCCGAATGGGTGGACACGACTCTAACATCTAAAACTTCCTATCGTATGTCGGGTCCCAGTTGTCCTGATCTTACCGATCGAGCGTGTCATCAAAATGTGATAGAATTCTCCAAACGGGTGGACATGACCTTACATCTAAAGTTTCCTATCGTACGTCGAGTCTTAGTCATCTTGATCTTACCGATCTGACGTGTCATCAAAATGGGATGGGACTCTCTGAATGGGTGGATATGGTCCTAACATCTAAAATTTCCTATCGTACGTCGGGCCTCAATCACCCTGATCTTACCGGACGAACGTGTCATCAGAACGGATGGAACTCCCCAAACGGGTGGACACGGTCTTAACATCTAAAGTTTCCTGTCGTGCGACGAGTTTAAGTCACCCTGACCTTATCAAACGAATGAGACTCCCCAAACGGGACGTAGCATTTTAAAGGCTTTCTTCATGGAAGATCATTACACTTCGTGGAGCATTGGACAAATGGTTCGGACGGTATTCTCAGGCAGACACACTCAATGAAGAAAATCTTTTCATTATCGGAACAATACGAGATTACAATGGGTTAGAAGGATAACAGAGGTCACTGGGGTAGGGTCCTAATCCATTATCACTCTCAACTGATCTCTCAAGAGGAGGTAGACCCTCATATCGACTAACTTGTCGGAGAATCTTCTCGGTGCACCTCAAACGCTCGAGCAACCTATGCTGAGTAAGCTAGAGATTGGCAGCATCTTTAGTAACAGATACCTTGAGATCCACCATCTCTCGCTCGATATTCTGAAGGGATTCCCCCCGAAGATGAGCTAATGTCTCGGCAGTCGCTAATCTCACTTCTCGTACGCGTGCCTCAGCTTCTAGCTTTTCACAACACTCATGGGACAGGGCCAAATCTAACTGAAGACGTTCAATCTGCTTATCTTTCCCCCCTTCGGTGTCCATTTCCTTGTTTTCCAGAGCATCTTCCAACGTTAGCACTTGCTTACTCAAATGAACAATTTGCCCCTCACACTCTTTCCTCCGTTGCTTTTGGAGTTCGGTCAAGGCTGCAATCTGAGAAGAAATACACTTGACAATCAGAGTTATATAATAACAAATCTGAATAGAGATTGGGCAAAAGAACATTTACCGTAAGGCAGAGGGAGTGGATAGCCTTGTCAATACGATCTGAAGACATTGTCTGGAGCGCGAGTTCTGGGTGAAACTCGAACCGTTCGGCCAGCTGCAGTGCTTCTCGCGAATCGAAAAAGTTATATTGACGGTCTCCCACACAGACTACTACCGACCCTTCTTCTAAATCATCCTCCTCTTCGTTGAACGATTCAACCAAAATAGGAGGTGGAATGCCAGCCTCATCATCCACATCTAACAAGATATATTGGGACGCTTGGGGTGACCGTTCGAGTGATTCTCCCAAAACAGGAGCAAAAACATATGCTATTGAAGTCTCTTCCTGCTGCCGTGGATCCAGAGCCAGAGCACTCCCTGTCGTCTCGGGGACTTCTTCGTCCGGAACATCTCTCACCCTGTCTCTGAGAGGCGTATCAACGATCATCGGGTGAGTGATTGACTTGCCCTCTCTCATCTCGATATGTTCCCGCGAAAACTTATGTTTTCCGGTTTCTACTAGCCCATCCTCGCCAGCAAGCAGACCAAACAATCATACCCTTGGTCTCTTCGATCGACTTTCAGGAGAAATATCGACCATCTTCCTCTTTGCGTTCGGTCGCACCTCCCGCTTAGTGGAGATATCTTTTAGAAGGCAAGTATTCACAGACGGTGAAAAATCAACCAACTCCTTCTTCTTTTGCTCCAGTAAGAGAGGTTTTGTGATCTGCCTCACCTTGTCCACCAACAAGCCAGACAACAATATCTGGTCATCTATTAAAAAATCTACCCAAATACTTCAATGGGTAGACTCACAATAACGCCAACAAACCACAAAAGGCAAGAATGATGAAGGAGGTTCGAGATTTTTATGTTCAAGAAGGGTACTTGATCAGCATCTGGAAGTATCGAAGAAGATCCTTATTTAAAAATCTCACGTAGAAGAATTTCTGCATCCAATGCTTGGAGGTAGGTTACAACTCTACAGATACCGGCTCCTTATTTACTCGAACGGTTACTGTCGACGAGATGTAAAACCTGTAAAAATCACTGGAGGGTGTTCCGGTGGGGGAGGCTCTAACGCTCAAGTCAGAAAGAGGGGTTTTCGAATATAAAAGAAACAGATTGAGAGCTCATAGAGAGAGAGGTCTCCTGTGATTAGAGTACCCAATGTGAAAGGTTAAGAGAGTGTATCTGAATTGGAGGGTTTGAGGGTATCTTATACCTACGAGAGTCGTATGCTGTTGAGGTATTTCAACCCTACTTCTCTTATCGAGTCGATCCGGAAATCTCGGGAATTAATATTCCGAAACGATTGTGATCTTTATCATATGAGAACTTTCGTTTCCTGGGAAGATCTTTTGCTTAACTGAAAGATCTCGGGGGTGTCGTTCTTAAGCAAAGAATAAAAGTCATTGGGGCACTCCGGACTTTTCTAAAGATCAATAAGGTCGTTGGCCTTTGGTTAGTCATTTGGTCAATATGAAACCTTCGGGGCTTGCTCATTCAATAGGCCAATGGCCGAATATCCGATCAGAAAAATTACTCCTACTTGATAAATCTTATTCGGGAAGTGGAGTGACTAAACCCCTTCGTTCGGAAGATGGGGCGATTAATACCCTTCAGTAGATCAGTCGAATGGTCATAGAGAATAGTCGTTTGTGTTGGTTTTCTGTGTGGTCCCTTCAAGTGCTAACCCTTTGAATTGGGTCTAGGGTTATATCTCATCTGCCCTTTTATTATTGTGCTAGGGAAACTAAGAATCCATAGGTAAGGAGTAGCTAGTCAAGGTATCTTGTGCAGAGAAGGTTCGCTTTAAACTCGAATACAATACAAGATTGTCTATATTATACATAATGGCTGATTGGCAATCTTCTTAAGACAACTCTTTTGCGCCAATTTGGTTGCAACATTTCAGTTGAGACCAGACATAAAAAGGCGCTATGGGTAGAGTTTGGTTGGTAGTTGAATCATGAACAAAGTTCTGACACATTTAAAGAAATGCAGAGACCAGAGACGGCAGAGGCAAAAGGAGAGAGATAGGATATAAAAGGACCGGACCCCTTAAAATTCTTTCGCTGAATACACTTTGGCTTTTCAATTTGACGAAGCCCCCTTTATAGCTTAGTGGTTTAGCCTCCAATTTGTCCGCTCTTTACTAATTCCTCTTCTTTTTCTTTTTTTTTTTTTTTTTTTTGATCTATAGCAAGGCTTGAACTTAAATTTTTTATAAAATGAAAGGAATAATACTAGTTGAGTTACCACTTAACACTCCCTATTAGTTCTTTAAAAAGCATTGCTCTGTTAAATATCATGTTATAAGATTGCACTCCCAAAGTTTAGTGACGTGTGGTAGGAGTGGAAAAGGGTGAAAAATTCTCCCTCAAAATTTTCCCTTCCTCTCCTAAATTTTCATAGGGTGGGGTAAATTTTATTCTAGAGAGGGTAGGGTAATACAAGAGGAAATTTAATTTTGTCAAAATTGATTATTTATATAGAGCAAATCTAAAATAATTTTACTTTTTTAGAGAAAAAAATTAATATCCCTGGTTTTAAAGACTAGAAAGCTAATTTTGGTTTTCTTAAAGAGAGAAAACTACAAAAAAAAAATGAATTTAGAAAGAAAAAATATGAATTAAACTAAAATTTATAAAAAAAAAAAATTATGAGTTTAGTTTTAGAGAGAAAACTCTGTCATGATTGGTCCTGACTTGGGTAAAGGGGAAGGGTTATGTGAGGTAGTCAATTAATGTAAAATTAACAAAAAATTTATATATGGATCATTTATAATATTATGCTAATGATATATTAGATGTATGGACACAAAAACAAATGGATAAAATAAGAAATGGGTCTATTAGGAAGAAATTCGAGATTGCGTCTATTGAGAAAATTTGAGTAAAATATGAGTAAGTTGCTATAGAAACGTACATAGGTGACTAATAGAAGTTTTAGTTAAATAGTACGAGATTATGACAACTAATCAAAGAGATCTAAGAAGATTTATTTAGCGATTATAAAATATGATATGAATTATTTAAATATATATGTATAAGATAAAGTATAATAGCGTAGAAGTATACATATTGTCGATCCCATTTAGTGCAATAAAAATACAATTATTGTTACTATATATATAAAAAAAATTTATAAATGAGCGTGAAATATATAGTACAATGACGTAGAATAATCTATATAATTAACTCCATTTAGCAAGCTAAAAGTTTGGTGATTGTTATTGTTGAATTTTTAGAAAGAGAAATTAAATTTAGTTTTTTCTAAAAAGAGAAAATAAAAAAAAAAATCAATGTCACACCTCAACTCGTAGGTCTCGATACGCGACAACCACTGCGTTATCTTGAACACGTATGAGTCTCATCTCATATTTCAAGGTACCACAAGACATTTACATAAATTCCCACATTTTCCAAAGCATTCAATGTTCTATTAGACCATCTAAGTTCAACCTTTCTCCAAACTAATCCAAAACAACATAAAGTGGCAAATAGAATATTCCCAAAACAATCCAAGTGAGACTTAAAAAAAAAAAAAAAATCCCCGGAATGAGCATAAACTTCATATAAATTTCAACTAAAATGGACAAGGTATTTATAAAGAAACAAAGTTTCCAAAAATTTACAAAATGCACTATTTGGGTCTATCTATCAATACCTTAAAATCAGAACAGAATTTATACTAAAAAAAAAATGTTTGTGAAGGTGGTTTTCCCAAGTTCGGCACTAGAAGACCACAAGTCTCAACTTGACTTCATTTGTAAAAATGAAGATAAAAGAAACGAGTATAAATGATACTCAATGAGTGAATAACATATTATGAAAGTAAATGAGGGATGATTGTGAACGTATCAAACAATTATCTTAAAATTATATTATCATGTTTGTAAAATTTAAGATTTATCATCAAAAATCAAGTTTTCAAATAAAATTCAATAAATCATAATGAACAAGTCATATGCATCTAATTATATCTATATGTTTTTCAAAATTATGAGGTTGCCAAAATCATATCTCTCGACAATGGTTTACCATAACCAAAGATAGAATTGTCAAGGGTTTTCATATATTTTTCAACTCACAAATACCCCCAACTTTGGTATTGGTTGAGACCTCCTTAGGAGTGCTATCAAGTTAGTCCAAGGGGATGACCTTGGAGGCATCTCTCAAGCGTGGCTACTTTCTTAGTCATAAAAACCCCCAACCACATCGTCCCATTAGGTCGCATCACGGAAGGGAAAGACTATAGCTATTAGATCAAACACCATTTCACAAATCTCATAAATGTATCAAAATGTGCCAAAATAATTTAAATATTTCTCAAATCATGAATTCACTGTCAATATGTTCAACATAGATCAATACACATAGCATATTATTTCAATTCAATACTTGAAAGTATATTTCATTTCAAACTCTCTTTCGGGATACTCCACAATCACAAACTAATTTATAAATCAATTTTAAAAATATTTGCAAAATCAAATAAACATTTTCTCATTCAAAATCGTAACCATGCATCTACTCATCTTTTGGGCTCCCAAACCACAATTTAATCAAGTGAAAATCCCTCATTGGATTCCAATTACCTTAAACCTAAAACATCAAATGACAATTAATCATTCAATCACTTGTAGGATTATGGTTAATCAATTTTTCCAAATATAACACAAACCTTAATCCCAAAATCCATAAATTTATATTTTAATTCTATAAACTACATTTTATTTGCATCAATATATCATTTCTATTCATAAATTTCCTAAATCTCAACATTTATAAATTCTATATCTAAATTCCCAAATTTACATTTTTCAATCTGAACCTAAATCTTAAAAAAAAAAAAAAAAGTAAAGTTAACTCAAATCTAAGATGAGAGATAAGTATTATCTCTATTTGTGTCATCAATTTCATCCTCAAGTTGATGCACCATCAAACTCTAGATTTTCTCTCATTAGAAAAATCTTACTCTCTCACTAGATTTAATCTTCTAGGTGCTTATTTGAGAGTTTAAAAACTCAAATCTATGGATTTTGAAAGAGTTTTGATCGATCTCAAGGGAGAAGGACAGGGAGTGAGGCGAGCCAAAGCGAAAAGGTGAGAGGGGGAGAGTGAGAACTTGAGTTGGAGAGGGAGAGAAATGAGTTTAAGACTTTATTCAAACTTATTTATAGTGAGAGGGTCATTTACTATCTTACCCTTCATAAATCAAGAGATTTAATTGGTTGTCCTCTTTTATCATTTTCCACTTTTAAGGCGTTTACAATTCATCTAGGCAAGTCGACTTACATTATAAACAAATTGATCTATGATTCAGATATTTGGAAATAGATTAAGTGTAGAAAGTCTCAAGTCGACCCGAGCACTAGCCGAGTTGACCTGAAGAAAAAGATTTCAGAAACCCAACACTGAAATTAAGAGAATCGACCTAACTCTAGAATAAATTGACTTGACTTCACAATAACACAGTTATTAAGTCGACTCAGATGTAAAATAAGTCGATCTGTCAAAACCAAGTTTCAGTCTATGAACTAACCAAGTCGACTTACCAGTTGCACAAGTCGACCTGATCCATTGGCATAAAGACCATAAGTTAACCTAGACACTACACAAGTTGACTTGTCCCACATATTTCATAAACATAAGTCATCTAGCAAGAAAATAAGTTGACATGACAAATCTAAGTTTCAGAAAAATCAAAATTAGCAAATAATCTAATCACCCCTCTCTAGATCATTGCATCAATGTTAACACACTCAAATTCTAAAGAAGATATAAAATTCCAAGAAAGACTCGTAAAACTTCTTTTCATATATCAAATCTAATAAAGGTCCGAATATTTTCAAAATTACATAAAGAACTAATTGAAAATTCAAATACGGACTTTTCTGTGTTAAAATCAATGTATTTAAAGGGACAAAATTTAATATATTTATATACATATATTTTTAAGTGAGTCAATTAATATGTTTATTTTTAGAGAAAAAAAATTAAATTTGGTATTTCTATAAATAAAACTTAAAATCAATGTTAGTTTACGAGAGAAAATGTAAATTAAGTTGAATATTTTAGATAGAGAAAATTAATGTTTTTAATTTATATTTTTAAGGAGAGAAAAGTTAAAATTAATATGTTTAAAAAAGAAAAATATGATTTTTTTTAAGAGAGAGAAAAATTAATGTGATTATTTTTTTTGAAAAAATAATAAAATTTGGTAAGAAATTACATTTTTCCTTTTATTTTTTAAATTTTAAATTTGAGTCCCTTTAGTCGAGGATTGGGCCTAGGGTTAAAGTTCAGCCCGTGTTTCTTCAGTACCGTCTATAAATGTTCTCGTTCGCCCGTCGCTTTGGGGTTCTGTAGAAACCCTAGTCTCTATCTTCGCTTCTCCCTCCTTTCTCACGACTTTTCCTCAAGCAGCCTCCCTCGCCTCTCTCTGTCTCTCTATGCTGTACAAAGCAAGGCAGCTTCTTGACTGGATGGAGGACAAAACGGAGGATCCAGGCAATTAATTCTGAATAGAGAAACTTGCGATAAGGAGATCCGGTTTCACTCGCCTGGTTCTGATTTCCCTGATTTTCCAGGGGCTTTTACTACTGGAACACTATATGTATATTGTATATTTTCATCATCTTTTATTATTTTATTTTTAAAAGAAAAAGAAGAAGAAAAAGCAAACGCACTCTGTCCCAAGATTAGTTTGGAATATTTTGTGGCAATTTCTACGTTTGCGAAATTTATGAAATCCCTGGTTGGGATTTCAGTTTCCAATTTACTCGCCTATATGATCCTCATCTTCCAATGCTCATATTAGGCACATGGTTGGATTACATTTTCTTTATTATATCATCGATTTCACAAAACGCTTTTAAAAGCTTTCTCAAACTATTGCATGAATTTTTATTATTAATGCATAGGTTACATATTTCAGATATTTAATTATGTATCATTAATTTATAGGTTATATATATATTATTTTTTTATAAATTGAACTTATTATATTTTTTCAAAAATTTTTTTATGTTCGATAATAATGTTGAATCATCGAGATTCATACTCAATCTGAAAAATTAAAAGAACTTGATCCGAAAAATTAAAAGGATTTTCGACCCGTAAAAATATATTAATTATTCAAAACAAAATATAAAATAAATATTAACTTATCAAATTAAGGATTATACAGTTCTAAAAATTAATAATAACAATATGGAAGATTAAAAATTTATATTATGAGGAATATATTAAATTCATTAAAAGTAACAATTCAAATACCATAATATTTGATTTTAAATAAATTTAACTTATAAAAGATGGAATTCATTTCATCCGAAATTAAAATGGGTTTAAATAATAGTTCTAACCTTGGTCAAACTATAAAACGAGTCAAACTCGACCTTTCAAAATGGATCGGGACAACCCGGCCTAATCGTCAATTTTCCTATCTCTTAATACATGATATTCAAATACAATTATGTTTGACTTGTTAAAAAAATAAATAAATTTTATATAATTTTTTTATCTCAATAAAATAAACTTAGTTTTCCATTGAATTTCAAAGTCATGAAAATATTTGCATTCTGTCTGTAACCCTATGACCGGCGTGCCTGACCATCACCAAATCAGCCCCACCGACCGACCGATTCTTTTTTTTTCTTCCTCATTTTCCATAACCAGTCAAAGTCAAAAATGAAAAGTCGGTCAGCCCAAAATCTCTCAAGGCCTCCACGTGTCGTCGTCTCCCGCCCACATATCCCGAATTCCTCTCCATCCTTCACAATAGAACTAATAACAAAAATGATGATAATAATTCACACAGATTGAATAATTTTTAAAAAATATATTTTAAATTTAATTTAATTATTAATACATTTTAACTAAATTAAAAAATACATATAAGAAATTAATGGGTTGAACACAAAACCTGTTTCTTTAACACCTCCCCCCCCCCCCACCAAAATGAAAAAGTAAGCAAGATCAAAAACGCGTTTGCAAACAGACAAACACCCAAAAATAAGTCATTGGTTTAGTTTAGTTGGATTGTGTTCCATAAATCTCTCCTCAATTTTCTCTCTGTCCTGCACTTCATTTCTCTCAAAGTGGTTTCTCCTGGCAAAATTTTGGATTCTCATTTTTGATATTTCTGGTTTTGGCAAACCCCCTTCCCCCCAGAATCTGCCTCTCTTCTTTCCAACTTTTCATGTCCTGTTCTATTGTATCCATCGGTCAGCGTTTCATCTCCTTGACAAGCTATAAGAGCTGATGGATCCGGCAGAACTTCGGAGAGTTTTCCAAATGTTTGATCGAAATGGGGACGGAAGAATCACGAAGAAAGAGCTGAGTGATTCTTTAGAAAACCTCGGAATTTACATACCCGATAAAGAACTAGTCGAGATGATTGAAAAAATAGACGCAAATGGAGATGGGTATGTGGATATGGAAGAGTTCGGAGGTCTGTATCAGTCAATAATGGACGAGAGAGACGAGGAAGAGGATATGAGGGAAGCCTTCAACGTATTCGATCAAAACGGAGATGGGTTTATCACGGTGGAGGAATTGAAATCTGTATTGTCATCGTTGGGGTTGAAACAGGGCAGAACATTAGAAGATTGCAAACAAATGATTAGAAAAGTCGATGAAGATGGTGATGGGATGGTCGATTTTAAGGAGTTTAAGCAAATGATGAAAGGTGGGGGTTTTGCTGCCTTGAGTTGAAATTCAATTCCAATAACCATTTTACACCTTTTATACTTATAGCTTTTATTATTTTCCTTTTTCGGGTTTACTTGGAATAGATGGAGAGAAGCAGACGAAACATCTCTGTTCTGGATTGCCTCCCACCGTGTGTAATATCTCATCAATTAACACCATGTTGCAATTTCTTGATCTTTTGTGATTTTGGATGTGCCATTGGTTGTATTGCTTTGGATCGGAGGCTCATGACATGAAAATTGGACATTTCCAATATGTATGTTATTGTTCAAAGGATGTATTTTTGTGCAACATCAGAGCATCTCTCCGTTCTCACATTTTGGTGCCTCCTCCCCGTTCCTTTATGTTAGTATCTTGTGTTCATAGATGTCTCATCCGTGCAAAGCTCATAAAATATGTGAAACTTGAATTTTATGTCAAAGACTAACTTGGTAGACCATGTTTTTAGAAGGCTTTACCGTATAAAGTGGATCTCTCTTTCTTTTGATATCGATACACTCAAACGAGAATGAGTTTGTATTGTCTCGGTTTACTAGAAATTCATTTTCATGAATGAGTTTTAATCATCCCGATCACTCAAAGGGATTTACCTTCCCGAAGGGTCTTAGTTATCCCGTCTAATTGAAGAAATCTATTTTTTGAGTCGATTTACAAAGAGAACCGAACACCCTCAACCATAACTACAAGGAGATCGGACGCATTCGTCTCCCTTGGCCACTAGTACCTAATCGGTATTACTTAACTAACTGAGCTCTCCACTTCGGTACGGAAAATATCTTCCATATACAGAAGAAAACCTAACATATCTAATTGATAAGAGAAAAAATCTCCTAGTATAATTCAGTTGTTTAAATAGTCGCAACATCAAATCTATCATGATCATAAATTCAAAATCTCCGGATAAATTTTTAAGGAAATTAGGATTTCACAAAACCCACAGCAGCACGGATCTAAAAAAAAATATTATATAATATCAATGAGAGTATCAGTCTAGATAAGTCCTCTAACCCTACACAAAACATACAAAGTACAGAAGGAGATCCTTTTTCCCTCCTCTCTCAGTCTGTTTATCTTCACATTTTGAAAATCGGTCTTTCTGACTTGAGCGTCGGAGGTTCCCCCGCCGAAGCACCCTCTGACGGTCTTTTGTAGGTCTTAAACCTCATAACCAGCTGTCCAATCGAGTCCAGAAAGAGCCGGATCTATGAAGACAAAACCGATCTCCAACAGATTGATGCCATTTGTAAGAAACAGATTTGAGAATCTCTGTTGAAATTTAAAAGCATCAAAGAAGATATGCCTCCGAAACGGAGAATTAAAACAGCTTCAAGGGTCGCATCCGAGGTAGATGATCATGCCGCTACTCCCACTAACACCGCCCCTTCGGCGGCACCCGTTCGATTAACCGATTCTCTTACTCGTGACCGACCTCCTCGGTTAGAACCAGTCCCGCCACCCAGGAACCAGGAATGCCCTGCCGCGGTTCCTGCGCCAGTACCTCTAGTGCCGACCAGTCAACCCCAGATAGACAGGTTAGAGTCAAAAATCCAAAATATGAACAAACAACTCGAGGGCCTTAGTCATGCTGTGAGACTCGAAGGTCATTTATATTCAGGGGGATCAGGTTGCAATCGCCTCTGTCGACGAATCCCATTATTCAATCACGAGCCCTCAGTGACTTCTCACCACAACCCTGATGACCTCTGAAGACAGATTGAACAACTTGTTGTTGACGAATTTAAGCGAGTCAATGCTTAGGGAAGTCAAACTCCCCTCTATTCTAATGCTTCACCTTTCAATCCGAACGTCTCTTCGGAATCTATACCTCGCGATATACTTCTGCCTCTTATGGAAAAATATGATAGGGTAATAGAACCCCGCGATCACACGACCCAATTTGTGACGGTAATGATTTTAAGGGACATGACCGATGCGGCCATATATAAATATTTTCCCACCACTCTTATGAGGAACGTGCTGACTTGGTTCAATTCATTCTTGCCGTTGAGTATAAAAACCTTCTCCCAACTTCGAGAATAGTTCGAGACTCACTTCGTAATAAGCAGGGGATTAAGAGAAAATTCACTTCTCTATTATCCTTACATCAAAGGGAGAACGACTCCCTAAAGGACTTCTTAGAAAGATTCAAGACAGAGATGATGAAAGTTCCATCTTTGAACCATTTTATCATGCTATCCGCAATACTCACTGGGTTACACCCTTCCAGTATGAAAGTCTAAATCACGAAGAAATCTCCATTCACTATCCAAGAGTTCTATTCTCATGCTAAAAATGTATATTGCTGTCGAAGACGCTGAGGATTTCGATCGAAAGGAAAGCTGAACTTCTAGAACGTAGTCAATCACCCCGACAACCTATGCCCCAGATAAATCAATCGCTTCTTCCACCTCCCCGGAGATTCAATACTTACACCCCTTTAAATGGAACCCCCAGTCAGATTCTGTTCCAGATAAGGGACCATCCTTACATTCGATGGCCCCTTTAACCCACAGAAGATGACCCTAAGAAGGATAGAAGTAAATATTATCACTTCTATCGCGATTACGGTCACATGATCGACAACTGTAGGAGGCTCAAAGATGAACTTGAGTTCCTTATCAGAAGTGAGAAATTACAGAGGTTCATCAGTAAAGGAGCTAGGGACGGACCAAGCTCTGACAAGCGAACACTAAGGCCATATGAGTAAGGCAACTGACTTGTTGACCCATCATTGACAAACTATCAGGACGGAGTCATACTCCAAGTTCGTAAGGAGAAAACCCCTCAAACCTCTTAGCTTCCATCGAACATCTCGAACCATCCGGATGACATACGAGAAGACATGATCGAGTGCCTGATTATGCCTATCTTTTACTCATACTGAAAACGAAACAAAAAGCAAGCGACTGATCATCGGGTTCATCGACGAGGAGCTAGTCGAAGTAAATCCCAATCGCCATGATCCGTTAGTTATCACGGCCAAGATAAGCCTACACGAAGTGCAGAGGATCTTCGTTGACTAAGGAGCAGGGTGCGATCTTCTATATTGGGACGCTTTCAAGCAAATGGGTTACAACCCTTCGCATTTACAACCTCACGTGGGTCTGGTCAAGGGGCTCTCTAGCGAATGGATATATTCCGAAGGAATTATCTCACTCCCAGTCACTCTGGATACACCCCTTAATCACACGGCAGTCACAATGGCCTTCAATGTGGTTAAAACTCCCTTATTCTTATAACGCAATCTTAGGGAGACCGGGTCTGAACACCCTGGAAGCCTTACCTAGCACCAAATACATGAAGCTAATGTTTAGGACTTCGCTCGGATTAGGGACTTTGTCCTACGATCGTGAGCCCTCAGCTTCTGTCTCAAAATAGCTCCCGGATACCTTTCGATAAACTTTGCACAACTTTTGCATTCTCATTACGATGGCCTTCCACTTAGTAATAAACACACTTGTAACTTTTTCTACTGCATTCCACTGAATTTCTATCCTCTGGAGAGAAACAACACTTGAAGGGATCTGTCTCCCCGAAGGGTTTCAGTCGCCCCATACATTCGAAGGGATCTATCTCCCCGAAAGGCCTTAGTCGCCCCGTACATTGAAGGGATCTATCTCTCCTAAAGGTCTCAGTCGCCCCGTACATTCGAATGGATATATCCCCCCGAAGGGTCACAGTCGTCCAGTACATTCGAAGGGATCTATCTCCTCGAAGGGTCTCAGTTGCCCCATACATTCGAAGGGATCTATCTCCCTGAAGGGTCTTAGTCACCCTATACATTTGAAGGGATCTATCTCCCCGAAGGGTCTCAGTCACCCCGTACATTGAAGAGATCTATTTCCCCGAAGGACCTTAGTCATCTCGTACATTCGAAGGGATCTATCTCCCCGAAGGGTCTCAGTCGTCTCGTACATTCGAAAGGATATATCTCAGTCACCCCGTACATTCGAAGGGATCTATCTCCCTGAAGGGTCTCAGTCACCTCATACATTCGAAATGATCTATCTCTCAAAAGGATCTTAGTCGCCCTATATATCGAAGGGATCTATCTCCCCGAAGGGGCTCAGTCGCCCCGTACACTCGAATGGATTTATCTCTCCGAAGAGTCTCAGTCATCCCGTATATCGGGTCTCAATTGTCCCGTACACTCGAAGGGATCTATCTCCCCAAAGAGTCTCAGTCGCTCCGTACATCGAAGGAATCTATCTCCCGAAGGGCTTTGGTCGGCCGACCTAGTGAAAGGAGTCTATCTCCTCGAAACTACCAAACCTAGGAATTCATTCGAAATCGCAAAGGGAATATCCCCAATCATCAGCACATGTTGAATAAAAGCAAATCTTTATTAAGAATTATTGTGAGGCGATGAGCATGAAGTTATAGAGGTCTTAGAAGTATAGATATCAACTGAACCTATCTCAACCTAGACATTGTCTGATTTAATAGGAGTTACACCTCCATCTGCCGTATTTCGGCAGCTTGCCTCACTGGTGGGGAGCAAAACTCCCTCCAATCCCAACCGACAAATTATCTCCTCAGCACACTGAAACTTTTTCGTCAACTCACACTATGCGTTCCTAGTAGAAGTGGCACACTGGAACAGAGCTTTTTTGGATTCAAGCGCTCTCTTTTCCGCCAGCTGGAGAGACTCCTCATGCAATTGGGCCAATACCTCAGCAGTGTGTAACCACGCCTCAAGAGTCTTCTTTTTAGATTCAAATTGCTCACAATAGTTTCGTAGGCCCTTAACCACATGTTCGGTCGATGAGACTTCGAACACCTCCGTTTCCATGCATATTTTCTTTTCGACCACTGGCATCCTGAAAAGCCCTAGCTTGGGCACTTAATTGGTGAACCTTTTTCTCTAAATGGCTAACATTCTGCTTCCTTTGTCGCTCTTGAAACTCAGCAAGAGCTATCATTTGCGAAAAACAAGTCACTTACGATGATAACAAAGAAATGAGAGAATATGCAAAATAGTACCATCAAACCAAGGGACTTAAGAGCCCTGTCGGCCTGCTCCATAGACATCCTGTGTAATTCTAGGTCGCAACGATGAAAGTTAAGCCGATCGGTTATTCTCTCTGCCTCCGACAAATCTACATAACTATACTGTTTGTCTTCAGAGCTAATGGCTACCGTCCCTCTTTCCTTTGAGCTCTTGTCACCATGAAAAGAACGAATGTGAATAGAGGGAGGGATGACTGTTCCATCAGATACCTTATGCTTTCCCTTATAGAAAGGCCACAAAGGAATCACACTTGACTAACTGGACAACCTCTTGACAAACAATCTTTCCCCTCTCGATGCTTCGGTTTCCACATCGGTCGACAGATTTTCGATAGGTCCTTCCAAGGGCAAGGCCCCTTCATCCCTATTTGGCGGAACATAATTAGTATTACCTAATTTTATTGGTTCACATTCGAACCCCATGGATAAAACTTAAGGGGTGCATCCCCCTTTTTCCTCACTTGCTTCGTGACCTTCCTCCGGTAGAGAATCAAGACGAACCAGTTTCGTCCTCTTTGGTGAAGAAAGTACTGCCCATGGCGAAGCCTCGAATAATCCACTAGTCTCGGTGGAAGGATTCTCAAGGGATACGTTCTTGTCAATTGTAACCTCCCTTAACACGGAGTCATCAACGAAACCAGAAATGTTCGTCAACCCTATGACCCTCCTATCAATAAGGAGGAGCCTATCTATATTTCTCTTCTCCCCTATCAGTAGGCCCGCCAACAAAAACATTTGATCATTTGCCACATTAATCAAAATAACCCTTCGCGTGGAAGAACAATAACTACCAACCGAACGTATGAAACGCAAATGACGAGAAAGGTCTGAATGCTGTAACCCGAGTGCATGCCTTTCCTCAACGCTATGAAGCGCTGGCATGAGATCTTTGTTCTAGAATTCCACAAAGAAATGCTTACGCCCCCAGTCACTACTAGTAGGTTTTCCATAACGGAATCCCCAATCAGACTCCGGACGAGTTTGTTAGGAGCCGGGAGACAACAAGGTTAGGAATATATTCCATCATTACAATACTTCAGTAAATGGGTCAATATATGGCACTTTCAAACCAAACTTTACCATTTGTTTGTACATCGGGACACAACCCTCAGGGGCCTTATTCGCGCTATCTTCGTCAGTAGTAGAGACTAGGGTATAGTCGTCGCCTACTAGCATGGCAGTTTAGACCTCTTGAAGCTTCGATACCATCATGGTACTCCTGATGTCGTTAATGCCTTGGGCAACAGGACTCTTCGTCATAACTTTCGTAGAAACTTTTCAACATATGGAGGAAATTTGAAAGAAAGAATAAGCACGGAGTAATGAAAATGACAGATTTCGTCTCATGCAAGCCTTTATAAGGATAGTTAAAAGACGGTTCACGGAAGTCGAAGAGACACTCTTCACCTTAAAAGATCAGCATCTATTCCGAATAGCCACTACTCATGGCGTCTTTCTCACAAAGCGACACCATGAGTCGGGGGCAAATGATGGACCCTCTTTTAAGAGACCTTACTATATAAAGTGGACCTCATTTTCTTTTAATACCAATACACTAAGCGAAAAATGGCCATATGTCGCCCCGATTCACTGAAGAGATTCATTTTTGTGAATGGATCTTAATCGCTCCGATCACTCGAAGGGACTTGCCTCCCTGAAGGGCTTCAGTCACTCCGTCTAACTGAAGGAATCTATTGTTCGACTCGATTTATAAGGGGAACTGAACACCCTCAACCAATAGCTGCCAAAGAGACCGGACGCATACGTCTCCCTCAGCCACTAGTACCCAATCGGTATTGTTTAACTAACTGAATTCTTCACTTCGGCACGGAACATATCTTTCATATACGGAAGGAAACCTAACAAATCTAATCGATAATGTAAAGAATCTCCCCGTATAATTCTGTTGTCTAAATAGTCACAGTATCGAATCTTTTATAATTATAGATTCGGAATTCCCGGACGAATTCTTAAGGAAATTAAGATTTCACAAAACTTGCAGCAGCACGGATCTAAAGAAAAAAAACATTATATAATATCAATGAGGGCATCAGTCCAGATAAGTCCTTTAACCATTCACAAAGCGCACAGAATATAGAAGGAGATTCGTTTTCCCTCATCTCTCAGTGTATTTATCTTCACATTTCGAAAATCGTTTTTTCTGACTTGAGTATCAGAGGTAGGGCTGTTATGACATTCGGATAGTGTCACACCCGGTCAAAACTCGAGCTCGAGCTTGAGTCGGGCTCAGGTATTTCAGGCTCGAGCTTGAAAGCTCGACGACCAGATAATTATATTTTTAAAAATATTTTTTATTTTTTAAAATAATTTTTATTTTTTAAAATAATTATATTTTTTAAAAATAATTTTTTAAATAAGTAATGACACTAGCCGATGACAACCGATAACACTTCAAGCTCGAGCTCAAGAAACGCAAGCTTGACGAGCTCGAGCTCATCTAAACAAAACTCGATCCGAATTCGGGTATCATGATACCCAAGCTCGACCTGAGTGTTATAACACCCTTAGTCAGAGGTTTCTCATTCGGATCACCCTTCGGCAATCTTTTGTAGGTTTTAAACCTCACAACCAACTGTTCGATCGAATCTCAGGAAGAGTCGGATCTGTGTAGACGAAACCCACATTCAACAGGTTCTAAAATTTGTATACTATTTTCTACGTATAAAAATTAACTAAATAAAATAAACATATATATATATATGTATATATATATATGTATATTTTTAACCTCTCATCCTTCAAGCATTTACACTGGTTTTAACTTATTTTGACAAATAAATGAGCAAGGCTCAACGTACCCATAGCATCCTAAACCTACCCTGCGAGCCAGATTGGCTCCTTCTCTTGACTAAGCACTTGTAATAAATATTTTAAATCTATGTTATATGGAGCAACTTAATTTTCATTTGTAAAATTTTACTTATATATATTATTTTAATAAAAAAGGTGTTAATAGTATAACAATAAATTACTGATAAATTAAGGGATATTAACTAAGGTTTCTCCAAACATCACGTGACATTGATTAGTCAAGCTGCATGGTCTGGTCACATTCGAAGCACGAACGTGATTCTCATGTACTAGTCAAAACTTTGGCTTATAAAGGAGAAGCCTTGGGCAAGGAAAGTAGTCATGGGTCACGACCCGACCAAGACGATTAGGGGGCATGGTTAAGCAACCAAATGATCCTTTTATTTTATTTTATTTTATTTATTTATTTTTTATGTCCTGAACTTGATCCATTATCGAGTATTCAGAGTTTCGTTTTGATTAATCTCAATCAAACTACTATCAGGTCCACTATAGAAAAGAAACTCTCCCAAAATCGTTTTGTTACTATCAAGACTCAAATCACGATTTTTAGTATAAGGTGATAGTATTCTTTCCATTAAATCAACGAAACGTTGGTCCAAATGACCCTTCAATGTAAATAAAGAATAGAGAAAGTTAAGTTATATTAACCAAGGCAGATATAAAATTTAAAATGAAATCTATTGCATTTTTATTAATTGGGAATAACTTATCTTAGAAAAAAGTTGAGATTATATTCAACTGAAATAAGTATCATTTTAAATATAAAAATTATTAATATAATAATAATTTAAGTAAATATTTAATTTTTATTCACATTTTTTTTAATTTTAATTATAAAATATAATAAATAAAATAACATAAAACAAAAAAATTGAGGGAAGGTGATCTTAAACTGAACTAAATAGTTATGTTAATTTTGAATATTAAGGATGGAAGAAAGGAGAGAAACGACAATTTTTGAAGAGTTAAGAGATAAACAACATAAGATCATGGTTTGGAAGGACAAATTAAGAATTCAAATATAGTGAGTTGAAACTTAACTATCACAATAGTATTTTTTTTTTGTTGAATTTGATCGATTGATATTTTGAGTCATATTTGGATTCATTCGACTTAAATTATTGTCGAATCTTCTATAGACAGTTTTTCTAATATAATTTTTTTAATTCTCAAAATTTGAATTTAAATTTTACTTTAAGAAATTTAGTATTCTTTTTACTAATTTAATTATTTATTGATTAATTATCGTTATGGTGCGGTGCATGGGCAAGAGAGGAAGAGGAAGAGAGAGAGAGAGAGAGAGAGAGAGAGATGAAGAGAAAGTTGCTGGGCACGGGCACGAGAGGAAGAGGAAGAGAGTAGCTGAAATGTGGGAATCGGTGTAAAATTTCCAATGGATTGCCAAGTTAAGTTGGACTCGCAAATATCACGGAGGAACCGTCCCAATTTCACATTCCAAATTACTCATCACTCCCTTATAATTATTTTCAAATTTTCCAAATTTGTGAAATTCATATTCAAATAATATCCTTTTTTCAAACTAAAAAATAAAATATAAAATACATTTAGAGTCTTTTTCTCTCTATTTAATTAAATTAGAATATATGATAATCAGAACATGAGCATTACGCATATTCACAATCATCTGCGGAGTATATTTATCAATTGTTCTTTTTTATTAATTTAAAATTTATTTTTTTATAAAATTAAAAATATATTCCTTTTCTAAATTACAAAAACTAAAATAAAAATAATTTTCACAATTTTTAAAAAATTCATTGATTTCACACACAATATAAATTAATGATAGGGTGATTATTTGTGATAGTTAAAATTTTGGGTTATTTCCCAAAATGGAGTTTTTTTTAACCAAAATAAATCATCGAGGATTCCCCCCCTCCTTTTTTTTTTTTTTTCTTTTTTTAAAAAAAAAAAAAAAAAAAATAAAAAAAAACCCCCCCCCCCCCCCTCCCCCCAAAAAAAAAAAAATAATTTTTTTTTTTTTTTTTTTTATTTTTAAATAAATAAAATAAAATATTATATATTATTAAAACATATAAATATTAATAAAAAATTTTATTAATTAAAAATTTTTATTAACTTCTTTTTTTTTTTAAAAAAAATTAAAATTAATAAAATTTAATTATTAACAAATTAATTAAAAATAAAAAATTATTAAAAAATTAATTAAAAATAAAAATTTTTTAATTAAAAAAGAAATAATTAATAAAAAATTATCATTAATTTTTTTATTTAAAAAAATATAATCAATAAATTTTTTATATTTTAACAATTTTTTTTTTTATTATTTGTTAATAATTAAATTTTATTAATTTTAATTTTTAAAAAAAATATTGAAGTAAAAATGAAATAAATTTTAATTAATAAAATTTTTTATTAATATTTATATGTTTTAATAATAATAATAATATTTTTATTTTTAATTTAAAGTAAAAAAAAGAGGTCGCGATTGAATCGCGAATTTTAATCAAAAAAATCACACTATTTGAGGAATTTTAGTTAAAAAAAAACCCCATTTTAGAAAATAACCCTAAAATTTTTAAGGGTATTTGGTTATTCTATCTAAAATATATATGAATATTATTATTAAAATTAAAACTTTTGTATCCTAATCGTAAAGAATAAATATATTTAAAGTATCCCTAATCTTAAATAATATTTCTTTGATCCAAATTTTTAATTTTGTTAAACATGTACAGTCAAGGGATTAAATATGTAATTTTGATCATATCTTAATAAATAACCCAAGGTAGAGGGGTCATTTTGCAATTTTGTCATCCAATTTTGCCATTTCAATATGATAAATTGAATGATTTTTTTTTTTTTTTTTTTTTAGGTTCTTTTTTTTCGTTTTTTTTTATTTGAATCGGAATCGAAATTGAAATTAGAATAAAAAATCTCAGAAATCGGAATTGGAATCGAATTCCGATATTAATTGTTTGATTCAAATTCTGGAATGGATTTGATTACCATTGTTGATATTTGGTTTATATATTTTTCAAAATAAAAATTATTTGATTGTAAATTTTATTCTTAATAAAAATATTTTAAAATTAATATTTTTAAAATTTTGTTTTAATTTTTAAAATTAAAATTAAAATTATAGTTTTAATAAAATTTTTAAAAAATAAAAATTGTAAAATTTTTAATGAGAAAAAATTTTATTTATAATTTTTTTGATCATTTTTAATTTTAAATCTTTTTTTCTTGAAGAAAACAATAAAAAAGAAATTTCATTTTTAGAAATATAATTGTCAATTTTTTAGATTACTTTTAATTTTTTTTAATTTATAATATTTTTAAATAATTTAATTTATAATATTTTTAAATTATTTTTTCTAATTTATCAAAAAATTTAATTTATAAAATTTAATTTATCAATTTTTTTAAATTATTAAATTAAAAATTTTTTTAAATTGTTTTTGATAAAAAAATTATTTTATTAAAAAATTGGTTTTGATTAAAAAATTTAATTTGTAATATTTTAAAAAATATATTAATTTAATTTATTAATTTATAATAATTAAAAATTATTTTAATTAAATTTTTTTGATAAAAAATAACATTTTTTAATTTTAAAAATATTTTAATTAAAAAATTATTTTTAAAAAAATAATTTAATTTATAATATTTTTAAATTATTTTTTTTTATTTTAAACCAAAAATAATATATTTAATTTTTTTTAGATTTCATCCATGAAACCCAAATTTTATTCCCGTCCCCTTATTTCCGTTCCATTGATCCAAACCCACTCCGTTAATCCAAACAACTTATATGATTTCGTTCAGATTCTTAAAACTCGTACCCTTTAACCACTTTTCTGAATCTTTCTTGCCAGGGCCTTGAGAGTAACGTTTGTTCCAACTATT
This sequence comes from Dillenia turbinata, assembly GCA_037126225.1. Lineage (NCBI taxonomy): Eukaryota > Viridiplantae > Streptophyta > Magnoliopsida > Dilleniales > Dilleniaceae > Dillenia > Dillenia turbinata. Next base: position 10,413,154 of record JBAMMX010000006.1, read on the forward strand.
GTTAATCTCTCTCTCTCACAAGCCAGCATATTCAGAAGGAAATTTGAAGCTCCTTATGTCGCTAACGGGTAAAAATCTACTATTTTTGAAGTCGCATCAGATATTAATTCCTTCAATCCCTTGTTAATTTTGAAGACATTTTATCTGCGAATCTGGAAATTTTCATGAAACCCTTGATTGGTTTGTATGTTATTTTTTGCTGGAACATGAATTTGCACATAATTGGTCTTAATTTCAAAATTTTCCTTTCTACATTTGCATCTTTTGTTGTTTGTTTGGGCTTTAATTTGATCCTAAATAGAATTGGTTGGCTCATCCTTTTGCGTAGGATCTGTTTGATGATAAGAGGTATCATAACATGAAATGGGTTATGCTTAGAAATAGAAATGCAAATATTTGTCATAGAAAGCGTGAAGCTCAGTGTTTTGGCAAAGGTAAACCTTCTAGGTGATTTTAATAGATCTCCCCCCCCCCCCAAAAAAAAATAGCTGTCTTTCTTTCTTCATCTTATGCATCTTGTGAGGTAATTCAGTATCTGTGTGCAAGGGCCCAATATGTGCACCAAATTTGGAAAATATCTTTTGGTTGGTTCTCTAACTAATTAAAACTAACTACAAGTGTAGAGTTTTTTTGGGGATCGGTCCATGGCACTTTTATGTTTTGTGTTAATGATAAATAGAACCATTTGCAATATTTTTATTGTAGTAATGAAGGACCCTTAAAATCCTTTTAGCAAAACAGAAATTTCTGTCAAGCCAGAGATTTTTAGAGTAATCTCCAAAAGGCCATATGTGCATTGCCCATTTTTTATCTAATATGTTGAAAGTTCCTCAACGATAGGATTATGTTTAAATGGATAATCACAATGGAATAAGGCTTCTTTTTTCCATCCTCTTTTGCTTTCTAAATGCATCACTCAAATGATTTATATTTATTTGTCCGATAAAATTACTTGGCTGCTATATGATTCCAATTGTAGCCACCCTTAATGCTTTTCAACCTCCTCAAAAAATGACATTCCAAAGGAGCAGCTACTCTATAAAGGAGGAGGATACATTAGGTATTGCATGAAATTTACACGTAATTGTAAATGATTTAGGTCAATGAGCAAGAGAAGTGATGACAATGGTATTCCTGTTCACCAAGTAATCTGGTGAAATGACTATGTTCATCCATAAACTGTTTAGTTCAGGATCATATGTATAGGAAGAGTAGTATTGATTTTCTTCCTTTTCCTAAGCAGATGAAATGAAATTTAAAATGGATTTACAGAATTTTTTTTTTTCATAGGTCAAGAATGGAGGATAAGACAAGATGACTGGGACAGCCAGCGTACGTAATGAAGATTGATTATATTAGCTGTAGGAGAGGATAATTTATGAATATAGAGTTTGGTCTACTATGAAATTCCAGTAAACTAAACTGTTTCTATGAAGATTGTGTTTCAATGGTGAAGGTTCTTTAGAGAGGGCAACTCATTGCCAAAGCCTAAAGCTTTTGGAGGTCTCGCCTCGTAGTGTATTTTGGGGACCATGGAAGTTATCAGTTGGGTGTTTGATAGGGTTAAAATTTGAGGTGGACCCAGCCCCGAATATTAAGGGTTATGGTCTGCGAAAAATTTGGGGTTAGGCTAGTGTTAGACCTGAAAACCAGAAATGACCCAGAATTTTTAAATTTTAGTGTAATTTTCTTCTATTATTATATCTGTGAAAGTGTTATTTGATGATATTATCATTAATTTTTTATTAAAAAATTAATATACAATCGTAATAGTTCAAATACTTGTGATTCATTTTACAATACTCCAATGTAATATTTCAAAGTATCATCAATTATTATGTGTATTATGTTATTTTCATTATTTTTTTAATATACCCCTACAAAATCGACCAGTTACTTACATTTTTCAAGATAAAAGAAATAACACTAATTTATATATATATTTTTTAATCAAATTTAACTTAAAAAATTGACAAAGAATCAATGTATTTTATTTTTTGAATCAAAAAGAGTTTTATGTATTGTACAGTAAATCATATTAAACTTCAGGCAAATATTATTTTGACACCATATAACAAAAATAAAATATGTCTAGAAGTAATATAAAGTTTAATTCATGAAATAATAATTTTGACAATTTATAGCAATTAAATAGTTAAAATAACTCATCTTTTAGTTAATCATTTAAATTAAGTTACTAAATAGGTTTTATACTATTATTATACATTAATTAAATATAAATGAAAAATATAATCAACAAGAAAAATTAGACCCAAAAACCCAATTTTAACCTAAACCCAGACACTCCGGGTTAGGATTTGCGATCTGCTTTTTGAACCCAAAAGAATCCGATCTTCAATGGGCTGAGGCCCGACCCGACTTGAGTGCCACATCTAGCTGAAATGTTTTTGCTTAAGCTGAAAAGTTTAATCTTGTACCCTTTTTTGGTCGTGAGCAAGTTGTTGTGGCTATTGTCATATGAGCCTTCATAGTTTGTCTGGTTAATATGCTCCTTTTTGTTCCGCTTGCTATTGTTTTTTACTTGACCTTTTGTCAAACAAATGATTTAACTTGCCATAAGATATTTGCCTTGTCAGGCCACAAACCAAGAGTGCCAACATGGTGCAACCTAAAGAATGAGAGACCAGGGGGAAAAAAAATAACAAAAGATTCCAATTACAAGAAAGAGAACCTACTTGGTTCAAAAACTCCACAACAATTTTAAATTGCTAAAAAGGCATCCCAAGTAATTTTTTTTTTATTTTACACAAAATTATATTGGCAATTTATTTAGATTACCATATGCTTCAGTCCCATCACAACCATAGTGTGAGTCTGGTTCGTGGAAGGGGGGAGAAGGAAGGGAAGGAGGAGATTTACTTCATCTGGTGGAAGTAAATACATTTTCTTTTATTTTCTTTGGTAGGAGTGGAAGGGAAGAAAATTGGTATTATTTTCTCTTGTTTGGTTGGAGTGAAAAGTGGAGAGGAAAGGGAAGGAAATTGGTATTACTCTCACTAAGCTATGTAAAATTGAAAAAGGAAGATAATAATTGTCTACAAATTTTCGTTGCAGCCCCAATCCGTTCACAAGTGGAAGGAAATTTTTTCTGACGTGAAGGGGGTGCTATTTCACGTCTCTTTTATTTCCATCCCCCTTTTTACTCTGAACCAAACGAAGGTAGTCTCCTATTTCACCCCACATTTGCTTCCCTTTCTCTTTTCCTCTCACTTCACATTCCTACCAAACTTACTGTTAGACTTGCATGTGTTTTCTTCAGGTGAAGATTCTTTCACTGATAATTGATTATGATCATAACTCTCCATTACATTTACGCAGCAACATCTGTATGCTGAGTTGTCCCAGGGCTTAAAAATGAATATTGAACTTAAAGAGGAAAATGTAAATTAGATAAGCAAGAGGCAAAATATCTTGCTTACTATTTTGTTTCCATCCAAAATAAGTCGTAGATTACAGCCATTAGTTTTTCCTGAGTACATATGTAAATGCAACCTTTATTTTAGTTTTCTTTGTTGGGCTTTTTTGTAGATTCAACTATGAAGGTTTGTTAACAAAGCTCTTGACAATGCAAGATATTCTTTGTCTTCCTTGATTCTGGTTCTTAGTCAAAGATTGGCTTTTGGAATTATTTTGTTTCTACTTTGTTCCTTGTTCTCTTTTCATTTAGTTGTCAATTCACTAGGACTAGTTTTCTTTTTCTTTCCTTTTTTAAATTATTCTTAGAAAAATATGTTTTTTACAAGAGCCAACAATACCAATTATCAAGTTATTTATTGGGTAGGGGTATTTATTGAGTTGCCCATGGAGTCTGGGTAGTTCTTCCTTTGAAATAAGTACTTTGGTATATCTGACTCAGTGTTGCAATATACGGTGTGATTGCATTTGACCCTTTGTACATTTCACTTCATTTCATGGAGAGGATTGTAATCCAAGTAGTTGCGGTGCAGGTAAGGTGCACAGGGGTTGTTAGGGCCATGTTCCCCCGTTCAAAATGCCCTTCCATGTATACAAGATTCACCAATATATGTTATTGGAAGTTGTTTAATTTTAGTTCATGGTTAACCTTTGCCCCTTTAAGCGTTAGTGGTCAAAACACGCATATTAAGAAATTAGCATTAATGCCTTTGTTTATCTTTCCTGAATAGACATTTCCTTCCAAAAGTACTCGTTGGTGTAGAGGTTCACTCTACCTTTTAGGGGTAATGCAGGAAAGTGAACCATATACATTCATTGGACCTATAAGCTTTGGAACTCATTTTTGGGATAAGAAAAAGCAAAAAATGTCACTGAGATTGGGATGGAGGTGTTCGTATGTTTATTATTAAAGTGAAGTGGAATGGGATGGTGAGACAACAAATACTAGGTGTCTTTATGGAAAAAGACCTGTAGCTAAATTATATTAAGTCTAACTAATATAGAACCATAATAGAGAAGGGAATATAGACTCAAAGGGGAAAACAGATAGTGACTTCGAGCAGGAGAGAGAATTCAGACAAGAATGGAGTCCAAGGTTATCGAAAATTTTAGAGAGACAGAGAGCCAAGGGAAGAAAACTATAAAGAAACATAGAGAAGCTGTGCAACAGGGATATGCAAGGTCAAGTAGAGTTAATAAAATAAAAATATATGAGAGAGAGAGAGAGAGAGAGAAGAGAGAAGAGAGAGAGAGGTCTTTTATAGGCAAAGATCAAGAATGAAATAGGAAGCTTAATTAATCCTAATATAAATATACGACAAAATCTCTAAAACATCTCATTAAATCCTAATAAAACTTAATAGAATTCCTAACCATATTTACCAATTCCCAGTCCCAATCTTGTGCTGCATCAGTACTCAATAGCAGTACTTATATCATGATTTTAACTCACTCCATGTCATGCCAAGGCTTGTTCCGTGGAGGTTCAATTCTCTAACTCCTGGCACATTCAGCAAAAGATCTTAGAGGACAAGTTAACCTTGACATTGCTTTTAGGAGTCTTTGATGCCTCTAAATGATCTCGATAACAAACATCCACAACTAAACACTGTAATTAGGAGTTATAAATAGCATTAGTATCTATTTAGTGGCCCAAGACTTGGTGATTTTATCTGCCTTTAGGCATCTGTGAAGGCTGCTGCATGCTGTTATAACAGTCCTTATTCCATATCAAGTTTCCTTTTTCTATTCTCTTTTTTTACCAATGATTAATTACTCAGGGTTTTATCCAAAATCCCCCCCCCCAAAAAAAAAAAGAAAAATGAAGAGAGAAACATGCACAGAATATCTTGGCATTGGCTCTGCCAAAAAGGTTTAAATGATTTTTAGGGGGAAGAGGTGTTTTGTGTTTGCGTTATCTTTGAACTTTTCTTTTCCACTTACCATATTTGTGTTTTGAGTATGATGATTTCTACTGAATGATTGTTCCTTTATACAGTAGATGAACACCTTTGTGCTGACGAGGAGGGAGGAATGATAGAGAGCTCCAATGGGAAGGAGCTAGCTTTTGTGGAAGGTAATCCTGAGAAGGAACCTCATGTGGGTATGGAGTTTGAGTCAGAAGAGGCTGCCAAAGCATTCTATGATGCATATGCCACAGAAATAGGATTTATCATGCGTGTTGATGCCTTTCGCCGATCAACACGTGATGGGACGGTTGTTTGGCGCCGGTTTGTGTGCAATAAAGAAGGTTTTCGTAAATTAAAACCAAAGAGATGTGGGAGTAGGAAACCACGGGCTATTACGCGGGAGGGTTGTAAGGCAATGATTGTGGTAAAGAAGGAGAAGACTGGAAAATGGGTTGTTTCAAAAATTGTGAAGGAACATAATCATCCACTAGTAGGTTCATCTGCCAACAATCGTCGAACTGCAGTTATATCTCAGACACCGGTATGACTTTCTAATTTGAATAGAAACTACATGCAATTAGCTTGTGAAACTACTACAGTTTTCAAATATTTAACTATCTCAGAGCTTTTTTTACAACTCTGTCTGGCTGCTAAGGTGCTATATTGTTATGGATTCTAATACATTTCTGTAACATTTCTTTTTTTTGCCACATAATCTAGGTTTGAAGGTTCTCATCTGTGAAGTTAAGATTGTTAGCATCTGATTCCAAATCACATTTTGACTGAATTTTGCAATGTTCAATTTATGATTTCAATTATTTATTTGTTTTTGTATCTTTTGCTGCCCTCAGGTCTATTTTCAATTTTGTACATTTCTACCTAAGACACCACAATGGCTGTACTATTCTCAACATAAAGAATTGCACTTTTAAGTGAGATTGTTACAATTTGTTGACGAACTCTGATCCTTAGTGTATTTGATACTCTCTTCAAAGTTGACTAAAATGACGATTCCATCAGGGCTTTCCTTGTTGCTCAGGGGGTGAAATTTTCATCCTATATCCTTTCTGTCCTCAGAAGCCTTAGCCTTATGTTTACTATTTATGCTGAATCTGATATTACCTGGACTGTGGTTCATTCTGGTTCAGTGTACAAGTACGCAAATTTGATATGCTCTCTTCCCCATTATGTAGTACATAGGGTATGCTTAGTTAGATACTTTAGCAACTTAGTGTTGTTTTGCTTTCACTTATGTACTTCACACGTTTTTATGTTCTGGTTTCTTAGAATAAATAAAGAAAAGAAAAATCAAGTATTGAATATCATAATTATTCTTTAGATTAAAAAATTCTTTTCTACTTATGTAATTTCTATTTTGTGAGCTATTTCAAACCTATATTCAGATTGGATTGCCCATTTTAGGGACGTAATGCATTATATATATTATGTTTTTGGATTGCACCGTTTCAATGATGGATTGCAAGGGGGTATAGTAATCTTGGTAACTATGATCACATACATTTCTGAGCTCCTTATTGAATATAAACTAAGTGAAAACACATTCTATGTGCATCATTCTCTCTCTCTCTCTCTCTCTCATAAGTGTGTGCTTGAAATAACCCTGTGCGCTCTAGATTAGCTCAAAAGAGGATAATTAATAGTTTGCAGGCTCAACCAAGAAGGAAAAATGAGATGGCTATCTACATACATATGTGATCATTTTGGTTGTTTTATAATCCTACAGAAACCACCAAAATGAACTCTAAATAAATGTTTCAATTTCATAACAAAAACATAAATCTTTTTGTAAACACAGACATTCTTAATTTACATACCAAACAAATCACAAACTTGAAGCTTAAAAGTTTTGAAAGGGGACAGAAATGGGGTGGGCTTTTTTGCTTGTTTAAAAATCTTTTTACCCTGATTCTACGCCAAACAACAGCTTTACGCACAAAATCTGGTCTTTGCCTGAGCTTATTGGTGGTGTGTGCATGTGAGCTTGTAGATACTTGCTCTCCCTGAACAGCTTATAATTTATATAAAAGCTACTCTTGGAATCAATACTGTGATGATATCTTATCTTGCTTCAGTAAGTTCCAAAGGTAATGCATGCACCTGTACTAGTCTTGTATGGTATCTCCAGATCCAGAATCCTGATTTGTTCAATCATTTGATACAAGAAATCCAATAATATTTAATGTGTATACTTTGACAACAATTACATTCATACATATTGTGTTTCTTTTTTCCTTGTGATACTTTTGTTGCCTGCCTATATGTCTACGTGAATATGTGAAAGTGTTTTCACTCAGTAGTGCATGTAAATTTATTGGTTGAATTTCCTTGTTGATGTTTAAATATGCAGAATTTGTGTTCAATAAGTTGTGAGTAAATATGATTTTTCAAATTGTTAAATTTGATCATTCTAAGCAAGCCACATTGTGCAACGGAACAGTTGGAAAAGTATGTTTTTGATGTTTCATTTGGAGGCTTATAATGGTGGCGGCTTGGATTTCATTTCAATTATTTCATCTTTTCTAAAGCAGGGATAAAACTCCTTTGTGTTTGTGTGAGTGCATAGATGCATGCCTAATTGGCCATGCATGTTTTTTAGATAATGTGTTGGAGAATAAAGGGTTTTGGATTTGCTGGAGAAGACAGCTTAGAGGGTATTTGAGTTCGGCTTGCCTTTTTCATAATCAATGGAGAGCCCAAAACTTGGTCCTCAACATTTTGAGGGTTATCTTGAGGGTTACAACAGGGAGACTCTCTTTCTGCTTTCCATTTTACTGTTGTGGTAGATCCTTTGGGTGGGATAATTCAGAGAGGAAGTCGTGCTAATATTTTCTCTGATCGTAGAGTAGGGAGTGAAGGGGTATATGCGTCCTATCTTCAGTTTGAAGATGATAGTGTCCTCTTTCTTTCAGTTTGAAGATGATACTGCCCACTTTCTTAAGGAGGAGGTGTGTGTTTTAGATACATGATCACTCTTTTTAATATTCTTGAGAAATTTTGGGACATAAAGTCTTGATATCCAAAAGTGAGCTTTTTGGTATAAATATCTCTAGCAAATCTCTTGATTGCTTGGGGGCTTTGGTAATTGTGTTAAGGAGTAGCCCATTTCCTATTTCCTATCTAGGGGTTCCTTTGTGGGGTAATTCTAGGAGTTTTTCATTTTTGGAATCTTGTTATGAATAGAATCCTTAAGAGACTTGGAGGGAGGACCAAAGTATTTTTTACCTTGGGCAGGCATATCACCTTTGCCCTTTCTTGTCTATCTAGTTTACGTTTATATTTCTCTCCCTTTGTAGGATTCTTGTTGGATAAAAAATAAGATAGAAAAGATGATAAGACTTTCTTTGGTGAGAGAGTGGATTGACTAAGAAAAAACATTTGATTAGTTGGGACCAGGTGTCTAAACTTAAGGGTGGCTCGAGTGTCAGTAATGTAGTATCCAAGAACATTTCTTTAGCAAGTAAATGGCTATGGATATTTCCTTTGACATATGATTATAAAGAGCAAATATGGTCTCAGTCAAAATAGATATGATGGCAATGCTACAGTTAGAGTTTCTTATGGCAGTTTTTGAAAATTCATTTCTCAATTATACAATACTTTTATTCCTTTGGTGTCTTTTTAAGGTAGGTGATAGTTCTCATGTGCTATTTTGGGAGGATTGTAGGTTGGGGGACTTGCTTTTATCGATTTCCCCCCCTTGTCTTTGTCGATTATCTATACTTCATTTTACTCATATTAAATTTCTATATTTGGGAGCATTTGTCTTGTTGGAATTTTCATTTTTTTAAAGAATTTAAATGATATAAAAACTGTTGAGTTCTCCTTTGATTTCCCTCCTTCACAGTGTTGAACCTTCTCTGTGTTCTTAATACTAGGGTTCTGAGTCTTGATTCTTTGGGGGGATTTTCACCATCTGATTAGTTTTCCGCAAAATGCTTCTTTTATTTGGAAGGTTAAAATATCTATTAAGGTTAAGACTTTTATTTGGTTTATGGTGTTTAATAAGATTAATACAAATGATGTGTTTTTGAAAGAGGAGACCTTATAAAGCTATCTTCTTGAATGTATATGCCATATGCTACACCAATTCATCATTTATTTTTACACTGCTTAGTTGCAAAGGAAATGTAGAACTGCCTCTTTGCTATACGTGACAATGTTTGGGTATGTGCTAGGAGATTTGTCAATTTGTTGTTCATGAAATTTAGAGGGTTTGGTGGGAAGAAGCATTCTCGATTATTGTGAAAATATGCCTTTTGGGCCATAGTATAATGTATTTGGAGAGAGCGGAATGTCAGAATCTTCCAGAATCAAAACCATTGAAATTTCTCTTTTATGGCATAAAATTATTTTCTATACTTCTTTATGGATTCGTGCCTCCAGGATTTATGGAGATCATATTTTAGAAAATTTGAAGAGGCACCTGAGAGCAATTGTGTATTGATCTCTTTTTATTGTATTGGCTTGTATTTTTTTTTTAATAATACTTCTGAGGATTTACTATTCATAGGAGTTTTTTATACATTCATTTATACATCTTATTTATTATTCTTTTTCTATTAAAAAAATGACTCTGCAGGTCTCTATCATTGAAATTCTGACTGATGTGTCCTTTCCCTTGTTTATGATTTTCATACTTTTTAGGATGAGAAAGATGTAAAGATTCGGGAGTTGATAGCTGAGTTGCAGCATGAGAGGAGGCGGTCTGCAGCTTTACAAGAGCAGCTGGAGATGGTACTAAAGGATATGGAAGAGCACTCTAAACACATATCAAGTAACATTGATGATATAGTACAAAGACTAATGGAAATTGAATCCAAAAGGTAGCTTTCCAATCGCTTATTTCTTACTTTGGATTGTCAATCTGATTTGTCTTTGCTCAATTATATGGCGTGCCATTCTTTGTGCTATAGATTGTAAATCTTACTTGTAGGTTAATCTGTATTTTTGTACATGTAAAAGAATGTAGGTTGACCTAGGTGTAGTTTTCGAAGAGATTGTACTTCTAGGGAGTTTTAGACTATACCAAATGTCATTTGTGACAAGTCAATGTGGAAACACTTAGCCATTTATATGATTTGCAATATGCTTGATGGTGCTTCTATTTCTATTTATATAGCCATATGGAAGAATGCAAGTCATAAGGAAAAAAAAAAGGGTTCACCCGGTGTACAAAGTGTTCCCTGGCTTAGTGCAGGGATAAGAGGAGGGTATAAGTCATAAGGGAAGCAAAAGTTAATTTCACAAATATGCAGAATTTAGTTGCTTGGTATTTGTGATCAAAAGGACTCTCCTTTTTTTGCCCCCTCCTTTTCCCAGGTGCCCATTGTCATTTGGCATTGTTTAGGCTCATATTTTGTTTGAGCTTGACTTTGATGGATATTTTTAGCTCATATAGTTATTTACTAACTTAATGTAATGAAATGTTGGATATAGTTTTGAATCACGTGAAATCAGTTCTAGGAAAGAAGAAAAAATGTTCTTAACTTTCTTTTGCCATGATAAGGGTGATTGTCTAGGTTATTGTTGAGGCCGATGAGTAGGGACACTGTATGTTGCATTGAAAATTTATGGCCATTTTTTCTCTTTTGTCATTTTGCTTGGGCATTGAATAGAATTCTAGGGGATTTTTCTTTCTTTTTTTTAACCTCTTTGGAATAGCAAACTCTTCTAGTGTCATTATGGTGGCCAAATTGCTAGAATCATGAAAAGATAAAGGTGCTTTGGTTGCATTATTGAGCCTTAAGAGATTTTGAGTGTTGAAATTGCAGTAATATTCCTATGATCTAATATGTTCCTGCATACATGTGATTTCGTGCATTGCTTCTTAATAATATGTTTTTTGGTTACAATGTATGTTCATATCACTTTACCTTCACAACTCAATATAATTATAAAGGCTTTCTGGAGGGTACGATCTGAGAAGTGGAAGAAGCAAGAAGTATGTGGTTGAGAAACTCAACTTTTACCATTAGGGTTTTGATGTCTAGATTTTTAATGATTCCCCTCTCTCAATATATTCATTCTTAGAGATTGTTGTGTTTCGGATAAGCTGGAGGGGATTGTATAAGAGTCATAAACTTTTCGAGTCTTGTTATGAATCTTGCACATAAACATGGATGGATATTTTAACACGAAAAATGCTGATTATATGGTTTGGCCTAGAAGTCTATTTCTTCTGATGAAAAGGGGAATCAAGATCTGCTATACAATCAAAGGAGGTTGAGTCATCAAGAAATCTCGACTGCTCTTAGAAATGGAAAAAACGCCAAAACTTAAGGAACAAGTACATTATATATGACCTGATTGGGGTCAGAGTAGGATTAGGTTCTCAATCAAGACAACTATCTAAAATCTAAGGCATGCTCAGCACTTTCATACTTGAAAAGACACATGCATAAGGCTGTTGGTACCATTGTGAATGCTTAGGCCTTCAGACGAAGTTATTAGATAATACCAGTTGGAATATTTATAATTAGGATTAGAATTCACACTTGTTGTCTTTGAAACATCTTCCCTTATCAAAGAAAAGTTCCTTTTGAAGGGGTGATATTATTCCAAAATGGGCATAATAGATAGATTTTAAACCTCTCTGGGGTGAGCTCTTACTGCCTGAAATCATGCAAAGTTGAAGAGTAGTAGTTAAAATTTTCAGCATTATAAAAGTAGATGAACTTATTTTCTGGCATTGGCATCATGTTCATTTTCCATTGTGATCAATACCTTGTTTTAAATAAAAGGTCAAGAGCATCAAAAGGTGAATATATGAAATTAAGACCTCTGCCGTTTTTATAGGTTGTAGTCCACATTCACTTCATTAGAAGCATTCATTCCCAAAAACTAGTTGTCATACTTAACCTTAAACCAGTAAAGCTAGTGGCTCAATTTTATTGATTAAGTACAGTGGTATGGGACTAAGAGGACAGGGAAAAGAAAGAAGGAAAAAAAAAAAAGGAAAATATTACTGATATTAGTGTTTTTAAGCTTTATCTGATGGGTCTAGAAATTTGGATCAGATTAAATCCTTAAACTTGTGTATGCAGTATGAGACAACAACATAGATGAGAAGAGCAGAAGCAACCTTCAAAATCATGGACAAGGCAGCCAAGGGAGCTACTTTACTTCCACAAGACAGTTTTCCTATCCCAACTTGAACAATGTCAACCACAGAGTGCACCGAGAAAAGAATACCTACAATAGATGCACACACCAGTAGAAGCAATATAGTAACCCTTAAAACCTTGTTGGTCTGACGCTTAAGCTCTTCTCTGCTATGACAATTTAGATAAACTTCGAGTGTTTTAGCGACAATGCTTGAGAAGAGGAAGAAGCTAAAAGAGATTACTTCACAGACAACAAGCCTCTGAGCCATGCTAGCATCAGCCTGGCAAACTTCCTTGTTCTCAAGGCTCCGCGGTCACCTACTTGTTGCTAATGGTAGGCCAATAAACACTGCCATAGAAGAGTGAGTTTACATTGACAAGATCATCCAAAGCTTTCTGAAATATCTCTAGTGGGTCTGGTTGGTCTTGTTTTTCATTTTATATGATCTTATCTTTTTCACTGAAAAATGACATAGAAATAGAAGTTAGATTTATCAATACCTTTGGGAAAGAATTTTTGCAATTTTGTGTAAACATTAGTGGCGAGTGGTAACTCAAACCCGGACAGGGGATCATCTGGAAGCATGAGCAAAAAAGTTTTGATGTGAAAAGAACTTGTGGTGGTGTTATGGAATTAGGTGAGTACTTCACTATTAAATTGAGTGAAGAAGAGAGAGAATTACGCATCCATGATTGACACCTTGGTTTCTCTTTGTATCTTATTCTACTTGTCTGTTCGCACTGTGAAAATATCTGGATTCAACAGATTCCCATCAAATTATAGATAGATAGAGAGAGAGAGAGAGAGAGAGAGAAGAGTTGATTATCCCAAGTATATACCGGATGCTGTTTGTCTAATACTACTTCAAGCCATGGCAATTTGTATAGAGAAAAAGGTTACTGTGCATTTTATATGAGGAGAAGGTGAGAGCTTCTCTCAAATGTTGGGGGAGGAAAAGGAATATATGTACATGCATACAAAAATATCTATGTAACTAAAGAAAGAGGGAAAGAAAGGTGTGTTGCTGGATGGAAGCAGACTCAAATGATTACATGTATATCCTGGCTGGTATTTGTTATTCCATCTATGCTGAATTTTCTTTCCCCGGAAAACAAATGAAAATGTAAGAATCCATGTCACATAAATGCTGAACATCCTGTGGTTAGCTAGTTTTACCAAACTGGATTCAGAAGACCGAATCCTGGCAAACCAAAACTGATCTTTCTTATTTATCATTCAGTTTCAAGCTACTAATATGAGCTTCAGGGATCACTCCTGTGTCGCATGTTACTATTCAAAATAGAAAAAAGAATAGTAAAAGGAATAAATGAAAGAACAGATGGGGACTGGGTGGCAAATTCCTACAAACATCTCCACAGCAAAGTCCGGGAGGACAGCAAGCAGATTTTTTTTTTTTGGGGGGGGGGGGAGGGGCTTAGATATTTGTAACGATTAAAACCCCAACCTGTTGGTTGGAGAAGAAATTTTGTCCTAGAGACCAATAGTAAGATAATGAGCACTTTCAATTGGTGGGGTGGGGGATGGGGTGCAGTCATGAGGTATTAATCGGTTAATAAAGCAGGAGAGACCGCATTACAGAAACAGAATTTTAGCCAACAAAAACAGAATTTAGACATTTCTTGTTCATAGAAACTAACTAGTTCACAAAGATTATAACAAAGAAACAAAGAATGATTGATAGGCAATTTGAATTGATAATCAAGTAAATTACATCCCTATTGCCTACAAACCTCCATTTTTCTTTCTTCCTCTTTTATTAGACCTTGGCAATTCCATGTTTGTGTTACATAAGTTTCATTGATCTGTGCAGACAATAAAAAATCATAACAACAAAGATGACAAGAGCGGTCGAGACAATGGAAATCATGGACATGGTGGCCAAGAGCGCAGCATGAGTCCCACAAGAAAGCTTCCCCAACCGAATTTGAATAACATAAACCATAGAAAACATCAAGAAGAGAATGCCTATGACGGATGCAATCACAGAAAGCAACAGCATAACAACTCTCACAACCTTCTTGATGGGGTTTCTCAGTTCTTTTCTGGTGTGACAATTTAGAAACACCTTGAGTGTTTTAGCAGTCAGGCTTGAGAAGAGGAAGAAACTAAAGGAGATTACATCATATGTCACCACTCTCTTTGCCATGTCCGCGCCTGCATTGCACTCATCTCTGCTTTCTAGACTTGTTGGCTTCGTCTCGGTTAGTGATAGCCCCACATAAACTGCTGTGCTGAAGAGGGAATTCACATAGACAAGATCATCCAGCACCTTTCGATACACCTTAATTGGGTTCCCTTCATCATCTGAATTTGCTATGTCGAAATCCATGCTATTTTCTTGAGAGAGAGAGAGAGAGAGAGAGAGAGAGAGAGTGTTAGCTTGTCATGATCAGAAGAGTTTGATTGGACATAAAAACACTTTTATTTCTCTTCCAACTGCTGCTATTTGATGCAACCAATTTTACAATACTCAATTCGAAGAAAAGAAGTTGCCATGCGCTTCTGTTTAAATCGGCATTGCTCTTTAAAAGGGAGATATAGATATTTTGGTTGGGAAATGCTTATCTATAAATTTCATGCCTTTTCTACAGATATAAGAAATTTTGGTATTTTGGGGCCAAAAAAACAATTAATCTAATATTAACATAATGAGTATTATGTAAATCTTTCTTGACCCTGTGGGTCATTCAATTTAAACCTGATTTGACCCATTAAAAAAAATGTCAAACCTTATATATATAAATAATTTTTAATACAAAATAGAATTTTTTTTTAAAAAATTTGTTTCGATGTTTGAATCAATTATATGCAAGTATTGAATAGTAAACTAATGACACTATTAAAATTAAATATATAAATAATATTTGACATTATAATTTATAATTTGAAAAAATATATTAAGTTATGGAACTAATCTAGTTTTAGAAAAAAGATACAGTAACTATATTGACCCAGTGAGGGTTCCGTCTATGGGTGTTGATGGGACCTGACCCAAGGCCCAAACCAAAAGAAAGATTTTCAAAAAAGCCCACGAAGGACGCTTACAGACTAGTACTTGACGGTCGTCATGATAATCTACTGAAGGGTTTTAGCCGTCCAGATCGATCTGTCAAACGATAAGACCTTAGTCGCCTTGTTAACCGATCGTGACTCACCGAGCAGAGATAGTCGCCCCAATCGGGCAAGCAAATGTCAGTCCTCCAATTGGACGAGTCTCGAAGGCCTCTTGATACGCAACACTCTGAGCGATTCTAAAGAAAAGTCAAGATTTCATTAACTTCAGTCTCCCATTTCATAACGGCAAATTCTGAATCTTTCAAGTAAGGAAAGCACCCCTCCCAAAAATGGTAGTTCTACCGATAAATGAAAATTGTAATCAACTCATAATATTAATTTTTGAGATTTCCGGATCAGTTCGATAAGGAAGGTAGGGTTGAAGTCCCCCAGTGGTACACGTCTCTCAGAGATATAAGTTATTCCAAAAACTCTCAGAACGAGGTATGCTCTTTAAACCTAACACTCTGGGCACACTGATCACAAGGAAAAGGCTTCTCTCAATTCTTAGTCTGTTTCTTTCAATCAAAAACCACTCTTTATTGACTTGAGCGTCGGAGCCTCTCCGCCAGAACATCCTTCGGTGGTTTTTGCAGGTGTATCCACCCATTGACGGCTACTGTTCGGGTCAA
Source organism: Dillenia turbinata (assembly GCA_037126225.1). NCBI lineage: Eukaryota > Viridiplantae > Streptophyta > Magnoliopsida > Dilleniales > Dilleniaceae > Dillenia > Dillenia turbinata. Next base: position 10,429,331 of record JBAMMX010000006.1, read on the forward strand.
GAAGGAGTTGGTATTTGTGGAGCCATAACCCACCTCCAACAGATTGGCACCGTCTGTGGGAAACAGACTGATTCTCTGAAATCTTATGACGATGATCGCAACGGTCATCTTCACACAACACCCGTCAAAAGAAGAAGGCCAATTATAAGTTTTGATGATGATGACCTTCCAACAGGGATAGATCTTCATCGTGATGACCCTATTGTCATCACCCTCAAAATAGACTCCTATACTGTAAAAAGGGTTCTCGTTGATTAGGGGGCTGATTGTGATCTTCTCACCTGGGACGCTTTTTGTAGGATGGACTTCAATCCATCTCAGCTTTTGCCATCTACCGGATCCCTCCAAGGGCTTTCAGACGAGCCCACTTATCCTGAAAGCATCATTTATCTTCCTGTGACCCTAGGAAGATCCCCTAATCACGCAACCACTCCCGTCCTTTTCCATATAGTAAAGCTCTACTCTCCCTATAACGCCATACTCGGCAGACCCAGTCTGAACGATCTAGAGAAGCAACCGAGCACGAGACACATGAAAGTGAAGTTCAGAACACCGCTAGGGGTGGCTACCATAAGAAGCGACCTTGACCCTTATATCCTCTTCGCGACACCAGGCACACAAGAAGCTTTCCCGGTCAATGCTCTAGAACCTAGAGAGGACATTGAGCCGAGAGCTAAGCCTAAATCAGGCGAAGAAACGATCGAGGTCATTTTGACAAACTACCATAGTCAAACAATCAGGATAGGAGTCAACCTATCACCTCCCTTACGAGAAGCCTTAGTCGCCTGTCAGCAACGACACTCGAAAGCCTTCGCATGGACTACAGAAGATATGCTTGGCATAGACCCGTCGGTCATAGCCCATAAGTTAACCGTTAATCCCGACTTCAAACCGGTTAAGTAGAAGAAGATGGTATTCGCCTTCGAACGCTAGCGCGCCATCCAGGAAGAGGTTCAGAAGTTGTTGACAGCAGGATTTATCCGCGAAGTCAAGTATTTCGAATGGCTGGCTAATGTAATCTTGGTAAAAAAGGCTAATGGTAAGTGGAGGATGTGTGTAAACTTCACCGACCTCAACAAAGTGTGTCTGAAGGATAGTTATCCGTTCCCTAATATTGACAAACTTATAGACAACTCCTCGGGACACCGACTTTTGACTTTTATGGACTCCTACTCTGGCTATAACCAGATCAGAATGACTCCTGAAGACGTAGAAAAGACCAACTTCATCACCGAATTCGGTACGTACTACTATCGAGTCATGTCTTTTGGCCTGAAGAACGCCAAAGTAACTTTTCAATGACTAGTCAATACTGTCTTCAAAGACCAATTAGGTCATGCTCATAAAGAGCGTTACAGCAGAAACTCATGTCGCAGATCTTGAAGAGACCTTCCAAACTTTAGAACGATACAATATGCGGCTAAATCCAGAAAAATATACATTCGGGATCGCTTCCGAAAAGTTCCTGGATTTCATGATCACTGACCGAGTGATAGAGGTCAACCCCAAAAAAATAAAAGCAATATTAAACATGACACCCCCCAGACACTCAAGAAAGTGCAACACTTGACTGGTCGAATAGCGGCCCTAAACCGATTTATGTCCAGAGTTGACAAAAAGTACAAGCTCATATTTGATGCGTTGAAGAGATCCCGACAGTTCGAATGGATGTCCGAATGTCAAGCAGCTTTCGAACGACTGAAAGAATATTTGATGCAACCACCGTTGCTCTCGCGGCCTGTTCTCGGGGAGGAACTTTACCGGTATTTGGTCGTTTCCGAACGAGCACTCTGTTCCGTAATGGTGAGATAGGAGTCCGCCACCCACAAACCAGTCTATTACATCAGCAGGATACTGAAAGATTATGAAATTAACTACCGGTCGATTGAGAAGATAACCTATGCTTTGATTGTCTCAGTGAGGCGCCTTCAACTGTATTTCCAGGCCATACCATTGTGGTACTCACCGATCAACCGCTGAAGCAAATCCTCCAGAAGAGGGATACGTCAGGACTACTCATCAAGTGGAGTGTGGAGTTAGGCGAATTTAATATCCAGTATCGACCACAACCCGCAATAAAGGACCAAGCACTGGCCGATTTTATTCTTGAATGCACTTTTCCCACGGTGTCGGAAGGGTAACTTTCTAGCCATCAAGAAGAATGGGTCGCCCCCGAATGGACTATCCATGTGGACGGGTTATCAAATTTTTAGGAAGCAGAGTTGGACTTATATTGGTAGGACCGAATGATTTTATGACAGAGTACACCCTCCGCTTTGATTTCCAAGCCACCAACAACTAAGCCGAGTACGAAGCTCTACTAATGGGCCTCCGGATCGCCACCGACATGGGAGCACGAAATGTCATGGTATTTACAGATAGCCAGTTGGTCTTGAAGCAAATCAAAGGAGTTTATGAAACCAGAGACCCGGTTATGGTGAAATATTTAAGTAAGTTGCGCGAAACGATGGACCAATTAGGCAAAGTAAACATTCAACAAATCCCTTGTTCGGAAAATGCGCGAGCTGATACCCTGTCAAAACTGGCTAGTTCCGATTCAGTTGTTTCTAGTTGAACGATATATATTGAAAGCCTGCTGTATCCCAGCATCGACGAGCCTAAGGAGATCATTCCAGTCGATCAGCCGCCTAGTTGGAAGGACCTTATAGAAGAGTACCTAAGACACGATCGTCTACCAGAATCCCCGGGGGAAGCAATAAAACTGAAACGAAAGGCCACATACTACGCCATAATTGATGGGGTTCTCTACTGCAAGTTATTCACTCATCTGTATCTGCGATACCTGACTCCAAAGAGGGAAATTATATCCTTCAAGAAATTTACAAAGGAATATGCGGCAATCATTTAGGTGCTCGAAATCTAGTCTATAAGGCCCTTCGACAGGGATACTACTGGCTGACCATGAAGGTTGATTCTAACAACTACGTCAAAAGGTGCGACAGATGTCAACACTTCTTATTAGTTCCTCGGCTACCATCCACCGAGCTTAATCCAATATTCAACCCTTGGCTATTTACTCAGTGGGGTATGGACATCCTCGGATCGTTTCCTCCAGCCATGGGATAACGAAAATTCTTGATTGTGGCGATTGACTACTTTACGAAGTGGGTGAAAGCTGAGCCGTTAGCCCAGATCACAGTTGCCAAAACCCAATCCTTCGTGTGGACTCATATTATCACCCGATTCGGTATACCGTGAGTTCTTATCACGGATAACGGGAAGCAATTCGACAACCAGCGCTTCTGGGAGTTTTGTGAGAAATTAGAGATTCAACATAGATTCTCATCGGTTGCTCACCCACAAACCAACGGACTTGTTGAAATAACCAACTGAACGATCCTGCAAGGACTAAAGACAACGTTGAACGACGCCAATGGGCAATGGGTCGAAGAACTTTATGGCATCCTTTGGTCTTATCGTACTACCCCTCGAAGGGCAACTGGAGAAATACCCTTCAGTTTGACTTACGGAAGCGAAACAGTCATAGCCGTGGAAATAGACATTCACTCGCTCCGAGTAGCTCATTATGATACCAAGCAGAACAAACGCACCCTACGAGAAAGGTTGGACTTACTTTCAGAATTGCGGGAATCTGCATCAACACGAATGGCGGCCTATTAGCAACAAATGACCCGGTATCATAACTGAAGGGTTAGAAGCTGAACGTTCAAACCCAGAGAATTGGTGCTATGGAAAGTGGAGGCTACCGGTCAACAGTAGTCCGGGGGTACACTCGCCCCTAATTAGGAAGGTCCGTATCAAGTACGTTCCATAGTTCGACTGGGAATGTACCGACTCGACAACCTAGACGGGTCAGCGATACCTAGGACTTGGTACTTGGAAAACCTACAAATATACTATCAATGAGTCTCAGTGCTATCCAACAGCCGGGAGGTCTTTCTTAGGCATAACTTAAAAATTTCCTATCAGAGGACCTTAGTGGCCCAGTTTCTACCGATTGTACGCGTCGTCAAGAGGGGATATAACTCCCCGGATAGGTGGACGCGGCCAATAACTTAAAAATTTCATATCGGAGGGCCTTAGTCGCCCAATTTCTACCGATCGTACGCGTCGCCAAGAGGGAAAGTAACTCTCCAGATGGGTGGGCGCGGCCCATAACTTAAAAATTTCCTATCAGAGGGCCTCAGTGGCCCAACTTTTATCGATCGTACGCGTCATCAAGAGGGGATGTAACTCCCCAAACGGGTGGACGCAACCCATAACTTAAAAATTTCCTATCAGAGGGTTTCAGTAGCCCAACTTCTACCGATCGTACGCGTCGTTAAGATGAGATGTAGCTCTCCATACGGGTGGACGCAGTCCATAACTTAAAAATTTCCTATCAGAGGGTCCCAGTCACCCAGCCTCTACCGATCGTACGCGTCATCAATAGGAAATGTAACTCCCTGGACGGGTGGATGTGACCCGCAACTAAAAATTTTTTCCTATCACTTGAAAGGCCTCAGTCACCCAACTTCTGCCATTTACACAGGTTGTACAAAAATCTTTTGAACGGGAAAAGACTTAAAGGAAAGATCCGCTTTGACAAAGACTGAATAAAGATATACAACCAGATAAGGAATAGAAAAGGGGAAGAAGCAAATTCAAGAAAGTACAATACCATCTTTTCGTTTGTGCAAGATCGCGTTCGGTTACAAAAGAATATACACAAGCTCCTAGGTCGAACTATTTATACTAAGAGAAATATACAGTAATGTTCTTTCACAAGCAGTTCTCAGCAGTTGTTATGGAATGAGGAAATGACCCAACAACCAAGGAAGAACACAATCCCCACACTAGACAGTATGACAATGTAGTGCTAGGGATAAGAGGAGGCAAATTCGGGTTTTTTCCCACCAAAGCGACCCGAACTCGACCTACCCATCCTAAAAACAGTATGAGAAACACCCCCACCGCATCTAGATGGTGAGGACCAACCGGAGAAGGCCATGCAAGGCGATACAAGACGCACCCCCTCAGTGGCAAGGGATCAGATTATGCTAACCAATGAACGGTCAACATAATGAGATCCCATTCCAGTAGTCTCATTCTTTAATGAGATCTCATTCCAGCAGAAGTCACCTCAATCAAGGAGTATTGCACACTACAACACCTTGCAAATCGACCCTCGGAAAGGATCATTCTTAACCAAGGAGAAGTTCAATTCTCTGCGAAAAAAAGTGGATGCTCATCAAGGCTATTTATAACAGTGACAAGAAGAAACCTCAATTAATTCAAGGAAAATGAAGCAGATCAACACAAACGCAAGTCATAAATGTCGAAATAAATTATCTTCGGTTCTCCATGAAGAAGTCGTATCTGATGAGACATACCCGCGCTCCTAGCATGCAAAAAGGGTGAATCAGAATGGAACGAGCTTCCTTATACATTTATAACGTACGAAACACACTTCACAGATCTTTACTTATAACTTTTCTTTTCCAAGAAAGCCATAAGTTGGGGGCAAATGATGGAACCTGACTCAAGGCTCAAACCAAAAGAAAGAATTCTCAAAGAAGCCCACGAATGATGCTTACAGACTAGTACTTGACGATCGTCATGATAATCTATCGAAGGGTCTTAGCCGCCCAGATCGATCTGTCAAACGATAGGGCTTCAGTCGTCCTGTTAACCGATCGTGACTCATCGAGCAGATATAGTCACCCCGATTGGGCAAGCAAATGTCAGCCCTCCAACCGGACGAGTCTCGAAGGCCCCTTATTGGTCAAGTGACCAAATGATACGCAACACTCCGAGCGATTCTAAAGGAAAGTCAGGATTTCTTTAATTTCAGTCTCCCATTTCATAACGGCAAATCCCGAACCTTTCAAGTAAGGAAATCACCCCTCCCGAAAATAGTAGTTCTACAGATAAATGAGGATCGTAATCAATTCATAATATTAATCTTTGAGATTCCCGGATCAGTTCGATAAGAAAGGTAGGGTTGAAGTCTCCCAGTGACGCACGTCTCTCAGAGGTATAAGTTATCCCAAAAACTATTAGAACGAGGTACGCTCTCTAAACCTAACACTCTGGGCATACTGATCACAGGGAAAAACCTTCCCTCAATTCTCAGTCTGTTTCTTTCAATCAAAAACCGCTCTTTACTGATTTAAACTTTGGAGCCTCCCTACCCGAGCACTTTTCGGCGGTTTTTGCAGGTGTATCTACCCATTGACAGTTACTGTTTGGGTCAAGAAGGAGCTGGTATTTGTGGAGTCATAACACACATCCAATAGGTGTATTTGAATTGAGTCGATCCCGAGTATTTCTACGTTCGAATTCGAACTTTATTTTTTTTTGCTCGACTTGAACTCGACAAGTAGTATATAACAGGGGCTCGAATTCAACTCGATTATATAACAAAATGCTTGATCTCGTCTCGAAAACTCGATTATTATATAATATATTAATATATTATATTATATTTTTTTATATTATAATTATATATAAATATATATAATATATATTAATGTATGTAATCGAGTTACTCGTCGAGTTTTCGAGTCTAAATTTATACTACTCGAATTCGACTCAATACATGATGAACTTTACTCGAATTCGGTCAAACTTGAGTCGGGTCGAACCGTTGACGGAACGGCTCACAAGCGACTCGAACTCGGTTTGGTCTGTGTAACAGCCCTAGTACCGTCCTAAAACCTTTATCTACCTTAAACCACTTGTCTTTGCATAATCTAAGTTATTTTAGTAATGATCATCTAAAATCATGTCAATGATCTCATTAATTTGACATGATTTCACTTTGAAGAATAGAAAAGGTCAGACTGTATGTGTTTATACAGGATTAAGCTGAATTAATTATTTATTAAGCAAGCTAACTAATGCAGCTGACTTGTTATATTGGGTTAGTGACATGCTAATTGTGCATGATATTTCCCCTCAAGTGGAGCATTACCTAACAAGTAATTCTATTGTGCTGGAATGAGTGCTTTGGTGACCCATGGACAGTCAGTCTAATGGAATAAGATGATAAACTCTCTAATTAAGTTTTGGAGTCGAAATTTGAGAATAAAAAATATTATGTAGAAAACCTTCCCTGAATAGTGCCCCTGCAGACGCTTGAATTAAATTAGTTAGATAATGGATCCGGATACCCGTGATGGGAACAAAAAAAGAAGTGCTTTGGTGAAAGCATTTGCAGGATGTGAGGTTTTATGGTGCCCAAAAATACCTTGTGTCTCACCGATGGGACATAACCCAATGCCCATTTCGAAGGTTCAGTGCTTAAAAGGCCCATACATGAGACCCACAAAGGACCGCTACCGACCGATGGGCGAGCACAGCCCAGTATTATCGAACGACTACTCTCTATAACTATTCAATTGATCTATCAAAGGGTATTAGTCGCCCCATCTCCCGAACGATAGGGTCTTAGTTGCCCCGCTTATCGAACGAGATTTGCCAAATGGGATTTACCTCTCCAATCAAATACTTAGCCCCTGGTTCACTGAGTGAACGAGACCGAAGGCTCTGCATTGGCTAAATGACCGTCCGGAGGCCAACGACCTTATTGATCCTACAGAAGGGTCAAAACACCCCAACAACTCTGATTCTCTAATGAAGAACAATATCTCCAGGATCCTTCAGATAAGAAAAGGATTTCCCTGAATAACGAAATTTTTCATACGATAAAAATTACGAACGATTTAAAATATTTAATTTCCAAAATTTTTGGATTATCTCCATAAGGAAAGTAGGGTTGCAACATTCCGAAAGCATATGGCTCTATTAGAAACCCTCAAACCTTCTAAGTTATATATGCTCTCTCGGCCTTACACATTGGGTATACTAGTCACATGGAACCTCTCCCTCTCTAAAACTCTCAGTTTGTTTCTTTACATTTCGAAAAACGCTCTTTCTGATTTGAGCGTTGGAGCCTCCTCCGTCGGAGTATTCTCTTGTAGTTTTTTAGGTCTCACATCTCGTCGACGACAACCATTCAATTCATCAAGAAGTCAATATCTGTAGAGTCATAACTCATCTTTAACAGATTGGCGCTATTTGTGGGAAGTAGACTGATCTTCCGAAAGTTCTTGTCGACATCTACAGCCGTTAGTCATGAGGTAACGCCCACCAAGAGGAAGAGGCCTGTCATAGGTTTCGACGATAACAACCTGACAAGGGTTAACCTTCGCCGCAAAGACCCCATAGTTATTACCATCAAGGTGGAATCCCACATCATGAAGAGGGTCCTTGTCGATCATGGGGTCGACTGTGATATCCTTACTTGGGACGCCTTTTGTCGAATGGGTTTTGATCTGGCTCAGCTTCGGCCATTTACCGGGTCCCTCAGAGAACTTTCAGATGAGTATGTCTATCCTAAAGGCGTTATCTCCCTTTCTATGACCCTCAGATTGTCTTATTTCATGTGGTAAAATTGTTCTCTCCCTAAAACACCATTCTTGAACGACCAAGTTTGGATGAACTAGAAGCATTACCGAGCACAAGACACATGAAGATGAAGTTCAGAATGCTGCAAGAGGTCGCTACTGTATGTAGCGATTCTGATTCTTATATCCTCTTTGCGGCCCAAGATGTGCTAGGAAATTTTTTGATCGATACCCTGGAACTTAGGGATGACACCGGGCCGAGATCAAAACCCAAACCAGTCAAAGAAATGGTTGAAATCTCCTTAACAGGTGATCAAAATCAAATCGTCCAGATAGGGATCAATCTATCACCTTCCTTACGAAAGGCCTTAGTTGCCTGTCTACAACGACACTCCAAAGTTTTCGCTTGGAACCCGAAAGACATGCCGGGCATAGATCCATCCGTCATAATCCATAGCTAATAGTCAACGCCAGTTTCAAACCGGTAATACAGAAGAAGAGAATATTCACTATCGAATGTCAACGTGTTATATAAAAAGAAGTTCAAAATCTATTGGTGGCCGGGTTCATTCGTGAAGTCAAATATCCCGAGTGGTTAGCCAACGTCGTCTTGGTAAAAAAGACCAATGACAAGTGGAGAATGTGCATAGACTTTACTGATCTCAACAAAGCGTATCCGAAGGATAGTTACCCACTTCTCAACATCGATAAACTTGTAGATAATTCATCGGGGCACCAGCTTTTGAGTTTCATGGATGCTTATTTAGGTTACAATCAAATCAGAATAGTACTGGGAGATGAAGAGAAGACGAGTTTCATTACCGAATTCAACATATTTTGCTATCGGGTCATGCCTTTTAGCCTAAAAAATGTTGGGGCAACTTTTGAACGGCTAATCAATACGATCTTCAAAGATCAGTTAGGCAGAAATGTAGAAGTCTACGTTGGTGATATATTCGTCAAGAGTATCATTGCAGAAACTCATGTTGCCGATCTTGAAGAAACCTTTCAGATATTAGAACGTTATAATATGCGGTTGAAGCCGATAAAGTACACCTTCGGGATCGCCTCCGGAAAATTCTTAGGATTCATGATTACCGATCAAGAGATAGAGACTAATCCCGAAAAGATAGAGCGATATTAGACTTGTCGCTCCCTCAGACACTGAAAGAAGTGTAGCATCTTACCGACCGGATAGCAGCTTTGAGCCGGTTCATGTCAGGGGCTGGTGAGAAGTATAAGCCCATATTTGATGCATTGAAAAGGTCTCGGCGGTTTGAATGGATGTCTGAATGTTAGGTAGCCTTCGAACGAATAAAAGAATATCTAATAGAGCTGCCATTGCTTTAACGATCGGTTCCCAGGAAAGTGCTTTATTTGTATCTCACCATGTTCGATCGAGTGCTTTGCTTTGTGATGGTAAGACAAGAGTCCGTTACCCATAAGCCAGTCTACTACATCAGTCGAATACTAAAGGAATCTGAGGTTAACTATCAACCGATTGAGAAGATAGCATATGCCTTGATCGTCTCAGTAAGACGCCTTCGACCGTACTTTTAGCCCCATACCATCGTGGTGTTTATGACCAACTGCTGAAGTTGTTCCTCCAGAAAAGAGACACTTCTGGTTGGCTCATCAAATGAAGCGTGGAACTGGGCGAGCTCGATATCCAATATCGACTGCGACCAGCGATAAAGGGCCAAACATTGGCTGATTTCATCCTTGAATGTACCTTGTCGACGACGCTCGAGGACGAATCTCTTAACAATCTGGAGGAATGGCTGATTCCAGAGTTGACCATTCATGTTGATGGTCATCGAACTCTTCGGGAAGTGGTACCGGGTTCATACTGGTGGGCCCAAACAATTTTAAGGCAGAGTAAGCCCTCCGGTTGGATTTTTGAGCCACCAACAACCAAGAAGAATACGAAACCCTGTTAACGGGCCTTTAAATTGCCATCGACATGGGAGGCATGAAGTGTTAGGGTATTCACTGACAGCCAGCTGGTTGTCAAACAAATCAAAAAAAATCTATGAAACGAAAGACCCAACCATAGCCAAATACTTAAGTAAGCTGCGCGAAACGATAGAACAACTAGACAAAGTTCACATCTAGCAAATCTCTTGATCAAAGAACGCGCGAGCTGACACTCTATCAAAACTGGCCAGTTTCGATCGGTTGCCTCTAGCCGAACGGTATACATTGAGAGTTTGCCATACCCCATCATTGATGAGCCCAAAGAGGCTCTTACTATCGATTGATCCCCTAGTTGGAAAGATCCTATAAAAGAATACTTGAACCATGACCGCTTGCCAGAGTCACCAAGGGAAGCAATGAAACTAAAGCGAAGAGTCGCACACTACGCCATAATCGATGGAATTCTCTACCAGAAGTCATTCACTCATCCATACTTGCGGTGCCTAACTCCTGAAGAAAGGGACTACGTCTTTCGAGAAATCCACGAGGGGATTTGTGATAATCACCTAGGTGCCTGAACCTGGTCTACAAGGCTTTTCGTTAGGGGTATTATTGGCTGACCATGAAGGTCGACTCGGATAACTACGTAAAATGATGCGACATTTGCCAACGCTTCTCTACGGTGCCTTGACTGCCCTCCACCGAACTCAATCCTATAGCTAGCCGCTGACCATTCGATCAATAAGGTATGGACATCCTTGGGCCGTTCCCGCCAGCCTCAGGGCAACAGAAGTTTCTCATAGTAGCGATTGACTATTTCACCAAGTGGGTAGAGGTTGAACCTCTAGCTCAGATCACTACAGCCAAGGTCCAGTCCTTCGTATGGACTCATATTGTCACTCGGTTCGGCATACCACGTGTTCTCATCACGGACAATGGAAAGCAGTTTGACAACAAGTGCTTCCGGGAGTTCTGTGAAAAACTCGAAATTCAACATCAATTTTCATTGGTCCCTCATCCGCAAACCAACGGGCTGGCTGAGATAACCAACTGAACGATCCTACAAGGATTAAAGACAATGCTAGATGATGCTAAAGGACAATAGGTGGAAGAACTCTACAACATCCTCTGGTCATATCGTACTACACACCGAAGAGTAATTCGTGAAACACCATTCAGTCTAACGTACGGAAGTGAAGCGGTCATACCCATGGAGATAGGGGTTCACTTGCTTCGGGTAGCCCAATATGACGCTAGGCAAAACGAGCATACCCTACGCGAGAGACTAGACTTACTCCCAGAGTTACGAGAATCCGCATCGGCATGAATGGTTGCCTACCAACAATAGATGACACGGTATTACAACCGAAGAGTCAAGGATCGAACGTTCAAATTTGGCGAGTTAGTGCTAAGAAGGGTGGAAGCTTCCGGTCAGTTCCAACCCAGGGGCAAACTCACTCCTAATTGGGAAGGTCCGTACCAAGTGTGTTTCGTAGTTCGACCTGGAACCTATCGCTTCAATAATCTAGATGGATCAGCTGTGCTTAAAACCTGAAACTCAAAAAACCTACGTATATACCATTAATAGACTCCCTGCTTCTCGCATATAAAAGAATCAACTCAGTAAGAACCGAACGATTCTCTCCCTTGTTCTCATCTGATTACCAGGCAAGTTTCCTATTGAACGTGTTATCAAAAAGTGAATTAAACTCCTCAAACGGGTGGATACGGCCCTCCTATCTAAAGTTTCCTATCGAACGTGTCATAAAAAATGGATGGAACTTCCCGAATGGTTGGACATGACCCTCCTATCTAAACTTTTCTATCGAATGTGTCATCAAAAAGGGATGGAATTCCCCGTACGGGTGGACATGACTTTCCTATATAAAGTTTCCTATCAAATATGTCATTAAAAAGGGATGGAACACCCCGAACGGGTGGACACGACCCTCTTATCTAAAGTTTCCTATCGATCGGACGTTTGATGGTCCAAATAGCCAGTATTGCCTAGTATCTCCACACAGGGCCTAAAGTTAGAAACAGATCCACTCTGATGAGAACCAAATAAAAGCATGCAGTCAAACAAGAGACGTCGAAAGAGAACAAAATTCAAGTAAGTAAAGTATAATTTTCTTTTATTCTTACATAAAAAGTACATCCGGTTACATGAACGAGTGTATAAGTCCCTGGGTCGGATCGATTGCACCAAGAGAAGTACATAACAGGGTTGCCCTTGGATAAAGAAACCAAAATCCCTACACTGAAAAGTACAAAAACAGTAATTCCTATGTTGTGCTTGGGACAAGAGAGGACATGAGCTCGGGTTTTGCCACCCCCAAACGACTGAGCTTTGCCTACTAACCAAAGACGATGCGAGAGGCATCCCCACCGTGATTGGATGACAAAGAGGAACCTGGATAGTTAACCCAACCGATGCAAGACATGTCTCGAACAGTGATGGATGATCTGACCATGCCATCCGATTAGCAGCAGACATAATGAGATCTCACTCCAGTAGTCCTCTTCCTTAATTAGATCTCACTCTAGCAGAAACTACCTGAGTTGTAAAGCTCCGTTGTCGAAATGTCTCACAGAACAGCTCTCGGAAGGAGATAACTCTCAGAAGAATCCCTAGAAAGAAAGAAAAACCTTAATTCCTCGTGGGAAGAAACGAGCACCCGTTATCACTACTTATAGTCGTAAAACAACGGGCCTCGATTAATTCAGTGAAGGTGAAATGGATCGGCGAGAATAGCATATCATAAGTGGAGCAATTAATTTCCTTCAGTTCCCATAAAGGAGTCACTTCTGATGAGACGCACCTGCCCTCGTGAGAAAGGGTGCAATGGTCAAGGAAAAGCCTAGCAGTCCTATGCTTTAGTAATGTATCAAACACGCCTTTCTTTAATGAGTCATTACTCATGGCGCCTCTTCACAAAGAAAGTTATGAGTCGAAAGCAAATGATGGAATATAGCCCAATGCCTATTTCGAAGGATCATCGCTTGAAAGGCCCACACATGAACCCTACAAAGGATAGCTACCGACCGATGGACGAGTAGAGCCCAGTATTATCGAATGACTACTCTCTATGGCTATTCAACTGATCTACCGAATGGTCTTAATCGCCCCATCTCTTGAATGATAGGGTCTTAGTCGCCCCGCCTATTCGAACGAGATTTGGCAAGTGGAATTTACCTCCCTGATTGGATACTTAGCCCTTGGTTCACTGAGCGAACGAGCTCGAAGGCTCCGCATTGGTTAAATGACCGTCCGGAGGCCAACGACCTTATTGGTCCTATGGAAAGGTCAAAACACCCCAACGACTATGATTTCCTACTGAAGAGCAATATCTCCAGGATCCTTCAGATAAGGAAAGGATCTTCCTGAGTAACGAAACTTCCTATATGATAAAAATTACGAACGATTCGGAATATTTGACTTCCGAGATTTCTGGATCATCTCCATAAGGAAAGTAGGGTTGCAACACACCGAAAGCATACGACTCTATCATGTATAAGAAACCATCAAACCTTCTAAGTCAGATATATTCTCTCGGCCTTACACATTGGGCACACAAGTCACAGGGAACCTCTCCCTCTCCAAAGCTCTCAGTTTGTTTCTTTATACTTAAAACTGCTCTTTCTGAATTGAATGTCAGAATCTCCTCCGTCGGAACACCCTTTGACGGTTTTTGCGGGTCTCACATTTTGTCAACGGTAGCCGTTCGAATCATCAAGGAGTTAGTATCTGTAGAGCCACAACCTACCTCCAACACACATAAAATGGCAATCAAGCTCAAGGTACTTTGTCCATTCACGAAAAATAGGATTCTTGTGATGTGCAAAACTGCCAGGGATGAATGTTAAAATCTTTGAGGAGCTTAAGTAACCACACAACTTCACAAGCTGTCATCACCATAGCTCTATACTCAGATTCTGCTGAACTTCTGCTGGCTGTGCTTTGTGTTTTGGTCTTCCAACTGATCTAGGATTGTCCCAAGGAAATGCACGAACTAGATAATAATCTCCTAGTGTGTGCACAAGACACCAATCACTATTTGTATAGGCCCTTGGGTGCATATCTGATTCAGAAGAGAAGATGTCTTTTCTTGGGCTTCCTTCTGGGACTCGTAATCAAAGTTCCCAGCTGTAAACTCCGAGAAGAGTTGCTATGTGATCGAGAACTTATTGATCAGATAAACGATTTGATGAAATGTGACGAATTTTGAATCGTAGGATTAAAATTGATGTCCGAGGTATGATAATTAATTGCTAATATATCATTTGGTATATTAGGGGAAGCCATTGGAGGTAATGATCTGGGAAGATAGTTTGAAAAAAAGAGTACATCCCTGGATATGAAAGATACTTCAAAATTTAATTCATAAACTTTTTAACTCTTTATTCCTATGTGGTAACCTAAAATTTTACATCTTTTTGACCATCTAAGGTTGGCTACAAAACACAAAGATCCAAAGATGGTTGTTTTATAAAAAGCATGGCGAAAGGAGTTAATTCTATAGCTGATTTATTTAGCTTAATCTTGAATAAACACAGACGCTACTCTCACTCTCTCTTTCTATTCTTCAAATGAAATCGTGTCCTGGTATCACAGCATGCGAAAAAACAAAACTATGGTTTCTTCAATTCAAATTTATTTTCAAAATTTTGACTAAGGTTTCCATCTCTTTGTTATCCTGTCAATTTCTTGAAAGGAACGTCAACCAAGAAAACAGAACCAGAAAAGGGGAAATAGATATTTCCCATGTAACATTTAATCCCCCCCAGGAAAGGGAAGGGAAAAAAAAAAAGAAATACCAGATTTCCGATTGATCAAATATGATGTAAAACTCATACCACCTCTCACAACTCTCAGTTGATCGATCACTTCCCTAATTCTATAAAATAGTTTACACAATGACGTGGTGTAAGCAAGCACGAAAGAAAATCATTGAGAAAGAATTTGCTATGACAATTGAGATAGAATTTGAGTGTCTTGGTTGCCGGGCTTGAGCCAAGGAATACACCGAAGGAGACAACTTCATACACAACTAGCCTCTTCGCAGTGTTGATGTCTGCATTGCAGTTTGTTCTCATTTCTAGAATACCCTATTTTGATGAAGAAAAAGAAAGTCCCACAAACACAGCTAAGGTGAAGAGTGAGTTCACATAACCAAGAGAGGATTCAAGTCTTGTAGATCAAAGAGGAATGCGTATGGATATCCATATATATATCCCCTCACCACCAAACCCCTTTTTTCATATAATCCGCTCCCTTGTGGAGAGGAAGCCACAACCTACATGTTTGGAACTCAACAACAAAATCTTGGAGCCCATTAAAATAACAGAGTGCCCATCAACAATTCTTGAATTGGCAGGCCTTCAACTGTTCGGTATTTACCCATCAATCATGGAGAAGAGTTTAATTAATGTTCATGCCTAACCTACTAAAAGCATTAATTTCAGAGTTTGGTGAGTTTTGATTTTGGTGGTGCAACGATGGATCCGTACGGTTTCCAAGTCACCACTTCTACCTACTCGGGGGGTCGGGACCAATCGTAATTTCAGAGTTTGGAGTCGTGAAATCTTGCAATAAATCTTATTGCTTTTCCATCGCATTTGATATGATGCCCCATTCCATTAATAGCACTTTCATTTATTTTCTTAGCCTTTTTAAATAAATGATAATAACCATACGAACTCTTCTTTTATCCTACTTTAAGAAAACTCGAGGAAAAGTATTAAAACATAAAGCAATTAATAATGTCCTTTCAACCGATTCAACCTTTTGGAGTGGATACTTATCATACAAAATAAAAATTTATATTAGAGGGAGACATTATTAATTGTTATCTAATATTAATATCCCCTCACATCACATGTTGAATATTACATACATACATACATATATATAATCGCATTGAATTCCTAAATCAAATGAGAAGAAGCGTGTGACTGATTTTGACGCCACCTCGTGTTTTTTTTTTTTTGTGATTACACTGAAATTTGAATTCAAAATCACCCGATTGAGAAAAAGAGTTTGTGACCACTAAACTATTCTCCTAGGGAGGCCATCTCATGTTTTATATAACTACTATTCACTCCAAACCAAAATCTTAATTTAGTAGAGTTATTTATTAATTGTTTTGTAGATAAATTCAATGTGTTGGTAACACTATTAATAGCTAATTATGTGTTTGTTTAGTTCAAATGCTTTTCTAATTAAGACCACAGACAGTTCCCTTTACTACTATCTCAGATGGACAACAAATCAGCATCTTGAATGAATTTTAGCCACTTTTAAGGTAACCCTAAGCTTAGGTCACGATAGGGGTTGGAATCTCTTAGATTGTACTTAACTCTTTATTTACGTTAATAAAAAGAATAAGAAAAAATTGTATTAAAGGATTTACAAATTGATCAAGCGAGGAACTTGTACTCCATTTGCATCAAAGAATTTTTGTTTTCCGCAAGGGAATTTGATTGTGCCTGGATAAGGGAGAAGATTGCAGCAACATCCATCATACTCAAACCTAGGACCAAGACTAACGTTTTACAAATTATTTTCGTATTAGATCAAACTTTTAATCCCAAATACGATCAACAGAGTTGGTTTGGATGAGGTAGACTTCAAAGGGCCCATTTGGCCCTAAAGCAGAGCCCAGCCCCATCCATCCTCCTATCTACCAATAAGGGATATGCGGCTAAATCACCCTTAAGAGCATAAACAACAACTAAGTCGCATGAAAACGAATTGCCGGATTCATACATAAAACTAAATCTCCCAGAACATTCCAAGCACTTAAAAATGGTATACTTGAACTTCATATTTGGGAAGGAATATAAAACTCAAGTCCAACATCAATCAATATCCTGCCCTTCTAACAACAGGAAGGGAAGAAACATTGCGCTATCGAAACCAAGTTTTGTGGGCAGATGCAACCAGGCAGAGTAGGTATTTGCTTTCCAAAATAGTCATAAATCTTATGATATTCATTACAAATAACATGGGAGCAACTACAAAAGCCAGTTCAACCAGAAGGAAGAAGAAGAAGATGATGATAATAAGTTTCGGACCGATCCCCACAATGAATTCTTTATAATTCATATTTTGCCAAGGCTCAAAGCAAGTAAATAAAAATCAGATTGGCTGAGCAACTGACATGCAACAAGTGTAACCCTAAATTAACAACACCAAGCCACCAAATATCAAAATAGATTGAATCCTTTGCTGAAACAAACTTTGTAAGCATCAAACAGCCGAGAGGGGAAAAAAAAATGGAACTTTAAACCAAGTTCTGAAGGGGTGCATCCAAATTCATCCAAAATATTTTCCCCATAAACTCCCACAAAATTATAGTTTAGTTAGCAAGAACCAAACGCCCGCAAAAATAACTAAATGTGGATAGTCCTTCCAACATGAAGATGTGTTTTTCTGCAATGCCTCAAAAGATTAATACCCCAAAGGCATTATTAGAAGTTGGCCTGGTGCTAGAAGTACTGTCCTAAACACAGCCTGTCCTAAACACAACCATACCTTGTTACTATTAAGAAACAGGTGCTTCTGAAAAATGATTTGAGACCCCGAGCAAAGATGTAAACAACTTTACAAGCTTCACCCACGCTCTAAAGCCATGATTTACTTTGGTGATTTTACAATCACCAAATCCAGTAGTAATCTAAGAATAAGTATGCATATTGTTCCAAATCAAATAACATTAATCACCAATTGAAGAAATGTGAAAGGATCAAGTCCAATAAGACTTACAAAACAAGCAATTCAAGCAAAATATAGGTAAGAAATCCATTCTTGAAAAATTCTCAGCTCATCTAAATTCATCACTAAAACAACAAGCACAGTGGTGAGCAGAAAATTAAGCAAAAGGAATTTCCCCTGCGCACCAAAATCACGGCAATTCATTAAAATTTCACCCCACACACCATAAGTCTCCAACATAGAATCTACATTGCTTCTAGTATAAGTATGATGTAATACTAGGCTCATTCAAACATACTTATTGAAAAAAAGCATAGACAGCAGTGGAAATATAAATCAAGAGAGCAGAGGAAACCAGAATAACGAGAGCGGAAACAGCATGAATAGTAGATTTGCTTCCGCAAGAAAGCAATCCAAGCCGAATCTGAATGACATCGATCATGGAAAGCATCAAGAACAAGCAACCCATGACAGATCCAACAGCAGATCCGAGCATTCCGAAACGGAGGACTTTGAGATTGATGTGCGCCCTAAAGGCCTCGTCGACGTCCTTAGAATTGAGAAGGTTGATGGCAAGTTTCAAACCTTGGGCTATAAGGGAAGAGAAGAGAAAAAAGCTGAAGGAGACAACCTCGAATACGAGGAGTTTCTTGACGACGTCGATGCCTGCGTTGCAGGAATCACGATTTTCAAGAGATTGTTGGCCTGGAGTGGTGAGGGAAAGGCCGACAAAGACGGCAATGGTGAAGAGGGAGTTGACGTTCACTAGGCCGTCGAGGGCTGTCACGTGAACGCTGGTCGTAGGTGATGCGGAGGATGATATTGTCGAGAGTGATCTTTGATTGTCGTAGTAGTGCTTTGGGTACTGATCGGATCTGCAAGAAAGAGAACTAGTAAATCCAGAGAGAGACGAGAGAGGGAGAGAGAGAGAGAAAAAATTGCTTACTCTTCCATGGTGTTGTGTGATTCAAGACTCTTTTAGCTGCTTTAATGGGGGGTTTTCATCTACAGAGAGAGAGAGGAGAGCGAAATCGCTTACCCTTCCATGGTGTGGTGTGATTCAAGACTCTTTTTGCAGCTTTAATTGGGGGGGGGGGGGTTTTCCTTCTTTACTTCTTTTGCTTTTGAAGTGGACTTTGGGTGTTGGATAGTTGAAACTTTGAAGGAAGGGGCGCGTGTGAAAGGGCGAGAGATGTTTTCCTTCTAGGGTTTGAGACAAGAGTCCACGACCGACATAGACAACCTGTGCTTGCTCCACACGGCTCCACATTTCAATTCCATTCATTACACTTCATCACCAAGATCACTGTTTGAAAACCACTCTATTTTTTATTGTTAAAAGATCATAAAATTAAAATTATATATAATTAATAATAAATTCATTTATATAATTACTAAATAAATTAAAATTATTAAAATTTAAACTTACTCAAAAAAATAAAATAAAATTCACAACCCTCCATCAATGTCTAATTACTATGCATTTTAAACTTTTTCACACTTTAATTATGTTTTAAGTTAAATTAAATCAACCGATCTATTTATTTAATTCTAAATTAAATAGCTCAAACAGAAATTTAATTTGTTTATAAGTTTATTTTTACAAATTAAGTTTTTAATATAAAATTTAACTTATTTATATAGATAGATATCGGGTTTTAATTTGTTTCAATTTATTCAATTATTTACATAAATTAAATCTAAACATATTTTTTAGATTTATTTTTTTTTAAGATAAGGTTTGAATTATCTAGAAAATAAGCAAATTTAAATAGTCTCTATGTTCCAACAATGCAGTGCCAGGTGGTCTTGTTGATAAGGCCGTTGTTCCCTCCTTTCTAATATTTAATTTCTCACACGGTCTCCTCTCCTACCGTCTAATATGGTAATATTTAATTTATTGGACAACCGGCATGAGAAGGAGAGAGAGAGAGAGAGAGGATAGAAAAAGAGAGAGAGGAAAGAAAGTTTTGGCATCCAATAGAGAAAATGAGGAGAGAGAAAGAAGAAGGAGGAGAGAGGAGAGAGGAGAGAGGAGAGATTAATTTGTTTTGTTTTGGTTTTTTTTTTTTTTTTTTTAAGATGAGTTTTTTAATCAAAATATTGTATTTTTGGGTTAAAATTATTCAAATGATCTTTTTTTCATTTTTAAATTTAATGATGTTGTATTTGGAAAATACGATATTAGTGTCGCGTTTTCACGGTATTAGTATCTGGATTACATTATTTGAATATTTTTTTTATTAAAATTATAATATTTTGATAAAAAGAGACACCTACGTCTTTTCAATAAAAAAAAAATTGGAATCTTAAACATAAATAATTGAATTTCTTGGTCATAATCGTAAAGAGTAAATACATATCAAATATCCCAAACAATTGTAGTATATTTTAATATAAAATTTTAATTTGGCCTTCAATGTTTCGAAAGACGATACGATGCAACCAGGTTTCCATTCTCCAATTAAAGTGAAGACAATTCATTGGCAGAGTGAGCTCCACCAATAGACTATGAAGGGTTCTTTTTTTTTTTTATTTTATTTTTAACATGATATACATAAGAGTTCTAATTGTAGATGTACCTCATGCTGTAAAAGGAGTACATATGCAATGAAAAGTGTAAAAACCTGACTATATCACCTATATTTTTCAAGAAACGGCCCTATTTTTTAGGGGACTTGTCCTTTGAAGACAAAACAGGTCTTGAACTTCAGGACATGACCGTTGCCTTCATCCTCTGCTTCAATTTCTTTGATGCCATCAACTACATTTTCAACACTTTTGGTCCACTCAATATCTTTCTTTGATGCCCTTGTCTCCAAGAAAAAAAAGGCTGCCTCAATTGACTTCCAAATAATTTTGGCATACAAAAGGAAAAAAGGGTCAATGCTAACTAACGTGCTTCACTTCTAAGCTCTGTCTCATTTAGTAATAAAAATGGTGCATTTGCCTCCCACAAAGAAACCCTTATTTTAACAAAACTACTTCAGCAGAAGAACACTTCCTCACTTCAAAACACGACGGCCGAGACTTGTCTGCTATTCGTGCCGGTAACACTAACATATCTCGTTTCTGCAATACTACATCTCTCGGGGCATTTGGTATGAGCTATGTGGCATCTCAATTAGATTCAAAGATTCTAGAGATCAGAACGCCTCTTAGTCTCATTTGTTTGACCTTTCTCCTTCATTTCTCATTCTGTGATCTCAACCCAAAATCTCTACTCTCCCTGTGAAAAAGAAGATATGGACGTTTGTGCTATATATAATATAAATATACACATGTAAAGGGAAGTACAGATAGCTATGCCCGAAAATTCTTATTCTAATAATTTTAGAATCATGCCTTGAGATTAGATTTCTCCACAGATCTGAATGAGTAATGTTCTTCAATACGCAAACAATGGCCTCAAAACGTCATATATACATAAAACAGAATTTCGGTGGGTAGCTTTATTCGATTTATGATGCTTTTCTTGACAAAGAAAAGCTCAGGTACTCAAATGAGCTTCAACAAACTCCAGGAATCAAGAATCCTTGAACACCACCTTGGTCTATCTCGGTTTCTCCAAAACCTTTATTTGTTGTATTTGAAAAATGCAAGTTATAACGATGTTAAACCTGTGGAAAAAATCAATGTAAGGGCAAATCCTTGTTTCCATTTCTACTTCCAGGACTAGACCAGTGGAGAATAGTTTCAACCTTTCCTGTGGAGAGAAATCCATAATGTTGGAATTAATCAAATCACATGCAGCGGAAGCATTCATAAATAATTTTCGAGAAAAATAAATATAGATTGGGTATAGGGTATAAATACCTTGAATATGCAGAATATCCAAAAGATCAATCGAGCGTCCCTCGAACGGATCTCGTGGTCGGGATGGTGATCACGATGTTAATCGAACCACCACCGCAATGCCACGACGCCGCAATCCTCAGTCCGGTGATTCGTTGTGATGAGAAAAATTCCCTACTCAGAATTATTCTCAACCCTCTATATTCTCTCTCTAGAGAATATTTTTCTCTCTCAATATTGCACTCATCACGAAAAGCTGCTCACAGAGTGTTTGACTTTCATTACCCTGTCTTTCAGGAGGTTCTTCCTGGTGCTGCTGAAGCCAAGTGGGAAGCCATGCTCCATCCTCTGAAAATTGTGGAGGCCTCAAACCTGAAATTCGCCATGTACAGGGAAAAGAGAGAGAGACAGAGAGGGAGTTATTTTCCATTAGGGTGGTTAGTGGGTTAGTGGGTGTTATTCCAGTAACCCCATAATTCACAACATATGCCACGTGGGCATCACCCATAACCAACATCTCCCACTTGCACATGAGGGCATTACACGTCTGTCACAAGATCACAACTCATGTGACCTTTCACACATCACCCTGCTGGACTTTCATACAGAATTGGGCGTCGTGCGACCTGCGAGTACACCTGCAAGCAAAGCCTCTCGATGCACCTGTTAGGATGATCGAGAAGTCATCGTTAGTATTAAAAGAACTCGCTGTACCCCAGATCCAAGACTAATTACATCCATCGAGCTACTTTCCTCAACGAAAGTAATCCCCAATAAATGCTCGACTGTGTATCCACTATTATGTTTACATCCCAACATGGACAAACATAATAGGCTAGCCGGTGAATACAACACAATGATGTAATGTCAATTGGTCTTCCTTTTCCCAAACTCGAATCTATTAGCCTCAATTCAGCTGCTTTCCTAGACCTGTCCCTCAGACCTCAATTTATATTCCGGGCCATCGGTAAACAGACTAAAGTAGCAACACTGAGTCAAGACTTATAGAAACAGTCGAAAGTGATAAGGGTACAAGAGATCCCACCCAATGGATCTCGGGTCTCACACAGTGGGAACGGGGATCAAAATCATATCAGTGTCTCAAATAATGCTCCCACTATCCCTGGTCGACATATCACACGCGGTATTAAACGCGTGCCACAGTGTTATTCCCCCATCTCTCAAAGGGCATATGTCAGATTTCTCTAACACTGTATAGGTATGAGACTCAGTCTACACATAAGACTTTACCCAGAGATCTCAGAGAGAGTATCTCAGAGACAATATCACTAGTTGCAGGTGATATCTGAGATCTCAAACCTGGCTACTTACAGGCAACATGGATGTGGGTACGTCCATGCCGGTCATATCGCATACGACCTCATCCTGAACACATATCAGGGCGACTTATGTTCTAGTAGGTTCACTCTCAAAGCTTCTTACAACTAGAAACCGTCTCATCTCCGCTTACCCAGAGCTGGAGGTGGTCACTCGTGTGAGAGAGTCGACCACGCCTGCCTGACATATCATTTATCACAACATATCACAAAATATATGACAATTAAAATAGTACAATAAATAAGTGACCAAATCATGCACACATGTCATATATATAACACAATAAGCATCAGTACAAAATGAGAAATGTCAATATACATGCAAACCCAATGATTTCAATATCTCATATAGGAATCTAACACAATGGGTTTATTGAAGGGATCAGCCAACGTGCTGTATAGTAATGTACTTTATTTGTCACTTCACCCTTCTCGGTGATGTCTCTCATAATATAGTATTAGGTATCAATGTGTTTGGACTTACTGATACTTAGGGTCTCAAGTGTGGTCAAAGGCGGCCTGATTTTCTCAATAAATCATCACTGGCCTTCCACTATCTGACACAACCCCTAAGTGATCCGGAAATCTCCGGAGCCAAACACTCTCCTGAACTGCCGCGGAGCATCTCATAAGCTCAGTCTCTATCGTAGATAGAGATATACAGGTTTACTTCTTGCTACTCCAAGACAGTAAAACCTAATATTGATTTGCATACGTTCAAATCACCAACCCAGTTGGTATCTGAATACCCAATAAGATGCAAATCACCTCCTCCATAACACTAGAGGAGGTCCGCAGTTCTCTCGAGATATCTCGGAATCCTTTCACTGCTCTCCAGTGATCCCCTCTAGGATTCGATCGATACCTAATTACCATAGTGACTGCAAATCAAACGTCTGAACGTGTACGCGACACTGCGTACATCAGATTACTCAGTGCACTGGAACAAGGGATTCTACTCATTTCCCTTGTCTTTTTCTGAGTCTTAGGGCATATGTTAAAAATTAGGCTTTAACATTTTTAGCGATAAGAGTATCTTTAAGGTCGTAGTCGATCTTCTCAAAGTACTCAAGAACTCTCTTGATGTTTGACTCCTGTGCAAGGATCAACACCTGTCTCGAGGGATCCCTACGGATCTTAATTTCGAGGAAGAACTGAGTCTCACCCATGTTCTTCACATCAAGACTCGACAATATCCACGTTATCGTGGTCATCAGATACTCTCTGTTGTTCCCAGTCAACAGAATGTCATTCACATGAGGACATGATCAAAAGAACGTAAAAGGGATACACGATGATCCTCCTCGATCATCACGAAACCGTAAGACATCACATTCTCGTGAAATCTCAAACGTCACTGTCTGGATTGATGATTAAGGTCATATGTAAACTTCCGAAGTCGACAGACCTTATCATCCAGATCTATAAGAATAAAGCCAGATGACCATTCCTTATAGATCCTCATCCGAACTCCCACTCAGGAGAACAGTCTCAACGTTCATCTGATCTCACTCCAGATCCATACCATGTCCACAACAATCGCTAAAAGTAAATGGATCGAGGTAATCTTGCCCTCAGTCTGAGTAACCCCTGGTTATTAGATAGGCCTTATACCTCTACACTGATCCGTCGGTCTTTTTCTTGATGTTGAGAACTCACATATTCTCAACGGCCCTATTACCCTCAGGTAAATCAACTAGATCCCAGATCCCGTTGATTCTCGTCAACTCCTCTCACCCATGGCCTATAATCAATGGTCCTCCATGGAACCCTCAAGAAACTCTAGGACAGTTAAAGGTTTCTCGTAATCCTCAAGAGTCATACTGAGAGCCTCTCCCTCAATCGGGAAGCGACGGTTAGGTACGCATCCTCGACTACTCTTAAGAGGATGGGAAACCTTTTTACCTCTAGATGGATCGCTCTCACTAGAACCCAGATCCGTAATGGATTCTTGGATCCTGCTACTGGGATTAGCCAACCACTAGGCCCATCCATCTCATGAAAGGCAAAGTTCCAATTGATTTCACCTCTCATAGGGAAATCACTTTCAAGAATCTCGGCATCATGAGACTCAATCTCAATAAGGGTGTCGTCTGAATGCTCATTAGAACACAACCTCCTGGAGTGTTCTGAGTTACATAAAGATATATCTCTTTTCTCGCAGGCCTAACTCGCCGTGTAAATGCGAGAAATAGTGAACATACACGACACAACCTAATAATCTCAAATGGCTAAGGTCAGGCTGTCTCCCTGTCCAAAGCCCATATGGAGTACTGACTGCGGACTTCAATAGAATACGATTGAGAACATAGGCTGCAGCCAATAACGCATCTCCCCAATGGGAAATGAGTAAATTGGTTTGCGCCATCATCGGCCTTACCGTCTCAAACAAAGTCCTATTCCTCTCTCGCGGCTACTCTACTCCACTGAGTAGCGAGGAATAGTCAGTTTCTCGTAATGCCTTTCTTGAAATAGAGCTCTTTAGACAAATACTTGCGCTCTCGTTCGGTTTTGAGAGTCTCTACTCTCAAACTTAACTGATTTTCAACCTCGCTTGTAACCTCCTGAAGCATCTCAATGCCTCAGACTTGCGCGAGATCAGATAGATGTAACCGAAACACGTGTAATTGTCTATGAACGTAATAGAGTACACAACACCATTTCAGGTTCTCACGTTCATAAGGCCACAGATGTTGGAGTGAACCGACTGCAATGGAGTCCCAGCCCTCATTACGTTGTCGAATGGTTTTCTTGTAAGTTTGCCGTCTAGGCAAGACTGGTTAGCGGGTCCTACAAAACCACTCACTGCTAACCGGTTCATCCTCTCTCACACTAAGAGGACAACAAGAAATACCATTGAAAAGAATTATTTCCAGTGCATATAGTCCATCATGGACCAAAATAGAACCAATCATAGAATTGTCGTAACAAATAGAAATTTTAAATTTCTAAATTAACAGAGCATATCCTAAACTGAAATCAAGTTCCGTCAAACTTTTGGAATGTAAAAAACATACAGAGTCTAGCAACTTTGCAACTCTAACTTGCAAGTGCTACTCCCTCTGATGTCAACAAAACACTCCGTTTCTGTACGTAAATCCTCCTACTTGAGGACTTACTGGACGGAACTTTATAAGCGCGCTCCTATCTCGAGCTGCGAAGTATTATCGGTTTTCTCGGATGGTTTTCTTCTTACCTGAGGCTCGAGTCACACAGGAGTCCTTGCTCGACTCCATCGCATAAGCATGACCCGAGTATGGCCTACTCGCCTCTAGATACTCATACTCGAGCTCACTGTGCCTATTCACATTAGTGAAAGTGCGAATACTTTCGTCGTATGTGAAATAGATTTTCATGATTTCTCATGAATCAGGTAAAGAACTGGATCACATCCAGTACAAGAAAATATATCCGAAATGGGCTCGGTCACATTCCCCAACTCGACGATCATACTCGACATTTTTATCAAATGTTGCATCATCATATGATCAACCATTTTCTTATAAGTTGTTACACTTATAAGTCAGTATCCTCATCTCAGGATCTGTAAGAGTACCACAATACTCTTTATAGGGTGAGCCAAACCAATAAAACCGTAGGATATTGCTCATAGACTGGGATCACATCATCGTGCATGCTACTCAGGAGGATTGCCCTGACTCGGCTATCATTCCTCTTTCATGCACGTAATGTCTCCTAATCCCGTCTCTCTGAGGTGTGGAACCCTCCCTGGAGTCCACCATCCCATGCCTCAGAATTTTAATTAGATCTTGCTCCTCGAGGATAAATTGAATCTACCAGTGAAAAATCTCGTATTTATCACCATTCAATTTTATCCCATTGCAAAAATCAAATACGACAATTTTAGAAGCAGTCAATGAGATAGTCGTGACTTGTGATGCTTATTCTCACATTTTGTGCACCCTACGAATCAATAAGACCCAAATAATTCGAATACATACCCCAAGACGAGCGTATGAATCAACAGACATCATGCACCACAATCCGGGATAGCATCTCACCGTTTGGACTAGGATTCAATGCACAAAAACCCACAAAAAGTCACTTTTATGGATGTGGGACCCTCAAAAATTGAAAAAATTTCAATTCCGGACGACTTGACGTGCCGCCGGTGGTCCCACGTGCCGCCATGCACCGGCGGCGCGTCCCCACGCGCTCCACGCGCCGGGGACCGCTTCTAGCACGTGCCAGACGCGCAGCGCGTCTGGCACGCGCTCACACGGGCGCTCTGCGCGTCGGCTCACGCTCCTGACGCGCAGGCGCGCGGGTCACGCGCTTCACGCGCGAGACCCGAGGGCTGGTCGGTTTCCGAATCCGGATGCGGGTCGGAACCTGAATCCGGTCCGGATCCATGGGTCGCGGGTCGGTGACTCGTGTCCGGGTCGTAACCCTACCCGGACGACCCAGCGTTTCACGCCCCTGTTCGCGCGTGAAGTACACGCTCCCCTTCTCCTGCTGCTCACGCGCCTGCCTCGCGCGTGTAGCGCACGCGCTTGCGGGCCTGGATGTCTTCGTCTTCGCCCGATGGTTTCTGTAACAGGTCTCTCGACCCGGTTGCCGAAAAAGCTCATTTCCGGCACCATTTTGACCGGATTTTTCATGGAATCTCTAATTCCATTTATTCCAAGCATCCTTGACTTGATTTTTGGAATTATTGCGCCCTAAACTCGGCGTATTTTGGATCCAAAAATCCGACTATCCGCGGTCAAATTTGAAACCCAATTTTCCGGCCACAATCATATGCAATATATATACCAAATTGAAGAGCATGAAACAAGGATTATAGATCTATAAATTTCATGCGTTGATTTGCCCTAGAACTCGACAAATCTAAGGTTGAAGGGGTCGGTCACTATTCACGGCCGAAACATTCAACCGGAATTTTGTTCGCCTAATCGTGCTTAGAAAATTACGAAAAAATTATTTTTGTGTTCTAGGGATCATGGGGAACGCAGTGGTGCTCTCGGATTCACGAAACTCATCCGTGATCCGAATCCCAAATTTTAAACCCAATATTTTTTATACAAAAAAATTAACCCGAAAATTATTTTTAATCCAACGTATCGCTCTGATACCAATGTTAGAATTAATCAAATCACATGCAGCGGAAGCATTCATAAATAATTTTCGGGAAAAATAAATATAGATTGGGTATAGAGTATAAATACCTTAAATATGCAGAATATCCAAAAGATCAATCGAGCGTCCCTCGAACGGATCTCGTGGTCGGGATGGTGATCACGATGTTAATCGAACCACCACCGCAATGCCTCGACACCGCAATCCTCAGTCCGGTGATTCGTTGTGATGAGAAAAATTCCCTACTCAGAATTATTCTCAACCCTCTATATTCTCTCTCTAGAGAATATTTTTCTCTCTCAATATTGCACTCATCACGAAAAGCTGCTCACAGAGTGTTTGACTTTCATTACCCTGTCTTTCAGGAGGTTCTTCCTGGTGCTGCTGAAGCCAAGTGGGAAGCCATGCTCCATCCTCTGAAAATTGTGGAGGCCTCAAACCTGAAATTCGCCATGTACAGGGAAAAGAGAGAGAGACAGAGAGGGAGTTATTTTCCATTAGGGTGGTTAGTGGGTGTTATTCTACTAACCCCATAATTCACAACATATGCCACGTGGGCATCACCCATAACCAACACATAAAGATTAACACTTGAAAGCATAGTAGACCACATTTGCAAGTCAATGTCAAGAAATGAAATTCTACAAAAGAATCCACCCCAAAATAAAAAGCTATGTTTTCAAAATAAATAATACCAAAGTTTTCACTATAATGAAAGAATCAGATATTATACAGCCTAAAACTATGAACTAAATTAGAAAATAAATAATAAAATCCTAAAACACTTATTTTAGAGTTTAATAACTCTAGCCAACAAAGAAATATCTAATAAATAGAAAAAGGAAACAAAATTCAGAATAAAAAAGCACATTGTTCGTTCTTCCGCGGGGCACTACCATGCCGCTCTTATCCAAGGGTTGCACTGCAGCGCCACTGAGGCTCCACCATGATGCCAACAGTCAGGTCCAACTGTCTTTGTCTTGCTCTGTCTGTACATTTTTCCATCTTTTGAACAACAAACTTAATTCCTAAGCACTTCCCTTGCGCTACTAATTTGATTCTTAAGTCTAGGGACTTTCATCCTACATCAAAGATTCTTACAATCGGGATACAAGTTGATTTGTTCCAAGACTGCAAATGTCAAACTAAAAGAATTTCAAATCAATGTGCTTAGAAGATGGTAGAATTTTATATGTAGTATTCATATTTTTATCAATCATTAATGTCGAGCCTTACTTGGGAGGGGACTTTCAGCATCTGTAGATGAAGACTGAGCACAGCTATTGTCTAACTACAATAGACTAACGTTGAACATCAAGAAGTTGACCAATGCTATCAAATGGAGTGCTAAATCCACTAGTAAGGCCATAAGGAGCAGCAATGCTCACGTCAACTCCTCCATCTCTAATGCAGATTGGCAACAGATTCCAGTCCAATGCCAAATTGGAGAAACCGACTCTGGAGATATTCTATATAAGGAATATGTGATGCCATGAACACAACATATGCGCAGCAATAACATATATAAAGCCATGACCTATCAAGAAGAAAAATGAAGTCTCTCGGAGGTTTAGTTGCAGCTTACAGACAGAACAGCAACACGGACCAGGAGGGAGAGACCTTCTATTTTCCTGGAAATGGCTGCATCGTATGACAATAGGTCAATCATACTGTCAGACCTAACGAAGTTAAACTCGGATATTCTGTCTTTGGACAGTTTTAGAAAACATAAAAGTAGGATTGAGAACAAATCATCGATAGCGATCTCTGGAGGAGTATCGGAGTAAAGTAGAAATATGATATGACGGAAAAAACAAGGAAGGAAGTTTCATATAGAGAAAAAGGAGAAAATATCTGTCAAATAAAGGGTCAGAAGACATATGCCAATTATCCCAATAGAGCACCAATAATTCCTATAAAATCGAACAAGGGTAGAGAAAAGCTTTGGTTCCTACAACTTTTGAAGCATACAATCACAGAACAACCAAAAGACTGACGCTCAGATAAGTTTTAATCTTAAAGATTAAGTAGAAATCATTATTCCAAGAAAATCGAATGGGCTGTTTAATGAAGATGATGTATTCCTGAAACACTAGAACACCAACTTAAAGGGACAGAAACATTTGTCATCTGGTATTTACAGAATCTTGTCAAGATTAGAGCAATGTACTCATCCTGGTCACTAGCTACTTTTGTTGTACAGCTATACTGCAAAGCTAAATAGCTGTATAAATAATAGGAAGGTTTAAAACCTCTAATCTAATGGCCCGTAATCTAACCAAGTCCATTGACTTGATTGGAAGATCATCTTACCTTAGAATGACCCATCAACTCATTTAGACTGGCTTTGAACTTGAGCTAAAAATGTTAAACTTTCTTCCCGGGCAAGTTGGTAGTAGTGCAGGGGCTGTCAAAAACAAAGTGACGGAACGTGACCCAAAGGTCCATTATTGCGAGACTTGATGCCATTCGAATCCATAGCCCAATGAACATGGCGTACCAAAGTGTGTCATCAGTATGAGATTTATCTCGTAGACGGATAGGCACTATACACTCTCTCAGTATATACTGACCTTTTCTCGGCAGATGCCAGATCGGCTTTCAAATCTCCTCAGTATTCGGTGCCGACATTTGACTAATGGTAATATTACTTTCTCTTAGAATGTGGAGACAACCTCCTGTAATCAAGAAGGAAAACTTAGACTACTGTTGATAAGGAAAGTAATCCCTTGATGAACTGAAGCTTCCCCCATTAGTAAGACTTCGAATTTCTTAAGATTTCATTAAGTACTCGAAAATCTCAAGATACCTCAATAAGAAAACTAGGGTTTTAATGTTCTGAAAGCATACGAAACTCATACATGGAAACTATATATATCATTAAACCAACTGGCCAGATATGCTCCCTAAACTTATACATGGCACTTAAAGACATAACAGAATTCTCTTTCAATTTGTTTAACTTTTCAAAAACCACTATCTGAGTTGAACGTCTGAGTCTCCCCCGTCGGAATACCCTCTGATGGCTTTTTGCAGGTCTCATTAATCAATATCGACGGATGATCACTCAAACCGTTCAAGTCAGTAGAGCCATTATCTGTGTAGCCAAACCCACCTCTAACAGACTAGAGTCGTCTATGGAAATAGATTAGAGAGAAGCTTGCTTCATCCTTCATTATCCCAAAGATCATGCCTCCCAAGAGAATGATTAGAACCACGTCCAAAGTCGCAACCATGGTAGAAGAACACACTGCCACCTCAACGGACACTATCCAGCCTGTAGTGCCAGACAATCTTGCAGGGACTCCCACCATTGTTAACTAGCCTGAAACCCAACCATCGGTCATAAAATAGAATCAACCGACTCCACCACTTGCTCCTGCCTCCCTAGAAAGCACCACTTAACTTGAGATGACAAGACTCAAATCCAAGTTGCAAGACATGAGCAAACAGTTGGAGGAGCTTAGCCGTGTCCTCAAACTAGAAGCACAATCCTCCTTACACGGATTAGGTCACATGTGCTGACGAAAGCTCCAGCCCATAGAGCACTAAAAACCATCGGTAACTTCCCAACATAACCCTGATGATATGAGGAAACAGGTTGAGGAACTCATGGCAGACGAACTTAAACAAGCCAATGCAAGAACGAACTTGCTCAACATGTTATCGATCTATCTCTATTCCATTCCAAAGTTTCTACAAAACCGAAATCTCGAGACATGTTTCTCCTACCCATGGAGAGGAATGATGACACTATCAACCCTAGGGACTATGTGGCTCATTTCGTGACTGTAATGGTCGAGAGACATGTTGGATGCAACCATGTATAAGCACTTTCTTATAACTCTAAAGGGCAGTGCACTGACATGATTTAATTCACTCCCCCCATTCAGTCTCAAAAGTTTCTCTTAACTTTTACAGCAGTTCGACACTCACTTTATGATCAGTACGGGGTTAAGAGGAAGTTCACATCCCTCCTTGCATTGCGACAAAGGGATGATGAGCCATTAAGAGATTTTCTTGACAAATTCAAAGTTGAGATAATAAAGGTCTTGGGTTTAAACCACTTTATCACATTAGCAGCATTACTAATCGGGTTGCGGCCATTGGGATGAAAACATCTATTATGAAAAACCCCTGTCTACCATCCAGGAATTTTATATTCGTGCTGAAAAATATATCGTCATAGAAGATGCTGAAATATTTGACAAACTATGAAACTGACTAGCTCAGAATGAACATAGCCGATTGCCCTGATAACCCTCACCTAAGAAGGGCCGACAAGGGCCTCATCAACAACGAAGGTTCTCAAGTTACACTCCTTTGAACGAGACACCAAGTCAAGTTTTGCTCTAAATTTAGAACAAGCCTTACGTTAGATCACCCCCTTGCTCCATAGAAAATGATTCAAAAAGAATAAAATGCGATACTGCCATTTCCACAGAGACTATGGTCATCTGACAGATGAGTGTAAGAAGCTCAAAAATGAACTCGAATTTCTCTTTTGAAACGGTTACCTCCAAAGCTTTATAAACGTAGAAAGGCAAGATCTTCCTCTTTAGGGCTCACATATTGCGAGGCATGAGAATAAGCAAGATAAGCAACCTACTCTAGGAGACATTGGCAATCGACTAGACAGAGTGATTCTCCAAATACAAAGCGAGTACGATCCCTTGGACCCTTATCTTCTGGCTCACATCTTAATGGCATTACACAACCGAGGATGTACACGATTGAATGAGATCGGGAGCATAGTAGTCCCAATCTTTCGCAAGGCTGAGTCGTCAGTCTTCACATTCAAGGAAGTTCTTGCCACATGTGCCGAGAAACAACCTAAGAAGAAAATACTAATGATCGGTTTCAGTGACGACAATCTGGTGGGGGTCAATCCAAACCAATGTGATTCTCTTGTAATCACTGCAAAGATCGGACAACATAAAGTAAGGAGAATTTTTGTGGACCAAGGGGTCGGCTGCAACCTCCTCCATTGGAATGCTTTTCAATAGATGAGTTTCACTCAAATGCACCTACAGCCTCTGGTTAGACCAATCAAAGGACTCTTGGATGAGTGGATGTACCCTACAGGCACCATTTTGTTTCCCGTCATTCTCGGAATTTCATTCGACCATGTAACGGCAACAACGACGTTTAACGTGGTCAAACTACCCTCGCTTTATAACATTATCATGGGTCGGCCTGGCTTGAGCGCCTTAGAGGCACTGTCAAGTACGAAATATATGAAAGTTAAGTTCAGGACTTTCATTGGTATTGGAACACTATCCTACGATTTGAAATCCTAGGTGTACCCTCTCAAGTAATCCTGAATCTCTCTCTATTATGATTACTTTCGTAGAACTACTAGTTAAATATCATATGGCACCTAGTTTTACTACTTATTGCACTATGATTATCCCAACCATGGTGATTTGCTTTGTTAACCTTTCGAAATGAACTGATCACACTGAGTACGTGTCACCAAACACAGTCTATCAAATGAACATACTGACAACAAGGGATGTATCTCCCTATTGGGTAGGTACGGTCAGCTCTATCAAACGAACATACCGATAACAAAAGATGTATCTCCTCACTAGATAGGTACGGCCTGCTTTATCAAACGAACATACTAACAACAAGGGATGTATCTTTCTGTTGGGTAGATATGGCCTACTCTATCAAATGAACTTATTGACAACAAAGGATGTATCTCTAAGTCGGGTAGGTAAGACACACTCTATCATATGAACATATCGACAACAAGGGATGTATCTTCCCACTGGGTAGGTACAACTCCCTCTATCGAATGAACGTACCGACAATAAGGGATGCATCTTTTCACTGGGTAGGTATGGCCCCCTCTATCGTACGAACGTACTAACAATAAGGGATGTATCTCCCCGTTGGATATGTGTAGTCCACTCTATTATATGAACATACTAATAACAAGGGACGTATCTCCCCTGTGGGTAGCTATGGCCCGTTTTGTCAAACGAATGTGCTAACAACAAGGGATGTATCTCCCCGCTTGGTAGGTATGGTCTACTCTATCGAACGAACGTATCGACAATAAGGGATGTATCTTCTCATTAGGTAGGTACAACCCACTCCATCGAATGAACATATCGACAACAACCTACTGGGTAGGTACAACCTGCTCTCTCTTTCTCTCTCTCTCTCGATTGGACGAATTATTAACTAGGGATGTATCTCCCCGATAGTACTCTACACGTGATAAAACGTACTACAAACATGAAAGTCTAAACAATCAAAATTTTTCATTAATCCTCTAGGGCCAAAAACATGAAAAGGAAAAAATTAAGAGAACGGAGACTACAATCAAGAAGGGGTAGAAGACAGAAGAGTTTGAGACTCTAAATTGGCTTGAGGTGGGCATATCGACTGCAGCATTCTTGTCCACTTCTTCCAAAGGAACCTTGCCTGTGAGAACGATTGCAAGTTTGCAGTTGGATGCTTCAGGGCTAACCCTCTCCATATTTGAGGGCATAGCCCTCGATAGCCCCGCCCAGTTAATAATCTCCTTGGCACACCGAAGGTTCTCACTCCACCTATGCCGAGCAGTGTATGTCGGTCGATAGTCCTTGTGATGGTCTCCCCTAGTTCTACTATCTTTCATTTGAAGGCCTTCAGAGCTCGGTAGCCTATCTCGACCAACTTCTGCACGGTTTGCAGACGTACCTCATGCACCTTGGCCTCCGCCTCCAACTTTTTACATTTCTTAGGGACTACCTCGCACCATTGGAGTGCTACATCCTGCTCAGCCTTTAGTCGCTGCACCTCCTCGTTTTGAGCATTCTGAGCAACTATAGATGCCTTCTCCTCCTCAGCCTCCCTCTCCCTTTGCGACAAAGCATCTTGTAACCGGGAGACCTCCGTGCCCATCTGGTTTGCTTGGCACTTCAGATGGTCTATCGTTTGCTCCCTCCTTGACATTTGAAATTTCGCCAAAATGATGATTTGCGCAAAAGAAAGAGGATCATAAACAAAAGCCAAGACTACGGGAAAATCATCTCCTAATATGATTGATACAATCATACCACAAGTCCTGAGGACATAATGACCTCATTGCCTTGTTTAAGAGAGAGTTTGTTTAATTCCAGCTCTGAATGATAGAAGTTAACTTGATCGGATATTCGCTTGGCCCCGCTACTATCAACATAGCTGTGGTGGCAATCACCTGCAATAATCACTATGGTGCCTCTCCCTCTTTGGCCTTTACGACCATCATAGGACCGAATCGCAAATACTGGGGGAAGAGCAGTTCCCTCGGCCACCTTATACTTATCCTTTCCGATGTCAAAGGAACCATAGAGATGGTCTAGCATCAGGTCCTCTGGTCAGCTCTTAAGGGACATCTATGGGACCCAGTAGCTTGTCCCTCCATCTCCTCCCCCTCTTCTTCAAGGTCTTCAGCATGACCTTCCATCTCTTTCTCCTCTTCCCTTTCTCCTTCCTTCCCTTCTCTCTCTCTCTCTCTCTCTCTCTCTCTCTCCCTCTCCCTCCTTCCCTCCCTCTCTTTGACCTCCTCGTAGTACTCCTCAGTGCCTTCTAGGTACTCAACTCGAATATCTGTGTCAAGCCTTAAACTTATTATCCTCAGCCTTAGCAACCCTCATAACACCCGAGAAACCCTGTCCCCTGTTCTCTCCAATACCCTTACCCGATAAAATTGAGGGTTGAGTTTTTCTTCTCTTTGTACCAAAGATGAAATAGGAAGGGCATCGATGCACATGTCGGATGTGCTTGCCTCTCCAATTGCCTCCCTCTTTGACCCTGGTCTCATCTCTTTGTTGGTGGTTACTGCCTTGAGGTTTCTTTCTTTTAAAGTAGAGAAAACACTCTTAAACCCCTTGTCCTTCTTCTTGACCAAAAAAGACCTTTCAATCTTTCTCTTCTCCCCTAATAAGAGGCCCGCTAGCGCCAACATCTCATTGTCTAAGAGTGCCTCAACTGAAATGCACCTCTTCTTAACACTATAGTAATTGCCAACAGAACGAATAAACCACGAGTGGTGAGAAGGCTGAGGAGTCTTCAACCTTAGGAACGACTCCTCATCGGTCCCTAGCAATGTGGGAATGAAATCTCTATTCAAAAACTCCACAAAGAGTCTTGTACATCCAACTCTTGTCAATAGTCTCTTTATAAAAGAATTTCTAACCCAAGTCTAACCTGGTCTGCATATAGAACCAACCTTCTGTGAAACCTCCTCGGCCGCACCTCTTGAGGGTAAAGACTAAAGCCAAAATCTTGAAGTTGAAATGGAGGCAACAGAAACTCATTAGCAACATTATGGCTATCACCAAGCACCAAGTGCTTGGAATCAACATCGTGGGGTATATGTTCTAGCGGAGTAGGACCCAGATAAGAGGACCGGTATACAGTATTTTTAAACCGAACTTAACACTTTGCTTATATATCAAAACACATCTTTCAAGTACCCCATTAGCCCTATCATCATCCATAGCCGATTGAAGGACGTAATTGTTCCATAACAACATGTCATTCAAAATATCGCGAAGCTCATCTTTTGTCATGGTACTCCTAATATCATTGATACCCTGGAAAACGTGCGGCGATGAACCCTTAGCCATTTCCGATCTGATCATTCTCCAAGAGTCGCTTGCGAATCTCTGACGAAACTGTAAATTACCTCTCTATGTACACTATAAAAAAACACGGTTTTAGCGACGGAAAAAATTCGTCGCTATTTAGCGACAAAACCTAAAGTCGTCACTAATTAGTAATGAAATTTGAGACGAAAAAATTTTCCTGACAAAATTAGTAACAAGCTTGAAATTTATGGCTAACTAGTCACGAATTAATTTTCGTTGCTAATTTAGCGGCAAAAATAATTATCTGTCGCTAATTTAGCGACGGATTTGAAACCCGTGGCTAAATTTAGTTACGGATTCCAGAATCCGTCGCTAGCGATGGATTCCGCAATCTGTCGCTAAATTTAGTCACGGATTTCAAATCCGTCGCTAAATTTAGTCATGAATTTCAAAATCCGTCACTAAATTTAGCTACGGATTTCAAAATCTATCGCTAAATTTAGTCACAGATTTCAAATCCGTCGTTAAAGTTTGTGTTTTTATTAAATATAATTTTTTATTTTTTATTTTATTAAATTAAGGTATTAATTTTTATTAAATATAATTTTATATTTTTATTAAATATAATTTTATGTTTTTATTAAATATAAATTTGTATTTTATATTTTTATTAAATTAGGGTATTGATTTTTATTAAATATAATTTTATATTTTTTTTAAATATAATTTTGTGTTTTTATTAAATATCATTTTATTATTTTATTAAATACAATTTTGTGTTTTTATTAAAAATAATTTTGTAATTCTATTAAATATAATTTTGTGTTTTTATTAAATATAATTTTTTATTTTATATTTTTATTAAAATTAGAGAATTATATTTTTAATGGTAAAAGTTAGAAAGAAAGTAAAGAAGTAAAAAAAAATAAGTATATCAGATAAGTTAATGTAACATAGTGATTGATAGTACTCCAAACATCCCCTTAAACACTGATTTGAATCTGGGTAAGAGCACATTTTTTGCAAAAAAAATAAAATAGTAGGGGATGGGTTCATGCGACATCCCCTTAAACCCAGATTCGAATCTGAGTAAGAGCACATTTTTTGTAAAAAAAAATAAAGCTGTAGGGGGTGGATTCATGCTCGGATTGTGGAATCCGTAGCTAAATTTAATCACGGATTACAAAATCTGTCACTAATTTTTTGCGACGCATTATTAGCGACAGAAATTTTTTCGTCGCAAAATTCGTTGATAAACAAATTAGCGACGAATTTTTCTAAAATTTTTATCGTTAAATCTGTCGCTAAACCTATATTTTTTGTAGTGGTGAAAGATAAAATTATCAAAAAGAAAACACGATATTGCATGACCCAATTGGACACCACGTCTTATAAAGCATTTCAGAGACGATTTGTGAGAATCGAAATAGTACATGCCGTATTTAATGTGGCACACTAACATCTTTTCAAATTTTTATTTATTTAATATTACTTCTGAAACCTTTCCTATGGAATGATACTAGGAGTTGGGGGCAAATAATGGAACGTGTCTCAAAAGCCTATTATCATGAGAATTGAAACCCTTTAATTCCATAGCCCAATAAATATGATGTACCAAAGCATGTCGTCAGTATGGAATTTATCTCTCATATGGGTAGGCACGGCCTATCCTCTCGGTACATACTGACGAGACTTTTCTCAGTAACTGCCTGATCAGCTCTTGAATCTCTTTGGTGCTCGATGCCATCATTTGACTAAAGATAATATTTACTTCTCTTTAGAATGCAGAGACAACCTCTTATAATCAAAAAGGAAACCTTAGACTACCATTGATAAGGAAAGTAATTCCCTAATGAACTGATACTTCCCCCATTGGTAAGACTCTGAGTATCCAAGAATCTTGGGCACTTCCATAAGAAAACTAGGGTTTTAATGACTCAAAAACATATGAAACTCATATACGAAAACTATATATATATATATATATATATATATATCATTAACCTAACCGGCTAGATATGCTATCTGAACTTACACATAGCACACAAACACATAATAGAGTTCTCTTTTAATCTGTTTCTCTTTTCAAAAACTACTCTCTGACTTGAACGTCGAAATCTCCCCCGCTGGAGTACTTTCTGATGGCTTTTTGTAGGTCTCATTAATCAAGATCGGCAAACGACTAGTCAATTCATTTGAGTCAGCAAAACTATTATTTGTGAAGGAAAACCTATCTCTAATATAGAGTAATATTCTATATTTAAAAAAAAAGAAAAATTCTAAAATGATCTGAAAGAGGAAAATTATTTTCAAAATCTAGATTTGCTGTATGTGCTCAGGGGTTTGCTTAACTATTTTTTCATGAGAGAGTTGTTAGTTTGTCCACGAAAGGATTTTTAATTTTCTTTCACTCTTGCATATAATAATAATAATAATAATAATAATAATAATAATAATAATAATAATAATAAAAAATAATGTAGAAATTCAAAAGTAGGTTTTAACTAGTTATATATGCTTTAGTAACGACAATTAAAAAGGCGACAACTAGAATTGAAGGGCAAAATTAAATGGAAATTGAAAGAGTTGAGCGGGAATTGAACGGCAACAAGAAAAGGAAAATTTAACAATTGAATGACAGGAAAGAGAATTTAAACGGTGGTGGAGAATAATTCCTGTTAACCAATTTGTCCAAATCAAAGTTTTCCCCATCTCCTCCCCTAATCTATCCACTTTAACCCCCCCGAGGGTTTCTCTCTCTTTCAGAAGATCTACTTGACAAATTCTAGATTGAATTCCAAAAGAAAAAAAAATGTTTCTTGTATACCGTCAAGACGACCCAATTGATTTTTTTTTTTTAATTTTTTTAACATCTAGACGGATTCAATTTTGGTTTTGTTACTTTCAATTGATTTTTTTTTTTTTTGGGTTCAAAATTTATGAAATCAGGTATAATTGAAAGTGTGTGAGAGAGAAGGAAAAAAAAGTGATGTTGAAAATTGTTAATTTTAATTATTCTTAATAAGGGTATTTTTAATTATTTGTATTATTTTAATTAAAGTCTTCCATCTTTTAATACGATTAACTATGAAAAGTGTTATTTAATTTTAAAATAGAGAAGATAAAATGGTAATGATCAAAATAAATATTTTTGGAGATAAATTGTTAATTATCTTTTTAAGAAAAAGAAAAATTAAGTTTGATATTTTACGAAAAAAATGTTAAAAATTAATTAGAGAGAGAAAATGCTAAATTAGTTGATTTTTATAAGGTGAGAAAATTAAGGTGTTTATTTTGAGAGAGAGAGAGAGAGATAAAAACTAAATTTTATATTTTTAGAGAGAAAAAATTTGAAATCAATGTGGAGCTTTTAAACCAAGTACGGAAATAACCCAAATTTTTTTTTAAAAAAAAATTAAAACAACCTACACAGAAAATAAATTCCTAAAATAACTCAGAATGGTTGAGTGTAACACTCGACACTCAACCAACACTATTCAGACACTGTGTATAGATTGGTCGAAACACTCGATCAATAGTGTTGGTTCAGTCTTGAACACTTGATCAATCTCCAATGTGAACAATGTTAGTTGCGTGTTCAATACTTGACTAACCTATGAACAGTGCGTGAATAATATTCATCGAGTGTTGAACACTCAACTAACTTTCAGTCTAAACAGTATTGGTTGAGTGTTCAACATTGAACCAACCTGTGAACAGTGCGTGAACAGCAACACTCGACCAATTTCCAGTGTAAACAATATTGGTCGAGTATTCAACACTTGACCAACCTGTGAACAGTGCTGAATAGTGTCATTGAGTGTTCAACACTTGACCATTCTAAGTTATTTTCGGAATTTGTTTCTTGCGTGGATTGCTTTAAGAATTGTTTTTCTCAAATGAGGTTATTTCTGTACTTGGCTCGGAGTTTTTTAGCAAAATATTTATTTAATTAAAATCACTCAAATACCTTTATTTTTTTCATTCCAAATCTAGAGAACTTGAGATTGAGAATTGCAACTTCTTGAAGTCACGATTTTCAATTGCAATTTCATTTTTATTTTTTTAAGTAATTTTCAAAAATACAAAATAAGGAAAAGTTGAAAGCAAGATCCAAGATCTCACTTTGAAAAGTGCAGTCTTGGATCTCACTTTTCGAAGAGAGATCCTAGATCTAAATCACACCCTTGGGGAAAAAAAGGGACATAAAAAAATATTCGTCACCTACAAACAATGGAGATAATGGCGTAGAAATGCCGAAGAAACACACATTTAAGGGGAGGGGGAAGAGAGAGAGAGAGAGAGAGAGAGAGATGCAGGGAAAAGAAGATCTCAACTCTGAATTCTATGTAGGATTGACAGAGAATGAAGAAAATCAATCGAACTTAGAATTGAAAAAAGAATTCCATTAACAAACGGTAAACTTCATTTAACAAGAATCCTTTAATGGATACAAGTTTTCAGAGAAAGAAAGAAATAGAGGGGGAGAAAATCCAAAGAATGAAGAATTTTGATCAAAATGATGAATCGAGATTGGAATTAGAGTTTTAAGACACAAACAAGAACAAAAGAAAGAAAAAAAATAAAATAAGAATAATTCGAAGGAAAAAAAAACCTGAATTAACTCTGGTATCAATTGATGTGAACCTGACGGATATAGAAATCTTAAAACCCACGAACAAGTAATTATAGCCCAAGAATTTCCCAATAAATGATTTGAACCGACGGAAAATAAAGATCTCAACCTTTGCCCTAAAAGAGGAAGAACCTAAGGTATATGATGTTAGATTCGTTTCTGACTAGAACAAGAACTTTCGTATAAAGATGGAATGAATGACGCCACAATCTAAGTGGTTCGAGACCGAGATTTATAAGTTAAAGAACCAAACAAGACTCATATCTTGAATAAGTTCAAAAGTTCTCAAAAGAACAAGACCTGTGAAGAAACCTCATAATTTTATTAATTCTCTCAAAAGTTGTATTTTATATAATATGTAATGACCTATTTATAGGCTAAAGGTAAAGACTAAATTGGTAACTAAAAATTTTGTAACTTTTTAAACAATCAAAAATTAGGAAACTAAAATATAAATTACAAAGAAAAAATTAAGAAACTAAATAAATCAAACTATTTTGATCAAATCTTGCTGTTATTTTTCTTTATTTTCGTCCTCGCTTGGTTTTGAGTAGTTTTGAGCCCTTTATTCTTCCAATTGGGCTTGCATGAGCATAATTAAGGCCCCTTTTGGTTCTTCATTCATTTGACCTTCAATTTCTTGTTGTAAAACCCTCTGAATTAAGTCATTCAGTGTTTTTTTGAACCTTTTAACTCGAACTTTTGTTACCGACCTAACTGAAACTTGAGTTAGATCTTGTGAATTCCTTGCAACCTTGATGACCTCATCAACTGTACTTTGAGTACATTGGCTTTTCTTCCTTTTCTAACTGATTAACTAACTCTAACTCACTTCCCTTAACTAATTCTAACTACTTGTTATTATTTTGAATTACTTGCCATCTCAAACTTGTTGACTTGAATTCACTTAGACAACTCATCAGGTCAATTCATCCATCTTAGACAGCTCATTTCCCTCTTATTTTCTTACACCATCAATCCCTCCTCCTTCAGGACAATCCTTGTCCTCATAGATTAAAAACATGATATCTTTGCTTGAGATCATGCCAATTAACCCACATGACATCTTCAGGGAAACCATTATTCCATTGGACGAGGACTTGTCTTACAATAGCATTTCCTCTCTTCACTACACGTCTGTCCAACAATGCCACAGGTTCCAATAATAATTGACCTTGATCATTAATGTCCTTAGGCAACTGAGGTATAACTGGTTCACTTCTAATCTTCTTTTTAAGCAAGGATACATGAAAAGTGGAATAAATCTTTGCATCACTAGTTAATTGCAGCTGATATGCAACCTTGCCCACCCTAGCTTGAATTAAGAATGGACCAAAGTATCTTGGGGATAGTTTCTGGCAATGACGCCTTCAAAGAATGTTGTCGATAAGGCTAGAGCTTAACATAGACCTAATCTCCTATTGTAAATTCTTTATCAATCCTCTTCTTGTTTGCAACTGTTTTATCCGATTTTGAGCTTGACTAAGATGATGTTTAAGGTTATGAATGAGACACTCCCTTGCAGTTAAGCTTCTATCAATGGTTTCTACATTGGAAAAACCAAGAAGGTATGGATGATGAATAGGAGGAGCTTGTCCATACAACACCTGAAAAGGGGTTGTTTTTGTGGTAGTATGGTAGTTAGTGTTGTACCAAAATTCAGCTAAGGATAACCATTTCACCCATTCTCTAGGTTTATTACTAACCATACACCTTAAGTATTGCTCTAGATATCTATTCACCACTTCGGATTGTCCATCAGATTGTGGATGATAAGCTGTAGAGAACTACAGTTTTACTTGCTACAACCTGAATAATTCTCTCCAAAACTGAATGAGGAATACCTTGGCTCCGTCACTTACAATAGTTTTTGGCATTCCATGAAGCTTAAACACTGAGTCCATGAAAACTTAAGCCACTACCACTGCTGAATAGGGATGAGACAATGGAATGAAGTGTACATATTTACTTAACCTGTCCACAACTACCAGAATGACAGATTTTCCAAAGGAATTTGGAAGTATTTCTATGAAATCCATAGTTATGTCACTCCATATTGAAGTGGGAATTGGTAAGGGTTGTAAAAGACCAGGATATGCATAATTGTCTCATTTAGACCTTTGACA
Source organism: Dillenia turbinata (assembly GCA_037126225.1). Lineage (NCBI taxonomy): Eukaryota > Viridiplantae > Streptophyta > Magnoliopsida > Dilleniales > Dilleniaceae > Dillenia > Dillenia turbinata. Next base: position 10,472,901 of record JBAMMX010000006.1, read on the forward strand.
GACTTCACATTCAGCAATGACTCTAGCTCCTTCTAAGTACATATGCTTCCAGTAAAAAGATTACTTGAGCTTTCTGTAAGAAACTTCTACACCTGAATGTCCTCCAATGGCACTAGAATGCCATAATTGAATTAGTTTCTTCCACAACTGAGATACATTGCCTATTACAATTTTCCCTTTCCTGCACAATATTCCATTGTTCCAAGAGTAATTTTTGACAGATTCTCTACTCTGCAACTGTGAAAGTACCTTTTGGACTTTAGTATCATCTTGCCAACTTTGTTGGATTTCAAACATGAGGTTGGTGTTAACAGTTGGCATGGCTTTAATTTCAACTCCCTCAGATTCTATAGGTCTCTTGGGTAATGCATCTGCTATCACATAGTCACTTCCCTTCTTATAGACCACAGAGAAATCATATCCCAAGAGTTTAACCAACCATTTCTATTGTGTTGGGGTAGAGATCTTCTGTTCTAGGATATATTTCAGGCTTTGATGATCTGTTCTTATCACAAAGTGAGTTCTAACTAAATAAGGTCTCCACTTCTGAATTGCCAACACTATAGCTAGTAATTTTAGCTCATAAACCGGCAGAGCCTGGTGTTTAGGGGCTAAGACTTTGCTGAAAAAAGACACTGGTTTGTTGTTTTTCAATAACACAGCTCCTACTCCACTACTAGACGCATCTGTCTCAACCACAAATTCCTTTTTGAAATCTGGTAAAGTAAGGACTTGCGATCTACATGAAGCTTCTTTTAATTTTTTGAAAGCAGATATTGATTCCTCTGTCCACTTGAATCCTTGTTTTTTAAGCATATCCGTGAGTGGTTTGGCTATTATTCCATAATGCTTAATGAACTTCCTATAATATCTTGTAAGTCCCAAAAATCCCCTCAATTCTTTAACAGATTTTGGTTGAGGCCATTGCTCTATAGCCTTCAGTTTTTCAGATTCAGCTCTCACCCCAGAGTGATCAATAATGTGCCCCAAATATTGAATCTGAGTAACAACAAAGGAGCATTTACTCTGCTTAACCTTCTGTTGGTTTTTGTCTCAAGAGATCAAAAACCATTTTGAGATGTTGTAGATGTTCACTTTCATTTTTGTTATAAATGAGAATGTTATCTAAGAACACTAATACAAACTATCTCAAATGTGGTCTAAATACACCATTCATAAGTTTTCGAAAAGTTGAAGGAGCATTAGTCAATCCAAAGGGTATGACTAGAAATTCATAATGTTCACATGAGTTCTAAAGGCAGTTTTTTCTATGTCACCAGCATACATTCTGACTTGATGAAACCCTGATCTTAAATCTAGCTTAGAAAAAATTTGAGAACTAGTTAGCTCATATAACAGCTCTTCAGTTAAGGGAATGGGAAACTTATCCTTAATGGTAACATCATTGAGCTTCCTGTAATCAATACACATACGCCAAGACCCATCTTTTTTCTTCACTATTACCATATGGGATGAGTAAGGGCTAGTACTAGGTCTAATGGTGCCATTAGAAAGCATTTCCTTGATTAATCTTTTAAGCTCAGCTTTCTGGAAATTGGGATATCTATATGGTCTCACATTTATAGGATTTATCCCTTCCTTTAAAACAATTTTATGGTCACATCTTCTTGTTGGGGGTAAGCTCATCACTTTTTCAAATATGTCTGAATATTCTATCAAAAGTTGTTATATACAGGAATAAAATTGACTGTCAAGTTCAGTATGTTTTTCTGAGTTTACCTTTGTAGTCAAGAGTTGCAGGGAGGAGCCAGACTCTGTAATCTGATTCTCCTTCATTTGAGTTAGTTGGATTAAACATAACTAGGCAGTTGGTGCTGGTGAAGATGTATTCAGGATCTTCTGCATCTTTGAACCCTTAATAACCTTTAGCTAAGTTGATCCCCTTAACACTACCTTCCTTCCATTATAATTGAATTCCATCCTGAGAGCTCCAAAGTTCCAAGTAATATCTCCCAATGTCAACAACCATTGAACTCCCAAAACTATATCACATCCTTTAATTGGTAACAACATAAGTTGTGTGCAAAATTCTTGTCCACCCATGATCCACCTAAATTCAGTACACATAGTAGAGGTTTGAAGTCTTCCCCCATCAGCTAATGCTACTAACATTACTCCTACTTCTTATGTTCTCAGCCCAACCTTAGACACCATATCAGGATGAATGAAATTATGAGAGCTTCCTCCATCCAATAGTATACAGAAGTCACTCTTTCCTAAGTGACCATGTACTCTCATTGTGTGAAAATTGGAAAGTGCAAAACAGGACATTGCATACACTGGGATGTGAGCATTGATAGCTGATTCATATGACTCACTAGCATCTTCTTCTGAATCTTCTTCTTCCTCATCATCTTCTGGCCACATTTCTACCCTATATAGTTGTTTTCCCTTGCATTTGTGACCCACTTCATACTTTTCATTGTACCAGAAGCACAGACACTTCTTCATTTTCTCTTCCCATTCTGACGAAGTGAGAGTTCTAAATGGTTTCTTAGTAGTTTCTTGTTGGATTGATCTTGGTATAGGTAGAATTGCAGCATTGTCCCTGGTGGAAAACCTATTATTTCCAGCTACATTTATTACCTTCCCTGAAACTCCTTTCCAATTTTTCCAAGCTGCTGAAAATTTTTTCTCTTCTAATTTGGCTAAACACACAGCATGAGATAAAGTCTTTGGCATGAACATCCTTACTGTAATCTTGATTTCTTCCTTCAACCCACTTAGGAAACAACTCACAGCATATGATTCTGGTAATTCCACTCTATTAAGGAGCTCTTCAAACCTTTCATGATACTCCTCTACTGTTTCCCTTTGTTTAAGACTCATTAGTTCTCCCATAGGGTCATCATATATGATATTTCCAAATCGAGCAGTTAGGTTTCTGATATATTCTTCCCAGTTAGGTAGTTCACATGTGTACCTAGATTTCATGAATACCTGATGCCATTGAAGAGCTCTGCCCTCCAAATGCATGGCCATTAGCTTCACCTTCATTTCTGGAGGGGTTTCATCAACATCAAAAAACTGTTCGCACTTGTATAACCACACACAAAAATCTTCTCCTTGGAACCTTGGAAAATCCAGCCTGGAAAGCCTGATAACTACTGCACCACCAGCCCCTCCTATTCCTATATGAATTAGTCCCTATCCTGCCTGTCGTGAGAAATGATTGTTGCCTCTTGAATGGTTCTTTGCAACCAAGGTTCTGAGAGCATCCAATTCCCTATTGAAAGCCTCTTTGTGTTCCTTGAATAAGGCCTTCACTGTTTCTTCTAGCTTCTTGTTTACATCTTGAGATCGAGTTCCCTTTGTCATGATACAATTCAGTTCTGGCTCTGATACCAATTGATGCAGGGAAAAGAATATCTCAACTCTGAATTCTACGTAGGATTGACAGAGAATGAAGAAAATCAATCGAACTTAGAATTAAAAGAAGAACTCCATTAACGAACTGTAAACTTCATTTAACAAGAACCCTTTAATGGATACAAGTTTTTAGAGAAAGAAAGAGAGAGAGAGGGAGAAAATCCAAATCGAGAATGAATCTACTATACTTTGAGTACATTGGCTTTTTTTCCTTTTCTAAGTCAGTTTTCTAACTAATTAACTAACTCTAACTAACTTCCCTTAACTAATTCTAACTACTTGTTACTATTTTGAATTACTTGCCATCTCAGACTTGCTGATTTGAATTCATTTAGACAACTCATCAGCTCAATTTATTCATCTTAGACAACTCATTGCCCTCTTATTTTCTTACATGCATAAGAGAGATATGCAAAATTTGTGAATATCAAAGTAATGGGAGTTCTGCGAACTGGAAAGAAAAAACCCAAGTCCTGCAAGATCTGCAATTTTTGCGAATTGGAAAGAAAACCCCAAGATTTGCAAGTTCTACGAATGTGCGTTCAAGGTTTGGTTTGGGTTTTTAAAATAATAAGTAAGTTCGTAAGGAGAGGTTGAGAGGATAGTGAGAGACCCGCCCGCAGAGGAAGGAAAGAATGGGGAAGGGTTCTTTAAAATAGAAAGCGAGCTTTAAGAGGATAGTTAGAGACTCAGTCGCTTAGGAAGGAAAGAAAGGAATAGGGAAGGGTTTTTTAAAATAAAAAGTGAGATCGCGAATCTTGCTTTCCAGGTTCTTCAAAAGCGCGATTTAGGATTTCGCTTTTAATATGTTTTTCAAATGAGTTAAAAATCAAAAATAAATTATTGGAGTTGGGATTGAGGATCTCAACTTTAAGAAGTCGCAATCCTCATTCGCGACTTCAATAAATGTTTAATTTTAAAAATAATTTGGAATAAAAATATAATTTGATCTATTTTTGAAAAGAAAAAAAAATTGTATTTCAATAAATTTAATTAAAAAAATAATTTGATAAAAACCCATGTGTATGAAAAGAGAATCCAATAAATTGATTATTTTAGAGAACCACACTTTCTCGTCTGATGGGACGGCTGTCCCAGAATCACATCTGCTAGGTCTGCCCTAAGAAGGCCCACGCAGAAGGCCCATGAAGGACGATTATCAGTTGAGGTTTGAATGTAATCATCATCTGAAGGGCCTAAGTCACCCGGATCAATCTATTGAAGGGCCTCAATCGTCCGGAGGCCTCAGTCGCCCAGGTCCACCGAACAATACTCACCGAGCGAAGGCAGTCGCCTATATCAGGCAAACAAATAGTAGCATACCAATCGGACGAGTCCCGATTGACCCTTTATCGATCGAGCGACCAAACGACAAGCGGCACCCCTAACGATTCCAAAGGAAGATCAGAACTTCCTTAACTTCAGTCTCATATTTTATAACAGCATATCTCGAATCTTTCAAGTAAAGAAAGCACCCTCTTTAAAATGGTAATTCTACCGATAAATGGGGATCGTAATCAACTCATGGAATTAACTCCCGAGATTCCCGGATTGGTTTGATAAGGAAGGTAGGGTTGAAGTCCCTGACGACGCACGTCTCTCAGAGGTATAAATCATCCCTAAAGGTCTCAGAGCCAGGTACGCGTTCTAAACCTAACACTCTTGGCACACTGATCACAGGGAACAACCTTTTCTCAACTCTCAGTCTGTTTCTCTCAATCGAAAACCGCTCTTTACTGATTTGATCGTTGGAGCCTCCCCGCCGGAGCACCCTCCACTGGTTTTTACAGATGTATCCACCCATTGACGATTACTGTTCGAGTCAAGAAGGAGCTGATATTTGTGGAACCATAATCAACCTCTAACAGATTGGCGTCGTTTGTAAGAAACAGACTGATTCTCTGAAATCTTATGACGATGCTCGCTGCGGTCATCTCCGACACGGCACCCACCAAAAGAAGAAGGCCAATTATAGGCTTTGATGATGATGACCTTCTAACCGGAATAGATCTCTGCCGTGATGATCCTATAGTCATCACCCTCAAAATAGACTCCTACACTGAAAAAGGGTCCTCGTTGATCAGGGGACTGATTGTGACCTCCTCACCTGGGATGCCTTCCACAGGATAGGCTTCAATCCATCTCAGCTTTTGCCATCTACCGGATCCCTCCAAGGGTTTTTGAACGAGCCCACTTATCCTGAAGAAATCAATTATCTTCCTGTGACCGTATGAGGATCCCCTAATCACGCAATCGCTCCCGTCCTCTTTCATGTAGTAAAGCTCTACTCTCCTTACGATGCCATACTCGGCAGACCCAGTCTGGATGATCTAGAGGCGCTACTGAGCATGAGGCACATGAAAGTAAAGTTTAGGACACCGCTAGGGGTGGCTACCATAAGAAGCGACCCTAATCCTTATATCCTTTTCGCGACACAAGACGTACAAGAAGCATTCCTGGTCGACGCTCTGGATCCTAGAGAGGACATTGAGCCAAGAGCCAAGCCTACGATCAAGGTCCTTTTGATGAACGACCCCAGTCATATAGTCAGGATAGGAGCCAACCTCTCACCTTCCTTACGAGAGGTCTTAGTAGCCTGTCTGCAGTGACACTCGAAAGTCTTCGCATAGACCCCAGAAGACATGCCTGGCATAGATTTATCGGTTATAGCCCATAAGCTAACCGTTAATCCACTTCAAACCGGTTAAGCAGAAGAAGAGAGTATTCATCCTCGGACGCCAACACGCCATCCAGGAAGAGGTTCAGAAGTTGTTGGCAGTAGAATTCATCCGCGAAGTCAAGTATCCCGAATGACTGGCTAACGTAGTCTTGGTAAAAAAAGGCTAATGACAAATGGAGAATGTGTGTAGACTTAATCGACCTCTACAAAGCATGTCCGAAGGATAGTTATCCGCTCCCAAATATTGACAAACTTGTAAACAACTCCTTGGGACACCAACTTTTGAGTTTTATGGATGCCTACTCTGGTTATAATCAGATCAGAATGACGCTCAAAGATGAAAAAAAGATCAGCTTCATCATCGAATTCGGTACATGCTGTTACCGAGTCATGCCTTTTGGCCTGAAGAACGCCGAATCAACTTTCCAGATGCTGGTCAATACGGTCTTTAAAGACCAATTAGGTAGGAACGTCGAAACTTACGTCGACGACATACTTGTAAAGAGCGTTATAACAGAATCTCATGTCGTAGATCTTGAAGAGACCTTCCAGACCTTAGGACGATACAACTGCAGCTAAACCTAGAAAGATGTACTTTCGGGATCGCTTTTGGAAAGTTCCTAGGTTTCATGATATCGACTGAGAGATAGAGGCCAACCTCGAAAAAATACAAACAATATTAGACATGACATCCCCCAGACACTCAAGGAAGTGCAACGCCTGACTGGTCGAATAGCGGCCCTAAGCTGATTTATGTCCAGAGTTGGCAAAAAGTACAAACCTATATTTGACGCGTTGAAAAGATCCCGACAGTTCAAATGGACGTCCGAATGTCAAGCAGCCTTTGAACGACTGAAAGAATATCTGATGCAACCGTCGCTGCTCTCGCGGCCCATTCTTGGGGAGGAACTTTACCTATATTTGGTCGTTTCCGAATGAGCGCTCTATTCTGTATTGGTGAGATAGGAGTTCGCCACCCAGAAGCCAGTCTATTACATCAGCAGGATACTGAAAGATTCTGAGATTAATTACCAGCCGATTGAGAAGATAACCTATGCTTTGATCGTTTCAGTAAGGCGCCTTCGACCGTACTTCCAGGCCCACACCATTGTGGTACTCACCGATCAACCGCTGAAGTAAATCCTCTAGAAGAGGGATATGTCAGGATGGCTCATCAAGTGGAGTGTGGAGTTAGGCGAGTTTGATATCCAGTATCGACCACGACCGGCGATAAAAGGGCCAAGCATTGGCCGATTTTAATATTGAATGTACTTTGCCCACAATGTCTGAAATGCAACTTTCTAGCCATCGAGAAGCATGGGTCGCCCTCAAATGGACTATCCATGTGGATGGATCATCAAACTCTTTAGGAGGTAGCGCCGGACTCATACTGGTAAGACTGAACAATTTTAAGGCGGAGTAAGCCCTCCATTTTGATTTTCAAGCCACCAACAACCAAACTGAGTACGAAGCTCTGCTGACGGGCCTCCGGATCGCCACCAACATGGTAACACAAAATATCAGGGTGTTACAGATAGCCAGCTGGTCGTGAAGCAAATTGAAGGAGTTTACGAAACTAGAGACCCGGTCATTACGAAATATTTAAGTAAGTTGCACGAGACGATGGACCGATTAGATAAAGTAAACATTTAACAAGTCCCTTGTTCGGAAAATGCGTGAGCTGACACCTTATCGAAGTTGGCTAGTTCCGATTCAGTTGCTTCTAGTTGGACAATATATATCAAAAGTCTGTCATATCCTAGCATCGATGAGCTTAAGGAGGTCCTCCCTGTCGATCAGTCACCCAGTTGGAAGGACCCTATAGAAGAATATCTAAGGCACGATCGCCTGCCAGAATCCCCGGGGGAAGCAATGAAATTGAAGCGAAAGGCCGCGCACTACGCCAAAATCAATGGGGTTCTCTACCACAAATCCTTCACTCACCAGTATTTGTGATGCCTGACTCCCGAAGAAGAAAATTACGTTCTTCGGGAAATTTACGAAGGAATCTGCGGTAATCATCTGGGTGCTCGAAATCTAGTCTATAAGGCCCTTCGACAGGGATACTATTAGCCGACCATGAAGGTTGATTCTAACAACTACGTCAAAAGGTGCAACAAGTGCCAGCGCTTCTCATTGATTCCTCGGCTATCCTCCACCGAGCTTAACCAATATCTAGCCCTTGGCCATTTGCTCAGTAGGGCATGGATATTCTCGGACCATTTCCTCCAACCACGGGACAGCGAAAGTTCTTGATTGTGGTGATCGACTACTTTACAAAGTGGTTGGAAGCTAAGCCTTTAGCCCAGATCACGACCGCCAAAATCCAATCCTTCGTGTGGACTCATATCATCACCCGATTTGGTATACCGCGAGTCCTTATCACGGATAACGGGAAGCAATTCGACAACCAGCACTTCCGGGAGTTTTGCGAGAAACTAGAGATTCAACATAGATTCTCGTCGGTTACTCACCCACAAACCAATAGACTGGCTGAAATAACAAACCGAACGATGCTGCAAGAACTAAAGACAACGCTGGACGACACCAAGGGGCAATGGGTCGAAAAACTTTATGGTATCATTTGGTCGTATCGTACTACCCCTCAAAGGGTAACGAGAGAAACACTTTTCAGTCTGACTTACGGAAGCGAAGCAGTCATACCCGTGGAAATAGGCATTCACTCACTTCGAGTAGCTTACTATGATGCTGGGCAAAACGAATGCACCCTACAAGAAAAGTTGGACTTACTTCCAGAATTGCAGGAATCTGCATCAATACGAATGGCGGCCTATCAGCAACAAATGACCCGGTATCATAACCGAAGGGTTAGAAGCCGAATGTTCAAACCCGGTGAACTGGTGCTACGGAAAGTAGAAACTACCAGTCAACAGCAACCCAGGGGTAGGCTTGCCCCTAATTGGGAAGGTCCGTATCAAGTATGTTCCATAGTTCGACCGGGAACGTACCGATTCAACAATCTATACGGGTCAGCGATACCTAGGACTTGGAACTCGGTAAACCTATGCATATACTATCAATAAGTCTCAATGCTATCCAATAGCTGGGAGGTCTTCCTTAGGCACAACTTAAGAATTTCCTATCGTTTGAAGGGTCTCAGTCGTCCAGATCCTATCGTTCATACGAGCCGTCAATAAGGGATGTAACTCCCCGGTCGGGTGGATGCGGCCCACAACTTAAGAATTTCCTATCGTTCGAAGGGTCTCAATTGCCCAACTCCTATCGTTCGTACGCATTGTCAATAAGGGATGTAACTTCCTAGACGGGTAGACGCGGCCAATAACTTATGAATTTCCAATCGTTCGGTGAGTTTCAATCGCCCAACGCCTATCGTTCGTATGCGTCTTCAATAAGAGATGTAACCCCCCGGACGGGTGGACGCAGTCTACAACTTAAGAATTTCGTATCGTTTGGAGGGTCTTAGTCGCCCAACACTTATCGTTCGTACGCATCGTCAATAAGGGATGTAACTCCCTGGAAGGGTGGACGCAGCCTACAACTTTAGAATTTCCTATCGTTCGGAGAGTCTCAGTCGTCCAGCTCCTATCGTTCGTATGTGTCGTCAATAAGGGATATAACTCTCCGAACAGGTGGACGTGGCCCACAACTTAAGCTTTTTCTATCATTCGGAGGGTTTCAATCACCCAGTTCCTATCATTCGTATGCGTCGTTAATAAAGGATGTAACTCCCCGGACAGATAGACGCAGCCTACAATTTAAGAATTTCCTATCGTTCGGAGGGTCTCAGTCGTCCAACTCCTGTCATTCGAATGTATTGTCAATAAGGGACATAACTCCCCGAGGGAATGAACACGACCCATCTTTTCAGAGAGCTCGTATCATTCAGAAGGTCTTAGTCGCCCGACCACTGTCCTATTACTCACGCAAAGATTTTCCCCGAACGGGAAGACATGACTCTCGAATCCCACCGACTGAACACCAAGCAGTCTGGAAAGCCGATGCTACCCGGTCGCTTAGCCTGAAGTTAAAATGGGAAGCGGATCTACTCTAACGGAGAAATCATATCGTGATGCAAGAAATTAAAAAAAAAAAAAGCAAAAGTAAGACTCGAGTAAGTAAAAAGCAATCCTTTCACTCTTATGTGAAGAAATACATCAAGATATATGAACAAGCCGTTAAGTCCGACTAATTACACCAAGGGGAATATACAGAAAGATCCATCTCGTCAGGCTATTGATTCACCTGAAGAGGAAGAACACAATCCCTACACTGGACAATACAAAAACAATGAGTGCTAGGGACAAGAAGAGACGAGCTCGGATTTTGTCCCACCAAAGTGACTCGAACTCGACCTACCCATCCAAAAAGCAGTATGAAAAACACTCCCACCGTGCCTAGATGGCGAGGACCAACCGAAGAAGGCCATGCAAGACAGTACAAGATGTACCCCCTCGGTGGCAAGGAATCAGATTATGCTAACCAAAGTGGATGGTTAACATAATGAGATCCCATTCCAGTAGTCCTCTTCTTTAATGAGATCTCATTCCAGCAAAAGTCACCTCGCTCAAGGAACATTGCACGCTACAACACCTCGCAAATAGACCCTTGGAAAGGATCATTTTCAACCAAGCGACCATGAAGGAGGAGTATCAATTCTCTACGAAAAAAAGTGGATGCACATCATGGCTATTTATAACAGTGAAAAGAAGAAGCCTTAATTAATTCAGGGAAGATGAAACGGATCAACACAAACACAAGTCATAAATGTCGGAGTAAATGGCCTTTGTTTCCCTATGAAGAAAGTCGTATCTGATAAGACATACCCGCGTTCCTAACCTATAAAAGGAGCGAATCAGAATGGACCGAGCGTCCCTATACATTTATGACGTACAAAACACGCTTCACAGACCTTTACTTATGACTTTTCTTCCAAGAAAGCCATAAGTTGGGGGCATATGATAGGTCGAGATTTAAATGCAATCATCATCTGAAGGGTCTAAGTCGTCCGGATCAATCTATCGAAAGGTCTCAGTTGCCCAGACCTCCCAGACGATAGGGCCTCAGTCGCTCGGATCCACCGAACGATACTTACCGAGCGAAAGCAGTCGCCCCGATCGGGCAAACAAATAGCAGCATACCAATCGGACGAATCCCAATTGACCCTTTATTGATCAAGCAACCAAACGATAGGCAACACCCCTAACGATTCTAAATGAAGATAAGAACTTCCTTAATTTCAGTTTCCTATTTCATAACGGCATATCCCGAATCTTTCAAATAAGGAAAGCACCCCTCTTTAAAATGGTACTTCCTCCGATAAATGGGGATCATAATCAACTCATGGAATTAACTCCCGAGATTCCCGAATCGGTTCGATAAAGAAGGTAGGGTTGAAGTCCCTCGACGGCGTACGTCTTTCAAAGGTATAAATCATCCCTAAAGATCTCAGAACCAGGTACACGCTCTAGGAGGCGATTTTTACAGGTATATCCACCCATTGACGGCTACTGTTTGAGTCAAGAAGGAGCTGATATTTGTGGAGTCATAACTAACCTCCAACATCGTCAAAACCTAACTAAATACATATAGGATTAAAAAAATAATAAATTAAAACACTTTATGGCGTTTTTTTTTTTTTTTCATTTTTTTGGTTTCTTGTTTCGTTTCTACTTAGAGAGGGATTGTTTCTCAAATATATCTTGGCATCTTCCTACCAATAATCATAATAAAGAATTACTCAGCCAAAGAAAAGAAAGTCAAATAATTTATTATTATGAGAACTTACAGCCATTCATGTATAGACGCGATTAGGGATTTTTGTTGCATGCTCAAAACAAGGTGAATGAATGTCTGCAATCCAAGTAAGAGCACAGCACTATGATTAAGATGAATGAGAGCCCATAAACCAATGAGACGTAAGGAAGAAGAGATAAAAAGAAAATGTGAATTAGGCAAAGAAAATTATATGTAAAAAAAAAATTATGTAAAGAAAAAACTTGGATTTAAAGATTAAAATAAGAAGAGGATTATTCTTTCTTTTTATTGGTTAGAAAAATCAGTCAAAACATATGTAGATTAATTGTCACGTATATATTTGGTCTATTTACTCCGAAAACTATTTGCTTTACGTAATATTACTCAGAATATATTATCTTAAGAGTTATGTGTTCTCTGTCAAATATTGCACTTGTAATTTTTTTTTCCCATTAGAATTTTCATGCAGCATCGGCCATGTCATTAAGAAAAGAATGTGGGATCTCCTAAATCCTAATCGGAATGCATTGCAATGGGAAAAATCAATAGACAAAGGTGGAAGAATAGAATTATGCGATTTGTAATGCGATGATGATAATATCTTTCTCAAAGCACACGTAGCAATGACAATCTTTATGATTAATGGACTGACGCAGCCTCGTGACTTCATCATATATATATATATATATACATATATATGAGACCAATCGTATTCTATATAATTATTGAATAAATTTAAATTATTATTTAAAATCGAATATATTCTGTTAAAAGTAGCCATTGAATACACAATCATAAATCTAGTACAAAATATGAAATTATTAATATCATTTATATTTTAGCTTTTGGGGAATTGAGGAGTAAGAACCACAAAGAGAAGGATAAAAATATGCCCCATTATACAATTATGGGTAGCTTTTTGAAATGCGAAAGCTTTTGTTTTTGAATCGGATATGAAGGGTCCAAATTTGATGTGATACATCCCCCCCTCATGCCTAAAGCTATCTTTGATCCTCACTCAACTCTGCCACTCTGATGGCCATCAAAATCAAAATTCATTTTTCATTTAATTAGTAATATTATTTACATTGAAAAAAATTAATATTTAAAATAATAAAATCAGATATTTTATTATGTGTGTTTTGAATAATCGACCGCAAATACATTTACTTTTGAATATATTTTCCATGAAAATAACTCTTTTCTCAACTAGGATTAGTTTGGACATCACCTTCATGTTGATTGCTCAAAAATTTCAATTATATAGATCTAAAACTTGAATTATTTTTTTTTTAATAATTTGTGTGTCTTTATTAGTTGGTTTTATGCACAAGAAAAAATTTATTACCCTTTTATAACACAAAGATAAAGCAAAAAAATAAAGAAAAATCTCTTTTATCGATCTTAATAATTAAAATAATTGCACATTAATCTTCGGATTTAAAAGAGATACTCAAAGCATACGCCATGGAACACTTTAAAATCTATTTTAAGTATAGTTAAATCCTAATTTGTGACTAAGGAGGGGAAATTTAACCAAATCAGCTCACGTGATTTGAGTGCATGCACCCATAAAAGCATCTTCCATTCCCTTCCAATATTTTAATTTAATTTTCTTGCCTAAACAAAGCTTGAGGAATATCATCATCTCAACAACTATAAAAGCCTTTCTTCACGTACCCCAAACCACAAACCTATCTCTTCTCCCAACTCTCATAAAGCTCTTTCCACTAGAACCTCTATAATGGCTTCTAAGGCTATGATTCAAGCCTCTCTTCGACATACAAGGTTGGTCTTCTTCTTTCTATTGTTTTCTTTTTTGTTCTCTCTTTTGGGTTGTCTCTAAAATTTGGAATTGTGGTTTGTTGTAGACGGAGATCATACTCAGTTTCTGCAATGGAGAACATGACGACACCGGCTCCTATGATGGGAAAGGCATCCGGATTGACTAGTGGTGGAGATGCTCCATTGAAGGAAACTAAAACCTTTTGGATGAGAGATCCAAAGACCGGCAATTGGATTCCAGAGAGCCACTTTGATGTCATTGATGTTGTTGAGCTTAGAAAGAAATTCCTTTCCAAGGGAGGAAAACGATGAACAATGTGACTCTCTTTGGTGCTTGCCCACTTTAGTTACTCTATATGCTAAGAAAACTCATTATAGTGATGCTTAAAGAGAATGTATCGCCTCTTTGATCCAAGACTTTACTACGTTGTCATACCACTCTTGAAGGAAGTACAACGTTTTGATTGTTTCTTAAAAGAATTCCATCTTGTGCACAATCATCACAATATAGAGAATAATTTGTATCATACAACATAAACGTAGAACCAAGCGTGTTCAATAATGGAATATTACTCTCACTTTTCAGGAAAATTTGAAAAAGGAACATGGGAAATAAACTTGGTGTTCAAAATATATATAACTTTTTTACAAAATGGAAAAAGAAAAAGGTCTTTTTATTTTTTATTTCTTCCAAAACAAAAAGCTTCATCTTGGGAAACATGCAACAGATATTTTGTATAATTTTTCACTAACTAAAGATCAATGGAAAACACTTTCCCCACAAGCTCTCCAAATTCTGCTTTTCATTTGAAAAATGTACTGAAATTATGCAAAATGTTGGAAAATGAGAATTGAAAAAGAAATAAAAAAGTTAAAATTGAAAAATGAAAAATAATTTCTATTACCGAATAAATTTTAGGTTTCTTAGAACTCGATGTGGTGCAGTTTCAATAAAGTAATAAAGATATGATCCAATCAGAACATGATTTTAATTAAAAATCATTTTTCATAATTTATTTCTTACCAATCATCTTTTGGATCCTATACCACAATAGCAAACTTCATCCTTTTGTTTCACTACTTGTGGGAGGGCTAATTTTAAAGTTAACCTATCACAAGATAGGGTAGGAGGAAAGGCCTTTTGATAGTAAGACCTATTCTTTCAACTTGAGTCATATTCTTGTCTTGATAATTTTGATGTAGAAAGGATCTCATATGCTTTATGTTTTGCTTGCTAAGCGTTGATTATTGATTGCTTGACCCTTTTGCACTTTCTTCCTCCTTTTGACACGTATTGTCCAATTGCTCTTGGTTTTGTTCTTGGTCGTCTAAAGAAGATTCACATAAAATAATATCAAGATATAATATATAGTTACCACTACAAAATTAAAACATTATAATGACGGTAATATTTATTGTTGGTGAGTTTTAGTAATGATTTTTTGTGTCCTATAGCAATACTTTTGATGAAATCGTTAGGAAATATATATATTTTACGACGGTATAAAATTATTTGTTAGAAAAGTTTAGCAATCGTCAGTAAAATTAGCACAACCATCCGTAAAAAGCGATATTGAATTATTATGGTTATTACTCGTGGTCAGTAAATATGAAAATTTTAGATACAATTCGAAAATAGTCACTATATGATTGTTTTTACTATCTACCTAACCATACTATCTGAATAAATTTTACATTTATACTAACTTATACATTATATAGCCTTTAAAAACTATGTTTAATACAAATGCTTATCATTTATGATCAGTAAATATGGTAGAGTTTTAGGGACAGTTTAAAAACAGTTTCAATATGATTATTTTTACTATCTACTTAAATATACCATCTTCATAAATGCAACATAATTTTGACGGTTATTATTTGTGGTCAGTAAATATAGCAAAATTTTAGAGACAGTTAGAAAAGTGTCTCTATATGACTCTTCTTTACTATCTAATTAACTATATCGTCCGCATAACTTCTAAATCTATACTAACCCTTATATTGTATAGTCTTTAAAGAATATATTTAATTCTGACGCTTATCATTTGTGGTCAGTAAATATGACAGAATTTTAGTGACGGTTTGAAAATAGTCTCAATTTGACTCCTTTTACTGTCTACTTAAATATACTGGTTTCATAAATTTTATTCAATTCTGACGGTTATTATCTGTGGTCAGTAGATATGACAGAGTTTTAAAGACAGTATTAAAAACTATCTCTATAAGTATTATATATTTATATATTACATATTACTATTTGTTACAATATATTACTACTATATATTAATTACAACTAATATTATATTATATATTTTTGATTCATATATTAATATATCCATTATTACTATTAACATTATACATTACTATTATATATTAATATTATATTTTACTATTATATATTTATATTATATATTACATATTGTTTTATTATTTTACAATATTTTATATTATACACCGTAATAATAATATATATTAATATTAAATATTATTACTATTTATTAATATATATTACTATTACTATTGCTAATTGTGATATATTACTTTAATATTAAATATTATCACCATTTATTACTATATATTACTGTTGTTTTTTCTGATTACTATATATATTAATATATACAAACATGTAAATATTATTACTATATACAAATATATAAATATTAGTATCAATGCAGAGCAAGAAAACTGGTGCCCGCGGCCATGTGCGGGTGCCCGCGCATAAGAGGTGGCAAGGCGCCGTGCACATGGGTCGGCCGCTTCAACAAGGGCGCCCATGCACCGGTTTACTATGTATTTTGTATTATATATATTATAATATTAGTGTTATAATACTAATATATATATAATACTAATATATAATACTAAAATATATATATATATAGTAATACATATGTGGTATTAGTATTATATTACTACAAATTACTATAAATTTTTTTAATTACTTATTAAATTATAATATATCTTTCATATTGTTATTAAATTATGACTATATAGTACATCATTATATATTATTATATATTATTATATATTACTATATACTACTATATTATATTATTATATTAATATTGTTACTATATATATTGATATATCAGTATATATATTATATTATTACAAATTATAGTATATTTTTTAATTACTCGTATATAATTTTATAATTATTTATTAAATTATAACTAAATTGTACTCTATATATATATTACTATAGATCATTATATATTATTATATGTTATAATATATAACTATATATTATATATATGGTATTTTATATTACAAATATATTAATTACAATATATTTTTTAATTACTTGTTGAATTATAATATATTTTTATAATTATTTATTAAATTATAACTATATAGTACTATACATATATATATATATTACTATAGATCACTATATATTATTATATATTACAATATATTACTATATACTACATATTTTATATATATGATGTTTTCTATTACTAATATATTATTATAATTACTATATATTATATATTGTTATATTATATATCATTATATTATATACTATATTAGGCATTAGTATTATATTATATAGTACTATATATTAATATTATATATTACTTATATTACTGTTATTTCATACTATTATGTTATTATATTAATATTATTACTGTATATTATTATATATGATGTTAAAAATATAATTTTTTAATTACTTATTTAATTATAGTTGGTTTTTTAAAAAATTAATTAAATTATAACTATATATATTAATACTTATTACTATACATCACTATATATTATTATATATTACTATATATTACTATATATCACTATATATCATTATATATTACTATTTATTACTATATACTACTATATATTAATATATATTACTATATATTACTAATATATCTTGTATTATATATTAATATATTATATTATAACAACAACAACAACAATAAGCTAGGTCTTCTATCCTAAAATTTGGAGTCGACCATATGAGAGACAAGTATTAAAAAAAAAAAAATTTAGTTCGTGCGGATTCTTCTACGCCACTTATTCCTATCGAAAATCATCCGCTCAACTAAATTCATTACTATCATATCTTTACGAATGCATTGCATCCAAGTTTTTAAAGATCTACCTCTATATTTTATCAAATCTCTCATATCTAAGTTCTCTACCTTTCTATCAGGTGCGTCTTTAGGCTTTCGCTGCACATGCCCAAACCATCTCAGATAGTATTCTCGCATCTTATCTACAATTGAACTAACTCCTAATTTATTACGTATTTTATCATTTCTAATTCTATCCTTTCTAGTTTTGCCACACATCCACCTAAATATTCTCATTTCAGCTACAACCACTTTTTGCTGTTGTTGATGTTTAATGACCCAACATTCAGTGTCATATAATAGATCAGGTCTCACTGCAGTCCTATAGAATTTTCCCTTTAAATGTAATGGTATCGTGCGATCACAGAACACTCTGAATGTTTTTCTCCATTTCATCCAATTCATTTGAATTCTATTATTGATATCCCCATCTATATGACCATCATTTTGGATAATAGAATCAAGATATCTAAACCGTTCGCTTTTTGGGACTTCTTTTCCTTCTAATCTAATCGTTTCTTCATTATCCTGATTGTTATCACTAAACTTACATCTCATATACTCAGTTTTAGATCTACTCAATCTAAATCCTTTAGATTCTAACGTGTCCCTCCATAATTCTAATTTAGTACTGATACCCTCTCTAGTTTCATCAACTAAAACTATATCATCTGCGAAGAGCATACACCATGGTATTTCATCTTGAATATTTTTTGTGATTTCATCTATCACTATTGTAAATAGTAAATGACTCAATGTCGAACCTTGATGGAGTCCAATATTAATAGGAAAGCTATCGCTCAACCCCCCGTAAGTCCTTACATTTGTCACTATTCTTTCATACATATTTCTAATAAGGTTAATATATTTCAAAGAGATCTCTTTCCTCATGAGCATCCACCACAACACGTCTCTAAGGACCCTATCATATGCTTTTTCAAGGTCAATGAATACCATATGTAGATCTCTTTTTTGGGATCTAAATGTCTCCATCAACTGTCTTAACAAGTGAATTGTTTCAGTGGTGAATCGTCCTAGCATAAATCCAAATTGATTTTGAGATACACTTATCTCTCATCTCAATCTATGCTCTATCACTCTCTCCCATAACTTTATCCTATGAATCATGAGTTTAATTCCTCTATAGTTTGAGCAATCTTATATGTCTCATTTATTCTTATATAACGGGACAATTGTGCTCTCTCTCCATGGGTGAGGTATTTTCTTTATTTGTCAAATTTTGTTAAAAAGACTCGTTAACATTGTTACTCCAAATTCTCCCAAACATTTTCACACATCGATAGGGATGCCATAAGGTCCTAAGGCTTTGTTATTTCTCATTCTTTTTATGACTTCCTTTACTTCGTGGGAATGAATTTTACGTTTAAAATCACTATTAATCTATTTTATAGATATCTCTATGTTTTCTATATTTACTATACTCTCAACAATAAATAAGTTATTAAAATATTCCCTCCATCTCTTTCTTATATCCTCATTTCTTACAAGTGTACTATTTATTTCACTTTTAATACATCTAATCTCATTTAAATATATTATATTATAACAAATATTATTATGCATTAGTATTATATTATATATTATTATAATTAATATTATATACAATATAGTATTATATTTTATATTATTGTATTATATATTATCATATTATATTATAACGCATTAGTATTAGATTATATACCACTATATATTAATATTATATGTTATATATTATTATTATATATTATATTAGTATATATATATATGTTGTATTAGTATTGTATTATTACAAATTACAACATAATTTTTTAATTATTTATTAAATTATAATATATATTTTAATTATTAGAAAAAAAAGGAATTAGAAAAAAAAATTTTGAAATGTCAGACCCCAACGCCCACGCAAGGGGGCCTGGTGCTTGGCCCCAGGCATGGGCACCCGCCCCCCAGGCACGGGCGCCGACCGGGGGCTTGGCGCCCACGCCACAGGGGCTGGCGCCCTCCCTCAACATGGGCTCCACCCATACACTATATATATTTTTATTATATATATTATAATACTATATATATAATTAATATATAATTCTAAAATATATATTATTATATTATATATTGTCGTATTATATATTAGTATAATATTTAAAATAGGCAAGATTATCAATATTATATAGTTTATATGAAAAAAATCTAATTCCAAAATTAATTATTATTATTATTTTATTTTGTACAAATTTTAAAAAATAACTAACAATAATAATTTTAATTAATAATTTTTTGGCACAAAAATTGATGCCAAAAATATATTTTACTTCTTTAATTTTAATTTATATGCTACTAATTTTTGGGCACCATTCTTGGCGGGTAAAATAAAAGTAAGCGGGAGACAATTTTTAAAATTGGCAGGTTTTGAGGTTATTTATGAAAATAAGACGGTCAATATCAGTTAAAACCATCAAATCTCTCTCATTCCCTCGAAAGCTCACCCTTTCTCCCTAAACTCTCAAAATCCATAAAAAAATTATCACTCAACCAAATATACTTTCAACAAAAACTTTCATTCAACCAAAATCTATACTATATTTTTAATATCCAGACCTATCAAAACTCTCACTTTATAAGTAGATCTTATCTCATAAGAAAATTAGATTTTGATGATAAAATTTTAATTTGGAAATAATCTAATAATAAATTTTAAATTAAGTGGCTACTATAACTTTATTTTATATTTTAAGTTACTTAATCTAGTTAAAATTGCAAAAATTGTATGAAATTCCATGAAAAAATTTTGTAAAAATTATATAAAATGTTGTACAATCTAAAGAGAAGACATCTGACCGACTAAAAGTATGAAAAATATGGGGCATGTGTAAAACTAAAATAGGAAAGGATTGTAATGAAAAAAATGCAGGTAAAGAGTGTGAAAAAAATTTGGGTAATGAAGAAAGTGCGGATTAAAAGTGTAAAACAAATCACGAAAAAAAGACGGATTTTGAAATTATCTCTAAAAATCTAATTCCAAATATATTATATTAATTTCAAAACTTTTCTTTTTCTCAAAACTCTCAAAATCAGTAAAAATTTTAAATCAACCAATAAATTTTCAAATCTCATTTTTAACTCAACTTTCACTACACTTTAAATACCATCTACCATGCGAATGAGTATTTTAAATATTTTAAATATTTTTAGTAACTATTTTTAACAAAATGTGTGGTCCTTTTAATATTACAGAAAATTATAAATATTAATCTTGAAAATGGAGATGGAGGAGATGAATTAATACACATGAATGAAGATGATGATATTGATAGAGTGGGATGGGATACGTATACATATGAAATGTAATGTAATGTGATGATGAGGTTGATAGAATAGGATGGGATGCGTATACGTGACATTTCATTTATGTGATCATTAATTTATTTTTTTTATTTTTATTTTACTTCATAATAATATAATATAATGTAGAAGTAATAATAATTCTGATATAATAACAAGTGGTAATAAGTGATAATAAGAGATAATAATGAATGATATAAAGTGATATTATTTTATTGATATGGTTATAATACATGTGTGATAACAAGTGATAATACGATGAATGATATGTAGTGATGATGGTAACAAGTGATAATAATATGGTAACAAATAATAACAGAGCGATATGTCCATAATGGATGGTAACAAATGATAAATCATAATAATAAGTGATAAATTATGATAATAAGTGATAATAACATATTACATTATCAAATAGTTTAGATAATCATGATTTTATATAACTAATTATGTATATTATATAATATAATGTTAATTAATATTAATTATCAATGAAAATTAAAAAATAAAGAATTAATATTAATTATCACACACGGGATTGGCGCCCACCTCCATCCGTGATGATAATATTTTTTGTGATCGAAGTGAACATTTTTGGTTTCATATAGTAACTTTTTTGCGCGTGCAATAATATTGTGATAACAAACAATAAAATTGTGTTAACCGATAATATAAAGTAGTAATTTATATTAATACAAGTGGTAATCTGACAATAAAAGCCAATAACTTGTCTCAACATTTGTGATAACCTACGATAAAAGATAATAATATTTCCTAACACTTGTAGTAGTAACCAATGATACAAGATAATAATTTATTCTAACACATGTGAACCACTAGTAATTTATATTCCGATGATGCTAATAGTAATATTGTGTAAGTTACACGTGGTAATATATGATAACATATAGTAATGTAACATGTAACATATGGAGACTGGCATCCGTCCCCAATATACGGGTGCCCGCGCAATAGGGGGGCTGGTGTCCGCTCCCATGCGCGAGCGCCTGCGCAAGCGGGGGCCTGGCGCTCGCCCCCATACGTGGGCACCCGCCCTAGCAGGGGCCTTGTGCCCACCCATACGCAGGTGCTCGCCCAAGCGGGGGCCTGCGTCTAACCCCATACACGCGGGCGTCCGCCTACACAGATCATTGGTACTCGCATTTTAGTAACCCATGATAAAGTAATAACATTTCGTAACATATAGTAACCGATGATAAGATTAGTATTTCTTAATTCAATGGTAACTGTGTCGTAATTCAATGGTAACCATATCGTAACACATGGTAATCGATGATAAAATTAGTAACATTTCCTAATTCAATGATAACCGATGATGAAAGTAATAATATCTCATAACACATAATAACCGATGATAATTAGTAATATTTTCTAACTAAATAGTAACCGATAATGAAAGTAGTAACATCTAGTAACATATGGTAACCGACAATAAAATTAATAATATTTCTTAACTCAATAGTAACCGATGATAAAAGTAATAAATCTCGTAACATATGGTAACCGATAATAAAATCAGTAACTTTTCCTAATTCAATAGTAACCGATAATAAAAGTAGTAACATTTCATAACATATGATAACCGATGATAAAATCAGTAGCATTTCCTAACTAACTGGTAATCGATGATAAATATAATAACATCTCGTAACACACAGTAACCGATCATAAAATCAATAACTTTTCCTCATATAATGGTAACCGACAATAAAAATAATAACATATGTAACCGATAATAATAATCATAATATTCTCTAACACCCTATTAACTGACGATAAAATCACTAATTTTACTAATATTTTTTTACCGTCACAATACATATATAATATGTTACAACGGTTACATAAACCATCAGGATACACCTATCCCGATTGGTGTATACCCAATTGATGGTTCATCTATTAGAGAAAGTGTTACTGATGATTTTAATGTATTTTATTGACGCATTTTGACCGTCTGAATATTATGTTTATTTTGTAGTGTAGAGACAATATCTCCTATGATTTTTACCCCACCATTGAAGAGAAATAATGGATTGAGCTAGATTCATACGTATGAGATTAGTAAGATTGTTTTTGTTTGCGATGATATTCAGAAAAACGTATGATTTTTAACCCCCCCCCCCAGTTTCTCTCTCTTACAGAAGATCTACCGGACAAATTCTAGATTGAATTCAATTCCAAGTCTGATCTCTGTAAAAGAACGAAAAAAAAAAATGCCGCCATGGCGGGTAAAGATATTTAGGACGATCCAATTGATTTTTTTTTTTTTTTTTTTTTAACATCTAGACGGATTCGATTTTCGTTTTGTTACTTTCAATTGATTTTTTTTTTTTTTTTTTTGGTTCAAAATTTATGAAATCTGGTATAATTGAAAGTGTGTGAGCGAGAAGGGGAAAAAAAAGTGATGTAGAAAAATATTAATTTTAATTATTCTTAGTAAGGGTATTTTTAATTATTTGTATTATTTTAACTAAAGTCTTCCATCTTTTAATACGATTAACTATGCAAAGTGTTATTTAATTTTAAAATAGAGAAGATAAAAGGATAATGACCAAAATAAATATTTTTGGAGATAAATTGTTAATTATCTTTTTAAGAAAAAGAAAAATTAAATTTCATATTTTATGGAGAGAAAATTTAAAATCACTCTGTTTAAACAAAAATATGATAAATTAATTAGAGAGAGAAAATGCTAAGTTAGATGATTTTTATAGGGTGAGAAAATTAAGGTGCTTAATTTTAGAGAGAGATAAAAACTAAATTTTATATTTTGAGAGAGAAAATTTAAAATCAATGCGTATACGAAGAGAATGCGATAAATTGATTATTTTAGAGAGTCTGACTTCCTCCTCAAAACCTAACTAAATACATATAGGATTAACAAAAATTAACAAATTAAAACACTTTATATAGTGTGTGCGTGGGGTTTTTTTTGTTTTTTTTATCATTTTTTGGTTTTTTTGTTTCCTTTCCGCTTAGAGAGGGATTGCTTCTCAAATCTAGGCATCTTCCTAGCAATAATCAAGATAAAAGAATTACCCAGCCAAAGAAAAGAAAGGCAAAGAATTTGATATTCAACCATTTAATTTTTTTTTTTTTGGGTTCTGCCTGACTAATTCAGTTCGAGTACTGTGGGGTCTATTAAAGGGTTGACTCTTCTAAATTCTTTTTCTCCATTTTGAAAACTCGACCTCAAGATCTTTTGTTATAAGAGTAGAATGTTCAACCACTTAACTCAAATGGAGAGTTTGACATCTTACCATTTATGTATAGACGCGATTAGGGATTTTTGTTGCATGCTCAAAACAAGGTGAATGGATGTTTGCAATCCAAGTAAGAGCAGAGCCCTACGATTAAGATGAATAGGAGCCCATAAACCAATGAGACGCAAGGAGGAAGAGATAAAAGACAATGTGAACTAGACAAAGAAAATTATATGTAAAAAGAAAAATTAAGAAAAGAAAAAACTTGGATTTAAAGATTAAGATAAGAAAAATATTCTTTATTTTCATTGATCAGAAGAATCGAATAAAATACATCTACGTTAATTGTCAATTGTCATGTATATATTTAATCTATTTAATTCAAAATCTATTTAATTTAATTTATATAATATTACTTCGAATATATTATAAAAAATCCCAATCCTAATGCATTGCAAAGGGAAAAATCAATAGACAAAGGTGGAAGAATATAGAATCATGCAATCTGTAATGCGACAATGATAATATCTTTTATGCTCTCAAAGCACACCTAGCAATGACAATATTTATGATTAATGGACTGACGCAGCCTCGTGACTTCATCATATAAATATATATATATATATATATATATATATATATATATATATATATATCTATGAGACTGACCTTATTTTATCGAAGAAATTTAAATTATTATTTAAAATCGAATATATTCTGTTAAAAGTAGTAATCGAACACATAATCGTAAATCTATGCAATTTGTATAAAATATGAAATTATTAATATCATTTATATTTTAGTTTTTAGGGAATGAAGGAATAAGAATCACAAGAGAAAGATAAAAATATGTCCCATTGTACGAGTATGGGCAGCTTTTTGAAATGCGAAACCTTTTGTTTTTGAATTGGATATGAAGGGTCCAAATTTGATGTGATACTGATACATGCCCCCCCTCAAGCCTAAAGCTATCTTTGATCCTCACTCAACTCAAGTTTCTAGTTGCTACATTGATGGCCATCAAAATTCAAAATTCATTTTTCATTTAATTAATAATATTATTTCCATTGAAAAAAAAAATTAATGATTAAAATAATAAAATCAAATATTTTATTATGTATATTTTGAATAATCGAACGCAAAAACATTTACTTTTGAATATATTTTTCATGAAAATTACTCTTTTCTTAACTAGGATTTGTTTGGACATCACATTCATGTTGACTGCTCAAAATTTTCTATTATATAGATCTAAAATTTGAATTATTTTTTTTATATAATTTGTGTGTCTTGTCCACAAGAAAAAAAAATTATTATCCTTTTATAATAAAAAATAAACCAAAAAATAAAGAAAATTTTCTTTCATCGACCTTAATAATTGAAATAACTGCATATTAATTTTTAGAATTAAAAGAGATATTCAAGGCTTATGATGCATAGAAACTTCTCAATATTAGTGTTTCTCCATTTCGGAAACGTTTTTAGTTTCTAAAACATTTCCGAAACATTTTAATATGTTAAATTAATTCATATTTATATAAAAATTCTTATATTTTTTATAATTATACATTTTTCATATTTTTTAAATTATTTATTTATTTAATTATAATTTTTATTTTTATATTAATTGTCGTATGATTAATAATTATATTTTTTGTCATTTTAGATTTTTTTATTATAAAATATGACTATTCTATTGTTTTTATAAAATAATTAATATTTTTATAAAAATCTTTATATTTTTTATATTTATGTATTTTTTCACATTTATGTATCCTAAATTTTTACAAAATGTCGTTTTGTCGTATCGTTTCGTATCTATTTCTGTTTTCCATTTCTGTTTACATGCAACGTAGTTCAAAGCATATGCCGTGGAACACTTTAAAATCTAATTTAAGTATAGTTAAATCCTAATTTGCGAATAAGGAGGGGGAATTTAACCAAATCATCTCACGTGACTTGAGTGCATGCACCATAAAAGCATCTCCCATTCCCTTCCAATACTTTAATTTAAAATTTTTTTAATTGCCTAAACAAAGCTTGAGGAATATGATCATCTCAACAACTATAAAAGCCTTTCTTCACGTACCGCAAACCACAAACCTATCTCTCCTCCCAACTCTATGGCTTCTAAGGCTATGATTCAAGCCTCTCTTCGACATACAAGGTTGGTCTTCTTCTTTCTATTGTTCTCTTTTTTCTCTTTTTTGGGTTGTCTCTAAAATTTGGAATTGTGGTTTGTTGTAGTCGGAGATCATACTCAGTTGCTGCAATGGAAAACATGAAGACATTGGCGCCTATGATGGGAAAGGCATCTGGATTGACTAGTGGTGGTGATGCTCCATTGAAGAAGACGAAAACCTTTTGGATGAGAGATCCAAAGACCGACAATTGGATTCCAGAGAGCCACTTTGATGTCATTGATGTTGTTGAGCTCAGAAAGAAATTCCTTTCCAAGGGGGGAAAACGTTGAACAATGCGACTCTCTTTGGTGCCTGGCCCCCTTTAGTTACTTTACATGCTAAGAAAACTCAGTATAGTGTTGCTTAAAGAGAATGTATTGTCTCTTTGATCCAAGACTTTACGTTGTTATACCAATCTTGAAGGAAGTACAACTTTTTTATTATTTCTTAAAAGAATTCCATCTTGTGCACAATGGTCACCATATAGTAAATAATTTGTATCATACAATATAAATGTAGAACCGGGGAGTGTTCAATAATATGGAATATCACTCTTACTTTTCAAGAAAAATTGAAAAAGGAACATGGGAAAGAAACTTTGTTCAAAATATAAATTTTTTAAAATATGGAAAAAGAAAAATGATTCTTTTTTTTCCTCAAAAAAGAAAAGCTTCATCTTGGGAAACATGCAAAATATGTTTTCTATAATTTTTCACCAACCAAGGAACAATAGAAAACACTTTCTCCACAAGTTCTCCAAATTCTGCTTTTTGTTTGAAAAATGTAGTGATTTTGCAAAATGAACATGGTTTCGAGTTTTTCATTGGAAAATGAGAATTGAAAAAGAAACAAAAAAGTTAGAGTTGAAAATTGAAAAATAATAACTATTACTAAATAGATTCTAGATTTTTTAGAACTAGATGTGGTGCAGTTTTATTAAAGTAATAAAGTTGTTAATGAGTTATAATTTAACTGGCGCTGTTCCCCTTTCTTTAGAGGTCTCGAGTTCGAGTCTCCCAAATATACTAAAAAATTAAAGTAATAAAGATTTGATCTAATCAAAATATGATTTTAATTAAAAAACATTTTTCATAATTTATTTCTTACCAACCATCCTTTGGAACCTATACCACAATGGCAAACTTCATCCTTTTGTTTCACTACTTGTGGGAGGGCTAAGATAGGGTAGGAGGAAAGGCCTTTTGATAGTAAAGACCTATTCTTTCAACAAGAGTCATATTCTTGTCTTGATAATTTTGATATAGAAAGGATCTCATATGCTTTTATGTTTTGCTTGCAAAGCGTTGATTATGGATTGCCTGACCCTTTTGCACTTTCTTCCTCCTTTTGACACGTATTGTCCAATTGTTCTTGGTTTTGTTCTTCGTCGCGTCTAAAGAAGATTCATATAAAATAATATCAAGATATAATATATAGTTAAGAGACAATCTCCTATGATTTTTACCCCACTACTCAAAAGAAACAATGGGTTTAGCCAGATTCAAACGTTTGAGATTAGTAAGATTGTTTTTGTTTGTTGATGATATTCAAAAAAAGATTTGTTTCATAGAAATCTTCAAAATTTGGAAATTATTTTGAAAGTGAAGAAAACAATTTTTTTCTTCAAAGTTATTGTTTTCCAAGAAAGTATCCTAAGGTGGCATTAAAAGAGAAACGAACGGAGGAGATTTTCCAAAGAATAAAAAAATATATATATAAAAACTTTGGATAAAAAAAATTAGTCATGTCCAAGCTAATTTTGAAAAATCATTTTTTTCTTAGAAAATATAATTTATTATATGACATTTTTTAAGATAATATTTTCTGGCAAACAAATACAAACCTAAATCGGGATATAACTACTTGGAGTTCAATTTATTGTATGTTTTTGAATATTTTTATGACAAATAAGCATTACCATTTTTACAAAAATAAAAGAGAATACACAAAAAAATCCATTGTTATCGGTCCCACTAGTCACTTGTAAAACCAATGATTACTACAACAAATTTATGTTTAAATAATTTTGAAGGAGAATTTTTTATGGGGGTGTTTGGTTAAATCGAATAAAAATCAAGAATCGAATTAAAACGAGTTATTTAAATTAATAAAATAAAAATCGAGGTTTGGAAATGAATCATTCGAAATAAGAGATTCGTGAAAATCAAAATAAAAACATCGGTTTTGGCCCAAACCCATATTCCATTCTCAAATTCTTTGATTTCGATTTCTGAATGCGAACTAAACGTTCTCTTAATAAATCGACAATTTTAATGAATTAACTTATGAATTTTATGCAAAAAACTATTTCACCAATGTTAATAGAACAATTCTAACAAATTATTCTATAATTTAATTTAGTTATGTCAATTGTGCTCCTAATACTAATACATACTGAACCTTAATGTGGTCACTTCAGTTGCCAAAACAGCAATAGAAGCAAGGCGCTACCATAGCGCCTCTTGGTGTCTGCGCAGCACATTTTTCTTTTATTTTGGTGCTTCGTGTGGGAAGAATACTAAAGGTGACTTTTGAAGTCATGTCATTCTACAAATCCCTTTAGAATATCTGTAAAATTTTTAGTCGGTAGAGTTTTATTCAACAGATATTAATCATTTTATTTTTTTTATTTTATAAGAAATAACATGGTCATAATTTTATAAATATCAATAGCTATAAATATTTTTAATAAAAATCTTTTAAATTAAAAAAGAATAATTTGAAAATTGATCTAAATATATTAAAATTATTAAGGGAAGATTTTGCCTGATACAATTGTAAAAGGCCAAAGAATAATTTTTGGAAGTGAATTTTATCTTTCAAATTGTTACTTTCCCATGAAATCGATGTTCCTATTGTCCAGCCAGGAGAGGGTTAAGGCTACATAAGATTAGGGTTTCCCGGACACATGCGTGTTGGATCCAAAAAGGCAATATGGCATGGATGATAATTTTCTCAGCTGTTATGATAGCTCCACAACACAATGTGTGGTAGCGGAAGATTCTCCTCAGATATTTTATCGTTTGGCCTTGTACAATTTGAAGAAAACTTGCTACGACCTGTTTGGAGACAACTGGGGAAGGTTCATTGACCCAAAAGTAAGATATTTTCTGTGGGAAGGGGGGGGAGAGAGAGAGAGAGAGAGAGAGAGATTTCAAAGACATATATTTCAGGATCATCTGTAGAGAGCAACGTTCTAAGATTTCCATTTGAAATACAACAGAAAATGAATCACTTTATTCCTGTAATGCATTTCATGATGAACTTTAAGAACATGTTCTCTTCTCCTCGTTAGATGCAAAATACCAAGTGACTTGGAATCTCAATGCTTTTAGTTAAAAATACAGTTCCCAGTACAGCTGTTTGTGGCTCTCCTATGCAAGAGCTATATCGTTCACCGAATTCATGCTTTTAAGAGAAAAGAAGACCTCAACTAGCTTTTAGAGAGAGAGAGAGAGAGAGAGAGAGAGAACTTAAAAAGAGGGACCACGATTAACCCGTCATGTCCACGTACATGTACGCATCAAGTGTGCCTTTAAACGGGGGGACATCTTAAAAACATTCTAGGATCATTCACTGGGTTGACAGAAAAATAAATTCACTTTATGCCATTCTGAAGGAAAGATTGCTTTTCTTTCACCAATAATCTCCACAAGAGCAAGCCCCGTTTTCAAAATGATGGAACCCATTCCGATCTCTCCCCACAATTTTTCCATGGGTTGACCTTAGCAACAAGCTTTATCATTGAGTGACAATCATGGCATACTCTCGAGTTTGTCACTACCCTTAGTATTGTGCCTAGTTCTGTTGAGATTAGACCATAACAAATTGCTAGCCTCTCCCTATGTATAGCTAAAGACCATTCCATCTCAGGATCTCCAATATCCTGTAAAGCAACCTCGGTAGCTGCAGAGTATCCTTTGGATCTCAACATTTGGTTTATCTCGTCTGGTTTTCTGTAGATGTCTTCACCTTTTGGGTGTCTAAAGTCTCCTACGAGGAATTCATGAAATCTCATTCTTCAATTCAAATGAGCCACAACCTGGTTCTTTTTTTTTGGGGGGGGGGGGTTACAACAACCTGGTTCTTTCTCATAACATTGGATAGAAGCACATATGACCCAGAATCCGCATTCAAACAAAGCTTTTGTGACTCCCCCCCTTTGGTTACGTTGAGATTTTAATCCGAGATCATCGAATCGAAGGAAGTGGTTGTGACAATTAGACTTCTTGGAGACAGCTTTTGTAACTCTGTTCTCCTAATTGGAGATTTCCATGAATCATACAAGCACTAAGCAAACTACACATTTTATGATCTGGTCCAATGTTCAATTCCTCAGTGAACTTAAGCCTCTTCTTCTAGACGGCCCAGACCGCCTAGAAGGTCTACCACACACCCATAATACTCCATTTGTGGTTCAACACCATACTCAATGGTCATGGCATTTAACATTTTAAATGCCAAGTCAAACAAACCACCGTGGGTACATGCATTTAGGAAACTGACAAAAGTAATTTGAGTGAGTTGAAGCCCACTCCTGATTGTTTCCTTAAACTTCTCCATAGCTTCAATACTTCTCCCTTTCATTGCAAGCCCCACAATGATAGAATTTGATGGGATATAATCCAAAGGACTATTAGAGCGATGTCTAAGAACCTAGAGACCCGTACAAGGACTCATACTGATGAGAGATTCATTTTCCCGCTAGAGTGGCCAACAACTTATTGTTGGATTAGCTCTTGATAATGACAATTCAACTAGTTCATAGAAGCGTTCGCCAAGCCCGAACGTAGGTCCTTAGTCGATAAGCAAGTATTCTCTAAGGAATCGATCGAATTGGCTAAAGTTAATATTTGATTAAATCTTACATTGATTTTTTATTTCCTATTTCAATATGAAACGTATTTCTTAAATAAGAAAGGAAAGTTTCAGAATTTAATCGATAAAAGAAGAGATCTCTCTGTATCACCAAACTTTCTAAGTGATAAAAATTACGAATTTTTCAAAATATTTAACTATAGAATTCCGAAATTTTCGAAACTCCTAAAAAGAAAATTAGGGTTACAACACCATGATAATATACGACTCTTGTGGCATCCCGTATAAAAGCCTTCAACACACCAAAGACAAGGTATGCTCTCTGAAACCCCCACTCTTGACACACAAGTCACAGGGAGACCAGCTCTCTCTCTCTCTTGCTCTCTTGCTCAATCTATTTCTTTCCAATTGAAAATCGCTTTTTGATTTGAGTGTCCGAACCTTCCCCGCCGGAATACCCTCTAACAATGTTTTGCAAATCTCAAACCACTTTAACAACTAACCGTTCGAGTCGAAAAAAATCAAATCTGTAAAACTAAAATCCATCTCCAACAGAATTATAAGTGGAAACGTCCCTTTCCTCTATCCTGTTAAACACACCATGCACACTTTGTGCCTTATCAATACTACCGAATACATGTTGATCAAAGGGAACCCAAAATACTATTAACCACATATGAAATAACCCATCTTCCAAGCTTTAATGCACCCAATATTGAACAAGCAGATAAAACACAAACAAGAATAACTCCACTAAAAGTCTCAAGGCGCCAAATCTTCTTTAAGGGCAAGAATGACTTTTAACCACATGGTTTCATCAAAAGTGGCAATCACAGAACATACTTTCTCCAAGGTGATCGATCCAAAACGGGGTCGGAAACCAAGCCACCATTATGACTCACACACCAAATAATTCGCTTCAAATACACATCTGAAGATGGCCCAGCAGTTACAACAAAGATGAGAGAGGTCTAACACAAACATCTGTAGCCACTCCACCCTCTCCTTTTGCCCATATGTTGCAAGGGAAATTTGCCATTATTGCTGAATCTATGTCAAGCATGATAAGCCTTGGGAAGAGGCAACTAGTTGAAAATATTGAGAACATGAGGTGCAAGGGAGCTGCTGGGATGGGCATCGTGCTACAAAAAGATCATATCTAGAAAGCACCCAATAAAATTCAACTATAAAGACTAGCATAAATATAAAAACAAGCAGGCAACTAACTGGTAATCAATATACACGCACATTTCCTTGAATATGTATTACAAAAGAGTTTTCAACTTCAGATCCCCCACAGCAATTCCACATTTTCCTGTAGCAATCAGCAAGAACTACATCCATTGCAAGGCTAGAAAATCGAGAGAAATTTTTTAGCGTTTCAGAGAAGGGGGAAGATGTCAAAATTATGTGGAATGAAGCATAGTAGCAGTTGAGCTAACCACACAATATCTCCATGAATTTAACTTTCTTACTTTTCCATCACAAGCTGTCACAAGACCGGTCAACTGGAAAAGGAAACCAGCTGACGAAACAAAATTGATAACCTGTGGTTGAGTTAAAATGTACAAGGTACAAGAAACGAGTTTTTAGGGCCACTCAAATATGTTTATAAAGTTGCTTTACTTCTACCACCCTCTTTAGGTTCTTGTAGGCCATCATTCTTCATGGAACTTAATTTTCTCCTTTTAGCAAGCAGTCGAGGCCTCAGCTGCAGAGCACATAAATTTGTCAGATTTAGAATAAAAGAATTGCTTCCCGAGTTATTAAATTTTTTTTCCCAAAAAATCTATGCCAGGGTAGAAACTTTATTGGACAGAAGATCCTTGAGAAATAAAAATTAAATTTATCCAATCACATCTTAAGAATAACAAATTTAAGCTGGCAGGACTCTTCCCTACCACCGCCATACCCAACCCATGCCAACTTTATGTGGGACAATGTCAATAAGTAGATGACAAGATAATAGCACCTCCTTGATTCATCTACCACTCTAACCAAGTCATCCTCATACATATCTTTTCATACAAAAGCAAAAATTAAATGCCCAACACCTAGACTATTAACTTTGCTCAAATAAGTACCTAAACATCAACAAAACGTGCTACAAAAGATTGTCTAAACTTTCAATATGCACCCAAAAGCACCCGTTGTCGCTTTAGTTAAAATACCAAATGGTCAATGCTGATGCAAAATAGCCAACGGTGACATGGCATATTTAAACATAATTAGCAATATATAAATAAAAAAAAAAAAACTAACTAGGTTTCTTTAAAAATGAAAATGAAATTATAAGAAAAAATTAGAAATAAAAATAAAATTGGGTGCAATTTCGTCCATTGTTTTCGACTACTGAATCTCTTTTCCGGCCAATATTTGTTGCACCACAGCCAACCGCACCAGCATGTCACAATTCTCAATGCTTTTCTCTACTCTCAATCGCACTACCAGCTTGCCCAAATTTTGGAACCGAATATGGCATTTGCTCAAAGTAATCATCATAATTCATAGAAGAACAATCAAAGTGAAGATGATGTCTAATTTTGGCCACAGGAAAACCCATTATCAAACAGGGTCCCAAGCAGGAAAAAAAAAAAAAAAAAAAAAAAAAAAAAGAACCAACCCAATTCCACTTCATTAAATATGACGAAACACTTCTTCAATTTGTTTTATTCAAATAGCAAAACTAAAGTGAAAACATTCTATGTGGAAAGGTATTGTTATCCATCCTAACAAAACCTTTCCCATAAAATGATTTAAAATTATCATTATATCAACAATGGCTTTAATCAGAAACTTTAGAATTTTTGCCCAACCCCCAAAAAAAAAAAAAAAAGAAAAAAGCACCAAAGGTCTTTGTAGCCTATAAGCACATACCAGAAATGCATCAAAATACACCATAACAGTTCAATAACACTTTCCACTTTACCCAACATACTCCAATATTGTATCTTAATCTACTGCACTTATTTGCATTGCTGTTTCATCAAATCAGGATTTGCATCGCTTCATGACCCAGCAGGAGAGGGGCCTGAGACACAACTAAAAAGGATGCATAAGATGTGCTACCAGAGATTGTAAGATTCTCAGGGTGTTAAAAGGTGGCTTTTGGACATTACAGAACCATGGATGACCAAGTTGAAGCATTGCTTTTCAGGCAGAGATGAGAAGACATAAAATGCAAGGAAGCCATTTAAGCCTCCCCTTAACCACATCAAGGAGCAGAAATCTTTTATAGCTCTCTACTTCCATAAGCCAAAAAGGTTATAGAAGCTAACAACAAAAATGGAAATGGAAAAACCTACCATCTCTATGTACTTCAGTTGCTTCAAAATATCATCTGTTTCCAGCTCCTGAAATAAACAGAACCAAGCAAATGAACCCCTGATCAGAAAATTGGGAAAATTTAAAATAACAAGGTAATTGAACCTCAAGTAAGGATTACAGAAACATCACTAGTAATAATAACTGGGAAAGAAATTTCAACCGCTTTATCCCATGGTTCCGAATGAAAACCAAAAATAATAGGAAAGTAATAATAAAGTACATAATGCACATCAGATACATTTATTATGAGCTTTTCTAAGACAAAAAAGGACGAGCATTTTTCTGCATCATTTGGGGAGAAGAGACATTGATGCTAAGGCAATCAAATTTTGTGGTCCAGATACAAGCGCTGAGTTGTGCGCAAAGAGCTTGCTCAGGTCAGGTTGGTTGTTAAGATCCTGGCGCAGAGTCTAAACGAGGCCTTGCAATAGCTTGAATAAGAGCAGAATTCTTCCCACGTGAAAGTAAGCAGTTATTATACCTCTTTCTTCTTCAGTTCTGCAAAGCAATTTTCTCCAATGGTCCAATTTAAGTGTTGCAGTGCTATTGTAGCTCTTAAATTTTGTTTCCCAGATCTGGGAGATTAATTAAACATTTTTTTTTGCTTCACCAAGGTGCAAGCAGGAAATGTTACCAGCCAGCAATTAGATTCATCAAAACAATGAGAATGCCCGAACCTAAGCCTGATACTGACCAAAGGGACTTTACAAGTCCTCAAACAAAGTTCCAGAATCCATATTTAGACTGCGCCTCTCGAAATATAGCATCCTAACCAATCAAACCTAGCCCATACATAGGACGGAACTCCAAAATATATGACATAATAGTGTCCAAATGTGTCCAACATGGACGGTTGTTGGACACAGCCAGGACATGAGTCTTACACACCGTGTGTCCCCTTTTAATTAATTTTGAAATTATGGACACATTTAGGAAGTGTGATCGGAAACAGCAAGGTTTTTTCATTTTTTTACAATTGAAGGGAACCTAAACAAAATCTTGAAAAGGCTTGCATAAAACAAAACTCAACCAACTCGATAGAAAGAGAGAGGGTGAGGGAGGGAGGGAGGGAGAGAGAAGAAAGGAGGAGAGAAAAAAAAATAAAAAAATAAAAAAATAAGCTATCTTGCTTCCACATGGGAATATTTTTCTGGATGTTCACCTACGATTGGAAAGGAGGGCTCTTGTTCTTTGCTTCCTATGTTCTCTCTTTTCCTCTTCTCTTTCTCTTCCTAGTTAAATTAATTAAAAAAAAAAGAAAAAAGAAAAAAGAAAGCTCTGTAATGTTGATTGCTTGTATCATGTTTAATGGAGTGCTTATTGAGTGCCTTTGTGGGTGTCCAAGTGTGTGTGTGTGTGTTTACGTGAGTGAGTACATGTTTTTATTTATTTATTTTTCTCTCTTTCTCTCTCTCTCATGTGACTTTGGGTGTGAACAAGTGGCAAATCAAAACCATTATGATGTGCAAAGATTTATTAGAACACAAAAATATATTATCAAAATCTATACATTATTTTCTGAGAGTCTCCTAGTAATTTCTTCTATATCCTACATTTTGGAAATTTGATGTGTCCATTGTGTTTCTATTTCCATGCTTGATAGCCTAGCCCTTTATATGACGATAATGAGCAATAGTGGAATGCAATGCACCCCCCGGGGGGGGGGGGGTGGAGATCATTGTGGATTAAAGAAGTGTACTTTACCATATATACCACAAAGGAATTTTCTTAATCAATATATATATGTATACATATTAGTCACAAAAACGAAAATTACAAAACAGTAAGGCACAAACAAAGTGCTTGCACAAAAGCTACATAAAAAATGATTCTATAAAATCAACTATCTCTACAAAAGATTCAAAGGACTTGAAGAAAGAGCTAAGGAAAACATATGGTGTGGCATTTGTGAACATTTGGGTGAATGACTTGACAACATATGTTATCTTCTACAGCACAAACAAAATTAACTCATTAATAAGATGAATACAAGTAAAGCAGAAGGTGATAAATCTGTTCTTCCTGCCATTTGAAGCAAACCTCATTTCATTTCAAAGGAAAAGAAGAAAAATTACAAAAAAAGAAACAAAACAAAACAAAACCTTCCAAAATCATGAGTCCTCTTTCTGTCTTCAATTTTTCTTGTCTGTTGAATGTGGATGTGAGGCTATAGCTGAATGGACAATGAGGCAAAGAAAGGGAGACTAACAAGAACAGAGGAGAAGGGAGGAAGATGAAAGGAGAAGCAAAAGAGGAAACTTAGAAGGTGAGCTGAGAGGAAGAGAGAGGAAGAACAGAGAGAGAGAGAGAGTGGTTGAGAGCCAGGGGGGGGAGAGGATCTCATTGCTAAGGAAACTACTATTCAATTTATTGTAGCTTTTACCTACATTAGGGTGTCAAACAGTTTCTCTATATATATATATTTTTTTTTCTATTTTGATAGAAAAAAGAAATTCATATTGGAGGTGAATAAGAATGTACAATTGACTCAAAGAATAATAAAACTATATTATAGTAGTTCCCAGAAGCAACAGTCCACAAGAAGCATAGAAAACTATCTTATCCCAAAGAAGAGAGGTATCACTACACTGATTTCTGAAAATTCTTGCGTTCCATACTCTCCAAATACACCAAGGAATGGCCAACAAGGCACATTTCCAAAGCCATTGAGAATTCTTCTTCCTTTTAAAATGCCAAAAATTTTGTGAAGAAAGAATTAAGGGATTCCTGAGACTAACCTTGTGATGGAACAAAACAGGGTTTCAGACCTTTTCTTAAATGTTATTACAAGGTCAATTTAACATGTAGGATAAGTGTCCAAGCATAAAATACCTAAAATGCTCTAAAATACTAAGCCTTCAAAGAAAATTAACAAAAGAAAATATAAGCAAAAGTCAAAACAGAGCCGTAAAGTCGGCCAAAGATTATAAATTAGCCCGCAAAATGTTGTATCAAAATATGATCAGTCCCTAGATAATTCCCATGCATGCAGTAATAACTGCAGAGTGCCATGATGGTTCCCATCACAAGGTATATTTCAAAATGAATTACATGCTTGATACTGATCAAATACCCCATTCAGTTTATTGTGCCACTTTGTTATTTTCCTGGTCAAACAAATACACCATGCCACTGATTAATTACCCTTATATTTGCATGTCTTTGTAGCATCCGCTTTTATTTTCTCTCCTTTATTATGATTCTATAGCAGTGACAAAGAGGATTGAGAAGTTTATAAGAGATTTCTTAAAGTGGTTTGGTCGCGAAGATTTTTGTGAGCTGGGAGCATGTTTCCCTGGTAGGTAAATAGCTATGAAGACTCCCCCTAGAACCCTTTTTTTTTTTCTTTTTTTTTGGGTGTAAGATCATCAGAAGCAAATATGAACTCCTATAGAATTGAAGGGAAGCAAAACCAAAATGAAAGTTTCCCATTATAATCCTTGGAAATTCATCTCTTGGCTACATCATATCTTTCTTCTTTTATAATATCATTCAAAGCGGGAGATGGTTCTTGAGCTCTTTGTCAGGAGAATTCTTGGATTCAGGATTCTCCTTGTTCCATCCCCTTTTCCTTAACTCACTCAACTGTCGATGCTTGATTCAGCCCTATCAAAGATTTCTATAATTGGAAGCCGCTTTAGATCTCTCAGACCTTTCCTTTCTTAAGAAATCTTAACAATGGGAAGTTATGGAGTTTTCCTTAATTTCCTTATTACAAGGAAATGAACTTCTCCTGGTGCTCCTTACACCAAAGTTTGGACCACAAGAGAGCTCAAGTAATGGTCCAAAAATGAGTAACAAACTGGTCCAAAAGAGGCGAGAATACTTACCTGGGAAAGTTTAACCCAATCTGGTTAGAATCCAAGCCCAACAGCAAGCCAAGCTTAAGCTCTTCAAGGTTCAAAATCTAGCTCATAAGTGAGTTCAAATGAAGGTCCAAGAAGAGGCCTAGAGACTGGCCCAAAAGTGACCAGAGAATAGGCCTAGGAAAGTGTTCTGGGTTCTGGCCAGATGGTCACTCATTGTCCTGGCCCAGGTAGCAAGGCAGCCCACCTCTGTTCAAGCACTTTGGAGCATTGGGCTACATTATTTCTAGCCCAGAATTTCAAGCTTCATTCTATCCAACATTAGTCCATCTTCTCAAGGTCCAAAGTCTAATCAAGGAGGCCCAAAATGCAAGCTTAGCCTAGGAAAAGCCGAAGAGAAGGCCCATTCTAACTGGCATCACACAACCTCAATGGCTAGCAAAACTAGCTATTAGGATGCTATCCAACGGCTAGAAATTATAGACAACATGCTCTCTTGACTCTCTCCCCCTTTATCTTCTAGCTAGTTCTCCATTTTCCTTATGAATACATGTCTCTTCTTGTCATTTGAAGTATTGAGAGTGTGAGGAAGAATTAGAAATGTAAAGAGAGAATTGTAAAGGCATGGAAAAAAATTGAGTATGGAGAAGATGTTTGAAGGATCAAAGAACTAGAGAACAATCTTCTCTTTAGTTAGAATGTCCTCATCACTTCCCTCTCAATCTCTCATGGTATGTTTTGGAGTAGGATCAAAGAGCTAGAGATTAATCTTCTCTATGATTGGAATTATCTCTTTATCTCTTATGTTCTGGGCATTGCCCATCCTCTCTCTCAATCACTTTTGTAATGGGCATTTGTCCTCTTCACTTGGCAATTGGCCCTCTTATTCTTTGTAATGTTTTCGTTCAAAAATACAAAGAAATTCATTTGTTCTTCCACTGTTGTTGTTCTGGATATTCAGAGTTCTTCATGGACTTAGAGCACTCCCCTCTAGTTTCCTTCATGCTTTCAAACCTTGGGCATCGAGAACCATGTTTGAAAAGGGAGTTTATAATCTCCCACTTTTGGAGATTGAGTCTTAAGAGGTGTCCTGGTTAGAGTAATTGGAGCAATTTTCCCCAGAATTCATCCCTGCATCACACTCTATTTTCCTAGCAGCATACTCTGTTTTTTTGAACAAAGACTCTGTAGTTTCACAGTGCATACCTTTTTCATTCATGCTTCTTTAGCAGTTGTGACTTTGATAAATCTTGGAAATATATTGTCTACCAATACTTGTTGTATGATGTTCATAGCTCGTATGTCTTTCTTGCGATCTTCTTTTAACTTCTTTTGACCTGCTGGAGACAATGCTGATATATCTTATGGAATATTAATTCATCAATCACCATGTCCTACAAGTCTTGTGACAAGAAATGTGTCTTTATCTTGATACTCTAATAATCATAGTTTTTATCAGTAAAACTAGCTAACGGAATGGTTGTGTTGTTTGATGAAGAAGATGCCATGGTTAATTAGTTTAGGAAAGATGTTGAATTTGGTTTATTTGGGTTTACTATCTGATGCCCAAATATTTGATCAACGTGGCTCTGATACCACTATTTATAACACCAAATAGGTGTTAGAGAAATTTCATTGAATTTCCAATGTTCTTTGTAAAAATACTAGGAGAAACCAAATTGTAATTAAAATTTTCAATTTATGCTCCCATATAATTTTCAAAGGATTGAATGGCTTAGTGGTGTAAAGCTTTTTAGAAAATTGGAGTTATTAGGGTCAAATCAACTTAGATGCATGGCCGAGAGATTATTTATTGTATTTATAACTTGTGAGTTATGAGTGGACTTGTATTATTGGTGGATTGGCTTGTTTATGTGGAGTGTGTGAGTGATAAGTGGACTTGTATTGTTGGTAGGTTAGCTCGTGTTAATAGAAATGAAGGGACAAGTCCACTTGTGTACGTGTAGGTCGACTTATGCCATGAAATGTGAAGAACAGGTCCCCTTGTGAGTGTCTGAATCACCTTATAGGCTTAATTTGAGGTTACAAGTCGACTTGTATCATTAACAAGGCACCTTAGTGGATTGCAAAATAGGAATTCTAGGCCTTGATATTGACGGGATGCCTTACACCACTAATGAGTCAACGTAGTTAGTCAGCAGGTTAGGTTTCTGAGGTATTGTATTGATAAGTTGCCTAACCCAGTGTTTGGGTCGACTCAAGGTTTGGAAATTCTAAAATTTCAGGTCACCTTGTCTATGTAAAAATTAAACCTATAGGTCAACCTACTCCCAAGCAAGTCGCCTTGTCGATGTAGACTTTATGCTTATGAGTCGCCTTGTCCATAGTGCAGGATAACTTGCCCTTTCGAACTTTATTGTTTTAAGGGTGAAAAATAACAAAAAATGACACTTAACCTCACCTAAACTCTTGAGTAAGGAAGGACAAGACGGTAACTTTACCTTCCACTATAAATAGGCTTGAAACAAGCTCTAATCTCATTTCTTTTCCTCTCCATCACCTAACTCTCTCTTTTATTTTCTTCTCTCTGTTCGTCTCTCCCTTTCTACATACTCTCTCTCTTCTTCCTCTAAAATCCATCAAAACTCAATCAATCACATAGATTTGGGTCTCCAAACCCTCCAACAAGCACGTAGAGGACCGAAGGTAGAGAGAGAACTAGGTTTTCTAGTGAAAGAAATCTAGGGTTTCGTAGGATTTCAACTTGGAGATGAAAACGACAGTACAAATAGAGGAAATGCTTCTACCTCATCTTGGATTTGCACTATCACTGCTTGTTTTAAAGAATGAGGTTGAGATTTGCGAAAATGTGAAATTGAGGATTTAGGGTTAGGGTTATAAATGTCAAAATTTTGGAAAAATCATGAATGATAATCACACATGGTTGCAATTGGTGTGTGATTGGTGGAAATGAAACATAAATATATGAATTTTGAAAAATTAAGGTTGTGTTAACTTGAGGGAAATCGAAATAACCCTAGTTTTACAAGTGGATTGAATGAGTAATAGATATTTATTGTCTTAAGCATAAGGTATTGGACTCAAGCAAGGGATTGAACATCATTATGGATTGATTAGGAATGTTTACACTCTCAAGAGATAAGTGGATGCATGCTTATAGTTTTAAGTGTAAAAATGTTTTGTAATGATTTTATAAATATTTTAAAAATTGATATTCAAACTGTTTTATAATTATAGAGTGTCCTGGAAGGGAATTTAAAATGAAAAATGCATCCGTGCGTTGAATTGTGAATAATGTGCCATCTTTATTGATTTATGCTGAAAATGACTAGATTGAACTCATGTATTGAGAATTCGTTGAATAATTATTGATACATTTTGATATATGAAGTGATGAATATGAAATGGTGCTGTGCGCATAAGTAATGGTTGTAGTCATTCCTTTCATAGAACGACCCGACGGGGTGTTGTGGTTGGACATTTATTTGATTAAGGAGGTACTACACTGGAGAGGTACTCCGAAGTCCTCCATTTGGACTAGCCTGGTAGCACCCTAGAGGAAACCCGAACTAAAGCCAAGATTGGTGGTAATGTTTATGATTGATGATATGAAAATCTTTCGACGGTTCCACCATTGGTCAGGGTCAAGCCTTTAGTGGAAAAATTTCTGGCAACCTCATGATCTTTCGAAAAACTTGTTGTCATCACTGGATGCATAAAAATTTGTATATTATGATTTGTTGAAATCTTTTTTGGAACCTGATGTTGATGATAAACTTTGATCTCTATGGTTACTATTGAATGATTTTGAGATAAGTGTTTGTTATATCCACAATTATTGCTCATTTATTATCATAACATGTTATACACTTACCGGGTATAGTTCATACTAACCCCTCCTAATTCCATTATTACAGATAAAGTTTAGTTGACACTCATAGTCGCTCAGTATCGGAATTAGAGTGAATGCCTTCACAAACTTCTTTTTTGGTATAGATTTTGTCATTTTCTTTAAGGTATTGATAGATGGACTCGAGAATGACATTTTGTATATAACCTATTTGGAAACTTATTTAACTCTATATTTTGATTTTGGTTGGACTTGTTTATGTATAAAATTTATTGAGGACCCTTAATTTTTTTTTTATGAAGTTCACTTGGGAATTATCTGTTGGTTTTTCTTTTTATCCCTTGAGTAGGAATTTTGTTCTATTGATTGATGATATTGAGTGGTCGGGATGACCTATGGTTTGATTTGAAATTTTGAATGCCTTATGATACCTTAAAACAAGGGGTGGGGTTCGTAAGTATTTTAGAGTAACGCGACAGTTGTCGCGTGCTAGGACTGTGGGTCAAGGCATAATAATTTTATTGGCATCAAAGTTTAGATTTTCAATTTGAGAATGCTTTAAAATGTTTGAAAAGTTTGTCAAGTATTTTAAAAAGGTTCTTAATTATTTTCAGAACCATTTTGGGAAAACTAAATGTCTGAAGTATTTTAAATGATTTCAAATGGCTCCTATAGGTCATAGGGAGTTAGGAATATCATTATTAGGTGGTTAAGTAATTAGTTCTTCACTTAACCCTGTGTACTAAATATAGTTCTCTTTTATAGAACTATACCTCCTAGAAGACGGACGAGGAACCCGAATGAGATTCCTCTGACTCTACCTTCACAACCCGAGGCTACATCATCTTCACATGTACCTCCTCCGACATCGACACACCATGGTCCTCTAACTGGGATCTCTACTCTTCCTATTGCTGCCCTCCAACAAGTGATAGAATGGTGAAGCACCTATGGAGCACAGTTCCAAGCTCTACATCAGACCCCAGTTCCTCTACCTGTATCTCCTCCAATGTCGGCTATCGCACCAAGTGCTCCAGTGGCACCTCCTCCTTCGGTTGTTGTATCAACTAACCACCTTACTATTGAGTTGTCAAAGCTGATCAAAGAAGCGAGGCAACTTGGATATGAAACGTTCTTAAGCACTTGTGATGCCTCAATGGTCAAGGAATGGATTGATCGGATTTAAGAGACTGTCATTGACATGAGGTTGGATGACGAGATGAAATTGTGGGTAGTCATGAAACTATTGGATATAGGTGCCTGAACTTTGTGGGAGAACATGAGGGAAAGACTCCTACTCCTCTCACTTGGGGAGAATTTCTTAGAGTTTTTAAATAAAAGTACTACACACGGTTCTATAGGGATCAAAAGAGAGAGGAATTTTTTAAACTAGCTCAAGGGAATAGGAAGGTCGTGGAATATGAGACCAAATTAAGGGAGCTAGCTACATATAGTCCAAAGTTTGTAAATTCCAAGGAGTCCATTTGTACAAAGTTTGAATCGGGGCTAAATTTAAGTATAAAGGAGAAAATATCGATAACCAAGGGACATACATTTCAAGATGTGTTGGAATTGGCTTTTCGAGTCGAGAAAATGGTGATTGAAAGGAGAAAAGTCAGGGAAAAAAGAGAAAGCTTGAATTCACTTAGAGTTAAGGCTCTAAGAAGAGGGGGCACACGAGCTCCTATAGTAGAGTTTCGGCTTCCAAGTCCGAGGCTCTCCGAAAGGCCAACAATTCTCCAGATTTGGCACTCTTACCTCCAGTATTATGTCTGGGAGTAGGTATGCAGGATCGAAAAAAGAATTCTACCAGAATTGTAACAACCATCACCCCAGACCATGTCCCGAACCTTCGAAGTGTTTCGAATATGGAAAAGTGGGGCATTTCCACAATGCTTGCCCTGAATTGGGTTTAAGTGGGCATGGAGGTCAGATAAGTCATGATCACTCAAGTAGCCCATCAAATACTTGCACCATCGGTTAATATTACTCCACAAATGGGTACCGGGAGTAACACAATGGTCGTCCCTCCTCAATGTTCCCAACAGAGGAATCAAACGAGGATATATGCAATGACAAATGAGAAAGTTCAGAATAAACCGGACATAGTTATAGGTAACTTCTCTTAGATTTAAATTTGATGATTTAGAAATTTTGGATGCAAATAACATGTGATTGTGTGGTTATGATTTTGATTTAAAGGCATTTTGAGGATATTACAAGGTAATGAAGTCGGGGAGATGATTTTGATGTTTTATGATATTTCCTGGTAGTAATGATCACAATATACCTTAATTAAGTATGTTGAATCTATTAAATACTTCAATTTCTGACAAATTACTATCATGGGGTCGACCTGTCGAGGTGATAAGTCGACTTGCTATTGAATTTGGCAATATATGGGTTGACTTGTTAAGGGCCTAAGTTGACTTGCATGTATTGGGTTGTGAGTAATAGGTCTACCTGTTTATTTATGGGTGTGTTCCTTTATGTTACGATATTGATTCTGAGACCATGCATTCAAGGGTCAACTTGGTTCATGGCTGGGTTGACTTGTATTCTAATTCATCCATAGGTCAGGTCGACTTGTATCTAGCCAGGTTGACTCAAATATATTATAGACCTGTGTTTCTGATAGCATGATGCTCAGGTCGACTTGTGGATACCCTTGGTCGACTTATGATCTTGCAGAGTATGATTTCTGAGAGACGCTTTGTTTGGGTCGACTTGTCTTGTTTCTAGGTCGACCCATAGTCT
The DNA here is from genome assembly GCA_037126225.1 of Dillenia turbinata. NCBI lineage: Eukaryota > Viridiplantae > Streptophyta > Magnoliopsida > Dilleniales > Dilleniaceae > Dillenia > Dillenia turbinata. Next base: position 10,517,860 of record JBAMMX010000006.1, read on the forward strand.
CTCAAATAGGCTTCCTAAGTCGACTTGCTTTCTACTCAAGTCGACTTATCCTCTCCTTTCGCCTTGGCAGGTCGACTCATCCAAGAATACAAGTTGACTTGAATATTCAAAGATTGAATTTCAACATATTTTCTAAATTTTAAAACCTCAAATAATTAACCCCAATTGTCTTACTTACATCTAACCATCGTCAAACTTATTTTACTCCATGTTTTGGTTCACTGATTGATAATGTGTTTTATAACTAGGTATGATGAATATTTTTGGGGTTAATGCCTATGTGCTGATTAATATGGGTTTAAATAACTCTTTTGTGAGTACAAAGTTTGCTAAACAATTCAATGGGCTATTGACTTTGCTTGAAGAGTATTTGATAGTTATTACTGCCTTGGAAGAACAAGTGATTAGGAATGCTATGTATAGGGGCAATGAAGTAAAGGTGGGTGATGTGGTTCTTGAGATGAATTTGATTCTGCTAGATATGGTGGACTTCGATGCCATTCTGAGTATGAATTGGCTACAACTCCACCGAGTATCCATGAATTGCTTTACCAAAGAGGTGGAATTTTGTAAAACAGGGTGTCCTCCACTTGTATTCACTGGTGAATGATGGGTTTTGCCGAATTGTGTGATCTCGGCACTAGAAACACGAAGATTGGTGTATAAGAGGTATGAAATCTGCTTGGGCCATATCATCAACACCACGATGGAAAACCAAAACTTGGATAATGTTCCGGTGGTGAAGGAGTTTCCCGATGTCTTTCCGAACCTCTAGTTCGAGAATTTGATTTCGCTATTGATTTGGTTCCTAACACCACTCCAATCTCAATTCCTGCTTATGGAATGGGACCTGCCGAGTTGAAGGAATTAAATATGCAACTCCAAGAATTATTAGAGAAATGGTTCATCTGGACGAGTACCTTACCACAGGACACCTAGCTTTCTTCATGAAAAAAAGGATGGGACCCTTTGATTGTGCATAAACTACTGACAACTTAATAAAGTCACAATCAAGAACAAATATCCTCTTCCAAGAATTGAAGATCTTTTCGATTAACTCCAAGGGGCTAGTGTAGTTTCAAAGATGGATTTGAAATCGGGTTACTACCAATTGAGGATCAAGGACGATGATATCTATAAGATTGTGTTTAGGATACGGTATGGACACTACAAGTTTCTGGTGATGTCCTTCGGTTTGATGAATGCTCCTGTAGATTTTATGGACTTGGTGAATCAAGTCTTTCATTTCTACCTTGACAAGTTTGTCATAGGCTTTATCGATGATATCTTGGTATATTCCAAAAACGATGAAGAGCATTCTGAGCATCTCTGGATAACCTGCAAACTCTAAGGGAAAAACAACTATTCACTAAGTTCTTTAAGTATGAGTTCTAGTTAAGAGAGATTGATTTCTTAGGGCACATTATATCCAGAGATAGGATATTTGTTGACCCGAAGAAAGCAGAGACAATTTTGAAATGGAAGCAACCTAAGAATGTCACTGAGGTAAGAAATTTTCTCAGATTGGCAGGGTATTATTAGAGATTTGTAGAGAGATTCTCCAAAATTACAGCTCCATTGTCCAACTAAACTTAGAAGGGAGTCAAATTTGAGTGAAGTGACAAATGTGAAGAGAGTTTTCAAGAACTAAAAAAAGGACTCATATCTGCACCTATCCTTGCCCTCCCCACTGGTGGTGGTGACTATATGGTGTACAATGATGCCAATAGATAAGGATTAGGATGTGTGTTAATGCAAGAGGATATGGTGATTGCATATGCTTCTCGCCAATTGAAGAAACATGAGTTAAACTACCCCATGCATAACTTAGAGTAAGCCACGATTGTCTTTGCTTTGAAGATTTGGCAACATTACTTGTATGGGGTGACATGTTGAATCTTCACTAACCATAAAAGCCTCAAATATCGCTCACTCATAAAGAACTCAACTTAAGGCAATGAAGATGGTTATAATTAATCAACAATTATGATCTAATAATAGATTACCACCCCAGGAAAGAAAACATAGTCACGGACACATTGAGCCACAAGACTTCTTCCTCTTGCCCAGCGTCTATTGGGAGTTCTTACCTATCTAGTTTGGTCGAACTCCAAGCTTTTGGTGTTGAGCTAGCCCATGATAACCAAGGTACATTTTTGTCCAAATTCAAAGTGGGACCAACGCCGGTAGATCATATTCGGGAGTTTTAAGTGACCGACAAAGAGTTGAAAGAGATAATAGAGAAAATCCACAAGGGTGAAGGTTGTGAATTCAGAATCCAAGATGTCGAGATAGTTATGCATGGGAAACGGATTTGTGTTCCCAATAATAATGATCTTCGGAGAGATATCCTCAAAAAGGTATACTCTTTGGTTTATGCAATGTATCCCGAGAGTACGAAATGTACATGTATCCCAGGAGTACAAAAATGTACCGTACCATCAAAGAAACTTAATGGGGGGTCAGGATTGAAACGGGAGATAGCTGAATTCATAGCCAAGTGCTTGGAAGGTCAACAAATCAAGGCCAAGTATCAAAAGCTAGCCTTTAACTATTACCCATACCCGAGTGAAAATAGGAGCACATTACTATGGATTTCGTAGTGGGATTGCCACGTACAAGAGTCATCATGATGCTATTTGGGTGATAGTAGACTAGCTCACCAAGTCAGCCCATTTCCTTTCAATTTAGAATACCTACTCTTTAGAACGGTCGGCCAAATTGTAAATTGATGAGATCATGGGGCTTTATGGAGTTCCAATGTCTATTGTCTTAGACCGTGATCCTCGATTCACTTCTCAATTTTGGTCAAAACTACAAGAGTCCTTAGGGACTAAGTTAAAGTTTAGTACTGCTTTCCATCCTCAGACAGATGGGCAATCCGAGCGTACTATTTAAACCTTGGAGGACATGTTGAGAGCATGTATCATGGAATTCCAGGGAAGTAGGGATAGACAGCTTCCATTGATCGAATTTGCCTATAATAATAATTATCAGGTGAGCATTGAGATGCCACCCTATGAGGCATTATACGAAAGGAAGTGCCGAATACATTTGTGTTGGGAAGAGATTGGAGAGCAAAAGATTGAAAATGTAGAATTAATAGAAGCAACTAAGGAAAAAGTGAAGATGATCCGGGAAAGAATAAAGACAACTCAAGATCAACAAAAGAGTTATGCCGATAAAAGAAGAAGATCCTTGGAATTTGAGGTCGAAGACATGGTTTTCTTGAAAATATCACCGTGAAAGAGTGTAATTCGATTCCGAGAACGAGGTAATTTGAATCTTCATTACATTGGCCATTTCAAAATCCTTAAGAGGATCGGAGAGGTAGCCTATCGATTGGAGTTACCTTTGGATTTGATGAAAATCCATGATGTATTTCATATCTCAATGTTGAAGAAGTATTTACCGAATCATTCACATGTTTTGAAGACTCTACCAATTAAACTAAAGGAAGACTTGAGTTTTGAAGTTCAACCAATAGCCAATCTTGATCAACAAGTCAAGGGATTGCGGAGCAAGCAAATTCCTATTGTGTCAAATAGAAGAGCGATTGGGTTGAAAAAGAGACTTGGAAACCCGAGAATGTTATGTGGAAACAATACCACCATTTATTTGAAGTATAAATTTATGTTTAAATTTCGAGGATGAAATTTCTTTTTAGAAAGTTAAGTGTTGTAACATCGAAAATTCAATGTTAGAGAAATTTTATTGAATTTCCAATGTTCTTTGTAAAAATACCAGGAGAAAACGGATTGTAATTGAATTTTTTAAATTATTCTCCCATATAATTTTCAAAGGATTGAATGGCTTGGTGGTGTAAAACTTTTTAGGAAATTAAAGTTCTTGGATTCAAATTATCTTAGATGCATGGTCGAGAGATTATTCCTTATATTTATGACTTGTGAGTGATGAGTAAACTTGTATTGTTGATGGGTTGGCTTATATATGTGGAGTGTGTAAGTGATGAGTGAACTTGTATTGTTAGTGGGTTGGCTTGTGTATATGAAGTGTGCGAGTGATAAGTAGACTTGTATTGTTGATGGGTTGGCTTGTATTGATAGAATGAAAGGACAAGTCCACTTGTGTAGGTGTGAGTCGACTTATGCCATAAAATGTAAAGAACAGGTCCCTTTATAAGTGTCCGAATCACCTTATAGGCCTAAATTGAGGTTACAGGTCAACTTGTGCCACTAACAAGGCCCCTTGGTGGATTACAGAATTGGAATTCTGAGCCTTGGTATTGTCGGGTCACCTTGCACCACTTATGACTCGACCTAGTTAGTGAGTAGGTTAGGTTTCTAAGGAATTGTATTAATAGGTCGCCTTGCCCAGTGCTTGGGTCAACTCAAGGTTTGGAAATTCTGAAAATTTAGGTCACCTTGGCCACAAACAGGTCTACTTGTCTATGCAAAAATTGAAACTATAGGTTGACTTGCTCCCAAGCAAGTCATCTTGTCTATGTTGATTTTGTGCTTATGAGTTACCTTGCCTATAGTGTAGGACGACTTGCCCTTTCAAGCTCTATTGTTTTAAGGGTGCAAAATGACAAAGAAGGATACCCAACATCACCTAAACTCTTGAGTAAAGAAGGACAAGATAGTTACTTCACTTTCTACTATAAATAGGCTTAAACCAAGGCCTAATCTCATTTCTTTCCCTCTCCATCACCCGAACTCTCTCTTATTTTCTTCTCTCTATTCGTCTCTCCATTTCTACGTACTCTCTCTCTCTTCCTCCTTTAAAATCCACCAGAACTCAATCAAACCCATAGATTTGGGTCTCCAACCCCCAACAAACACATAAAGGACCAAAGGTAGAGAGAGAATTAGGTTTTCTAGTGAGAGAAATCTAGGGTTTCACAGGATTTCAACTTAGAGACAAAATCGACAGCACGAATAGAGGTAATGCTTCTCCCTCATCTTGGATTTGTGCTATCATTGCCTGTTTTAAAGAATTAGGTTGAGATTTGTGAAAACAAGAAATTAGGGATTTAGGGTTAGGGTTATAAATGTCAAAATTTTGGAAAAATCATGAATGATAGTTGCAATGGGTATGTGATTGGTGGAAATGAAACATAAATTTATGAATCTTGAAAAATCAAGGTTGTGTTAACTTCAAGGAAATCAAAGTAACCCTAGTTTTACAAGTAGATTGAATGAGTAATGGATGTTTATTGTCTTAGGCAAAAGACATTGGACTCAAATAAGGGATTGAACATCATTTTGGATTAGTTTGGAGTGTTTACCCTCTCAAGAGATGTGTGGATGCATACTTATGGTAAGTAAGAAAATGTTTTGTAATGATTTTATAAATATTTTAAAAATTGATATTCAAATTGTTTTATGATTGTGGAGTGTCCCGAAAGGGAATTTGAAATGAAAAATGTATCCATTTGTTGAATTGGGAATAATGTGTCATCTTTATCGATTTTGCTGAATATGACTGGATTAAGCTCATGTATTAAGAATTCATTGAATAATATTTGGCATATTTTGATATAAGAAGTGATAATTATGAAATAGTGCTACATGCATGATTAATGATTATAGACATTCTCTCCACAGAGTGACTTGACAGGGTAATATGGTTGGACATTTATTTGACTGAGGAGATAGCTGTGTTCGAGAGGTACCTCCGAAATTCTCCCTTCGGACTAGCCTGGTAGCACCCTAGGGGAAACCCGAGCCAAATCCAAAATTGGGGGTAATGTTTATGATTGATGCTTTCTAAAGAGATACTAGCAAGTGGACACCGATTTGAACGGTTTGGCCAAGTTTGTCCATGATAGGCACTTCGATTACCCCCTCTCTAGATTGAGACTTGGATTGTTGCTCAATGTCGTCCCTAAGTTCCATAGCGTCAACCAATATAATCTCCTCTTTTCCTTCCAAGGGGACAGTCGATGGATCTAGGTTGCTGCAGAGAGTCGTGATCCCCAAAGGTGTTCTGAACTTGATTCTCATGTGAATAGTGCTTGGTAATGCTTTGAGGCCATCTAAGCTGGGACACCTTAGTATGGCGTCATAAGGGGATGGAAGCTTTACAACGTAAAAAGTGATTCTGGTGGTGGCATGATGAGAAGGTATTTCCAGAGAAACAGTGACTGAGATAATGCCTTCTGGATATACGCAATCGTTGGCAAGGCCTTCAATGGGCCTATCAAGAGGTTGCAGACAAAAGGGGGTAAGACCCATCTGCTAGAAAGCATCCCAAAAGAGAATGTTGTAATCTGTTTTTTGGTCCACAAAGGTCCTCTTAACGAAATAAGAGCTGATTCTGGCCGTGATGATCAACGGATCATTTCCGTTGGTATCTAATCCTTCCAAGTCATCATCATCAAAACTGATTGTGAGTCTAATTCTCTTAATTGAGACCATGGTAAAGAAGGGGAAGGGGTGGGAGTAAGAATTGTTTTGGCTGGGAATCAGTCTGTTTCCACCGACAGTGCCAATCTGTTGGAGGTGGGTCTAGCTCCATAGATGATAGCTCTACTGACTTGAACAAGAGGACTTGATTTCCTGATAATCTCGATCGATGAAACTTGTAAAAGATGACCAAAGGGTGCTCCAGTAGAAGAGGTTAGGACGTTCAAGTCAGAGAGCGATTTTCAGAAGAAAAGAATAGACTGATTGAAGAAAGAAAAAATTCTATTTGAATCATGTGCTCTGTGTGTGGTCAAGAGGACTTACCTAGACGACAAGCGTATAAAGATTATATATCCTTTGGACGTGAGAGTCATGTGTCCGCGGGGTGATAAATTTTCTTCTGAGAGTGTCCCGAGATTTTGAGGAATCATAGCATGAGATACTTAAAAATTGTAAAACCTTATCAATATGGAAAGTTCAGATCATCATGAGGGTCCCTTCCTTAGTCGGCTATGATTGTATATTATCTTTCTATACTTGTGTCTTTATACCATTCTACTGTAGTAAGGTTCTAGAACATTTTACTATTTTTTCTTGATAATTCCATACTTATTTGGACAAAGATATTGTCCAGGGCTTTCCAGAAAATGTATTAAGTTTTAACATATTTATATATTTTCATTGAATCGAAATATTTTTCTATGAAAGCACATGCATAAAAACTAGTTTCACATGAAGACAATGATTCTGCACTGTGTAGACAAGACTATACGAGTACATACACCCTTGATTTAAATATCAAGCTATAACCTTGATGTGCACCAGCTGCCATGGATCATCATGCCAGTACGTAATATTAATGATGATCCTTTCTGCAAGAATAGTTTCATAAATTAAGCGCTGCAGCATTATCCTATATATCCTTGTGTAATGTAAATGCACAAAAAATAATAGCTATGCCACGGGAGAGAAAATAGGGCCCACTATGCTTTTCAAGCATCAAAGGTCATTTTATCATGTCATGGTCTGAACATTGCGTATGGCTATCTCAATCTTAGGATGTTTTTTTATCAGTTGATGTTGGAAGAATGGGATGCGGGTTTGTCCATGAGGTTAAATTCGATCCAAAATCCAAACCCATCCCATTTTAATTTTGAATTTAGGATGGGAGATAAACTTGGGAGGAGTTGGTTTTTTAGATAACCAAACCGACTCCCTCACGTATCTAATATCTCTCTCCCTCACTCTCTCTCTTGTCAACTCCCAAACAGAGAAAAAAAAAAAAAAACCACGATTCTTTGTTTTTTCCTACATGTTCCTAACAAGAACAACACACATGGAATGGTAACGTGGATCCATTTTGTGAGAGAGAAATCTAAAAAGGTTTGTAGAAGAATAATCATTGATTTCACCAAGACATTTGGATCGTGAAATATAAAAAGTGATCCAATTTTGTGACACTTTTTTAATCTAGAATATCCAACTTTTGAAAGAGATAAGTGATACTACCTCAATTCGAATTCTAAAATTTTCGTATGAAAAATATTTTATTGGTTTATATGAAAACCATTTTCGGTATTAGTACATATGTGAGTTGTTTTCTGTCTCATTTGGGTATTTAAAAAATTAAAAATATCATGAATAATGTTAAAGGTTCGTTAATGGTATCTTACAAAATACTTGTTGGAATGCTCTCAATTTAACATAGTAAAATGCTTATGATATGATGATTAAATCTACAAAATTTGGCATTCATCCGATGAATACATTAGAAGATATTACAAAACCTAACCAAAATTTAATATACTAGTAATTTTCAAAATACTATGTTTCATGATATAAAATTTATATGGTTAGATTTTTTTTAAAAAATATTTTCTAACTATATAAAGATTGAAAAAAAAATGATTAAGAATTAAAAGAGTTATGACATTTCAAAATTTCATTTGAATTGTAAAAAAAGAAGATGATGAACAATAACCTCCACGCCAAACCCACTCTCAGCAAGAGAGTGTGAAGCCCAAACCAAAAGTTAGAGATGTCCAATTTGAAAATCGAGACCACCAATGAATTCAAAAATATAAAAAATGGGGGATAGTCAAATTTTGGTGACCATGCACTACCGGGCTTCAAGCACCATTGTGAACGTGTGAGAAGCCATTTTCTGATTTTGTTTTATAACAGTCAAGTTCAACAGCACATGGAAGTATGTGCGTGGTTATTTCTGGTCCTAATGTTCACCAAAATAATTTTTTTTTGATTTTTCTGTGATTTGTAATTCATTTTTCGGGAGTTGAAAATTATATTTATTGATTTTTAAATTAATAAACTATTAGAAAATTATTAAAAATATCATTTTTCAGTCTAAAAAATTCTGAAAAATTTTTATATGAGTCTAAAAAATTATTTTGGATTTTATTGATAATTTTAATTTATTTTCTGGAATTTAAAATTATTATTTATTGATTTATAATCAATAAATTGTTAGAAAATTACAGAAAATCATTTTTCAATCTAGAAAATTCTGAAAAATTTTATATATGTTAAGAAAATTATTTTTCTTAATTTTGGATGCTCAAATGTAAATTTTTTATACATTTTTGATTTTATAGTTATTTTTTATATATGAAAATTTTGTTTTTTAAACATAAAATTAATTAAAAATTGAGCATATTATTTAAAATTGATATTTCTGAATTACTTGTATAATATTATGGTTGGTTTTGTACTTGACCTAATATAGTTCTCATTTTTTAGGGTAATGATAATTTTTGGACGTTATCTTGAAGCTCTTTCGGGGAGAGTTAGAGTATTAAGAAGTCCGGAATATTTGGTAAATTTGGGTCGAGTATTCACTTATAAGATAGACCCATCTCATAGTTTGCCAAATCATTTGAAAATCATGGAATAAAACCATTTGGAACTTTTTGAACTGAGCTATTGATTTGGAGATATTGATGCTGAGATAAGTGATCAGAAATTCATTAATTTTAGGATCACATTAATTAAAATATGAAGGGCTAAGAACAAGGAAATCAAGATGGAGATATAATTATCCCTCAGGATGAACCGTTTTAGCCCATGTGTCATAAAGGGGTTCACTTCTACCGATAGACTTTTAATAGGAAAATTAATATGTTATCTCACACGTATATGCTTTGACGATAGATATTTTCATCTTCATTATTTCATGTGGAAGGTAACTAATCATGCACCATGAAACATGTTTTATGTAAACTTGTGAGTATGGCATGCAAAGTTTCAATTTTAAGTATAAACTGAGAATGTTTGCCTATACGTGTGATTTGAACATTATGAAATAAATACATACTTGTATGATCATGAATACATATGAAAAGATATGTACTTATATCACATGATTTAAATACTTAGTGTATTCAAGTGGGAGCTTTTAGGTTAGAAAAATTTGAGTGATTTTCACATAAAACTTAATGAATTTTGTAGTTTTGAATTAAATTTATAATGGTTATGCATTAGGACCATAGATGATGATTGGGAACCTAGTAAATTTTCGATTCTATATCTAATATTGACCTGTCATGAATATTAATTTTAAAGTACAAAATTGAATATATGATATGAGTATTAGTAATTGTGTCCACCCTCTTAAAAAACCAAACATAGCATCGAAATTTATTATTAGAGACTTGAATAGAAATGACAAAATTGAATAACGTCGATCATGAGATATGATACTATAGAGTATGGAATGTGCTGAAAGAATAAGATACCTTAGAAGGTATCAAGAATGTCATGTAGGACGTTGGTGTGGACGATGTTATCCCATATAGGAGAGAACAAGATACTTACCAAGCGTAGAAAAGGATAAATTCTACTACTCTAGTGACTCTTATTAGTTTCGTGATTAATGACATGATATCCAAGTGTGAACAATATGTGACTGCTCATAACATTTGAGTGTACCTTAAAGAGAAATATAGAGTTATCAGTGACTCGTCTTAGACAGTTGACCATAATATTTGATACCTATAAAAGGTAAAGTGATCACAGTATTAAATAGCATTTGAGGGTTATATCTAATATGATTAGAGAGTGGGAGTGTCACGCCCTAACTCCACCCCCTCATCGGGGCTTCATCGATGACGAACTGTCTCGCTCTCGTTAGAGCTCATTTATTTACATGAATAGCAGAAGTTATACTAAAATAACAGATCTTTCATTTATTTCAATCACTACATAGTACAAAAGTTTTCTATACATGGTAACATAACGGAACTCCTACTAGCGAAGTTATCCACAACAAAACAATTTCTACTAGTTCCTCTAGTTCTCCTCGACTTCTGCTTCTATAGGGTCTGAAAATAATTTTTTGTGTGATATTGACAGCCCAGTGAGGTCCATGTGTGAATGTCTGAAAAAAATTTTATTATAAAATTGTACAATAACGGTTTCATTGTAAATCTTTTGAGAAAAAAAAATTTCAATGCAGTAATGACATGCACAAATAATAATAACAGTAACATATAACAATATAGTATAAGTGACAATTCACTTTCATCTTATCTTTCTATTATGAGAATAGTCTTCTTATCCTTCTTAGGAGGTCCAATTCCGAAAAAATCTATCAGTTTCCCCCGCATTAAGTGGACAATCTTCTATCCACATAATAGGGTGCTACTAATATGTAATTCGACATTTAACAAAGCCCTTGCTTGCTTAAGCAATCTCCATACATATCAGTTTATATAACAATTACAAACAATATATTGATGTAGCAGTAGTAAATTATGGTAACAGTAGTAAATCATGGTAGTAGTAGAAAATTATAGTAGTTATGCATAAAAAAATATATGAATACATAGAACACTCACCTCAAAGAGTTAACTAAGATCTTCTAATCAACTAGGTTATATTTTCCCTTTCATCCGCTTTTATAGAGTAGTACTTTTCTCTTTTTCTCTCTTTCTTTCTCATCCTCTCTCTCTTTCTCTCTCTCTTTCTCTCTCTCTCTCTTTACGGATTCCTTCTAGTTTGGAATGGGAAGGGAAATGAATATTTATAGGTGTTGGAAAAGTGTTAAGTCATCTTCTTATTCACCAATTGCTGACACGTGCTCTCCACGTGTCAGTTATGCTTGACATATGTCCCTTATGTTTTAATTATGCAAGACATGTGTCCTTTATGTTTTAATTATACAAGACATGTATCCTCTATATTTTAATTATGCAAGACACGTGTCTATTATCTTAGTCAGTTGATGTTTATCCATAGGGGAAGATGTTTAAGTCGTGAGTAGAAGTTTATTCACAATTAACTTATTTACATGAAATATCATTTAAGTAAATGAACTTCATTTACTTAAGAATTATACATAAATAAGGAAATACCCCCATTTGAATTCAATAAAAATAGTTTCAAGATCTAATTGCTTAAAAATAAAAAGTCAACTCTCCCTTTCAAGAACAAAACTCAAAATGAATAATTTTTCTGGATTTTATTCGAAGGGCTAATGACTTAGAAAAATTCTACAAAAAATAGGTTTTAACCTATTTGATATATAAAGAACAAGTATTGAGACTTTTCCTTCTTATTTTCTAGACATTTCAGATACCTCATTTTTTGGAGTATTTAATCTCCAGCGAACTGGTAAAATCTATGTTTTTAATATTTCAAATCTTTGATTTCATACTCAATTCATTTGTTTGAATAGTTTCACTAATTTATAATTAATAATGAGTTATTTCTTATAGTTAAATTGGGACATGTGACATTTCTTCCCCCTTAAAAAATTTTGTCCTCGAAACAGAATAGGATACTTTTACCAAATCTTATCTTCAAGTTCCAATATAGCATTTTCCATTTCATGGTTGTTCCAGAGTACTTTTACTAGATGTACTTTCTTTGATCTCAGCCTTTTTTACATCAAATTCTAAAATTTTGACTGGTTTTCCTCATAAGTCAGATATTGACGAAATTAGAGTAGCTAGTAGTCTAGTATATTATCTGGATCGAGTTGATACTTTTGAAATAATGATACATGGAATACATCATAGATTCTAATTAAGGTTGGTGGTAGGGCTAACCGATATGCTACTTTTCCAATTCGTTCTAGTATTTCAAATGGTCCAACATATCTTGGATTCAATTTTTTCCCTTTTTCATGCTGGATAATTCCTTTTGGAGGGGATACCTTAAGAAAAACTTGATCTCACATTTAGAATTCCAAATCTTTTATATGATGATCAACATAACTCTTTTGTCTGCTTTGAGTGACCATCATTCTTTGTCTTATTATTTTAATTTTGTCAAGGGTTTCTTCCATCCATGGTATGGTACTTGATGCAATCATATTTTTTTCCTCCAATTCTATCCCCATAAATTAATGATCAACATTTTCTTCCATATAATGCTTCATAAAGACCCATACCAATCGTAAATTGAAAACTGTTATTGTACGCGAATTTTACAAGCGGTAAATGTTTATCCCAACTTCCTCTGAAATATAAAACACATGCTTGAAGTATATCTTCTAATACTTGAATAGTGTGTTCAAATTGTCATCAATTTAAGGATGAGAATATGTGCTAAACTTTAGTTTGGTACCTAAAAGTTGTTATAGTTGTTTCCAAAATCGAGAAGTAAATCTTGGATCTCAGTTAAAAACGATACTAAGAGGTACTCTATATAATTTAACTATCTCGTCCATATATATCCTATCCAATTTTTCAATAGGATAAGTCATTTTGATTGGCAAGAAGTGAGAGGATTTAGTGAACCTATCTATAATTACCCATGTTGCATCATATCCATTCTTACTTTTTGGTAACCCACAAACAAAGTCTATAGTTATTTCATCCCACTTCTATTCTAGAACTAGTAAGGGTTACAGCAAACCAGATGACTTTTTATGTTTTATTTTAACTTGTTAACAAATCAAACATGTAGAAACATATTTTGCAATATCCCTTATCATATTATTTCACCAATAATGTTCCTTCAAATCCTTATAAATCTTAGTTCCTTTAGGGTGAATAGTATATTTTGAGCAATGGGTTTCTTTCAGGATTTCTTTTGCAAGGCCTCATTTTTAGGTACACATATCCTTCTCCAGAACTTTAACATTCCATTCTCAATTCCCTAATAATCTGACGATTCATTTCTTTCGACTTTTTTCCTAATCTTTTGTAGTTCTTGATCTTGTTCTTTAGCATTCTTGATCCTTGAATATAAATCTATATTGATTTTTATATTAACACCTCTAATTCCTAGATGAGTCTTGATAGGCTTCCAATAGACTAACTGTTCCATCATCTCCCATTTTTTTACCCATACTTTTGCTATCTTCACTTTTCTACTAAGGGCATCTGCGACTTACATTTCTTAGTTCGAAGTTGATGGTACAATCTTAATCATCAAGATATTCTATCCATCTTCTTTGCCTCATTTTAAGTTCTTTTTGAGAACGTAAGTATTTAAGTTCTTATAATCTATAAATATCTCAAAAGTTACTTCATACAAATAATGTCTCCACTTCTTAAGAACAAATATTATAGTAGTTAACTCTAAATTATATGCAGAATAGTTTTGCTCATAGGGTTTCATTTGTCGTGATGCATAAATTATAACCTTTCCTTTTTGCATTAACACACAACCTGATCCTTCTTTGATGCATTGATATACACTACGAACCTATGCTTTCCTTCGGGCAAGGCAAGTATCGGAATAGAGTCTCACAGATATTATAGTTTGAAAGGTAAGTATTGGAGTAGAGTCTACCTATCACAATATCTCTTATCTCCTGTGCTTACATCTGTCTCTCTCCTTTCTTCCATCTTTTTGACTTGATACTCTCTCTACACTGCAGTTGACAGACAATACAATGCAACTAAAGCACTCGGGCATGTCTTTGTTTATTTTTTTATACATTAATCCATCATTTCGCTACAATTTGTTCCTCTCCTCTCCCTCTACATTAACCGAACCTTGGAAAATTTCCATTCACACAATCTACATGCTACTTATAAAAGTTATTTTACAGCCAAGTTGGCAACAGCTTCACAGCGTTTATTCTAATTTCCCTAGCTATTCTTATTTTGGCTTTTGTTGATTTACCATGTAATATAAGTCTATATACTATAAATAATACTTAAAAATAAATGAGGTCTAAGCCTGGTTTTGGTAGTATAAATTGGCATCTTTTTTAGCACTTGATAACAAATATTGTCAAGCTAAAGATCAATGCATTTTGAAAGTTTTAAAGGAAATAGGAATAAAGAAGCATGAATTTGAGCTCTAACATTATTCTTTGGTCCGAAGGCTATTGAAGCTAATCTATTAATGACCTCCATGACAACAATAGTGATTACAAACAATTTATGCTTGGTCTTAAGGCTATTAAATATAAGACCTCGTCTTTCCATGAGATGTATATTAACTAATGTAGATATAAATATTAGAGTATGTTGTGTTTTGGTATATGCCTGTGTGTGTATCTAAGTATTGTAAGTGAAGCCTTTATTCTTACAATATTGGAATATGTTTTGGTGGTTCTTGTTTTGACATATCCAATCATGTGCGAATGAAAATATGGATCCCACTTTGTTGAGGAATTATCTCAGGTCTAGCTATGTATTCTCTTTCCTTTTTTCTAGGAATTTTAGTATAATTTATAATTTTGTATATATAACAAATCGTAAAAGTCGGTGTATCTAGGGGACGGCTGCAATAGGTAAGAAGCTATGGTGGTGGAATGAGAAATTTTAAACTGTCATCCGAACCAAACATGAATGTTATAGAAATCTTAAAATTAAGAGAAATAATGATACATTTAAAAAATACAAAACGACAAAGAAAAAGGTGAAGATGATTATTCATGAATCAAAAAAATAAGGTGTATAATGAATTATACAAAAAACTAGAAACAAAATATTGGGAGAAAGAGATTTACAGAATTGTCAAGTTAAGGGAAATGAAAAGAAAAGATTTAAATGAGGTTCGTTGTATTAAAAGCGAAACCAATAGTATCTTTGTAAAGAATGAGAATATAAGAAAGCGTTTGAGGGATTATTTTGATAATTTCTTCAATGTGCAATACCACAATACCTATAAAAGAAATTAATATGGACTTTAAACATAAAATTTGCTCTTACAAAATAAAAGAAATCTTAAAAAGAACGAAAATTAATAAAGTCATAGGAGCCGATGGCATTCCTATCGAGGTGTGAAAATGTTTAGGTGAACTTAGAATAACAATATTAACGGATTTTTTTAACAAGATATGGCAAACCAAGAAAATGCCACAAACGTGGAGGGACAGTACACTTGTGTCACTATATAAGAACAGAGAAGACATAGAAAATTGCTCAAATTATAGGAAAATTAAATTTGTGAGTTATACTATGAAGTTGTGGCAGTGAGTGATCGAACATAAATTGAGATTAGAGATAATTGTGACTTAAAATCAATTTGGATTTATACAAAGTTGATCTACTACCGAAACAATCCACCTATTAAGACATTTGATAGAGATATTTAAAGTACAAAAGAGAGATTTACATATAGTATTCATTGACCTGAAAAAAAAATATGATAGATTTTCTAGAGACATTGTAGTGGACACTGATAAAGAAAAAAATTCTAGTTAGATACATTAATTTCATCAAAGATATATATGAAGAGTTGTTATCAATGTAAAAACTTACAAGGGTTATAACTGATAGTTTTCCAATTAACATTAGACTTCACTAAGAATAGATATTGAATCTCATCTTTTTTGCAATAGTAATGATGAGATCACAAATAGCATTTAAAATGAAATACCATAGTGTATATTTTTTGCTAATGATATAACGTTGATCAATAAAAGTAGAGAAGGCACTAGTGCGAAATTGGAGTTATGAAGAGAAATACTAGAATCTAGAGGATTTAGATTGAATCGGTCAAAAACTAAGTATGTGAACTGTATTTTTAGTGGTAAATATCAAAATGATAAATAAATGATTAAATTAGAAAGACATGATATACCGAAAAATGAATATTTTAAATATCTAGATCTGTCATTCAAAACGATGTCAATATAAATAGGAATATAAATTATAGAATCCAAGTGAGTTAGATTAAGTAGAGAAAAGTATCTAGAGTTCTTTATGATCGTATAATACAACTGTATTTGAAAGAGAAGTTTTATAAAACTGTAGTAAAACCTACACTACTCTATGGTACCGAATGTTAAGGGCATTAAACAATAATAAGAACAAAAAAGGTTGTTGCAGATATGAGAATGTTAAAGTGGATGTAAGATAAAATTAGAAAAGATAATATTAGAAATGAAGATATTCGTACTAAATTAGGAGCGAACTCGATTGTGGATAAGATGCTAAAATATCATTTGAAATGGTTTGGACATATACAATGAACACTCAAAAACACACAAGTTAGGAAGACCAAGAGTTTAAATATAGGAGATTTAGTCAAAGACGAGGTAAACTGTTAAAAATATGGATGCACTGTATTCGTAAAAATATGATAATTAAGAGGTTAATTAAAGAGATAATTTTAGATAGAAATGAGCAGCGTAAAGAAATTAGATTATTATTTCTCGTATTATAAGTTTAGTCGGATAGAGTGTGTGTATTTCATAATACTATTATTATTATTTTTTCATTATTATTATTATTATTATTATTATTATTATTATTTATTGAAATATCTTATATTTATCTGTTAAGGTCAACCCCAATTATTTTGATATTAAAACTCTAATTATTGTTGTTTTATAACAAATCATAAAAGTGACACAAGTGGGTTTAAACGGGTATATGTATAATAATAATAATAATAATAATAATAATAATAATAATAATAATAAGTGATTTGAATTGAATGACCAAATTTTCAATTTTCACGTGATTGTATCAACCTGAACCAAGTGGTTCGGGTTAATCAAGTATAAACATTCAAAGTTTCACGAATTTCACCAATGGTTGATTTAACCAAAAAATTATAATCAAAATAGTCTATAATGAACATAAAGGGAAGATGAAAAAAATATGAACTTTGAAATGATATCTACAAAATACATTTCTAATATTAGTGTAGAATTTAAATTCATATTGCAATAAAAAATTAAGTACTAGTATCAAAGAAAAAGAAAACAACTACAAAAATCAAAATTTATAATAAAAAAATAATTTATACATATAATCTATATATATAACCATAAAATATTTATAATTTACAAATTAAGAAAAGTAAAATAAATCATATATTATATTATATGGCGGGCGGGCGTTGCATGGGTGCTGGTGGATCAGGTAGGCGATCCGATTTGGCTGATTGATATTCACCCAACCAGTCATTTATTTGTATTAAATGCTAGATAATTCGCCCGTGGTGGCCGAGAGGGATGCCTGACCAGCTGTGTTTAGTTGCCGTGCATGTGGAAGCAACTTTACATCATTGATTTCTCTCTTTTCTTTTCTTTTTTTCTTTTTGATTGAGTAATATAATGGCAGAAAGTTTTCCTTCTCAACCCTAATCATCAATAACAACAATAATAATGTTAATTTTAAATTTTAAAATCAATTATTTAAGAAACTTTCATTTTAATTTTGATATGGATTTTATCTTTAAGCTTGCTTAACCCTTATGAAACTAAAATTTAATTTCAAAGTTTGCTGATGCAACACATTTCAACTAACTATCGCTTTCCAAACTAATATTTAAAAGCATACTAATCAAACACATGCTGTAACAACAAAATTTAACCCAAATGGTACATAAATATCATGCATCGTCTACGTTGTCTAAAAGGGTGCTTTTGTGTCTACAAAGGTCTAACCAAAGAACAAAAAAGAAGAGCACAATACTAATTATTTGTAAGCGCTCAAACCTTATAGAGGACGATTTTTTATTCCTTGGCTGCAAATTAGAGTCTTTTACTCTTTAACACTCGAACAATCAAATGGGAGATTCGCATACAAAAGAAGGGTTTTGTTTTAACAAGACTTACAAGCAAATTATAGGTGTATTACGTACTACAGATCCACAACAAGCTCAAATAAGTGACATTTCAGAGTCTGCCGCAGTCGTACCTGGTATGACGGGAAAGGTCCCTGAAGAAAATAGCCATGAAGATAATACATAAAAGCTTTCCCAGCATTGAAGAGTTACCCAGCGGAAAACCAGTAAGATATGACTGCAGCGACAACATCACCACCCTCATCCATCTTTCTCTCACATATTCATCAAATGATTCTCCAACTTTCTGCATGATGGTCTGTGATGGGCTGCAGCTGAGATCAAATCCGATCAATTTCCGGTGCAAGCATCTAGCAAGGACTATTGCATCTTCTAGACCAGCTGAGCCACCCTGTCCAAGGAACGGACCCATAGCATGCATGGCATCTCCGGCTACTGTAACTGTTCCTTTTCTAAAGTTTCCCGATAGCAAATGCCACGGTGCACGGTATCTTAGTCGTCCCGCAAATATAGAGTCTCGATTACTCTTCTTTATTATCTCCACTAATTCTGCTGGGAACCCCTCGAGCAACTCTAGCGTTGATTGCCTCATAAGGTTAGCATCCTTCAAAATCTTCATACCTATTTTGCATGCACTATAGTCGATTAGAAAGAGGCGCATGCCTTAATAAATAAGCACCAAATTACTGGGTTTCTATAGGAAGCTGAAATTTGGGAGACCATACTGCTACTTCATCATCCCTGCGCATAATGTGTTAATGTACTTATACAGACCTCAGTGGTTATGAAAATGGAGGAATTAATGAATAATTTGGATGAAAGAAAATGGAGGAATTTACCTTTTCTCCAATGCCAAAAGACAAACCAACTCATTAATTTATCAGAGACTGGGACTATTCCAATGGAAACATCACCCTTCCTTGTGATAACTATCTCATGTGAGAAACTATGACAGTCTGGATAGTCTGAAAATCCTCTCACCATGCCAGCAGGGAAAATCTTCGTAGGCTTCAACTCAAGAAAATCTGCAATGGCCGAGTTTACTCCCTCACAGCCAATCACCACCTGGGACATATTCCAGCAAAAGCAAGATACAGTCAGTGAGTTTGTGTCTGTTTTTCATAGGAAGCTTTTGGCCACGATTATGCAATGGAATAAGCTTCATCAAATATGTATATAAATAATGAGCAAAGACTAAAAGAAGAGGAAGAAGTAGAGGGAATATGACCTTGGCTTTTATAAAACTACCATCCTCTAAGTGGAGGATGGGGAAAGAGGTGTGGAGGTCCAATTTTATTGAGAGTACTTTGGATCCGAATCGTATCGTGCCATGGGGCAGATCATTGGCTATTGCGTTTATAAGATCACCCCTCTTCAAGCATCGAGTTTCTCCACTACGCTTGGCATAATGTGATGCGTATGCAGGCCATGTACATTAGCATATTAGAAAAGCAGCATGCAGTTAAGGTTCAAAGCATACAGGTCCTACCAATCATCTTCCTAGTCAAACCATTTTTATTATTCTTTAAAATTACCTGAAGGGTATTCTTCGCTCTAAACCAGTGTCAAGCCTTACTACTCTTTGCCTGCAGTGTAGCAATAATGATTTCCCAAGGATATATACATATATATAAAGCATATATTCAGGATAATTTGCATATTGTTGGAATCAACGATTATTTGAATGGTTGATAAATATCCAAATTATTTAGAAAATGAATACATACGCTAGAAGAGGAACAGTAGTGGATCTGAGTCTGGAGGCAATGCCAAGCTGCTCAAGTGCTTGCCAACCGTTTCGCCTAATGTTGATGCTAGCCCCTGTAGCTCTCAGTATCTCTGACTTTTCCAGCACAACACTTCTTACGTTCTTCCTGCATTTATTTCAGATCAAAAAGGGTGGGTCCGTATATTCTTACTTTGTTCTACATCCCTCTCTGTGAAGCAATTTGGGAGGGGGAGAGAGAGAGAGAGAGGGATTGTGACCATGAACCTGTGAAGAGCAAGAGCAGTAGCAAGCCCACAAATTCCACCGCCCACTATAACCACATCTCTCTCTTCAACTACTTCCATTTCCACTCAACCGAAGACTGTTCAAATGATCTCTTCCTTCGTCCTCCACCCTATTTCTAGGCTTTCGTTCTCATTTTCAAGAAAATTTAAAAATATTATCTAATATTAAATATGTAATAGACAGTAGAGATGTACTCTGTATCTCTAAATCTAACATTGTTTATATAGTGAATATACAGAATATAATATAGATACATAGCATATATAGTGAATATATTATGAATATTGTGTTACCATAATAGCAAATATTAAATAAATATTATTTTGTAAAATTCAAAAATTATGATAAAGTCAAAGAATGCAATGCAAAGAGAAAATAATTTTAAAAAGAATGATTTTATTCTCTCTATTATTCTTTATATATTTAATACATTGAATAAATGGGATATTTATATAAATTGGAACAAATACATAAAGGGGAATGTTTAAAGTCAAACTAATCAAATATTTTTTTAAATATATAATATGTCAACATTTGTGACATTTGAGGTGACTGAGGTATATAAAAAGATGTTGGTAATATTAATAATGATGTCATATGATGTCATGTGTATCATCGAAGGATCTTTACCTTTCTTATATTAACACACGTGTTACATATTTGTGATATTAAATATTTTATAAATATCTATTTAAATTTTCTAAAATTTATAACACTTCTCTTTGAATATCCATTGTATAGAGAATATATTTTCTTAAAATCTTGTTAGAAAAAAATACAGTTAGGAAAAAAAATCTTAATGAAGAAAAAAAATACATTATTTAAATTGTTTGATAATGAATTTACTCTCATTGCTAAGAATATCGCTTGAGACCTTTAAATCGATATATTACAATTTCTTTTACCAATCATCTAAATATAGTAGTAGGCAGTATCTTAGTAAATAAATCTATTAAATTCTTACATAATCTGAATTATAAATCAATTTCATCATTCTTTCGAATATTATGCGTGAAGAAGAATTTTTGTGAAATATATTTAGTTTTATTTTCTTTATATATCCTCCCTTTAATTGAGCAATGCAGACAGCATTGTTTTCAAATAATATTGTAGAAATATCTTTATGGGATGATAGGCCATAGTTTTTCCAAATGTAATAAGTCATTTACCTTAACTAAATATATTCTCGACTTATTTCATGAATTACTATGATTTCAGCATAATTCAAAAAAATGACAACTATAGATTATTGTAAACATTGCCATGATTAAATAGTATTGTTATATGTAAATAAGTAACCAATCTGGGATCATGTTTTTTGTCAATCGGATAAGAAACCAGTATCTATATATTCAATTAGTATTGGATTAGAATTATTATAATAAAACAAGTCAAGATCAACTGTTTATTGGAGATATCGAAGAATATGCTCGACTCTATTCTAATGTCGTCGTGTAGGAAAAGAAATAAATATTACTAATACATTCATAGTGAATAGTATACCAAGTCTTGTACAATTAACAAGATACATAGCTATCCCAATTGCACTCAGATGTAGTACTTTAGGACTAAGAAGTTTTTCATTTTTCTCCAATGGTCTGAAAGGATTTTTGTCAATGTTAAGTGATCAATAGCACAAATAGAGGCAATTCTTCTCCCTCATCTTGGATTTGTGCTATCACTGCTTGTTTTAAAGAATTAGGTTGAGATTTGTGAAAATGTGAAATTGGGGATTTAGGGTTAGGGTTATAAATGTCAAAATTTTGGAAAAATCATGAATGATACCACACATGATTGCAATAGGTGTGTGATCGATGGAAATGGAACATAAATTCATGAATCTTGAAAAATTAAAGTTGTGTTAATTTGAGGGAAATCGAAATAACCCTAGTTTTATAAGTGGATTGAATGAGTAATAAATGTTTATTGTCTTTAGCATAAGAAATTGGACTCAAGCAAGGGATTGAACATCATTGCGGATTGAATGGGAGTGCTTAATCTCCCAAGAGGTAAGTGAATACATGCTTATGGTTTTAAATAAAAAAAAAAAATATTTTGTAATGATTTTATAAATGTTTTAAAAATTGATATTCAAACTGTTTTATGATTTTGAAGTGTCATGAAAGGGAATTTGAAATGAAAAATGCATCCATGTATTGAATTACAAATAATGTGTCATCTTTATCGATTTATGCTGAATATGACTGATTAAACTCATATATTGAGAATTCATTAAACAATTGTTGGCATATTTTGATATATGAAGTGATTATTACGAAATGGTGTTGTGTGCATGATTAATAGTTATAGTCATTTCTTTCATGGAGCGATTTGATGGGATGATGTGATTGGGTGTTTATTTGATTGAGGAGGCACTGCGTTCGAGAGGTACCTCTGAAGTCCTCCCTTCAGACTAGTCTGGTAGCGCCTCAGAGGAGGCTCGAGCCAAAGCTAAGATTTGAGGTAATATTTATGATTGATGATAATAAAAATCTCTTGGCAATTCCACTATTGGTCAAAGTCAATCCTTTGGTCAAAAGATTTTTGGCAACCCTATCATCTTTCAAAAAACTTGTTGTCATAACTGGATACATAAAAATTTGTATATTATGATTTGTTGAATTTTTTTTTGAAACCTGATGTTGATAATAAACTTTGATCTCTATGGCTACTATTAAATGATTTTGAGATAAGTGTTTGTTTTGTCTATAATCATCCCTCATTTATTATCATAATATGTTATATACTCACTGGATATAGTTTATATTAACCCATTCTAATTTCATTTTTACAGAGGAAGTTTAGTTGACACTCATGGTCATTTAGCGTTAGATTTGGGGTGAATGCCTTCACAAAATTCTTTTTTAGTATAGATTTTTTCCATGTCTTTGAGGTATTGATAGATTGACCTGAGGATGACATTTTGTATATAATCTATTTGGAAACTTAATTAACTCTGTATTTGATTTTGGTTGAACTTGTTTATGTATAAAATTTATTGAGGAACATCAATATTTCTTTTTTTTTTTTAAATGAAGTCACTTGGGAATTATCTTTTGGTTTTACTTTTTATCTCTCGAGTAGGAATTTTGTTCTATTGATTGATGATATTGAGTGGCTGGGATGGCCTATGATTTGATTTGGAATTTTGAATGCCTTATGATACCTTGAAACAAGGAGTGGGGTTCGCACGTATTTTAGGATAACGCGGTGGTTGTCGCCTGCCACAACTATGGATCGAGGTGTGATGATTCTATTAGTATCAGAATTTAGGCTCTCAATTTGAAAATGCTTTAAAACATTTGAAAAGCTCTCATCACAGCCAGTTGAGTGGCCTTCCATCCTGCCTCCTCCAAACAGTAGTTTTAAACAAACCTTAACCACACTGCCTTAATGGTTCGGTCCATAGAAAACTCAGACTATAGTCTTTTTCCCAACACCATGTCATAAGAAATACATTTCATCATTTAAATTTATGCCTATGTACACAAAAGAGCAATTTCACAATCCATATTTCAAAATTCTATTATAACATGATATTATAATTTAATGTTCAAGCAAAATACTCATGGATTTAATAATATTTCTTTTAAGACACACCACAATCACAAAAATTTTCAAATCCATTTTAAATTCATTTCAAAATTCAATTTACAAATTTATAATTGAAAGTATTTTATCATTCATATTCAAAATAACCATCCACTCACCTCTTGAGAGGGTAAACACTCCTAATTCATAATCAATTCTAAGAAAATCCTTTCCCGGGTTGTAATTATCTTAACCTAAGACAATAACCATAATTTAATGTTAAATCATATTTATTTATAGGGTTTATGAATTTTTTTTCCAATATAGCATAAACCATAATTTCTCAAATTCATGACTTTATATTCTAATTTCATCATTTACATTTCATTTGCATCTATATAAAATTTTTATTCTTAATTTTCCTTAATTTTTCTCATTTACAAACCCTAAGATTATAATCTCTAACAAAATTTCTCAAATCTTAATAATAAATTTCATTCTAGTAGTAAGAAAGCTAAATTCAAGTTTAAGAAGAGAAGATTATCTTAATTTTGTGGTTGGATTGAGCCATGGACGTTAGGTGTCAAAAACCCTAGATTTTTCCCTTTCTCGCACAAACCCCAGGTTTCTCCCAAAACTACCTTCATTACAATTTTTCTTGGAGTGTTGAAAGATTAATTTTAAGTGAGAGATTGAGAGAGAGAGACAAGTTCAAGAGTGTAGAGGAAGAGAGAGAAGTGAGGGAGCCGAGAGAGGGTTGAATGAGAAGAGAGAATGGGAATGATGACTTGTTTAAGCCTTTTTAATAATAGGGTGTGAAATCCCCTCCTTATTCCTTATTAATTTTAGGTTTGGTTTGGGTTTGATGGCATTTCTGTCATTTCACGGCTTTTCCATCTGCAGAAGTCGACTTGCAAGCGTTATAAGTTAACTTGTGTGTCTAGGTTATTCAAGGGTCAAGTCTGCTTGTGATATATACAAATCGACTTGGAATTATGAAATCAAATCGACTTGAGTATTCCCCTTATAAGGCCAAGTTGACTTGCCAACTCCAAGGCTCAGAACCATTGGCTGCACACTTGCCGAATCAACTTGTCTATTGGTACAAGTCGATTTGTCACGTTCAAACCTTAGAACCATTGTTTGCTCTCTTACCAAGTCGATTTGTCTAATTACATAAATCAACTTGGCACATCCAAGTCTCAGAAACATTGCCTGCTCATTGACCAAATCGAGTTGTCGCCATTGTACAAGTCAACCTGCCTCATACATTCCCTTACACAAGTTGATTTATCTTATCTTTTTCTTAAACACAAGCCAACTTGTCACTCACATCTCTTAATCACAAGTCAATTTGTCAACACTCAAATCGATTTGGCACTCACACTCTTCACATACACAAGTCTTGTCTCTCACAACCCTCACAAACACAAACCAACTTGCAACCCTCATGTCAACTTGTCCTTCACAAATTAGGAATAAATCCCTAGGTCATGCATCCAAGGTGATTTGAACCCAAGAACTATAATTTCTCCAAAAAGTTGTACACCACCATACTATTCAATACTTTGAGAATCATGTGGGAGAATAAATTGAAAATTTCAAATATCGAATTTTTCAGTGTTATATCCAAAGTCCAAAATGATTACAACTAGTTTCTCTTGGTATTTTACAAAAAAATAAAATAAAATTCAATAAAATTCTCTAACATCGAATTTTTAGTGTTACAATACTTAACCCCTTATAAAATAAATTTTGTTCTCGAAATTAAAAAAAAAAACATTTATACATAAAAAAAGGTGCAGGTGTTGTTTCTACATTGATTCTTCCTTTAGTCTCCCAAGTTTCTTCTTCCATTTGGTTCTTCTTCACAAGACCTTAACCATAAGGATTTGTTTGCTTCTCAATTGCTTGAGTTGTCGATTAAGTATTTGTACTAGCTGCACCATAAAACTCAAGTCCGGATTCAATTCTAATGGAGGAGTTTCTAATACTTTGGCAAGTATTTCTTCAGCATAGAGACATGGAATATATCATAGATTTTCTCCAAATTTGGGAGCAATTCTAGGCGATATGCTACTTTTCCTATTCTCTCAAAGATTTTAAAAGGGCTAATGTACCGAGAATTTAATTTACCTCGTTTTCGGAATTGAATCACTCCTTTCCAAGGTGATAATTTCAAGAAAACCATGTCTCCGACCTAAAATTTCAAAGGCCTTTTTCTTTTGTCGGTGTAGTTCTTTTGTTTATGTTGAGCCGTCTTTATCTTAGCATGAATCAGCTTTACTTTTTCTATGGTTGCCTCAATTAACTCATTATCCCTAATTTTTCTCTCCTACTTCATCCCAACACAATGGAGTTTGACACTTCCTTCCGTACAGAGTTTTGCAAGGTGTCATCCCAATACTAATTGGATAGCTATTGTTATATGTAAATTCAATCAACGAGAGATGCCTATCCCAGCTCCCTTGGAAGTTCATCACACGTGCCATAACATGTCTTCCAATATCTGAATAATAAATTCTGATTGTCTATCCGTCTGTCGATAAAAAACAGTTCTGAACTTTAACGTAGTGCCCAATATCTCTTATAGCTTAGGCCAAAATCGGGATATAAATCGAGAATCACGATCCGAAACAATGAGCATTGAAATCTCGTGGAGTCGAACAATCTCATTTATATAGAGTCTTGCCAACCTTTCCGAAGGATAGGAATTCTGAATGGGCAAGAAATGGGCTGACTTGGTGAGCTGATCTACTACCACCAATATAGCATCGTGTCGACTCAGAGTACATGGCAATCCTCTCACGAAATCCATGGTGATGTACTCTCATTTTTACTCAAGTATAGGCAATGGTTATAGTGTTTTGACCGACTTCTGATATTCGGCCTTGATTTGTTGGTACACAAGGCACCTTGCCATAAATTTTGTTATCTCTCACATCAATCCCAACCACCAATAGGTTTTCTTGATGGTTTGGTACATCTTAGTACGCCTGAGATGCATCGCTTAAGCCGAAGAGTGTGCCTCTTCAAGCTGGCTTCTCGAAACTTATCATTCTTGGGAACACATACCTATTTCCCATATGCTATCATATCGTCCTCCCGAATATGAAAATCACCACATTTATCCTTGTAAACCTTTTTCACTATACCCTTTAACTCCTCATCGATTGCTTTAAGCTCCTTAATATGGTTCACTAAGGTTGGTTATAGCTCAAACCTGGCCAAAAGTGTACCATGCTCATTATTAGCCAACTTGACCCCAAGTTTATGGAGTCCTACCAAAAAGAAGAGATAAGAACTCCCATAAGGTGTTGAAGAAGAAGACTTATAGTTTAAAGCATCTGTAACCACATTCACTTTGCCCAGGTGATAGTTAATCACCAAGTCATAGTTTTTGATCAACTCCAACAATCTTCATTGTCTCAAATTGAGTTCCTTTTAAGTGAGCAAGTACTTGAGACTTTTGTGATTGATGTAGATTCTGTACATAGCTCTTTATAAGTAATGTCACTAAATTTTCAAGGCAAAAACAATGGCAGCTAGCTCTAGGTCATGGATAAGATTATTCAACTTATGTTTCTTCAATTGTCAAGAAGCATAGACGATCACTCTATCGCCTTGCATTAAAACACATCCCAACCCTATTTGCTAGCGTTACTATAAACCACATAGTCACCACCGCTAGTAGAAAGACTAAGTATTAGAGTAGACGTGAGTCGCTTCTTGAGTTCTTGAAAACTTAGCTTACACTTATCACTCCATTCAAATTTAACTCCCTTCCCTGTTAAGCTAGACAATGGAGTCGCAATGTTGAAGAACTCTTCTACAAATTTCTGTAATACCCTACCAACCTGAGAAAACTTCTCATCTCAATGGCATCCTTGGGTTGCTCCCATTTCAAGATTACCTCTACTTTCTTCGGATCTACAAATATCCCAGTTACAAATACGATGTGCCCTAAAAAGCCAATCTCTCTTAACTAAAACTCGCACTTGGAGAATTTGACGTATAGTTGCTTCTCTCAGAGAGTTTGCAGCATAATCCGAAGATGTTTTGTCTGTTCTTCATCGTTCTTGGAATACACTAAGATATCATCTATGAAAACTATAACGAATTTATCAAGGTAGGAATGAAACACCCTATTCATCAGATCCATAAAATGTTGCAGGAGCATTAGTTAATTCAAAAGCTATCATTAAAACTTAAAGTGTCAATATCACATCCTAAATACAGTCTTGTGAATATCATCCTCTTTTATCATCAATTGGTAATAGCCCAATCTCAAATCAATCTTCAAAAAGACACTAGTCCTTTGGAGTTAATCGAACAAGTAGTCAATTCTCAACAAAGGGTACTTATTCTTAATGGTCATCTTATTTAATTGTTGATAGCCAATGCACAATCGGAGGGTATCATCTTTCTTTTTTACGAATAGAATCGAAGTATCCTAAGGTAAGATACTCGGTCGGATGAACCCCTTATCCAATAACTCCTGAAGTTGGACCTTTAATTCTTTCAACTCCATAGGCGCCCTCTTATACGGAGGTATGAAAATAGATGCGGTTCTGGGAGCCAAGTCAATGGCGAAGTTAAACTTCCATACCAGAGGCAAACCGAGCAACTCGTCCAAGAAAACATTCGGAAACTCATTCACCACTAGAACATTCATCAATTCCAAACTTCCCATTGTGGTGTTGATGATGTGAGCTAGATAAGTCTCATAACTCTTGTGCACTAATCTCATTACCTTCATTACCAAGATTATACAACTCGATAAGACTCGCAGTTCACCGATGAATACAAGTGGAGGACATCCTGGTCTACAGAACTCCATATCCTTAGTGAAGTAATTCATTGAAACTCGATAAAGGTGTAACTAATCCATATCTACTATTGCATCAAAGTCCCTCATTTCCAATAGAATCAAATCCGCTATAAAAATCTTACCCGCCTTAACTACTTCACCTGCCTTGAACATAGTGTTCTTATTTAACCGTTCCCTCAAAGGAGTGATAACCAATAACTCCTCTTCAAGAAAGGTCAAAGACTTATTCGAGTGTTTAGCAACTCCATACTCACAAAAGAATTGTTTGACCCCATATTGATCAATATACAGGAGTCAACATAAAAAATTTTCATCATAACTATGAATGAAAACTATTAAACAATAAGAGTCAATTGTTTGAGGCTTTTAGAACCTAGAAAAATTTGTAAAAAGAGATCCCCTTGCCGATCATCGGTATGAACTGTCACGACGTGACCGGGCAGAGGATCGACAAGCTGCTCGGCCCCCAATCGACAGAAAAGATGGAGTAATACTCCAAATGTAGGATGGGCGAGTCCTCCAGGAGCTTCCCCATTCTTCCGATAATTTGTCAGAAAATGAAGCAAGACACCTAGTCACGCCGATCTTTTATTTCCCGAAGACACTTCCCTCTGTGCCACAAGAAGTTCTAGTGACAAACGTTAATAAACAACAAAGGGGAAGAGGCCCGTCATTGATTTCACTGACGAAGATCTAGTCGGAATAGACCCAAGTCAACACGACCCCCTTGTGATGACCGCTAGGATTAGGCAACATGAAGTTAGAAGAATCTTTGTCGATCAGGGGGCAGGCTGTAACCTTCTATACCAAGATGCTTTCAGACGAATGGGGTTTACTTCTACTCATCTCCAACCCCACACAGGTATGATCAAAAGGCTTTCAAGCGAATGGATATATCCTAAAGGTATCATCTCACTGCCAGTTACCCTTGGAATGCCTACTAATCATGCGACAACTTCTGTCATATTCAACGTAGTGGATCATCCGTAGCTCTACAATGTTTTCTGGGCAGGCTGGGCTTGAATGCCCTGGAAGCTTTGCCCAGCATTATGTACATGAAGATCAAGTTTAGGATGCCGCTGGGGATCGGGACATTGTCATGCGATCCGAAGCCCACGATTTTTACTCCTAAGTTATCATCAGGCTCTACTGATAATGGTTCTTCCTCCAGACTATGGAAGTATCTTTCAATTTAGTAAGGCATCGACTTAGTGGACTTTCTGTAAGTATGTTCCCTAATCCTACTGAACGGCAGGCCTTAGTTGCCCGGATCCTATCGTTCATACATGTTGTCAATAAGGGATGTAACTCCCCAAACGGGTGGATACGGCCCCTCTATCTAACGTTTTTACCGAATGGCAGGCCTTAGTCGCTCAGATCCTATCGTTCGTACATATCATCAATAAGAGATAGAACTCTCCAAACGGGTGGACACGACCCATCTATCTAACGTTTCTACCGAACGGCGGGTCTAAGTTACCAAAATCCTATCGTTCAGACGTGTCGTCAATAAGAGATGAAACTCCTAGA
The DNA here is from genome assembly GCA_037126225.1 of Dillenia turbinata. Lineage (NCBI taxonomy): Eukaryota > Viridiplantae > Streptophyta > Magnoliopsida > Dilleniales > Dilleniaceae > Dillenia > Dillenia turbinata. The sequence continues at coordinate 10,548,098 of JBAMMX010000006.1, forward strand.
ACGGGTGGACACTGCCCCTCTATCTAACGTTTCTACCGAATGGCGAGTCTAAGTCGTCCAGATTCTATCATTCGTATGTGTCATTAACAAGGGATAGAACTCCCCGAACGGATGGACGAGACCCCTCTATCTAGCATTTCTACCGACGACAGGTCAAGGATGCCCAGATCCTATCGTTCGTACGTGTCGTCAATAAAGGATGAAACTCCCCGAACGGGTGGATACGACCCCTCTATCTAACGTTTCTACCGAACAAACGGCCTAAGTCACCAAGATCCTATCATTCGTACATGTCATCAATAAGAGATGGAACTCCCCAAACAGGTGGACAGGCACCTCCATTTAACATTTCTACCGAACAGCGGGCTTAAGTCACCTAGGTCCGATCATTCGTATATGTCGTCAAAAAGGGATACGACTCCCTAAACAGTGGATACGGTCCTACTATTACTTATTTTTTACCGAACAATGGGCCCAAGTTGCCCTGATTCTACCGGACTGACGCGGTAAGTATTGCAACTGAGAATAACAAAACGACTTTAATCGATGAAAAAGTAAGGATTTCTTAATGAACAAGCAAAAGGCACTGGATACAAAATTTCGAATGAAGGTTACATAAAATCAAGAAGGGGGGAAAGCTGGACACTGAGTCTTTGCCGCCTCCTTAACCAGGGGTAGAGCATCACTTAGACCCATACGGTGGATTATTTCTTCGATGCACTTTTACCTTTCGGACAATTTGTGTTGAGAATCTTTGAAGATGATGGCATCCTTCGTACGATATTCTTCAAGGTTAGCTATTCTACATTCCGCCACCCGAAGAGACTCTTCAAGAAGTTGGGCCAACTTCTCGACCGATTGAAGACGTGCCTCGCGCACCTCAGCCTCCGATGTCAACCTCTCGCATTGCCTTTGACACTAAGCCAACTCTAATCGATGGTTTCTTAGCTCTTTCTTCCTTCTTATTGAGCAATGCACTGGATGTGCTCTCGGTCTTTGCGCCATCTTCCTCCCGAACAGGAATGTCTTCCTATGCTTGAGCTGGACGGCTTAATTCAGAGAGACGCCTCTCTAAGTGATTTATCACCTGCCTCCCCTGTTGTTCTTGGAATTCAGCAAGAGCTATTGTCTGAAAGGAAAACTGAGTTAACAAAGACAAAAATGAGAAAGAACCCAACAAGTATAGAGAAAATGATACCATTAAGCCTAGGAACTTAAGAGCCCCCCGACTTGCTCGTAAAACATCCTATGAAAGTCGAGCTCGCACTGATGAAGGTCCAACCGGTTGGCAATGTGATCCGCCTCAGCCAAGTCTATGTAGCTGTATTGCATATCTCTAGCACAAATGGCGATGGTCCCCCATTCTTTTGAGCCCTTCTTCCTATCAAAAGATCGAATGGAAATGACAGGTGAAAAAGCAGTACCATCAGGAACCTTATGCTTTCCTTTGTACAAAGGCCAAACTGGAACAACAGATTAAGGTCCTGCCATTTTCTCCATTATAGCTGTGGAAGCGCGTGACCTTGTTTTAGCGCCAGATGAGGAAGCATCTCCCGATCTCCCTAGTTCACCCTTACCGATGCTTCTTTTCCCCGAAAACTCACTATCTTCCGAGGTAAGAGTCTCCATTGGAATGGCTTCTGATGGATCTGAGCGCTCCAACAGAACAACCAGCTCTCGCCTTGACAAAGGCAAGGGCGATGAGATCTTTTTTCTCTTCAACAAGGGAGAAGAAGACTTCTAGAGGGCCACAGATGCCCCGACGGACTCCTGAGGAGATTTCCTTGCACTCAACCGAACCTGCCTATCAATGGTAATTTTTTCCAGCACGTTATCATCGAAGGTGTCCATAAAATCGACCAACGCAACCTTTCCTCTTTCCAATAAGAGGGGTCTATCGATCTTCCTCTTCTCCCCGATCAGTAGGCCAGCCAAGGACAGCATCTGATTATCTAGTAGGGACTCAACCCATATATTTCGACTGGTGGACTCACAATAACTGTCGATCGACAGAATAAAATGACTATGCTTTGATACGGTTGGAGATTTCAGTCCTAAAAAATGCCCCTCATTGGCATCAGGCAGAACATGGATACGATTTTATCTGAAAACTCTATGAAAAAGAACTTGTGCATCCAGTTCTTATCAATAGACTCCCTGTAGCAAAACTTCCAGTCGGACTCAGGCCGAGTTTGTAGTTTGTACTAACCCCTGGTTGAGCCACTATTTCCACATCTCATCAAAATAAAGATGGACGACAAGATGTCGAAATAAAAGTGAAGGTGACAAAACCGTAACAGGGAAGCCACGGCAACTACCAGACGCCAGAAACTTGGGATTATGAGAGTTAGAAATATATTCTAACGGCATAATACCTCCGTGAGAGGACCTGTTTATGGAATTTTTAATCCGTACTTAACCGATTTGAGGTATATCGGTACATAACCCTCTGGCGTCGTATTAGCCCTATCGGCATCCGTAGGAGATACTAATGTATAATCATCTCCCATCAGCATATCAATTTGGACCTCTTGGAGTTCCTTTAGGGACATAGTGCTCACGATATCGTCGATGCTCCAGAAAAGCCTGAGTAGCGAACATTTTCGTCATTATTTTTGGAAATGACTTCTCTAACAGATCTCAAAGAAGGAAGAAGAATGGAGGTGCCAGGTACGTATGAATGAATGGTCTTATAAAAATGTCAAGAGATGATTCGTATACCCCCAACGACGGCATGCGATCGCAACATTACTCATGGTACCTTTCTCACGAAACAGCATCATGAGTGGGAGATAAGTGATGGGGCGTAGCCCTAGGCCTAATTCGAAAGAACAACGTTTAAAAGGCCCACACACAAGACCCACAAAGAACAGCTATCGACCGATATTTAAAGTTCTCTATGACTATCTACTGAAGGACCTTAGTTGTCCAGATTGTGACTACCTATCGATAGGGTCTCAGTCACCCAAATCTTCTAAACGATAGGGCATCAATCGTCCCGCCAACCGAACATAATTTATCAAGTGAAAGTAACCGCCCCGATCGGGTACTCAATTATTACTCCATCGAACGAACGAACGAACTCTAAAGACATTCCATTAGCCAAATGACCGATAGATAGCCAACAGTTCTAACGATTCTAAGGGAATGTCAAAATATCCTAATAACTCTGATTTCCTATTTGAGAACAGCATCTTTAGGATCTTTCAGTTAAGGAAATGGTCCCTCTAGAAAACGAATGTTCTCTGTAAGATGAGAATCACAGTCAATTCAGAATATTGAATTCTCGAGATTTTCGGATCGGATCGATAAGGATAGTAGGATTGAAGCACCCCGATGTCGTACGACTCTCGCAGATATAAGATATCATAAAACCGTCTAAACCAAGTACGTTCCCTTAGCCTTATTCATTGAGCACTCCAATCATAGGGAACCTCTCTCTCTTTGAGCTCTCAGTCTGTTTCTTTCACATTCGAAAATTACTCTTTCTGACTTGAGCGTTGGAATCTCCCTCGTCGGAGTACCCTCCAACGGTTTTTGTAGGTCTCACATTCCATTGAAGCCAACCGTTCGAGTCAATAAAAAGACAGTATCTGTGGAGCCACAACTCACCTCCAATAGGTATTAATAGTTATTTTTTCCATCTATAGATAAAAGAAATAATTCTTATTTCTAGATATTGTATGAATTGTGGTACTGTCAATAAAATATGTATATTTTTTACCTTCTATTGATCCCAAATTTTTGATGATATCCATATTTTTTTAATAAAAAATATAAGGGATAATTAATTTTCTTATATAAAAGTGTATTTCATAATAAAAATGATTAAATCAATTAGAAAAATAAATAATAAAATACATTACATAATAAAAATATTTAATTAACTTTATAGTAATTATAAAACTAATTTATTTTGAATTTCTATAATGCAAGGTGTTTGGTGCAATATTAATAATAGTTATAGATTGATAAATAAAATAAAAAAGTTATTACATCAATTAATATTTTTTACCACAAATGTCAGCGGGACGCAACAAATGTCCAATCACCCCACATCAATAACATATATTATCGAAATTCTGATTAGATTCACATTTTTTTATCTTGTTTTTCATCATAAGTTTTCTACTTCTTGTGGTTTGATGAATTTGTATGATTGCTTTTGGTGGTTTGATAAATTTACATGATCACCATGATTATTATGGTAAACTTTCGAACTATAAACATGATTACAGTTATGGACACGTATATGATCATGACCATTTCCACGTTCTTGTCTACATCTAGAATTATCATGAGTTGTCACATTCATTTGAGGGAATGGAATAGAACTAATTGAATGAAATTCATGATTTTTCATTAATAACTTATTATTTTGTTTACTCACAATCAAACAATAAATCAGTTTATAATATTTTAAAATCTCTTTCTTGATATTGTTATTCTAGGAACATATTCAAGATATAAAAGGTGAAAAATGTTTTCTCTGGCATATCAGGATCAATAATTTTCTCTCCACATAATTTCAGTTGAGAACTGATTTTAACTACAGCTAAATTATATTCGATTACTAGTTTGAAATCTTTGAATCTCAAATGAATCAAATTATAATGAGTTTTTGAAAAAATTACTGTTTTTTGGCGGTTAAACTTTTCATCCAAATTATGGAATGAAAATTCCTCAGTATTTAATGATACAAATACTCATATAATTAACAAACAAACATATATAAATAGTGATATCATATTAAAAATTTGTAAAATACCTTTATATTAAATTATAAAATGATAAACACAACAATACATCATACTTATCTCAGAATACTTCTTTTTTTTATATTTTCTTTGAATAATATTTCTTCTTAATTGGTTAAAATTTCATATTTAGTTAGTCAAAATTTTGTACTAATAACGTATTATAAAATTCAAAAACTACAATAAACTCAAAAAATAGAATGCAATGCAGAGAGAAAATAATCTTAAGGAGAATGGTCTTATTTTTTCTATTGTTTTTATGAATATTCAATAATTAAACAAAGGGGGTATTTATATATATTGCGATATTGACAGATCGTTGAAACTCTTAAAATTAATACCGATTCTCATCTATAGATAAATTTGTAATATTAGTGGTATCAGGTTGAATCCTAAGAGAACTAAATTGAATTATATATATTAAGGAGAATGATCTTATTTGAATGATCTTATTTTTTCTGTTTTTTTATGTATATTCAATACATCAAACAAATGAGGTATTTATATATATTGGGGTATTGACAGATTGTCTAAACTATCAAAATTAATACTGATTCTCATCTATAGATAAATTTGTAATACTAGTGGTATCAGGTCGAATCCTAAAAGAATTAAATTGAATTAATTTCATAGACAATTAAAATCAAATAGGGGGTCTTAGCAATTAAATTCTTAAATTAAAATTAACAACCTAAAAAAATTAAAAAAAAAAAACAAATTAGCAATGCAAAATAGTAAAAATTTGATGAAAATCAATCTGCCAAACTTTGATTCAAGAGTTCATCACATTTAATTATTTCACTAATCATGGGTCAAAAATAGTTATCTTACAATTCAAACATTTAAATTTAGATTTATTAGGATAGTCATAATAAATCTTGTATTTTTCTAAATTAATTAATCAGATCCAACATTCAATCAAAATTTATCATTAATCGACTGGACACGATAACCTTCCTTATCAATATAATGATAACATTAAATTCTATGAAAATAGTTAAACCAGAATCTAAATAATTGAGAGAGGCATAGTTATTAAATTATGTTCCATTGATCCCTTGGATTAAATATGAATATTAGCTAATGACCCATAAACATAAATAATATAATTGCTATTCATACCAATCATTCATGATAATTACGAATCACTAAATTCATGAATAGTAATAAAAAAACATAATTAAATTATCCAATTAACCAATATCAATTTTTTCAATAAATAAATTTGAAATCAATGAATGCTTAAATTAAAATGATAAAATATTAAGTAAAATACATTACCTCAAAGTAAAGACAATCAAAATAAAATTTCCTTGGATCAAAAATAAAATTTAGTCACTCATGGTCAAAGACATTATCTCTTGAGCTTCAAATTAAAATAAAATAAAATAAAAATGTTTGCTCTTGAAAAAGAGAAAAAGAAGCACAACCAACACCCGCAGCCAGCCGCCTCTTTGCTGAGAATATATGAACTTCACGTCTCTGCTAACTTCCTTTTTGTTGTCTTAAGAATCTTTCTTCTTTTATTATAAAAAAATAATCTAATTTAAATAAAATTTCTAAAAAATAAAGATTTTTAAAATTCAAATAGAGAAAGTAATTAAAAAAAATCTTAAAATTAGTGTGGTACAAAAAATGATAAGGTAAATTTTGATACATGAAAATCTTCAAATATCAGTAACTTCAAAATCTTCTTATAGAGCATTCTATCTTTAATACTTCCAAATTTTATTTTTTAATTTGTTACAAATTTCTTCCATTTTTTTATATTTTCTTTATCAACTCTTCCAATAATCTAATTAAATAATTTATTATAAAATATTCAATTAGCAATTTTTATTTAAAAATATAACAAAATTGATCACAAAAATATCATTAATTTAAAACTCATATGTACATAAAAAAAAAATGTAAAGTCAAACTAATCAAATATTATCCTAAATATGAACATATTATAATATTCTGGATAATATAATTTGACATATATAAAAAAACCTAATAATAATAGTAATGACGATATCATGTATATCATTTGAAAATATTTTGTTTTTATATATTAACCAATATGTTAAATATATATGATATTAAATATTTTATAAACATTCATTCAGATTATTTAAAATTTATAGTAATGAATATTATGTTATTAAAATTAGATTAATTGGTTAAAAAGCATCCAATAAGTCTTGATCACTCATTTATGTCACCTAAGATGGGAGGGAACTAGATATTTGAATGTCCCCATCGTTGACTAAGTCTTCTTGTGCCCATTCTTCTCAGTCATTCCAACCATTTATTTCTTTCGATGGGGGATAAGATCCTTTATCACAACACCATGAACTAAACTTTGACACGATTCAAATCTTTTGGTTCAACAGGTAGAATACCATAATGGGTCTTTGATTATATGTGTGTGTGTGTGTGTGTGTGAAAACTCAAAGACTCCAATTCAGTTTTTCTGACTTCATAAAGGCAAGATGCAAGTGCTTTAATTTAATTTAATTATCTTCAATTATTTTTTTTATGACTTCTACTCTATTATTTCTTATACATCGCAAAGAAAATCATTTTCCAATTCGAAGTGTTTTAGTATTCTTTTGAGATTATTAGAGAATAAAAAGTTGAAAAGTTTCATCTCTTTTTTTTTTGAACCATTTTGCTTTCATGGTGATTCTTAAACTACTATAAATGGGTGTTGTTTGTGGCATTCGAAAGTCATCTTCGTTTTTAGGGGAACAATGCTTGAATGGCAGGTGATCACTACTCTCATTCTCACTCACTCATTCGGTCCCCCCACCCCTTCTCGTTTTCACTCTCCAAGCCTTAACTCACTCTGCTCATCAGTCTTCAAGAAACAACAAAGATCAAGATTTTACAAGCATTAAATGGAGGAATAAAAGCCCTAATCAACCAAGTAAACCCCAAAATTCCAGCCGTGAGTTTGAACTCTAAAGCAAGGTATTCTCTTGATCCTATTCTAATTTCTCGTCAATCTTCAAATCTCTTGATAGCCCATTAATCCTCCATATCTAAGAATACTTTTTGATGTAATTTTATAGCTCAAAGAATCCTCAAAACACCAAAAGCATCCCCTTCCTCTCTTGGCCGCGACAAGGTTTTAAGGAAGGTATGATGTTATCTCTTGGTTCTGTTGTGTTTTCTCTTGCTAAATTTGTTAAAGAACTATGCTAGAGATTGTTTCCAATGTTGATTTTAAGTATGGATGCTCTTAAAGTTAGGTTTTTGTGAAGGTATGTTCAAGTGTTTGAGCTAGGAGGAAGAGCAAGAAGTTTCAAACTTCTAAGTATGCCAACTTGCTTCATGTTTTTCCTTTCCTAGAACCCTGATCATGATATTAATCTAGGTTATGCTATGTTACCTTGGCCTAATCGTGAGAATACACCTTGAAGAGAGATTGATATAAGAATGAAAAAGAGTGTGACAATTGGGTTTTGCCCTAGAGAGACCATGCTTAGCCAAGAGGAGACCACGTTGGTACCATGAGTTCTATATTGAAAAAAGCCTTTTCTCTTCAGTTCTTCTTCATGCAAGTCATTGTTCCTATGTGAGACTAAGCATGCAAAGATCTCAAGGCGTGGAGATAAGAGCTTTTGAGCTATTTCCATAACTCTAGTGATTGGTGAGAGGTGTGCACTCTCATGTACTGAGTAACTAACATAAAGAAAAGTTTAAGAAAAATACAGAAAATTTTCTTTGGTGGGTCTGAAGTTGGTATGTCAACCCCCTCCGATTTGAAGAACGCAAATGGATTGAACATACCAGTAAGGCTTTAGGTGAGATTTCCATCTTCCACCTTAAGAACAAACAGAGTCCCAGGTTGCTAGGAAAGGGACACTGCTCTATGGTTAAGCTCTGTGGCTCTACCTGCTCAGAGTCAGATGCAGAGTCAGTGCAAAGAAAGAGTAATGAGAGAAATGAAAGAAAACACTCTCTTCTTTCCTTGAAGAGAGATGCGGGAATTAAGCATAGTGATAGAGTGGCCTGACTATTAAACCCTCTATAACTAGCTCTATTTCCAATTGCAGTCCTCCATTCTGACGCAAAATTAAGTAAAGAAAGACAAGATAAAAAAAAATAATAATAAAGAAAGAAAGAAGGAAAAGAAGAGCATAGGTAGTTCCCTTTTCCCATGGGGTAGATGAGGTGAAGATCTTAACTTAGCGCATGCTTCTCGAACAAGATATACGAGCGAGTGTGATCTTCATACCAGTCCATCTTCCTCCCTATTATTATTCTTGTTGTTGTTTTCATGATTTTTGATAACTATCATTCGCAATCCATGTTCCATGCTTCCTTATTTGCTTTCTGTTTTGCATATGTGTTGTGTGCTTCGAAAAAGGATACTTGCTCAGCCACCGATTGGTTGACACTTCTCTTTATCCTTTCAGATGTCTTGCATGCAGAGAGGGGAGCATAAGGTAGGGGTAGCAGATCTTGAGCCAAGGGATACTAGGCCTCATGCTCCTTTATATTTAAGACCCTTTTTAGGGACCATTTTATGCTGATATGTTCCATGTTTATGATGTTTTATCTTTTCGTGAGGCTTCTCATCATGACAGGGCAGATGTCGGTGAGGACTCAAAGCCCCAGATGTTGTGATGATATGCTAAAGACCAAATATGATGCTATGACCATGATCTAGATATGTTTAGTGGCCTGGAGTAGCTACACTTTTGACATGCTTATGATTATGCTCCAGGGATATGTTTATATGTCAGAACTGTTTATGATATCTTTGTATGTTGTGAGCTTCTGCTGTTGCCAGTCACTTGGGGGGCTGGGGGAGCCCCTTGTTGCCAGCTTGTGCATGGATATAGAAGTGCTTTCATGTTTTATCAGGCTTGCATGTTGTAAATGAAAGCCTTGGGTTGGGATTGCTGTTTACAAAGGCTGCCAAAATGTCTTGAATGTTCTAAGAGGAATAAAAGTTTCAAATTTTTCTCACATTTTCCTTCCATATTTTCAGGCACATGGATAGTGATTCTTAAAACGCTGTTGCAAGTTTTAATATTTAGTTCTACTCCAACATTAGTTATCCTTTTTGCTTGGGGTGCTACAAGTCAATAGCGAGTTGTTCTAAGTAGCCACGGACCGAATCAAAACTCTGCCAATTTGATGTGGAATGGTTATAGATGAAAGTGAAAGACAAGAAGGAAAAAATGCTATGATTAATATATCTTAGAAGCCCACCCAAGATATACAAAATGTTGGTTATGGGTGATGCCCACGTGGCATATGTTGTGAATTATGGGGTTAGTGGAATAACACCCACTAACCCACTAACCACCCTAATGGAAAATAACTCCCTCTGCGTCTCTCTCTCTCTTTTCCTAGCACATGGCGACATTTGGTATGAGTCCTCCACAATTTTTCAGAGTATAGAGCATGGCTTCCCACTTGGCTTCAGCAGTACCGGGAAGAACCTCCTGAGAGTATGTGAAAAGAGAGAAAAATATTCTCTAGAGAGAGAATAAAGTGGGCATGAGAAAAATTTCGCGTAGGGAATTTTTTCCGTCACGATTATCGCCGGACTGAGGGTTGCGGCGTTGTGACATTGCGGTGGTCATTCGATTAACATCGTGATCACCATCCCGACCGCGAGATCCGATCGAGGGACGCACGGTCGATTTTTGGGCTCTGCATATTCGAGGTATTTATACCCTATACCCAATCTATATTTATTTTTCCCGAAAATTATTAATGAATGTTTCCGCTGTATGTGAGTCAATTAAATCCAACACAAAATCAAGAGAAGTGAACACAATCTTGAGTTTCAACTTGTATAGTGTACGACTGATTCAAAAGAACTTCCTAAACTTCTTACCAACACACCTATTTATACTAGTTACACCCATATGCCTCCTCAAACACTTGATTTCAAATTGATAATCTCTATGACTGATCAGAATCTCCAAGATGCACTTTCAGATTCTAAAATATCTTCTAAGTTTCTGCTGAAAGGGGTGAAGAAATTTGATCATAAGTTTTCAGAGGGAACTTCGATCACTCCGAATCTTTTTGCATCGGAAAATAGACTTCTAGATGACAGAATTTGCCTATATTGAATGAGAGTTACCCTTCAAAATTCCTTAGTAAAATGTCCTTGCTTCTGGAATTCTGTCTTGGTGTTTTATTTTGTAATTTGCTTTCCGATTTTCCAGCCTTGCAGCTGCAACTCTTGTTATTTACTCAACCCGAGGGTAAATAACTTAGGGTCTCCCAAGGGCCGATTAAAATGCAACGTGCTAACCCTTGCAAGGGGCCGCTCTCTCAACTTATTATTATTATTATTATTATTATTTTGACTGTGCTTAAGGATGACTCAACCTTTTACCTTTTCGTTTCATTCAACTATGCACATCTGGTGTTCAAATGCCTCTGACTCTACCCTTCTACTGGCTTATCTACCCCGTATTTCTAGCCGAAAGGACTATTTTCTTATTTATAACTTCATTACTTGGCGTTTTGATTTAATTATGGCTTTGAATTTCGGTAACCAATCTTCACCTTCCCTTTTGGATCACCCGAATGCAGTTCATAATGAATTTCATGTTCTTGTTTAATGGTTGTAACGTGTACTTCATACTTAAAAGATAAATCTCAACTCCAGCCATTGCATATAAATTATTTTGAAGCTAAAATCAAATCATTCATCTGAGTAAAGTTGCACTGCGTCTCTTGGTAGAATATAATTGTCCTTACTTAGCTCAGGTTAAATGCGTATGGATGGGAAAAACAGAACAACTCCCACACACTCATTGCAAGAGAAGCGGAAATTGCATGTTTCGTCCATTTTCTTTCTTTTCCTTCTTTTCACTGTGACAAAACCAAGTTTAAACATTGCCAAACTACCCAACCCACATAGAAATCTTTCAGTGAGATCAATCGATACCGGAGGGTTTCTAAGCAAACTACCCTAAAGATGTTTCCATAAAAAGTTCCAAAAACGGTAGAGAGCTCTACAAATGACAAAAGGCAAGATTCGATTTTCAAGTACATTAAGGCTAAAATCTCTTGAAATGTTTCATTAAGATGTACAATACATGGAGAATCGATTAGGTATAATTCACAGGGTAGGAGCTCTTTCAGCGGTTCCAGCAAGTACAGTGAGCAAATTGTTGCCAAAAGGATCACTGAGATGGGCTGCAAGGTTCTCAACCGGTCCTTCTCCTGTGACATAAGCTTGGATGAAGAAACCAAGCATTGCAAACATTGCTAGTCTGCCATTCTTGATCTCCTTCACCTTAAGCAATGCAGCCTGGTCTGGGTCCTTTGCCAGACCCAATGGGTCGAACGGACCACCTGGGTGGAGCTTGTCTTCCAAGTCCTACCACATATAGACATACAATGAGGAGATTTATACATATATAAATTTCATACATAGTCTTTGTTTTACACTTGCAAGTTCTTTTAGCGTTTAGATAAATAATGGATATGCGAGGATAGCATTACTATGTATGACCTCTCATTGCATACTGAATACATAGTGCTCATAAAACCATAAAATCCAAGAGAACTAGTTAGGGGTCTCTGCTACACATACCAAGCCATTGATAAGTCTGTAGTACTCAGCACCACCAACAAGAACAACCTCAGCAATGACAGCAGCAATAAGATTGATGGGGATGGGTTTGCCAAAGTAATTCAAAGTGTTTCCGTCAAGGAGAAGAGCTCCGGTCTGTATTCATGCACAGATTAATCATCAGGTAAGTTCAACTATGAGAAAAAATTCAAGTCTACATACCAAACTTATGCGACTGCGATCTGTTTCTTTTTGGAATTTGAAAACTAGAAATGTGGATTTGGCAGTAGAGTTTCACTAATAAGTTGGTCCAAATTGAATTACTTGATAATTTTGAATAAGAGATGTAAACCTTGAACCACACAGCTTCAGGACCGCAGTTAGCACCGAATTTATTGAATGCCTCAGGGATGACAAATCCAGCTGCTCCAAGCATAGCCCATCTTGCATGAATCAACTCATATGCTTGGTATCTGCATATCAATTATACCGCACCACAAAAATCTCATTTTAGTCACACAGAGAGAGAGAAAGAGAGAGAGAGAAAGAGAGAGAGAGAGCGAGCGAGCGAGCGAGCGAGCATATAAGAGATTTGAGCAGTGTTGACTTACTTGGCAAAGTTCTCAGGCTTCTTGCTAAGCCCAAAAGGATCATAACCATAACTGCACCCCCCCCCCCCCAAAAAAAAATAAGAGATTACCAACTTTAGTGCCAATATAGTTTTCCATCTTTAAAGTCTAAATTATCAACCATGTAAGCTTAGAAAAGGGGCATTACTCTCCAGGAACTTCTCCGGTCAAGTACTCTGGGATTTCGGATCTGTCCAAGAGTCCTTCAGGCAAGAAAATTCTTCTATCAGGACCTGTACACACACAAAAAAAAAAAAAAAAAAAAATGCTCTTTAGTTACATAGTTAACATGCTTAAACTTTGTGCGTACAGCACAGTGTAGTAAATAAATGAGGAACTCACCGTACCACTTGGCGAGCTCCTCGTCGGCTACCACGGGGGCGGGCTTTGCCTTGGGTGGAGCCTTCTTGGAGAAGAGGGCAACTGTCTTCCCAGAACCCGGGCTTGAAGCGGATGGAGCGGGCCGGGCTGGGCTATTGAACTTCAGTGGGTTTCCGAGCATTTCCGATATGCCGAGGGAGGCGGCCGCTGTAGATGCTGCCAGAGAAGCCATTGTCTTGGGAGGTTTCTCTGGTATGGAGTCGGGAGTAAGATTTTTATGAGGATGAGAGGCTGGGAAAGGGGAGACACTAAAAGGTTGAGCTGGTGGAGAAGGAGATGACATGTAAGATTCAGGTTGAATGGCTGTGATTGGCTGGAGCGGAAAATGCGAAATCTGATGCTGAGATTTGATAGGTTGAGTTTGGTGACATGGGAGATGATGGTTGATCTGACATGGCCATAGAGTAAGGCTTTGGATAACACGTTTTATCCTTGAACATTGTGAGATTTGCTGCTCCATTATTTATGTTGTACCATGCAAAGTGGTAAAGAGATTAAATTTCGTCCAAGTTAATGAAGTTTTTTTTAAAAAAAAAAACAAATACTTTTTTTTTGTGGTAAGAGAAGTAAATGATTATATTTAGTCTCAGTCTGAATATTGAAAGAATTACCTCAGTCTCCATAGGACCTGAAGAAATTCAAAATTAGACTATTGGCTTCCTATGATTCTATATTTTTGTTAATGACCAAATTGTTCCTTTTTTTTTTTTCATTTTCAATTGAGAGAAGATGAACCCTCGAAAGTCTTTAAGAGGTCAACAAGGGCTCATATGTGAAGTCAGGTCGGTCCTTGCTGCCTAGTCTAGTAGTATATCCTCTTAATCAGGAGTTCAAGCACTCTCCCAAGTTTGATGAGAGAGAAAGGGAGGGGGTGCCTTAGATTCAAAAAGTTTAATCTGCAGCAAGTCGTCAACACCATCCAAGCCAGGCAAAAAATGACTCCAGACAGCCACAGGATTTTGGTCTATCAAATTTGTCATTACAATCTTGGGCACTGTCAATAATACCCAAGACAAGAATTTGGCTGTCGTTTAGCTATCATTCCAGTAGCAATTTGCCCGGTATAATAATGAACTATACTTGAATAATGCTTGGCAATTTGCTTAATTTCATTTCATAAATTGTGAAACGTAGGCTTCCGGTGTTAGACAACATGCAATTCTAATTAATAAACCTTCAAGGGGGCAATTCAAAGAAGTCCCAGGATAGCAGAGAATGGACATAACTAAATAATCTCGGCATTTCCCAGTAGATGTAACTGCAAATACCTTACTGACAAGTACAACCTAAAAGCAGTCCACTTGGGAGGAATATTCACCAAGGTCAATTCATCTTCTCCACTTCTCAATCTCTCTTGATGTAGCTCTGATTAGCTTCTTGGTATTTATGACAAGATCATTTATGAGAACATCGATTTCTTCCCTGCAAAAACCAAACCCAGATCAGTAAACATAAGAAAGAAATGAAATACAGCAAATTTACCAAGTAAACCCAGATCAATAAACAAAATCCAATGATGAATATTAAATTGAAATGTATAATGTCAATACTTTTTTTTTAATTCTTTATCGACTGATGTTAATGTAAGAGAGATGACTTAATTGCTGTCAATAACATACCTGCCAAAGCAGGGAGACATCACAATTGCACATCATAATGCATATACATGCGCCCATGTGTCTGTATGAATAATATATATGTTTCAAACCATATATACATTAATTTTCCCAAAAATGAATATTTCTCTAAATAAGTGCTTCATTCACTTAAGCAAGCGTCTAACATGGTGCCTAGTGCCTATCGTGAAAGGGTTCCTAATGCCTTTGGAGTCTAGGTCATTTTTGTCTTTTTGTTTTTGTTTTTTTTTTTTTTTGGGGGGGGGGGGGGGCGCTAAGGGAGACATTGTCATTAACAACATTGATAACAACAAAACCATGTTTCCAAACTGTTAGTACTGGATCATGCCTCGTAGGCCAATAGGTGATTGTCTTTTTGCCTTTCCTACACAGGTTATTGCAGTATACAGATAAACCTCGGTGCAATAGATGGCAATATTAGCCATGAAACTATTATGCAAGCCTCAGTAAGCTCAAGCTCATTAAATATATACCTTCCAATTGACATAGGTTGTAATCCAATTACATCAGAAGAAGAACCTTATAGAAAGAATAAAGTCTAATGGACAGGCCTGGAAATAACAAGAAAGAAAACCTCATAGAAATCTAGATGCCAGAGATTACAAACAGAAACAAAAATCAGAATAAGATGCCAAGATGTCACTTAAACTTGGTATCAACATAAATGACCAAGAGAGCACAACGAATGCACTAGTATTCAAGTATTACAATTATATACTCACTGAGTTGGAAGATTGCCAGGTCCATGGAATATTTTCCCAATATTTGTATATCTGCGGTGCTCATCATGAGCAACACCTCTACCCAGGCCATAACCAAAACCTAAGCCAATACCACATCCAGCACCAAGTCCAAAACCCAAGTGCAATCCAGGAATTCCAGGGCCAAAGCCTGCACCTGCATGCAAACAAGATAGGTTCATTTCCTCCTTGATGGAGAATCAAACCCTTGACATAAGACGCACTTGCAGAAAAATGAATTTAAAAGCCGAGCTTTCTATGTATAGTGTTGAATTTTCACATAACAAGGTGGATTAGCAATTCATACAGCTAAGGAGATATCCATGTATTTTCGAAGATAAATTGCAAAATCCAAGAGAATCTTTTGGGTGAGTTGATGGAGAGTGACAGCAAACTTAAACATCACGAAGGAGATTAAAAATTATGAGAAAAAGCAATAAGTAATTTATTTTCTGACTTATTTTGTGACACCGAGAGAGAGAGAGAGAGAGAGAGGAAAAAAAAAAGAACATACTCCCACACTAATTTCTCTCATTTCTTTCCCCTCACCCGAGACCCAACACTCTTCTCCCTTCTCTCAACCTCACTCACTCTCTCCCACACTTCCTCTCTCGCCTCTCACTCTCATAGTTCTCTCTCGATCTCTCTCGATTCTCTCTCTCTCTCCCTCGCTCTCTTCTCACCCAAACTCACACACTTTCCCTCTCGCAAAAAGCACGAAGGCTAGAGTTTTTGTTCTCCTATGTCAACTTCTATTTCAGAGAAAAAAAATAGCTCCTTTGACACGCTAATTGGGTCGATCCAGGTATGTTGTCTTCGTTAATCTCTTCTCTGCATTTCAATTCATCAATTTCACTTTCCATGATTTGGGTTTCTTGAAGATACATTGTGATTTAGGGTTTTGATTTATGGGAATAACATGCACAATGATATGAATTTGCCTGAGTATTGAAAATGTTGGAATTAAATGGGAACCCTAATTTTCCTGCAATCTGGACAAATAACCTTGTTGTAGCTTTTAAGTCATAACTCCTTCTACACTACTGCAAACTGAATCGGGTTTATTTCAACTGAAACTATACTTCTACGGTTTTAAAATGACATATGACTCGAAGGATTTCGTTGAGGATTGAATTTTTGATGAATTTTTGAAGTGGTATGAAGTCTGCAGAAAACTCTATTCTGTGTCCTGTTCTAGCCATGAGTTTTGCTACGGATTTGAGCTGTTTTCGAAGTATATTTAGACTTATGTTTGAATATGGAAGTTGTAAATCCATGTCTTATCTTTAATTTGAGACCTGAATCACTTAAATCCAATATGTGTGGTGAAAGTTATGACAATTTTTCCATAGCTGCGTAGATAGGAGTTATGAATTCTGGACTATGATGTTGATGGACTTAGATGTTTTGGTATGATTTGAATGGATTTAGTACATAAACATCAAATTTGTAGTTTTATATCTAATCTTTAAGTAAAAATTGAAATTTCTATGATCTAAGAAGTGCAGGTCAGGATACAGTTATTTTTCTACAATATGTTATGCCAGAAATTTATTGAAAAATTAAGAATTGTGATATATTGGAAAAAATCTATTTGCTCTAGGGTTGGTATACGATTTAATGATTAATTTGTGATCAATGTCTTGGGTTAAGACATTCGGAATCAAAGGAGGGGTTGGATTTTGTTTGATTTGAAATTTGGGAGTGATTACCTTCCCAAGAGGTGAGTGGATAGTTTATTGTGACTTTAAATAAGTAAATTGTTTAAAATTCTTTATAAATGATTTTTATATGATTTATATGAATTGTTTTGTGATTGTGGGATGTTTGAAATGAAAATTTGAATTGCGAATACATCCATTGAATTTATAAATGAATGTGTGTCATATATTGTGGAATATTTGAATTATGAATGTTATGGTATGATTTAGAAATTGTTTTATTGAAATTTTGGCACATTAATTGTGAATTGAATATTTGCGAATGAACTGGTGCATGGGATTAATGGCTATAGTCATTCCCTCCATGGAGCGACTCGACGGGGTGACGTGGTTGGAGTTAGATCAGCGAGGAAGACAGACGTGGCTCCCTCAGCTGTATGTCGTACTATATCCAGAAGCACCCCGGTGAGGTATGATTCAAAACCAAGGAAGGGGGATATAGTATTTCGAAATAAACAGATTGAAAACCCCTTGGCGAGCTTTCGTCTGATTCGGCCAAACCTAATACAGAGTGATTTCATAGAAAGACCCGTGATTTTTCGTAAAGTCTAAATTATGTGGATAGATGTTTATTTGAATAATTCGGATTTTATCGAGATTATTTTGTATCCAAGAGATGTTTATAAATTATGCTTTGACTTTCCCACATTCACCCTCATTTATTGTCACAACTACACCGTTGCACTTCATTCACCGAGTATTCCCATACTCACCCCTCTTTCATATTTTTCAGAGGAAGTTTAGGAAGGATACGTCATTTTGAGCCGTCAAAAAGTTGTCGTTGAATCTCAGTAGGCATTGAGATGTAGGGTTTATTTTGTTTGGATTGATGTAGCATGATCCATGAAAAGAAAACTATTATACTATTCTTTTGGTTTGGATCATGGAGATCCTTAGAGTGAAAGTTCTGTACATCTCATACTATTTGGATTTTATTGATACTGACTCAATTTCTCTTGAGCAAGTATTGATAAAATCCATACTAATATGATTTGGGATTTCATTGTTTTACTTGAATTCATTTTTGGAAAATGTTTATATTTTATTAGGATATTTGGAAATTTATTATGGACTTTGATCTATTTTGAGTTTGTAAATTCATTGAAATACTTGAGAATGTTGAATGACTAGGTTCGGCAAATTGCATGCGTGCATGTACAGGGATGGATCCGATGGATCCTTTGCATGACATTGCATACCTTTGATAATTGATGACCTAGAAGGGTCATTTGGATGTTGTTAAATTGTTTTTAAAACAGGATGAATAGGTTGAATGCCTTGCGGTGTCCCGGTACATGGGAAGGTTCTGTCCATATACCGAGATAACGCGGCAGTTGTCGCGTGCTCGACTCGAGGGTCGGGGCGTGACATATTTATAGTCTTGTTTGATCAATATAGTTTAGTAAAATCATTTGAAGAGCATTTACACAAGGAAATTTGACTCAACTTACATCCAGAAGTTTCTGTTTTATTATTATTCTAGCATGAGTAATTGGTCTAGGGCACTGAGTCAAGAAAGTTTATATGTAGGTTTTATATGGCAAAATTCAACATAAAATCCAAATTTTTGCTTTGCCATCATGTATTTCATTATTTGTATAAGGTATGTTTGCCTAGAAGGTCATTTATCTCCTTTATGTCTTCCTCTTCCTTTCACAGTGCACGTAGGGGTGTTTGGAAAATTGCTTTCCTCCAGTAAAGATTTTCTATAGAGAAGACAAGGACTCCCTTTGTATTACATATTTCAAACTGGACAAGACTGTACAAAAAGCCTAGCAAACTGTTGTCGAACAACGACCGGTCCAGAATAGCTAAAGGATGGAGGCAAGGTGTCCCTCTATCAATAGCTTTGGAAATAAGTTCCTAACATTACCTACCATTTCATTCAACCATTATTTTCTGCCTCCTGTTTTTCATCTTTCTATGTAGTGCTCTGGTTGTTGAAACTGACTAGCAATGTTCAAATGCCCTTTCAGTACCAAATTCTTTTCTAAATCTCAACAACTTCAAACTCTTTCAACCTATTACCACGAAAATTCCTTCTTCAACTGTCCAATAGGACCAGTTCTACAACTTTTTCCCGCCATTGTTTCAGTAATATGCATTCCTACACTGTTCTGGATCAGCAGTGCCTCAAGCCCAATAAAACTAAAAGAGAAATGTACTTCCTATTCTAGTTGCATTAAATAAGAATATCATGCACTTGTCATTCTTAAATATCTCTAGAACCATTCTGTGAACCACTCAACTCCCATTTCTTTTGAGGTATCTGCCATGTGCAACTTGTTCAATATTAAATAAAAAAAGACAATAACCATCGAACCAGAAACAAGAATCCCAGTGATATTTAAATTGTTTTCAGTAAGCAGACTAATTATTCAGCTAAAGAGAGAATGTGCTTGTAACTGAGCTAAGAACCACATGTCTAGAAACTCCAAAATAATATCTATCATCCAACCCTTTAGTTATCCTGAAATCTATATCCATATGTTAAGCCAAGCTTCCTCAAACAATTCAAATTTGCTACTTCCCAAGGTGATCACAATTGTGGTTTCTTCAGTCACAAGCAACCTCTATTCAACATATTGTATCATTGATGAGTTAAATTTGCACATGCTATTAGTCAAAATAGTTGTCCCAAAAGAAATTCAATGTGAAAATCCCTCATGTAAAAAGTATCTATTATTTGAAAATAATAATAATAAGAAGAAGAAGAAGAAAGGACCCGACATGCAACCAGCGAGTTTTGGTTAAGGATTGTATTAAATAGGTGTATGATGTGGGAGACTTCTTCCATTTTAAAGAATCTTTGGCTCTAAGTGTACCACATGATTATCAAAATGTCAGTGTCTTTGTGTCTGTTTTACTTTTTACAGATTTCGACAAATATGCTATGTGTTTGTTACAATGTTTGTGCACATTTGTATATGCATTTGGTAAAACATTTCCCTAACCCCTTTTCATCCCATTTAGATTTAACATACATGGGACACATAACTGCCCATTATAAAATAATTGTGTCGTGTCTAAATCCCAAGAAGAGTGTTGATATAAATACTTTTTTCCATAAACATAAGGTTTTGGTGTAGTGTCTAAATTAGCCACAGTTCCGCATTACTTCAATAGGACATTTAGGAATAGGGAAACGGAAAGGGGAACAAAAGAATACCAATTTGGTAAAGCTTTCCCGGGTTCATAGGAAAACCAATCAAAAACACCTCCTAGGTCTAGGCATGCCAGATAATCACTTGGACAATAGGAAAGACATGGCACTTGAACAAAACAAAGAAGTAATCAACCAGACCCTTGAAAATTTTCTACATTTCTCTTCATTTGGTACAAATAAGTTAGGGGTTTCTTTTCAAATTCAAACATAAAACCCGAATTGTATCTTGAGAGCACTGCTCGTTGCATTCGCTGTTGTTTCACAGAATAGAGTTTCCAAACAAAGGTCCAAAATCCCAAAATCACAGTGTTCCATTTCTCGTGTTCAACAAGGTGAAATTTATCTAATTTGCAATAAAACCAAAAAAAATTTACAAGTGAAAGAAAATTAAAAACGGCGAATAGGGCTTAGAAATGGAAAGGAGTGAAGTAAAATTGAAGATAAATATAGTTGAAAAAAGAAAAGGGAAAAAAGAATTAAGAAACAAACCACCCATGAGACCGAAACCGAAGCCGAAACCACAGCCGGCGCCGAAACCAAAAGCAGGACCAAGCTTTCCAACCTGGCTCACTTTAATCACCGGAAGCTTCCATAGCAATCCCTTCTCTTGTTCCTCATGACTATCTCCTCCTCTGTTGCTCATCTCTCTCTCTCTCTCTCTGCGATTGAGTGTTAAAAATGCCACCAGATCAGAAAGCGCAGAGAAGATATGAAAAATGTTGGTGTTTTGCTCGTCTAGGCCTTTACGCCATGTGACCTCTGAATGGATCGGCCAGCGCAGGATGCTTGCGGAATGGAGCATTGTACGGAATTAACACCGTTCAAAAAATAAAAAATAAAAAAACAATTTTGGGGAAAAAATTTCGAAAATAACACTCGTATATCATCTCTTCGAGACTTTACGGAGGTTGACTCGTAATTGCACGGTTTATATAAAGTTTTAAAACCTCAATATGTATAATATACGTTGAGTCCTAAAAATTGAACATTTTTTCTACACCCTTTACCTATATCAAATTTAAATCTCATATCCATTTTATACGTATATAATTTTCAATATACTATATACATACAATAAATAAACCAACTCATCAAACAAATCAACACATATATAAAATCTGAATCATACATCTATTTAATAAACAAACAAATTCATCTATTCTCTAAATTACATCAATTCTCATATCCAAATTTCTCAACAATACATAATATCTAATTTTTCATCAACAAACAAATCAGTACAGTAAATCTAAAAAACAAACCAAAACAAATGTAATAATGTATAGATATCAAAACTAACACATAATAGAATACAAATTTTATTAATATAACAAAATATACAAAATACATAAATTTTAACGTCGTCGTCTTCACCTAGTGTACTGTTTAACTCTTAAATCAGTTCTAGTATTTATACAATCATCACGAGACATTAAACTCAGATCATCTTTCTGTGTAATTTAGGAGGGTTTTACATCCTCGTGATGGGACTTAGAAAATACATGAGAGAAGACATGAAACACAGGTGATACATCATCTCTCTTAACTTGTTCAATCCCTCATCTATATAAATACCAGAATGAACTCCCTTCTGTGAAGCCCTGGGAGTGAAAACCTGGGGATATCATCAAACGTAGGTGAATAGAAAGACAAAAACTCACTGTATGCACTAGAAGGTCTTGCAATGACGCATGATATAATAATGGTGGTGGTCTTCTCGGACGTGCTCTCCCTCATTGTCATCCACATGCTCGGTCCTCGTCACCTCTCTCCTCACCACCTTTACCCGATCTAGATTTCAGAAGATACGCCATGTCAGGATTATTTCCCAAAGTGGTGTTTTCTTCCGTTTAAATTTCTTAAATGGTGTCCTTTTTTTTGTTCCAAAAGTAGGAGAGTCGCAATTTCCAATCGTACTTTCTCCCATTTTAAAAAAAAAAATTAAGAAAGCACGAGTAGCACTCATGCTTTCCATAAAAAGAGAATGTCACTCACGTTTTCCAAGAAAGCGAGAGTCACTCTCACTTTCAACATTTTGTATTTTTTTTTAAATCTAATCTAATATTAAATAATAAAAAACTATTATTAAAAAATTAATAAAAATAATTAAAATAATAAAATATTAAATATTAATGAAAAAACTATTATTAAAAAATTATTAAAAAACTATTATTAAAAAATAATTATTAAATTAAATATTAACCAATATTAGTAATAAAAAATTAAATATTAAACAATAATATCCATCAATATTAACTAATAAATTAATAATTTAAAAATTATTAAAAATTAATTAAAATTATCATTAACCAATATTTAAAATTATTTAAAAAATTATCAAAAATAATAATAAATAATTAAAAAATTGTTAAAAATTAATTGAAAAGAAAATGTACAATTAATAAAAAATTATTATTAATTTTTTAATTGAAAACATAATCAATAAATTTTTATTAATTAAAATTTAATCAATAATTAGAAAATTTAATATAAATTAACCAAAAATTAAAAATTGTTAAAAATAAAAAATTAACCATAGAAAGGGTTCCGAAAGGGATGTGTTTTTGCTGTGAAAAAATGGACCCCTGGTCCAAAAACTGTCACCGAAATCCAAAAATTCAACCTTTCATTATTTTTGGACAGTTTTAAGGTAACATTTTTTGATTTTGATTTCTCACATGGCGGCAACTCTAGGTCATTGGAAAATCGAGTTAAAAATTTATTCTGAGTCTTTTTTCTGGTTTTTCAAAATTTATTGATTATATTTTTTAATTAAAAAATTAATAATAATTTTTTATTAATTATATATTTTCTTTTCAATTAATTTTTAACGATTTTTTAATTATTGATTATTATTTTTGATAATTTTTTAAGTAATTTTTAATATTGGTTAATGATAATTTTAATTAATTTTTAATAATTTTTTAATTATTAATTTATTAGTTAATATTGATGGATATTATTGTTTAATATTTAATCTTTTATTAATAATATTAGTTAATATTTAATTTAATAATTGTTTTTTAATAATAGTTTTTTATTAATATTTAATTTTTTATTAATTTAATAGTTTTTATTAATTTTTTAATGATAGTTTTTTATTATTTAATATTAGATTAGATTTAAAAAAATAATAATTGTTGAAAGCGAGAGTGTCACTCTTGCTTTCTTGAAAAGCATGAGTGGCAATCTCACTTTTCGAAAAGCACGAGTGCCACTCGTGCTTTCTTTTTTTTTTAAAAAAAAAAAAAAGGGAAAAAACGCGATTGAAAATCGTGATTCCCTTGGTTTTGAAATAAAAAAATAAAAAAAAGAACACCATCTGAGGAATTTAAACGGGAAAAGACACCACTTTGGAAAATAACCCTGTCATGTCATCAGTCAAGATCGAAATGGCTAAATCAGTCAATGTATGCACGTCGACACCCTTAATGTCTCAGATCTGATGTAATGTATTTCACTACAAAAAGTATATATATGTTAGTTGAAATAACAAAATTGAGTTATTGATATAAATTAAAAATAGAAAATTGTACACTTACCATGTATCCTAAACAAACTCATCGACGACCAATAAATCGATAGGAGATGCTACGGTGCTAGGCAGAGTAGGCATGATTGAGGGTAGGTTCATACAACATGTCAAGTTCAACTAGATGGTCATCTCGCTCAATCCAAATATCTACATAGCGTCCATACTCCACCAACCAATCAATCTGGTGTAAACCCTTCGTACTAGTATTGTGGAGTCGATTTTCAATATCACAATAAATAGGAATAAACTAGAACTCTCCATACTAATGGATCACTCAATCAAGAAAGTGTCACCCTAATATACTAAAACATATCAGCGGTACGCGCACATACCAAATATGTCTCCCCTCATGACAGTAATCGGGGAGGGAAGATAATACATCCTCAGTATACGATACCCACACGACGTGATCCATCGTCTGCTTATCAAGTGTCTCCTTATACACTGACACAACATGTATAGGGAGGCTAATGACATAGAAATCTGTCTTCCACCATAAAGCGAGTAGACCATCCTCCATCTGCACTGATCGCCTAATAAGAGTTATATAAGGAAACTTTTCAGATGCTCAAATCTGTAAGAGAACTAATACCTCATCTATCTCATGAGACTCTACGTGCGTGACTATGCAAAACTGTCTATAGAAATACATTAAGCCCGCAGAACCATAACTACGATTACCGTAGGAATTTAAATCCTCTAATAACAACAAGTACTGTAAGCGTATAAAATATATTGTCTTATCATAAAACAGCACACCTCCTATCAACAATAAAATATATACCTACATCCACTGTATAATATCTATCTCATCTGCACCAACGGGCAACTGAACAAAAAAATAAGACAACCACAGTATATTCAATGTATAACCCCTAAAAACAGAGCGTGGAGGTCTAACTTTCACAACCTCTCACAAACATCCCCACGGCACACCCGTCGTCCTAGTTACTATAGGAAGCCCATCTACATATAATCTTAAAAGTAACTCTACATCCTATATGGTGATAGTGAGTTCATCGTGGGGCATGTGAAACGTGTGTGTCTCTTACCTCTATCGCTCTACTAAGGCTATAATGAGATGCCAGTCCAACTGTATAAACTGCAAGTGACCTACACCCAAAAATACTGACTACTCTAGGAAAGGAACCACCTGCTCGTCTAAGTAACCCTGCTGCCAACGTCATAAAATAGCCTCATGTCGATGACAAGTGAGTCAGGTTTGGTTCTCTCCATCGAAACCATCAAAGAACGATGATCTCACTACAAGCGTAGAAGGCTCCAATCATAAGGTTTAGGATCTATTTGTGATAAAATGAAAGAATAAATCATTAATACAACAACAAATCTCCATTAACTTTCAAAGACAAAATTTTTTTTTTTTTTTTTTTGCATTAAAAAAGAATGAGCATGTATTAAAAAAGAGTAGACATTCGAGCACCAAATCTCTATTAACTTTCAATCACACTTAATATATATAATGTATGCCAAATACATCAATACTTAGTACAAGAATTACATTAATACATCAACACTTAAAATACAAATACATCAATACATCAAACATTTGGATTCGTTTGGGTCGGAAAATTCCTTCAATTGTGCCCTTGTCTACCAAAAAGTCCATATTTCATTTGCCTCGTGTATCTCTCTCTGTTGTGACCCTCTGCATTATAACTGCTACATGATGTCCACGAGAATGATTCTCAAAAATCAATCTTGTTGTGATATCGAGATGATTTAGGTCTTCTTTTCTCATATCTAAGTGATTCATCAGAAATGATGGTTGGGTATGAACCTACGGGTCATTCTGAATGGTCTCTAACCGATGAGAAATGATACTCATACACTCTAAGTTGATGTTTCTATATATACCATTTCCCGACGATCATATGCACATCAGTCATCATCCTTGTAAATGTAGCAATTACATGCAAGTAAGGAATTCTACATATTTGCCACCTCCCACATATGCAATACTCATTTCTCATATCTATGATCTGCTTATTACCTCCTTGTGGCTATACCTTGTTTGTCTATAGTTTGTCTCTATCTCAAAAATCCCACTTGACCTGCTAAAGGAAATAACCGTGTGGAGGTTTGTCGTCTTCGTCCATCTTCCAAACATGACTAAGGCGTACTTTATGTATCACTCTCCTCTTCCCATTCCCGCTCTTGTCTCACCCATTCGAGTTTCAAAATAATTCACCAAATTATAAAACGTATTAAGTATCAAGGCAGAAACATATATATTTCTCGCACCCTTTAACACGGTATTATAACTTTCACTTATATTTGTCGTCATATATCCAAAATGAAAGTCACTATCATGTGAAAGAGTTTATTGCTCAGGGGTAATAGTTGTAAAATAATCGGGAGTATCTTCTTTTATCTTTATCACGCCCTGACTCTATCGTCGAGCACGCGACAACCGCCACGTTATCTCGGCATATGGGCAATATCTCTCCATATATTGGGATAGCACAAGGCATTTAACCTATTTGAAAAACAATTTAACATCGTCATATTGACCATCTTTGGTCACCGATTATCAAACATGCATTTTCACACAAATCAAGGATCATCCCGATCCATTCCTGTACATGCATGCATACAAGTTGGCCATCCCGGCCTCCCAAGCGGTTTTCAAACATTTATAAGCCATCTCGGTCTTCCAATCAATCCAAAATAGTTCAAAATTCACCATAAAAGTCCAAATATCCCAAATAAAACATTTAAGTTTGGAAAAGAAATGCCCAAGTTAAGAAAATATAATTCTTTATCATAAATATACGGGTTTCTCAAATACTTGCCCAGAGAAATCTAAACAAGTATTTAATAAATCTAATAAAAAATAAAATGTACAAGATTTCCCTTTTTCCATTGACCATTCTACCATCATAAAAAATAAGGCCTCCATCTCATATACAGCTATGTCCAGCAAAATCTTTGTCAATATGGCTCCAAATATAAAGTCCACTGCCTAAGGATCCTCTGAAAATTTAAGAGAGAGGGAGTGAGTATTTTGAATACCCAGTAAGTAGAGTGTAATGGCATGCAACATATAAATGAGGTGTGAAAATAGATGTGCCAAACAATCACATATTATATGGATTTGCAGAAATCGAAAACATTTACATGAAACAAGTTTATTTCCAAACAACCATAACTCGTATATGAAATTCAAACAATTTACATTCATTATTCACAATTTTGGAATATGCCGAAATTATTATCCTATTAATGGCTGTTGATAGGATCCGTCAAGGGGTTTTTCTCAATTTTTCTTAAAATCCCTTTCACTTTGGCGTTAGTCCGAAATTTCGTGGGTGCATTCACGTTATCACGACAGCCTAAGGAGACTCTCCAACTCACCTACCACCAAGCTAAATTATACAGCCTTAACTACGCCGCCCCGATGGCATGATCAGTGAGAAGACTTAGACTATAGTCATTTTTCAGCACCTTGTTATCAAATTCCATTTAGGGAAATCAAATCGTGCTCAATTTCAAAGTAGAGCAAACATTTCACAATTCACATGGTATCCAAACATAATATGGTGTAAATAATAAATTCAACAATTAAGCTCGAGTCATGAAATTATTAAATTACATTTCAGAACACACCAATTTCACAAAACATTTCAAATAACATTTCAAATTCAATTTAAAATCAATTTACAAATCATAACATAAAACTATTTGCTCATTTATATGAGACATAGCCATCCACTCACCTCGGGAGGGTATTCACTCCCTATATATTATCAGCTCCAAAGAAAATCTCATTTCAAGCTCCAATGGATTGTCCTATACCACAATAACAATTTTCGGGTCATTTCTCCTCAAATTCAGGGGTTTACAAATTTTTCCTAATTTTATTTAAACCCTAATTTCGAACATTTTCTTGTTCTTGTTCTTATTTTATCAATTTTTCATCATTTGCATCATTATAAAATTTCTATTCACAATTCTCCGAAATTTTCCTGTTTTCAAACAATTTTTCCCAATTTTCTCAAATTAACATAACTCTAATTTCTCCTAATTTCTCTAATTCATGAATGTACATTCTAATTTCATCAATTGCACCTCATTTATATGTAAATAGAATTTTTATTTTCATTTCCTCCCAAATTTTCACTATTCACAGATTGGGTTTTTTTTTTTTTTATTCTCCTATGAAATCCCACCAAATTTCAGCAAGAATATCAAATTTAGTATTAAAGAAACTGGAAGCTAGGTTTCAAAAACCCAATTTTTCTCTTTCATTGGGCAACCCTTGATTTTTTTTTTCAATGTCCATTCCTTGAGTTGCTTGAATTAATTAGAGGTTGGAGGTGTGAATTAATTGAGAATTTATTGAGGTGTGGTGGGAAAGAAAGAAAGAAAATGAATGTCAAGACAGAGGTGGAAGGTGCTGTGCTCGCAAAGAGTCACTGTGTTCGCAAGAAAGATGAAAGTTGAGTAAATGAAGGGGTTCCATTCCCTTTTTTTTTAAGGTGAAATATTTGTTTTACCCCTCATGGTATTAGAGTTATAATTGAAATTGGAGGCACATTGGTCATTTCCCAAATTCCAGTGCAAGTCAATTCACAATTCCACAATTCAATTCATGCCTTTGTCTCCAATGAGAATTGAGCTCAAGTTCAAATTTTTTCTCCAAAAAAAAATCTACCACTAGGCCACTTCATGTATTCAATACATATGTATTAATTTAATTATAAATCCTTTTCTTCATTTCATTTAAATTTTCAATGCCACATTCAAGTCCAAAACTCTTTTTACAATCCAGTTTTTCTTCTGCACAGTAATTAAATAAAATTTTTTCTAATACCGAATTTTCGGTATTACAACACTTAACCCCCTAAAAGCAAATTTCGTCCTCAAAATTTAAATTAAAATTTATAGATAAAAAAGTTACGGGTGTTGTTTCCACATTGACTCTTCAGTTTCCCAAGTATGTTCTTCCACTTGGTTGCTTCTCCACAACACTTTCACCATTGGGATTTGCTTATTCCTTAGTTGCTTAAGTTGTCGATCTAAGATTTGCACTAATTGTAATCTAAAACTCAAGTCTGGATTCAATTCTATCGGAGGAGATTCAATTATATGAGAGGGATTCGACAAATATTTCTTTAGCATTGAGACATAAAACACATCATGAATTTTCTTTAAATCCGGAGGTAACTCCAATCGATAGACCCCATTTTCAACCCTTTCAAGGATTTTAAACGACCCAATGTACCTTGGATTCAATTTATCTCGTTTTCGAAATCGGATTACACCTTTCCAAGGTAAAACCTTCAAGAAAACCATGTCTCCGACCTCAAATTTCAAAGGTCTTCTTCTTTTGTTAGTATAGTTTTTCTGTCTATCTTGAGCCACCTTTATTCTTGTCCAAATCACTTTTACTTTTTCTATGGTTGTCTCAATCAACTCCACACTTTCAATTTTTCGCTCTCCAACTTCATCCCAATATAGTGGAGTCCGACATTTTCTTCCATAGAGGGCTTTACAGGGAGGCATCCCAATGCTAACTTGATAGCTGTTATTATAAGCAAATTCAACTAATGGGAGGAGTCTGTCCTGGCTTTCTTGAAAGTCCATAACACACGTTCTCAGCATGTCCTCCAATGTCTGAATTGTACGCTCGGATTGTCCATCGGTTTGAAGATGGAAAGCAGTGCTGAATTTCAGTTTGGTTCCCATGGTCTCTTATAACTTAGGCCAGAATCAAAAAGTGAATTGGGGATCACGATTTGATACAATCGATACTGGAACCCCGTGGAGTCGGACAATCTCACCAATATACAACTTGGCCAATCTTTCCATAGAATAAGTGTTCTAAATTGGAAGGAAGTGTACCGATTTGGTAAGCTTGTCAACTATCACCTAAATAGTATCGTGACGGCTCGGAGTGCGTGGCAATCCGACCACGAAATCCAGGTGATATGCTTCTATTTCCATTCAGGTATAGGTAAGGGTTGAAGTGTTCCAGCTAACTTCTGATGTTCGGCCTTGATTTATTGACACGCAATGCACCTTGCCATGAATTCGGCTATTTCCCGTTTCAATTCTGACCACCAATAAGTTTCCTTAATGGTTCTGTATATCTTAATGCTCCTGGGATGCATAGCATAAGCCGAAAAGTGAGCCTCCTCATGACCCTTCAAAACTCATCATTCCTGGGGACACAAATCCTTTTCTTAGACATCACTATGCCATCCTCTCGAATATGAAAATCACCACCTTCTTCCTTGTGAACCTTTTCCACAATACTCTTTAACTCCTCATTGGTTGTTTGGACCTCTTTAATACGGTCCACTAAGGTTGGTCGTACCTCAAACTTGGCCAAAAGTGCATCATTATCATCACTGGCCAACTTGACTCCCAATGTACGGAGTCCTACTAAGCATGAGAGATAAGAACTCCCATGAGCTGAAGAAAAAGATGAGAACTTGCGGCTTAGAGCATCTGTAATAACATTTGCCTTGCCTAGGTGATAGTCAATTACTAAGTCATAGTTTTTTATCAGCTCTAACCACCTTCTTTGTCTCAAATTGAGGTCCTTTTGAGTAAGCAAATACTTGAAACTCTTGTGGTCGGTGAAGATTCTGTATATGGCTCCATATAAGTAATGCCGTCAAATTTTCAAAGTGAAAACAATTGCGGCTAACTCTAGGTCATGGGTAGGGTAATTCAATTCATGCTTCTTCAACTATTAAGAAGTATAGGCGATAACTCTATTGCCTTACATTAAAATACATCCCAACCCTTGTTTACTGGCATCATTATAAACCACATAGTCGCCACCACTAATTGGAATGGCAAGTATTGGAGCTAATGTGAGCCTTTGTTTTAGTTCTTGAAAACTCTTCTCACACTTATCACTCAATTCAAATTTAACTCCTTTCTGCATTAAACTAGACAATAGAGCTGTAATTCTAAAAAAACCCTCTACAAATCTTCAGTAATATCTAGCCAAACCAAGAAAACTACGCACTTCGGTTACATTCTTAGGTGGTTCCCATCTTAGAATTGCTTGTACTTTTTTCGGGTCAACAAATATCTCTTCCCTGGATACAATATGCTCTAAGAAGCCAATCTCCTTAAACCAAAACTCACACTTGGAAAACTTGGCATACAGTTGCTTCTCTCGAAGAGTTTGTAGCACAATCCGAAGATGTTTTGAGTGTTCCTCATCGTTCTTAGAATACACTAAGATGTCATCAATGAAAACAATGATGAACTTGTCCAGGTTGGAATGGAAGACATGGTTCATGAGGTCCATGAAACCTGCAGGAGCATTCGTCAAGCCGAATGGCATAACCAAAAATTCATAATGCTCATACCACGTCCTAAACGTAGTCTTGTAAACATCATCATCCTTTATCCTCAATTGATGATAACCGAACCTAAAATCGATTTTCTAAAAGACATTTGTCCCTTGGAGTTGATCGAATAAGTCATCAATCATTGGCAAAGGGTATTTGTTCTTAATGGTCATATTGTTTAATTGCTGATAGTCTATACACAACAGGAGGGTGTCATCTTTCTTCTTCACAAATAGAACCGAAGCGCCCAAGGTGAAGTATTCGATCGAATGAAACCCTTGTCCAACAACTCCTGAAGTTGAACCTTTAATTCCTTCAACTCCGCAGGCACCATTCTATATTGAGGGATTGAAATAGGTGCAGTACCGGGAGTTAGATCAATAGCAAAATCAAACTCCCGAATTGGAGGTAAATCGAGCAACTCGTCCGGGAAGACATCTTGAAATTCATTCACTACTGGAATATCCATCAACTCTGGACTTCCTTTTGTGGTGTTGATGATATGAGCTAGGAAAGCCTCACAACCCTTATGCACTAATCTTCGTGCCTCCATTACTGAGATTACACAACTCAGCAAAACTCGTCGTTCACCAATGAATACAAGTAAATGACATCTGGGTCTACAGAATTCCACTTCCTTAGTAAAACAATTCACTGAACCTCTATGAGGGTGCAGCCAATTCATGCCCCAATATTGCATTGAAATCCCTCATTTCCAACGGAATCAAGTCCGTTTTGAGAATCTGACCCTCTACTACCACTTCACATGCCTTGTATACGATATCTCTATTCAATCGTTCCCTTAAAGGAGTGATAACCAATAACTCATCTTCAAGTGGGATCAAAGGTTTATTCGAGTGTTTAACAAATTCCGTGCTCACAAAGAAATTGTTAGATCCCGTGTCAAATAAAACACGGGCATCAATTCCAAAAATTTTCATTATACCTATATACGGAGGATAAGAATGAGAATAAGAATTAAATTTTAATTAATTTAATTTTTTTTATTTAATCAAACTTCAACAACATTTATAATCCTCAATGTCACCAAAGCAATCATTAAACATCAAAATCGTTTTCAGATACTTTAATATCAAACAATATCTCTAATATACCTCAAGTTTAAAATCATACAATCATGTATTCAAATCTCGTAAACATTAAGTTCAAATTCTAGAAAATTTACCTGTAACTACGTCGGGGTTGTTCTGGGCATCTTTGTTGGTTATTACATAAATTTTGGTCCGAGCCCTTGGTTGTGGACGCTGTGTTAGAGCAGCTACTGTGTTGCTCCTAGTTCTTGTTCATGGTGTGACATTTAGAGGTGGGGTATTGGCTTGGCCGCCTCTAGATCCGCTAGGACGATCTTGACTAATTTGAGTTCCTCATCCCAATTCTGGACAAGTATTACAAAGATGACATTTTTTCCCGCATTGATAGCACATTTTAGGTGCTTGACAAACTCCAAGGTGGAATTTGTTACAATTTCTACATTTCTCTTTTGTGTTCCCCGTTGATTTCCTTCCCGAGGATGCACTAGGAATAGGATTATCAATTTGAGACTTGCGTTGGCCTTGAGGAATGCCAACTGGTCTAGCGACAGAAGTGTAGGAACCCGTGTTCTTAGTTTGTTTAGAACTTTGGCCCGATGTATGCTCGGACCTTCTATTCTTTTTCTGCCATTCCCTTGTCTTTCCTCTTTCTTCAACCATTTTCTCGGCCCTTAGAGCTAACTCTAGAACATCTTTATACGTATATGTCGAGATCACCGACATCTTTTCCCGAATGGACAAGTTTAGGCCTTCTTCAAATTTGAAGCGCAGGTAATCATCCAAAGTCACCAACTCCGGAACAAAAGTGGACAATTTTCTCAACTCTATCTCATATTCCGCCACCGACTTACTGCCTTGGTGGAAATTAAGAAATTCCTTCCCCTTCAAGTCCCAGTGGAATCAGTGTAGTATTTCTCATCAAATTCCCTAAGGAATTCACTCCATGAAATGGCATTGGAGATCTCTCTTTGATGCTATCCCACCAAGCTCTAGCATCTTCATCCAAGAGCTGTCATCTAAGAGCTTTACAGCTACTAAAAGTTTCAACTTATCATCCAACCTCATGTCAGATATTGTTTCCCGAACTCGATTAATCCAGTTCTGAGTCACCATGACGTCACTCATCCCCGTAAAGGTGACACACCAAAGTTGTCGGGTTTCTTTAATTAACTTGGACAATTCATAGGTAAGACAGGTGATTGGAGTAGCCACTAAAGTGGGAGGAGCAGTTGGTTCTACCGGGGGAGTAGGTGGAATGGTTGGCCTTGGAGAAGAAGGAAGTGGCGCTTGAGGCGGGACTTAAAGACGAGCGCCATAAGTATTCCACCACTCGGTCCATTGCCAGAGAGCATCGAGTGGTGGTGGAGGAATCCCGGTTGAGGGTGCCGGGTGAGTGCTAGCTACTGCCGGAGGAGAAATTGGAGCACGTGAGGACGATCCATCCTCGTGCTCGGAAGGAGGAAGGTCACCAATGTTCCACATTCTTCATCTAGGTGGTATGATTTTGATTCCTATAAGAAGAGACACGATTGTTAACTCACTAAATTCGGCATTGGGCTAGGTATTTAACCCCTTAAAAATAAAATTAACCCTAGTTCTTAAGAGTCAATAGAAGGTTTTTGTACATCCTTTTGAAAAATCTCTTTTAAATCTGAAACTTCAAAAAGAAAAATATTTCAAAGTTTTTGGAAAACCATTGGGGACATTTGAAAATATTTCAAACCTTTAAAACATTTAAAAATCATGAACCTAAACTCTGATACCAATGGAATTGTCATACCCTGACTCTCCCGTCGAGCATGCGACAACCGCCGTGTTATCTCGACATATGGGTAGCATCTTCCCATATATCGAGATAGCGCAAGACATTTAACCTATTTGAAAAACAATTTAACTTCGTCATATTGACTATCCTAGGTCGCCCAGTATCAAACATGCATTTTCACACAAATCAAGGATCATCCCGATCTATTCTTGTACATGCATGCATACAAGTTGGCCAACCCGGCCTTCCAAACAGTTTCCAAACATTTATAAGCTATCTCGGCCTTCCATCAATCCAAAATAGTTCAAAATTCACTATAAAAGTCCGAATGTCCCAAATAAAATATTTAAATTAGGAAAAGAAATTCCCAAGTCAAGAAAATACAATTCTTTATCATAAACATATGGATTTGTCAAATACTTGTCTGGAGAAAGCTAAACAAGTATTTAATAAATCCAATCAAAAATAAAATATACAAGATTTCCATTTTTCCATGGACCATTTTACCATCATAAAAAATAAGGCCTCTATCTCATATACCTAGCTATGCCCAGCAAAATCTTCGTCAATTTGACTCCAAATATGAAGTCCACTGTCTAAAAAATCCTCAAAAAATTTAAGAGAGAGGAGGTGAGTATTTTGAATACCCAGTGAGTAGAGTGCAATGACATGCAACATATAAATGAGGTGTGAAAATGGATGTGCCAAACAATCACATATTAAATGCATTTGCAGAAACCGAAAACATTTATATGAAACAAGTTCATTTCCAAACAACCATGACTCGTATATGAAATTCAAACAATTTACATTCACTATTCATAATTTTGGGATATGCCGAAATCATTATCATACCAATGGTCGTTGATAGGATCCGCCAATGGGTTTTTCTCAATTTTTCTTAAAATCCCTTTCACTTTGGCATTGGCCTGGAACTTCGTGTGGTGCATCCACGTTATCACGGCAGCCTGAGGAGGCTCTTCAACTCACCTACCACCAAGCTAAATTATACAACCTTAAACACGTTGCCTCGATAGCCCGGTCCGTGGAAAAACTTAAACTATAGTCATTTTTCAGCACCTTGTTATCAAATTCCATTTAGGGAAATCAAATCATACTCAATTTCAAAGTGGAGCAAACATTTTACAATTCACATGGTATCCAAACATAATATGGTGCAAATAAATTCAACAATTAAGCTCGAATCATGGAATTATTAAATTACATTTCAGGGCACACCAATTTTACAAAACATTTCAAATTCAATTCAAAATCAATTTACAAATCATAACATAAAATAATTTGCTTATTTACATGAGATATAGCCATTCACTCACCTCGGGAGGGCATTCACTCCCTATACATTATCAGTTCCAAAGAAAATCTCCTTTCAAACTCCAATGGATTGTTCTATACCAACAAAAACAATTTTTTGGTCATTTCTCCTCAAATTCAAGAGTTTACAAATTTTTTCTAATTTTATTTAAATCCTAATTTCGAACATTTTCTTGTTCTTGTTCTTATTTTATCAATTTGTCATCATTTATATCATTATAAAATTCATATTCACAATTATCCTAAATTTTCCTATTTTCGAACAATTTTCTCCAATTTTCCCAAATGAACATAACCTTAATTTCTCATAATTTCTCTAATTCATGAATGTACATTCTAATTTCATCAATTGCACCTCATTTATATGTAAATAGAATTTTTATTTTCATTTCCCCCCAAATTTTCACTATTCATAGATTAGGGTTTTTGTGATCCTCCTATGAAATCCCACCAAATTTCAGCAAGAACATCAACTTTAGTATTAAAGAAACTAAATCCAAGATTAGGAGTAAGAAAATACCTCAATTTCGGAATTGGAATGAACTTTGGAAGCTAGGTTTCAAAAACCCAATTTTTCTCCTTCATCGGGCAACCTTAGATTTTTTTTTCAATGTCTATTCCTTGAGTTGCTTGAATTAATTGGAGGTTGGAGGTGTGA
The DNA here is from genome assembly GCA_037126225.1 of Dillenia turbinata. Classification (NCBI taxonomy): domain Eukaryota; kingdom Viridiplantae; phylum Streptophyta; class Magnoliopsida; order Dilleniales; family Dilleniaceae; genus Dillenia; species Dillenia turbinata. Next base: position 10,584,351 of record JBAMMX010000006.1, read on the forward strand.
TTTAATTGAGAATCTATTGAGGTGTGGTGGGAAAGAAAGAAAAAAAAGTGAATGCCGAGAGAGAGGCGGAAGATGCTGTGTTCGCAAGAAAGATGAAAGTCAAGTAAATGAAGGGGTTCCATTCCCCCCCTTTTTTAAGGTGAAATTTCTATTTTACCCCTAATGGTATTAGAGTTATAATTGAAATTGGAGGCACATTGGTTATTTCCCAAATTTCACTATCGCACAAGTCAATTCACAATTCAATTCATGCCTTTGTCTTCGATGGGAATTGAGCTCAAGTTCAAATTTTTTCTCCAAAAAGAAATCTACCATTAGGCTACTTCATGTGTTCAATACATATGTATTAATTTAATTATAAATCTTTTTCTTCATTTCATTTAAATTTTCAGTGCCACATTCAAGTCCAAAAATTGTTTTACAATCCAGTTTTTCTTTTGCATAGTAATTAAATAAAATTTTTTCTAATATCGAATTTTTGGTATTACAATCTCCTTCATTCTCCCCATATAAAAGTCAAATTTCTTACATTGTGACTGTAAAGCAACAATGGTAGCAATTCTCTTACAAACTTAATTTTTGTGGTGTATGTTAAAATTACTAGATCTCCATACAGCATTGGAAGGTGACCATCCAAACTCTGGACGAGTAACTGTTACCCTTATCCCTTCATATCATTCTGAAATTATCTTTTTTTTATCTTCAATAACATACTCTCTTGCACACATCAAAAACCATGACCACAAGACAAGTGACTCTCGATCAACCAACCTGAATGGCAATGGGATAATGTGATTCGCGCCGTCCATACTGCATGCAATCAATAATTTGTGCTTGTATTTCCTGTAGAAGTAAATCTCATTTACACTTATCAATAACCTATAACTCCTAAACACTATAATATTAGAGCCAAATGCTCAAAACAAAGTTTCAAAAATCATTTCACCATTTGTATTTGATGAACTTAACTTCCAACTCACTTGTGTTCCCGATTCCTTTGTACTATTGCATCCAAGAAGCGAGTTTGTTCTTTGTAAGAATCATCCCAATTTCCGTATACCATCTCTATAGCCCTTCTATTGCTGCCCTTCTATTGCTGCCTAAAATCTTCTACGGGAAACTAAATATTTGATCCTCTCAATTATAACAGTTTGGAGGAAAGAAACTTAACACTAGGATCTTCCCTCACATAGTTAAGAAAATGTCAGGTTATCAAATTAGAATCTAACTTTCTATGATTTTGCATAAACTTAGTATTTACACATGTATGCGATCCCTCAACAACAGTAATCACAAATGCACCAAATAGTTTTATTTTACGAGCGCGCAACCTCTACCTACAACCTTTATCCTTTTGAGTACATATTGTTGTTCAAAATATAATAGTTGATCTCCCGACATGAAATTAATGGTGATGCTCCACATGATGTATTTTGACAATATGAATAAGCTGTTCTTTCAATGCAAATCTCATCTCATTCTTTAATTTATCGCTGAAACTCCAACTATCACCTATCAATCTATAATCTTACTCAAAAGTTACATAGCCATCACCTCCAGGTGCCATGTTCATAAAGAGAATTGAGTCATCTACTCGACTATAGGCAAATTTTCGACCACTACCAATGCGTGCGGGGCCGAGGAGGATTCGATCATTAACTAGTTCGTAGCACCACCCCCACTACCGCCACCAACTTCTCTATCATCTTCTTCTTCGTCATCCTCCTCTTCTTTCACCTTTTTTTTTTCCGTCATTTCTTCCTCATCAACATTGCTATCAACATCTGTGAAAACAAAATCCACTCGAGATTCAATATAAGTATAGTCATCCGTATAATCATAATCTCGTTGCACAGACGTTCCATCTTCCTATGATTTGATGTACAACTCATGAGTGGTACCTTTGATGTACAACTCATGAGTGGTACCTACTCCCATGCCCACTGTAAACTCCATCATGTTAAGAACGTCGTCATTATCATTAATTGACACCAATTCAAAACATGCATTCCCATGTTACATATATGACACGGGACAACAATGAAAAATCTCCACATGTCTTGTTGTAGAATTGATCCAAAGATCCCTACATATCATCGATATCAACTCATTATAACATATATCCTTCCTCACCCTAATCAACTTCGAAGGTGCACGGTCAAAACCAATTCCATCCTTACCCGTGACAATTTTACCATTACAATAGCATAACAATCTCACCATATCCGCCATTTTTTCTAAATATCAAAAATTAACTTGTCATAAAGTAATTCAAATAAACCAACTTTTGCAAATTCAACGAACATCAAAAATCAAAAATCAACTTGTCATCTTCTAAACCTTAGATTTATAATTATAAGAATTCAACAAACATTCCACAAAAATACTAAATTTATATTATTTTATATTAATTAAAAATTTAACAAAACTACTAATTACTAAATTGATTAAAATACCCTAAACCTTAAATTTATACTAAAATTCAATAGACTCTAAACACTAAATTAATGCTAAATTCTCAACAAACTCTAAACCCTAAATTTCATAATTAAATTTCTCAACATATCTATTTCAAATTAAACATTTTAATTTCTCAACAAGTCTACTCCAAAAATTTAATTTTATAATTAAATTTTATATCATTTCATTGCCCAAACTCGAAGGACTGTATATCACCCAAAAATATCGATCTTCTAAAAAATATTTCAATCTTTAGACATACATACATTGTAACACCGATTTTCGGTGACTGTATATCATGTACTACTCCTCATGATTCTAAATATATAAGCATCCTTTTGAGACATCTATTTAATTAATTATTTATTTATTTTGAAATTTTATCTTAAAGTCGCTAAAATCGAAAATTTTATCGGTAAGCCGAAAAACTTTTCGGAAAGTGTCGGCAAGGCCTAAAGAAGTCAAAAATAGATAAGAGAAGACCTACACACTTAAATAAAGATATTTAAATGAAATTTCACATATTTAAGAAATTTTAAACAAAATTTCATAGGGACAAAAAAATACGAATTGTTAAAAGTTAGGGGTTTAAATGTAATTAAGAAAAGTTAAGGGACTAAGTTACAAACCACTTAAGGATGGACAATTGAAGCCAAATGATTGGTCAAGAGGGAAGCAAGGTTGGTTAGTGGCTACATAGGATTTTTCACATTCAAGAAAACTCATTGGATAGAAATTTACGCATGAAAACTTATTGGGTAGAAATTTTTGCATGAAAACTAATTAGAATAGCTTGTTCTAACTTGTGACACTTCTCCCCCTTGACATGGTCGTCCAAAGACACTTGGTGGAGTGCATGGAGGTTTCTTGAATTAACAATTGCATGATTTGAGTTCTAGGACAAGTGGAAGGTTAAGATAATATATGAAATGATCCAATGGTTAAGGATATTTGATTAGGTTTATAAAAGAACTTGTTTAAGAAGAGTTTGACTCATTTTCTTCATTCAAACCACCCCTTGCACGAAATTTATAGAGATCATTCCCATTTTTGAGTTCAACTATGGAGTCAAAGAGGTAAGAACATTTTTGGAAATCCTTGAATATCAATTGGAAGTATAGAGGTATTGTATAAGAAATTTATATTCATTGTGAATTGATTTTTCTAAGGTGATAAAATTCAAAAATTCAAAAGAAGTGGTGATATATATTATTAGCAAGAGATCTTACAAAGGAGGTAACATATTCTAACTTATCCTAAGATTAAATTATTTGATGAGTAGTTACTTTGGTATCCATACTAGCATGCTAGATGTTGATTTCTAAATTGAGTTTTGTATAATTTTCTTAGAATATCTCATTTTGTAGAAATAAAAAATATAAGATATTTATTTTCTATAAACTAGACTCCCTAAACTTTAAAATGGTATATTATGTGAAATAATTCATGAAGGAATCGATTTTTGGTGATTTTTGGAAGTTTAGCATGTTTCACAAATTCTGTTTCACGTCCTGTGTACGACCAGTAACTTGTATGAATTGTTGAGATTTCTTCTATTCAGAATTTGGAGAAATATTAAACATAAAAGTTTTAGATCTCTGTCGTATCTTTACTTTGAGATAAAGATCAATTGAATCGGAGTTGTATACAGAAAGTTATGATATTTTTACTAAAACTGTGCAGAAGTAATTCTAAAATTGAAACCTAGATGAAAATTGAATTTTATAAATTATACATTTAAAATATAAGGATGGTCAAAACTAGAAAGTTTTAGATCTATATCTTATCTTTAATTTGAGATAATAATTACTTAAATCGGAGAAATATATTGGGAGATATGGAAATTCTCCCAAAACTGTGCAGAATTGGTTTTAGGAACTTAGACTGAAAAAGTGATAAATTTTTATAAATTCGTGTGTTCAGAATTTGAAATTGGTCTGAACATAAAAGTTAGACATATATGTCTTAGCTTTAAGAAAAAATTTAAATCATTTGAATTTGATCAAGATTTTAGAAAATATCGTGATTTTATTAAATCTGCGCGTGATAAGGTTTGTAAAAATTTTTCTCTAAATATGGAATTTAAGATTTTACCTTAAAGAAAACATTTTCATACGTATTTTGTAGACCAACAATATGATATCAAATTGATAAATAATACATATTATTTAATTTAGGTGTAGGGTTAACTTTTCGTTCGAGGGGTAACTCGCTCGAGAAACGAGGACAGTTAAGGAGAGTGGCGTACCCTCCCCAATCGAGGTGAGTGGAATGATCTATTTTTGACTTTAAATGAAAAATAGTTTTGATCATGATTTTTATAAATAAATTTTAAAATATGATTTAGAAATGCTTTAGTATTTGCGGTATGTCTTGAAATGATGTTATGTGAAAATTGCATTCGGATATTGTGATAATTTGATAGTGCCGTGTTTTTATTATAAGTAAAGATTTATGAATGATGATATATGACACATGTGTATGATTATGGGCTGGTGCATAGTGACTATAGCGCACTCTCTATCACGGTATTGAGCGTTTACCCGACAGGGTGACGTGGTGGGGTAACACGGGAGCAGGGGTTTGAGTCCCCTGTCTCTGGACAATGGATCCAATAGACGAGCACCCGTGAGGACCGTATCAACACCGAGGAAAGAGAGGAAGATATATGTATTTTATTCTTATGATATTGTGGTGACCCATTGGTAGATTTTACCCTAGTTAGGCCAAACTATGGGTAGAATACGTTTTTGACACCCCCATTGATGTATGATTTAATGATAAGAATGCATATTATTTTGAATTACACGATATATTTGCAAATGAATGAAATATGAATTTGAAATGATGGTTTGATTTGCCACTCTCACAAATTCATTTATTATCATTATGTAGTCATTGCACCTCACTCACTGAGTATATGGATTATACTCACCACTCATATTAATATTTTCAATTTATACTGTACTTGACATACATTGAGATACTATCCCACGAGTTTTACTAAGAGATGCTGTCGGGTGAGTGATCATACATATTCTTGTTTATGATTAGACCATGTATATAGATATTATATGTAAATTGGAGGCAAATGTTTTAAAGAAAATTTTTATTGAAAACTATCTTTTTTTTTTTTTAAATCTTCCGCTGCATGATTTTGACTTAATGATATTGAGTAGGGTCATAATATTAGCCTCGCGTCATCTCGATGTGCGAGTAGGGCATACTCGTACCTCGAAGAGTCGTGGTGGTCTGTTCACGTGCTCGACCTGTGGGTCGGGGCGTGACATACATCACCCAACAAACATCATTGACAATCAAATGAAACATTTTAATTTCTAAACACAAAGAGTACCAAAAAGAGCAATGACCTTTGGATTGTGCAGAAGGTTGTGAGAAGGTTTAACTTCAGATTATACAGAAGCTAAGCTCGCTAGAATGTGCAAAGGGGGCAAGAAGAGAAAAGTAGAAGGTTGTGCAGGGGGTTAGGGTTCGTTGCTCGCGAGGGGAAGAGAAGAGAAAGAAGGAAGCGGAAGAGGAAAAAAGGGAGAGTGCATAGAACTTAGGGCACGAAAATGTCGAGTCTTAAAGAGTCGACATGCACTGTGCAGTTTTTTTTTTCAAATATATCGGTCTGATTAATTTTGAAATTTTTTTTCCAAGAGTGTTGTTTTGAACTTTTTTTTTTTAATAGTGTTAGTTCGTACAATACTCTACGGAATGTTCACTTCCACTTGTTCTTTAAATTTTTATTTCCCCATTTCGCCCTTAGAAATTGGACTTTCGGAGGGGGAAATGAAAATTTTCTGATGCAAGTTTCATCACCTCTAATCCGTACCAAATAAAAAATAAGTTACTTAATTTAAAATAAATTAAATTATGAAATTTATTTACAAAAATAAACTCATATGTCTGAAATAAAAAATTAAAATACGAAATTTAATTAAATTTATTTATAAAATATGAAATGTATTTATAAATATTGTTGAATAGCATTAAAATTCTCTTTCAAGGATCATTAGATTAAAATAGTAATTAAAAGATAAAGTTAGTTGAATTCACGTATTTGACTTTAGTTGCATCCTGAAGTGATGGGTCCTGGCATTTCTTCAAGGGTTGTGATAATTCCATGTTAGAAGAATATAATCTTAGTGATATATGGGCGAACCGAAGATCGAATTGATATAATACTATACTTTATGATACTTTGTTATTCACCTTATCTTATGCAAGTGGGAGTATTTGATTAATTAAACGCCCATATCAGTATTTTTTTGTTGTTTAACCATTAAAATAAAAGTGAATCAATCCGATATGAAAAAAGGAGTTAAGATTCTTTTTCTTAGATGTTAGATGATTGTGTAGAGCACACCTGATTTTTTGAACACATTTTAAATAGGAGTAGCAAAGAAAAGTTGAAAAAGAAAAAAAAATTGTTGAGAGAGGAAATATAAATCTTTTGTAAAAATTTTAGTTAAGAAATTTGAAAAATACTGAAAGATTATCATTGAAATATCAGGAAGTTGATTCTCAAAATATATATTTTTTAAATATTAGTTATTATTAAAAATTTCATGAACTTTTGTTGAAAAAAGAAGAAAGTAAAATACATATAAAATTTGGAGGATAAATTCATTTGCGTCCCTTTTTTTTAGTCCAGCTTTTTTTTAATGGGTTTGAGTATCCTTCAATCTACTGTTCATGTTCCTTGCTCCACTGCCCTGGTTGTTGTCCCATATTTTTGGCACCCCGTCGTCTCTTTCTTTTTTTTTTTTTGTTTTTCTTTTTCATTGGCATCCATTTTTTGTCCGACTTTTATTTTTCATTCACGTCATCTACTATTCAGAGACTTTTTCTAGAAGTCCTTATTTGGTCTTTCCATATTTTTGAGATCCCACCGTATCATTTGTATTCTTTTTTCTTTTTTGGATGCAGCTTCTTTTTTTTCCATTCGCGTACTCTTTTTTGGGAAATGTCCCTATTCGGTCGTTCCATATTTTTGGGACTCCGATATATAATTTTTTCCATCCAAGTTCATTGCACTTTCTTTGGGACTATGCCTCCTTTTTTTTTTTTTTCTGTTTAAGTCTTTGCACTTTTTTTTACCCATCAAAATTCATTGTGGTTTTTTTTTCCTTTTTTCATTCAAATCTTTTGTATTTTCTTGAACCATTTTTTTTCACTTGGGTTTTTGTCTTTTGTGAACCACGCTTTGTTTTTTTTTTTCCATTTCCATTTAGGTTTTTGTATTTTTTTAACCCATCACGACACTTTTGTTTTTCTTTTCTTTGTTATTTAAGTCTTTACACTTTTTTTTTTATCTTTTTTTTGGGTTGAATTTTTCATATTTTTGGAACCACATTTTTTTTTTCATTCAGATTTTTGTATTTTTTCTCTTTTTTTTCTTAGGTTCTTTGTCTTTTTAGGACCGCACTTTGTTTTTTCCCCCCCAATTTTCTTTCACATTTTTTTTACCCTTTTTATCCTTGGGTTCTTCATCTTTTGGAACATAGATTTTTTTTCTCTCTTATTTTTTTTTATCCAATGAATGATTGTCCTTTTATCTTTATACTATTGTTTTTTTATTTTTTTCATTCAAATTATTACTCTTTTTATTTTTTAAACTAATTTTTTCTCTTAAATTTTTTATTTTTTAACAAAAGTTTTTCTCTTTTTGTTATTTTTATTATACGGATGATCGTCCTTTTATTTTTAAACTATAGTTTTTTTGTTCAGATCCTTGCTCTTTTACTCGTTTTATTTTTTTTTTCTTCTTTAATCTTTCATTTTTTTGATATAGTTTTTTTTTAATTTTTTTAAACCCGATGAATGGTTATCTCTTTATTTTTATTATTATTTTATTTCACTTATTATCTTTTTTTTTTTAATTTCATTTGTTGGTTTTTTTATGATTTCAATAATTAGATTATTTTTATGTTAATAATATATGCTGTATATTTTTAGTTTTAATAATAATTTGGTTTAAATATTAAATTAATTATAAATTTAATAAATATTTATATAATAAAAAATATAATGGACTTCTCGGAGTTAGCGTGGAGCAAAAAACTATTTCTTATAAAAATTTCATACTTGCTCTCTAGCGTGGACCAAAAAACTGGTTCTTATAAAAATTTCATACTTGTTCTCTCCCTTTTGTTCCCTTCTTATTTAAAATGTACATTCCAAAAGGATAACGGGACAAGGATGCTCTCTTGTCGCTGCGATTGGTGTCCATTGATTTCTTCAACCACGAAACTCTCACTCTCACCATATGATTATCAACCCATTTTCAATCCCGTTTCAAATTGGAACAATTTCTCCAATGGAGTTGGAGTTGGAGTTGTTGCCACCGCCACTGCTAACGGAAGAGATGGTGCACACTTGGTTGTGGAGGACGATATCCAGGCCTTCTTACAGGTTTTTCTTCGTTACTCAATTATTTTCTTTAGGGTTTCCAACTCCAATTAGCATACCTTTTGCTTTCTTTTTATTGCATTCAAGTTTCATAAAATTGGAAACCCTTCTCCAAGCCATGAGTTATTTTGAAAGCTGATTATTGTGAAGAGCAGAAGTGATTACACTGTAATGAACAAAAGAAACAACAGAGTGTAGGACTGATTGATTGAAGTTAAGTGGGACTGGTTGACTGGCTATAAAGCCTTCAGTCTAAGAGAAAAGACGAGTGCTTGGAACCCGCCTAGAATTTGAGACTTGAGGAGATTTTTTTTTTTTTTTTTAATGGAATAATCAATTAAACTGAAAAAAAAGGCCCCATAAGTAGTGATAACCTTCAAATGTGTGCTCAAGTCAATAGGCCCCAGAATCAAACTCAAACTCAGGGGAGATATCTTCAAAATGGTCATTATCCTGTTGTTAGTATTTTCCTCTGGTTTTCTCAGCACAAAACATTCACACTTAAGGCTGCAACTAATTAATATATGAGTTTTTCCAATTCAATACCCTTTTACTTTGCACCAAAATAATATTTTTTAATGTTCACATATCGAGCATAGTTATCAAAGTATTTTTCATCCTTTTTTTTTTTTTTTTTTAAAAACAGATTCTTCCTTGTGATTTGCGTGACAATCTTCTGAATGAACCAAAAAGACCTCAGCTTTTAGAGGTATGCTCGGCTGCTCTACAATTAGTTGCATGATTTTGTTGCCCTACAACTTTAATGATCTTTATTAATAATTTTGGAGACCTCATTATGTGTTCACTGTTTTGCGAGATCTTACACTTGTTATGTAACAAAATTATGGTTTCATTTTATGCAATAGATGTCAATTTTCTCATGATTTCCCATTGGGGTGCTTGGATATGTGAATGGAAACTGGCATTTAGAAATTCATTGTGGAAAATATTGATCATGACCAACAATATATTGGCTTATATTATATCCTTCAAATGAAAATTCTTTAAAAATTTTGTGGCACGTATGAAGTCTTAATGTTCCTGTACTACCTGTGTAGATCTATAAGAATACACAGTCAGCATTCCGCTTGAGGGGAAATATGTTTTTATGTGAAAATAATGTACAGACAGCTCTCCTCGTTTACCTTAGTTTCCTCATTCACTCTCCTATGTATGCATTTCTCACCAAATGATTTATGGAAGTGGTTGAAAAGCCATTATCAACTTCATTAGTATTTCAAATCTCTTAGCATGAGCTAGAAATCTTTCTATTCACTTTTTTGGATATGTAGCTCCTCAAGTCCCTTAGCAAGACCATCATTTCCTAGCCAGTGGATTTTTTATTTTTTATTTTATTTTTTTTGGGGGCCAATAACATATAGACCTGAGGCTTACCTTCCACAAGATTGATACACTTAATCCTGTAGCCCAAGCACTTCCTCTTCTCTGAGCATCTAGAGTTTATACGATCATAATGCAGAAGACTGTATTTCTATTAATGCCGGGACTTCTGAGAATATTTAGTTTCTTACTTTCTTGGTGTTTGATATATTTAGTTTCTAAATTGTTTAGGACTTGCAGCCTATTAGAAGGGATTAGGTTTTGTTAGTTCTCAAAAAAATTGATGATTGATTAATTGAACTGTATTGGTTGTGTCACTTCTTGGTTTTCTTGTTCATATTTTGCCTTCTTTTATTTATTTCTCTTCTTGCTGCAGTCCCATTTATCTAAGATGAATTTATTTTCTCCCTAATTCTCCCCCTCCCTTGTCCCTCCTTTCCTCCCTTTTGGTTCATGCACCAATAGATTACATCCTTGAGCTACCATATCCGTTCCCTTATATGCTCACAGTTTGTTCCTTCAAAATTAGCCCCAACTCTCTTATTTTCCAAATGAAAATAATGATGAATCCTCACAATATAATCTTATTGAATTGATTCTCCTCTTTTGGTCCTCAAGAAGTAAACCTAAAAAGAGATCTGGTAATATAATCATGTGAATTGGCTGACATTTTCTAATAGAGAAGGCCAGATTTTGTTTTCAGGAACAGGGATAGCAGGGATTGAGGGTAAATCCAGTAATTTAGAAACTATGGTGTAAGTGAATCTCGGAGATGTCACATGGAATATGTTGCATGTGGATTTATGATCAATGACTTGGCCTGTCCATGAGTGAGCATTCATTAACTTTATAAGGTTTTTGCTAGAAAAGCATTACTGTTTCATTCCAGCAAGCTTAGTCTGATGCCTATGCCCTTCAGTGGTTGAGGGTCCTGGCACCTTTAGGCACCTAATGCTTTAACAATTTCAGGCATTTCTTGTTGAATCCTGTTCCCATTGAGTCTGATATTTTTTCTGCTTTATTGTTTAAAAATTGTATATAATTTTAAAATAATCTCTGCTTTGCTAATTGTAAGAATGATAGGTTGATCCAACAGAATCAAGCACATACAGGTTTCTTATATTATAATGAGAAGATAACCAACTTGGAAACCCTACGCTTCGTATCACTATAAATGAGAGCGTTAAGTCACTGGGGCTGGAACATTTTTGTTTTTTGGGGCATAAAGGACCTTGAACTTTTAACATCTGTTTGAAAAGGAGGAAACATGGATGCTTAAAAGAAGAAAATAAATCTGTGTGCAAGTCCTCAGCTAGCTGCTTTGAGTTAAATGTCTGCCTTATCTCTGCAAACTCGAAACATTCATTCGACCATCAAACAGGCAACGTTTATTGTTTATTGTATTCAGTAGGTTGTTCTGGATCTAGGCCGGCTCCCACAAGCACGTTATCTTGGTGAATCTGGTGGGGAGTACCTGCGAAACACTGAGGTAAACCATCCATTTGAGATTGGTGATTACCATATTTGTTCTAGTGAAGCATAGGAGAAGCTTTTTATCTTCCTCAATACTGATTTGTTGGTGTGATCTTGTCTGTTCTGCTGTCTGGCACTGCTGATTTTTTTTTTTTTAATATTCAGCCTACCTATTCTTTTTTTTTTTCTTTATTCAAGAGAGAAGCTATTGAGGATAATATAAAAGCAAGAATTACTAAATGGAGTGCTTTTTTTAACCTTGTTAAGTATTATCCGTTAACCAGGTGTCAATAAAGGAATTGGAGTATGCTCAGCAAGCTGTTGGAGAGTTTGGAGGTGACAACAGAGCTGGCATTGAGGGTACATTGCACAGGATATCTGCAATCAGAAGCAGGAAAGGGGCTATAGTTGGATTAACTTGCCGTGTTGGCAGGGCAGTCAGTGGTCATATTGACATGGTTTATGATCTGCTTCAATATGGCGAGAGCCTCTTGTTTGTTGGAAGGTAGATATGCCAATTATTCTCAAAGTAGTTGAAAATCTATTAACATGTGGCACATAAGGCATATGGATATGCATTCAAATGATGTTATTCCATTCCCTTCTAGATAGCATTTAAGTTTTGAAGAATTTGAAATGATGTTAATTGTAATTGCTTATTACCTATCAATCCTTTTGGTAATGATGGATGTTTAGTTATAGTAGTGCTTTATATTTGTGTTTGATAAGACTTGGCTTTGTTTCCCTAAGATATTGAGAAGCAGGGTGAGTTGAAAGAGTCATGAAATGCTTAATAGTGCGAAAAGCCTTTCTTTTTTCTTTCAATTTTCCCCCTTTTGTGAATATTGCAAAAATTAATATTCTGTCACCAATTATAACTATTTAGCATCTAATTCCTTCTTAGTGGTGTTATCTAGAATACTGGTGCATGATGCACAGTCATTCTAATAAATTATCTTTGATTTAATAGACCTGGAGTAGGGAAAACGACTGTTATGCGTGAGATTTCACGTGTTTTATCAGACGAATTCAAAAGAAGAGTGGTATGTCAAATTTTCAAGTTGAATGATCATCTCCTTTCTCGCTCTCTATTTGTTAAGGTTGATTTTTAAGGCATTATGATAACTGGAGTAGGTGATTGTGGATACTAGCAACGAGATAGGAGGTGATGGGGATATTCCTCATGCTGCAATTGGGGGTGCACGCCGAATGCAAGTTCCAGAGCCATCCATGCAACATAAAGCCATGATTGAGGCTGTAGAAAATCACATGCCTGAGGTGATCATTGTTGATGAGATTGGCACAGAAGCTGAAGCACTTGCTTGTCGTTCAATTGCTGAGAGAGGTGTCATGCTCATTGGCACTGCACATGGGGAGCGGCTTGAGAATATCATAAAGAACCCTATTCTCTCTGATCTGGTATTTTTCTAATCTTGGAAGTAACTCTCATTATTTTTCATCGCCTCTTCAACTGTATTATGTGGTTACGTTACATCTCTTATCAATAACTTCTAGTTACTAGTTGGAAACTAAAATTAGGGGAAGCTGCATTATTTGGAGTGCTAACACAATATTTGCTTCCTTGAGTTGCTGAGCACTGTATTGGAACTGAGAAAATCAAAATCTTCATTCTTTGATTGTTTGATTGTCAAAAGTGACTCAGGATAACATGCACTATGGATTCTGTTTTAACAACCACCTTTGGAAGTCATACCCTTTTGGAAGAAAGTACTATATAGGATTTGGAGAATGTTAAGTTTTCTTTATTTTTTTTATTTTTTTATTTTATCAGCTACCTATTTAGAATTTTAACTTATTCATGGTTTTAGTGAACAAAATTATATTTTTTGTTGCCCATTTAGTTCGTCCTTGTTTCCTTTTCTCATGGTTTTGTATGATCCTACATAATATTTTGCTGACTTATATGTTGGAGTAGAATATATTTTTAATGGTCATGATTGACATTATAGTATTCACTGTTTCTTACACTTGCAAAATTCATGACTATAGCTGTTGTAAGAAGCCCAAATATATTTGCCTGTGACTCTAGAAGTTGTGATATGGCCACCTATGATTATGTAAGCTACTATACTTGTGGATGTGTTTTCCATCCTAAGTTGATTTTAGTGTTCCACAAAGAAGCCTTCCACATGGCTTATTATTGTGATATTTATTACACAACTATCATAATTTCATAGGACATTGTCTGGATGATCATCTAGTGTGAGATTCTATGAGCTGTACCAAAGTCTAAACATAATCATTGGAAATTGCTATAAGAAAGTGCTTGAGCATGCTCATTATCATAAGATTCAATGAAGACAATATGCTAATGCTTGTTGGAGTGCATAGACCCAAGCCTGACAAAACATAATTTTCTAATTTTTATTTCAAATTTCAATTAAAAACCCAAAAATATATATAAATATAATTTTTTTTTTACTGAAATTTCTGAACTCTCTGCCAACTAAAGTAATTTTTGTGGAGTCTAAAATAATATTTGAGGCTCTGAAAATTTCCAAGTTAGGGACTCCTGGAAAGGTTACCCACATTTGGTCAGAGGGAATCACATCTTGGTTGATCACTATTTGGTTTCTATTTTTATCCAAAGATGAAAAGAAATGAAAAGCTAAAAACAGTAGACAGTTGAGCCTTCATTGCAGATGGTGATTTCTTATTTATTTATTTATTTTTTTAACATTTTTTGCATGATCTGCTCACTTTCTTTTCTAGTTTTAATTGATTTGAACCTAAGATCGACTGTTTATGACGCAGGACAGGGTAGTGGGTGTAGCAATAGTAATGAAAGTGAAAGGAAAATTAGGAAAGTAGGCCTAGATCGTAACCTAGGGTTCTTAGACTTCACACCTAAGAGAAGACTGCATCTCACAATCTGGAAGAATGTTTATTAATCAGAAAAAAAATTCCCTTTGAAAGGCTATATAAGGTGCCTATTTATAGAAAAAAATAAAGCTTAAGAATCCCTACTCAAATATGACTCTTCTCCTGTGAGGACTCCTTTGATAAACAAGGACTCCTTTGAGGAAAACCAATTCATGTAAAAATAGGATTCTATCTAAAGATAACAATCTAGTTAAGATAAACAAGAACTCCTTTGAGGAAAACTAATTCATATAAAAATAGGACTCTATCTAAAGATAACAATCTAGTTAAAATAAACAAGGACTCCATCTAAAGATACAATTCTAATCATAATAAATCTTATCTACCATAAGAGATATGATCTAAAATATCCCAACTAGATCCTTCATTATCGTCCATATCCCAAACCAAAGCTTGTGCTTTTGATCTTGCACGTCTCATGTAAACTTTAAGAGGTTGTTGCCAACGTGCTGCATCATCTCTCCCTGACTTGAAAGAACTCGACTCTGGCGCGTTAAAAGCATGAAAGCTATATAAAGAGTCGGATTAATCTGCTACAACTCCTTTTCTGTAACCCAAGTGCAATCAGAAAGCGGACGTCCCTTCCACCTAACCAGAAATTTCTGTTGAATGCCATCTGCAGTGTAATCTTCTTGGAAGTCTACAATTTCTTCAACTTCCTCCTTCAATTGTGGCCCCAATGGAAGCTTAGAAACAGCGGTGTCATTTGTAAGTGAATCATCACCATGGTATAAGGTCAAATCTTCAATGTTGAAGACATTGCTTATGCCTATATTATCTGGCAAGTCAAGGACATAAGCATTTGAACTGATCCTCTTAAGGATTTTATAAGGGCCTGCACTCCTTGAGTGAAGTTTCTTATATCGCCCCTTAGGAAACCTCTCAGGTCTTAGGCGAATCATGACCATGTCTCCTTCCTTAAACTCAGCAAACTTTCTCTTCAAATCAGCATGTGACTTGTAGTTTTCATTGTTTGTAGCAATTTTCTTTCTAACTTCATCATGTAACTCTTGTATGTGCTTGGCAAAGGCTTCAGCTTCTACACTAGGACGAGCTTCAATTGGTAAAGGAACCAAATCAATTGGCTTCTTAGGTGTCATTCCTGTAACCACTTCAAAAGGACTGCGACCTGTACTCCTATTAACTGAGCTATTGTAGGCAAACTCAATCATAGGAAGTGTCAAATCCCAACTAGAAGTATGGTCTTGCACACAACAGCGTAAAAGATCTCCCAAACTCCTATTAACAGCTTCAGTTTGTCCATCTGTTTGTGGATGAAATGCTGATGAAAAATTCAGTTTGGTGCCCAGCAATTTCCAGAATGAATGCCAAAAATAGCTCATAAACTTCACATCACGGTCAGAAACAATTGTAAGTGGCATCCCATGAAGCCTCACAACTTCACTAAAGAAAAGTTTTGCTATATGAAGGGCATCCGAAGTCTTTGAACATGGAATGAAGTGAGCCATCTTAGAATAGCGGTCAACGACCACAAAGATAGAATCAAAACCCCTAATAGTTTTAGGCAATCCAAGCACAAAATCCATGCTTAAGTCTTGCCCTGGTTCATGTGGAATGGGTAAAGGGGTATAAAGACCTGTATTTTTCCTTCTTCCCTTTGAAATTTGGCATATCTGACATCTGGCCACAATTTTAGCAACATCTCGCTTCAAACTTGGCCAATAGAATCGGTCTTCTACAAGAGCCACAGTCTTATCTCGCCCAATGTGCCCTGCTACTCCTCCGGAATGAAGTTCTCGAATAACTTCTTCTCGCAAAGATGTGTTAGGTAGACATAATCGTGTTCCTTTGAATAGATATCCATTTGATATAGAAAAATTAGGATAATTAGCTCGTTGTCCTGCAAGTAATTCAGCATATATGATGCTAAAATCCTTGCAAGATGAATAATCTCTCTTAAGTGATTCAAAACCAATCACTTGAACAGCCATGGAAGTAAGGATCTGTTGTTTTCTACTAAGTGCATCTGCAACTTTATTCTCCACTCCAGCCATATGCTTAAGGACAAATGTATATTCTTGCAAGAAAGCAACCCATTTGATATGATGATGATTTAGCTTCTTTTGAGAGTTTAGGTACTTGAGGGCTTCATGGTCAGAGTATAAGACAAACTCTTTTGGAAGCAAGTAATAGCGCCAATATCGTAGGGTTTGGACTACTGCATAGAACTCCCGATCATAATTAGAATACCTTTGTTTTGCCTCATTTAGTTTCTCACTAAAATAGGCAATTGGATGTCCTTCTTGACTTAGTACTCCTCCAATACCAACGTGTGAAGCATCGCAGACAATTTCAAACACTTTGTCAAAATCTGATAATCTCAAAATAGGTGCTTCAGTCATCTTTTTCTTGACTTCTTCAAAGGCCTTGGATGCAACTTTGGTCCATGAAAATCCTCATTTCTTCATACAATCTGTGATAGGCGCCATAATAGTGCTGAAATTTTGAATAAAACGCCTGTAAAATGTGGCCAGACCATGAAAGCTCCTGACTTCATGCAGGGTTGTAGGGGCTGGCCATGTTTTAATTGCCTCAATCTTGCTAGGATCCACCTCAACTCCCTTAGAGGAAATAATATAACCCAAGAAAACCACGCTGGTCTTAAAAAATGAGCACTTTTTCAAATTAATATAGAGCTTCTCTTGGCGGAGAACCCTAAATATCTGCTGCAAGTGAAAAATATGTTGTTCTTTGTCTTTGCTGTATATTAAAATGTCATCAAAATAGACAACAAGAAATCGTCCGATGAACAATTGAAATATTTGGGTCATGAACCTCATAAATGTGCTGGGAGCATTAGAAAGTCCAAAAGGCATGACTAACCACTCATAAAGACCATCCCTGGTTTTAAAAGCAGTCTTCCATTCATCTCCAGGTCTGATTCTGATCTGGTGATATCCACTCTTCAAATCTAACTTTGAGAAAATAGTGGAACCACTCATCACATCCAGCATGTCATCCAATCTAGGTATAGGAAACCTATACTTGATGGTAATCTTGTTAATAGCTCGACTATCAACACACATACGCCAGCTTCCATCTTTCTTTGGCGTGAGTAATGCTGGGACTGCACATGGACTTAAGCTTTCTCGAATAAAACCTTTTGATAACAGCTCTTCAACCTGCCTCTTTAGCTCTTCATGACTACTTGGATTCATCCTGTAGGCTGGTAGATTTGGTAATTGGGCTCCAGGTATCAAATCAATAGCATGTTGGATGTTGCGCATAGGCGGAAGTTCGTTAGGCAATTCTTCAGGTGCAACATCAGAAAATTCAGTTAGTAGTTTTGCTGCATCTGGAGGAATGTTGCTGCTAAGTGTATCTTCAGAGTTTCTGACTTCTCTTGCGATAACAGCAAATACCACCTTTGATTCTTGACTTTCCATATCAAACTCCTTCTTTGTTAGGACATAAAGATATCTTTTGTTGCCTCCAACATTGCTCTCAGATTTTGATGGTGGTTTCTGCCCATATTTCTTTATCTCTAAAGTGCTCATAGGTTGTAGCACAATGAGCTTATTCTCATATGAGAATGTGTAAGTATTCTTTCTGCCATTATGATTGACATTCCGATCATAAAGCCATGGACGACCCAAAAGAATATGTGTCACTTGCATAGGGATGACATCGCATAGGATGGAATCACTATAAGCTCCACACTTGAAGGCGATGAGGCACTGTTTGGTCACTGGGATAGTTGTGTTATCAATCCATGCAACTTTGTATGGTTGAGGGTGTGGGTTGGTTGGTAACTTGAGGCGTTGAACAGTAGAACAAGACACCACATTCATGCAGCCACCTCCGTCAATGATGAGCTTCTTAGCATGTTTCCCACAACGCACTAGTGTTTGGAAAATTGCTGTATGCTTCCAGTCTTTTTCCTCTGCCTTTGGAGCTGCTAGGATTCGTCGTACCACTGTCATTAATGATGTGTCCACGTCATCATCACCTACAAGATCATCATCCTGATATTCTCCAACCAGGTCACGTTCAGATCTTCTTTGGGGATGTGACTGTACTACTTGAAGGTTTTGTGTTGTCATAGTTTGCGCTACAGATGTCCCTTCATTTGTGGATTGTGCTGGCCCTTTCAGCAGTGTTTCAATTGCTGTAGTTAAAGTCTTTAATTGCTCTCTCACTTCTTGCATATTGCCTTCTAGGCGTTCAATTCTTGAACTCAATTCAGCATTAGTCACCATGGTTGTGCATGAGAAAACAATCCTAAAATTAATGAAGACTTTAGCTCTGATACCAACTGACGCAGGACAGGGTAGTGGGTGTAGCAATAGTAATGAAAGTGAAAGGAAAATTAGGAAAGTAGGCCTAGATCGCAACCTAGGGTTCTTAGACTTCACACCTAAGAGAAGACTGCATCTCACAATCTGGAAGAATGTTTATTAATCAGAAAAAAAATTCCCTTTGAAAGGCTACATAAGGTGCCTATTTATAGAAAAAAATAAAGCTTAAGAATCCCTACTCAAATATGACTCTTCTCCTGTGAGGACTCCTTTGATAAACAAGGACTCCTTTGAGGAAAACCAATTCATGTAAAAATAGGATTCTATCTAAAGATAATAATCTAGTTAAGATAAACAAGAACTCCTTTGAGGAAAACTAATTCATATAAAAATAGGACTCTATCTAAAGATAACAATCTAGTTAAAATAAACAAGGACTCCATCTAAAGATACAATTCTAATCAAAATAAATCTTATCTACCATAAGAGATATGATCTAAAATATCCCAACTAGATCCTTCATTATCGTCCATATCCCAAACCAAAGCTTGTGCTTTTGATCTTGCACGTCTCATGTAAACTTTAAGAGGTTGTTGCCAACGTGCTGCATCAGTTTATCTACCTGCAAAGAGAAGTGCATATTTTCATGTGAAGGACTCACCACATCACGACATCAAGGTGCTCTTGAGTTTGTGATGTTTGTAGATTTCTTAATGCAATCTTTATTAGATTAAGATCTGGACAATATTTATGCAGTTAGGACATGGAAAATTTGTGGTTCCATTTCTATTTGGCTTTGGCATTTGATTTGATTTTGTTTCCATATTGAGGTTTAAATTCCTATCAATATAGTTATAGGGCTTTTGTTTTTGGTGGAATTGATGATTAAATGAATGTAATTGATTTTGCAGTTTGGTAATGATATTATTAATTTTCAGTTCTCTGTCCATTGCTTTCTACCTTAGTTCTCCCTCTCCATCTTGGTTTCTCTTTCCCTCTCCCTCCTTTTCATCTCCCTTTGTTTGCTTCTTTCCGCTAGTTCCTGCACCAGTAAATCCATTTGTTGAATAGCCCACTTGTTTCTATTATCAGTTTAAACCTTTTTATTGTTGTCAAGATGCAAAAACTTTATGTTCGAATGAACAGACTCATTGTTTAATTTCTGTTCCTAACATCAAGGTGCTTTATGTCCTTATCATGGTGCCATATGTGAAACACTGGAAATTCAATGTTCGTCTTCATTTGTTTTTAACATGTTGCAACCATTTCAAGTGGTCCTTGCCTTATATATTTGTTCACCTTGATTTATTGTCCTAATCTAGAGAGGTCCTCAATTTAATTGCCTGCAAATGCTTGTAGCTTATATCAGCAAGAAAGGATGTCAGTGAAGAATTTTTGTTAGGCTTTGAACCAATTCTTTTCATGATATTAATATGCTTCGTGACCCCAATTGTTGGATTAAGCTCTGAGTGTTGTTGTTATTGTATATTAATATGCTTCGTGTCCATTTAGGCATCAAGTTGAATTCATATTCTGTTTGCATAATGGACATAGGAATCTCAAAATATTTGCAAGGAGTATTTATCTAGCTCTGCTTCAAATGATCTGCCAATCAGCTTGTAATTACTTTCGTGAAATTCAGGTTGGAGGAACTGAAACTGTTACCTTAGGGGATGAGGAAGCCCGGGCTAGAAGGAGTCAGAAAAGTGTTCTCGAGAGAAAAGGTCCTCCAACTTTTGATTTTGTGATTGAGATGCGGGAGAGGCACTATTGGGTTGCACATCGGGTATGTTGTTTAGATTTGTTATTAATATCTATCCTGTAATGCAGATTATTTATATTATATTTTGGGGAATTCAACACTGTATACATAGAGCTGGACCTATGAAGTCCTAACACACCATTAATGTGGAATTATTGATTTAATTGTGACATTATATAGTTAACATAATCTTTTAAAAGAAAAACCATACAACAACACAATTCAAGAGGAGGAAAGAGAGGAGAAATAAAAATTTAGCAATTAGGGTTTGCAAATTGTGCTGAAAACCTTTAGAAAGACCTAGGAGTATTGCACCTGTGTTGTCTTACACAACTATTATGAAACTAGATATTTTCACCTACAAATAATTTGAAGTCTACGCTCCGCATGCTATAGATCGAATCATTTGAAACTTATGTATGTTTTGTGAGTTTGCAGACAGAAAGAAGTGTGGATATGTTGCTTCATGGGAAGAAGCCACTCGTTGAGGTAATAAGTGTGATTCAATTAGCAATACAAGCTTTCCGATAAAAAGAATATAGTTCTCTCGTTTTATGGAGCTCTTAGGTCATGCTAATTTTTCCATATTTTTGTTGTAGAATACACAATAAATAAACAACCTGTCTATTTTGGAGGAAAAAAAAATTTTTTGACCTTTTTTTTTTTTTAAGATGTGTATTAGGAAGAATTGAGTGCTTAATTTGCATGGTCAGTAAGATTAGTTGGCAAGAACAGTGTTGGAGGTGTAATATGTTCTATGGTTTTTCATTGAGTGACGAAATTCATACATGTACATGCACTCTTAAGCTCGTTACATGCATACTGAGATCTTGAGTATTGAGGATGCAGGTAAGGAGAAGGGATGATCAATTCAAAGTAATAATTGATAGATGGAAGACCTATGATGGAGATGGGATCTAGATGAATCTCATCAACTTTGTCATATATGCTCTTAATTCTTGTACAGTTACTCTTTTCAAGTTGATATATGCTTTTTATGTACTATAATAATTCTCCTAGCTAATTATTGCTATTTGCTTTCCATAATTTGTAGAATGTGACATGAAATGTATCATTCTTTTAACTTGAATGATAGTTTCTATAAATGATGAAAGAAGCTGTCTATTATAATTTCCTTTCACACCTTGCACTTGTATATCCTTAAGCATGTTAGAAAGTTTGTTTTATTCCACAACTTATCCTATTCGTAAGGCGTTTATTTTGCTGAGCTATGAATGTCAAACAGGAAACCTTAATAAAATTGTTGACCTAACTGAAAGATAATCTATTTTGTGAGGTTCTTCTTGAATCTTACTTGGAAGGAATCTTCATTAGTCATTGGAAACACCGTGTTGCTAGTTTAAGTCCCTTGGTTTTAAAAAAGGTATAAAATCTTGAATGAAATATTAGAAGAGACAATGGTTTTCTTTTTACCCCTGATTCATTGCACACAATATGGCAACCACAAGCAAACAACAACTTAGGACAAAAATCAAAAACAAAGTTTCAAAGAACAACAAATTGGTCTAGTGGGAAGAAAAAGAAAGATAAACAAAGAAGGAATTTGCATTATTTTTTGGTTCAAACTCTTTGTGGTGGCTAGCTTGCCGTTCTTTTGGATGATGTATTGTTGTAGTTTGCCATTGTTACTCCATTTGCTATCTCTCATGTGTTTCATAATGTCCTATATATATGTTTTGTATATGCTGTGTTTTTGTTTGATATTGTAGCTCTTTAGGTGTAAGGTGATGAGTTTATTAAATCCCATGGAGATGGTATGATTTAAAAATTCTAAAAGCATGCTTATTATAAGCCTTTAAATTTTTAATTTGCCGCTAAACCATCTTATACAATTTTTAATTTGCCTTTAAATTTTTAATTTCCCTTTAATTATCTCAGAATGATCTACCACTGAATCAATTTACTTGTTAAGACAGTTGATGGAGACATTTAAAGCGCAGAAGAAAGACCTATATATGGTATTCATTGATCTAGAAAAAGCATATGGTACGGTCCCTAAGGACGTGTTGTGGTGGGTGTGGATGAAAAAAGGGATCTTGATGAAATACATTAATTTTATTAGGGATATGTATAAAGGCGTTGTGATCAATGTAGGAACTTGTGAGGATCTGAACTATAATTTTTCTATTAACATTAGGTTTTAAGATTCGATATTGAGTCCCATACTATTTGTAATAGTAATAGATGAAATCACAAAAAATATCCAATATGAAATATCATGGTGTATACTCTTCGTAGATGATATAATTTTAATTGATGAAACTACGGAAGATATCAATACTAAATTAGAGTTATGGAGGGCCATGTTGAAAAATTAAGTAGATCCAAAACTGAATATATGAAATGTAAGTTTAGCGGTAACTATCAAGATAATGAAGAAACGATTAGATAAGAAAGAAGAGAAGTTTCAAAAAATAAATGATTTAGATATCTTGATTTTATCATTTAAAATGATGGCAGTATCGATGGAAACGTGAATAATAGAAATCACGGGTTGGATGAAATGACAAAAGACATTCGGAGTTCTCTGTGATCGCACGATACCATTATATTTAAAAGGAAAATTTTATAGAATCGCAATAAAACTTACGTTATTGTATAGTATTGAGTGTTGAGTTATTAAAAAGCAACAAGAGAAAAAAATGGTTGTTGATGAGATGAGAATATTTAGATGGATGTGTGACAGAACTAGAAAAGATAGAGTTAGAAACGATAAAATATATAATAAGTTGAGAGTTAGTTCAATTGAAGATAAAATGAGATAGTACCATTTAAAGTGGTTTGAGTATGTGCAACGAAAATCTAAGAACGAATCTGTTAGGAAGACCAAAAACTTAAAAATAAGAGATTTAATAAAATGTAGAGATAGACTATTAAAAATTTGAATGCAATATATTCATAAAAACATGATAAATATGGATTTAGTTGAGAAGACAGTTTTAGATAGGAATAAGTAACGTAAAAAAATCTGCACAAATTAAATCAATTTTTTTTCTTTGATTTTCAGTATATGTCTCTCATATGGTCGATTTTAAAATTTGGGATAGAAAATTTAGATTATTGTTGTTATTGTTGTTATTCTCTCTTAACTGCATTCGGATGATTTGAATATCTGCTCTTGACACTTGTTTCCTATGAAGTGTGTATTTTGGTGCAATGAGCTCTTTATTCATATCATGATGTAGGGCCTGCATTGTTGGAGTGTGTAATTTATTTCACATTTGAAAAACTCTAAAGAACTAATACAAGATAAAAAATTATGCTGTACCTTCTTATTAAAGGTCACGTTGTGTTACAAATGGTATTGCAGGAAACTCGTGTTTGCTTGTGATTGGACTTGATCTGGATTAGGTTGGTTATGTTCTTGCTCTGGATGCTAGGACACAAGTAGAAAGACTTGAAAGTATTCTTATCAGATATCCATGGAGAAGATCTTGAGTACCTTTATTTCATTATGATGTTGCACCTTATTATCATGTTGGTGTTTTGGAATTCACACAAGGACTCTTTTTACGGTGACTGAAGCAAAGTTGCACCTAATTATCCCGAAAAAATAAAATACAGTTATAGCTCCTTAATTAGCCTATGTTAGCTTTGATCCTCTTAATCTGATAAGTGGATCATTACATCCCCGTTACCAATTTTTTCTTGAATTTTTTAGGATTAAAGGGTCGAAAGTGCCTATTTATTCTGGATTCCAACCCCTGAACACGAGGGTTTATTTTTTTTATTTTATTTTTTTTTAAACAATTGGCGATTGATGGGTATTTTTCAAACGGTTACAGTTTAGGATTAGTTTAATTGGGATGAATATATTTTATTTTGTATAGGACTGAATTGGATACCCGAATTCAAGGGTTTGAATGGGGCAATTTTTGAGTCTGACCAGTCCGGGTCCCGTCTGGTTCATGTGGAGAACTGGGATAGAGGTTAACCTTGGGTGGTGGCTCCCACTCCCAAACAACAAAATACACTGGTTTGTCCTTGAGCGGGATCTTCCTTATCAAGGTGTTATTTCTTTCTTTTCTTTAAGCAGTATAATATATTTCGGTATCAAAATATTTTGATACTTCATTTGTGTGGTCTTATATATATATAAAAAACTATATATAATTTAAAATATGGATTCAAATTACATGAATTTTAAATCAAATTTAAAGATAAATTATTTTAAATTATGTAGTCGTGCATGTTGGAGGTTGCCTGGACTGGGAAGAGAAAATGAGCTAGTTTAGCTAGAGAGTCGGAGAGTGAGAGAAACACAAATAATATATATAGCAGAATCATGCTTGTCCTTGCACGGAGATGTATCCGTTAGAATAGTATTAGCAGTAGCAGGTAGCACCCGGCCCGCGGTTGGCCGGCTTTTAAACCCTTCTGTCTCTGTCTTGTCATATTACCTTTTCGTTTCCTTTATGTTACTGTTGTGTTGATACACACCAAGTATCTACTCTCTCATACAACAACAACTACGTTTTGTCATTTTCAGGAAACCCTCTGGACCTTTATTAAGTGTTGTTTATAAAGGAAGCCCGCATTTGTAATGCTTCCACTATAAACAACACACAAGGCCGGCCTCCTTTTACACTCTCCTTGCTTTCTTCTCTCCATCCATTTTTGTTCTCTCAGCCTTTCCACAGACAACTTACACTATTTAAATGCACATCTTTTCACTCACTATCACTTCAAATTTTCATCGTTACGAAGTCTTTCATGAACATATTACTTTTATGTACTAGCTTTATCACTCTTGTCCTTCCTATTTTGTGTAATATGCCTACTGATTCAGACGTCATTACTGCTTGCTTAACTTATCATAATATTAAGAATTTCACTGCTTTCCCAAACTCGGGAACAGACTCTTCTGAATACTACAAACTACTCAATTTCTCCCTCCAGAATCTCCGATTCGCGGAACCCTCATTCTCCCCGCCGGCTGCAATAATCTTGCCTGAAAGTAGAGATGAATTGGTGAGGAGTATTGAGTGCTGTAGAAAAGGTTCATGGGAGATAAGAGTGAGGTGCGGTGGGCACAGCTATGAAGGGACTTCATCAGTTACCACTGATGGAGACCCTTTCGTGATCATTGACATGATGAACCTAAATAAGATCTCTGTGGACTTGGAATCTGAAGTTGCTTGGGTCGAGGGTGGTGCGACACTTGGTGAGACGTATCAAGCAATTGCAGAGTCAAGCAACAGCCTTGGCTTCTCTGCTGGTTCTTGCCCAACAGTTGGAAGTGGAGGCCATATTTCAGGAGGTGGGTTTGGTCTATTGTCAAGGAAGTATGGGCTTGCTGCTGATAATGTAATCGATGCACTTCTTGTGGATGCAGACGGTCGACTTTTGGACAGGGAGGCCATGGGTGAGGATGTGTTTTGGGCAATCCGAGGTGGTGGCGGTGGCATTTGGGGGATCATTTATGCTTGGAAGATCAAACTGTTGA
Organism: Dillenia turbinata; assembly: GCA_037126225.1. Classification (NCBI taxonomy): domain Eukaryota; kingdom Viridiplantae; phylum Streptophyta; class Magnoliopsida; order Dilleniales; family Dilleniaceae; genus Dillenia; species Dillenia turbinata. The sequence goes on from JBAMMX010000006.1 coordinate 10,610,434, forward strand.
GAGTACCAGAAGTTGTCACAAGTTTTGTTGTGTCAAGACCCGGTTCGAAGTATGATGTAGCTGAACTTGTTCACAAATGGCAATTCGTCGCCCCCAATTTGGATAGTTCATTTTATCTATCATCTTTTGTTGGTGCTGGTTTGCCAGAAACAAAGACTCTTGGAATGTCAGCCACATTTAAGGGGTTTTATCTTGGATCAAAATCCGAAGCCCTGTCAATAATAAGCCAAGTTTTTCCTGAACTAGGTGTTATGGAAGATGACTGCAAAGAAAAGAGTTGGATTGAGTCGGTTGTTTTCTTCTCAGGCCTGGGTGAGGGATGCTCAGTATCCGAATTGAAGAACAGATACTTGCTTGACAAAAAGTACTTTAAAGCCAAATCAGACTATGTGAAGACCACTATATCACTCAAGGGAGTAACCACTCTAATAGACATGCTTGAAGAGGAGCCGAAAGGGTACGTTATTCTAGACCCATATGGTGGCATTATGCAAGATATAAGTAGTGAAGCCATTGCCTTCCCTCATAGGAAAGGCAACATCTTTTCAATACAATACTTGGTGGAATGGTATGAAGAAGATCATGAAAAAGGCAATGAGTACTTGGCTTGGATGAGGAAGTTGTATGATTCAATGACCCCTTTCGTTTCATCCGGTCCGAGAGCGGCTTATGTCAATTACATGGACCTTGATCTTGGAGTGATGGATTTGGTGAGTCCTGGTGATTCATCTGGTGCTGAGGCTGTGGAATGGGCTAGGGCTTGGGGTGAGAAGTACTTCTTGAAAAACTATGACAGATTGGTGAGAGCTAAGACATATATTGACCCCAATAACGTTTTCAAGCATCAACAAGGTATTCCTCCTATGCTCACTAGCGGGTCCAAATCAAAAATTTAAATGACTTATCTAAGGGGAGGGCGAGAGAATTGGAGAGAAATTGTGAGCATAGAAGCGGGTGATGACTGGTGTGTAAAAATTGAGATCATAGAAGTGAGTATACACGGGTGTGAAAGGGCTTGTTGTCCATTGTTCGTTCCATTTTTTTTTAACCAACATCCAACATAAATTTGCCATGCCGTCCATGGTAATCAAACTCAGAACGACATGGTTAAAAGCCATGAACGCTCTCTACTAAGCTAAGATTGGCAAAACGGATTTTACCTAAGCGTCCTTCCGTAACCTAAAATTTATCTGATCAATTATGATTCTAGAGTTTATTATTGGTATTTTATGATATTTTTTGTTTGTGTAATCCACAAAAATAGTTGTTTTTAATATAAATTATTATATAAAATTTGAATTATTTTGTGTATTTTATTAAAAAATTAAAATAATAAATAAAATTTAGGCATATAAAGTTGTCTCAAACTTGATCTGACCTCTGTTCAACTCTGGGTGGAGAAATACTAATCTCATTCATTTCTAGTTAATAATCTCAATGCCATATTATGATCGATCGGGATTAGTTCAATAAAAAAAATTAGATAATATATATATTTATATATATTATAAAGAATATCTAAATATAAATAAAAATATGATATAAGATAGAGTATAATAGTATAAAAGTATTTATATTGTTAACTTTATTTAATAGAATAAAAGTATGATTATTATTATTGTATAAAAAAATTATATAAGTGAATATATGATAAGAAATAAAATATAATAATGTAGATTCATATACATGAAGATGCAAAATAAAATAAAATACAATGACAACACATGGATGTAAAAGTTTCTGCAAAACGTGAGATATCCTGGTTGCTAATGAAACCATTGCTAATTTATTTAATCTTGGATGTTAGTTAAAAGTAGTTATAACTTTATTTTCTTAAAAAAATAAGATTTAAAATTTAATAACTATAACAAGTATACACAGGATTCGTTCAAATAGTAATTCGCGGGAGAGGGTAAACACGATCATAGTTGATGTAGAATATGTAATTATTGGACAATGGCACATCATCTCAGACCACAAGCATGAAAAGACTTTCTGTTATTTGCGTCCGAAATCACAAAATTATTGGATAAGAAGGCTATTACGCAACTGCGTATAGGACCAAAATCTGGTTGTCTCAAATGGGAAGCGTCTCTTATCTTGAGATGATGCACATGTTCTTTTTAAAGCACCATTTTTCATGAAGATTTAGACCTCTGAAAAGACCCGCACATGGTTAGGACTTCCACCTAAGTTTAAATAAGAGTGTATATAAATATATATATATATATATATATATATATATATATATATATGTATGTATGTATGTATGTATGTATGTATGTATGTATGTATGTATGTATATGTATGTATGTATATGTATATGTATATATATATGTATGTATATGTATACATTTTTACTTAATCATCGATGAATCGACTAATCGGTTCTAAAAATCTAATATAGAGACTGACTCTGCCAGTTTACTTTTCTATTCCCAAATATTCAAATTTAAAATGTTAATTAAGTGTATATTGTCCCGTTGATTTAAATAAATATATTATACGTTTGATGGATATCTTATTTATTTATTTTTTCTTTTTTTTTTCCTTTTCCATGTGATATGTGGCCAAAACATCCCAAATCATATTGGGTTCAAGGTATCCCTTAACTTGTTGAATTGCTGTCAGTAGCCCCGTTATCGACCTTGTCAGCATCCACCTGATCGGTCAACTATCTGACTAAGCTAAAGGCTAATCATCATAAGGGTTGAGACCCTCCGAATCAATGGTACGAGGGATATGACCAACTGAAACGTACTGTTAATAAGAGATTTATCTTTCAGACAGGTAGGTATGACCCACTCTCTCTCGATATCCATCGAACAGATTCTGTTCGACAGTTAACTATTCGGTCTTAGTACCTTCTTGGTGCTCGGTACTTGGTTATCGTCACTCGATTCGCTAAAATAATATTTACTCTCCCTAAATCATGAGGGGTAATCTTATATAAATAGAAAGAAAACCCCCAATTGTAGCCAATAAGGAAAAGAATCTTCAGGACGATCCAAACTTTCCAAATCGGTAAGAATTCAAGATCTCAGAGAATCCTACGTTGTGGTTTCCGTAATATTGGGTCGCTTTCATAAGAAAACTAGAGTTTTAATACTTCGCATACACACGACTCTCACATACTGAGACTATATATATATATTACTAAATCAATTAGTCAGCTACGTTCTTTAGACTTATACATAGCACACAAAGGCATATAAATCTCCTTTTCAGTCTGTTTCTCTTTTAAAAAACTACTTTCTAACTTGAGCGTTGGAATCTCTATTGCTGGAGCACCCTCTGACGGTTTTTTGTAGATCCTAATGATCAAGACCATCAGACGATCAAGTCATCCTATTCGAGTTAGCAGAGCCATTATCTGTGGAGTCAAAGCTACCTCCAATATATTGATATCGATTGTGGGAATAGACTAGAAAGAATCTTGTCTCGCGTTGCTTTGCTTTATTGAGAGAATATGCCTCCCCAGAGAAAGACCAGAGCTACTTTCAGAGCAGTATCCTTAATGGAAGGGCGTGATGCTACCTTGATGGAAACCGCATAACCTGCAGAAATCCGCTCTACAGGAGTTCCTATTGTTGTTAGTCCACTCGTGATTCAACCTCCAGTAGACTATCAAAGTCACCCAACACCACCCATTGCCCCTCCCTCTCCAAAAAAGGTCACCGGACCTCAAGTAGAGAGGATGGAATCTAGGATACAAAACATAAGTAAGCAGTTGGAAGAACTCAACTGCATTCTTAGACCAAGAGCCCAATCCTCGTCTCATGGATCTGGTCACTTGCGCTTACAAATGTCGAACCCAGAGAACACTGAGAGCTCTTGGTGACTTCCTGACATGACCCTGATGATCCAAGGAAGTAGGTCAAAGAACTCATGGCAAATGAGTTAAAATGCATAAATATGAAAAGAGTCGAGCCTGCCCAATATCTCATTGATCTCTCGCTATTCATTTCCAAGATATCCTCGGAGTTGATGCCTCGCGACATGCTTTTCCCCCTTTTGAGAGGTACGACAGTACTACAGATCCCAAGGATCACGTTGCCTATTTCATCACCGTGATGATCTTGAGAGATATGTCAGGCATTGCCATGTGCAAACACTTTTCAACAATCTTGAAGGGCAATATACTGATATGGTTCAATTTGCTCCATCCGTTCAGTGTTGAGTTTTTCTCAACTTCGATGATAGTTTGAGATACACTTTATCATTAGTACATGGGCAATTGTCATTAGCAGAGGGGCCAAGAGAAAGTCTATGTCCCTTCTCTTGTTGTGACAGAAAGATAATGAGCCATTGACTTCCTTGAAAAGTTCAAATTTGAGATGATGAATGTCTCTGATTTAGACCACTCTATTGCATTGGCAGCACTACTCATGGGACTGCGACCATCCGGAATGAAAACTTCCATCACTAAGAACTCCCCGTCTACTATTCAATAGTTTTATGCTTGCGTCAAGAAATATATCACTGTAGAAGATGCTGAAGCCTTTGACAAATGACAAAACTGACCAGTTCAGAATGAGCGTAGTCAATCACCTCGACAGTCCTCACCTAAGAGAGGCTGACAAGGACCTCTTCAACCACGAAGGTTTACCAGATATGTACCTCTAAATGAGGCGTCCAGCCATGTTCTACTCCAAATTCGAAACAAACTCTATGTCAGGTGGCCCCCTTGCTCTGCGGAAGACAATTCCAAAAAAGACAAGACTCGATATTGCCACTTCCACTGGGACTACGACCATTTGATAGACGAGTGTAAGAAACTGAAAAATGAATTCAAGTTCCTTGCCCGAAATAGCTGACTCCAAATATTTATAAGTGTAGAAAGAGAAGGTCTCCCTCATCGGGGTTCGTAAAATGCAAGGAGAGAAAACAAGAAAGTTGACCAGCTGATTCCAGGGGATGCCTAAAATCGACTAGATAGAGTGATCCTCTAGGTGTAGGGTGGATATAACCCTTCAGAGTCTACCTCCTGACCCATATCTTAAGGGCACTACACCAATATGACTGAAGGCATACACGACCGAATGAAAGGGGACATTTGGTAGCCCCAATCTTCTAGAAGACAGAGCCCTCTAGCTCCATATCTAAAGAAGTCCTTGCCACTCACATCAAGAAATAGCCTATAAAGAAAAGGCCCATGATTGGTTTTAGCATTGACAACCTAGTGGGGGTCGATCCAGATTGACATAACTCTCTCATCATCGCTGCAAAAATTGGGCAATACGAAGTCTGAAGGATTTTCATGGATCCAGGGACCGATTGTAATCTCCTTTACTGGAATGCCTTTCAGCAGATGGGTGTCACCCAAACAAACCTGAATCCTTATGTTGGGCCCATCAAGGGGCTCTTATGTGAATGAATATACCTTGAAGGCATCATTCCACTACCCATCACCCTCGGGAATCCACCTGATCATACAACGGCCTCCATAATGTTTAATGTGGTTAAACTCTCATCGCTCTACAACGTTATCTTGAGAAGACCTAGCTTAAATGCTTTGAAGGCACTCCCGAGCACAAAACACATGAAGGTCAAGTTCAGGACCTCCATTGGCATTGGAACGTTGCCTTGTGATTTGGAACCCCTGATGCACCTTCCTAAGCAAACTCAAAACCTCTCTCTCTATGATTGCTTTCATAGTACTACTCGATGAATGATCTATGTTATGTAACTTTGTTGCTCGTTCTATTGACTACCTTATGATTATCTCACTCGTAACAGTTTGTTTCATTAATTTCTCTCTATAAGTTGATCATATCAAACATATGTTATGGGGTCCTTCTTATCAAACAAACGTGTCATCAATAAAGGATCTATCTCCTCGTTGGATGGACACGACCCCTCCTATCGATCAAATATGTTGTCAATAAGAGATATATCTCCCTATTGGGTGTATATGGTCCCTCCTATCAAACGAATATATCATTAATAAGGGATCTATCTTCCTGTTCGGTGGACATGGTCCCTCTAATCGAATGAACATATATTGTCAATGAGGGATTTATCTCCCTGTTGGGTAGACACGGCCCTTCCTATTGAACCAATATGTTATCAATAAGGGATCTATCTCCTCGTTGGGTGGACATGACCTTTCCTATCAAATGAATGTGTCGTTAATAATGAATTTTTCTCCCCATTGGGTGGACATGACCCCTTCAATCAAACAAACGTGTCATCAGTGGGGGATCTATCTTCTCTTTGGATAGAAACGGCCCCTCTAATTGAATAAATATGTTATCAATAAGAGATCTATCTCTCTGTTAAGCAGAACGACCCCTTCAATCGAACGAACATGTCGTCAATAGGGGATATATCTCCCTATAGGGAAGACACAGCCCATCCTATCGAACGGCCCACACTATCGAACGAATGTATTATTGACTAGGGATATATCTCCCCGATAGCACTCTATCCGTTAGGCACAGAAGGAATAATACTATCAACAAGAAATAAACAATCAAATGTTTTATTAATCTTTCCGAAAGGGTACAAAAGGAGAAGCTACAAATGAAGAAAACAAAGACCCCGATCAAGGGGCCAAAAGAGCATCAGATCTCGCTTGAGCTTGAAGCACGTCAACTGCTACATTCTCCAGAGCCTCCCTAATGGGAGCAAGAGTAGACTTGAGGTCAAAGCTAGCACCCTCAGCGTTCGGGGGCACGACGTTCGCTAATCCTACTTGGTGAATGATCTCCATGGTATATTAGAGTCTCTTAGATAGCCTACGCCAAATATACAGTGTTAATCGATAGTCTTTGCAACATTACCTCCAAGCTCAACTATCTTTTACTTGGTAGCCTGAAGGGATTGTCCATGCACATCGGCTAGCCTCTTCACGGCCTGCAGACATACTTTACACACCTTAGCCTCTGCATCTAGCTCTTTACATCTCTAAGAGACCACCTTTCATCATTGGAGCACTACATCCCATTCGGCCTTCTGTTACTCCACTTTTTCGTTGCAGGCATTCATAATAGCTACAGATGCCCTTGCTTCCTTGAACTCCCTTTCCCTCTGTGAGAGGGTATCTTGCAATCAGGATACGTTAGCTCCTATCTGATCAGTGCGGTGCCTCAGATGGCCTACCGTCTGCTTCCTCCTCTTCTTCTAAAACTCTTCCAGGACCATAGTTTGAATGAATGAGTATCAGTCAATAAGCAGAAAGCAGAAAAAGAAAAGCACTAAAGGAAGAATGGTACCATCAAAGCGGTGGACAGCAAGGCCTCATTACCCTGCTTGAGTGAAAGGTTGTTCAGCTCTAGTTCCAAATGATGAAAATCCAATTGATTGACTATCCACCTCGCTTCGGTGAATCCATGTAACTGTGATGATTGTCTCCTGTGCAAATTGTCACTGTGCCTTGCTCTTTCGAGCCTCGACACCCATCAAAGGACCTAAGAGGAATCAGAGGAGGAAGCAAATCCCCTTCAGACACCATGCGCTTGCCTTTTTCCTAAGGCAATAGCAGAATAGTAGAAGATGGTCCTACATCGGGCCCCTAGGGAGCTAGGGCAAATGTCTTCAGGGCACCCTAGGGAATACACCTTTGTCTCCTCAAGACCCTCGAGGGCATGGCCTTCGGTCCCCTCATTTTCTCATTTAGCCTCTAGGCCTCCCATATCGGCGTGCTTCGACCAAACCGCTGCATCTCCCCAAGCCTTAGACCCATAGTCCTTAGCATCGAGAGCCCTCAATACCACCGAAAGATCTTAACATGGAACCCTCTTTTTCTTTTGCCTCAAGTATGAAATGAGAATGATGTTGTTACCTGTACCAGATGTGCTCTCTGTCTCGACTGCCTCTTTCTTCGTGGGCCTCATCTACTTGTTGGTGGTGATCTCTTTGAGATCTTTTTCCTCAGCGAAGTAAGAACATCAACAAGCCTCTTGTTCTTTTTCTCTATCAGAAGAGGCTGCTTGATCTTTCTCTTCTCTCTTAACAACAAGCTTGCTAAAGACCTCATTTTATCATCTAAAAGTGACTCAACCCAAATGCATCCCTTCTTGGCATCACAGTAACCAACAACCGAATGCATGAACCTTAAGTGGCGAGAAGGTTGATAAGTCCTCAACCTAAGAAGTGGTACCTCATCAGCCCCCGACAACACAGGCGTCAAATCCCTATTCAGGAATTCCACAAAGAAATGTTTGTACATCCAGTTTTTGTCGATTGTCTCCATGTAAAAAAACTTCCAGATTGACTTGGGCCGGGTTTACAATTAAAAACACCCCTCTATAGAGCCACCGTAGGCACACCTCTTAAGAGCAAGCATGGATGCCAAGATCTCAAAATCAAAACAGAGATGGCAAAATCTCATTAGGGACATTACAGCAATGACCAAGCACCAAGAGTTGGGAATTAACATCGTCGGAAAGATATTCTAACAAAGCAAAACTCGAGCGATATAGCTTATATATGGTACCTTCAGGTAGTACTTAATGCATTATCTATAAAAACGGGACATGACACTCTGATGTCCTGTTGGCTTTGTCCTCGTTAGTGGTCGACCATAGGAAGTAATCATCCCCAGCAGCATATCATTCTAAACACCTAAAATTCATCTTCCGTCATGGTACTTCTAATTTCATTGATGCTCGGGTAGACTTGTGACAACGAAACTCTAGCCATTTTTTCAGATGACTTTTGCAAAAAGCTAAATCGCCAACAAAGTTAACTATTGAAAAGCAAAATCGGTAGTGGAGAAACCAATCAAGGGACATGCAATATAAGAAGCATATTGGAGACGGCTCACAAAAATCTAAGTGGCGCGTGCCACATTTAATTCTTTGATTTGCAAAATCTGAAAGGTCTCCACTAAACTGTACTTTCGAAGTCCCTTCTTCAAAGCAACCATAGGAATGGGGGCAAATGATGGTATGCGGCCAGAATGACCCAAATCATAGTGGGCTCAAAGTAGCCCTTAACTTGTTGAACAGTTGTTGGTAGCCCTGTTATCAACCTTGTCGGCATCCACTTGGTCGATCAATTGTCTGATTATCCAAAAGGCTTATCATCCTGAGGCTTGAGACCCTCCAAATAAGTGGCATGAGGGACATGACCAACCGAAACGTGTTGTCAATAAGGGATTTATCCCTCAGATAGGTAGGTACGACCCACTCGCTCTCTCGAAATCCATCAACCAGATTCTGTTCGGTAGTTAACTATTTGGTCTTGGTACCTTCTCGGTGCTTGATGATTGTCACTCGATCCGCTAAAGTAATTTTATCTCTCCCTAAATCATGGAGGCAATTTTACATAAATGGAAAGAAGACCTCCAATAGTAGCAATAAGGAAAAGAATCTCCAAAACGATCTGGACTTTTCAAAACAGTAAGAATTCAAGATCTTAGAGAATCCTACGCTATGATTTCTATAATCTAGAGGCATTCTCATAAGAAAATTAGGGTTTTAACACTCTGCATGCATAGGAGTCTCACATACTGAGGCTATATATATACCACTAAACCAATCAGTCAGGTACGTCCCCTAAACCTACACACAACACACAAAGGTATACGGAATTCTTTTCCAGTCTGTTTCTCTCTTTTCAAAAACCGTTCTCTAATTTGAACGTTGGAGTCTCCTTTACTGAAACACCCTCCGACGGTCTTTTGTAGGTCTTAATGATTAAGACCATCACTGGTCAAGTCATCCTATTCAAGTTAGCAGAGCCATTTTCTGTGGAGTCAAATCTACCTCCAACACTTCTCTATCACAATATTTGTAAAATTTTGATGTGCACATTGACAGCTAAAGCAACAATGATTGAATTCTAAGGGACCAAACTTCTTTTACTTATTCCCTGAAAAATTTGGCAAGCAAATTCAATGCCCCATAACAAGAATACATGTCAATCCAGGAAATATTCATCGAATGTTGTCCTTAAAAGTCCTGTCCTAAAACAAAGCTAAGCCAAGGAGTCTAGGTTAGCACAAGCAATTAAAACAAAAGTAATAGTTCCATTCCAAAAACCAAGTCATGGAATAACCTCAGTGCCTTCTAAAATTCATGTTTTTCTCTTTTAAACCCACCAGTCGTGACAGTAAAAAATAAAATCGTCAATATGGCCTACGCCCGCAGGGCCGGCCAGCTCAACCCTTAAAATGAGAGGGTTTCGGCTTAATTTTTTGAGCCTATATGGCAATAGGGTCGGGCTAGGTCAGCCCCTATTTCCTAAGCTCAATCGGGTTGGGGCAACTGGCCCATATGACAACCTCCGGGACTTTTACATGAATATATAGAAGCCGGGAAAACTAGCGAATTGTGGCTATAGAAACAGTACATTATACTCGTTTAATTAAGATTTTGAGTTTAAATTTTAAGAAAAATAATTGAGAATCAATCTTTTAATTAGACTCCACAACTACTCAAATTAAATTAATCAAAATTTTAAATACTAATAATTTAATAAAAAGTAGTCAATCCTAACTCTCAAGTAATGCCTTTCTCTCACTCTAACTCTACAGGAAATTATATATAATCTCTAAACTTGAACCCAAAATTTTAATTAAGTTTTTGAACTTTATTTTATTATAATTAAGTTTTTGAACTTTATAATACGTAACAAATAAATTTTTGAGTTAATAGATTAATAGCTTGGACATCATGTACTAATGTGGTAATACTTGGTTGCTTAGTTGTGGTACTAACATGGACATGTGGTATTGACATATCACATAACACATCCATATATGATGTCTATAATATGAATTGTATCGGTTCAAAAAAAAAAAAAAAAAACTCAATTGCTATGTATGTTAAAATTTAATGATTTAATAGTAACAAAATAAATTTAAAAATTTAATTAAATTTTGAGTCCCACTTTATTTTTTAAATCTGATTCTTTAAAGTTGTTATCAAATCCCAAAGTTCAACTCTATACAGGTGTGGAAAAAACCAATAAAAGGTACAACTGCTCATAGAACAACCAATCATAGACATGTTTGAATTTATAATCATAAGACTTTATAAAAAATATTTTATTTTACTTAAAAAATATCAAAAAACATAAATTAAAAAAATCTGACATATATCATAAAATCTAGGAATTTTTAGAAAAACTTTAAAGCTTACATTGTTATGAATGTTGAAAAATCTGGTGGATGTCCATTATGAGATATGTGTCCAAAGCATGTCATCATGTGCTAACACGTGTTCGTACACGTGTCTCCTCCTATCACATGTGGTAACTTACGAGACACGTGTCATCATCCAACTTAACTTATTGCTGACTCACTTAAAGCTCTTGCCATTTGTCAACATATCGCAACCTAGGTGCTAACTTACCTGAAACTTTTACCACATGTTAATACATCACAATCCTAGGTGCTAACTCACCCAAATCTCATGCCACGTGTTAGTACGACATAACTCTGGGTGCTGACTCATCACCTCCTTCAACATCTATAAATAACACCCTTAAACCTCATTTGTATTTCCTTCTCTGGGAAAATGAAATGAAATCTTATTCTCTCAATGATATTCAAACTTCTTTATTAAGTTAGATCTTTCTACCTTATTTCTTCTTAGAGTATTTCATAATACGTTATCAGTACGAAACTCTACTTTCGAGAAATGTAATAGAGAAAGAAGTCTCATTGTCAAAAAACAATCAGATACGTTTTTACCAATTCCTTTCTAATGGCCAATCTTGCCAAACTTGAATTTCTATCTCCTGATATTTCTGGAAAGAATTATTTATCATAGGCTTTTGACGTTGAAATGCATCTTGATGCAATAGGTTTTGGAGACAACATTAAAACAAATAATGCTACTATGCAAAACTATGCAAAAGCAATGATTTTCATTTGACATCATCTTGATAAAAATTTGAAGATAGAATATCTTACTATCAAAAACTCTCTGGAGTTGTGAAAGAACTTAAAGAAAAGATATGACCACTTGAAGATGGTTATTCTTCTTAAAGCCTGATATGATTGGATACATCTGAGGCTGTAAGATTTCAAGTCTATTAGTAATTATAATTCTATAATGTTCATAATCACATCCCAATTGAAATTATGTGGAGAAAACATTAATGAAAAAGATATGTTAGAAAAAAATTTCTCTACTTTTCATGTCTCAAATTTGCTCCTACAACAGCAATATCTAGAAAAGGGATTCAAAAAGTACTCTAAATTGATTGTCTTCTTGTCGTTGATCAGAATAATGAATTACTAATGAAAAATCATGAAACCTAACCAACTGGTAATAGTCCCTTCCTTGAAGCGAATGCGACTAGATATGAATATGGAAGAGGTCAAGGTTATAATCATGGTTGTAGTTATGGTCATGGATGAAATGATTATTACAATAATGATGCTTGTAATCATGGCCCATCAAATCAAAAGGGCAAACATCAGCACCAGAAATGGGTCGATAATGGGAAAAGAGAAAAGAAATTGCTATCTAAGTGGTGCCAAGGGACATTAGTCACGTATATGCTAAACGCAAAATATCTTGTCGAACTATATCAAGCCTCCTTATAGAAGAAAGACAAAGATATGGAAACAAATTTTGCCAACCCATGTATTGATAATGATATGGATATAACTCATCTTGATATATTTGATTTCTTTGAAAACCCTGAAGGAAAAATAGATTATTTGATCAATGATAAAAATATCTGGATCTATGTTATGAATAAATAAATTTAGTTTTAATGTTTTTGTTAGATGATGCATTTTATTGTTTATAGTGACATATAAGGTTTTGATGATGATCAAAATTAAACGAAATTTAAGTGGTAAAACATGTCATGGAGTTGATGAGAAATAATCTAGGAATTGAGTTTAAAATAAGGCACCAATAACCGCAGAAACTCAGTCTTGACAAAGCACAAGTGGTAAACCATGAGCGCCTTGTGCGCTCATGCGGTCGGCACCTACATGTGCTACCACACAAGCTGGCGTTGCCCACCACACGCATTGCAAGTCTAGCCATGGCCTGCACTCTCTTTACCAAAATACCTTTTGTTTCCTTTTAGTTTCCTATATTTTTCACACACTCCTCTCTCTACCACATGTCATTCTTAATAACATTGAATGTTCAGCAAAACCCATCCTCACATCTCACACCCCTCTTTCTCCACGTGTACTTTCTCTCTCTCCAATACACCTGACCCCCTACAAACATTTAAAGTCTCCTTTTTAAAACATCTCTCTAAAGCACCATGATTATCTGCCCATTTGCCATTTGCTTCAAAAATATTTCCCTTTTGCCATCACCATAACCATTCCTTTCTCTCTCTCTCTCTAAACCATTTCACACTCCTCTCCACCTTCATATGTGTATACTTAAATAATAAATACGTGCTCTCCAAATATATAGCCAAAACATCATTTTTTTTTTCTCACACTTGAAATATTTTCCCATTTGCCATCTTTGATAAATGTTCTCTCTCTATTAAAAATCTTGATAATTTAATTCCAATGTCTCTCTCATAGTCGGTTAGCCATGCACTTGGTGTGGTCAACTCTTGCGCTCCTGTGCACATGGGTGTTCAGTTGCATGCCTAGCGTGGGCTACCATGTGCTCCTCAGTGTGCACAGACGGCTAACAGCAAGCGCTCTAAAGTGCTCAAGTGGTGAACCACATGCGCTTAAGGCATATGAGTTATAAACCGTAAGCACACAAGTTCGCTCAACCAGGAGACTGCAAATGCTTTGTAAGTTCAAGCAGCCAACCATATAGCACAAGCAGCTAGCTAACAGTGCTTAAACGGTGAATTGCTAAGCAGAAGTGGCCAGCTAACCATGCCAATTTGGTTAACTGAAAACATGATCGGCTAACCTGTTTCACTCATTTGGCTAACTGATAATTCGAGCAGTAAACTGCCGAACCATTTAAGAAACCCAGTACTCCTTTAGTTAAACGAATCAAAACAAAAGCTAACCAAATCTCTTTATATTTAAAACACTTTCCAGAAACACTTTCGGCTATTCCCACTTTAGAATAGCTTCCACTTTTCTTGGATTCACAAATATCCCTTTACCGGACATTATATGCCTCAAGAATACAGCTTCCCTCAACCACAATTCACACTTAGAAACTTGGCATACAATTACTTTTCTTGAAGAGTTTGTAAAACAATTCTAATATGCTCTAAATGTTCCTCATCACTTTTTGAATATACCAATATATCATCAATAAACACAATCACAAACTTATCAAGATATGAGTGAAATACACTATTCATCAAGTCCATAAAAGCAGCAGGGGCATTTGATAACCCAAATGGAATTATCAAAAACTCATAGTGTCCAAATTGAGTCCTAGATGCTATCTTGTGAATATCACTCTCCATAATCTTTATTTGATGATAACCTGATCTCAGATTAATTTTTGAAAACACACATGCACCTTGAAGCTGGTTGAAAAGATTATCAATTCTAGGAAGTAGGTACTTGCTCTTAATAGTGACTCTATTTAGTTACTGATAGTCAATGCATAACCTAAGGGTACTATCTTTCTTTTTCACAAACAGAACTACCGCACCCTAAGAAGAAGAACTTGGCCGGATAAATCTCTTGTCTAACAACTCTTGGAGTTGTACTTTCAATTCCTTCAACTCTGCAGGAGTCATTCCAGAGGGTGGAATAGAGATGGGTATGGTGCCGGGGAGTAGATCAATGGTGAAGTCAAACTCTCGATCTGGAGGTAAATTAGGTAACTCTTTTGAAAAAAAGCACCGGAACCTCATTTATGATAGGAATATCATCTAGAGTAGGATTTTCTATGGTTGTGTTGATGATATGGTTTAAATAGGCTTTGCATCCCTTGTGCATCAACCTATAAGTTTCTAATGCCGATATTACACATGTCGGTACTATTCAGCATTCACTGGTAAAGACAAATGCTGGGTACCCTGATTTTTGAAACTCTACTTCCTTAATAAAGCAATTCACAGATGCCCAATGGAGATGTAACCAATCCATCCCCATCATAGCATCAAAATCCTTCATCTCTAAGGGAATTAAGTCTACCTCAAGAATCATTTCACCTACCGAAACATCACAGCCTCTGTAAACTATATTTCTAACCAACTACTCACCTAAAGTTATAATCACCAATAATTTTTCCTCAAGTGTGGTCATCTGTTTATCGGCATGCCTAGCCAAACTTGTACTAATGATAGAATTATTGGACCCCATGTCAATAAGTATGTGGCCATCAATACCAAAGACTTTCATTAAACCTATTAATAATAAACCATTTAGTAACAATCGGACAAGCCTTATAACACATATTTTATATGCAACTCTTATAACATTACATGAATTCATACATAAAACATCAATCACTCAAAGTATTCCCCTAAAATAGTCCTTAATACCTTAATATCATGTAACATACTCAAAAAAACTCACATATTCATCATCAAGCGATACTTTCAACGTCATGCAACACCAATACCATGCCTTTATAAATCCATAATTTATACTTAAGCAAATTTACCTATGATAACATCGGGATTGTTTTGTGCCTCTTCGTTAGTCATTACATAAATCTAGTTTGGGTTCAGGGTTGAGGACGTTGGGGATTGGTAGCCACAGTGTTGTTTCTTGTCCCCGTTCTTAGAGTAGCACTGATGGGAGGTGCTGAGGTAGTAGCCAAACCACCTTTCGAGCCACTGGAAGGACCCTAAACTGGTTGGTTCCCTTGCCCTTCCATCTTCAACTCTGGACAAAAGTGTTGAAAGTGACAATCCTTCCCACAATAATAACATCTTCCAGGTATCCTACACGGACCTATGTGATATCCCATGCAATTTGTGTAAGGATCCCTTTTGCTTCCTCCTGGTCTTATTCCTGATCCAATCTACTGCTAGGAGCTTTTGGCTTGAAGAATGATAGGCCTTGGGGAGTGCCCGACCCTGAGACAGAACCACTACTATATAAGTTCGTACTCTTGCTTTTCTTGAAGTTTTGGTCCAATGTAAACCTGGATCTTTTCTTCTTCCCAAGGTGCTCCTTAATCTTGCCTCTTATCTGCTTGGCCATTAAGGCTAATTGCAGAACATTCTGGTAGGTGTAATCTTCCGTAACTGACATCCTATCTCGGAAGCTCAGGTTCAAACCGTCCTTGAAATTGAAATGCCTATACTCCTTGGAGGTTACCATCTCCAGAACAAATGAGGATAAACTCCTAAACTCTACTTCATATTCCACCACTGACCTATTTCCTTGATGGGGATAGAGGAACTTTCTCCTTTTTAAATCTCGATTAAATCGGGTGTAGAATTTCTCATCGAACTCCCTAAGGAAATCATTCTAGGTAAGGGGTGCGGTTGACCTCTCATTTACACCATCCCACCAAGTACTAGCGTCCTCATTCAACAATCTTACGACCACTATAAGTTTTATCTCATTGTCAATCCTCATGTCTGTTACCGCTTCTTGAACCCTTTTGATTCATTTCTTGGCCACCGTAGGGTCATTGGACTCAAAGAATGTCACACACCCAAGTTGTCTAATTTCTTTTAACAACTTATATAATTCAATGGGTAGTCGGGTGGACGGTGTAGTTATCGAAATAGGAGGTGCTACTGGCACCATAGGAGGGATTGGTGGAACCATTGGATTGGGAGGTGGAGGAGGAACTTGGACTTAAGGTGGTACTTGAAAATGCATACCATATGTATTCTACCACCCAGTCCATTGTCAAAGAGCATCAAGTGATGGTCGAGGAATCCCGATTGGAGGAGTCGGGTGAGTAGGTATCGGAGGAGGTAGAGCATACGAGGATGCCTCATCCTCATGCTTTTGAGGAGAAATCTCGTTTAGATTCCTCATTCTTCTATGAGAAGACATGATGGTCTACAAAAGAAAAGCTACCTTTAGCTCACTATACTAAAATGATACTAGGCACCTATGGTTAGATGTGCGTCAATTTCCTAGGACCCATAAGAGGCATTTGAATCTTCCCAAAATATTCAGAAACATAGAAAATTTTAAAACACTTGAAAACATTTTTAGAAACATCTAAAATCGTTTTAAAAATAAAACATCTTAAACCTTTAGCTATGATACCAATTGAATTGCCACATCCTGACCTACAAGTCTGAGCACATGACAACTACCACGTGATCTAGAAGTGTATACAATCTCTAGCACGTATCCCAAGATCCTGCAAGGCTATGGAAAGTATCTTTTCCACATCTAAAGAATCCAACGCATCAAATATTTAACACTTCAAACATAAGTTCCAACTTTATAAAAATATATGTAAAATATGCTACATGGAGAGTTTCAAAATATGATTTCCAAAACATAAGTTTTAACTTCCAAAATGCCCTCAGATGGGTCCGTTTACATGCCTCAAAGATCCACAACTAAGGACCAATACCAAGAGTTTGTCCTAAGGAGGTTTCTCCTCAGTTGGATCTAGCCAATAGTGGGGCTGCTTCTAAGTCTACACTTCCTCTAAAAAAGAATAAAAATAAAGAAGTGAGTATAAAATACTCAGTGAGCAGAGTACGATGACATAATTATGATAGTAAATAAGTGGTGAGAGTCGGAATGTCAAAATCATAATTTCAAATAACTCATTAGTCATAGGCCATTTCAAATAATCTAGATAATTAAAAAGATAAATGTATCCACAAGTTTATATTTTTCAAAAATCATGGAGTCTCCTTAAGGAAATCACTCCCACCCAAAATTTGATCGAATTTGAGTGAAAAACTACCAAAGGGTTTTCAAGCTATTTATTTCATTACGCTACTTCCCCCTCTTTGGCATTGACTCGTACCACACCGATGGTGCTATCGGATAGTACGACGAGAGTGTAGAAAGCCGCGTCTACCATCCCTTGCCAATAAACCCCCAACAACGTCACCCTATCGGATTGCTGCTTACAGGGAATGACTAGTCATTTACCATCGCATGCACTATTATTTCACAACTAATTAGATCTCATCCCATGTGCTATGATGTGAACAAATGGTTAGCAAACCAATACTACAATATTCATGAGTACAATTCAAAATAACATATGACACATATTCATTTACAAATACAGTAGATGCATGCATGTTTTAAACTCCCATTTTGGGACATCCCACAATTACAAACATTTACAAAAAAATTATTTAAAATCATTTATAAAAGAATTTAGAAAAACTATTTTCTCATTTCAAGGCATAACAGTCCATCCACTCACAGTATTATGAAGAGCAATTACTCCTAGATTTTTCTTCACAATCAGGATCAGCCCTTGTTCAGCCTTATCCAGCCCCTAAGGAATATCATCAAGCATTCAGAACCATCAATATCCATTAATCCAAGTCAACTCATAAACCCTAACTTTCACTGCATATTCTTCTCTGACTAAAAGTAACTTTTAAATCCTCAAAATCCAATTGGACAAGTAATTAAACAAATTAAATTTTGGAATGAGAAGATTATATTATCTTGATTTTGTCTTCAAGAAATCTTACCTGTTTAGGTTATTTCAAACCCTTAAATCTTCCCTCTTTGTGACAGCTCTAGATTCCTAAATTTTTCCTCCCAAATCAAAGCTAGAATCTGATTTTGGAGAGTTAAATGAGTAGTTTGGAACCTTTGATCTTGAGTTTTGGTGGTGGATCGATTGAGTTTAGAAGATAAGAGGAGAATAGTCTAGAGAGAAAAATGAAATTTGGATTTCGTGAGTCCTGGAATCCCACTTTTCCTTTTATTCCCAAACCCATTTTCAATATTTACCTAATGGCTCTCATCCACTTCCAAGTTAGATAAATGCTGAATACGTCCTTTTCAGTCTTTGAAAAGGCAATCACTATGAGTTAACTACTGGAAGTCATGTTCTGTGTGAGGATAATGTGTCTGCCGACAAGCAAGGAAAGTTGGAAATTAAAAATGCTATTCATGGGAAATAAATTTAGAAAATTAAGAATTTGGAATGTGATGTAAATGAAGTATAAATAATTAAGGGGCTAAAATGGCTTAGTGACAGAAAGCTTTTTAAATGACCTAGTGGACTTGGGTTCAAATCTCAACATCTACAAGTACATGTAAATGGAAGAAAATGTTGCCAAGATTGACAAATGCAAATACAAATTTCACATCAAGTGGTGACCAATCAGGTGGAGTGGAAAGTTTGGTGACTGAGCAGGTGGGGAGGCATACCGTGAAGGTGGATAGAAATATTATAAGGTATACAACTGAGAAGAAATCATCAACAGGTAAGCTAAATGGAAAAATTGTAATGTACCGAGGGGTTCTTGACAATCTTGGATGGTACCGAGTACCAAGAGGTAGTGGCGTGTATAGGTAAATTGTACCGAGAGCTTACAAGTTTCATAATATACCATCAGAATATATATATATATATATATTTATACACAGGAGGTAAAGGGGAGTGTACCGATAAGGTTCCCATTTGCAAAATAGCAATGATTTTCAAGAGTTAAACATGTAGTGTGAGACACAACTTCACAATATGCTGAAGAAGTGGCAATCACCAAAAGATGGAGTGTACAAAGATAGTTATCATTGACAAGAGATTCAAAATTTAAGGAAACATTCCCACCAAATTAAAACTTTGCCAAGCAAATCATTTCATCAAATACCTTAGAAACTGATGACTCAAAAATTAAAAATCTATCATCACAGTGCTTAAGAGCTTTCTGGACAATTCCAGGGCAAAATTCACATTTAATCTGAATTAATTATTCTACACTTTTTTCTAAAATATAAAAATTTTCAAATAGTCCCTTTAGAGTCTATATCACGATCTGGACTTGTCCGGTGTTACGATTAAAATTAGAAATTGAGAAACTGAAGAAGGAAAATAAAGAATTAAAATAAGACAATTTACAAACTAGAAAGATTACAGACGAAAAAAAATACTTAATGAAGAAAACCTAGAAGATGAACTGAATGTAGAAAAAGAAAAGAATAAAAGACAGATATCATTATTGCACAAATTTACTAAAGGACAAGAAAATTTTAATTTAATGCTAGAAGCTCAGAGAGCGGTACATGACAAGCCTGGATTAGGCTACAAACTTGCCATTACCCAGAAGAAACTTCAAAACTTCTTTGTTCCTAGTTCTAAAAATCCTAAAACAAAAACCAGATGCCATTACTATATAAGAATTGGACAATTCGCCTATATTGCAAACATAGAAAATAGAGCAATGAACAAAAAACTGAAAGATACGGATATTGCCATAAGATTGGACATCACTCAAATATGTGCCGGTATAAAAATTCAACACTCAAGATAACACTGAAATAGGTCCCACAAATTTATTAAAAGCCAATAATGTCGGAGAAAAAGGAATCTAGATACCTAGGGGAAGAATGTAAAAATAATTAAGTCTTTGAAAAGTAAGAAAAATAAAATATTTAATCCAGGCAATATGCTTTAACGAAATAAACTAGAGGAACTTGACTATGAAGCCCATTTTTTTTGCTCTTTTTTCATGTTGATATGCTTTTGCTATTCTTTAAAATTGTTTATCTTATTTTACTTATTTATGTCATCTGCTTACTATCTCAATAAATGATTAAAAAACAAATCGCAAGATAGAGAGTTATTAACAAAAGATAAAAATTTAATCTTTGAAATCCTTTTAAATTCTTTACATGCATAAGTTACATGTGTAAAGTACATATTAGATCTCACTGTAATAGGTGTAATCAAACAAATTGAAAGATTGTCTCTTATAAATCAGAAAGTACTCACTCCTCTTCTCATTCTTCTTTTCTAATTTTTGTTCAATATCAATCCTCATCCCTTCAGATCTGAAAACTAGCACAAACTCTAAAATCAGCATCACTCTTACTCTATGCAAGTTACAGAACTTTCCTCAAAGAACCTATCCTCTCTTTTTGGTCAAATTCAAATATATTGCATCTCAGTTTTTGATCATGGCTAGAAAAAGTTCAGATTTTGATCAAGCTGATTTTTCTTTCAAGTACCATAGTGAGTCATTCTTCTCAAACTTTCTCCTCAAAGCTGTTATTCTAGATAGGATCATAGATTAGGACTTCCTAGAAAACATAAGATTCTTATATGAAGCATACATAAGACAAATCTATCCTCTTAGCCCTCATTTTCTCACTCTCTCCTTCATACGATAGGTTAATAAAACTGTCCTACCATAATAGAACTATCAAGGAAAAGAAAGATAGTGAAATGTTTATATGGATATATACTCACAATTGTTCATTTAAAACTTTTCTCAAAGGAAAGAAGTTAATCATAACATCCAAACTTTTCTGTAATATCAGAGGCCTGAAATGCTTGCCAAGTGGAGCTTGTGAGCCATACCTTAGAACAAATATACTAGATGATGCTAGGATTGTTTTCAACAACAATCAGCTTACCATGATAGAAACCAAAGCATCATCTTTATCTCCCTATGAGAGATTGCTCCACCAAATAGTTATTTACTATCTTAGCCCGAGGGGAGTAAGACTCGATTCTATAACAAGAGAAGATTACTAGATCATGGCGTGTCTTATGAGAAATAGAAATCCTGGACTCCTTTATCTGATTCCTGCAAAGATGATTGAGGTAGGAATAGTAAAAAGAGGATCTCTTCCATATGCTCCATTAATTTCTAAAATCATCCTTGTATTCGGAGTAAATATCTCTAGAGAATTAGGAATCGAACCAATCCTCAAAGTAGGAGCCTCTTCTCTCTATGAAGATAGTAAAACCCCTGAATCATTTCAACAAAACAATACTCAAACTTCGAATCAAGTTCTTCATCAACCATTTTAACTAATGAACTCTCCATGTCAGGTCGATGAAAATATAGATAATGAATTCTTTCAAATCCAAAATGGATTACTTCAACTAAAAGAAAGAATCGTTAGAGTTGATAGAAGGTTAATATCATTGAAGATGAAAATTTAACAAATGGTCTTCTTGTATCCTCCCTGGAAACATGTCGGAATTGTAAACTAAAGTCTCTTTAATCTATTTCAATTGAATATCTATTATATTTATCTGTTTACTTACTATTATTGTGCATTTTAAATTGTTTGATGCATTACTAGATGAAACTCTCTCTCTAAATTATCATTTAGAAGCATGTGAGTTTACTAATCAAGTTAATTGCATCCTAACATTTCCTTATTGCTAGCATTATTTCTCATTAGTCTTAGGCAGAAAAAGAAATATGAAATAAATCACAAAATTTAATAAAAAAGAAAGGGCAAACTACATGAGAAGGAATGGCTAACTGGCAAGATTGGGCAGCAGACCATCAAGGGGCAAGCGGTAAACGGATTGTAGTTACGGTTAACCAAAGGTAAATAAACAGTAGGCCATGAACATGAACAATCAACTATATATTCCCCTAAATTTAAAGCATCATATTCGATATAAACTTTTCTAAAATCAATCTACTCAACAAATTCCAAGAGATATAATATATATGTATATATATATATATATATATATATATATATTGGAATTTATACAAATCTCATGCTCCTAAATAAATGTAACATTAAATATAATATATTTAGATCATTAAAGCAAGGTGGCATATATACTCTTCAACTACTCTAAGACACATGTTTAATACTAGGACGTGTTTTGTATATAAAATTCACAAAAACAAGTGTCCAAAGAAGAGACAAATGTAATGCAAAAAAAATTTAAGTGGCACACATGCTTAATGTGTATATCACATGCTCTTTAAGTGTCATACATGCATAAAATGAGCATACAAATGTATGCCATCGGGTGTAAAGCCATCCATGTATAAATAGGGAGAACAATCCTCCCATTTTTACACCCCTAAATATCTCTCTCTGGCCTTCAAACCCACTCTCCTTGCCCCATCTCGTTTGAAAGCTCTCACTCCTCATCTTAAAATCTCAAAGTCTCTCTTGCCCTCAAATCTCTCTTCTTTCCTAACACATAATCTTCTTCATTTTCTCTCAAATTTCACAAAATCTTCTCAATCTAGTCTAGATCAGCATAACCTAGATGGCACCAGCTACTGCTACAAAGTACAATAAAAAAGGACTTCCAATCTTTAGAAAGATGTAAGCTTTTTGACATTTTTTTCCCAGATAGAAAAGTCACAAATGGTAGGCTTGTAGATTGAGAGTTTTTAAGGTCAGTTAATTTTGAATATGATGAATTTTTATATCAAGTTTGTCCTCATTGGGTTTTATACCCAAACAAGAAAATTTACAAGTGGTCGACTAGGCTCTTCTATAGTTGAAGTAAACCCTAAGATGATATGTAGAGAAAATGGATTGAATATAGTGAACGTGAGCCATATTAGAATACTAAGTTGATCAATGATACTAGAACAATTTTGATGATCCTAGGATGGATGAAGTAAACAATAATGCAATTGATCTAGCATTCCATAAAAGGATCTTACACTTTTAGTAACATGAGTTATTAGATCAAGGATAGGAAATTATACCTCTATCACCAGGGAGGACTTTTGGATTATGGCCTGCATCATAAACAAAAAGAACCCTAGGTTGCACTTTCTAATCCCTCACTCTATGATAGCTGCTAAAGACTCCAGAAACTCCAACTTACCATATGCTAGCATGATTACACACATCTTAGTTGGTCAAGGGGCCAATCTATGTAGGGAAAGTAAAGTAGAGTTAAGTATAAAAAATAGTATAAATACTACACCCCTGCATAGAGCCAATTGGATCATTGAGAATGGTGAGTGGGTAAACTTAAAAAAGGGGAAGAAATGCAAAGCAATACGAGAGAAGGCATGAAGAAACAAATGAGGATGAGAATGTTAGGACGAAACAACTATATAGAAATCGTAACTACTCAAGGTCCCTCCTATACTGAGAGAAAGTGGGATGAATTCTTTGAAAGAGTGGAAACCATGAAGGTGAAAATTATTAATAAAATTGATGGCATGGAGAATAAGTTAATAGAGAAATATGAAAATTTGGATTATAGAATATCTGAGCTTGAGAAAAATATAGGTGAAATTAGAAGTAGTTTGGGTGAATTCAAACAATAATCTAGAGAAGAACACAAAGATATATAATTCAATATAATGAATACATCTATTGATTTAAAGGTCAATACAGCATTTATTTGTAGTGTGAGGGGTATTTGATGACAAGGGCTCTAGAACCTCTTCCTCCACAACCCGAACTCGAGCTCCTCCTCCAAATCCATTCTCTATGGGAACCCCTTCAGTAAACCCATTCTTTATTTGATGTGCCACTGTGCGTCCATTCAGTTTTCACCCTACTGCTGATGCATCCACCACTTCATCTATGCCTTCTATGGTGCCTACAGAAGGTATTAATCCCTTTGACATTGGTGCATCCTCTTCTACCAACAAGGATAAAAGAAAGGCCAAGTTCCGGCTAAAATTCCAAAATTGATTTTTTTCTCTCTTTTCTGTCATGAAACGTAGCTATGTTTTTCGTAATCTGAAGAAGTTTTTTAACTCCTTCTGTCAATGATATAATGCACTTCACTCTATGTTCTCTCAAGATCACCCTCTATTAATGCTCAAATGTGCTTAATCTTTATCCTTCTTCTACAGTATGGTACGTAGGCAAATCATAAAGGGGAGTTTTGTTCCCCTAATAATAGGTTAATGATCTTAATGTCGAGCCTTTTTTTGCCCTCTTGGTTTGAAATCGGCATTCCTTTTTGTTGATGACAAAAAGGGGTAGAAGAATCATTAGGGGAAGAATGGATAAAACTAATTAACACATTTCATTTTGAGATTGTTAATAGGTTTTATCATCATTAAAAGGGGGGAGATTGTTGATATATAAGGTTTTGATGATGATCAAAATTAAAGGAAATTTAAGTGGTAAAACACATCATGGTGTTAATAAGAAATAATCTGGGAATTGAGTTTAAAATAAGGTGCCAATAATTATAAAAAGCTAAGTCCTGACAAAGCACAAGCGGTAAACCGTAAGCACCTTGTGCGCATGCGCGGCTAGTGCCTACACCGGCTACCTCACAAACAAGGTGTGACTTACCGCGCTTGCAATGCATGGCCTACTGCGCACATTATGCGGCCGGCCGTGGGCTTGCAGCCTTTCTACCAAAATACCTTTTGTTTCCTTTTAGTTTCCTTTATTCTTCACATACTCCTCTCTTTGTCACATGTCATTCTTAATAACATTGAATGTTCATCAAAACCTACCCTCACATCTCACACCCCTCTCTCTCATGTGCAGTTTCTCTTTCTCTAATACACCTCAAACCCTACAAACATTAAAAGTCTCCTTTTTAAAACAACTCTCTAAAACACCATGATTATCTACCCATATGCCATTTGAATCAAAAGCATTTCCCTCTCTATTTATTTACCCATCTGCCATCCCCATAACCATTCCACTCTCTCTCTCTAAACCATCTCACAATCTTCTCCACCTCCACATGGGCATACTTAAATAACAAATATGTGGTCTCCAAATATATAAGCAAAACATCATTTTTTTTTTCATACTAGATATATTTACCTATTTGCCATCTTTGTCAAATGTTCTCTCTCTATTAAAAATCTCGACAATTTAATTCCAATGTCTCTTTTATAGACGGTCAGCTGCTCACTTGGCACAGTCAACCGCGTGCGCTCCTACGCATGCAAGCAGTCAGCCACGCGCTTAGCACGGGCTACCACACGTGACCGAGTGTGCCTCAGTGCGCATAGACAGCTAACCTCAAGTGGTCTAAATCATTCAAGCAGTGAACCGCATGTGTTTAAGGCACATCTATGCTAAACCGTGAGCGCTCAAGTTCGCTCAAGTGGGAGATCACAAATGCTTTGTAAGCTCAAGCAGCCAACCGCATAGCACAAGTGGCTAGACAACAGTGCTTAAACGGTGAACCGCTAAATAGAAGTGGCCAACCAACTATGCCAATTCGGCTAACCATAACTTGTTTCACTCATTTAGCCAACCGATAATTCGAGAGGTAATTCGCCAAACCATTTAAGAAACCAAGTACTCCTCTGGTCAAACGAATCAAAACAAAGGCTAACCAAATCTCTTTATATTTGAAATACTTTCTAGAAATCGGCCAATCTCAGTCATACACTTATTCATAAAGGAAGCTTTAAAAGAAACAACATGGACAATATAACATTTGTTATAATGTTTAAAGACTGATGACATGGACCAATCAAACTCCTTAGTTAAGATTAACATGCTGCGTTCATTTGAATTTTACATATCTGTGTTGTTTGTCAAGCTAACATTCCTGTTGCAGCAAAGAGACACTTCAAATCTTCTTAAGATAGGATTTGTGTGATGGAAAGAAGTAAAGAGCTGCTTTAAGGATGATAATGGGAAAAATCATTAATTGAGAAACAGTTGAAAACATTGATCAAGAAATCAAAAGCAATGAATGAGGAAGGTAAAGAGCATTTAATTCTTAACGTTAAAACTCACCTACCACTCATCAGCATTCTTCAAGAGGAATATAAGTGCCGAAGTAATGAAAAATATAGTGATGAAGTGAAAAAGAAGAAGAATAGTTATTGTGATCAAAATATAATCATATGGAATACTTTGAGCTCTCTGCTGCTACTCGAAAACATACTCTCATTAAACTCTCAGTAATCTTACTATGTGTATCATTTATTGAACTTTAATTTCTTTATAGCTGAGGACTAGTCTCACTTTGTAATATTCTCTAAGCATTCACTTCTTTTGATAGTCTGAGCCTAACTTCATTACAATCTGAGGATTCATCTCACTCACTGTAATACCCCTGTCTTCGAAAGAAGACTGTAAATTGTGTGGGATCCGTGATCTGGGTTTTGAGAGAGAAAGTATTTTAGGAAGAAATACTAATTGTAAAGGTTTCACTTGCACCTACGAAGCAAGTGGTGTGTACTAATTGTGAAGTAGTGAAAAATGCAGAAGGGTTACCTGGGAGTGGATACACACCGGGTTTGTTAATAACTTGGAATTCATGAGAAATGAAGAAGATATACATCTCATTGATAGTGCTACAACACATAACATACTTAAGAATATGAATTATTTCTCCAACTTAAAGTTGGGAGAAACAAACGTTAATACCATAAGTAGCACTACAAAATACATAGAGGGTTACGACAGAGAAAATATGTCTCACTGAAAGAACAAAATTAGTTATATATAATGCACTATACTTTTTTAAGTCTTGAAGGAATTTGTTAAGTTTTAAAGATATCCAGCAAAATGGGTATCATATTGAGACAATGAGTAATACAATATAGAATATTTATGTATTACAAGTATCATTGTTGAAAAAAAAATATATTGTCGAAAAATTACCTTCTTTTCATCTAGCTTATACCATACCAAAATCAGTACAATTGAAACACACCATTTAGTAAACCAGAAGTTTACTTATCCCAATGATTTTCTCACTTTGCATGATCGACTTGGTCATCTTGGGTCGGTAATGATGAGGAAAATAATTGAAAATTCATATGGTCAGATATTGAAAAATCAAAAGTTGCTAAAATCAAATGAATTTTCGTATGTTGCTTATTCTCAAGGAAAATTTATTACAAGACCTTCACCAATGAAAGTGGGAATTGAATTCTCTGGATTTCTAGAAAGGATTTAAAGTGATATATGTGGACCAGTTTATCCACCATATGGACCTTTTAGATATTTTATAGTACTAATTGATGCATCTACAAAATGGTTACATGTTTGTTTATTATTAACTCGCAACTTCACATTTGCGAAATTATTTGCTCTAATCATTAAGTTAAGAGCACAATTTCTAGATTCTCTAATTAAAACAATTTGGTAAGATAATGTCGATGAATATTCATCTCATACTTTTGATGACTATTGTATGTTTATTTATATCAATATTGAACATTCAATAATCAATGTTCATATACAAAATAATTTAGCTGAATCATTTATCAAGCGGTTGTAATTGATTGCTAAACCATTATTAAACTCCCTATTTCTGATGGGAACATTCTATTTTGTATGCAGTAGCACTTATTCTTATAAGGCAAACAAATTATAATAATTATCCCTTTTATAATTGTCTTTTGGCTATGAGTCTAATATTTTCCATCTAAGAATTTTTGGATGTGCGGTTTATGTCCTTATAGCGACACCACATCAGCACAAAATGGGACCACAAAGAAAGATGGAATATACATTGGGTATGAGTCACCCTCAATTATCAAATATCTTGAACTTTTGATGGGTGATATTTTCACTATAAGATTTGCAAACTGTCATTTTGCTGAATCAAATTCCCCAACATTAGGGGGGAGAAAATGAACAATCGAAAAAGGAAATCATATGCTACATATCATCATGAACTCCACTTGATTCTCGTATAAAAATTTATAAACTAGAAGTTCAAAGAATAATATAATTATAAAGGATTGCAAATCAATTGTCTAATGTATTCATTGACTAAAAAAGAATTACAAAATCACATTTTCCTATTGAAAATATGCCAATCAAGCTTGATGTTCTAGCTGGACAATCTCCAAGTACTATAACAAATGAGTCTAAAATACGTTAAAAAATATGGTAGATCTCTTAGCGCCAAAGAAAAAAATCCTCGAAAGAAAAGAGGATCTATTGATCATGATAATTTAAAAGAGTTGAATAAAAAAAATATTATAAGATTTTTTATGATAAAATTCATACTCCTGTAGAGTCAAATATAACTCCTGAAGTGCACAAGTTTCAAGCTATTGAAAAGTATATAAATGAAACTTCCATAAATTTCACTAGTACAAGTATATGTTGGGATTGAATGAAAACAAAAGGGGATGATATTTTTGCATATAATGTGGTATTCAAAATTATGGAAGAAATCAAGAATCTTAAATCATAATCTATTAAGTAATGTCGGTAAAAAAATGATAAGACAAAATAAAAAGATACAATCCAATTTGAATTGGATTCACTTACTAAACACAAGGTTTTTGGACCTATAGTCTAAATATCCAAAGTCTAAAAACAGTCGGATATAAATGGGTTTTTGTGCGAAAATGAAATGAAAAAAATGAAATTGTGTGATATAAAACACATCTTACAAAAGTTTTTACAAAGATCAGGCCTTGAATATAATGAGACATATTCCCTGTAGTGGATACAATTACATTACAATTCCTTCTGGTCTTAGTGGTACATGAAAAACTCAAGATATGTTTAATGGATATAATCACTGTTTACTTATATGGGACATTGGAAAATAATGTTTATATGAAAATTCCTAAAGGATTTAAACTGTCAAAAACATGTGATCCAAACTGTCACGGCCCAACCCTTGAGTCAAGCATGCACCGCCGTGTTCTCCCAGAATACAAGTAAGCCCTACTCGTATACTGGGATAGCACAATACATTCATCGATATCTATCAATTTCCAAAATAACTAGACAGAATTCCAAAAGACTACCTCGGTCCATCCCTATCTCAAAAGGCATGCATAAGGCCAACTTGGCCATTCAAATCAAATCTACAGAATGTAAAAGAAGTCCTTACTTCAGGGATTCTTATCAAATTCCACCAAAAATAATTCCCAAAGAGAAATTTCAAAGAAATGAAAGGACATCCTCAATAAACATATACAAAACCAAATAAAATTTAAGTCCAAATTTAGCAATGATAGTATTCAAGATAGTTTTTCCGAAATAGTTACAAAGTTTGCTTCCATTTGGATCCATTAAATATCTCAAAACAAAGAAGACTAGTATTCAAAGGAATCTAATAGTATAAGTTTCTTAGAATCTAGCACTAGGCAACCACAAATCTCAACTAGGCTTCTACTGTAAAAAATGAAAGTAGGAGCGGTGAGTATAAACAATACGCAGTGAATGGAGTGTAATGGAATAGTTGTGACAATAAATGAGGAGTGAATATGGAAATGTCAAAATACTCATTTTCAAATAAGTCATCAAATGTAAATAACATAAAATTATCACGATTAAAAAAAATGCATCCGCGAGTTCTTATTTTTCAAAGATCATGGGGTCTCCCTAAAAAAACCACTTCCGCTCAAGGTTTGGCCGAATATGGGTGGAAGTCTGCTAAAAGATTTTCAATTCATTTATTTCTTAATACTACTATCCCTTTTCTTAGCGTTGACTCGTACCTCAACAGTGGTGCAACCAGATAGTATGACCGGAGTGTAGAAGCTCGCATATTCATCCTTGGCCAATAAACCCCTATCCATGTCACTCCATGAAGGGAATGACTATAGCCATTTACCATCATATGCACCATCACTTTACAAAAAATCCAGTCTCATCCAATATATCATGATTTCAATAAATGGTTACCAAACCATACCACAATATTTATGAATATAATTGTCAACAATATATGGTATATATTCATTCACAAATATATTTGATGCATATATATTTCAAACTCCCATTTCAGGACATCCTACAATCACAAATCACATATAAAATTCATTTATAAATCATTTTAGAAATCATTTTTTAAAGAATTTAGAAACTATTTTCCCACTTAGAGACACAACGATCTATCTGCTCACCTCTTGAGAGGGTTGATACTCTCAATCCACAATCCAATCCAATGTAAGTCCCTCCTAACCCTTTAATTGTCTCAACCTAAGATAATAAACACAATTTCATCACTTAAAAGGATCAATACTAGGGCTAACCAATTTTCCCCCAATTGTTTCATAACCCAAAATTTTCTACACAACTATATCATAGAAAAACTATCATATCTTGACCTTGATCTACAAAGCTTGAATTGAGGTAATTCTAATTGTTACTTAAAGTTAAGACATATGGTTATAACATTTATATTTATAGCTAGAGTCAGTTCCAATCACATGAAAATACCCAAGTCTATGAATGTGTTAGTCCTAAATTAGTGACTCATATTTGCACAATCACCGAACAATTACCATAACTTTCACTACACATATCAGATTTAAGTGATTCAAGTCTCAAATTAAAGATAAGAAATAGATCTACAACTTTTATGTTAAGGGTTTGGCCGAATTTTTCCCAAAATGCTATTCAAATTCAAAACAAAAGTTGCAGGCAAAACAAAATAAAACAGAACAAATATCTACAGGACGTGTCTATTTAAAAAATCACCAAAAATCCAATTCTCAATGAAATGTCTACTGCAATATGTCATTTTAAAATCCTAGGAACTTAGTTTTAGTAGGAACAAATCTTATTCAGTTTACTATTATGCAGAGAAAGTTATAGTCAAAATATTATCATTGGGTCAAGCTAGCCAGTTGTAGAAATTCAAGTTTTTCCCCTGATTCTAACATTACCAACTCTCAATAGGCTAAATATTTAAATAACAACACCAATCCAAGTTAAGGAAGATGATTTACCTCAAATGGGATCACCAATTTTATCCTAAGGTTGAGTCACAACAAATCTTAATTTTTCTCTCTATATAAAAATCCCAAATTAAAATCATTAAAATCAAATTCATGATCAATGGGGCTAAACCCAAGACAATAGTAAGAATATTATATTTATTTCATGGTTGCACCAACTCATTCAAGTTGTCTCCAAACTCCAAATTTCTCTTTCTAGAGCCCTTAATCTCTTGCTAGAACCATAATACTTTAAGTTTGTTTGAAGGTTTGAGAGCTTAGATGTGTGGGTTATTGTTTGATCTTGAGGGAAGCAAAGAGAGTGGACAAGAAAGAAGTGAGCCAAGAGGGAGGGAGGTAGGGAGAGGGTCTCGGGTAAGTTGAGAATGAGATAATATGTGAGGTGGGGGATAAAAGAGAGAATAAGTGGGGGTGGTTTTGGATTTGACTTTTCCCCCTTTTTTTGGTTCTCAGTGTTATGATACTTAGCCCCTTAAAAAAATTGTCCTTAAAATTTTAAAAAAATATTATACATAAAAAAGGTGGAGGTGTTGTTTTCGCATCGACTTTTTGGTCTCCCATGTTTCTTCTCTCACTTGCATATTCAACTCTTCATGAACTTCTAGTTTCACCTAATAGTGAGGTAAGCTAGTAATAGAGATCAAGAAAATAAATCTAGAGTGTTGAATAATCCTTAAAGGTAAAAACTCATCGAGAAGCTCTAGGGTAATATTAACAAACTCACACAACGAGTGAGAAATATTTAGGGCTGATCAATGCTAAGAGTATTGATGGAAAGGATGAAATATGAAGGAACATGGAGCCCGAGTCCAAAACCACTCTCTCAAAACCCTATAATTTACAACAGGAAGATATCTAAAAGAAAAATGTCACAATAGATATTTTTAGAATATACAACAAAGTGCATGAGAATTCTACATCTCCCAGTCACAGGTAAAGGGGTATTGTCCACCTAACCAACAAGCAAAGTGTCCAGTAGCGTTCCACTTTCCATTTCAACTACTTAATGATAGAATTGTGCACCACATTAATAGTACTACCTACATCTATCACAACTTGGCATATTCTTGCCCCATATACAATAAAGGTGTGGAAAATATTAATACACTTTTAACCTATAATAGTAGACATAATTCAACGAATTACCTATAACAATGACTCATCAATCTTATCAAATCATACTCCTTATCATCAAAGAGGCTACCAAAACAATGAAATTTACATATGTCGCATCCGCAAGTTCAAGATAAGGTGTGGGACCATGGCAGCAGAAACTATTTCATTAGGTGTAAATGGTTTTACAAATTGAAACGATTTCCATGAACAACCATCAATACACTTGTAAGAAAATCTTAACAAAGATTAGATTCCCTAATACTAATCGAAGAGCTTACAAAAGGAAGAGTAGTGTTCACTACAAACTTATATTTAACTCTTTCCTAACTTTATAATTTAATCTAAAGTCTTATTTATGCTTGGCTCACCCCATACTATACAAAATTCTCATTCTCTTTTTAGTAATGCATTCTTCTAATAGACATCATACAAACAAACTACTATAAAACTTAGGCATTTCCCTCACACTTAATGATTATATCCTCTAAGAAAACAACATTGGGTAGTTTATACCCCTCCACTCCAAAATCTTATTCACACATAAATTTACAAAACTCGTATTTCTAAATATTCTCAACAAATACCATACCTTCTTAGTTATATAAGTAGCAAGCTATTACAGCTATGTACTGATTTACCAAAATATAAAAAGTTACTCTAGATACAGTACTTCATATTCTTGCAATGATTACACAAACATTAAGTACCGATTAATAGAAGCCAACTTAATGAGAATCTAGAGTGGACTCAAGCTCTTCAAGCAGGAACACTAGGACAAAAGGAAAGGATTCAAATAAAGGACTCAGGGAAATTCAGTCCAATTTTTATATTATTTTTTTTGTCATGAAGGGGCCCAAAACAATTCAAACTCATCAAATCTTCAACAATTTAGAGTTGGCTAAGGAAGATGCAAACTATAGAGGACCCATTCCTCAGGAGATTAAAACTAACTTTGACAATATGTTTGCCCTCAAGAGACTATTTTCTCCAACTTGAATTTATAGCAAAGATTCATAGCAGAATCCAACTGTAGAAACAAAAATTCCACCTGGTTGTCGAGAATCTACTTAGCATTAACCCAAACCACTCACCTCTAGCCTACATCTTTAGCATCAAATGGTACTTTTTGTAACTACAACAACAAATCTGTGCATCACTACAGTTGTACTCCTAATGGACCTTAGCTTGGGTCTATTAGCCAAAGAAGTGATTTTGAAGTTTGACCTAGCACATAATCAACATTACAAATCTTTCCTTGCTCTTTGATCCATATTGAAAAACTAAACTCAGATAATTGAGGGACAACAATGTAACACCGACACTACGGTGTCCGTATATTATTTCCGTTTTTGAATTTAATAAAATAATTCTCAATTTATATATATATATATAGAGTGAAATATTTAATTTTATTGATTTTCGATTTCGGGTTATTAAAATTTAATTTTTGGTATGTTCAAAAGTATCCGTATTTCAATTCGTGATGTGAAGAATATATTTTTCATTTATTAATTTAATTATTTACTCATTTATTTATTTATAAATTTATTTATCTAAATAAAAACATATATAATATTAATAAAAAAAAATCGAATTAGGGCTTAAAGCCCTAATTCTTTCTCTTTCTCCTTCCCTTTCTCTCTCTGTCGTTTCGTCTCCTCCCCCTCGCGCCTCCGCCGCTGCCCTGCTCCGCCGCCCACTCGGCTCCGCCATCCGCCACCACCCACTCACTCTATCCTCCTCTCTGTTTTCTCTCTCTCTCGGTCTCACTCTCTATCTCTCTCTCTTTCTCTCTCTCGGTTGCTCTCTCACTCTCTCCCTTTCGCGATCTCTCTTGCCCTCACCCGTATCTTCCTCCACCGCCACCACCATCAACCTCTATCGCCACCTCTCAACCTCGCACAGTCTCTCTCTCGGCCTCTCTTTACCATAGTCTCTCACGATCTCTCTATCCCTCTCTATTTCACTCTCTAATCTCACTCGCTCTCTCTCCCTCCCACTCGCGATCTCTCTTCGCTTCCTCCGCCTTCAACCGCCGCCTCTTTCCACCACCATGACCGGCTGATCTACTCTCTACCTCCCTCTCTGTCTCTCAGTCTCCCTATCTCTCTCCCTACTTGTGCACATAACAGCGCGCGATTGCTCGCGTGACTGCTCGCGCGACTGCCCCTGCCCTAGCGCGCGCGAGACTGCCTCTATGTGCACGCGACTGCAGCGCGCGACTTTCCTTTCCCGTGCAGTCGCAAGCACTTCTCTCCCTCTGCTGTGAGCAGGTTCTGCCACCTGCAGAAGCCCCAACCGAAAACCCTAGGCCCACTTCTACGTAGGTAAGGGCGAGATTCTGATTCAATAGATTTAGGGTTTTGATTCCTTGGTGATTTAGACTTAATTGCTGACTCTTGCTTCGAATTTGAAGCATTTCAGGTCCCGGACTGAATTGCACAACGCTTGGATCACGGGATTGTAAACTGCGCAAAACCCTAGGTGAGGGAAATGCAATCCTTTCGACATTTGAATTGTTTTTATCGAATTTAGGATTGAAATTAGAATTGGAAAATATATGTATGCTTTGAAATAAGTTCGACTCAAAGGAAATGTACTTTCCTGCAATTTCATATGAAATTAATTAGGTTAAATCTAGAATTCAATATAAATTGGACTGCGAAGCATGGAAGAATGTCTTAGATAGTATTAAGGTTTTGTTTGATTGGTTTGTGTAGCTTTCCTTGGAATTTGGGTTTAAGGATTGATGCAGTCTTTTCATTATAAGTTGTCTTACGTATAGGAAATCAAAATACAACTTTTGTATTAAGAAAATAGACTTCAATACCTTGAAAATGACATATGGTTTGAAGCATTGGATGAAAATTGAAAAGTGTATGAATTTTCAAAGATTTTTCTAACTTATAGGGAATTTTTGTATTTAGACTTGTTTTCGATTTTGAACGATTGTAGGCTTGAATTTAACTTGATTTTGATTTGATTATTTACTTATAAATGGAATGAAAATTGATGACATTGAAGTATATTCAAAAATTGGAGAATTAAGGTTTGTACAAATTTAGGGAAAATGATAAACCCTAAAATAATTGGAAATTTGATGAAAATCGTGATGATTTGATTATGTTGATCTTGTTGGAGACTCGAGGAGTTAATTCGGATTTATTTTGAAAATAGGGAGTGATTACCCTCCCTAGAATGTGAGTGGCACCTTAATCTCTTGCATGAAATAGTGAAACCTGATTTTATCATGTTTTTAATAAAATATGCTTTTGATATGCATTGTCTCGACGTATGGTATTGAAATTCAAATCTGTTTTGTGATTATTGGAGTGTCGTACTTATGTTTTCTATGATTATGCATCCATGTTTGAAAAGAAATGAAATTGTGCCATGATTTGAGAAACGAAATGTTTGCTATTCGACCATTGCATTGGTTTGTTGAATTTAAATGATTTCGATGAAATTGTATTGGTACACGGATTTGAAATGTTTTAAGATCTACGAGGGCACTGGGATGCCCACTTGTGATGATATGATTCTTATCTGCGGGACGTTGTGCCCTTGTGATACTATGATGATGACATTGATGATTCCGCAGCTACGAAGGGACTTTACAGAGGCATGGGTTGCCCGGATACGTTTCTGCAGGAGGTATCCGTGAACGTCCATTTTATATTTATTCATAGGCACGGCCGGTTGAACCCACATCGGGGGAGGACGTGTGTGACGCCACCATCTAGCACCGGGCGGGGTCCTATTTGACGAGTCTGGGTAAGCAAGGGCTAAGTCCACGGCCAACGTCGGGGTAGAGAGCTACTTTTGAAACACTTTGCATAATAACACCCCCGATGCGCCTGTCCTTGGTCATGGTTGACCTTTGCCAGGATCCTTTTAGCTTGCTCTATGATCTACTTGATTTTAAATGGATGCATATATGTATGATATCGTGTGATTAAATAAATCAGTTCATTTTATTGAACATATCATGATTTATTACGAAACTTGAGTTATTGTTTACGAATGATACTATTTGACACTCCAATGTTCACCTACACTATTAGTACTTGAGATTAATCCCCTCACTCACTGAGTGTCCTCCCATAGATACTCACCCCTCTTCTTTCCTCCCTCAGACATGATTGTTGTGCTGGAGCCACACTTCAGGGTTTAGAGATTTTGACGGATTTGGTTATTCGGGACGGTGAGATTTAAGTTTAAGCTGAAATTAAACTTCGTATTATATTTTCAACCCTGCGAGGTCTTGTTGAGGTCCGTAGTTGGCCGTGTACTTAATGTGGGATGACTGTAAAATTTATGTATATTTATTTACGAAACTCTCGTATTTCATTTGCATTGAGGCGATTGTATGTATTTGAATGTTACTTGGGAAAATTGTTGTAAATTTGCATAAAATTTAGGTCCGCTTGTTGTGGCGGCTGCTCATGCTCTAGTTAGGCATGACAGTAGAGGTCTATGGCTAGGTTTGTTGATAGATTTTTATAGCCTTGCGTTGTTCTGGATGTCAGCTATGGGAGTTGTTGGTTTTGGAGAGGCCGAGATGACCATTTGTTTTATTTTCAGAATGATTTTAAATTATACAGGTTTAAACAGGTTAAATTGTACATGGGAGACCTCCGATTTATGGGGAGGTTCTGCATGATTTTTTGTAGAAATACAGTCGGCATCCAGGGTAACGGGCGACTGTTCACGATCCCGGTTCGGGGCGTGACAAACAATGTCCTTGATTACTATTAAACAAATGAGCATAATTTTTTAAGGGATTTACCAATGAGATTCATGCAATAATTTGCTGACCTGTCTTACACGAGATGGAGCTTGGTCTTGTATGTTTCTTAGTTAAGTCTATTTATGATGGAGAATACGACTCAGTTGAAATCATAAATAAGTACAGAACTTAATTGCTAGAAATAAAGAAATAAAAATTCATCCTTTTGTGTAGCATCACACCTAGATTGTTACTGAACTCACTTCTCGTTTTGATCTCTGAGCTTATCTGAAGCTAGTTTTGAAAAATCACCAAAAAGGTTTAGAATCCATCCAAGTAGACATATATGAACATGGCAAGAAATTTTCACATACTCAATAAACTCAACAAGCCCTTGCATCTTAATCAAATAATATCAAATACACGTTGTCATTTTCCCCATTTAGCTTTATGAAAAACTGCGCTTAGGAACAAAACAAAACTCAATATTTCCTTTTATGCCAATCATTTACAGTAACATTATCCTCACAACACAAATATTCACTCAAATCATTGTAATCATCGGTTATAGACAATTGAAAGAAACTTTCAGGTAATTCCTACCAATATCAATTCTGCTCACCCTTACCAACCTTCCATTCAATCTACTTGTTGTACTAAATTCATACCCATATAGTTTAGTTCAAACAAAAGTTAATCAAATCTTGAATGTAAATAGTTAATGCTTGAATTGATAATACTCATCAATATTCTTATACCAATATTATCTAAATAGA
This sequence comes from Dillenia turbinata, assembly GCA_037126225.1. Lineage (NCBI taxonomy): Eukaryota > Viridiplantae > Streptophyta > Magnoliopsida > Dilleniales > Dilleniaceae > Dillenia > Dillenia turbinata. The sequence continues at coordinate 10,648,381 of JBAMMX010000006.1, forward strand.
AGGGCATTAATCTCCATATTCACTAAGTCTTTTTTTTTTATTCATCCATTACATTTTAAAATATATACCAAGCATCTCTAGCTTCTTAGTTATTGATATCTTCTCTCTTATATTTAAGTTCAACCCTAATTCGAACCTTGTATACAAGGATTCCTCAGAATTCACAAACTCCAAAATATGTGTAGCTAGCTCTCTTAGCTCCATCTCATACTTCATTACCATCCTATTCCCTTACGCAAGCTTCAAGAATAAGATCGAGTGTAGTGCTTCTCTTCGAAAGTCGTAAGAAAATTTTTCCCAAGTAGGAAGAGTAAAAGTCCCACCTCTTACATTCTCCCAATGGAGTGACTACCAATAACTCTTCATCAAAAGGGGTTAAAGGTCAATTGGAATGTTTAACAAACCTCATACTCATAAATGAGTTAGGAGACCCCGTGTCAATCAACACCCGTGCATCAACTTCAAAATACTCATCACGCCTAATAAATTAAATCACAAATATTTATCAAACCATAATACATACTCTCAAATATGACATTCAAGAGTATTTCATCATATATTTCAATTATAAGCAATTTCACATTGTTATATCAATTAAACATATATGTCATACTCCTAGCATCAAGATATAGGCTCAGAGGCTAAAATTACTACTAGGGTTCCCTACCATCTGGGCAAACAAGCCATAATCAAAGGAGATTCTTGGTCACAATCGAGTAACTATTTACCAAGTGATACACCACTCGGGTTGTGAAGGTATAGTGAGAGAAATGCCATTTGGATTCCCCGTTCTTCGTCTAGGAGGTTTAGTTCTATAAATAGAACCTAAACTTAACAAAAGGAATAGGAATTAAACTAAGTGTTTAACCCCCCTAAAAAGAGCATTCCTAACTTTCTAGGACCCGTAGGAGAATTTTTTTTTTTTAAATCATAGGAACATTTTGAACATCAAGGTTTTCAAAATAATTTGAAGATAATTGAGGACCTTCAAAATACTTTGGAAAAACTTTTCAAACATTTTAAAACATTCTCAAATCAAAAACCTAAATTCTGATACTAATAAAATTGTCACATCTAGACTCTCGAGTCAAGCACGTGACAGTTGTCGGTCACATCAGAATACTTGTAAGCCTTACCTGTATATTGGGATAGTGCAAGGTATTTATCGATATCTATCAATTTCTAAAATAACTTGACAAAATTCCAAAAGATCACCTCAGTCTATCCCTATCTCAAAAGGTATGCATAAGCCACAGAATGTAAAACAAGTCATTACTCAAGGAATCCTTATCAAATTCCACTAAAAATAATTCCCAAAAAGAAATTACAAAGAAATAAAAGGAGGTCCTCAACATACGTATGCAAAACCAAACAAAATTCAAGTCCAAAATCAGCAATGATAGTATTCAAGATAGTTTTTCCAAAATAATTACAAAGTTTGCCTCCATTTGAATTCACTAAATACTTTAAACCAAAGAAGACTAGTACTCGAAAGAATTTGACAGTATAAGTTTCTTAGAATCTAGCACTAGGCAATCACAAGTCTCAACTAGGCTTCTTCTATAAAAAAATGAAAGTATGAGGGATAAATATAAACAATACTCAATGAGTGGAGTATAACGGTATAGTTGTGACAGTAAATAAGGGGTGAATATAGGAATGTCAAAATCCTCATTTTCAAATAAGTCATCAAATGAAAATAATTTGAAATAATCATGATAATTAAAAAAAAAAAAGCATCCACAAGTTTGTGTTTTCCAAAGATCATGGGGTCTCCCTAAAGAAACCAGTTCTACCCAAAGTTTGGCCAAATCTAGGTGGAAACCCGCCAAGGGGTTTTCAATCCATTTGTTTCATAATACTACTTCTCCCTTCCTTGGTATTGACTTGTACCTCACTGGTAGTGCAACCGGATAGTACGACAGGAGTGTAGGAGACTATGTCTACTATCCTTTGCCAATAAACTCCCATTCATGTCTCCCTATCGGGTCACTCTGTGGAAAGAATGACTATAGCTATTTACCATCACATGTAACATCACTTTACAAATATTCCACTCTCATTCAATATACCATGATTTTAATAAAAGGTTACTAAATCATTCCATAATATTCATGAATATAATTTTTAACAATATATGACACATATTCATTCACAAATACATTGGATGCATATATATATTTCAAACTCTCATTTTGGGACTCCCACAATCACAAATCACTTATAAAATTCATTTATAAATCATTTTAGAAATCATTTATAAAAGAATTTAGAAACCAATTTCTCATTTAGTAGTACAATGGTCCGTCTACTCACGTCTTAGGAAGGTTGACACTCCCAATCTATAATCCAATCCAAGGTAAGTCCTTCCTAACCCTTTAATTGTCTCAACCTAAGATTATAAACACAATTTCATCACGTAAAAAGGTCAATACTAGGGTTAACCAAAATTTTGCCCAATTGTTTCATAACCCAAAATTTTCTGCACAACCATATCATAGAAAAACTATCATATCTTGACTTACAAAGTTTGGGTTGAGTTGATTCCAATTGTTACTTAAAGTTAAGACATAGGCCATAACTTTTATATTTATAGCTAGACTTAATTGCAATTACATAAAAAGACCCAAATCTATGAATGTGTTAGTCCTAAATTTATGACCCACATGTGCATAGTCACCAAAAAATCGCCATAACTTTCACTACACAAATCATATTCAAGTCTCAAATTAAAGATAAGACATAGATCTACAAATTTTATGTTCAAGGTTTAGCCTAATTTTTCCCAGAATGCTGTTCAAATTTGAAATAAAAGTTACAAGCAGAACAAAACAGAACAGAGCAAATTTTTGCAAGATGTTTCTATTTGAAAAATCACCAAAAATCCAATTCTCAATAAAATGTCTATTGCAATATGTCATTTTAAAACCCTAGAAACTTAGTTTTAGTAAGAACAAACCCTATTCAGTTTACTATTATGCAGAGAAAGTTATAGTCAAATTATCATCATTGGATCAAGCTGGCCATTTGTAGAAATTCAAGTTTTCCTCCTTATTCTAATATTACCAACACTTAATAGGCTATATATTTGCATAATAACACCAATCCAAGTTAAGGAAGATGATTTACCTCAAATGGGATCACCAATTTCATCCCAAAGTTGAGCCATAACAAACCCTAATTTTTATCTCTATACAAAAATCCCAAATTAAAATCATTAAAATCAAATTCATGATCAATGGGGCTAAACCCAAGAAAATAGTAAGAATGTTACCTTCATTTCATGGTTGCACTAACTCTTTCAAGTTGAATCTTTAAACCCTAAATTCTCTCTCTAGAGCCCTTAATCTCTTACTAGAACCACAATCCTTCAAGTTTGTTTGAAGGTTTGAGAGGCTAGATGTGTGGGTTTTTGTTTGATCTTGTTTGATCTTAAGGGAAGCAAAGAAAGTGGATGAGAGAGAAGTAAGCCGAGAGGGAGGGGGGAAGGGAGAGGGTCTCAGGTGAGTTAAAAATGAGAAAATATGTGAGGTGGGGGAGAAGTGAGAATAAGGTGGGTGGTTTTGGGTTTGACTTTTCCCCCTTTTTTTGGTTCTCAGTGGTATACAAACTATCAATGAATTTACTCTATTAGATTACAAAGATCTTTGTATAGCTTAAAGCAATCAGGAAGAATGTGGTATAATTGTTTAAGTAAATGTTCACTTAAAAACAGCTATACAATGACACATTATGTTCATCTATTTTTATTAAGAAAACTGAAATGAGATTTATAATCATTGTGGTATAAGTTAATGATTTGAATCTTATTGGAACTCCTAAAGAGATTTCCAAAACTGTGGAATATTTGAAAAGAGAATTTGAGATCAATGATTTTGGGAAAACAAAATTTTATCTTGATTTACAAATTGAACATCTAGAAGATGGAATATTTATTAACCAATCAACATTTCTACATGAATAAAGCACACCCATTAAGTACTTCAATGGTTGTTCGATCAGTTGATATTGAAAAGGATCCTTTTAAATCATAAAGAAAAGATTAAGAAATTCTTAGTTCTGAAATACCATACATTAGTGCAGTTGAGCACTTATATATTTAGTTAATTGTATATGACCTGATATATCATGTACTATGAATGTATTAACAAGATTTAGTCGTTCTCCAACATAACAACATTAGAATGTGGTCAAGCATATTCTTCGATACCTCCAGAGAACGATTGATTTTAGATTATTCTATTCTAATAATTCTAAACCAGAGTTGATTAGATATGGGGATACTGGATTTTTATTTGATTCACATAAAGCACGGACTTAAACTGGATATTTATTTACATATGGAAGTATTGCTATTTCATGGGGATCTACAAAACAATCTATAATTGCTACCTCATCAAACCATACTGAGATCATAGCAATTCATGAAACAAGTCGAGAATGTGTTGGATTAAGATCGATAACTCAATATGGGTTATCTTCCAATGAAAATATTCCTATAATATTATTCAAAAATAATGCTCTTGCATTACTCAATTAAAAGGAAGATACATCAAGGGAGATCGAACTACACATATTTTATCAAATTTTTTTTTACACATGATCTTCAAAAGAATGGTGTAATATATGTGTAACAAGTCTGATCAAGTAAAAATTTAGCAGATCTATTTACCAAGGTACCACCGACAGCAACATTTGAAAAATTGATTAAAAAAAAGGAATGCATCGACTTAAAGATCTCAAGAGACATTTCCAATAGGGGGAGTAAACACATTGTTAAACATATTGAATAACGTACTCTTTTTTCTTCATTAAGTTTTTTTTTTCCATTGGGTTTTTTCCTAATACAATTTTAACGAGACCTATTGTTTAGGTAATGGAAATTTAAGGGAGAGTGCTCTGAATGTCAAAAAATGTGGTGGATGTCCATTATGGGATATATGTTCAAAACACATATCATCACATGCTGACACGTCTTCGTACATGTGTCTCCTCTATATCATATGTGGCAATTTGCAAGACACGTGTCATCAACTAGCTTAACTTGTTGTTGATTCACCTAAAACTCCTACCACGTGTCAACACATCACAGCCCAGGTGCTGACTCACTCCTACCACGTGTTAACACATTGCAACCACATGTGCTAACTAAAGATGGTATTGAGCCAATTCCAGCCGACCCAAAAAAACCCAGACTAGAAATCGGCCCAGGTGAATAGTAACCCAAAACCGGACCAGCCCGGCTACAGTAGCAGGGCAGGTCCGATTCTATGGTTTTTGGAATCAGGAACTTGCTCGGCCCAGGCCGGGAATCGGCATGGAACTGACTCAGGCCTGAAACAAGCCCAGTGGTTCCAACATTCAATTGGAACTGGCTCGACCTGACAAGTTACAACAGCTATAGACCTGGTCCAGCCTTGCTAGTTCCAAAGGCCATTTGTTTTTTGAATTTTTTCTATTTTTACCTTTCCCAATGGTTATAAAACTGTTTGTTTGAGAGATATTTTGGTTTATAAGATGAAAAAATTTTCATATAAATAGCTCATACCTCATTTTCAAATCTCATACCACAAAATCTCATATTTTTTGTAACATTCTTATTCTGTCAACTCTACTACACTATCTAAAAATCACTATACAATAACTTTATTTCAATTTTCTACAACTCTCTCTCTCACATTAAACACATTTTCATCTCATACTAATTACACTATTTCTAATCACTCTACCATTTCCATTTTTAACTCATTTCTAGTCTCCTTAATCACACCACCTACAAGATTCATTAAGATTTGACAAGATTTTAAGGTTGGGAGTTCAAATTTTCAAAATTTGGTGAAAAACAACCGTGATCTCCGTCAAGTCAGAAACATTTAATTTTTTGTGACTTTACTTTTTTTGCATAATTAATTCATTTTCATTAATTTTTTACATATTTAAACTTAATTTAAAAAAAAAATGGCCAGAATACAATCTTCATAATTTTATCAACAATCTCCTCTTCCCCTATTTTCATTTTTCCAAGAGGGCATTCTGAAGCATATAGATATTGAAATTTTTTTAAAAGAAAATAAATCTAGTAGCACACAATCTAACATAACATGCACTAGAAAAGATGATTTTAATACATGAGATTTTTTTTTGTTAAAAATTGTGATAAACAAAAGGCAATTTGTAAAATTTGTCATCAACAATATAAATATTTGAAGGGTTGGGGAGTAGACAAACTAAGCAAAAACAAATAACCACAGGAGGAGGAAATATCATGGGTATATTTAGGTATAATGTGGAAGCGAAAAAAATTGGTCAAATAGAATGGATAACATGAAAAGAATTATTACTTAGTATAGTTGAATATGAAATTTTTTACGAATATGTTCAAAAATATTTACAACCGGATTACAAAAAAATAGTAGAAAATCCGATAGGAGAAGACAACTGGATCGATTTCAAGTCATAAGAAATGGTTTACTTACAAATTTTATGAGCACTATTTGTAAATTTTCATTAAATTTGGATACATGGAAAAATGAAATTAAAAAAGAACATTTTATTATAGTAACATATCATTAGGTTAATGATTCTTGGGTTTTAAAAAAAAGAATATTAGCTTTTCAACGTTAGGTACACCCATATTCCGGTACTCACATAATTAAAGTAATTACGAATGTTGTTCATGAATATGGAATTAGTGATAGAAATTTTTTTTTTTTTTTTTTTTTTTTTTTTTATCTTTCAGTATTGATTCTGTTAATACTAATGTGGTTAATATTTTAAAAAATACTTTAAAACAATAATAGATAGAACATTTTTTTAATAATAGGTGTGTATGTCATATTTTAAATTTATGTATTAAAGATAGTTTAGAAATGATGAAAATATTTTTACGACCTATTCATGATTTAATTTATCAAATTAGAAATTTTTTGACAAAAACACAAGAAATGAGACAATTATGTCATTTGCATATTATAAAATTTAAAAATTTAAACAAGAATGCGACACTATGTGAAATTCAACTTATGATATGCTACAATATGTACTTTCTTTTAGAAATGTTTTAATTGCATTTGCAAATTCTAATTATAAATATGATTTTATTGATAATGTCCCTTTTGATTTTGCAATCACACTAAATCAATTATTAGAAATTTTGTTATATATGTACAAATTTATTTTTCAGAGTTTACACATGTAATATTAGCTAATTTTTATAAAATTTGTTTCGTATTTAGTCAATTTGAGAATGAAAATATGTTTAGTGACATTGTTCAACTAAAGAAAATAAAATTTTTAAAATATCATGAAAAAATTCCTATTTTATATTTAGTAACATTTACTTAAATCCACGTGTAAAATTTGAAGGTGTTAAAATTCTAATAGATTATTTTGTTGATAGTTTTCTAATGAAAATATATATAACCCGATAATTTTTAAAACAACATACATCTAAAATTTTAAAAACCATATTTACATTATATGAAAAAAAATAATAATATAAATGGTAGTGATGCAGATAGTAGTAGTAGTTCAATGATTTATTCATTTTCAATTTTTTTTTAATCCTTTACATATGTTAGGAAAAATAAAGAATTTCTTCATTGTCATTAAATAAATTAATTTTATACCAATAAACACATAGGTTAAAATATTGTGACGATAATGATTATTTTGATATATTAGATTGGTGGAAAACTAATGCATCTTACTATCCAATTTTGATTAAAATAGCAAAAAATATACTAACCCCTCTGCTGTCCACAGTGCCACCAGAAAGTGGTTTTAACGGAGGTGGTCGAGTATGAACAAAAAAGCGTACAAATTTGGCAAACAATACTTTGGAAGACTTGATTTATATTAAAGATTGGAAGGATACGGAAAAAAGGAGGCAAGGCATGGACAAGAATTTGGATATGAAAGAAGAAGAGGAATAATAAATTTTTAGTGTATAGGAAAATTATGTAAATATGTAAAAAAAAAAATCATTCTTGTGTAGAAATCAAAAAAAGAAAAAAATGTTACCAAAGAAAATTAGTGTGAAGAGCTTGATAGTGAACGTACATCGAATTAGGTAGAACCACTCTAAAATTTTTTTTTGTCTCTAATTTCTTTTTATGTATTTATTGCTTGATTTCCCAAAAAAAAATGAGTTAAAAAAAAAAAAACAAAGAGAGTAAAAAAGAATTTTAAAGAAAGGAGATTAAAAAAAAAACCCAAAGAGAGTTTGAAAAAAAAAATAAAGTTAAAAAAAACCCAAACCGTGAACTGGCCTAGCCGGGCTCGGCTAGGGGTGAGCACGGATTGGATATCCGATTAGAATGCCTATTATCTGATCTGATCCGATTATTTCAGATATTGAATTTTGTGATCCGAATCCGTATCTGCATAGTGTAGTATTCGACGGAGCGGATATTCGAAAATACAAATCGAATATGTTGGATTATCTGTATCCAAAAAACCTAATTTAAGTTCTATTTTTACAAAAATTAAACTCAATCTAATAACTAAAATTTTAAACATCCAAGTGAACTAAAATAACATTAAAACACATAATATAATACATCTGATTCAAATGATATAATAACATATCAAAGATCATTGTTCACATATCATTAATTATAATTAAAATGTTCTAAATTAAAAATGTCACATAAAGTTGAAGGAATCAATAGCAGTAATATCTCAAAATCTCTAATAAATCTGGTCTTCATAGAGATGAACAATCGATAGAATAGGAAAACTCTCACTTTAAAAAATTTCTTCAAAAAGGAAAATAGTTTAAAATTTTTTCTAGCACCGCTTCCAAAAAATTCTTCCCTAAAAAACACAAAAAAAGATAATATTACACTAGAACAACAAGTATATATCCTTAAAAAGTTAAAGGAAAAAAAAAGACCTTTTTTTGGTTAAAAAAAAAGAAGACAAAGATGAACAATTGACAGAGATGACATCTATACCCCAATTAGATCCATAACCACACACTTGAAGTATTGGTAGAAGGAGATATGTGTGAGGAGGCAAAAAAGAAAAGGAGATGTGAAGATGGAGGCGGAAAAGAAGATGAGTAGTTTTAGGGTTTTAAATTAGACTTTTTGTAAAGACTTATTTATCCCTATTTTCGATTCAGATCAGATATCTACAAATACTGAATATGTTGATCCGTACCCGTATCCGGGAAGAATCCAATCCGGTTTTTTCAGATATCCGATTTGTTGGATATTTTTGGATTGGATTCGAATCGGATATATCGGATATTCGGATACTCGAATTTTTTTCCTTACCCCTAGGCTCGGCACAGCAGGTCTAGTTCATCGGGCCGGGTCAGTTCAAAGAAAAATTTTTCTAAAACTAGCCTGGCCCAGCCCTGGGAAGGCCACAGAACCGCGGTCGAACCTGCCTACGGTTTCTGGGCCCGCCCAAGAGCTGGACCGGAACAGGCTCAGTCCGGTCTGATCTCATCTCTAGCCATAACTCTGGGTGTTGACTTATCAACTGTTTTAACATTTATAAATAATACCCCTTAAACCTCATTTGTATATCATTGTCTAAAAGAATGAAATGAAATTTTATTCTCTCAATAATGTGCAAAATTTTTCATTAACTTAGATCTTTCTACATTATTTTTTCTTAAAATATTTCATAATATATATCAATTACTAATATTTTGATGACAAGTTCTCCTTGGATGTGGCTGCAACGAATGCTTACAACCATATGAAGTCAAAGTTTGGCCGCCACAACCAAGATTTTTGTCAGTTTTCGTACTGTTCGAGTTTTTAGGCTTTCTCATTTTTTTGTTTAGTATATGTGCATCATTTTTCTGCATTAACAATATAAGACATAATTGTTTTGACATGTTTTTATTATTTAAGATGCTGTATTTACAGTGAGAGATCTAGAATTTAAAGACAGTGAGAATAAAATATTTCTATGAAACATGTTGGAGGTGGATTATTGCTCCACAGATACTAGCTCTTTGTTGACTCAAACGGCTGCCATTGAATGGATGTGAGACATGCAAAAACCGCTGGAGGGTGCTTCGACGGGGGAGATTCCAATATTGAAGTCAGAAAGAACAGTTTTTGAATGTAAAAAAATAGACTGAAAGCTCAAAGAGGGAGAGGTTCCCTATAATTAGAGTGCTCAATGTGTAAGGTCCAGAGAGCATACCTGGTTTAGAGAGTTTTATGATATTTTATACTTGCAAGACTCATACGCCGTCAGGGTACTTCAACCCTACTTTCCTTATCGAACTGATACAAAAATCCTGGAAATTCAATATTCTGAATTGATCGTAATTTTTATCGTATGGGATCTCTCGTTTTTGGGGAGGATTCTTTCCTTAACTGAAAGATCCTAAAATGCTGCTCTTAAGTAGGAGATCGGAGATGTTTTGACATTTCCTTAGAATCGTTAAAGCTGTTAATTATTGATCGGTCATTCGATTGATGAAGGGTCCTCAGGGTTCATTCGTTCGATAGACCAATAGTTAAGTACCCGATCGGGGAGATTACTTTTGCTTAATGAATCTTGTTCGGTTGGTGGGACAATCGAGACCCTATCGTTCGGGAGACCCAAGCGACTAAGGCCCTTTGGTAGATAGTCATAGAGAATATTGAATATCGATCGGTAGCTATCCTTTGCGGGCCTTGTCTATGGGTCTTTCAAACGCTGTCCTTTCGAATTGGGCCTAGGGCTACGCCCCATCATTTGCCCATACTCAGGGTGCCGTTGCGTGAGAAAGGTACCGTGAGTAATGTTGGCATCGCATGTCGTCGTAGGGAGTATACGGATCGTCTCTAGACGTTTTTATAAGACTATTTGTTCGTGCATATTTGGCACCTTCATTTTTCTTTCTTCTTTGAGATCTATTAGAAAAATCATTTCCAGAAACAATGGCGAAAACGTCCAATACTCAGGCTTTTCTAAGCATCGGCGACATCGCGAGCACTATGTCCCTAAAAGAACTCCAAGAGGTCCAAATTGACATGCTGATGGGAGATGATTATACCTTGGTGTCTACCACGGATGCCGATAGGGCTAATACGGTTCCAGAGGGTTGCGTACCGATGTACCTTTAATCGGTTAGGTATTGGTTAAAAGTTCCATACATAGATCCTTTTGCAGAGGTACTATACCGTTAGAATATATTTCTAACTCTCCTGATCCCAAGTGCCTAGCGTCTGGTAGTTGTTGTGGCTTCCCTGTTAGGGTTTTGTTGTCTTTGCTTTGATTTCGACATCTTATCATCCATCTTTATTTTGATGAGATGTGAAAACAGTGGCTCGACCAGGGGCTGGTACAAACTATAGACTTGGCCTGAGTTTGACCGGAAGTTTTGCTACAAGGAGTCCAATGATAAGAACTGGATGCACAAGTTCTTTTTTGTAGAGTTTTCAGATAAGAATCGTATTCTTGTTCTACCTGATGCCAATGAGGCCCCTTTTTTAGAACTGAAGCCCCCAGCTGTATCTAAGCACAGTCGTTTCGTTTGGTCAGTCGGTGGTTATTATAAATCCACCGATCGAGGTATATGGATTGAGTCCCTCCTTGATGATCAGATGTTGTCCTTGGCTAGCCTACTAATTAGGGAGAAGAAGAAGATCGATGGCCCTTCTTATTAGAAAGTGGAAAAGTTGCGTTGGTCAATTCTATGGACATCTTCGATAATACTGTGCTGGAGAAAATTACCATCGATAGACAGGTTCGGTTGGGTACGGGGGAATCTCCTCAGGAATCCGTTGCGGTATCTGTGGCTCTCCAAAAGTCTTCTTCTCCCTTGTTAAAGAGAAGAAAGATTTTATCATCCTTGCCTTCATTAAGGCATAAGCTGATTATTCTATTGGAGCGCTCGGATCCATCAGGAGCCATTCTAATGGAGAATCTTGCCTAGAAAGATAATGAGTCTTTGGGGGAAAGGAGCACTAGTGAGGGTGAACCAAGGAGATTGGGAGATGCTTCCTCACCTGATGCTAAGGCGGGGTAGTGCGCTTCCGCGGCTATGACGAGGGAAATAGCAGGGCCTTCATCTGATGTTCCAGTTTGGCCTTCGCATAAAGGAAAGCATAAGGTTTTTAATGGTACTGCTTTTTCACCTGCTATTTTCATTCGATCCTTTGATGGGAAGAAAGGATCAAAAGAACAGGGAACCATCGCCATTTGTGTTGGGGATATGCGATACAGCTACATAGACCTGGTTGAGACGGATTGCATTGCTAACCGGTTAGACTTTTATTGGTGCATCCTCAACTTCTATAGGATGCCTTAAGAGCAAGTCAGGGGGCTTTTAAGTCCCTAGGCTTAATGGTATTGTTTTTTCTATACGCGTTGGGTTTTTTTCTCATTTTTGCCTTTGTTGACTCAGTTTCCCTTTCAGACAATAGCTCTTGCTGAATTTCGAGAATAGTAGGGGAGGCAGGTGATAAATCACTTAGAAGGGCCTGTCTCTGAGTTAAGCCTTCTGGCTCAAGCGTAGGAAGGAATTCCTATTCGGGAGGAAGAAGAGCTAAGAAACCTTCGATTAGAGTTGGCCCAGTGTCAAGGGCAATGCCAGAAGTTGACATCGGAGGCTAAGGTGCGCGAGGCACGTCTTCATTCGGTCGAGAAGTTGGCCCAACTTCGTGAAGAGTCTCTTCATGTGGCAGAATGTAGAATAGCTGATCTTGAGGAATCTCGTATGAAGGATGCCATCATCTTTAAAGATTCTCAATGCAAATTTTTCGAAATGTTAAAGTGCGTCGAAGAAATAATCCATTGTATGGGTCTAAGTGATGCTCTGCCCCCGGTTAAGGAGGCGACAAAGACTCAGTGTCCGGCTGTCTCCCTTTTGATTTTATGTAACCTTCGTTCGAAATTTTGTATCCGGTGCCTTTTGCTTGTTCAATAAGAAATCCTTATTTTTTCATCGGTAGAAGTCGTCTTATTATTCTTAGTAGCAATTCTTGCTGCATCAGTCTGGTAGAATCAGGGCAACTTTGAGCCCACTATTCAGTAAAAAATAAGTAATAGTAGGACCGAGTCCACCAGTTCGGGGAGTCCTATGACAACACGTAGAATAATAGGATCTGGGTGACTTAGGCCTGCCATTTGGTGGGAAGTTCTTAAATAGAGGGGCCGTATTCACCAGTTCAGAAAGTTCTATCCCTTATTGACGACATGTATGAATGATAGGATCTGGGCGACTTAGACCCACCGTTCGGTAGAAACGTTACATAGAGGGGTCGTGTCCACCCATTCGGAAAGTTCCATCACTTATTGACGACACGTATGAACGATAGGATCTGGGTGACTTAGACCTGCCGTTCGGTAGAAACGTTAGATAAAGGGGCCTTGTCTACCCATTCGGCGAGTTCCATCCCTTATTGACGACACGTACGAACGATAGGATCTGGGTGACTTAGGCCTGCCGTTCGGTAGAAATGTTAGATAGAGGGGCCGTGTCCACCTATTTGGGGAGTTCCATCTCTTATTGAGAACACGTACGAATGATAGATTCTAGGCGATTTAGGCCCGTCGTTCGGTAGAAATATTAGATAGAGGGGCTGTATCCACCCATTCGGGGAGTTTCATCCCTTATTGATGACACGTATGAACGATAGGATCTGGATGACTTAAACCCGCCGTTCGGTAAAAATATTAGATAGAGGGGTCGTGTCCATCCGTTCAGCGAGTTTAATCCCTTATTGACGACACGTACGAACGATAGAATCTGGGCGACTTAGACCCACCGTTCGGTAAAAACATTAGATAGAGGGGTCGTGTCTACCTGTTTGGGGAGTTCCATCTCTTATTGATGACACATACGAATGATAGGATCTGAACGATTTAGGCCCGCCTTTCGGAAGAAACATTAGATAGAGGGGCCGTGTCCACCCGTTCGGGGAGTTCTATCCCTTATTGATGACACGTATGAATGATAGGATCTAGGTGATTTAGGCCCGCCGTTCGGTAGGACCAGGGAACATGTTTGTAAAAAGTCCATTAACTCGATGCCTTACTAAATTGAAAGATACCTCTGCAGTCCGGAGGAAGAACCATTATTAGTAGAGCTTGATGATTACTTAGGAGTAGAAGTCGAGGGTTCCGGATCGCATGACAATACCTTAACGACGTCCTAAACTTGATCTTCATGTGCTTAGTGCTGGGTAGACCTTCCAGGGCATTCAAGACCGGCCTGCCTAGGATGACATTGTAGAGCGAAGGAAGGTTTACCATGTTGAATATGACAGAAGCTGTTGCATGGTTAGGGGGTGTTCCGAGGGTGATCGAAAGTAAGATAATACCTTCGGGGTATATCTATTTGCCTAAAAGCCCTTTAACCAGGCTTGCATGGGGTTGGAGATGAGTAGAAGTAAACCCCATTCATTTGAAAGCGTCCCGGTACAAAAGGTTACAGCTTACCCCCTAATCGATAAAGATCCTTCTGACTTCATGTTGCCTAATCCTGGCGGTCATCACGAGGGGGTTGTGTCAACTTGGGTCTATTACAACTAGATCCTCGTTAGTGAAGCCAATGATGGGCCTCTTCCCCCTAGTCGTTTATTGGCGTCTGTCGTTAGAATTTCTTGTGGTACAGAAGGAAGTTTTTTCGGGAGATAGAAGATCGGCACGATTTGGCATCTCCCTTCACTTTCTGACGAATTATCGAAAAAATGGGAAGGCTTCTGAAAGACTTGCTCATCCTGGATTTGGAGTATTACTCCGTCTTTTTCGTCAGTTGGGGGTTGAGCAGCTTGTCTGTCCTCTGTCCGGTCACGTCGCGACGGTTAATACCAATGACTGGCGGGGGGATCTCTTTCCCTCCTCTCTATAAACTCTTGTAGTCTCCCATTGTGCATCGGGAATTCTAATTTATCCTTTAACTTCTTACAATCATCTGTTGGATGGCCGTAATTACAGTGGAAGTAGCAATATTTGGTTCTGTCCCTACTGAGGTCATCCTCAGTTGACCGTGGGGGCCATCGGATATACGGCTTGTCCCTAATTAAGGCTAAGACCCGGTCAGAGGTCTCATTCAGAGGGGTGTAGTTGTTATACCTCCGTGAAGGAGGGAGATTTGCTCAGCTCTTCCTTGGTGGAGACCTTCCGAGTGATCGGTTACATTCCTTTCGAATGAATCGATCCCTTCTATGGTCAAATGCCTCAACATCCTCAGCGGCGATGTATTTTTTGGTTCGGGCGTAAAATTCATGAATAGTTGCAAGAGGGTTGTTCGACTTTCATGCCGGAAGGCCGTAGTCCTGTTAGTAACGCAGCAAGCGCGATGAAATGATTCAAAAATGGAATCCTCATCATTTCTGCCTTGAATCTTTCCAGGAATTCCCTTAGGGTCTTGTTCTCCTTCTGATGTAATGACAGCAGAGAAGTGGACTTTCTCTTGACCCCTCTGCTCATCACGAAATGTGATGAGTTGTTCAACTTGCTTTCGAAGATTGTAGGGATCTAATCTGGAATTTTCGGACACTTCATGGCATGGGGGTGACGGTCATCGCTAAGGATGCCTGGACTCCCCAATAGAAGACTGGCCCTCGGTCTAAGGGCGTGGCTGAGGCTCTCCAGTTGTTTGCTCATGTCTTGAATTTTTTATTCTAGCCTCTCTATGTGGGGGCGGCTGACTCGCTTTGGAGCAGGGGCCATAATTGGTTGTTCCGGGATTGTAGGCTGCAAGGCTTGTTCCTGATGAGGTGGGCGAGGGGAGGCCACACGATCACGAATAAAGTGATCGGGCAGCATAGGAAGGGTGGCCTCAGAGGGCGTTGCAGTGCGCCCTTCTGCAATAGGGGTGGCTTTCGAAAATGCTCTGGTTCTTGGAGGCATGATTATCAGAATTACAAAAGTGCTCTTTTCTATTTCCCACGGACGACGCCAATCTGTTGAAGGTGGGTTGTGGCTCCACAAATACCGGCTCCTTGTTGACTCAAACAGTTACCATCAAATGGATGTGAGACATGTAAAAACCCCCAGAAGGTACTCCGATAAGGGAAACTCCGACGCTCAAGTTAGAAAGAGTGGTTTTTGAATATAAAGAAACAGACTGAGAGCCCAAAGAGGGAGAGGTTCCCTGTGATTAAAGTGCTCAATGTATAAGGTCCAGAGAGCGTACCAAGCTTAGAGGGTTTTAAGATGTCTTATACCTGCGAGAATCGTGTGCCGTCGGGGTGTTTCATCCTTACTTTTCTTATCGAACCGATCCGGTAATCTCGGGAATTCAATATTCCGAATTGATCGTAATCTATATCGTATGGGATCTCTTTTTTTTTGAGAGGATTGTTTTATTAATTGAAAGATCCTAAAGATGCTGCTCTTAAGTAAGAGATCGGAGATGTTTCGACCTTTCCTTAGAATCGTTAGAGCTGTTAACTATTAATTGGCCGTTCGATCGATAAAGGGTCTTCGGGGTTCATTCGTTCGATAGACCAATAGTTAGGTACCCGATCGGAGAGATTACTTTCGCTTAATGAATCTTGTTCGGTTGGCGGGGTGATCGAGACTCTATCGTTCGGGAGAGCTGGGCGACTAAGGCCCTTCGGTAGATAGTCATAGAGAATATTGAACATCGATCGGTAGCTCTCCTTTACGGGCTTTGTGTGTGGCCTTTCAAACGCTATCCTTTCGAATTGGGTCTAGTGTAACACTGAAACTGCGGTGTCCATACTAGTGTACTATTCTTGAAATATATATATATATAATATTCCTCAGTTTATGTATATATATATTCAATTTTATTGATTTTCGATTTTTGGGTATTTAAATTGAAATTTTTGGTATATTTAAAGTATCTGTATTTCCGATTTGAAGCATATCCTATTTTGTTAAAATTGGAACCTAAAGAAAATAAAGGGTAAAAAAAGGGGGGGAGGGAAAACGACTGCATGTTCCCTCCCCTAATGCAATTAGGGCTAAAAGCCCTAATTTTTCTTCCCCTCTCTCCCTCCCGTCACTTTCTCTCTCACTCCCTGCTCTCTCCCTCTCGCGATCTCTCTCGCACTCTCCATCCCTCTCTTCTATCTCCCTCTGTCGTTGTTTCCGCCGTGACTCACCACCACCCATAGCCATCGCACACTGCCACCGCTCACCTCTCGGTCATCTCTCCCTCTCTATCGTCTCACTCTCTCACCCTAGCTCTGTTTCTCACTCTCTGTCTCTCGATCTCACTGCCTCTTTCTCCCTCCCTCTGTTCTCTCTTCGAACGACCGCGTCGCCTCTCTCAGCCGCTCACGGTGACTCCTCGACCACTGCACGCGGCCACCATCACGCTCTTTCTCTCTCTTTTTCTCTTACGTGCGACTGTGCTGCCTCTCTCTCCCTTGCTCGCACGCACGAGTGCTCTGCTCTCTCCTTCGAGAGCTCTCCTATAATCTTCAGAGAAGCCCTAAGCCAGCAGTACCAGCAGGCTTTCAAAAACCCTAAACTGTGATTTCCTGCGATTCCTCCACTACGCAGGTAAGGGTTGGTTTCTCAATAGCCCTAGAGTTTGATTCTCTTAAGTGATTTAGTCTAACTGCTAGAATTCGTTTTGGATTGGGAATACTGCAGGTCTTGGATTGTACGGAGTGTATTCAGAAGTTATGGTTGCGAACCGAGAAACCCTAGGCGAGGTAAAATACTAATTCCTTCGATACATTGGATGAAGTTAGGGTAAATTTAGAGTAAGAATGTATCGCATGTGTTAGGATGTAAGTTAGATTCGATTAGAATGCATTGTCTGACATTTATATGTGATTATTTAAGTTAAGTATAGGATCATAGAATCATGTTGAGTTAATTAGAATAGTTTCCTTTAGAGTTTAATTTGACATATGCATGAAAATAGTCAGAATTCGGGATTTGAGTTTAAGGATCGATGCAGTCTTTTTCATTATAAATTGTTCTGCATATAGGCAATCTAAATACGATCTCAGTATTATGAAAATAGACTTCCATATTTTGAAAATGACATATGGTTTGAAACGTTTGAATGAGAATCGAAAAGTGTATGATTTTTCAAAGATTTTCTATCTTGTAGGAAATTTATTTATTTTAAACTTATTTCCAACTTTGAGTGGTTTTAGGGTTGAATTAGACTTGGTTTTGATTATGTTATTTATTTATAAATGAAATGCAATTGATGATATTAGAGTGTAGGTTTGTACAAAATTAAGGAAAATGTATAGACCCTAAAAATATATGAAAATTGATGATAAAATTGTAATTGTGTATTAGGAAAGATGAATTGAGGATCGGAGTAAGACTTCATTGGACTGAATTATGGAAATAGGGAGTGAATACTCTCCATAGAAGTGAGTGAGACTCTAATATCTAGCATGAAAAGTGAAATTTGATTTTTACCGTGTTTTCAACAAAATATGCTTTTGATATGTATTGACTCGACGTGTGACACTAAATTTCAAATTTGTTTTGTGACTATTGGAGTGTCGTGAAATTACGTTTTCTATGACTATGCATCCATGGTTTGAAATGAAATAATATTGTGCCATTACTTGAGAATTAGATATGTTTTTTATTTTACCATTGCATTGGTATATTGATTTGAGATGATTTGATGAAATGTATTGGCACACGGATTTAAAATATTTTGATGAACTGTGTGGGTTGGATCCCTATTTGTGATGAGATGATATGATGAGATGATATTTCTTGACGGATTCCGTAGCTACGAAGGGCGTTTTTAAAGGCACAGGTTGCCCGGATACGCTTCTGCAACAGGTATCTGCAAACGTCATCTTATGGCTATAGGCGCGGCTGGTTGAACCCACAAAGGGGGAGGACGTGTGTGACGCCACTGTCTAACACCGGGCGGGGTCCTATACACGATTATGAGCTAGCCCCAGTGAACTCATGGCCAACGTCGGGGTAGAGAGCAATTTTTGAACACTTTTGCATAATAAAACCCCCGATACGTCTGTCCTTGGTCATGGTTGACCTTTGTCAGGATCATTTTTAGCCTACTGTAAAAATATAATAATTGATTTTGAATGGATGCATATATGTATGATATCATGTGATTGGCTAAATGATTTCAATTTACTGAACATATCGTGTTTTACTGCAAAACGTGAATTATTGTTTATGAATAATCTTGTTTGACACTCCAATGGTTCACTCACACTATTTATGCTTGATATTAATCCCCTCACTCACTAGGTATCTTCCTTGATACTCACCCCTCTCCTTTCCTTCCTCAGATAGGATTATTGTGATAGAGTGACAAATCAGGCTCTAGAGGTCTTTGGTAGCGTATTGGTGGATTTGGGTATTCTCCACGGTGAGATCTAAATTTAAATTGAAATATGAAATCAGTATTTTCTATCGACCCTGCGAGATCTTGATATTGAGGTCCGTAGTTGGCCATGTATATTTTATAGGACGACTGTATAAATTATGGACATTTATTTATGAAACTCTCATATTGGCTCATTACATTTGCATTGAGGCACTTGTAAGCATTTAAAATCTTTAACTTGAGAATTTGTTGTACAGGTGTATAAAATTTAGTCCCGTCTAGTGTGGCGGCTGCTCATGCTTTAGTTGGGCATGGCAGTAGAGGTCTGTGGCTAGGACTGCTAGTATTTATGATAGCCTTACGTTGTCCTGGTTGTTCACTTTGGTTTGGTTGGTATTATTCGAATGTAGTTGATTGTTGTGAAGCTGGGATGACCCATTTATTTAGGTAGTAGGATGGTTATTCAATATACAAGTTGATTTGTACATGGAAGACCTCCGAAATATGGGGAGGTTCTGCTCGATTTTCTATAAAATGTAGCTAGCATCCAGGACAACGGGCGACTGCTCACGACCCCGGTTCGGGACGTGACAGTTCTATTGGTATCAGAGCGTCTAGGTTAGAGAAAAGATAGTAATAAAAATCTTCCCAAGTACATCTAAAAGTCCTCAATGCATTAGAGAGTTTCATACAGTCATTTAAAGCCCCATACATGGCCATAGGCATATAAGTTCGTCTATTTTAGGGGGTTGGAAACATGATGCGTCTATCCCATCATTTCGCATTCAAATGCCTTGATTCATAACTCAAATTTTTTTAGGGGGTTAGTTACTCAGTAACTAACCCTAATCCTTGATTTCTATCTAATGAAAATGTACTCTTTTTGCATAATTATGCCACCTTGATGTAGTAGGCGTGGTGCGCCACCAGAGAGTCCCTCAGTGCCTTATGCATCTAGGACACTCGAGGCTCCACGAGTACCCGAGGATGCTTCCTCTACTCACGCACCGTCACCAGTACCACCTTCAGCACCACCACCGGCTGTTACAGCCGAGAATCCTCCACAACCACTCAATGCCTTGAGGATGTGGCAGGAATGGTACAATAGATATGGGGTACAGATGCCACCACCTCCACCACAGACTCCAGCGACCACACCTGCGGCCGTACCTGCTCCTACGGCATCGATTCCTCCTCTGGTGGCCGGTCCATCTATTTCTAGTCCGACCAATGAGATATCGGTTACTTTGAGGCGCATTCATGAGCTTACGCAGTTGGTGAAATAGTCACGACAGCTCGGATGCACAGATTTTTCAGGATTTAGTGATGCCGTAGTGGCGAAGCACTGGACTAAAAGGATGTGTTCCCCGAGGAGCTTTCCGGATTACCACCAGTTCGGGAGTTCGATTTCGAGATTGATCTAGTACCGGGGACCACTCCTATTTCTATTCCGCCATATAGAATGGCGCTTGCTGAACTGAGAGAGCTCAAGGTTTAGTTACAGGAACTTCTGGACAAAGGGTTTATTCGCCCGAGCACTTCACTCTGGGGCGCTCCGGTGCTGTTTGTAAAGAAGAAAGATGGTACACTTCGGCTTTGTGTGGATTACAAATAGTTGAATAAAGCCACCATCAAAAATAGATATCCCCTGCCATGTATCGATGATTTGTTTGATCAGTTGCAGGGAGCCAGGGTTTTCTCTAAGATTGATCTCTGCTCGGGTTATCATCAGTTGAGGATTTGGGCCAAAGATGCGCCCAAGATAGCTTTTCACACCTGATACGGCCATTATGAGTTTTTAGTCATGCCGTTTGGGCTGACTAATGCCCCAGTTACTTTTATGGACCTGATAAATCGAGTCTTCCATGATTTTTTGGATCGGTTTGTCATCGTATTTATCGATGACATCTTGGTGTATTCACGGAGTGATGAAGATCATGTTCAGCACCTTCGGGTGGTATTGTAGATACTCCGTGAGAAGCAGCTATATGCCAAATTTTCGAAATGTGAGTTTCGGCTGAGACAGATAGGACTTTTGGGACACATTGTCTCCGCGGAGGGTATTTATGTTGATCCGCGAAAGGTTGAGGCTATACTGAAGTGGGAGTAGCCACAAACAGTTACCGAGATCCGTAGTTTTCTTGGTTTAGCCAGATATTATCGCAGATTTGTAGAGGGATTTTTCCGGATAGCTGCTCCGTTGTCTAGATTGACCCGAAAGGGGGTCAAGTTTGTTTGGGATGACCGTTGTGAGGCGAGCTTTCAGGAGCTCAAACAACGGTTGACCTCTACTTTTATTTTAGCCCTTCCCACTAGCAGTCGAGAATACACAGTGTACAGTGATGCTAGCCGACAGGGATTGGGTTGTGTTCTGATGCAGGATAGTCGGGTTATTGCATATGCCTCGCGACAACTGAAGAAATACGAGGTTAACTACCTGACACATGATTTGGAGTTGGCAGCCATAGTCTTCGCATTGAAGATATGGTGGCATTATTTTTATGGGGTAACCTGCAGAGTATTTACAGATCACAAAAGTTTGAAGTATCTATTTACCCAAAAGGAGCTGAATTTGAGACAAATGAGATGGTTAGAGATTCTCAAGGATTATGACCTCATTATTGACTATCACCCGAGCAAGGCGGATGTTGTGGTAGATGCCTTAAGTCAGAAGTCAGCATCATCCTCACAGTCGACAGAGGAAGCATACCTTTCTTGTTTAGTAGGACTCCGAGCCTTAGGAGTCAGTTTGGCTAGTAATGATCAGGGAGACTTACAAGCCAGATTTGAGGTCAGGCTGACTTTGTTCGACCGTATCAGAGAGCTCCAGAGTACAGATGAGAAGCTTCAGGGTATTGCGGATAGAGTCCGCAGAGTTGATGACGGAGACTTCAGGGTCCGAGAGGATGGATTGTTAGTGTTTAGGGAGCGGGTTTGTATTCCCGTTAATACAGATCTCCGCAAGGCCATACTTGAGGAGGCACACTCGTCCACTTATGCATTGTATCTGGGTGGTACCAAGATGTATCGGACCATTCGGGAGAGTTATTGGTGGCCCGGCATAAAACGGGAAATTGCGGACTTTATGGCTAGGTGTTTAGCTTGCCAGCAGGTGAAGGCCGAGCATCAGCGCCCGACAGGTACATTGCAGCCCTTACCCATTCCTGAATGGAAGTGAGATCACATTACTATGGATTTTGTGACAGGGCTACCGCGGACTTCATCACGGCATGATGCCATTTGGGTGATTGTAGATCGACTCACCAAGTCCGCACATTTTCTTCCTATTCACAGCGACTATCCTTTGGAGACCTTGGCACGTCTTTATATCGATACGATAGTCAGATTGCATGGTGTTCCTATGTCGATAGTATCAGACAGGGACCTGAGGTTTACTTCCAGGTTTTGGCCCAAGTTGTAGGAGACAATGGGCACGAGGCTGAGTTTTAGCACAGCCTATCATCCACTAACAGATGGTCAGTCAGAGACGACCATTCAGACCCTTGAGGACATGTTGAGAGCATGTGTGATGGATTTCTGGAGTAGTTGGGATCGGCACCTTCCACTAGTCGAATTTGCATATAATAACAGGTATCAGGCTAGTATTGGGATGCCACCATATGAGGCACTGTATGGCAAGAAGTGCCGTACCCCGATATGTTGGGATGAGGTCGGAGAGCGACGTCTCAGCAGTGTTGAGTTGATTGAGGAAACGAAAGATAAGGTTAGGGTCATCCGTGAGCGGATGAGAGCCGCCCAGGACAGACAGAAGGTATATGCTGATCGTAGACGGTGACCCCTTGAGTTTGCCAAGGGAGATATGGTTTTTTTGAGGATATCTCCTTTGAAGGGAGTTATACGATTCAGTCAGCAGGGTAAGTTGAGCCCCAAATATATTGGACCCTTCCGTATCCTTGAGAGGGTCAGGAGTATGGCATACAGATTGGAGCTGCCAGATGAACTATCCTGTATTCATGACGTCTTTCATATCTCAGTACTCAGGAAGTACCAAGCTGATCCTTCTCATGTCCTTGTGCCTCCACCTGTTGAGTTGCGAGAGGACCTCAGTCTTCCAGTTCAGCCCGTGGCTATTCTAGATCAGCAGGTCGGAAAGCTGTGGAGTAAGAAAGTTTCATTGGTCAAAGTCTTGTGGAGGAATGACCAAGTCGAGGAGGAGACCTGGGAGTCCGAGGAGGCTATAAGGAGACAGTACCCCAACTTGTTTACTGTATAGCTTTCTTTAAGTTTCGAAGACAAAACTTGTTTTTAAGGGATTAGAAAATGTAACACCGACACTGCGGTATCCGTATTAGTATACTATTCTTGAAATATATATATAATATTCCTCAGTTTATGTATATATATATTCAATTTTATTGATTTTCGATTTTGGGGTCTTTAAATTGAAAATTTTGATATATTTAAAGTATTCGTATTTCTGATTTGAAGCATATCCTATTTTGTTAAAATTGGAACCTAAAGAAAATAAAGGGTAAAAAAACAAAGCGGGGGAGAGGGAAAACGACTGCGTTTTCCCTCCCCTAATGCAATTAGGGCTAAAAGCCCTAATTTTTCTTCCCCTCTCTCCCTCCCGTCACTTTCTCTCTCACTCCCTGCTCTCTCCCTCTCGCGATCTCTCTCGCACTCTCCATCCCTCTCTTCTATCTCCCTCTGTCGTTGTTTCCGCCGTGACTCACCACCACCCATAGCCATCGCACACTGCCACCGCTCACCTCTCGGTCATCTCTCCCTCTCTATCGTCTCACTCTCTCACCCTAGCTCTGTTTCTCACTCTCTGTCTCTCGATCTCACTGCCTCTTTCTCCCTCCCTCTGTTCTCTCTTCGAACGACCGCGTCGCCTCTCTCAGCCGCTCACGGTGACTCCTCGACCACTGCACGCGGCCACCATCACGCTCTTTCTCTCTCTTTTTCTCTTACGTGCGACTGTGCTGCCTCTCTCTCCCTTGCTCGCACGCACGAGTGCTCTGCTCTCTCCTTCGAGAGCTCTCCTATAATCTTCAGAGAAGCCCTAAGCCAGCAGTACCAGCAGGCTTTCAAAAACCCTAAACTGTGATTTCCTGCGATTCCTCCACTACGCAGGTAAGGGTTGGTTTCTCAATAGCCCTAGAGTTTGATTCTCTTAAGTGATTTAGTCTAACTGCTAGAATTCGTTTTAGATTGGGAATACTGCAGGTCTTGGACTGTACGGAGTGTATTCAGAAGTTATGGTTGCGAACCGAGAAACCCTAGGCGAGGTAAAATACTAATTCCTTCGATACATTGGATGAAGTTAGGGTAAATTTAGAGTAAGAATGTATCGCATGTGTTAGGATGTAAGTTAGATTCGATTAGAATGCATTGTCTGACATTTATATGTGATTATTTAAGTTAAGTATAGGATCATAGAATCATGTTGAGTTAATTAGAATAGTTTCCTTTAGAGTTTAATTTGACATATGCATGAAAATAGTCAGAATTCGGGATTTGAGTTTAAGGATCGATGCAGTCTTTTTCATTATAAATTGTTCTGTATATAGGCAATCTAAATACGATCTCAGTATTATGAAAATAGAATTCCATACTTTAAAAATGACATATGGTTTGAAACGTTTGGATGAGAATCGAAAAGTGTATAATTTTTCAAAGATTTTTTATCTTGTTGGAAATTTATTTATTTTAGGCTTATTTCTGAGTGGTTTTAGAGTTGAATTAGACTTGGTTTTGATTATGTTATTTATTTATAAATGAAATGCAATTGATGACATTAGAGTGTATTCACAAATTGAAGAATTAAGATTTGTACAAAATTAGGGAAAATGGATAGACCCTAAAAATATTTGAAAATTGATGATAAGATTGTGATTGTGTATTAGGAAAGATCAATTGAGAATCGGAGTAAGACTTCATTGGACTGAATTGTGGAAATAGGGAGTGAATATCCTCCCTAGAAGTGAGTGAGACTCTAATCTCTTGCATGAAAAGTGAAACTTGATTTTTACCGTGTTTTTAACAAAACAGGCTTTTGATATGCATTGACTCGACGTGTGATACTAAATTTCAAATTTGTTTTGTGACTATTGGAGTGTCGTGAAATTACGTTTTCTATGACTATGCATCCATGGTTTGAAATGAAATAATATTGTACCATTACTTGAGAATTAGATATGTTTTTTATTTTACTGTTGCATTGGTATATTGATTTGAGATGATTTGATGAAATGTATTGGCACACGAATTTGAAATGTTTTGATAAACTGTATGGGCTGGATCCCTACTTGTGATGAGATGATATGATGAGATGATATGTGTTGATGGATTCTGTAGTTACGAAAGGCGTTTGTAGAGGCACGGGTTGCCTGGATACGCTTCTATAGGAGGTATCCGCAAATGTCATCTTATTGCTATAGGCGTGGCCGGTTGAACCCATATAGGGGGAGGACGTGTGTGACGCCATTGTCTAACACCGGGCGGGGACCTATACACGATTATGAGCTAGCCCCAGAGAACTCATGGCCAACGTCGGGGTAGAGAGCAACTTTTGAACACTTTTACATAATAAAACTCCCGATGCGCTTGTCCTTGGTCATGGTTGATCTTTGCCAGGATCATTTTCGGCTTGCTCTAAAAATATAATAATTGATTTTGAATGGATGCATATATGTATGATATCGTGTGATTGGTTAAATGATTTCAATTTACTGAACATATCATGTTTTACTGTAAAACGTGAATTATTGTTTACGAATAATCTTGTTTGACATTCCAATGGTTCACCCACACTACATATGCTTGATATTAATCCCCTCACTCACTGGGTATCTTCCTTGATACTCACCCCTCTCCTTTCCTTCCTCAGATAGGGTTATTGTGATAGAGCAATGCATCAGGCTTTAGAGGTCTTTGGTAGCATATTGGTGGATTCAGGTATTCTCCACGATGAGATCCAAATTTAAATTGAAATATGAAATCAGTATTTTCTATCGACCTGCGAGGTCTTGATATTGAGGTCCGTAGTTGGCCATATATATTTTATGGGATGACTGTATAAATTATGGATATTTATTTGTAAAACTCTCATATTAGCTCATTGCACTTGCATTGAGACACTTGTAAACATTTAAAATTTTTAACTTGGAAATTTGTTGTACAGGTGTATAAAATTTAATCCCGTCCAGTGTGGCGGCTACTCATGCTCTAGTTTGGCATGACAGTAGAGGTCTGTGGCTAGGACTGCTAGTATTTATGATAGTCTTGCGTTGTCCTAGTTGTCCACTTTGGTTTGGTTGGTATTATTCGAATGTGGTTGATAGTTGTGAGTCTGGGATGACCCATTTATTTAGGTGGCAGGATGGTTGTTCAATATACAGATTGATTTGTTCATGGAAGACTTCTGAAATATGGGGAGGTTCTACTCGATTTTCTATAAAATGTTGTCGGTATCCAGGACAACGGGTGGCTGCTCACGACCCCGGTTCGGGGCTTGACATCTAGGGCTACGCCCCATCAAGAATGATATATATTTTTAAAACTCAATTGAATTTTAGTTATATTTTTTAGTTATATTTTTGGTTAAATAGAGTAATATTTTGGGTTGAGTATGGATAATATCTTAGTAGGTCAATGATGATGTTAATCGAGGCAATATTTTAAATTCAATGAAAATAATATTTATTTAACATATAAAAATTAATGAAATTATCTTAATCTAGTGGGATAATTGTCTACCCTCCTTTCCATGTAGCTCCATCACTACGTATTTATGCTCAATAAAAAAAGAAATTTAAATAGAAAAAGGCAAATGATTAGGGGACAATTGTATAAATTGAACTTTAGGAAACAAGAAGCTATTTGTGAATCTCCACCGCAGTGTGATATTTTTTTTTATTTGTTTTACATCTTAATTAAAATAATAAATTTTTATTTAGTGGTTCCACAATAAGTAATTTCTTTTCTCTTGAGTCATAATGATTAAAATTTATGAAATAATTATATGAAAAGTGTTACCCTCTATTACACAATCTAAGACCTACAATCCTTCTAATAAAAAAAAAGTCCTCGAAATAACTCAAAGTGCAAAGTTATTCATTACAATAAGGTTATCTATATCCAATGGGATTCAAAGTTTAAAGTTTTGCACATTACAATAAAGTTATCTATATCCAATGGGTGATTTTTTTTCCTTTGTGTTAAAAGAGCATAAGAATAACGAGTAGAATATTAAATTTTCATATTGGAATGAAAAAACATACGTTAAAGAGACAACTGCTAAATTAAAACTACAACCGTTCAAATTGCATTAGTTGTATTTTTAAATAAGGATAATAAAAAATAAATAAATAAAAGGGCGTTGGGAGCAATACTTGGCCCAAGCATGACTTTTTTGGGAGCCTAGAACTATTTGATTTACAAAATTAGTAATAATTAATAGAAATGGATATCACGGTTTACATAGAGACAATGCTATCATCCTTGTAAGGATATTTGACCGGTAAACAATTATTGTTCAAGTATCTTTCACGAATTTTAATGTTTAAATTTTTATGAATATACATATTTTTATAATATTTACGATTTCTATATAAAACAAAAAAAACAAAAAAAAATAGAGACAATACTGCATTTGAATTATTAGCACAACGTATTAGCCAATTGAGCTAATAGGTCGCTGGAGACAATACTGCATGTGGATGCATTTAAAGGCTCCAATTCAAGATTAGACATGGATGGATGAAAATAAAATGAGAAACATGTGAATTCCAAATTCTAGTCATCAGTTATCAGTTATTGTCTCTCAAAAATGAGAATTTCTAATAAAAAATTCTTAACAATATAACAATAGTGGAATATACCTAGTACTTTTTTGAGTATTTGTTAAATAAGTAATATAAATATATATATATATATATATATATCTACTTTTTAAAAGTATGATTGAATTGAAGATTGGAGGCAGAGATGAGATCGGGTCGGGCTGAGCCGATTCCCAATCCGGTTTTAGACGGTTCATGAAACTGTGGGCTAGTTTGATTGCTGTTCCAAAGACACCTGGTTCCAAGTAGGGCCGGGACAAAATTTTTTTTTTTACAAATCGGCCCGGCTCGATGAACCAACCCGGTTGAACCAGGCCATGTCGGGCCGGTACCACGGTTCTTTTTTTTGGGTTGTGGGTTAATTTTTTTTTTCTTTTTTGTGGTTTTTTTATACTTGGTTTTTTTTTGGATTGTGGGTTTTTTTTTGTTTATTTGTTTTTTTTTTTTAAGTTAAGTTGTGTTTTTTTTTTTGTGAGGCTTTTTTAGTAGGATTTTTTATTTATTTTTTTAATGAACTAAAAATACGAAAAAAAGATATACAAGAAATTTTTAGAATGGTTCTATCAAATTTAGTATACGTCCAATACCAAGTTCACTTGGATTCTTAAATCCACTAATTTAATACGGTTACATTTGATATTTTTACAAAAATGATTTTTTAAAATATATATTTATATTTTTTACACAAAATTTATTCTTTATTTTCTTCCTCTTTCATCCCGAGCTAATATTCACGTTTTGCTGCCTTTTTTCCGCATCTTTCCAATCCTTTATACAAATCAAGGCTTCTAAGGTGTTATCTGCCAACTTTGATCAATTCAACATTAAAACTCATTAACCTGCACTAAAAACACTTTCTGATGGCACTGTAAACATTGGAGTGGTTAGTATATTTTTTACTATTATGGCCAAAATTGAAAAATAACTAGTATTATTTCTCTTCCAACCTAAAATGTCGAAATGATCATCGACATTAAAATCTTCTAATCTATATATTTATTGACATAAAATTTGCTTATTTAATGGGGACGACGATAATATTTTTTACTTCTTTCCTAACATATGTAATTGATTAAACCCAAAATTAGATGAACGTGTTGATAAATTACTAGAATTACTATCTATATCACTAGTACCTATACTATTTGTACATTTGATGTAATGAAAACAGATTTTGTAAAATAAGGGATATTATACATTTTAAATGTGTAGTCTTAATATACATATCCATAGAAAAACTATCTATAAAACAATCAATTAATGTTTCTATTCCTTCAATTTTTGTCCTAGGATCTAAAGCACTAGTTACTAAATATAAAATAGAAATTGCTTTAATATTTTAATATTTTAATTTTTATTAATTTAATAATTTCAGTAAATCTTTTTACATTTTTAAATTAATTAAATATATAACAAATTTTACATAAACTAAATAAAATTAAATGAGTTGTTCTGTAATATATACTAAAAAATAAATTTATACAAATATAAAAAAAATTCAATAACTCAGCTGATATTTTTATAAAATCAAAAACTGTTTTATTAATAAAACCATAGTCGTAGTTAGAATTAGAAAATTTGATTAAAATATTTCTAAATGATAAAACACCTTGTAACATATCGTATGCGGAGTTTCATCTAGTGTCAATTCCTATTTTAAATTTTTTAAATTTTATATTATTTAATTGACATAAATGTATAAATTATTGTGCTTTAATCGAGAACTTTTCCAATTTGATAAATTAGATCATGAATAGGTTGTAGAACTATTTATACGGCATCTAATCCATCTTTAATATATAAATTTAATACATGACATGTATACCTATTATGAAAAACAATACTCCATCTAATATTGTTTTTAAAAATTTTTAAGCAATTAGCGGTATAATATTAACCGAAACTTTATTTAAAGATAAACAAAAAATTCTATTGGTTATTTCAAATTCATGACACACATTGGTTATTACCCCCATAATATTTTGTCCCAAATGTGGGTGGTCCCATATTTGAAAAGCTAATTTTTTTTTTCTAAAACTCATGATTCATTTATCCAATGACATATTACAATTCTAAAATATTCACCTCTTTTAACTTTCCAAATATCTGAAATTATTGAAAATTCACTCGAAATGGTCCTAAATTTTGCAATCAAATTATCTTTTATCTCTTAAAAGTGATCTAGTGATCTCTTTCTGCCCTACCCAATTTCCTAGTGCTTCTTTTATAACAACTTTCCAAATATCTGAAATTATTGAAAATTCACTCGAAATGGTCCTAAATTTTGCAATCAAATCATCTTTTATCTCTTAAAAGCGATCTAGTGATCTCTTCCTACCCTAACCAATTTCCTAGTGCTTCTTTTATAACCCAGTTGTAAAATTTTTTGAACACATTATAAAAAATTTCACATTCAACAATATTAAGTGGTGATTGCTTATGGACTATCCATTCAATTTGATCTATTTTTTTACCTCTACATTATACCTAAATGTACTCGTGATATTCCTCCATGGCTATTTGTGTTTGCCTAGTTTGTGGTAAGCTATCCAGGTGATTTCTTACAATATATCATTTAAGAATGCCTACTCTCAAACACTTCAGAAATTTATATTTTTGTTGATAAGTTTAGTAAATCGCCCTTTGCTTCTCATAATCTTTAACAAAAAAATTTAGTGCATTAAAATCATCTTTTCTAGTATATGTGGTATTAGATTATATTTAACTAGATTCATTTTCTTTTACTCTTATATCAATATTAATTTGTTTGAAAATATCCTCTTAAAAAAAGAATAGGTGAGAGGAGATTGATATGAAAATTGTGATAAGTGTGTTCTGGCCAATTTTTTCTTTAAAAAAATTTAAAATAAAAAAGTTAAAGACAATGAATTAAATTTATCAAAACAAATAAATACGCAAAAGAAATAAATGTTACCAATTTGACGTAGATTGCTATTGTTTATTTCCAAATCTTGATTAATTTGATGTTCTAACTTTCAAATTTTGCCAAATCTTAGGAGATGTTGAGAAGAAAAAAAATTGGTGATGTTATGGAGAAGAAAATGGTGAGATTATATATTATAGGTGGAAAAAAATGGTGGAATATTGTAAATTGTAGGTAGAGAAAAAAAAATGATGTTATAACACTACTAGAAAAATGACTTTCAGTGATGGAAAAATCTGTCGCTGATACTCAAATTTCCGCTGCTGAAAGTATCAGTGACGGAAAATCAGTGACGGATTTTTTAGCGACGGAAAATTTCCGTCGCTAAATCCGTCGCTGAAGTGAGTAATAGTAGAAATAAGTGGACGAACTCAAACGCTTGCCTGGCTACCTGACCCGCCATTTTTCGTCGCTAAAAAATCCGTTGCTGAAGTGAGTAATAGTAGAAATAAGTGGACGAACTCGAACGCCAGCCCGGCTACCTGACCCGCCTGCCCGCCCGTGCCACTGCTGTTAAATTGTTGAAAAAATGCTCCTGCCTGCACTTGCCCAGGTTCGAACCTGGGTGTGAGAGAAAAATCTAAGAGTTTTATCCACCATACCACCATCATATTTGTGTTATTAGTTTATTTTTATTTTATTTCTATACTTTTTTATAACTTTCAATATTAAAAATACAATACCTTAATTTAATAAAAATACAAAATTTTATTAAATAAAAAAATAAAATTATATTTAATAAATATAAAATTATATTTAATAAAAACACAAAATAATATTTAATAAAAACAAAAAATTATATTTTAAAAAAATACAAAATTATAGTTAATAAAACAAAAATTATATTTAATAAAAATACAAAATTATATTTAATAAAAACAAAAAAAATATATTTAATAACAACAAAAAATTAAATTTAATAAAAACACAAAATTATATTTAATAAAATAAAAAATTATATTTAATAAAAACAAAAAATTATATTTAAAAAAATACAAAATTATATTTAATAAAAACAAAAAATTATATTTAATAAAAATACAAAATTATATTTAATAAAAATACAAAATTATATTTAAAAAAATACAAAATTATATTTAATAAAAACACAAATTATATTTAATAAAAAGAAAAAATTATATTTAATAAAAAGATAAAATCATATTTAATAAATTAAATTTAATAAAAACAAAAATTATATTTAACAAAAACAAAAAAAAAATTTCAAAATTTAGCGATGGATTTTTCCGTCGCTAATGTCCACAAAATTTTTAGCAACGGATTTAGCGACGGAAAGTTAGTGATGGAAAATTTCCGTCGCTAATTCTATCGCTAATAGCGACGGATTTTTATCCGTCGTTAATTTCCGTCGGTAAAGACCCGATTTCTGGTAGTGTAATTGTAAGTTGTTGGTGGAAAAAAATGGTGAGATGTTACAAATTGTAGGTGGAGGAAAATAATAGTGATGTTATAAATTGTAGAGAAATATTATGAGATTGTGAGAGGGAGTAGAGAATGTTGTAGGTTGAAAGTGTATGAGAATTTGTTGTGTGAAATTAGAAAATAAATTGTATTTATTTATACTTATCATTTTTTACCCTATAGATCAAAATACCCCTTAAATTAGCCATTTTATAGCTATTGAAAGGGTATATAGAAAAAAAAATAAAAAGAAAAGGTGACCATTGGAACCGGTCCGACCCGGCCAGTTCTATAGCCATTTTAGCTAGCTAGACCGGGCCAATTCCAATGACCATTGGACTGGCAGGCTGGTTCCGTTCTTGAGTCAGGCTGGTTCTGGTTCCAAAACCAATGGAATCGGACCGGCCCAGCTACGTAGCTAGGCTAGTCCGATTCCGACCCACTTTTTTCTAGGTCGATTTCTGATCTGGGCTAAACCAGTCTGGTTAGGCAGGTTTTCGAGTCAGAATTGGCCCATGTCCAACTCTAATTGGAGGAGTGTAGAAATGGTATGCTTTAGTTTAGTGGGATTGGGGGTGGCCTCCTCTATCCCAAATAGTTCTTTTGTGATCACTAACCCAAAAGCCCAAAAGAAAATTGCCATATGTGACTTCTTACCCTTACCCAAGTAGAAGTAGGGAAGGAGGAGGATTCTTGTCTCTCCGTTTTGTAAACGGTAGACTATACCCAGGGCCGAGGTTTAGAGTTAAAGTAGACACAGAAACAATGGTGACTGAGAAATCGGGAGTCAAGATAATTAAAAATCCTCTTGAATCTAAACTCTCTGAGCTCGATGTCCGTAAATGGCCCGGGTATGTCCTTCCTTCATTTTCTTACTCTTTTCTTTATCTCAAATATCTTGAGATTTGAGTTTGTTTCAACCATTCTTTATTTCTTTAGACTGACATTGTGGGAGTTACAAATCGTCTGTTCAAACATAGTTTATCCTTAAACCTAAACACCCAATCAAATCAATTGTCTGCAATTTCATCTAATTTGATTGTGAAGAAGAGAGTTTTGTAATATATGGGGACAATATGGCAACATAATTATAATTCTTAAAATCAAGATGTGTGCTAGTCTCCCGTCTCTTCCGTCATTTCACTTGTGACTTATGTCTACAAAATCATGTTGATTCTAGTTGTTGAAATCTGTAACAGTCTATTGAATTTCAAAAGCAACGGCTATGAACCCAACAAGCATTAACTACCTAACTAACTAGATTAGTTTCAACTGCCAAGGAGTTAATTAGTTGTATTAGTTAGAGTAGTTACATGTTGAACTAGTGTATAAGAGCAAGAAAGGAAATGAGAAAAACCAATAAGAAGGTTTTGAGATTTCATCTCCCTTTTCTCTATTTCTCTCTCTTTCTCTTTCCTTCTCTATCAGTCGCAGCCTACTACCACCATCTTCAAGGCATTAGCTTCCTTTAGTCTTCATTCTGTTGTTCTGTAGCTGTAAAGACTCAGCTAAAGCTAGCTCTATTTCCTTCATCTAGATTGGGCTATAACAAAATTGGTATCAGAGCACTACAATTCTTGGACCTCTAGAAGAATCAATAGTAAAAGGGACTCGCCAAAAGGTGGCAGATAAGCAACTCAGAAAATTGGAAACCAAAATGCAAGAGTAGGCAAATGAAGCAAGAGAACACTGCCTTCAAGTCAATATGCAATTAAAGGAATTTTGACAAAGCATGATTGAGCAATCCCATAGATGGGAGGCTTTCCTGGCTAGTGTTGACTTACGATTCAACTCACCAAAGAGAACAACAGGTAAGGATGATGAATAAGAAATAGAAAGAACCTTGAAAACCCCAATCTTTCCTACTCCTAATAAAGGGAAAAACAGAGATAATAGGGAATCAGCCTTGGTTAAAAAAGATGCTAACTGTAAAGGGCCTTGGCTAAATCATCTGAGGATTGAACTTCCCATGTTTACTGGGGAAAATCCATGAGGATGGTTAAGGAAATGCAGCAAGTTTTTTGCTGTACTTCAAATACCAAGCCATATGTGGGTAGAGACCATAGAAATGTATCTAGATGGAAAGGCAGAAATATGGTTTCAAGGTCTGAAGCAAGTGAAGAATGAAATGCATTGGGATGAATTTGCAAAATGTTTATGCCAACGATTTGAAAGCAAAGGCATTAGGGATGAGGTAGAAGAATTTAATAAGCTGTAAGAAGATGGGACAATGGCAGACTATCAAGAAACGTTTGAAGATTTATGGTCAGTTATGCTCTATAAGAACCCTATTAGAGGCTTATTTTGTATTTAGTTTCATTAGTAGAGTATGAGAGGAAATTAAGCCAATGTTGAGGATGCTTAAGCCTAAAATATTACTCCAGATGTTTGAAATAGCCACCTTTAAAGAACAGTCACTAGAGCTTGCTAAAACAAGGAAAGGGAATTAGAGCAGATATTGGGATCCTGGTAAAGCAAGGTCGGGATTTAAAATTTTGGGTGGATATGGTATGACCAATAGAAATACCTTGGGTAAAGGAAAAGATGGCTTTAGTGGGATGGTAGCTGATAACAGAACAACCAACATATCAGCTTAGGAATTGCAGTATAGGAGAAATAACAACCTTTATTACAAGTGTAGAGAAAAGTACCTACCGGGACATCATTGTAGATTCAGACACTTGAATCTAATAATAGCTACTAAAGAGGAAGAAGATCCAGAGCTCGAAAAACCAATAGCAGGTAGGAATTTGACAAGTGAGATATATGAAGTTCCCTTGTGTGTTTTGTCCAGCTTATTAAAGAGAAAAACCATTGCCTTACAAGGCGCCTTAGGGAACTTGGTAATAACTATCTTGGTGGATACAGACTGCTCAAATAGCTACCTTAACCACAAAATAGTTGATGAGTTAAAAATGAACCAGGAAGAAGGGGAGCCCTTATATGCTATTCTAGCTTATGAGAGTGAGATTAGTAGTTACATTCAGGTGAAAGGAGTCAAGTGGAGTGTGTAAGGATACAAATTTTCCTTTGATCTGAGGGTAATCCAATTGGGAGGCTAGGATATCATATTAGAAATCGATTGGATGTACAACTACAGCCCTATTACCTTTGACTTCAAATGTTACAAGTCAAATTAGTTAGTAAAGAAGGAGAGGTAGTACTAATGGGAATGGTTGAGAGTCCCCGAATGAAATTAATCAGGGAAAAAGTTACCAGAAAATTTAGAAGGCAACAACTACAAAGCTATGCCACACTCACTGTGAAGGAAGAAGAATAGCACCAATCAATACAACATGACATTTCTGATCTTCTGAAGTAGTTTGGGGATGTATTCTCAGCTCCAAATTCACTTCCACCCTAAAGGTCACATGATCATACAATCTCCCTCAAACCAGAAGCTCAGCCTTTCAAACTCCCTCCTTACAGATACCTATATTCACAGAAGCTTGAGATTGAGAAGCAAGTTTAGGAGATGGTCAGCAGTGGAATAGTCAGACACAGCAACAATCCATTTGCTTCTCCTGTACTCCTGGTCAAGAAGAAAGATAGCTCATGGAGATTTTGTGTGGACTATCGACAACTTAACAACCTGACTATAAAAGACAGGTACCCTATTCCCAATATTGATGAGCTAATGGATGAACTCTATAGTTCAAAACTCTTTTCTAAGATTAACCTTAGATCAGGGTATCATCAGGTCAGAGTTAGACCAAAAGATGTAGCAAAAATAGCTTTTCAAACACACCATGGCATTTAGAAATCCTAGTTATGCCATTTGGGCTAACCAATACACCGGCCACTTTTCAATCATTGATGAACCATATATTTCAACCCTATCTTAGAAAATTTGTCATTGTCTTCTTTGATTTCGTTTGTGACAAGACATCTAATACTTTATTCTCTGCTCCTCTTTTGTACTGTGGATTTCATAATCTATTCCCAACAATTTAGTGAGCCACTTATGCTATAATGTGTTGGTTAGCTTCTGCTCTAACAAATACTTCAAGGTTTGATGATCTATCCTAATTATAAAGTGATATCCAACCAGGTAATGCTTTTATTTCTAAATAACCATCACCACTACTATTAGTTCCTTCTCATAAATGGACAATCCTTGGCTTCTAGGTCCCAGAGGCTTGCTTAAAAATGCAATTGGCTGTCCCTCTTGCATTAAAACAGCTCCCCATCCTTTTACATAGGCATCAGTTTCTAATATGAATGGTTTTGAAAAATCTGGCAGTCATATTATAGGTGTTGAACTGATAACTATCTTAAGATGTTGGAAAGCTTCACTAGCTTCCTCACTCCATGTAAATCCTTCCTTTTTGAGTACGTCATTAAGAGGTTTCGTTATCAGCTCATAATTCTTAATAAACCTCCTGTAATACCCAGTGAGACCAAGAAAACTTCTCAGTGTTTTGACATTAATAGGTTCTGGCCATTCCAGAATGTATTTGACCTTGTGTGGATCCATCTTAACTCCTAGGTCTGAGACTATGTGACCAAGGTATTCCACTTGTGTTTGAGCAAATGTACATTTAGAAAGTTTAGCATATAACTAATGCTTCCTAAGGGTTAATAGGACACACTTGAGGTCCTAAACATAAGTGGGTAGGTCTGAACTGTACACTAAGATGTTATCAAAGAACTGCAGGAAGCTATACTAATGGCAACCACCATGATTCAACCTCAATAGATAAAGGAAGTCAGTCAAAGTTATAATGGGGATGCCAAATGTCAGGATACCATAGCTCAACTGGTTCTACAACCTGAAGGAGATACAAAGTACCAATACCAAGATGAGATACTTAAGTATAAGAAAAAGATCTATATAGGAAATGGAACTCCACTCAGAACTAAGATTGTCCAGCAAATGCACAACTCTGCCATAGGGGGTCATTCAGGCCAGAAGGGAACACTACAGAGAATAAAGGCAGTCTTTTATTGGCCTTCTATGAAGGAATCTGTGATTAAATTTGTCAGAAAATGTGAAGTGTGCCAAAAAAAATAAGCATGAGAACATTCCTTACCCCGGATTGTTCCAACCTCTACCCATTCCTACACAAACTTGGTCTCAGATCAGCATGGATTATGTGGAAGGGCTACTAAAATCACAAGGATACGATACCATATTGATGGTTATTGATAGGTTAACCAAATTTGGTCATTTCCTAGCCCTCAAACATCCTTACTTTGTATTAGAAGTGGCTCAATTGTTCGTGGATTTAGTTTATAAACTACATGGTCTCCCAAATTCAACTGTGACAGATAGGGACAAGATATTTACAAGTTTTTTTTTTGCAGGAATTATTCAAGATAGTGGGGACTCAGCTGAAGTTAAGTAGTGCTTATCATCTTCAAACTGATGGTCAAAGTGAGAGACTTAATCAGTGCTTAGAATGTTACCTAAGGTGCATGACTTCAGACAGACCAACACTATGGCATAAATGGCTCAGCTTGGCAGAATGGTGCTATAATTCAAACTTCCATTCACGCATTAAGATGTCCCATTTTGAAGCACTTTATGGTTATAAACCAAAAACCATACCATTAGGTCCTTACTTGGATTCGTTTACACCTGCAGCTACCAGCTTTGTCCAGAATAGGTAGGCTATGCTTCAGATCCTATGAGAACATTTGAGTAAAGCTCAAAATAGAATGAAGGTTCAAACTGATCACAACAGATCAGAGAGAGAGTTTGAGGTGGGAGATTTAGTTTACCTCAAGCTACAACCTTACAAGCAGCATTTTATAGAGGTAAGAAAGTAACTGAAGCTGTCAATAAAATACTATGGGCCCTTTTCAGTCCTAGCCAGGATAGGCAAGGTGGCTTATTGCCTCCAGTTACCTCCAGGATCAAAGATTCATCCTATATTCCATGTTTCTCTCCTCAAAAAGAAGATAGGACCTAACCAATCAACCATGGCTACTCTTCCTCTAGTTGGAGCAGATAAGCAGATTGTGGTGGAAACTGAAGCAGTTCTGAAAAGAAGAGTCATCATGTGAAACAACATATCAGTGAATCAATGGCCGATTAGATGGGTGAATCTAAGTCCTAAAGAATTGACATGGGAGGACATGAGATTCATCAAAGCCCAGTTTCCTACATTTCAACCTTGAAGACAAGGTTCTTTTCAAAATAGGGAGGGAAATTGTTACAGTCCACTGAATTTCAAAAGCAACGGCTATGAACCTAATAAGCTTCAACTACCTAACTAACTAGATTAGTTTCAACTGCCACGGAGTTAAGTAGTTGTATTAGTTAGAGCAATTACATGTTGAACCAGTGTATAAGAGCAAGAGAGGAAATGAGAAAAACCAATAAGACGATTCTGAGATTTCATCTCCCTTTTCTCTATCTCTCTCTATCTCTCTTTCTTTATCTTTCCTTCTTTATCAATCGCAGCCTACTACCACCATCTTCAAGGCATTAGCTTCCTTTAGTCTTCATTGTGTTGTTCTGTAGCTGCAAAGACTCGGTTGAAGCTAGCTCCGTTTCCTTCATCTAGACTGGGCTATAACGAAATCTCTATTCAGATCACCACGGTGTTGTTAAATTAAGAAATCGAGCCTGGTGAAATCCCTATTCTAAAAACCTTCATTCTTATCAAAATCCTTATCTGGGTATGGTATAACCACTCTATTTGTACCCATTTGATTTTAGAATTTCCCTTGTTTGACATGGTCCGTGTCCATGAGGGACCTGTTTTCTGGTCAAGCTAGGTCACGTTTTTGTTTGGATGACGAAATTCATATCCTTGGCCTACAATTGATACTTTAGGTGGATTCATAAATTATTTAAGCCTTGTCCTTTGTTACTGTCTTTCATTAATAATTTCAAGAACCTCTTTCATCAGATCATGCATCACAATTATATTATAGTGACACTATTCTAGGAGCGATTATCTCGTGGTCTTGGACCATATGCACCCTTTCTTATATTCGTTTGGTAAGAGTGACATGATTTGTAAATTTTTATGCATATGACCGGTTGTATGTGTTTTATATGTGAGTGAGGACTAGTGCACCCCGTCAGTTTGTCCTATTCTAATGAACATAATTAGCCCCCTAATAGGGGAAGAAAGAGATCTAAAACATCTTAAAGTAATTTTCTCTTTGGGTACTTTCATCCCTGTTACCAAAGTTCTCTGTGAATTCTCTCATGGCCTTAACTCACCGGGCTCTTTCTTTATCAATTCACAAGGAGCTTTAGGCGCTAACAAGCTATTGCTTTGGCTAATTCATTTCTCCATTTAAATTTGGGCAAAATAATGCAAAGTGATTGGAGTTAACAGTATCTTATAACAAAAGTCATATTGCTATTAGAAAATGATGAATGGGAAAATAATAGTTGAAAGTTTCAGATGCTTGGAGTTTTTATTGATAATTCGGGTAATAAAATAGAAAAATTTTCCAATTTTGAAGAAATCTAATTTAAATTGATAAATTTTCTTTACGTAGTATTCATATTTTGAAAAACAGACAATGCATGGCATGTAATATGTCTTTGAAGTAATTTTCTCAATTTTTCTTTCAACTCAAATCAAATTTAAAGCTATTAAAAACCTTAATTTATTTAATCACATCCTTTAATCAAATTTTCTCTGGAGACCTTGATTTGAATGCTTTTCTTCATTTAATTATCTTTAATGTGTCTTTACTTTGTTTAATTTATTAATCATATACTTATTTATTTTTATTTTTTTAAATTATCTTATATCGGTCGATTCGATCGGATTAAAGTTCTCGTTGTTGTTGTTATTGTGTTTTTTTGTTTATTTGTTTAATTTTTTTTAACCTTTTTATAGAAGGAAAATGTTATGCTTTGCCACCATTGGAGAGCCCCATGATTGATGTGCACGAGCGTGCGTTGGGTGGGGGTGGTTAAAAATTTGGGAAAAAATTTCATAGTGTTCAAGTTTTAACGGCATTTCTGAAAAATACACAGAAATTTCGGTAAAAGTAAGCTAAAATGCTGGTAAAATGCTATAAATAGCTGCGTTTATGGGGAAAATCCCAGAAACGCCACTAAAAGTCACTAAAATTGACCGTAAAACTCTTAAAAATTGCATTTTAATTCTTTCACATTGCTATTTGTTACCTAGAAATTACAACATTTGCCTCCTCTTTCCCCGACTTCAACATTTTGTACTTTGCCCCCTTAAATAAATTTCTACCTTCATCCCCGCCCCTTAAATATAGTTGCGTTAACTATGTGATATGAGACACCTTTTGGATGATTCAGACCTAAACTTATGAGAAACCTTGAGTTAAATTTGTTTTGGCGAGAGTAATTCTAAAATGGATGACCTATAGGGAAGTTGCTCATTACCAGATAGACAAAAATGTGAGACCTATAGTCGTAGCAATGTTAAAAGTCGTTTTAAATCCATTCACTGCTAGAACTATGGAGATGAATTTGCATCACTTACCCATGAGTTCTAGGCTATATATGCTATGAAGACATATGTTATATTATCCCTTGAACTGTGTAACATCAAGATGTCCTTTAGTACCACTGGTTTGAATCTAGTAATTCTAGGATGACCTCTTACTAAGCAGCTCACAGTGGGTGCAATATCACATGATGGACAAAATCATAATGCCGACGCCCAAAGCAGACAATATTTCCATGGAGTTGAGCTTGAGTTGCTAAAACTGATATGTCAATTAATTATATTATCTGAACAGATAATTTGTCCAATACCCATATGTTTCATAAGTGACGGAGGTATCTCATGACAACAATGGTAATGGATCATAGTATGGCACTTTATTGAATTCTGTCGTTAATTATTACTATGGTATGAGGTTAGATTTGTGTATCAGTAATAGGGTTTAAAAATTCTCAAAGATTTATAGAAGAAAGGACTAGCCTTGTCACACCCCGACTCGCAGATCCGAGTATATGACAACCGTCACGTGATCTAAAAGTACGTACAATTACCAATACGTACCTCAAGATCCCGCAAGGCTATGATAACATCTTTTCCAATAAAGAAGACCCAGTTTGCATAATATTTTAAAACCAAAGATATAGTAAACAAAAAGATTATTCAACATTTCAAAATAAATCTTTTAAAACATAATTTTTTTTTTTATTTTTTAGAATAACATGAGGAAAATATACTACATAATGAGTTTCCAAAAATATCCTTCAATGGGTCCGTCTACATGCCACAAAATCCTTATAAAAAAGGACCAATACCACCATCGTTCCCGGACAGCTTCTCTTCAGGTGGATCTAGCTACCGATGAGATGATCTTGTCTCTACACTTCCTTTAAAAAGGGATAAGAGGACGGATGAGTATAGAAATACCCAATGAGTGGAGTGCAATGGTATAACTGTGTAAGTGAGTGAGTGATGAGTGTGGAAGTATCAAACAATAATTTTCAAAACATATTTATATTCCAGTGAAACATCAAGCAGTTATTCAAACATTTATATTAAGAGCCATGACTTTTTCATAACACAATATATACTTTTCTAACATCATAGGGTTTGCCTCAAAATCTGTCCACCGATGGTTTTACCCGAATCATCCGGTAGAACCGCCAAGGGTTTTGCACTTCCATCGGTTATAAAATATCAACCCCAACCTTGGCGTTAACTCGCGTCCTCTTCGAAGGTGCAATGAATAGCCTCGAAATGGACTTGGGGACATCTCTCTACCGCCGCCTATCCCCTCAAGTCTACCAAACTCTCTATGTCGCCCCATCGAATCGGTTTGTGGAAGTTTAAATTTGACCGGTCATCTCATAACTGGGTGTTCACACCCCATACATGCACCATGGTGGCTTAGCCTCATACCCCAAAACCAATACATAAACTATTTTGCAAATATCATAATATGTGACATAAAAATAAACAAATTTCATAGATCAAAAATCCAGCAAACGATATCCGCAAGAAAATTCATCATGTCTCAAAACTATATTAACAAGTGCATAAATCTAATGACTTAACAGAACATATTTTTAGGGACACCCCACAATCACAAAACATTTTATAAAATCAAGTTAAGAAAATCATTTTAAAAAAATTATGAAAAACATTTCATATTCACAACATAACAAAGTATCCACTCATAGTGCATATGGAGGGTAGTCACTCCCAGATCTGTCCACGACAAAGGTTATGTCCTAACCAGCTTGTTCAGACCCTATGAAACATCATCACATAATCAAAATTATCACTACTGATTATCTCACGTCAACCCAAGAATCCTAACATTTAAAACCTAATTTTTATCTCACTTCTATTGGCTTAAAAATCTTTCAAACCCAAACGAATAAAGAACTAAATATAGTAAAACTTGAGTTGGAAAAATTATATTATCTTGATTTGTTTCCAAAGATCCTTCCATTTTAGATCACACCAAAACCCTTGATTTTTCTCCTTTATGACAACACTAATCCATTAGGTTTTTCTCAAGATTTAAGGTTAAGATCTAATTTTTTAAGAGTTCATGTGTAGTTTGGAGCCTTTAATCTGGACTTGTGATGGTGGATTGATTGGATTTTGGATGGAGAGAAAAAAAGAGAAGGAAAGAGAGGAGAATATTTTAAAGAGAAATGAGAAATGCTCGGGAACCTCATTCATCTTTTTATTTTTAACACATTTTTTATACTTGCCTAGTGGCCCTCATTTACTTTCTATTTGCATAAAATATTCAATATATCTTTTCTAATTTATAGGGTTAGTCCATCCAATCAGTCTAAATACTTGGACTTCTGTTCTATGAAGAAAATATGTTCAGTAACGAATTGGAAAGAAGAATACAAATTTATAGGAAGTAAATTAGAAGTATTAAAAATTTTGAATATTCAAAATATAGGGGATATAATGTAATTGTACAATACATGGCTGAAGGGATTAAATGACATAATGGTTAAAATCTTTTTGGAAAATCTTTGGACCAAGGTTCAAATCTCAAGGACAACATGCACGAAATTTGGAATTTGCAAATCAATGTTGAATTACATTCAAAATATAGTGCTGATTGTTCGGTCAACCAATGAGAGTTTGTAATAAATGGGTGTGTATATCGAAGACAGGATTTGGAAGTGGTGAAAAATTCAAGTTGGATTACATAAGTAGTGAAGTGCCGAATGGATGTGCGGTCAAACGGATGAGGATCGAAGGGCATATCTACCGAAGGGAAATGATAAATTCAAAAATTAAATTCTCATATGGGGAATGGCAACCGATCGAATTCTTAATGGCAACAAAGTATAGCAAAAGCAAAATGACCGAATAGCAAAATGGTAGTCTGAATTTGGATACTTAATGACTGAACATCATATAAAGACCGATGACCAAACAAGCATGTGATGATTGATACCCAAACAACATGTGATGACCGAACAAGAAGATGAAAATAGGGAATAAGCACCAAAGGGTAAATGAAAATACACTGTACGGAACGGCCAATTTCATATTATTGATGGTACATATTACTGATCGTGGATTTATATTACCGATGGAAAAATATTTGAACACGAAAGTATATCGACAACCCACATTTACTAATCACCAAACCTTTACCGAACAGTTAAATTCTACTGAATCACAATTTAAACTCTTCTGTATACCCACACTATAATAATCGATCAGTTAAAATTATCAATTTACCGGTAGATAATTTTCAAATCAAATTTCACTAAATACCTAACACCACACTACTAACGTCTTATAGGAAAATCAGATCCAACCAAACGCTGAATACTCAAATAACCGATGGCTCTGGTGATCAGAACTCTAATGATCGAT
Source organism: Dillenia turbinata (assembly GCA_037126225.1). NCBI lineage: Eukaryota > Viridiplantae > Streptophyta > Magnoliopsida > Dilleniales > Dilleniaceae > Dillenia > Dillenia turbinata. Next base: position 10,692,556 of record JBAMMX010000006.1, read on the forward strand.
AATTTAAAATTCTTAAAATCTATCGACTAAATATTTAAAGAATTCCTGATAATTCTGAATATCAAAAATTCATATTTTTATTCCAAATAATTATTCTTCCACATTTTCACATATATAAAAATTTTTTAAATAGTCCATTTAAAGTAAATATCATAATCCAGATTTGTCCGGTGTTATAATTTCTACCCCCTAAAAAAAATTTTGTCATCAAAATTTCAGTACATGATTATTCCTCAAACAACTAGGGGTTCAGTTTACTCATGACTGCTTCAGACTCCCAAGTTATTTCTTTTACATATTTATTCTTTCATAGAACCTTATCAATAACTTCTCAGCTTGCTGCCCTTGAATGACTATCGGTTAGACTCCAAAAACAAAATTTTTTTCTCTAAATACTTACAAACTTCTAGCCACATATGCTATGTAATCCTATTTATTCTCATCCTCTTCAACTACCCATACATCACATTTTCTGTACTTCCATTCAGCTACTTAACGAAGGGTCAAGGGGCTGTTAGCATACCCAATAATGTAACACCAAACAAGTCCGATACTTGATTTTTCTTTTGAAATGGAAAATCTAAAAAATTTATATTTTATTTTATTAAAGTGTGAGAAAAATAATTAATAGAAATATGAAATTCTGCTTTTGAGGTTGTTCAGAAAATTCATCAAATATTTGATCGGCAGATGTTTTAAATTTTAAGTGATTGGTTACTGAGTGTTAGTGTTCGGTAGATTTAAATTGTATTCTGTGTTCGGTAGAAATTTAGGTTTCAGTGGAAAACTGATTCCCTAGTAAAGATGTGTATTTGATAGATTAACTTTCTAAATTTTGATTTTTAACTGGTGGTCGGTAGCTTTCACCCATCGATAACCGTCAGTTATTTTACCAATTAAGAACCCCTGTCGGTATTTTACTCCATTCCTTCTGTCGGTATATCCATTCAGCTTATGATTTTTACTTTACTAATTTTCTAAATTCTTATTCAGTATACCAGATTTCTATTTTAACTGATCAGTACCTTTACTGCACATAAATGAATATATATATTTATATATACATATCTCATCAGTAATGTTCTTGGCTATTCGGTACAATCATCCATCGGTAGTGTTCGTGACTGTTTGGTATAATATATTTTCATTTACCTGTTCGGTGCCCTCTTCGATTATCACATACCCATTCGGTTACTGTATATCCAATTAACTGAACACCCATCTTCACAGGACATAAATGTTGACCGAACACTCACTTTCCATTTTACCGAACACCCAATAACCGAACACTGATTTTCTCCAAAATTTTCTCCCTCTTCGGTGCACCTTCTCTGTTTAGAAATTTTTCCTCTTCGGTGTACACTCACACACACATTTATTACAACTTGACTCTCTTCGATTGGTTTAAATTTTGATTTTTCCATTTTCCATTGGCTGACTTGAGCACTCCTATTTATATTGATTACATTCTTTTATGCCCCACTTAATTCTTTAACTTGCCATCGGCTCCAACTATTAGAACATTTGATCCATTTCATGACCTCTTGGCACTTGAAGATGACTTGCAAAATTTCCCAAGCATTTGTCATCGTTTGAACTTCATGGGATTTGAACCCAAGTCCACCAAGTGTCCAAAAGAATTGTCCCCACTAAGCCACTTATACTTCTTATTTTTATAACACCCAATCTATTTTATATTCCATATTTTGGAATTCCTACTAACATGTCTCCATGTGTGAATGTAACCCTTCGGTGGACTGCACTTCCCTTCATATTGTGTTTGAACAATGGCCTATTTTTGTTCGGTAACTGATGAGAATTGACCCAATCCCATCACCGATCACTCTTTTCTCAAACAATAAAATTGTAAATATTTACACTCATTATATTTAGGACCAAATTACCAAAAATGAACATATTGGGAACTTGTGAAAGTTGGGAGAGAAAGGAGGCAACTAAGTAAATAAGAGAAATTAGTTGTAAATAAAAAGTAGTGGGGGATTCTAAAACCCACGAATCCAAAATTTCACATCTTCTATCAGTCTCCTCTCTCTCTGCACACACACCTTCTACTCCTCTTTTCTTACTTCCATTAAAGACCAATCAAAACATCACAAAACCCACACTCTAAAAATTCCAAAACTCATAACCGAACCTCTAGTAAGTTAAAGCTAGTGAGAGATTTGAGATTTTTCTGCAATGAGGAAATCTAGGGTTTGACGATGGCTAGACTTGCAGAAAAAGTGATGACAAAAATCTAGGTAATATTCTTATTCTCAACCTGGGTATATTTTTCTCATGCAAGACTTAGGAGTTTTATATAAAAAATTGACAGACTAAATTTGGAGGAAAGTCTGTGTCACCGAGAGTGAGAGATAAGTTAGGTTTTGGAATGTTAGATTTATAGGTTGCCAAGAGATGATAAATATTAATGGGTTGGTTACGTAATAATATTTCGTAGGAGCTGGACAAACCGACCAAAGCCAGACTCTTGCTGTGGGACAAACCGGGAGTGATTTCCTTCCTATATACTGTGAGTGGATGGTTGATTGTGCCTTTAAATGAGCAAAATTGTTTTAAATTCTTTAAAAATGATTTTGAATTTTACATGTTTTATATATATTTTTGTGATTGTGGGATGTCTGAAAAGAAAATTTGAATCAAATATACATCCATGTATTTATAAATGATTGTGTGCCTTATATTAATGGATATTTGATTCATGAATGCCTTGATATGATCTTGGAAATTGTTGGTTATATTATAGCACACGAAATGTGATTTGGATATTTGTGAAAGGATGGTACATGTGATAAATAGTTATAGTCATTCTCTCCACAGAGCGACCCGATGGGGTGATGTGGTTGGAGTTTAAATGTGAGTGAGTAGGCGCGACCTCTTCTCTACCACGTCGTACTATCCGGATTGCACTCCGATAAGATACGAGTCAATGCCAAAGAAAGGGGTACGGCCAAATTTGGGATGGGAGTGATTTCTTAGGGAGACTCCATGATTTTTAGAAAGTTTAAATCTGTGGATACATGTTTGTTTGAGTTATTCTGATTGTTGAACTATATTATATCTAAAGAATTGTTACGAAATATGTTTTGACTACCCCATACTCACCCCTTATTTATTGACACGATCATACAATTGCACTTCATTCACTGAGTATTCCCATACTCACCCCTCTCTTCTATATTTTTTATAGGAAGGTTAGATAGGAGACATTGATCTGGAGCTGTGGAAGGCATCATTTTACTGAACTTGTGTAGGTATTGGTAATGTAGGGTTTATTTTTGGATTGATGTAGTAAAACCCATGGAAGGAAACATTTATACTATTCTTTTGTTTTTGGATTTGATTGATACTTGTCCTATCTCTCGGGGCAAGTATTGATAGAATTTACACTTGGTTATTGTGGAATTCATTTAATTTCATTTAAAAGTTATCTTTACAAAACTTATTGTCTTATTGAGATATTTGAACAATATTGTGAAATTTTATTAAGGATTCTTTGATCGGCCGGGATGGCCTTATGTATGCAGTGGATCTTGATTGGTTGGGCTGAATGTCTTACGGTATCTCGGTATATGAGAAGGTTCTGCCGGTATACTGAGATAACGCTATGGTTGTAGCATGCTTGACTCGAGAGTCAGGGGGCGTAACAATTTTATTGGTATCAAAGTCAGGTTTGATTTTTTTAAAATGTTTGAAGATTTGAAATGTCACCAAATGTCCCTAATGATTTTTCTTTCAAAGTTTTACGAACGGTTTTCTTTTGAAAATTCAGATTTTAAAAATATTTTTCAAAGAATGTACAAAAGCCTTCCATGGATTCTTAGGGAATTAGGAACATTTTTTTTAGGGGGTTAAGTAATTAGTTCTTCACTTAACCCCAAGTGCTAAACAATGTTTTTCTCCTTTGTAGATAATTATGCCTCCACGTGGAAGGATGAGAAATGTAAGCGAAATTCCTCCCCAAGAGCATATGGATGAGTCGTCCTCACATGCTCTACCTCCATCATTGCCTACACACCAGGCTCCTTCAACCGGGATTCCCGCTCCTCCTATAGCCGCCCTCCAGCAAATAATGGAGTGATGGAGTACTTTCGAAGTGCGATACCAGCTCCGCCTCAATCTTTAACTCCTCCGCCGGTTCTTCCTCCTATGCCGGCAGTTACATCTAGTGCTCCTATAGCACCTCCTCCCCCAGTTGTTGCATCAACTGATCGTCCTACGGTTGAGTTGTCAAAACTAATCAAAGAGGCGAAACAACTTGGATGTGAGACATTCTCCGGCGTGTGTGATACTTCGGTCGAATTCGAGAGACTATTACCGATATGAGGCTAACTAACGAAATGAAATTGTGGGTGGCAGTAAAATTATTAGACAAGGGTGCTAGGACGTGGTGGGAAAATGTGAAGGTTAGAGTGACTATACCACCTACATGGGGAGAGTTCCTTAGAACTTTCAAGAAAAAGTACTATACACGGTTCTATAGGGTCCAAAAGAGAGAGGAATTCTTCAACCTAGCTCAGGGGAACAGATCAGTGTCAGAGTATAAGACAGAGCTTAGAGAGCTTGCCACCTACGTTTTGGAGTTTGTGAACTCCGAAGAGTCCTGTGAGTGAGGTTTGAGTCGGGACTAAACTTGAGTATAAGAGAGAAGATGTCTATCACTAAAGGGCATACATTCCAAGATGTCCTAGACTTGGCTCTGAGGGCTGAGAAAATGGTGTTGGAGAGAATCAAAATTAGAAATCACCACAGGAAGAAGAAGATGCCCAGTGGTTCCAATTTGGGTCAAGGTCAAAAAGAATCGAACCACAGGCTCTTATAGTGGTGGATCTGTTTCAGTGTCAGTTGGCCCTCCCCAAAGTCAATCAGCTTTTAGGCCAAATGCTCCCAGCAGAATTATTGGTATGGGAGTAGGATCAAGGGGTGGTAGAGGAGAAATGTGCCCAAATTGCAAGGGGTACCATGTGGGTCCATGCAGGGGACCCAAAAGATGTTATCACTGTGGGAAGGAGGGTCACTTTCGGCACTCTTGCCTGGAATTAAATGCAGAAGGGCAAGGAAATTTCCAAGTTTGGGGTCCCTCTAGTGGTTCCAAGATAGACCTGGCTACTAGTTCGGCACATTCCTCCAGTGCTACTCCTAGGATAGGCACAGGAAGTAATACCGTCATCGCCCCCACTCAATGTCCCCAACCTAAAGCTCAGGTTAGAATTTATGCTATGATCAATGAGAGGCTCAAGCCAACCCGAACGTGGTTACAGGTAAACCATTTTAAAAACTTAAGCTAGGATCGTTTAAAGTTACAAAGTAGATATATGTGATCATGAATTTAAATATATGGAAGATGTGATCTTTGTTTATGGTCAATAGTATAATATTATGATTATGTTAGAAAGTGAATTTCTAGAATAGGCAGATATATGAGTTGATCATGATTGTGTAGTGTGATAAATTTGTGGATTGACTAATGATTTTGTTTATGGTCTATACTGATAGGAATGATGAGAATCTTTTGTGTTGATGCTCGTGTACTAATAGATACATGGTCTAATAAATCATTCGTTAATGTGAAATTTGCTAGGCATGCAGATAGACTTTTAGCTTCGCTTGTAGAGGAGTTGTTGGTTATCACACCTTTAGGGGAACAGTTGATTAGAGATACGGGGTATAAGAATTGTGAAGTGAAGGTCGGTGAGGTAATTCTCGAAGTGGACTTGATTCCATTGGAGATAAGAGATTTTGATGCAATACTAGGTATGGATTGGCTGTATCGGCACCGAGCTTCAGTAAATTGTTTCACCAAAGAAGTGGAATTCCGCAGACCGGAATGTCCTCCACTTATGTTCTCTGGTGAGCGGCGAGTCTTGCCGAACTATGTAATTTCAACTCTTAAAACATGGAGATTAGTGTATAAAGGATGCGAAGTTTATTTAGCTCATATTGTTGACACCACAGTGGAAGGCCCTAATCTAAATGATGTTCCTGTGGTCAATGAGTTTCCAGATGTTTTTCCGAAGGAGTTACCTGGGTTGCCACCGGTTCGAGAGTTTGATTTTATCATAGATCTGATTCCCGGCACTGCACCGATTTTGATTCCTCAATATCGAATGGCACCCGCAGAGTTAAAAGAGTTGAAGGTTCAGCTTTAAGAGTTATTGGACAAGGGGTTCATCAGACCGAGTACTTCGCCTTGGGGTGCTCCGATTCTGTTTGTGAAGAAGAAGGACGGAACCTTCCGGTTATGTATTGATTACAAACAGCTCAATAAGGCAACAATCAAGAACAAGTATCCACTCCTGAGGATTGATGATCTTTTTGATCAACTTCAAGGGGCTAAGATTTTCTCAAAGATAGATTTGAGATCGAGCTATCATCAACTAAGGATCAAGAGTGATGATACTCATAAGACCGTATTTAGGACGTGGTATGAACACTATGAATTTCTAGTAATGCCTTTTGGGTTGACGAATGCTCCTGTAGCCTTTATGGATCTCATGAATCGAGTGTTTCATCCTTATCTCGATAAATTTGTCATAGTCTTCATTGACAACATCTTGGTATATTCCAAGAGTGATGAAGAACATTCTAAACACCTCCGGACCATATTGCAAACTCTTAGGGAGAAAGAATTGTATGCTAAGTTCTCCAAATACGAGTTTTAGTTGAGAGAGATTGGTTTCTTGGAGCATGTGGTTTCTAAGGATAAGATTTTCGTAGATCCGTAGAAGGTAGAAGCTATCTGAAGTGGGAGTAGCCTAAAAATATTACCGATGTGAAAAGTTTCCTCAAATTAATAGGGTATTATTAGAGGTTCGTGAAAGGATTTTCTAAAATAGCAGCTTTGATAACAAATTTGACTCTAAAGGGAGTCAAGTTCGAATGGGATGAAAAGTGTGAGAGTAGTTTCCAAGAGCTCAAGTGAAGGTTGACCTCCAATCCTATCCTTGCTCTCCCCACTAGTGGCGATGATGAGTATGTGGTATATAGTGACGCCAGCAAATAAGGGTTAGGGTGCGTGTTGATGCAAGGTGATAGGGTGATTGCTTGCGCCTCTCGCCAATTGAAGAAGCATGAGATGAACTACCCTACTCATGACTTGGAGTTGGCTACCATTGTCTTTGCTTTAAAGATTTGGCGACATTATTTATACGGGGTTACTTGTAAGATCTTTACCGACTACAAAAGTCTGAAATACTTACTCACTCAGAAACTTAAGGCAACGAAGGTGGCTGGAACTAATCAAGGATTATGACTTGGTGATTGACTATCACCTCGGAAGGCGAATGTAGTTGTAAATGCCTTAAGCCGCAAATCTTCCTCTTTGGTATCCCAAGAGAATTCTTACCTCTCTTATTTAGTTGGACTCTGTGCAATAGGAGTCGAGTTAGCCAAGGATGATCAATGAGCTTTATTAGCCAAGTTTGTGGTGAGACCTACATTAGTAGACCGCATTCGGGAGCTTCAAGTGACCAATGAGGAATTGAAGGGTATTGTGGAGAAAATACATAAGGGGGAAGATGGTGAGTTTCAGATTCGGGAAGATGGAATTGTCACTTACGGGAGACGCATATGTGTCCCAAAGGATGAGGATCTCCAAAAAGATATATTGAAGAAGCGCATTTTTCGGCCTATGCTATGTATCTAGGAAGTATCAAAATGTACCAAACTATCAAAGAGTCATATTGATGGTTCGAGATAAAGAGAGAGATAGCCGAGTTTATGGGTAGAAGTCTAGTATGCCAACAAGTCAAAGCTCAACATCAGAGGCCAGTCAGAGCACTTCAACCATTACCAATTCCCGAATGGAAGTGGGAACACCTCACTATGGACTTCGTGGTGGGGTTGCCACGTACTCCAAGACGTTACGATGCAATTTGGGTGATTGTAAACCGTCTCACCAAGTTGGCTCACTTTTTACCAATTCAGAACACCTATTCCTTGGAAAGATTAGCCAAATTATACATAGATAAGATCGTGAGATTTCATGGAGTTTCAGTATCTATTGTATTGGACCATGATCATCGGTTCACTTCTAGATTTTGGCCTAAACTGCAAGAGTCCTTAGGGACTAAGTTGAAATTCAGTATGGCTTTCCATCCTCAGACCGATGGACAATCGGAACTTACAATTCAAACTTTGAAAGATATGCTTAGGGCATGCGTTAAAGATTTTCAAGACAGTTGGGATAGGCACCTTCTGTTGGTCGAATTTGTTTATGATAATAGCTATCAAGCTAAAATAAGGATGCCACCTTATAAAGCTCTTTATGGAAGGAAGTGTCGTACATTGTTGTATTGGGATGAGGTTAGAGAGAGGAAGTTGGAAAGTGTAGAATTGATCGAAACTACTAAAAAAAAGGTGAAACTAATTTGGGAGAGAATAAAGGCTACCCAAGACTGACAAAAAGTTATGCCGATAGAAGGAGAAGGCCGTTAGAATTTGAGACCGGTGATAAGGTATTTTTAAAAGTATCCCCTTAGAAAGGTGTAATCAGATTTCAAAAATGAGGGAAGTTAAATTCTCGTTATATTGGCACCTTCAAGATCATAGAAAGAGTTGGACAGGTAGCTTATCGATTAGAACTACCCCCAGAGTTAGAGAAAATTCATAATGTCTTCCATATTTCTGTGTTGAAAAAATAGTTACCAGATCTGTCCCATATTTTTTAGGCTCCTCCCATTGAGTTAAGAGAAGATTTAAATTTTGGAGTCCAACCAGTGGCTATCTTGGAGAAATATGTTACGAGTTTGAAAAAGAAACAGATTCCAATAGTCAAGGTGCTGTGGAAGAACAACCATGTTAAAGAAATGACTTAGGAATCTGAGGAGACAATGAGGAAATAACATCCCCAACTGTTTGAGGAATAATAAGATAATGAAATTTTGAAGACAAAATTTTCTTTTAGGGGGTTAAGAATTGTAACACTAGACAATTCCGATACTTGATTTTTCTTTTAAAATGGAAAATCTAAAAATTTTATATTTTATTTTATGAAAGTGTGAGACAAATAATTAATAGAAATATGAAATTCTACTTTTGAGGTTGTTTAGAAAATTCATCAAGTATTTGATCGGTAGATATTTTAAATTTTAAGTGATCGATTACTAGAGTGTTAGTATTCGATAGAGTTAAATTGTATTCAGTATTCGGTAGAAATTTAGATTTCGGTGGGAAACTGCTTCCCTAGTAAAGTTGTGTATTTGATAGATTAACTTTCTAAATTTTGATTTTTAACTGGTAATCGGTAGCTTCCACCCATCGGTAACCGTCAGTTATTTTATCAATTAAGAAACCCTGTCGGTATTTTACTCCATTCCTTCTGTCGGTATATCCATTTGGCCTATGATGTTTACTTTACCAATTTTCTAAATTCTTATTCAGTATACCAAATTTCCATTTAAATTGATTGATACCTTTACTGCATATAAATGAATATATATATATATCTTATCAGTAATATTCTTGGCTGTTCGGTGCAATCATCTATCGATAATGTTCGTGACTGTTTTGTATAATATATTTTCATTTACCTATTCGGTACAATATATTTTCATTTACCTGTTCAGTACAATATACCTTTACTGCACATAAATGTTGACGGAACACTCACTTTCCATTTTACCGAACACCAAATGACCGAACACAAATCTTCTCCAAAATTTTATCCATCTTCGGTGCACCTTCTTTATTTAGAAATTTTTCCTCTTCGGTGTACACACACACACATTTATTACAACTTGACTCTCTTCGGTTGGTTTAAATTTTGATTTTTCCACTTTCCATCAGCTGACTTGAACACTCCTATTTTCATTGGTTACATTCTTTTATGCCCCACTTAATTCTTTTACTTGCCATCGGCTCTAACTATTAGAACATTTGACCCATTTTATGACCTCTTGTCCAAAAAGAATTGTCCCCACTAAGCCACTTAAACTTCTTGTTATTATAACACCTAATCTATTTTATATTCCATATTTTGGAATTCCTACTAACATGTCTCCATGTGTGAATGTAACCCTTCGGAGGAGTGCACTTCCCTTCATATTGTTTTTGAACAATTGTCTATTTTTGTTCGGTAACCGATGAAAATTGATCCAATCCCATCACTGATCACTCTTTTCTCAAACAATAAAATTTTAAATATTTACACTCATTATATTGAGTACCAAATTATCAAAAAGGAACATATTGAGAACTTGTGAAAGTTGGGAGAGAAAGGGGACAATTAAGTAAATAGGAGAAATGAGTTGTAAATAAAAAGTAGTAGGGGGATTCTAAAGCCCACGATCTAAAATTTCACATCTTCTATCACTCTCCTCTCTCTCTGCACACACACCTTCTACTCCTCTTTTCTTACTTCCATTAAAGACCAATCAAAATATCACAAAACCCACACTCTAAAAATTCCAAAACTCATAACCCAACCTCTAGCAAGTTAAAGCTAGTGAGAGATTTGAGATTTTTCTACAAGGAGGAAATCTAGGGTTTGATGATGGCTAGACTTGCAGCAAAAGTGGTGACATAAATCTAAGTAATCTTCTTATTCTCAACCTGGGTATATTTTTCTCATGCAAGACTTTGGAGCTTTAAATAAAAATTTGACACACTAAATTTGGAGGAAAGTCTGTGTCACCGAGATTGAGAGATAAGTTAGGTTTTGGAATGTTAGATTTATGGATTGCCAAGAGATGATAAATATTAATGGGTTGGTTACGTAATAATATTTCATAGGAGCTAGACAAACCGACCAAAGCCAGACTCTTATTGTGGGACAAACTGGGAGTGATTTCCTTCCCATATACTGTGAGTGGATGGTTCATTGTGCCTTTAAATAAGCAAAATTGTTTTAAATTCTTTAAAAATGATTTTGAATGATTTTATATGTTTTATATATATTTTTGTGATTGTGGGATATCTGAAAAGAAAATTTAAATCACATATGCATTCGTGCATTTATAAATGACTGTGTGCCTTATATTGATGGATATTTGATTCATGAATACCTTGATATGTTCTTAGAAATTGTTGGTTGGATTATTATACACAAAATGTGATTTGGATATTTGTGAAAAGATGGTGCATGTGATAAATGGCTATAGTCATTCCCTCCACAGAGTGATCCGATGAGGTGACGTGGTTGGGGTTTAATTACGAGGGAGGTAGGCCCTCTTCTCTGACATGTTGTACTATCCGGATTGCACCCTATGAGTCAACGCCAAGAAAGGGGGAACTAGTTTTTTGAAACAAATGGATTAAAAACCCCTTGGCGGGCTCTCGTTCGGGTTCGGCCAAACTTGGGATGAGAGTGATTTCTTATGGAGACCCCATGATTTTTGAAAAGTTTAAATCTGTGGATGCATGCTTGTTTGATTTATTCTGATTGTTGAACTATATTATATCTAAAGAATTGTTATGAAATATGCTTTGACTACTGCACACTCACCTCTCATTTATTGACACGATCATGCCATTGCACTCTACTCACTAAGTATTCCCATACTCACCCATCTCTTCTATATTTTTTAGAGGATGGTTAGGTAGGAGACATTGATTTAGAGCTGTGGAAGGTATCATTTTGCTGAACTTGTATAGGTATTGGTGATGTAGGGTTTATTTTTGGATGGAGGTAGTAAAACCCATAGAAGGAAACATTTGTATTATTCTTTTGTTTTTGGATTTGATTAATACTCGTCCTATCTCTCGGAGAAGGTATTGATAAAATCCATATTTAGTTATTGTGGAACTCGTTTAATTTCATTTAAAAGTTATCTTTACAAAACTTATTGTCTTATTGGGACATTTGAACATTATTGTGAAATTTTATTAAGGATTCTTTGATCGGTCGGGATGGCCTTATGCATGCAGTGGATCTTGATTGGTTTGGTTGAATGCCTTGCAATATTTCGATATATAGGAAGATTCTGCCCGTATACCGAGATAACGCGACGGTTGTCGTGTACTTAACTCGAGGGTCGAGGCGTGACAAATAAAGTATGTACTAATAAAAGAATGAAATAGGTATGCAAGTATCATTCATCAAAGATTTTCCTAGGAAAGACACCAATGCCTCTAGCATCATGCGATTTGCTCAATAATATTCACATATCCATCTCATAGCAATACTATCAATAACTACATTTCATTATACAAAATCAATACTCAAAATTGATTCATCAATTATCTCTAACATGCAGTGATTCAATACTTCTAGCAAACCTAAAAAATCAAGGGACACCAATAATATGCTTTTCAAATCAATAACTTATAATTAGTCGAATTTACCTATAGCAATATCAAGGATGTTTCGTTCCTTTTCATTGGTCATCGCATAGATCCTAGTTTGGATTCGAGGTTGAAAACATCGGGGATTCGTAGTCACAATGTTGCTGCCGGTCCCCATCCTTAGAGTTGTGTTGGAAAGAGGTGCAACAGGGTCAGCTGGTCCACTCTTGGAACCACTAGGAAGGTCAAGGTTTTGTTAACTCCTTTGCACTTTTAAACCCAATTCAGGACAATCATATCGGAGATGATCCTCCTGCCCACAATGGTAGCATCTTCTAGGTTTATTACAAGGTCCGGAATTGAATTTCTTGCAATTCTTGCAAGGGACTTGGTTGTTTTCCATTGACTTGGTTTCGGACACAACACTAGTGTTTGGAACACTCTCTTTGAAAAAGTGTTGGCCTTGGGAAAAGCCAACGGATCCCGTAACGGAGGCACTACCATAAAAGCTTATGCTCTTACTTTCTTAGACTTCTGACTTGAAGTGCTTTCGGTTCTTCTTTTTCTTTTAAAGTCTTCTCTAGCCTTTCCTCTTTCTTCAACCATCTTCTCAGCCCTCAAGGCTAATTGCAAGATATCCTTAAAAGTATGAACCTGGGTAACTGACATCTTTTCTCTAATGCTCAAGTTCAGTCATTCTTCAAATTTGGAGCATAGATACTCTTCGGAAGCCACAAATTATGGAATAAACAATGACAACTCTCTCAACTCAGTCTCATATTCTGCCATCGATTTGTTTCCTTGCTTAAGATGAAAAAATTCATTCCTCTTTAAATTTCGATAAAACCTAGTATAATACATCTCATCAAATTCTCTAAGAAATTCACTCCATAAGATAAGAAAACATGATCTCTTCTTCAGGTTCTCCCACCATGTAGAAGCACTTTTGTCAAGCAACCTTACAACCACCATTAGTTTCATCTCATCATCTAATCTCATGTCAACCACAGTTTCTTGAACTCTATTGATCCAATCCTTTGCCACTGTAGCATCATTAGTATCTGAGAAAGTCTCATAGCAAAGTTGTCTTGCTTCCTTAATCAACTTGGACAGTTCAATGGTTGGACGACTAGTTGGTGCAACTACTGGTGGAGGATGAGCTACTGGTGTTAGGGGAGTGTTTGTTGTCATAGTGGGGTTCGGTAGGGAAGGAGTTTGCATTTGAGTTTAACTTTGGAACTGAACACAATACTTACTCCACCATTCTATACACTGTTGGAATGCAGCAAGTGTTGGCGGAGAAATCTCAGATGGTGCAACTGAAAGCTCGGGTGCACTAGAAAGAAGAGCATGGGATGATGATGTAGCCTCATTTTCAGAATGAGGAATCTTAGACAAAGTTCTTGTTTTTCAATGAGGAGCCATTGAATTTCTACAAAAGGAAAATTTATCTTACCTCACTAAATTAGATAAACCAATAATGCATTCATGCCTAACGTGACTCAATTTCCTAGAACTCATAAGAGGCTTTTGAATCTTTTTCTTAAAACATTTAGAAACATAAAAACCTTTAAAAATATTTAGAAACTCTGAAAACATTTAAAAATGTTTTGAAAATATTTTAATAATATCAAAACCTTAACTCTGATACCAATATAATTGTCACGCCCCAACCCCAGATCCAAGCACATGACAACCGTCTCGTGATCTAGAAGTACGTGCAATTACCAACACGCACCTCAAGATCCCGTAAGGCTATGATAACATCTTTTTCAATAAAGAAAACCCAATTTGCACAATATTTTAAAATTAAGATATAGTAAACAAAAAGATTATTCAACATTTCAAAATATATCTTTCAAAACATATATATATATTTTTTTAGAATGACATGAGAAAAATATACTACATAATGAGTTTCCAAAAGTGTCCTCCGATGTGTCCGTCTACATGCCACAAAATTCTTATCAAAAAGGACAAATACCACTGTCGTTCCCGGACAGCTTCTCTTCGGGTGGATCTAGCTACCGATGAGATGATCTTATCTCTATACTTCCTCTGAAAAGGGATAAGAGGACGGGTGAGTATAGGAATACCCAGTTAGTGCAGTGCAATGGTATAACTGTGTAAGTGAGTGAGTGGTGAGTGTAGAAGTTTCAAACAATAATTCTCAAAATATATTTATGTTCTAATAAAATATCAAGCAGTTATTCAAACATTTACATCAAGAGCCATAACTTTTCCATAACACAATATATGCTTTTCCAACATCATGTGGTTTGTCTCAAAATCTTTCCACCGATGGCTTAGTCCGGACCATCCGGTGGAACCGCCAAGGGGTTTTTATTTCCATTGATCATAAAATATCAATCCCAACCTTGACGTTAGTTCACGGTCTCTTCAGAGGTGCAACCGAATAGCCTCAAAATGAACTTGGGGGCATCTCTCTACCGCCGCCTACCCCCTCAGGTCTACCAAAATCTCCACGCCACCCTCTCGAATCGGTCTGTGGAAACTTAAACTAGACCGATCATCTCATAACTGGGTGCTCACACCTCATACATGCACCATGGGTGCTCAGGCTCATGCTCCAAAGCCAACACATAAACCATTTTGCAAATATCACAATATGTGACATAAAAATCAACAAGTTTCATAGATCATAAATTCAGTAAACGTTATCCGCAAGAAAATTCATCATGTCTCAAAAATATATTAACAAGTGCATAAATCTCATGGCTCAACAGACACATTTTTAGAGACACTCCACAATCACAAAACATTTTATAAAATCAAGTTAAGAAAATCATTTTATAAAAATCATGAAAAATATTTCTCATTCACAATACAACAAGCCATCCACTCACAGTGTATAGAGAGAGTAGTCACTCCCAGATCTGTCCACGACAAAGGTTCTGTCCTGACCAGCTTGTCTAGACCCTATGAGACATCATCACATAATCAAAATTAACACTACCAATCATCTCACGTCAACCCAAGAATCCTAACATTCAAAACCTAATTTTTATCTCACTTCCGTTGGCTTAAAAATCCTTCAAATCCAAACTATTAGAGAACTAAATATAGTAAAACTTGAGTTGGAAAAATTATATTATCTTGATTTATCTTCAAAGATCCTTCCATTTTGGGTCACACCAAGCCCTTGATTTTTCTCCTTTGTGACAACACTAATCCCTTAGGTTTTTATCAAGATTTAAGGTTAAGATCTAATTTTTGGAGATGTCTAGTTTGAAGCCTTTAATCTGGACCTGTGATGGTGGATTGATTGGATTTTGGAAGGAGAGAGAAAAAGAAAAGGAAAGAGAGGAGAATACTCTAGAGAGAAATGAGAAATGCCCTTTCATAAGTTCTGGAACCTCATTCATCTTTTTATTTTCAACACATTTTTAATATTTGCCTAGTGGCCCTGGTCCCGCAAAATCTTGTGTATTTTTGTTCAGGAATTAAATCAAATATGTGAGCATTTTATTATTATTATGATTTATTTAGTTATAAAAAAAAAAAAAAAATTATAAAATAAAACAAAATAAAAGAGGGTTGCAAAACGCAGCAAAACGCTGCGTTTTGCCCCAAAGTAAGGATTAGGGTTAAAAGCCCTAATCCCTCCTTTCTCTCTCTTCCTCCCTCTCACTCTCGCGACTCTCCCTCTTCCCCGCGGCTGTCTCACGCCTTCCGCCACCTCCGCCACCGCGAGCTGCCGCTTGCTCCTCCTTCCTCCACCGATCATCCTTCCCAATCTCTCGTTCTCTCTCTCTATCTCTATTTTCTCTCAGTTTTCCCTCGATCTCTCTCTCACCCGAGGCTTCGATTTCTCATCTCCTCCACCGCGACCGTCGCGCGCCGTCGCGCTCAGCCACCACCGTCTTCGCTCTCTCTCTCTGTCTCTATCTCACTGTCTATCTCTCTCTTTTTCTCTCTCTATCACGATCACACCATCTCTCAGTCGCTCTCTTTCCGCGCGCGAACAGAGTAAACCTCTCTCCCGTGTGCGCGACAACTTTTCCTTTTCCCCTGTTCGTTCGTGCTTGCTGTTCTCTGCAAGCACCACCCTTCTGCAGTAATTGCAGAAGCCCTAGCCGCATGATAGCAGAGCCGCAGGACTGTCAATCTTTCTCTGCATAGGTTGAGCTTGAATTTACCGGCGACTGGAAGTTAGGTTTGCCAACTGAGAAACCTTAGGTGAGGGTTTCTATCTCACTCGAATTATTTGGATGAATTTAGGGTAACTTAGAGTAAGAATGCATTGTGTATATTTAGGAATGTATTAGATTTGATTGGAATTGTATTAATGAAATTCTATGTTGAATATTAAGGTTGAGTCAAGTGTCTGATATAGAAAGAGAATGACTTGGATGATAAAATCACGTTGAGTTAATTAGAATAATTTTCTTGAAGTTTAATTGAAGGTATGCATGAGAATAGTTGGAAATCTGGGAATTTAGGCTTAAGGGTTGATGCATTCTTTTACGCAATAGGTTAATTTGTATATAGGTAAATCAAATATCATCTCTGTATTATGAAAATAGACTTTCTTATGTTGAAAATGACATACTTTGAAACATTCGGATGAGAATCGGAAAGTTTATGAATTTTCAAAGAATTTCTATTTTGGGAGAAGATTTATCATTTTATGGTAAATTCTGATATTGAATGATTTTTAGGGTTTTATTAGACTTGATTTTCAATATATTACTTATTTATAAATGAAATGCACTTGGTGACATTTATTAGAATGTATTCGTGAGATGCAGAATTGAGGTTTGTACAAAAAATGAGAGAAAATAGAAACTTGATGACGTAATTATGATTGGTATTAGAAAAGGTCAATCGAGGATCGAGTAAGATTTCAATTGATTGAATTGTGTGAGTATATGTAAGTGTATTTAGACTGAACAGTATGATGTTATAAATGTATATAGATATAATTGAGGCTGAAGTGTGAGAAATATGTGATGTGTTATAATTGTAGTGACTTATTTGGAGATCGATCGTGGGGAGCACGGTTTCGGCACTTGTTGTGCGTTGTAGGGAGTGCTTGATCCTCCCGTATCCTTGTGAGTGGGTTTTATTGAAATGTTTTCGTTTAATATGCAAACTCTGTTTTACAACAGTTTGATAAATGAGCATGATTTACCGCGTGCTTAAAATGTTTTGGTACCGGCTTTGAAAATGATTTTTGTGAACCGATGGAGTGTCCGAAAATGTGGTTGAATTATGAAATATGCATCCATGTGATTGAAATGTAAAATGTGCCATTTTATGCTATATGTTGCATTTGGTTTGTAAACTTTGATTTATGGCACATGTTTGATATGATATTGATATTGGCCTTGAGGGCCTGGATATGTATTGTTCCGTAGCTACGAAGGACACCGTGAGAGGCGCTTTGGTGGCGTCCGGATATGCCTAAGGCCACGGGGGTATCCCACGAGTTGTCGAGATTATATTTACTACACGGAACTAGGCGAGGTTGAACCCGAAAGGGGGAGGACTTGGGCGCTAGTCAAGTCTAGCACTCGGACGAGGTCCGTCGCCAACGCCGGGTAGAGAGCACTTTAAATAAAAATCGCATATAACCCCCCGTTGCCCGCCCCGTCATAGGTCGTGGTAGACCTCTGCCAGGACATTTTCGGCTGGCAGCTCTATGATTTTGATGACAGTGTTTTGGATGCATATTTGACTTGATGCGTGTAAACGAGTTATTGTTGAAATGAAAAGCATGATGATTTGAAATATGATTTGTGTACTTATGTTTTGACACTCGGGTTGGCCACACCCCATATTACACGATTACATTGACCCACTCACTCACTGAGTATTCTTCCCTGAGTACTCACCCCTCCTCTTTCCCTCCCCAGACAGGATTTGGCGATGTATTTGGCTCGAGGGCTTGATAGCTCGTTGGCTGATTTGGGTGATTATTGACGGTGAAATTAAGTTTTAATTGAAAAGATGAATTTCATATTTTATTGTCGACCCTGCGTGGTCTTGTTGAGGTCCGTAGTTGACCGTGTACATATTTTGGGATAACTGTATAATTTTTGGACTTCTGTCTGCTAAACTCTCATTTTACTTGCATTGAGGCATTTGTAAACATTTAAAGTGTTGACTTGGGAAATTTGTAAAATAATTGTATAAATTTAGGTCCGCTCGGTGTGGCGGGCGGTCATGCTCTAGTTGGGCATGACAGTAGAGGGCTGTGGTTAGGACTGTTGGTGATGTGTTAGCCTTGCGTTGTCTGGATGTCGGTTGGGTGATTGGTGGATTGTTTTTAGGCCGGGATGGCCCTTTGATTTATTTTTAGAATGATTTTAAATTATACAGGTTTATACAGGTTTGATTGTACATGGGAGACCTCCGATTTATGGGGAGGTTCTACCCGATTTTCTGTAGAAATACAGCCGGCATCCAGGTCAACGGGCGGCTGTTCACGATTCTCGGTTCGGGGCGTGACAGCCCTCATTTACTTTCTATTTATACAAAATATCCAATATATCTTTCTAATTTATTGGGTTGGTCCATCCAATCGGTCTAAATACTTGGACCTCTGTTATATGAAGAAAATATGTTGAGTAATGAATAGGGAAGAAGAATACAAATGTATAGGAAGTAAATTGCAAGTATTAAAAATTTAGAATATTCAAAATATAGAGGATATAATGTAATTGTAAAAAATATTGCTAAAGGGATTAAATGGCATAATGGTTAATATTTTTTTGGAAAATCTTTGGACCAAGGTTCAAACCTTAAGGACAACTCGCACGAACTTTGGAATTTGCAAATCAATGTTGAATTACATTCAAAATATCGGTCAACCGATGGGAGATTGTAATAAATGGGTGTGTATATCGAAGACGGGAATTGGAAGTCGCGAAAAATTCAAGTTGGATTACATAAGTAGAGAAGTGGCGAATGGATGTGCAGTCGAACGGATGAGGTTCGAAGGGAATATCTACCGAAGGAAAATGATAAATTTAAAAATTAAATTCTCATGCAGTGAATGATAACAAAGTATAGAAAAAGCAAAATGACCGAACAGCAAAAATGGTAGTCTGAATTTGGATGCCCTGACCAAACAGACATGTGATGACTGATGTCCAAACAGCCATGTGATGACCAAACAAGAAGATGAAAATAGGGAATGAGTATCGAAGGCTAAATAAAAATACATTATATCGAACGATCAATCTCATATTACCGATGGCACCCTATTACTGATCGTGGATTTATATTATCGATGAAAAAATATTTGGACATGAAAGTATACCGACAACCCACCTTTACTAATCACCAAACCTATACCAAACAGTTAAATTTTACTGAATCACAATTTAAACTCTTCTAAATACACACACTATAATAACCGATCGCTTAAAATTATCAATCTACCGATAGATAATCTTCAAATCAAATTTCACTAAATACCGAACACCACACTACTAACGTCTTATAGGAAAATCAGATCCAACCAAACACCGAATACTCAAATAACCAATAGCTCTGATGATCAGAACTCTAATGATTAGTAACTTAAAAATTTTAAAATCTATCAACTAAGTATTTAAAGAATTCTTGATAATTCTAAATATCAAAAATTCATATTTTTATTTCAAATAATTATTTTTCTATATTTTCACATATATAAAATTTTTTAAATAGTCTATTTAAAGTAAATATCGCAATTCGGATTTGTCCGGTGTTATAAGTTTTGTATGGTGAAGAACAGCAGAAAACTCTTGCTCATGCCTAGTTTGAAGTTTGTGATATTTACAAGAAGAAAACTACTTGAGGGCTACAAGATCACAAATACAATTGAGCAACGATGCTAGAAATTAAAACTGTTGAAGAGTAAATGTTTGAGCAACGATGCTAGAAATTAAAACTGTTGAAGAGTAAATGTTATAAGTATTATTTCAATTGGGTATGAGTGTCCTCTACCATGACAGAGTGTTATTCATGCAAATGCCCTACAAGAGTTAATCCTGGTGGTTCTTCCCTGCTCCCGAGTTCCGCTTTATGTTATTTTACTCGATTCACTTGCAGCGGAAGTATTCAAACAATTTTCAAAAAAATTAAATAGATCGGGTATAGAGTTATCTCAATGTGTAGAGTCTCCAAAAAATCAATCGAACCATCCGTCCCTCGATCGGATCTCATGGTCGGGATGGTGATCATGATGTTAATCAAACTACCACCGCAATACCATGACGCCGCAACCCTCAGTTCGGCGATCGTTGTTACGGAGAAGAAATTCCCTATGCGAAATTGTTCTCATGTCCTCATTTACTACCAGAAAACACGGTTTCAGCGATGGAAATTAGCGACGGATAGTTATCCGTCGCTAATTAATAACAAAATTACGACGGAACAGCGATAGAAAAATTAGCGACGGAAAATTCCGTCGAAAAAAATTCCTTTGCTAATCTGTCGCTGAAACAAAAAAAAATTCGGACCTATTAGCGACGCAAAAAATCCATCGAAAAAAATTCTGTCGCTAATCCGTCGCTGAAAAAAAAAATTGGACCTATTAGAGACGGATTAGCGACGGAAAAAATCCGTCGCTAATAGACCCGAATTTTTTTTATTGAATATAATTTTTTGTTTTTATTAAATATAATTTTGTATTTTTATTAAATATAATTTTGTATTTTTATTAAATATATTTTTATTTTTTATTAAATATAATTTCTATTTTTATAAAATATAATTTTGTATTTTTATTAAATATAACTTTTTAATTTTATTAAATATAATTTTTTAATTTTATTAAATATATTTTTATTTTTTATTAAATATAATTTCTATTTTTATTAAATATAAGTTTGTATTTTTATTAAATATAATTTTATTTTTTATTAAATATAACTTTTTATTTTTATTAAATATAATTTTGTATTTTTATTAAATATAATTTTATTTTTTTTATTAAATATAATTTTTTTTATTAAATATAATTTTTTATTTTTATTAAATATAATTTTTTTGTTTTTATTAAATATAATTTTTATTTTTATTAAATATAATTTTGTATTTTTATTAGATATAATTTTTTTTTAAATATAATTTTATATTTTTATTAAATAAATTTTTATATTTTTATTAAATAAATATATTTTGTATTTTTAATTAAATATAATTTTGTAATTTTAATTAAATAAAATTTGTGGATTTTTATTAGATATAATTTTTTATTTTTTAAAAATAATTTTATAATTTATTAAATAAAAATTTTATATTTTTATTAAATAAGCGTATTGAGTGATTTAATTCTCACAGAATGCTCTCATCAATAGAGATGTTATTTTAAATAAAGTATACGTTAGTGAGAATCAAGAAACAAATAGAACCAACAACACTAAAATGTCTAAAATGGTGGAATCCCGGTTTGGGTTTGGTCTTAGTAACTTCAACAGTTCTTCTCTCTCTAATCCATCGATAATTTAAAAATCCTAAAATAAAATTAGCGATAGATTTAGCGACGGAATTTTTCGTCGCTAAAAAATCCATCTCTAATCCGTCGGTAATTAGCAATAAAAAAAATCTGTCGCTGATCATTCGCTAAAATTAGCGATGTGACTTTCAGCGACGGAAAAATCCGTCGCTGATACTTTCAGCGATGGAAATTTGGGTATCAGCGATGGAAAAATCCGTCGTTGAAGTCGTGTTTTTTGGTAGTGATTTAATTCTTACAGAATGCTCTCATCAATAGAGATGTTAGTCTTCTGATTATAGTATAATTTCCTGTTAGTGAAAATCAAGAAAGAGTGGATAAATATGGATTAGTAAGAGTTACCGTACTAACCCTACCTAAAATGTCTAAAATGCCCCTCATGGGCATCTTAAACCAATACCATCCCTTGAGATATCAAGTGTCCCTTTCTTCAGCATCTTCAGTGGAGACCATGAGAGAACTTTTATGATAGATATTTTCATTTTTCATGTGTAGTTTCAATCCTTCTTTTGTCATCATTGTCTTGATTACCATTTTATGTAATTTAAAAAATCTATTGGCTTGTTGATCCTAGGTAAAGTATTATGAATTTTTATTTTATTTTATTCTGATAACAAAAACATCAGTATAGCCCTATCCATCAATAATTGCATAGTTATGGGCATTCAAATGCCTCATTAAATTATTGTGAAATTGGACTGCATAAATTTTGTCACTTCAGAAGATGATAAGTGTTATCACAAGGCAGAACTGAAAGATTGTTTCCTGAGTGTGCCCTCAGAATAGTTTGCCGCAGTTTTGTGCGATTTGTCTATTTCAATTTGCTACAAAATTGGCGTAAATATGCATCAATAAAGATCCCAATGATTTCTAGTTCCAAATCATAGTGTTTCTACTGTCTATTGTAATTTATAAACAATTTCAAAAACAGGTTTTGTTGATAGTGATTGTGATTTCTATCCATTCCATACCCGTAGTCGCACCATTTATTCAATTATAGAAGGTGTTTTTTTTTTAGGTGCTAGTTGGAAAGAAGAGAGTTGAATATTCTTACAATCTGCAATGTGTGAAAGATTCTTACAATCTTCCTAAATTGTGCATTTGTTGATAGGTGGGGATGCCCTCCAAGCAATTTTCCGTGGACTTATACTTCCAAAGAGACATGTTATCTGCTTCAGGGAAAAGTGAAGGCATATCCTGATGGTTCGGATGAGGCGGTGGAGATTGAGGCAGGTGACCTGGTTGAGTTTCCAAAGGGAATGAAGTGCATTTGGGATGTCTCTGTGGCAGTTGACAAGCACAACAACTTTTGAGTAGCTAGTTTTGGCCTTCTGTCTTTAGTTCTAGTTCTAGTATCACTGGTGCAAATTATTAAATCCTGTATAAACTGGTTCGGTCTAAGTATCTCTATGCTATTTTAACGTGAAACTTCTTTTGCTGGTTATATGACAGACAATCTCTCTGATACGCAGGCTATTGCTGATTGATGTGTTATATGGGCTGGATTTGGTTGTATATGCTCATGGGGGCGCTACGCATCTAACGGCTAATCTTTTGAAACATTTTCCATTTCACAGAACTAAACACACGCACTCTCTCATGAAAAGGTAGGAAAGAGGCACATGAGTGGAACACTTCTTTTTTCTTTTTATGGGTCTTCTTAACCTCTCTCTCTCTCTCTCACAGACACAAGCATAGACAGACACAAACTTGGTTTTCAAATTTGGATTCAACCCCCATGTATCCAAAACTTGTCCAAAAGTAATATTTTGATGTCTAAAATTTACTCTTTCCGGTAAAATTTATTCCTATGAGAACTATTCTTTGCCTTTGAAAATTTTTTTCATAATAAGTTTGATATAAATGTCCCTTTTTAAAGAGAAGAGAAAAAAAGGAAAGAAACATGGGAGAAACTTTAATTTTTTAATAATTTATATTATTTACTAATTTTTAGATTTTCTCTTCCCTATGCCCTACCATCAATCAGGGTAATAGTTAACCTCCATTCCAATACCCTTAAATTTTGTCTGTTCTACCTCAAAATTTAGGAAAAGAAAAATTTGGTTGTTAAATAGTAATTTTTTTAAAATATATATATGTGTATATATATATATATATATATATATATATATATATTATCACGTTTACGTGTGCCCAAAGGTTTGTTACCATTGTCATATAATTTGATGCCAATTGGAATTGAAGTTGGAAGGCAAGGAATTAAAGGAAAAGGTAAAGGAACCTTAAGAGGTTGCCCTTCCCCATAATAAAAATTGGAAAAGCTGAAAAAGAAGAAAATACCTTGAAGAAACCAGGACAGATTCCTATGAATGATCAATTTCAATCCCAAAAACCTTCCCAAAATTTTCTCCGTCAGAAATAACACCCCCCCCCCAAGTCAGAACCTTCTTTCATTAATTTTTTTTTTAAATAAAAAAATATTAAGATGGGGCGTTCTAATACGTATCAATCATCACTTGTAGTGCCGCTATATGCCGCTGCTGTGTTTCTCATTTTCAGTTCAATCCCAAAACCCCCGATGGAGACCGAGATTTTTGGAGTAAAGATTCACAAGAACCCTCCCCAGTCCAAGCTCAATCAATTTGGAGTCTCCACTTGGAAAACGTGCGTATTTTTTTCTCTTAGTTCTCGTTTTATGGTTCAAAAGTTCATTTTGATTAGAACAATTTTTAGAGGATTGGCCTGATGGGTATCTGAACTAGAGAAAATGTGTTTCTGGGTTTATTAGATTATTTCTAGTTTTCCTTCTAATTTTCTTGTTAGGGTTTGCTTATCTATAGGCATAGACTCTTCTTCATATGCAGCTGTTTGTGTGTACTTTTTCTTACCTCATTATGGTCACAAAGTGTTTTAGCTTACTTTAACTTGAGAGAAATATATTTCTTATGAAAAATTCAAATTAACCCACTCAACCCTTTGATGTCGTCTCTGCTAAACTTTGATGTAGCTCGGAGTTTTCTAGATCATCTTTGAATTTAAAGTTTTTTTCTAGATTTTTGTTGTTTGCAAACTTCTCCTGAAGGATGATGTGCCATCCTATATATTGCTTGAAGATTTACGACAAGCAGAGGTGCGTGTTGACTTGGTTTGGGCAGTTTTGATCTGACCCTATGTTGCTTCCAATTTGACTCTGGAGATTCACAACTCATTCTGACGTAATGGAGAACAGCGGCAAACCAACCAAGATATATATGGATATGGGTTTACTTACTCTTGCAATAAATTGTTTGAAAGTCAATTAAGATGCATTTATTCAAGAATTAAAAAGATGGGAAAGGTTGATTTCCGATATTGGGAGAGGGAATGGCATGTCTATTATGATCAAAAGCAAATAGAAATAGCTTTCCAGAATTCGGGAATGAGTATGCTTTGCCATCATTATCATCTCGAAATATTTGACTAACTAGTTAAGATTGGGTCTCCAAAATTGTGGACTTAGTGCAAGGTCACAACAAGTTTATGAAACCAACGTGATTGAGAGGTAGATAATTCTAGTTTGAATCAAAGGAAATGTGAGGCTGGATGATACCTTGTTTGAAGAAGATGGTGGGAGAATGTTCAATATTTACCTAGAACTAGTTGTAGATGAAGATGCTGGCTTTTTGTCCAAGTGGTCATAGGAAAGGACATTGGACCCTGCGAGTTATGCATAGCTTCATTTGAGTGCCAAGATTTGAAAACGAGATTAAGCCCTACTCATGTTGCAGAGACATGTAAAGCTACATTTTTGACGTCTAGATTTGAAAATGTTGAAAAATATAAAATAGAAAATGTATAAGATGATCTTACTAGTGTCATTTACAGCTTGCCCATTTAAACATCACGTAGCAAAATATAAGCTTTCTCGTGCTCCTCGCTTATCCGGTTCATTTCTATTCCTTTGCCAAATAGAGATGGTTGACACCCTTATTCCTTTCTAAACATCCAATCATAGGATATGACTTGTCCTTTTCTTCCCCCTGCCACCAACCCTTAATAAATAAATAAATAAATAAATAAATTTCCCATAAAAATAGTGCTAATATGTTGGAGTTTATTTTTGCTCCACAAATACCTCTCTTCCAACTCAAGCAAAGAACTGATGTCGATGGTGTTTGTCGATTCTTCACGAATGAGAAACCTGTAAAAACCCCACCGGGATTGACCCGATGGGCAGACTCCAATACTCAAGTTAGTAAAAGTAATAAAATAAAAACTGATAATAGTTGTAAATGTGGCCCTGATGGCATCTGTACATGTTATGCATCGTTCGAAATGATATTGAAGCCCCTATGTGTGTATATCATGGATGAGCACTGTATATTCAGTGCTATGTATGAGGCCATATCGCATATCGCATATGTAATGCCATAAGATGTAATTTATGTGATATATATCATATCTTTGACTGAGTATTGAGTATGAAATCGTATCTCTAATCATATAAAAGTTGGCTATGGAGTTGTAACTCAAATCATATAGATTGGTTATGGAGCCATATCTCTGGCTGAATAAAATTCTATATGAAACCCCCTCTGTGTGGTGTATAGGATTGGGTACGAAACCTTCTCTGAGTGAAATATAGGATTGCCTCTCTCTTGTGTGTTAAAATTAAATCCCTTCTGAGAGTTGCATATGTTTTGTATTTATAATCTTCCAAGGGGTGTAGAAAATCTTAGTTTTCTTTTATCTAAGATCTTTTGAAATATTAGAGATTATAATTAAAAATTTCTGAAAAATTTAAACTTTCTTGAAATTAAAAAAAAAAAAGTTTTGAATTTTAAAAAGATTTCATTTTTTCTTAAGAGTTCACCATTGAATTTGATGATAATTGTCTTTCTTTTTGGATAACTATGAATGATTATGGAAATCTGTTAAATAGGGTACCATTAGGTTGTAAATTCTATTGTGTTCTATTGTGTTAGCTGAAATAGCTTCGTTAATTCTGATGACCATGCAAGGTATAGCAATTCCAAATGCAAATCGAAACAATACCCTTTGCTTTTCTTTTGCATGTGCTAGTTTCTTCTTCTCTGTTTTCTCCTATTCATGAAGCTCTACTTGATATTGTTTATAGATATGAAGGCCAACCCAGTAAATTTCCCTGGCTCTTTGATGCTACGGAGACCATGTATATTCTGGAAGGAAAGGTGAAGGTTACTGTTGAGGGACATGAAGGATCTTTTGAAATAGGGGGTGGCGATTTGGTTGTGTTTCCGAAAGGAATGAAGGTCACCTGGGACATCATCGAGCCTGTGAAGAAGCACTATCACTTGGAGAAGGAAAATAAAGATTGAGTTGCTATTTTAACTGGGTGGATCTCATTGTATGTTGAACCTGTCTCTTACCACTATCTTTAAAACTAGTACTCGAAATGGTAGAACTTCCACCCTCACAGCTCTGATATCATTTCTTTTTTTTAGGGAGGTTTTTATAAAACCTTGTAAACACCTTTTGTTGTCAAATAAAATGAATACATCTTTCATACTTCCGTCTACTTGACACATCTCAACTTTTATTTTGATGCGCCAAAGAAAAGAGCCTGCAACATATGGCGTTAATGTGGCCAAGTAAAACTAATAGTAGGACGAGATATTAGATTTTCTTAACTAAGTCTCAGATTCAAAATTTGAAATAAAAAAAATTACGTTGAAAGAGTTTTCCTCTAAATAGAGCTATGTAGACGCTTGAATTAAATTAATTAGAGTATAGATTTGAATACCGATAGTGAGAACGAAAAATACTGTGATCAACCAAACACCTCAACCTAAAATAATTTGATGTTGACACTAAAATAAAGATTAATTAGTTAACCCAAAAATTAGGATTTGTCCTTGAAAATCTTAACTAATTGCAATTGAATCTAAACTTTAACTCTTTTGAACATCCCTTAACAGGATAAATTCATAGTTTAATCCACATATTTACATATCTTTTTCTTTAACTTAAAAACTAATACTCATGTGATTGAACCCACTTTTAATAAGGTTGACACAGATTTCAATATTTCAAATTTGGAAACATGGTAGATTTGATCTCAGGGCAGATTTGATCTCAGGGCTAGAATCTCTAGTTAGGATCGTAAAGCCATTTTTATTATCTCTTCCCTGTTTCATCAATCTCCTCAAATTTGTGAATGAAATTATAGTTTTGCATAATTCAATTTAAAGAGAAACATAATTTAACCTACATATTTACGTATCTTTTCCAAAATCATAATTCTATTACTTTTTTGTTTACTGATTAAAATATATAATTATCATTTAAATACAAAATAAAATAAATAACCGAATAAAGTTATAAAATATATTATTATTACTAAATTAAAAAAAAAATAGACTGTGGAATTATCCTACCGAATAATTCTTTTTTCAGGAAAAATTATAAATAAATTAAATTTTGAAAATTTAATAATTAAGAATGTTGCATTTTGAAAGGCCAATCTTAAATGTTAGGATAGAACGCTTAGATTAGATTGTTGTTGCGTTTTGAGAGGGTTGAAAACGAGAGAAATGAAGCACTATCCTGTCGTTTAGGTGGTGAGGGCACTTTGGAATATTAAAAAAGGTTCGCGTCGGATGTGTTTTAGTAAAAGTTAATTACTAATTTGTTCGTTTCGAGGAAGCCATTAAAACCGCCCAAAGAATCGAAACTGATACTATTTTTCTGTTGTTCTGCTTCGTCTCCGTAACAACTAATTCACTACCTCGCACCATCATCTTGATTCATCATCATGCGCATTTAATCCCATCCATTAATTATGATTAATTGAAAATTAATGAGTTTAAAGGAAAAAAGAAATACAATTGACTCATTTATCTAAAAATCAAAATTAGTAAATGAGCTTTTTTATTATTATTATATCTTCTTTACGAAAAAAAAATTATTACAATTTTTTTTTTTTTTTGGGGGGGGGGGTTCAATGGAGATTGATCCTTATCGGGCAGATTAAATACATGGGATTAAGGATAATGATCAATTCAAAAATCATTAAAAGGATAAAAAAGGAAAATCCTTAGAAAAAGGTTCCTAGTTTTACTATAAAGGGATACATCGGTCTACATTCTACACCTCCTCGTCAATCTCAAAAGATCTGAAACAATTCCGTGTATCTAAATTATTCGTTTTGGAGAGATGACGGTTTCAGGAAGCCCATTGGTGGTGGCGTTTGGGGAGATGTTAATTGATTTTGTTCCGGATACTGCAGGACTTTCATTGGCCGACTCCTCTGGTTTTCTCAAGGCCCCTGGTGGTGCTCCTGCCAATGTCGCTTGTGCCATCACCAAACTTGGTGGCCGCTCTGCTTTTATTGGCAAGGTTGATCTCTCTCTCTCTCTCATGTCTTAAGATCTAATGTGTAGATCATTCATGATGGTATGATCAGGCCTTGGTTGTAGTATTACCTTGCTCAAGTTGCTCTCTCTCTCTCTCATTTGCATGGATCCGTTCGATGTGATATTAGCAAAAACATGGATCTCATAAAATTTGTAATTTTGATTTGTTTTTGTACACAAAAATAAAATGTTGTAAATTGATTGGAGAAAGATCTATCGTTGTATCATGTTATGGGCACATATTACGTTTTAGGTTTTTCTTGGAGGGGAGAGTTCTCTTTCTTAATTTAAAGGTGATTTATAATTAATTATAATTGCTTTGTTAATTTTCTCTTCTAATGATATTTGAACTGATACCCTTTTTGGCATTCTAATAAAACAGTACTTATAATCTGAAATTTTACAGAATAAATCTTGATTTGATTGTACAATACCATGCGAATATAACTTGTATAAAGAAACAAAAAGTGTTATAATTTGATTTCGATTTTAGGTTGGAGATGATGAATTTGGGCACATGCTGGTAGACATACTGAAGAAGAACAACGTGAGCACTGAGGGAGTGTGCTTTGATGCGAATGCAAGAACTGCACTAGCATTTGTGACACTGAAGAAGGATGGAGAGAGAGAATTCATGTTCTACAGAAACCCTAGTGCTGACATGTTGCTCAAAGAGTCTGAGCTCAACATGGGATTGATAAAGCAAGCCAAGATATTCCACTATGGATCCATTAGCTTGATTTCCGAGCCGTGTAGGTCGGCTCACATGGCAGCCATGAAAGCCGCCAAGCAAGCTGGTATTTTTCTCTCCTATGATCCCAATGTTAGGCTTCCTCTTTGGTCTTCTCCTGAGGCTGCTAAGAGTGGCATCATGAGCATCTGGAAAGAACCTGATTTCATCAAGGTATACTTCTCTTCATATGTATCAACCACTATGTAAGCCGTCCTTATCATTTTTTTTTTATTTTAGTTTTGTTCTTTTGTTATGAAAGAGAGCCCGGCCCTTGAAGGGCAGGGATGGCTCCAGCACGTGACCAGAGCGAACTTAAAACCCACAGTGCAAAAAATTTATAAGATAGTTTTTTGTTGTATGATGGGTTTTTGAAAAAATATTTATGTAAAATTTAGTTAAATGAATTAAAAAAATAATAATAAGTGATAGGCAAAATTATAATTAAGTGAATGTAAAATAGATATGAATTATAAAAACTAATTGAATTTTAAAAAATTAAAGGGGTACAATTGCCGGGCCCTATGTAGGTCCGCCACTGCATGTGTAACGAAACCGTAGTGGGCCATGAGCCATAGGCCACAAGCCACAAGCCACAAGCCACTGGCCACTGGCCATGTGCCACCATATTCCTTCGACACTACGTTACCAACCCGGTTTTATTACTGAGACATGACAATTGACCTGGTTTTGAGATTGCAAACGTGAGTCACCAGTTCGGTTCTTGTTCCAGAACATGATAGCTTTTGATGCTGAAAATTTTTCTAGTGCAAAAGGTTCAAAATTTTCAAATGATAGCTTTTGATCTAATGCTAGAATTATTTGCAGAAAACGATTTATGGCAGGTTGTGCCCCACCCTTTCCAGGGAAGGGCTTTGGGAATTCTCCACTAAAATGAATTTTGTGTGCGCGCAGGTTAGTGATGATGAAGTGGCATTCCTTACAAATGGAGATCCTC
This sequence comes from Dillenia turbinata, assembly GCA_037126225.1. Classification (NCBI taxonomy): domain Eukaryota; kingdom Viridiplantae; phylum Streptophyta; class Magnoliopsida; order Dilleniales; family Dilleniaceae; genus Dillenia; species Dillenia turbinata. Next base: position 10,723,293 of record JBAMMX010000006.1, read on the forward strand.
AAAAGGAAGAGGTGGTTCTCTCACTATGGCATGATGGCCTCAAGTTGCTGGTTGTAACGGATGGAGAGAAGGGGTGTAGATATTTTACCAAGGCCTTCAAAGGAAGTGTAAACGGGTATGCTGTTAACACAGTTGACACAACTGGAGCAGGTGATGCTTTTGTTGGATCGCTTCTCTTCTCCATTGCCAAAGACCAATCCATCGTTCAGAATGAAGCCAAATTGAGAGATGCACTCACATTTGCAAATGCATGTGGTGCAATTTCCACGACTCAGAAGGGAGCCATTCCTGCTCTTCCAACCACGGCAGATGCCGAAAATCTCATTTCCAAGTCCAAGTCCAAATAAGATATTGCAATTAACTCTCACTCTCTCTCTCTCTCTCTCTCTCTCTCTCTCTGATTCTTTTCATATCCCCCCCATTCGCACATTTCCCAACCTTCATCCTAAACTTTCTACGCACTTTCTTTTAAGGTTTTTTACTATGATTTGTTTTGGGTCCAGCCAACTGCAATAAACTTTTTAGATTCTTAGACTATGTTTTTAAAACACACTCTCTCTCTCTCTCTCTCTCTCTCTCTCTCTCTCAACACCCTCCATATGTATAGGGGTTGCCAAACAGTCTACTTAGCTGTCAAGTTGAAGCCCATGATTTATATTGATCCGCAGCTAATAAAGAACGGTGAGCCCTTGATCCAATACGAAGCATGATCAGCGGCATAAATCAGGTTCTAAAATGTGTACATAGTCTTGAATTGTCAATGAACAGAACTTCTCATGGAATGAAGCTAAAAACATGGCTCTTAACTTCGCATAAACAAATGGTAAGGGATACACACACCAAAAAGTGTGGCCTGATTGACTACTCTAATTCACCATTGTCTGTACGTACACCTAACCATGGACCAAAATTTTCAGGCAAAAACAGAAAATAAACCTATTGTTTTGAATAAAAATCTGCCATTTTCAAATTAAGTATAGTTTTTTTGTACAATGTTCTGCTTAAATTAAGCAATGCTACATTTTTCCTCTAATTTCTACTCTCTTTTTCTTGTCTCCTAGTTGAACTTGAACAAGAAGCTGTACTGTTTACATTGGGTAACTACACCAAGTCACCAAATTATCAATGTGATTTTACAATGGAAAAAAGGAGAAATTTTACACAAGTAAAAGAATCTGGCAGTGATGTTACATGCTCATTGCTCTTGATGAGACCTCTGATTGATCAAGCAACTCGCCTGCTGTTGCCTCCATATTTTCCTACCAAACATAAAATTAAAGAAAAATACATGGGTGAAAAAGATTCACAAACAAAATAACAAGTGCATTTGGCTCAGAATAGAAAAAGCACAACAAGAACTTATATTTAAACAAAGGGCGAGCATGCCAACATAGCCATTCAAAATTGGCATGTGCAGTCAAGAGGAACCATAAAGAACATACCGACGAATCCTTCAATTTGGTTTCAGCAAGGTAACGCTCGAGTGCACCATCTCCACGAAGAATCTTCCCTCCACATCCTGGGGAAGTTATTGTACCTATTGATTCCTCATCTACTACAACAGCATCTACTCTATCATTTCCTGTCTTGGTATCTGGAACCTAAGTAATTGGAGGCACAATAGTTGCTAATTTAGTATCTATAATTGCTGCATCTTAGACAAGTAATAGTTTCTACAAAAATCATCTCATGCCTTTACATACCTCATACATTGCTTCTGTTAGAGTGCTCTCTAGAATTGCCCTTAAACCCCTTGCACCAGTGTTCTTGGCCATGGCCTTTTTTGCTACAAGTCTCAGAGCCTTTTCTGTAAAATGCAATTTCACCTGAAACAGAGAAGTGTCGGTGCTTATAAATCTAAAAGAAAGTGCAGGCATGGGCAATGTGTACACAAGCACACCCACACAGAGATGGTACATTAAGAATTTGAAGGGCTTACATTGTTCATGCTAAACAGTTTCTTGTACTGCTTACCAAGAGCATTTTTTGGTTCTGTGAGGACCTAAAAAAACACATCCATCAGCTAATTTTAAGAGAGGGTGAGGAAACAATGATAGGTCTCATCAATTCCTACAGTAAATTAGCAAGGCAACCATGATAACGACATAACTATGTATCATTCAAGTGCATCACATCCAACATAGTGCTCAACATTTGTTGCCAACAACATTTCATAAATTGCTCTCAAAAACCACACCAGAGTTTTTAACACTGGACCAGCTGGTTGAACCGTGGGCTGTCAACCAACGCCTGCTATGGTCCAGAATAGTTGAAATCCCAGATATAGCCAAAAACTGCTCCCTTGCAAAAACTGATTAAAACCACAGTTGGACCGGAACCACTATATTGGTCCTGGACCAACAATCAAGATGGATGTAAGCCCATACAAAAAAAATAAAATAAAATAAAATATTGGAGTTTGAAAATAAGTAAATCAACCAAACCCAAATATTGTAATCCCACGAATCTCACTCCTCCCCTCTCTCCCCAGTCAGGCAGACAGCACATCGCCTTCTCCTTGGCACTGAGAATTGTAGTTACCTTTTCATCTCATATCAGATCTCTTCTCTCCTCGGAGCTAACCTATTCTTCCTATTCAAATATCACCTTGTTTTCTTCTCATATGTAGTCTCATTCTCTGGCGTCAGCAAAGTTGCCTAACGCAATTTCATATCAGGGTTCTCAGTTTCTGTCGTTTTCAGCCACTAGCTACCTTGGCCTTTTCTATGTACTGTATTGAATTATTGTCATGCGAATGAATGAAAGCATTTTTTAATTATTTTTGAAATCTAGATGAGTAGTTGTATAGAAATTCTACTACAGAAATTGTTGTTCTGGTCTTTTCTTTTTTTTAAAAAAAAAAAAAAAAAAAAAAAAAAAAGGAAAAAAGAAAAAAAGGGTGAAACGAAATAGGAAGGGCACTTCGCCTCTTAATTAAGCATTCAGGTTTGAGCCTCCTCGGAAACAGAAAAGACGCCATTGGGAGACCTCCACCCAAAAATGGGCCAACAACAGATCGATCCGGATTAGTTGAGACGAAACCCTAGATACCGAGTGGTGACTCAGCCAGGTACCCACAAAAAAAAAAAAAAAAAAAAAAAAAAATCCGATCAAGCATTTTATTAGTTAAATTCTTGTTGTAGTGAGACTATTCTAAAGAATTAAAATATATTAAAAGGTAATATGATGTCATTCTGACATCAGTGGTTCGACCCACAGATCAACTACAGTTGAATTGAACCGTGACCCACTCTCTTTTCCAGTTTAGTAGCAGGTCCAATTTTAAGAACTATGCCACACACCCCAAAGAAAAAAGAAACACAATGGCAGCTCTTGTGAATGGAGCAATGAAATAAAACACAGCTATATTGTGCTGAAGAAAATTACTTTACCTGTACAAGTTGGTCCTCAGTTAGGGCTGACAAACTAGCTAGAATAGGAAAGCGTCCAATAAATTCTGGAATAAGGCCATATGCAATAAGATCACCACTTTCAACCTGAAGAATCGAACGATTCAGGCCTATTGTAGCAAATTTATGAGCTCGAAAGGAATTTATACACTTATTAAGGTCTTCAGTTTTGAACTTAATATTACAGTATAAATGTTAGAAGCAATTATGAAAATAAAAGAAAAGAAACATCAGTTATATTCATAATCATCATACTATTTCTCACCGATTCCAATAATGATGATGTAACTACAGCATTACTGACTCCACCAGCTCTCATGTTAGCACGTACTGGTGCTCCAAAGCCAATTGAAGAATCCTGCCGTCTGGATCATATACGTGATGAACATTATTCTTAACAAATTGCTCAGACACCATATATAGGACAAAGAATGGAGACTAGTTGGCCAAATGAGGAGCTATTACCTCTCTGAAATCGTCTTTTCCAAATCAACAAAGGCTCCACCACATATGAAAAGGATATCTTTTGTATCAATCTGCATATCAGTTTGACGCAGAAAGGTTAGTGAAGTAAAATAGATAGCTACGTTGAGAAGTCTCTACAGATTGATAAAAGCACCTCAATTAGTTCGGTTGTCTACAGAGTAGGTAACTTGATTACTACTCCAAAACAGGTATAAAAGGACAACATCACAAGCTAAAGAGAATAAGAGCAACAAAATGACCAACATGTATCTCACTCAATCAAAACTTGGAGAATCAAACTCCCATCAGAAATACACCCACTAAAGAAATTAAAAGAGCTGCCATGCCACAGTTTACAGACCATAAACTCACAAAGTTTGGTGCATCAATAACACCGCATGAGTTGCATACAATCATTCATAAATTGATAGTAAAAAGTTTACTTGTTAACATCTGCCTCCAAAAGAAAATTGGTAATTTTACTGATGGGGAAAACTTGGTTTAATCTCCAAGAATCTACAGGGAACAATGACTTTACAATGAGAATTTAATCATTCAGTTGCTCTAATTCAACTAATCTTTAACTACAAACTATTACTGGCACCAGCCAGAATTTCTTGAGGACCTTGCCACAAAGTCTACCAATTTAAGGGACACAAAGTGCCCAGTATAAGATGCAGTTGGTTGATTCAAATTGCCGAAGGACAATTTTCAGCAGAAGCATGCACTTCCCTTTGATAACAGGGACCATAAACCTTCTCTTACAACAACTGATCTGCGTTACATCCTTATACCTATGCCTACTCTTAAATAAATCTTGAAAAGTCAACTTCTGCCAATAATCACCTTGTGTATCACATATAATGCCAATCAAAGAAATTTGTGGTCTGTGACAAGAAGCTGCCCAAATAAAACATTTAAAGGAAAAAAAGGGGTGAGAGAGAGAGAGAGAGAAAGAGACCAAAAAATGAGGATAAATCAAAATGGTGATGCGTTTCAGTGTAATATGGTAGTGAAGAAATTACTTTGTGAATCTAGGCTGAACCAATAATTCTATGAAGGAACCATGTCCATATTGGTCACATCTCTGGATACACTTTAAAGACACAAGGTACATAACATAACAGCCATGTTCAGAAATTTTAAAATCTTTTTTTTTCCCAGACCATAAATGTTTAGATACTTCAATAAATGAAAATACATGATTGGCATAATGACTTAAATGTTTTCTTGAAGAAGCAAAAGGAAGAACATTGGTAGAATTTAGTGCAAAGTTGGAAAGAATATCTTTGTGTACAAATGAGGTGAAGGCATAAGTAAGGTTCTATGAGAAGAAGAGGCCAAATGCATGTGATATTGCGTCCTGCATTTCTACTTTTTCAAAGTCCCTAGACAAGAAGGTGAGCTCAAAAATCTCCAAACTATTGGTCGGAGGGAAAACTGGACAAGGACACAAAGTTCTAACATTTTAGTTTATGTTTTATACTTATGTAAAACCGTATCATGTTTATGTATTTGTAATATGCATGTCAATGTCATGCCATGTCCCCCTTGCACATGTTTGTATACGTGTTTGTGCTTTACAGGTTCAAATTAGACCAGACTAGGAAATACTATCATCATAAATACATGCAAAATAAGACAGCAAGTCAAAAACACCAGCAACAACACTCGTCATTCTTATTTTGTAAATCAAAATCCAAAAAGAAGCCTTCCCCTGTTTTAAAAATCAAAATCTACCTAATAAACTAAAATGGACTACAGGAAATATTTAATTGACGTGTAGTCATTATCCTCTCTCTCACCATGTTTCTAACAGGCTAAACAAATTGCTTCCTCTATTTATTTCCAAGCCAAACCCAAAGAGAGATCCTAGCTTTCGCTTCCTCTCTAAGGCCCCATTTTTTCTTCTTGGCCACAACAGGTCCTTTTCGAAGCTCATCCAGTTCCTCTTCTCTATGTTCACTTATAGCATTTCCCAAATAAGATATATATATATATATATATTACATAAAATCAGTTGATCTTTTTTAAAATTTATAAAGTCCTCAATGTTATAATGATAAACCTAAAATTATTGCGATACTTAAATTATCTATTTAGTATAAATTTCAAATTATACTCAAAATTACAATATATTAATTTATTCGCAACCTGGCAACATGCATGTAGTCCCCTGTTCTGTGTCAGATTAGGCTTAGTCCTCTCTGTGATTTAAAATTACTCACTTGTCCCTCCTGTCAATTCTCTTGAGCACCTTGATTTCTTATTTTATTTTTCTTTTTTCAATCATCAATGAAACCAACAGATTTCTGGAGCCTATTTGTCTAGTCAAATTGGATGTTATTCTTTATGCTGAGAGAGAGAGAGAGGGGATGAAACTGATGTGATCAGTTTGGCGACATTGTACACTAAAGCAGCTGAACTGCATATAAGCCACATAGACCTGAACAAATTGCTATAGCCATTGATTTCCTCCTTTGCAACAAAAAGATGTTGGAAAATTGGATCTCATAGTATGCTTTATGGCTTAGAGAATAAACAAACAAATAAAAACAGACACATTCTCAGCCAAAGTGCTCAGGTCCATATATGCATAAAATCATGAGAATTTTGGTTATTAATGACAACAGCACTTAAAAAGCAAAGCCTGGTGCTAGTCAGGCAAGAATAAAGCAGTTAAAATAGGCCATGAACCATCTCTCATACACCTCCAGTTAGAACAGGAAACCCCATAGGAATGGTGATGTAAACTTTACATAAGAATGATCTAAATTAAGCTTTAATTGATGTTCTTTTACTTTCAAACATTAGAAGGGCTGCACTATTCAAATTTTTGTTCTTTTATGTGTGCTACAAGTGTTTTGTTTCTGTTCCACTTCCATGTTTTCTTTGAAATTCAAAATATGATACTCTACAATTCTCTAGATCAAACTCCAGAGAAAGACATTCAACTGAATATTTCAGCGCAAGAAAAATACTTAAGCATGTTGTAGTTGGCCCCAAGCATCCCTTCAGGTCTTCCTATATAGAATATTGGGCCAATACTTAAGGATTTGTAAAGGTATTACGCCTTCTTTATTCGACAAGCGTCACCTAAAATAGGACCCTGCTGGTGGTATGCTCAGTGTTTTTATTTGACCACTGCACTGCCAAATGCACTTTTCCTGGTTAGAAATTATTATTTGAGACTGACAATCATATTCCACTTGTACAACTCCAGGGACCATGCTGTCACACCATGTTTCATAACTTTTTTCATTCTAGACCCCCTTTAATACAAGCAAGGGGAGGCCCCCCCTCCGCCATGCCGGGGGGGATTTTTTAGGGAAAAAATTGTGTAAAATTTTAAAAATTATGACCAGAATGTTGTTTGCCCCATTAAAAATTAAAACCCCCCGTCCTTGAATCCATATCTCTTAATGGATGTTGTATTCTCCCCCTCCCCCAAAATATAAATTTCTGGCTTTGCCCTCGCCTACAAACCATTCCCATCAACACTAGGACCTCTTTCTTGCCAGAAGATGACAATCTGTTCTGAAATTACCCCATCATTTTACCAACTGCAAATATCCATCCTTATTTAATTCTTCAGTAATTTCATCAAATAAGTCATCCTTCGTGGTCCAAACTTTCCAAATACTCAACAGACTAAGGGGACTTTTATGATTCACCGAGGCACCCCTATCATAATTCTGGAAGAAACCATGAAAACTTCTAAAAATTTCATACATTAGCAGGATTAAAAAGTGGTAGTTGCTAGCATCTAGACTCTACCAGCTACATAGGACAAAGCCAATGATTGGAAAAAGCAAAGAAAATAAAAATAACAGAAGGGCATTATGCCTTAAACCCATTCAAGAAAGACATCAAAACAGAACGTAAAGATAGTTATTTCAACAAAATGATGATGGAGAAAAACCCTCAACAATGAAAACTCATCATCATTTTACAGAACTTAGCACGATGAAGTACAAAATATATATCCCCAGAATGGCCAAACTTTACACAAACAGACATATTAATGATTAAAATCAGGCTATGGATGCCTTCTAAACTTTCCATACCTGAATATTATCACCACGAGGATGCTTTCTTGCCCCTTTCTCTGGAACATTGACTACCTAGAAAAAGAAAGTGGTTACAGGTTTCAGGTAAGCAAGGCATGGTGGTGCTTATATCATTAAGCTTTCTTACACAGTATGTGTAGCAGGCAGCATGAAGTCAGAAACAAGCAAATACTAAAAATTGGAGAGTTTGGCGCATAGAATATCAGATGGTGCAAATAGCTAGAGGATAAAATCAGAGAAGAGGACCATGACAATGTTGATGACTTACAGGCATGAGTACCAATGAACTGATAATTCTACAAAATTTTTCTATAAAAAAATAAATAATAACAATCCTTCAAAATTTCCATGAAACCAGAAAGAATGGACACAATACACCAAATGCTTTTAGCTGAATGGCTTCCCAGTTAAACAATTATTCACACATTCTCACATTAAATGCTCTTCCATGTGTAACTCAAACAACCTTTCACAGATTTCCCATGACTTTTAACAATCACAACTTTATTTTCCTCATTGGGAAAAGAATAAAGGAGTACAGGAGAATAAAATGAAAGGTTTTCTTAAGACATTTCTAATAAGTATGGAATGTCCAAAATTGAATCCATATACGGATCCTTTGCGAATTGGATAAATTACTCACCACAATGATACTGATCGGATACATACACAATATTATTTGTGCAAACACTATGTAACTATTATTCACTAACAGTAAATATAATTCTTACCAGCTCATTGATGACGTAATATGTTGATGAGGCAAGCACAATAGTTTTACTTGTTATATCTCATTAACACTCACTTCTTAAAATATTTAAATTGCATATTTGTGAAGTCAGATTAATTTGAAAAATAAAATAAAATTATAAATTTTGTCATTGTAAATATATTAAAATATTATTTTAAAGTAGTACACTTGTCAAATTCTACCATATGCTTTCACATATATATATATATATATATATATATATTTTCCCATCATTGTACCCAATTGGTGTTGTGTGTATGCCCAATGTAATAAGTATCTGAGCTTGTTTCAATAAGTGTATGTGCTTTTTCCTTATTTTTCACATATCTCTTTAACATTTTTCAATTATATGTACTTTTTTAGTTTGCAATCTCTAATTCAACTTATTCTGCAAATCCATCGTGTGTGTGTGTGTGTGTGTGTGTGTGTGTGTGTGTGGATGCTAGTAATAATTGTAATAAGTTGAAAATGAAGGCCTATAATCCCCGGTGCATTGCCAAAATTGGATCTCTAGGTAGCACGACTACTTCAAAATGGAAGTCATACCCTAATTGGATGCGTTACAGATACAAGATACCATAATGAAAAATGTCAGACACTTCACATGGTGTATCTGTCTTTTATTATTTTTTCAAATACTTGGTAGATACTTCATGTGAACTTTTCGTGACAATAATATTCACTATTCGTACTTATAATTTTTTCATTGATCATAAAATATGTGAATAAAAAACCAAAATTGTTACACCTAGTTGTCATATATCATTAGCACTGACTTTTAAATATTTAAATTAATAATTTGCTGAACTATATTTATATACAATAACAACAAACTGAGCCTTAATCTCAAATAACTAAATCTATATATAAATAAAAATTACATACAATAGCAAAGTATAGTCTATATAATATCATTGTATTATTTCAATGTCATGTTCCTGTATCCTAATTTTGGAATATTTATTATATCCCAGCATCCATGTCATGCCATATACAATTCCCATGTCCGCATCTGTATTTTTTAGAAGAGAACCAACTTTTTCCTGGTGAACATGACTTTTCTGGCCTAATCCTTCTGCTGTCTATGTCCAAATGATATCCACCTTTCTCCTCCATACATAAAATGAAGTAATCTACCAAATTGAGACCGTTGTCACCTCAGAAGGTCCTCAAGTTCATGCCAAAGTTTCTCCTCCTCAATGTTAAACTTATGATAAATAAATACACTCTCTTCTTTGCTGTTGTACAAGCAATAACCCCGAGTTCCACACATCATGGTCAACCAAACTACAAGATATGAGAGACTATGTTTTAAAGAATTTGCAGTCTTCCAAGAAAAATACCTAGAAGGACCAGGAAACATAACAATATGTTTAAAAACTACAATATTTAAAAAATCTATATTTTTGAACTTATGAACGATTTCACAGAGATCAGGTTGAAAGTGCTTGCTGAAACTCTTACTAAAAGTTCTGACAGCAAGCCACTAAATGAACAATGGCCAGAGCTTCCTTCATTTCCCCTCTGGACTGGTTCTGTTACACTGTTATATTCTTCCAGCAACTTTACTAATCATGCATATTTGACCTGTTCAACAAGTTTTTTGTTCAGCACCAACTTTCATGAAGGAGCTATTTTCTTATTTAGACATGTTTGCTCCATTCCACAAGGATTTTCCTGGGTTCTATTTAAGGATCATGTTGTGTTCTTCAAAATCCAATTGTGAAGTTCTTTTCATGAAGCTCTAATCTCAAATATATATATATATATATATATATATATATATATATATAAATAAATAAATAAAAAATTGATAGGAAAAAGAATTTTATTAGATTGAAAAGAGCATATACATGTCTCAAAAGATAAGGAATCCGCAGAGACCAAAAAAAAAAAAACAAAAAGAAAACAAAAAACAAAAAACACAACAAACAAAAAACAAAAATCAAAAATCAAAAAACAAAGAACAAAACAAAACAAAAAAAACCATAACAAAAACAAAGACAAAGACAAAGACAGACAAAAAACAAAAAACAAAGACAAAAAACAAAAACAAAAATGAAAATGAAAACAAAAACAAAAATGAAAACAAAGAAAACCAACTAAAGGACAGCCATCCAAATCTTCAAGACCTCTAGAGTATAAGTCATGTTGAAATATTCGAAGTTAATTAATATCTAAGGTTTTAGAATGGTTTCAATTATTAGTTTGACTACAGTCCTTATTCAGTTAGGGTTTTGGCCTATACACTAGGCCTTATTGCTAAACCTACTTTTGATTATTGAATGATTATGCATTATTGATCTTTCTTACCTCTTATTTCATTAATACCTCATGCCTTTGTTCTCTTCTTCCTCTACTTCTATCTTCTTTATTCTCCTATTCTACATTAATAAGATCTACAGACTGAGATGCATGAATCAAATAGAAGCATAGAATATGATCTTAACCCAATGGATAGAGAAACCAATAGTCTAGTACTAGGCAGCATTTCACTCTCTCCAAATACGAAGAATAGATACCAGAGCAATTTTCCAAGATCAAGAAGCATATTTTCATAATTCAAAACCTCTAAAATTTAAGCAAATCAGAGAAACACCCACTGATTATCACATATTGCAAAGAGGCGATTTCCGATCCCCCAATCCATAGTGCAATATAAAAACAAGTGACCTCTTGTTTCAAAATCTTTCCCTATGCAAAACACGTATATACTGTGACATTTTTGTAACAAATTATTTGTACTAATCTTGTTTAACTTTGGTCTCAAAAATTCCAATCTAGGTTCCCCACAATCAACTCTTTTAGAAGCTAAAACAGGAAATTAATGATCAAATACACTTAAAGGAAAGAAGAGGCGATCTAGAAAATATATGTACAGAAGCTCTCAAGGTCTTTTGAATGAAGTATAACAAAGATACTCCCAAAGAATTTTAGTAAGAGAAAAGGTTATCCAAGAAGAGTGATATATAAATGAATTAACTATTGCCATACAAAGCTACATAACCATTTACTCACAGTTCCTTCAAGCATTTTCAGTAAAGCCTGCTGAACACCTTCACCAGAAACATCCCTGCTAATGTTTAAGCTCTCAGCCTGCAAAAGAACACAAAAAGGTTAGATAATTTCCTCACTTTGGTGCCTTAAATCAAACATATGAATCCTCAGCTAAATTATAGAACCTTCTTGGTGATTTTATCAACTTCATCTATATAGACCATTCCCTGTTGAGCTGCTTGTACATTAAACTCTGCAACCTATGTGGAGAAATTAAAGGCATAATTATAGAAATTTTGCCAGTGAGGAGACAATTATAGGGAATGACTATGAAGGGCAATAAGAAACTAACCATCACAAAGAATTAAAGAAACAAGATTGTAGATAAGAAAAACTAGAACAAATCTTTTGGAATATCTTGAATTACCAAATATTCTCGAACATTTCTTTGAACTGTAGCTAATGTGCAAGAGAAGAATTACAAGATCATGAGACAATGTTAGTGTCACATGAATAGAAATCCATGATCAGTGGAAAAAATCTTTTCTCATTTTTCACCAAATTGGCACTCTCAAATTTCAAATCCCAACATTGTGCCGTCAGCACACATCAACACATCAAGGAATAATAACTACAGCTCCCAAGCACACCGCAACCCCCCCAGGGGGGGGGATAGTGTCTAGAAGTATATGATGTGTTAATTATGTGAAGACTTCATCATATAAGTTTACATAAATCGTTCATAAACTCTACTGTCTAAACTAAACCACAGGTGTAAATTTCATTTGCAGTTGCAATCAAAGTTGTGCCCACAATCATAGTGATGTAAAGCATAATATCTGGAACACAATTAAAATCAGGCCTCGAACTACACTAATATTGAAATTTTCATGGTTGTTACACCTTAATACAGTGAAATAAATAACCACAGCCACATCAACATATACATGTATGAATATGTGAACACTTCAATTCAATATATAAATTCATATAAATCCTTCATGAACTCAAGCATCTAAACTAAAACGCAAATTTAAATCACATTTGCAGTAAAGTTGTGCCCACAATCAATAACAATGCAAAGTTTTACAAATGGCACATAATTAAAATCAGGCTTCAAACACTGAAAAGTTTCATGGCTGTCACATCACCATATCGGAAAAAGTCACCACGACACCAACGAAAGATGTGCTCATTTCCATGCTCGCATAAAGAGTTGCGTCAACCCACAATACCAACAGAAATATTACAACTATAAATTAATATGTGAAAGATGATCCTTGCAAAGAAATCCAATGCCACGCAACATCCTAAAAACGAAGATATCCACCTATCTCATCCAGTAGCTCTTCTACACAAAAGCTATGAGAACAGTGATATGATATGAGAACATGAAATTTTTTATAAGTATGAGAGCTGGACATGGCCACAGTTCCAAAACCACCGGTTCCCAATTCTAGATTTAGAGGAACTGACCGCCGGTTCTGGTCCAGGTCCCCAAAAATTCAAAAAAAAAATGAGGGCTAGAATTCTACATTGTTTCTAAGAATTGACCTTCATAAGTATTCCCAGGAAGATGAGGTGTAAAAGAATCAAAATCTACGCAGTTCATTCAATGTACCTAAATCTCTCGATTGTTTTTGCAATTTTTGTAAGTATTGCACACTTTTACTTAAAGACTTACCTATGCCAACTGGCGTGGTAGATTGAAAAGTTGAAATATAGCACAATTCTCAGTATCTACTAGATAATTTTAATATTTTATTTCAAACATTATAAGTCATAAATATTTAATTTTTAATTATAAAAAAAAAAAAAAAAGAAATATCGATTTGGACCACCAGTTCTCAATTTGTCAAAATAAGGAACCAAAACCATGAATTGGTCCACGGTTCGGTCCAATCCGATTCCACAGTTTGGTTCGATCCGTGGGCATGTCCACTGAGAGCTGTTACCTAATATTCTGCTATTAAGCAAAAAAATGTAACAATTTCATTGCATATACACTCTAGAAAGCACATAGAAGAAAGACATCAAAGATTATGGATTAGCTAGATTCCATTATGCTATTCAAAAAGTTAGAGAAAAATCTAGACTCTACTGGATGGCATTCAAGAGTCACATCATGAAAGTATATCAAGATTCTATAAAACTTCAAATCAGTAACTTATTTTGACCTTTCATCAAACACGCCTAAATGACTTTCAGTAAATCAATTCGTCCAATACCATTTCTTATTTTACTTCCAAATTGTATGATGTTGTGCCCGCATCAAATTTAGTCACGTGTCCAACACCAAGTTAAAGAACATTCAATAATATCCATCCTTTGGCATTTTCTTCATCAAGGAAAAGAAATCCCATGTGTGATGGTTAAACTTGATAATAGAAACCCACCTAACAGCAAATTGAGAATCCAGACTTGCACCAACACCAACAATTCTTTGATACATAGATGTTAATATAACCATTCTTCTTTAGTATGTGTAAACAATCTAAAGATCATGGGATCCATGTACCCTCTAGCACCAAATATGCTTACTTCCTGCTTTTCACACGAAGGATATATATAACTTTTGTGCATTGCATAATTACTTAAATACCTTAGGCAATATCACTCTTCCAACAAGACATGGTAACTGTGCTATTTATGAAGCAAAATAACTTCCAAATGTATATCAGCAATGAATACAATAAGATATGCATGTCTGTTTTTTATTTCTGATAGAAAGTAAAGTTGTGTCCAATAAAAGATGCATCCACTTGTTCTAATGAAAAAACAGAGAAATAAGACAAGACATGGGAATAAGACATATGCATGAAAAATCTCAAAGGAGAACTTGTTACTCATATCTCATCATCACTGAAATAAGAAGTCAAGGAGCTGAAAATTGTCATGTGATCTTATACATATTAAAAAACAGTGATAGAATAAGACAAGGTGCTTCAGAACATGCTAAGAGCAAATCATACCGTAAGCAGCTTGTACAATATTGACTCAACATCTTCTCCAACATAGCCAGCCTACAGAAGAAGAAAAAATATAAAGAAAATGTATTTAAATCTTTACTTGGGACAATGACTTAGCACATATAGGAGGTTTTATCACAACATGGCAACCATCACATATCAAAATAATGTAGACAGAGGAATGTGGAGTGACAATCTGCCCCAATTGTAATTAAATGTTTGAGGTTGATCTACTAGAAAGATAAAATGAATGCTATTGCACCTCCCATCTCTTTTATTCTTGATATCATGTGAGATAATTTTCTAAGCTCACAAGTTTTGACATATACCTTCCAACTATTCTACTGCAAAGAACCATCTTAAAAGTAATGACTTTTATCCTTCCCAAGATGTAAGACTAAAGTCCAAGAGCCAAGTCAATCAACAGATTCATCAACAAAAAATCCTTGAAACTAATTTCTAGCAGAAAAGATGCTCCATTGAAAAAGTAAATTCATCAAGAAACAAAGGAATTAAATAATATATTAGGTCCTTCAGACTTTGAAATGACATAAAAAAAACTGCCAAGAAGGAAACTACATAACAAATTGTAGTCATTTTGACATGGCATAAAAATTCAACAATAAGGCAACAATCTCTCACTTCCATTCTTACTCCCACTTCCAGTAATATTGAACATAAAGCAATCAGCTAATATCTTATCAAGAAAACTTGACATTGGAATTCCACAATTAACTCAAATTTGAGTAAAAAGCAAGAATATTAACAGCCTTCAACAAAGGGAAAATACTGGAAAGAGAAACTTTTGAACTGTATGAATCCCGGTATGAGCATGATGAGAAAGGAGGAAACAGAAAAGCAAAATTTTTGTCGATTAAGGTATTGGAAGAAACCAAGAAAGTTAACAACAGACTTGCCTGCGTTAAGGTTGTTGCATCAGCTATGACAAAAGGTACATTCACAAAACGTGCTAGTGTCTTTGCAAGCAATGTCTTTCCTGTTTTTAGAACATCCAAGTTAAGTTGGCTCTGTAAAATCATCAGCTCCACTCTCTCAAACAACATCAATGAATTGATAGACACCAACTAATTACTAGGAAGCCACTTGATTTAATGCAATCCACATCAGAACCAGATAATCTAGAATCACGGAAGCCGTACCAGAGCCAGTTGGGCCCATCAAAAGAACATTGCTCTTTTCAAGCTCCACTCCATCATCATTTTCCACCTCTGAAGCTTCTGGTTCTGCTCCTGACCTAGGATCCATACCAATCAGTTTAGTGTTGTCAAAAGGAATCAACTAAACATGGAAATAAGATCCATAATCATACCCAAGGAACTTTTAATAGCTGGCAAATGAATTGCAATTATCACAACAATGAAACACTTCAAAGACAGGAAAACCATTCAAAACTAACCCTTTTAGCAAGGCATGATAAATCCTTTTATAGTGGTTATAGACGGCTACGGAAAGGACCTGTAAGTAACCATGAAATCAACCACAAAGAAATAAGTTTGGAAGGACTTCTAATACAAACAAGAAACAACAAAACTGATAAACACAATTAAAATAGCCAGTAAAAAGAACAAAAGATTAGAAGAAATAAGCAAGACTCGGTCCTGTCTCCACCAAAGACCGGCAGATGGAACTGGTAGAGAGAAAACATCATCCAACTCAAAATGCAAAGCAATTCGTCATATCCCAGAAGAAGCGCCATATTTTGCTGAAAATTTAAACTCAAATTGTGTACTTTTACCGTAATGGCATAAACCATCTAAGAAAGGAAGAAAAGGCACGCTTATTGGAGTTCATAAACCACAATGATCTCTAATATGCATGTAGAGAAATGAATCAGATATAGAAATACTTAATCTCATCCAGTAATGCCCACATTAAGATCGCCAATGCATCATATTTTCTCCATAATTAAATCACCTCAAAAACAGAATTAGAACAAAAACCACACCTTTTTAGTTCTTTCCTGCCCAATGACAAACTTATCCAGCCCCTTACATATCTCCTTGGGCGTGGGCAAATCTTTCCTAAAATTCGACCCTCCCCATCCATTATTCTCCCCAAAAGACCCACCTCCACCACCATTGCCGCCGCCGCCGCCACCACCATTACCGCCGCCGCCACCACCATTACCGCCGCCGCCGCCGCTACCGCCAGGCCCCGATGCCCGAATAACATTAACACCAGGTGCAAATGGCGGTCCAGGCGGCCGATGCACTGCAAGCACGTTCCCTGAGGGCGGGGAAGGGGGCGGAATCCCTGTAGGATTTGGCCAATTCTCCGGCGGGTCAACCCCGTAGGTCTTCGAGGTCTCCCAGAAGGTGGCACGCAATCGATTCGTGTAACTCTGTTCATCCTCCTTGGGTCTTTTTTCCAAATCTCTAGGTCTACTAACCCTACCAATCTCCACAAAACTGCCCTGCAATGGGGCAATCACATGAGGCATAAAGTAATAAGCGGTTTTACAACTAGGGCACAAACTGACAGCCTGATAATTGCCGACGGATTTGCCATTATTGGCCGTAGTAGTAGCAGAGGAAGAGGAAGAATTGGGAATAGGAAGATGATGATTGGAGAAAAAGAGGTCCATGTTTCTGGAACAACGAGGGCAATTGGCATCTGCCCTAATTCGGCGAGTCTGGAAATCATCGGAGCCTCCATGGTCCCATTTATACCTCTCCTGAACCCCAATCAATGGGTCCCGACGCCGATGGGATGCGACGTGAAGATGACTGAGCTGAGTTAACAGGGGGCGGCGAGCGAGCGTTCTGGACGCCATTTCTCTTACAAGCCTCTTCCATCTCAGAGATCCAGACATCAGGCTTCTTTGTAACACTGCACGGTTTTAGAGAAAGAACTGAGTTTGGAGAGAGTTCTGGTACCGTGCTATAAGTATTTATGTGTTCGTGTATTATAATATATAAACGACTGTGTTTGCATGCCTTGGATTTGGGGATTGAATGTATTTATTTATTTATTTATTTATTTATTTATTTATACAAAGAGGTGGAGTTGGAAAGAAGAGAGAAGAGAAAAGACAGAATAGAGAAGAGTGAACAGTGAAAAGAAGAAAAAACAGATGGGGGAGAGAGATTGAACAAGAAGATGAAGCTGACAGCGTTTTTCTTTTTCGAACGAAAAAAGAGCGTCAAGTTCGGAATTCATCCGAAATTAAAAAAAAAAAAAAAAAAAAAACTCTTAAAACAATCTTCCTAAAATACATATTCAAAAAATAATTTCCTAAAAAATATATTCAAAAAATAATTTAAGTTATTCAAATTTTAAAAATTCAACCAATACTGTTATAAATTAGTCAAATTTTTTAAACTGAACCAATACTATTCTATTCATACATTGATCGAGTTTTTAAAACTCGATCAATACTCTTTATATAGAAGTTAATCGAGTTTTAAATATTCGATTAACTGTAAATAGTATATGAATAGAATTGATTTAATTTTTAAAACTCGATCAATCTATAAACAATATTGATCGAATTTTCAAAACTCGAATAATTTAGATTAGAAATCAAATTTTATTTTAAGATTTTTAAAATTTTTTTTTTATTTTTTAGATCAGTTTTTTAAAAAAAAAAAAAAAAAAAACGACGAGAGAGTGAGAAGAGAGTGTGTGAAAGGTAAGCATCACTCTTTTAACTCTCAACCGAAGCTAAATTCCCCCCTTACCTAACCCATTTTTCTTTCTTTTTTAACTCCATATGACCGTATCACTCTCTCAATCTGTGGGGGCGGTAAAAGTAAGAGGCTTCTGTACTTTTGTTGTGATCCTCTGCTGCTGATGTAGTCTATGAACACGCCACGTGTACAAAATGGGAATAAATCCAGGTAATAGATATTATGCGGCTGTTTCATTCATTCTCCCCCCCCCCCCTTCTTCCATGCACAAATTCAAAAACAATGCTCACAGACTCACCCCAGTGAAAGACTTTTTTGCCCCCAGGCTATGCCTGAAGTTTAAATTTCACCATCCCATTCACTCCCAAACAATAAATTTGCGAGAGAGAGAGAGAGAGAGAGAGATTCATCGAGCATGAGTCAATTTTAATCTAGCCCCTCAAAGAGATATGTACAAATCAAAATTGGAGGTTTGCAAATCAAAGACCACAACAGCTCAAGAATGCTCCATAAATTTCAAACTTTACACGGAGAAAATGGTTAAAATGATTGAGTGGTCAGAGAAAAGAGTTGATTTTTGGTGTTTTCTCCAGGTGAATAAGAACCATCTACCTAAATTGGGGCTTAACATACCTATATGTAGTGTCCACTCTGCAATAGCTCTTCTGAGACAATCCTCCACCTGGTTCGAGACCATTCCCTAACTAACACACTTTGACTCCCCATCTTTAACCTGAACACCCCTCAAATTTTCTTCACCCTTTACCTCAAAAAATTGGTCGTCCTCCGTGTCTACCACTGTCCCTCCTTTTCTTTACACCTTGCTCATCGCTCCTCCTCCATATATTATCCGTTTCACTCCTTCTTGACCATTAGAAAAGATGAGTGTTTGAATCATCAGCCTTCCCCTCAAGTTTATCCATTTCAGTGATGGGATGGTCTAGAGGAAATTAGTTTGCTCTCCTTGCTAATGCTTGTCACACTATATCCTCATCAAAAACTTATCCTTTTCCAAATAAACCCTCCATATCCAAACTTCTTTGCACTCAATACTCATGGGTATTCCTTTAGAAACTTAGATCCGACTGGTGCTTGTGGTCTCATCCGAGATGACAAAGGACTTGATTTGAAGATTTTGGTTGGGCCTCTCCTATTTCTACAGAGCTGTGAGCCCTAAGGCATGGATAAAACTCTAGCTATGAATCTGGGAACTAAAAATATGGTTGTGCAATTAGATTCCAGGGTGGCCATACATTTGATTTATTGGTAAAATATGCCATGAGGGGTTTTTTACTATAAGTGATTTAAAATTTACTTAAATTTTCAATTTAGAATAATGGTTGGTTAACCCATTATCCCCACGACTGCCAACAACTCCCAAAAGATCTCTCTCCCTCTTTTACAACACTTTGTATTAACAATTGAATTTAGAGTTTTGAACGAATTATTCTCTCTGTACATTATTGAGAAAGAGAGATTGAGAGAGATACATACATTCTGATAAATCATTGAAAAATTGAGAAAGTTTTAACTAGAAAATTTTCTCCAATTATTTAGATCATCGGATTTAAGATTGAGATGTCATAACATTATGGTGGCGATTCATCTTATGTGATCATTATTCCGACCGTGCGATTTGTTCAAGTGATCTCACGGTTCACAATTTTTTGTAGACATAACAATCTCTAAAATTCTAATCCTTTTTTTTATGAAACATTTATTTTTCTACACTTTCATAATATAAAATAAATATAATATTGGTATAAAAATATGTTTAGCTTTATTTATAAATTTTTCAGAATTTTTTGGGATAAAAAAATACGTAGGGTAAAATTTAAAATCCGAATCACGATTAAGTTTCGTGAATTTGATAATATAATGACCCATGACCCAAAGAACGAATATAATTTTTGTTAAATTTTCAAAACATGTTTAGGCCATGAACTGTCCGGTCAAGATTTTCGGCCATACCACCACAAAACCTTAGATTTGTCAAATTAGAGAACAAATTGATCTATATAAAAAGGTTTATACATATTCCTATATTCTGATCTACATATTTGATGCATTAATTGTGAGTTTTAGTCACCAGAAAGGCATTTTCTTTGCTAGCCATGAAGGGCCGCGATGAAGGGTGCTTGAATCACCATGACTAGGGCTTAAATCTTTCAAAAATCTAGTTTAGAATCAATAGAGGATATCCAATTGCTATTTCTAATCGAAATCAGCATAAAAAAGTGGTCGGAAATGAGTTCTGATAGTCAGGTCGTGGATACCTGGTTGTAGAGAGTTAGGCGAAGAAGACCTGACCCAACCAAGACCCACGGGCACATGCACGTCACACATGCTGAGGCACGTCATGGGTGGGGTGTGGGCACGTGTACATCACACTTTGTTGAGTTGCATGACGGGTCAGGTCCATGTCGAATCTGATCCAAACCACATTCTGACGCACGTGTGCAAGCACGTGACTGAGCGCCGCACGTCTGGCGCATGCATCAGCATGCTGTCTGCACATCCAGCCGCATGGCAGCATCGTCGCTGGCACGTGGCAGTGTGTGGGACTTCAAGCAGCTTGTAAGGTTCAGACTGTTCCGGATTGGATTTTTTTACTTTTTTAAGGGTCTCTGTCATTAATTGTGATTTTTTATGAATTTTTGTGTACCAAATTCAAGTATAGGTGATAAGATGTAAACTCGGGTTGTGGTGGATGAGTCCATTGATTCATTCGTTCATTTTGAAGTTTTCATTTGAACTATTTTGTATTGTTGGTTCCTATGTAACCAAGAAGAAATGTTGAATTGGTCTTGCTTCAAGTTTTAGATTTTATTCCACTTAAAATCTCAATTAAATTTATAACCAAACTATATGAATTATGCGAATGTAAATGCAGAAATTAAATAGTATGGATAGAAAGATCAAACCCAATTTATAGTGGTTCGGTCTTGTACCTATGTCCACTCTTCCAGTTCAGTAAGTCGGGGTCTAGTGATAATTAATTTCTATTATTCCACGAGAGTTATAAATTTGAGTATAGCTATTTGTTGATAATCTACACGTCCAACCTTAAGGATGACTTAGTTCAATAAGACTTAATTTTAACTCTCACCCAACTAGCCTATCCTCACAATCAAGTGTTCCCACACTCTCCCCAAACTTGTAAGACTATACAATAGCTAAATAACAAGTTACAGTGGTTGAAAAATACAACAGACAACAAAATAACTAATCAATTTCATAAGAATGAAGTGATCGTATAGGTGTTCTTGAGTTTAGTTTTCTCTTAATTCAAAACTCGAATAATCTCTGTAAATATTTCTGAATATAGTCTGAGTGTTGTAATTTGAAACCCACTTCAAGCTCTTATCAAAATTTGTTTGCTTCGTGGTCATTTAAAGACCAATTTCCCTTTCAAACGCAGCCTATTGCAGAGTTAAAGCATGTTCAGATCCGATTTTCAAGCCTTTAAATCTTCTTCCAAAATCCCATTTTTATTTCTATAAAAGTTTAAATTCATAGTCCAATCTTGAAATTCAAAAAAGATGAGTGTTGAAACTTCTCCTGAGCACCAGCCTTCACTTCCAGAAAAATGGTCTTCAGTTTTTGAACTCTGATTTTATCTCATGTAACTTTTTGAATTTGAAATCACCCTCTCTTTCAATTCTTAAGTCATTCATTTGAAAATGTGTTGTTTAAGTATAGCTTCTAATCTACACTAAAAATGTTGAACTGAGTCTTGAGAATAGATTTAGAATATAGCAAATTACAGTTTCTGATGTACTATGAAACTTCTGTTCTTTGCAACATCTTCTACTCATAGAATCACAACTTTTATAATCTCTGCTTTTATGACTTAAAATTCTGTAAAATTAACTTATAAACGTTGTACACTTGATAAAAAGATTAATACCATATATAAAGTTTTGTTATCATCAAAACATAAGGGGTCAACAACAATTTTCTTAGCATTTGTTGATTCAGAGGGTACACAAAATATGTAAATAAGAATTAATAAGTTACTAATAGAGACTATAACTGCATTAAAAACTGTTGTACTAGATCTTTGTAAGGGGAGATAAACTAAATCGTGACAATTACGACATTTGGCGTCGAAAGATTCAGTTTGTCCTTGAGAAGTAAGATCTTTCTAAGATTCTAAGACACGATATGGTGAACCCCGGAGAGGGTACCACACCTCAGGCTAGGTAGGATCAGGAAGCCCATCATGCATGGAAAAAGAAAGATAGCCATGCTAGGGGAGTCCTAATTAGTAGTATGACAATAACATTATTCTAGTCTATGAGCGGTATCCTATAACTATGTTGATTTGGCTCGCTAGAGCATTATAGTATTCTCTTAACTCTTAAGGTGAGAATACTAACTTGTAAGTTTATCACTTATAAGAAAAGGGACAATCATATGATGAAGCAATATTTGATACAAATTTTGAGTATGATTGTTGAGCTAAAAAACGTGGGTGAGCCCATTTCGGATGAGTTTCAAGTACTGAGTGTAATCCAATCATTACATGATTCATGGGAAGCCATGAAAATCTACCTCATGCATAACGAGAGTATTCATACTTTTGCTGATGTAAGCAAACATTGTGAACTCGAAAAGGAGCGTTTGAAGGCGGGTAGGTCACACTTAGGTTATACTTATATAGCGGAGTCGAGCAAGTACTCCCATGGTACCAAACGTAAATGACAAAAGTGTGAGAAGAAGACCTAAGGTCTATACAAAAAGAAGCCATCTGAGAAATCTGACAAAAAGTACAAAAGCGCAGGAATAATGAGTTTGATAAGGTCAAAGTGAAGTGTTATATATATGACAAATTTGATAAAGAGCGAAAAGTATATCCTTCTTCTTTATATTGTTTGAGTTATGTCTCTTCTACTATAATATTCACTAATTCTTCTCTTTTGTGAATTGTAAACTCAAGAGTCACCGACCATATAACTCAAAACATGAGCATGTACGTGAAGTTCCACCGAATGAGTCCTCAGGCTATGAGGATTTACATAAGGAATGAAGCATTTGTCGTTGTAAGAGGAATTGACACTTGTAAGTTGGAGCTGCGAAGTGGCCAATCTCTATATCTACATGATATATTTTATATTCTGGATATTCGATGAAACATTATTTCTGTATTTTGTTTAAATCGTTTGGGATATGCTCTCTCTTTTGAAAACTTTTCTATTTCTATTTACTACGACAGTTCTTTGATTTATTCTGATTTTGTTCATGATAGACTATATGCACAGGATGTTACGTTTAATGGTAATTCTTGTTTTTCTTTTATTGTCTTAATATCTGATTGTGTTGATAATGATGTGAATCTATGACATAGTAGACTTGGATAGATAGGGTAAGAAAGGATGAATCGGTTAACTGCGAGTGATCTATTGGGTCTGCTAATCAGGGTTGAGTTGCCCTTATGTGAATTTTGCCTAGTTTGCAAAGTTACAAGAAAACCATTTAGCAAAACAATAAGAGCTGGGACTTCATTGCAATTGGTACATTCCGATATCTATAGCTCTATGAACATGAGAACTCAAAATATAATTTTGCATTTTATAACATTTAATATAATTACATGTATTTCAGTTACGTCTATCTGATCTCGCACAAATCTGAGACATTGGAATGTTTCAAGAAATTTATTAACGAGGTTGAAAATTAGATAGACTTGAAAGTAAAAACTCTTAGAACAAATCGGAGGTGGAAGTATTTGTCTAAACAATTCAAAGAGCTCTGCTTCAAGAAAGACATTACGAGATAACTGACTATTTCTGTTACTTCTTAGCATAATGGAATAACTGAGAGAAGGAATAGAAATTTGTTGGAGAAGGTGAGGTCAATGATGGTATATGCTAATTTGGCCATCTCTCATTAAGGGGATGCTTTATCGGCTATTGTCTAAGTCCTTAACCGAGTCCCATCAAAATCCATAGTCAGTACCCATATGAGTTTTGGATAGGGAGGCAGCTTGACCTTAGTCACTTGAGAACATGGGATATTCCGCATATGTTTATGATTCCTCACATCCGCATGACAAGTTAGGCATGCGAGAAAAGAAATGTACTTTGTAAGATACTCAGAATACTCTAAGGGATACGTATTCTTAGATGAGCATACAAACGGTAGTGTCACTGAAATTGAGTCTCGTGATACTATGTTCCTAGAAAATGATTTCCCTAAAAGAGATGAAATTGATTGGGACTTTAACTTTTTATGAGATGGATGAGCCTAGTGGCTTAGTTGAGTCTAGCAGTAGGATCTAAGAACCCATTATGGATATTGGTCCTAGTGAGAGTGATTCATCCAGAGGTGAAGAGATTCCCCCTCCTCATAAGAGCAATCGAGAACATGTACCAAAACGTTGTTTGTTAATTGAGGGTGAGACTCTTATTGTGACTCCTGAGGATGATAAGGAGTTCGAAATGATTCAGAAGGCTCTTGAGGGTCTTATAAAGGACAATTAGTTGAAGGCCATGGAAGAAGAGATGGATCTATGAAAATCAATGGGGTCTGGGACCTATTGATTTGCCTGAGGGGAGAAAAGTCATTGGGAACAAGTGGGTTCTCAAAATCAAGAGAAAGACTGACGGATCGGTGAAGAGGTATATGACTCGTTTGGTAGCCAAGGATTACACTTAGACTAAGGGTGTAGACTACGATGAGACTTTCTCCCTAGTAGTCAAATTTATCTTGTTTCGTTTACTTTTAGTGATTGTCGTGAACATGAATCTAGAGTTGTATCAAATGGATATTAAGACTGCCTTCCTGAATGAAAGTTTGGATAAGGAGATCTATATGGAGTAATCATCTGACTTTATTCCTGTAACTCAGGAGGTTAAGGTTTGTCGATTTTGGAAATCGATATAGGGCCTTAAGCAATCATTCAGACAATGGTACCCGAGATTTCAGGAGGAGATGATATTTTATAGGTTCATGATGATCGAGAAGGATCATTGCGTATATCCGATACATTCTACTAGCTCTTTTATGATCATGTCCTTATATGTGGATGACATTCTGTTGGCTGGAAACAACAAAAAGTATCTAATGACCATCAAAATATGGCTATTGTTAAATTTTGATTTGAAAAACATGGATGAGGCTGAATTCATTCTCAAATTTAGGATTCAAAGGGATCATTTCATAAGAGTCATACATCAGGAAGATTCTCGAGTGTTTTAGAATGAGCGATTACAACCCCATAAATACTCTCATTATTAAAGGTGAAATCTTAAGTCTTAACATGTATCTTAAAACTTAGGAAGAAATAAATGAGATGAGTAAAATTGCTTATACCAATGCAGTGAACAGTTTGATATACACAATTTTGTGTACACGACTAGATATATATATATTTTTTTATAGTTAGTCTGGTGAGTAGATATCAATCAAATCTTGGAAGGGGTTATTGGAAATCAGTGAAAATGATTCTGAGATATCTCAAGGGAGTTGCAGACCTCTCATTGTGTTACAAGTGAGGTGGTTTACATCTCGTTGGGTATACATGATATTGTGTACACGACCAGATATATATATTTTTTTTACAATCGATCTAGTGAGTAAATATCAATCGAATCTTGGAAGTGGTTACTAGAAAACAGTGAAAAGAATTCTAAGATATCTCAAGCGAGCTACAGACCTCTCCTTGTGCTACAAATGAGGTGATTTACATCTCGTTGGATATTCAGACGCTGATTGGGGTGATGATCTGGATGGATGTAAATCTACATCAGGTTTAGCTATCTTGCTTAATAACGGTGCCATATTTTGGAACAGTAAAAAACAAACTTATGTTTCTATATCTATAATGGAAGCTAAGTTTGTGACATGTTCAGAAGTAGATCAGGAGAGTGTTTGACTTCAGAAATTTCTAGTTAATTTAGGGGTATTGACAGATAGTGGGAGACCGATGATAATTTACTGTGATAATCTAACCGCTATTGCCTACACGCGAGACCCTAAATATCATAGTAAAATCAAACATATTGATACTAAATATAATTTTGTGAGAGACATTATAGAAAAGGGTGAAGTGACGATCAAGTACATTTTTACACACAATATGGTGGTTGATCTCTTCACCAAACCCATTGCTAGAGATTCCTTTATGGAATATAAAGAGTCTTTAACTTTACATGTATTTTAATATTTGTCATTATGTATTAGATTAAATTTATGATACTTATTATTATATATAACATACATGCATTATTCAGTGATATTTTTGAGCTGATTTATTTATTTCACTTATTAATTGTCATATATTTTTTGAGATACAATGTGATAAAAGATATGTTAAGCAAGCGAAATTGACTCTCTCACACGAGTGGCCACCTTCAGCTCTGAATGAGTGGGGATGAGACGGTTTCTAAACGTAAGAGACTTTGCAAGTGACCCTATTAGAATATAAGTCTCCCTGATAGGTGTTCAGAATGAGATCATATGCGATATGACCGATATAAACATACTCACATTCATGTTGTTTGTAAGTAACCAAATTTGAGATCTCAAATATCAGTTGTGTTTGTGATATTGTTTCTGAATTACTCTCTCTGAAATCTCTAAGTAAAGTTTCATGTATAAGCTAAGTATTATATCTGTACAGTGTTAGAAAAATCTGACATATGTCCTTCCTTTTGAGAAATGAGAGAATAATACTGTGACACTTGTTTTATATCACGTGTGATAAATTAATCAGGAGATAGTGAGAGCTATTATATGAGACAATAATATGATATTGATCTTCAACCCACCGTGTGAGACCCAAGACCCATTAGATGGAACCAATTGTAACCTTATCACTTTCGGTTGTTTCTTAAAGTTTTGATTTAATATATGCTGCTTTAATCCACTTACCAATGGTTTGGCAGATAATAAGTTCTATGGGACAAGTCTAGATAAGTAACTGAATTGAGATAATAGATTCTAATAGGTAAAAAGAAAATCAATTAACATTATATTATTATGTTATATTCACCGGTTGACGTATTATGTTTATCCATATTTTGATTGAAATATAATAGTAAATACACAATTGAGTAACGATTGAGGATTATTTTTGATAAAGAAAGTGATTCGATGTAATGCACTAAGTTTGGGGTACAACGAGTTCCTTTTTGTACTAATGGTGGCTTTTCAATCATCCTAATAGATATGTCGAGACGTCTTTGCTTATAGGTATATTCGCCAGTTGTATGATACCCAACCCTATATGAAAGTTCAGTAAGGTGATGTGAAAGATCACATGAGTTGTGATTTTATAATAGACATAAAATACCTTCATTTGCAAGTGATAAACATCGGTAAATTATGCCCATGATTGGTTTTTTATTTTTTATTTTTTTTTTATTTTTATTTTTTTTTTACCATAATAGAGGATCTAAAAAAATAGGTATTAAGAGAGTTAATTTCTAAATTAAATTACATGGTACTTGATTCGAATTAATTGAGTAATCGGATACCGAATTAATTAAAAAAAAAAGGAATCTTATGACATTTAATGGAGTCTGGAATTTTATGAGTTGTCTAAAAGTATAAAGGTCTTTGGGTATAAATGAGTTTTAAAAAATAAAGTGATTCATCGGTAACATTATGGTTGTTATACGAATTGAGCTAAATTCGAGCCGCTCGGTCAACGGTTCGACTCGACTTGAGTTTGACCGAGTTCAAGTCGAATTCGTGATACAATCAAATCAACTTTGAATAGTAAAATTTTAGACTCGAAAACTCGACGAACAGTTCGATTACATATATTAATATATATTATATATATTTATATATAATTATAATATAAAAAATAAAATAAAATAAAATATATTAATATAATATATAATAATCGAGTTTGTTGAGTATTTTGTTATATAGTCGAGTCGAATTCGAGTTGAATAAAATAAATCGAGTTCAAGTTCGAGTATAGAAATATTTAGAATCGACTTGACTCGAATATAATTCTATGTAACATTGAAAGATATAAATGGAGGTCAACAGTGATGCCATTGACTCAAAAAACATTCTCCTCTAGAGAAAAATTTAGAATTATTTAGTATCTTCGTATCTGAAATCATCTTCATTCACTCAGAAAGAGATTATAGATTTACATCATCATCTTCCTAATACTATTATGCCATCTGACATCATCTTAATTCACTTAAAAAGAGATATAATAGAGATCTACATCATCATCCTCACAATACTATTATGCCATCTGACATCATCTTCATCTTACATCATCTTCATTCGCTCAAAAAAGAGATTCATTATTATCATGAAGACAATGCTAGAGAAAATCTTTGCAGTTCGATTAAGCATTGTAATGATTGCAATAATTCACTCAAAAGGGAATTGAAACTATATTAATCATTGCAGTTCGATTTTCTCTGGTGTCTTATTTCTCAAACTATATTTAAGACGAACAGCAATGATTGCAATCGAATGAAGATGATGTCAAATGGCGGATTTGAGGGCGGAGCACTCGAGGACGGAGATGAACTGGCGGATGGAGGAAATCGAACGACGATCTCGAAGTCGAAACAGTCGGCAGTGAACAGAAGCAATCGAAGACGATTTCGCTAAACTTGCAGAGAAATTAAAAACCAGAAAACTGAAAAATAAAAGAAGAACAGGAAAATAATAATAATAACAATAATAATAAAAGCCTCCCGGCTGCACTTGTTCTCCATTCCTTATATCTGCGCATCTCATTCTCTAACCCCAGGGTTAGATTCTCCTTGCAATTTCTTCTTCATTTTTGATCGGTGAAGATCCTTTTCCAATGTCTTTAGATTTTTATTTCCAATTTTTCAATTCTTGCAAGAATTTCTTCACTCTTCCGGCTCTAATCTCCTATGCGAATACCTACTCATTCGTTCTTTCCCTTCGATTGCTGGGCTTGAATGAAACTTGGGCGGACTCATTTGAATGTGCGCATTTTGGGCTCAATTCTTATGTTTGCTTAATTTTGAATCTTTTTAAGTATAATTATATTATTTGGATTAAAAAAGTAATAAATTTGATCTAAAAATATGTGTAAAAGAAAATTTTAAATTAGCATTCAGTATATTTGAACTCAATTAAGTCATCCTTGGCTGAGGAAAGATATTTGATAAATTGCCAAGGATGACTTAATTGAGTTCAAAATTATTTTACCCAAATTCCCATACCAAATCTAAGAAATACCAAAACCATTGCAAGGGAATAGAGAGGGCAGGAGAGAGAAAGACAAGTAAGTGACCAAGAATGGAGACAAAATGGGATTGTTCCCATGATTTAGGGAGAGCAAGTATTAGGTCAACGGATTGTGTGTTGACCGCCGAGCACCAAGGAGATCTAGATATCAAGGAAATCCAGATATCGATCAGTATTAGACCGAACAATTGGTTGTTGAGAGATCTGGCCCAGGTAGGTGTTGTTCATCGAGCCATGGGCCTTGGTTAGCCTTGAACTTGATATGACTTGGGTTAGGTACCATCATTTGCCTCATATTCCTTATATCGTTTCAAAACAAAGATGTAAGGAGTAAGTGAATGGTCGTTCCTTAGAAGATCGTGAGAGTATAAATGCAGATAACCACCAAATAAATGTCCCCAAAATAAATGTTACGTAGGAAGTTGGAAAACCTGGAACCTAACATGTTTCTCATTGGGTCGTTTCATCAACTCAAGACCGCTAGGGTTACATCTTTATAGTTATAAATAGGCGGTGGAGGATCCCCGTGCCCTATCAAAACGATACAAACTACTTTTATGAGTGATTCTATGAGTCCTTTTTGTTGAGAGTTAGTGTTTTCAAGAGATAGCTTGATCATGAGTTTTGAACCTTAAAGCCTAATAGTTTAGAAGAATTTTATTGATACAAGACTCCATCAAGAATAGGATTGCCAATACAAGGTCCCATCATGACATATGGGATCCCAACGTCATGATGGACTCTGTTGGGATTCCTCGAGGATGCGGCCTTTGATCATAGAGAGATCCCTATGCGGATGGGAGAGATTTCTATTTGTATTGGATGCTCTCTTCTTAAGGTTAGTATCATCTTTCGGACGATTGGTGTAGCAGAGGTTGTTGAAGATACTTCTTGCCGCTTTATCGGGTTGGGCGACAAGAGGAATTGAGAGATTGGAAGAGGTCAATCGATAGAAGAGGTACAATTGATGCATCTTTTTTGTCTCTTTTTTGGCCAACTCCCACCTTTTGCAAAATCCTTTCCAGCTTCTCAATTCCTTTTGCAGTCTTCTTGTTTCGATCGTGTGATACTGGTGGGTCACAGAACTTCTTCCGGCTCTCAGTTCGCATTTAGTTAGCTTTCTAGCATAGGATTTGTATGTCACTTTGATTTCTAATGTACTCCTTATTCATATGATTCGGTCTGATTCATACACTTGTAAACTTTCTTTCACATTGTACTCGACTATATACTCTAATATGCATCCGTTATATTTGAATAAAATGAGAATTCTATTACTTACTTGTCATTCTTGCCTTGGTTGAGAGAGTAATCGCCTTATCTGTCAGTATCCTCCTGATTCTCTATCCTAACAGGTAGTATGCTCTATTGTTGGTGGGTTTATTTAGCCATTAGGCACGGGGCACTGTTGCTCTTGTACTCATTAGATTGCTTATGAATGAGAGAGTGAGTCGCGTTCACCTGAGTAGGGTTTTTCTTTATATTGACCATATGTTTGTTTGAGAAAATGGGCTATGTTTGCCTGCTCAGGGAGATAAATTCCTAATAATAGACTCTATTTGGGAGAACTAGACGATATTGGCCTATTCGGTGAGATAAATCTCTAACGATAGACTCCATTTGTGAGAACTAGGCGATATTGGCTGGTTCAGGAAAATAAATCCCTAATAATAGATTCTGTTCGGGAGGACTAGGTGATATTGGCATGTTCGGGAAAATAAATCCCTAACGATATACTCCGCTCAGGAGGACTCATTTGCTTGATAGAGAGTTCAAACGAAAAGATGAGCCATATCTACCCGACTGGGAGTTATATCCCTCATCGACAATATGTTATGATCAATAAGAGGGACCATATCCATTCGACGAGGAGGTTAATCCTCTATTGATGACAACTTTGAGAAACATAAGTACAAGAACAGATCGGTTGGCTGTAGGGTAGTGTAATAAGAGAGAGGATTGCAGAGGTCTTACCTAATCATTCGATTGGGCATTACGAAGAAGATGTCCCCCCGAGAGAGTGTCGATCATCACTGATAATAGATGCATAGGTTCTCAGAATTCCAAATTCGGGGTACGGTCGAACCATCTAGGTGGTCGAGATAGTATGTGCTTGGGTAGACTTCTGAGCATATTTTGTAAGGCTCTTCCCAGTTAGGTGCTAGCTTGCCCCCTATTTGAGGTTGTCTGATGGCTTCTACCTTTCTGAGCACCAGCTTGCTTGACTTGAATGTTCTGGTTTTGACCCACCTGTTGTAGTACCTTGCTATCTCTATTGGTAGACAGCCATTTGAATAGATGCATTTTTCCTTAGTTCAGGGAGTAGGTCTAGCTGTTCGTGTAGCGTCGTTTCATTTCATCCTTATTCATATTGATCCACCCGTAGTGAATAATTGCTAATCTCCACTAGTATTACTGCCTCGCAACTGTATGTCAAGCTGAACGACATTTCTCCTATTATCCTTTGGGGCGTTGTTTGATAAGTTTAAAGAATGTTATAGAGCTCGTCTACCCAGTGGCTTTTGACTTTGTCTAGTATAGCTTTAAGCCCTTGTAAGATCGTTCGATTAGTTACTTCCGTGAGACCATTAGTTTGTGGGTAGATGATGGAAGTGAAACGATGCTGGATCTCTAGTCTGTTGTAAAAGTCTCAGAAGCTGCTATTGTCGAATTGCTTACTATTGTTGATGATCAGGACATGAGGCACATCAAACTTGGTGATGATGGAGGTCCACACAAAATGTTTCATCTTGCTGGCAGTAATCTGGTTTAGTGGTTTGGCTTTTACTTATTTAATAAAGTAGTCGATGGTTACGATTAGAAACTTTCGCTATTCGGTAATTGGGGGAATGACCCTAAGATGTCCATCCCCCATTGGACGAATGTTCACAGGCTAACTATTGGGCAAAGCTTGGTGGAGGGCTGGTGTGATACCGACAAGAAACACTGACATTGGTCGCACCTTTTGACGTAGTTGTCTGCATCAATCTTCATGGTAAGCCAGTAATACCCTAATCACATAGCTTTGTTCACCAGATTTCGTGCATCCAAGTATTACTATATATCCTTTCATGGATTTCTCGGAGTACATAGTTTCTTTCTTCGGGTGTCAGGTACTTCAAATATGAATGAGTATAGGACTTTTTGTTGAAGTCTTCATTGATGATAGCATAGTGGGTGGTCTTGCGTCTTGTTTGACTGCTTCAGAGGGCAAGCTCGGTAATCTCTCATGCTTCAGATAAGTCTCTATGGGATCTTTCCAACTTGGGGAACTATTAGTCGATAGGATCTGTTCAGACTCTTCGGTGCTTGGGTATAAGCTTTCTATGTAAACCGTTCAACTAGTTGTTATTGAATCTGAGCTGACCAACTTGAAAAGCGTATCAGCTCGTACACTCTCTGATCGAAGGATCTGTTGTATATCTACCCTACTGAACTTGCCCATCGCCATGCATATCTTAGATAGACATTTTGCCATCGTTGGCTCTCTAGTGTCGTAGATCGCTTTGATTTGCTTAATGACTAACTGGCTATCTATGAAGACCCATATATTTTGGGCCCCTAATGATACTACCATCTACAACCCAATCAAAAGGGCTTCATATTCAGTCTAATTGTTTGTCACCTGAAAGTCAAAATGAATAGTGTATTCAGCTTTGAAATTGTGTGGTCCTACTAAAATAAGTCCGGCTCCGCTTCCTAAGGAGTTAGATGACCCATCCACGTAAAGTGTCCATTCGTGTTGTGCGTGTTCTTCTTGGTTACTAATAAGGGCTTGTTTGATGGACGTTGGGATTGCTCCACTTAATGAGTCAACTTGAGGTGTCTCCTTTTTGCAGAATCTACTTTAGAGGTTGGTTAGTCAGCACCACTATGATGTGAGCTTGGAAGTACAGCTGGAGACGTTGGGCAGTGATGACTAAAGCGAAAGCTATTTTATCGATAGGTCAGTAGTTGATCTCAACTCATGAAATATGAGACTGACATAGTATACCAGTCTTTGTGTGGCGGATTCCTATCTCACAATGACAGAGCAGAACGCTTGATCTGAAACAGAGAGATAAAGGTAAATCTTCTCACCAAGGACTAGCCGGGAAAGCAGTGGAGGTAATATGAGGTATTCTTTGAGTCGCTCGAATACGACCTGACACTCAGGCATCCATTTGAATTTTTGGGACTTCTTCAGAGTGTTGTAGAAGGGTTTATACTTCTCCTCTACTTTTGACATGAATTGGTTTAGAGTTATAATTCTATTAGTGAGGTGCTGCATGTCTTTCACCATCCTCGGTGGTGCTATGTCGAGTATGGTTTGGATTTTCTCCAAATTCACCTCGATTTCTCAGTTAGTAATTAGAAAACCCATAAATTTTCTCGACATGATTTCAAAAGTACACTTTGCTGGATTCAATCTCATGTTATATCACTATAATATTTGGAATGTCTCTTATAGTTTGCGACGTGCTCTTCGGTATCATTACTTTTGATGAGCATGTTGTTGACATAAGCCTCGATATTTCTGCCAAATTGGTAACTACAAACTTTGTTGACCAAGCGTTGGAAGGTCACTCCGGTGTTCTTGATGCCGAACGTCATGACCCTATAACAATAGATACCAAACTCGGTGATGAAGCTAGTTTTCTCCTCATCTTCTGGAGCCATACATGTCTAGTTATAATTGAAATAGGCATCTATAAAACTTAGGAGTTGGTGACCTAACGAATTGTTTACTAACTTGTTGATATTGGAGAGCTGGTAACTATCTTTAGGACACACCTTGTTGAGGTTGGTGAAGTCTACGTACATTCTCCACTTACTGTTTGCCTTTTTTTACCATAACTACATTGGTCAACCACTCTGAGTATGATACTTCTTGAATGAACCCTACCCATAGATGTTTTCGAATTTCTTCTTGTATCGCTCATTGGCGTTCTAGCGCAAACACTCTTTTCTTCTATTTGATTGTCTTGTGATTGTCATCTACAGTCAGTTTGTGAACTATAATTGAGGGATGGATACCTGGCATGCCTTTGAGGGACCACACAAAAACTTTTAAATAACGCTGTAGGCAATCCACAATTGCCTCTCAGAGGGACATTGGCAGATGGGCTTCAATTTAGACGATTTGGCCAGGTGTGTTCGTATTGGAGACTTCGATTACTTTCTCTCCAGGTTGAGGTTTGAAAAATTGCTTGGTCTCATCTTTGAGTTCCATAGTGTCTATTGTTAGGAGTTCTCCTTCTTCCCAGGTTACGGGGACGACTGGCAAATCAGAATCGCCATGAAGCATTACGATCCCTATGGATATTCTAAATTTGTTCTTTATGTGCCTAGTGCTTGGTAATGCTTCGAGACCGTTCAGACTAGGGTGACCTAGGATGGCATTATAGGAAGATAGAAGCCTTACCGCATAAAAAGTGGTCTTGGCAACAACATGGTGAGGGGGTGTCCTTATAGATACTATGAGCGGGATGGTGCCTTCTGGGAGTATTTGCTCTCCAGCAAACCCTCTGATGGACTAGTGAGAAGGTTGGTAATGAGATAAGATAAGACTCATCTAGCTGAACGCATCCCAAAAGAGAATGTCGCGGTCTGCTCCTTGATCTATTAAAGTCCCTTAACAAGGTAAGATCCGATTCTTGCTGTGATGACCAACGGATCATTTCAGTTGATGTCGACTCCCATTAAGTCATCGTCGTCGAAACCGATGATTGATCTTTTTCTCTTAACTAAGGCCATGATGGAAAAGGGAAGAAGATGATGAGTGTTGGTTTGATTGGGAAATCAGTTTGTTCCCACGGACGACGCCAATCTATAGAAAATGGGTTTGGCTCTACAAATAATGGTTCTTCTAACTCAAACGGGATAACTTGGCCTTCTGATGATCTTGATCAGTGAGATCTATAAAAGATTGTTGGAGAGTGCTCTGACAAGAAAAACTCTGATACTCAAGTTAGAGAGCGGTTTTCGAAAAAGTAAAACAGACTAAAAAAGAGTTTTGTGTGTAATATGTAGTTTCAGAGAGTGAACATGACCAATTGACTAAGTGATGTTTATATAATTTCTGCATGTAAGAGTCATGTGCATGCAGGGTGTTAAAATTCTAATTTCTTTACAATAGCACCTCGAGATTTCGGGGATCGTAGTGTAGAATTTTCAAAAATTTCAAACTCTTACCAGTTCGGAATGTCTAGATAATCACGGAGATTCTTTTCCTTATCGATCACGATTTTAGATTTCCTTTCCATTTACGTGGGATTGGCCCCATGATTTAAGGAGAATAGGTATTACGTTAGTGGATTGCCTGTTAACCATCGAATATCGAGAAGGTCTAAATACCGATCAACGTTAGACCGAATAATTAGTTGTCGAGGAGAAATCTGGCTTGTGGATACTGAGAGGGTGTTGTTCGTCAAGCCACGGGACTTGCTTTGCCTTGAGCGCTATATAATTTGGGTCAGCTACCATCGATACGTAACAGCAAAGGGGTTGATTTTGTACTCCATTCTAAAGTGGGTTTACATGTGTGCGCATGAGGCCATAAACATGCGTATAGCAAGGCCAAGTCGCAGGCGGGATGCTTGGCAAGGGCATGGTGAGAACACGGGATGTGGCAAAAGGTGGACTAGTTTGGCTTTCTTTGTGAGGACAAGAGGCCACGGAGGTTTGTACAACGCACACAAAGGGAACAAGTGGCTAGATTATTATGATATGGTTTTGGCTTGTTAGAGGGATATACAAACGGTAATGCGGTTAATTGTAATATAACATGTAAAATTTAGACAAAATATGGTTGTGAGTTATTCTATCCCTGGGTGGTTGGGGTTTCAGCCACCTTTTCTGTGTAAAGCATTTTAAAGGCGGCAAGGGTGGTATAGGGAACTGTGTTATCCTCCCTCGTGAAATCTTTGTACTTTGGTGACAAAAGCAAAGGTTTTTCGAGTATATATTATTGTGTGGTCAGTTATTTTATCAGTTCTATATATTGTGTTGGGTTATTTATGAGATTTTTATATTTAGTACCTGTTTAGCAGTGTTATTATTATTTTTTTTTCTAAATTCTCTTCTCTTTATAGAGATGTTTTCTTATCTTTATTTTTTATACATCAAATTTTTAAAAAATATATATATATTTTTTGTTTCATTTATATTTTCACCTAAAAGATATAAGTTTTAAATATATACATGTCATAAATTTATTTACTCTCATATCTTTCATATCTGGACTATTTCTCTTTAACTTTAACTTTTTAATTTTTAATTTTATTTCAAATTTCCAATTAAGCAGAGAATTGTGTTGCAGAAACCACGGATAGTTCAGTTATTGGAGAGTTTAGGGACCAAAAAATTACCCTTGTAACAGCTACAACATTGTATGAGTTGATGCTGTCTTTGCTTAACAAAAGAACTCTTCAACTTAGAAAAAAATAATAATAAAGAGCAACTATTATACCTGTTGCTTTGGGGTCTTTTAAATTTGTATTACCCCAAAAGATACTCTCAAGGATTAGGAAAATTTAATTGAGCTATTTTATACCTTTTCGATCATGTTTTCTAAATTATATGAATATTACTAAAAAAAAATACATTTCATCCCCCTCCCCCCTCCCCTCTCTCTGTCTCGTTCCAAGCCTTAACGTCGAAAAGACTCAAGTCGAAAGTATTTAAAAAACACAACTTCCATTCTTTATTACCATCTCCCATCTTTTGCAGTAACTTTTCCTTTGTTTAATTCTTCTTTTTGTCAGCTCTCATGTCCCACACTTCCCTTTTTATCTTCACTTCCCACATTTTTACAGTTATTTTCTTATTTAGTTTTTCTTTTACCTGATTCCCCTCAATTACATCAACTGTATCGCGTGTATCACGGACACTAATGTTATTTAAAAGATAGGTCAAAGTTACAAATAATCCATTAACGTTTAATATACTTTCAAAAATATCCTAAACTTATATTGTTTATTTATTTACATACCTACATACATATATATATATATATTTTTTTTTTTTCAAACTTGATAATGTTATAGATTAAATTATATGTTGTCATCTATGATTCATATTTATGCATTTTTAACTAGTTTATATATTGTTGCATGCCTTGTATGACTTGAAAGTAGAGATTGGTCGGGTATGTGTTGGGTTCCGATTCGAGATGAGCCTAGAAATCGCGGGCTGGTTTTGGCTATGGTTCCGAGACACATCTTGGGTCATGCTTGATCAATTCCAAAAAAGATTTGATCGGAACCGGCCTAGCTCGTTGAACCAAACGTACTAAATCAGGCCGTATCAAATCTGTTTGGTGGTTTTTTTTTGAACCAAAAACATGAATTGTTTTTTCATTATATATTTACAAAATTTTTGTATAAAGTACAAATTTATTCTTCATTTTCGTGTTCATTCTTCATGTCTTATTTCTTCATTTCTCATATTCATTCTTCATTATATATATACAAAATTATTTTATGAGATACAAATTTATTTTTCTTCTTCATGTTCTGTCTATGAGCTATTTTGCATGTTTGGCTTCCTTTTTGCTCCATCCTTCCAATCTTTAAATCAAATCAACACTTCTCCAATACACTATTTTCAAAGTGTTGTCTGCCAATCTTGTACGCTTTTCCAATAAAATTCGACCATCTATATTAAAAGCATTTTCCGTTGTTATTATGGATACCAAAGGTGTTGGTATATCTTTGGCCATTGCGGCCAAAATTAGGAAGTAAGTTGACTTATTTTTTCACTAATCTAAAATATCCAAATAATCGTCATCGTCAAAATTTTTTAATGTATATATTTGTTGATATAAAATCAATTCATTTAGAAAAGAAAATGAGGATAATATTTTTTGTTTTTTCCTAACATACTATAAGAATTAAAAGAAATTAAAGATGAACGAAATTATATACAACTATTACCACCTTTATCATTATCACCTATATTATCAGGTTTGGCAAATATATTTTGTAAAGTAAGAGAAGTGCATTGTTTTAAATAAGCAGCAATAACTTATATTTCTATCATGCCCAGACCCTCAAATAGAGCACGCGAAATACAGGCAAACCTAGCCCGTACACCAAGATACCGTAAATCATTCATTTATATTCATTCATTTTCCAAAACAAACCAACAACTCCAAACAAGCCAACATGCATTCAAACACACAAACAATGACCAACCCAGTCCATCCCTATTCAAGCGCATGCACAAGATTAACCCGGCCATCAATATCCAATCTCGTGCACCAAAAATAAAATAGTTCCTACTTAAGGGATCCAAATCAAATCTAACAAAAATAATTTTCCAAATTAAACTTCCAAATAAAAAAAAAAACAGAGGTTTTCAATACAAATTGTACAAATTCCAATCAAAAATAAAAACGCATAAGTTAGAAGAGTTTTCAAGTAAGTTTATACAAAAATTTGCCACAAAAGAGTCCAACTATCGATATCTCAAAAATCAAAGCAAAATTTATGCCAAAAGGAGTTTCTTAAGGTAATCACTCTAAAGTCCGACGCTAAACAACCATGGAAATCAACTAATTTTTCTCTGCAAAAATAGAATTAGGAGGGGTGAGTATAAACTATAACCAGTGAGTGTATAACATGTTATGATAATAAATGAGTGATAATTGTGGACATATCAAATATTTATTTCAAAATTCATATTATCTTATTCATCGAATACAAGGGTTTGAAATCAAATATCAAGTTATCCAAATAAAACTCAATAAATCATAAAGTACAAATTATATGCTTCCAATCATGTTCATGTATTTTTCCAAAACCATGGGGTGGCAAAAAATTAAAGTTCTTGACAATGGTCTACTATGACTAAGGGCGGAACCACCAAGAATTTTCATGCTATTTAGTCCACAAATACCCCAACTTTGGTATTGGCTCGGCCCTCCCCTGGGGTGCTACCAAGCTAGTCCGAAGGGATAACTTCGGAGACACCTCTCGAGCACAACTATCTTCTAAGTTATATAAACCCCCAACTATGTCGCCCTGTCGGGCTCACACCATGGAAGGGAATGATTATAGTCATTAATCATACATGCAGCACAATTTTTCAATCATCACAATATATATCCAATTATGCCAATAATTATTCAATGAATTCTTAATATATGAATTCAATCAACTCATATTCAATATAAATCAATAAACATGACACATTATTTCCAATTCAACACATGGATGCATTTTTTTATTTTAAATTCCCTTTCAGAACACTCCACAATCATAAAAAAATTTGAATATCAATTTTTGAAATATTTATAAAATCATTATAAAAATATTTTCTTACTTAAAATCATAAGCGTGCATCCACTAACCTCTAGGGAGGGTAATCACTCTCAATCCACAATCCAATTCAACATAAATCCTCTTAACCCTTCAATTGTCTCAATCTAAGACAATAAACACGATTTCGTCATTCAAATATATGTCAATACTAGGATTAACCAAAATTTTCCTCATTTGTCTCACAATTTAAATTTTCCTTCACAACTATGCCTTAGAAAAACCATCATATCTTGATCTACAAAACTTGGATTGAGGTGGTTCCAATTGTTATTTAAAACTAAGACATAAAGCTATAACTTTTATGTTTACAATTAGACTCAATTCCAATCATACAAAAATACCCAAGTCTATGAATGTGTTAGACCTAAATTTATGACTCATATTTGCACAGTCACCGAAAAATTGTCATAACTTTCACTACACATATCGGATTTAAGTGATTTTTATTTCAAATTAAAGATAAACATAGATCTACAAGTTTGATGTTTAACATCCAACCTAATTCTACCTAGAAGATATCTAATTTCCAAGTTAAATTCATGGCCAAAAACAGGGCAAGGAACAGAACAGTTATGCAAAACAAGCTTATTTGAAAAATCACCAAAAATCTAATTCTTATCCAATCCATTCGAATCATATGTCATTTTAAAACTTTAGATGTTTAGTTTCAGTAAAAATAAACCCTACTCCATTTAATATTGTGCAGAGAAAGTTATGATCAAAAAACTATAATAAGGTCAAGCTATCCATTATAAAAATCCTTATTTTCATACTTGTTCTAATATTACCAACACTCAATAGACTAAATATTTGCATAATAATATAAATCTAAGTTGAGAAATATGATTTACCTTAAATGAGATTACCAATTTCGTCCTAAAGTTGAGTTATGACAAATCCTAATTTCTCTCTCTCTATAAAAATAATTACATAAATCAATAACACAATCTTAAATAACCCAAATATGTGTTCGAAAAATTTTATTACCTTGATTTGAGACACCAATCTCATCCAAAAATCAAAATTTTCAAAACCCTAAATTTTTTCTTTCTAAGATTTGTAGATATCACACTAGGGTTTTGTTTTGAAGTTGATATTTGGGTATTTAAAAGTTTTGATATTTGATTTTGGGTATAACATTGATGATTTTTAGAGAGAGAGAGAGAGAGAGAGATAGAGAGAGCCGAAGGGGAGAATGAGGGTATGGGTGTGCAGAGCTTTTTGTGAGCGAGGGAAGAGGTGAGGGAGGAAAAGAGAGAAATAAAAGAAATAAAGTATAGAGGCGGGTGGTGGCTTTTGTCCCTTTTTTGTGTTCCTTCCCCTTTTTTGTCACTCTCTGTTTTTTTTTTCTTTTTTATTTACGGTGTTACAATTTCCATAGAAAAATTATCAATAAAATAATCAATTAAAATTTCAATACCATCAATGTTTACACGTGAATCTAATGGTTGGCTATCAAATATAAAAGAAAAATTTTTTCATAATATTTTAAAATTTTTATTTTCATTAATTAAATAGTATCACTAAATCTATTTTTATTTTCAAATTAACTAAATACGAGACAAATATTATCAATACTAGATAACATCAAATGAGTTGTTAGATAATAAATTCCAAAAAATAAATTTATACATGTATAAAAAAATTTTCAATAATTTAATTAGTGTATTGACAAAATTCAAAAAGTTAGAATCAATAAAATCATATTCATAATTAAAACTAATAAATTCAATTAAAATTTATTTAAAAGGAAAAATACATTATAACATATCATAAGTAGAGTTTTACCTAATGTTATATTTTTATTTAAATCATTTATATTTTACATTATGTAAATTATACAAATGTCTCATTTCTTGTATTTTGACTGAAAAATTTCTAATTTGAAATATTAATTTGTAAATAGGTTTTAAAAGTTATTCCGCGGCTTGCAAAATATCTTTAAAATATAAATTCAATATATGATATGCACACCTATTATCAAAAAATGCTCTATCTAATATTGAATTTAAAATATATTTTAAAATACTAATAACATTAATATTAGCTGATATATTATCTAAAGACACAAAAAAAATTTTATCACTGATATCATATTTATGACAAATATTAATAATTATTCTAACTATAGTAGAACCGGAATGTGAATGTTCCCAACGTTGAAAAACTAAAATTCTTTTTTCTAGAGCCAATAAATCACTAATCCAATGACATGTTACAACAATATAATGATTATCTTGATGTTCCTTTCAACTATATGAAGTTATAGAAAATTTACAAGAATTGGTTATCAAA
Organism: Dillenia turbinata; assembly: GCA_037126225.1. Lineage (NCBI taxonomy): Eukaryota > Viridiplantae > Streptophyta > Magnoliopsida > Dilleniales > Dilleniaceae > Dillenia > Dillenia turbinata. The sequence continues at coordinate 10,765,409 of JBAMMX010000006.1, forward strand.
TTTGCAATTAAAAGATTTTTCATTATTTGAAATTGCTCTAGTTTCTTCTTTCTACTCGTTTTTTTACTATTTTTTTATATTCCGGTTGTAAATATTTTTAAATATACTTCTCAAATACTTTACATTCTACTATAGCAAGTGGTAACTCCCGACGTGCTATCCATTCTATTTGTCCTTTTTTTTTTTTACTTTCGGATTATATCTAAATGTATCCGAAACATTTTTCCCACCAATGGTGATTTGTGTTTGTTTGGTTTGAAGTAATCGATCTAGATGATCTTTTACTATGTATTTTTTAAGTATCTCCACTCCCCAACCCTTTATAAATTTGTATTTTTGTTGATAAATTTTATATGTTGTCTTTAGCTCCTCATAATTTCTTACAAAATAATCTCATGTATTGAAATCATCCTTTTTGTTATATATTGTGGAAAATTGTATATTATTAGATTCATTTTCTTTTAAACCAACATCAACATCTATATGTTCGAGAATACGCTCATCAGAAATTATGAATGGGGGGAAAGTAGATTGTTATGAAAATTGTAAGAAATGTGCTCCCGCCATTATATGTAAAAAATATATATATATATATATTAATGTAAAATTTAATGAGAATGAATTAAAGATGCAAAAAAGTAAACACAACCAACAATAAAAAAATAAATTAAGATGTTATTGATTTGATAGAAACGCGATTATTTATTATCAAATTTTGAATAATTTGAACTTACAAGTTTAAAATCTTATCAAATCTTAAGAGATATTGTAAGTAGGAGGGATAATGTAAGTAGAAAATATGTAAATAGAGAGTTTGTGAGAGAGAGTAGAAAATGCTATAGGTAGAGAGACTAGAAGATTATGTAAGATTTGGAAATGAATTGTGATTTATTTATAGGTAATATTTTTAAATTTATAGATCAAAATATTTCTCAAACTAACTGTTTTATAATTATTGGAAGGGGTAAAGGTGAAAAATTTCAAAAAAAATCTGGTCGTCGGAACTAATCGAGCTGGGCCAGTTCCACTAGCTGTTGGAATAGGCAAGTCAATTCCCAATTGTATCGATTCCATGCTGGTTCGAGTGTTGTGTCAGGTCAGTTCCTACTTCAAAAAAATAGGAACCGAATCGGCCCGTGTCCTATAGCCGGGTTGGTTCAGTCCTGATTTACTATAATCCAGGCTAATTTTGGATCAGGATTTTCACGAAACAGCTGGGGTGATTTCTGGGCCAGAACCGGCCCATGTCCATCTCTATTTGAAAGGGGTGCTTGCTCAAATGATGGTTGGTTGGCCCCTTTTTTTCTTTTTTTTCCCTCTCTCTCAAAAATATATCATTTGCATCAAGAGCCGAACAAGGAAATTCAGATAGCAATAGTGGATTTAGGGCTTAGGGTTCCAATATCCTTGTTCTCTCTCTCTCTCTATATATATATAAATATATTATCTAATTTTGTATTGTTTCTATGAATTGTCACTACAAAATTAAAGCATTGAGATGACGGTAATATTTATAGGCGGTGATATGTAGCGACCGTTTTTTATGGCGTATAGTAATACTTGTGACGAAACCGTTGAGAAATGTATTTATTTTATGACGGTATAATATTATTCGTTACGAAAAGTTTAACAATCGTCAGTAAAGGTTGGACAACCGTTTGTAAAAAGTGATTTTGAATTTTTACTGTTATTATTTGTGGTAAGTAAATATAAAACTTTTAGGGACGGTTTGAAAACAGTCAGTATATGACCATTTTTACTGTCTACCTAATCATACCGTCTATATAAATTTTACATTTATGCTAACTCATATATTATACAGTTTTTAAAAGTTATGTTCAATTCAGACGCTTATTTTTTATAGTCAGTAAATAAGACATAGTTTTAGAAACGGTTTAAAAACAATCTCGATATGACTACTTTTACTCACTACTTAAGTATATCATATTTATAAGTTTCACACAAATCTGATGATTATTATTTGTGGTTAGTAAATATAGCAAAGTTTTAGGGACGGTTTGAAAAATATCTCTAAATAACTCTTCTTTACTATCTAGTTAACCATACATGGATATAAGTTGTATATCTATGCTAACTTATTTATTGTACAGTATTTAAAACTTATGTTCAATTCTGACGATTAGCATTTGTGGTTAGTAAATATGGCAAAGTGTTAGGGACGGTTTGAAAACAGTCTAGTTAAGCATACCAGTTTCGTAAGTTCTATTCAATTCTGACAGTTATTATTTGTGATCGGTAGATATGGTAGAGTTTTAGGAACTGTTATTTAACTGTCACTATATGTCTATTTTTTATTATCTACTTAACCATACTGTCCGCATACATTCTTCATCTATCCTAACTCATATATTTTTCAATCGTTAAAAGTTATGTTCAATTGAAACGCTTATCTTTTGTAGTCAGTAAATATGGCAGAGTTTTAGAAACGATTTGAAAACAGTCTTGATATGACTACCTTTACTCACTACTTAATTATATCGTTTTCATAAGTTTCACTCAAATCTAACGATTATTATTTGTGGTTAGTAAAAATGGCAAAGTTTTAGAGACGGTTTGAAAAATATCTATAAATAACTCTTCTTTACTATCTAGTTAACCATACTGTGGATATAAGTTGTATATCTATGCTAACTTATACATTGTATAGTCTTTAAGACATATGTTCAATTCTGACGCTTATCATTTGTGGTTAATAAATATGGCAGAGTTTTAGGGACGGTTTGAAAATAGTCTCGATATGACTCTTTTTACAGTCTACGTAAATATACCAGTTTTGTAAGTTCTATTCAATTCTGACAATTATTATTTATGGTTGGTAGATATAGTAGAGTTTTAGGGACTATTATTTAATTGTCTTTATATGTTTATTCTTTACTATCTACTTAACCATACCGTCTGCATAAGTTCTTTATCTTTCCTAACTCATATATTATCCAGTCATTAAAAGTTATATTCAATTGAAATGCTTATCTTTTGTGGTCAGTAAATATGTCAGAGTTTTAGAGAAGGTTTGAAAACAGTCTCGATAAGACTATTTTTGATTGCTATTTACGCATATTGCCCTCATGAGTTGTACTCAATTCTGACTGTTATTATTTGTTATAAGTAAATCTGATAGAGTTCTAGAGACGAGTTGATAAATGTCTCTATATGACTCCTCTTTTACAATCTAGTTAACCATACCGTCTGGATAAATTCTATATCTATGCTAACTTATATATTGTGCAGTATTTAATACCTATGTTTAGTTTTGACGCATATCATTTGTGGTTAGTAAAAATGATAGAGTTTTAAGGACAGTTTAAAAATGATCTCGATATTTTTCTTTTTTCTGTCTACTAAGCATCAAAATTTCATAAGTTTTATTCAATTCTAAGAGTTATTATATAGAGTTTGAGGGACGGTTTGAAAACAGTCATTATATGACTATTTTTGCTATCAACCTAATCAAATCGTCTATATAAATTCTACATCGATACGAACTCAAATATTACACAGTCTTTAAAAGCTATGCTCAATTCAGACATTTATCTTTTGTAGTCAATAAATATGCAGAGTTTTAAAGACGGTTTGAGAACATTTTCAATATGACTATTTTAACTCACTACTTAAGTATATCGTTTTCATAAGTTCTACTCAATTCTGATAGTTATTATTTATGATAAGGAAATATGACTGAGTTTTAGAGATGGTTTGAAAAATGTCTCTATATGACTTTTCTTTACTATCTAGTTAAACAAACCGTTGGCATAAGCTCTATATATATGCTAACTTATATATTATACGGTCTTTATAACCAACATTAAAATTCTGACGCAAAATCATTTGTGATTAGTAAATATGGCAGAGTTTTAGGGACGGTTTGAAAACAGTCTTGATATGATTCTTTTTTCTGTCTACTTAAGCATTCCAGTTTCATAAGTTCTATTAAATTTTGACAGTTATTATTTATGGTCATTAGATATACAAGAGTTTTAGGGATGGTTTGAAAACTATCACTATATGACTGTTTTTAATGTTTACCTAACCATATCGTCTATATAAGTTCTAAATCAACACTAACTCATATAATATACTGGCTTTTAAAGCTATGTTCAATTCAGATGCTTATCTTTTGTGGTTAGTAAATATAGCAGAAGTTTAGAGAGGGTTTGAAAATAATCTCGATATGACTATTTTTACTCGCTACTTAAACATATTATCTTCATAAATTTTACTTAATTCTGACAGTTATCGTTAGTGGTTAGTAAATTTGACAGAATTTTAGGAATGGTTTGAAAACAATATTAATATGACTCTTTTTAGTGTCTACTCAAAAATATCGTCTTCATAAAATTTATTCAATCCAAACGCTAACTATTTCTGGTAAATAAATATGGCAGAGAGTTTTAGAAACTATTTGTTTCAATAGTGGCTATAGTAAGTCAGTGTGTGGTAAAGTTTGTAGTGAAATATTGTGTAAAGATTTTAGTGTTATAAGTACAAAATTGTCATGATAAAGTGTAGTAATGGGTGGTTATATTATTATACATTGGAATAGGAGTTGGAGTTGCGGTAGCTCTAATAAGTTTAAAGAATTAACTACTTCTACACCTATCTTTGTCTGACTTTGGTTTTGTTTGTACTTTGATTTTTGTTTTTATTTTATTTAGCACTACCCCTAAACCGGACTAATTCTGCAATGATAGTAAGATTGAGATATGGTAGGTTGCTATAAGTGTGTTAATTTATATATTGTGTCATTTGTGGTAAGTAATAATAATAAGTAGTGGTAACTTGCAGCGACTAGTAATAACTTTACTAACAATAGCTTTACTGGTGATAACTACTCATAACTGGTATTAAATTCTGGCTGAGTTTGAAAAAACTTATCATCTGGTATGTCCAGCGACGCTTCTAGAAAAAGAATTGGATTGTGTGGTTGGCATGCACGCAGTGACCAAGAGTTAGTGGTCTGTTGTTTGACGTTATGCAAGGCAATGACTAAACTCTTCAATCAGGCTTCCAGATGCATCCCACGTGCTTGAAAATGCTTAATTTACTAATGTTACACACTAATTTTGATATAAATGATAGCAAAGTTAGACCTCTATAGGATAATGTACATGAGCAGCAGCTACTCCTTATTTGGCTCCAAGCAAATGTTAGCAATTTATGGGTTGTGCAAGAAATCTATATTTTGAATAGTTATTCCCTCAATCCTCCAAGTTAATTGCATGACAACCACTACTGAAGGATCTACTACAAATGCATTTCTATACAGGGAAAAGTTGGAGTTTATGCAATTACAAGTGCTTCATAATAACTTTGCCCATGCAATTACAAGTGCTTAATAGTAACTGCCAGAAGATCAAAACTTGGAATTTTGCGATCACAACCTCATCATCAATTGAACAGTTTTGTTTAGCTCTACATATGATTCAGCAGTCAATTGGTAACACTCCAATTGCAATGAAGAATCACTTTGACGTACTTATAAAATTGGTAATTATACAAGGTTGCCTGTAGGCGTAAAACATTTTAGAGCCCTTAAATTATTAAGTGATCAGTAGAGGAGTTGCTGAAGCCTATATATCTGTCAAAGGCCCTCTTACTCTTGGTATAACTATGACACCATTCAACATGCTATAGACGAATCCACCACCAATCGAAGATAATGTACAGAAGATGTAATCAACTAAAACTTGGCCTCCTCCATTGTGAAAGTAAATTTCCTAAGCTATTTTATTGAACTAATTGGTTCTCAATCAGTCATTTTGACCTCCTAAAGTCTTGTAATCACCTGGGGCCACTATAGCTTGATCTCTTCCTTTTGTCCGTCTTCCATGTTAAGAAATCCCCATTCAAATCACTTCCTCCAACACTTTCATATTCAGGTTTCTCAGGTTTGACTTCAGTTTTGAAATCCTTTGGGCTAAAAACATTAGGTTCTTCACTTACAGTTGGGATGGGAATACTTTCATCCTTTACATTTGTCAATCTTTTCTCCTCTGCTCCTTTATTAATAGTCAAATACCTGCCCTCCGAGATAAGTCACTAGTTTCCCTTTGCTTTTACCAAAAGCCTTGATATGTCCTCACCATTTTCTACAGCCTTCATCCACTGCAAATCACCAAGGGAATCAGCGTAAACCACCTCTTTTCGCCTTCGCTTTCCAATGATGCTACCAATTTCATATCCAAGGCCTATGTCCTTTTCCTGATCTGCTAGTATAGGATATCCCCATTCTGGTACCTCATGTTCTTCAATAAGTGGAGACCTATAATTTTCTTTCTGCCATCTCTCTTTGTCCATTTTCGCAAAAAGCCAAAATTCGTCATCTGATCTTGCTGCGAGGCGATTAATTTGCCTCTTACTAGGCACATATGTTCTAAGTGAGTTTGCCCTCTATGCATGATTTCCTCCAACATTTCCAATCTGTTTTGAGCTGCAAAAATAAATAGAAACTGTTAGAATGGTTTCTTTTGCTCAAAGTAATAATAGAAGCCGTAACAGGGAAACTCTTTATTCATTACCATACATATCCACTGTAACCCCACCGAAAGGGGTTTTAGATCTTAGGCTCTTATATTGCCCGCCTGATCTTCAAAGTGCACCATATGTTTAGACCTCTATGTCCGATAAAGTTCTTAGATCCTCAATTTCTCCTATGTATGTATTTTAACATAAAAGGGCTATAATGTAATAGGTTCAGTATCCTAGTGTAGAAAGTAGGTTCTTTCTTTGGCAAAACGCAGCAAGGCTCTAACTAAAGCCAAGCACTGAGATGATTCCGATCATTGTTAATCTGACCTTGTCTAGTTGTTGGATAATAAAAAGAACAGAACTGAAGAATTCTCCATACTAAGCACAAAAAAATTCTGTCAGACACTTGTGGGGCATATGCTACATAATGACAAACCTGCTGGTCCATTTGAATAGTCCAGCCTGTCTAATTTGATGATAAGTAGCACTTCTTCTAGAACAATGTCGGTTTCTAGTTATTGACCACATACCACAATGTTGAATGAAATTCAAGATGACAAACCTGTGGAGGTTGTGTTGAACAGTCCAGGCTGGACGACCTTTGCGTCAATTCTCATTTTCTGTTTTGCACGCTCGAAAATGACCTCATCAATTGATCCAACACTAACAAAGACAAACACCCTAACTCCCTTTATTTGCCCTATACGGTGGGCTCTGTCCTTTGCCTACTAGTCCATTTGAGGGTTCCAGTCACTGTCAAATATTATCATAGTGTCGACTATTTGTAAGTTTAGACCCAGACCTCCAGCACGAGTGCTTAAAAGAGACATAAAGTAAGGAGTCGGGAGAATTGAACTTTTTTAACAGCACACCCCTTTCCTCAGTTTTTGTTGAGCTATCCAATCATACATATTTAAAATCATGAAGGCAAAGATAAACTTCAAGAATGTCCATAAGACGGGTCATCTGTGAGAAAAGCAAGACCCCATGCCCTGCCCTATGAAGTTTGGGGAGTAAACGATCAAGCAGTTAAAATTTGCCTGATGCTCGTGACAAGATTAACGTTTGTTCGAAATATTATACTCACCCACAGGCAAGTATGGATGGTTACAACACTTCCTGAGTTGCATTGAAAGGTTTTGTAGACTCTTGGAGTTCCCAAATCCTGAAGTAATAGTTCTGTAAGCAAGTACTCTCTTTTGTTTTCAGCAAATAAATTGGCCAACTATAATTGAAGTTTTAAGTTTTCAAAAAAGTTAATAATATCATCAGAAGAGAAGTATCAAAGTAGTATTCAAAGAAAACGAGATTAACAATAAAAGTAATCTCAATGCAATCTCGAATAATCAAATCAAAAGGCTCTGATTTTGTATAGTGCTGCATTTATTATCTTTCATTTTCAGAGTCTTCCAAGTGAATCAATTTCCTCGATTGATTGTGAATCAGAGAGAGAGTATTAATGGAAATTTATGATTGACAAGCAATAGAAAAAAATTATGTAACAATGGAAAATTTTAATTCACAACACCATTTTGATTCAGTAGATAGCAAGAGTACAAGAGAAAAACTGCATTTCCTGACACATTTGCAGCATGTATGGATTCCACATCGAACAAAAGAAAGTATTTAAGAAGGTATATAAGAAAAGCACAAACCAACACACGCAAGATGCTTTTTACAGCTTCTTTGGCAAATCCAACTTAATGGGGAAATGATGCAACAAAGCCTTGGAGCAACAAAAACGGTGAAGGATATGTTTAGCTAACTACACAACCATGAAAAGTTAAAGGCCAAACTCATTTAGATATAATATAAAATGTTGAAACTAGGCTAAGAGTTAAAGGCCAAACTCATTTAGATATAATATAAAATGTTCAAACTAGGCCAGGAGATGAGGATACATTTTTCTCTTCCTAATCTAAGGGTCCTTGGATGTTTTTCTCTTCCTAATCTAAGGTCCTTGGATGTTTATATAAGCTTTTGGCTTTACACGTGCTAACATAAGGAGATGCAGACCACCAACAAAATTGTTTAATATGAAATTTTGTACAATCTTGAGTTTTGGCCCTACCCCTGCCCTCTCCCCTCGCTTTTCATTTCCTAAAAAGGAAAAATAAATGAGGGACTAAGGAAGGGGAAAAAAAACCTGATAGGGAGAAACCAACAGTTTTTATCATAGTTAAAGTAAAAGCAATATACCATTGCCAACCCAACACTGCCTTCTTCTGTTACTTGCTGGTAGTATACTTTCTGCTAGCCTGACATATCATATTTAAGTGTGACCTTTGTCTTGGCAGGAAGGAATTTCTCCACCTCGTCTGCTTGGCTTTATAATGTAAGAACCAAGAAATTTGTTAAAGAGAAGTTTAAGAGAAGATCATAACAATTGACAAACTAATCAAGCACTAACATGATGCAGACAACGAATAATTAATAGCTCTTCTTCATCTATAAGTGAAACATCACACCGGTCTGCAAAGGGTGCATTGAACCATTCCTCAAATTTCTCAACTGAATTGAATATTATTGGGAGGATGAAATTAAGCAGGGGCCACAACTCCTGCAGATTGTTCTGTCTCGGTGTACAAGTGAAAAGAAGCCTGCGTCTATTTCGATAGCTGTATGCAAGAAAATATCCCATTCGAGATGTTTACTGACATCCTTAAAGAACCATATCAAAACAGTCTTAGAGAAAACCAAGATCATGTAGAAAAGATTATGATGCAGGAAGCAGATGTCACCAGAATGATTATAAAATTCCCATCACAAACCAACTAAAAACATATTTCAAAGATCAATGCAGTTTTTTCTATAAAAAGATAAATGCATCTTATGGTGCAGTACACTTGAAATGCCCTATCTACACTAGGAACTGCACAAGAAATGGGCTCCTTTGTCACGCCCCGAACTGGGGTCGTAAGCAGTCACCCGTTGTCCTGGATGCCGACTACAGTTTTGCAGAAAATCGGACAGAACCTCCCCATAATTCGGAGGTCTCCCATGTACAATTTAGCTTGTATAATGGACATCCATCCTGTCAAATAAATAAATGGGTCATCCTGACCTCACAATAATTAACCAAACCACAACAGACAACCAGGACAACGCAAGGCTATAAAAATTACTAACAGTCCTAACCACAGACCTCTACTGTTATACCCAACTAGAACATGAGCAGCCGCCATACCGAGCGAACCTAAATTTTATACAATTATACAACAAATTCCCAAGTTACATTTTAAATGCTTACAGGTGTCTCAATGCAAGTATAATATGAGAGTTTCTCAAACAATGTCCAAAATTTATACAGTCATCCCATAGAAAAATATACACGGCCAACTACGGACCTCAATATCAAGACCTCGCAGGGTCGATATAAAATAAAGATTTCAAATTTCAACTTAAATTAAATTCTTACCATCGTGAATAACCAAATCCACTAATGAGCCGCCAAACCCTTTAGAGCCGAATGCGTCGCTCTAGCACAATAACCCTGCTTGAGGAAGGAAAGGAGAGGGGTGAGTATCAAGGAAGATACCCAGTGAGTGAGGGGATTAATATCAAGCACAAATAGTATGGGTGAACCATTAGAGTGTCAAACAATATTATTCGTAAACAATAATTCATGATTTGTAGTAAAACATGGTATGTTCAGTAAATTGAACTCAATTAATCAATCACACGATATCGTACATATATGCATCCATATCGATCATCTTTTTTAGAAAATCTTGAGATCCCATCGAAAACACTTCCATCTCAGGTTGGCCGAAATCTAGACGAAATCCCGTCAAGGGTTTTTCCATCAATGTTTTAAAACATACCCCATTCCTTGGCATTGAGTCATGCCTCATCGGGGTGCGTCCGGGTATAGCCCGACCTATCCGCAGAGGGAGACACGTCTGTCTCTCTCGCAAAATATAATCCAACCCTCATCCACGCTGCCCCGTCGGGTCACGCCATGGGAGGAATGACTTTAGCCATTATCCATGCACACAGCACCCTTCATTTCTTAAACATCTCATAACTAGTAGGGATCCAACTCACATAGTTCATCAAAACATTTCAAAGCCGTGTGCAGATACATTTTATCAAATCATTTCAAATCAACATACCAATACAATGGTAGAATAGAAAATATTTTAGTTCTCAAATAATAACACAATATTAATTTATTTCAAACCATGGATGTATAGTCATCAGAAATATAAATTTATGACACTCCAATAATCACAAAACAGATTTAAAATTTAACATCATACGTCGAGTTAATGCATATCAAAAGTATGTTTTATTGAAAACACGACAGAAAACAAGTTTCACTATTTTATGAAGAGATTAGGGTCCCACTCATAGTATGGGGGAGGGTAACGCACTCCCTAATAATACCACGAAGCGAAGAAAAAGTGCTCCCCTCAACCGAGACACCCAACACTTATGAATGTATAAAATCAACAAGTTTCAAACCTGCGCAGTTATAGAAAACAGACTATAACTTCTAATACACATATCCAAATCAGGGGGTTCTTATTTCATTTTAAAGCTAAGGATGTCTAGTGTCTAAGGCAGAAAACCTCATATCATTTGGAGTTGTGTAGAGAAAGTTATATTAAAGGACTACATGTTGTTCAATTGGTTAAAATGCATGTTTTTCACTTTCAAATTTCCAATGTCATGTCAAGTCCTTTAGACCACTACCCTAACTCCTCATATTTTGTTCATGCGTACAACATGTCTACACGACTCAAGTGTTGGTACTTAACCAATCCCGCATAGAGCTCACTCCAATCCAATCTCTCGCTCGTATACAAGGGCCAGCATATACCCAACAACACACTCCCTCTAATCCAAAATTTAGTCCCAAACTTCAGCGTCAATACCCAAATTTTCTACACTTGCCCTCCTTCCCCCATTTGGCATCTATTTGGACACCCAAAAGTCATGACATATGCAGAAATTTTCTGCATGCACACAACACCTCTCAAACTTCTCAATGCACACAAGTCACTCGAACACCATCACTAACACCCACTAAAAATCTGCACACCATTTCTCCTCATTTCAAGACATAATACATACATAATGGTGCCATTTTAATCTCTAAAATTCTGCATATAATGGACTCACTAAGGGACACATTTCAGCACCCTAACACACGAAGAATCATTTCATTTCAAGACCAATACATGTCCAAATATTTCTGCACTCCTAGGTATATGTTCTAATGTATTTTTCCTAGGTTTTGGCCAAAAATTTATGCTCAAATTAAGTAAATAAAACTGCAGCAAAGCATCCCATAATGTGCAAAATTTTCTTACTTTTTCTTGGCATTTTTCAAGTCCCAACTCGATCCTCAATTGATCTTTCCTAACACACAATCATAATTATGTCATCAATTTTCAAATATTTTTAGGGTTTATCCATTTTTCCTAAGGCTGTATGAATCCAAATTCTTCAAAATTTTGTATACATTCGAATGTCATCAATTTCATTATATTTAAAAATAAATAATACAATCAAAACCAAGTCTAATTCAACCCTAAACCACTCAAAGTCGTAAACAAGTCTAAAATAATAAATTTCCTTCAAGATAGAAATTCTTTTAAAAATCATAAACTTTTCGATTCTCATCCAAATGTTTCAAATCATATGTCATTTTCAAGGTATGAAAATCTATTTTCATAATACGGAGGTCGTATTTTGCTTGCCTATATGCAGGATAACTTATAATGAAAAAGACTGCATCAATCCTTAAACTCAAATCCCAAATTCTGACTATTTTCATGCATATATCAAATTAACTTTAAGGGAAACTATTCAAATCAATTCAACTCGATCCCATTATCCTTTAACATGCTTCTTTCGTATCAAACAATCTAATTTCTATAATATTTTATACTTAATCTTCATAATCACATATAAACATTTCAGAAACTGTATTCTATTCGCATTCCACTTACATTCTAAATATATATAGAACCTTTCACCTTAGATTCAACCCTAGATTAATTCAATTTAACAAATAGAGCAGAAATCTCCTCACCTAGGGTTTTTGGATCGCAGACCTAGCTTCCGTTCGCCGTTCGATTCAGTCTGAAACCTGTAACGCTTCCAATTTGAAGCAAATGTTAGCAATTAACCCGAATTACTAAACCCTTGAACTATAACCAAACTCAGGGACCAGTTCTTACCTACGTAGAGAAGGAATCACAATCTAGGGTTTTCGAGGATCTTCTGCTAACTGCCTGATTGGGGCTCTGCGAAGGTTGCAGAAGGTGTTACAGCGGCAGAGAGAGCAGAGCGAACGAACAAGGGAGAAACAAAGCGCTGTAGTCGCACGCGAGCCTGCGAGGGATAGAGTGAGAGAGCTCTATTCTTCGCACGCAAGAGAGAGAGAGAGAGAGGAAGGGAAAGAGAGAGAATGAGATGTGGCTAGGCGGTAGCTGAGGGAGGCGCCGCTGTGGGAGAGACGCAGCAAAGGGACAGATAGAGAGAGAAAGCGAGAGAACGAGAGAGAGCGAAATAGAGAGGGAGAGAGAATAATAGAGGGAGATAGAGAAACAGAGATAAGAAATGACCACGACGGTGGTGATGGTGGAAGTCAGAGGAACCGTCGGTGAGCCGCAGAGAGTGGCGGAGAAGAGGGAGAGGTGCGGCGGAGTGAAGAGAGATTTCGAGAGAAAGAGAGAGAGCGACGGGAGGGAGAGAGTGAAAAGAAAAATTAGGGCTTTTAGACCTAATTGAATTATGGGAGGGGAGTGCTGCGTGTTGGCCAAAATGCAGCGCTTCCTTCTCCCTCTTTTTTTTTTTTTTTAACATATGTAAATAAATAAATTATATATATATAATTTATATAATTTCACACCTACATTTCACCAAAATGGGGTTCACTACGAATTACGGACACAACTTTTAAATTATACCAAAAATTCAAATTCGATACCCAAAAATCAAAAATCAATAAAATAAAAAAAAAAATCTTATATATATATATAAACTGGGGTAACATTTTATATATTTCATGAATAGGAGTACAACAGTATGGATACCGCGATGTCGGTGTTACATCCTTGATGACGGTTTGTTTGAGCCAATAAACTATCATGGACAACAATTGCAGTGACAAGCTGGAGCCAGAGAATGAGAAATTCTATTACCCCATCCACTTGCGATGGCTTCACTCTTCAATGTAAAATAAGGTTTCACGAACAAAACATTGTTGCAGCTTTTATTGATCATTCATTTTGTTGGCACAGAACTTGTCACAAACAGATTAGCATGTACTGCCATGTTTTATAGCTTTTTGGTTCCAAACTTGGCAACTTAGTTATTTACAAAATTTAAACAGTCTTGGGACTGGTTAAGCAGTATCATAGCCTTAGGAGAAGCAAACTAGCCATGATGAATTTGAAGCAGCAATGAGGCTAAAATGGTTTCTCAAAAGGCTGAGAAAATGAGGGAAACAATTTGAAGACAAGAACAAAGAAAAAAAGACTAGCTACAAAGAGCATTACCATATAAAAATAATCAACAAAAAGCCTGATGTACAAACTCTGTGAATTGAATAAATAATATTTGCTCAATTGTTAAAATTTTGTGGGGTAAGATCATTTAAGAAATGGAAAACTACCATGCATCTATCACTAAGTTAAGCAAGATATTATTTCACACTCCTGATGTTTTAGACAACTAGAACAACTTGATAAAATATTGCAGAAATATATTGGCAAAATGAGAAGATATTAACAGAATTATATAGAAAGAACTATTGGGAAGCGATAGACAGAAACTTCATCATATACCAAAAACTTCATTATATACCCAAAAGTACAACACCAAAGTTGATAGTTCCGACAGTGCAGGATACATACCCTATGACAAGAGTCCGTGCAAGGGCACACTCATGATTTTTCAACCGGTGTCCCTCATCAACAATCATGTTGTGCGAATGAATTTTATACATAACACATGATTGTCAAACAATGATTTTCATTTTAAAAGCAATCAATTTGTCATCACAGCTACATCATCACAAGGACTACATCAGAATTGTTCTTCTCAATATAGGCATAATGCAGAGGAAAACATGCACACAGTAGAACTGTCTAGAATAGGAAGTGAAGGTGATAGGACTCAAGGGAGAGAATCAAATTATTCTTCATAAAATAAACATATTTTTTCTTAAATCCAAATCAAGGAAAATCTTAAATCTATGGGACTCCTACCTGAACCACTTTCACCTCTTGGATCGGCTCTCCCCTTTGATCTAGATGGAGCCACATTTGGGACAAGCATTGCAGGCTGTTAAGTAGACACGGAGTTAAATCTTACTCCAGCCACCGGACTTGCTACAGTAGAAAATTCTGAAGACTGTAAAATTGTATATCAAACCTATTCAAACTCTTTTTCACCATTACATTCAAGTCCTTTTCACACTCCTTCTTGTCCTTCGTAGTGGTGCGGTCTTAGCTTTGGCTTTTCTCAAGAGTGGCTGAAATGGTTCGGAGATTGGTTTGATTGATTTTTTCTTTGTTTCCATCTTTTCTTGTATCTTTTCCATGATCTCAGATCGAACCGTATTATGCTCTGACATTAAAAGTGTGAGAAAATATTCTTTTCTCATGAAATTTAGGTCCTGCCATGAGAAAAAGTTATGAAATGAAACCATCACTCATTCGAATAACAAATAATAATATTAATAATATGAAGAAGAACATGAACATACTTCTTGAGTTGGAAGAGTGATCAACATCCCCGGTTCCCAAATCTCCAAAAAGCGCATAAGAAATACTCTACAATCATTCCTGCACAATTTATGTTAGGTATGCATTTCTAGTGAAATTCGGATAACCATAGGTATAGTAATAGTAGCAGTATGCACATGTTAGGCTGTTAAGGAACTTGAATAGGTACTATTTCGGAGATAACGAGGGAGTTTTCAAAAATCCTCTCAATGCAATTTTTCTACATAAGAAATATGAAAACTATAGGTTTTACTGAAGGAAAATTTGATGTTTCAGTATATTAAGCAATTACCATCAAAGTTTGCAATACTTGGTCTTCGTGCCCCCTAGCACAATAACCTGAGTCCAAAACGTACATTATATGCTTGTTATACTTGTCGATGTGAAGAGCATAACAAAACCAGTGGAGTTTTAAAATGACGGGAATAAAAACCTATTATGGAAACACAATAGTATTTTAACTGAAATATTAATATGTACTTATAAGCCAACTCGATAAAGGTAAAGTAACTTACTAGATTGCACGATTTCAAATTGAATCTAAGTGTTTTTGCTGACAAATAGTTTTGATTCATTGAAATGTCCCACTTGTTTTCATTGAATTTTTGTGTCTCATCCAAACCAGAGGCGCACACAACAGTCATCTACATTAGCATTAGTGCATAATTTGTAAATGAAGGTTAAAACTAAGTGATAAAAAAAGTAGCAGACAAAACTATAACAAGCTGAGAAAATAATGTAAAGATTTGCTTTACTAAAAACCAGTGAGAAAGTTACAAAAAAATATAAAAAAAAAATTAATAAGGAATAAGGTATACAATTACATTAAACAGTGCATGCGTTTGTAAAAAACACTGCATGCTTGTAAAAGGATAATTCACTACTATTTCTGTTATCAGCGCAGAGCACATATCCAAATTCAATTTGAAGTCCAAATCGAATCCAAATTGATAAAGTGGATCAAGTATTGATACAAGAAGAAGAAGTATAAGTGTAGTGTTGATGAAAAAAAATGATGTACACAATGAATGAAAGAAAGAGTAATTAGATAAATAATATTTACTGAAAATCATAATGGTAAAACACATCTCGAGAATATGGGAGAGGGGTTTTGGTGGTAATATTGAGGAGCCCCATATAGCATTCCATGGTCTGTGCAAATAGTACTACTCATTATGTCATAAAGTTATATAACAAAATAAAATTAAATTTCTTACCAATGTGCCAATCCAATAAGGCGGCAACAACTCATGAGTATCAGTCCACGACATGTATTTTCTAGTAATATTACATAAGATTGTTCTATGCATTGTCAAAAAAAAAAATCACGAGGTTTTAGTAATGTATAAAATAAAAATTTGGGATGTATGAATACAAATTTGAAATGAGAAATAAGAAAGGTATCAGTAAGATTTAATTTGCCTAGCTTCCTTTTTTCAAGGTTTTCATTCAAAAAAATTCCAAACACTCTCCTCTTCACTTGAAAAAGTTTTAATGTTAGCAAAGGTAGAAATTGTGTTTGGATAAATCTCCTTTACCTCCTTCATTTCGGTTAAAGCGTTTACAATTTCATATAATTGAGGATCTGGCTCCTCCTCTTCATCCAATGCCTCCTCCAAGTCCTCATCCTCCTCCCATACCTCTTCCCCCTCAACAGAATCATGCTTTGGCTTCTGCTCATCCTCCTGTACATCAAACTCCTCTACATGATCAGAGTTAGACAATGTACGCAACAGATCGCAGTGCATTTGCAACAACTCTGACTGAATTTGAATTGAGCCCTTCAAGATTCCAATTGACTTGTCCAAAAACATTTTAACTTTCTCATTGATCCCAATTCTCTACAGAACAAAATAGCTGGTTAAAAGATAGAGAGATATTATAATCAGCGGGTAAGTGCTACTAGTTTACCTTAGTTTCTTCTCCACCAGTGTCAGCTTTAACATGTTTGTTCCATCTAATGATTTCTTTATTTTTATCGGTTTTGTTTGACAACAAACCCTATATATATATATATATATATATATATATATATATATATATATATATATATATATATATATATCGTACAACATAGTATCAAACAACTCACATTTAAGAGTTCATTCTTCAAAGAGAACTTACTTCAAAGTTGATACTTACTTGAAATAAATAAGAGTTGACACAACAATGTTACTTCAATTAACAATGCAATGTATTATTCATTATACATTAATATTCACAGTTCTGAGAATAAGAGAACTTGCATCAAATAAATAAGAGAGATCATACTAATACAACAATGTTGTTGCTTCTAACCATTGTTTTATCAAGAGTGCAGTTAACTTACGTTTACCCGCTCAAATCCAAGTCTCCGAATAACACGATTTGTAGTCCAATAGCGAATAGGTTCTTTCTATATTTCACCACCCAATCCACCAATTCTCACCTTCTCAAAGTAAAAAATCTATGCATGCAGAGGACCAACATAATTTGGTTAGCAAAAATCAAGATTTGCAATAGTTATAAACAATGAAATAATATTTATAAACTTACCATAAGTAAAAATAAACAACCACCAATAGCTCTGATCTTCCTCTCCTCCTATCCTCTTCTTCTCTTCAAAACACCTTTAAATTGTCACACCTCATCAGCTAGCCATTGTAAAACAAATTTGGCCCAGTTGTATTGCCCAGTATTGTTCACATCAATGGTAGCTGCAAGGTGTCTCATAGCAGGGAAGATATTTGTGGACGGACATAAAAAGCATCCGAGAACGAATAACAAGAAGCATCATTTAAACCTCATGGAGGAGGGATCTTCCAATTGCATTTGTTCTTTTAATTGGCTATGCTTTAGTCTAAAAAATGAATTTGTCTTCAAGGATTCAATCAAAGATGAAGAACCTAAAACATCGCGTCCGGTGCAGGGGATTCCCAAGATTCACCCTACTTCTTTAGGTGTTAGCTTAAATTTTTGATTTGGACTGATATAAAGAAGTTTTTTTGTAGGTTGGAACCTCATTATCAATTCTTCACATAATTTTCTACTCAGAGTATTGCATGAAAGATTCAAAAGCTTTCCGAACCCCATATGTTTTACTTGTTGTTTCATGTCTTCGGTGAGGGAAAGATTAACTCAATTAGTTGCTTTGGAGAACACCGTGTTTGAATCGGTGGCATTGCCTTAGATATGGCATGCATTTCTTTTCTTTGCCTCGCAAATTTGTTATACTTCTCCCTCTCAGCTTCACTTAATTCCCTCCAATTTTTATTGCATTCACTAATGCTCACATTGTTCTTTGAAAAAAATTCTTTTCTATAGTGGCCAATACATTCAAAGTTGGTGATATTACAGATATGTTTTTATTAATTAAAAATATCTAAAACAGAAAAAAATTTGAAACATTCAAAATCAAACAAAGTAACAATGTAAACAAATGAATCAAACAAAGTCATAAATAAAGTAACAATATAAACAACATAAACTAAGTAACAATATAATATAAACAAACTAACATTAAAATATCAACAAAGAAAGAAAGAAACAAAGATAACAATATAACAACGTAACAGTCGAACAAACAGACAAAGTAACTATATAAAACACTCACTGTTTCCACGCCTGAAGTAACAATATGAATAAATAGATAAAATCTCTGTACTCTCTTAACTAATAATAATAGAAGAGAAATTTTAACCCAAAACAAAGAAAATAATTTCCCATTGAAATACCCCTCAAGTAACCAAAGAAAGTATTCCATGCATATTTAGCAAATATTCTATCACTATCGTAATTAGTACACAAGTGGAAATATAAACAAAATTTTCCCTTTGGAAGTATGTAAGTAGACAGGGTAGTTGGCAGAAATTGGCTCCCTGTACACCACTTCCTTGGGATTTATGTTGTTGCTACAAACAAGCATGCAATGTTGAGTGTTCAGATTGAACGAAGCTAGCAAACTTGCAACAATATTATGAGAAAAAGATCAAAATTAGGTGATAGACACTTTTTCTTCCTTTGGATTGATAGCTTTTTCAGGATGAGTGTCCATATTAAAGCAAAATTTAAAGGATTCACCCAATATCTATGATTCGTTAAGGGGTCAGTGTGTTCTCGTCGAGGGAATGAAAAATATGGTTGAAACAGATAATATCAATGAGATAGGATGAAATGCAACAAAATTTTAAAAGTGGACCACAAATTCAAAACACAGTAAAACATGAAAGCAAAGAGGTTACTTCTGTTGTCACTTTCCTCCTTTCTTCCAAAGAAGAGTTATTGGCATGTAATAGCTAATAAAAATAAATAGTAAAGCAAAAAACACAAAACCATAACCTAAAAAACTTGTATCCGGAGAGATATTTCACCGATCTAGACGTAGAAACCTCGTTGGAAGGGCCACTTCTATCTGCATCTGTGTTTCCCATTCGTGGTAAGAAATTAAAAAATCTACACGTCTCTCCCCACTTCTCTTCCCTCCCGCCCTTCTGCCTGCTTTATCTTCCTACAATATTCGCCTTCGACGTTCTTCCTTCAACTTTTTTCGCCGTACAACCCTTCAATCGACAGTTCTTCGCCGTACAACCCTTCAATCGGTGCACAACCCTTCTGTTTTTCAAAAGCAAAAAGTTGCCTTCTTCTGCCTTCTTCAAAATATTAAAAATTGAAAGGACAGTTATTATTTCACAGCCTTCGGATGGTGGGACATTAGAGATACGTGCTTACAAAGTCCTCCGGTACCAGACTTAACCCTAGCCATTGGATCAACAAACACTCAGATAAGCACAACTATATTATTATAAATATTATTTATATTTAATCTTATTTTTAATTATTAGTTAATGTTACAATTATTTTTATAACTATATATCATACATAATACATACATATACGAACATTAATATATTAATATATAAAATATAAGTATTATATATTACCACTGTATTACCACTATATACTATATGTTAGAATAATATTATTTATTACTATATATTACTATTTATTACTATATATTGTATGTTACTATATATAGTACTATATTTTAGTATTTTATTATATGTTATTGTAATATATATTATTAAAAAAATGTTATAATTATTTTTATGACTATATTACTCTAACATATTATATATATTACTGTGTAACATATATGTTAAACAAGTGTTATATATTATCACTATATATTACCACTATATACTATATATTACTTTACTGTTTTATATTATATGTTACTATTTGTTACTATATATTACTTCTATATACTAATATATAATAATATAATATTATATATTTTTGTATTATATATTAATATATCCTTCTTTTATTATATATTTATAATTTTATTTTCGATGCAAATAATTACTACTATATACTATGATATATTAATAATTTATTTTACTAGTATATCCTATTTATTATTATATATTATTATACATTACAATATATTACTATATAGTACAATATTTTAGTATTATATTATATATTATTCAATTATATATTATATTTTGTTTTATTATTTTACAATAAATTATATCTATTATATTATAGTAAAGTATATTAATATTATATTCTACCATTATATATTAATATTACGTTTTAGTACTATATTCTATTTATTATTATATATTAATATTATGTTACTATATAGTACTATATTTTAGTATTATATTATATATTAGTGTATTATATATTAAAAAAAAATTTGTTCACCTACCTATTATATTCCATTTACTTCCATTTACATGACAATTTAATGGCAAGGTTACTATTCGATTGACTTCCATTTACACTATGCACAACAACAATGACAGCTCACTAAATGTCACTACACTCCACTGACACTCCACTCCACAAACACGACAAACTTGACAAACACTACACTATACTCCATACACAAATGATACAATATCAAGAATACTAAAACAATCTACCTCTTTAAATCAACACTCTCACTATCTCACCACCATCTTTCTCTCTCTCACCCGTCCACTCTCTATCTCTCTCTCTCCCACTCTCTCACTCTCTATGTTCAAACCCTCCTACAATCTTCACATCACTCTCTCTCATCAAACCTTCCTCAACCCTTCTTCAAAATATCCTTCCACTCAATCGGACGCTCGCACTCTCTTACTCTTTGAAATGGCTTCCAGCTCTAGAAAAGGGAAGGAAATTGTGGGGACAGAAAAATTCAAGAAGAGGAAATTTTGCTCTCTCGATAGGAGCAAATTATTTTATAACGTATTCTATCAACGTAACATTAGTCATGGTCGTTTAATCGACTGGCATTTTCTCGAGAGCATAGATTTTAGGTATACTAGTTACTTAAAGGAAGTGTGTCCTTGTTGGCTTCTAAATCCGAGTAAAAAAATCTATGAAAATGCAGTTAGAATTTTTTATAATAATATGGAGCCAATTGATAACAATTTGAGATGATGAGAATGAAGTAGATAGGGAGTGTAATATAGTTATTGGTGATAAATATTGGTCAGCTTCATTTCAAACTTACTTTAATCGTGAAACAATCATAGTGAATCCTAGATTTATATGTACATACGGTCGTTTGGAGTGGGTTGCCTATGAGGATTGTAAGCCATTTTTGGAAACAAATATATTGGATGATGCGAGAGTAGTATTTGATAATGATCATTTAGAGACATTTAGCAAGGATACAACGGATTTAACTTTGCACAAAAGAATTTTGCACTTCTTCATCGTTCACGTCATAAAGCCAAGATCAGGTAATTATAAAAAAATCACACGTGAAGACTTTTGGCTAATGGCTTGTATCATGCAAAGAAGAAATCCAAGTTTGCATTTTCTACTTCCTTACTTTATGATGACTACAAGAGCTTCAAAGTCTAATTTGTCGTTTTGTAGTATAATAACTGGTATTTGAAAAAGTGTTGGGATAAGTTTAATAAGAGAAAACAGAGTGGAACTAAGCTTGAAGGATAACAGTATAAATCTGCGAATGCTACAAAGAGCACATTGGATTTTACAAGATGATGTGTGGGTCCATCCGAAGAACAGATTTTTTTGGGAGGATAGGGAAGAAGAAGCAAGGAATAAAGACGAATTGAATGAAGGAGGAATTGGTAACGAAGCAAAAGAAAAAGAAGAAGAAGAAGAAGAAGATCAAGGGAATGAAGGAGGAGATGGAATGAAAATGAAGGAAACGAGGGAGGAGATGAAGGACCGAATGACTACCATCGGAATGCCAATGACGAGGCGAGGTGGAATGATTTGTTTCAATGTATTTATGGTCTGAAAACTGACATTGGCAAGCTTAATGAGCAAGTTGGAGGACTTGGGACTAAAATGCGACAACATAGGATAGAATGGGAGAAATGAGGACAGAATTGGGTCAACTGAGTAGTGAAGTGGATGCAATTAAGAGACGACTGTTTGGAATGGAACAATATACACATTATTTTGCAAATCAGAATGCAGAGCAGCATCGAAAATTGATATGTGAAATGTTGAACATCAGAGCAGATCTTGGGGCAAATTCCAAATCTATTGAATGCATTAGAGACCATTTGCAGATAGGCAACCCGGCCTGACCTTCATGCTTTGCTGCTCAACCTTCTTTATCTCCCACTCCTGCCATTAACCTTCTTCCTCTGCCTTTCTTACACTACCACGTTGCCCTCGCTTTGCCCACCCATTTGTTTTACACCCACCTTCTAGATTTGCTTCTCCTGCTCCTAATACTCACACTCGTTCTCCTGACACTCAGCCTAGCCGTGACAATCCTACCCCTAGGCATCCGTTTCTGACATTTGGTTCTCCTCACACACCCACAACAACTACCTGGGGTAACACTCCTACCCTTACTACTACTCCCAATCCTTTTACCATTGAGCAAGTTGTTATTGCTGTAATAGCAAATCCGGAGTCGGAAGATGCTACAAGAAAGAGAGTTAAAAAATTTAGACCAAAAGTTAAAAATAAAAATTTGAAGTAATTATGTGTACTTGCTTCCCTTCCCTTGCTTTTTGCATTTGTATTTGTAGTTTTGTTCATTTTGTATTTTGATGTGGATTTCAATGTTGATGTGTTGATCTCTTCTATTTTTCAGTGTTAAAAAATTCAAGTAATTATGTCTATTTGTATTTTGACTTGTTTTGTAATTTTTTTATTCTCATTGTATTTTGATTTGTAATATAATGTTTAGTTGTATTTGTAAGTAAAATGGAATTTCACTTGTATCTAAATTTGTAATGTACTGATTTGTTGTAGTTATAATGTTTATTAAGAACGTGAGGTTGGAAGTGGTTAAAGTTTGTTGATCAACCAAGCAGTTAGGTGAGTTAAGACAGTAAGAAGTGCTAAACAAAATGTATAAAAATGGGTAAGCTCTAGAAGAAAGAGAAAAAATGGATTGTTTTCTTAATTTGTTCCGAGTCTTCTCTCTCTCTCTATCTCTCATCTTCTCCATCTCTACAACTCCTTCTTTATGCTCTCCTTAAATTTTCCTTTCAATCTCTAACCTTTCTTCTATCGCTACAATGATTTCTATCATAATGCCTAAACCAACCTTTTACTTCTTACTGTGTTTTTCTGTTCTATTTCATGTTTATACTTGCTCTATTTTTTATTTCCATTTCGTTTTTAAACCAATGTCTTTAATGTTCCAGAACTGAGTCGTGTGCCACCTGAGCAGTTGGTCGCAGGGTGAGCACCCGTGCAAGCCGCCGTGCTTCTGTGCACCATAGGCGGAGGCCCTTGCTAGCCGCACAAGCCTGGCAACCCCTCGCGGGTACAAACTCCTCTCATGCGTACGCAGTCTCCTGTTCATGCTGCCCCCACCCAGGTATGGGCATAATCCCGGCAACCTCTCGCGGGCACTGCCTCCTGATCATTCTGCCCCTGCCTGGGCATGGGCATAAGCCTGACAACCCCAACCGGGCCCAGCCTCCTACTCATGCTGCCCCCGCCTAGTCATGGGCATAAACCCGACAATAATAATAAGCAGTAGTGGTAATTATAAGCAGTAGTGGTAAGTAATTACAATTTTCATCTCAATACTTCTTATCAATACAATCTCAGTTCCATACATCTTAATTCTATCCGTTCAATGTTTATTTATGATTTTTTGCCTTTGCTTTGATTGGTTTTCTTTGCGGTGCTGATGGTCATGAGATTTTCTCCATTATGTCGCTTCAAACACTATTATACTTAGACATTAAAAGTTTCAAAAAATACTCATTTCTCAAAAAATTAAGCTCCTAAAACCATCAAGCCATGAAAATTCATAAAGTAATCATATCAGTCCAATTCAAATAAAAATGATGAAATGCAATAAGAAAATATATATACTTCCTGAGTTGGTGTAGTCATTATTATATCTGGTTCCCAACCCTCCAAAAACCGCATAACAAATGTTCCACAATCATTCCTGTCAATGTAATTTATTTTATTTTAGTATGCATTTCAATTCCTTTTTCTGGTTTTTTTTTTTTTTTTTTTTTGCTTTTGTACTGAATTTTAGAAATAGACGACAATATACTTACGTATTAGGTTGCCGTGAAACTTTAACGTGTACAATTTGGGAGATACCCGAAGAGTTTTGATAAACCCTCTCAATATAATTTCTCTATAAAAAAAGAAAATTTATCAAAAGCATGTATAAACAGTATACAACTCTGTTCGATGATTAAGTATATTAAGAAAATACCATCAAACTGTGTAATTCCCGGTCTTCACGTGCTCGAAAGCTATAACCTGAGTCTAAAACATACATGATCCCCTTCTCCATGCAAATAGAGTAACAAAACCAGTGTTCTTTGAATATTACAGGTATGAAAACCTATTATGACAATATAATAGTATGTCAATGGTTGATAGAAATAGATATAGAGTAATAGAAATATTAAGTGAGCTAAAGTAAATACACACCAGATTGCATGATTTAAAATCGAACCCAAGTGCATTTTCTGACAAGCAATTGTCAACCATTATAACATCCCAATCACTTTCATTATTTTTTGTTTTGTATCCAATCTATCCAATCCAGTTACAGAAATCACAGTCATATAATATTACAGGTTAAAACAAGTTAGGAAAAAAAAATATGGAAATTAACAAGTTCTCCTTATTTACCAAATAATAATACTATGTTTAGATGACAAAATAAGGAGTGAATAAGAGACTGATAGTATGGCAATTAGTGTTCATTAGTGTTCAGTCAGCAAGATTCATCTGTGTGCACTCAGGAAGAGTATATGCATATGCATTTGTAAGGTCTAAAGTGATGTGTGTGCACTCAGGAAGAGTATATGCATATGCATTTGTAAGGTCTAAAGTGATGAGTCTGGAGTAATCAAATTTTGCTAATTCCTACGTGTATTGAAACACTAAACAACTCGAATTAAGAACAATATAAAGATTAAAGATTCTAAAGTTTAAGAATGGTGACAAAAGCTAAAAAATTAAAATTTATCGAAAACTATAAGGGAAGAATACATCTCGAGAAAAATGGAGATGAGTTCCGATTGTAGGTATTAAGAAGCCTTATATAGCAATCCGTCGTCAGCAAATATAACCAAAATCATTACCATCATTATGTAAACTATTGCAAATATAACCAAAGTCATTATCATTATGTAAACTATTGCAAATATAACCAAATTCATTAGTATCGTTATGTAAACTATTTGAAGGTAATAGTAAGAAAAAAAAATTTCGTACGTTAGGTTAAATATTTCAAATAATTAAAGATAAGATCAAAATTTTTTATTTAAAAAATTTGATACATACCAATGTACCGACCCACTGACAAGGCACCAACTCATGAGCATCAGTCCATGTGATGTAATTTCCGCCAATATTACACAAAATTGTTCTATCATTCTCAATAATTTTATATATCAGTAATAATCAAAGTTAAAAAATTTTATGAAATTATAAAACTTGTATAGGTAAACCATAACTTGCCTGGCTTTATTTGGAATGGGTTTTCTTCCAAAAAAAAAAATTCCATACACTCTCCTCTTTATTGGAAAAAATTTTAACCTTAGCAAAGGTTAAAATTGCATTTATCTTCATGTCCTCCACCTCCAACTCCTTGGCCTCCTTCATTTTAGTGAAAACATTTACAACTTCACACAATTCGCCCTCCTCCGCCTCCAAACCTTTGTCCCTTTTCTCCTCCTCCTCTGATACCTTTTCCTCATCATCATTCCTTCGCTTCTTTTGAATATTGTCTTCTTCATGTAATGATGCCTCAACCTCATCACCAGAATTGTTGTAGAGTATTGTTAACATATCAAAGTGCCTTTGCAATAGATGAGACTGAAATTGAATTGACTCCTCCAACATTCGAATTGACTTTTGTAAAAACATTTTCATTTCTTGTTTGATGCCAATTTTCTACACAATAACATACATTGTAACATTCAAAAATTGCGGGATATGATAATAACTAGTAAATTTTACCTTCATTTCTTCTCCGATCCCTTCAGGATAATACAATTTCATTTCCTTCACTTCTTTGTTTTTTTCATCTTTTGTTGACAACAAACCCTATGGAACAATAATGCAACATATATGAATTATATATCGAGAGAATGCAGTTAACTTAATTAACTTATCTCTGCATGCTCAAAGACAAGCCTCCTATTTACATGCTCGCTAGTCCAATAGGCAATTGGTAGTTTGTTTTCTTCACCACCCAAATTGCTGACTCTCACCTTCTCAAAGTAAAATATCTATATATACACATAATTCATATAAAAAAATTTAAATATTTATAAACCTTGAATTCATATTAATAACATTAAATTAATTTTATTAAATATTGAATTAATAATTATGAATATACTATAAGCAAGAATAT
The DNA here is from genome assembly GCA_037126225.1 of Dillenia turbinata. Lineage (NCBI taxonomy): Eukaryota > Viridiplantae > Streptophyta > Magnoliopsida > Dilleniales > Dilleniaceae > Dillenia > Dillenia turbinata. The sequence goes on from JBAMMX010000006.1 coordinate 10,792,460, forward strand.
AAATCCACTAATTGCCCTCTTCTTCCTCTTCTCCCTCTTCTCCTCTTCTCTTCCACCTCTCTGAAGAGCTTGAAATTGACAAATCTCATCAGATAACCATTTTAATACAAAATCAACCCAGTTATATAGACCCGCTTTATCCACATCAATGGTTGCCTTTAGGTGTCTGGAAGAAGGGAAGACATTTGTGGTAGGACATAAAAAACATTCGAGAAGGAAGAGCAAGAAGTAGCGTTTAAATTTTGGGGATGAGGCATCTTCCATGTGCATCTTCTCTTTCAACTCCTATGTTTTAGTTTGGAAAAATACTTTCTGATATCTGCAGACTCAACCAAAGATGAAGAGCCTAAAACTTCACGTCCAGTTGAAGTGATTCCTAGGATTCGTCCTCCTTCCACAGGTGTCAGCTTAAAGTTTTGGTTTGGACCAATACAAAGAAGTTTTTTCATCGATTCAAATCTCATTATCAATTCTTCACACAATTTTTGGCTTAATATATCACAGCTAAGCGTCAAGATATTGCCAAACCCCATATGTTTTACCACTTCTTTCATCTCATGACTAAGCGAAAGAATTACCTCCTTTAATTGCTTTGGAGAGCACCTTATTTGAATCGGTATTGGTGCAGGTGATGCCATTGCTCTACTTAGTGTAAGTAATTTCTTTGTTTCTTTCACTGCTTTGTTGTAGTTGTCCGTCTCCCCTTCCTTTAATTCCCTCCATTCTTCAATACTTTGACTCTATTCTTGCAATAATTTTTACATTATTAATACTAATAATAATAAAATTATTAATATATGCAGAAGATGTTAGATTTCATTACCTTACTCGCACGCAAGCCACTCCTTTTCTTCTTGTTCTTAGCCACTCCTTTCTTCTTTTCTTCTGTATCTAGAAATATATATAATGTATATTAAATTTCTAAAATTTATAACATAAATCACTAAATCTCAAATCAATTACTAAAGATCCCTAAATACTCTAATAACTAATAACTATAAATAAGCTCAAAAGTAAATAAATACGCTCTTAAGGATAAAAAAATTATTCATGAACCTGCAAAAGCCTCATTGTCAGAAGAAACTTCCATTTCTAGTTCTGGTTCGAAATTTTCAAAATCTTCAAAAAAAAATTTCTTCAAACCTCTGCTCTTGGCCTCTCTGTTTTTAAAAAAATTCCTCGATTCTTCTTCTCTCTCCTATCCTTATCTTCACTCTTCAGTCTTCACTCTTTACTTCTCTTACTTTTTTCTTCTCCTCCTCCTCGGTCGTTCTCTCTTTCTCCTCCTCCTCTGTCATTCTCTCTTTCTCCTCCTCCTCCCTCGTTCTCTCCCTCTCTCTGTCACTCAGTTCTTGCAACAAGTATTCTTCCGCAGGGTGTTGTGATCTGTGCGTGCTTTGGAACTCATGGTTGGAAAGACGTGTGAGTGACATGTCTCCTCTTCTCCTCACTTGGAATCCCAGCCATCGGATCAAGCAAGATAACTAACAACCAACCCTAACCATCGATGCTTTGCCCACTAAATTACAATCCGTTACCATCACTTACCATCAATTAATACCAACCATCAATTATCCCCATCCATCAATTGCTAATGCATAATTGCATAATGTCTGAAAAAAATATTTTAGTTTCAATTTACTATATTTAATTACTATATTTATGTAATACTATATTCTTTTAAATTTTAAATTTTATATTTAAATAAAACTATATTTATGTAATTACAATAACTATATCATTAATCTACTAGATGAAGATAATGCTAATGTTAAGGTTAAGTGAGGAAAGTAGAGTTGGATTGGACAACTTCAATGTACACCAAACATTACTTTATAATTACAATTTACAATATTTAATATTAATTATTAAATAATGCTACATTATTATTATTAACTATTTTTTAATACTATATTTATTTAATAACAAATTACAACAAAAGTTTCTCCAATTATGAAGATGACAATTATCAAGACAACCAAAGAAATCAAGTTTGATTGAATGCCAAATTACAATAGTCTGTTTACATACCATTAACTTTTTTTAAGAGCAAAATGTGACTACAAATACTTTTTACTTATTTAATCTTAACCTTCATCAATGTTGATATGGACAAAGCTTCTTGGCGCGAATATTGGCGCCAAAACCATATTTCCTTCTTTTTCTTTTTTTTTTTTTGGTCAAAAAATCAAATCAATAATCACAATTTATTTCATTTTCCATTTCATTCATTTATTTGACATATATAAATACTTCTCTAATATTTCTATCTTCACTTCTACAAAACAGAAAAAATGGAGAGGTCATGGATGTATTCTAAATCAAGAGATAGTGATGAATATATTGGCGGGGTTAATGCATTTCTTGAATTTGCATCGGCAAATATTCAATCTATGGATGGCAAGATATCATGTCCTTGTGTTAAATGCTTCAACACATTGAGATTCCCTACACACACCGTGTTCAATCACTTATTACACCATAGATTTCAACGTGGTTATCAGAAGTAGATATTTCATGGAGAAAGTGTTGCAATATCGAAATCTCATGAATCTGAGGAGACCAACCACAATCCATCCTACGTAACCAACCATGATCCATTGAATAGTAAGACTGACATTTTTTTTATTACGACATGTATGGCATGCTACATGATGCATTCACACATTTACATAATCCTCAACCAAATTCTCATGAAACTGAACCAACTAAACAGTTGCATTTTCATGAATTACTTAAAAATGCCAAAAAACCATTATATCCAAATTCTAAATATACCATGCTTACAACTATTGTACACTTATACTATTTAAAGTGTTTGTCCAGGTGGAGTAATAAATCCTTCTCTTTACTGTTAGCATTTGTAGGAGAATTGTTGCCTGATGGAAACATATTGCCAAAAAGTTACCCTCAAGTGAAGAAAGCAATTTCAGCTTTAGGGTTGGGATACGAGAAAGTACATACTTGTTCTAATGATTGTATGTTGTACTAGAAAGATAGAGATAAAGACGATGCTTGTTATATATGTGGTGCTTCCAGATGGAAACGAAATGGAGATCAAGAAGATCAAGATGGGAAAAAAAAACCAGCCAAAATATTGAGATGGTTTCCATTGATTCCTAGATTGCAAAGACTATTTACGTGTGCAAAAACTGCTGCTTCGATGAGATGGCATTATGATCAAAGAACAAAGGATGGACTTTTAAGACACCAAGCTGATTCAACTGCATGGAAAAAGTTTGATTCTATGTACCCTAATTTCTCAGCTGACTTAAGAAATATTTGCTTAGGATTAGCAGCAGACGGTTTCAATCCATTCAAAACAATGAATGTTACATATAGCACTTGGCCAGTGGTAATGATACCATATAATCTACCTCATTGGTTGTGCATGAAATCTACCAACTTTATACTCACATTACTTATTCCTCGTCCTAGAAGTCCTGGTGATAAGATAGATGTATACATGCAACCACTCGTGGCAGAGCTAAAAGAATTATGGTACAAAGGAGTTAATACTTTTGATTCTTTAGTTGGCGAAAGCTTTAAAATGTATGTGGCATTGTTGTGGACCATTAATGACTTCTCGGCATATGCTAATTTGTCTGGATGAAGTAAAAAAGGTAGATTTGCATGTCCAGTATGTGGATATGATACATGTTCTCAATGGTTATATCATGGCCGGAAGTATTCTTATATGGGGCATCGAAGATGGTTAGAGTTCACTCATCCATTTAGATATGATAAACACTCTTTTGATGGGATAGAGGAATTTAGAGTTGCTCCCAAACCACAAACCGGAGCCGATGTTTTGCGAGAATTAGATGAGATTGACTTAACATGTCCCAATGAAATGCGAGGATGGAAAAAAAAGAGTATATTGTTTGATTTGCCTTACTGGCATAATGTTTTGATCAGACACAATATTGACATGATGCATATAGAGAAAATTGTTTTGATGCAATTGTCAGTACAATTCTTGGACAACAAGGAAAGTCTAAGGATAATTATAAGGTTAGACTTGATCTTGAAGATATGAGAATAAGAAGGGATCTACATGTACGTAGACAACCTAACTCTACGAACCTATTTCTACCTAAAGCATGTTACCAGATGACTGCATAAGAAAGATGCATTTTTAAAGGTTTTGAAGAATTTAAAACTTCCTGACGAATGCTCTACTAATATCTCCAGATGTGTTCAACTCAAGCAGAGGAAGCTGATAGGTTTAAAGAGTTATGACTGTCACGTTTTAATGCAAGAGTTTATTTCCATAGCAATTTGTGGATCACTACCCGATAATATTTCCTCTCTTATCATTAAAATTTGTAACATTTTTAAATGTCTTTGCTCTAAGGTTCTAGACCCACAAGAACTTGAATGATTAGAAGCATTAGTTCCACAAATTATATGTGAACTTGAAAAGATTTTCCCTCCTTCATTTTTTACCAGCATGATACACTTGATTGTGCACTTGACAAGTGAAGCAAGGATTGGTGGACCAGTGACATATAGGTGGATCTATCCGGTTGAAAGGTATTTTTTTTTAATATTTTATTTAACACTGTTCATTTCATGTAATTGACTGTATGTAATATTGTGTTTTTATATATATATATATATATATATATATATATATATATATGCAAATATTTGCTTCAACTCAAGTCCTATGTCCGTAACAGAGCACAGCCTGAAGGTTCAATCGCAGAAGGGTACATAGCAAATGAGTGCTTGCTATTCTATTCAAGATATTTAGAGGGAGTTGAAACAAGATTTAATCGTCCATTGCGGAATGATGACAACCAAATTTCATTTCCAGAAGAAGAGTTCACTATTGGAAGATCTTTGGGAATAAGGACACATAAAAGACATAAAAGAAAAAAAAGATCTTGAATTCATCTTGATGAGAAATCATTGCAGCAATGTCATAGATACATACTATTCAACAGTGCATCAATTGCCTCATTCAGAGTGTAAGTATGCATTATAACAATATTATAATAATAAAGTATATCTATTTTAAAGTCTAATATTATCTATTATTTTATGTGAAGGGAACATTTGCAACATGTTCGAAGAACGAATCGTGGGAAGAAATTGAATACTTTCCAAATTGACAAACTTCATAGCGAAGACTTTAGTAGTTGGTTTAGTCATCGTAAAAGTATATCAATGTCAATAGCCAATCATTTGTATTGTTTTGAATTTTAGTCTTTTCGTATTTTTAACTTTAAACATTTTCTTTTCCAGGTTCTGAATCCAAAATACTCTGGAGAGATTACAGATGAAGTTAAATGGATTGCTCGTGGACCATATCCATTGGTTAGAAGTTACAATGGATATTTAATCAATGGATATCAATTTCATGTAAAAGATCACGAGAACTGCCTTCAAACTCAAAATTCAGGTGTTGTTGTAGTAGTGGATGACATTAATTATGTAAGTGTGAATGATAAAAGGCCCACCGAAGGTAAAGTTAATTATTATGGAATGTTACGGTAAATTATTCAAGTAAACTATAATGGGATATAAACCTTTGTGTTATTTCGCTGTGATTGGGTCGATCTTTAACGAGGATGCAAGAATGATAGATTTGGCTCTACACTTTTGCATTTTTCCTATCTGAATCATACGGGTGCAGATTTGCTAGACAATCTTTATGTGTTGGCATCCCAGGCAAAGAAGGTATTTTATGTGGCTAATGAAAGAAATAAAGGATGGCTTGTTGTAAAACATGTCAAAGTTAGAGATGAATTTGACATGGGTGATGCAAACCTGAATCAATATCTAAATTTGGAAAGCAACCCCTCAGCCAACCAGGTTTGGGTTCGGACTAATCTTGAAGATGAAGATGGAGGAGATGAATTAACACACATGAATAACGATGATGATGAGATTGATAGAGTAGGATGGTTTGTCTATATGTATGAAGTGTAATGTAATGTAACGACATTTTATTGATGTGATCATTTATTTTATTTTTCCTCTTTTCTTATTCTTATTCTGATTCATAATAAAAATAAGAAATATTAAGTCTAATATGAAACCATGATTTTATTTATATGATAATAATATATGCATGATAACAAGTGATAATAGTTGAATGATATGATAACAAGTGATAATAGGTAAATAAGTAGGCTATAATAACAGAGTGATCGCCTATAATTGATGGTAACAAGTGATAAAGCATGGAAACAAGTGATAATAATAGGTAATTGATGGTAACAAGTAATAAAGCAAGATAACAAGTGATAATAACAAGTAACAACTCCTAAAATTAAATATAGTAATAGTTTACCTTATGATATATTATTAATTACATGATTTCATATTAATAATTATGAATATTATATAAATCAATGTTAATTAATATTAACAATAGAAAAATTAAAAATAAAACGATATGCCTATGTGCCCATTACTACGTATTACTATATATTACAATCTATTATTGTATTATATTTTATATTATAGTTTTAAATATTGTTATTGGCATAGATATATTAGTATTATAATTATTGGCATATACATAACTTGACACATTTTATACTCATACAATTATATACATTAAGATTCAATTACTATTCACAATATATATTACTATTACATTCTAAAATCACTGCTATGTTTTATTACGATATATTATTATATATTATTATATATTACTATATGTTACTATGCATTACTACTATGTATTATGCAATTTGCCTAATTTAAAATAACCATACAGTGATATTTAAAATAAGCAATTTGGATAAATAAAGTAATGTTTTTATATGAATCAACAAAATTTCACCAAAATTGAAGGATTCTTATTCATTATCAATATTATATAATTATATTTAATTTAATTTATACAAAACCAAATGACAACATTATTATTATTTTGAATTTTAAAGTTTATATTTAATTTACACACACATTAATTAATTATTAAATTATTAAAAAATTAAAATTTTGGGTATATTAGCTTTTGGTGATCAAAATTTAAATGGAAATTAATCTAATTATAAATTTTAAATTAACTGTTTGATCCGGTAAAAATCCTAAAAATTCTATTAATTTACATGGTAACGAGTTATAAAAATTATATAAACTCAAAACATATAACCAACTAAAAATTTAAAAGAATTTAATGACTAAAAGTATGAAAATTATGAAAAAATATGATGTACCGTCTCCACTTGAAAGAATTCTAATGTAAAAAAAATGTGGATGAAAAAATGCAGCCAAATTATCAAATCTTAATTTCCCCTAAAAAAAGTTAATTCCCGCTAATGAAAAAAGTGCGGTAAATTAATTGGCGGTAATGATTTCTAATGACAAAAAAAAAGTGCGGTCAAACAATTGGTTTGGCAGTTTACAATATGAGTTTGGCGGTTTATATTATTTGATTATTAATATATTATATTCATTTTAATACTTTTTCTCAAATTGCATGACATCAAATGTTGAAATTTTAAATGTAGTATTAGTTTAGATAATGATATATTATCTAAACTTACATAATTATATTATATAATATATTATTAATTAATATTAATTTGCCATGGAAATTTTTTCAAACTTAAAGAACTAATAATAATTATTAACAGTCAACCAATCATCAACTCTGTGTTATTATATATATTACTATATATTACTATATGTTACTACACATTACTACTATGAACTACACATTACTATTATTATATAAACTTAAGTGATATTTTATATGAATCAACAAAATTTTACAAAATTGGAAGGATTCATATTAATTATCAATATTATATTATTATATACAAATTATTTATACAAAACCAAATTACAACATTATTATTAATTTGAATTTCAAAGTTGCTATTTCATTTACACACACTTTAATTAATTATTAAAATAATTGATTACCCATTTCGTGATAAGAATTTATTTGAAAAATAATCTATTAATAAATTTTAAATTAACTGTTGATCCAGTAAAAATCCTTAAAATTTTATTAAATTACATGGCAATAAGTTATAAAAATTATATAAATTCAAGAGATTTGACTAACTAAAATTATTATATACAAATTATTTATACAAAACCAAATTACAACATTATTATTAATTTGAATTTCAAAGTTGCTATTTCATTTACACACACTTTAATTAATTATTAAAATAATTAAAAATTACGTAACGTTATCTCATGAAAAATTTGGGTAGATTACCCATTTCGTGATAACAATTTATTTGAAAAATAATCTATTAATAAATTTTAAATTAACTGTTGATCCAGTAAAAATCCTTAAAATTTTATTAAATTACATGGCAACAAGTTATAAAAATTATATAAATTCAAGAGATTTGACCAACTAAAATTATGAAAAATTTAAATAAATACAAGTCCGATAAATATGACAAAATATGAGGTACCACCAATTGAAAGAATTGTAATATAAAAATAAGGTGGGTAAAAGTGTCAAAAAGTAAGTTAATTGGCGATAATTAATTCTAATGGAGAGTAAAATAGTGTGGGTTTTGCGACTATATTATATTCATTTCAAAACTTTTCCTCAAAGTATTATTGTAACAAGTGATAAAGCATAGTAACAAATGATAGGTACCAAATCCTCAAATTGCATTACATCAAATCTTGAAATTTGATTTGTAGTATTACTTTAGATAATATATTATTAATTAGTAAGAATATTATATAATATAATATTAATTCATATTAATTTGCAATGAAAAATTGTTCAAAATTAAAGAAATAAAATAATTATCAACAGCCTATATATTCACGTTGCTATGTTACTATATATTACTATATATTACTATATGTTACTATTTATTACTATATATTATTATAAATTACTATATGTTACTATACATAGCTAGGTATAATGCCAAATTACAATTTCATTACCTCAATTACCCTTTTAAAATAACTACATAGTGATATTTAAAATAAACAATTTTGGATAAAATTGAGTGATATTTCTAGGAATCAACAAGATTTCACAAAAATGGAAGGATTCATATTAATTATCAATATTATATAATTATATATAAATTATTGTATACAAAACCAAATGACAACGTTATTATTATTTTAAATTTTAAAGTTGCTATTTAATTAACACACATATTACTTATTTATTAAATTAATAAAAAATTAGATAAATTACGTTATCTCAAAAAAATTTGGATATTTTAACTTTTGGTGACAAAAATTTATTTGAAAAATAATCTAATCATAAATTTTAAATTAACTATAGTTTCCACTATTTTTAGTTACTTGATCTACTAAAAATCCTAAAAGTCCATTAAATTACACGGTAACGAGTTATAAAAATTATATAAATTCCAGAGATATGACCAACTAAAAAAATAAAAAAAAATCAAATAACTAAAAGCGATATGAATGTAAAAAAAAAAAAGGCAGGTAAAAATGTGAAAAAAATACAGACAAATAGGCGAGCTTTTAAATTAGGTAAATCATAATTCCTACTGCTTAACAAATTGAGGTAATATATATTAAAATATAGTAATATATAGTAATAAATAGTGATGTATAGTAATATGTATTAATATAAATAGTGACGTATAGTAATATATATTAATATATAGTAATAACTGGTGATGTATAGTAATATGTATTAATATATATAGTTATAATTTAATTAATTATTAAAAAACTTGCTATAATTGAATAAGTAATTAAAAAATTATATTGTTAATGCCATATATAATAATATACATAATAATATACAATAATAATATTAATATAGCAATATAATAGTATGAAATAACATTAATATAAGTAATATATAATATTAATATATAGTACTATATAATATAATACTAATGCCTAATATAGTATATAATATAATGATATATAATATAATAATATATAATATATAGTAATTATAATAATATATTAGTAATAGAAAATACCATATATGTAAAATATAGTAGTATATAGTAATATATTATAATATATCGTAATCTATAATAATATATATATAACTTGGCCTCCTCCATTGTGAAAGTAAATTTCCTAAGCTATTTTATTGAACTAATTGGTTCTTAATCAGTGATTTCGACCTCCTAAAGTCTTGTAATCACTTAGGGCCACTATAGCTTGATCTCTTCCTTTTGTCCGTCTTCCATGTTAAGAAATCATCATTCAAATAACTACAAGCGATATGAGGTACCTCGCCAATCAAAAATTTTGTAATGTAAAAAAAAAGGCAGGTAAAAATGTGAAAAAAATGCAGGCAAATAGGCAGACTTTCAAATTAGGTAAATCCTAATTCGTGCTACTTAACAAATTGAGGTAAGTTAATTGGCGCCTAATAAAAAAAAGTGCGTAAAAAACATTGTGGGTTTGACGGCTTCACAATTATCAACTTTTCCTCAAAACATTATTATAACAAGTGATAAAGTATAGTAACAAATTATAGGTACCAAATCTCCAAATTGCATTGCATCAAATCTTGAAATTTTAAATGTAGTATTACTTTAGATAATGATATATTATCTATTACATAATTTATTAAGAATATTATATAATATAATATTAATTAGTATTAATTTTCGCTGAAATTTTTTTCAAAATTAAAGAAATAGTCTTAATTATCAACCGCAAACCAATCACCAACTCTATATACATGTTATTAATATTACTACATGTTACTATATATTACAATCTATTACTATATATTACAATCTGTTACTATATACTACTATATATTATAACGTTACTATATATTACTATATATTACAATCTATTATGATGTATTTTTTAATTACAATTACTATATACCTTAGTATTAAATAACTATTACTATTACATAGTAGTATTACATACTACTATATATTATTATATATTAATATACATTACCATACTTGGTTATATTTGTTGGAGTGTCAATGTATTATTATCTATTACTATATATTATTACTGCCTGTATATTACTATTTTATTATATAATCTTGTTCTATATTAGTATATTAGTACTTTTTTTAATTACAATAACTATTTTGTTATAAATTACTATTATATTATTAATATATACGACTACTATAGATACATTTAATCTAACATTGACACTGCAATTGCCACTTCTATTATCGATTTTATATAATAAGTTAGATAAATAAGAGTAATATTTAAACTAAACATCTTATCATCAATAATATATGAACCAATAAAATTTCAAAGAAAAAGGGAAGAATTCATTTTATTTATTCACATTATATAATTTTATATAAATTTCAAATTAAATGAATGACAATATTAATATTAATTTCAATCTCGATGTTCATTTTTACTTTAAAGATAGTGTATTAATTAATTAATTAATTAAATTATTCAATACCATTCAACTCGATATAAATATATTCTATATATTTCTTTAATTTAATTTACATGTAATTTCATTTAATTTGGATCATAAACATATATTTTGAATGAATGAAGAATTTTGAAATGTGTGTTATCAATTTTATTTAATTGTTATTTGCAATTATGTATACTAACAAGTGGTAATAAAGTATTAGCAATTAAGTCATAATAAAATCTAATTTAAAAAGAATTTAATAATAAATTTTAGATTGAGTGACTTTTTCACTGTTCTAAGTTCTCGACATGAAATTGAAAATTTTATAAAATCAAAAGAAAACAAATGTTATCGACTTAAAAATATGAAAAAAAAGAAATATATGAAAGAAGAAAAAGGCAGTTGTAAGAATTTTAATTTAAAAAAGGCGGTAAGAAGTGCGAAAAAAAGGCGGGTAAAGAAAAAAAAAAGAACGGTACAAAATGACGAGATTTGTAATTGGATTCTAATCCAAAAATATTATATTAAGTATGAAGTATTTCTTTCCTCAAATCTCCGCAAAGCTCTTACTCTGAAAACATCTACTGTGCGAACCACCGTAGCTATGGGATGAACTAATCGTCGGATGAATATTGTTACTCAACATGAAGAATCATAACAATCTCAACAACAAGTTCAATATGAAGAAACCCAATCTTGCGAAAATGTTACTCCATGTATTATTTTAATTTGAGATTTGACATTACCATTGTATTAATTGACAACTCAAGTTTATTTTTTCTGTAGTTGTGAAGAAATGTAGAGGTCCAACACGCTGTCAAGATGTTTGGGATTTAGAAAAAGGACAACGTATGCTGGTTGAAATGAACGAATTAAATCAACCAATATGAATTGATAGTACAATGTTTACCAGATTTCTTGGCTCTATAGTTAGAGTCCATGCCATTGCTCCAATCAACTATAAAACTTGACGTGATATGCCAACGGACTATAAAGATGATATGTGGAATATTGTACAGGTGTCTATTTTTTTTTACTCAATGGCTAGATGGAAAAGCTTATCTATAAAATTTTATTTCAATTGAAATCAATGACTCTAAAGATGATATATTTTCTTTATTTCAATTGTAGTCAAAGATTACCTTCAGGCCACTCAGGGAAGAGACTAAGAAATGGGTTATTGGAAATTTGAGTGAAAAATGGAAGAGTTTTAAAAATTCTCTGAAATCAAAATGGTTCGATGATTCTCTGGGAATATATAAAAATATCAAGAGAATGGAAGATGAAAGAGTTGATCCACATCAATGTAAGGAGTTTGTTACTTTTTGGTTGAGTGATAAAGGAAAGGTGCAAATGTAATCCACTATACAACTTATATTTTCAATGTGTCGTTCTTATATATTTTTCTATGTTCCAGGAAATTAGTAAAAGAAATTCCGAATGTCGTTTCAAGTTGACTGATCCACATTGCTTGGGATTGAAATCATTTGCAGAGCTCATACATGAGCAGGTATAAATAATTCATCTCTCCTTTACTTTTAAACATTTCAAACTCTGTTTTGTTTTATTTTTTTTTTCATTATAGTTGACACAATCTGGGAGGAAACTTTCTAGAGCTGAATTTTATATTACAAGCAGAATGCGATTAGATGGGAATTTAGTTTCTACAAAAGCATCAGAAGTTGTGGTATGGATGATTATCCTTTTATATAATTCTAACTGTCTTATTTATGCGACTTTGACATTTTACTTTTTATTTCTTACAGGAAATGATGAAAACTGGAATGGAGTCTACAGAAGATGTGCAAATGGAAAGTTTCAATTTGTCTTGGGAAAGTGATATTGTATCTAAAGTTAAAGGGCCTGATTCTAGGGGAAGAATTAGATGCGTGGGAAATGTTACAACTCCCAGCGTGCATTCAACTAAAGCTGAGAAGCAAGAAATGACTACTATGATGGAACGTTTAATGGAACAAAATCACAATCTTAGTAATTTGGTCCGTAATGTTCTTATGCATGTTGATGCACATGTCGAAAGTGGACAACAAAATGAATTGATTAACCTGATTAATGAAGCAACGCTTATTCCTGGTGTTTAGATGTGAATGTGTATAATCTTATTATTTTCATTTTTATCTTTTAATAATAATCCTAATCATTTATATTATTAGATTCCTCCAATACCAGATGCTAGTAGTGCACCATCATCATCAACACCTAATTCCATCCCACGGGTAATATTTTTTTTTATAACCATTCTTTATATTCTTTATAATGTTATTACATGATTATATTAACTTCACTTTTTTATTCATTTTTTTATTGACAAGAAAAAAGTTTGACATAAACTTGTTGCTCACTGCTTTGCTTAGTTTTGGAAATATGGTGGGATTGTGACCTCTAAATTGTAATGGTAATATTTTTTGTGATGAAATGAACGTTTTTTGTTTCATTTTTGGTTTCATCAAGAGATATTTTTTGTTTCATTTTTGTTTCACCCTTTTACTATTAGTACAAGACAGACATGTTATTATGGAAAAGGAATCTTTCTTTCCTCTTGGTCTTATATCTATTACTCAATGTAATGTACTACTCAATTTTGTATGTTAATACAATTTTGTTTGTATTTATAATATATTTTGTAATTCTTTTATACATTATTAAATCATGTGGTGGTGATAACTAATTTTATATCATTACATTATTTAATTTGATAATAATCAGGTGTATTTATTTTAATAATAATATTTTTAAAATAAAAAATAATGAAGTAATCGCTCTCACATGCATGGTATTTTCTTACGCCCGGCATGCATGCGCGGGCCCCCATGAGGCATATGCTTGGCCCGTCCATCATGCGCAGGCCCCCGTGAGGCATATGCTTGCTCCCGTCCATGAACCGATAGTAATTCCAGTAACACATGGTAAGACACGATAAGCAATAATAAAATCATCAGTAACTATACCCACAATAAAAATTGTTACATCTCCTAACTAATGGTCACCGACATTTCAGTACTAACATCTAGTAACATCTCCTACCACATTGTAACACATGGTAATGGAACTTCTCCATACTCAATGGTAATCGATGAAAGATGTGTTACCATTTCTATCGTAACACATGGTAACATTATCAAACTCAATGTTAACGACTCTAAAATACTAACATCTCATAACAATGTTAAATTCACTTACAATTTCTAACTCAATGGTAACTGACTCTTAAAATCAACAACATTTCCTAACTTAACAATAAAAATTGATGAAATAGTAACATTTCGTAATACAAAGTAAGCGATGATTAATTCAATAATATTACCTTACCCAATGTAACCGACAAAGAAAGTTATAACATCTCTTAACACTTGTTAACCGATGATGATGATTAGAGTAATAACATCTTATCAAGTATAGTAACCGATGATAAAATCATTAATCTTTCCTAACTCGACGGTAACTGACGATGAAAGTAGTAACATCTTATAACATATGGTAACTGATAATAGATCACTAACATTTCCAAACTCAATCGTAGCTGACAATTAAAGTAGCAACATCTAGTAACACATGGTAAGCGATAATAAAATCAGTAACTTATCCCAACCATAGCCGATCATAAAAGTAGTAACACATAGTAACATAAAGTAACACATAGTATAGTAACACGTAGTAACTGTATTTTGTCACTCAATGCTAACCACATTTCGTAACACTTTTCTACCGTCAATATTTTGCACCATTTTATAACTCACTGGTAACCGATCATAAAACACTAATTTTACTAACACTTTTCTATCGTCAATATGTTAAAACATTTTGTAATTTAATAAAAACCAATTTTAAAACCAAAAATTTTACTAACATTGTTCTACCGTCAACAACCATTTTGTAACTCAGTGGTAATCGATGATGAAGTAATAAATCTCCTAACACATGATAAGTAACTATAAAACCACCAATTTGACTGACACTTTTTTACCGTGGACATTTTGTACAATTTTATTGCTCAATAATAACCGTCAATATTTAGTTTAATTTTGTAACTCATTGGTAAGTGTCAACATTTTCTAACATTTTCTATCTCAATAACAACCAATGCTAATGCTAGTAACATATGGTAACACACAGTAACCGACCATAAAACCACAAATTTTACTAACATTTTTTACTGTCAATATTTTGTATCATGTAGTAACACATGGTGACTGTAACACATAGCAACATATAGTAATACATAGTAACTGACGATGAAGTCACTAATTCTACTAACATTTTTTACCGTCAATATGTTGTAACATTTTGTCACTCAATAGTAATCGATAATAAAAAGTAGTAACATCTTGTAATACTTTTCTACCGTCCACATTTTACACAATTTTGTAACTCGATAGTAACCGATCATATAACACTAATTTTATTAACACTTTTCTACCGTCAACATTTTTCAACATTTTGTTACTCAATGGTAACCGATGATGGAGTAGTAACATCTCCTAACGCATGATCAGTGACTATACAAACCACTAATTTCACTAATACTTTTCTACCGTTGACAATTTATATAATTTTGTAACCCAATAGTAACCGTCAATATTTGGTACAATTTTCTAACTCATTTCTAACCGTCAACATTTCCAAACATTTTCTATCTCAATCGCAACCGAAGATAAATGTAGTAACATATGATAACACATGGAACCATTACTAGTTTTACCATCTGATAATACATGGTAACTGACGATACATCACTAGTTTTACCAACTCTATCCTTCCGTCAGTATACATATGTGACATGCTCCAACGGTAACCTAAAGCGTCACGATATATTTATCCCGACTAGTGTATGCCCAACTGTACATGCATCTGTTGGAGAAAATATTGCTGACGGATTTGATGCGTTATGTAGAATGTTTTTGACTGTCAACTCAACGCTTTAATTTTGTAGTGTGTTTAGCCTAAATAATGTATTTGAGTTGTGTACATGTAATAAATAAACTTGATATGGTTTCAAATTGGTTTTGGTTTGTATTATGGATAGATGGACTAATCCATGTTTAAAATTTAAACTTGAAATGATATATGAGTTAAAACTAAAATTTGATGAGTGTGGCTTGACAAAGATTGCCACTTTTATATTTACGCACGTCGGGTTATGGTGGTAGTAAATATAATATGTGGTTAGATTAGTTATAGTTAAACATTATATTATGTATGATTTTTTGGTTAGGTGGGCTGAGAGAGCAGCCATTGAGGCCAAGTATTTATATGATATTAAAGTATTACAGATTTTAACTTGTTTTTTATGGTTCTGAGTGAGTAGTTTTAATTAATTTATTGAGAGACTCTATCTGTTGTTATGTTCTCTACTTCCATGATGAATTAAACTAGTTAGAAAAAGCACTCGAAGAGGGATGAAGAAGAAAGAGAAAACAAGGGAAAAAATTTGTGGGGAAATTAATCTTTCAGCCCTCTCTTCAATTCAAAAAAAAAAAAAAAAAGATTTCATAATGAGTAAGTGAAATTACGAATTTGGGATTTTGAGGCAGCGGATTCGTTCTTTTGTTTAGATAGAAGGGGGAAAACGGGGGTTGGATATGAATTTGTGTTGTGGCGGTGGATTTGGAAATTTGAGGGGGTGGATTGGATTATGGGGATAAAGATGTCGACATTCTCATTATTAAATTTTATAATAATAACTGAATAACAACAATGATAATATTTTTAATTATAATTTTAATTTATATACTACTTGGCACTTGTTGAATTTTTAATGTAGCAATTATGGACAAGAATTATTTTTAATACTTTTGATATTTATTTTAAAAATCTAAACTTTACACGACAAATCCAAAGTTTTTTTATTATTATTTTTCCAATAAAAAACCCATTTTAAAAACTATATATAATTTATTATTTTTGAAACAATTATATAAACATAATATTTTCTTACATTCATAATAAATTTTAATTTTAAAGACCCTCAATGGCGAACCTAGATTATGTCTAGGGTGGGTAATTGCACCAACCGAATTTTTTAAAATTTAATTAGTATTTATGATCCATATTTATTTTGTATTCATTTAATTATAATTTTGTATCTCCTAGTCGTGTTTGTTACTTGAATAAATATCTGATAAAATTTTTACACCTTTCTCTCAGAATCTTAGATCCTCCGCTGCCCATGCTAACATATGAGCAATTTGTTTATCCTATACTAATATAAGTTGCAAAAGTGAGTTTTAATTTTTTTTTTAAATTATAATAAAAATCAAATTTTAAATCACGAAATCTGAAAAATAGAATTATTATCATTAAACTATCCTTTTACGACGAAAAGTAAGTTTTATGTGATACCGAATTACCACCTTATGTTACTTGTGATTTATGGGAGGTTATATTAGGATGTAACAATGATGGGAGTTGTATCGTTCTCTCTCCTATCTCTTCCTTTCTTTCACTCTCTTCCTGATTCCTTGACTAGGCACGAAGTCTTCTCTCCTCACATTTCTTAAGTTTTGTTAGTACGTGTAATTTACACAACGTGTTGCTGCTAATCAAATCCTCTCTTATTTTTCAAGAATTTTCTTCATTTTGTGTTGGAAATTTCCATTTCCGTTTTGGGTATTTAAATTTTGTCTCTATTTCTAATTAAATTCAAACTATTAACCCAATATACATCACAAACAACTGAGCCCATATCTGATATTCGTTAGAATTCAATGGCCGCTGAACTTTCTCTACACTCCATCTATTTGATAATTTGTCAAATAGATTTTTATGTCATCATTTTGACTTTAATAACTCCATCCCGTTGGAAAAAATAAAACCATGCCAAACATCGTTTAAATTATCGGAATATAAAAACTTAATAACTGAAATCGAAATTCAGATCAGATAGAAATATATATAATTCTATAACTGAAGACTGCATAGAGTAAATCCTTGATTCGACCTTCATTTAGGTAGAATCTTGGGTACAGCATTCTAGGTCATATGTATCATCACAAATTCTCTCTATATGATGAAAGTATTAGGGAGAAGAGTGATGCATTGATCCGGTGACCATAACCCTATTTATAGTTGTAGGGTGACTTTTACCTTCCAAATCTGTCTGTTCAGCTTATGACAGCTGTCCTTAAATCACTCTTAGACATTCTCTATTTAACCTATCATAAATAGTAAATGTCCATTGATATCTACACATTAATTTGTTTCCATATCTTTTGAGATATTTAAACCAAAATTATCGAATTTTCAAATTTGCAAGATCACTTTCATATGATCTTAACTTATGGGTTTAACAGTATGCAATACATAATTATTTTAATATATAAGCCCAATGTTGGATAACAGATCCAACAATCTCCCAATTGGGCTATATATGAAACTTTATAATTATGTACTTACGAAACAACCAATGAACTCAACTTTTTTGTCAATACTAAAATGTATCTACAACTAATCCCGTCCATTGATCATACCAACTTAGGATCAAGGCGGCTTCTGTTACATTTCTTTCGTAACTCAACTCTCAATGGTTACGTAAATTGATATAACTGAATGACATGATTATGATATGGATGCATAGCATGGAAATGTCATACAATGTGATATTTAACATATTTATTTCTAACTGGTCCTCTTTAATGAGTCAACCATATTTAATATCAGAGTGTAATTCAAAATTGAATCTTTATTTCTGTGGAAAATAATCTCAAAATACTTTAAATTGAAATAACTGAAAATGTCTATATTACATCAGTATCTAAAATCACAAACTCTCACTAAAACTGAATATTTTGAAATGATACGACACCCATACGAGTAGTGCGCACATGAACATTTTGGGTGACAATCTCTTAATAAATGTATCCGTAATTTTTGGAGTTTGTACCAATGCGCTTTATAAATAACTGTCCACTCTGAATCATTTTCTTAAATGGAATATAAGACTGTTGAACTATGTCACACAATAATCTGAGTAGCCTATTGATACCATCCGTAATAAAGTTTCATAGTCATATTCCATAATTGGATCTCTTATTATACGCTATGAATTTTGCCGCCGTGATGGAAGAGATTATAAGAGACTATTTAATACATTTCCAAAAATAACTCATCTTGCTAGCATATAGCATGTTGTAGCCTTCATGCTAACTTAACATCCCACAAAATCGAAATCAGTATACCGAATGATTTCAAACTAATCTGACTTCCAATATGTGAATATATATCATTTTGCTCTCTGTAACTATTACAAAACCCATTTAGCTACTTTCCAATACTTTATTCCCGATTTGCTTAAATTTCTGCCCAATATTTTCATAATGTACGCAATACCCAAATGCGTACAGATCAAAACATACATCAAACTCCATACTACTGATACGTAAGGAATCATCTATATTTTCCTTTATTTAAGGTCATTCTTGAGACACTGGTAGAGACTAAAGTTTTCTCCCTTACCATAGGGGTATTTCCTAAGTATTTGCTCCCACCAAACTTGTGATATCCATAATTATCAATCAAATTTTATCTCAAAACCTAATGAGATAAAAATTTGATGAAATTTGTAATATCACTGTCAGAATGTCTGTATGAATTTTATCTCTCCCTTCACGGCATCGATTTTTGGAGGTAGTTGAGTTTGTTCTTTTCGAAATAGAGGGTTCTCCAACATTGTCTAATAATACCTCTGGGAATATCAACATATTCATTTTAGAAGACAATATCTTTAACCATATCCCCCACAAACTCAACATGCTCAAAAAACTGAGTATAAAATTAATATCTTTTAAACTTTTCAAATTTCACTACTAATTAACTAACCGTCATAATGTCCAATTTTCTTTTATTAGGTTTAATAAACCTAACTTTAGTTGGACAACCCCAACCATACAGATACT
This sequence comes from Dillenia turbinata, assembly GCA_037126225.1. NCBI lineage: Eukaryota > Viridiplantae > Streptophyta > Magnoliopsida > Dilleniales > Dilleniaceae > Dillenia > Dillenia turbinata. The sequence continues at coordinate 10,812,683 of JBAMMX010000006.1, forward strand.
TTAGACTAGGACATATGCTGGTCTAAAATTTTTATGGGGTTTCAGTAGTTTCCTTAGTGAGAAATTCTGTTTAGAATGTATGCTGTAATCTTGATTGAATCATATTATGAATAATTCTCTTTGAACATGATAAAATATCTTTGACCATTCTAAGAATCAAAATAAATGGCTCATAGATATTGTTATATATCAGTTCTAAGATGTCTGATCCTATTCAATCTTCTTTTGTTGATTTGTTTTTCCTTTATATAATTTACACAAATATCGAAATCTGTAAAATTAAGGGTATTAAAAATTTCTTTTTAACACAAGTCTTCTTATTCTCCTTTTAGAGATATTACTCAATCTCTTGTGTCATAATAAAGAGAAATTCTCATTGGTAAATTTAAACTGTGTATTTTGAGTACTATATTGCAAGGATTCATTAAATGAAGTAACAGTATCAATCTAATATAGATTATCAATTCTTAATAGAAAGCCGGAACCAAACTATTTGGACTCAAAAAACTAACTAACTTTTCTATTTAAAAAAAAAAACAAGTAAAACCTGATCTATCTAACAAAAATGAAAATCAAATTCCATCTAAAAGATGGAACAACAAATGTTTCAATAATATCCAAATATAAATCGATTTTCAATAATAATCTAAACCTTTCTATTACTATAATTGAAATTTTATTATCATCATCCACGTAAATGTATCTTTAACCATCAATTGATGATTGACAATTTAGAAAATCCTGCATAGACACATTGATGTAAATAAATCACAGCGGAACCTGACCACAAAGTATGTCTTGATACCGAAGTTAAGTTAATCTCAAAACAAACCAAACTAAGAAATACACGTTTCTTATCACTTCAAACGTGATAGTTAGTACATTCTCTTTTTTTTGTACCCTTAGCACCACAAAAGAAGCATCCATTCTTTTCCGATTCAATCGGTGTCTTTCGTTACTTCTTTTGTGATACTATACCTACAGTATCTTTATCTTGTTTTCTTTTCTTTTCTTTTTTTTATGTTCTTAGTGGTCAAGAGTTCTTAACCATTATACCGTATAGAGATATGATTTGTCAAGAGTGTATCAGTAATCATTTCATTCTTGACAAATTATTTCTTAATGTCCGTAAGAAAAGATTTAGACGTCATAATTGACTTACATATAGTGTCTCTAAATGTTTCTGGGATGACTCACTTTAAACATATACGATTCAATGTCTCCCACCTTTCTTTCTCCCTCTTTTCAGAGGTACTCCTATCTGTGAGTGGTGGGAAGAATCAGTTTTTAACGCAAAATTTAAATCTAAACTTGAAATTCGAGCCATTCAATTTAAAAATCAATATTAATTGGGTATTAATGTTCAGAGAACAATAATTCATATATGCTCATATGGAATTTTAAAAAACAAATAAATTCAAACATGAGTAATCCCCATCACAAGATACTGTTTACTCCATTAACATTTCATTTTTGGATAAAATAATTAACTTATAAGTGGTATCTTGGTGCAGTAATCAAATATTGACAAATAAGAACCTATCAACCAATTATTTTCCTTTGGGTTGATAAATTAGTCACATGTAAAATCGAAGAATGGTCACACATTTATTACTATAAATTGTACATGCAACTCCGTCAAATATAGACATTCCTTTGAGCCGATCAATATTCACATGAGTTGCATACACACAACCTTTTACATCTCTAAATAAATTAATTTCTACAAGAGAGGTCACTTTGGCGACATACTGTTTCAATTAATTTATCTCGAGATATATACAAAACCATAAGTGTAGTAATCAAATACTAACAATAAGAACATGTCAACCAATTATCTTCTTTTCGGCCGATGACTTGATCACATGTGAAACCGAATAATTGTCACGTATTGATTACCACATAGTGTACATGCAATTTTGTCAAGTACGGACCTTCCTTTGGGCCGATCAGTACTCACATGAATTATATGCACAACTTTTTATATCCTAAAATAAATTAATTTTCACAACAGAGATCACTTTGATGACATATTACTTTAATTAATTCATCCCGAGATATATACAAAACTATACTCATATTTAAATCATATTTGTAATTGAAAAAAAATTCCAATTTCATCCTGATGGACTCAATTTTTTAAAAATTGAGCTATTTAAAATCCAATCTTATTAACTTTAAATTTGGCCTATAAAAGCCAATTTCACCTTGATGGGCTTAATTTCTTGAAAATTGGACTATTTAAGGTCCAATTTTATTATCTTTAAATTGGGACTATAAAAAACTCAATTTTATCGAATCTACCTCATTCATCTTACTTTTTTGTCTCTATATTTTGGTTGTTGGCATAAAACCAAAATCTCTACCTTTTGCCGACAACTGATTCAAAATTTGGTCAATCGCCGTTCTGTAGCATAGGGCACCAGTAAAGTTCCCAGGTAGGTGGTGAATTTATTTAGAACCGCTTAAGAACCAGTCAACTTTAGACTTATCCCCGTCTTGTTGACAGAACTTTTCTAGACATGTCATGCTATCGCATACTAAAAATTTAACTAATTTTGAATATAAAAGGGACATTATAGAATGATGAGAATGAAAAATAGATTTAATTGAGTCCAATTAGTTCCAATACCTTTACACTCAGGATTGGGTCTGTTTGGTCCTAAAATGGTCCATATCCTTTTTTTTAAAAAAAAAATATATTGATCCTTTTGTGGTGTGGATTTACAATAAAAGGAAAATTTTATTTTCTGAAATTGGGAAATCAGCCTTTGAAAAAAGAAAAAGGAAATTGAAATATGGAAATTTCCTCTTTTTTTATTTTCCAAAATTAGAAATTCTTTTAATTACAATTTATTTCTAAAATTGGGATATCATTCTTTTAAAAGTAAATTAAAATATGAAAATTTCTTTTTTTTTTGTTTTCCAAAACAAAAGTTTTCTTATTTTTTTTTATTGGAAAACTTATTCTAAAATTGAAGTCAAGCCTTAAAAAAAAAAAAAGAAAAAGTTAAAATCCGGAATTTTTCTTTTTCTTTTTATTTTGCAAATTTTGAAATTTTCATAAAAGAAATTAAATTTCAGAATATTCTTTAACAGTGAAAGTTTCTAAAAAATACTTTAATCTGGAAATTTTTTAAAAGAAATCAAATTTTAAACAAATCTTTAAAACCAAAATTTTTTAAAAAATGTATCATGAAAAAAATAAGATCTGAAATATTTATTTCCAATGAGAAAAGATGTTAATTTTATTACTTGTCATTAAAAAAAGATTTACACATTTGTTTTCTTTGAAAATCTTAAAGATTCCTTCCCCCCAAAAAAATGTCAACTTTTATAAGTATATATATATATAAGTATATATATATTATTTACTCAAAATGTCAATTTTCATAAAAAATATCCTAAAGAGAAGGAAAGAAAATATTTCAAAATATCATAAGTTTTAAATCTTTTGAAAACTTTCCATCTTCTTCTTTTTTACCCATATATATATAATATATATATTTTTAAACACCGAATGTCGACTTTAATAAAATACTTAATATCGACTTTGATAAAACAAAACTTCCCAATTTTTTTTTGAGATACTGGATGTCGACTTTTAATAAAAAACTAAAAGTCGACTTCAATAAAAATTTCCATAACTTTTTCTTTTATTGAAATCCATACAAAAAAATCCTGAATATATATATATATATATATATATATATATATATATATATATATTTGCGAAAACCAAAATATCCATAAAAATTTTTTTCATACATATTTTTCAAAAATTCATAAAGTACTAAAATCATATTAAATACTAAAATATGCAGAAAAATCCCGATGATTCAAACACGAAAGGCTCTGATACCATTTGTTGAGAAAAATAACTTTATGCAAAACCATGCCAAAAATTGTATTAAATCATCGGAATAAAAACTTAATAACTGAAACCGAAATTCTGATCGGATAGAAATATACCTGATTCCATAACCGAAAACTGCATAGAGTGAATTCTTGATTCAACCTTCATTTAGACAGAACTCTGGATACGGATTTCCAGGTCATATGTATCATCACAAATTCTCTCTATATGATGGGGGTATTAGGGAGAAGAGTGATACATTTAACCCAAAGATCATAACCATATTTATAATTATATGGTGACTTTTACCTTCCAAATCTGTCTATTCAGCTTATGACAGTTATCCTTAAATTACCCTTAAACATTCTCTATTTAACCCATCATAAATAGTAAATGTTCATTGATATCTACATATTAATTTATTTTCATATCTTTTGAGATATTTAAACCCAAATCACCGAATTTCTAAATTTGTCAGATCACTTTCATATGGGTTTAACTTATAGACTTGACAGTATGCAATATATAATTATTTTAATATATAAACTCAATAGATCCAACACATCCATTCATCAGAATTCAGTTTGTATGTTTGATCTATTAAACCTTACTCGTATTTGGCTTTTGCACTTCCTGCATCGCAATCGGGAGGCATGGAGCAAAACAGAAGTACCAGTCTGAAGTGAAAACACTTCTTTCTCTTCTTTTTTTCTTTCTTTATTATTTTTTTAAAATAAAAATGGTGTTTTAAAAAAATCTAATAGTTTTCTCATTGCCTCGATATAGGATTTTTTTTTTAAATGTATAAATGTAGGATATAAAAAAGAAACCCGATAATAAATCAAAAGAGATTGGGTTGAAATTTTGTGCAAAAGATTTTAAGGATATAAATTTTAATGATCTTCTAGAATTAGTGTTATCTCTTTTATTATTATTATTTTTTTTTTGGTGGAGAAAGACAAGCTCGGGTGCCGGAAAGGAAAAACCATTGGCATCTTCATACAGGATGAGCATGATTTCCCTCACAGGAGACTGAAGCTCATGGACTCCAGGGGGGAGAAGATGGCCCATATTAGCTAGAAAATCAGCTCCTCTGTTGCCCTCTTTGCATGTGTGGACCACTGAGATGATTTCCATATCCCTCAAAAGACGGAAACAATCAAGTATAGGGTGGCAACGATCACCACCTTGATTCAGTAGGAGAGCCAGGGAAGCAGAGTCGACTTCTAAGGAAATATATTTGAGGCCCATTCTCTTTGCCATTCTGAGCTCGGCCATGAGGCTGTTGGTGGAACCAACGTTCACAAAGAAACCCACAATCCATCTTCCTTCTGAGTCTCTTAAGAGAACACCTGCACCAGCTGCTCCGACGGCTTTTTAGTTGAGCAATTTGTATTAAGCTTAAGCTTACCTTGGGGAGGAGAGGACCATGGATCCATCTTACTTTAGGAGGCTGGAAGCTAGATTTATACTCTCAGTACTAATATTTTCTTTTCAAAACGGCTCAACACATTAAATTACTAATATTCACACAAAATCATTTTATTTTTTTATATTTATATATTTAATGAAGTAGTTATTTATTTAATTATAATTTTTATTTTTATATTATTTGTCGTATAATTAATAATTACATATTTTATTATTTTAGATTATTATTATAAAAGATGACTATTCTATTATTTCTATAAAATAATTAATATTTATATAAAATTTTTATATTTTTTATATTTACATGTTTTATCATGTTTTTATTTTTTGTATTTTTATAAATTGTTATTTTTCTTTATCATTTTATTACCTTTTTATTTTTCCACTTTTGTTTTCATGCAACCTAGGGTAGTATAGTGTGGGTATTGTAAATTGAATTTCAACTATTTGTTAATTTGTCTATGAGAGTATAATTTTTTTTCATTATTTTATTATTCTGTAAGTTTTTAACAGATTATTTGATAAAATGAGAAGAGATAGCATTTTGAGAAGCCCATGAAAAAAAAAATTATACTAATTTTATAAGTACACGTGGATGTATCAAGTTTAGATTTCGGAATTTATGCATTGCTTAAAGGAAAAAAGAATGGCGCTCGTTCTTAAGAAAGAAAAAAGAAATGAACATACTTTGGCTAGAATTAGAATCCCCACATATAGCGAAAGTTTTGATTTTGAGTTGTTCGCTTCCTTCAATAATAATAATAATAATAATAAGAAAAATGAGTAATAGGAGGTGGGATCATGGAAATAGTATTCCAATCTCAAGTCAAATAATGTAAGTTGTTGATATTACTCCATTTTTTTTTTCCTTTTGTAATAAATTCGTATCTTTCCTTTCCAAAACAAAACAAATCTTTTACTTGCAGCTTAAAAGGTATGCATAGATGGAATTGTGTATATAATATTAGTATATGCATGAGTCATAAGATATGTATAAACCCGGTGACAGGTCACGTATAAGTGAGGGTGGGTAATTGCACCCTCTCAATTTTTTTTTAATATAATTTTTTCGATATTAACCTATATTTTTTTACATAAAATTTTAATGATGGTATTGCGTATATATTTTGTTTGCACCTCTTTTAATTTTTTGCATCATCTGACTCTGGGTGCTAAATCCGTCATTGTATAAACCTATTATTTGATAAAACAATATTTACATGAAAATTATACCACAATTTAAAAAAAAAAAGAAATTACTCAATTTGCAATTTAAAAGATACGGATAGATATAATTATATAAATAATATCAGAGTATATGCATGAGTAAGATATGCATGAATCTATCATTCGATATTGTGGTATAATTATAACAATTTTATTTAATTAATTTTAAACTTAGGTACGTATATATATACTGTGTATATATAATAAATTTTTCTATATATAACAATTTTTTATTCAAATAATTATATGAAAGTTTTAGAATTCGATAAATATTTCAATTCTTATCTTGTATATGTTTTATTTTTATGTCATTGATTTATTTTTTCTTTTTATTAATCAATCATTAGATTAATTTAAATTTAAATAATAGAAGTAATTGTCACACGTGTTGCTGCGTGTGCGCTAGTTAATTAAATGTAACGCAGTAGGTAGCGAAGCGAAAAGGGCAACGAGCCACTACCCAGTTGATACCTTTGAGTCTTTGTTTTTTTTGAAGTTTTGGTTATTGCGATTAACATAGTCACAATAAGGACTACAAAACAAGCAAACAATTGTCTAATGAAAAATCACGCCCAAAATACCATGATCAAAGTCCCGTGTCCTCGTGATCCAAGCCAACCAACTCTGAACCAATATGTCTTGACAGTTCTCTCAAAATGCTTTCATCTCAACCATCTCAAGCAGCTCCAAGCATTTCTTCTGACATTAGGCCATGGTCAAACACACTTTTACGCGTTTAAACTCGTTCGCTTTTGCACTGTTACTCTCTCCAACCTTGACTATGCTCGTTTCATTTTCAATCACTTGAATTCACCAAATATTTACCTTTATACTGCTATGATCACTGCTTATGTTTCTGAATCTCACCATGAATCTGCATTCAATTTGTTTAAAGACATGGTTCGTCGTGGCCTGCCTAAGCCCAATCATTTTATTTTTCCTTATATCTTAAAATCTTACCCTGAGGTCTTGGATTCGTATGGGACGAAATTGGTACATACCCATATTTTGAAATCAGGTTTTGGGAGATACCCAGTTGTGGAAACTGCTCTTCTTGATTCCTATTCCCGATTTTGTTCTGATTTGAGAACTGCAAGACTATTGTTCGATGCAATGTCTGAGAGAAATGTAGTGTCGTGGACAGCTATGATATCGGGGTATTTGAGGGTCGGTGATGTTGGAAATGCTATGTCGTTGTTTGAGGAGATGCCCGAAAGAGACACACCTGCATGGAATGCTATAATTTCTGGTTGCACGCAAAATGGTTTGTTTCCCGAGGCAATTTCGCTTTTCAGACGGATGGTCATGCACATGGAGACAAAACAGCTTCAAGGGAATCGTCCTAATCGGATTACAGTTGGGTCCGTGCTCTCTGCATGCAGCACTACTGGCATGCTTCGGCTTGGCAAGTCCATTCATTGTTACATTTACAGGAATAGCCTGGGTACTGATTCATGCTTTGGTACTAATTCATTTATCTCAAATGCTTTGATTGATATGTACGGAAAATGTGGGAATTTGGACACGGCGAGAAGGATATTTGATGGGACCTTGGAAGTAAGCTTGACATCGTGGAATTCAATGATTAATTGTTTTGCTCTTCATGGTCAAAGTGAGATTGCAATTAGTATTTTTGAGGAGATGATGCAGTCTGGGGATGTTCAGCCAGATGCCATCACATTTGTTGGGTTGTTGAATGCTTGTACCCATGCAGGTTTGATTGATCGAGGCCGTCGTTATTTTGAGGCTATGACTGTAAATTATGGTATTGAGCCTCAGATTGAGCACTATGGCTGTCTAATAGACCTTCTCGGTCGAGCAGGTCGTTTTAAAGAAGTCATGGATGTTATAAATGGAATGAGGATTGAACCAGATATTGTAGTATGGGGTTCTTTGCTTAATGGTTGTAAAATTCATGGCCAAACTGAATTGGCAGAGTTTGCAGTCAAAAAATTGGTTGAGATGGATCCAAATAATGGTGCGTATGGTGTAATGTTGGCAAACATATATGTCGAGTTAGGGAAGTGGGACGAGGTGCAGACAGTAAGGAAAGTGTTAAAGGATCAAAATGCTCACAAAACACCCGGTTGCAGTTGGATTGAAGTTGATGGCCTAGTTCATCAATTCTATTCTGCTGATAAAACACATCCTAAATCAGAGGAGATATATGAAGCTTTAGAAGCCTTTGCATAATTGTATTAGTTGAGCCGCTCCTGCTAATTCTCACAGTTACCATCAGGACCGTTTAGAGCTTTAACTTGTGCTCAAACTTTAACCTTGAGTTCCATCTGCACAAAGATATTTGAGGGCTAGAAGGGCCAGTCCACTTCTTTATTCAGTACTTCGATACACGCATACCAGGACTTTGGAAATGAAAGTGTTGGTTTCGAAAGAAAATAATTCTGGGGTTCCAGGATCTCAGGGATAATGGGAAACTGTATTGGTTATCCCAGAAGATTTTAAAACAGCCCAAGCTGTTTGAGAGATTTGATTGCGTCATTTTCGTCCAAGGTAAATTCCGATAATTTTCAATGCAGAAACTTTCATGCGATTTCCAGGCAATGATGACCTGATAATAGTCTAGTACCATGTAGCATCTTGTGGAAGAAGAAGGATATGGAACAGAATGCTACCTATTTTTGTTATATAAACGGCAGAATTACAGAATAAGAAATGGTTTCTTCCTTTGTAGGAATCTGATGCCTAACTGTCAGAGTCGCCAAATTGTATCAAGCTTCCGTGTCTCATACTGCAATATATACTGTTGATATGTTTGAAAAAGCGAAGAACCATCACCAAACACAAACACGCAAATCTTTTTGTTGGGATTCTTCACAGGTTACTGTAATTCGTCACAGCACATTGAATTAAGAAGAAAACCATAACAAGGTACACAAATATGGAGAAGAAAAATTTTCATTAAAGAAACAAAATAGTCATGTAAGGACACTCAAATGATAAAGAGTTCTTATTCAAATGTTTTTTCCAAAATTGAGATCTAGTGTTTGAACCTTCGTAGGGTGTATTTTCGTGATTTTTGTGGTATTTATATGTGTGTGTGTATATATATATATGAAATACAAGGAACAATATCTCTCCCTTCCAGTGTCTCTCTTTATTTCTTCACTTTCCTTCTCTCCCTCTGTCCAAGGTTTCCCCTTCTCGCTCTATAAAGGTAGCTCTCTCTCTTTCAAATAAAAATCTCACACTCTAGGATTTCGCTCTCTCTCTATAAAATGAAAACTCATACATACTTCTCTCACTCCTTACCCATTACACTCATCATATACAATATATATGTAATTGACTGGTCTCTTACTGGGCTCTCTCTCCGCAATAGAGGGACGATCCCAACACTTTTTCCGTTGCTGTGATGTTTGGTGCCAAACTTAAATTATGGTGCATGTGCTTATAAATAGTGACTGGATTGTGGTCTTTTGATGGTATACCTAGTTGGGTCTTGCACACATTGAAGTAACAATTCAAGTGTTTTGGGGTGCTGCAGGGATTTTGGATTTGAGGCGGAAATAAGTTAAGCTCCTCTGAAGCGGGGTGCTGCAGCACACAACCTTTTCTTTTTCTGTGTTGAAGTGGACAACAAGAGGCAAACATGTGAAGTTCTAGCTGTACGTTCTGTCAAGTGGCAGTCCTCTTGGCTTGGTACAAAGTTTTCTTTCTGGAGTTTCCACCTTAGTTAATTGCTTCCTATTTTATTTGATTTCCATTTTCCTTTCGTGGTGTTGTATCCGTTAATAATGCAATTTTGGTTAGTTATCTTCTCTATTTCCTCAATAAATTGTGCTCCCAGTTCTATTCTTTTAACCCATAAATGAAGAAATAAACTGAATTTTGAATTGTTAACTTGCTCCAAGTTGGCTATATAAGTTTTAATCTCTGTTTGGATCTATTAGTTTAACCATATTTCCCTTATCGAGTCGATCCGAAAATTTTGGGAGTTAATATTCTGAAATAATCGTGATTTTTATTGTATGAAAACTTTCGTTTTCTGGGGAAATTCTTTTCTTAACTGAAAGATCTCGGGGGTGTCGTTCTTAAACAGAGAATAAAAGTCGTTAGGACGCTCCGGCCTTTCTTAAGGATCACTTAGGCTGTTGGCCTATGGTTAGTCATTTGATCGATATGGAACCTTCGAAGTTTGCTCATCCGATGGGCCAGTGGCCGAATATCCAATCGGGGAAATTACTCTCACTTGATAAATCTTGTTCGGTAAGCGAGGCGACTAAAGCCCTTCATTCAGAAGATGGGGCGACTAAACCTTTCGGTAAATCAGTCGAATGGTTATAGGGAATAGTCGTTTGTATTTACTTATCAGTCGGTAGTCATCCTTTGTGGACCTCCTATATGGGCCCTTTAGGCGCTGACACTTCAAATTGAGTTTAGGGCTATGTCCCATCAAAAACTAAACTTAGATGGATACTTATTTGAACTAATTGATATTAATGTTTTATAAATATCATGTATTTTTTGAGTTAAATGTTTGCTCAAGCATCTCTCTTATTCATCTTGTAGAGTGTTGGTTTTAAGTTAAAGCATTGGACATAGTTTCTAAGTTCGATTCTTATAGTCGATAAGAATTGTGCAAAAGAGATATTGGGTTGTAGATTATGTGGTCTAAATAGTTTATGCCTTATAATAGATGAGTCGTGTCTATCAGAATAAGATTAGTTTAGGTAGGTTAGTTTTAGATGCATAATTTATTTTAGGAATAGATAAATTATGTTAGTCTTCGTGATTAGAACATAACTTGTGTGTCTTTCAAGGACAATTGAAGTGGTAGAATTTTTCCACTTTCATCCTCCCTTTCGCGATTCAATTCTGTTTGATTATATTTTTTATAAAAAAAAAGGAACATAATTTGTGTTTGTTGTGATCAATAGTTCATGTGAGGCAGTTTATGTTTTTGACTGAATTATGAGGTGTATTCGTAAGTTGTTATCCAAATTCCTATATAGAACATATAAAAACTGATGGGACGTAGTCCAAAACCCACACCAAAAGAGTCAATTTCCAAAGGACCCAAAAAAAGGGGGCCTGCCGATCAGTGTCTAACATCCGCAACAACAATCTACCGAAGGACCATAGTCGCCCCGATCATTCTACTGAAAGACCTTAGTCGTCTGGGTCTACCGAATGATAAGGCATAAGTTGCCTTGTTAACCGATCAGAGACAGTCTCCTCTTCCAATTAAGCAAATGTTAGTCCTCTAACCGGACGAGTCTCGAAATACCCTTTATTGGTTAAGCAACCGAACGAGGGACAACACCGCTATCGATTTAAAAAAGGAAGGTCAGAAGATTTCGTAACAGCAATTCCGAGATCTTTCAGATAAGGAAAGCATCCCACCCGAATAGAAAGGTTTCCCAATATATGAGAATCGTGATCAATTCGTAATATTGACTTTCGAGATTCCCGAGATCAGTTCGATAGGGAAAGTAGGGTGGAAGTCCCTCAACGGTGCACAACTCTCACAGGTATAAAGGATTTCAAAACCATCGACATCAGAGATGCTCTCTAAGCCTAACACAGGGGGCACATTGATCATAGGGAACTACTTTCTCTCTATTCTCAATCTGTTTTTTTCAAACAAAAACCGCTATTTACTGACTTAAGCGTCGGAGTCTCCTCGCCGAAACACCTTCCGGCGGTTTTTGCAAGTGTATCCACCATCGACGGCAACCGTTTGAGTCAATAATGAGTTAGTATCTGAGGTGCCAAAACCCAGCTCCATCAAAAACCATGCTAGGTTAGAATTGTGAGTATGATACACGTGGCAGATTTGAGATCTTAGCGCGCGATCCCTTATCCATTCCAATTAGGTTAATTTAGGTTATTTAATTTACTTGTTTCGATATTTAAATACAAAAATTGTTTTTAATCATTTTCTTATCAGGATATATTAGAAATTTAGGTAAAACTACACTATCGCATGTGGAGAAGAAACCTAAATACTCACTCGTCTAAAGTTTGTCTCATATACTTGCGAGTATAAGGTTAAAACCAACCGCCTTCGTACACCTTAATGGTAAGAGAGAGAGAGAGAGTATGCAATATCATATATCTTGTTTTACTTTAATTAAAGAATATTATAAGTGAAAAAAAATATTACAAGTAAAATAAAATAAATAAAGTTGAGATAAATGGACAGAAAATGAGGTTTTCCAAAATGGGACCAAAGCCCTTTTTTGATTTTTCCTTTTTCCACCATGTTGAGCATTTGCCTTTTATCTGCCAGAAATGATCAACCAATCTCACCGATTGGGAGGTGCATACCCCAACATCTTTACTCTTCCTGCAATGCCAGGACACTGGACAGGACCTTTAAGCAGAGTAATGACCTCTAAAGAAGCCAAGCGTCAAGTTGCAGACATTTGAATGTCAATGTTTTGTCCTTATGTACACATCATACACACAAACACCTAAATATGGGGGCTATGGTTGAGAAAAGAAAAAGGATAGAAAGATTTGAACAATCGATCGCATCCATCTCCCAACCCATGCCCCAAATGGCTGACACAAAGTTACAAAAAGGCAAACAAAAATGATGTTCACTCAAAAACTGGCAAATGGTCCCCAAACTCGGCTGCTCCCAACTGTACCCTGGCCCTCTCTAGACTCAATTAAATTTGCATCGCAACTTGCCCTTTGTTTTTTGGCAAGTCTAGATTGTCCCTAATTCACAATTTTCTAGGCATCTCTATTTTACCTTTTGAGACCTTCCACCAACCTCTCTCCCTTGAGACTGAAATGACCCATTTTTTTGTTCTGGTTGGTGTTCTTTCTGATTTGGCTGTTTCAGAGGCAGCTCATAGAAACGCACAACCATATTAAATTATGAACTCTATCTCAAATATTTGGAGCTATCTTTTCTCCGAATTATGTCTTCGGAGAGTCGTGTGAAAAGTGGTAGGTGTAACATTGCTATTCATTTGCTACTAGGGCAATGTTACCCTACATAAAGGAAACCAGCCAAACTCAAACTGAAAATGTCTAGGGCAATGTTACCCTACATGAGAAAAGTAATGGCAAACTGTTTCTTTTGGCCTAAACTCTGGAAACATGAACTTTCCAAATTATGTCATGAAGGACAACCAAAAGAGAGAAGATTTTCAACCACCAACGAATGTACGCACACTCATCCTGGATTGCTGCTACTCTCAGATTGCCATGCTGATTCTTGTCATAATGAAGTTATTAAATTCCTACTCTCCCACCCCACAAAAAAAAAAAAAAAAACCTTAAGAATGGCATATATTACATTTTTTTTTCTTTTTTCTTGGTGGCATATATTACATTTTTTCCTTTCTCTTGGACTGCTTTTATTTGTAAGCTTGAGACCATAGCATTAATTTTGGTCTTCTTTCGAATGGGATTCCGTTAGTAACCAACAAAATGGTCCTCTTAACTGTTCTCTCTCCATCAGTACCTTCTAATCTCCAAAAGATTGACAAGACAGACTTATTTAGACCATGATATGTCAGCAGGCATCGCATTAATATATACCCCCAATTTGAATTTGTCACCATATCTGCTTTCACACCCAATTAATAAATTAAAAATATATGTAGCCAGTTGAGTTGCTACTAGCTAAAAGAAGAAAAGCACCACAATACACATTTAATATATATATATATATATATATATAGCTGGACTTGGACACATGGGCACAAAAATGAGGAGCTCACTGTAAGATATTCCTTGCTAACATATAGCTTCGAAAATTCTCCCGAAAACATAAAAAGCAGCCGCAAAATAGAAATAGTACCTGAAGTGATGAAGATAAAATGTGATGTATGTGAGAGGGCTGATGCAGAGGTTCTTTGCTGTGCCGATGAAGCAGTTTTATGCAAGGCATGTGATGAAAAGGTACATGCTGCAAACAAGCTCTCCCTCAAGCATCAACGTGTTTCTCTCCTCAACCATTTAGCATCTCCATCTTCCTCTTCCAACTTACCATCCTGCAATAACTGCAAGGTATCATAATCTCCACATCTAGACAACGATCATACCTTCCTGCTCCCTCCTCTCTCTCTTTCAAACTAATGTTTCTATTTTGCAATTCGGATGCAGGAGAAAACCGGGTACTTATTCTGCTTGGAAGACCGGGCTCTACTCTGCAAAAACTGCGACTTGTCAATGCACAAGGCCACTCCTTATGCATCATTTCATCAACGCTTTCTCATCACAGGCATCATGGTTGCACTTGAGTCATCAAACAAGGTCAACATTAACTGGAGCAGCGGAAAACTCCCTTCAACTTCTCCAATTTCAGACCATAGCTCTCCCTTGTCTCCATCAAACCCTGCCGAAACAGCCATTGAAATGGAGAGCACAAGCACCCTCATGAACGATTGCTTAGCAACAGGACCTCTATGGCCATTAGATGAGATACTTGGTTGCAGTGATTTCGACTGCTATGAGTTCTCAGATGCGGGATCATCAAGGATTAGCAGTAGCCAGTGAGAATATTTTTCTTTGGTGTTCTTTTTTTTTTCTTTTGTGTTATTCCTGTTAACTGCGGTCACCCTGTAAGATATATTTTAACGCATATATCTTACAGAAGAATTAAATCTTGATTTTTGCCTACTATTCCCCCCCCAAAAAAAAAAAGAAAAGAAAAGAAAAAATAGTAGAGGACTTTGTTAACAGAATTAAATCCCCTACCCTACTCTTGAACTAAGAATTAGCCTTCAGAAAGGCCATCATCCTTGTGCGAAGCATAAGGCATTTCATCGATATAGACATGAAGAACAGAAAAAGTTAGGGATAAGAGCACTTTTCGTAGACCCTGCAACCTGTGCCAACTGGGTTATAGTGGACTAAGTACATGACAATCAAGGACAGTTAAACAGACAAAACGTTGGCACCACTTGCATTCTAGACATCCAAAGCATCATTGAGTGCCGAGCGGAGGATGACAAGAAATGACAGAATGATTTCTTGAATTTTAATATCTTCTTATCCCTCTAACTCCTAAATCAAATGGAAAATAAGTTAAGAAATTCATCCATTTCTTTTGATCAGCTGTGATATATATGCTAATTCATAAATCACAAAACAATAATCAATCATGGGCTTCAATAAAATTTGTGTCGTGTCATGGATTTACCTCCCTCGGTTCATGTTGGAACAGGAAGATTTAGCTTGCTAGAGAAAAAGAAATATTGTATCATTATTAGAAAATAAAAAAGAGGAATTACACACAAATTTACGGGAAAAATTTTAAATTAAGTGAAACTCACTGGCATAAGAGAAATTCATTGTATAAAAAAATGGAGTATCAATTGGCTGCTGAATATGGTAACAGAACGCCCACCACCCAAACCCTAATACGCTCTATTTCACCCCCCCCCCCAAAAAAAAAAAAAAAAAAAAAAAATTTCCTCTAATCCAAAAAAAAATAACATGCCCATTATTGAGCCGGACCAAATAGAATTTGGATCTGCGTGCAATAACAATCTCCACCTTGACATAAATTTTTAATGTAAACTCCAATCTCCATCAACAAAACTCTTCACCTCTTCCACCGTAAACAAAATACAATAACCAACATCAACCAATGCTCGAACTTGGCAATAGGAAGTCTGTCGGTCATTATATTAGCAAAATTATCATTGGTACTAATCTTGCTCACAACAATATCTCCTCGAATAATGATATTACACACAAAATGATATGGAACTTTTATGGATTTCGTTCTTTCATAAGATCTAACAAAATGGACACTCTAACTATTACAAAAGATTGTGGTAGTATATGTATTTCCCTATTGAGCTCACCAAATAAACCCTTCAACCAAATACTTCTTTACAAGTTTCTGTAATAGTCATGTACTCGATCTCTATAGTAGAAAAAGCAACTATAGTCTACGAGGTAGATTCCAAACTAATAGTACAACCACCAATAGTAAAAACATACCCCATAAGAGATCTCCTCTTATAAAGGTCTCTAGCAAAATCAGAGTTTAGTATATCCAATGACTCCATCTTTAATCCTCACAAACTGTAAACAAATATTAGCAGATGTGTATGAAAATTCATCGAACTACTTTCCAATGTTCTTTACTAGAATTTTTCATATATCTACTAACTGCATTAACTACAAAACATAAATATGGTCAAGAATATACCATAGCATACAAGAGGAACACAACTACAGTGGAATATGAAACTCAGGACATATAATTATGCTCATTATCTATATCTGGAGATAAAGTAGCTAAAAGTCTGAAATGAGTTGCTAGCAGTATATTGACCGGTTTGGTATTCGACATGTTAAACCTATGAAAATTTTTCTCAATATACCCTTTTTGACATACGGATAGTTTTCCATTCTATCAATCCCTTAAAATTTCCTTCTCTAGAATCATTCTTGTTACTCCCAAATCTTTATCTCAAACTCCTCACTTATCTGGATTTTAAGCTGTATTATCTTCTTCTTATCTTTTGCAGCTATTAACATATCAACAACATACCAAAGAAGATACACGAATGACTCGTTACTATCTCCTAAAAGTAGACATAACTATCTCAACTCATGGGTGGTCATAACTACTTCTCTTGAACTCTTGAGTGGTTATGAAAGACCAAACCTCTTATACTATTATATAGGTGTCCGCCTCATTCAATAAATAGACTTTTTCAATAAACACACATAATCTTCTTTTCCTGAAATTGTAAAACCATGTAAATGTATTACACAAATTCTCAATGTAAAAATTTTATCTTAACATCTAACTGTTCAAACTTAATGTCCCGCATAACCATAATACCAAGTAAATTTTGGAATAGAACTATACTTTATAACTGGAGAAAACACATCTGTGAAGTTTACACCTGAAACTTGACCTTAACCGATTTTTTCAGCTCTTGGTTTTCATTCTTTCCTTTTAAACAATCATTTGAAGCACTCTACTTTCTTACCCTTGAGAAATCTTACCAATACCATGTGTCATTCTTATAGAGTGATTTCATCTCCTCCTACATAGCAATCATCTATATACCAAAATTGTCTCTTAATAACCAGAAGCTTCCTAACTTGAATCAATTCTTTTTGTTACATTCAACCCATAAGCAACCAAATCAGTCTCAATATATCCCTAAGGAGGTCTAATATCTCTCTTAGATCTGCTTTTAGTAATATAATACTATGACGTCACTATTGGTTATGAAGAAACAATATTATTCTGTATTTGTGACCTAGACTTGATGAAGACAATGTTTTCTGACCTAATCTCAAACTCCACCAATGTGCTTGATTTCTTCTGAATTTTATTGCATAATTCTCTGGAAGATATCATATGAAATATAACATTCTCATCAAAATAACATCTCTACTAACTATAACTCTTTTAGATTCTGGACACTATAATTTATATCTGTTAACACTAGACTTAAAACCAAAAATGATACATTTTATACATTTAGGTTCCAATTTTCCATTTTGATATGAGCATAAGTAGGACAGGTAAATATCTTTAAATCAGAGTAATTAGCAAGTGTACCTGACCATACCTCTTCTGCGGTCATTTTGTCAATAACAGGCGATAGAAACTAATTAACAAGGAAGCAAGCTGTAGAAATAGTCTCAGCCCAAAAAGATTTAGGTAAGCCAACATTGGAGAGCATTCACATTACACCGAAAATTCAATGTTTAAATTTTAAATTTTTGTTTCTTCGTATGATTTCGGAAATATATTTAATAAAATTATAAATACATTAATACCCCCACATAAATATCAAAAGTTGAAATGACTTGGTCGTTAGGTAATGATTAGCTTTTTTGTTGGAAATCTAGAGCGTTGGGTTTGAATCTCATGAGATGCATAAGGCACAGGATTTTTGAGATAGTGAAACATATATTAAAAAATAAATAAAATAAAATAAAAAAGAGAAAGATAGGTTGCCTTGTGAATGGGTCTGGGTCGAGCTATGTACAAATGTGTGTGAGTTGGGTTGTCGTGTCCAATATGGGAAGACGACCCAAGAATGAATAGAGTGGTGAGTTTTGAGAGTTTATGGTCTTGGGTCGCCCTGTCCAAGGTGTTGGGTTGACCCAAGACATGGAAAATTTGGGATAAAATGCCTTGACGTTGATGTTGGATCGCCCTATGGGCTTGATGAGACGTTTTGAGTGTGTGAGAATTGGGTTTGGGTCACCCTATCTAACAAAAGAGCATGACCCAAGGGCCTGCAATAAGTGGTGTCTAAGCCTTGGATGGTTGGGTCGACCTGCTCAAGTACTTGGGGCGACCCAAGAGGCTGACAAAGTGTGGGTTCTGAGGCGATGATATGTTAGGTCACCCTGTTTATTGGCTTGGGTCGACCCAAAGCCTAGAAATTGAAGTGTCGGGTCGTCCTACTCATTATTGGGTCATCCTATCAATACAAAAATTGAAGTATGGGTCGTATTGACCAAATTTTAGGTCGCCCTATCTATATGAATCCAATACTTGCAAGACGCCTTACTCATATTTTGAGTCACCCTATCTAGCTGAAGCCTAATATTTTTAGGATGCAAAATGACCAAAAAGAACATCAAACCCTACCCAAATTCATAAGTAAGCAAGGGCAAAGTGCTAATTTCACCTTTTTAACTATAGAAATTGAAGTGTTGGGTCACCCTGTTTATTGGCTTGGGTCGACCCAAAGCCTAGAAATTGAAATGTTGGGTTGTCCTACTCACTATTGCATCACCCTATCAATACAAAAATCGAACTATAGATCGTATTGACCAAATTTTGGGTCACTCTGCCTATATGAATTCAAGACTTGCGAGACACCTTGCTCATATTTTGAGTCACCCTACCCTGCTAAGCCCTAATATTTTTAGGATGCAAAATGACCAAAACAGACATCCAACCCCACCTAATTTCATAAGTAAGGGCAAAGTGGTAATTTCACCTTTAACTATAGAAAGGATCGATTGAAACCCTAAAATTCATTTTCCTCCCCCTGCCTCCATCGACTGAGTTTCTCCTCTCTTTTCTCTGCACACTTTCTTCTTCCTCTCCTCCTTTTCTGCGCATCTTCATTTTTCCTTCTAAAAAATCCAGCCAAACTCCATCAAATCCACATAGTTGGATCTCCAAATCTCTAACAAACACATAGAGGATGAAAGAAGGGAGAGTGTCACGCCCCGATCCTCGGATCGAGTACGCAATAACCGTCGCGTTGTCTCGACATATGGGCAGAACCTCCCCATATACTAGGATACCGCTAGACTATCCGCAAGTACAACTTGTTTATAATTCAATTTGACAACAAATAATCAAAGGATCAACCGGTCCATATAAATCCAAACAGCATACACATGAGACCAACTCGGCCAATCCAAATCACATACACGCATCCGGCCATCCCGGCCTTTCCAAAATCAAATAAAGTCTAAATGTCCCATTTAAACAATAAATTTTTACCAAAAAAATGGTATTTAAATAAAAATAAACAAGTTCCAACATAAAAGATGTAAGAATTCTACCAATACGTTCTCCTATATATGAAACAAGTATCGATAAAATCCATACTAAAAGAATGATACAAGTTTTCTCTTCCATATATTGCATATCAAATCAAAATAAACCCTACATCACTAAAATACCTAAGCAAATCAGCAAGATAATCCCTTCACAATCTCCAACGTCTAGTCTCCCAGCTAAGTATCCTCTGAAAAATATGAAAAGAGGGGTGAGTATTGGACATACTCGGTGAATGGAATACAATGGTGTGATTATGTTCATAAATGAGGGGCGAATATGGGGGAATTAAGGTACATCTCATAAAAAACATTTTATATATGTAAAACATTTTCAATAAATCAAGATAATTCACAAAATATGCATCCACATCAATCATTCTTTCAAAAATTATGGGGTCCCATCGAAAACACTTTCATTCTTAATTTGGCCGAACCCAGACGAAAGCCCGTCAAGGGTTTTCTATTTTTTTTTCTTTTTTTTTAATCCAGTATTTCGAAACCCTATCCCCTTCCTTGGCGTTGGCTCGTACCTCACCGGGGTACAAACCACATATAGTACGATTTCGGCAAAGGGAGGGATGTCTATCTCCCCCGCACATCCAACTCCTACCACGCCACCTCGTTAGGTCGCTCCATGGTGGGAATAACTATAGCTATTAACTAACAGCACCATTCATTTCTCAAACATGACATTTCACAAATCATATGTCATAATTTCTAATAAATAATCACCAATTTCATACCATAATAATTTATAAAACAATATTCAATAACATATGGCATACATGCATTTATAAACGTAGTGGATGCATTCATACTTCACGTTTCGGTTCAGACATCCCACAATCACAAAACAATTTATATAAAAGCTGGAAAAAATCTTTCAAAATCATTTATTAAACAATTTTAAAACAAGTTACTCATTTAAGAACACAACGAACTGTCCACTCACTTTTAAGGAGGGTATTCACTCCCAACATCCCAATTTAATCCAACGAAATTTCTTTATCAATCTTCAATCGGTTTCCTAACCAATAAAAAACAATGCATTGTCAATTCTCAATTATTTCTAGGGTTTATGAAATTTTTCCTTAATTTTTCCTAATTTTTCCTAAATTATCATAACCCTAAATTTTGGATATTAACATCTTATGTTCTCATTGCTCCATGGCAGGGTTATTTGCATCACTAACAAATTCCTAATTGCAATTTCTAATATTTCTCCCAAATTCCACTTAATTTATTTAGCCTAAGGTTTTCATTCCTCAGTCAACTCCTTGGATTTCTAACAATAAACTCAAATCTAACATAAATGAAGTCAAATACGAAATTTAGAGTAAGAAATTACCCTAGATTCGAAGTCAGATTAGAATTTGGAGTTGGGTTTTCAAAAACCCTAATTTTCTCCTTCGTGAGTAAATCCTAGATTTATGTTGAAATCTCCCTCCAATGCAAGTTTTGTTTGGGGTTTTAGGGTTAGGTGGAAGAATTAAATGAGAGTATTAATTTCTATAGAGAGAGAAAGTGAGATTGAGAGAGACGGGAGAGTGAGATGAGGGAGAGAGAGACGAAGAGGAACAAAGTCGAAGAAGAAGGGAGAAAAAAAAAGAAAGGGAGGCAAGGGCGTGTGTGAGTGGGGTGGGGCAGAGAATAAGTGTTTTTTTTTGTCGATTTTACAACACTTAACCCCCTAAAAAGAAATTTCGTCCTCGAAATTCAAAAGAAAATTACATATTAAAAAGCTGAAGATGCTGTTTTCGCATCAACTCTTCGGTCTCCCAAGTTTTCTGCTCCGCTTGGTTGTTTCTCCACAATACTTTGACCATAGGGATTTGTTTATTCCTCAATTGTTCAATTTGTCGAACTATAATTTTTACGGGTTGGACCTTGAAGCTCAAATCTTCCTTCAATTCTATCGGAGTAGTTTCCAATACGTGCGGAGGATCTGGCAAATACTTTTTCAACATCAAAACGTGAAAAATATCATGGATCCTCTGCAATTCTAATGGCAATTCTAGTCGATATACCACCGTTCCAATCCTTTCAAGGATTTTGAAGGGTCCAATATAACGAGAGTTTAATTTTCCTCGTTTCTGGAATCGAACTATGCTCTTCCAGTGAGATATCTTTAGGAACACCATATCCCCTACTATAAACTCCAAAAGTCTTCTTCTCTTATCAGCATAGCTCTTTTGTCGATCCTGAGTTGCCTTCATTCTTTCCCGAATTAGTTTTACCTTTTCTTTAGTAGTTTCAATCAATTCTATGCTTTCAATCTTCCGTTCTCCAACCTCATCCCAATATAATGGAGTCCGACATTTCCTTTCGTAAAGAGCTTTATAGGAAGACATTCATATACTGGCTTGATAGCTGTTATTTTAAGCAAATTCGACCAATAGAAGGTGCCTATCCTATCTGCCTTGGAAGTCCATGACACATGCCCTAAGCATGTCTTCCAAAGTCTGAATTGTACGCTCGAACTGTCCATCCGTCTGCGAACGAAATGCAGTGTTGAATTTCAACTTGGTCCCTAAGAACTCTTGTAGTTTTGGCCAAAATCGGGAAGTGAATCGAGGATTACAGTCTGATACAATAGACACCGAAACTCCGTGAAGCCTCACGATCTCATCAATGTACAATTTGGCTAATCTCTCCAAAGGATAGGTGTTTTGGATCGGTAAGAAGTGAGCCGACTTAGTGAGACGATCCACAATTATCCAAATGGTATCATGACGTCTTAGAGTAAGTGGCAATCCCACCACAAAATCCATAGTAATGTGTTTCTACTTCCATTCAGGAATTGGTAGTGGTTGAAGTGTTTCGGCCGGTTTTTGATGTTCAGCCTTGATTTGTTGGCACACAAGACACTTCGCCACAAATTTAGCTATCTCTCTCTTTATCCCAGACCACCAATATGATTTCTTGATGGTTCGGTATATTTTGGTACTCCCGGGATGCATTGCATAAGCTGAGGAATGCGCCTCTTCAAGTATGGCCTTCTGAAGATCCTTATTCTTCGGAATACATATTCGTTTCCCATAGGCTATAATTCCATCGTCCCGAATTCGAAACTCATCACTTTCCCCTTTCTGAATCCTTTCCACCACAGCCTTCAACTCATTATCGACAGCCTGAAACTCTCGAATGCGATCTACTAAAGTAGGCCTCACCACAAACTTGGCTAATAATGCACCATGATCGTCCTCAACCAATTCGACTCCAAAAGCTCGAAGTCCAACTAGACCAGAGAGGTAAGAACTCCCTTGGGATGCCGAAGATGAAGATTTACAGCTTAAGGCATCCGCAATGACATTCGCTTTCCCCGGGTGATAATCAATCACCAAGTCATAGTCCTTAATCGGTTCCAACCACCTTCTTTATCTCTGATTTAGTTCTTTTTGAGTGAATAAGTATTTCAGACTTTTATGGTCGGTGAAAACCTTGCATGTGACCCCATACAGGTAGTGCCACCAAATCTTTAAGACAAAGACAATGGCAGCGAGCTTCAAGTCATGAGTAGGGTAATTCACTTCATGTTTCTTTAGTTAACGAGAGGCGTAAGTAATCACCCTATCACTTTGCATTAACACACATCATACTCCTTGCTTGCTAACGTCACTATATATCACAAAATCACCATCGTCACAAGTTTGGAGAGCAAGGATAGGAGCTAAAGTCAACCTTCATTTAAGCTCTTAGAAACTCTACTCACACTTATCATTCCATTCAAACTTAACTTCTTTTCAGGTCAAATTAGTCATTGGAGCTGCTATTTTCAAAAATCCTTCTACGAATCTCCGATAATAACCAGTCAATCCGAGAAAACTTCTCACATCTGTGATATTCTTAGGCTGCTCCCACTTTAGAATAGCTTCCACTTTCTTCGGGTCCACAAAGATTTCGTCTTTGGAAACCACATGACCCAAAAATCCAATCTCCCTTAGTCAAAATTCACATTTTGAGAACTTGCATATAATTTCTTCTCCCTAAGAGTTTGGAGAATGATTTGGAGATGTTCTGAATGTTATTCATCACTCTTGGAATACACCAAGATATCATCGATGAAAACAATGATGAACTTGTTGAGATAGGAATGAAAGACTCGGTTCATAAGGTCCATGAAAGCTGCCGAAGCATTTGTTAGACCGAAAGGCATCACCAAAAATTTATAGTGCCCATACCACGTCCTAAACACCGTCTTGGGAACATCATCGTCCTTTATCCTCAACTGGTGATAGCCCGATCTCAGATCTATCTTGGAGAATACACTGGCCCTTTGCAATTGATCAAAAAGATCATTGATTCTTGGGAGAGGGTACTTGTTTTTTATGGTGATCTTGTTTAATTGCCGATAGTCGATACACAACCGGAGTGTGCCATCTTTCTTCTTTATAAACAGAACCGGAGCACCCCAAGGCGAAGTACTCGGTCGGATGAATCCCTTATCCAACAACTCTTGAAGTTGGACCTTCAACTCTTTCAATTCCGCTAGTGTCATTCGATAAGGAGGAATAGAGATTGGTGTCATGCCAGGAACAAGATCTATAGTGAAATCAAACTCTTGGATCGGTGGTAACCCAGGCAACTCTTCCGGAAAGACGTCCAGAAACTCATTCACCACAGGGACATTGCTCAGATTAGGGCTTTCAGCCGTAGTGTCAATGATGTGAGCTAAATAAGCTTTGCATCCTTTATGTACTAATCTTCGTGTTTCAAGAGCTGAAATCACACAGCTCGACAATATTCACCGTTCACCAGCGAACACAAGTAGGGGATGCCCTGGCCTACGAAATTCCACTTCTTTAGTGAAGCAGTTCACTGAATCTCGATGAAGATATAACCAATCCATACCTAGAATGGTGTCAAAATCTTTCATTTCCAATGGAATCAAATCTGTTTCGAGAATTGGCTCATCAATTTTCATTTCACAAGACTTATATACTGCATCCCTAATTAATTGCTCTCGCAAAGGTGTGATAACCAACAGTTCTTCATCAAGTGGAACTAAGAGCCTATTAGAATGTCTTACAAATTATGAACTCACAAATGAATTATTTAACCCAGTATCTATGAATATATAAGCATCAACACCAAAGATTTTCATCATACCTATAAATATAAACCATAAACAAAATTATATCATCACACTCCTAAATTCATAATCATAAGCCATCAAATCATAATTATAAATTATATATATCACATTTTCAAATTCTGAACTTAAATTTAAATGGAAATTACCTGTGACTACGTCGGGATTGACTTAGGCCTCTTCATTAGTCATAGCATAGACTCTAGCTTGAGATCTAGGCTGAGGTCATTGAGTGGAGGCAGCTATGGCATTACTTCTCGTGCCCGTCTAGGGGTAGTACTGGTAGAAGGCGTCGTCGAACTAACTGGGCTAGTTTTGGAGTCACTAGAGGGACTCCTGACTTGACGACTCCCTTGCCCTTCTTCCTTCAACTCGAGGCAAGAATAACAGAGGTGTCTATTCTTTCCACAATGATAGCATCTCTTAGGTCCTCTGCACGGACCCATGTGATACCCTTTATAATTAGGACAAGTTTCCATCCCACTTCCTCTTGGTTTAGCTCCCGAGCCAACATTCCCACCAGAAGCTTTTGGTTTACGAATTAGTTGGCTTTGAGGAAATCCAACTAATCCCGAAGCAAATCCACCGCTATGAAAGCCTGTAATTCTGTTCTTCTTAGAACTTTGGCTCGGTATGAATCCATCGGACCTCTTCTTCCCATGGTGATCCCTAATATTTTCTCTTTCGAGCACTATTTGTTTGGCCCTTAAGGCCAATTGCAATACATTCTGGTATGTGTGCTCATCCGTGACCGACATCCTCTCTCAGATATTCAAATTCAAACCATCCTCAAACTTGAAGCGTCTGTACTCCTCGGAGGTTATTAGCTCCGGTACAAATGAGGATAGGTTTCTAAATTTTGCCTCATATTCCGTCACGGTCATATTTCCTTAGCAAAGTAGAAGAAACTCTCTTCTCTTCAAGTCCCGACCGAATTAGGTGTAGAGCCTTTCGTCAAATTCCCTAAGGAAATCATGCCAAGTGAGAGGTGCGGTTGCCCTTTCCTCTACTCCATCCCACCATGTGCTACCGTCATCATCCAATACTCTTACGGCTACCATGAGCTTCAATTTATCCTCTATCTCCATATCGATTACAGCTTTCCTAACCCTCTTAATCCATTTCTTGGCCTCCACAGGATCACCAGATCTTGAGAAGGTCTCACATTCGAGTTGTCTTGCTTCTTTGATTAACTTGGACAACTCAACTGTGGGACGACTGATTAGTGCAGCAACCGAGGAGGAGGTGCTAATGGGGTACTAGGTATAGCAACCGGCATTGCAACCGAGGAGGAGGTGCTAATGGGGTACTAGGTATAGCAACCGGCATTGAAGGAGGAGCCGGTGGAGGGGCTGAAGCCGGATGTGGCGCTCCAAAGGTGCTCCACCACTCCATTACTTGTTGAAGAGCGACAATAGCAGGAGCGAAAATCCCGATGGAAGGAGCCGGGTGTGTAAACGTAGAAGGAGACAGAGCATGCAAGGATGACTCATCCTCGTGCTCTGATGGAGGGATCTCATTTACATTCCTCATTCTCCTTCCTAGACGCCTGATAATCTACAAAATAGGAAACTATAATTAAGTCAAAGGGCTAAACGAAGACTAATTATTTAACCCCCTAAAAAAAATGCTCCTAATTCCCTAAAAATCCATGGAAGATTTTGTACATTCTCCAGAGACCTTTAAAAGATCTAAACTTTTTTTTAAAAAAAAAAAAAAACTAAACATCTCAAAGTCTTTAGAAAACCGTTGGGACATTTGGAAACATTTCAAAACCATCAAACTTTTAAAATCATGAACCTTGCTCTAATACCAACAAAATTGTCACGCCACAATCCTCCGATCGAACACGTAACAACCACTGCATAATCTCAATACACGGACAGAATCTCCCCATATATTGGGACACCGCTAGGCTATCCACCTGTACAACTTGTTTATAATTCAATTTGACAAGAAATATCAAAGGACCAACCGGTCCATTTAAATCCAAACAGCACACACATGAGGCCAACTCGGCCAATCCAAATCACATACACGCATCCGGCCATCCCGGCCTTTCCAAAATCAAATAAAGTCCAAATGTTCCATTTAAACAATAAGGTTTTACCAAAAAATGGTGTTTAAACAAAAATGAACAAGTTCCAACATAACGATGTAAGGATTCTACCAATACTTACTCCTATATATGAAACAAGTATCGATTAAATTCATACCAAAAAAATGATACAAGTTTTCCCTTCCATGGAGTACACATCAAATCAAAATAAACCCTACATCACTAAAATACCTAAGCAAATCAGCAAGATAATCCCTTCACAAGCTCCAACATCCAATCTCCCAGCTAAGTATCCTCTGAAAAATGTGAAAAGATGGGTGAGTATTGGGAATACTCGGTGAGTAGAGTGTAATTGTGTGATTATGTTCATAAATGGGGGATAAATACGGGGGAGTCAAGGTATATCTCATAAAGAACACTTTATATATGTAAAACATTTTCAATAAATCAAGATAATTCATAAAATATGCATCCACATCAATCATTCTCTTAGAAATCATAGGATCCCATCAAAAACACTTCCATTCTAAGTTTGGCTGAACCCAGACGAAAGCCCGCTAAGAGTTTTCTTTTTTTCTTTTCCCCTTTTTTTAAATCCAGTATTTCGAAACACTACTCACTTTCTTGGCGTTGGCTCGTACCTCACCGGGGTGCATACAAGATATAGTACGACTTCAGTAGAGGGAGGGACGTCTATCTCCCCCGCACATCCAACCCCAACCACGCTACCCCGTCGGATCACTCCGTGGTGGGAATGATTATAGCCATTAACTAACAGCACCATTCAATTTTCAAACATGTCATTTCACAAATCATGTGCCATAATTTTCAACAAATAATCACCAATTTCATACCATAGCAATTTATAAAACAATATTCAATAACATATGGCATACATGCATTTATAAATATAGTGGATGCATTTATACTTTACATTTCGGTTCAAACATCCCACAATCACAAAACAATTTATATAAAAGCTGGAAAAAATCTTTCAAAATCATTTATTAAACAATTTTAAAAAAAATTACTCATTTGAAAACACAATGAACCGTCCACTCACTTTTAGGGAGAGTATTCACTCCCAACACCCCAATTTAATCCAACGAAATTTCTTTATCAATCTTCAATCGGTTCCTAACCAATAAATCACAATGCATTGTCAATTCTCAATTATTTCTAGGGTTTATGAAATTTTTTTCCTAAATTTTTCCTAATTTTTCCTAAATTATCATAACCCTAAATTTTGGGTATTAACATTTTATGTTCTCATTGCTCCATGGTAGGGTTATTTGCATCACTAACAAATTCCTAATTGCAATTTCTAATATTTCTCCCAAATTCCACTTAATTTCTTTAGCCTAGGGTTTTCGTTTCTCAATCAACTCCTTGGATTTCTAACAATAAACTTAAATCTAGCATAAATGAAGTCAAATACGAAATTTAGAGTAAGAAATTACATTAGATTTGAAGTCAGATTGGAATTTGGAGTTGGGTTTTCAAAATCCCTAATTTTCTCCTTTGTACGTTAACCCTAGATTTATGTTGAAATCTCCCTCCAATGCAAGTTTTGTTTGGGGTTTTAGGGTTAGGTGAAAGGATTAAATGAGAGTATTAATTTCTATAGAGAAACAAAGTGAGATTGAGAGAGACGGGAGAGTGACATGAGGGAGAGAGAGACAAAGAGGAACAGAGTCGAAAAAGAAGGGAGAAAAAGAAAAGAAAGGGAGGCAAGGGCGTGCGTGAGCGGGGTGGGGGAGAGACCAAGTGTTTTTTTTCTGTCCGTGTTACAGAGAGAAAAGTTGGGTTTCTAGATAGAGAAACCTAGGATTTTGCGGAGATTCGACATAGGGACGGAGTCAACGACACATATAGAAGTAATATCTCCTCTCCATCCTAGATCTGAATTATTTTTGCTATTTTTGGAGATTTATTTAAGATTTATAAAATGTAATATTGGGGTTTTAGATTTAGGGTTTATAAATATTGAAATTTTAGAAAATTAATGAAAAATAATCGAAAATAGTTGCCGACGGAATGTCTCTGATGAAACTATAACATAGATCTCTGGATTGAGATACTAAGGATTGTGCTAGTTTAGGAAAAATCGAAATAACCCTAGTTTTACCCAAGAATTGAATGAGATATTGATACTTATTGTTTTAGGCATATGACATTGGATTCAAGTAAGGATTTGAACATCATTGAGAATTGATTGTTTATTCTCCCAAGTGGTGAATAGATATATTTTTTTAGTTTTAAGTGAGAAAATACTTTCTAATGATTTTATAAATGTTTTTAAAATTCTTTACAAATTGTTTTATGATTATGGAGTGTCCTAAAAGGGAATTTGTCATGAAAAATGCATTCATGTTCTAAATTGAAAATATTGTGCTATATTTTACCAATTTATGATGAATATGACTTAATTAAATTCATGTGTTGAGAAACCATTGAATAATTATTGGTACACCTTGATTATACGCCGAGAAGATTGCGAAACGGTATTGTATGTATGATTAATAGTTATAGTCATTCCCTCCATGGTGTGAAACCTGATCGAACGATGTGGTTGGGCATTTATTTGATTGAGGAGGTAATTGCACTTGAGTGGTACCTCCAAAGTCCCTCCTTTGGACTAGTTTGGTTGTACCCCAAGGGAGGCCCGAGGCCAATGCCAAGGTTAAGGTATTTTGTGATACATAATGAGCATAAAAACTCTTGACAGTTTCGCCATTGATCGTGGTAAACCTTTGTTAAGAATTATGATGTTTTGACAACCCCATGGCTTTGAAAAATTTACATATACAAATAGATGCATATTAGTTTAAGTCATAGATTATTGAACTTTACTTGATTTGTTATGAATGCTTGATTTATCTATGCTAAAGTGATATGGTTTTAAGATGTTTATTTAGCACATCCACAGTCATCCCTCATTTATTATCATAACATGCTATATTCTCACTGGGTATAGTTTTATACTCACTATCCTTCTTCAATTTTACAGAGGAAATTTAGTTAACACACGAGATCATTTAGAGTCAGATTTTGAGGAAGATCATTGTCAGAGACCTCATTTGGTATGGACCCGACTTTCATTTTGTGATATCATTAGTTTGGACTCAAGGAAGGCATTTTGTGTAAAACTTATTTGAAAATTTGCTCAACTCTGTATTTTGAATTTTGATAGACTTGTTTTTGTTTAAATCCTATTGAGAACCCTTATTTAATCTTTTATGAATTTCATTTTGAGAAATGTCGATTTCATTTTTCGGTTCCTACCCCATGAAGGGGATGTTTGCTTTATGATTTGGGTATAAGTGGCCAGGATGGCCTTTGGTTGTTGGATCCATCGTATGCCTTGCGGTGCCTTGAAATATGGAGTGAGATTTATACGTGTTTCAGGGTAACATGGCAGCTGTTACGTTAAGACCTACGGGTTAGGGCGTAATAATTCTATTGGTATCAGAATTTAGGCTCACGATCTGACAATGTTTTGAAATGATCGAAAATTTTCTGAAATATTTTGAAGATTCTCAATTATTTTCAAAACCAGTTTGATAAAGTGATGGAGTGGTGGAGCACAAGGAACATCATTTTCACATGCATCTCCTCTGACAACGACACACCCAACTCCTCTAGCCGGGATTCCTGCTCCTCTAATAGCCGCCCTCTAGCAAGTGATGGAGTGGTGGAGCACCTATAAAGTACAGTTTCAAGCTCTGTATCTAACTCCAAACCCTTTGCCCATTCCTCCTCCAATGCCGACTGCCACACCAAGCGTTCCAGTGACACCTCCTCCTCTGGTTGTCACATCAACCAACCATCCTACCGTTGAGTTATCCAAACTGATCAAAGAGGTAAGGCAACTGGGATGTGTGACATTCTCAGGCACATATGATGTCTCAGTGGCCAAGAAATGGATTGGCCGAATCCAAAAGACCGTCATCGATATGAGGTTGGATGATGAGATAAAATTGTGAATAGCTGTGAAACTATTAGATAAGGGTGTCTGAACATGGTGGGAAAATATGAAGGGTAGGACTTTTGTTCCTCCTACTTGAACAAAATTCCTTAGAGCCTTTGAGGAGAAATACTATAGCTTATTCCATCGAGATCAGAAAAGAGAGAAATTTTTCAAGTTAGCCCAGGGAAACAAAATAGTAGCAGAATACGAGACAGAGCTAAGGGAGTTAGCTACGTATATTCTGGAGTTTGTGAACTCCGAGGAGTCCCTCTGTGGAAAGTTTAAGTCAAGGTTGAATTTGAGTATCTGAGAGAAGATGCCAATAACTAAAGAACATACATTTAGGATGTTCTAGAATTAACGTTCAGGGCTAAGAAGATGGTGATAGAACGGGAAAAAGTCAAAGAAAGTCAAGGTAAAAAGAGGAAGCTTGGATTCTCTGCAAGTCAAAGTTCCAAGAGAAGTAGGAGCGCGAACTCCTATAGTGGAGTTTCAGCTTTAGGATTGGTTGGCTCCCCGAGGGGCCATCAATTCCCCTAATTTGGTACTCCCACTTCTGGTGCCATGTCCGGGAATTGGTCAATAGGGCCAAAGAAGGAACCTTGCCAAAATTACAAGAAGCATCACCTCGGACCATGTCCCAAGCCTCTGAAGTGCTACCACTGTGGGAAAGTGGGCATTTCCGCAGTGCTTGTCCTAAATTGGATGTCAACGGATATGGAGGTCAGATGAATCATGATTATTCAAGTGGCCCTAGGGGTGGTCCATCGAATGCCCTTGCACCATCATCTAGTACTACTCCACGGACGGGAACCGGGAGCAACACAATTTCGTACCTCCTCAACATCCCCAACAAATGAATCAAACAAGAATCTATGTAATGACAAATGACGAAACCTAAAATAATCCCGATATAGTCACAAGTAAATTATCTTAGACTTGGATTTAGGAGTTTGGTTCATGATTTAGAAATTTTATTGTAAATACTATGTAGTTATGATGATTGCAACTTAGAGACACTTTGATGATATTACATGGTAATAAAATTGGATGAAATGATTTTAATGATTCCTGTTCATAAGTTTGATGAAAATTTTTGGCATTAACACTCGTGTATTAATTGATACATGGTCTAATAACTCTTTTGTAAGCACGGGATTTGCTAGATGCTTGAATAAGCCATTGGCTTTACTTGAAGAGGATTTAATAGTTATTACACCTCTGGGAGAGCAAGTGGTTAGGAACACTGTGTACAGGGGTTGTGAAGTGAAAGTAGGTGATATGGTTCTTGAAGCAAATTTAATTCCACTAGATATGGTAGACTTTTATGTCATTCTGATATGGATTGGCTGTATCTCCACAAAGCATCCGTGTATTGCTTCACCAAAGAGGTAGAGTTTCAAAGACCAGGGTGTCATCCGCTTGTGTTAGCTAATGAGCGACGTATCCTGCTAAGTTGTGTGAGCTTGGCAATTGAAGCACGAAAATTAGTGCATAAGGGGTGTGAAGCTTATATAGCACACATCATTAACACCACAGTAGAGAGTCCAAACTTTGATAAAATTTTGATGGTGAAGGAGTTTCCATATGTTTTTTTGGAAGAGTTGCATGGGTTGCATTCGATCTGAGAATTCGATTTCGCTATTGATTTGGTTCCCGGCATCACCCAATCTTAATTCCTCTTTATAGAATGGCACCTGCAAAATTGAAGGAACTAAAGGTACAACTCTAAGAGTTAATGGAGAAAGGGTTCATTCGACCGAATACTTCACCATGGGGTACTCTAGTTTTGTTTGTCAAGAAGAATGATGGGACTCTCCGGTTGTGTATCGACTACCAACAGCTAAATAAGATAACCGTTAAGAATAAGTACCCACTTCTGAAAATAGATGATCTATTTGATTAACTTCAAGGGGTTTTCGTGTTTTCAAAGATAGATTTGAAGTCAGAATACCACCAATTGAGGATCAAGGAGGGTAATATCCACAAAACTACGCTTAGAACGTGGTATGGACACTATGAGTTCTTGCTAATGCCCTTTGGATTAACGAACGCCTCCGCAACATTCATGAACTTGATGAATCGAGTCTTTCACTCCTATTTGGATAAGTCTATCATAGTTTTTATCAATGATATCTTGATGTATTCTAGAATGATGAGGAGCATTCTGAACATTTTCAGATTGTACAGTAGATTCTTCAGGAAAAGCAACTGTATGCCAAGTTCTTCAAGGGTGAGTTCTGATTAAAGGAGATTGGTTTCTTGGGCACATTGTATTAGGTGATGGGATATTTATAGATTTGAAGAAAGTAGAGGCAATTCTGAAATGGGAACTACCCAAGAATATCACTAAGGTGATAAGTTTTCTTGGATTGGTAGGGTACAATCGGAGATTTATTGAGGGATTCTCTAAAATTATAACTCCATTGTCTAATCTGACTCGGAAGGGAGTCAAATTTGAATAGAGTGATAAATATGAAGAAAGTTTTCAAGAACTCAAAAAAAGACTCACAACTGCACCGATCCTTGCTCTTCCCACTAGTGGTGGCGAGTATATGGTGTACAGCGATACCAGCAGACAAGGATTGGAATACATGTTAATACAAGTGGATAGGGTGATTGCCTATGCCTCTTGTCAATTGAAGAAGTATGAATTGAACTACCTCACCTATGATCTGGAGCTAGCTGCTATTGTCTTTGTTTTGAAAATTTGGCAGCAATACTTGTATAGGATAACTTGTCGAGTTTTCACTTACCATAAAAGCATCAAATATTTGCTCTCGCCGAAAGAACCCAAATTGAGACAATGGAGATGGTTAGAATTGATCAAAAACTATAATCTGGTGATAGATTATCACCCCGGGAATGTTAATGTGATCGCGGATGCATTAAGATGTAAATCTTCTACCTCTAGCTTGGTGTCTACTGGGAGTTCATACTTGTCTTGTTTGATTGGACTTTGAACTCTTGGTGTTGAGCTAGCTCCTGATGAACATGATACACTATTAGCCAAATTTAAAGTACGACCTACCTTAGTGGATCGTATCCGAGAGCTTCAAGCTACTGATAAAGAGATAAAAGGAATAATGAAAAAGGTTCACAAGGGCGAAACTAGTGAATTTAGAATTCGGGATGACGGTGTGGTCACGTATGGGAAACGGATATGTGTTCCCAAGGATGTTGAACTATGGATGGCCATTCTCGAAGAAGCACACTCTTCGATGTATGTGATGCATCTCTAAATTACAAAGATGCACCGTACCATCAAGAAAACTTATTGGTGGTTGGGATTGAAGCGAGAGATAGCTGAATTTGTAGCCAAGTGTCTTGTATGTCAACAAGTCAAGGCTAAGTATCAGAAACCAGCTGGTACCCTCCAACCATTACCAATTCTTAAGTGGAAATGGGAGTAAATCACTATGGACTTTGTGGTGGGATTGACATATACTCCAAGCTGACATGATACTATTTGGGTAATAGTAGACCGGCTCACCAAGTCAGCCCATTTCTTTCCAGTTCAGAACACCTACTCTTTAGAAAGGTTGGTCAAACTATACATTGATGAGATCGTGAGGTTTTAGGGAGTTCCAGTATCTATTGTTTCCAACTGTGATCCTAGATTTGCCTCTCAGTTTTGGCCGAAGTTACAAGAGTCATTGGGGACTAAGTTGAAATTCAGCACAACTTTCCATCCGCAGACTGATAGACAATCTGAGTGTACCATTCAGACCTTAAAGGACATGCTGAGGGCTTATATTATGGATTTTCAGGAAAGTTGGGATAGGTATCTCTCATTGATTAAATTTGCATATAATAACAACTATCAAGCTAGTATAGGGATGCCTCCCTATGAACCTTTCTACGAAAGGAAGTGCCAAATACCTTTGTGTTGGGATGAAGTTGGAGAGCAAAGGGTTGAAAATGTGGAATTGATAGAAGCAACCAAGGAAAATGTAAAAGTGATTCGGCAAAGGATGAAGACAGCTCAAGATCAATAAAAGAGTTATGTCAATAAGAGAAGAATACCTTTGGAATTTAAAGTAGGCGACATGGTATTTCTAAAGATTTCACCTTGGAAGTGTATGACTTGATTCCAAAAACAGAGTAAATTAAATCCTTGTTACATTGGCCTATTCAAGATCCTTGAGAAGATTGGAACGGTGGCCTATCAATTGGAATTATCTGTGGATCTAATGAAAATACACGATGTATTTCATGTCTTGATGTTGAAGAAGTATTTACCAGATCTTTCGTACATTTTGGAGACTCCACCTATTGAACTAAGAGAAGACTTGAACTTTGAAGTTCAACTTGTAACCATTCTTGACAGACAAGTCAAGGAGGTGTGAACCAAACAAATTCCCATTGTTAAGGTCAAATGGAAGGGTGACCGGATCGAAAAAGAAACTTGGGAACCGAGGATGTCATGCGGTTTCAATATCCCTATTTATTTGGTATGTAAATTCTATATTTAAATTTTGAGAATGAAATTTTAATTTTAGGAGGTTAAATATTGTAATACCAAAAATTTGGTGTTTAAATTTTTAATTTTTGTTCCTTCATGTAATTTTGAAAATATATTTAATAAGATTATAAATTTGTTAATACTCCACATAAATATCAAAAGTTAGAATGGTTTGGTGGTTGGGTGGTGATTAGCTTTTTTGTGGGAAATCTAGAGTGTTTGGGTTCGAATTTCATGGGATGCATAAGGCGCACGATTTTTATAGGATTTTATAGTGTGGATTGGCTTGTGTGGAGTTTGGGTTAGTTTGAGATGGTGAAACATATATTAAAAAAAAAAAAAGGGATGGGTCGCCTTGTGAAAAGGTCTGGGTCGATACATGTACAAGTGTATGTGAGTTGGGTCGCCTTGTCCAACATGGGAAGACGACCCAAGAGTGCGTAGGGTGGTGAGTTTTGAGGGTTGATGGTCTTGGGTTGCACTGCCTAACGTGTTGGGTCTACCCAAGGCGTGGATAGGACACCCAGAGGCTGATGTTAGGTTGCCCGATGGGCTTAGTGAGACGTCTTGAGTGTGTTAGAATTGGGTTTGGGTCACCTTGTCCAACAAGGGACGACGACCCAAGGGCCTACAGTAAGTGGTGTCTGAGCCTTGTGATGGTTGGGTCTACCTGCCCAAGAACTTGGGGCAACCCAAGAGACTCACAGAGTGTGGGTTCTGAAGTAGTGACATATTGGATTGCCCTGCCCATTGGCTTGGGTTGACCCAAGGCCTAGAAATTAAAGTGTTGGGTCATCTTACTCACTATTGGGTCGCCCTATCAATACAAAAATTAAACTATGATTCATCTTGGCTAAATTTTGGATCCCCCTACTTATATGAATTCAATACTTACAAGACGCTCTGCTTATATTTTGAGTCGCCCTACCTTGTTGAACCCTAATATTTTTAGGATGCAAAATGACTAAAAAGGACATTCAACCTTACCCAAATTCATAGGTAAGCAAGGGAAAAGTGGTAATTTCACTTTTAACTATAGAAATGATCAATTGAAACCCTAAAATTCCTTTTCCTCCCCCTCTCTCCATCGACTTAGTTTCTTATCTCTTTCTTTGCACACTTTCTTCTTCCTCTCTTTCTCCTTTTCTGCACATCTTCATTCTTTCTCCTAAAAAATCTATCCAAATTCCATCAAATCCATATAGTTGGATCTTCAAACCTCTAACAAACACATAGAGGGGTGAAAGTAGAGAGAGAAAAGCAAGGTTTCTAGAGAGAGAAACCTAGGATTTTGAGGAGATTCGACTTAAAGACGGAATCAACGGCACGTATAGAGGTAATATCTCCTCTCCATCCTAGATCTAAATTATTTTTGCTATTTTTGG
The DNA here is from genome assembly GCA_037126225.1 of Dillenia turbinata. Lineage (NCBI taxonomy): Eukaryota > Viridiplantae > Streptophyta > Magnoliopsida > Dilleniales > Dilleniaceae > Dillenia > Dillenia turbinata. The sequence goes on from JBAMMX010000006.1 coordinate 10,849,662, forward strand.
AGATTTATTTAAGATATATAAAATATAATAATGGGGTTTTAGATCTATGGTTTATAAATATTGAAATTTTGGGAAATTAGTGAAAAATAATCGAATATAGTTGACGATGGAATGTGATTGAGGAAACTACAACATAGATCTGTGGATTGAGATACTAGGGATTGTGCTAGTTTAGGAGAAATCGAAATAACCCTAGTTTTACCCAAGAATTGAATGAGAGATTGATACTTATTGTTTTAGGCATATGACATTGGACTCAAATAAGGATTTGAACATCATTGAGAATTGATTTGGGAGTGTTTACCTCCTAAAAGGTAAGTGAATATATGTTTATGGTTTTAAGTGATAAAATACTTTCTAATGATTTTATCAATGTTTTTTATATTCTTTACAAATTGTTTTATGATTGTGGAGTGTCCCGAAAGGAAATTTGTCATGAAAAATGCATCTATATTCTAAATTGAAAATATTGTGTCATATTTGCTGATTTATGATAAATATGACTTGTTTAAATTCATGTGTTGAGAAATCATTGAATAATTATTGACACACCTTGATTATACACTGAGATGATTGTGAAATGGTGTTACGTGCATAATTAATGGCTATAGTTATTCTCTCCACGATGCGAGGCCAAACGGGACAACGTGGTTGGGCATTTATTTGACTAAAGAGGTAGCTACGCTCAAAAGGTGCCTCCGAAATCTCTCTTTCAGACTAGTCTAGTTGCACCCCAGGGGAGGCTCGAGACTAACGCCAAGGTTGGGGTATTTTGTAATATGTAATGAGCATGAAATCGCTTAACAGTTTTACCATTGGTCGCGGTAGACCTTTGTCGAGAATTATGATATTTTGACAACCTCGTGGCTTTGAAAAACTTACGTATACAAATGGATACATATTATTTTAAGTCATAGATTATTGAACCTTACTTGATTTGTTATGAATCCTTGATTTATCTATGCTAAAGTGACATGGTTTTGACATATTTATTTGGCACATCCACAGTTATCTCTCATTTATTATCATAACATGTTATACACTCATTAGGGATAGTTTTATACTCACCCTCCCTCTCTATTTTTACAAAGGAAATTTAGTTAATATGCTAGGTCGTTTAGAGTGGATTTTGAGGAAGATCATTATCAGAAACCTCATTTGGTATATACCATACTTTTATTTTGTGGTATCGTTAGTATGGACCCAAAGAGGACATTTTGTATAAAACTTATTTGAAAATTTACTCAACTCTGTATTTTGAATCTGGATGGACTTGTTTATGTTTAAATCCTATTCAGGACCCTTATTTAATCTTTTATGAATTTCATTTTGGGAAATGTTGATTTCATTTTTCGGTTCCTACCCCATGAGGAGGATGTTTGCTTTATGATTTGATGGTATAAGTGGCCGGGATGGCCTTTGGTTGTTGGATACATCATATGCCTTGCAGTGCCTTGAACCATGGGGTGAGATTTACACGTGTTTCAGGATAACGCGATAGTTGTTGCATGCCGGGATCTGTGGGTCGGGACGTGACAACACAACATACCTTCTCCATCAAATTCTTGTTCATCTACTTGCCACACCATTTTATTGTAGAGTATGGTGAACTATTAAGTGCCTCATAATTTTTTGGAGCATTAAACTTATTGAACAAACTCCAAACCATTATCGGTACATAGATATTATGTCTACTTCTCGATCGTAGTCTTTCGGTCTTTAAATGTTTCAAACATATCACTCTTTTAATTCAGAAAAAAAACACCCAATTTTTTTTTTTGTAATTATCAATAATAGTCATCATATAATTAGCACATCCCTTAGAAGACACTTTGGACACAAAGATTAAAATGTATGTAATCAAGTGTTTTCTTTGTGTTATGGACACCTTTGGTGCATTTAACTCTCTTTTGCTTTCTAAAAACATAGCGCTCGTGAAACTTCAATTTACTGACCCTTCTACTCATGACGAAGTCCTTTTCTGCTCAATTCAGCATTCATTTTTCACTTATATAATCAAGATGCATATGCCATAGTCTAGTAACACAAACTTTTGACAAACAAGAAGTGGAAACAATTGCATCACCCATAACCATGAAACCCTGCGATACATATAACTTAGTTTTTCTCTAGCCAATAATCATAGTAAGAGCACATTAGTTGACCCTCGAAACTCCATTTTCACAAGTGTACTTATATAAACGTATTTAAAGAAATGAGATTTCTCTTCAAATCTAGGACATGTCTAATATCACCAAGTGTCCTCACAACCCAATCAAACATCTTAATTCTGACCATTCCAATACCGACTATCTGACAAGGTGCATTATTTCCCATTAAAACAATACCGCTAAAACACTTTCATATGTTGAAAACTAGTCCCGATTGGGATATATATGAAAAGTGTAAGCTGAGTCAAAAATCCAATCCTCCTAAGGTTCGGAGTCACCATAAAAAATGATTAAGGTTTCTTTGTCACTACTGCCAACATCAATAACACTAGATTTACCTAAATTCTCTAGATACTTTTTCTAGTTTGAAGCAAATGACTTATTCTTTTTTTTTGTAACTTATAGAATTCAGATTTGATGTAGCTTTTTTTTTTTTTACAGTAATTACATATTTTATCTTTGTTCCTAAATTTGGATCGACCTCTCATATCATCTCTAGAGTTCCTTTCCTGAATCCTTCTTCGAACAACTAGACCATCTCCCTCAGTTTCAAAACCAACCACAAGCTATTTTATTTTCTCCTTAGAGTACAATGCATCATATACTTTATCCAAGGTAAATATATCACGATTATATAGAATAGTATCCTAAATGTAGCATATGATGAAGGTAATGAACAAAACAAAATCAACCCTAGATCATCTTCATCATACTTAACCTCCATAATCTCTAAATCAGAAACAATTTTCTTAATATAGACAAGTGATCTTGTAAAGACTCACCTTCAAATATCCGATGAGAGTACAATCCCCGATTTAGATGTAACTTGCTAGTTAGACTTTTCATCATGAACAACGATTCCAATTTGAATGACAAGGCAATAACAGTTTTCTCTTTCAAAACATCATGTGGAATTTGATTCAAAAAATGTATATGTATTTGGGAGGGAACCCTTTTTTATATTCTTACGTTGTTCTTCCTCTAGTGACCATGACAACAACATCTTATCGAACCCTAACATAGTATCATTTAGATCTATTTGCATAAGCACAATGAACATCTTGATTTGCCATAGTGAAAATCTAGTATTGCAATCTAAAATCAAAATATCATATTTCATCATTATTATTTTCAAAAAACGAATCAACTTTGCTCTTATACTAGTTTGTTAGAAAATAAACAAAAAAAGAGGACTTCATAAATAAATTTACGAGAAAACCCTTAGTTAGAGAAAAACCATAGGCATTGGAGGAGAAAATCGTTACATTAGAAAAATAGAATACAAGAGAACAATTGAATAAATATTGACAAATGCACAATAATCAAACTCTAATATGCAGTATACATATAGATGTGTGTGTGTGTGTGTGTGTGTGCATCCGTGCACAAAAAAAAGGGTAAATTATACTTTTTCCCTTGTGATTTGACCGAAATCTACATACTTCTCCTATAGTAAAAAAATATCCACTTATAACCCTTGGTTTTAAAAAAAAAAATGGAAAGTGGACGAAATTTTATGAAATTAACAATGATGTAATAAAAACATATTAAATGTCTATTATACCCCTCACACATTCTCAATCTTCTTCTTCCATATTCATCTTCAACCTCTGGTGCACCCAAAAAAAAAATCACTCTCTCCCCCCTCTCCCTCTTCCCCCATTCATCAGCATAACCAAAAAAAAAAAAAAAAACTTTTGTAATGAATTCAATGAGTGAAGATATTCAAAGATGGCTTCAATGATGATGATGGAAAATGGTGGCTGTGCAAAATATCAGTAGCTACTAAGAAGATGATAAGACAATTGAGGTGAATGGTAGTGACTATTGGCTATCAAATCGATCGTGGTGAAGACTGAGGCTATGAAATCGAATGTTGGCGGTGAACTCAGACAGTGATGATTGTGGAAATTGAATTATAGAATCGAAGCATGACGGCGGATGGATGATAATGACGGTGAATGGTGATCAATGATGAATGAGAGATGAGAGAGAGCAGATGATTTAATCAAGCAAATGGCAAATGACAAATGGCAATTGGTAGATGGAGATAATTCAATCAGGAGAGAAAGGAGACGATTCAATGGCAAATGGCAATTAGCTGGAAGAGGCGATTCAATTAGGCGGTGAGAGGAGAGGAGAGAGAGGAGAGAGGGCCTTTTGAAGTTGGTGACAGGCCAGAGGAGAGGAGAGATAGAGAGTTTGCTGCTAGCGACAAAGGAGAGGAAAGGGCTCATGGTCGGCCACTTGAGCACACTAGTTTGGTGATAGGGGAAAGGAGATAAAAGAAGAGGAGAGGAAAATAGAGGAGGGAGAGAGAGAGAGAGAGGGGGCTTTGTTGCTGGCGACAGAGGAGAGAAGAGGGGGCTTTTTGTTGTTGGTGACAGGGGGAGAGAAAGAGAGAGAGATAGAAGGAGAGAGGGCTTGTTATTGCTAGCAATGGAGGAGAGGAGAGGAGGGAGAGATTGGGGCTTTTTTGGTTTAAAAAAAAGAAAAAAAAAGATTAAAATAATCTTCAACAACACCTTAACGTTTTCGGTGCGTGCATATCAATCTCCGTTAAATTTGATTATTTCCATCCATTTTCCTTTTTTTTTTTTAACCACAAGGTCATTAGTTGATATTTTTTCGCTATAAGAGAAATATATTAATTTTGGTTAAACCACAAGTCAGAAAAGTGTAATTTACTAAAAAGAAAAGAAAACTCTAGCCAAGAAAATAACAATCGTGTTATTAGGCCAGACTCAATACAATTCGGGTCATCATACTATAACAACTATAACAGATGATTGGAGAGTAAAAAGTAAATGTGTACAAAAGTGATTTGCAATCTGTACAAATAGAGTTACATATACATTGGCATTAATTAACTAAAATGTGTATAATATCATGGAGGAGATATAAAACTCCAAGGAACTGTACAAAACTCCTTACAATACTTTTAGTGACCTCTTACACTCCTATCTTGAGCACACTCTATATTTATAATCACCTATTCTCCTCTCTCCCTTTTCCCTATTATTGTGCTTTGTGACATATTAGATCCTTTACACAGACTCCTAAAACACATGTTATTTATTATATACATCCATCGTATTCGTATTAACTCTCTAATACATAACTCTTTAATTCGCTAGTACATGAATTAATCTTTTGATACTTTTCATGGATTCACTAAAATTCAATTCATAACCAATACATATACCAAGGGGTGACCATGGTTTGGCTCAAGCCGTGAACTGAACCAAAGCCAAGTTGTCCCAAAACCGAATTGGAACCGCTTTTCGGTTCCAATTCAAAAACCAGAAACGGAACCAGAGACTTATGGCTCAGTTCTAGCTCTTGAATTTTAAAAACCAGAATTGAAACCGAACCAAAACCAGGATGGAACCGAAACTAGAACCAGCATTAGAATCAGCACCAGAATCGTAACCAGAATCAGAATCGGAGCCAGAACCAAATCTTTTTTCTATTGAAACCAGAATTGAATCTTTGAAAACAAGTGGTTTTTATTTTTGAACAAGGACCAAAGTCATTCACAGTTCAAAATTTTCGTTGTGTCACAATCACAACAATAAACATACACAAGTATCAAAATCATTTAAAATTTATATTTTTCATTATTATATCACAATAATCAACATGCATAAGGATCAAAATTATTCAAAATTCAAATTTTTTATTATTGTATCACAATCACAACAATAAACATGCACAAGGAGCAAGGTCATTTAAAATTCAAATTTTTCATTGTTCTGTCACAATCACAATATTGAATAGTACCGTTGTTGTGTCATAAAATTCAAATTTTAAATTTTTCATAATTACTTTTATACCCTTCAAAATTTTCAATGTTATGTTTTTTTTTTTTTTTTGCAAATATTGTTAACTCTATTGTTTTATATCCATAACAATGAAATATTTGTGAAAAAATTTTAAATTTATTAAAAGTGTTTAATGATACTATATATACATTGTCTGGTATTTATTACTTTACATCTTCATTATTTTTACTAGAAAATATTAATATTGTAAATGCTATGTAAGAGTATGAAAATGATAAAGATTTAAAAGACAATTAATCTAATGAAAATAAAATGGTGTAATTATTTTTTGTAAAATTCTTGACATTTATCTTGTTACTATTATTTTTTATTCTAGATATAAATTAGATGGTTTATTTAATTATTTAACTTTCTATATTGAAAACTTAGAAATAAATGGTTATAATATCATACAAAAACAAAATTATATTAGAAAATTAATTTTTGATATATATGTCGAATTTAGTGCAACATTTAATAATTATACTCAAGAATCCTCTTGATCTATAAATATTGGGAATTTTTTAAAATAAGTAAATCTGAGTAACTATTATTTCAAAGATGATAAAAAAAAAAAAAAAAAAAACCTAAGAGGTTCAAATTCTGTATTTGAAATTAATTTATATCTAACAATTTATTTTGAGTTTAATGTCTACCCATCTTTGAAGGGTTTTCCAATTCTAGAATAGTAGAAAGAGTATGCAAAAAAATTTTCTATATTATCACAATTGCTAAACAAATTTTAGCAACGCTTGTCTCAACTGTGGTGGTTGAATAAACATTTAATGCAGGAGGGAACATTTTGGATAAGATAAAATCATATATGACTCCCAAATCGCTTGAGGCACAAACCTATCTAAATGATTGGAGGAGATTGATGTAGAGCTAATCTTAAACAACAAGAGATAATGAACAAAAATAATGAAGATTTGTACGACATTACAATCGAAGGTACATCAACCGCTATCTTTAATAACATTTCAGATTAAGTTAAAATAAGCGGGTAATAAATTCAAATGATAAATGAACTATGAAGATTTTGATTGTGTTAAATCCCAAAAGGATACGTAGCCAATTTAATTTATATAAATTAATTCAAACCATTTTCTTTATTTTTTTCCTTTTTTAATTGTAAAAAATAAAGAATTAAATATGTAATATATTGTAATTAGAATAATGATAATATATATATATTGGTTTGGTGATATAAATTTATTGATCAAATATGTTTCGATGAGAATATTTTTATGATAAATATGTAATTTAAAGAGTTATATAAAACAAAAAAATCAAGTTAACCCAAAAGTCCACGTGCAAAAGTTGAGTTTAAATAAAATTTAAACACAAGATAAGTTAAAATAAGTTGATCGGGTTAATGAATTGAAAAATAAAATAGCCAAGTTAACCTATTAAAGGGATGAAAGAATTGAAAATAAAAATTTAAATTTCGATTTCAAATGGTTTGAACCAGAATCGGAACCATTGATAAGTGGTTTTGTTCCAGTTTCAGTAGATGATGAACCGGAACTAGTAGTTCTGGAACTGGAACTGAAATTGGAATCGGAGTAGTTGGTAAGCGATTCGATTACGGTTCTAGTGGATGATGAACCGGATCGGTGGTTTCAGAACTGTGGTCACCCTTACATATAGTTGACTTTTGAATTTATTATACATATTAATTCTGAATTACACATATTTCAACATTTCCTATTAATTTAGAGTTTCTCTTAATTGCTTCCATAGGATCTTTAGTATAGTTGTCATAGTCTCAAAATCCTTATTTTAGATCTTCGTAGTTTAGAACTCTTCATTGTGACTTTCTAACACGTCCAGGTAATTGGACCAACAAATTGAATTTCAAATACGTGGTCGACATCTCACATGTTGTTTTAGAATTTCTCATTATTGGTAAAATGGGTACGATTGATATTCATTTGCCAAAAAAATCTTGGTTCTTTATTAATTTCCAACAATGGAAGAAAATAAATACAAAATCATCCTTTTGACAATATGAGATCCTCTCAACATAGGTATACCCTTTTGCTTTTCACAGCCTTCTTTTTTTTTTTTTTTTCCTAAAGACTTTTACATCTCTCCCATTTTGGATTCATAATGGAGTAGTTCTCTCGACGGCTACTCACCCAAAAAATGATGTAAAACTCAAAGTGAATCTCCATACATTTCATATGTTTCTAGGGATTTACTTCACATAGTATCATCAAATGATACAAGGCTTGAACAAAAATCTACAACCCACTAGAACGCCATCAAAGGCAAATAAAATTTCTCACTACTAAATTTTTTTCTTTTGCTTATTTTTCACTCTCAAATTCAATCACTAAAGTGAAATTGTAATCAATTGAAAAATTCTAACACAACACCTGGTTGAACCATCGGCTTTCATACCATTATACTAGAGAAAAAGAAATGTGCACCAAAAAAAAAAAAGAAAAAGAAATATTGTGCAAAACAAAATAACTGGAATACATGGAGTAAAAATAAATGTGTAAACAACTTGTAACGTGCATAAGGAGAATATTGATAAATTATTTTTATACATATATTTTAGACTTAACTTTTAGAATTTATCATATTTTTTAAAAAAAAATTATCAGATTTTCTATTTAATTAGTATAATTGTTTTTGCAAGTTTAAAAGGAAAGGGAAATTGTAATCTAGGTTGCACAGAAATAAAAACAAGAAAACGAAACGGAAAATAGCACTTTGTAAAAATAGAGGAAACGGAAATGTGGACAAATATATAAATATAAAAAATAAAAATGATTGTTATATAAAATCAATTATTTTATGAAAATAATAAAATAGTTATCTTTTATAATAAAAATCTAAAATTATCAAGTAGATAATTATTAATTGTAAAATAAATAATATAAAAAATAAAAATATAATTAAATAAACAAATAATTTATTAATTATAGGAAAAATGTATAAATATAAACAATATAAGAATTTTTATATAAATATTAATTAATTTAATATATTAAAACATTTTGAAAACTTTTTAGAAATAAAAAATATTTTTAAAATGAAAAAAATATTAATATTAAAAAGTTTTTATGCATATCGTAATTAAAGAAGTGGAATGAGTCCAAATTCCAACCCTCAATTGATCCAAATTCGAGCTTACAGTTGAAAGAGAAGGTAAAAGCCGAGCCCAATGTTAAACTAAAGTCCAAGTTCAAGAGAAGCTCAATTTTTTTTTTTTCAGTTATATAAATATTTGAATTTGAAATTTTCAGATTGAATGAGGCGGGCAACATTAGTCTCTCTCTCTTTCAAATAAATCATTGAGTGTCCACTAATCTTATCGGTCCGACAACAAGTCAGGTTAATTCTTGCTAGAATTAAAAAATGTGTTACTCATAGGTTCCTTCTCCCTTTCTCGTTAGACAACAATATCATCTTTCTTTTTACCCTCTCTTATAAAAATCTCAAAATAGTTTTGTGTTTTCTACAATTAAACATTTAGATATATTGTGAGTTTTCTCACCAGAAAATTACAAGCATCCGGCTACCTGTAACAGTTATTGATGGTGAGCATTTCTCTTCTCAAATTAGCACATGAAATCTTCTTCAAAAACTCACAAAAATCATATTCAAACACCATTATCTCTTGATTTTCTATCAAAGTACAGCTTCTACTTGTGATGCCTATGGAAATTGGCCTTGTGGTGGTTCAAGGCCTCCAACACCAAATTTTGATCTTCCTACATGATTTTCAATATCCTCACGACCCAAAATCATCGATCTCTATGAAAACTTTCAAACTCTAGGTCCAGACGGAAAGTTTTCAAGCTTTTAAACCTATTTGAAATTATTTTCTGGTAGCCTTCCCATTGTGTAATTTTGTCATCTTTTAAAATTACTTTATAAGATTAACCTTTGTCATAATTTCTTTTAGGAACTTTTCTCAAAATTTTCAAAACCTTTCTTCTCTATGTAAAAAAAAAAAAATGTGTTCTAAAACTTTTTCCAAGATTATTCTTAAGTTTTCAAGAGATAAAACATAGTTTTCACATAAAACAAGAGCCAATTTGCACTTTTTTAAATATTTCCTGGTCAAAATTATACATTTTATAAATATAATTTAAGAAAAATATTAAATATTATTTAATATATAAAAACTTATGTTTAGATTACAAATCTGAAGTATTTTTCCAAAACCATAGGTGAATCGAGAGGTTAGAATGGATTAAATAACATAAACTTAATTAAAACTTTAAAGTTTATTTGTTTGTTATTTATTTTACTCTGCATTTTATTATCTAAGAGAATTTATAGTAACAACTCATTTTGTGGGCAGCGTATACAAGCATGGATTATCCAATACAAGAGCTTTCTTTGATCATAATTTGACTATGTATTAGGGTCATTCAATTCAAGCAGCCCGTCCTTCAAGAATATCTCTAATCATATGATAAGTTCTGAAACTATGAATCAATTATTGTTTGTCTTCCGATTATTTTGATATCATTTGACATACGATTATCATTGTTGACTACGATAATTTAGAAATTGAACTCTGTTTATGTATATTTGGAGCATGCTAATTAGTTACTAAGTTAGCATATTTTCTGGTAAAATTATTTGTGAAATGCTCTATTTTTGATAATGAACCCTTCACCCGTTCTTTGAAAGACATATATGTATGTATATCACTACAAAATAAGAGCGTTATGCTGACAGTCAAAAATCGTCAACAAAAGATCAAAAAAGTGTCAATAACATTTTCTCCGACGGATGAAATATCAATGGAGTATACACCAGTCGGGATAGGGGTATCCTGATAGTTTGTGCAACCGTTGTAGCATGTCATGGATATATCGTGATATTTTAAAAAGTGTCTGTAAAATTAGTTTTTTTATCGTCAGGTAATAGGTTGTTAAAAAATAGTAAAATTTTTATTATCGATTACCATATGTTACAAAATGTTACTACTCTTCTTTCATTACCATAATTACCATAATGTGAAGAAAAATCACTAATTTTATCATCGGTTATTATATGTTATTAGATGTTACTATTTTTATGTCGGATACATTGAGTTAGGACAGTTATGAGAGGTTACAATTTTATCATCAGTTATTATATGTTACGATGTGTTACTATTTACATCGTCGGCTACCATCATGTTAAGAAAATCATTACTTTCATCGACGGTTATAATTGTCAATTACCATTGTTAAGAAATATCACTTATTTTATCATCGGAACTATTCAATTAGGAAATGTTACTAATTTATTATCGGTTATTTTATCGTCGGTTACTATTGAGTTAGGGAAAGTTACTCGGTTACATATTTTATTATCAGTTAATATGTTACGATCATCCGTATTCGTTACCATTGAATTAGGAAATTTTGATTTTATCATGGATTACTAAGTGTTACGAGATGTTACTATTTTTATTATTGATTGCGCAAGTGATCTGTGTGGCCGGACGCCTGTGTATGGGGGTGGGCACCAGGCCTCTGCTTGGCCGGGCACCCGCGTATGGGAGGCGGGCGCCAGGCCCCCACCTTGGCGGGCGCCCGCTTGGGGTGGGCGCCGAGGGCCTCTGGCCGGGCGCCCGCGTATGGGGCGGGCGCCGGGCCTCACCTTGGCGGGCGCCCCGTATGGGGGCGGGGCGCCGAGGCCTCTACCTTGGCGGGCGCCGGCCCCTCTTGAGCGGGCGCCCGCCTATTGGGGATGGGCGCCAGACTGGTCTAATTTTTTTTTTTATTCTGGGTTTGTTTCATGGTCATTTGTTTTCAATCATTACAAATATTATAAATATTATATTACAATCAAGATAACAACCCGAAGATAAATATTGTTACAATCTAAAATATTAATTATATTAATGATAAAAGAATACATACAAATATAAATACATTAGCAACAAAATAACAATTTTTTTTAAAAAAAATCATAATGATCAAATATAATTGTTCTTCCGGGAAGTACCTCTTTACCTTATTTTTATTTTTAAACCTGGTAACAAACTATCTGCTTCTCGGATGGTTGATGGTTGGACTTTTTAATCCCAAAATGGTTGCTCATCTCAACAGAGTGACTTCTTTAGACTCAACTGGATGTTTTGAACAGGTGACAAAACTTTACAAAGTTTCAATGAAAATATAGTATAGAGTTCAATTGAGTGAAAATTTTGGTTGAACAGAGTTTGGTTGAGTGATAGTTTTTTCGATGGATTTTGAAAGTTTGGAGAGCGGATGAGAGTTTTAAAAGGAATGAAAGGAAATCAGAGAGTTTTCATGGTTTTAAAGATACTCATCGTCTTATTTTCACAAAAATTTAAAAACTCGCTCTTTTTTTAAAATTTTATTTCCCTCCATTTTTTGGACACTTTTACCCGCCTACACATGTTTAGTTTTCTTTTAGATTATTTAAAAATTCACACGTCACATTTAAAAATTATATCACCAATTATTTTAATTTTAATTTTAATTTAATATTATTAATAATCAATTATTATTAAAAAGGTAAAGTCAAAATATTAAAATAAATTTTTGATATTTTTTAAATAAAAGAAAAGAATGTAAATTATATTATTATAAATAATTTTTTTCCCAAAAGAAAATAATATTGTAAATTTTTAATATTGTAAATAATGAGAATGTAATGGTATAATTAATTATATTAGTATAATTAATTATGTTGATAAATTAGTTTTTGATTTTATATAAAATTATATAATATTCATATTTTTTATTACTTGTTGTTTTGTTGGAAATTATTTAAAATTATATCATATGATAATTATTTCTAGAATTAGATTTTTTATGTTACATATAAACTATAAAATATTGATCATTTTGTTATTTTAAATATTATAATAATATATAATATATTACTATATATATATTTAGTATTATATTTTAGCATTATATATATATATATATTAGTATTATAATACTATTATTATAATATATATATGTATAATATATGTATATATATATATATATTTAGAAAAGAAAGGTGAGCTACACCTAATATAATAAATGTTTAAACAATTAAAAATAATTAATTTATGTAATTAAATATAATTATTTACTAAACTATTTTACCTTTAAAAATATATTGAATTAATATATTAGATTTAAAAAAAAAAAAAAAAAAAAAAAAAAAAAAAAAAAGAAAACATAGAAGGGGGGGGCGCCAGGCAGGGGGTGCCTGGCCCTTTCGCCTTCCTTTTTTTTTTTTTTTTTTTTTTTAAGATTAGATTAAAAAAAAAAAAAAAAAACAAACAAAGAGAGAGGGCGGGCGCCAGGCAGGGGATGCCTGGTGCCCGCCCAAGCAATAAGCCGGGCGCCAGGTATCCCCTGCCTGGCGCCCGTCCTCTATCTGTTTTGTTTTTTTTTTATTATTATTATTTCTTTTTTTAATAAATCATGAGAATGTAATAGTTAATTAATTATATAGGTATAATTAATTACATGATATTTAATATTATTTAATTATATTAGTATAATTAATTATGTAGGTACATTAGTTTTGAATTTTATATAAAATTATATAATATTCTCATTTTTTTTCTTATTTGTTATTTTTGTTGGAATTTATATAAAATTATATCATATAATTAATTTTTAAAATTTACGATAATTAATTTTTTTTCTTATTTGTTACTATTAGTTACAAAAATGATAACATAAATTTACTACTAATTATCACTAGTTATCACCACTATATAACTATTACTATATTACATAGCCCACGGTTCTATCGTCCTCATCGTCCCTTCCACGGTTCTACCGTCTCCTATTGTACACCACTACTAGTTACTATTAGTTATCATAAGTTACCACTAGTTACCATTATAAAGTCATAACACTAATTTACTATTATTTATCACTACTACAGTTACTACTACTATATTACTACTATCATATTACATATCACGTGATTCCACAGGCTCATATTATCACTCTCGTAAAATCATAATACAAACTTACTACTAGTTACCACTATATTATTATTAATTATCACTATATTACTACCACTATATTAGATACTGCTAGTTATCATTATATTATTACTACACCTCATAAAGTGTTACTACTATATCTCATAAAAAGTTGAGAAATGTATTACGTAATGAGTTTAGACATTTTTCTTTTTTTTTTTTTTTTAAAGAAAGTATTAAATAGCTTAGAACTCTAAGCATATGCACTGCATTTTTTATATTTTATTTTAATATTTTTTTATTTTTAGGAAGTGAAGTTGCTCTTTTTATTTTTATTTTTAGGAAATATATTAAATGATGAGTTTATCACATTTCTCTCTTATCATCTTTTATTACTACAAATTATCACAATCTTACCACATTTTGTTATAGTGACTCATACCACCTGTCTAAATTATCTCTTCAACTTACCATAGTCAATGGTATTATTGTAGAGACAATTTTAAAAGAGTCCCTAAAAGTGCTACATTGAAAACTATTCTAACAATATATTTGAATTTAGTCATTTAGCCCGTCTAAATTTTACAAAAAAATTTTCAAAACCTCTTTTGTCTCCCTATAAATTTTCCCTCTATTTTTCCATTCTTTCATTCTTTACCCGCCTATTTTTTTATTTTACACTTTTTTTTAGTACTTTTAGTCATTATCCGTCTTATTCTTAATTCCTCACATTTTTATACATCCCATATCATCACAATGATTACTATTTTTATGTTTCCTTTTTGTTTCAGATGAATATAATATTGATAATTACATTATATAATCATTAATTTTATATAATTATTAATATTGGACATCATGTAATATTATTTAAATTACTAATATTGATAATTAATTATGTTATATAACATAATGTCAATTGTACCATATGTGAATAGTCATAATATCATAATATCATATTATATTGTAACAGTATATTATGTAACAATTAGTCATAATATCCAATTAATTAATGAATTGTCATAATTTTATATTATAACACTACATTATATAACATATTATCATTACATTTACATTATATTATGTAACAATTAGTCCAATTATCATAATGTCATATTTTAACACTAAATTATGTAATAATTGTCATATTGATAATTACTAATTTTATATAATTACTAATATTTAAAATTACTAATATTGATAATTAATTACATTTGTAATATTATTTAAATTACTAATATTGATAAGTAATATAATGATAACTTGTGAAAAATTTGTGATAACTACCGGTAAATATAGTTGATTATATTATTATTTATTGGAATGAAATATATTGATAATTGTGATAATACAGTGATAACATGAGGTAGACCGTGTAGGGGCATGGTAAACCGTAACTTATCTTACCATCGCTTACTATATGTTATCATAATTTTACTATTAGTTATCACAAACTCTCCGTAATTTAAATTATCTCTGTATTATTACTAGTTATCACTATATTAATAATAATTATAGTAAACTTATCATTACTATATTACTATTATTAACCACTATATTACTACTAGTTATTATAAACTTTACCACAATTTATCATAAAATTACAACATATTACTACTACCTATTATATAGTAATGTGTCATATTTACCGACGACAATAAACAACCATTTTAATTAGAGATCCCTTTTACAAACGGTGCAATATATATGTTAGTATAGGTATAGAGTTATGCATATGATATGGTTTATCCGTCAGTAAAGAAGACTCAAATAGAGACTCTTTCCAAACCGTGACTAAAGTTATCACATTTATTGACAACAAGTGATAATCGTTCAAATGGTAGATGTCGTTTATAGACGGAAAAATATATCCGTTAGTATAAATAAAGAAGTTATGCAAACGGTATTGTTAAATAGATAGTACAAAAGAGTTATATAGAGACTTTTTCAAAACCGTCTCTAAACACTTACATTTGCCGACCATAAGTGATAACCGTTAAATTTGAATATCAATTTTTACAGACGGTTCTGCTATCTTTACTGACAGTTGATAAATTTATCCTAACGAATAATTTTATACCGTAGGAAAATATATACATTTCTCAACGGTTTCATCAAAAGTGTCTTTATAGATCATAAAATACCATCATTAAAGCTCATCATCAATAAAAATTGCCGTCAGCATATTGTTTTAATTTTGTAGTGTATGTATATTCATGTATGTTCAAAGCTATTATTTCAATGTTTACAAAGTTCTTTTGAGTTACCCTCTATTCTTTTGTCTCCGGGAAGAATTAAGGGATTAGGACAAATGACTCAAGGATTTGAAATTAAAAATACCTTCCAATTTTGTATTAGAAAATATTTGTATATGATATTTTAGAGAAAATTTAAGGGGCACTTGATTCGCATTTAGAAATTAAAATTTGGAAATAGATTTTAGAAGCATATGTCTGATTTCAAAAATCTCATAATTTGAATATTTCATACCTAGACTCTTGTTTTCATTCCACTAATCCCAACAAATCATATGTGTTTCAATTTGATTTTTTATTTCAATTCATCTTAATGAATCGTCTGCTTATGTTAGTATCTGGCCTAAAACAAGACGATCTTTTTACATGTGCAGTAGTATTCATCAGTTTTTGGCTTGTCTTGTGGGCCAATGTATTTTTGCAACAATTTTTTTTTTTTTTTTTGCAAGTCACAAATGACTTTTTGTCGGTTTTAAAACTTCAAAAAGCAACTTATTGAAAAGGTAAATCATTGGGGCTCTTAAGAAGTTTTGAAACCATATGGGACAACTTGCCAATGTTGGGATGGAAAGGAGGATATTTGCACTTCTCTATATATATTATTAAGGGTGGGAGGTGGCTATTTGCACTTTTCTAGATATATTATTGAGGGTGGGCATTATTCAGTTTAAAAAAAAAAAAAAAAAAAAAAAAACAGAATTCTTCGAACATTTTTTTTTTACATTTTAGGTGACTTATTAGATATTCGGTTTGGTTTTTAGTAAAACCAAACTTTAATATGATTTATTTGGGTGTTATCGATTTTAACAATATTTATTTCAATCAAACTAAATTAACCAAATTAATTAAAAATGTTATGTATTTTTAGATTACTTTTATTCAATAAATATTATTATAATATTATAATTAAAATTTAAAAAAGAAAAAATATTATAATCATTAAAAAATTCTAAAAGAGAAAAAATCGAAAAATTCAAACTATTATAGTGGATAGTACGTAATTAATGAAAAGATTTCATTTTCACCTTTTTAATTTCAAATTTCTAATGTCCAATCCAATCTACAGCTCTTCCCACTTCCTGACTTGAGACTCTTGCATCCATGTCTCCTCCTATTTCACTTATTTTCCCTTCCTCTTTACTACTTTCATACTCCAATTTCACTCCCACATTACTCTCTCGCAAAGCACCATGACAAATTTTAGAAATAAAGCTAACCATTTTACTTTAAATACTTTATTTATATTTTATTTTTTTTTTTGGATATCCCTCGGATATATATAATTAATTGATTATACAACTGTATCATAAGCAAGCTTCTCTGATTTCGTATTTCTTTTTTTTGTATAGATTCAATAATTCGGTTAATTTGAATAATTAAATCTATTGAAACAAATTTTGACTCCATAGGTAAGTTGGTATCACACCCTGACCCGCAAGTCCTGGCATGCAATAACTGTCGCGTTATCCTGAAACATGTGTGAATCTCACCCCATGCTTCAAGGGCACCACAAGGCATATGATGTATCCAAAAACCAAAGGTCATCCTGGCCACTTATGCTATCAAATCATAGAGCAAACATCCCCCTCATGGGTTAGGAACTAAAAATGAACTCAACATTTCCTAAAATGAAATTCTTAAAAGATAAAATAGGGGTTAAAAAGATTTAAACATAAATAAGTCTATCTGGGTTCAAAATATAGAGTTGAATAAATTTTCAAATAAGTTCTACACAAAATGCCCTCCTTGGGTCCAAATTAATGATACCACAAAATAAAAGCAGGGCCTATACCAAATGAGGTCTTTGACAATGATCTTCCTCAAAATCCGACTCTAAACGATCGCGCGTATTATCTAAACTTGCCCTATAAAGATGGAAAGGGAGGAGTGAGTATTTACAATATCTAATGAGTGTATAATAAGTTATGATAATAAATGAGTGATAATTGTAGATATGCTAAATAACATCTCAAAACCATATCACTTTAGCATAGATAAATCCAGGATTCATGACAAATCAAGCAAGGTTCAATAAACCACAACTTAAAAATAATATGTATCCATCATATACATAAGTTTTCCAAAGCCATGGGGTTGTCAAAACATCATAATTCTCGACAAAAATCTATCGCAATCAATGGCAAAACCGCCAAGGGTTTTCATTCTATAAAGTCAATTTAAAATATTTTTCTTACTTAAAATCATAAACATGTATTCACTCACCTCTTGGAAGGGTGTTCACCCCCAATTCCAAAATTAAACCCAATGTAATGCCTCCTCGAGCTCCAATTGATTATCCTATATCAATAACCACAATTTTATTGTTAATTCACCTCCAATTCTAGAGTTTATGAATTTTCCCTAATATTCCACAAACCCCAATTTCTCAAATTTATGAATATATGTTCTATTTCCTTCACTTGCACCTCATTTGCATCTACATACAATTTTTCATTCCATTTTTTTCAATTTTATCATTCTCCATTTCTAGGATTTTGATCTCCACATAAAATTCCCCAAATTGCAATAATAGGTTTCAATCCACAATGATAAAACTAAACTCAATATTAAGAGTAAGAAATTACCTCAAATTTAAAGTTGGATTGAGTTTTGGAGATTGGGCTTCACAATACCCTGGATTTCCTTCACATAGAACAAAACCCTAAATTTTTCCTTCAATCCTCCTTTCCTTGAATTTGATTGAGGTTTTGGACACTTGGTGCAGTGATTTAATGAAGGAGTAATAGATTTCTATAGAGAGAACTCAAAAATGAGGGAGAGAGAGTGTGAGAGTGTAAGGAGAAGAGAGAGTGTCGAGAGAGAGATGAGAGAAGAGCAATTGAATGAGTGAGGTGTGTTTGCTCAATCTCATTTATTGAGGAACTGAATTTA
This sequence comes from Dillenia turbinata, assembly GCA_037126225.1. Taxonomy (NCBI): domain Eukaryota; kingdom Viridiplantae; phylum Streptophyta; class Magnoliopsida; order Dilleniales; family Dilleniaceae; genus Dillenia; species Dillenia turbinata. Next base: position 10,868,731 of record JBAMMX010000006.1, read on the forward strand.
CCATTTTGTCCTACATAAATTTTAAGTTGTATTCAAGTTTAGAGGGTATTTAGGTCATTTCACAACTTCTAGGTACACAAGTTGACTCATTGCCTTACAAGTCATCTTGTGTGTAAGAGGCTCAGGGGCCAAGGCGGCTTGCTTGGAAACAAGGCACCTCGCCAGTACAAAAATCCAATTGGGCAAGGCGACTCATGGTGTAGCAAGGCGACTCAACATTCTTGATTTCTAGGCTTTGAGTTATCTCAAGCTCAGGGGACAAGGTGCCTCACCAATTGCACGTCTCAGAACCCCTTCTCAGTAGGCTTCCCCAAGTCACCTTGTCCACTCTTGCAAGGCGACCCATGGCTCTCAAGGCTCAGAAGTTCACCTTGCATTCTTACGCAAGACGCCTCACTCTTGCACAAGGCACCTTGCCTTCTCCTTTCACATGCATGAGGTGACTCAACCCTTCAAGCAAGGCGACTTGTCACGTCCAACTCTCAGAAGTATGTACTATAGGCCATCCAAGGTGCCTTATCTAAATACACAAGGTGACTCAACTCTATCAAGGCTTAGAAGCCTGTTCTGAATATCACTCGAGACGCCTTACCCAAAGGACAAGGCGACTTGTGCTCCTTGATAGGTGACTCACCTAAGCTGTCCAAAATGACTTGTCTCCCCTCAAACTTTGATTTTTATCTCCTGCACACCTCCAAGTCATCTCTCCAAGCTCCTAAGGCGCCTTGTTCACTCCCCACAAGTTCACAAGTCGTCTTCCTAGGCTCACAAGGCATCCTACTCATCCTAATTACCTTTGCAAATCACCTTACTCCTCATAATCCATAATTTCACCATACATCCCTCATCTTGCATTTCCTTGGAAATTTTATGGGAAAATAAATTTTAAAAAAATTTTAAACACTGGATTTTTCGGTATTTCATTCAAAACCCAGAGTCGAGTACATTTGGTCTCTCTCGGTATTCCTAGGGAAAATCGAAAATTATATGAAAATTAACTAAGAGTTCTAACACCGAATTTTCGATGTTATAGTTGATCTTCTAACTCGAACTAGAATCTGATGCGAATGTAACTGTTATGTCTTCTTGAATAGAAAACCTGCGAGAACCCATTGGAGGTGGCTCCAATGGAGAAAGCTCCGACGCTCAAGTCAAAAAGAAAAAATAGGGAATAAAAAACTGAGAGAGCCTGAATATGCCCTGCGTAGCTTCTGTGTGATAAGTGTAGAGTTAAATATATTGCATACCTTTCATAGGTTGTCTCTGTCCAGTATATATATAGTTTGTGTCTATATGGTAAGTATCTATTTGAGGGTGTAAAAACCCTAGTTCCCTTATGGAGAAATCACTAAGGATATTCTGAGATTACTGAGACCATGGTCAAAAACATTTTGGAGATTTATAATTCTACTAATTAAGGGAAGTTCAAATTGTCATGGAGATTTTCTAATTTATCGGGAGTAATTATAGAGATTTCCTTTTTTATTGGGAAAGATTACTCTTAGAATTAAGAGAGGTTCAAATCTTGAATGATCGTGATCTTGATTTGTCAAGCGGAAGCATTACTCGTCGTGGGGCTAGTAATAGTCGAGAAGACATTTGATCAAGAGGTGCGCAAGCTCTTATCTGAGAGGGTTTGACCAAGGTAGATCCCCTTGGTGGTCTACAGGCTCTATAATAGCGGCCTTAATGGGATTGGTATTCTCTGATCTTTATGGTAGTGGACTTTTGAACTATGTGTCATCATTTGTCCCCATTCCTAACAGCATTTTGGCAAAATGGTATTAAAAGTAGAGTAAATTGTGGTATCGGGAGAGGCGCGAAAGTGGAGCATTAATTGCGAAGGGTGTCGATTAGACTAAAATGTCATATTAAATCACTTTTTGTAGTGGATGAATCATCCTCGGTACACTTTCTACCATTTGCTTGGCAATTTACTTTGAAGGAGAAATTGCGCTTTAAAGTTCTAAGAATTGTGAAAAAATAGAGATGGCAAAAATTGGTGAGATTAAGAGTGTAATGACTGGTGGAGAATTAGAGAAAGTTTTGGGAGTGATGAATCTTAGGGATAAATTTTTGCTATTGTTGGAACTAAATATAATAACCTAGAGAGGGGCTAAATAGGCTATTTAAAAATTTTTGACTAATTTAGTTGATAGAGAACAGAAATTTAAATACAAACTAGGCACCTAAGTTGTAAAGACTTAAACAAGAATGAGACATAACAATTTATAGTGGTTTCACTTTCTTGGTGTACATCCACCCCCAGACTTGACCTAGATTTCCAAATCCACTATTTGTAACAATAGTTTACAAACTAACTTCACCAGGTACTAGTGACCTTTAACAAGAAATTTCCCAAATCCCCCTCTTTCATGTAATATAGAAAATAGAGAAGTGTTTTCTCCCATGCATGCTTAAATTCTGAATTGGAGCTAATACAACTTGTTCTTGATATAAGAAACAAAGTTCACGAGTAAAGATGAAGCTTTGTATGCCTTCGAATGTGCTCAATTTAAGTGTAAGATGACACGAGAGAATAAAGTATGAGTTTAGGGTTACAAATGTTGTGCAGATTTCGCAAGAACGGTCCTTCTTCATTTGTTTGATGTATTTTGGCCCAAGAGGATGAAATAGCCATTGGACTCCATTGAATGCATAGCAGAAGGTAGGTGAACAGTTCTGAGTTTCTCATTTAATTTTTGAACAACTTTTCTGTAAAAATTGAATGTTAGATACATTGGGTCGCCCTATAGAAAACACAAGTCATCTTGCCTCTTGAATTTTAATGCTTTGGGTCGCCCTATCTTATGATTGGGTCACCTTATCTTTGAGCCTTGTGAGGTGTGGGTCATCCTATCTTAGTTTTGGCTCATCTCAAAACTCATCCTAGCGCGTCTTGATATGCTTAGAGTCATCCTACTCAAGTCTGAATATATGTGTTCTGTGACATTCATTTCTTGGATCGACCCAAATTTTTGCTTGGGATGCCTTACGGGTAATTTGTCTTAGGACGGGTCGTCCTACCTATATTGCAAACATGAATTTTGTGGTTATGCTTTAGTGGGTCGACTCAACTCAAGGCTTGAGTTGTCCTTTAGGTAGTATTTACAGAGGTTGGGTCATCCTGCAATTCCTTTGGGTCATTTGGTGAAACGCCTTGGATGTACAATAAGCTTGACTTTCTATGTGTGTGATTTTATGGGTTGTCTCAAACCTTGACTTGGGTCGTCCTCTAGGTGAGTTATACTTGGGTTGGGTCACCTCAACTATTTGATGGGTAATCTTGTCCATACTGTATACTCTGATTTTTGTGACCCTTCACTAGTGGGTTAACTCAACTCCTAGTTTGGGTTGTCTTGTCCAACACTTAGGAAATTTCAAGTTCAAGGGAACTGACCCAAAATGCTAATGAGATGCCCTGCTTAAGATTTCAGACATGAATTTTGAGGGTGGTACATGACAGGTCACCTTCTTAAAGGCTTGGGTTATCCTGCTTATCTTGCAAAAGCATATTTTGATGGCTAATTTTGTTGGGGTGACTCATGATAATCCAAGAACTTAATTAGGTCATCCTGACCTTTACCTAAGTCGCCCTAAAGTATGCCATACTTAGTCAATTTTTGAGATTCATGATTATGAGACAATTTCCACTAGAATATTAGATTGCCTATCCTTGAACAATTTTAATTTCAACAATTTATCATATTATTCTAGAATCTAATGAAATAATCCTAAACTAATTTTCACTATTATTATTCATTATCAAAACTTAATTTATTCAACAGCTATGATTGCCTATGGAAGACGAGAGGGCGAATGGGACACCCAAGAAGTGAGTTCCTATGTATAAGGAGTGTGTTATATATTGGCTTCAAGCACCTTATCTAGGTGTTTTAGCTGGGGTTTTGAGGGATTGGAACATATTTCCGACCCTATTGATTCGTAGTCCCTGGCGGCAAATTCTAGCGGTAGTAAGTCTGTTAAGTTTTTGCCAGTTAAGCTTCAAGTTCGAGATTCTGTCCTCCATTTTTTATTTGAGAAGGTGTACGACTGGAGGTTCCACTGGGGGTTGGTTTTGTTTGCAGACTAGGCCTGAGTTTGGGTGGAGATTTTTTTATAAGGAAAGTATTGATAAGAACCAGATACTTTTTTGTGGAGTTCAGAAATACAAATTTAATGTCGGCACTGCCAGAGGCTAGTGGTGAGCATGCTATAGGGTTGAGGGCTCTTGGCTCCTTTTGGCATTCAAGATTTGTTCATTCGGTGGGAGGTTTTTGCTCGGTAGAGAACAGGGCTATCCATATTGATCTCTTCTCGATGATGAGAAGTTAAAGTCGACTGGTCTGCCGTTGAGCGAAAAGGCGCAAATCAGGGGCCCCTCATGGTGAAGATGAAGGCAACAAGATTATCTGAAGTTGTTCCTTCTGCCGACGGTGTTGACCTTATGAAGATTACTTCTACTAGACTTATGAGGGCCAAAGGCAAGAAAAGTGTTGAGAAGGGGTAGTCCGTGTCAGAACAAGGGGTTGCAATAAGGGTGTTATCCCCGCAGCTACCCCGATAAGGAAAAAGGGCAAGGTGGATATCCTGAGACTCAGTAGTGAAAAGATAGAAATACCTAGGGGAGAGGGGGCTCGGACACCAGTATTGGCAGTGTTGAGGGAGAGCACACCAAGAGAAAAGCTCCTGGTGATTTTGAAGAGGTTGCTGCATTAGGGAGTCGACCCATTAGTGAGGAGGAGGGAAAGCCGAGGATTGTGGTAGGATCATTCGACGTCGTTCCGAAGCATTTGTATGTCCGAAAGGGCAAAGGAGTTATGTCTAACCAAATGATTCCTCTTCTCTCTCTTTTTTTGTTAGGTCCTTCGATGGTAGGAAGGATCTAAAGGAGTGGGGAACCGCAATGATGAACTGCAACAATTACCATTCTAACTACATCGATGTCATCAAGGTGAGGAGATTTGTCAACCAATTAGATTGCCATCACTCCGAACTAAAGTTAAATGGTCTATCCATGGAATAAGCGATGAAACCATAATAACTCTCGTAATTTAGGTAAGTCTTTTTCTCGTAGAGTACCAGTTAGCCTAGTGTTTCAACTCTAGTTAGTAATTTGGTATGACCTGTGTAGGCTGCTGCTATGGCTGAATCCCAGAGAATAAGGTAGGACCAGGTAATAGGAAATCTCTAGGCTCTGAGCTACTTTGGCCCCTAAAAGAGAAAGAAGTTGAAGAAGAAAGGGCACACACGATGTCTCGAGCGATAAAAAAAAGAGATAGAAGTTTTGAGGGCTAACCTGGAGTTTGCAGTGTGACAATGCAATACAACTTTTAGGGAGTGCAGGAAATTGGATGATGCTAACTAGAGGATAAACTACCAAGGTTAGGAGAAAAAATTTTGAGAGACACAAAGAGCCATAATCATGTTTAGCATGAGCTTTTTGAGAAGCTACGATGGGCTGAAGAGGCACTTCGTCAGGCAGGGCTCAAGGGTATCACAACCGTCAGTATTGGCTCCAAAGTTGTAGGCCTAAGTCTCATTGTTGCTTTCCAGGGTGATGTTTCAAGCGAACCAACCGGTGGAAGCTCTCGCATTGCTACACCGCATGCCAACTTTAGACTTTTTAACAGATAACTCTTCCTCCTCCTCCACCTCCTTCTTCATGACTTCTATTTCCGATTGTATTTTTCTTCTTTAGCTTATTCTTGTTGATGTATGCTGCCCCCAGACATTGTATAGGCCTCTAAAATGAATGAAACATAAATTTTTTGAATTTGCCTTTAAATTTTTTGAATTGCCTTTCTCCTTTAGCTACTTTGATTATGTGAAGAGTATGGTGATGTGCAACAGTGTAGTAGCTAAGATAAGGATATGACTTGTAAAGCGTAATGCTAAGAGAATGAGAATTATATCCTTCTTTAATACTAGCCCTCACATATGGCATGCTGTCGAGAGAATTCCTAATAAAACCTAGAGTTAAGGGAATGCTCATATGGGGCGTATAACTGAAAGAATAACCAAAAAAGTATCCACATTTGGTGTGGGGCCGAGAGGATATGCCGTAAGATCAACAGAGAGCCATGAGAAATTAAATCGAGAGACTGGGAACAAAGCCCCTGGATGGCATAGAGTCAAGAGGTTGGGTGCAAAACCCGTATAGGGCATAAAACCAAGAGATTGGGTGCGAAACTCATAGAAAGCGTAGAGCCGAGAGAGTGGTTACTAGTTGCTTAGGAGTAACATCCCGTATATTAGCATGTTGGGATGTGTAGAGTCGAGAGTGTTGTTACCAGCCGCTTGGGAGTTATATCTTGTATATTAATGTGTTGAGAGGCATAAAGCTGAGAGAATGGTTGTCAGCTGCTCAGGAGTTATATTCCGTATATTAGCATGTTAAGAGATATAGCTCTAAGAGAGTGGTTGCCAACCGATTGGGAGTTACATCCTGTATATTGACATGTTAAGAGGCTTACAATCGAGAGTATCAGCGTAAGTTATAAGGCCAAGAGAATACTCACGTAAGAGAGAGTTTACGATGAACTATTGCCTTCTAGACACAAGGACCTCGTTCTCGCTACTGATCAAAGTGTTATAAAGAAATGGTAGAATACATATAAAATAGATGTATCATTATATTGAAAAAAATTTCAAATAGATATATCCAGAAGAAAATGCTTATAGAAATTGACAAAGTAGGAATAAACGACGGACAAAAGTTACTAGAGTGAGGCCTTTTGACGGATCTGGATCGTAATTGAGTACTTCGATGCCAAGAGGTGTCCTGAATTTGACTTTCATACATTTGGTGCTCAGTAATGCTTACAGGGCATCCAATCCAAGTTGACCTAATATGGCGTTATAAGGAAATGGTAGTTTGATCATGTTGAAAGTGACTGTAGTGATGGCATGGTTGGGCAGTGTCCCTAGTAGAAGCAGAAGGGAGCCCTCGAGTATATCCACTCACCAAAGAATCCTTTAATGGTCCAGCATGGGGTTGGAGGTCGGCTTGGCTGAAACCCATTTCCTGGAATGTGTCCCAATAAAGGATAATGCAACCCACCCATTGATCGACAAAGATCCTTTTTACATTGAATTGACCTACTTAGCAGTGATGACCAGTGGGTCGTGTCTATCTAGGTCAACTCCTTCCATCTCATCATCATCAAAAATCAATCATTGGTTTTTTCCTCTTTTGTCTCCTTTCAGTATGAGCAATGAGAACTTCCTTTGACATGGGTGCTTCCATTTTTTAGAATACCGGGTAACCATTCGATTGGCTAGAGGTTGTCAAGCTATCGTCGAGTCAGTCGAACTCTTGGCTAAAGGAGGATTATCGAGAGCAGGGTTCATCGATAAATTGTTTGGTAGGGAATTCTCGCTCTGTATATGAAGGATAACTCCTCTCGCCTAGTTCCAAATAACTCTTATAACCTGAAGTTTGATTTGCCCTGCCGAACTAGCCTCCACTCGGTCCCTTTCCCTTGGTCTCTAAGAGGGTTGTTTTCTTGTCTTGTGTCAATGAATCTATGGAGTCTCTTATCTTTGACCAAGGTCTTGAGCTCATTCTTTAGTCTTCAACATTCATCTGTCATATGACCATATTTTCTATAGAAATTGCAATATCGGGTTTTGTCCCTCTTTGAATCATCTCCCCTCAAAGGCAGAGGCCAATTAATACAGGGCCCGTTCCTAATTTGCATCAGGATTTGGTTAGGGGTGTCAATTAGAGGAGTGTAATTGGTGAACTTTCGAGGTGAAGGAGGTCCTGCTCAACTTCTTTTTGGTGAAGGCTGGTGTAGTGGTGGTTGGTTGTGCTCATTCTTTCCTTCCCCACCTCGGCACCTATCGAATGCCTTAGCTTCTTCCGCCACGATGTACTTCTTCGCCTGGCGTTGAATTCTTGAATGGAGGCAGGAAGATTTTTCAAGATAGAGGTCTTCATTCCCAAAGGCCATAATCCAGTAAGTTGTGCCACCAAAGTAATGGAATGGTCTACTCCTGAGACTTTTATCATCGCGGTTTTGAACTTGTTGATGAAATGTTGTAAGGCTCATTATCTCTCTATTACAGAGATAAGAGGGAGGTAAACTTTTTCTTAAGTCCTCGACTATGTCTTTTAGGGTCGTAGAAAAGTGTTTGCACATAACCGTTTCTAACATGTCCCTTGAAATCATAATTGTTACGAAATGGGCAGCGTGGTCTTAGGGATCAAAGGTGCCATCATACATCTCCATAGGGGGAAGGAGAATATCCTGCGGCATTGGCTCGGCGACAATCTTAGGATCAAACAACAATGAAAATGGAGATATATTGTCGTCCCAACCTGCGCTGGCCCGCTTAAGTTCAACGACTACGAGCTCTTCATTTTGCTTCTTCAAATCCTCTGGTTCCCATTGGGAGGTCATTGAGGGTTTTGAGCGTCCACAAGGCTGAAGCTTTCATAGATGCAAGTGCTCCAACTTCCTAGAGGAGGACAAAGCTTCCTGTCTGAGGGGCACGACTGATTTCTTCTAGTTGTTTATCCATCCCCTGTATCCGGGATTCCAACTATTCTATTTGGGAACAGTTGATCCAATTAGGGAGTCTAGAACAGGGGGAAGAGCAAGGCAAGCTTGAGGTAGAGTTTCAGGAGCTTGTAAATCTCTATGCAAGGGTAGTTCTGCCTGGTGTTGGCTGTGAATAATTGAGGTGTCTGGATGGATGGCGGGAGGCATTGGTAGAAGGGGGCCTACGGGATTGGATGTCTATCCTCCCATCTTGGATGTCATCTTGAAAGTATTATCTCTGTTCGTTCTCTTTGGTGGCATGGTGATGGGAAAGCAGAGCAGAAATAGGGCATAAACTTTTCTCAGCTAGTTAATCAATCGTTTTCCACAGACGACGTAATCTGTTGAAACCAATTTTGACTTCACAAGCAAGTTGATCGTCTGACTCGAACTAGAACCCAATGGGAATGTAACTGTTGTGTCTTTTTGAATAGGACACCTGTAAGAACCTATATGAGGTGACTTTTCGACGTTCAAATCAGAAAGAGCAAAGAGGAAATGAAACATTGAGAGAGCTTGAATATACCTTATGTGATAAGTGTAGAGTTGTATGCTACCTTTGTCCAATATATAGCGTGTATCTATATGGTAAATCTCTGTTAGAGGGTGTAGAAACCCTAATTCCTTTGTGGAGAGATCATTGAGGATCTTGTGAGAATACCGGGACCATAGTTAAAGATCTTTTAGAGATTTAGAATTCTACCGATTCAGGGAAGTTTAAATTGTCATGGAGGTTTTCCCTCTTATCCGGAGTGATTATAAAGATTTTCTTCTTTATTGGTAAAGATTATTCTCAGGATTAAAAAAGATTCAAATATTGAGTGAATATGATCTTGATTTATCAAGTAGGAGCGTTACTTGCTAGGAAGCTAGTAATAGCCGAGAGGGTGTTTGATCGAGACTTGCACAAGCAGCTTACTCAGAGGTTTGAGCAAGGTAGTTTCCCTTCTTGTCTACGGGCTCTATGATAGCAGTCTTCATGAGTTTGGTAGTCTCTAATATAGTAATGGGTTTTGAAACATGTATTATCGAATTAATTATCTGTTAAAATTATATGGCGACGATTATTTTAATTTTAATGATACGGAATGTCGGCCCCCAAAATATTGTACACGGAAAGCGTAAAAATGGCATCCACTAAAACCCTAGTCGCCGCAATCGAAGCGCTGTCAATGGCGGAGAAGCGCGAAGTCTCAGTGGTGGGCTTGGGCGGCAAAGGCTCTTCCCTTTCCTCCTCCGCTGTATTCTCCGTCGCCAACGGCAGTTCACACGTCCGAATTGACTCGGCTGTTCTCGACAAGTTGTCTGACAACAATTCCCAATCTCTGTCGAGCACCCGAATTGCTATCCCTGAAACCGTAACCCTTGAAGAGTCTCGTGCGTTTCTCGTGGCCCTTCTTAACAGGCTTTTGCTCTCCCACTCCAAAATCCGCCCTGTACTTCTCACTTCCCTATGTGAAACCCTCAATCGAAGTTCTCACTTGGATTCTCAATCGCTAATCTTTGATGTAACTGCGGAAGAGCTCGCTGCAATTGAGAAGTTTACAGTTCCGGCAATTTTAGATGGAATATCCGTGATTGTCAATCACTCAGCTTCGGTGTTGTCCACAATGGCTGATATTGTTGCCGCGTTGTCGTGTGAAGCGACGAGAGCTAATGCTTCAAGCTTTAATTTGATGGATTCCGGCGATGGTTCTGTTGCCAAGGACGAGGCTGGTGTTGCTAGTGATTTGAGGCTCATGCTTAATGGATCAAAATTAGTGGGTAAGAGTGACTGTGATGCAGAATCTGAGATTCCCAAAGTTCATGGTAGTTTGAGAGAGATAGTCAGATGGGTACACTCTAAAATGCGCGTGGAGTTGAATTCGGTGTCGAAAGCTGGGTCTGCTAGAGTATATGCTAACGTAATGTCTGCATTGGCTTCTGCACTCTGGAATTTGGGGGAGAGCAGTTATTCTCGTGCCAAAAGCAATGTCAATTCGATGAGTGATGATAGTTTAAAGTCTGCTTTGGTTCAAATGCTCGACAAAAAGTGCCCTAAACTTGATGGCTTGAAGATTGCTCTTGGATCTTTAAATGGGCTAGCATTTGAAGATAACTGTGTTAATTCAATCCATGAATTGAATAGTTGTTTGGGGTTAGTTAGGGCAATTGTTGCTTGGGAGGCGACAGCTGCTATAGTTTCGCTCCTGGGGAGTGAGTCTATAGCTGAAGCGCTCAAGGAGGGATGTGAAAAAACTCAGCCTGCTGAGAATTCAACTGCGGGGACAAATGGGAAGAATGCAAATGTCGGCAAAAAGGGTGAAAAGAAGAAGAAGGTTTTGGGAAAAGGGACAACGGTTATACTGCAGCATATAAATGAGAGGCGGAAGAAAATGGTGGGAAATATAGTTGAGAGTCTGGTCCTGGTGGAGAAATGGGGGGATTTTTTTCCCTCCTTTTTGGACCCTAAGGACCCCGAGTGTGGTATTCTGCTGGACAAAGTGAAAGAGGTTTTAGAAAGCAACGAGAGCAGAAGGCTGCCAAAGCTTCCAAAGGTACTTAAATTTCTAAAATTTTTAGGATCTATTTATTATGTGATGTTTGGCTTTCATATTCTGTCAAAGGAAATCTCTGATGTAAATTTGTGTCACTCCTTCCTGAGATGTTGTTGTGTTTGTAACTTACATTGGGCAACCTTAAGTGCCATTTCCCCATTGATTTCGGCATCTTTAATGTCATATGTTCTTGCAAAGTTAAAAAACATGTTAATTTTCTGTCCAAAAAATAAAAACCCTATACCATTCCTCATCCAGGGATTGCAGCATACATTGTCCTTAGTGGAGAAGATTATGTTTCTTATCCCACTTCAGAAGACTCTTCTTAAAGGAGGAAGAAATCGCTAACTTATGAAGAAAGCTAACAGGGATCATATCAGTTATACATTTTTCATTTAATAATACCTTGCTGCTGGTGAATCAGACCAAGGCACTTGTCCCTTGCTGCTTTTTAAGTTATTGTTCATGGGGTAGGATACAACTTTATGAACACCAATATAAAGCAGTATGTTATCAAAATTTGAAAAATAGCAAGTAAACTAGAGAAGCTACAAATATTTGTTTACATATTTGATGCATGTTTGGTTTTCACAAAGCTTACAACTATTAAAAACTTGTGCTCATCCGAATCATTTGGAAATTTCATGAACTCATCTATTCTCAAATCTACAACATTCTCATCATAACTATTAGTAATAATAAAATCAATTTGGATAACTCACATAGCAATGAAATTTAAGGATGTTGCTTATTGCCTTAAGATGAATTCTTTTGATAAGTTAGCTCATCCGAAAGTTGATTTTGCAAACACATGATCAACTTTTCTTTATCCTTGGTAAGATCATCATGGATTTGCTTATTGTCTTCTTCTAGGCAGTCTTCTCCAATATGGATGTACTTTCTTTTGACTTAACTGGATTCGTACTCTCCCACATTCACAACTACATAAAGAATAACTTTTTCTGCATCTTGATCTTCTTGATCGCATATGATCTCCTCCTTCTCTGGGGATTGAGTTGTTAGTTTGAAACATCAACAATTTCTTTACCACTGTAACAATCCAACTTTGCGACAACATGCTCATCTTTATGTTGGACAAGTGCAACTCTCTTGTCCTGATGCTGATCAACTATATGTCTATTATTACTTGATAGGCCAAGTAGAGATGAATCATCCACTGCAATTCATCTTAGCAAACCCCCCATAGAGAGTTTTGTAATCTTTGTGCACACTCGAATATCATGCAAAGCTTCTTGAGCCAAATTGTGAAGTTCTTTCACTTTTCTTCCCCTGTACTCTAACCATAAGGAATACCCTCAAAAAGCGTCAGTTGGTTATCACTTACGTCTCCAATAATCATAGATCACAACCAAAAGACAGTTGAAGCTAGGCTTTGATGCCAAAATGGAAGCATGAAAAAACAACCATTTGTCAAGTCTCTGGGGACAAAAACTTTCCACCATCCAAACTTTTAGGATCTGTTAGAAGAAGAGAATCCTCCACTGCAATTTCTGTTTACCCCCGTGGAGAGTCTTGTGGTCATCCCATGGAACTCAAATATCATACTAAGCTTCTTGAGCCAACTTTCAAGGTTCTTTTTCTTTCTTTGTGCTCTAACCATAAGAAATACGCTTGAGCACTGTCAATGGCATACTGCTTATGTCTCCTGTGAACATAGATTGCCATCAAAAGCTACGCAAACTTAGAGCTTGATTCCCAAACAGGAGCAATGCTAAAAGTAACCAAAGAATAATTCTCTTTTGATAAGTAAACAATTTATGACTCATAAAGACTTTTTAAACAAATAACTCCAAAGCTTGTACACTTTTGCACTGCAACATCATTCTTCCTAGATTCAACTTGAATGGTGATTATCGCTTCTAAACTGGTGATTCTGGGCTGAAAGTGGTGATTGCTTGCATGAAAATAGTGATTGCATAGAAACTACTTTTGTACAAAAAGTTAGATCGGCCACAAAACTAACCGTGCATGCTAATGCATCATTGTTTCAAATTTATCAATTGTTCTTTGCAAGCCTAAAACCATTGCCACTCCTTCCCTATGAGTTTCTTCACCAAATCTCACTCCTTGTAATCTCCATCCCAAATTGGCAGCGATTCAATTTTGATGTTAACTGTTTGGATATTATAGATATTTGTTTGATCTCCATGTGGGGAACACAAATATTGATGATATCTTCAATTTTGATGTTGATCTATGTATATATATCATATATTTTCTTTTTTCATTTGATGTTCATTACATGTTGAGATTTTTTGTTTGCCAAAGTAATGACAATGATGATTATATATTGTTGATATCTGTTTGCTTTCGTAAGAGAGAGGTTATATAATTTAGCAGTCTTTATGGAAACAAAAAGTATCGTTATATGTGATGAAGCCTCAGCTAGTATGGGAAATCTCTCCTTTCTGGGCAGTTTGCTCCTAATAAAGTTTGTTAGAAGCACTCGAACTACCAACTCAGAGTGCCCTATGTGATTAAATTTGCCTATGGCTTAGCCTGTGAGTTGGGAAAGTGGCTGCTCTCCTAGATGTGGAATTGAGGGTTGGATACCTCCTTATGAGATGCCTCATGGATGTGCTTTGAGCTAAGGTTGTGTTGCTTATTTTGTGTCTTTTTTTTTTTTTTTTTTTTTTTTTTGTTCTGTTGCATTTACTCCGGGGAAAAAAAAAATTTAGCCAATCAAATGGAATTCAAATGGAATTGATTAAAATCCAAGATGATTTTATTCCAATTTGATGTAGTATATTTTTGTAAACATTTTTTTACCCTTTACAAATCAAAAAGCCAAAAATGGTAAGTTTTAAACTCAATTATCAGAATACTTTTCTTAAAAAAATAATAATAAAAAAAAATAAAAAAAATTATTGTAGCGTTTTGTGGACATGGAGAGATTTATTTTTTACTTGTTCAAAAAAATTATTTTTTTACTTGTTAAGACAGTTGATGGAGACATTGCTTATTTTGTGTCTTTTTTTTGTTTTGTTACATTTACTCCGGGGAAAAAAAAATTAGCCAATCAAATGGAATTGATTAAAATCCAAGATGATTTTATTCCAATTTGATGTAGTATATTTTTGTAAACATTTTTTTACCCTTTACAAATCAAAAAGCCAAAAATGGTAAGTTTTAAACTCAATTATCAGAATACTTTTCTTTAAAAAATAATAATAAAAAAAAATGAAAAAATTATTGTAGCGTTTTGTGGACATGGAGAGATTTATTTTTTACTTGTTCAAAAAAATTATTTTTTTACTTGTTAAGACAGTTGATGGAGACATTGCTTATTTTGTGTCTTTTTTTTGTTCTGTTACATTTACTCCGGGGAAAAAAAAAATTTAGCCAATCAAATGGAATTCAAATGGAATTGATTAAAATCCAAGATGATTTTATTCCAATTTGATGTAGTATATTTTTGTAAACATTTTTTTACCCTTTACAAATCAAAAAGCCAAAAATGGTAAGTTTTAAACTCAATTATCAGAATACTTTTCTTTAAAAAAAAATAATAATAATAAAAATTATTGTAGGGTTTTGTGGACATGGAGAGATTTATTTTTTACTTGTTCAAAAAAATTATTTTTTTACTTGTTAAGACAATTGATGGAGACATTGCTTATTTTGTGTCTTTTTTTTTGTTCTGTTACATTTACTCCGGGGAAAAAAAATTTAGCCAATCAAATGGAATTCAAATGGAATTGATTTAATCCAAGATGATTTTATTTCAATTTGATGTAGTATATTTTTGTAAACATATTTTTACCCTTTACAAATCAAAAAGCCAAAAATGGTAAGTTTTAAGCTCAATTATCAGAATACTTTTCTTTAAAAAATAATAATAAAAAAAAAAAATTATTGTAGCGTTTTGTGGACATGGAGAGATTTATTTTTTACTTGTTCAAAAAATTATTTTTTTTACTTATTAAGACAGTTGATGGAGACATTGCTTATTTTGTGTCTTTTTTTTTGTTTTGTTATATTTACTCCAGGGAAAAAAAAATTTAGCCAATCAAATGGAATTCAAATGGAATTGATTAAAATCCAAGATGATTTTATTCCAATTTGATGTAGTATATTTTTGTAAACATTTTTTACCCTTTACAAATCAAAAAGCCAAAAATGGTAAGTTTTAAACTCAATTGTCAGAATACTTTTCTTAAAATAATAATAATAATAATAAAAAAAAATTATTGTAGCGTTTTGTGGACATGGAGAGATTTATTTTTTACTTATTCAAAAAATTTATTTTTTTACTTGTTAAGACAGTTGATGGAGACATTTAGAGCATAGAAGAGAGATCTACATATGGTATTTATTCATCTAAAAAAAACATATGATAGGGTCCCTAGGGAAGTGTTGTAGTGTACGCTGATGAATAAAGGGATTTCGCTGAAATACATTAAATTTATTAGGGATATGTATGAAAGAGCTGGGATCAATATAAGAACTTGTGGGTGTCTGAACGATAACTTTTCTATTAACATTGGACTCCATCAAGGCTCGACATTGAGTCTCATACTATTTGCAATAGTGTTAGATGAAATCACAAAAACCATTCAAGATAAAATACGATGGCGTATGTTTTTCGCAAATGATATAGTTCTAGTTGATAAAACTAGGGAGGGTATCAATACTAAATTAGAGTTATAAAGGGTCACGTTGGAATCCAAAAGATTTAAATTAAGTAGGTCCAAAATTGATTATATGAAATATAAGTTTAGCGGCAACTATTAGGAGAGTGAAGAAACGATTAAATTAGAAGAAAGAGAAGTCTAAAAAAATGAACGATTTAGATATATTAATTCCATCATTCAAAACGATGGCAGTATTGATAGAAATGTGAATAATAGAATTCAAGCGGATCAGATGAAATGGCGAAAGACATCCTGAATTCTCTGTGATTGTATGATACCATTACATTTAAAGGGAAAATTTTATAGAGTCGCAGTAAAATCTGCGCTATTGTATGGCACTAAGTGGTGGGTCATTAAACAACAATAAGAGCAAAAAATGACTATTACTAAAATGAAAATATTTAGATGGATATGTGATAAAACTTAAAAAGATAGAGTTAGAAACGATGATATACATAATAAATTGGAAGTTAGTTCAATTGTAGATAAAATGAGAGACTATCGTTTAAGGTGGTTTGGACATGTGTAACGAAGAACTAAGAACGTATCTGTTAGAAAAACCGAAAACTTAAAAATAAGAGAGTTAATAAAACGTATAGATAGACCATTAAAAATTTAGATGCAATATATTCACAAAAACATAATAGATATGGATTTAGTTGAAATAATCTTAGATAGGAATGAGTGGCGTAGGAGAATTCACACAAATTAAATCTTTATTTTCTTTTTTTTAATTTTCGATATTTGTCTCTCATATGGCCAATCTCAAAATTTGGGATAGAAGATCTAGATTATTGTTGTTATAGCGTTTTGTGGACATGTATTATGTTATTTTCGAATTTATTAGTTTTTTACATTATATAAAAATGATTTTATATTTATAAATGTTTGATTTTAATAATTTAAAAAAATAATTAATTTATTTTTATCCTAATTATTAGTATTTATACATTTTATTTTTAAAATGGATGGTGAGGAGAAAAATTATACTTTATATGTATACCATTTATGATAATTTCATAAAAAATAGATTTTATAAAAAATGTTTTGTCAAACAGTTTATTTATAAAAAGGATTATAGAAGCAATTTTTAAAAGTAAAAATATCAAATAACTCCTAACTTTATTTTAAAATGAATTAATTTCTGTTTCTTCTTAAATGGAGAAGATAGGGGGGGAAAAATCTCTGCCAAACATGCTCTAAGTGTGTGCATTTTTGGTTTATTTCTGATATGGTAAATTTTGTAGATTCTTATTTTTGTAGAGCGGTAACCCTTTCTTGTTTTCTTTTTTGTTTCGAGTAATTTTTTTTTTTCCTTTTGTGATTAGAATAGTACACACTATCAAAGCTGTCTATCCTTCAAAACTCCAGCCTTCACTGCTTGGCCCTTCGCTCCCCCCTGTAGGAGGGAAAAGAAAAGGTAATGCCAAAGAATGGAGAGACGGAAAATGCTAGCATCATTTGTGAATCTAATATTAAGTTGTTACCTTTGCTTAAAAAATTTTAAGGCAGACTACTCTTGTTATTGGATACATTCCCTTTCATTCTTTTGAGTGTCTTGGAATATGCATTTGGGAAAAAGTACTAAAGTTTCAAACTCACTCTCGCTTATTACTCAATTTGTCTCTAAATATTTTCTGAAAGATCCTGTTTGAATTATAAAGTTTAACAAACCTTAGACTATCTTTCATGTGTGCAATTTCCTCATTACAAACTTTCTGTTTTGGGTTAAGCTTAGTTTCAAATGTCTTTAAATTGAATCTTCAACATCTTTCAGGGTACACGTGATTTTGCAAGAGAACAGATGGCCATAAGAGAGAGAGCATTTTCAATCATAGTTGATGTTTTCAAGAGACATGGCGCTACAGCTCTTGATACTCCTGTTTTTGAATTGAGAGAGACTCTTATGGGGAAATATGGAGAAGATTCAAAATTAATTTATGATCTTGCCGACCAGGTAATACATATGCTTATATTGTTTACTGTTGAGAAGTGAATGTCGTGTGCTTCAATTGAAGCAATTTATTATCCCAAGTCTTCCATATGAATCTGGCTCGTGAAAGTATGTTTGTCTCAAAAGTTGCTGCTCCTGAGCATTTCTAAAATTTCTCTTCCTACAGCCTCAGGTTCTCATTTATCAGACTTTGAACTTTTGTGACCTGCAATGTGCGCATAAAATTAGGTTAGAAATTGAGATGTTTCTCATGGGAAATTTGGAGCCTACTGTGATTGTGCAATAGCAGCTTAATGGAGAGGTGTTATGTTTCTTCAATTCAAAGTAGTTACTATAAAATTCTTTAGAAATTGGGGCTTTTGCATAAGTACCTTTGTATTGAGCCCTGTTAGATTGTTTAAGGTCATGTTATGTTTTATTAGGCCTTCTTGGTTGTGTGAGGAATGTTTGATTTTGTCACTTGTAGGGATGATGAGTATGGCATGGGCATGGTTACACGCCAAATTTCTTTAAAAAAAAGAAAGACTTCGTGAGAACTATGCATAGAGGTAATGCTATTTTTGTAAAACATATTTTAGAAATTTGTTTAATCTTAACAAGTATGCCTTTAAGTCATGCAAAACTTAGTAAAGTAAGAGTTTATAAGGCTAAAGTGGGACAATACCAAGACTTATTCTTGAATCAGACACTCAAAATATCGGAAACACCACAAGCATTTCCATTAAGTTAATACTAATTATATAAAGTACCTCTATAGTGCTGGTACCAAGAAGTGTCCAAGATGTGTCTAGTGTTTAAAATAACAATAAAAATTGGAAATGGTACATCGCGATGGCATGTCGGTGTTCTCTTGAACTAGTTTCTTTCTTTTTTTCTTTTTTTTTTTTTTAATTTTCTTCTTCTTTTTCCTGATGTGAATACTGTTTTGCCTTGCATTTTTGTTAATTGACAGGGTGGAGAGCTTTGTTCACTGCGCTATGATCTAACTGTTCCATTTGCAAGATATATGGCCATGAATGGTTTAACATCATTTAAAAGGTACCAAATAGCAAAGGTTTACAGAAGGGATAATCCTTCTAAGGGAAGATATCGTGAATTCTACCAATGTGACTTTGATATTGCTGGTCAACATGAAACAATGGGGCCGGACTTTGAGGTCATAAGAATCTTGACTGAATTGCTTGATGAACTAAATATCGGAAATTATAAGGTATGCAAATTTGCAGATGTTTTAACCTGTATCCTTTTGTTTTTTTTTTTTTTTTTTTTCTGTGCCAGCATACATAATTTTGTAGTGTCTTAATGCACTGCCTAAACATTTGATCATCACTACAGTACAAGGAGGTACATTTTTTTGGGGGTGGGGGGGTGGGATGTCGGTTTCGGTAGATATTTTTGTTGGCTGGAAGCTAGGGAAAGTATGATATCATAATGTTTGTTTTGGTTACATGATGCTGCGATTTTGGTAAAATCTGTTATAAAAATTCAATTCCATGTTTAAGGAACTGAACTGCAAAGATATTTTTCTTGTAAAACCATTCCTCCTCCCCCCCTCCTCATATTTCTTGTCCGGTAAAACTAAAGCATAACATGAGGACAAGAAAAGTTTGAGTAGCAAGTTGTGGTGCTAACTTAAGCTGCAACCCTTATTACAAGGAGTGTAACTTGGTGTTTCCTTAATTCTGGTATTATTATATCATTATTCTTCTTCCATTCGCATCCCGTTTTCAGATATCCTTCTCTTTCCAGAGATGTAGTTTCTCACCTTTTGGCTCAAGGTTTCCACTTGCTTTGAGTTCTCCTAGTTGTGGAAAGGTGAATGTGAAATTTCATTCCTCACAGGTTAAACTAAGCCATCGGAAGTTACTGGATGGGATGATGCAGTTATGTGGAGTGCCCCCTGAAAAGTTTCGAACAATTAGCTCAAGTATTGACAAGTTAGACAAGCAAGATCTTGCGCAAATAAAAAAGGAAATGGTAAGAGTCTATGTTGTTGTTGTCGTTGTTATTTTAAGTTTTAATTGCTGTGACATCACTTTCTATATGAAGGTGAAGGGATATTTTTGGTATGTACTTAATTGGTTTTTTATGTTATTTTGATCTTCACTTTATCTTCTTTTGACAATTGAATTACTGTCTCCTTAACACAACTTGTCTAGGTCTTTTATCTTATTTAATTTTAATTGGGTATATGTGCCCTTTTCTTCTTAATGTTTCTTGTTTTCAAGGTACTCCTTATTTAGTCACCACATGATTATGGGGCATTTAATTGTTTTCTTTTGCACATGATTAGAACAACTTTGTCTACATTTCATCCCCCACTGTTACCAGTCCTAAAATTGTATAATGCACTCATTTCTAATCCTTTGCTGTCAAACCTCTCATTCACATTGTCATCCTCATTTCTGCTGCATTTCAATTTCTACATCTGCTGTTTTTGATTTTCCAATATTTTGTATGTGTTGCTGGTTCTTTGTTTCTTATTTGAAGTTAACACCTAATAATATAACAATTCAAGCAGTTTTCCACTTTATTCATAGTTTTTTCATTCTCTATACCAGTTCACTCTCAATATCCATGTCTCCAATGAAAGACATTTGATAATAGATTGGTTTGTCCGGTAACTTCATTTCCTATTTACTCATTGCATTAGTTTTACTTAGTCTATATTAATGGTTGTCTAAAAGGAAACTCTTTGGTTCTAAATGGTTGTTCCACCTTTCTTTTCTTCTCTTTTTTTTGGGGGGGGGGGGGTTATTTGACACCTCCTGTAGTCGATCACAAGAAGCCAACAGTGATATCCCTAGATGAGTTGACTAATTTTAGGTATTTAATGTCAAAGTCAGAACTTGTTGCTCTACGAGCTGACAAAAGAGAAGTTAATTTACAGCCCATAGAATCATGCATGTTATATTGCTGACTTGCCAATGAACAAGAATATCCACAAAACACACCAGATAATTACTATAACTCTTCAGAAGCTGTTGAATTTATGATAATCCTGTGTGATCATGACTTATTCTTTTGCAATTTAATTTTTCCCAGGATCCAAAATTCTATCTTTTTCTTCATAATCTTGCTTCATCATTCTGTTTTCTCACTTTCTTTGAACATGGCAAGCATGCTGATGAAATAATGTGTTCATTCTGCATAGATTGAGGAGAAAGGCCTTACGATAGAGACAGCAGAAAAGATTGGCAGTTTTGTGAATGAAAAGGGACCTCCTCTTGAATTATTGTCAAAGCTTAAACAGGATGGCAGCCCATTTTTGGAAAATGATTCATCTAAGGTTGCCTTGAAAGAGTTGGAGATACTGTTCAAGGCTCTAGAAAAAGCAGAATGCATCAACAAAGTCATTTTTGACTTGAGTCTTGCCAGAGGTCTTGACTATTATACTGGAGCAATATTTGAAGCTGTTTTTGAGGGGGGACAGGTGATTGTCTCTTCTCTTTATCAACTTTTCGTTGTCTCTAGTTTAGTGTAAGCATTGATAGCAGGATCCATGTGACAATTGGCGAATGCAAAGGCTCCACATAGAACATATCTCTGTGGTGATTAGTTTCCATATATATATATATATATATATATTAGTTTTCACTCATTAGAGTGTTTTTTGTTGACATCGGTAAAATTACATTTTTTATGGCACATCACATCTTGCTCTTTATTTGGAACCAAGAGAGTATGTAGTTATCATCTTGTTCTTGCAGTCTTGTTCTTGCCAATGTAACAAGTCCTTATGCTCTCACATAATAAATGTATAGGATGTATTTATCATGTAATATTGTATATTGCAATGCATTTGATGGATTCACACCATTTACTACATCTGGTGGCCACAGGTTGGATTGTTCATAGTGGCGGACACAGATTGCCTGTTTCCATCTATATGTGTAGATAGATATCACTTATGTATAATGTAACTGAATTATGCATGCTCATGCTAGTTAGCTTGCAGTTATATCTGAAGAGGCTTGATAGTTTTTTTCCCCTTTTTGCACTCTCTTATTCTTTTTCCTTTAAATTTTCTTCTAAAGCTAATCCCTCTTGAAGAACTATGTAGCTAGAATTATTTTGGAGAGCAGTTAAATACATTCCCCAAAATGTGCATATGTGAGACTACATGGAGATCGCTTGTGCATGTATATATTTCACACTTTTAGAATATTTCAAATTTTAAACTACTTTATAATAAATGTCAGTTTCCTATTTCTTTAACTTGTAGTTAGCTTCCTTGCTTTCTGCTTAAATTGCATGTCTGTAAGGCTCTTTGCACTTAAATCTTGCCCTGTTTACACAACACCATGCTAACCCCAAAATTTGGGATTAAGACTCCGTTTGTTGTTGTTCTTTAGAAAACACCATCTAAGCATGAGGAAAAATGATCCTTTGCTGATCTTAGCATAAGGTTTCATATGTGCTTCACAAATAGCCTGGTTGAGTTAAGCCCTTCTACTATTGTGTGTGTTGCTGAAATATTGCCTGTTCTCTAATGGAGTTTTCTAGCAACATGTCACCATATTTGCCCTTTTACATTTGTCTCCAAGAATTATTTGCATTGTATTATGTGGATATTGGACTGGATAGCAGACCAATGATTTCCTTAGATGGGGAAGCATTAGCATGCCCACCGTTAGTAACGTCATAGATGTTAGGTCATGTACCTCGAGGATTTTTGTAGTCTCTTTACCCGAGCTAACTGTAAAAGAATGTTTTTCATAGCTTCCCTTCCTCGTATATTTTTGGTTCTTTTCTCTTGTTTACTTTCCTCTCTGGCCTGACAAAGAAACAGATGTAAGACTAAAGGAGAAGATAATTGCAAAATAAGGGATACCATGGTATTTTCCTACTAGTTATGTATGTGTTAGAAGTTTATCTGTTCGAATGGTGGTGCCTGTATTGGCTTTGCATTGCATTCAACAAGTTATGGCTAACATTTTATTGTCTTCAGTTTGGCTCTATTGCTGCTGGTGGGCGGTATGACAATCTCATTGGGATGTTTGGGTCAAAACAAGTTCCAGCCGTTGGAGTCAGTCTAGGAATTGAGCGAGTTTTTGCTATTATGGAGCAAAGTCAGGCCAATCAGGTGACTATAACCGTGAAATTCTGAATTTTGACTTAAATGCTGCCTTGCATTGCATGATACCATGAGACTTGACCTGTGCAATGAAATTTTGATAGGCTTTCCAGGAATCACATGCTGTGTTATTGAATATTCACACTCCTTGAACATGACAACATGATATCATTGCAACATGACTAAAAAGGGCATACCCAGTGCCGAAACTCCCACATTGTGGGCTTTGGGAAAGGGAATACCTAGACAGCCTTCCCCTTGCTTTTTGCAAGGAGGCTGATTCGAACCCCGGAATCATTGCAACATGACTAGCAGTTGCTTTTTCATGAAACTTTCACTGTTTGTTATCTTTTACTTTTGATGTTTGAAGTTCCCCTTAATTATCAAGATGGGTTAGCTTTAGAAATGTTCCGTATACCAGATCTACGCAGCATAGTGCAAGATCAAAGTTGGTCACCGGATGTTGGTAACATATATACTATGATGCCTTTTGCAAATAGACTTAAAATATGTTGAGAGCATGGGAGCGAAATTTGTGGCGAACTCCAAATCATTTTGTGTAGGCCTGCGGTAGTTGATCCATAAATGTGTACACAATGGAAAATTCAATTGCTAATCTTCTCGTATATCTGTTTTTTTCTTAAAATAGTATGACCCTTTTTCTATGTTTTTGCACATATTACTTTTGATGTTGTTCTTCAGATGTATAAGATTAACATTTGCTATTTTCTTGAACTATGATGTTATTATCTAACAATCTCCATGTACTAATCCCTAGGGGCAATATACATCAGTGAATATTTATTCCGTAAGTCCACATGAAAAGCTCAGTGGTTACATTATCTATGAATATTGAAATAATTCAACCCCAAACTGATATGCTTTGCACCAATATACACGCATTCACACATTAAATTGCCATTATTGATGCATCTGAATTAGTTGTGCAAATTGTATTTGGCAGTATGGTCTGTGAGAAGATGAAAAATGAAGAGTTAAGCATGCAAAAGAAAACCAAAAAATCCTAAAAAGGGTAGAGGAACAAGTTAGGGTGACAACATGTGATTGAGTTTCTTTTCCTTTAATTGCAGTTTCACATTTATTTGCTTGATTTTCTCTATCTGCCCGAGGGAATTTATATCTTAATATTTTGATGAATTGTTGGTACAAATCAATTGCCACTCAGTATGGTACCATTACCTTGGTCAGCTACCAATGCTTAGAACCCAGAATATATGATCCGTGTTAACTGCCCTTTAAGTGGCTTTATCTCAATAACCATGCAATCCATTGGCCTCATTTACAATGTTAATCATTTGGCTTGGGCACTTTTAATGTTCCATTGTTTTATCAACCTGTCCACATTTTCCATTTTAATGCCACTTTAAACTCAATTGGTTTTGGTCTCCCGCGAAGTTCGTTCTTCTCTGTATCAGCTTCTCTTTTCCTTTCTTGAACAATGGCATGGGTTTGGCAGTTGTTATCTTTTCAAGTTGATCTGATGATGTGAAGCCACATGTACTGAAGTTGTGTATGTCTTTTGCTGGTGTGCTAGGCAATTCGAGCTACTGAAACCCAGGTGCTAGTGAGTATAGTGGGGGACGACCTGTCTCAGGCTGCAGAGCTGGTAAAAGATATGTGGAATGCAAAAATCAAAGCAGAATACATGGTCAATAAACGGGTGATGAAGCACATCGATCGCGCCAAAGAGTCCAGGATTCCATGGATGGTGATTGTGGGTGAGAGGGAACTAAATGAAGGGATTGTGAGATTGAAGGACATTGAGGCCAATAAAGAAGAGGTTGTGCCCAGAAATAAAATTGTGGAGCAGCTCCAGAGACGGTTAAACGGTACATCCTCTTGAAAGTATACAACAGCTGCCATCCTTACTTCTCTGAAGGCGGGCTATTTTCTTTTTTTTTTTTTTTTTTTTTCCCCCTCTTTCCCACAAAAAAAAAAAAAAAAAAAAAAAAAAAAAATCTGGTTTATAGGAAATTAAATTGACAATGCAGCAGGCCATTAAAATCTCTAATAGCAAAAGTGAAATTATAGAAATACTCTAGCAGTGATGTATTTCATTGAAAATTCTGATTATCAATCTCTGTTTTGTTAATGCTCGATGGTTTTTGCGCTCTCTCTCTCTCTCTCTCTCTCTCTCTCTCTCAATTCATTCCCTGTGATCAATTCTTGCAAAATGGACAAATCACTAATCGTTTGAGTTAATAATTATATTCTTAGCTTTGAATCAATATTTCTGCTCTACTAAAGGATTTCATTAATGATTTTAATGTCCTAACAATAAGGCTACTGGAATTTGTATAATTATTACATGGTTATGGGTATGAAGTTAAAAAGGAAGTGTAGTTCATATTTGAGTTTCAAAGGGTACAATTGTCTGCTGATTGACAAAACTGAAATTGGATTTAACTTATATTAAGTAAGGTTTTAATAAAAAATTATTGATAAAGATAATTTTATTATATTTTACTGGGAAGTTTGACATAACTTGTAAATTTTTATATTTTTTCCTTTTACTCCTTTTATTAATTGTTTTTAATAAGTCACTAATATCCGGTAATCAATTTGACTAAATTCAGTTTGAATTTTTTAAGCCATTAAGGTGCAAAACTCTCGAAGCACTTGTATTCTCTTTAGAGAAGACCTCGGGACCTTTTTAATGGATGAAGTGTTCCATCACTTATTAACTAAGTGTATGTTATTAAAAATTATTATTGATGGTACATACCTAAATTGTGTGGGACCCAATTCAGTCAGGCTCGCAGATTGCAAACAGACCTCGGCATTTGCCTATCACTCCTCTCTCGATAGTCGATTGCTCGGTTCCCCAATTACCCGACTTTAAAGTTGCTCAATCTATTAGAAAAATATTCACTTTTCTTAAAATGGCAAAGGAAATCTTATTTAAATAGAAAGGATATCTACAATCATAAATGATAAAGGAAAGAATCCTCACGACAATTTGGACATTCTAAACATGTAAGATTTTGCAATCTTTGAGAATCCTTTGACACAATCCCCTAAGATTCGGGACACTCTCATAAGGAAATTAGAGTTTTATTTGCAAGCACTCTGTTTTATCCTTATAAGCAGGAATCCACTGTACAGAAGTTAATGTACTATGTAAGTCGTATATTTCATGAGTCTAAAGTCAACTACTGACTCATTAAGAAAATAGCCTTTACCCTGATCATTACTACTAGACGCCTCCAACCCTACTTCCAAACCTACACCATCGTGGTCTGACCAATCAACCGCTAAGGCAAATATTGCAAAAAAGAGACAGTTCGGGTTGGCTTATCAAATGAAGCATCAAACTAAGCGAGTTTGACATTGAATGCCAACCAAAACCAACTATCAAGGGCCAAGTCCTGGTGGACTTCTTCCTCAAGTGCACATTCCCAATGTCCACTGAAGAGCCACCCATCAATGATCGGGAAAAGCGCATACGGTCCGAATGGACCCTTCACATAGGCGGGTTATCCAATTCTTCGGGAAGCATAGCCGAACTCATCCTAGTAGGGCTAAACAACTTCAAACCTAAATACGCCCTCCATTTCGACTTTCGAGCAACCAATAAACAAGCTGAATACGAAGCCCTTCTGACCAAGTTGTGGATAGTAGCGTTATTAGGGGCTCAAGGAGTATGGATCTTTATTGACAGTCAGCTGGTTGTCAAACAGATCAAGGGGGTCTACGAGACCAAAGAGCCAACGATGGTGTAGTATCTATCCAAGATACGCCAAAAAGTGGACAAATTCGACAAAGTGGACATATAGCAAATCTCTCGGTCCAAGAACACACGAGCTAGCATGCTCTCAAAGTTAGCTAGCTCCGACTCAGTAGCGACCAGCCGCACCGTTTATGTAGAGAGCCTACCATACCCCAACATCAAAGAGTCTGAACAAATCTTGTAAGCAAACAACTCACTAAGTTGGAAAGACCAAATCGAAGCCTAACTGAAGCATGAGCAATTGCCGAGCTCGCTATTGGAAGTTGTCAAATTGAAACGCAAGGTTGCTCATTATGTTGCCATCAATAGCGACCTCTATAGGAAGTCCTACACTTATTCGTATCTGAAATGTCTAATGCCTGAAGAAAGAGACTATGTTCTCAGAGAAATTCATTAGGGGATATACAGTAGCCACTTAGGTACTCAAAATCTGGCGAACAAAACCCTTCAGCAAGGATACTATTGGCTGACCATGAAGACCGATTCTCATGATTATGTCAAAAGATATGACAAATGTTAACACTTTGCGTTAGTACCACGATTGCTCTCTGCCAAGCTCTGCCCAATAGGCAGTCTGTGGCTGTTCGCTCAGTGGAAAATAGACATTCTAGGACCATTCTCACCAGCAACAGGACAGTGCAAGTTCTTAGTTGTGGCCATCGATTACTTCACCAAGTGCGTAGAAGACGAGCCACTAGCCCAGATCACCACCAAAAAGATGCAGTACTTTATGTGTGAACATCTATTGTCACTAGATTCGACATACCACACGTATTGATCATGGACAACAGCAAGCACTTCGACAATAGAAGCTTCTGAGACTTCTACGACAGGTTGGAG
The DNA here is from genome assembly GCA_037126225.1 of Dillenia turbinata. NCBI lineage: Eukaryota > Viridiplantae > Streptophyta > Magnoliopsida > Dilleniales > Dilleniaceae > Dillenia > Dillenia turbinata. Next base: position 10,896,094 of record JBAMMX010000006.1, read on the forward strand.
ATTCAACACCACATTACTTCCATTGGCTACCCATAAACCAATGGTCTCGCCGAGGTAACCAATCGAACGATCCTACAAGGGTTGAATGCCACACTAGATGAAGTCAAAAGTCATTGGATCAACAAGCTCTATAGCATTCTATAGGCCTACTGAACAACGCCCCAAAGGGCAATAGGGGAGACACCGTTCAACCTCACATACGGATGCAAAGTAGTCATACCAATTGAAATTGGGATCCATTCACTAAGGGTAGATTAATACGAAGAGGGACGGTATGAATCTACACTACGCAAATGCCTAGACTTACTTCTCGAGCTGAGGGAAACTGCATCCATCCGAATAACTGCTTATCAGCAACAGACAGCAAGGTACTACAACAAACGAGTCAGAACTAGGACATTCAAACCAAGCAATTTCGTACTCAGGAAGGTGAAGGTCACCGGTCAACCTCAACAAATGGGCAAACTAGCACCCAATTGGGAAAGCTCCTATAGGATACGCTCAGAAGTTCGTCTAAACACTTATCGCCTCAACCACCTAGACAACTCGACCGTACCCAGAACGTGGAACTCTGAGAATCTGCATATCTATTATCAATAAGGGCCAATACCCTATCGAACTAGGACATCCCGTTCCACGTCAAATCTGATGGTCAGGTAAAACCCCTACGATCCTCTATCTTGCTATGCTAGCCTATCGACCTGCTCTTGTGCCTCCCAGGACGTGCCATCATTAGGGATTTATCTCCCTAAATGAACCAGCATCATCCAGTCCTCCCAAATGAAGTTCATCGCTAGGGATTTATCTCCCAAAATGGGCCAATGTCATTAAATTATCCCGGATGGATTTATTATTAGGGATTTATTTCTCCGAATAAGCTAGCATCGCTTAGTCCTCCCGAATAAAGTTCATCGTTAGGAATCTATCTCTCCAAGCGAGCCAGCATCGCCCCGTCCTCCTGAGCGAAGTCCATCGTTAGGGATCTATCTCCCCAAATGGGCCAGCATCGTCCAATCCTCCCGAATGGAGTCAATCATTAGGGATCTATATCCTTGAACGAACAAATATCGTCCCGACTCATTAAACGAAAGTGCTCCCAGACATACGTACAAGGCCCTCTCACTCAGTTAGACCCTCAAATGAACGCGTGCACTCAGAGAAGAACCCCCCTTGTTCGAGCATGCGTGAGAACTTAAAGGACAATTCCATCACGTGTCTAGCAGTAAGAAAGCCAACCTATCATGAAGTTTTTTATCAGCCAGATCCTATCAGTTAAGTTATTCACTCGACCATTCGACGCACGTCACACGTGTCGACAGGTTGCTTACAATCAAAGCAATCGACTAGTAAGTAGTGAAAACTCCTCTTTTATTTCAATATAACAAATACACATTAAGAGTACATAGATGGATACAAGGACAAAAGAAAGTTTACAAGTCCCGAAGTCAGACTGAACTACATCAAAAAAACACATGAGGAATCTACAGCATAATTTTAACCGAGAACTAGAAGAAACTCCATGACCCATCAGCATTACACCATCATGACAAGAAGATCGCAGAAGCCTCCTCGATCTGTTAAACCTCCCCAGAGCAACGGAGTTAGGAGGGTAAAAACTACAAACTCTTCCCAGCAGAAGTTGGAAAGGAATTTGAGAAAGAGCTGAGAAGCGTATGAGAGAGACTATGATGATGCATTAAATCTTTGATCGTGTCCCGACTCCTGTTAACGCCTAACCCAACGAAATGCCAAGAAGTATCACAGACAACCTCTACTACACAGATCGGTCGGATGATGAATTCAATCTTGAGAAGAGAGCTTCTCCTGACAAATCTCTCTCCCTTCACAGGTCAAAAACCCTTATGAGAGCCCTGACAGATCCCATCACGACATCCAGATTGCAGACGACATGACGGAATCTCATGTCAGCAACCCCATCCATGATAGAACCTCGTATCAAAAGGAGTATCCTAAACTACAAGGCTTTGTGGCTCAAAGCCCTCATCGAAAAATCTCCTAGAAGAACAAGTTCTCAGTAGTGGCAACTCACGGAATCTCTCGTAAAAGCACGCAAACCTCTCTAGGACAATGTTGGGTCATATGCCCCTATTTATAGCCATGAAGACATGATCCTCCCGATCTTGAGCAGATGAAACAATCCTATAAGAAACATGCACAATGAATGGGGAGTTTCAATTTCTTCAACTTCTCACGAAGCATTTATTCCGAAATCATTTACTCAAGGGTTAAAAACGCATTTACACTCTCACGACTTCTTAAGTAACTACCCATGGCTTCCTTCTTACACCTCTACTACGAAGCGACATAAGGAGTAGGGGGCAATCGATGGTACATGGCCCAAATCGTGTGGGGTTCAGATCTGCCAGGCCCGTAGATTGCAAACAGACTTCGTCAGCATTTGTCGATCACTCCTCTCTCGACAGTTGATTGCTTGGTACCCTGATTGCCCAGCTCCAACATTGCTCAATCTACCAGAGAAATGTTTACTTTTCTTAAAATGTCAAAAGGGATCTTACGTAAATAGAAATGAGATTTATAATCATAGTCGATAAGGAAAAAAATTCCCATGACGATCTGGACTTTCCAAGCAGGTAAGATTTTACAATCTTTGATAATCCAACGACATGATCCCTCAATATCTCAGGATACCATCATAAGAAAACTAGAGTTCTATCATCCCGTATGCCCATGACTTTCACAGGAGATAGCTATATAAACTCCAATGCGCCTATCATGCAGATAAGTTCTCTTGACTTACACAAAACACCCAACAATACACGGAGCTCTCTCTCTCTCAGTCTGTTTCCTTCATTTCGAAAACTGCTCTCTAACTTGAATGTCGAAACCTCTCCTACCGGAGCACCATCCGACAATCTTTTACAGGTATCATCGATCAAGATTAACTGACGACCAAATCATCCCATTTGATTTAGCAGAGCCATTATTTGTGGAGTCAAATCCATATCCAATAAATTATAAATAAAATAAAATGAAGAAATTTAAATTGATATTTTTTTATTAATAAACAAATATATTAGAATATATATATATATATTTTGTGTCTGCGTGTGAGAGATACATTATATTGATATAATTTCCTTGTTTTGAAAATATATTTTTTTAAATTTTATTATCCTAAAATAAACCAAAAAAAAGGAAAGAACGATAAACGACGTGGGATGAGAGAGGGTGAGGGTGAGACACCAGAGAGAAGTAGAGGAGTTATCTTGGAATGGAAGTGTTTGGCTAAAGAAACAAGAACACAGCATCCCAAATATTTAGGTATAGAAGGCTAGTTCAAGTGGAGAAATTGGAAATTAGGAATGGGCTCAATCTCAATCTCAATATCTGTAGTATGTGCTTCATCTAAATCTTATCTTTTGTCAACACCAACATCATCATTCTCCTCGCTTGCTTGTCTTCAATCCCGAAATCTGCCTCAGCCCGTCCTTAAAAAGTCACTCTCTATAACTGCATCAATGGTGTCGACTTCTTTGGGGGAATTGGAGAGCAATTGGAATTGGAATGAAGAAGGGGTGTTAGGAGTGAGAGAGATAAGAGAGAGTTGCAGAAAATGGGAATGGAAGGGCAAGGGGCATTCCATCAATTACTTTATTTCTACTAATGAAAATGAAAAGCCTCCTCTGCTTCTCGTTCATGGCTTCGGTGCCTCCATTCCTCATTGGCGTAGGTTGGTTTTTCTTGTTTCTTCTCTTCTATTCAATTTACTTTTTCTTTTTATTTTTTAGTTTAATCATGCACCTCTCTCTCTCTCTCTCTCTCTCTCTCTCAAATGGAATTTCGGAAGATCAAAACATCCGGTTGTTGAGCCATAACATATTTGAAAAGGAAACAAAGTTACTTCTCTACTTATCTCAGTCTTCTTGTGATGCATTTCTGAATTATTCTTAAATTGTTTTAAGATATGTTAACTTCTTCCTTGTGATTCCTAAACTTTTCCACAATTGTGATTTGGCATTTTTAATTTTGGTAGTAATATGTCGTAAGTTTTATATGCGTATTTCAGGAACATCAAGACACTGTCCCAAAGTTTTACTGTTTATGCTATAGACCTTCTTGGTTTTGGTGCATCTGATAAGCCTGCAGGTTTTGCGTATTCTATGGAAGTATGGGCTGAGGTATGTCTTTGGCTGAGCTTGAAGTTTGATAATCAGATATGTGCAATCAATTCTAACATTGCAGATGTGTCACCTGCCTCCTCCATTCACTTCGGCAGCTGATATTGGATTTCATCAATGAAGTAGTTAAGAAACCAACGGTCTTAATTGGAAACTCCGTTGGGAGTCTTGCTTGTGTAATTGCTGCCTCAGGTGAGACTTAAACGTGTTTTCTTCGGTATCATCTTATTCTCTTGATGTCTGCTGATTTTTTTGGTTGGTTTGCCTCAATCAGAGTCAAGCCCCGAGGTAGTTCGAGCACTCGTTCTACTGAATTGTGCGGGCGGCATGAACAATAAGGCCATTGTGGATGATTGGAGGATAAAATTGTTGTTGCCTTTGCTGTGGTTCTTTGATTTCTTATTAAAGCAAAAATCTATTGCCTCAGCAATCTTTGAGCGGGTGAAGCAGAGGTAACACTATTGGCTTCAGTTGTAGCATTTTCTTGCAAATGAACTTGAATAAAACATGTTCTGTCTGGCTGCTGTAGAGAAAGGCTGAAGAATGTATTATTGTCGGTTTATGCAAATAAAGAATTTGTGGATGACGATCTAGTAGAGGTATGATATAACTGTTTCCACAGTTTCTTTCCCTCTGCTTACCAAACATAATCTCACAGGGCAATTTTTTTTCCTGGCAGATAATCAGGGCACCAGCATTTGATGAGGGGGCCCTCGATGCTTTTGTATCCATTGTGACAGGCCCACCCGGTCCAAATCCAGTGAAGCTAATGCCTGGAATCTCCTTGCCTGTTTTGGTGTTATGGGGTGATCAAGACCCATTTACCCCTATTGATGGTCCTGTAGGTAAATATTTTTTGTCATTACCTTCCAAGATGCCAAATATATGCCTATTTGTGTTGGAAGGGGTAGGACATTGCCCTCATGATGACAGACCAGACTTGGTCCATGAAAAGCTACTACCTTGGCTGGCCTCTCTTCCTGCTTCATGAATAACATTGATTTCAATTATAAATGAAGTTATTCATTCAGATTCTTGGGTTATCAACTGACTTACATATTGTATTCTAGTAACATTCTTGTACATGCCCGCTGCACTCCCCGCTTGCTTCATTTTTCTCAAAGGAAAAAGAATGTATTAGCAGTTCCTCAATAAATTGGCAGCAGAGTTTGGAGTATTTTGTATGTGCCCTGCTTTATAGCCCCTTTTCTTATAACTGAGTGCTAGATAGAGAATTTAGCGGTTCCACCTATGTCTACACATTTCATGGTAACAATTTGTATCTGGTGCCTCTTTGATTGCAAAGATCTTCACGAGTTGGTTTATTTATTTATTTATTTTTCTTCTAGGGATCAGTTCTTACAGGCATTTTACTTCTCTTTCGCATGCAATGTTTAGCCGTTTCCGGTAATTCTCTACATCAGCTTGGTCTCTGTATTTTACATACGGATGTTATGTTTGGCCATCTTTTCATGATTCAGTCCTGTCTTCCTGTTCTCATTCCATCTGCTGGTTAAAGAACTATGACTGCAGTAAATATATGTTGAAATTTAAAGAAGACAACCTGCAAAGTACAAGACCTGTCGAAACAAGGGAATTGCATTGACATTAATTTCTTTGCCATATCTGCAATGTTTAGCATCCCCCCCCTTTTTTCTTTTTCTGTTCAGATTTTTCTACAGATCTAAAATAGAGCACCAAAAAGCTTTACTAGTTCAGGAACCAAATGTAACTCCAAAGAATCTTTCTGACTACATGTCCGACCCACTAGATATAAATCTTTGTGCTTCCATGCAAAGCTTCTAATTGCTCTTTGTGAATCCATCGAAACATAGAATACATCGTGAATCCGTGCTAACTCAAGAGGTAGATCCAATCTGTATGCCACTTTCTCATTCCTCTCAAGGACTCGGAAAAGTCCAATATATCTGGGGTTAAACTTTCCCCGCTGTCTAAATCGGATCATCCCCTCCAAGGGGATACCCTCAGAAACACCATGTCTCCCTCCCCAAACTCCAAAGGTCGCCGTCGTCTATTTGCATAGCTTTTCTGCCTATCTTGGGCTACTTTTATATGAACACGGATGACCTTTACTTTCTCCTGGGTCTCCTCAATCAAATCTATACAACTGAGCTGTCTCTTCCCGACCTCATCCCAATACAAAGGTATCCGACACTTTCTTCCGTATAAAGCTTCATATGGTGGTATCCCAATACTAGCTTGGTAGTTATTGTTGTAGGTGAACTCGATCAACGGGAGGTGCTGGTCCCAACTTCCCTTAAAGTCCATGGCACATGAACTCAACATATCCTCTAGTATTTGAATGGTCCTCTCAGACTAACCATCCATTTGAGGGTGAAATGCAGTACTGAACTTTAGTCGGGTACCCATGGCCTCTTCCAACTTCGGCCAAAATCGGGAAGTAAAACGTAGGTCTCTATCCGATACAATAGACACTGGAACTCTATGCAGTCGAACTATCTCACTGATGTACAGGCGAGCCAAACTCTCTAATAGATAGCTACTACTAATGGGAAGGAAATACGCGGATTTGGTAAATCTATCTACGATCACCCAGATCGTATCATGTCATGCCGAAGTCCATAGATGACCCATTACAAAATCCATTGTGATATATTCCCACTTTCATTCAGAAATGGGAAAATGTTGTAGTGTGCCGGCGGGTCGCTGATGCTTAGCCTTCACCTGCTGGCATACCAAGCACCGAGTAACAAAACTGGCTATCTCACGCTTCACGCCCGCCCACCGGTAACTTTCTCGAATCGTCCGGTACATCTTTGTGCTACCAGGATGAATAGCATAGGTTAAAGAGTGAGCTTCCTCCAATATAACACGTCTAAGGTCATCATCATTTGGAATACAGATACGTCTCCCAAAAACTATTAGGCCATCATCCCTGACTCTGAAGTCTCCGCCTTCCCCTTTGTTGATCCTCTCAACAATCCCTTGAAACTCCTCATTAGTAGACTAAAATTTCCAAATGTGGTCAAATAGAGCAGGTCTCACCTCAAATCTGGCCAAAAGTACTCCAAAATCATGGCCAAAAGTACTCCAAAATCATTTGTGGTCAGTCTAACTCCTAGTGAGCAAAGTCCAATAAGACATGAGGGATAAGAACTCTCAGTGGGTGCTAACGATGATGACTTGCGGTTCAGTGCATCCGTAACGACATTTGCTTTTCCTGGGTGGTAGTCAATAATCAAATCATAGTATTTGAGAAGCTCCAACCATCTCCTTTGCCTGAGATTAAGCTCCCTCTGAGTGAGTAAGTACTTTAAATTTTTGTGATCTATATACACCCGGCAAGTAACCCCGTATAAATAGTGTCGCTAAATCTTCAAAACGAACACAATAGCAACAAGCTCTAAGTTATTGGTAGGATAATTCAATTCATGCCTCTTTAACTGACGGGATGCATAAGCGATGACTCGACCCTTTTGCATCAGGAAACAACCTAATCCCTGTAGGCTGGCATTGCAGTATACCTCGTAGTCACAATCGATAGTATAGAGAGAGAGGATAGGTGCTGACATTAGTCGCTGTTTGATATCCTGAAAGCTCGCCTCACAGCGGTCATCCCAAACAAACTTGATTTCTTTCCGCGTCAAGTTAGAGAGTGCAGCGACAATCTTAGAAAATCCCTCTACAAACCTCCGATAATATCCTGCCAATTCAAGGAAACTCCGTACCTCCGTAATGCTCCGTGGTTGTTCCCATTTCAGAATAGTCTCAACTTTTTTTGGGTCTACAAAGATTCCATCAGCCAAAACGATATGACATAGAAAGTCAATCTCTCTCAACTAAAACTCGTACTTGGAGTATTCGGCATATAACTCCTTCTCAAGAAGTGTCTGCAATACAACCCGTAGGTGCTGGGAATACTCCTCATCACTCTTTGAATACACAAGAATATCATCGATGAAGACGATGACAAATCTATCCAAGAAGGAGTGGAATACCTGGTTCATCAGATCCATAAAAGCTGTTGGGGCATTAGTCAGCCCAAATGGCATCACCAAGAACTCAAAGTGACTGTACTGGGTCCTAAAGGCTATCTTAGGAATATCATATTCCCTGATCCGTAACTGATGATATCCAGATCTCAGGTCGATCTTAGAGAAAACCTGGGCCCCTTGCAACTGATCGAACATATCATCAATCCGAGGTAACGGGTATCGATTTTTTATGGTCACCCGATTCAACTGTCGGTAATCGATGCATAGTCTGAGAGTGCCATCTTTCTTTCGAACAAATAATATTGGAGCTCTCCAAGGTAAAGTGCTCGGTCTGATGAAGCCCTTATCCAACAATTCTTGCAACTGGACCTTAGCTCTTTTAGCTCTGCTGGGGCCATCCTATATGGTCGAATAGAGATAGGCGAAATACCTGGTGCCAAGTCAATGGTGAAATCGAACTCTCGGACTGGAGATAATCTGAGTAGCTTCTCAGAACACACATCAGGAAATTCCTGCACCACTAGGACATCATTTATTCTTAGTCCCTCCACTGTGGTGTCCACAACATGCGCCAGATACGCTGTACAGCCCTTACTCATCAATTTACGGGCCTCCAAAGCTGATATCACACAATTCAGGAGAAATCGTCTGATTTTATAGAAGACCAATACTGGACACCCTGGTCTCTGAAATTTTACTGTCTTAGCAAAACAGTCCATTGAAACTCTGTGCCGGTGTAGCCAATCCATACCCAGGATGGCGTCGAAATCCCGTATGTCTAGTGGAATCAGATCTGCTTTTAACACTATACTCTCCACTCAACTCCACAATCTCGGTACACCTTTCCTAACAATCTGCTGCCCTAAGGGAGTAATGACTAACAGCGTTTTATCCAGTGGTACTAGAACCTTGTCAGTGTAGTGAGCGAAGTCCGTGCTCACAAAAGAACTATTCGCCCCAGTGTCAACCAACACATAGGCGTCTCTTCCGAAGATAATTATGGTGCCTATCACCCAAATTTATAAAATTCATTAGCCCAATATCATTGAAATAATTGAAAATTACTTAAGAATAAAACCTCAAAATGGATATATATATCATCTTTCAAAATTCACCAAAATACATCATAGTCTAAAGTTCTTGTACATCATCAGGATGAGGAGTGGGGGTAGCACCTGTTACTATGTCTGGACTAGCCTGTGCCTTCTCGTAGGTCATAGCATATACTCTAGCCCGCTTCCTGGGCTGCTGACGAGGAGGTGGAGCAGGCATGTTACTCCCAATGAAAGACTTCCCTGCGGTACTATGAGGAGGTGCCGTAGAAGGTGCTGACCTGCCCCTGGGGCCATAAGGAAAGCTCTGATCTGGGACATGACTATACCCCTCAGCTCACAGATTGGGACAGCGGTCCTTAAAGTGTCCATCCTTTCTACATTGATAACATCTGCCAGAGAATCGACATGGGTCTGGGTGTGCCTTTTTACAAATCAGGCAGGACTTTCTCTGTGCTCCTCCAGACCATGGCGCAGTGCCCAAACCACCTCTCGGTGTACTCATCGGGGCTGATGACTGCCCATATTATCCATAAGGTGTGGTTCCGGGCCCCTGTCTAAGGTCGTCACTATATGAATCTCAGCCTCTGCTCCTCTTGGAGCTCTGTCCCTACCCAAATCTAGGCCACTTCCTTTGGTCTTGCTGGCCACGGAGTCTGTTCCGTTCTTTGATGTTCCAATCTGCTCTCAGTGCCCATTGCAGAAATCTAGCATATGTATCTTCCTCGGAGACTGTCATCCGGTCTCTGATGGCGAGATTAAGTTCATATTCAAACTTGAATCTCCTGGTCTCCTCAGTAGCCACCAACTCTGGGAAAAATGCCCCTAGTCTGTGAAACTCAGTCTTGTATTCCGACACAGATTTCTGCCCTTGCTTCAACTCCATGAACTCTTGCCATTTCATGTCACGGTCGAACATCGTGTAATACTGGGAATCAAATTCCCTCTGAAAGTTATCCCAAGTCAACGGCTCATTTGCTCTATCCTTGACGCCGTTCCACCAGTCACGAGTGTCATCCTCTAGCAGTCTGATTGCTATCACCAGCTTGAGTCTATCCTCAACTCCCATGTCCTCCACAGTCTCTTTGATCCGTTTGAGTCATTTCCTAGCCACAATGGGGTTGTGGGTCCCATAGAAGGACTCATACCCTAGACTCATAGTCTCTCTCAGCAAGGTGGAGATCTCTGTCATCTGTCGTGTAGTCGGCGTAGTCATCAGTGTATGAGAGGGCGCTGGTACCGGTGGGGGTACAGGCGGAGTCTCAACCGTCGGTACAGGTGGTGCTCTCATCTGGTTTTGGTGGGCCGTCCACCACCCCATCATCTCCCTGAGTATGGAGTGCGGTGAGGGTAAGTTTCCAATATGAGTGGCCTAAGGTGCTTGAGACAATGATACGACCTCAAGCGGGACCTCAATGGTACGCCTCGGTTGTTCTTGGGGGCGCATATATCTACATAAAGGATTTTGCTTAGTACTTAAGAGTGGGAAAGCAATGGGTTAGGTGCCAACCTAACCCCCTAATAAGGATTAACGTTATATGACCATAGGAAACAAATTATAAACTCTTTGAAAAATATTTTATAACTTCTAGAAGTGAAATAGAGTAGATACAGAATCTAGTGCTCTGATATCACCGAAATCTGTCACGCCCCGACTCGCAGTTCGAACACGTGAACAAACCGCTGCGACTCCTCGAGGCACGGGTATGCCCTACTCGCACATCAAGATGATGCAAGACTAATATTATGACCTTACTCGATATCATTAAGTCAAAATCATATAGCGAAAGATTTAAATAAGATAGTTTCAATAAAATTTTTCTTTAAAAACATTTGCCTCCAATTTACATATAATATTTATATGTATGGTCCAATCTAAACAATGATGGATATGATCACATACCCGGTAGAGTCTCTCAGTAAGGCTCATGGAACATAACCTCAGGATAAATCAAGTATAGTATAAACTGAAAATGTAAATATAAGGGGTGAGTATAATCCACAAATCTCAGACCTTCGTTTTCAAATTTATATTTCATTTATTTACAAATATATTGTGTAATTCAAAATAATAGACATCCTTATCATCAATCATGCATCAATGGGGTGTTAAAAACGCATTCTACCCATAGTTTGGCCTAAGTAGGGTAAAATCCACCAAGGAGCCACCAAAATATCATAAAAATAAAACAGATATATTTTCTTCCATTCCCTTGGCGTTGACATGGTTCTCACGTGGCGCTCGTCTATTGGATCTGTTGGATAGAGACAGTGGACTCAAAGCCCTGCTCCCATGTTACCCCACCACGTCACCTCGTCGGGTAAACGCTCAGTACCGTGGTAGGGAGTGCGCTATAGCCACTATACACCATCTCATAATCATATACATGTGTCATTCATCATTATTTATAAATATTTACTCATAAAACATGACATTATCAGGTCATCATAATATCAGGATGCATTTATCACAAATATTATTTCAGACATGCCACAAATACTAAAACATTTCTAAATTATATTTTAAAATTTATTTATAAAAGTCATGATTAAAAATATTTTTCATCCAAAGTCAGAAATAGTCTCTCACTCACATCGACTGGGGTGGGTACGCACTTCCCCTAACTATCCTCGTTTCTCGAACGATTCACACCTCGAACCCTAAGGCTAAGTTAAAAAATATGCATCATTTATCAATTCGATATTATATCGTCGGATTACAATATGCATATAGAAATATTCTCATTCATAAGGTTAAATCTTAAATTTTATACTTAGAGAAAAATTTCTACAAAACCTATAAGTTCCTAAAAATTTATCACTTTTTCAGTGTAAATTCCTAAAACCAATTCTGCACAATTTTGGGAGAATTTCCATATCTTGCTATGTACTTCTCCAATTTAAGTGATTCTTATCTCAAATTAAAGATAAGACATAGATCTAAAACTTTCTAGTTTAGACCTTTCTCAGATTTTAAACATATAATTTTATAAAATTTCATTTTCATTTCAGTTTTGGTTTTAAAACTACTTCTGTGCAGATTTAGTAAAAACATCATAACTTTCTACACATAACTCTGATTCAAATGATCTTTATCTCAAATTAAAGATAAGATAGAGACCTAAAATTTATGTTTAAAGTTTCTCCAAATTCTATACATAAGATATGTTAAAAAGTTACAAAATTTACTGATCGTACACAGAATATGAAACAAAGTTGGTGAAACATGCGAAATTTCTAAAAATCATCAAAAATCAATTTTTTTATGAAATGCTTCACATGATATACCATTTTAAAGTTTAGGAAGTCTAGTTTATAGAGAAATAAAGTTCTTAGATTTTTGATTTCTATAAAATGAGATATCATAAAAATACTATATAAGACTAAATCTAGAAATCAATATCTAGCATGCTAGTATAGATACCAAAGCAACTACTCATCAAGAAATCAAATCTTAGTACAAGTTTAGACATGTTACCTCCTTTATAAGATCTCTTGTTAATAATAAATACCAGCACTCCCTTTGAATTCTTGAATTTTTATCACCTTAGAAAAATCAAATCACAATGAATATAAATTCCTATACAATACCTCTATACTTCCAATTGAAAATCAAGAATTTTCAAAAATGTTCTTACCTCTTTGGCTCCATTGTTGAACTCAAAATGGGTATGGGGTCTAAAAAATTTCGTCCAAGGGGGGTTGGAATGAAGAAAATGGGACAAACTTTTCTTAAACAAGTTCTTTTATAAATCTAGCAAAATATCTTTGACCATTGGATCATTCCATACATCATCTCAACCTTCAACTTGTCCTAGTTCTTAAACCATATAATTGTTGATTCAAACAACCTCCATACACTCTATTAGGTGTCTTGTGGACGTCCATGTCAAGGGAAAATGTGTCACAAACTAAAACAAGCTATTCTAATTAGATTTCATGCAAAAATTTTCATCCAATTAGTTTTCATACATAAATTTCTATCCAATGAGTTTTCTTAAATGTGAAAAAATCATATGTGACTACTAACCAACCTTTCTTCCCTCTTGACCAATCATTTGGTTCCAATTGTCCATCCTTGAGTGGTTTGCAACTCCCTCAATTTTTGTTAATTGCATTTAGACCCCTAACTTTTAACAATTTGTATTTTTTGTCTCTATAAAATTTTGTTCGAAATTTCTTAAATATGTGAAATTTCATTTAAATATCTCTATTTAATTGTGTAGGCCTTCTCTTTGCCATTTTTTGCCTTCTTTAGGTCTTGTCGACGCTTGTCAAGAAAATTTTCGGTTTACCGATAAAATTTTCGGTTTAGTGAACCTCAAAATAAATAAATAGATAAATAAATTTTCATTTTATATGTCTCAAAAGGATGCTTATATATATAAAATCATGAAAAGTGATACATGATACACAGTTATCGAAAATCGGTGTTATACATGATGATGTCTACTACAATCATACCTAGCATGGTACCGACCAAGAGAAGAAGGCCAATCATCGACTTTGATAACGACGATTTGATAGGGTAGACCCCCGCCGTGACAACCCCATAGTCGTAACCCTGAAGATAGAATCTCATACTGTGAAGAGGGTTCTGGTCGATCAAGGGGCTGACTATAATCTCCTCACCTAGGACGCCTTCTACAGAATGGGCCTGACTCGTCTCGACTCTTGCCGCCTATCGGGTCCCTAAGAGGACTTTTGGATGAGCCTACTTACCGAAGGCAACATCTACCTTCCCGTGACCCTCGGAAAGCCCCCTAATCATGCGACCGCCCAACATTTGTTCCATGTGGTGAAACTCTATTGTCCTTCCAACGCCATTCTCGGAAGGCCTAGTTTAGATGAACTAGAAGCATTACCAAGCACAAGGCACATGAAGGTGAAGTTCAGAACGTTGTAGGGGGTCGTCGCCATATGAAGTGGTCCTGATCCCTATATCCTCTTTGCAGCTCAAGGCGCACAAGAGACTTTTCCGATCGATGCTTTAGAGCCTAGAGAAGGCACTGGGCCAAAAGTGAAGCTCGAACTAGGCGAAGACACAATCGAAGTCCCTTTAACAGGCAACCCCAATCAAACCGTCCAGATAGGGGTCAATCTATTACCTTCCTTGCGAGAGGCCTTAGTCACCTGTCTACAAAGACACTCAAAAGTCTTCGCCTGGGCTCCGGAAGACATGCCAGGCATAGATCCATCAGTCATAGCCCATAGGCTGACGGTCAATTCCGATTTCAAACTAGTAAGGCAAAAGAAGAGGATATTTGCCCTCGAACGACAACGCGCCATTCAGGAGGAAGTACAGAAACTATTAACGATTGGGTTCATCCGGGAAGTAAGTATCCCGAGTGGTTGGCTAACGTGGTCTTGGTGAAAAAGGCCAATTGCAAGTGGAGGATATGTATGGATTTCATTGATCTCAATAAAGTATGCCGAAAGGATAGTTATCCGCTTTTTAATATCGATAAACCCGTATATAACTCCTCGGGACACCAGCTCTTGAGTTTCATATACGCCTATTCTGACTACAATCAGATCAAAATGGCACCTGAGAATGAAGAAAAGACCAGTTTCATCACTGAGTTCGGTAAGTACTACTACCAGGTCATGTCTTTTGGCCTAAAAAATGCTGGAGTAACTTTCCAACGGTTTGTCAATACAGTCTTCAAAGATTAACTAGGTAGAAATGTCGAAACATGTGGATGACATGCTCATCAAGAGCGTTACCGCGGAAGCTCATGTCGCGGACCTCGATGAAACCTTCCAGACCTTGGAACGATATAATATGCGGCTGAACCTGGAGAAGTGTACTTTTGGGATTGCCTTCGAAAAATTCCTGGGCTTCATGATTACTAATCGAGGGATAGAGGCCAATCCCGAAAAGATACAGACGATATTGGACATGACACCTCCCCAGACACTAAAGGAAGTGAAACGCTTGATCGATCGGATAGGAGCTCTAATCCGATTCATTTCTAGGGTCGACGAGAAATACAAGCCCATATTCGACGCACTAAAGAGATCTCGATGGTTTCGAATGGACACCTGAATGCCAAATAGCATTCGAACGACTGAAAGAATATTTGACACAGCCACCACTACTTTCGCGGCCCGTCCTTGGGGAAGAGCTTTACCTATATCTGGCTGTCTCCAAGCGAGCACTTTGCTCTGTGATGGTAAGACAGGAAGTCACGGCTCAAAAGCCAGTTTACTATATTAGTAGGATACTGAAAGAATCCGAGATTAACTACCAACCGATCAAAAAGATAGCCTACGCTTTAGTCATTTCAGCAAGGCGCCTTCGACCATATTTCTAGGCCCATACCATTGTGGTGCTCACAGACCAACCGCTAAAGCAAATCCTTCAAAAGAGAGATACCTCCGGTCAGTTTATCAAGTGGAGTGTAGAATTCAGAGAATTCGACATCCAGTATCGACCGCAACCAGCGATTAAGGGCCAAGCACTAGCCAATTTCATCCTCAAATGTACTCTCCCAACAACACCCGAAGGACAGCCTTTCAACCATAAAGAAGAATAGTTGATTCCGGAGTGGACTATCCATGTCGATGGATCATCAAATTCCTCCAGAAGCGGTGCCAGACTTATACTAGTGGGACCAAACAATTTTAAGGTGAAATACGCCCTTTGTTTTGATTTCCAAACCACCAACAACCAAGCAGAGTACAAGGCCTTACTAACGGGACTCAGAATCACCATTAACATGGGAGCACGGAATGTTAGGGTATTCATGGATAGCTAGTTGGTCGTGAAACAAATTGAAAGGGTTTACGAAACCAAAGACCCAGTTATGGCTAAATACTTGAACAAATTGCGTGAGACGATAGAATAATTGGGTAAGGTTGACATCTAGCAAATCCCTCGATCGGAGAATGCACTCTATCGAAATTGGCTAGTTCTGATTCGGTTGCTTGTCGCCGAACGATATACATTGAGAGCCTGTCATATCCTAGTATCGACGAACCCAAGGAGGCCCTCTCTGTCGATCAGTCACCTAGTTGGAAGGACCCCCCATAGAAGAATACTTGAGGCATGACCATCTATCAGAATCCTCGAAGGAAGCGGTGAAACTAAAACGAAAGGCAGCACACTACGCCATAATCGATGGGATCCTCTACCTCAAATCATTCACTCACCTGTATCTGCGGTGCTTAACTCTCGAAGAGGGGGATTATGTCCTCTTAGAGATTCATGAAAGAATCTGTGGTAATCACCTAGACACTCAAAATCTGGTCTATAAAGCCCTTCGTCAAAGGTATTACTGGCCAACCATGAAAGACAATTCCGACAACTACGTTAAGTGGTGTGACAAGTGCCAGCGTTTTTCCTCGATGCCGCAGTTGCCCTCCACCGAGCTCAACCCTATATCCAGCCCTTGGCCCTTTGCTCAATAGGGGATGGATATCCTTGGACCATTTCCTCCAGCCACAGGACACCGAAAGTTCTTGATAGTAGCGATCAACTACTTCATCAAGTGGGTGGAAGCCGAGCTTTTAGCTCAGATCACGACGGCCAAAGTCCAGTCTTTCGTGTGGACCCATATTGTCACCCGGTTTGATATACAGCGCATCCTTATCATGGACAACGGGAAGCATTTTGACAACCAGTGCTTTCGAGAGTTCTACGAGAAGCTCGAGATTCAACATCGATTTTCATCGGTCTCTCACCCACAAACCAATGGGCTCGCTGAAATAACCAACCGAACTATCCTACAAGGGCTAAAGACGACACTGAATGATGCCAAGGGATAGTGGGTGAAGATCTTTACGGTATTCTCTAGTCATATCGCACTACCCCCCGAAGAGCAACGAGAGAAACACCTTTCAGTCTAATTTATAGAAGTGAAGCAGTCATACCAGTGGAGATAGGTATTCACTCACTGCAAGTGACTCAATATGATGCCGGGCAAAATGAATGCAACCTGAGAGAAAGATTGGACTTATTCCCAAAGTTGCGAAAATCCATATCAACACAAATAGTGGCCTATCAGCAACAGATGATACGATATCACAATCACAGGTTCTGAAACCGAACGTTCAGACCCGGAGAATTAGTGTTAAGGAAGATGGAAGTAACCGGTCAGCCCCAACCCAGGGGCAAGCTCGCTCCTAATTGGAAAGGCCCGTATCGAGTGCGTTCTATGGTTCGTCCGACCAAGAACTTATCACATCGACAATCTAGATAGATCAGCAGTACCTAGGACCTGGAAGTCAAAAAACCTATGCATATACTACCAATGAGCTTCATCGCCATCAAACAATCGAAAGATTTAGCCCAGAGAAGAATCTGGAGATTTTTTATCATTCAGAGGGTCTCAGCCGCCCAGTCTCTATCTTTCGTACACGTCGTCAATAGGAGATGTAACTCCCCGGATAGGTGGATGCGGGCCACAACTTAAAAATTTTCTATCATTCGGAGGGTCTCAACCGCCCAACCTCTATCGTTCGTATGCATTGTCAATAGGGAATGTTCGGCCCACTACTTAAAAATTTCCTATCATTCGGAGGGTCTCAGCGGCCCAGCCTCTATCGTTCGTATGCGTCGTCAATAGGGGATATAACTCCCCGGACGGATGGATGCGACCCACTACTTGCAAATTTCCTATCATTCGGAGGGTCTCAGTCGCCCAACCACTATCGTTCGTACGCATTGTCAATAGGGAATGTAACTCCCCGGACAGGTGGACGCGACCCACTACTTAAAAATTTTCTATCATTCGGAAGGCCTCAACTGCCTAGACTCTATCGTTCGTACGCGTCGTTAATAGGGAATGTAACTCCCCGGACGAGTGGACGCAACCCACTACTTAAAAATTTCCTATCGTTCGGAGGGTCTCAGCCGCCCAACCTCTATCGTTCTTATGCGCCGTCAATAGGAGATATAACTCCCCAGACGGGTGGACGCGACCCACTACTTACAAATTTCCTATTGTTCGGAGGGCCTCAGCCACCAGCCTCTATCATTCGTACGCATCGTCAATAGGGAATGTAACTCCCTGGATGGGTGGACACGGCCCCACTACTTAAAAAACTTTCTATCATTCGAAGGGGTGAGTATAATCCACATACTCAGTGAGTAAGGTGCAATGACTACATAATGACAATAAATGAATTTGTGAAAGTGGCAAATCAAAATATCATTTCAAATTCATATTTCATTCATTTACAAATATATCGTGTGATTCAAAATAATATGCATCATTATCATTAAATCATATATCAATGGGGTGTCAAAAATGTATTTTACCCATAGTTTGGCCTAATTAGGGTAAAATCTACCAAGGGATCACCACAATATTCATAAGAATAAAACATATATATCTTCCCACATTCCCTTGGTGTTGACACGGTCCTCACGGGTGCTCGTCTATTGGATCCGTTGTCCAGAGACAGAGGACTCAAACCCCTACTCCCGTGTTACCCCACCACGTCACCCCGTCGGGTAAGCACTCAATACCGTGGTAGGGAGTGCGCTGTAACCACTATGCACCATTCCATATTCATACACTTGTGCCATAAATCATTATTTATAAATATTTACTCGTAAAACAAGGCACTATCAGATCATCATAATATCAGGATGCAATTCGTCACAAAAATCATTTCAACACATGCTACAAACACTAAAACATTTCTAAATCACATTTCAAAAATTCATTTATAAAAATCATAATCAAAATATTTTTCATTCAAAATAAGAAATAGTCGTCTCACTCACCTCGATCGGGGAGAGTACGTCACTCCCCCTAACTATCCTTGTTTCTCGAACGAGTCATCCCTCGAATTCTAATTCTAAGTTAAACAATATCATTTATTAATTCAATATTATATAGTTGGATTACAACATGCATATAAAAATGATCTCTTTCAATTTCAATTTTCATACTTAGAGAAATTTCTACAAACATATAACGCGTAGGTTTAGTAAAATCATGATATTTTCAAAAATCTTGATCGAATTCAATTGATTTACATTTTCTCTTAAATCTAAGACATATATCTCCAACTTTTATGCTCAAACCATTTTCAAATTCTGAATATACGAATTTATAAAAAAATTATCACTTTTCCTACTAAGTTCCTAAAACCAATTCTGCACAGTTTTGGGAGAATTTTCATATCTCCCTATGTACTTCTCCAATTTAAGTAATTCTTACCTCAAATTAAAGATAAGACATAGATCTAAAAATTTCTAGTTTTGACCATCCTCAGATTCAAAATGTATAATTTTATAAAATTCAGTTTTCATCTCGATTTCAGTTTTAGAACTACTTCTGCACAATTTTAGTAAAATCATTATAACTTTCTACATACAACTCCGATTCAAGTGATCTTTATCTCAAATTAAAGATAAGACAGAGACCTAAAACTTTCATGTAACGTTTCTCCAAATTATGAACAGAAAATATCTCAAAAATTCATACAAGTTACTAGTCGTACACAGGACATGAAACAGAATTTATGAAATATACTAAACTTTCAAAAATCACCAAAAATCGATTTCTTCATGAAATGCCTCACATGATATACCATTTTAAATGTTAGGAAGTCTAATATATAGATAAATAAATATTTTAGATTTTTGAATTCTACAGAATGAGATATCCTAAGAAAACTATATAAGACTCAATCTAGAAATCAACATTTGGCATGCTAGTATGGATACCAAAGTAACTATTCATCAAATAATTTAATCTTAGCATAAGTTAGAATGTATTACCTCCTTTGTAAGATCTCTTTCTAACAATATATATCACCACTCCCTTTGAATCTTTGAATTTTTATCACCTTAGAAAAAAATCAAATCACAATAAATATAAATTCCTATACAATACCTTTATACTTTCAATTAAAATTCAAGAATTCCTAAAAATGTTTTTACCTCTTGAGCTCCATGATTGAACTCAAAATGGATATAGAACCCTCACAATTTCATCCAAGGTGAGTTTAAATGAAGAAAATAGGCCTAACATTTCTTAAATAAGTTCTTTTATAAATCTAGCCAAATATCCTTAACCATTAGATCATTCCTATGCATTATCTTGACCTTCCACTTATCCTAGCACTTAAACCATACAATTGTTGATTCAAGCAACCTCCATGCACTCCATCAAGTGTCTTTGGACGTCCATGTCAAGGGGAGGAGGTGTCACAAGCTAAAACAAACTATTCTAGTTAGTTTTCATACAAAAATTTCTAACTAATAAGTTTTCATGCATAAATTTCTATCCAATGAGTTTTCTTGAATCTGAAAAATCCTATGTGGCCACTAACCAACCTTGCTTCCCTCTTAACCAATCATTTGCCTCCAATTGTCCATCCTTGAGTGGTTTGCAACTTAGTCTCTTAACTTTCCTTAATTACATTTAAACCCCTAACTTTTAACAATTTACATTTTTGGTCCCTATGAAATTTTGTTTAAAATTTCTTAAATATGTGAAATTTCATTTAAATATCTTTATTTAAGTGTGTAGGCCTTCTCTTAGCTATTTTTGACTTCTTTAGACCTTGCCGGCGCTTTCCGAGAAGTTTTTCGGCTTACTGATAAAATTTTCGGTTTTAGCAATTTTGAGACGAAATCTCAAAATAAATAAATAGAAAATTAAATAGATGTCTCAAAAGGATGCTTATATATTTAGAATCATGAGCAGTAGTACATGATATACAATCACCGAAAATCGATGTTACACTTCTATTCCTCGGTCGGTGATCATAAACCCCAGAAACTTTCCGGAAGCGATCCCAAAGGTACACTTTGCTGGGTTCAACTGCATATTGTATCCTTCTAGAGTCTGAAAGGTTTCTTCAAGAGCCGCAACATGAGTTTTTGTGGTAGCGCTCTTCACGAGCATGTCATCAACGTAAGTTTCGACATTCCTGCCTAACTAGTTTCTGAAGACCGTATTGCCAGCCGTTAGAAAGTTGCTCCAGCATTCTTTAGACCAAAAGGTATGACTCGGTAACAGTACGTGCCGAACTCGATGATGAAACTGGTTTTTTTTTCATCCTCAAGCACCATCCTGATCTGATTGTAGCTAGAGTAGGCATTTATAAAATTCAAAATCTGGTGTCTTGAGGAGTTATCTACGAACTTGTCGATGTTGGGGAGTGGATAACTATCCTTTGGACATGCTTTGTTGAGATCGGTAAAGTCCACACATATCCTCCACTTGCCTTGGCCTTTTTCACCAAGACTACATTAGCCAGTCATTCATGATATTTGACTTCCTGGATGAATCCAGCAGTCAACAACTTCTGAACCTCTTCTTGGATAAAGCGTTGTCATTCAAGGGTAAATACCCTCTTCTTCTGCCTAACCAGTTTGAAGTCGGGATTGACAGTTAACTTATGGGCTATGACCGACGGATTTATACCGGACATGTCTTCTAAAGTCCAAGCGAAGACTTTTGAGTGTTGCTGCAGACAGGCGACTAAGGCCTCTCGTAAGGAAGGTGATAGGTTGGATCCTATCCGGACCGTTTGGCTGGGGTCGTTCGTCAAAGAGACTTCGATCGCTTTTTTGCCTGGTTTAGGCTTGGCTTTTGGCTCAGTGCCTTCTCTGGACTCCAAAGCATCGATCGGGAAAGCTTCTTGTGCACCCTGTGCTGCGAAGAGGATATAGGGATTAGGGTCGCTCCGTACGGTGGCGACCCCTTGTGATGTTCTGAATTTTACCTTCATGTGCCTCATGCTCGGTAGTGCCTCTAGATCGTCCGGCTGGGCCTGCCAAGAATGGCGTTGTAGAGAGAGTAGAGCTTCACCACATGGAATAGGTCTGGAGTGGTCGCATGATTAGGGGATCTTCTGAGAGTCACAGGAAGGTAGATGATACCTTCCGGGTAAGTGGGCATGTCTGAAAGGCCCCGGAGAGATCCGGTAAATGGCATGAGCTGAGATGGATTGAAACCCATCCTACAAAAGGCATCCTAAGTGAGAAGATCACAATCGGCCCCCTGATCAACCAAGACCCTTTTTACAATGTAGGAATCTATTTTAAGGGTGATAACAATAGGGTCGTCGCGGCAAAGATCTACCCCTGCTAAGAGGTCGTCATCATCGAAACCTATGACTGGCCTTTTTCTCTTGGCAGGTGCTGTGTTGGGGGTGATCGTGGTGGACATTATTGTGATGTCAAAATAACATAAGTTTCTCTAGTTCGTTCCCACAGACGGCGCTAATCTATTGGAGGTAGGTTATGGTTACACAGATACCGACTCCTTCTTCACTCGAGCAGTAGGCGTCGATGGGTGGAAACATCTGCAAAAACCGCCGAAGGGTGCTCTGGCGGGAAGACTCCGACACTCAAGTCAGAAAGAGCAGTTTTCGTATGAATGAAAAACAGACTGAGAGTTGAGGGAAATTCGTTCCCAGTGAATAGTGTGCCCCGAATGTTAAGCCAAGAGAGCGTACCTAGTTTGGAGGGTTTTAAGATCTCTTATACCTGTGAGAGTCGTGCGCTGCTGGAAGACTTCAACCCTACCTTCCTTATCGAACTGATCCAAAAATCTCGGAGATTAATATTCCGAATTGATTACGATCCTCATTTATCGAGAAAACTTCTATTTTTGGGAGGGATGCTTTCCTTATCTAAAAGTTCTCAAGTTGTCGTTATGAAAATAGGAAATCGAAATTAAAGAATCCTAACTTTCCTTTAGAAACGATAGGAGTGCTGCCTGTCGTTCGGTCGCCCGACCGATAAAGAGTCAATCAGGATTCATCCGATTGATAGGCTAGTGTTTGCTTGCCTGATCGGGGCGATTATTTTTGCTCTGTGAGTTATGCTCAGTTGACGGGGCGACTGAGATCCCATCGTTTGGTAAAGCCGGACGACTAAGACCCCTTGGTAAATCTGGGCCGCTACGGCCCTTCGGTAGATTATCATAACGATTGTCAAATGTCGGTCTGTAGCCGTCCTTCGTGGGTTTCTTGAGAATTGACTCTTTTAATTTAAACTTTTGGGTCATGTCCCATCAGAAATGTCTATCACAAATAATGATAATTACAATATAAATCATATTGAACTAGATTGGGTCAACTCCTAAATTGGGAATGAAAAACTAAACACCGGAAGATTCAACCCCTATATTGGATCGTATTAAATTTAATTAATTAGATTTTCAAATACATGTGGATAAATAAAAAAAAAAAATCAAGATAATTACAATATAAATCACATTGACATTTTTCGGTACAAAGAGAGAGTTTTGCACTAATCCATTATAGCATCAAATAAGTTTTGGCCTTAAAACTTAAATTAATTAAGTGAAAGTACAAGATAAGTTTCAATGTACAATAGAAAGGGGTTACACTAACCCATCATGTCATCAAACAAGTTTGGGCCTCCTAACATGAATTAAGAGAGTTACAAGGTGTGTACAAATCCTCCATCTACATGACACCTGACTCCTGCCCCTGAGCCCAAGGTTAGAGAATATGCCTACTCGTATATCTATGTATAGTCTAGAGGTCATTGTCAAGTGTCCATGTTGGGTGCTGTGCTCTTCAGATGTTTACTCTCTTTCCTTTCATAGGCACCGGAAATTAGTTTGCTCGGTGATTTCCTTTGCCTGCTAGGCATTAACTTTCAATTGCTCCATGATCTTCGATGACAGCTTGATGTCCATTTCTCCACGATATTCTACATCTGTTTGCTGTGAACTTCCCACTGCTTTATGTTTAAAAAAGGGTGGGTTGTTGTTGGAATTTTCACGTCAATTTTCTTATCGGGTATGGTCGGAATATACATTGTTGGAAAGATCTAAAAGTTTAGTTTTCAAAAAAAAAAAAAAAAAGATAAACCAGCTATAATTGTTTTAAAATTATAAAACAAATCGAAATTATAAAACAGTTCTAATAACTTTCAAAAATTACAAAACAAGATAGAATAATTTGAAAAATTACAAACAATCATAATAATTTCTAAAATTACAAACAATTCGTAATACTTTTTTAAAAATTATAATTTAGCGCTGGATTTCTCTCTCTTACATTATTCTTCTTTTATAATTAATACAATACAAAAGATACTCCAGTATTGAGTAAATAATCAATATTAACAGAGTTAGTAAAAAAGTGATCTAGGATATATTTATTTTGGTTTCAAAAATTTATAATGTAATCTTCTAAACCATTAACTACATTAAAATTATTTTTTAATTAATTTTATTAACTAATTAGAGCTGTACTTAATAATAATTTATTGCTTTGATCTTAACCTATATATAGTTTTACATATTGTAGGCTACATAAATTAAATATACCATCAACTCTTTAATTATTTAATTTTATTGAATGTTTTATTCAAAATGAAGATATCCAATAATATCCAATATGTCTCCCATTGTGTTAGACAAGTTTTAAAACCTTCTGATATGATATAACATCATATCAATGAATTTAGTATTTTGGATAATCAATCATAATGACTTAAAAGAGTTTATATCCAAGAGCGTCTCTGCATAGATTTTATGTTACATATGCACGTTTTAACTAATCAATATTATATATCCTTAACTAATCAATATTACATACCCAATATAACCCAATATATAAAACTGTTAACTTATAAAAATCTCACTCATATTATATCAAAGTGTATAACATTGATTTTGCAAGTTCATCTACATCTATTCTGTTGGAAGTAGATTGGCTCTGGGATGATGGCTCTGCTAACTCGAATGGAAAGGCTTGGCTGTCAGATTGTTTTGATTGATGAGACCTGTAAAAAATCGCTCGAAGATATTCCGGTAGGGTAGATTCCGACGTTCAAATTAGAAAGTGATTTTCGAAGAGAAAAAAACAGACTGAAAGAGAGCTATATATAGCATTGTGTACTTTGTGTCAGTTTAAAGCGCATCCAGTTAGCTAAGTGGTGTATATATGGCTTTCGTATGTGAGAGTCATGTGCATGCAGAGCGTTTAAACCTTAGTTTCCTTATGAGAGTATCCCGAGATTACGAGAATTATGAAAAGATTCTGAAAGATTTTAAATGTCATTGGTTAAAAAAGTCCGAATCGTCACAAAAATTATTTTTCTTATCGGCTACAATTATAAGTCTCCATTTTATTTACATAAGATTGCTCCCCGATTTAGAGAGAACAAATGTTACCCTAATGGATCGAGTAACGATCGCCAAGCACCGAGGGGATCTAGGAATCGACTAACCTCGTACCAAGTAGGATCTGGTCAATAATGGATCGTGTCTACCTGTTTGGAAGATAAATCCTATATTGATGGTACATTTGGGTTTGTTGTATCTACCGGACTGCGGGTTTGAAGGGTCTCAAGCCACGCAACGATGAGCCTTTGGGTTAGCTTGGTGGTTAACTGATCAGGGGGATGTCGGCAAGGCCGACAATGAGGCTACCAAGAGCCGTCCCATGGGCTATGGGCTAATCTTGAGCCCAATAAGATTTGGACTATTTTAGCCACGTTCCATTATATTCAAAATTAAAGACACATAAATTACATTTATTTATAGAATATTAATTTTCATTTCATAATACATTTGAAGAAATTATTTTACATATCTTATTCGGTGCTTATCATATATACTATTTTCTATTAAATCCAACTCTTGGTTATCAAGATAAATCATTCATGATTAATAGAAATGATTAATAGAAAACTCTCAAACTATAGTTTATACATGATGAAATACGAAATTTTATCGATAAATTATAAATTTTACTTTTTAGATCAATATGACTTAATTTATCGTCAACTTAAATTGCATATGCAAATTATTTACATTAAATCAACGGTGCTTCTATACACAAATAATATGAAAATCAGTTTATTTAGTTGAATAACTAAATCAAACTATACATGGTATTCTGTGTATATAAAATAATAAAGCTAATAAAAAATTAAGATTTAATTTGAACAAAAAAGTAGTATAAGAGGGATAAAGTGACAAAGGATAAGAGAGTCAAAGGATACACATTGGTTTTAGAGTTTCCAAGTAAACAAAAAGGACAGTCGCTAAACTTACTGAATACCCTAATGCTAAACTATTTTGTTTACCTTGATAAAGGCACTTCATGTATATCTCTTCAAATTTTCAAAGTTCAATACTATAAACTAATCCTCTTTCTTTTCTTTTCTATTTTTTTTTTCATGTATATATATTCATCTTCTTTCACCAACTTCACTTCCATCATTTGCTAAAATTTTCTAGCAAAGATGCACGAGGGAACAGAATGTGCCCATGAATCAATTAATGCAAGAGTTCATCCTTTTTGGCTATATCCATGTCAGGAGGCAGAAAAGTCTTAGGGTATTTGCTGGCATAGAATATGATATCGATATATAATATAAGTAAATATAAGATGTGGAAAAAGAGGAATCTCTCTCTCTCTCTCTCTTTCTCTCTCTCTCTCATGTGAAACGTTTTTGTGACCCCATGAGATGGCAAATAGGAAAAAGGAGGAATCCTGTTCGTTGAGAATGAGGTTCTTCTTTTCCCCACCACAAAACCAAACAAACTTTGGTCGACTCTTTTGATGTGGCTTATTATTCATTTATATCCCAATAGCTACAAAAGAAAAGAGCCTTCTAAAGCATTTCTCTTATTCTCTCTTTCACTTTTCCTTCCATCTGTGTATAACGACTTGTTGACCTTTCAAAGGACTCCATTGCTAATCAATAAGCATAATTGATTTGGGTATTTGGAAAAGCAAAGAGAATCCTAAGGCCTTTTCTACATAGTGGTGTGCTAATCATCAATATCCAAACCTCTGAATTGATTTGAATTCTTCAACATCTCTCTTTCTTTGGACTCTACTATCTTAATCACAGTCCGAGCCAAGGGAGGCAGCAGATTTGCCACACCCTGCCTCCTAATTTTTATTTGCATTGGCTTTGTGTTGCACAAAATGTATATATGTATATACATTTCAATCTACTTTGATATTTGTTATATTTCTTTTTTGGCAGGATTAAACAAACAATGTAGATATGAATTTGGCCACTGACCATAGTAATTAGTATTTACTATGAGACTATAATTTTGTGAATATATGTAAAGTTCAAAAATAAAATAAAACAAGTGATTTGCTAAATTCAAGAATACAAGCGCCTAGTCTAGCTTCTACCACATGTTTTAACGGCATTTATAATCACCCCTTTGCAGTCCACCCATAAGAAATTAATTTAGAGTAGCGATCTTCTCAGATTTATGTTATACAAAAATTTATTTATCATATCAAATTATCTTTTATTAAACATTTTTTAAATGATTAAAATTTTAAAACTAGTGTAGTTCTCACAATTCTGTTGAATTAGTTTGGTGATAAGTTAGATCTCAATGAACAATTTTACAATACTATTTTTAATGAAAATTCAAGAAAATATTTATATTTACAAGGAATTTTTGAAAATATATAAAATAAGAGGAACGAGTGGAATTTATGTCTAATGCATGCAACGAGGGTGAGGTTATCACAAGTTAGAAAATGGTCTCGCGGGCACAAACACACGCTGTACAGACATAAGCTAGGTCCCAGTTGACTTTCGTCTGAACCACTTGTACTAATGCATTGTCGGACCCCATATGGTCTCTCTTTCATGTTTGGACACGAGAAAAAATAAATAAAAGATCTGAACAGGAACTGATTTCTAGTTGTTTTCCTCATTTTGATTTTGAAATTCTCTCTATCACTCGTATAAATATATTGACTCCCCCACCCTGTATGCCCACACATAGCAAACCAAATCCATCTCTCATAATTCTTTCTTGTTCATAGATCCGAAAGACACCCAACAAATGGGGATGGACTTACAAAGCAAAATCAGGCTAGCACTTGGCATGGTGAAGGATCATGTATCAATAGGCAAAGCCACCATATACTATCCCTATGGCTTTTCAAGCCTAGAGATTGCAGTGGTTCGGGCAACAGGTCACGACTATAGCCCTATTGATGATAAGTACATGCATGAGATCCTCTTCCTTGTCTCAAACTCTCCAGGATCAATCCCTTTTCTTGCAGAAAGAATCTCATACCGCCTTGACAAGACTAGAGACCGTCTTGTGGCCTTGAAGAGTCTCATGCTAATCCATTGTCTCCTACGAGGGGGAAATAGATCCTTTGAGCTACAACTGCGTAGTGCCCATGTGTCGGGTCATCTCCAAATGAGCACTAAATGGTTTCCTAGGAATAACTCTGATCATTCCCTCTGTTTCCTGCACAATTACGCTGCATATATGGAAGAGAGAATGAGTTGGCTCATCAACCAAGCTGGTAAGTTAGAGCCTATAATGCCTAAATGCTTGGACTTGCAATTTTATGATGAGAAAACAATTGATTTGGTGTTTAGGAGACTTCCCAAGTGCCAAGCTTTCCTTGAAAAGGTATTGAACTGTTCGCCTCTCAATATTTTGCCCTCAGATAGCTTAGCTCAAGCAGCTATGTGCAATACACTCAAAGAAAGTTTCCAAGTTTACAAGACATTTTGTGAAGGAGTTGCAGCCCTTGTTAACATGTTCTTTGATTTGAAGAGATCGGCAAGAGCTTTTGCATGTGACATACTCAAGAGGGCTTCAAAACAAAGTCAAGAACTTTATGACATGTATGAAACTTGCAAGAGAATTATGGGAAGTAAGAATTTGGAATTCCCATATGTTCAAGTGATTGCTATGGATCATGTTTTGGCACTTGAGCAATCGGTTTACTCTACACCAAAGGCTCCAAATGAGCTTTTGTCATCAACTAAAAGTTGTTCATCTCCTCCAATTTTTAATTGTCTTAAGAAGTCAACTGAATTGCAAGCAACAATGGCAGACAAAGAAGGTGGTGAAGCCCATGAAAAAAGAGGTGGTGAAAATAGCCTGTCAATGAGTCTCTTTTCTTGCAAGTTAGAGACTAAAATAAGCAAAGTGTGGGTAGTGTTTGATGATGATGATCATGATGAGGAGGCCGAAGAAAAACTCTAGTCTGTTATATCAAAACTCTTCGATAGTGGAGAAATTGAATTTTCTTCACACCAAAGATCAGGGATGTCAATAAATAATAGAGAAATATTTAGTAAGCCTTGTTGTACTGCTTAGAAGCAAATCTTATGTGTGTGAACATAGATGGCTTTCGTTTGGCAATATTAATGATGTGTAATGGGTCAGTGAACCATTTTTTGTAGGAAGCCTGGTAAAAAAGTTTGTCCTTTGACTTCATCTCATTTGTGAGCTTTCTTTTGATTTTAATCTATTCTTTGAAAGAATTTTCATATTTACACAAAGGCTTGAGTCGAGCAAGAGCATAATAATTAGACTTAGTAATGATTATTTTTGTTCATTACATTTACAACTTACCTTCTTCCTTTTTTCTCTTTTATTAAGTCGTAATTTCAATTCTTACTATCTTTTGAATATAGAATTGACAGTACATGGATCGATGGCCATTAGCCGAAAGGTGCGTCCGCAACCAAAAGAACATAGCCCCTTGGTCCAACATCGACCAAAAAACCATGGCCTTCGTGATCACATCAAACTCCCCAGATACCCACTTCCTCAGTGCACACATCTCATAGCACGCTGACACTTCCACTACGTGATAAGTATAACGGGTTCTAAATAAATTCAAATTTCTCCTACTTATAGAAAGGTGCCTCTCGTAGAGGAAATAGACCTCGACAAAATGTTCCCGATAAGGTAGGAGATCTCTATCACAGATCGAATTATCCTGGATTAAAGGGATTTCAAACCCTTTCAAATTTAAATTGAATAAATCTTTGACCTCAACTCCAATAATCTCGGAATATCCTCGTCAATCTCCCCACAAAGAAACTAGGGTTTCAATTGTAGACACAATACATAAGCATAAGGGAGGCGATCCATAAGGTATGTTCATAAAAATCCTACACAAAAGAGGCACACAATCACGGATAGCAGATACTCTAGCTCTAGCTTGTTTTCTCTCATTACAAACACTCCACTAATTTGAGTATCGGAGTTTCCTCCACCAGATCATCTTTTGATGGTCTTTTGCAGATACATTCTTGCAAAAGGAGCGAGGAAGTACATCAAACTTACTTCAGCCCTCAAGTCTCAGGAATCATTATCTGTGGAGTCAAAAACCACCTTCAATAGATTAGTGTCATTCATAAGAAGACAAGTTAGAAGGAAACTCATTTCACACTTTGTTCTTCCATGCTTTTTACCCGTCATGCCCCAAAAAAAAAGAAGTCAAAATGCTTCCAAAGATATGTCAGCAATGGACGAACGAATGTCCACCCCAATAGAGAATGTTCAACAAGTAGCACCAATCAATCTAGTGGATCCTCACATTCCCCAATTCAGCTAGTGGGAATACCTCAGGGAAGAACCCCACCACCAATTGCATAACCCCATAGTCAGCCGATTCCAACCTTGCTCCGGCCTCCCTAAACAGAGCCTATCACTCTGACATGTAGAGACTCTAGTCAAAGCTTCAAGACATGAGCCAAAAACTGGAAGACCTTAGCCGTGCTTGTCAATAGGAGGGGTCATCCTCCCCACAGAGATCGGCATACTCCTGCACAGGCTTCAACCTCAAGGGAACCAAAAGCATTAAGTGACCTCTCAGTATGACCCTGATGATTTGAGGAAACAAGTGGAGAATCTCATGGCCACAGAGCTGAAACGTGCCAACGGCGGGTGCAACAAAGCCATCCAATACAAGGCCAACATTTTACCCTTCAACTCGAAGATCTTCACTAAACCGATGCCACGAGATGTGTTTCTTCCATCCATGGATAGATATGATGGCTCTACCAACCCTCAAGACCATGCTGCCCACTTCATGATGGTCGTGATCTCTCGAGGCATGTCTGACACCACCATGTACAAACACTTTCCTACAACTCTAAAGGGGAATACTCTATCATGGTTCAATTCTTTGTTGCCGCTGAGTATCAGAAACTTCTCCAAGTTAAGTGAGCAGTTTGAGTCTCACTTCATGATCAATCATGGGGTCAAGAGGAAGTCTATCTCCCTCCTTTCATTGTGACAAAGGGATGCTGAGCCCTTGAAGGATT
The DNA here is from genome assembly GCA_037126225.1 of Dillenia turbinata. Taxonomy (NCBI): domain Eukaryota; kingdom Viridiplantae; phylum Streptophyta; class Magnoliopsida; order Dilleniales; family Dilleniaceae; genus Dillenia; species Dillenia turbinata. The sequence continues at coordinate 10,927,310 of JBAMMX010000006.1, forward strand.
TTCTAGAAAAGTTTAAGACCGAAATGATAAAAGATTTAAGCTTGGATCATTCAATAGCCTTAACAGTGCTGCTAACTAAACTACGACCTTCGGGAATGAAGACCTTGATCACGAAAAATCCTCTAGCAACAATACAAGAGTTCTACTTATGCGCCAAGAAGTGTGTAGCTGCCGAGGAGGTAGAAGTGCTTGACAGGCGGTAAAATAAACCTTCCTCCAATAGAACGAAGCATAGTCGTTCTCCTTGGCAACACTCTCCCAAAAGGAACCAGCCGACACCTCCTCCCCATCATAAATTCAACCACTATGCACTGTTAAATGAAACATCGAGTCAGATCATGTTATAAATAAGGAACAAGCTGTATGTTAGATGGCTAGGACGTCTTTCAGGCGATGACTCAAAGAAAGATTGAATGAGGCACTGTCATTTCCACCAAAATTATGACCACTTAATAGATGAACGCCGGAAGTTAAAGGATGAACTTGAGACACTACCTCGAGACGATAAACTTCAATGCAAGAGGAACTCTCTCCAAGAACCATAGGGGGAGAAATGAGGAGGCGAAACGAACGAACGATGGGGTTCAAGAAATAATGAGGACTTGGTGAATAGAGTAATCCTCCACATACTGGCCGATAATTCGCCTTTGATGTCTACTTCCTCTAAATACCCTCCACCTCCTCAGCGAGCCAACTTAACAGAAGCATGCCATCATCTAGCAGAGATGATAGTGGCCATCATTTTTCAGCTGACTAAACCATCTACATCCAAAGAAATTTTCTCAAAGTGTGTTGGAAAGGGACTGAAGCAGGAAAGACCAATGATAGGATTTAGCGATGACGATCTTGTGGGAGTCCCTCCAGGACGCGATGATCAATTGATTATTATGGCAACGATCAACCAATTTGCAGTCAAGAGGATTTTCATTGATCAATGAGTGGGTTGCGACCTTTTTTATTTGGATGCCTTCAAGAAGATGGGCTATGACTATGCACATCTGCAACCTCATGCTGGACCTGTAAAATGGCTTTCTGATGAATGAATATATCCCGAAGACATCATATCTCTCCCCATGATGTTGGGAACACCACCAAATCACTCCACTACTACTACAACTTTTAACGTGGTAAAGTTCCCATCACCATATAATGCTATCTTGGACTGCCTAAGCTTGAATACTCTAAAGCACTATCCAGCACAAGGCATATGAAGATTGAATTTAGAACACCTCTCGACATTGGAACGATCAGTCGTGAGTAGGACCCTTCCATTCATTCTGCTTAGTAAATTCTGCCCAAAGTTTTATTACTGCTCTGCTACTTTGTCGGCGGTATTATACCACCCATTAGAGTTTTTATTCTCTTTTCATCTGATATTCCCTCTTTATGCGAATATTTTAATGACAATTCTCTAATTTTTCATGTTCTGTTATAGTATCAAAAGGCGCTTACTTGCGTTGACTATAAACAATTACTATGAAGTACAAGCGATAAATTCATCAAAGTGTAAAGCCTCTAAGTATCCTTGGTGAAATGCCAGATACCACCACCAATCATCAAGGCACAATACTTCTAAGTATTCTCGGCGTAACACTAGATACACTACCTCTAATCAAGGCACAACGCCTCTAAGTATCTTCAGCGCGATGCCAAATATACTACCTAAAATCAAAACGCAATGCTTCTAAGTATTCTCGATACAATGCCAAATACACCACCAACCATCAAGGCGTAAGCCTCTAAGTATTTTCAACGCAATACCAGATACACTATTTATAATCAAGGCATAATGCCTCTAACTATCCTCGGTACAATGCTAGATATACTACCTACAATGAAGGCGCAACCCCTCTAACTATCCTCGACACAACGCCAGATACACTACCTACAATCAAGGTGCAATGCCTCCAACTATTCTTGAAGCAATGCCAGATACACTACTTACAGTCAAGGCACAATGCCTCTAAGTATCCTCGGCACAATGCGAGATACATTGTTCATAGTCAAGGCGCGACACCAGATACATCATCCGCTATCAAGGCACAACACCAAGTATATTATTCACCCCTTGTCTGCCTATTAAGTAGGACAACAAACTTAAAATCCCTACCTGGGAATATGTTCTGGCCTTCCTGCTCGAAGGGATTCTCAAGTACCAAAACAACATAGCAATGGGGCAGAAATAAAGGGTCGAAAAAGCAGACCCAAAAAATTATTTCCATGAAAGAAGTCTTAGTACAGAAGATGAAGATAAAAAAAAAAAAAAAAGAAAAACAGAAGCACTGAAAGATCACAGAGAAGAAGGCACAAGAGGTCTTTGTCGTAGGTTGGTAAGATCAGCTCGAAGAATGGAAATATGAGAACCTGCAATAGCCACGCTCTCAGAAGGACCGCTCCCAGGAGCTTTAACCGGACCCGTTTCAGGGAGACTGGAACTATTGACATCTGCTCCCTTAGTCAAACCATCCCTTAAATGGCCAATGGTCTCCGCGGCTTGCCGTAATCTTTCAAACAGCTCCCAACGATCTCGATCGTAAGTTTCCCTCAACTCAACATTCTCCCTCTACAAAGCAATGAAAGCCTCTTTTCATTCCCATGCCAATTCTTCTATAGCCAACTTATCTACTTCACTACTATCGAGAAGATCCCTCAATTTCTTGCCCTAAAAAATGTCCTCATCAGTGATCTCATATGAATGCTCCAGGTCAGCCTGCAATATCTCTACCGATTTTTCTTTCTTACGGAGGGTTGCAGATGTTGCCTCCACATCTTCAGTTTCCCTTCGGACCTTTTTGGCCTGGAGCGGAGTGATCTCGTCCTCTAGCAGTCCTAACTGTCCTATTAGATGATCAATCAATAGGTCTTTTATTAACTTTTGAAACTCTGACATGGTGATAGCCTACAAAGGAAAACGAACTAAAAGTCATTATATAGTGAATTTCGCTAAGAACCATTAAAAGGAATACAAACAACAATAACAACAATATGAACCTTAATACCAAATTATTGAGGTTGGCCATAAGTGACAGATATCGGGGAGATTTTAATAAAAAAAAATGGTTGATTTAATTGGTGTAAATTCTCCTACGCCGCTCATTTCTGTCAAAAACTATCTTTTCAATGAAACCCGTAACTATCATGTTCTTACAAATAATTTGCATCTAAATTTTCAAAATCCTACCTCTATGTTTTGCTAAATCTTCTATATTTAAATTCTCGATCATCCTTAGTGGTGCGCCTTTATATTTTCGTTGCACATATCCAAAGCATCTTAAATGATATTTTCGCATCTTATCCATAATTAAACTAAATCTCAACTTATTATATATCTATTCATTTCCAATCCTATCCTTCTTAGTTTTGCCACACATCCATCTAAACACCCTCATTTTAGCTACAGCGATTTTATACTCTTGCTGTTGTTCAATGGCCCAATATTCAGTGCTATATTATAGTGCAAGTCTTACTACGACTCTATAGAACTTTCCCTTCAAATGCAATGGCGTCATGCAATCGCAAAAAACTCCAAATATCCTTCTCCATTTCATCTAACCCTTTTGAATCCTGTGATTCACATCTCCATCTATTTTGTCATCGTTCTAAATGATGGAACTGAGATATTTAAAGTGTTCATTTTTTAAAAGGAATGCACCTGAATTAAAGAGCCACCATAGAATCATCACCTTGTCCTACTGATAGTCGATTCAGTTCTGACTCTGTATAAGCAAAATCCAGTCTATTCATGAATCTATTTACTTCTGTAATATCCAAATAGCAAAAATAGTTATCGTCGTAACTTACACCAGCAGTCCCCTTTTTTTCAACTGCTTAGATCAGTTAAAAGATTGAACCAAAATAGGAGGCAAGGGGACCATTTGGTCTGGCATTACTCCTTTACCCTTCTAGACAAACATGTACTCTAGCAAAGCACTAGAAGAACCGGGCCACTCCACTCCTGGTGAGACACCAATCAATATGTCTTCCCTTACAGTTGAAGGGGGAGCCCAAGGTAACTCCGCTATGTTACATACCTCCTCGGCACCAACAACAAGAGCCAATAACTTCTCCCTTTTCCCTTCGGGAATCAAAGAGGCGATGGGGCACTCATCGCTCGCCTTATCTTCAGATAATTCCTCCCTCTCTCCCTCCGTCCCATCAACCACAACAACCTATGTTTCCACATCAACCTCTCTCCCTCTAACAACATCATCTAATAGAATAGGAGATTCCCCGGTCATCGACACAATGGCCCCAACTAAACTTGACACATCGCCACCATCACCTTCCTCATTACTCAATGTCCGTATAAGCCTCGTTATCTTCCAAGGGACGCGTCTCGAAAGCATGTCCTTAGACATGCTCTCGTCATCCTTCTTTCTCTTACAACCCGCCTTAATGATAGCCCTCATCTCTTTTAGTGTGGTTATTTGGTCGAGATCATCAACCTCCGCAAGATCAACAAGTTCTGTAAGTCCTTTTGACCTCTTCTCCAATATAAAGGGTCACTATATTTGTATAATCTCGTCCAACAAGAGACCAACCAATTTCAACATCTCATTTTTAACAAGAGCATCAACCCACACTGCCTTGCCTGACACCCTACAAAAGGTACCCACAGACCTCACAAACTTGGAATGCTGAGAAGGTGAAGGCGCCCTCATCCCAATGTAGGGTTCTACATCAGCCGTAGGAAAGGATGGCAACAAGTTCCTATTCACAAACTCTACAAAAAAGAACTTACTCCTCCAAGATTTGTCCAGAGTCTCATTATAAAAAAGCTTCTATTTTAACTGCCACCGAGTCTGACCACAACACCATCCCTCTGCAAGACCATCGCTAACACATTTCCTAAGGCAAAAAATAGAAAACAAAATCTCGAAATCGAACCTCAATCAACAAAAACTCAATAAAATAACAACCGTCACTTGGGATCAACAAAGTAGGAAATAGATTCCAACCCCTTAAAACAGTAAACAAAGAACCCAAATAAGGAACTCGTAACCCATACCTAATGTATTCCCTATACATGGGAACACAATCTTCTGGCATTTGGTTAGCCCTCTTTGTATCCATAGGTAGCCTCAACCTAAAAACCACACCGAGATTTATTCTCTTCGCCAAGAATTCTAACTCCACTATCATCACACTAGCAATTTCACGAATTTTATGGTGATTCCGCGAACCAGAACCACGAGCCATTATTATCTTTTTGACAATGCCATAAATCCAAAAAATAGTTTTTCTTCTCTCTTTCTCTCATGTAGCCATTCAAAACCAACAACGACAACTAATCACGCAACAAAAAAAAGAAGCGTATCAAATAAGATTAACGGAAACCCAAATGACATGACCCACATTAAATGCACCACTTTCGCATCTATCCCGCTCCAAAGAAAAACTATTCATTTTGGCATCCCTTCCAATTTCAAAACTACTCCTAAATGTCATTTTAACCAAATAATATTCAGGAGTCAGGGGCAAATGATGGTACATTGATTGATGACTCATAGCCGAAAAGTTGGTCCGCAACCAAAAGAACATAGCCTCTCGGTCCAAAATCGACTGAAAAGCCATGGCCTCACGGTCACATTAAACTCCCCAAATACCTGGTTCCTTAGTGCATACATCTCATAGCATGCAAAAGCCCCCACTATATGATGAGTATAGCGGATTCTAAATAAATTCAAATTTCTCCTACTTATAGGAAGGTCCATCTCGTAAAGGAAATAGATCTCGACAAAATGTCCCCGGTATGATAGGAGATCTCTATCACAGCTCTAATTTTTCTGAATTAAAGGGATTTCAAACCCTTTCAAATCTAAATTGAATCAATTTTTGACCCGAACCCAATGACCTCGAAATATCCTGGTCAACCTTCCCGCAAAGGAAATAGGATTTCAACCATAGACACAATATATATGCATAAGGGAGGTGATTCATGTGGTATGTTCATATAAACATACACAAAAGAGGCACACAATCACGGAGAGCAGATACTTTACCTCTAACCTGTTTGCTCTCATTACAAACACTCCCTTAACTTAAGCATCAAAGTTTCCTCCAACGGATCATCCCCGGTAGTCTTTTGCAGGTACATTCTTGCAAACAAAGCGAGGAACTATACCGAACTTACTTCAGCCCTCAAGTCTTGAGAGTCATTATCTATGGAGTCAAAACCCACCTCTAATAATAGTAATTATTATAGAACTTTACTTTTGGAGTCCAAAATTTAACATGCTCAAAGTAAAAACTAAAATAATACAAAGACAAAAATCTATTTCAAAAGAAAATTTAAGCATAATGTATATAGAGAGGCACTAAAGAGAATATGATTTTTATATCTCTTCTCAGTGTACAAATGAGGTTACAAGAAAGTCTATTTATAAGCATTTGAAGAAAATACAAATAGACTTCTTCATTAATGTGACAATCCAAAAATCAATAGTTACGTATGATACTAAAGGCTAAACGTCATCCTAATATTAAAGAATTACCTAAAAGCCAATGGTCATTCTTGAATATGGGCATCCATCCAAATGGTCATTCTTATCCATGATGAATATGGCCATCCCTTAGTTGTCCATTGTATAAAGAATAGGTCTTATTAAAACTTTATTAGAAAAAAATCCAGTGGAACAAAAACCCTAATGAAGGAAAAAGAATACATCCTTCCTTATATATAAAACCCTTCATATTATATTCTCGTTGATAAAAATATAACATAATGTCTTTAAGATGTCACATCCCAATTTCATGAATCATTTTCTTAAATATTGTGGTGGGTAATGTCATTGTGAATAAATCTACATGATTTTCACTTGATTGAATTTTTTGATCATCAATTCCTCCACTTTGTATTAAGTCATGTGTGAAAAATAGTTTGGGAGATATATGCTTTGTTCTATTACTCTTCATGTATCCACCCTTTAATTAAGATATGCATGTAGCATTGTTCTCATATAATATTATAGGAGTTTTCTCAATATTAGTTAAACCACATGATAATTGAATGTGATTAACCATTGATTTGATTCATATACATTCATGACTTGTTTCATGAATCGCTAATATCTCAGTATAATTTGACAATGTGACAGTTATTGCTTGCTCATAGATCTCTAAGATATGGCAATACCATCATATGTAAATAGTAAAATAGGATCCAAACTGAAAAATACCAAATATAATAAACAAAGGGGGCGTTTGGTTCAGTTTTGGGAATCGGAATCGGAATCATATCTTCTGGAATCGAATTGGCGAAATCATTCAAAATCATCTGTTTGGTTCAGTACACTAGAATGGGTATCATTACTATACCTGGTGTTTCTTTTTTTTTTTTTGAATAGTAATTAATAATTTTTCAATTTTACTCTTATTCTAATATACAATAAAAACTATAAATAATTTAAAATAAACTGTTTTAAAATATTATATGAATTAATTTTACTTGAAAAAAATAAATATTATATAAATTTATCAAGGAAACTTTTTATCTTTTTCAAAAAAAAAAAATAACTTATAAATAAAAATTTAATATTTTTTAATTTGTTTAGTTTATATATATATATATATGAGAAATGAGTAACTTTATAATAAAAATTGTATGAATAATGAATAATGGATAATTTTATAATGAAAAAAATAAATATTACATAAGTTCATCAAGTAAAATTTATATTCTTTTCAAAATTAAAAATAAAATAACTTAATAACAAAAATTTTATTTTTTTACTTGTTTAGTTTTTTTTTTTTAATATATATATATGAGTAATGGATAATTTTATAATGAAAAAGATAAATATTATATGAATTTATCAAATAAATTTTATATTTTTTCAAAAACAAAAGAAAAATAGAAAGTAACTTAATAATGAAAATTTTATATTTATATTTTTTACTTATTTAGTAATATATATATATATATATATGAGTAATGGATAATTTTAAAAAAAAAAAAAAAAGAAAAAAAAATAAAGTGTGAGAGTGGAGAGTAATGGGTAATTTTGGATAAGTGTGAGAGTAAATGATAATTTGGGAATCAAATGTAGGTTTCTAACAAAACCCACCACTTGGGTTTTGTGAATTCCTAAATTTTTATGTATGATTCTAAAATATTCATTCCAATAATATTAATCCAAACATCATCTTTTGTTTCATTCTGATTCCTCATTCCAATACTCTCTTACCAAACGCCCCCAAAATTAATTCTAAAATAAAATCTATGTTTAAATATAGTAAAGTACTTACAGGAAAAATGCAAACTTCTTCAAACTAACACTTAGAAAGTTTTTACAAGAGGATTTTCTTGCAAGGAGGGAGAAGATTACAACACTTGATACTTCAAATATATATCCTATAACTATTTATAGAAAGAAATAGAAACTAAATTATAATATTTGTTTAGAGTCCGAATGAGTTGTCCACCGCATGATTGTAGATGAGAATCTTCATTTTAGTTGTCTGTCACTTTGTTATGTTAATTGTCCAAAAATACTTTTGTAGTGCTTATAAAAATGGATGCTTTTTCAAAAGTTGCTTGATAATTGTCTGAGTGGATTCTCTTTTATTTTTCGCTATCTTTTGTTTTCCACTAAGTTTGTTTTCTCTTTCTTGCTAGGTTAATTGGTAAGTCTTCCTTTTCTAAATCTGAGCTATCTGAAGATAATGTGTCGGATAGCCAGACTTAAAAATTGATAGGTACAGTATCTGGTTCTTCTTGTACTTGCCATGAGTCCACAAAGATAATTCTTCTTCGGGTATGATCAAATAGGGGTAATAATTTGGATGACCCCATTCTTCCACTATATCTTGCATTGTATAGGAATTATTCTAAAGTCCCCAATTGAACCATGACAGAATTCTTTGTTTCAAATTATTCTTTTTTTATCATTTTCGTAATATATAACTTTATTTTTATCTGAGTCCTCAATTGTTCAGGTTTTGTTGGACTCTTTCATATATCTGTCCAAATTCATTACATAAGTCATACTTTGGAAAATATCTCCCTTTTTGTTCAAATCGTTGAAAACACTTGTTGTTCTTTTCTTAAATTGTCCTTTTATTGGAGATAACCTGCTCTGTTTCTTGTGATGCTGATGTCCTTGAGATTTCACTATTGTACTGTCAAAATTCATAGGGCTCCTGAGCATCTTGGTATAATTGGTCAAAGGCATTAACTGAGTCTGAAGAGCATTGTGATTCCTTATTTGATAAATATTTGTTTTAAGCTTTTTGAGACCAATACTTTAAAACCCCATGTTCTTCTTCTAAAAATTTGAAAATCTCTTCCCTTTTTGTTGAAACCTTGGGATTTTCTTGTACCTGCTTCTTCTTTGTGTCAGATATTTCTATAAATTTGTGCTGGGTTGGTGGTGAAGGTGGAATTTATAAAATAGCTATTTTAATGGTTTCTCTAGTGATGAAAAAAAAAAATCTTAATATTCTCTATAAAACAAACTTTTATAGAAAATTGAGACCACCATTTAATTTTAAATTCTTTAATCAGATTTAATGGAAATGATTGTGGGAAAATTTGAACTAATTGAAAAGTCCAGCAAAAGATCCAGGGTATTTTAAAATCTCAATGAAAAAATATCTCTTTGGTGTTGCCTTGTGTTTTAAGATTTTTGGAATAAAATTCAAAAGAGTTTTAGATTTCTTTGAGATATATTTGGGTAGATAACCCTATATACCACCACCAGTTATAAAACCAAATTGGGAAATCTTTTAAACAATTTTGATGAAAAGTTAAAAACCAAGAATGATTGTATAGTTTAATTTGGAGTACCCTATACCATATTATTTTATAGTTATGATCAATGCATCCTAAAGGGATAAAGTTTTGAGAAAATTATTTTTCTAAAAATGGTTCCATCCAATCTTTTTGAGAAAGAACATATCTAATTTGTAATTTAGAGAAAGATATTCTTCCTATGGGATCTTTATTATGACTGATAAGAGCTAATTATGTATCAACTAAAATGAATTCATAAAACCTTTGTGTTTTCCCTAGATGATCGGGGAACCATTGGAAGTTTTGTGGGAATATTTTTGTAGCATAAGCTATTAAAATATTTTGATCTTGATTTTCTCTAAAATTGGTGCGGCAAATTGGTTCAGTGAAAAGTTTAGGAATATAATCGAATGATTATGTTTAAATGTTAGATGAAGATGACTCTTGTTTCGGTTTTGGGACTTTTATGACTTGAGCATAAGAAAGTGTTGGATAATCTTGTAAAGTTTCAAACTAATTGTAAAGAGGAACCTGCATGGTTGGTGTTATGGTTGATTTAGATTGTTATGGCTAGATAATTGTCACACTCATATCATAATTTTTCAGATTTTGTGGGGGGTTTTGACTGTATTTCCTGAGAATCAAAATATTTTCCATGTAAAAAATTCCTTGTAAGAAAATCAGGCAAACAATTTTAAGAACTTTTTATATATTCTATATCAAAATCAAATACTGATAAAATAGTTTATCATCTTATAAATATCTGTTTTAAAACAATATTTTTGACATCTTTTTCTAAAACTTCTTTTGCAGATTTACAATCTATTCTAAGTAAAATTTTTTATTAAAAATATCATCTTGAAATTTTGAAATGCATTTTACAATAAATAAAATCTCTTTTTTAATTGTGGAATAACTTATCTGAGATCCTATCCACACCCTGAATGAATACGAACTAATTGTTCTATTGAGTTTTCACTTATTCTTTGTTTTAAAATTCCTCTATATACTATATTTGAGGCATCCATTTCAACTATCATAAAAGTTGAAGGGTTTGGTATGCCTAAGTAGGGCAAAGTCTTTACGTTTTGCTTTAATTGTTTCACTAGTATAGTATGTTGTTGAGTCCAAGGTTTGGGATTCTTTTGTAATCACTGATATAAGATAGAACAATATTCTCTTAATTTAAGAAAATAATCACTTACATAATTTAGGTTTCCTAAAAAATCTTTGTAATTGATTTTTGTCTTTTATTTCATATGAAAATTTGTCTGTAAATTTAAAGATCTAGTTATTGGTCTAATTGTAACACCGAACAAGTCCATATTGTGAGGTGTACTCTACAAGGATTATTTAAAATTTTTATATTTTGTAAAATTGTGAAATAATAGTTAATTTAAATGTAAGTGTGAGTTTCTATTCTTTGCGTTGTCCAAGAAATCTGTCTAGATATTTGGTCGATAACTTCAAAATTTTTAAAGTTTCGATTACCAGAGTCACGATTGCTTGAGACTTGGTGTTTAGTACCTCAATAGAAGTTAGTTGTTTGGTACTTGATAGGATTTGAATTTTTCTGTAAGATTTTAGCTTCTCGGTAAATGTTTAGTAATCGATAAACAATTCTTCAAATTTTGATTTCTTGGTCGGTTATCAGTGGTGACTATCTTTTGATGACTTACTACCTCTTCGGTCTAATGTGAAGTTGAGACTTGCCCATATACTGTAGAGTTGATTTATAGATTATTTTATAATTTTTATATACCTATTAGTACATCCAATTTTCTCATACCATTTGGTGTATTACATTTCACTTATATTTTTCCTGATGGTGAATATTTAGACCTATCAGTGAATGTCCAATTTTGAAACTGTGTCAGTATCTATTTGAGTTTACTCATCGGTATTAAAACTATGATGACTATTAGTAGACTCCTGTCGGTACACTCCAATTACCTATTTGTGATGGTTGTGGGTATACTCCACTCCATTATCTCTTGGTGAACGAGACATTTTCTATTTTACTAATCAATTGTTGGTATATCTTCCCATTTCACCTGTTCGGTATAATTTTCCATATTTGTACTGTACTATCCACTATTCTCCGGTTGTCTTTATTTGATGTCAACTTACCTGTCAGTACATTACTCTGATTGTCCCTATTAATTTTACTCGTTCGGCTGATCTTACACATCTTCCAATTGCTCTCAACATCGACCACTATAACCATTTTTGAATTCTCTTGTTAGCTACACCTCCTATTAATGGCAATATGCACCACTCCCCGTGTGTGTGTGTGTATTACACTATTCCTTCCATCGATTGCTTATGGTGAGATTTAAACCTTGGCTCTTTAGGAGTCCAGAAAGTTCTCCACCATAATGCCACTCAATATCTTCAATTATAATACACATAATTTATATTATATCCTATATTCTTGAAATAATCCCAAATTCTATTTTGTTTACCATAAACTGCATTTTCCTTTTGCACCTACTTCTCCATGTCACTGGGCACATTTTTACAACTGAAAAGAACTACAAATGCCTAAATTTATTAAGTTAACTTTCCCACCAAGTCAAGAAACATGTTTGGCATTTGTGAAAATTGGAATTGGATAAACGCCACTAGGTAAATATTAAAAATGAGTTTGATATTAAAAATGATGGAGGCTTCAGAAACACACGAAACCGGAGAACTCCACTTCTTACTCTCTCTCTAGACTATTTTTCTCCTTCTTGTCTCTCTTCCAAAACTCAATCGCCCCATCACCAAAACTCAAGATCTAATATTCCAAACTATCCATTTAACACTCCAAAGTTAGATTCTAGCCTTGATATTGGAAGACTTTAAGAATATAGAGTTGTCACAAGGAATGACAAAATCCTAGAGTTTGGTATAAACCAATCAGGAAGAATTCTCTTGGAGACAAAATCAAGAGGCAGGACAAGGCTAAATGAGAGCTGATCCTGATTGTGGAGAAAAATCTATGAGTGACTACCCTCCCTATCACTGTGAGTAAAAGGACTGTTGTGTTTTGAATGAAAAAATAATTTTTATAAATTCTTTTATAAATGATTTTTCAATGATTTTTTTGTAACTATTTGTATTTGTGGGATGTCTCAAAATGAAAGTTTGAATATGCATGCATCCATTGTATTTGTGAATGATTATTTGTCATTTGTTATTGGAAATTACATCTATGAATATTGTGACATGATTTGGTAACTATTTATTGAATTTATGACACATTCATGGAACGACCCAACGGGGCGATGGTAAATATATGATTTTAACATCCTCACACTCACCACTCATTTATTGACACAACATGTCATTGCACTCTACTCACTGAGTATATTATACTCATCCCTCTTTCTTATTTTTTTTAGAGGAAGTGCAAATACAGTAGCGGCCCCATTCAGCTAGTTAGTTCAGTCGAGGTGAAGCTACTCGGGACCAACGGTTGATAATGGTCCTATCTAGTGTGGATTTTTTAGGTTTGTAGACGGACCCATCAAAGAGAATTTTGCAAATGAAACTGATATTTTACGAATTATATTTTGAAAACTCTTTGAAATATGTTTTATATAAATATTTTCACAAAATTGAATTTATGTATGATATGTTTAATGTTTGATGTGTTGGCTTCCTTTGATTTGAGAAAGGGTATTTTCATAGTATTGCGGGATCTTGCGTTACGTGCCGGTGTCTGTATATATTTCTAGATCATGTGACGGTTGTCACGTGTTTGAACCTACGGGTTGGGGCGTGATACTAATAGTAACTTTATAAATATCATATCTTAGAAATCTGATTTTGATTTGAAATAGTTTTATCTTTGTAGCAGATAAATACTAAACATTTTGTTTAACTACATTTATGAATATTTACAAATGTTTAAAATGTTGATCTATATTTTCTGAAAAAGCTAATACATCATCTATATATGCTATTATAAATTTGTAATAAGAATTAAATATATCATTCATAATATTTTGAAATTCGGATAGTGTATTCTTAAGACCGAATGGCATGGCATTCCATTTATAATGTCCAAATGGTACCGTAAAAATAGTTTTGTATCTATCTTTTTTATGAATTTGTATTTGTTAATATCTTGATTTTATGTCAAATTTTGAAAATATTTTAACATTATATAATCTATTTAATAAATCCTTTTTATTTGGAATTACAAATCTTATTCATTTTACAACTTTGTTTAATGGTTTATAATTTATTACTAATCTTGATATACCTCTTTCTTTTTTTGCAGTATTCATTACGTAAAAGACAGCACAACTCCATGGTAATTTTAAAGGTCTTATTATTTTTTTGTATAATAAAGATTGTATTTCCTTCTTACAAATTTCTAAATATTCTTGATTCATTTGAATTTGTCTAACTTTTGGTGAAATATTTCTTTCATCAAAATCTTTTTCATAAGTTAATTTTATAATATATTGTTTCCTCTCCCAAAAAGCATTAGGTCCTTCGGTACATATTACTTTCATTAGTTTTTCTTCTAGATTTTTTATTTTATTTTGAAGTTCTTATTGTTTAAGTTGTTCTATTCTAACATATTGCAAATATTCTTTAGTAAATGCTATTTGTTTTTTTTTTTTCTTTTTATTCAATTTATTCTTTTATGCATAGAATTTTCTTGAAGCATTTGTATCTCTTTTTGTCTTATGGGATTAGTAAATTTAAATAATACTCTTTCTCCTAGTACTTTAATGTTTATTCCATTCCGATCTACCTCAAAAGGAAAAAGTTATATCATAAAAATAATTCCTAAAATCATTTTATTTGTTATATCCTATACTATCGTAAATATATTATGAAAACAATAATTTTTATTTACATTTTTATTGTAAATAAAAGCATTAGTTAATTTATATTCTACTTGCAATTCTGTTGAGTTTACTAATGGCAATATTTTGTGGGTATTATTCCTATTCTTATACATTTTAGTTCTACTCCTGTATCAACTAAAGCATTATAAGTTATTGTAAAATTTTCATTTACTACTAATTATACTTCTACATACTATCTTTGGAAAATTATTTTATCTATTGTTTGTATAAATTTCTGTTGATCAATTTATTCTGGTATTTGTATCTTATTACTACTTTTCTCTATTTCTATCCCCCGTGGTTTTTCTATAATATTCTATTTTTGCAATTGCATTATTTCATTTTTTATTTCTTTTGTTTGAAGTATTAATTGTTTTTTTTAGATTGTAACTCTTTTGTAGCTATTTGTTGTATCAAATTTTCTGCAAGATTTTTCTCAAAAGTTTTTGTTAAACTTAAAGGTTCTGTTATTACTGGTCTCAATCTTTTTTTTTCCTTCTAATATGATATCTTTTAGCTGGTTTAGTAATTGATTTCTTAATTTTGAATCTTGCACTTAAAGTATTGTACTAAATATTTTTTTCCTTTTTATCTTTAGACATAACACATACTTATTTTAAGCATATAGGATTTAACTGTATATCTTTTTCTTCTTTTTCTTCTTTTTCTTCCTCCTCTTCTTCAGATTATGATGTAACAGACATATATTTCTCATTTTCTTCTCTAATGCTTTCTCCTTCGCTTGTACTATTATCTGGTTCTTCATTTATTAAGAGATTCATAAGTTCATTTTTTAATTCTTGATCCTTAATTTCATTTATTTTCTTTTTTACATAACACTTATTTGCTTTATGCCCAGGTTTTTTATATTTCCAGCAAATTATTTTGTCTTTTTGTTGTTTATTTCTTTTATAAGTCTTAGATGATTTATTTGGTTTATTTATATAAATTTTATTTTTCTTATATCTTTTTCCTTCTTGATTGATCATAAAATTTTTGTTTCTAATATTTTTTATATTGATAAGATGGAGGTTTAATTTTTTGTATTTCAAAAGTTTCACAAAAACATCCTAATTCTCTTTTAGTACTCTGACTTCCATATTTTGATTGTAATTTTAATTCTAAACATAAATATAATCTTTCTTTTTGTATAAAAGTAAATAATTGTCCATAAGTTATTTGTTCGAATGTTATGTCATCTACTCCAATTGTTTCTCTGAGTTTATTCATAATTCTTTCTACAAATAAGTTAAGAAGTCCTGTTATAAATCTTTCTTTCCAAAAGGATCGACTAGAATTTGATCTTCTTAATATTTGTGAAAAAATACGTCTTTACATCACCTATAATAAGATTGTGTGGAGCATCTTAAATTTGTTAATATTATTTTTGAACTAGTTAATTGTTCATTTGGGTTTCCCAAAAGTGCATGGCTATGGTATGAATTAATGTCTATACTGAATTGTTTTGTTCTGTTATTATATTTCCTTCTTCATCATGTAGTAATTCTATATGATTTAATATTAATACCTTATCGTCTAAATTCATTACATTATCCCATCAATTCTTTAATTGTCCTGTAAATCCTTATACTAAATTTGTAATTATGTTTTGTTCATTTACTCCTCTAACATTATATGATGCTCTTAACATTAACATTTCTTGTAATAAATTTAAATTTTCATATTCTGACATTCCATCTATATTTCATTTATATATTTATTTCCCATCATATCATACAGTTTTAAAATCTTTTCTTTCTTCAAATTGTAAGTTTGTAGGGGGTTGGTTTAGAATAATAATTTTTGGATGATCTTTTTATATATCCTCCTTTAATTTTATTTATTTTAATGTCTTCTTCACTAGTTATTTCTAATTCGTCTATACTTCCTTGTTGTAATGTTATAATTTGACTAGAAGAATGGTTATTTCTCATTGTTTGCCTTATTGTATCTAATAATTGATTTGATCCTAGAAGAACTAACTGTTTTTCGATTTCTTTTGGGAATCCTCTTGTTTTAATATGAGGTATTGAAATATCTTGAAGAAATTTTGTTTTATCTTGTCTCATATTTTCTAATTTCACCATAACATACTCTAATTGATTTCCTATATTGTTTAGTGTTAAATTATAGTAATTATTTTGTTGATATACTTTTTTAATATCTTCTACTATTACCCTATCATTATTTGTCTCTCGTCCAGTTTTAAAGGGAGGCGATATTACTTTCCCTTCATTTGTTGAATTAATTATGGTTTCTAATAGTATATTCATAGAAATAATAGTTGTATTATTTGAAGCTAATTTTCATTTTCTATATAAACTTGTAATAGTTTCTATAATTGATATAGATAACATTTCATTCGTTACTAAAAATCGTTTTAACCAACTAAAGAATAAATGATTAGATTGTTTCTATCTCATTTCTTCTTCCCATAGTTTTTTAAATTGTTCTTTTATTTCTTGATCTTGACCCTCATGCCATTTTCTTTCTCATTCATATTATTTTAAATAATATCCTTCTTCTAAATATTCATAATCTAGAGTCCATTCTTTAGTTATTAAATTTATAAAATGACTTTTAGCTTGTGAAAGAATTGGTGAATGAAGTGGAGAGTCGTTATTTATTGGTTCTTTTATTGGGTTGCTATATCAAGTCTTATATCATACAATCTTATTTTCTTCATTTCTTTTTCGTACATATACCCTCTTGTAACCTATCAGTCTAACACCTTCTAGTGTTTCGACTATGGGACCAAAATAGTATGTTTTGAGAGTAATTCTAGTTCGATCTAAATTGCATCCTTCTATTTTGACCAATCATCTCTTGATTTACATTTATTTACAATTATAGACTCATAATCATTATTTTCATTCAGGACATAAACTACCACATTATATGCAAATATATCATTAACAATAGTATTTTTCAGACCCGATATTCTAATTGTGGAAATATAATCGATTGATATTTCTTGATTTTCCATATTTTCTTTCGAAGGTTCAACTTTTTTAGGAAAATTATCATGGATTGAGACATTTTATTTTCTTCTTCTATATGATCAATTTGACTATTTACTCCCTTCTTCTTTTGGGAGTTTTATCTTTAAAACCAATTGGTAATCTATGCTTCAGGCATGGTTTAGGTTTATTTGTTGTTAGAGATCTTTTGGGGACATTAATTCTAATGAGAGCATTCTCAACAAGAACATGTGATATAGTTATTCGTTTTGGATCAGAAAAATTATTTGACAATTGGTTTGCAATTTGTTGTAAATGAATTATTCATTAAACTTAAGATGGATTACCCTAGGTAATATCTTTTTTCAACTTTTCATTTCTTGCATTGTCTTCCCCTAAAGTTGAAAAAAATGAATCATCAAAATGACAATGAGCAAATCAAGCTGTAAAAATATCCCCTATGAGTGGCTTAAGATATTTTGTAATAGAAAAAGATTCCTATCCAACATATGTCCTAATCTTCTTTGAGGTCCCATTTTGATTCCATATCTTGGGGCAATTTGGACATATATGGCACAACCAAAAGTACGAAAATAAGAGATATTAGGTTTTTGTCTAGAAACCAGTTATAAGGGGGATAATTTTTGATAACTAGTAGATTGAAAATGAATAAGAGTTGCTATATATAAAATTGCATGTCCCCAAACATTTACGGGGAGTTTGGTTTTTATAAGTAATGGTCTATGAATTAATTGGAGGCATTCTACCATGCCATTTTGGGTATAAATATGAGCAACATGATGTTTAACCTTTATACCGATAAATATATAATAATCATTAAATGTTTGAGATGTAAATTCTTAGGTATTATCCAAATGAATTGTTTTGATAGTATAATTAGGGAATAATGCTCGTAATCAAATTATTTGAACGAATAATCTCAACAATATCAGGTTTCAAGTTGATAATAAGCATACATGTAATCATTTCTGAAAGTTGAGGTCCTCATTGTTAACTCTCTACATGATGTTCCCATGTCTTATAACACTAGTATAAAATATTTACGTCATTACATAGAATTTTCAAGTCATCTAAAATATTGCTTTAAAATTTTAACATATTAAGAAAATTTTAAAAATCTAACTTTTTTCGAGAGCTAGTTTCATTAATTCTAGTAAAAATAAACAATAATAAACTAAATTATTCTCGGTTAACTAAAAAGTAAAGAAATAAAAGAGATTAGCATGGCCCAAATGTAGCCGAACTCTTCAAATTAGAGCAAATTTGCGTAGCTTCTCTAAATTGAAATTGTAATTTTTTTTTTCCACTAAAGAAAAATCTGAGCAAAAATAAATAAATAAAGAGGATAAAGATAATAGGGCATTGAGGACGATATATTAAAAAAAAAAGATTATAAATTGGGGGATTTGTATAGATTCTTTTTTATTTTGCTTAGTTCCGACTCTTTTTTTTTAAGAGAGTAATCTGATCAATTATAAGTTATTTTCATGGCAATTACTTAAAATTAATTTTTTTTCAAAATTATTTTTTTTAATCGTGTGAAAATATGATGTCAGTATATCGAGCATGGACCCTCAATATTTGGAGCAAAACAAGTTCTCTCTTTTCTTTTCCCACAACACACCAATTGAAAAAGCAACCACACATTATGGTACTTGCATCATGAAAGTCTCCATTGATTAGGAGGGGGGCTCGAGGCACAGGTTGTGGATTACATAGTAAATGCTATATTCTTTTAAGGAATTCCGACCATTCACTCAATAAATTAAGGCAATGCCATGCTAACGCCTCTACATAAGCTTGCAGTTTGAGGTAAGTACACAAGGAGAGTTAAAAGATTTTGATCAAGCCTCAATTTTTCTGGGTAAATATAAAACACAATCCTACCTTGGAGGCTTACTTTCTTCACCATCTCCTACCACGCCTAAGAATCTCCAAGGGAACTGGAGCCTCATTCAAATTCTCCGAAGCCCAAAAAAAAGTACACTTTGACCAAAATGGGGGAAAAGAGAGGTTTCAACCCCCTTTTATTATGCGAAACAACATGAACATTCTTCCTTTAGGTTTACGTATGGCTACAAGACTGGGAGTCAAATGGCACTAAACCATGCAAAGGGTTACCTTTACAAAGATATCATTTTTCCTCCTCTAGAACAACTGCCCAGAACTCTTTCCCAACTGTCAGATCAAATCAGGGTTGTATGACAAAAAAGGGTTGAGATATGACCTCAAATGCCAACTAAAGTATACTCTTTTAACTTCTGAAACTATGGCTTAATGATGTGATGTACATCTTATCATACTGCATCCAAAAGGACAGAAGGTATCAAAATTGCGCAGAGCCTGTATTACTCCAAGTCTGTATTATTACTCGTCTTCCACAGAAGTCAGGCATCCAAACCTTACACCAATGCTCTAAGAAAATTCATTCCAGAAAAGATATTTCCCCAACCAGCAACACCCACTGTTATTATAGCATCAATGCCATTCACGCGCTCTTTTTGCTTTAGATTTTTTAAGTGTTGGATGCTTGAGTTATCGCATGGTAAGTGTGCAACCACTTTTTCGTTCCCCTATTTCTTTCACGCCTTTAGCATGCATATAACAAAATCTCCATATACATTACTCTGCAGACAACCTACGGCAGCAAAGCCAGCTTACCTGCGATACCAACAAGCACTTCCATGTCAGTGACAGTTAAAATGTGGATCATAAATGCAAAGTCACAGGAAGTTGCAGCACAAAAAGACATGCAAAAGTCAAGAATTCCAATTTTATTTCCCTTTTGCATGCAACTTTTCAAGTTCAAGCGACTCTAATGCCAAAGGAAAACTAGATGGCACGTTCCTTCTTATCACACCCACGTGTAAAAGAATGTTAACATAATGCCAAAAAGCCCCAAACACAAACTATTTTTTTTTTTCCTCCAAGAAAAAAGCTTAAGAAATTAATAAACAAGAACGTAAGCTAGTGGCTAAAGATCATAAAATGGCAGAAATGTTCTTATCTGCCCCTCGGGAATGTTTGCAACAATATAAGCATTTAACCAAGTGTAACTTGCGGGTCCAACAAAATTATGCTACTGCTTGAATCTCGGACTATTGCCTGTTTTGTGTGCTAAAGGGATTGACGTACAAGACACATATCACCCACATATACATGCCATTATCTTTGTAACTAAGAGGCTGCAACATAAACACCTTATTAAAATATTTAAGAAAATTAAACATTTTAATAATATACTTCTCAAATTGGAAGTTCTATTTTTGCAAAACAGTATGCCAGGTGCTGCAGAATGGGGCTTCAAACTTGCAACAAGAACTGCTGCATCAAACATGTCAAGTACATTTAAAACTGGGCTACACTGCAACACTTTACCATCCATGTTGGGACACATGAGGCTTCTGAAGTACACCAGGCACTTCAAAAAATATGTAATTTTAAACTCATGATATAATAGTATATTCACGAGCATGTGTACGTGCATAACGCGGTACCATTCATGGTATTAATGGAGGTAAAATTCAACGCAAGAAATACTGATTAATGTTTATTATTATTTATGTAATATTCATGAATCTTTGCAGAAATTACAAGTATGTCAAACCAACATGAATCCAAGGGCTAGTTATGCTGATATGCCAATACAAGAAAAAGTCAAACTAAATACAAAAATGCATAGCATAATAATTCTCGCTTTTAGGAATGCCAAAACACTTGCATCAGGCTCAAGGTATAGTTTGCAAAGGTGAACTACTCAAATACCTCACTTTGGTTAATAGCATCCAGGTCATTAGAGCTTCTCAGGTCATAAACAGAGATTTCCAAAATGATAAAAGGTAGAAGCCCAGGCAGAGAGTAAAACCAACATAAATAAAGTCAACCCAGACTGATGGAAAGAAAACTACGCCAGAAAGCTAGAAAGATCCAACAAAGAAATTGTTCAGATCAAAGAAATTGTTCAGATCAGTACAGAACACGTACCAACCCAGAAATATAGATGTGTTTAGTACAAAATCCAGTTGATCCTATGAATAGACATGCTGTGGTCATTCATGACTAAGCCCACCAAAGGTACTCCTAGCCGGATCAAAATACATATACTCCAAAAATAAAATAAATAAATCAAAGAAGGAAAAACTGCACATGAACAGATATAAAAAACAAAGGACTAGGAAAGCTCCAGAGGAAACAAATTTAGCACATAATCAATGAAGTCATAGCAGCAAAACGACTTACCTCTGTCTGTATCACCATTATCATCTGGCTTTTCCAATCTAACCCTTTCTTTACTGGAAGCAATGAAGCCATCTAACTTTACCAACCATAGTGCAATTGCAGATGATGTATGGGGCAAACTTGGAAAGCTTTCAATGACTTCCCCTAGAATAATACTAGGATCTAGTGTACCATCACATTGGCACAACCAGTCCTCATTAATGGCACCAACAAAATCAGCAAGAACCTGCAAGATATACAGAAGCTGTGCTATTATATGCAGCATAGAGGAACACATTTATCTGGGGCCATGACAAGTAAATGACCTATCAGAAACCATGTCTGAAACATAACACACGCAAAGATGAGATCAACAATCAAATAGAACCTGCAGCAGCTCCAGCAAAGATGAAGTTCGTCTGAGCCGTTTCACCCACAAGTTGTGGGTAGATTTCATCCAACTATCAATCAGAGCACCTTCAGGCATAGCTGCCTGCATGTAGAATGGTTAAAGAAAAATTAGTAGCCAGATATATACAAATGCATGCAAAATCAGCTAAGCCCAGCGTTGCACCTCAATTAATTGGCTAGGCTACATGGCGTAGACGAGTCTTCCCTTGTAGACTTAATTTTGCCACCTGATGCAGATTTCTATGTACCCAAGTGGCTATCTTACAAACGTATAAATTTCTCCATCCTAAAAACATGTTACACTACAAGAAGTTCTAAAATCAGCCACATTATGTCTCAAACAGTATTAGCCCCTGCACTACTTATTCTTCTATCCTTGTTTTATTAGGTGGGCATTCTTACAATGACAGTCAATTAAAAAAAAAAAAAAAAAATCAGGCTCATTTAACAACATTGATGTGAAAATTTTGTTTCAAAAATAGCCATGGCAAACTCTTCCTATACTAAGACATAAGAGTGTTGATTGGTTACTTTCATGCAACATTTCGCCTGCAGTAACTTTATGGAGGTTTCTTGCCAAAATAAATCATAAGCACCATCTCCTACCATGTCCCTTGGAAAGCAGGCGTAAAAATGGCACACATACTGAGATTCATTTGCCTAATTAAATACATCAACACATTTATGCACATGAAGAAGCATAACTTTTTTTTTTCTTTTCCTGAGCAAGAGGCATACTACATGACATTAAAATGCTAATTGTTGTATGTGGTTTAAAACTGAATGCATGTAGGCTCAAGCATGTACTTAAGCAAACACTGTTAAGGCCAAATGGAAGCCTACCTCAATTGCATGCAACGCTGCTTTGAGTGATTGCAATTGTGATGACAAAACTTTGTGTTTGGGAAATATATTATTATCCTCTTTCTCCCTACATATGGCTGCATGGATCGCATACCTTTCTTCTAGATCAAAATCAAGCTCAAATGTTGTATGGCAAGTTTTACAATGCTTCTCATCTCTCCAATATAGATCATGACAACTTTCACATCTGGTTAATGAATCATAATAAGATCTTTTCCCATGTTTTACTGCAGTGAGATCAGAGTAAAAAGATCTCCATATCCAATTGTCAAATGCCCTCAGACTCTGCCAACTTTGAGTCTGCTCTTCCCCCTTCTTTGCAACTTCAAGAACTATGGCACCATTGGAAATCAAAGAATCTTTTGAAATCTCGGTCAGGCAAACATTATTATCTACATCTGATATGGGTGATGAGCTCTCCCCTCTAGCTATATTGAGTCCTTGTTCAGAATGCCCAAACAGCCTGCTCTGTTCATTATCTGCAACTCCACTAGGCATTGCTTGGCACAAAGACGCTTCTAGGCCCTGCAAGGATGCAAGAAGGGCAGCCTCCCGTGTCCCCCTACCATCCAAGATCGAGAGAAGTGTACTAAAAGTCTGCAATACATTAAGCAAAATAAACCATGAGCAAATAATCTCTGCCGTCAAAACTCAACAGATATGGCACAGAAAGGCTGAGAAGATTACCTCTTTGGTATTAATCACCTCCCAGTGACCATCTTCAGAAGATTCAAAATACACACGCTTGTGTCCTGGATCATCTTCGTCGCAAGGGCCCAGAAAGAGCCAGTATCTGTTATATCTACGGTCAGAACCTAGAAGCACAGTTTGCATTGGATGAACTTCCCATTCATTGACCTCTGAATTGCTTTTCTTGCTGGAGTATGTTTCTTTCTGAAAACATTCTCCGATTGAAGCTGATGAATCTATAGGATAAGTCGCCGACAGTGAATGCGCTGTATCTGAATGCATTTGTTGAATGTTGGCACCGGTTGGTCTCTGCAGAATAGGAAGCTTTGCAGATGATCTCTTTAGTTTTGCTCCAGAACCATAGTGACTGATGCTAGGAACACATTCCACAATGGCACTGATTGGATTCTAGTAAAAGATACAACTCATTAACACAGTCTTTGCTTGTACTCTAGAACCATAGTAATTGATTCTGCAATGAGAACAATAGGATTCTAGGAAAAGATACAATTCACCATTGCAATGAGCATTCTTTTATTTATTGTTATTACAGAAGAATTTAAATTATTCGGGGAGGAAAGGATTAAATGGCAAAAGTTGTATCAACAATTTAAATTGAGAAAAGAAAACAACAAAAGATTAAAAATAATAATAATCATAACTACAATTTCTGACATGTATTGGAGGACAAATAGAATATATTTGGTGAATTAGACCCCTCAACAAATACGTTTTTACGTCACAAAAAAGGAAAGCAGTAACTCACATGAAAACATTTGAGTAAGCAATACAAGCCATCTAGAAATTTTAAAACAACAATAAGAAATACATATAGAAAAACTTTTAGAAAATGTAACAAAAATAAAAATCAGTAAACAAGTAATCTACCTCCATTCTAATGCTTGATCCAGCACCAAGAAGATCAACCAAAGCTACTAAAGCATTCAGCCTCTCCTCGATACTTAAATCCGAGTACTCACTCTCCATTAGTCCTAACAACCATACTTCACCAGGGTGGCTCTCATCAATTTCGGTGCACAGAGCCAACTGGTTATTATTTCTTTTATGACATAGATTAGCAGTTGAATCACACTCAGATTCATCGGCAGTAAGATACAAGCCATTGTTCCCAAAATTATTGTCCACGCTTCCACTATCCTCAGTATCTGACTGAACACCCCCAGCAATCTCTGCACGGGAATTAATACGAAGGCGATAGGCAGAAGCAGATATCTTCTCAAACAAAGTGATATCACTCGAAAGAGTAGAATATATCAACTCCTCAACTTCATATGTTGTACTTGCAAGCTTCAAGTCAACAATCTTTAAAACAAATGAATCACATCTCAGTATAACTCATATCATAGACTACGAATTTGCATCAAGAAACATATTTTAACAAAAGCAGCTGTCTACATGACATCAGTTAATTCCATATAAGTAAATATACCTGTGAAGACTTAGCTAAGTCAGAAACTTTAGACCCGTTTCTTCCTTTCTCGGATAAAATACTGAATAATTCACCCTTTGAAGTACCAGGACGCAAACCAAGTCTCATTAGATTGCTCATTTCCTATAAAAGTCAACCAAAAATAATCAAATGTCAATAGTAATGGTAGAGACAAATTAAAGATCAATTCAAGAAAATACTGCTTCCACTGTACAATATTTCACGGGGGACTGACTAGTTCATGCAAGCAAACAGGCGGCAACTCAAATTTAACTGACAGGCAGATTAGAGAACTGATAAAACAGGATTTTCTTCTAACAGATTGTATGACTTTAAAGGTCAATTTTATTCCTCTCTCTTATTCATCTTCTACATGGGTTCATCTCTTATATAAGGTACATGGCTACTTTCTTCTGCAACTTCCTTCCTAAGTCAGGTTTTCAGTTAAGTGTGCAAATCTTTTTTTAAGGTTTTTCTTTTTGACAGAAAAAGAAAGGTATATTATTAGAATGGAGAGGGAAAAGAAAAATAATGAAATCCATGAGACAATAAGGTAGTTTCCCAAGCAGACCACAATGCCCTCAGCAAAAGATTCTTTAAAGATGAGAACTTAAAATATAAGAGAATAAGATTTCTCTAAAGAAGAACAAACAAGAAATTATGAAAAGAACCTATAACATTTTTTCAAAAAGATATCATGCTAAAACTATTTCAACAATACACACATGCCCCTCTTAAACGTCCTGAACTTTTGACAAATTTGCTTTGAGCCTGTTTATGTAAATTCCAAGCAGAAAACTTGTCAAGGTTTCCCCATCTGAGTGTCAATAGAACTTTGAACAACCAAACAGAAGAAGAAAACAAGAAAATCTATTTTGCAGTTTTCCTCTTTTTTTTTTCCCAGGACTTTCTTGGATAGATTATCATGAAAGACATGATAAAAAGAACATATTTATTATTCTTTGAGGATAATTAACATATAGAAACCTAGACCAAATAGCGAAAGGAAGGGGGAGAAAAAGAAAAAAAGAAAAAAAAGTTGACAAAAAGAAAGAAACTATGGCTCTATTTGTTTCATGGAAAATAGTCATTCAGAATATAGTTTCCACAATTTCCAATGTTTAGCTGTCAAAGAAAAATTAGTCAATGGAAAAAAGAAGTCAGTCAACATAAGAGATGCCCTAATTCTAAGACCAAAGTCATCTTCTAGGTATGTACCACATTGCCAAGTCCCCCCCCCCCCCGGCGGCACTTTGTTGTATACTTCACCCACCAGATCATCAAATTGAGACTTGGAAGCACCTCCAAACTTCTATCCCTTGAATGATATCAAGGTTGGACATTAGAAATTAAATGATCATGAGGAAAATTATTAGGATCACTTGTTAGTGACATTTCATCAAATTAGAAATCAGTTTCGGTGGGATTTCATCAATCTGAATATAGGACTTGCGAGTGGTTTCAAGGAACGCACCTCCAACGTGTGTTTTTATTTTTTTTTATTTTGGGGGGGGGGGTCACCAAATCATGTAATTGATGATACTGAACTAGCATCTACTTTTTATTTTTCAATTTTTAATTCTTGAACCCTCGGCTGATTTTGTTTTATGAAACACCATAAAACCATCCAAACAAAGGAAAATATGTTTAAGGAAAATGCTTTCCAGAAAAACTTATGCAGAAAAATATCTTCTTCAGTGTAGCAATTTTCCCAAAAACAAACAGAGCCTCAAAGATTATTAAAATAAATAGATATTAACTACCCAACTATTAGGATGTAAATTCCACTCATAGACTTCAACAAATAATGCTATACCACAAGACAACATATATGGAAACCTTAAAGATGCAAATTGAAACATGGAAAAAGTCATAAAAGATTTGAAAACCTTAAAAATGCATATTGAAACATGGAATACCTAGCAGGCAAATACACAACATGCATTCAAAAAAGGCACCACACTCAACTCAACAGCAGCACAAGGAGAATTAACTAGATTAGCTAGCATCAATGGCATTAACCATGGGGATGAGGGGAAGAGTAGCATTTATAAGAAAAAATATTAATGGGTGAGAGGAACCTTTTCTCTCTCAAGTCACTTATTTCTTTACCTCCTTCACAGATTGACTCAAAGGAACCTTACTTTATCCTGCCCCAAACCCAAACCCAAACCCAAACCCGAAGCTCTACTAAGACTGAAGAGTATACCCCTCTTCTACGATTATCCCAAGTTAAATTTTCCTATTACATTCCTGCGTGTATAAAAATGGCAACCTTCAAATGGGACCAAAGCCTTCCGTATAGCCTTTCCAGAAGCAGCCCTATAATGTTGCCTAGCCCTCAAATATCCTAGTGTATTCATTAGATTTTTGGCCAAAAAATCCCATTGCCGCCTTCCACATAATGCTGCTTGCCTCCCCTTAAGATACACCCACATAAAAGAAAATCTCAAAGAAAAAGTTTTACACCTCAAGCCCCCAAATGTAAGCATCTTAGAGATACCCCGCTGTAACTGAGAAAATTCATCCATGTGCCTCAAGACTGAACTTGACATTCATATTTCTCCCTGGCAATACAAAACAAGTAAGGCATGATCTTTAATGGTATGAATCCTCACACCTATCACACAAAAATGATTGGAGAACCATCACAACTCAAGACTACATATTAACAAAAAAAAAAACAACCTTCCATTTCCTTTCAAAAGCTTTCCATAAGCCCAGCCATATCCAAAAGACCCTTTTCACCTCTTTAAAGGGCTGACCACAACACTTGATCACTTTATTACCACCATTATAGTCTCCACCATACGCCCATTATGAGCCTTCACAACCACAATCCTTTACAAGAAAAACTTTAGTTATTGAACTATCAATGCAAAAATTTTTTGAATTATGACAGCATGAACATAACAAAATTACATTACTAAACTCCAGTTAAAAATTCACAGAATGCATATGCTCCACTTGAATTCAAAAGCAGCGTCATCATTATCACATAAAAAGTGCAGTCAAGACTTAGTTTGCAGTGAATGAATAGTAATAATGTGGACCTCTAAGCTCAATATTCCAAAAGCTAACAAAATTAACTTTCCACAGGGATTTTCCAGCGTCGGGAGACTGGTCCAGACTACATCTTTTTTCTTTTTTTCTTTTTTTTTTTTTTGGGGGGGGGGGGGGAGTTTGATGTGGGGGATTCCATGCCAACAACTAGTTAAATCGAATAAGAAGAAAGAATGTGACCAATCCAACATTTAAAATTTTCAAGTCAATAACATAATTGAGGTGATTTAGTTTTTTACAAACTGGATGCGCATATAAACTCTCAAATTACCAATATGAGGTACAAAAGGAGTTATTCATTTGAACGGAAACATGCATGGACCCTTTTTTCTTGTTATACACCTAATTTATAATTGTTCTGTTCGGACAATCAAGCAAACAATAAGGTTATGCATAGTAAATTTGCATGTTAAGCATGTTATGCCTACTCCTTTCCCTTTTTTTTTATTGCTTCCAGACCAGGGAGGTGCAAAGGAAAGGAATTGATTGGATAGATGTAAGGCCTGGTATTTTGACAGATGTTTTTGCCTTGCCAGCCCTTTTTGTAGCAAGTTGTGGTTGTGTTTATGCCTCTGAGTGACCTTTGTAGAGAGGTTTTTGATGTACATGCCTTTTGCCTTTGGGAAATTATCCTTTTAGTCTTGAAATGTTCATAGTACCTCCCATGGTTCCCTTTCATTGTTATCCTTTATGCCAGTTTGTTAACCTCTGTATCAGGGCATCTTGGTGTAACCTTTTCTCCTATAGGTCACCTCTATCCTTAGCCAAAACAGGTTTCTAGGCGGATTGTTATAAAGTTAGAGAGAAATAAAGACAGGCAATATCATTGAAGCCATAGTTATTTATTAAAAAAAAAAAGGTAAAAGCAGCAAGCACCTGAAATCTAATTACCTTGCCGAGGCTGACCCTTCGTAGTAGACCTTGTCTTGAACCAAACCCAGCTGCTATTAGAATTTGACGTAGTATCTCTGTCCACGTTAAAGGATTCAGAGATTTTATCCAAATCTTTACCAAATATTCTTGAAGTTCAGCCTGCAAAATCACATTTCTAGAGTTCATAAACTGCACAAGCGAAATAAAAAAGTAATACCATACATTAAAAATGGCCCAACTTTGTCCATCTTTCCAACTTTTCACATTACCAAGTTGCCCAGCTCAGGAAAGATCATTTTGACATTCCAACTTTATCCATTTATGGATCTACTATTTTGCAATTATATAAATTGAATAAAAATTAAACTAATCAAATTTTAATAAGAGATGAGTTACAAATTGAAGAATTCCAAATTAAAAGGATGGTAACACATTTAATCTACCAAGGAATGAAATGAAAGGAAATCAAAGGAAATTTTTCCTTAAGTAATAAATACTTTGTGCCATAACATGAGTATTTCATTTAATATTACAGCCATTTAGGATAGGTCACTAATTTATAGGTTCCATATTCATAGACCATGTAGTGTACAATTTACATTGTAATATAACACTATGACATGTTGCAAGTCAGCCAACTGTTTCAATGACAAATTGATCATTGAATGGCACACATGGAAAGTGTTGTTTATATCATTCTCCTCTTCAAAAATTTTTAAGATCTGGCGAATTCGCAAAGGCCCCAAAAAGGCCCAGACAAGTTTTGGCGTTTCCTGGCTTAAGATTTCTTTTTCTTTTTTTTGTGCCTCTAACCAATTTAATCTAGCTTTGTTTCTAGATTTGTTGGGGGCTTGTTAGGTTCCAAGGGAGCAACACACCCATTCCCCCATTGGGTGTTTCTATCCATTCTTGTCTTGCTTGTGACTGGGGAGAAGAGGGGAAAAAAAATCAACAACTGCTGACGAGTGTCATCCCACGTTAAGTTTTCGCTTTTCTTTTCTTTAATAACGTCTCTCATTTTAAGGATAACTCACTATGAGAAAATTTAGGACACAAAGAAGTTCGCTATTTAAAAACATTAACAACTTTGGCTATACAAGAGATAAAATTTTTTAGGTAATATCTACAAGAAAAGGGAATAAAAATGATCGCAGCTCAATAGTTGCCCATGAATTAAACTTGACTGATCTTTTAAGCACAGAGGCACATAAAGTCTTGACTAATGATTAGTTAAATGCAACTATGATACACTGAAAGATCTTATACCGAAAATAGGAGAGAATATGTGAGTGATTGGTTAGTAATAGAGGGCCTATTCTGCTAGTCCTAGCTACAATACACTTCTTGAAAAATTGCAGATGCTAGATAAGACGAGATGAAACACATCAGATGTTCAACACATTTACATAAACATTTTACAATTTTACATGGACAGAGATCCTGATTGAAATGAATATAAAGCAAAATGACTACACATGACTTTTCTTCCTTTTTTGTTGGGCCTTCCTATTACAAGGAACATGATATATTTCTTTACTACATTTTCTCTGGTTCTAATCCTCCTAATAATTATTTTCTTTGTCCACCAGAAAACTGGTACAGGTGATTTTGATAACATTTCCTAAACCTACAAGTTATTTACTAGCAGAAGAAAAAAGAAGC
This sequence comes from Dillenia turbinata, assembly GCA_037126225.1. Lineage (NCBI taxonomy): Eukaryota > Viridiplantae > Streptophyta > Magnoliopsida > Dilleniales > Dilleniaceae > Dillenia > Dillenia turbinata. Next base: position 10,958,108 of record JBAMMX010000006.1, read on the forward strand.
TGCATCAGAATTTATGATTTCAACACGCTTGCAGCCTTATCAACAGCATTGCAGCAAACTTAGAGATATTTACTCACATCCACAAGATTAAATCCAATTTGTATGCCTGATCAACCACTCAAAACCCAAGAACCAGAATTAATGCCAATAATTCAAGTCAAACTTCACATGAGAACTCCAGATTTAGATAGACTCAGAAACCAAAATAAGCAAACATGGAACTGATCAAAATAGCAATAAACAAGCACCCTTTGAGCAGAGCACATAAAATAAGGAAACTGCAGACTGGCTCATTTATTATGTAAGAAAGAAGGTAAAAGTAAATCAAGTATTCTCATAAATGAGAGTCATTTGTACCATGAAATATCTGAAAATGTGTAGGTTAATTACATGCAATATTATATTTCCTTCAAAGTCAAAGCATGCCAAATAAAACCCAAAGAATTGAGAAACTAGATAGAGGGAAACCCCTCAAAAATGAAACAAATTGCAAGACCAGAAGTTTTTCATGCTGAACTGTTCCATGAAAGTAATTTAGGATTAACTGAAACAATAATCGACATATTCCAAGAAATCAACCCAGACATGCATGTTTTGACACTCACCAAGTGAAGTAGCCTGAGATACACGCAATTTTTGCTGATGCTAGGGAAAAATCCATTAGTAAGCTGTGCTTCAATATCACAAAGCAGAAGTTTGAGAAGTGCAATATGAACTTTTCCAAGTAACAAAGAATCCTGATTATACCACCAAAGAGAAGGTGAGGAAAGCAAAAAATCAGCATCCGCTTCATAGGAAGGCAGTCATAAGATATTTTTAACCAATAAAACAAAGTTGAATTACTCAAAATCTAGACATGAGAACTAACCTTGTCATGAAATGCTTGAACAAATGCATCGAGGGTAAATGAGCATATATCAAGTTTTACAGCATAAGTGTAGATGAAATGGAGGACCTACAGAAAAATCAATCAAAATTTAGCAAAACAAGTCAAAATAATGATTAGGGGCAAACAACCATTAACTGTCAAGTATACGTGGAGAGAAAGCAGCTAAGGAAATCAGGATAACAAGACTGTACTACCTACTAGATTGTGGTCCAGGTTAACCAAATTCAAGAAAGGCTGCAAAGCATACAAAAATTTCAAAGGAAACTTCAGATGCAATGTTGCACATAGATTCTTTGATTCTCTTTTAGGTTTTACATGGTGTGCCTCCTTGGTGTTTTTAATGAAGTTTTACTCCCTATTCCACTGATAAAGAAAAGGAACTGAAAAGGCATGCGGACAAAGACAAATTGTAACATTCTACATGGTTGAGGCTGAACAGGGGATGGGTATGTTACAAGTAGGGGTGTTATGACACTTAGGTTGAGTCGGGTAGTGTCAATACCCGAGCTCGGCTCAAGTGTTGTTTAGGTGAGCTCGAGCTTGCATTTCTCAAGCTCGAACTCGAGCTCAAAGTGTCATCGAGGAGTGTCGTCAGGTAATGTGGATAATATATTCAAAAGAATATACCCATAAACGTAATTTCACATATAAAAATTATTTTAAAAAATATAATTAATTAATTTTGGATAGCCCGTCGAGTCTTCGAGTTTGACACAGTCGGGCTTGGGTTCGAGCTCGGGCTCGGTTTGATGGAGCTCAAGTCGAGCTTTGACCGGGTAGTGTCATGGGTACCCGTGACACTACCCGAGTGTCACAACAGGCCTAGTTACAAGTGCCCGCCATCACAATTCTGGCAGAAGAGTTCCTTCTATTTCTCTATAGCATAACAGCCACTACAGCTCCATATCAAAGCCATTGAAAGTGACATTTCGCCACCGTACACAACAAGACAATTATGACTCCCCCGCAAAAAAATAATAATAAAATAAATACAGGGAGAACAAGTTATTAACTAATATTAAGTAAATCAACCATGGCACTGCCTGATACTCATACATATCAGCTGCTGGCTAATATTTAAATACTTGGACTCAACTGGATGACTTGTATAGGCACACATGGTTTGACCAAACTAGAAGACCCATTCAGCATGTTCACAGAATAGGTACTTCAATTTTTTCAAATATTTCATTCAGTTTTCTCTTTTTCCTTTTTTAATTCACTTATTGTTTCCAAATAATTTTTAGAAGATCTTTTGTAAGTAATGAAGAGTCCTAATCCTTTCTTATATGTATATAGTTTGCAGCGGTATGGGAATGATCAGTATATTAGTACTAATAACATAAAGACTTGTCGAATAACTTAGTCTAAGCTCACTTCATGGAAATGAAAGCTTATTCAAGGTGAGAATACATAAGCAAAAATATCAATTATAAGTGTGATTGGCCATTGTTTGATGTTGACATGCTTGATGCTACGCTCAAAAAGTTTTTGAAGATGTCTAATCATGTGCGACTCTATATCACCTAAGGTTCCTGCCTACTAAGAGACTGGATAAAAAGACAGCCCTAACCAAACCATGAAAGAGGTTATCTTTGTGAGCAGGCTAACTTCAGGTTTTTTCCTAAACCCATCCGAGTATCACTATGGTAAGTCCACAAATTTAGGCGTGAACAAGCATCCTTAAGCTGGACCCGAAAGAACAGCTGAAGCCCACCAAATTGGGACAACCCCCCCAACAGGTCACCAACATAAGAGAGAGAGAGAGAGAGTAATCAAAAATGAAAGCCAACTAGCAAACCAAAGGGAGAAAAGATCAAAGGCTTTTCACTAGGTTACTGGGCAAACTTCTCTAGTTTCAAGGTAGTAAGATTAAGTTGTATTAAGATACAACTTATAAGAAATGTATAAAATGCCTCAAATGCATGAATGGATACCAACCAAGCACCCACTTTTCTCTGAAAAGTCTTATCAATTAAGAGATAAATGATAATTTGAAAAAAAAAAAAAAAAACTCTGGAAAGAATGAGAACAATTAAGCTGCTGGCAAAGGTTTTTTTTTCCCCCCACTCCCTCAAACACCCCTTCTCATACTCTCTCCACACCAAGCAAAAAGCAGATAGAGGTATTGAGAACACATTTCTTCTCATTTATACAAGAAAGATAATTACCCTCATAACATGGCTAACAGCCAACAAATCTATAGGACAGATGATCAAGGCACCAACATCCACATTGCAAGATGATGTGATTTCATAAGCTCTTTCACAAGCAAATGCATTGAGTATACACCAAAGAGCGAAACCGTCACAACAACAGCAGCTAAAAGAATCGTCAGAACAAGAAATGATGAGAATGCCAACAAAACTCCCAATATTTTAAGAATCTCCATTGCAAAAATAGCACTTATATAGTATAATTGATCGCCCATTGCAAGTTACAGTAAGAACCTTGTCCAGATGATATAGAGGGCAAGAAATGCACATATTCAAGTCTCCTTCACTTTCAGGGAAGGTTCCCCCCCACTCTTCCAAGAAAATTGGTACCGCTTCCACCCCTTCCCTTACCACCACAGTTCTTACAATGCCCATACAACTCAAAACATCACCCTCATAACCTTTTTCTACCATACCTCAAAATGCTCCCAGCATAGGAGACTCTGTCTTCTCTTTGAGCAACTAAATAGCTCCATCACGAGCATCCCAAGGAAAGTTTTCAGAGACAAGAACCATTATAGTACTGACTAAGACTTATCTACTCCAAACAAGAAGGTAAAGATCGTGAGATGATTCTTCAATAGCAAGAGTTCATCCATACAAAATAAACCATTGCCCCACTACTAAAAGTACAAAAAGAGCACATCAACCTTACTCTAAATAAGTTTCAAGATCACCTACACTCATCACACTCCCTCACCCCTTAAAGAGTACCAGTCACACAACACATCCACATATTTATTGCCACGATTTCCATAAACAAAATGCTATTAAACAAAATGAATCACCCAAAAGTGTCTTTCTCTACCATGAGCCTCCACATCCACTGGCTGAAGAGTGTCATACGGAACAGAACAGATATATTAGACAAAGATCGCTCTAATTAAGAAATGCGGTATAACTCCCCACATCATGACAAAGTTTGTTTAACAAGCTCCCGCACCACGAAATGACATTTAACATCTTTCCAAGCAGTGTGACACAAAATATTCCTCTCAACAGCTAGCAACTAAGCAAAAGCAGTGACACAGAAATATAAAAAAGGAGTGACTGGATGAACAAAGAAAGTACTTTTGAGCGAAGTTAATCAAGACTCCTGGAACAATACTACCTCTTTCAACTTGGCTACTTTCTAAATCTCTCGACAACAAGATCCCAGGACCAAACCTTTTGATTTGAACCAAGGATAAGTCCTAAGTAAGTTATAAGCAAGAACCCTATTCTAAGGATGGTGTCAAAAACCTAGCCATCTACACCACCGCTTTAGGAACAAGTTCACCTTCCCCAAGTTTAGTTAAGGCAGGAAGCCGCCTCCATCACACAGTGAACCTTTAGCTTATATTCATAACTTAACACCACAAGAATTTTTCTGAAACAAAGGGTGCAAAACTTTCAACCGCCTTGGCTTCCTTCTTACCCACCTTAGAACCCTAAATCAACCCACTTTCTTCAATTTTGGACAGCATTTCACACATAAAATTCATTACTAAGAACATCTATCACTCTTATGAGACTAGTTTATGCTATATGTTCAAAACAAACAAAAACAGCAAGTTAAATTTCATGAAACACATCAATAAAGCAATAATGTTAACAGACCTCATAAATCAGCCCAAATATCTTTTGGAGTCCTAGAACTCTGATATAAGCCCTAGTGCACGATGAAGTCACATGATACTCTGCAAGGAAATCCTCTTTTCCCTTGCTAGAGTTTTTTCCTCTCTTAGACCCTATGATTGCGTTCTGGAAACCTGTGCCCAAACAAGCTTCCTACCACAATTCTTTTAGTAGAATTAGACTTACTTCTTATTCATCGTACTCCCTTTAAATAATGGAAAACAGGATTTATAATAGAATAGGTTTCCTACCAAAACAAACTCCTAAAATTAATAATTCTAAAAATAAGAAAACTAATATTCTAAAGAGATGGCTATCATCTCCTAAATATTCTCCTAGAATCTTTCCCTCCTACGAATGTCTATTAGCACCTAAATGTTCTCCTAGAATATTTCTTTCTTATGAATGCATCGTGCATATCATTACTCCCCTCTTGGGCAAAAAGCCTGTCCTCAAGCTTGAATTCAAGATAGGTCTTCTCAAAGTCATCAAGAAGCTCCCAAGAAGCCTCCTCCCTCACCTTCTTCTTCAGACTCCGCCAATTCTACTCAAAACAACTTACTGCATCTATGTTCCCAAGAGAATGCTTCATCACAATTGAAGCAAAGCCCCTTCGCCCTTCATTCCTCCATCTCTACATTAGTTAACTTCCTAAAGAAAAGGCATGTTTGTGCTCCCAGTACTGGATGCTACCCCAAAATTTACCTTTCCTACAGCTGTCTCTCAGGTGGTTGTTTTCGGACTGCTCCAAGCAGGTGCTGCCCTACAGTCCCCCCTAAAACAGCTTGGTTGCTTCTTTGTTTCCTTTTATACGTGCGAGCCAAATTCATAGCAGCTCACAAGCTGTTGGACTGCAGCAATTCTACCTCCAGCCACAACCCCCTCCATGAGTCCAGTAGTGAATAGGCTAACTTGCTGTTTTGTGGTGAGTTCTGAGGTGCGAGCCAACAAGGACTGAAACTCCCTTTGATACTCCTCAACCATCCATTTTTGTTTTAAGTTGGGTCAACTTGCCAGGGGGTTGAGGGTCAAGGGGGCCCGAATCTCAAGTGGCACTGCTCAGTAAATGTCTCCAAGTTCATGCTCACCCCTTCTTGCTTCACCTTAAAAAACCACAGCTGCACTTCTACATTAAGATGGAATGATGTCAGCCCCACCTTCTCCCCTTCAAGCGTTCTCTGAATTTCAAAAAATTGCTCACACCTATGGATCCAAATCAAGCAATCCTCAGTACCATCACATAATGGGAATTCTAGTTTAGAAAACCTGGGATGGCAATCCCTCCTTTCTGCTGGGTACTTCATTCCTCCCCTTGGTCTGTAAGGATGCAGCTGCTGCTCCCCACCTCATTGTTCTTGCTGCATTCCTACAGCTCTCACAGAATCCCTTCCAACTGCAAGTTCATCACTGTCTGCTATTGCTGAAGCAGCTTCTCGCTAGACCGTTGGCATTCCTCCACCATAGACAGTCACTGCTGGAGATCCCTCATGAACCCCTCCATCCAGCTAGATCATTTTGCAGAGTTTTCCATGACGGCTAGCTCTAATACCAAGTTGATATGAGCCCCAGTGCAGGATCTAGTCACAGGATACTCCACTGAAAAATTCTCTTTTCCTTTGCTAGAGTTTTTCCCTCTCTTAGACCAATTCTTAAAGGATAATAAACTTGTTTATTATTCATTGCACCCCCTTTAAATAAGGGAAAATAGAGTTTACAATAGAATAAGTTTTCTACTAAAAATAAACTCCTAAAATTACTCCTAAAAGGGTTCACAATAGAATAGGTTTCCTACTAAAACAAACTTCTAAGATTAATCCTAAAATTAATAATTTCAAAAATAAGAAAATTACTATTCTAAAGAAATAATTATCATCTCCTAAACATTCTCCTAGAATCTTTCCTTCCTATGTATGCCTATTAGTTTCTAAATATTCTCCTAGAATATTTATTTCCTATGAATACATCGCGTAAATCAAACTCATTGGTTTTCCAATGTAATCATCTAATCAGCCATGGCAATTCATGACTAACCTTGAATAATTTCTTGACAAGTTCTGGAGAAGAATCCCAGGGTTGGATGGAGAATGGTTTCTTCATTTTGACGGACTCTGGAGGGAATGCTGCCAGCAAATCTGTTGGGGGAGCAATAACCTCAAAATTAAGAATACTTGAAATTCTGTTTACAAGGAAGGCACGACAGATAATGAAGGAAACTCTCTTTGTAGTCAAGCTCATAATTATAGAACCAACCTTTGCAAAGAGAACAACCATGCAATGTATTGGCAGCAAAATGGGTGCAGGATTTTACTGCTTGTAGCTCTCTTAGCTCCAGCTCCTCATCATCCACTAGCATTGCAGCTGATTCAATATTTTCCAGAGGTTTTGCCATTTTTAGAGCAAGTTCGCATCTTGTTCTTTGTAGCCTCTTCTTATTGCCTTCTTTTTCAAATTCCAACTTCAACATAAAATGCAATATCCAGGTAAATAGACATGTTTTCTTAAAAATAACCATCACAAAGAAAGACCACGTTTACCTTTCTCCTATAAATTGGAGCCTTTTTCTTCTTTTCTGGAATTTTCTTTTGTATTTGTCTCCGTTTCTGATAAACATTAGATGTCAGCCAACTTGCAGAAAATTAATAACATATTTAATATTAAAAAAATAACCAGGTAAGAAGTTTGTAGGAATCGCAAAGCAGTTGACATACAATCACAGGACGTCGCTGGCACAGTTTCCTCTCTTGAATTATTTGTTCTCTGCCAGCAAATCTAAGTCCAGTAGGAAAATCACCACCATTATGGTTTGTTGCTCTCCAAACTGTCATGAGGCCTTTCCCCATGCCATGTTTCTTCACAGGAACACTCGTCTCATTGAGAACTGCAACTGCAGGATCAACACCTCGCAATGTACCCATACAATCCATTTCTATTACCCTTATTCTTTTAGATGCACATTCACTTCCTAAAATGATATGTGTGTGCCAATCAAAGAAAATGATAAATGGGTTATTGTGTGTTGTACTTGTACTTAGAAATCACTAAAATATTTGGAGATTTTATTGAAATATAGAAACAAGTGGTGCACAAGTGTACCGCTAGAATTGGAGAACCCCTTGGAAGGAAGAGAATCAAAATCAATCCCAAGTGGAGGACCATCCTTTCGGAAAATTTTCTTGAGAATGTAGTCCGGAGTCAAAGGATCCTGGAGAAGAATTTGCTTCTTCTTTCTTTGATCTGTAGCCCTTAATGTGGCAGGCATTTGAGCATTGGGAAGAGAAGGACCGGGAGAATTGCAGGCGGAGTCCAAACAAGAAGACTCCCCTCCATCCCCAGGCAGTTTAAGCAAATTTGCTCTTCTGGGCAAGACCAAATCCTCCCTTTTGTCCTTTCGCCGTCTTTCAACAAACCATCGTCGAACCTGCTTGTAAGTTAATTGCAACTCCAAGGCATAGTCTTCCATAGCCTCGTGTGTCGGATACTCGTCGTCTGTGAGAGTGAAGGCCGAAACAATTTCATTTCAAGAATCCACTCCAACAGTTGATAAATTGGAAGAGCAACAAACAAGCACATGGAGAGAAATGAAAATTACAATTCAAGCACATGGAGAGAAATGAAAATTACAATTCAAGCAAGGACTAAAATATCAGTGACGAGGAAGTTGAAACCTGAATAGAAGGATTCAAGAGCCTGAAGCTGGTGCGGCGTTTTGCGTTTAAAACTATCCATATTTAAAGCGTCACTAGTTTTCATTTTTGCAGAATCAAATTCCCATAGAATGCTCCACTCTTTCAACTAGACGCAAACCAAGAGAAACAAGAAGTTGAGAGCTCGACAACTTCCATGAAGGCATTCAACTCACTCACTCACCTGCAGAAAGGGAGAGAAAGGTCGAGACTCATAAAATTAGATTCCTGGTAAAGGTGAAGTGAGGGAGATAAGCACCCTGGGCTATGAATGAAATAGGGGGAGAGGGTAGGGTTTTGGGTTTTTGAGTTTTGAGGTCTATCTGACTCTCTTAATATCCACTCGATTTCTATTTTTACTTTAACAGTACCATAACACAAGAGAGGGGTTCAGGTTTTGAAAATTACCCAACCCAACCCAACCCAATGCAAAATGGATGAAAAAATTAGGAAAAAAAAAAAAAAAAAAAAACACACACAAATTCTAAGTTTTTTTCTCCTTCTCTTCTCCATTTACAATATGTTTAAGAATTTTAGAAAAAAAAAAGATTAATCAGAAGAAAAAAGAAAATATGTGAAAATTATAACTTTCTTTCTATTTTATTTAAAAATTTTATGAAAAAAAAAAGAAAAGAAACGAGAATCAATAGGAATAAAAAATTTTGATTTTTAGTTTTTAAAAGGCATTTTTAGAATATAAAAATATTTTAACTCTTTTATTTTTTCTCCCCTCAATTTCTTTTCACTTTTAGGAGAGAAAAATTTTTAAGTTGAGAGGGATTTGAAATCTCTCATTTTATCTAGTATTTAAACTTCCAAAGGAAAAAAAATCATAATTTTCTCTCTAAATCTTTTCTTTTCCCTCCAAATCTTCTTATCCAAATAAACTGTTAAGGGGAAGTAAAAATAATTGTTTTTTTAAAAAAGTAAAAATTATTTTGAATTTTTATTTTTAAAATGAAGTTAAAACTTAACAATTAATTTTTTTTTACTTTTTTATGTTTGAACTAAAATTAAAAGTTAAAACACATATTTGAAATTTTGTATCATTTAACTAAGAATATTAATAGAATGAAAATAATTATATGAGAATATAAATAGAATAAAGAAAAACTGGAGCATTAAAAAAATGAGATGCAAAAGCTCATCCCTAGAGTTTTTTCTTAAACCTAATTTTTGAATTTTTCATCATAAAAAAATTTTCATTTTTAAGAGTTTTTAAAAAATAGTACTTAACAGAATTTCTCCTTATGTAGAGAAGGAGAAAAAAAACTCTGTCAAACGGACACTAAGTATATCTTATGTAGAATTTAGAATATCAATAAATACATACTTATTTTTATGACTTTTTTTTAAAAAATAAAACTTAATTCAAATAAATTTTGCAAATAATTTTGATTATGAAAATAAATTGACATCCCAATTAAAAATTCAACAAACATTAACATCATCACAAATTTTGCACATTTCCTGTTCAAGTAACATAGTAAATTTTTGCAAATATAAAGCAAAATGAAGAGTGATTGCCATAATTGATAGAAATTTTTTTCTTTTAATTTTTTAAGGAAGTTTTTTGTAATGTTATCGAAACCTACATCTAGAGGACACCCAAAAGAAACACCGTTTTGAGAATTGGGAAAATAAATAAATAAATAATGAGAGAAAATTTGTAAGAAGCCATATTATTAGGACTATTGTAAAAGAGTGTTATAGTGGTATCAGCTTTAATAAGTAGTGACACTTATAGTATGTTTGAAAATTTTTTTAAAAAAAAGAAAAAATTAGTTAGAAGAGAAAATAAAGGAGAGAAAATTATAATTTTCTTTTTATTTTATTTGAGAGTTTTATGAAAGAAAATAAAAGAAATGAGATTCATTAGAAATAAAAAATTTTACTTTCAGTTTTTAAAAGGTAAATTTGGTATATTTATGAAATAATATTTTTTTCTCTCTTTTTCTTTCCACTTTTGGGAAGAAAATTTTTTATGTTAAAAATCACTCAATTTTCTTTCTTTTCTTCTCACGTAAAACTCTTAAACGAAAGAAAATAATTAATTTTCTCTCTTAACCTTTTCTTTTCTTTCCAAATCTTTCCATCCAAATATAATGTTAATTCACGATGAGTGTTTTCTTGAAACTCAGAACTTGACCTATTTAGAAGTAAAATTATATAGTAGTAAGGTTTTTTTTTGGTAAAAATTAATATTTTTAATTATTTCATTTTTATTATATTTTAATCTCATAATTTTTAGAGAGTTAGTAATAAGCTGTAAAAATAAGGAAATATGGTATGGGGTAGCAAGAGCTCATAAACTATTATGAATGTATGCAAAATTTAGAAACGATAAAAGAATACTTAATTCAAAACTCTTCAAATATTTCAATGTTTCATTTTCACCAATTTGAAATATTTTATAAAACTCCTCAGAGAAGGAACGTGACATAGAAAAGAAAATTTCTAAATTATTGTTATATAGTTTATCAAGAATCCTATTACTAGTAAATTGTAATTCTTCTTACTAATTATAAATGTTATTGTTATCTCAATCACATATTACTCGTTTATTTGATTTATTTAATATTTTGTTGTTTAATTTATTTATATTCAAAATACTCCATATAAAAATATTTAGATTACAAGAGCTAACTAATATTCTTGAATTGATTTTCAGGTGATGGAGAAAAAGTTAAAGTCAAAAATAGCAAAGCACCCACCACAAGCCAAGCATGATTTAAGGCAGAAGAGGTTAAAGCTTGTTACAATTTCAATAAAAATTGATTTAATATAAAATATAAAACAATATTATTATATAAGTGTTCGTATTTTAGAAGAGTTATACAATGAGATCTGTCAATCATAAATAAATTCCTTAATGTGTTTGGAGTGTGAGGGGGGTATGGGATATAACTTGAAACAGGGGCGGAGCCAGAAAATTTTGTTTGGAGGGGCATAAGAAAATAATTAATAAAAATTAAAAAATAAAAATATATTAGAAATTTGCATAATTCTAATTAAAAATACAAAAAATATTAAATAAAATAAATAACTTATAAAAGTTATACTCTACGTTTTGTTTATTGATTCAAATTCATCTATAATCGATTCGTGAAAAAAAGAATCAATTGTTTTTTCTCTAATAATTGATTTTTTGTCTGTTTCTTTGAATCTTTGAATCACAAAAAAAAAACAAAAAAAACCACCGAAGGAAAAAAAAAAGCCACCGATGAAAAATTTGAGTGAACAAAAACCCTATACTTTATTAAATTAGAGTTAAAATTTTATTCAAAATAGGGTCACCATATATAGATTTTAAATCTTAACTCTAATGATGGACAGTGTTGGGTTTATTAAAAATAGAGAATATCACATTTATCTAATATAAATAATAAAATATTTTACATATTTAAATTATATAAAAAAAATGTCGTCATTATAGCAGTCATTATAGCAGTTAATCTTTTTTTCCATATTGGGGAACAATTGATAGATGACACATAGAATAGAAATATCATTTTTAGGAAGGTAAAAAAATAATAATATATTTTTAAAAATTGTGCATCATATATACACACACACACATATTTTAAATTACAGGGTATTTTGGTCAAACTCTACAAAATTCAATTATCAAATATAATATTATTTTAAAATTTTAAATATAAAGGTTTTATTATTTTAAATATTTGGAGAGTTCATGACTTTTTTTTGTCATAAAGTTTAAAAACTCAAATTTTATTTTTGTTTTAAAAAAAATTAAAAGTCTTGGGGGGCCATGGCCCCCAAAGACTATAAGTGATTTTGTACCTGACTTGAAAACACAATAAGAAAGACGATGCTTAATTTCTCTTTGGATTTCCTTTCCTTTAAAATTTTTAATTTCTTCCCTATTTAATTTAAGTTTTTTTTAAAAAAAATATAATATTATAGATAAATTCGAATTCAAAATTTTTAAAAAATAATAAAATAATATCAATTGGACTATAACTGATTAATTATATAAATAAAATAATATTTCTTTAACTTATGCATAGAAATCAATTTGTTGGATTGAGGAGTCCATAGGAAGTGACTATCAGCATGATCATTCTTTTGAATGCTTAACAAGTATAAAATTGGAAATATCTTTCCTTCATTTAAATAACAAATAAAATAATTAAGAATTTTAGCACAGAATTTCTAATGGGGTCGGGGCATAGGTATTGGAGCTAGGCTATCACGAGACCTGAGCAGACAAACCGGATCCGACAAAAGCAAGGGAGGGAGAGCGCCGGTTTTGTGTTTCGCCTTTTACACCTAATATCACAGGACCACAATGATTGCCAAGAACGAGTTTAATCACATGAGCTAAGGAAAAAGATGGAAGAGCATAATTGTCAATCCACGAGCTCAACCCTGAATCGACCTTCAATCAATCTCACAATTCCAACTGGAAGCACAAGGTTACGTCTCTCTCGCTCTCTGTGTTTAAAATTCGATTTTAAGTACAATTTGTTTCAAATTTTGGACAATTACTGTTTTTTTTTTGGGGGAGGATATTGCAGCGGAGAGAAAGGTGCTGCAAGAGAGTGAAAGAGGATAGGAGCCAACTGCTTTGGAAAATGAGGTTACCTGCTGTTGGAGGTGGGTTGTGAGTCCACAAATTCCGACTCCTTGAAAACTCGAATGGTTGCCATTGATGGGATATGATACCTGCAAAAATCATCAGAGGGTGTTCCAGTAGAGGAGACTACAATGCTCAAATCAAAAAGAACAGTTTTCAAGTTTAAAGAAACAGACTGAGAGCTTTAGAGATGGAGAAGTTTCCTGTGACTAGTGTGCTCAATGTGTAAGGCTAAGAGAGCATATATCTAACTTAGAAGACTTGAGAGTTTCTTATACCTGGTAGAACCGTTTGCTTTTGGGATGTTACAATCTTACTTTCCTTATGGAGATGGTCCAACAATCTCGGGGGTCAAATATTCTGAGATGTTTGTTATCCTCATCATATGGAAAGTTCGTTACTCGGGGGATCCTTTCCTTATCTGAAGGATCCTGGAGATACTGCTCTTCAGTAGGGAATCAAAGTCATTGGGTTGCTCTGACCTTTTCGCAGGATCGATAAGGCCATTGGCCTTTGGGTGGTCGTTTAGCCAGTGTGGAGCCTTCGGGTTTGTTCGCTCGATGAACCAGGGGCTAAGTATCCGATCGGGGAGGTAAATCCCACTTGGCAAATCTCGTTCGATAGGCGAGACGACTAAGACCCTATCGTTCGAGAGATGGGACGACTAAGACCCTATCGTTCGAGAGATGGGGCGACTAAGACCCTATCGTTCGAGAGATGGGGTGACTAAGATCTTTCGGTAGATCAGTTAAATAACCATAGAGAGTAGTTGTTCAATAATACTGGGCTATGCTAGCCCATCAGTCGGTTGCTGTCCTTTGTGGGCCTCATGTGTGAACCTTTCAAGCGCTGATCCTTCGAAATGGGCATTAGACTATATCTCATCATTTACCCCCAACTCATGGTCTTCTTTGCGAAGAAGCGCCATTAGTAATGACTCGTTAAAGTGAGGCATGTCTGATACGTTACTGAAGCATGGGACTGCTTGGCTTTCTTCGACCATTTCACCCTTTCTGGCAAGGGCAAGTGCGTCTTATCGGAAGTGATTCCTTTATGGGGAACTGAAGGAAATTAATTGCTTCATTTATGACGTGTTATTTTCGTCAATCCGTTTCACCTACCCTGAATTAATCAAGACCCGTTGTTCTACGGCTATAAATAGTGATAATGGGTGCTTGTTTCTTCCCACGAAGAATTAAAGTTTTTCTTTCTTTTTGGGAGTTCTTCTGAGAGTTATCTCCTTCCGAGAGCCGTTCTGTGAGACATTTCGACATGCGGAGCTTTTACAACTCAAGAAGCTTTTGGTAGCGTGAGATCTCATTAAGGAGGGGGACTACTGGAGTGAGATCTCATTATATCGGCTATTAATCGGTTGGCATGGTGAGATTATCCATCACTGGTGGAGACATGTCTTGCATCGGTTTGGGTCAACTACCCAGGTTCCCCTCTCACCCAATCACGGTGGGGATGCCTCTCGCACCGTCTATGGTTAACAGGTAGGGCTCGGGTCATTTGGGGATGGCAAAATCGGAGCTCATGTCCTCTCTTGTTCCTAGCACTACATTGGGATTACTGTTTTTGTACTCTTCACTGTAGGGATTGTAGTTTCTTTATCCAGGGGTAACCCTGATATATACTTTTCTTGGTGTAATCGGTCCAACCTAGAGACTTGTATACTCGTTCATGTAACCGGATGTATTTCTTATGTATGAATAAAAGAAAAGTTATGCTTTACTTACTTGAATTTTGTTCTCTTTCGACATCACTTGTTTGATTGCATGCTTTTCTTTGGTTCTCATCAAAGTAGAGCTGTTTCTAACTTTAGGCCCTGTGCAGAGATACTAGGCAATGTCGGTCATTTGGGCCATCAAACGTCTGATCGATAGAAAACTCTAGATAATAGGGTCGCGTCTACCCATTCAGGGAGTTTCATCCTATTTTGATGACACATTCGATAGGAAACTTTAGATAGGAGGGCCGTATCCACCCATTCAGAGAGTTTCATCCTATTTTGATGACACATTCGATAGGAAACTTTAGATAGGAGGGTCATGTCCATCCGTTTGGAGAGTTCCATCCCATTTTGATGATACGTTCGATAGGAAACTTTAGATAGGAGGGTCGTGTTCACCCGTTTGAGAAATTTCATCTCATTTTTATGACACGTTCGATAGAAAACTTTAGAGAGGAGGGCCGTGTCCACCTGTTTGGGAAGTTTTATCCCCCTTTGATGACACGTTCGATAGGAAACTTGTCTGTTAACCAGACGGGAATAAGGGAGAGAATCGTTCGGTTCTTACTGAGCTGATTTTTCTGGCTGCAAGAAGGAGCGGAGTCTACTGATAATATATGCATAGGTTTTTTGAGTTCCAAATTCTAGGTACAGCCGACCCATTTAGATTGTTGAGGCGATAAGTTCCAGATTAGACCATAGAACGCACTTGGTATGGACCCTCCCAATTAAAAGCGAGTTTGCCCCCGGGTTGAGACTGACCGGTAGCTTCTACCCTTCTTAGCACTAACTCGCCAGGCTTGAATGTTCATTCCTTGACTCTTCGGTTGTAATATCGTGCCATCTGTTGTTGGTAAGCAGCCATTCGCACCGATGTGGATTCCCGTAACTCTGGGAGCAAGTCTAGTCTCTCACGTAGGGTATGCTCGTTTTGCCTAGCATCGTATTGGGCTACTCGGAGTAAGTGAACCCTATCTCTACGGGTATGACTGCTTCACTTCCGTACATTAGACTGAATGATGTTTCACCAATTGCTATTCGGGGCACAGTGCGATATGACCAGAGGATACGATAGAGTTTTACTGCCTATTGTCTTTTAGCATCGTCTAGCATTGTCTTTAGTCCTGGTAAAATCATTCGGTTGGTTATCTCAACCAGTTTGTTGGTTTGCGGATGAGCGATTGATGAAAATCGATACTGAATCTTGAGTTTTTCTTAGAACTCCTGAAAGCACTTATAGTCGAGCAACTTTCCATATTCGTGATGAGACATGTGGTATGCCGAACCGAGTGATGATATGAGCCCATACGAAGGACTGGACCTTGGCTACAGTGATCTGAGCTAGAGGTTCAACATCCACTCACTTGGTGAAATAGTCAATCGCTACTATGAGAAACTTCCATCGTCCTGAGACTAGGGGGAACGATCCGAGGATGTCCATGCTCCATTAATCGAACGGCCAGGTGCTGGCTATAGGATTGAGTTCGGTGGAGGGTAGTCAAGGCACCGAAAAGAAACGTTGGCATTTGTCGTATCGTTTTACGTAGTTATCCGAGTCAGCCTTCATGGTCGGCCAATAATACCCATGGCGAAGAGCCTTGTGGGCCAGGTTTCAAGCGCCTAGGTGATTGCCACAAATCCCCTCATGGATTTCTCAGAGAACGTAGTCCCCTTCTTTGAGAGTTAGGCACCATAGGTATGGATGAGTGAATAACTTTCGGCAAAGGATTCCATCGATTATGGCGTAGTGTGTAACTCTTTCACTTTAGTTTTATTGCTTCCCTTGGTGACTCTGGTAGGCAGCCATGTTTCAAGTATTCTTCTATAGTATCTTTCCAATTAAGGGACCGATTAATAGTGAGAGCCTCTTTGGGCTCATCAATACTGGGGTATGGCAACCTCTCGATATATACCATTCGGTTAGAAGCAATAGAGTCGGAACTGGCCAGTTTCGATAGAGTGTCGGCTCGCACGTTTTCTAACCGAGGGATTTGCTAGATGTCAATTTTATCTAGTTGTTCTATCATTTCACGCAACTTACTCAGGTATCTGGCCATGGTTGGGTCTTTTGTTTTGTAAACCCCTTCGATTTGTTTGACGATCAACTGGCTATCAATAAATACCCAAATACTTCGTGCCCCCTTGTCGATGGCGATCCGAAGGCCTGTTAACAAGGATTCATATTCTACTTGGTTGTTGGTGGACCGGAAATCGAACTAGAGGATGTTCTCCACCTTAAAATTGTTTGGGCCCACCAGTATGAGGTTGACACCACTTCCTGAAGATTTCGATGACCCATCGACATGAATGGTCCACTCTGGAATCAGCCATTCTTCCTGTTTGTTAGGAGTTTCGTCCTCGAGCGTCGTTGGCAAGATACATTCAAGGATGAAATCAGCAAGTGCTTGGCTCTTTATCGCTGGTCACGGTCGATATTGGATATCGAATTCACCCAATTCCATGCTCCATTTGATGAGCTGCCCGAAAGTGTCTCTTTTCTGAAGGATCTACTTTAACAGTTGGTCGGTGAGCACCACAATGGTATGGACCAGAAAGTACGGTCGAAGGCGTCATGCTGAGACAATCAAGGCATATGTTATCTTCTCGATCTGTTGGTAGTTAACTTCGGATTCCTTTCGTATCCAATTGATGTAGTAGACCGACTTCTGAGTGGCGGACTCTTGTCTTACCATTATAGAGTATAGCGCTCGATCGGAGATGGCAAGGTACAAATAAAGCTCTTCCCCAGGAACCGGTTGCAAAAGCAGTGGTGGCTCCATTAGATACTCTTTTAGTCTTTCAAAGGCTGTCTGACATTTGGATGTCCATTCAAACCACCAAGATCTTTTCAATGCATCAAATATAGGCTTATACTTCTCGCCTACCCTTGACATGAACCGACTTAGAGCCGCTATTCGGTCAGTAAGACGTTGCACTTCTTTCAGTGTCTGAGGGGGCAACATGTCTAATATCGCTCGTATCTTTTCAGGATTAGACTCTAACTCTCGATCAGTGATCAAGAATCCCAGGAATTTTTCGGAGGCGATCCCGAAGGTGAACTTCATTGGGTTCAATCGCATATTATAATGTTCTAATGTCTGAAAGATTTCTTCAAGGTTTGCAACATGAGCTTCTACAGTGATGTTCTTGACGAACATGTCGTCAATGTAGGCCTCTACATTTCTGCCAAGCTGGTTTTTGAAAATTGTATTGACTAGCCATTGAAAAGTTGTCCCAACGTTTTTTAGGCCGAAGGGCATGACCCGATAGCAATATGTGCTGAACTCAGTAATGAAACTCATCTTCTCTTCATCCTCCAGTGCCACTCTGATCTGATTGTAGCATGAATAGGCATCCATAAAACTTAAGAGCTGGTACCCCGAGGAATTATCTTCGAGTTTGTCGATGTTGGGGAGTGGATAACTGTCTTTCGGACATATTTTGTTGAGATCAGTGAAGTTCACGTACATTCTCCACTTGCCATTGGCCTTTTTTACCAAGACGACATTGGTAACCACTCGAAATATTTGACTTCACGAATGAACCCGACCGCCAATAGCTTTTGAATTTCTTCTTATATAGCACGTTGGCATTTGAGGGCGAATAATCTTTTCTTCTGCATTACCGATTTGAAATTGGCGTTGACTGTTAGCCTATGGGTTATGACTGATGGATCTATGTCCGGCATATCTTTCGGGATCCAAGCGAAAACTTTGGAGTGCCGTTGTAAACAGATGACTAAGGCCTCTCGTAAGGGAGGTGATAGGTTGGTTCCTATCCGGATGGTCTAATTTGGGTCACATGTTAAGGGGACCTTAATCGTTTTTTCGACTGGTTCGGGTTTTGATCTCGGCCCGGAGTCATCCATAAGTTTCAGGGCATCGATCGGAAAATTTTCTAGCGCATCTTGGGCCGCAAAAAGGATATAACAACCAGGATCGCTACGTACGATAGCAAGCCCTTGCAGTGTTCTGAACTTTACCTTCATGTGTTTCGTGCTCGGTAATGCTTCTAGTTCATCAAAACTGGGTCGTCTGAGAATGGCATTGTAGGGAGAGAGCAATTTTACCACGTGAAACAGGACATTGGCGGTATCATGATTATGAGGTTTTCCGAGAGTCACGAAAAGGGAGATAACGCCTTCGGGATAGATGTGCTCGTTTGAAAGTCCTCTAAGGGACCCGGTGGGTGGCCAAAACTGAGCCGGATTAAGACCTATTCGACAGAAGGCATCCTAAGTAAGGAGATCGTAGTCGGGCCCTTGGTCAACAAGGACCCTTTTCACAATGTGGGATTCTATCTTAATTGTAACGACTATGGGATCGTCATAGAGAAGGTTAACCCCCGTCAGGTCGTCATCGTCAAAGCCTATACAGGCCTCTTCCTCTTAGCGGGCATTACGCCATAACTATTGGCTGTAGATGTCAACATGAACTTTTGAAAGATCAATCTGCTTCCGACAGACGGCGCCAATCTGCTGGAGGTAGGTTGTGGATCCACAAATTTCGACTCCTTGATAACTCAAATGGTTACCGTCGATGGGATATGATTCCTACAAAAACTACCGCAGGTTGCTCCAGCAGAGGAGACTCCGACGCGCAAATCAGAAATGACGGTTTTCGAGTATAGAGAAACAGATTGAGAGCTTTAGAGAGGGAGAAGTTCCCTATGACTAGTGTGCCAAATGTGTAAAGCTGAGAAAGCATACTTGACTTAGAAGACTTGAGGGTTTCTTATACCTGATAGAGTCGTATACTTTTGGGGTGTTACAATCATACTTTTCTTATGGAGATGATCCGAAAATCTCGGAGGGTCAAATATTCCGAGATGCTCGTTATCCTCATTGTATGAAAAGTTCGTTACTCTGGGGGATCCTTCTTATCTGAAGGATTCTGGAAATATTACTCTTTAAAATCTGAGTCGTTGGGTACTTTGACCTTTTCGCAGGATCGATAAAGCCGTTGGCTTTTGGATGGTCGTTTAGCCAGTGCGGAACTTTCGGGTTTATTCGCTGGGTGAACCAAGAGCTAAGTATCCGATCAAGGAGGTAAATCTCATTTGGCAAATCTCGTTCGATAGGCGGAGCGACTAAGACCTTATCGTTCGAAAGATGACACGACTAAAACCTTTCAGAAGATTAGTTGAATAGCCATAGAGAGTAGTTATTCGATAATACTGGGCTATGTTCGCCCATCGATTGGTAGTTATCCTTTGTGGGCTTTATATGTGGGCTTTTCAAACGCTGACCCTTTGAAATAGGCATTGGGCTATGTCCCATCACCTGTTGTTTGTAAATATCAAACTGTCATGTCTCGATTCTCCCGTCGAGTACGCGACAACCGCCGTATTATCTCGATATACGGGTAGCATCTTTCCATATACCGAGATAGCGCAAAGCATTCAACCTGTTTAAAAATAATTCAAATATCACCTTAATGACCATCCTAGGTCACCCAATATCAAAGGTATGCATTTTCACACAATTCAAGGATCCATCTGATCCATCCCTGTTCATGCGCACAAGTAAATGCGCCGACCCGACCATTACAGAATTCCACATAAATTTACAATTTCAAAATAGTTCAAAATTCACCATAAAGTGTCCAAATGTTCCAATTTAAACAACAAATTTTGCAAAAGAAATTTCTAAGTTAAGAAAATACAATTCTTTATCGTAAAAGTATGAATTTCTCAAATACTTGCCTAAAGAAGGCTAAACAAGTATTTAACAAATCCAATCAAAATAAAATGTACAAATATTTCCTTCCAAGAATCATTCTACATTAAATCCCAAAATAATATTCACCACCAATACCTATCGTAGATAGCCAAAAGATTTTCGAATCAGCCAACACCAGGCCAAGTCTACACTTCCTCTGAAAAATTAGAAGAGATGAGTGAGTATTTAAAATATCCAGTGAGTGGAGTGTAATGGTATGCAACATATAAATGAGGTGTGAAAATGAATGTGCCAAACAATCACATATTAAATGCATTTGCAGAAATCGAAAACATTTACATGAAACAAGTTCCTTTCCAAACAATCATGACTTGTATAAGCAATTCAAACAATTTGCATTCATTTTTTTCACAATTTTTGAGACGAAAACATTATTCTACCAATGACCGTTGGTAGAATCCACCAAGAGATTTTGGACATTTCTCAATCCCACTAATGCCTAAGTCGATTTCCTTTCCCCCTTTTGTTTTCTTCACAAATCGACTCATCAGTGATGAGTCAATTCATGAGGTTCAAGCCTCAAAAGGCTTTTCTGAACACCCTATTCTCTCTTTTTTTCCAAAAAAAAATTAATTCTCTCTCTCTCTCTCTCTTCCCTCAATCCACTTACCAATTGTATGACAAGATTTATGCTCCTTCCATTTGCTTTGGCTTGGTTTGATCTCATAACCTCACTTTCGTCCAAAAAGATTTTAACCACTTAACCATTTAATGCTTTTTCCTTATATATCTCAATTTAATTATAAATTCTTTTCTCATCTCATAAAATAAAAAAAAAAAATTAGAAATTTAACTAGCAAATTTTCTCGATGTTGCATCAAGTCCGAAATCATTTACGGTCCAAATTTTTCCTATATTTTCAAGAAATTAAATAGAAATTTTTCTAACATCGAATTTTCGGTATTACAACACTTAATCTCGTAAAACAAATTTCGTCCTCAAAATTATAAAATAGAATTTATACATCAAAATGTTACGGGTATTGTTTTCGCATTGACTCTTTAGTCCCCCAAATTTGTTCTTCTAATTGGTTATTTTTCCACAACACTTTAACCATTGGGATTTACTTGTTTCTCAATTGCTTGAGTTGTCGATCAAGGATTTGCATTGGCTGTACCTTGAAACTTATGTCTGGATTTAGTTCTATCGGAGGAGCTTCTAATACGTGTGAAGGATCTAACAAATATTTCTTCAACATCGAAACATGAAATACGTCATGAATTTTCTTCAAATTCAGGGGTAATTCCAATCGGTAGGCTATATTTCCAACCCTCTCAAGGATCTTGAATGGCCCAATGTATCTTAGATTCAATTTTCCTCATTTTCGAAATCGAATTACACCTTTCTAAGGTGAAACCTTCAAAAAACCCATATCTCCTATCTCGAATTCCAAAGATCTTCTTCTTTTATTGGCATAGCTCTTGTGTCTATCTTGAGCTGCCTTCATCCTTGCTCGGATCACCTTCACTTTCTCTATCGTTGCTTCCATTAGCTCCACATTTTCAATATTCCATTCTCCCTCTTCATCCCAACATAGTGAAGTCCGACATTTCCTTCGGTAGAAATTTTGATAGGGAGGCATCCCAATACTAGCTTGATAGCCATTATTGTATGTAAATTCAATCAACGGTAGGTGCCTATCCCAACTCCTTTAGAAGTCCATCACACATGCTCTCAACATGTCTTCCAATGTCTGGATTGTACGCTCTGACTGTCCATCTGTCTGTGGATGAAATGCAGTGCTGAATTTCAACTTAGTACCCAAGGCCTCTTGTAATTTAGGCCACAATCTGGACATGAATCGAGGATCACGATCTGATACAATCGACACCGGAACCCCGGGGAGTCGAACAATTTCATCAATGTATAGTTTAGCTAATCTCTCCAAAGAATAAGTATTCTGAATCGGAAGGAAGTGTACTGATTTGGTGACCCTGTCAACTATCACCCAAATAGCATCATGACGGCTCGAAGTATGTGACAATCCTACCACAAAATCTATGGTGATATGCTCTCATTTCTATTCACGTATAGGCAATGGTTGAAGTGTCTTGGCCAGCTTCTGATGTTCAGTCTTGATTTGTTGACACACAAGACATCTTGCTACAAATTCGGCTATCTCTCGCTTCAATCCCGACCACCAATAAGTTTCTTTGATGATTTTGTACATTTTAGTGCTTTCGGGATGCATAGCATAAGCCGAAAAGTGTATCTCTTCAATTATATCCTTTCGAAACTCAT
Organism: Dillenia turbinata; assembly: GCA_037126225.1. Taxonomy (NCBI): domain Eukaryota; kingdom Viridiplantae; phylum Streptophyta; class Magnoliopsida; order Dilleniales; family Dilleniaceae; genus Dillenia; species Dillenia turbinata. Next base: position 10,980,826 of record JBAMMX010000006.1, read on the forward strand.
CATTCTTGGGAACGCGTATCTTTTTTCTGTACATTACCATGCCATCCTCCCGAATATGGGAATCACCACCTTCACCCCTGTGAACCTTTTCCACTATCCCCTTTAGCTCCTCATCGGTTGCTTGGAGCTCTTTAATACGGTTCACCAAAGTTGGTCGTACTTCCAATCTGGCCAATAGTACACCATTGTCATCACTGGCCAACTTGGCTCCCAATGTATGGAGTCCTAATAGGCATGAGAGATAAAAACTCCCCATGAGTTGAAGAAGAAGATGAGGACTTGCAGCTTAGAGCATCCGCAATAATATTTGCCTTACCCGGGTGGTAGTCAATCACCAAGTCATAGTACTTAATCAGCTCTAACCACCTTTGTCTCAAATTAACCTCCTTCTGAGTGAGCAAGTATTTGAGACTCTTGTGATCGGTGAAGATTCTGCATGTGGCTCCATATAAATAATATCGTCATATCTTCAAAGCGAACACAATGGCTGCAAGTTCTAGATCATGGGTAGGATAATTCAATTTATGCTTCTTCAACTGCCAAGAAGCATAGGCGATGACTCTATCACCTTACATTAAAACACATCCTAACCCTTATTTACTGGCAATACTATAAATCACATAGTCGCCACCGCAATAGGAAGAGCAAGTATTGGAGCCAACGTGAGCCTCTTCTTTAGTTCTTGGAAACTTTGCTCACACTTATCATTCCATTCAAATTTAACTCCCTTTCGTGTCAAACTAGACAGAGGAGCTGCAATTTTGGAAAAACCCTCTACAAATCTCCGATAATAGCCTACTAATCTAAAAAGACTTCTCACCTCGGTGACATTCTTGGGTTGTTCCTATCTTAGAATTGCCTCTACTTTCTTTGGGTCAACAAATATTCCATCTCGGATAAAATATGCCCCAAGAAGCCAATCTCCCTAAGCCAAAACTCGCACTTGGAGAACTTGGCGTACAGTTGCTTCTCTCGGAGAGTTTATAGCACAATCCAAAAATGATTTGAATACGCTTCATCATTTTTGGAGTATACTAAGATGTTGTCAATAAAAACAATGACGAATTTGTCGAGGTAAGCATGGAAAACTCGGTTCATGAGGTCCATGAAAGCTGCCGAAACATTCGTTAAACCGAAAGGCATCACCAATAATTCATAGAATCCATAACGCGTTTTAAACGCAGTCTTGTGGACATCATTATCCCTTATCTACAACTGATGATAACCAGACATCAGATCTATCTTTGAAAAGACACTGGCCCCTTGGAGTTGATCAAATAAGTCATCAATTTTCGGCAAAGGATATTTGTTCTGGATGGTCACCTTACTCAACTGTGGGTAGTCAATACAGAACCGGAGGATGTCATCTTTCTTTTTCACAAATAGAATCGGAGTGCCCCAAGGTGAGGTACTCGGTCGAATAAAACCTTTGTCCAACAACTCTTGAAGTTGGACCTTTAATTCTTTCAACTCCGTAGGTGCCATCCGATAAGGAGGGATGAAAATAGGTGCTGTGTCGGGAGTCAAATAGATAGCGAAATCGAACTCCCGAATTGGAGACAATCCAAGCAACTCAACTGGAAAAACATCCAGAAACTCATTCACCACTGGAATATTTATCAATTTTGGACTCTGTATAGTGGCGTCAATGATGTATGCTAGGTAAGCCTCACAACCCTTGTGCACTAGTTTACGTGCCTCTAATGCTGAGATTACATAGCTTGGTAAGACTCGTCGTTCACCAGTAAATACAAGTGGAGGATATCCCGGTCTATGGAACTCTACCTCCTTGGTGAAACAATTCACTGATGCTCTATGAGGGTGTAGCTAATCCATACCTAATATTGCATCAAAGTCCCTCATCTCCAACAGAATCAAGTCCGCTTCAAGAATCTGTCCCTCTACAACTACTTCACAACCCTTAAACATAGTGTCTCTATTCAACCGTTCCCCCAAAGGAGTGATAACTAATAACTCCTCTTCAAGTGAGACCAAAGGTTTGTTTGAGTGTTTGGCAAATTCCGTGTTCACAAACGAGTTATTAAACCCCATATCAATCAATATACGAGCATCAACTCTAAAAATTTTCATCATACCTATATATATATACGAAGGATAAAAATTAACCGTCAATTTAAATCAATTCAATTGAAATTTAAAGTCCTCAATGCCAACCAAGCTATCATTTGACATCAAAATCATTTTTAATCACCTAAATATAATGTAGTGGTTCTAATATACTTCAAGTTCAAAATTTATGCAATCATATATTCAAATCTCTAAATTATCAAGTTTAGGTTCTAGGAAATTTACCTGTGACTATGTCGGGGTTATTTTGGGCATCCTTATTGGTCATTACATAAATTCTGATATGAGCCCTTGGTTGTTAACGCTGGGTTGGAGTACAACTGTGTTGCTCCCAGTCCCTGTCCGTGGAGTGACATTTGGAGGCGGAGCAGGAACATTGGATTGGCCGCCCCTAGATCCACTAGGACAGTCATGACTTGCTTGGCTTCCTCGTCCCAATTCCAGACAAACATTGCGGAAATGTCCTTCCTTTCTGCAGTGGTAGCACCTCTTTGGTGCTTGGCAAACCCCAAAATGAGACTTGCCACAATTTTTGCATTTCTCCCTTGTATTCCTCATAGATTTGCTTTCTGAGGATATACTAAGAGCAGGGTTCCGAATTGAGACATGCGTTGGCCTTAAGGGATGCCAACTTGTCTAGTGACAGAAGCTCCACCATAGGAGCCTATGTTCCTGCTTTGTTTTGAACCTTGGCCCGATATGTGCTCGGACCGCCTTTTCTTCTTCTATCCTTCTGCGTTCTTCCCCTTTCCTCGACCATCTTCTCAGCCCTTAAGGCCAACTCCAAGATATTTTTATATGTGTGAGCTGAGGTCACAAACATTTTCTCCCAGATAGATAAATTTAGGCCTTTTTCAAACTTAAAATGCAGGTACTTATCCAAAGTCACCAACTCCGGTACAAATGTGAACAATCTTCTCAACTCTGTCTCATATTCTGCCACCGACTTGTTGCCTTGGCGGAGGTGAAGGAATTCCTTTCTCTTCAAGTCTCGGTGGAACCGAGTATAGTATTTTTCATCGAACTCCCTAAGGAAATTATTCCAAGAGATAGGTGTCATCGATCTCTACTTAAGGCTATCATACCATGATTTAACATCCTCATCCAATAGCTTCACGGCTACTAAGAGTTTCAACTCATCATCAAGTCTCATGTCTGTCACTATCTCCCGAACCCGATTAATCCAATTTTTTGCTACCATAGCATCACTTGTCCCCGTAAATGTGACACACCCAAGTTGTCGGGTTTCCTTAATCAACTTGGACAATTCTAAGGTTGGACGGGTGATTGGAGTAGTCACTGAAGTAGGAGGATCAGTTGGTTCCATCGGAGTAGTAAGTGCTAGTGGAACACTTTGTCATGCCCCGATCCTCGAATCGACCACGCGACAACCGTCGCGTTGTCTCGGTACACGGCAGAACCTTCCCATATACCGAGACTCCGTAAGCCTATATTATTGAACAATAAATCTTCCGATGCATATATCCATCAAGATCAGAAAATCATGAAACAATACACATGCAAAGGACCTATCCGATCCATCCCTGTACACATAAGCATGCGTCGGCACACACATTTAGGATGGGGGTTCCTATACATGCACGCATGCATAATTGGCCATCCCAGCCATTCCAGAATTCTCAGCACAAATAAAACATTCAAAATAAAAGAAATCTCAAATCATAGTCACAGGATTTTACTAATACTTGCTTAAAGAAAACAAGCCAATATCAGTAAAGTCCAAACGATATGAGATGTACAGAACTTCGTAAAATCGAAAGTAAATATTGAAATCAAACATTACAATCCAAATGTCCTAATTAAATAGTAAGTTTTACCAAAATAAAATTTTAAAAGAAAATAAACAAGTTCCAAACAAATTCCAACATAAATGACGTAAGGATTCCACCAATACTTGCTTCCATATATGAAACAAGTATTGATTTAAACCTTACCAAAAGAATTATACAAGTCTTCCCTTCCATGGATTTCAGATCAAGCTAAAATAACCTTACATCACTATGATACCTAAACAAATCAACGGATAAACCTTCACAAGCTCCAATTGCTGTCACAGACCTAAGCTTCCTCTGAAAGATATAAAAGAGAGGGGTGAGTATTGGAAAATACTCAGTGAGTATATAGCATGTTATGATAATAAATGAGTAGTGATTGTGAACATGTCAAATGTTTTCTTCAAAATCATACGATCGCATTGATAAATCTCAATGTAAACAAAATCTCAACAAAATATGGTAAATAATTCGTATACATCCAGTTATCACATCTGATTTTTCAAAATCACGGGGTTGCCAAAATCTTTCCACCAAAGGCTCGGCCTTGACCGGTGGTGGAATCGCCAAGGGATTCTCATCAATGTCAATAAATCATGCACAATACCCCCTTCCTTGGCTTTGGCTCGGGCCTCCCCTGGGGTGCAACCAGGCTAGTCCGAAGAAAGGATTTAGAGGCACCTCTCGAGCGCAGCTACCTCTTCATCCAAATAACTGCCCAACCACGTCACCCTGTCGGGTCGCTCCGTGGAAGGAATGACTATAGCAATTAACTATGCATATAGCACCATTTCGCAATCATTAAATCATATACCAAAATGTGCCAACAGTTATTCAAACAAATTTTTAATGCATGAATTCCATCAGTTACTTTCAACACAAGTCAATAAACATGGCACATTAGTTTCAACAACACATGGATGTATTCCGTAATTTAAATCCCCTTTCGAGACATTCCACAATCACAAAAATAATTTTAGAAATATTTATAAAATCATTAAAAAACATTTTATAAAATCAGAATAAATATTTTCTCCTTTAAAATCATAAACATATATCCACTCACCTCTTGGGAGGGTATCCACTCTCAATTCCGCAATTTAATCCAAGGTAACTTCTCAACCTTCAAATGGGTTATCATATACCAATAATCATAATTTCAACAAATAAAATCCCATTACATGGCTTTCAAATTTTTCCTAATTTAATATAGTCTCAAATTGTATATTCACAAATCCTAGACTCTCATTTCATCAAACTAAGATTATTTGCCTCTCAAATGAACTTTAATTCCCAATATTTCTAAATTTGCCCAATTTTCTTCCGAATTTACATAACCATATTATTTTTCATGCATATTTTAAAGTAAACTCTAAAGAAAACTATTCTAATCAACCCAGTAAGATCCTATTATCCTCTAACATGTCTCTTTCGTATTAATCAACCTAAATTCATGTAGAATTTAGATGTAATCCTAGAAATCACATATCAAATTTCAGGAAAATGCATTTCTCTTCAAATTCAACACATTTTCAGAACATATACAAAACTCTCATACTAAATTCGGCTTAAATTCATTCAATTATCGAAGGGACTAGAATTTCTCTCACCTAGGGTTTCACAATTTGTAGCTCTAGTGTCCGTGCGCCATTCAACTCATTCCAAGACTTGTAATGCTTCCAATTCAAAGAAAAGTTCAATAATTAAATTTATTCACTATGGAAATCAAACCCTAGAACTAAGATCTGAAGTCAGTCCTTACCTGTGCAGGGAAGGAATCGCAGTCTCGACCTAGGGTTCTCGGAGGCCTGATAATGACTATCAAGTTGGGGCTTCAGCTGGGGTTGCAGCAAGGCTCTCGGCAAAGGGCAGCGCCGTGCACGAACAGGCGAGGGACAGAGTGAGAGAGCTATGTTCTGTCGCAAACGAGAGAGAGAAGTAGAGGAACAAAGCGCTGTCACACGTGGGAGAGAGAGAAAGAGGGAGAAGCAGTCGCGCGCGGTGGTGACAGTTGGAGGAAGGCGCCGGCCGAGGGAGATAGAGTGAAATAGAGAGAGAGAGAGACATGAGAGAAACGAAGGTAGTGGCTAGGCGGTGGTGGAGGTCGGTGGAGTCACCGGTAAGCGGTAGAGTGGCGGGAGAGGAAGAGCGCGGCTGTGCGCGGCGGAGGGAGAGAGAGATTCGATCGAAAGAGAGACGGGAGGAAGAGATTATAAATTGAAATTAGGGTTTCAATCCCTACTTGAAATGGGGGGATGCAGCGTTTTGAGGCTAAATGCTGCGCCTCTTTTTTTTTCTATTTTTTTTATAAATAAATAATTAAATAAATCAATAAATAATTATTCATATATATATGTACCCACTTTTCACTAAATTTTAAATTTCACAAAAGTGAGATTCACTACGAATCGCGAACACTGCATTTTGTATATACCCAATAATTCCAATTTAATACCTCAAAATAAAAAATCAATAAAATTTAAAATTTTCCTTTATATTTATCTAGATTTTTTACAGAATATTTCTAACACCGAATTTTCGGTGTTACACACTTGGTGCAGCAACCAGTATAGGAGGAACCGGTAGAGGAGCTATAGTTGGGTGCGGAGCTTGGAACTGTACTCCATATGTGCTCCACCACTCTATCACTTGTTGGAGAGCAGCTATATGAGGTGTAGAAATCCCGGTTGAAGGTGCCGGGTGAGCGCTTGTTGCAGCTAGAGGAGAAGTTGTAGCATGTGAGGACGATTTATCCCCATGCTCAGAAGGAGGAATCTTGTTTACATTCCTCAACCTTCGTTGAGGAGGCATGATTCCTATAATAAGAAGCAATATGCTTAGCTCCCTAAATTAGGCCATGGACTAGGTATTTAACCCCCTAAAAATAAATTGAGTTCTAGCCATTTTAATCCATAAAAAGCTTTTATACATCCTTTGAAAATTCTTTTAAAATCTGAAATTTCAAAAGAAAAATGCTTTTAAAACTTTTAGAAAACCTTTAGGACATTTGGGAGTAGTTCAAATCTTTAAACATTTAAAATCGTGAGTCTATACTCTGATACCAATAAAATTATTATGCCCCGACTCTTTTGTTGAGCATACGACAACCGCTGCGTTATCTCGGTATACGGGCAGCATCTTCCCATATACCGGGATAGGGCAAGGCATTCAACCTATTTAAAAACAATTCGAATATCACCTTAATGACCATCCTAGGTCATCCAATATCAAAGACATGCATTTTCACACAATTCAAGGATCCATTTGATCCATCCCTTTTCATGGGCGCATGTAAATGGGCCAACCCAACCATTAAAGAATTCCACATAAATTTACAATCTCAAAATAGTTCAAAATTCACCATAAAGTGTCCAAATGTCCCAATTTAAATAACAAAGTTTGCAAAAGAAATTTCTAAGTCAAGAAAATACAATTCTTTATCGTCAAAGTATGGATTTCTCAAATACTTGCCTAAAGAATGCTAAATAAGTATTTAACAAATCCAATCAAAATAAAATGTACAAATATTTCCTTCCAAGGATCATTCTACATTAAATCCCAAAATAATATTCACACCAATACCTATCGTAGATAACCAAAAGATCTCCGAATCAGCCAACACCAACCCAAGTCTACACTTTCTCTGAAAAATTAGAAGAGATGAGTGAGTATTTAAAAGATCCAGTGAGTGGAGTGTAATGATATGCAACATATAAATGAGGTGTGAAAATGAATGTGCCAAACATCACATATTAAATGCATTTGCAGAAATCGAAAACATTTACATGAAACAAGTTCATTTCCAAACAATCATGACTTGTATAAGCAATTCAAACAATTTGCATTCATTTTTTTCATAATTTTTGGGATATGCCGAAAATATTATTCTACCAATGGCCATTGGTAGAATCCACCAAGAGATTTTAGACATTTCTCAATCCCACTAATGCCTAAGTCGATTTCCTTTCCCCCTTTTGTTTTCTTCACAAATCGACTCATCAGTGATGAGTCGTTTCATGAGGTTCAAGCCTCAGAAGGCTTTTCTGAACACCCTATTCTCTCTTTTTTTTCCACATAAATTAATTCTCTCTCTCTCTCTCTCTCTTCCCTCAATCCACTTACCAATTGTATTACACGATTTATTCTCCTTCCATTTGCTTTGGCTTGGTTTGATCTCATAACCTCACATTTGTCCAAAAAGATTTTAACCACTTAACCATTTAATGCTTTTTCCTTATATATCTCAATTTAATTATAAATTCTTTTCTCATCTCATAAAATAAAAAAAAATTAGAAATTTAACTAGCAAATTTTCTCGGTGTTGCATTCAAGTCCAAAATCATTTACGATCCAAATTTTTCCTATATTTTTAAAAAATTAAATAAAAATTCTTCTAACACCGAATTTTCGATGTTATACAAACTTCCAATACTAAGGTGGTTTAGCTTCTCATTTGTTTGACTTTGTGCTGTTTAGTGGCAAACAATTTGCGATTCTCCCACTTGGGGATTTCATTTATACCTGTTTTTGTAGCTCTTGATTGCTTTTCACATTAATTGACTTATTAGAAATTCTATTACTCTACACTGTGTTCACTAACACTTCGTATATTTCATGATGTTGATATGTGGGTGTTCATCATTCTTGGGAATTGATTGACTTTCTTTCATTATTCATGAACTTGTTTTAATGCGTGTGGGTCACACTTTGACGACCTTTAATGAACAGATCTTAGCCATGCCCATATATTTTACCACTTCATTTTTAACTAGAGTAGAGACCCAATTGATAATCCACAGGACTTGTATATTATTTGAGTTGGGATCCTATAAAGAAACTAGCAACTTAATAACGACTAATATAAAACTCATCATGAAGGCATACATTAGGTTTCTGGAAAGTAGAGGACCTAATTTTTGTGCAACATCATGTTTCTGAATTTGTTTTGACAAGTAAGCGGGTAGTTTGAATTTTTATAACATGATATGTTTAAATTTGTATATTTTTCATATGAATGTTCAGGCCATGTCATTGATAATTTTGTCAATGCTGTGTCTTAAGTCATGTCCACACTTGATGGCTTTTAGTTTTTTGTTCCATTGTTGTAAGAGTATATGCTTCATAGCTTCTAGGAGCTATTAACTACTTATTTATGTCTTCTTCTTCTTCCAGGAGTTCATTAGATCTCTTTTCCAGGATATAGTTTCTGATGAGCTGAAAAGAATCAAAACTGTGTTTGGATAAGAATCCAGAGATTACAGATTGTGGTCCTAAAGTAGATGATATTCTATGGGCGTACGATGGTGTTCACATAGCATATGAAGGTGAATATTGTTAGGACCGGCCCAGGACCAATAGGAAGTTTTCCGGAGTGTCTTTTGACAACCCAAAAGACAAATAACAAAATATAGAATTTAAATATACAGGAAAAATAAAATAACAGAATTTAAATGACAAAATTTAAATGTGCAGAATTTAAATAAAAATAGACAAAATATACGTGGTTCGGTCAAAAGACCTACGTCTACGGGCGAGGGAGAAACAAAATTTTACTAAAGAAAAAGACTACAAATGTCGTAGGAAAGTATTCCTAGACCCTAAATGATCATCATACAAAAGAGATAATAAAAGCAGACCTTAAAAGATTGCAACATCTTTTATTAAACTCAGTTGTGCTGGGATGATTTAAAACATACCAAAGGCAACATATATATAAACTTGAGTTTGGGGTAGACACCTTTTGTCAACCGATGTGGGATTGAAGCAAGGAAGAAAAAACAAAAAAGTGCCCCCTTTCGGCGTGGGATGTTGGACGAGACACCTAACAAATCTTCACTTTGACGAATCTCATCATCAACAAATCTCAAATTTCAAATTTCAAATCTAAAATCTAAAATCTTCAAATCTCAAATTTACTCCACCTTGGCGAGTCCCAACATTAACAAATAACAAATCAGCTCCACCTTCTCCACAAAAGTCCCAATTGGCTAATCAACAGAAGCGGATAGCAAACAAAACAAATTCAAACACTGCTTGAACTTGTAGACTGAAAATGAGGCTTCATAAACAAATCCGTAAAATTGTCTGAACTTAAACAAACGAAATGCACACACCATACTGCCAACTGCACTTAAATATGGAATCTGTGCCAAATCCTTCTCTTCAAATATCTGAGCAGCAAATAGCCAAAAATGGCCAACAACCGGAGTACTCGCGAACTTTGCATTTTTCATGCCAAAATTTTCAAAATAATTATTCTGGGTCAAGAATAATTCTCCAATTCTACGATCTCCCTGAATTTCCAAAACCAAGAATCTTCTTAACTGCTCCCAAATTTTGAATACCAAATTCACTACTTAACTGTAACTTCAAAATGAATATTTCTGATAAATTCTTGGTAACAACAAGCATGTTAACAATATAAGACAGTAAATAAACAAATAACCCATCACTGAACTTTCAGAAGAAAACAAAAAACTGTTAAATATGCTTCTCAAATAACCATTAATGAAGGTCAACAATACCTGAAACCTTCCTTAAACTGAACACAAGATGGTCTCCACAAATCTGAACAAACGTCAGAATCAGACACTGATGATGATGAGACTGTAACTGAACCAATAACAGTAGATCCCTGCAGAGAATACAATTTACCAAACCTACAAGCTTTCATAACAAGAAGAGTACCATAAAACACATTTATAACTCCACCTTCAGCTGTGTATCTGCATCCAAAATTCTCTAAGGTGCCTAAAGAGATGAGATTTTTCTTTAAGTCAAAAAATTTCTCCATTTTCCTCATCTGCCACAACACTAGCCTCAACAATTTTAGTGTTTTTCTCACTAAATTTTTTCTTTTGCTTGTTTTTCAACTTAAAGCAATTGGACTTAATGTGTCCCAATTTGTGACAATAATTGCACACCAAATTGTTATGCTTAGATCTACTATTTTCAAATTCTCTTTTGTCAGTACTGCTCTTAACAACCAAACAATCGAATTGACCATTTTTAATTTCTCCAGTAATATCCCTATCAATCTGCTCCTTAGATTTTAATGCAAATTTTATTTCCTGATACGAAATGGTTTCTTTACCATAAATCATAGTATCTCGAAAATACTTAAAAGATTTGGGAAGAGAACACAATAACAAAAGAGCCCTATCCTCATCATTAATTTTTAAATCTATATTCTCTAAATCCATAATAACAAAATCAAATTTATCAAGATGAGAGAGTATAGATGTACCTTTTGCCATACGCAGTATATACAGACTTTGTTTCAGATAAAGTTTGTTCTCGACTGTCTTCTTTATATACAAAACTTTCAGCTTATCCCACATAGTCTTAGCCGTGGTCTCCATAGCTACCTCCCGCAAAACCTCATCAGAGATATTCAAAATAATTCCAGATCTCGTTCTTTTATCTATCACAGCAAATTCTGAATCTGTCACATTGGCTGGTTTAGCCTCTACTCCATGTAATGCCAAATCAACTCCATCTTGAATCAAAATTGCCTCCATCTTAAGTTGTCACATACCGAAATTGACATTCCTGTCGAATTTCTCGACCACAATTTTTGTTATTGTCATGTTGTCAAAAAATAATTGCCCAAAAACTTCCTCAAATAGCTTAAAACTCTGATACCAATTTGTTAGGACTGGCCCAGGAGCAATAGGAAGTTTTCCGGAGGGTCTTTTGACAACCCAAAAGACAAATAACAAAATACAGAATTTAAATATACAGAGAAAATAAAATGACAGAATTTAAACGATAAAATTTAAATGTACAGTATTTAAATAAAAAGAGACAAAATATACGTGGTTTGGTCAAATAGACCTACGTTCACGGGCGAGAGATGAGTAAAATTTCATTAAAGAAGAAGACTATAAATACCGTAGGAAAGTATTCCTAGACCCCAAATGATCACCATACAAAAGAGATAATAAAATATACCTTAAAAGATCGCAACGTCTTTTATTAAATTCAGTTATGCTGGGATGATTTAAAACATACCCAATGCGACATATATATAAACTTGAGTTTGGGGGAGACACCTTTTGTCAACCGATGTGGGATTGAAGCAAGGAAGAGAAAACAAAAAGTGCCCCCGGTGAGGGATGTTGGACGAGACACCTAACAAATATGAAGAAATACTGTAAGAAATGCAAAGACTTTTTTATGAGGGTCTTGAAGAAAAACTAGCAAAAGTAGGTAAATCTAGTTGCTTTATCTTATTTGATTTTGAAATTGACCTTCCAGAAGAAATTTGCCAAGAAGAAATTTGCCATGGTTTGAGTTAAAAGCCTCCCCATTGAAATTTTATAGAGAAAGTCTTTTAACTTATTCATTTACTACCAACGAAACCCAAAAACAGAAGATTTCTGATGAATGACCCTTTTTTCAGTCTTTCCTGATATAATTCCTGATGATTCAAATTTATGCATTCACCTCTTTGTAGTCAAGGACCCTCATTACCTGTTTACAAGGGTTTTTACCTTTTCAGTTTCAATCATTCTATTTGTCTGCTATACATTTGGAGTGGCGACCATGATGGAAAATTATATAAATCTTTGATAAACAAATAAGGGCACATTTGGCATCCTCTTTATTTGAGCAATCTATAATAGCAAAGCGTAGTGGTTGATTTTTCTTGTTAATTTTGATGTGTAATCTAGCAAAGTGGAGCTCCAGAAAATTATGTTGAAACTTGGGAAAATGAAGAAGATGAGTACCTAGCTCGTGCAGTCTATGAGCATATGGATTTGAATAGTCCATGTTAGAGTTTCCCTATTCTGAGGGGTTTGAAATTTTAACTTGATTGCATTAATGCATTGGAAGTACTCCACAGATTTTGCATATAAGTTTATATTTACATGATTATTGAGATGCATTGGACTACAATTTTAGCTTTCTATAAAACAGATGGTAAAATAAAAGCGTCAAGAAAGAACATAACACCATTCTATGAGCCTTTTTTTTTCCATTGAAGATTATTAATGATGCAACAATAGCTAACCTGATAAGAAATCTAGATATATGACTATGGTCCTCTTTAATCAGCATGAACTAATGAATATTGTTGTTGTTTAATAATGTCCTTTCAATTAATTAATGAATCTATGGAAGCAATGGATCTTGGAGTTGGTTCCACTTCCACCCCATGCTTGGTTAACATTGCATGTTATTCTCTTCCCTCTACATTCTTATTCTCATAAGGTTGGGCCACACTTCCAACCACCTTCTTAAGCTTATTTGCTAAACTTCTGTATAACCATATAAATGGTTCTGTTGGAGGTATTTTTGACCCCACAGATAATTGCTCTTTCTGATTCGAATGGGAAGCTTGCGTCGATATGTTCATCCGATCTCCTCGGATGAAAAACCTGTAAAAAATCCCACTGAGTCTGGCCCGATAGGGGGACTCCGATGTTCAAGTCAGAAAGAGTAATAACAAAAGGAAAACTAAATACAGCCGAGAGAAATATGGCCCTGGTGGCCTCTATAATGTGATGTATCGGTCGAGTGGATGTCGGAACCCCCGTGCGTGTGTCTCTAATCGTGTGTAGAATCCGTATAAAAATCATATCTCTGATGGAATATGTTTGGGTATGAAATCCCCTCTGAACGATATATAGAATTGACTACCGAGTCATCTAAAATTGGGCATGGAGCCCTGCCTTCGTTGATGTATGGAATTGGGTGTAGAACCCTTCTTTGAACGATATATAGAATTGTCTCCCTCTGGTGTGTAAAACTGAGTCCCTCTTTTGAGAGTTGTCTATACTCTGTACTTATAACATTCCCAAAGGAAAAAAAAAACCCTAGTTTCTTTTTGTTTGAAGTTTTTCAATATGGTTAGGATTATAATTAGAGAATTCTGAAAGATTTAGACTTCCTTAAGAAATATGGAAGGATTTGACCTTGGTGGGGTTGATCGTTCGACCAATGCCAAGAAGTGACGTATTTTGTAAAATTAAAATTTGTAAAACTCTTGGCAGTTCCACCCTAGATCGTGGCAGAACTTTGTTGGAAATGATGATTTTGGCTGCCTTATGTTTGGAAATGTGAAATGATTGGATGTATATGAGATCGATATATGATGATTGGAAAATTGATTTATTGTTGAATGATCTTGTGACTGATTTGATGGTTTGAAATATATATGTTTGATATGTCCACCACACAAATCTTGTTTTTGTTCAACGTGTATATCACTCACTAGGTATTCCCATACTCACCCCCTCTCTCTCCAATTTTTACAGACGAAGGTTAGTTACTTCGCGAAGTCGTTGAGAGGCAGAATTTTGGGAAGACCTCTGTCAGACATTCTTTTGGTATAGATCTCACTATTGTCTTTGAGGTATCAATAGATTGATCCATGGAGGGCATTTTGTATAAAACTTTATTTGAATATTTTTGAAACTTTGTATTTTGATTTCGAATGGATTTGGCTATGTATAAACTTTTACTGGAAATCCTTAATTTCCTTTTTATGAAATTTTTCTTGAAAATTATTACTGATTTTGTTTTCTATCCCTAGAGAGAGAATTGTGTTCTGATTGGTTGATGGTACTTGTTAGTTGGGATTACCTATGACTTTATTTGGTATTCGGAATGCCTTGCGATGTCTTGGAGCACGGGGTGAGATTCACATGTGTTCAAGGTACCGCGGCGGTTGTCGCGTGCTCGGACCTGCGGGTCGGGGCGTGACACTCACTCCTAAGTACATTTAGAAGAAATGGTATTAGAAGTAGAGTGAATTGTAAGAGGTCTTCTAGAAGACCGAAAGGTCAAGATATCAATATGTCAGTAAACTGAGAGATCAAATGATCGAGAGATCGAGTTATCGAGAGACCAAGTCATCGGGTGATCAAGAGATTGGCAAATTGACAGGTTAAGTGATCGTGAGATCTAGAGGTCAAACGATCGAGCGGATACCAGACCGTTAGGTCGAACGATCAAGAGAACATCAAACTGACAGGTCGAACGATCGAGAGAATACCAGACCGACAGGTTAACGATCAAGAGAACACCAGACCATAGGTCGAACGATCGGACGATCAAGAAAATACCTGACCGACAACTTGAACTATAGATCAGGGCGTCATAGGCCCGTTCGGGGAATTAAATCCCATTGGTAGATCAGGGTGAGATGGGCCAGTCCGAGGAGTTTTGTCCCTTATTAATGACACGCTCAAATGATAGGATCTGGATGACTTAAACCCGTCGTATGATAGGAAACTTTCAAATAGAGAGGCCGTGTCTACCCGTTCGGGGAGTTCCATCCCTTATTGACAACGTGTACGAATAATAAGAGTTGGGCAACTTAGACACTTCGAATAATAGGAAATCTTTAGATAAAGGGTCGCGTCCACCCGTCTGGGGAGTTCCATCCCTTATTGACGACGCGTATGAACGATAGAAGTTAGACGAGTTAGACCCTCTGAATAATAGAAAATCTTTAGATAAAGGGGTCGCGTCCATCCGTCCGGGAAGTTCCATCTCTTATTGACGAATGTACGAACGATAGGAATTAGACGACTTAGACCCTCCGAGTAATAGGAAATCTTTAGATAATGAGCCGCGTCCACCCGTATGGGGAGTTCCATCCCTTATTGACGATGTGTACGAACGATAGGAGTTGGGCGACTTAAGCCCTCCGAGTAATAGGAAATTTTTAGATAAAGGGACCGCGTCCATCCGTCTAGAGAGTTATATCACTCATTGATGACACTCTACGTTTGGGAAAATTCATTTGAGAGGCTTAAATGAGAGAATATCATGAGCCAGATAACCGATAGATTATCTATGTGAGGCTGAGAGATCAAATAAGGTCAGGAGGTCGAATAACCAATCGATCGAGAGATCAGGAGTCGAGAGATTGATAGATCAAACGATGGAAAGACCAACAGGCCGAACGATTCGGATAATTAGGAGGTCTAGGGACCAACGGGTCATTAGAGATCAACGGATCGAATGATTGAGGGACCAACGGGTCGAATGATTCGGATGATTAGGAGGTCTGGAGTCTGTGTCTGGCAATACGAGAGGCTAGTGGCTGAAACAAGAGAAAATAGGGACGCGCCACAAGTTATCGAATCGATAACAGTATCATCTTGTTACAAAGAGTTTGCTTCTTCCGCTGTGCTATATGATGAGTAAGACCTTGTACAAAAGAAGCTCACTTGTCACCCTCGCATTCTTGTGATAAAACTAGGCGATGATGGCATGACATTCGGTAAGAGCAGGGCGATGTAAGCCCGTTTGGGGAGTTAGGTGCAACGTTCGGTAGAATCAAGGTGATGTAGGTCCTCCGTTCGGTAGGATTAGAGTGATGCTAGACCATTCATTCGATAGAGTTAAGGTGACTTAGCCCCAACATTCGGTAGGCGCAGGCCGATGCTAGCTCGTTTGTTCGATAGAATCAGGGCGACTCAAACTTGACGTTCGGTAAGAGCAAGGCGACATTGGCCCGTTTTTTGATAGAATCAAGGCGACTCAGGCCTGGCGTTCGGTAAAAGCAGGGCGATATTGGCCCGTTCGTTTGGTAAGAGCAAGGTGACACTGGCCCGTTCGTTCGATAGAATTAGGACGACTCAGACCCAACGTTCAGTAGGAGCAGGGCGACTCAGGCTTGACGTTCGGTAGAATCAGGGTGACTCAGTCCCGACGTTCGATAGAATCAGGGTGACTTAGACCCAACATTTGATAGGAGCAGGGCGACTCAGTTCTGACGTTTGGTAAGAGCAGGGTGACTCAGGCCCGACATTCAGTAGAATCAGGGCGACTCATGCCTGATGTTCGATAGGAGTAGGGCGACTCAGGCCCACTCGATCGACAGAATCAGGGCGACTCAGTCCCAATGTTCGATAAGAGTAGGGCGAGCCCAACGTTAGATAGGAGTAGCGCGACTCAGGCCCGATGTTCAATAAGAGCAGGGTGACTCAGGCCCGGCGTTCGGTAAGAGCAGGGCGACTTAGACCTGACATTCGGTAGTATCAGGGCAACTTAGACCCGACATTCAATAGGAGCAGGGCAACTCAAGCCCGTTCGTTCAATAGAATCAGGGCAATTCAGGCTCAACGTTTGATTGGAGCAGGGCGACTTAGGCCCAATGTTCGATAGGAGCAGGGTGACTCAGGCCTGACGTTCGGTAGAATCAAGGCAACTCAGACCCGACGTTGGATAGGAGTAGGGTGACTCAGGCCCGACGTTCGATAAGAGTAGGGCGACTCAGGCCCGACGTTCGATAGGAGTAGGGTGACTCAAGCCCGTTCGTTCGATAGAATCAGGGCAATTCAGGCCCAACGTTTGATAGGAGTAGGACGACTTAGGTCCGACGTTCGCTCGAGGAGTCAGATCTCTTCGTTTGACAGAGTCTGGTCGTAAAGATTTTTCAGCTTATCAGTTAGTTTTTTCCCACGGACGGAGCTAATCTACTAGAGGTATTTTTGACCTCACAGATAACTGTCATTTCTGACTCGAATGGAAAGCTTGCGCCGATATATTCATCCGGTCTCCTCAGATAGAAAACCTGCAAAAAACCCCACCGAGACTGGCCCGATGGGGGATTCCGACGTTCAAGTCAAAAAGGTTAATAACAAAAGAAAAACTGAATACAGTTGAAAAAAATATGGCCGTGGTGGCCTCTGTCATGTGATGTATCTGTCAAGTGGATGTCGGAACCCCCATGTGTATGTCTCTGATCGTGTGTAGAATCGGTGTAAAAACCATACCTCTGATGGAATATATTTGGGTATGAAACCCCCCTCTGAACGATATATAGAACTGACTACCGAATCATCTAGAATTGGGCATGGAGCCCTACCTTCGTTGATGTATGGAATTAGGTATAGAACCCTACCTTCGTTGATGTATGAAATTGGGTATAGAACCCTACCTTCGTTGATGTATGAAATTGGGTATACAACCCTTCTTTGAACGACATATAGAATTGTCTCCCTCTGGTGTGTAAAACTGAGTCCCCTTTTTGAGGGTTGTCTCTCTATATTTATAGACTTCCCAAGGGTAAAGAAAACCATAGTTTTCTATTGTTTAAAGTCTTTCAAGATGGTTAGGATTGTAATTAGATAATTCTGAAAGATTTAGATTTCCTCAACAAATATGAAAAGATTTGATCTTGATGGTGATTGTCTTCTTTATCAGATAACCATGTATGATTTTGGAGACCTATTAAATAGGGTATCATTAGTTTCTATGAGACAATTTTTTCTGAACGCTGAGTTGCTAGGATCTTTATTGGCTGAAAAGAGCTATTGTAGAACCTTTTAAACCTATAGTATTATTACACTAACAATTTTTAGAGCTTTAACTCTACAATGCTGTCTCTTGTCTCTTCTCAAAATGAGTTTGACCTAGTTTAAGCTACTATCAGATGGACTCTATTCCGTCTCTCTCTTCTAGTATGTGTACTATATAATAATAAGATCATATTAAACTTTTATGCATTTGACTTGCCTAATAAAGAGTTTGTGGGCTACTTTTTCATGCATACCTCAATAATTAGTTGCATTAGTACATTAATCATCTTTCCTATATCATCCTTCTCTCCTTATTATAATAATTTTCCTTTCTTAAAAAAAAAAAGAAAAAAAATAGTTTTGGAGGCACATTGATACCTTTATATTCTATTTCCTTGCCATAATGTTTTGGCAAGTCAGAACATAGCCCAAATAAAGGTTTATTATGTAGACAACTGTACGCTATGATTATGATAGGAAAAGGATCATATCTAGAGTAAATTATGATATTCTTTTTAAAATGGTTTTGGATATAGGAATTTTTGAACAAAAGCCTTTATTGTATTGTGTGTAAAGGGAGATTGATTTTGACCTTGTAAAAGGTTGTGGGATTTAACTCGCTTCCCCACTTCTGCCATGGTTAAGAAGTGAACAAATTCATAATAAGAAATATTGGATATAGGATTTTTTTAACGAAAGCCATTACTATAGTCATGTGTAAAGGGAGATTGATTTTGACCTTGTAAAATGTTGTGGGATTTAACTCCCTTCCCTGCTTCCACCACTGTTAAGAAGTGAACAAATTCATGATTTTTTTTTTTTGGTTGAAAAGGGGGCCAAAGGCCCAAAAGAAAGAACAGGGCTAAACAAGCCCAAAGGGAAGCAAGCTTAACTCCTTATAGAGGTGGCGCCTCTTTCATCTTCAAGCAGAAGCTTTCTTATTCTGGTAGGAGGCTCATGCAAGACATGAAGACCTGGAGGATAGAAGTGCCCTAGATTGGCGAGATGATCAGCACATTTGTTTCCCTCTCTGTAGGAGTGGACAATGGGAGAAGCTCCCAATTTGTTAATGAGCTGGGAGCAATCTTCAACAACCGGGAAGAGAGGGTGAAGTCTGTGAACACTCTTGCTGAGGAGAGAGACCAAAGTCAAGGAGTCAGATTCTATGATCTGGCTCCTGATATTGAGGTTATCTGCTAATATCAGGCCCTCTCTAAGCCCTCAGAATTCTGCCATAAGACTATCTGAGTTGCCGATATTAGCCATGAAGCCAAGATCTATTTGCCTTCAGAATTCCTTATGATGCTTCCTGCACTAGCTCTGTTAGAGTTAAGCTTAATTGATCCATCGGTGTTGAGCTTGAAAATATTCATAGGAGGAGGGGACCAGGAGACCAGCTTGACTTGCTTGGGGAGAGGGGTGAGAGGGACTGTAGAAGCAAAGGCAATGTTTTTAACAAACATTCTTGCTGAAACGACGATGTGGTGAGCATTGAGAGGAATTTTATTGAAAATGAAGCTGCGGCGAGCCTTCCAAATGTGCCGGATAACTGAAAAGAAGGTCATTAACCAAAAGGTAGGGTTGTTTAGTCTATTGCAGTTAAGCTTCGGCCAATCAAGAGTGGAGGTAGTGTTGAATTGAGGGGTAGCTTGTTTGATGGGAGCAACTAGTTCCCATACTTCTCTACTCCAGTTGCAGTCTCTTAGGAGGTGAAAGATGGATTCATTATCTCTTTTGCAAATGGGACAAAGAGAATCTGAGGAGATTCTTTTCCTGGTTCTCTCCTGGTTGGTCAGGATTTTTCCCTTCCCGACAAACCAAATAAAGAATCTAACTCTCTCGGGACAGGGGATTCTCCAAATCCATTTCCATAAGGCTTATTGGTTACTGGAATATGAGTCTTCTTTTTGGAGAAAATTATAGGTTGAGTTGACAAAGAAAGTGCCATCCGAGGATTCTTTCCAGTAGAAAATGTCTTTGTTACATCTGGAAGAGGGGAGGATTATAGCTCTGATCTCTTCTACTTTTTGATTAGGGAGGACCTTCCTCAGGTCTTCATAGTTCCAATTTGATCTGTTCTACAGGTAGCAATTAAGCTTGGAGTCTTTGGGGATTTGATCTTGTTGCATGAGAGCATGGTTAGCTAACTTGTCATTTCCCACCCAGAGGTCATACCAAAAATTTATGTCTGAGCCATCTCTAATTCTCCATTTGATACCCTTCATTAGATAAGCTTTACTCCTGACTATACCTCTCCAAACATGGAAGCAAGAAGCCTTGATTTTGTACTGCAGAAAGTTATCTTTTTGAAGATATTTGCATCTAAGAACTTGGCACCAAAGAGCTTTGTCATCTTGAGAAATTCTCCAGGCTAGTTTGGTGAGAAAAGCAATGTTGTTTCCCCTAAAGCTTCACAATCCCAGGTCTCCTTCTTGCTTCCTTTTGCAAGCTTGCTTCCAGTTAATTAGGTGAATTTTTCTCCTCCCAGGGAAGTCCCCCCCAAAGGAAGTCTCTACTAAGTTTGTCCAAAGACTTACAGGTGCCTTCTGGCAACCAAGAGGTTTGCATGTTGTGGATTGGGACTGCAGAGATAATAGACTTTATGAGGGTGGTTCGACCAGCTATATTGAGGAGATTCATCTTCTAATTGGCAAGCTTGGCTTGGACTTTTTCTTCGAGGGGCTTGTAGGTGTCCCTGCCAACTCTCTTGTGAATAATGCGGACTCCAAGATAGGTGCCCAGATCATCTGTCAATCTGAAATTACTATCTTCTGCCAAAGAATTTTTTAGGGACCAGGAGGCTTTCGGGGAGATCCAAAGCTTGGACTTGAACGGATTTATATTGAGACCACTCTCCTCACTAAATTCCTGCAAGCAGCTGAGCACACTTCCCATGTTGTGATGGTCCGCATCCGCAAAAATCATAAGATCATCAGCAAAGAAAAGGTGTGAGATAGCAGGGCCTCTCCTGGCTGGTTTGATAGGATTCCAATCACCTTTCATGACCCTTTCCCTGATCATATAAGAAAGTCTCTCCATGGCAAGGATGAAGAGGTAGGGAGAGAGGGGATCACCTTATCTTAACCCCTGACCTAGCTTGATGGGGGAAAAGAACACCTCCATTCCATACGATAGAGACTTCTGTGCTAGAGACTGAATGCATGATCAACTTGATTAGAGTGTAAGGGAGGTTGAAATCCATCAAGACATGACCCAAGTAACTCCAGCTGATATTGTCAAAGGCTTTTTGGAGATCAATCTTCATCATCATCTTGCGTTTCTAGCTTCTAGAGTTACAGATTGTGTGGATGATTTCTTGAGTGATGATGATATTGTCCATTATGCCTCTATTAGGGAGGAAACTGCTTTGTTGAGGCCCTATGACAGATTGCAGGACATTTTTCAATCTTTCCACGATCACTTTGGCAAGGATCTTGTAGGAGGTATTTAAGAGGCTTATGGGTCTAAAGTCCTTAGCACTTTCTGGTCTTTTCACTTTAGGAATGAGAACTATGTGAGTTTTGGTGAATTCTGGATGGAAGAAACCATCTCTGAAGGCTTCCCTTACATAAATAAATATGCTCTCTTTGACTGTATCCCATCTCCTTTGAAAGAAATGGGGTTGAAAGCCATCAGGTCCAGGGACTTTAAGCTCTTTCATAGCAAAAACTGCATGCTTAATTTCCTCTTCAGAAACCTCCTTCATCAGAGAGTTGTGGTCTTCATCAGAGATTTTGGTCTGGTAGCGGAGATATCTGCTGTTAGGAGGGATGACTTGTTTGCTTTTAAAGAGGTTGCTGAAGTAAGCAAACACATGGTTCCTCAGCTCATTCTGGTCTTGGCTCCAAGTACCATTGATTTTTAGGCTAGCGATTCTATTTACATTCCTTCTTATCTTCATGGTAGCATGGAAGAATTTAGTATTTCTATCCCCCTCACATATCCAGTTGATCCTTGACTTCTGAAGCCATAGCATCTCTTCTTGGTCCAATGTTTTATGGTAGTCTGAGAGGAGCTCTTGCTCGAGGGACTGCAGAAAGGAGGAGTACTTGTAATGTCTAGAGGACTGGATACCTCTGAGTCTAGCTTCTAGAGTCCTTTTCCTTTGGAAGATGTTACCAAAGACATTTTTGTTCCAAGCTTTTAACTCCTCAGCTGTGGTCCAGGTGGCTTGCAAGAGGGAATTTGCTGAATTCCAAGCTTCATCAAACACCTCATTGAAGTGGGGATGGGTGAGCCATGCTGTTTCAAATCTGAAGGGTCTGCTTTGCTGGTTGGGAGGGTGGGTTAGGGCAGTTTGCAACATGATTGGGTTGTGGTCTCCACGAGTTCGGGTCAGGTTGATAGCTTTCATCTCAGGGAAGGAGATACTAGCTTGATGATTTGCCAAGACCCTGTCTATCTTGAAGAGTGATTTTTCCTTCAATTCTCATTATCCAAGTAAATTTAGGACCCACAGCTTCTAAATTAAAATTAAAAGCAACTCCTCTAGGCAAATTTTAAATTAGAATCTTGCCAAATTACAACGTTGGCTCTTGAGTCAATCTTTGTGCTTCTCTTGTAATACTTTACAAATCTCCCACGCATATAGTTTGCATCACATAACATGCAATATGCAAAGGGCAATTATGCAACTGAATTTGTATGGGCAAAATAGTGTGGATGGTCAAAGAAAAATCCATCAACTTGCATATGGTTCTTTGGTGTAATTGGAAAGAAAGAAATTGTGAGGGACCGTTGGAAGGAAAAAGAAGATTGTAGCATTTGAAGAACTTGCAATCCAGAATTCAAATGTGAATAGCTTGTGTTTAAAATGCTGTTTATGGATAAAATTGTAGATGTATATCTATCAACTTTCACGAAAATGTCCTCCTTTTTTAAAAGCTGTAGCTGCCCAATTTCAGTCTTTTCATTGGGTGCTTGTACTTGAAATGCTTCCCTATATCAGGTGTTACAGAATATGTAATGAATGAACTTCTTTGATAAGTGCTGTATTTCCTTTCCAGGTTTTTATTTTTTATCTTTATTATTCATTGGGAGGTCTATGGACATAGGGCTACCTTTCGAGAGGCTTATTTAAAGTACAATATCATTGTCACCATCTCTCAATTGCTTTTTGAAGATGTGATGTTGATAAGATTTTCTCTTGGTGGTCATAGGTGCCCCATCTGTATGCAAGGAGAATTGCAAGAGAACAACCTTGCTATTTATTGCAACCTTTGTAAATTGCAAATAAGTAGAGGAAATGACGTTGGGCTCCAATATCCCCCCTGCTATAATTTATTCACCCTGCATATGAGAAATTTCCATGCATGCATCTTTTTCCTCCACGTTGATGTCGGAACTTATTTATACAAGTGCATCACTAAGTATGCTAGTTCTGATTGAATGCATTGCCATCATAAATGATGATTTTCTCTTTTGCAGCTAGAATGTTTTATCCCCTCGGTGTAGGTTCTTTTAAACCTTAGTAGCTGCGTAAAAGGAGTTTGGAATTTCAGATGTAACAAATTGGGAATCATTAGACGTATATGTCAACTTGTTAGAAATCATTAGAATCTCTAGAAAGCATATAGCCCTTCCAGTTAATGTAATTGTGAATCATATCTTGGAAAAGTTCCCTACGAATTTCTTACCATAGGATTCTAAAACTCTGATGCCCTTTGTTTCTAATGATTACGTGTATATGGCAAAGCTGATAAATGACCATGAAGTATATGAAATGCTTACCTTCTTTTTTTTTTCCTTTTCTTTTTCATTACTAGTTCTTTGTTTTCTTTTAATGTTCTCGGTAAACTTGAAGTTTTTGGAAGCTCGGCTTGCTGAGGCTCATGCAGAACATTTTGACCGGGGTTGCAGAATGAAGCCTGTGTTCTGCATCAAAACAATGTTCGATCTTACTGCACTATTTATTCAATGTCAGCACTGCAACACATATGAGGTAGTCATATAGCTAAATTGAAAATTTAGGCATCCTTTCTGGGGTGCATTGGCGGGAGACGCTCTCATGTTTGTTCTATGATCTGTACAGAGTTGTCTGACTTCTTGTTATACAAGGCTTGCAATCCATTGCAACAGGCTTATCCTCATGTCATTGGCTTGAATGAAATAAGTGGGCATTTTTTGTGTGAGCTGAACACCCATTATTTAGTTAGTTTATTTATTAAGGTCCTTGCAGTTCATCTAGGAATAGGAATTGAAAAGGCGATTACTTAACGTGCAGCATTTGGCAATGAGCCAGGCTAAGTTGGCCTGCTGAAACTCAGTGAAAATTGTAACATGATGCCAGTTGATACTTAAGTGGAAAGGTGCAAGTAATTTCCTTATTTGATACGTGGGCTCATCTTAAGATCGTAATTCTTTGAATAGGTAATGGCAGTTCTCTACACTGTGTATCTGGCTATATGTTCCCCCTCCCCCTTTTTTTCTTGGCACACCTATTTTTCTGTCTCTTTTTTTTTTTTTTTGTGGTACATAAGGAGACTCAAACCCGATTCTATTACAACAGGAGGGGGAGTGGTGCCACTTGAGCTAAAGCTCATTGGCCCATTTTTCTGTCTCTACTGCAGGCAAGCATTATTTTTCATAACTTTGAATCATCTTTGCAAATCAGTAAAAACTAATTTTTTCTTTTTAGATGAAGGAAAAAAAAAAAAAAAAGACTAATTGTTGTGAATCTTATTCTATTTTTAGCTAAAACTTGGTGAATAACAACTCATCATCTTCAAAGCCAATAAGAACTTCATAAATCTAGAAGCATCCTGAATTGCTCTATGGCCTTATTGCTGATGCAATGGATGATTCTAATACATGATTCACCCAAAAGAGACCCATCAAAAAATTATTCACCTAAAATTGTTTTGCTAATCAATGAACTTTGTATTTAAAAGACTAGAATTAAACCCTCCGGACAAGGAGGGCTTATTCACAAAATGCATGAACTTTTAATGTTTATCTTCAAGATCAATAATAATAACATCAAACCCTCCGGACAAGGAGGACCAACTGATGGGTTAGAGACGTAGGAGGGAGGACCTTGAGACCAAGGCATTAGGTTCGGAGAGGGGGGGGGGGAGAAAGAGAGAGAGAGAGGAAGGACTCAGCGATGGTTTGGAGAAGAGAAAGAGAACTTTGGTGGCGGTTTGGTCCGAGTGATGGAATTAGCAAGGCCATTGATGGATTTCTCTAGGGTTGATTTTGTCTGCAAGTTTAATTTGTATTTGGTTCATGTGTTGATTTCATCAATGTTGTACGCTGTGGTAGATTTGTCGAGAAGAGAGAGAATGCGTGCGTGTGGTTTCTCTTGGCAGGACGAGAGAGGTGCTGAGCCAGAACGAGTGAGAGAAATTTCCGACGGTTAGCTCCACAGAGATGGAGATTATGCACGAGAGGAAACGTTCATTAAAAATTCTGATTCTGTTAGGATGGTTAACTGTTGTCAACATCCCTTAATAACAAAATCTTACTTTCTAAATTTAAAATCTTACTTGTTAATTAAGTTATAGTTTAGAATCTTGGTAGTTAATTTGCACCATCAAGGATCCTAAGCCTACAACCAAGATTTCCAAAGTAAAGTTAACGAAATTAAAGAAAGCAATGATATTTAAAATGAGAAATTAGATGAGGCACACAAGATACCACGAAATCAAGTCCTGCATACCCTGCTTGGTGCATGATGTGCTTACTTGCACTTGTTTGATTTCCATAATTTGCTGGTAAGACAAGTGCCGGAAGTTCTGTTGTGCGGTGTGCGTGAACATATGCTGCCGTTCCCTCGTGTTTTGATTGCTTGGAATAACACAAGCACCATAATCATCGTGCTATATGTTGTTTTCTTCTTCCAATAGCGTAGGCACCACTCATAAATTCAAGGGGTCTTTCAAGTCATAATTTTCTGTTCAAATGGTTCATCTAGTTTAAAGAAAATCTGCTTCTAAGCATCCAAAAACTACAATGAACTTTACATGAATATCCGTAAGTATATTCGTACTCAACATCCATGATCATTTGGCCAGTGCCGTTGCCCATGAGCAGCCTAGGGATAATTAATTTAGTATACATGCCTACCAGTCTGGAGAAAATTCATGTGAATCACGCGGATGATGTCTATGCATCTGATATATTCGTGCAACTCATAAGGGACTCTGAACAGTCAATTGAACAGCCAGCCCTTAACTTGCCAATCACCATAAAGCTCAGTGATCTGCATTTGTTTTATGTGCAAGTTAAGTGTTGCTTAAGAGAACTTGTGAATTGCATAATCAATCCTATGAAACACCTCTTAGCAGCCTAAATTCATTTGTAGTTTATAAGTAGCAGCAAAATATGCAAACCTGAATTTTCCACATTGGCCAGGGGATGAAGTCGGAAGACAACTTTTGACAGAATATTTCTTCACCTCAATTTGGCTATGAGCCATTGCCCAATGAACCTCTTTCAGTCTTCACCCTTCGGTAGAAAAGCACATAAGCTGCAGCTGACTTCACATCTTCTTCATTTATGGGAGATATGTGGCTATCATCAAAGTTGTACCACCTATTCTCGTCAAGAAGCTGCAGAAGCAAACAAGAGCAACTTTGAAAAAGGTCTATTATCTAAGGCAAGTTGGCCAAAAGACACCAAATAGGCAATTGTCCCAAATGACATCCACAACAATTCATATTTGAGCATCCAGGATAACGTTAAGGTGGTGGAAGAAGGCAAAAGGATGAGGGAAAAGGGAGAAGAAAAGAAACAAACCAGGAACAGGAAAGAAAAAGGGCAACAAGTAAAAATCAGTCTCAAAAGGGGGAGATAAAAAGAAAGGGGAAAAAAAAAAAAAAAAGCGAGTAGAGAATTAATACTTCAATTCACTGATCCAATCCCAGATGCTGCTCCCCCCCCCCCCCAAAAAAAAAACCATATACCTATATTAATTACCTATATTAATTGGCAATTACCCACATTAATCAAATAAAAATCTAAATAGAAAAAGAATTGAAAAAGTAGATAAATCTCTTCATGCCCATCAGCCAGACTTGAAGAACCATGTGAAAGCCACAAAGAGCCCTGTTAGGAGATGTTCCATCAGATGGGACAGTTTGAGATGAGGTATGTCAAACATGCAAAAGTTTACTAGCATATAGTTCTTGGATACAGAATTCCACTACAAACCTGCCTGTAGTCTTTAGAACTAACAATAATAAGCAAATCTATAGTCTTTAAAATTAACATCAATAAGCAAACATATAAGCCAACCAACGTATTCCAAAGAAATGCCCTAAAGGACTTTCTCACCTTAATGTGCGCTGTGTAATGCCCACTTCCCATGCCACCATAGTGGTTTGTCAAGGCATAGAGCTCATAGAGTTGACGTTTGGAGCTGTTCTTGTGGGCTACATAATTTGTCAGATCAAGGTCATGAATGGGAAAGTTGACAAAGGTTTCTAGCTTATGCTTCATTGACCTGCTGTAGGAGAATCTCTTCAAGTGAATGACCAGAACTTCAGGAAGTCTCCACAGATCTAGCTTTTTACTTGCCTGCCTTCGTTCTTTACACTGGGGACAGTACCTTCACCAAAAGGCATTACTTGGCAATATCAGCAAGGAAAGTACTTGTAAGAAGCAAGGCCTTACTAAATAACATCTATGTTATAGTATTCAGATTGTTGCAGAACTGAATAGTTCAAATTTTCACAAGGATTCACAGCTAAGCTACTTATGAAACTAATAAACTATGGCAGAAATATTATACTATTTCAGGTTTGATATCTTTAAAGCTCATACCCCTTCCCCATACAAAAGGATAGAGAATCTGAGAAATTCTTACAAAAACATTACAAATGCAAATGGCACAATAGTCACTAGCGAAATTCGCCAGTTGAAGCATGTATCTTGCACAGTAAAACAATTGTAGGGTGCATGTAGCAAAAACTCTCAGAGATCCAATTTGTTTCAGTTGGACCAAGGCTGCACCAATCAGGAGGGATACATAAGAAAAAAAAAAAGACAAAGAACAAGAAGAAACAAACCACATATCTTCTGGTACCAGAGGTTCCTCACGCAAGAAGGCTTCCAGGCAGGTGTACAATGAGAGGGGTTCAGTGCGAGCTTTCTTGGTCACATGCCCATATTTACACACTTCTGGCAAGTTTTCCAGGTAATGGGTCTCATACTTTTCTAAAAGCTTTTCTGACCAGTCAATAAACACAAGAATAGACTTTGATGATGAGGGCATTTTAATGGTCTTTTCTTCACCCACTGTCAGGTCAATGCATGCATTATTTTCATCAACCAATTGCAAAGGCAGTTTTAATGTTGCCATGCTTTTAGAGTTTGCACAATCTGTAGAAACCACCATGGCAGAGTTTGCATCCGCTTCACTGGAAATAATTCCATGAGATGCATCTGATGCAGCTTTGGAGTTGCTGGCACCAGAATCAACAGGATACTCCTGGCACTCCGTTCTTAACATGGGAGAGAGCATCTTATGTACTATGGATTGTATGTCCCCTTTTGTAATAGCATTGTCAATAGATATGGCAGTAACAAGAGGTGTTCCATAAGGTTTCTGTCCCAGAGAATTGCAAGTTTCCCTGAAACATCAGATAAATACATTTAACATTTGAGACCAAATAAAAATGGACAAGAGAGAATCTTCAGTGCCAAACATCTGAAGGCAACACAGCCCCACCCCAGAAAGAAGAATCCAAAATATTAGTACATACATCGCACTCGTGCCACAACCGAAGATACTGAAGTCCATGCAATTTCCCAAGCAATTCTAAGGCAAACTGATTAGAACCACAAAATTGGGAAATCAAATTAAACATTATGTTCACCTTTCTGACCACGAAAATGGAATTTTTCGTGGAAATTCAAAATTAGTATCGATTGGAATAAGTAAAGAATTTTAAGCCAAATGGCTAGGCATAGATAACCAAATCAACGATGAATCACATCCCTATTCCAGAGAGAGAATGAGAGAAACCAGGGATATTCACAATATAGTCTATGAAATTTAGATTGGTGTAGCAATATTTCAAATAACAAAACATACTGTTCCTGCCGTCTGTGAACCAATTGAAGAAAAACTGTATTGTTCAGTAGTTTTGGAATCTTGTAGGCTGCAAGGTGTTCATCGTCTTTTATTGTGGATAATGACATTAGAGGATCTTCCAGAAATCGTTGAATTAAATGGCCTCGTATCTGTTAATACATTTAACAAACTCTGTAATATAGATCATATCATCCATTGGAGCCTCAAATAATTTACTACTGACCTCTGCAAGCAACAGTTTCTCACTCTGTTTCAAGGAACAGGCACCGCTTAGTGCTTGGATCAAGTCCCTGCAACGACCCTGTTTTGGGACAGTCACAGTGCAAGTAGCTGGTAGGGCACCCTCAGTAATAGGGAACACAGTAACTGTCATGGATCTGATGGTCGTTGGTTGCAGCGGCAAGGAAAGGTACATAAATGGATCAAAAGTGACAGAGATTTTTCTGCAGATGGGACAGACAAGAGTTGATTTGTATTGGCCCTGTCAATGAACAAAACAATATACAGTACCTTAGGAATGAAAACCATAAAACAGCATCCAGTCTGCAGCAGGCAGAGAATGAAAAACAGTATCATGGAGAGGAAAACACTGTGAAAAAGAATGAAATAACATACACAAAACATAGCATGAAGCCTTTACAAAGAAGAATTCATATCCATGGAAAATAAATAACCAAAAAATCAAATACAGCTTAAAATTAATTATTTAAGCTCCTAAGGTTCTCCAACATGAGCAAGGTGACAGTATTCATAAGCATGAAGCCTTTACAGAGAGGAAAACATTTATCATGGAGAGGAAAACATTGTAAAAAATAATGAAAAAACATAAACGAAACATAGCATAAAGCCTTTACAAGGAGGAATTCATATCCATGGAAAATAAAAAACCAAAAATCAAACACAGCCTAAAATTAATTATTTAACCTCCTAAGGTTCTCCAACTTGAATAAAGTGACACCATTTATAAGCATGCCAATAACAATTTGTGATTTCATTGACAGCAGACAATTCCACTGTTGGGGTTTACCCAGTTTTGGCCTCCAGAAAAGTAGAAAGTCATGGAACATTACAAGAATTTCAAATAAGATCACAACTACCGTTACTGATCATCTAGTACTATTTTACACCTTAAGGCATTGGAAAAATAAAAAACTTTAAACTTCCAACAATTCAAAGTGAAGCCCCTACTAGCCTGGGACTTCAAATGCGACTTTCAATCATCATTCTGGAGCTCGGAGGAAACAATTTTCAAACTTCAAAGATTATTTGCAGATGTCATTGAGATGGAAATTTACTTATGACAAAAATCTTCATAACAATGCACTTCTCAAAGAAAAACTAAACACCAATATAGCAAGATCCTTGTATTTCCTGACACATACATCATTAAAATCATTATAATATCCGATTGCTTCCTACCTCCATCTAGAAGAATAGTCAAGACTAGTACGACTTAGACATTTCAAAGTGCTGTCATTGCAAATATGCAGTACAGAGACAAGCATCAATGTGGTATGAGAAGAATTTATTAGAATTGGAAACATAAGCCCTCTCTGCATCCGAGGATTACAATAATTTTTTTGGAAGGGGGGGGAATCCATTATCCAAAAGCCTTCATATCTTTGTGACGCTTATTCATGCAGTCGACAGCAGTGCATACTCCCCTGAAGGAATATTTCTAAATCCAAAAGAGGAAATTTACTTGTTTGTTTTCCATTATAAGGATTGCATCATAAGCAAAAGGCCCTTTTTGGTCTCTCTGCATATGATAATAATGACTTTCACGTAAACAAAGAATTCGAATAATGAACTTTTTCTTACTTCCACTATTCTCAAAATAAATTTCTGCAACCAAATGTAGATGTTTAGTTGTTGAAAAATAATTTTTTTTTTTTTTAAAGCCCAAATGTTTTTTTGTTGTAATCGTAGCAAACTCAATATTCAATCAAAATTTGACTTTTGAGATTAGAAAGCCAAACATTATTTTCATTACACATTCTGATTAGAAGTCCAAATATATAATGTACTTCTCATAATCCATCTTAAATTCACTTTTCCTGAACATGATATGGTTTCATTCGGAAAAAAGCTGAGATAAACACTGAAGCAAACAGAACTCTTTCATACAAATGTCAGTGTTTGCATCTAAAAGGAGGCTCACAATATCAGAGATTTAGCACTTAAGCTAACAGGGAATCTCAGTTATCCAATTTTACAATGCCGCATGACAGCACTGATCAACATGTACATTGTAAGCGATCTGATGCTATGGCAATTCAGTAAGGCACATTAATACATGGATCTCATGAATGCATACTCACTTGGCAAACATCAACAATAATAGAATCGTTACGAGCGATGTGATTTGCCCAATATTCATCTGCAACTTCTTCATCAGGTCTGCCATCAGCATCTCGCGACTTTATATAAGGTTTGTCTTTAACTCGATTGAGATCCTCATGCAGACCATCTAGCAGAAATGCCAGTAACTCCTGAAAGACAAAAAATTTTGGAAAGTGAACTTCCTAGAAGAATGTCCCATTAATATTGAGAATCAGAAACCATGGAGGGAACAAACCTGTGAATCGTGCTGGTTGTATCCACTGAACTGAGGTGCAAAGCGAGCAAGTTTTGCCTTAAATGGTCGAGGGGCAACTGGTGTTCGTCCTGGTGCCCATAGTTTCCGAAGTAACTCACCAAATGCCAGAGCAAGCTCACCCTATATTATAACCACTTAAAATTTCAAAGAAGTGTGATACTAAATCCAGTTCAGAAATAACTTTTTTTCCTTCAAATAAATGTACCGATTAAACTAATTCAATATAGTAGCCACAAAATACATAAGAGACAGAGTAGCATGCTCAATCTCAATAAAATTCCCAACACTAGGACCTCAAGCTGATTAAGGGTGGGAATCAAATTCAAAATGAATTAAACTTGAGTGCCCTAAAAGGTAGCCAATTCCGGTTTATGCCCATTAAAATCCAAATGAGGAATCACATTGATTCCCTTTTTCCTCATGCTTCCTCGTAATTTACAGTCTAACATAATTCAGGTTTCTAGCCCAGCAAACACTATATATATATATATATAGAGAGAGAGAGAGAGAGGAATGGAACTAAGGAATATTCAAGCAATTTAAATTATAGTTCTGCAAATCTCTAAAGCATAAACAATAAACAATAACAGCACCCAATGTGGACACATTCAGTTATGTGAAGTCATTGAAGTGGGTGAGGCCAGCTTGAGGCAAGATTGATACATTGGAACATGGCTTGCAAGGGGCCAGCTTCCCTCTCCCACTCTGGCTCTAAACAACCAACAACAGACACCTCAAAGAGGCTCCTAGGACAAACCCACTCATTACCACACAAAACAAGGAGGCAATTTGAATGATCATTGTAATGAGTTATGGGGTTTTGCTCATCCCACATTATATAATTTTCCTAAATTGCCTATGTATGTATATGCAATCATTATTAGTATTAGATACTAAGTTTTAGTAGGTGGGAGCATGATAAATTATATATTTGATAATAAATTTTCATATTTTTCACTCCTTACCTTCATTTTTAATCAATTTCTTGAAAGAATATAAGTTTCTTGAAATTTCGAATCTTGAATTCTATCTCGATGAAAGGAATGGAGGAGTTGAAAAAAGCACTTAATCGTTGGGCATGGGAGGGGGGGAGATCATAAGTGTCTATAACATAAAATCGATTTTCGATGTGCAAAGTGCTCTAAGAATTTATCTTTGAGCTATTTGAGTGCTTTCCAACTTGAGTTGAGGCATGGAACGGAGCCACTACGAAGAAGCTCCGGGGGTTACGAATGAAGTTTCGAGCTCATATTGGTTATGAGTTGAGAACGGGAATTGAACTCTATGAGATCTAATCTCCCGTTGTTCGTATTAGATACTAAGGTCTACTAGGTGGGATCATGATAAATTATATTTTTGATAATAAATATTTAATAGATCAACATTTTATTGACATTATTAGCACAAATAGTGCTACTTCCAGCGGCATCCTATCATATGAAAGCTATGCTCGTTAGCTCGTATATACTCGCTCCTTTGTTCTAGCATTATCCTTTTTTTAATATAGAAAAAGAAATATATTATATTAAATACAGAATATAGAAAGCTCCAGGGATGATAAATTCTCAAAATTGATTGAAAAAGAGAAAAACATAGA
Source organism: Dillenia turbinata (assembly GCA_037126225.1). Taxonomy (NCBI): domain Eukaryota; kingdom Viridiplantae; phylum Streptophyta; class Magnoliopsida; order Dilleniales; family Dilleniaceae; genus Dillenia; species Dillenia turbinata. The sequence continues at coordinate 11,014,202 of JBAMMX010000006.1, forward strand.
CTTCTAGACCACTACTCTCCATTCCCTCTTCAACTCTTCTACACCATAATTTTTATAAACACACGAGGCATGAGCACATAGAGAAACATAAAAGACAAACTTATCCCAAAGAGAGAATGAGAGAAGGGCCAATAGTCGGACATCTAGAAATTCTATCATCCCACTCTCTCCAAATACACCAAAGAATAACCACAAAAACACATCTGCAAAGGGCAGAAGCATCTCCCTGCCCACCAAAACCTTCGAAATTTTGTCTGAAACAACTCAGTGAGGCCAAGCCCACTCATCATCACACCAAGCATCATCCTATTGTCCTATTATCTTGCTCTCTCACTTACTTGGCTTTACAAAGCTCCCCATGGTCGCCTTCGAGACCATCCCATCTCAGAACGAAAGTCTCATCCCTCAAGTATGAAAGGGGTGAAGCGTACTGACTTGCAAGGAAGATGTTGAATCCCAACTTTGATATGGCATTTTTCATGGACCATTCCGAGGTGAGGTTGAGGCCTGCTTTTTCTGGGTGAATGAGATACAAATTGTCATAGATAGTTTGACATTTAAAATTTGATTGAAATTTATTATATTAGGGTATCTGCACAACGTATAGACACAGTGATGGGCTACCATAACCTCCTCTTATGGTCCCCACCATTCTTGCCCTACCCCATTCCCATCCCAAAAGGATATGCCTACCTGGTTACACTGGCTTTTTCTTTGATATGCCTGTTTCAACACACTAGCTTTTCTTTCTTACAAAGTACTTTTACTCAGAAAACTAACAAGAAGTTCCATGGTGCAAACTAGAAGTTTTTTGAGCCTTCAGAAGCAATCTAGGAATGAACTTATGAAGATCACGTTTGGAGAAACCATTGGACAAAAAATGAGATAAAAAATAATCTCAGTTGTTTAGACGAAAATGAAACTTACGACCATGCCCAAAGGGTTCTGCCAGTTAATCTCTTGATGATAATCTTCTTGAAAATATCTAGCAAACTCTGGTGTGTGAACAAGGCACTGTATTGCACTGTTCATGAAGCACGTATTTCCTAGATTTAGCAACCCTGTCAGGCCACAAGAAGAACCTCTTGTACTAACTCCACTGGTCCCATATGTATGTTCTGATTCTCTTACAGGGGATGTCAGGATCCGTTGCTGTGATAATTCAGAACTGCAACTTCTGGTCCCACCCCTGCTAGCAGACAACCCTCCTGCAATTGACAGGTTTGACTTGGAGGGCTCCAAAAGAACAGACGTAGCTTCCTTCTCCACAGACCCATTTTCTTGAATGGAGCTCATGCAGCCACCAGACATAGTAGCATTAACTTCCACCAGAATCTGCTTGAGTTATCTAAGAAATGTTAAACACAATTGCAGACAATTGCGCAGCAGAGGAAGACTACTAAAAGCAACAAGAGAGTGCAATTCTAACAAAAACATGACAGGTATACAAGGAGAATCTACAAATCAACAAATCTTTTGTAACACTAATATCCACCAAAATAAAAACAAAAATTTGAGGCTCTGAGCCACATAGCAACAACAGAAGGAAAGGATTTCTCCTCTCCGACAGGAACCCGCATGTATATCTAATTCCAATCTAATCAAAGCGCGTAAGAGTGATCCCAAAATTTCTTTCTCAACTGAGCAAGCAAGACTAAATTCCTTTCAGTCACAAAGGCATAGATAAACAATGGCAAATGTAAGAAAAAATTATATCCAAGGAGTCTTAACCACACAATGCTTTAAAAGGTGATATTCAATCTCTTCCATTCTTGGATACAACATACTGGTTCACCCAACTCTCCGGTTTGCAATTCATCCATTGCTAAAATCTGTGCCCAGTATGCTAGACCTATAGCACAGGACCGGCATAGCCACTGGTCTTATGATTCACAAGCATAATTGAACCTACTAATTTATGACTAGTAATACTCACTCCTATCTTTGCACATTGAACAAGTCAGGCCTTACAACCAGCCCTGGTGAGAGAATTTTATCTTTGCAAAAATAAAGAACTCTAAGCACCATTTCCTATGCTAATGCTAGGACCAAACCATTTAGAACAATGACACATACAAAGCTCAGAATGTTGAAAAGGAAAAAAGAAAAGAAAAGATAGATAGTGGATTTTGAGGAAGTCAAGGATAAGGATCACCTCCATGTGACTCAATGAGAGGAAAGAAGAGATCATAAATTGTTTAACCAACATTATCTAACGACCACAACATGATGTAAAAGAAAATTTTTGTTCATCCAAACTCTGGGTTTTGCTTAATAATCCATTTCTCTTGGTCTTAGAGATTTACACTTAGTTTGGATGGGGAGAAAAGAAGGGAAAAGGAAAGATTTTAATAGAAAATCATTCCTTTTCCCTCCTTTGGGAGTTTTAGAAAGTGAGAAATGGAGAGAAATGGGAAGAATTTTAATAATAAAAATTTTCTTCCCAAAGTGGGAAGAAAAGGAGAGAAGAGGGAAAAAGAAAAGTCGTCTCACCAATATATCAAATTTACCCTTAAAAAGATGATAGAAAAATTTTTAATTCCAAATAAATCCCATATCATTTTCTTTCCTTCCTAAAACTCCCAAATAGAGTGGAAAGAAAATCTCATCATCTCTTTTCTTTTCTTTTCTTTTCTTTGTTTTCTTTTCTTTTCTTCCCTAAACTCCCAAACTAAGTGTTAGTTAGCAAAGGCCACAGGCAGGCTGTGAGTTTATTAAATAACAGAAAAAGAAGGATGATTTGAGTCTTGCACACTGAGGATATGGCTAAGAGGTTCATCTCCACATCGTTCCGGGGCCAAAAAAAAAAAGGAAAACTGATTTCAAGGCTGCCTCACCATCTTTAGTGTGGTAACTTCAGATCTTCTCCTCCACAAAAATAAATAAATAAATAAATAAAAGCATGCCACTTGCAAAAAGGAGATGAGAAGTACAAACATTTGATCCACCTTAAAACTTTAAGACTAATTAATACTAGGCCATTAACCATTATCAACTTAAAATCTCCATTAGCCTGAATAAACAGAAGAAATAACAATTTATGTCTCTCCTCCCTGTAACATCAAATGCTATCCCTCAGTTCCAAACACTGAACGATGGGCTCCTTAAGTAAACTCAAGAAAAGGCAAATAACATTCTTCTCCAGCAATCGGATATGGGGTTGGTTTCTTAAATGACACTTTTAAGGATGTTGCTATGAGCATGTGAACTGCAGCCCCCCAAGAATTCAATTTATTAGCAGCTTTCAATATACATTCATAGGTTAGGAAAACATGGCACTTACATCTTGATCCATCTGTATGTTGGCATCATCAAGAGTTTTATCCATATCATTCATCAAAGCATGTTTCTGATGGCCATAGTAATCCCAGATGCATACCTGAAAAAAAGTGATGCAAGGATATGCTAAAAAACTGCAAATAAGACCAAAAAAGAAATGTAAAAATTAAACTTCAGAAATAAAAGGGGAATACAATTTAAAGTAGTTTTGGATGTATGAACTCTTTACTTGCTCAGGGTTAATATCAAAGATCTCGCATGCTCGTTTGTGAAGTTCTCCAACACTTTCCTGCCAAAAGTGTTTCATTAATGGAAATCGCCAAGCATGAAGATTATTAGATCACAAAAGAAGTCCTCCATAGTACCTTTTTGCTTATTCTAATAGTAGACCGGTCACCCTTTGGCATTACAAGTAGCTGAAGGCGTAGAGGATAAACCTCAACAGCCAATTCCATCTGAGAAAGTCCTGAATTTATAACTCTTCGAGCCAGTGTTGGACCGCCTCCATACCTAAACCCACAAGCCAAACAAGCAGTAAGATGGATCTCTCATAAATCTATTGGCATTTGCAAGCCTTACAATACCCAAGCTCCAGAATGTTGCTTAAAGGCCTTACATTTTTAACATTGTCAACAAAGTCCTCATAGACACAGAGCCTTAAGGGGGGGGACCATATAGATTTTGCCAGGTTTTGCACACCCGGAGGCAGAGGGGTTTGAATCATCCCAAAGAACCGCCCCCAGGGGGGGGGGTTTGTAAAGCATTTCTTGAAGGATTGGAAACAGGGTGTTTTGTCTGTCGAAGAGAGTTTGTTAGGAGTGCTTTCTGTTTTTTGTTGGGTGGAGGAGAAGAGGGATGGCTTCTGATGGAATTTTTTTAAAGGATGAGAGGAGATTCTTATGGCAAGAGCTGGAAAATACTAGAGCACACTGGAACATGTCAATTCCCTTTGATTCTTCAAATCTTTGTATTGTGGTGTATTGTTTCCTATATATATATATATATTTACATGATGAAAAACTGATATTATATATATAACTCTAAATATGTTAGTAATATAAAATAATAAGGAAATTTTTAACTAATGTTAGAAAAAGCTGGGAAACAACTTTTATAGCATAATGACTTTACTCTTTTCATTGCTTTTCTTTTTTGTTCAAATTTCCGAGAGCTGATCATACTCTTCTTCAAAAGAGTCTATTTAAAAATATTCAAATATATAATTCAATGTAAACCGCAAAAAAGATCCAAAAACAAAAGAATAATCTATTATTCTTAGAATATAAAAAGGTCATAGGAATACCAAAAGAGTAGGCTGTCATTGTCAAGCTAAAACTTGAAATATAGCAAAAATGATTTCTGAAATACTATCAAGTCGTAACTCAGCTCCCTAGCTACTGACCTAATGAGCATTGCTAGGCGTGAACACTGATCTCCAAAGGTGGTGGATTACCTCATATGGTGTACCAGGAAAATCAAAGAGACCATCACTGTGAACCCCCTGATAGGGGTCGGCCCTGTATTATAAGATTCAAGCAATAATTCTGGGAGGAATATGATGGAACTTAGTCAAACTTCATTTAGGGACATGCTTATGCATGATGATTTAAGAGAACAAGTCAAGCAAAGGAAGAAGAAAAGAAAATTCAGCACAAAAAAGGACATTATAATCACACTGACGGATAAGAAGTATGACCAAATCAGAATGCCTAAGAGGGGAACTATGCAAAAGCTTGCAGCAATGACTTGTAGCAAAACGTTTAGGATGAAGGTTAGGCTATAAAACCGTATGCACTTGAATTTGACAGATGTGGAACCAAAAGGGAAGGCTAAATTGATTTGGGAGAGATTTTTATCTTCTTGACTTTTTGCTAGAAGATGACTGCAAGTTTGTTTTGGAGGAGGATACAAGGGTTATTCTCTGGCATTATCTTACAGTGGGAAATGGATGCTATAGTTCAGACCATCAAAGGCATCCATCAATACTACCAAGGCATTGGCAAGATTACCGGATCTACCTATTGAGTATTTTGATGAAGATGTGCTATTGGCAATTGGGTGGACCTCTGGGAGAGCACATAAAGCAGATTTGAACTTTGCTCTTGCTGGACAGTGTAAGTTTGGCAGTATGTGGATTTAAATAAGCCACTTACATCTCAGATGGGCATTGACAGCATGCTGAACGAGCATTTATGGGGGCTCACACCTGCCCAGTCCCAGAAGGTCAAGGAAGTTGGCAACGTGATGACAGGGAAGCCTGCAACCGAAGCCCCATATCAAGGGCTTAATATGATACATTTTGGTTGTGGCAGAGCGGACACAAAACTCACAGAGAAGTTTCATGCAATTGATGACCCGTGTTCAGAAGCTTCACTAGAGAATGAACTGAATCGCCTTCCAGCCGTAAGTCCCAAGTTGGAAAGCCTGGAACATAAGGGAGGAAATATGAAAAATGATTTTGGTCCATGGATGATTACTAGAAAGAAAGGAAGCCCTTCCAAGTTGGGTGTGGATACGGACAGGTCAACTGTTAACTTTTCAAGGGACTTAAGATTTGAAATTTTGAATGGAAAAAAAAAATGGTGAGGAAACACTGGTGGGAGACAAAATTGAGAGATCAGTAGAATCTGGATTCGACCAAATAAAAGGGCATAATCACTTGGGCCACCCAATCAAAGGCACAACAGCTAAAGGAAAAGACCTCATGGTTAAGGACCAAGAAATGAATCTAGGAAACCATTGAAGATGGGTCAGGGAGCAAATGGTAAAACCATCAAATAGGTATCATAAAACTGTTATAGAACCATCTAAAAGTACACATAATATGACGAGCAATTTCAATCTCTAATTCTGCACCAACCTCCAGAGTCGCCTCTGTGAATGTAGGCACAAAGAAGAGTGTCCCCTCTCAATTTAACAGACAACTAGTACAGAGAAATCTGTCCAAGACAATGAATATGTGAGATGTGATCCTGGGAGAATTGCATAAATACATCCTGATGAATAGTTGCAAAATGTCATCAGTGCAGGAATGATTCAGCTAACCAACCACCTGAAAGTAGTATAGGAAAGCATGACAAATATGAAGAATAGATGCATAATGCGGATCAGGATATGATGATTGAGGATTGTAATGAAGTTTGAAGATATAAATAATGACCTAAGTTAGGTCTGTCGCCCGGAATCAATTAGTAAAACAAACCCCATTGTGTCTCTGATGATGTGGAATTGTAGAGGTGCTGAACATGATGGTCTCTTGAGTTATGAAGGATCCGATTAGAATTCATGAGCCTAGTGTAGTGGCAGTGCTTGAGCCTCATATTGGAAGTAAACAAGCTGATCATGTAATTTGGCAAATTAGATTTTGTAAATGGTGGAAAGTTATCCAAATGGTTTTGCAAGGGAAATTTGGATTTTGTGGAATGAGGTTGTGCCTGCTCTTGAGGTTACAGGTGGAGAGACAGGCAATTTATACCTTAGTGCAACAAGAATGCCTATCTCCATGGATACTTTTAGTGGTGTAAGCCAGTCCCAACTTAACAAACTGGCTGAATTTCTGGAAGAAATTAGAAGAGATATCATGTGGTATGCTCTTGCCATGGATAGTTGCAGGCCATTTCAACGAAGTTGCTAGTGCTGTTGAGAAACTAGGTGGGGCTGATGTGAACTTCTGTAGATGCAATCTATTCAATGAGCTGATCGAAGAGCATAGCTTGCTGGAATTTAAGATATCTAGGACGGCCTCTTACATGAACAAATAAACAGTTCCGACACCATCAGATTCAACAGTCTGGAGAGAGCTTTGGCAACAGCTTCTAGGAAAACCACTTTGGCAAAAGCAAACATAAAATATCTTCCTCGGACTAGTTCTGACCATTGTACTAATCTCATTTCATTGAATGATGTGACCTCTCCTGAGTGAAGCAAAAGACCCTTTCGATTTCAAGCAATGTGGATGTCGCATTTAGATTTTGATATTGTGGCTTACCATAACAGAATATCGATGCTGATGTTACGACCAATTAGGGTTCCTAATTAGAGGAATTAGATAAGTGGAACAGAGAAACTTATGGCAACCTATTTAAAAAATAGAAGAAATGCTTTGGCAAGATCAAATGGAGTGAAAACACTTTGGCAAAGGTACATATCTCAGATAGATTTACATAACTCCAAGGTACATATCACAAATAGATTTATATAACTCACCAAAAAAGCCTTTCTTTGTTTTCCAGTCACTTATCTAAAGACTCCAGTAGAAGCCTTTTGTATATCTATCAAAACCTTATTGAATATCTTTGCTTCTTTTTCTAATCTAGAGTTTAAGATACTTTCTCGAAGTTGCATACATAAGCTCAATCCCTCAAATACCTTAATTATTCAAAAGAACTATATGTATTGTATTTATTCTCATAATTACAATGCTTTTCCTCTTATTTGATATTTTTCCAATGTTAAATATGTGACAACACAGATCACCAACTGGTGCCTTTGAGGTCAAGATACACTATAACATGCTAGATGGAATGGAGACAATGAGGAGAGGACTCCTTTTCCGCAGAAGTTTATTTGGAATTTCACTTTGCCCCAAGAGTAGACATTTTTGTGTGGGCCGTAGATTGAGAAGGATTTTAACTCAAGATAATTTTCAAAGGAGATCATTGTTTAGGTAAATAAATGTGTTATCCAAACAAAAGCCTAAATTTGTGGATCAGTTCCTTGTTCATTACACATGAACTCGATTAGGGTGAGGAAAAATTCTCACTTTTTGCACTTATGTTGGTTAATTTAAGCTCCATATATAGAGAGTTGTGGGCTTGGAACGGTGTGAGCGCTTGTATGGCGAAAGTGGAGACATGCTAGAATGCTCCCTCTAGCCACGTTTTAGCTGGTTTGAAGTAAAAAGAATAGAAGAATTTTTGAGTGTGTGGAGAATTCCTTGATGGTCTTCGCAGAAAAATCGCAATCATGTCCTTGTGCTTTTGGTCCACTCAAGGTCCTTTAAATCTTATTATTGATTCCTTAGATTCTCTACTGTAATAAACCAAAGGGTGAGCACTACCTTGTTGTTCTTCCACTATTTTTCAAATTTCTTTTACAGTAAGTGAAATTCTTTCTATCATGATGACAAAAATAACAACTGTGCACAAAATATAGTAACCAAAATAATTAACTTCAAATGCAACCTAGTAAACTAATAATTAACTTGAAATTTCAACCTTTTTTAATGAAAGAGAAGGTTAAAAAAAAATGTAAAAGCTGTTCTCACACAAATAACCTTGAGGAGGTCCATTTGTACTCACCATCCATACAATCTTGTCCACACTTCTTGGGGTAGTAAAATATAATCACGACCTTCGACTAACGTATCATGAAGCTCAATTCCCAAGCTGGAGTCATCTGATGCCGCATCATATATTAAATCAGAATTATCAATACAAGGAGGCCGCTTTAACATTATTGAATTTAGTGATCCATTAATTCCCGAATGGCCTGTGGACGATTCAGTGATTGTGGGAGTTTCATGATCTTGATTAACATAATCAAGCCAATGTTGCCACCACCTGTTAGTAATAACTAAAAAAGTAAAGAACTTACTATAATTGAGGCAAAAAAGACAATACTGCATCTCAGTTTTGCTTCCTGAACTAGAGGGTTTTGCTGCCATTAAAAAAGGTGTTATTGATCTTCATTCCCCACATTTAAATACAATGATTGCATGCTATTATTTCTCATAAAAATCATTAGAGATTTATCTTTGTTTACATATTCATTCTCACAAGGCACATTAATCACGTTTCTGTTGTGCAGTATCTAATCTCCATCCTAAATTATTTAATCGGCATAGACATAAATAGATATGTAATTAAATGTACTTCACAGAAAGAGGCTCTTTATAAGACAAACGTTGTATTGCAGTCTAACAAAGGAATTCTAATCTTCAATTCAAGAGGCAAGGCAAAAGGCTTCTTTATGAGGATGTAATACCACAGGAGCAATAATTGAGAGATGGAAGTCAAAAATGATAATGAGGCACACTTAAATACCAGAAGTCTTCCTTTGTTTGGAAGAAAATACACTCTCTACGAACTTCTTCTAGTAGCTAATTATCTTTTGGTGGACATTAATACCTTCCATCAAACCATTGTAATTTACTTTGAAAATCACAGAGAAGAATGCACCGACACAAGAAAAGTTCTATAAATATATAAATACAACAACAACAACTAGAGCCTTCGTCCCAAAAATTTGGGGTCGGCCATGAGAGACAAATATAAAATAATTAGAATATATATATATATATATATAATAGCAATAACAACGAAAATAAAAATAATAGTATTTAAAAAATAAAAGTAAATAAAAATAAAAATAAAAATAAAAAGATACACACACACTCTCTCTCTACCCAACTAAACTTTCAAAAAAAATGGAAGTGATGGTCTAATGTACTCTAATTCCCCTACGCCACTCATTCCTGTCCAAAATTATATATATACCTGCACCCGTCCATATGAGTATGGGAACCCTTGCCTATTTGACACCACATCCAAGTGGCGATGTGGCGCGTCGCTTCCGGGGGACACCTTAGAGTCCTTTTTTTTTTTCTTTTTCCTATATTTGTCTCTCATTTTAGTATTTTGACATAGGGATTTACGCTGACTATCAACCTACCGAAACCCTGCTCCTTTACCCAGCTTTCCATAAATATATAAATATATAAATATATGTGGGTGAACATAATCCCATATTACCTTCAATGCATTGGAAATATAAGCAAGAATAACAAATTTCTTGGTATATCTTAGAACAGTGTTTCTTAATACGACGTTCATCGTGGAACGTTACATGAGTTCCAATACGGTATGTTTCTGGTCCAAAATATGGTGTATTAGTCTTAATTGGCTTAAATTTAAATAAACAAATATATATATTCATAGTTATCTGTATAGTAAAAGATTATTCTATATTCACATTTTTAACGAATAAGATTTAAACAGGAAAATAATCAACAATACTAATCTTAGTTGATAAGAAATTAAAATTGTCTCAACCACTATGATATAAGCCCTAGTGCAAGATTAGTCACAGAATACTCTGCATGGAAATTCACTCTTCCCTTGCCAGAGTTTTTCCCTTTCTTAGACCTTATGATTGCAGTTTGAAAACTTGTTCCCTAACAAGATTCCTTATTTTTTAGGAGAATTAGATTTACATCTTTATTAGTCCTATCCTCTTTAAATAGAGGAAAATAGAGCTTACAATAGAATAAGTTTCCTACTAAAACAAATTCCTAAGAAGAGGTTTTCTACTAAAACATAAACTCCTAAAATTACTCCTAAAATTAAGAGTTCAAAAAATAAGAGAACTACTATTCTAAAGGGATAACTATTAGCTCCTAAATATTATTTTAAAAGATAACTATCATCTCCTAAATATTCTAGGAGAATATTTCTTTCATATGAATGCATTGTGCATATCATTACTCCCCTCTTTGACAAAGAGCTTGTCCTCAACCTCGAATTCTAGATATGTCTTCTCAAAGTCGTCAAGAAACTCTCAAGAAGCCTCCTCCCTCATCCTCTTCATGGTTGCACCTCTGTTTCCTTTCATACTTGCTAGCCAAATTTATAGCAGCTACTAAGCAGTTGGGTTGTTGCAATTCTACCTCCAGGCGCAGCCCCTCCATAAGACCAACAGTGAATGGGCTGACTTGCTGTTTTGTGGTAGGGTTCTGAAGTGCAAGCCAGTAAAGACTGAAACTCCCTTTGATACTCCTCCACCATCCATATTTGTTTTAAGTTAACCAACTCGCCGGGGGGTTGAGGCTCAAGGGCGGGCCAAATCTCAAGTGGCACCACTCGGTAAACATATCTCGGTTCATGCTGACTCCTTCTTGCTTCACCTTAAAAAACAAGAGCAGCTCTTCTCCATTAAAATGAAATGTTTCCGGCTCACCTTCTCCCCTTCAAGTGTTCTCTGATTTTTAAAGAATTGTTCACATCTATGAATCCAAATCAAGGGATCCTCAGTAGCATCATATGATGGGAATTCTATTTTAGAAAACCTGAGGATGGCAGGCCCTCGTTCCTGCCGGGTACTCTGTTCCTTCTCTTGGTCCATAAGGGTGCAGTTGCTACTCCCCACCTCATTGTTCTTGCTGCGCCCCTACATCTCTTGCAAAATCCCTTCCAATTGCGAGTTCATCACTGTTTGTTGTTGTTGAAGCAGCTTCTCACTGGACTGATGGCATTCCTCCACCATAGACAATCGCTGCTCGAGATCCCTCATGAACCCCTCCATCCGGCTAGGCCATTCTGCAAAGTTTTCCATGATGACTAGCTTTGATACCAAGTTGATATGAGCCTTAGTGCAGAATTTAGTCACGGGAGACCCTGCAGGGATATCCTTTCTTCCCTTGCTAGAGTTTTTCCCTTTCTCAGACCCTATGACTACCACAGTTCTTTTTCTTAGGAGAATTATATTTACCTCTTTATTAATCATACCCTCTTTAAATAAAGAAAAATAGAGTTTACAATAGAATAGATTTCCTAGTAAAACAAACTCCTTAAAAGAATAGGTTTTCTAGTAAAACACATAATCATAAATTAAGAATTCCAAAAATAAGAAAACTACTATTATAAAAAAATAAATATCAACTCATAAATACTTTTAAGAGATAACTATCATCTCCAAAATATTATCATAGAATATTTCTTTCCTATGAATGCATTGTGCATATCACATTTTTCTTCTTCTTTCCTTCTTGATTCCGTCCTTTCCCACAGACACCTTCTTCCCACACAAGCACACCTCCCCCTCCTCTTCAAGTATTACCTATCTCTGAAATATTACCTGTTTTCCTCTTTGATATTAGCCACTAACATCATCTTTATCCTTCAAATACCCTTAAAGACCCATTCCTGCAGCTCGCCTGCTGCCAGGATCTACCATAAACACCATCCTTCAAGCTCCAGTTGTTGTTCGTAAGCATAATTTTTCTGATTTTTGCTTGAATCTATTAATTTTTCAATTCCTAAACTTCTAATGGGGAATAATGGTTTTACCATTCTGGTATGCAAACAATCTGTGTTTAGGATCCCACATAGCGGAACGGAGATCATAGAGGCAGGGGAGAATTAACCAACCCTGTCTTGGACAATGCTATTTCTCATGCATAGAACTGAAATGCCCAACAATCAAACTTCAAGCTCGTACAACAAAAGTAGGAGATCTTTCAAGAGCATGTATGTGGTGTTTAACTCCATAAGAAACAAAGCCGATTAAACTTCAAAGTCTAAGCAAACCAAGATAGAAAATGGCAATCAATTCGAGTTCAAGGTTGAAATTCAGAATTGCTAAATCAAGCACCATGTTTGATTGAGGCAATTAACAAGGATGTTTACATTTTAACGTTTCAAAATCTTCAAATTCCAATAATCCTTACAGCAAATATTCTTGAACTCATTAAGGAGGAACAAAATGTTAACCGAAAGACTCACATATGTAGGATACAGGGTTCAATCCTTGTAGCAGTAATGACATATTTGAGATCAAAAACACCAACATAATGAAAATGAGAGCCCTGACTACTTGATTTCTCAATGAACTCAATACAGAATTGGCCAATGTTTTCCCTTAGTGTCGGAGTCACTTCTACCAACATTTTCTTATCACCACATCTGTCACTCAGTAGGTTAGGGTTCCGTTCCACTTAAGTACCAGAAATACGAAGTTTCAGCTTCAATCTTTGACAATAGCCAAGAAATGGGGATTCGTAAATTTGTCACAGAAAATCAGAATCCCCAAACCAATCTAAAGCTTTTAAGCAAGCAAAACAACGACGGAGAGAGAGAGAAAGAGAGATAAAGAGAGAACCTTTGAGTGATGAGATAGAAAGTGTCTCCTTCTTTGATGTGAGCTTCGGCAGTCATTGAAATGTCTCTTATCATCAGTCTTTCTTCTTCGGGGGTCATTGCCGCAGGACTACAGGCCTCCGTCAACTCCGCCATCTCTCTCTCTCTCTCTCTCTCTCTCTCTTTCTGCAATAATTTTAATTGTTTTATTAGTTTCACTGTAGTGTGGATGTAGAGAAGGAATCACAGATCTTGAAATTGGAGTCTCACCTGAGCCCTAAACCAGTGGCTGGAACTCTGAATCCCAATGAAACATGCCCTGCCCCAGAATATCAGTATTTTCACATTTTTGACTCCAGCTTAGTTTATGGGTGGGTAAAAATAACATTAAACCCATGAAACCGGCCAAACCGGGCCAAACCATCCGGTTCCTTCCCCCCCCCCCCTTTTTTTGAGTAGTAGGTTAGCTATGATTTAATCAAAGAAAAAAAATTAAATTTTTATTTGCTTTATCTTTTATGTAAAGGAAAAAAAAAATTCATAGAACTAACTCCAACTAAATTAAAATTATAAATAAGAAACATATTAAGCTAGTTTTGCTATATTTGATTCTATTTGGTAAAAGAAAAATAGGTTGCGTAGCAAGTGTGGCCTCTAGTTTGTACCATGCTTTTCTCGGTCACTAACACTTACTTCGGGAGATTAGGAGAGAAAAAAAAAAATAAAGAAAGAAAAGAAATGAAAAAAAGGGAAATGAAAAATTTTTTTTTCCATTTTTTTTAGAATTTTTAGGAAAAAAAAATAATGTAAGTGCCATACGAAATTAAATATTTTTCTATCACCCTTTTAAGAATAAATTTAGTATATTAAAAGGTTATAAATCAACTTTTTTTCTCATTTTCTCTCTACTTTTGGAAAGAAAATTTTTCATATTTTTAATGATAAAAAATCAGTCTATTTTTTTTTCATATAAAACTTCTAAATAAAAGAAACTTCTAAACAAAAGAAATAGAACTATTTTCTCTCCTAATCTCTTCTTTTCTTTTGAAATATGTCCATCGAAACATAGTATAAATTGTTGCTGTTAGATTTAAACGTGACTCATACACGCAGTGGAAGTGATAAATAAAATTTTGGAACCTTAAAAGATTAAGTTTGCGATATATCTCAAAAGATGATGCAGAAAATCTCCGAAATCGTAAACTTTGAACACGAACCACTCGAAATCGAGATGATAGTCACGTAATCGAATTATCACCGCAATATCACAACGAACCAACTCTTAACCCGGTGATTTAACGTTGATCGAAAAACTCTCTGAATAATTGTTCTACTCAACAATTATTCTCACTCTCAAGATGATAATTCTTCTTCTATATACTCTATTCAAGGATGTTAATTATATTAGTGATTATAACTCCGTAGGAGTCTTTTTGAATAAGAGTTCTTTTTGAGAGAAAATAGGAGAGAGAGGGGGTAGTGGGTAACTTCTCATTACCCCACATTTAGCATTTCAAAATTTTTACTTTTGGTAAAAACATGATCCCACGTGAACATCAACTAATAGTTGCAATTACATCATCTATTCCATAACCTCTTATCTTCGTTGTGAGCAGACCGTACAACAGTCTTGTTTTTATTATTATTTTTGTTGATATTAGTTAAGTTTATGTTTTCAAACAAGAATTTGGAAGTGCAGGGACAAAGTTCCAAATGAGGGACTTTACGCGTGATGCTTGTTAGTTGTATTCCTCCCCCCCCCCCAAAAAAAAAAGACAAAGTAAATCCTCATAGAGAGGGTCATTGTTTTTAAAGATTTAGGGTTTCCATGAAACAGAAAAAATGTTGTTTTTAAAGATTTAAGGTTTCCATGGAGCAAAAAAAAATATATATATTATTACTTATATTTGTGATGTATTGTAATGTGCAAAAGTAAAGGCAACAACGAATATATCTGAATAACATTCTCCCAAAATTTGTAGTGTCTGGCCTCGTGCTGTTCCAACCCTCGCCCGGATTGCCAATCTTCTACCAAACAACATGCTGCTCATTTAGAGAGAGTAGTTTAGACTTCAGCTGCCATTGTATAAATAAATACCTAATTTGTTTGGACAATATTGCCTCATGCTCATGTTGCAAAAGACACAAACAAATGTGTCATTCCAAACAGCCAAAGGAAGAACAATGCTCCCTTAGTCCCATAAAGGAAGAACAAACAACCAAATACAATACCACTTCCATTGATTTTTAAAAGTACCATTACACGCAGATTTTGTCAATTGATCCTTGGTATCCTTCGCTGGATTATAGTAAACCTATGTTACCCAAAAAAAAAAAAAAAAAAACAAATGGTGTAATGCATCGGAAAGAGAAAAGTCCATTTGCCGACTTGGTGTTTTTTGTTTGTATAAACAATAACAACAACAATCTGAATTTTAATTCTAACAATTTGGGTTCAGCAATTTAAGAGACAAATATGGAGAAGATTAAAAAAAATATTAGTTTAACTTATGTAGATTCTCATATACTACTTATTTCTATTCAAAACCATCTCCTTATCTAAACTTTTAACTATCATATCTTTATTGATAATTTACATCCAATTTTTCAACGGTTTACTTTACGTCTTACTAAATCTACTATATTTAAGTTTTCGCTTCTTCTAACTATTGCGTCTTTGAATTTTCTTTACACATATCCAAATCATCTCAGATGACATTCTCGCATTTTATCCATAATTGAATTAATACCCAACTTAGTATGAATCTTTTCGTTTCTAATTCTATCTCTTTTAGTTTTGCCACATATCTACCTAAATATTCTCATTTTTGCTATAACTATTTTCTGTTCTTGTTGTTATTTAATAATCCAACACTCGATGTCATACAATAATGCAGATTTTACTACAATTTTATAGAACTTTCCCTTTAAATACAATGGTATCGTGTAATCGCAAAGAATTCCGGATGTCTTTCTCTATTTCATCCAACTCTATTAAATCTTATGATTCACATCTCCATCTATATTACTATTATTTTGAATGATGGACCCAAAATATATAAATCGTTCACCTTTTGGTACATTTTTTCTTTCTAACCTAATTGTTTTTTTATCATCCTGATGATTGTCGCAAACTTACATCTCATATATTCAGTTTTCGACCTATTTAATCTAAATTCTCTGAATTCTAGCGTGTCTCTCTATAACTCTAATTTAAAATTAATACACTCTCTATTTTCATCAACCAACACTCTATCATCTGCAAAAAACATACACCATAGTATTCTGAATACTTTTTGTGATTTCATCTATCACTATTATAAAAATGATAGGGTTTAATGCCGAATCTTGGTGGAATCCAATGTTAATCGGAAAACTATCATTCAGCCCCCCACAAGTTCTTATATTGGTTATAACTCCCTCATACATATCTCTAATAAGATTAATGTATTTCAAAGAGATTCATTTTTTCATTATCATCCATCACAATATGTCTCTAGAAGTCTGATCATATGTTTTTTCTACATCAATGAATGCCATATAAGTATCTCTATGTACTTTATATATCTCTATTAAATATTTTAACAAATGGATTGTTTCCGTGATGGATCTTTTTAACATAAATCTAAATTGATTCTAAAATACGCTTATCTTCAATCTCAACCTATACTATATATCTCTCTCGCATAACTTCATGGTATGACTCAAAAGTTTAATTTCTCTATAGTTGGAACAATTTTATATATCTCTTTTATTCTTATATAGTGGTACAAGTGTACTCTCCTTCCATATTTTGAACATTCTCTTGATTTGTCAAAGTTTGTTAAAAAGATTCGTTAACATTATTATATCAAATTCATCCAAACATTTCTACATTTCAATGAGAATGCCATTAGATCCTATCATTTTATTATTTTTCATTCTTTTTAAGGCCTCATTAATTTCATGGGGACGAATCTTATATTTAAAATCTCTATTAATTTCTTCTACAGATACTTGATATTTTATATATCTATTATACTCTTAACATTAAAGAGATTATCAAAATAGTCTTTTCAATACTTTCTTATGTCCTCATTTTTTATAAATATGCTATTTGTTTTATTCTTAATACACCTAACACCATTTAGATATTTTCTATTTCTCTCCCTTAATTTGACAATTTTGTAAATCTCTCTTTCTCCGCTTTTAGTCTCCAGTTTCTTGTATAGTTTATTATACACTTTACTCTTTAATTCGTGGATAATCTTTTTTACATCTTTTTTTACACTTTTGTATTTTTTATATGCATCGTTACTGTTATTACCTTTAAGGTTTCTATAATACTCTCGTTTGGTTCGAATAGCAATTTGCATTTCTTCGTTCCACCACTGTGACTCCTTACCTATTGGGGTCTGACTCTAAAATACATCAAAAACCTCTTTACCTATACTCTTAATATTAGTAAACATATTTTTTCATATTGTTTTTGAATCATCATTAATAGACCAATTTGCCACTTAAATCAATTTGTCTCTAAAAGTCATTACCTTTTCTCCTTTTAAATTCCACCATTTAATTTTTAATTCCACAAATGGACAATACTTATTTTAACTTTTATGCACACATATATCTAAAACTAAAAATCTATGTTGATTTATTATACTCTCTCTTGGTATAATTTTGTAATCTTTATAGGTTATTCTATTACCTCTCTTAGTGAGAAAGAAATCTATTTGGTTAGTATTTGACCAACTTCTATATGTAATTATGTGTGACTCTTTTTTCTTAAAAAAATGTGTTTATGAGTACCAAATCGAATATTGTGGCAAATTCTAAAATGATATCTCCTGTCTTATTTTTACTACTAAATCCAAAGTTTTCATGTATAGTTTCAAATTCTTTATTTTTCTCTCCTACATGTCCATTTATTTAGATCTCCTTCAATAAATAACTTTTTTCCATTAGGTATGTTTTGTATATATTTATCTAAATCCTCCCAAAATTGTTTTTTATTAATTGCATCCATATCTATTTAGAGTGCATTATATTAACTACGTTTTTTCTATCTACTAGTTTGACAAGCATAATTCTATTTCTATTACTTTTTATATCTACTACATCCTATAATTGAT
The DNA here is from genome assembly GCA_037126225.1 of Dillenia turbinata. NCBI lineage: Eukaryota > Viridiplantae > Streptophyta > Magnoliopsida > Dilleniales > Dilleniaceae > Dillenia > Dillenia turbinata. Next base: position 11,032,449 of record JBAMMX010000006.1, read on the forward strand.
TCTTATATATAATTATTTCTATCTCGTTTATAATTCTATCTCTATCTATGTACCAAAAGTTATAACTATAAGACTATATTATTTTAGTTTTCTCCCCACCCACTTAGTTTTTTGAAAACACATGATATTAATATTTCTTATATTCATTACTTCTTCTATCTCTCTTACTTGCCGGTCAAAAAACCTATGTTCCAAGTAGCACTACAAAATTAAAACAATATGCAGACGGTGATTTTTATTGTCGATGAGTTTTAGTGATGGTTTTTTATGATCTTTACAGAGGCTTTCAACGAAATCGTTAGGAAATGTATACATTTTCTAATGATATAAAATTGTCTGTCAGAAAAAGTTTATCAACAGTTAGTAAAGTAGCAAAACTGTCTATAAAAACTGATGTTCAATTTTGACGACTATTAATTGTGGTCCTTAAATATAGCAGTGTATAGAGATAGTTTAAAAACAATCAATATATAACTCTTCTTTTCTGTCTACTTAACAATACCGTTTATATAAGTTCTTCATCTATACTGACTAATATATTTTATCGTCTGTAAATGTCATCTATCATTCAGATGGTTATCACTTGTCATCGACAAATGTGACAATTTTTAGTGATGGTTTGGAAAAAATTACTATATGAGTTTTTTTAGTAACGGTTAAACCATATCATTGACATAAGTCTAAATTTATGCTAGTATAATTGATGCACCGTTTGTAAAAGGGATCTTCAATTAAAACAATTATTAATTGTCGTCAATACTATTGGTAGAGGTAACATTATAATTTTATAATAAATTATGTTTCTAACTGGTAGTAATATAGGGGTAACTAAAATTGTGGTAAGTTTATGTTAACAAGTAGTAATATAGTAGTAATTTAAATTATGTTAAGTTTATGTTAAATGATAGTAATATAGTGATAACTAATAGTAATTAGTGGTAAGTTAAATTATGAAATATATATAGTAATAATTAATAGTAATATAATGGTAACTAATAATAATATAATGATAAATTAAATTATGGTATAACGTAATTAATAGTAATATAGTGATAATTAATAATAACCATGGTAACTTAAATTGTGGGTAAGTTTACAAAAATTAATATTAGAAATATAATGGTAATTAGTAGTAAAATAGTGGTAAGTTTACAATAACTAGTAGTGATATAGTTGTAACTAGTAGTAATACATAGTGATAATTTAAATTATTCTTACCCGCCTTCAATTCCCGCTTAATTTAAATTGTCACACAATTTTTTTTTTTTTGAAAACATAACTTCTCACTTTCAATTCCTTCTTCTCTTTCAAAACCTAACTACTGTCCATAACTTCCCGCCTTTAATCCTCTCAAATTCCAATTCATCCTATTATTTATCCTAAGTGTCCATTTAAGAGTTCGTTCTAATTACCTCCCAACCATTGGATCAAATACTGAGATTGTCCACCATCAGATGAAATGAGATTTATATAATTTAGAATTAATACCTGGACAGGAGAAAGAAACTAATTTGGATTGTTTTCGTGGTATACAAAAGCATCATTAACGTAATATGAATTTACATTACTACATTATTATATGTAATGCTAAATTATATAATTATAGAATATTAATCGTTTGGATCAATTTCAATTTAAGATACAGTGTCGTTGTAATTCACAATTTCAATTTAAGATAAACTCAATAGTGTCATGCCATTGTAGAGCACTATTACAATATGAAATCATGTAACCAATTAATACATAATATATAGTTTTACTTTGACAATTCTTACACAATTCAATAATAAAATGGATATTATTAATTTAATTAATAGTACATGATATTAAATATTAGTAATTAGATAAAATTAGTAATGAAAATTAATATCAGTAGTATTAGTAATTTAAAAGATACTATATAATTATATAAATTAGTAATTATCAATATTATATAATCTAATAATCAATATCCAATATCCATCCATTTTAAAGTTTGGCTAAGGTAATGAAATGTGATTTATCCGATTAGAATTTATCAAACTAGTTAGTGTAGTTAGCTAGTATAAAATAGTTTACTTCTTTCTCTAGGTACATTATAATATCTCTTCACTTGGATTAATTTTTTATATGATTAGTTATTGTTATGTTATATTATAAATTTTCTGATTTATTTAATCAATTATATTATTATTAATATTATGAATAATATTATATATGTTAAGAAATAAAAAAAGAAATTATTAGTGATAGTGCTAATGGTAAGTAGTGATAATTGGTGATAAATAGTGGTATAGTAGTGGTAAGTAGTGATAATCGGTGGTAAGTACTGGTAATGCAGACATTACATGGTAGTGATAACTGGTGGTAAGTAGTGGTAACTAGCGATACATAGTGGTAATGCAGTGACCATGTGGTAGCGGTAAGTAATAACTATGGTGGTAAGTAATTGTGTTTTTAATAATCATTAAAGAAAAAAAAAGTAAATTCTAAAAATTAATTATATGATATAATTTTATATAAATTTCAATAAAAATAACAAATAAAAAAATGAGAATATTATATAATTTTATATAAAATCCAAAACTAATCTATCAATATAATTAATTAAACTAATATAATTAAATAATATTAAATATCATGTAATTAATTATACCCACATAATTAATTACACTATTACATTCTCATATCCGATAAAAAAGAAACAAAATGAAATTATAAATTGTTTAGTTGGTACATTTAGACTAAACTGTAAAATAATTACTATTATATTAATATATATTTCTATATATTACTAATATGTTAGTATAACTACATGTTATTATATTATATATTAATATATTATATTATAACAAATACTATTATTATATTAACATTATACATAACATAGTATTATATTTTATATTATTGTATTACTTATTATTATATTATATTTTATCACATTAGTATTAGATTATATACTACTATATATTAATAGTACATACTATATATTATTATTATATATTATATTTTTTAAATTATTTATTAAATTATAATATAGTTTTAATTATATTATATGTTCTACAAATTTATAAATTTAATATTTCATTTTTTTTTGAATTTAAAACAATTAAAAAAAGGAAATAATAAAAAGAAAAGAAAAAGAGAGCGGTGAGCCTATGTCATTTGTAAGCAGGGGCTGCCTGGCACCCGCCCTATTTGTTATTTTTTTTTTAATCTAATCTAACCACTTCTTTTATTTAAAAAATATCAAAAATTTATTTTAATATTTTTACTTTAACTTTTTAATAATAATTAATTATTAATAATACTAAATTAAAATTAAAATAATTGGTGATATAATTTTTAAACGTGATATGTGTGAATTTTTAAATAATCTAAAAGAAAACTAAACGTATGTATGCGGGTAAAAGTGCCCAAAAAGTGGAGGGAAATAAAATTTTAAAAAAAGAGCGGGTTTTTAAATTTTTGTGAAAATAAGACAATAAGTATCTTTAAAATCATGAAAACTCTCTCATATCCTTTCATTCCTTTTAAAACTCTCATCTACTCTCCAAACTCTCAAAATCCATTGAAAAACTATCACCAACCAAACTTTGTTCAACCAAAATTCTCATTCAATTGAAATCTATACTATATTTTCATTGAAACTTTGTAAAGTTTTGTCACCCTGTTAAACATCCAGTTGGATCTAAAGAAATCACTCTGTTGAGATGAGTATGCAGTTAAGTCTAAAGAAATCACTCTGTTGAGATGAGCAACCATTTTGGGCTTAAAAAGTCTAACCATCAACCATTCGAGAAGCAGATTGTTACCAGGTTTAAAAATAAAAATAAGGTACAGGAGGTACTTCCTAGAAGAACAATTTTATTTGTTCATTATGATTTTTTTAAAAAAAAAATTGTTATTTTGTTGTTATGTATTTATATTTGTATGTATTTTTTTATCATTAATATAATTAATATTTTAGATTGTAACAATATTTATTTTCGGGTTGTTATCCTGGTTGTAATATAATATATGTAATGATCGTAAACAAATGACCATGCTCAAAAAGGGGGTTTGCACGTCCCCCCACAAGCGGGTACCCGCCAAGGGGGGAGTCTGGCACCCGCCCCCCATATGCGGGCGCCCACTCAAGAGGGGGGTTGGCGCCCGCCCCCACAGGCGGGCGCCCGCCAAGGTGGGGGCCTAGCGCCCACCCCATATGCGGGCACCCGCCCAAGCAGAGGTCTGGCGCCCACCCCCATACGCGGGCTCCCGGCCACACAGATCACTGCGAAATCAATAATAAAAATAGTAATATCTTGTAATACTTGATAATCCATGATAAAATCAAAATTTCCTAATTCAATAGTAATGGATGATCGTAACATATGTTAATAATAAAATAATAAAATCTGTAATCGATAATAAAATCACTAACTTTCCCTAACTCAATAGTAATCGACGATAAAAGTAGTACATCACGTAACATAGGATAACCGATGATAAATCAGTAACATTTCTTAATTGAATAGTAACCGATGATAAAACTAGTAACATTTCGTAACAAATAATATAAAATAAGTGATATTTCCTAACACAATATAATTGATAATAAAAGTAGTAATATTTCGTAATATATGGTAATAATGATAAAATCAATTAGTTTTCCTAACTAGACGATGTAAATAGTAACATCTCGTAATATATAATAACTGATAATAAAATTGTAATCTCTCCTAATTCAATGTATCCGACGATAAAAATAGTAACATCTCATAACATATAGTAATTGATAAAAAAAATTAGTGATTTTTCTTCACATTATAGTAACAGACGATAAAAGTAGTAACATATCGTAACATATGGTAACCGACGATAAAAATCCTAATGTTTCCTAACAACTAATTAACTGATAATAAAACCACTGGTTTTACCGACACTTTTTATATGTCATAATAGATACATCTATGCTACAATGGTTGCACAAAACATCAGGATATACTTATCCCGACTAGTGTATACTCAACCATATTCCATCCGTCGGAGAAAAAATTAGTGATGGGTTTTATGTCTTTTGCTGACGGTTTTTTACTGACAGCATACTGCTCTTATTTTGTAGTGTAGTTAAATGAATCTTATCTTCATAAACTATCTTATTTATCAGAACCCTATGTCATGTCCCGATCCGGAGTCATGAACAGCCGCCCATTGCCCTGAATGCCGACTGTATTTTTACAGAAAATCGGATAGAATCTCCCCATAAATCGGAGGTCTCCCATATACAAATAAATCTATTTAAATCTGTATAATTTAAAATCGTCCTGTAAATAAAATAAAATGGTCATCCCGGCCTCACAACAACCCACCAACCACAGCAGACATCCAAAACAACGTCAGACTAAGTAAATTACCAGCAATCCTAGCCACAGACCTCTACTGTCATGCCCAACTAGAGCATGAGCAGCCGCCACACTGAGCGGACCTGAGTTTTATACAATTTACAACAAATTTTCCCAAATTAACATTCAAACACTACAATTGCCTCAATGCAAATGAAAAATGATAGTTTCACAGATAAGGTACGTAAATTATATAGTCATCTCAAATTAAGTACACGGTCAACTACGAATCTCAATATCTAGACTACGCAGGGTTGAAATAAAGTGCGGAATTTAAATCTCAGCTTAAACTTAAACCTTACCGTCCCGAATAACCAAATCCGTCAAAATCTCTAAACTCTGAAATGTCGTTCCAGCACAACAATCCTGTCTGAGGGAGGAAAGAAGAGGGGTAAGTATCAAGGCAGATACCCAGTGAGTGAGGGGATTAATCTCAAGTACTAATAGTGTAGGTGAACATTGGAGTGTCAAATAATATCATTCGTAACCAATAATTCAAATTTTACAGTAAATCATGATATGTTCGATAAAATGAACTCATTTAATCATTCACATGATATCATAAATATATGCATCCATTTAAAATCAAGTAGCTCATAGAGCAAGCCGAAAAGATCCTGGCAAAGGTCAACCATGATCAAGGACAGGCGCATCGGGGGTTTTATTATGCAAAGTGTTTCAAAAGTAGCTCTCTACCCCGACGTTGGCCGTGGGCTTAGCCCTTGCTTACCCAGACTCGACATAGGGCCACGTGCGGTGCTAGACGGTGATGGACACACGTCCTCCCCCGATGTGGGTTCAACCGGCTGTGCCTATGAATAAATATAAACTGGACGTTTGCGGATACCTCCTGCAGAAGCGTATCCGGGCAACCCGTGCCTCTACAAAGTCCCTTCGTAGCTACGGAATCAATCAAATAATGCCATATCATCATATCATCTCAAGCTAGTAGGCATCCAACCCACATAGCCAAATCATCTCATCACATCCTCAAAACAATTCAAATCTGTGTGCTAATACATTTCATCGAAATCATTTAAATTCAACAAACCAATGCAATGGTAGAATAGAAAACATTCCATTTCTCAAATCATGACACAATTTTATTTCATTTCAAACATGGATACATAATTGTAGAAAATATAAGTACGACACTCCAATAATCACAAAACAGATTTGAATTTCAATTCCATACGTCGAGACAATGCATATCAAAAGCATGTTTTATTAAAAACACGATAAAATCAGGTTTCACTATTTCATGCAAGAGATTAGGGTCTCACTCACTTTCTAGGGAGGGTGATCACTCTCTATTTCCACAATTTATCTGAATTGACTCCTCGAGTCTCCAATAAAGTTAACCTAATCAAATCATCACGATTGTCATCAAATTTTCAAATATTTTTGGGGTTTATCATTTTTCCTAAGTTTGTACAAACCCTAAATTCTTCAATTTTTGAATATACTCTAATGTCATCAATTGTATTTTATTTATAATTAAATAACAAAATCAAAGTTTAGTCAAATTCAACTTTAAAACCACTCAGAGTTGGAAACAAGTCTAAAATGACAAATTTCCTATAAATCGAAAATCTTTGAAAAATCATACACTTTTCGATTACCATCCAATTGTTTCAAATCATATATCATTTTCAAAGTATGGAAATCTATTTTTCATAATACGAAAATCGTATTTTGATTGCCTATATGCAGGACAACTTATAATGAAAAGACTGCATAAATCCTTAAACTCAAATCCCAAATTCCGACTATTTTCATGCATACGTCAAATTAAACTCTAAGAGAAACCATTCCAATCAACTCAACATGATTCTATCATCCGGAACAGCTCAATTCCTATAAAATTCTATACTTAACCTAAATAATAACATATAATATCAAACAATGCATTTCAAATCTACTCTAACATTCATCCTAACGTATGCAATACATTCTTACTCTAAATTTACCCTAACTTCATCCAATGTATTGAATGAATTAGTATTTTACCTCACCTAGGGTTTCTCGGTTCGTAACCCTAACGTCCGTGCGCCTATAACTTAGTCCGGACCTGTATTATTTCCAATTCGAAATACAGTTCAATAATTAGACTTCTTCTCTTTTGTAATCAAAACCCTAGAACTATAGGTTAGAACTCTCACCCTTATCTGCACAGCGGGGGAACCGCAGTCAGCCTAGGGTTTTTCGAAAGCCTAAGATGGACTCTGCAACAGAGGCTGCAGAGAGAAGGAACAGAGGGAGAGAGACAGAGGAAGACTGAGAGACAGTGAGATCGCGAGAGAAATCGCAAGGGATAGAGAGAGAAATAGAGAGGGGTCATGAGAGAAAGAGAGAGAACAGAGAAGGCGAAATAGAGCGAGGGTGGCGGTGGTTGGTGCGGTGGCAGTTGGAGGTTGTGGTGGAGGAAGAAGTGAGAGAGAGAGCGCAACAGAGAGAGAGAGGGATCGCGCGATAGAGAGAGAAGCAAAGAAAGGAAGAACCGAAAGGGGGAAAAACGGAGGGAGGTAGAGAGAGAGAGAAAGGAAGGCGGTGTGTGGTGGCTGTGGGATTGAGACGGCGGCAGAACAAGGCAGAGGGATTGGTGGAGATGAGCGGACAGCGCGAGAGAGATCGCGAAAGGGAGAGATTGAGAGAATGAGACAGATAGAGAAAGAGACAGAGAGGGAGGGAACCGAGAGAGAGTAGGGCGGTGAGTGGTGGTGGAGTGTGGCGGCGATGGTGGAAGGAGGCGGAGGAGCGGCGAGAGTGTGCGAGAGACGAAGAGGCGGAGAGAAAGAGGGAAAAGGGAAAGGGATTAGGGTTTTTCTAACCCTAATTCTTTTTTATTATTATTATTATTATTATTATTATTATTTATATATATATTTCTTTTTATAAAATAAATTTATAATTAATTAAATGAGTAAATAAATAAATTAATAAATGAATAAATATTCATCTGTATATTTTTTATACTCATTTCATATTACAATCGCGGATACGGCATTTAGAATATACCAAAAATTTAAATTTAACACCTCAAAATCGAAAATCAATATAAATATAAGTAAAAATTTTCTATATGTATATATAAACGGAGGAATATTATATATATATATTTCATAAACAGTACATTAGTACGGACATCGCAGTGTCGGTGTTATATCCTAAGATCTCTTGTTAATTTATCACTACACCTAAAGTCCGATGTAATGCGTCGCTGAGGGAAAAATGCCCCAAAAACTTTTCTAGCTTCTTTTGGCATTCTTTTCAAGAATTTAGTTTGGGCATTATTTAAAAATTTTATTAAAAATTTTATTGATTATTAAAAATTAAGAAAATATGAAAAAGTTACTTCCCAAACTTTGGGTCACTTTAAAAAATGGAAATTTTTTTTTTTGGTAATTTTGTCATTTCTCTATTACTGTATTCTGCAAGTAGTTTATGTTAAGATAGGTGCATATTTTAATCTAACAAAATTATCTATTTTTAATTTTCTATGATATTCAAATAGCAAAAAATGCAATAAAAGTAAATATTGTTGGATTTTTTAAGCCAACGTTGGGTTAATATATAAAATAATTATATTTTTAGACTGTCATATAAAACTGTAGTTAATTTTAGACTCTAATATATATGATAGATTGTGAAATTTGTAAATATGCAGAATCTAAAGGATAATTCCTATCTTTGTATTGGTTAAGATAGAGATATCAAAAGATAACACAATTATCTTTAAAAAAGAGTTGTAATCTCCAAATCTGGTGTACTCTTCCATCTCTAATATCCTATCAGTTAGAGATTCTTTAAAAAGATTACAAAGATTTGGAAGGCTGCTCTTAACTCGGGATTCTTAAAGTCTCACATCATCAAAGGAGATATGGAAAGTATAGATTTAGGTATATTTTCCTTTCGGTGTTATATTCGGTTATTTATAATTTTTTTAATAATTTAGCATGTAGATTTAAGACTGTTTGGTTGTTTGGTTTATGTATTGATAATTGATTTTATCAAATATGCTCCAACAAGTGGTATCAGAACCATACATGTTTAGATCATTAAAAAATTTTTTAAAAAAAATTGGGTGTTCAGATTCATAATTTCTTTTCCAGAAATTAGGTGACTTTGAAATTGTGTGAATAGTAATTCAAACTTGAAATAAAATTTATAGAAAAATGTGGATCCAGAACCCAAGGCTTTTGTCCTCTTTAGATTTCACAAAAAAAAAAAACCAGCACCTAAGGAAGTCAGTCTTCGTGTTCTATTTTTTTTATAAACCTTTTTTTAAGACACTGCATTCCGATTCTTTTAAAAAGACCTTCCAGATTCCCCAAAAAAATTAAAATTAAGTAATTAATTTAATTTTTTTAATGGACAGGTTTCGGTCGACAATGACGGTTTGGACCAGTTTTAAGTTTAATTAATTCATTAAAAAAAGATTGGACCAAAATCATAAACCATTTTTAATGTTAAAATTGGGCCTTCATAGACCTAATCATCTGGTATAAGATTAAATTTTTCAGCAGACCAGATTAGTAAAACCCATTAAGTAAAATTTGTTTATTTTGATATATTTAGATTATAGAATTAGGCTTAATTTCAGACCCAATTTAAAAAGTATGGGCCATTAAGTTCAGTCGCTCAAACAGATTATAAAATTTGACTTAAAAGTAGAACCAATTTTCAAATTTAAGCCTATCATGTCAAAATTAGATATAGATCCAATTAAAAATATAATTTTAACAACAACAACCACATAAAACTTAATCCTAAAATTTTGGATCGGTCATCTGAGAGATAAATATAATAATAATAATAATAATAATAATAATAATAATAATAATAATAATAATAATAATAACAATAACAATAATAATAATAATAATAATAATAATAATAACAATAATAATAATAATAATAAAATTAAAAAATAATAAAATAATAAAATAAAATATATAATATGAAAAAAACATACACACACACAAACACACGATCCAAATACATTTATAATACGAAAAGTAATGATTTAATTTACTCTAATTCTCCTACACCACTCATTCCTATCCGAAATTATTTTTTCAATTAACTCTTTAACTGTTATATCTTTGTAAATACATTGCATCTAGTTTTTTAATGGTCTATCTCGTCGTTTCATTAAATTTCCTATATTTAAGCTCTTGATTCTCCTAATTGATATATTTTTGGGTTTCCGTTGCATATGCCTAAACCATCTCAATCAATACTCTCGCATTTTATCTACAATTGAGTTTATTTACAATTTAATGCATATCTCTTCATTCTAATCTTATATTTCCTAATTTTAGCACATATCCACCTTAATATTTTCATGTCAACTATAACCATTTTCTGCTCTTATTATTATTTAATGGTCTAACATTCGGTGTCATATAGTAGTGCAAGTCTTACTGTTGTTCTATAAATCTTCCCTTTCAAATGTAATGACATCCTGCGATCGCAAAGAACTCTAAATACCTTTCTTCATCTCATCTAACATGTTTGGATTCAATGGTTTACATCCCCATCTATGTTTCCATTATTTTAGATAATGGACCCGGGATATCTAAAACGTTCACTTTTTGATACGTTTTGTCTTTCTAATCTAATCGTTTCTTTATTGTTATGATGATTATCACTAAACGTGTATTTCATGTATTCTGTTTTAGATCAGCTCAACTTAAATCCTCTAGATTCTAGTGTATCCCTTCATAACTCCAATTTAGCACTAATACCCTCTCTAGTTTCATCTATCAACACTATATCATATGTAAAGAGTATACACCATGGTATTTTATCTTGAATGTTCTTTGTGATTTCATCTAACACTATTGCAGACAAGATTGGACTTAAAGCAATCTCTGGTGGAGTCCAATATTTATTGGGAATTTATCACTTATCCTCCCATAAAATTCTTACATTGGTGACTTCTCTATCATATATATTTTTGATGAGATCTATGTATCTAATAGAAATTCTTTTCTTCATCAACGTTCACCATAATATGTCTCTTGGAATTATATCATACGCTTTTTCTAGATCAATAAATACCATATGCAGATTTCTCTATTGTGCACTAAACGTCTCCATCAAATGTTTTCGTAAGTGGATTGTTTCGGTGGTGGATATTTCTGACATAAATTCAAATTGATTCTGAAATACGTTTATCTCCAATCTTAATTTATGCTCAATCACTCTTTTCAACAACTTCATAGTATGATTAATAAGTTTAATTTCCTTATAATTGGAACAGTCTTATACATCATCTTTATTCTTATATAATGGTACAAGTGTGCTTTCTTTCCATACTTTGGGCATCTTCTTGGTTTGCCAAATTTTATTAAAAAGATTCGTTAACATTGTAATTTCGACCTCCCCCAATCATTTCCACACATCAATAGTGTCGCCTTCAGATTCTATGGTTTTATTATTTTTCATTCTCTTTAAGGTTTCCTTTACTTCATAAGGGCGAATCTTATATTTGAAGTTCCTATTGATCTCTTCTACAGGTAACGTAATATTGCTGATATCTTTTATACCCTCCACTTTGAACAAATTATCAAAATAATCCCTCCAATACTTTTTTATATTCTCATCCCTCACAAGTATACTATTAGTCTCACTCTTAATACACCTAATACTATTTAGATCTTTTCCCTTCATCTCCCTTAATTTGGTGATTCTATAAATCTCTTTTTCTCCATCTTTAGTTTCTAACATTTTATATAATTCATTATACACTTTATTTTTTGATTTTTCGATAATCTTTTTTACTTTTCTTTTTGTATTTTTGTATATTTCAAATGTATCGTTACTTTTCCTATTTTTAAGATTTTTATAACACTCTTATTTGGTTCGTATAGCAGTTTGGATTTCCTCATTCTATCACCATGACTCCTTACCTATTGGCCTTCTAGATAGGCCAAGAACCTCCCTATCTATATTTTTAATGTTGTTATATATTTTTACTCACATAATTTCTGAATCATCATTAGCCGACCAAGTTAATCCTTGTATATTTCAATTTTTAATTAAATAATTGTTACGTATATATTTTGAGATGTTTTAATTGAAGTAGTATTTCATCAAAATGAGTTCTTATGTGAAAATTATTTTATTTCGAAATATAAAAGAATATGTATATACAATTTATGTAAAAACTGATCAACTCAAAAGAAGGTTAGCATTTTATTAGAATTGTGTATGCATCTGAGATAATAAATACGTGATGATTATTACATATAAATTGTAAATCGGTCTAAAAAAGTTTATAATTTGACATATTAATTTATTATCAGTGTTTGATTACTACATTAAGATATCACTTATAAGTTAATTATTTTGTCCAAAGATGAAATATTAATAGAGTTATCGATATCTTGTGATGAGGTTATTTTTATTTGAATTATTAATTAATTAGTTTAAATTATTGTGAGAATTTGATTGTTTATTGATTTTTGTTTAGTTTTTGTGTACTATTTCTGCTAATGTCAATGATTAATTCAGGTTGATTTTTAAATTGAATGACTTGAATTTCAAGTTATGACAAGAAAATTTGCATATTATTCTTGGAGTCATAGATTTAGATTTTGCATTAAGAACTGATTTTGCCTAATTACTTATGGATAAGAGTACCTCTGAGGAAAAGAGAGAGAAGGAAAGGTGAAAGAGGTCGAATCGCATATGTCTAATAATGATAAAGCAGGTCATCCCAAAAACTTTCGGAGACACTATGTTTGAGTTAGTTACGATGACTAAATCTTCTCTTACTGATATTGGGAGACGGTTTGTCAAGAATGAAAAGATTGAGATTGGCACACTCTTGATAAATATTATCTTAAAGCAGTATAAAAGTCAACACTTGACCATTAAGGATAAAAAGGAAAGAAAAGAAAACAGAATAAAGATACTGTTATATTCTTTAGTTTGGTTTGTTCTGAAATTAATTTAATTTTGATACCAAAACACACTTGATGGTCAGATTCTACTACTACTACTCATATTTTTTTTTTTTTTTTTTTGTTTTTTTTTATTTTTTGAAAACTAATTAATAGTGAAAGATATATCTACATATGCGATGACAATAAAATTCCAATTGAAACCATTGACAAATTTAGATTATTGTTAATAATTGGATTGTATTTATTGTACCATCTTTTAGATGGAATCTGACTACTATTTTTGTATTAGATAAGTCATGTTTAACTTGTCCTTTCGAAAATAAAAAAGTTAATTTATTTCTTATATCCAAATTGGTTGGTTCCAATTTTTTTTATCAAAATTTGACAATCTTTATCTAACAAATATTATTATTGCATTTAATGAATCTCTACATATAAGTGCACAAGATATAAAAGGCAAACCAACAAAAGAAGATATGAAGCCAAAAGGACTTTGGACGTCTTAAAATTAATACATACGGATATTTGTGGGTCATTTCTTTTGGTTTTTTGGAATAGTCAATGATAGTTTATCAGACTACTTTTTACAATATGGCTATATATGTCTTCCTACGAATAAATCTCAGTTGCTGGATGTGTTCAAAATTTATATACCTGAAGTTGAAAACCAATTCAGTAAAAAGATTAAGAGTATTAGATCCGATCGTGGTAGAGAGCATTACATCAAAAATGACAAATCAGGTGAACAACGTTTAGGACCATTCATTTTTTTTTAAAGAGAAATATTGTATCATCTCACAGTACATTATGTCTGGTTCTCGTGCCATGAATAGTATTGCTAAAAGACAAAAAAGGACTCTTGAGAATATGGTAAGGAGTATGATTTCTCATTTCACCTTACCCGAGTCACTCTGGGGAGAAACAATTAAGACTTTATCATATATTCTCAATAGAGTTCTCACTAAAACAACTACCAAAACCCCTATGAGCTCTAGACTGGGAGACAAGCCAGTTTAAAACATTCGCATGTTTGTGGTTGTCCAGTTGAGATTATGTCATTTTGGCCTAATGAAAGTATACTGGATATCAAGATGGTGAGTTGTTATTTTATAGGGTATTTTGAAAGATTTAAGAAATACAAATTTTATGATCTCACAAATATGTTGTATTTGAGTCAAGAAATGTCTATTTTTTAAGAATATTGAGTTTACAAGGGGAGATACAGTCAGAAAATAATCTTTGAAGAGAAGTATATAGGTATTCACACAGATGTCTAAGTTCTTATTTAGAACTTTGCTGATAATGCTCAAGACATAATAGATCATGATAATGTTGGAGAACCTTTAATCCGAAAGAACAAACTCAACTACCTCTAGAACCTATATAGTTAAGGAGATCTGTGAAAGTTAGGCATCTCGATAGTGGTATTTCAAATTTCACCAAATCATCATCTCATATGATTTTGAGATAAATTTGGTTGGTGATTGTATATACCACAAGTTTTGTGGAAGTAGGTATATTTCCTGATTTTATATGTCAAAAGGATTTTCAAAAAATAGACATTCGAAATTATAAACCAAGAGATACCCTTGTGGCTAATGTAGACAAGATTAGTCTCAACTAGTATCTTAAGAAGGACCTTAAATAAAGGAAAATGCAAATTTCTTAAATATCAGTAGTGTGGAGTCTTATATATGTTCAGATCTATATGTGTTTGGATATGTGTATATTATGGGAATGTTGGAGAGGTACTTAAGCAACTGAGGAGTAGACCATTGGAAAACAACCAAAAAAGTCTTATGATACTTACATAGAATAAAAGGGATACATGCTCATATATCGGAGGCCATATCAGTTTGAGACCATTCAATATATTGACTCCGATTTTGTTGGATGCTAGAGTAATATGAAATCTACATCGGGCTAGCATGTTATGTGACATCAAACTATGGAATGTGATTGAAAATTTTTGTCACAGGACTGCAAATAGTGGATGGTATTCATAGACCACTTAACTTATTGTGTGACAATAACTCGACAGTTTTATATTCCAATAACAATCGGAGTTCAGCGATGTCAAAGTATATTGACATCAAGTTCCTGGTTGTCAAGAAAAGAATTCAAAGTGGATAGTTATTCACAAAGGATGTTGGCACAAATTCCACAATTACAGATCTACATATTAAGAGATTGCCAATTAAAAGATTCACGAGCACATTATTCATATAGGTGTCATATCATTTCAGAATATTCAATTTTAGTGAGTTTGTGATTTTAGATCCTCAATTAATATAGACATTTTCAATATTTTAGTTTAAGTTATTTTGAGATTATTTTTTGAGAAAATAAAAATTCAATTTTTTTACTACACTCTGATATTAAATATAATTAATCTCACTAAAATTTGGGTAGGACCAGTCAGAAATTGACATATAATATATTACATTATATATAATTTTCATACTGCACATCCATATTATGATTCATGTCATTCGGTTGTATTGGTATATATGACCATTAACGGGTCGAGTTACGATAAATGTAACAAAATTCAATTTAATCCTAGTTGATATAATTGATGGATAGAATCGGTTATAGATACATTATAATATGGACAGTAAACTTGAGTGCTCATTTGGTTATACATAACTATATATATATATATATATATATATATAAGGAGATTGTTGGATTTTTTTATCTAACGTTAGACTAATATATAAAATAATTATGTATTTAGACTAGCATATAAGACTAAATCCACAAGAAAGTGATCTGTTAAAGCTTTGATTAATTTTGGACTTTAAAGTATCTTACAGGCTGCAAAATTTGTAAATATATAAAAATTTAATAGATAGTTCCTATTTTTGTGATGATTTAAGATAAGGATATAAAAAATAACATAGTTATCTATGGTCCCTACATCTGGTATATTCTTCCATCCCTAATATCTAATCAGTTAAAGATTCTTTAAAAAGAATACAAAAATCTGAAAAGCTGCTCCCAACTCAGAATTCTTGAAGGCTTCCATTATCAAAGGAGACCTAGAAGCATGAATTCATATATGCATTTTTTCAGTTGTTATATTCGGTTATTTGCAACTTTTTAATGATTTGACATATAAATTTAGGATTGTTTAGTTTATTTATTGATAATGGATTTTAGCAAATAAGTCCCGACAAATATAAAAAACATGAACATATATTTGAGAATGACTTCAAAACCATTTGGAGCCAAAATCAGAACCGCCCTTTAAGTTTCGGTTTCGATTCCTCTAAGTCAAGAACTGAGAACCATTGATTTTGAAACCAAAACTGACAGTTGCAACCGTGGCCAGATCTAGTCCATGCATACTCATGTATACCTCTTCTTAAATAATTAATCATGCTGCCATTAAATCTCTACTTATAAACCACTCTTCCACCACATTTATCCCTTTTCTAAAAACCTATTAAACTTCAATGAAAATTTGGAAAACAAAAATTCAGAAAGAGAAGTGAGGGAGAGCAATAAGGGAGGAAAAAAAGAAGAGAGAATGTTTACATGAAATTTGAGAGAGCACTGATAAGATTGTCTAACGAGAAGGCGAGATGGTGATTAAATTTTAAAAATCTAATTGAAAAACCAAATCACCAATGATTGAAGGAGGAATACCTCAAGAATTCTCATTTTTTGTCTCTTCAAAATTGAAATTGCTCATCCACAAAACTTTCATCACAAAGAGATTTTGGTGCGCCTCTCTTTCGAAAATGTGAAGTTCAAAACTCTGAAAAATTTTGGGGTTTAGTTTAGGCACAACACTTTTTGAGAAAATCTTAGCCAATTCTAATCATCCGCACAAAATGGATTTTGGGTTTTGAGGGGATGACTTTCTAGTTTTTCCCAAAAGGTATGCTTTTACTTCGTTTGAGGATGAAATTCTAAAATTATTCCCAAATATTTGTCCCTTCATGTTTTAGTTTTTGTAATGAAACCAAATTATGGAAAATGAAAATGTCAACTCTTTTATTCGTCCAACAAATGTTTCATACACTATTCACAAAATTGGTCATTGCTAAGGGTCTTACATGCTAACTAATATATTCACAAAAGCAAAACTCTTTTTTACATAGCATTGGCTTTTAATATCCAATCATAGGCAAACGAAGCTTTTATTCTATCTTATATATAGCTTACAATAGTTCCTTTTCGATTAGACATGGCTTTCAATTGTTCTAGTTTAGAGTTCCTTTTTTATTGGACATGGCCTTTAATTGTTCTAATTTAAGTTATCTCACATGGTAGTTTCCCAAACCAACATGTAAACTACTAATTCCTGATAATTTGAGGAAGGAGGAAAAATAGATAAGTCATAAAAAATTGATAAAGAATGACCAAGTACAAATATAAAGACATAAATTATTAAAGAATTCACTAATTGACTCATTTTTTATACGGGAGAGTCATGGGAGACCTAGAAAGCACAATTTACTCCCAGCAAGAACTCCTCAATCACACATAAAATTTCAAATGCATTTGTTTGAGATAACTTTTGAGTAATCACTCTCTCATAGTTCTCCTGCATATAACTACATCATTTTAAATAATCCTTGTGCTACTATTGAAGCACAAGACAACCCTCTCCAATTCCAAAATGGAATGAATATTAAGAAATCCTTTGATAAGGTGTCATACACCCAGAAAAATATGAAAATACCAAAGCGAAAATGAACAATGTTATAGTTGTAGGGTATGTATCAAATACATAATTCCATTTTCCTTGAGCCTCCAAATGAATAAAAAATATAAATAATTAATTGAGTTGAGATTAATATCGTTAAAAATGAGAAATAATATAATAATATGAAAATCAAATATTTTATTATTTTAATAAATTATTGTAGTAGACTGGATTTATAAAAAGACTCATGAAAATAAAAAATAAAGGAAGCCAAAATACTTTCAAAATTAATTTAATTATTTATTTATTCTAATATATAATATTTTTTAATAATTGATTTGATTTTGATACATAATGTTTTATAAGAAAAATAATATATTGGCATGAGGAATAAGTTGTGTTTTATACGGGTTGGCGGCATAGGAGAATTGGTATAAAGTAAAGTACTATTTATTCCTGGTAATAGTATCATGATCACACGATTTATTGAAAAGAACCATTGATCTATCATTTTTCCTAACTTTTTTGTGAATATCCAAACCAAATAATTAGTATAAATAATTCTTCGGCCACTGATACATGAATTTGATATCATAATTTCAGACAACTATACCTAGTCAAGTGTTGTATATAATACGAGTAAGTTTTGTTTCTATGAGAATATTTTGTATTACCAACTATAAATTACCTTATCTAAGTTGGATAAATCAAATCACAATTATGAAGATATTAAAAAAACTAAAATTAATTGATAAAACCCTAATCGATAAAACCTTAGTTGATAAAAACCCTAAGACACCAATTTCATATATTTTCAATCTTTTACACAACCTTATCTTTTCAAATCTCTTAAATTTACTAACTAATGAATTATTTTTGATGATGATAGATTTTTTAAAACTAAATTTTATGCAATAATCATGCAATGAAATCTTTAATTTGACTAATCAAAACTTAATGGTCATGTAATTCTGATTAAATCGAATTGTATTAAGTTCTATGGAAAAATTGTAATCTAGGGTTTTTCCTAAATCCCCACATACGAAATTAATCTTCGATCGCTCTCATAATTTTATGTGGATTTTATTGTATCGATTAATTTCAATTAATTTCCTATAATTATATAGGTCTTGCATATATTTAATCTCAAATCATATCCAACGTAGGTAACTATACGTTCAAACCATTAATATCAACGATAAAATCTCATTACATAATATTCATGCCAATAAAACTTAAAAAAAAAAAAGAAATTAATGAAGCTATATAATTAAATAAAAATATAGAATCCATCGAGTCCTAAGAATAATAAAATTAGCTAGACATATTAAAGAAAATCAGGAAAAGAAAATAAAAGAGATATATGTGGAGAAAGTCAAGTGTTCTACCCTCAAGGTGCCTTTTATTTATAGGTCAAACCCTAAGTCAAAAAGTCATGAGTTTTTAGAAATTTGGTTTTTCTCTTTGACTTGTAAACTTATTTTTACAATAATAGATATTATTTTCTTACTTTCCAAAAATTTTGAAACTTCATCTTTATTCTTAATTTTGAAAACTCCTGGAGTTTTAAACAACTTTATTTTAAAAATCACCCATTGGATAAGTTCAAGTGGTTTTCCTCTTTAACAAAAACTTTGACTTCAACATTATAACAATTTCTTTCTAATTTTTGGATATCTCCTGCCTGAATTAACTTTTAGACTTTTCACAAGATTGTAAATCTTAAAGTCTAGTTTCCAATATAATAAAATCAGCTCAACTGGATATCAGAGTAGAGAGATCAGCCAAAAATACTGACAACTGTTTGTCCAATCCAAATTTTCTTAAATAAGTCCAAAATTTCTTAAAACAAAACTCACGAATTTAATTAGTAAAATATCACAAAATAAGGTTTATAATAGTACTAAAATTCATAAATAAGGACTAAAATAATATAATTTGAGTGCATAAATTATTGCTAACCATGTACTAAATGCCCACTAATATCATTTATCTTTCATACAATACAATTCAAATCAAATAACACACAAAGATTAGAAAACTTGAGAAAATTTTGTTGATATAGAAAAAAATTTAGCAAAAATTAAAATTTTTTTCAACTTTTAAATTTTTTTATACTCCTTCACACTTAAATCAAATATTGTTCATAATGTGTAAAATGAAATAATAAAATTAAAAGAAAGAAAACAGAAAACTCCCCTTGTAAAGCCAATGAACTTCTAGTTTCCTATGCAGCAACTTATTATCATCTCTTTCTCATAGATCTTCATATTATACCCATTCATGGCATTGTGCCATGCCTTTGTTCTTTTTTTTTATTTTATAAATTTGCGCATTTTTATATGTCTCGTGTTGCCCTTCCTCTAGCTCATTTAATCGCAGCTTCATTTCTTTACCTCCATCAAGCCTCTTTTTAGGTTAAAATTCACCTAAATTTACACAAAAGCAGCATATGCATTAACATTTTTACTGTCTAGGAAGTCATGATTTATATGAAATGAATTAACAATACAATTTTCAATAGGATCACTAGAATAAAAGATATTAAGACATGTTCAGCAATGTTATCAATCATATCAATGCAATCAAAATGACATTATTTAAATAAAAAGAGCTCTCTTTTCCTAATTCCTAATCTTATTAAGGCCCCTGCCTGAAAGATATCAACACTCAAATTTTCATGATTCTTATCTAATCATTTTGTCCGATTCCCTTGTTCGACAAAAGAACGATTTATATACAATAATCGCATTGTAGCGGGTATAGTTTAGTGGTAAAAGTGCGATTCGTTCTATTAACCCTTTTAGAGTTAAGGGTTCCTTCGGTTTGATTCATATTCCGATCAAAAACTTTATTTCTTAAAAGGATTTAATCCTTTACTTCTCAATGACCGATTCGAGAAAGAATATACATTCTCGTGATTTGTATCCAAAGATCAATTAGAAATTGAAAAATTGGATTATAAAATTGCGAAACAGAATTACTTTTTTAAAGTAGATCAATATTTCCAATTGACTAAGTATGAGTAAAGGATCCATGGATAAAGATAGAAAATTTCTAATCGTAACTAAATCTTCAATTTCTAATCTTCTTATTTATCAAAATTTTTAATGGCATAAAAGATATTGAACTTCATTTTTTCATCATTAATTTGTAAAATCAATTTCCCTTCATAAACATCTATCAAAACTCACGTAGTGGTAAGAAAAGGTTGATTTAGAATAAAAAAAGTACTCGTATCAGTATTTATATCCAAGACAACAAAATCAGCAGGAAAAATAAATATATCAATTTTAACCAATATATCTTTAACAATATCTCTTGGATAATTTATACTTTTATTAACTAATTATAAAGAAATATTAGTAAATCGACATTCTTTTAATCCTAACTTCAAAAATGTAAAAGGTGGCATTAGATTAACACCAGCGTCGAGATCACATAAAGTATTAGAAAAATCAGTGGAACTAATAGTGCAAAGTATAGAAAAACTCCCTCGATCTTTGAGTTTCAGTGGCAGATTGTTTTGCAGAGTTGCAAAACACTCCTATTTAAGATTGACTGTTGAAATATCATCCAACTCTCTCTTGTTAGTGATCACATATTTTAGGAATTTTTCTAATTCAGCATCTGTTTGATGACATCCAGAAGAGGAATATTAATGTGCAATTTCTTAAAAATTTCTAAAATTTTTTCAAATTGTTTTTTTGCATTAGCACATAAAAGACGTTTAGAAAAAGGGACAAGGGGCTTATATGCACTCAAAGGTAAAGTACTTCCCTGTTTTGAATTCAGTGCTTTGGACTTCTCACTTGTAAACTATTTGCCCTTTTCCTCGGTCTCTTGTTTACCCTCTTCAACCTTGATTTGAATTGGTACCTTTTGTAATTCTTTCCCGATCCTTAATAAAATTGTCTTGACCTACTTTGTAGGGTTCTTCTCAGTATCACTTGATAGTAAACTTGACACACGAGAGTAAAATATGTCAGTTAATTGATCAATTTTATTTCAAGTTTCTTGAATCCCTCATTTATTGTTGTTATTAAACTCTCAATCATTTCATTTGTTACTGTTGTCAAGTGTTCAATTACCATTTTCCATGTTGCCTTGTTCTACCTTGGTTGTGGATTTCCTGAGCTAAATCTTGGTGAATTATTTGGTTTTGATGTTCCTTGAGTCCATAAAAGGTTAGGATGGTTTCTTCACCCGAGATTGTATGCGTTGAATTAAGAGTTATTTTAGGACCAACCAAAGTTTGAAAAAAAAAATTTGCTTGTTGTATCTGTGGATACTCAGAAACCATATGAGTAAAATCTCCACATAATTCACAAGAATAAATTTGATTAGTCATAACATTGATTTGATTAGCTTTCATAGCATTAATTAAGGAGTCAGTTTTTGCATTAACTATTGTGAAACTATCAATCTTATGCACACCAATACTTTGTTTATGAATTTCATGTTTATTATACCAATCATATTAATTAGAGACCATATTATTACATAATGCACATGTTTCGTTATAAAATTTACTCATAAATGCACTTCCAACCACAACATTAATGGTAACTTTAACAAAATATAAAAGATCACCATAAAAAGTTTGCAAAATCAACTAATCAGGTATACCATGATGTGGACATCTCCTAATCAAATTCTTAAAATGCTCCCAAGCATTATACAATGATTCACTCTCAAATTGTGTAAAACTAGTAATATTATTATGTAGTTTAGCCATCTAACTAGGTAGAAAATACTTAACTGGGAATGTTTGAGATAAATTCTCCCAATTTGTAAAGTGATTAGTAAATAATGAGTTAAACCATACATTTGTCTTTTCCCTAAGAGAGAAATGAAGCAACAGTAATCTTATTGCATCAGAACTCACTCCGTTCAATTTGATTATATCACATATCTCTAGAAAATTTTTCAGATGACAATTTGAATCTTCAAAAGTTTCTCCACCAAACTTATCTGCTTGCACCATTCCAAAAAGACTCGGTTTAAGTTTGAAGTTGTTTGCTTCCACGACAGATCATGCAATACTAGTTTGTACGTTCTAATTCTAGGTATCAAATACTCCCTCATATCTCTATTCTCTTGAATCATTGCTTCTTTCCTAACTTCTCTAACTTGTTTATGAATGGTTTTCAGAGTTTTCTCTATCTTAGAATCAATTGCAGCTAGGCCAAGATTTTTTGATTGTAACGTACACTGTATTGATACCAAAAAATAGCACATAATTAGATTTTTAAAGTAGTTTGCAAGAACCACTCAAAGAAATTTAGATTACCTATATAAAAGTAGAAATTACAAAAAAAACAGCAAAATAATATACAAAAAATTCCCAAACAATCAACCAAAAAAATAAAAAAATCACGAAAAAAAATCAAAGAAAAATACAAAAATCAATGAAAACGATGAAATTTAGCAAGATAAAGTGGTGCCCATGGCAAAGCCACAGGTTTTGATTAGCACACCCAATATTTTTGAGAAAAGTGATCACTAAACTCTAAATCCAAAATTGTTTCTCGAACGCCAAAAATTCCTTCCAAATCCAGATCAAATCCAAACTCTAAATAATAACTATATAACCTTAAAAGAAAGAAAGAAAAAAGAAATATCAAAATTCAATTTCAAATAAGATTATTCTGATTGATATATAAGAATATTCCTAAAAATGGCACCAAAAACTTAATACGCAAATTTGATATTATGATTTCGGGTAAGTATACCCTAATTGAGTATTATGTATAATGTGAGCAAATATCATTCTCATGAGAATATTTTATATTACTAACTATGAATTAGCTTATCTAAATTGGACAAATCAAATCACAATTATAAAAATATTAAAAAAAACTAAAATCGATTAATAAAATCCTAATCGATAAAACCCTAATTGATAAAAATCTTAGGACACCAATTTTATTTATTTTTAGTCATTTACACAACTAGATCTTTTCAAATTTCTTAAATTTACTGACTAATGAATTATTTTTTATGATGACAGATTTTATAAAATTAGATTTTACTCAATGGTCATGTAATGAAATCTCTAATTCAACTAATTAAAACATAATGGTCATGCAATTTTGATTAAATCAAATTGTATTAAATTCTGTGAAAAATTGTAATCTAGACTTTTCTCTAAATCCCCACATATGAAATTAATTTTCAGTCGCTCTCACAATTTCTTGTGAATTTTATTATATTGGACTAATTTTCTGCAATTATATTAGTCATACATGCATTCAATCTCAAACTATACAAAACGTAGGTACCTATATGTTTGAAGCACAAGATCAACAATAAAATCTCATCACACAATAATCATGCCAATAAAATTTAAGGAAAAAATAAATCAAAACATGTAATTAATCAAAAAAATAGAATCTATCTGATCTAAGGAATAATAAAATCAGTTAGACATATTAAATAAAATCAAGAAAAAAATAAAAGAGTTATGTGTGAGGAAAGTCGAGTTTTTGCCCTCAAGGTGCCTCTTATTTATAACCTTAAAACTCTAAATCAAAAAGTTAGGAGCTTTTGGAAACTTGGTTTTTCTTTTTGACTTTAAAATTTGCTTTCGTGATTATATACATTATCTTATTTCTTTCTAAAAATTTGAAAATTTCATTTTTATCCTTGATTTTGAAGACTCTTGGAATTTTAAGTAACTTTATCTCAAAAATTACCCATTAGATAAGCTTAACTGGTTTTCCTTTTTAATAGGAACTTTGACTTTCAACACTACAACAATTTTTTTTTTCAATTTTCAGATATCTTTTGCCCTGAATTAACTTTTGGATTCTTTACAAGATTTGTAAATCTTGAAGTCTAGTTTCCAACATAATAAGAACCAACTCAATTGGATATCAGAGTACAGAGATAAGCCCAAAATACTAGTAACTATTTGTCTAATCCAATTTTCTTAAATAATCCCAAAATTTCCTAAAACAAAATCCATGAATTCAATCAATAAAATATCATAAAATAAGGTTTATAATAGTAGTAAAATTCATAAATAAGGACTAAAATAAAATAATTCAAATGCATAAAAAATTATTGTTGTCAACCACTGTCAAAAAATAAGTTATATAATGAATAAACCAACTCGACTTTGAAAACCAAGAAAATATTAAGAAAGCCATGAATAAAGAACCAAGGATACGAGAAATATGATAATAAAATGAATTACAATACCTAATCTCCATTTGAGTGACAATACAATATAAAAGTAAAATCATAATAATCAATATTATGATTATAGAATGGGTTTCAAATAGAGAAATAAAAGTCAAATTTGAATGATATGAAGAAATTTGATGGAGTAGGTCTTGCTGAGGGGAGTATGTGTTTATGGGGATGGTGAAAGATATTGTACCCAAAAAAAAGTTTAAATCAAATATCTTCCAAAATTATTTCAATGCTCAAATAATTCAACATGTAATCAAACATATCAAAGAATGGAAAGATCATACTAAAGCACAACTATAACTCAATTGGCAACTATTTTAACTTATTAGTTTAGTTTTTGCTTTTATCATCAAAATTATCAAAGGTGATTTCAAAAGTTATGTCATTTATCAAAATTTAATATCAAATTTATTATCACGTTTAATTACTCAATATTTGGTCCATGTAGAATTGGTCTAGTGCTATTATTGTGCGTATGTGTGCACATGTGCACACGCAACAGTCCCACTCACCTAAAGATGGGACTGGGTTGGTTCCGACCCAAAAACTGGTCCAGTCGACCCTGAAAAGCCAAGACCGAAAATCGGCCCGAGTGAACAGTAACCTAGAACCGGACCAATCTGGCTATAGTAGTAGATCGGTCCGGTTCCATGGTTTTTAGAACCGGGCACCAGCGCAGCCCAGGACTAACAGAATCGACCCAGGCTCGGAATTGGCCCGATGATTCCAAAGTTCCATCGGAACCGGTCCGACCCAGTTGATTCCAACGGCTATGGAACCAACCCGATTCGACCGGTTCCAACAGCTATTTCCTTTTTTTGATTTTTTTTCCAATTTTACTCCTCCCAACAGTTATAAAACAGTTAATTTGAGAGATATTTTGGTTTATAAGGTCAAAAATTTTTCCTATAAATAGGTCACAACTCATTTTTGAATCTTACACAATAAAATCTCATATTTTCTCTCATATCTTATTCTCTCAACTCTGCTATATTATCTCAAAATTACAATACAATAACTCTATTTCAATTTTCTATAACTCTCTCTCACATTAAACACATTTTCATCTCCTACTAATCATACCATTTCCAATCACACCACCATTTCCATTTTCAACTCATTTCCAATCTCCTTAATCACACCACCTATAAGATTCATCAAGATTTGGCAAGATTTCAAGGTTGGGAACTCAAATTTTCAAGATTTGACAAAAAACAACTGTAATCTCCATCAATTCAATAACATTTAATTTTTTGCGACTTTACTTTTTTTGTATAATTAATTCATTTGTATTAATTTTTTTACATATTTAATCTTAATTTTTTTTAAAAAAAAAAAGTAGACGGAACACATTTTTCACAATTTTCCCAACAATCTCCCCTCCCTCCTTTTTCATTTTTTCAAGAGGGCATTCCATAACATATAAATATTAAAAAAAATTTTTAAAGAAAATGAATTTAGTAACACACAATCTAGCTCGACACACACTAGAAAATATGATTTTAATGTATGAGATTTTATAATTAAAAATTATGATGAATAAAAAGCAACTTATAAAATTTGTCATCAAAAATATAAATTTTTGAAGGGTTGGGGAGTAAGCACACTTAAGAGACACATAGTTAGAAATCATTCAGATAAATTATCTCAAACTAAACAAACAAAAATAGCCATCCGGGGAAAATGTCATAGGTATATTTAGGTATAATACGGAAGCAGAAAAAATCGATCAAATTGAATGGATAGCAAGAAAAGAATTACTACTTAGTACAGTTGAATGTGAAGTTTTTGAAGAATATATTCAAAAATATTTACAACCCAGTTACAAAAAAAAAAAGGAAGAAAATTCGTTAAAAAGAGATCACTAGATTAATTTTAAACCTTAAAAGATGGTTTAATTGCAAATTTTATAAACACTAATTGTAAATTTTCATTAATTTTGGATACTTAAAAAAATAAACTTAAAAAGAACATTTTATTGTAATAACATGTCATTAGATTAATGATTCTTAGGCTTTAGGAAAACGAATTTTATCTTTTTGATATTGGGAATACACTCACATAGTTAGAGTAATTACGAATATTATTCATGAATATGAAATTAGTGATAGAATTTCTTTTATATCTTTCGATAATGTTTTAGTTAATACCAGTGTTGTTAATATTTTAAAAAATACTTTAAAAAGAATATTAGAGGGAACATTTTTCATAATAGGTATGCATATAATATTTTAAATTTATGTGTTAAAAATGATTTAAAAATGACGAAAATAGTTTTACGACCCATTCGTGGTTTAATTTACAAATGAGAATTTTTTTGGCAAAAACACAAGAAATGAGACAATTATGTCATTTACATAATATAAAATTTAAAAAATTTAAACAAGAATGTGACATTCGGTGGAATTCAACTTATGATATGTTACAATATATACTTTCTTTTAGAAATATTTTAATTGAATTTACAAATTTTAATTATGAATATGATTTTATTGATAATGTCACTTTTGATTTTGCAATCACACTAATTCAATTATTGAAAATTTTTTATACATGTACAAATTGATTTTTTGGAATTTAATATTCAATAACTCATTTAATGTTACTTAATTTTTGTAAAATTTGTTTCGTATTTAGTCAATTTGAAAATGAAGATACGTTTAATAATATTATTCAACTAATAAAAATGAAAATTTTAAAATATTTTGAAAAATTACTATTTTGTATTTAGTAGCAAGTGTTTTAGATCCATGTGTAAAACTTGAAGGTGTTGAAACTCTAATAAATTATTTTTTTTAATAGTTTTCCAACAGAAATATATATAAATCGACAATTTTTAAAACAACATACATCTGAAACTTTAAAAACTATATTTACATTATACGAAAAGGAACATAATAATATAAGTGGTAGTGATATAGGTAGTAGTAGTAGTTCAATGATTCATTAATTTTCAATTTCTTTTAATCATTTACATATGTTAGGAAAAAAAAGAATTTCTTCATCGTCATTAAATGAATTGATTTTGTACGAACAATCACATAAGTTAGAAGGTTGTAACGATGATTATTATTTTGATATATTAGGTTGGTGGAAAAATAGTGCATCTTACTATCTAATTTTGTCCAAAATGGCCAAAGATATACTAACCCCTTCGGTATCCACAGTGTTATCAAAAAGTGTTTTTAGTGCAGATAGTCGAGTATTAACAAAAAGGCATACAAATTTGACAAACAACACTTTAAATTCTTGATTTGTATTAAAAATTGGAAGGATATGGAAAAAATGAAGCAATGCATGGACAAGAATTCAGATACAGAATAAGAAGAAGAATAAATTTTTAGTGCATAGGAAAATTATATAAATATGTTAAAAAAATCATTATTGTGTAAAAATAAAAAATTGTAACCATAGAAAATTAGTGGATTTTAAAATCCAAGTAAGAGCTTGATAGTCGACGTATATCGAATTCAGTGGAATTATCTAAAAATTTTTTGTATCTTTAATTTCTCTCTTTATCTATTTATTGATTGATTTAAAAAAAAATTGAGTTTTAAAAAAAAAAGAAAATAAAAAAAAAGAGTTAAAAAAACGAAGAGAGTAAAAAAGAATTAAAAAAAAATGAGATAAAAAAAGCCCAAAGAGAGTTTCAAAAAAGACAAAGTTAAAAAAACAAAAAAAAACCCAAAATTGTGAACTGGCCCGGCCGGTTCTAAGAAAAAAAATTTTGGAACCGGCTCGACTTGGCTTTGGAAAGGCCTCGAAATCACGACCGAATCAGCCGACGGTTCCTGAGTCGACTGAAACCGACCCAACCCAACCCGATTTCATCTCTACACTAATATCATATGAGGGTGCAACTCGAAGATGTCACCCCTCTCGCTGTTTGTGACTAGTTGGACCTGGTTTGGCCTTTCGGCTCCATTTGACTTAGTTAAACCCAGTTTGATTGGTTTGACTCGTTTGACCTAGTTTGGACTGATTTGGTCGATTTAATATCTATAGGCCTAGTCAAGCCCACTATAGCCCAAACCTTAGTTTGATTTATTTGCATGTCCTTGTAACGTGATTGGCCATTGTGTGTTTGTCCAAGAGGAATGCATGCCTTTATACTATTGTGTTGTACTTTTTTCTCTACCCGATAACGGATGGACATACGTCTGTCCCATTATGGTCGGTGCATGATCATTTTTCTCTCCACTCACTCAGTTATGATATTTTCTTCAATTTTTAAGATATGTGTACACTTGGAAACGTATGTTTCGCATATTTTTGTATGTCGTGCATCGGTTAACTTATTCTTTATTCTATTTCTATTAAGGTCTCTCCCTCAAGAGTTCATGGTGAACTTTGGAGGTATTTCTATTTAGATTTCCCCCCATGCGGATGGACCGATAGCCGGATTGTTGGGTATGAATTTTATAATATGCCCATCTTTTTTATTTAAACTTGCATGTTGTGTAAAAATGTTTCAAAACCAATTATGATAATACACTTTTTTTTTTGTCTTGAGTAATCGGTATTTAGTTTATTTGATTAATCTGATTTAATACACTTTAACCCTTTCCTTCTATAGTTTCTATTTAAGATCACGTGTATTCCTTGTAACTTTAATAAACTATTCATAAATAAGGATAAAAGTTTAAAATATTTTCAAAATGGGATGTTCAACTTTCAAAACCTGCAAATGGAGGTGTTTTTTTTTTTTTTTTTTTTCTTTTTTGAAGTTTCTGATGCTATAAACCACGATTTTTCAAATGGAAATGGAGTGCGTAAGTGACTGAACATGAGGATTTCAGTTTAGCAACCAAGAAAACCAAAAATTTCGATGACCATGATAAAAAAATATTAAAAAAAAATGAAGTGCATGGCATGGTTGCATGCAATTGATGAAACCCATAACTCAAAGATCACTTTTTAGATTTCAAACATGTTCAAATTGGAATAAAATATTGATTTCAACTATTAATTTATAAAACAGTGGTCACCGATGATGATGGTGATCAAAAACCATGGTGGAATAAGGAAGAAAAAAAAGCTTCAAATTAAGTGAAGTTCTAAGATTTCTAAAGTGTTTCAGAGTTTCTAACATGAATTAGAGATGAAATGACATGGTTTTGAAGCTCCATGGGTCAAGTGTGAAGTTTTCGATTATGGGCATCAATGGCAGATTTCACAAACAAAAGTGGATTGAGAAATTGATGATGCATAGAGATTCAAAACTTCAAGTTAATGCCATAGGCACATTTATTGTTGGAGGTGGGTTATGCTCCACAAATACTGGTTTCTTAATGACTCAGTCGGATGTCGTTGATGGAATGCAAGACCTACAAAAATCGCCAGAGGGTACTCCGACGGGGGAGGTTTCGACGCTCAACTCAGAAAGAGCAGTTTTCAAATGTAATGAAACAGATTGAGAGCTTTAGAGAGGGAGAGATTCCCTTCCCTGTGATTGTTGTGCCCAGTGTTAAGGTCAAGAGAGCGTACATGACTTAGAAAGTCTAAAGGTGTCTTATATCTGATGGAGTCGTGTGCTTTTGGGGCGTTACAACCATACCTTCTTTGCAAAGGAGTCCAGAGATCTCAGATTTAAATATTCTGAAATATTCGTGATCGTTATCGTATGAGAAGTTACGAAATTCAGGGGATTCTTTCCTTATCAGTAAGATCTCAAAAGAACCATTTTTAAGCAAGAAATCAATGGTATGGGGATGTTCTAATCCATTCTTGGATTCAATTGGATCATCAGTTTCCGGTCGATTGTCAATCATTATGGATCCTTCAGAGTTTGTTCATTTGTTCGGAAGACCAAGGGCTGAGTGTCCATATGGGAAGATAAATCCCAATTGACAAATCTCGTTCGGTAAGAGGGGTGACTAATGCCCTATCTTTCGGGTGACAGGTGACTAAACTCCTTCGTTAGATCAATTGAGTAGCCATAGAGAGTAATCGTTCTATAATACTATGCTGTGTTTGCCCATCGCTGGTAGTTGTTTTCTCGGTTGGAACGACCCCTTCTGAATTGTGGGTCTTTCAAGTGTTGACCCTTTGAAACAGGTATTGGATTATGTCCCATCATTTGCCCTCGACTTGTGGCATTTTTTCTTGAGAAAGGTGATACGAGTTATGACTATTGAAAAAGGCATGAGACTTTTGGGCGCGATCTCGGTCATTTCAATTTTTGGGAATCATCTTCTGTATGCTTTATAAGGATACGAGTCCGTCAGGGTATCACATACCCTAGTATTCTTGCCTACCACTCTCTTGATCTTTTGTGAAAAGCTTTTCTTAAGAAAATATCGAAAGGTTCTTCCTCGTTACGAGGCATAGATGATATACGGAGCATGATAACCGAAGAGGAACTACAGGAAGTCCGAAAGGACATGTTGCTCAGAAGCAACTTCAAACTAGTGTTGCCTAGCGAAAATGATAGGGCGAATCATGCCCCCGACGGCTGTGTCCCGATATATAAACAATGTATGAAGTGTGGTTTGAAGGTCCCGTATATGGGCCCACTGGCAGAGGTCTTGAGATACTGGAATGTCCACCCCTCATTACTCATCCCTAATATTTGGCGTTTTGTGGTCGTCTTGATCTCTCTATTAGGGTTTTGTCGTATCCATTTTAACTTGAAGATTTTGGAGGCTCTTTATTCTTTAGTTCGGTGCAATGCTCGAGGCTCCACCCATAGCTGGTATAAAATGCAGACCCGCCAGGAGTCTCATTGGAAATTCTTTTACAGTGAATCTCAAGACAAACACCGGATGCAAAAGTTCTTTTATGTGAGGTTTTTGAATAAGGATCTTCTTCCGAT
This sequence comes from Dillenia turbinata, assembly GCA_037126225.1. Taxonomy (NCBI): domain Eukaryota; kingdom Viridiplantae; phylum Streptophyta; class Magnoliopsida; order Dilleniales; family Dilleniaceae; genus Dillenia; species Dillenia turbinata. The sequence continues at coordinate 11,064,405 of JBAMMX010000006.1, forward strand.
GCTTCCGGGTGCCGATTAAGTGCCCTTGTTGAATATGAAAGTCCCGGATCTCCTTCGTCACTCTCGTTTCTTGCAGTTTGTTAGGTGCTGTTGTGAGTCTACTAGGCGGAATATCTGGGTAGATTCTTTAGTGGAGGACTAGATGTTACTGTTGTCTGGTATGCTGATCGATGAAGTGAGACAGATCGATAAGCCCATCTTACTGGAGCAGAAGAAGAAGGAGTTGGTTGATACTCTACCGTCTATGACTGCATCTCTTCTGGAGGATATTTTGACTGATCGGGAGGTGCGGCCTAACGCAAAGAGGTCGATGAAGGCAACCGATACTCTTCCCAAAACTCGATCGAAGAGACCAAGGGTTCAGTCGCCTGAACCATCTGTTAGCGAAGAGAGACTAGTAAAAACTGGAGAACGTGCATCTCTTCAAAAGCATGTCAAACCAATGGGGAGTCAGTCGGAAGCTTTGGCGATGGTTGTTTGTACATCAGCCAGGGGCAGTGGGGAGGATGCCTCGAACTAGGGAGTTCCCGAGGCAACTGAGGGCACTCTGGCTCCGAATCCATTGCTGTAGGGAGAGACTTTGATGGGGCCAGATGTTTTTGCCCCTGTTCTGAGGGAGGCGTTTGAATGATCTCCCAAAGTATCCTCGTGTTCTCTGCATGATAGGGGAGACGAGACTGGCCTTCCGCCTCCTATTTTGGTTGAGTCGTTCAACAGACAGGACGATGAACCACAAGAAGAATCGGTAGTGGTCTGTGTGGGAGATCGTCAGTATAACTGCATCGATTCGATAGAGGCGCTACAATTGGCCGAACATTTGAGTTTCACTCTAAACTCACGCTCTATACAATGTCTTTGAATTATGTTGACAAGACTCTTCATTCTCTCTGTCTGACGGTAAGTGTCTTTCGTCTGAGCTCTGTTTACATTTGTTATTACATAACTCTGACTGTCGAATGCACTTCTTCTCAGATTGCGGCTTTGACTTAATTCTAGAGACAACGAAGGAAGCAGTCCGAGGAACGCCTTATTCATTTGGGCAACCAGATACTGGCATTAAAAAATGCTCTTGAGAATAAGGAAAATGACATTGAAGGAGACAAAGACAAGCAGATTAAACATTTGCAGTAGGATTTGGCCTTGTTTCAAGAGCGTTGTGAAAAATTGGAGGCCGAGGTGGACATTCGTGAAACGAGGTTAGCGTCGCCGAGACGTTAGCTCATTTTCGGGAGGAATCTCTTCGGAATACCAAACAAGAGATGGCTGACCTCAGAGTGTCTGTTACCAAGGAGGCTACCAACCTCCAGCTTTCTCAATATAGATTGCTTGAGCGTTTGAGGTTTGCTAAGGAGATTTTTCTACAGTTCGGTAGATACAAGGCTTTACCTCCTCTTGAGGGGTCAGTTCAGGGGATAAAAACGGACTAGGGCTCTACCCAGACGGCCTCTGTTGTTCGTTCTGATCCTGCGTAATTTTTGTATCATCTTGGCAATGAAAATATTTTCTTTCTTATGTATATCTGTCTGAAGGTGTCGCTCGGACCATTTGTCTAATGCTTTGTCGAAGTGTAGTAACCTTTCTCGCAAAGGGGATCTTTAGAATGTCATTGACCCTTTAGAGGATTGTGTTGCCGAGGGTTTTCTCGTTGATAGGCCTTGTAGTCTCGTTCGGAGAGTTAGGTTCGTTATCTAATAGGAATTAGGGTGACTTAGACCCAATGCTTGATAGGAGTAGGGCGGTGCTAACCCGTTCGGAGGGTTACATCCCAACAATCGTTTGATAAGATCAGGGCGATTCAGACCCAACGTACAATAGGAAACGATTGATAGTAGGGTCATGTCCATCCATTTGGGGAGTTCCATCCCGTTTTTGATGACATGTTTGTTCGATAAGATCATGACGATTTAAGCCTAACGTACCGTAGGAAACGATTGATGGTAGGGCCGTGTCCACCCGTTCGGGGAGTTCCATCTCGTTTTTGATAATACGTTTATTATATAAAACCAGGGTGATTTAGGCCAACGTACAGTAGGAAACGATTGATAGTAGGGTCATGTCCACCCATTCGGAGAGTTCCATCCCGTTTTTGATGACACGTTCGTTCGATAAGATCAGAGTGATTTAGGCCCAACGTACAGTAGGAAACGATTAATAGTATGGTTATTTCTACCCGTTCGGGGAGTTCCATCCTATTTTTTATGACACGATCATTCGATAAGATCATAACGACTTAAGCCCAACGTACGGTATAAAACGATTGATAGTAGAGCCGTGTCTATCCGTTCGGAGAGTTCTATCCGATTTTTGATGACACGTTCGTTCGTAAAATTAGGGCGACTTATGCCCAACGTACGGAAGAAAACGATTGATAATAGGGTCGTGTCCACCTGTTCGGGGAGTTCCATCCTGTTTTTGATGACACATTCGTTTGATAAGATCAGGGCGACCTAAGCCCAATGTTTGGTTGGAAACGATTGATAGTAAGGCGGTGTCCACCCATTCGGGGAGTTACATCCTGTTTTTCATGATATATTCGTTTGGTGTAGAAAACTAAGTGTACCATGACCAATTGGCGAGACAAGCCATAATGGAAAATCAAATAATAGTTAATCGAGCTCCATGAGCTATCACAGGAATGATCACTAGCGGAAGAGAGGGTGCAAGATTCGTTCTCAGGGAAAGAGCGTAGGAAACTTCGGGTCATATGCCGAGCAAACGCCGGTGAGAACATAAGGTTCATGCAAGGTGCTTGGGCCATGAATCTGAATGATCACCCTTTCTGGTCTGTCGTGCGGTGGCCTAGGGTTTGGTTAGTTGGGCGGCTTATTCTCCTGTGGCGGATTGCACCGGTCTGGGGAAGGTAGATTCCTCCCTTCCGTGTTGATGAACCTCTGCAACCTTCCGGTGTGAACCAAGAAGTCCAACTCGTCTTTGAGCCTCTTGCACTCATTGGTCATATGACCATAATCCCGATGGAAGTGGCAGTACTTGGATTTATCCTTCTTGGAGTCTTCCTCTGTGGAATGAGGAGGCCACCTGACATACGATTTGTTTTTGATTTGATATAGGACCCGACTCAAAGTCTCGTTCAGCAGCGTGTAAACACTGAACCTTCATGAGGGCAGAGGTCATGGTCTGCTCCTCTTTGGGGAAAGCTGACGAGGTGATCGACTGCGTTCTTTTCTGCTCGAATGGTTCTTTCGTCGATCGAGCGTCTTCGCTTTTTCTGTCATAATGTACTTCTCGGCTAGGGACTAAAACTCTTGAATGGTCGAAAGAGGATTTTTCGCAATGGAAGTTTTCATGCCAGAGGGGCGTAGGGCCATTAGAAGGGCAGTTAATACGATGGAATGGTCCAAAACTGGGACCTTCAATATCTCTGCTTTAAATTTCTTTAGGAAATCTCTCAATGGCTCGTTTTTCTGTTGCCGCAATGATAACAAGTAGGTGGACTTTCACTTGGCTCCTCGGTTGATTATAAAGTGAATCTCGAACTGCTATCGAAACTGGGTGAAACTCTTGATACTGAATGGCAGAATAGAGTTGAACCATGCCAGGATATTGCCCTTGAGCGTGATGGGGAAGTGCTTGTACATGGTCATATCTGATAGGTCCCTGGAGACCATGACTGTTATGAAGTGGGCAGGATGATCGCGGGGGTCGATTGTTCCATCGTATCTCTCCATGGGAGGTAGAAGGACGTCTCGTGGCATTGTTTCCATGAAAATCTTCAGATTGAAAGGCGATACTCCTGAAGGGTAGAGAGGACTTTCATCCTTCTTCGCGTTTGCTTTTCTAAACTCGGTGGCTACAAGTTGCTCGACTTGTTTTCTCAGATCTCCTGGGTTGTGACGAGAGGTCACTGATGGTTCATAGTTCACAGGAGGCATTTGTTGCTGGGGACATTTATGTCCAGAGTCCGTTGTGGATGACTGACCGTTTGGCCTAAGGGATCAACTGAGTCCTTCTAGTTGTTTGTTCATATTTTAGAGTCTAGACTCCAGCCTATCTATCTGGGGATGGTCGGCTCATTCCGGTCCAGGAGGTGCAATTGGCTACTCTCGAGTTACAGGTTATGGGATCTGCTCTGGGTGAGATATCTAAGGGGAAACTATACAATCAGGAATGGAGTGATCGGGCACCACAAGAAGGGCGGTTTCGGAGGGTGTCGCGGTGTGCCCATCTACAGTGGGGGCGGCCTTCGAAGTTGTCCCGGTTCTTCTCTTTGGAGGCATGGTTGCGTAATTGATTTATTGGTCTTACAAAGGTGGTTTCTCTACTTTGTTCCCACAGACAGCGCCAATCTATTAGAGGTGGATTACGTCTCCACAGATATCGGATCCTTGATGATTCGGTGGATGTCGTCGATGGAATGCAAGACCTGTAAAAATCGCCAGAGGGTGCTCTGGTAGGGAAGGTTCCAACACTCAAATCAGAAAGAGCGGTTTTTGAATGTAATAAAACAGACTGAGAGCTTTAGAGAGGGAGAGATTCCCTGTGATCGGTGTGCCCAGTGTGTAAGGCCAAGAGAGCGTACCTGATTTAGAAAATCTGAAAGTGTCTTATACCTGATGAAATCATGTGCTTTTGGGGCGTTACAACCCTACTTTTCTTGCAAAGGAGACCGAAGATCTCATATTTAAATATTTTAAAATATTCGTGATCTTTATCGTATGGGAAGTTACGAGATTTGGGGGATTCTTTCCTTATCAGTAAGATTTCAAGAGAACCATTTCTAAGCAAAAAGCCAATAGTATGGAGACATTTTAATCCCTTCTTGGATTCAGTTGGATCATCGGTTTCTGATCGATTATCAATCATTTGGACCCTTCGGAATTTGTTTGTTCGTTCGGAAGACCAGGGGTTGAGTGTCCGTCTAGGAAGATAAATCCCAATTGACAAATTTCATTACGTAGGAGGGCGATTAATATCCTACCGTTCGGGAAACGGGGCGACTAAGACCCTTCGGTAGATCAATTGAGTAATCATAGAGGGTAGTGGTTCTATAATACTGGGTTATGCTTGCCCATTGATCGGTTGTTGTTTTCTCGGTTGGAGCGATTCCTTAAGAGTTGTGGGTCTCGTGTATTGGTCTTTCAAGTGTTGACACTTTGAAATAAGTGTTGAGCTATGTCCCATCATTTACATAAGATAAATCCGCTAAATTTAACCTTTAATTTGATGATAGAAGATTTACCATTGACTATCGCTGCCAAAGCTTCATGGTTATACTTCTCAGGTAATTTCCATAGCAAAACAAGGATGGGGACATCTCTTATGCTTGAAAGATAGTGTAGAATATTTTGTTAAGGGAAAAACAAAGTTGAGATATTGAGATTTGGAAAGAGAGAGGCCGGGTTATGGCAATGTTCAAGGAAAACAAAGAAGGATGAAACCGAGGATGATGAATAACACGTTCATGAATCAGAGCTTGAATCGAAAGTGGTAACTTCATATTTTGCCTTAAAAATGATAAAAGAATTGGTTTGAAGTTTCAATTTGAAGTAAAAATTGTCACAATCGGTAAAAAAAAGAAAAAAAAAACTTTATTGTCATTGTTAATGATGGATGGAGGAAAACCAAGTTGGAACTTCAAAATTTAGGGCAGTTGATGATTGTTATAGTGATTTAAAACCCCTAATGTGATGATAGGGTTGAAAGGAGGAGGGATGCCGTGATCTTAAATGGAAAATATAATGGATAACAAAAAGAAGGGTTAAAGTGTAGATTTTCAAGACTCGAGAAAAGTTATTGGATAAAAATATTTAGGGGTGTACAGGAGTGTTAGTTTAAATGATAATTGTTTAAATGATAATTTTATACTTTTCTCTTATATATATATTATGCAATGTCAAAATGCACACTAGTTAATAAGTGTTCTCCTCTATATATATTATACTAGGTGTAGTCTGGCCGCACAAGGTGCGGCCCATGTGAAAAAATTTCTCTAATTTTTATCAGTTTTATTTAAACGAAAACGTATAAGCTTAGTTAATCACATTTAGATTGGTTAAAGTATTAGATGATTAAAATATGTTAGGATATAATATTGAAAAAAACAAAATAAAAAAAGAATAAAAAAATAAAGAAAACAAAATAAAAAAAAATGTTCAACATAGGAGTGGCATTCCACCGCCAGTGGAACCGCCTCTCCTATGTTAATTTGTTTTTTCATTTTTTTTTAATTTTTTAATTTTTTTAATTCTTTTGTGTCTTTATTCTTTCGTTTTTATTCTTTTATTTTTTTTATTCTTTTGTATTTTTACCACTAGTATTATATTAATCACTAAATTTAATTTAGATTGAAAAAAACAAAAGGAAAAAAAACCAAAAAGGCATAGTCTACCATGCATTTGTGCGGGAGAAACAAAAGAATAAAAGAACAAAAAAAGGAAAAAAAAAAGAACAAAAAAGGGAAAAATAAAAGAATAAAAAAACAAAAGAAAAATATAATAGGCACAAAAAACAAATTAATAAAAAAAAAGAATAAAAAAAACAAAAAATAAAATAAAAAAGGATAAAAAAATAAAAAAGAATAAAAAACAAAATAAAAAATTTAAAAAAATAAGAAAGGAAAAAAGTTCAACATAAGAGGGGCGGTTCCATCGGCGGTGGAACCCGCCTCCTATATTGATTTGTTTTTTTATTTTTATTTTTATTTTTTTTGTGTTTTTATTCTTTTCTTTTTTTAATTTTTTTGTGTTTTTATTACTATCATTATATTAGTTACTAAATTTAATTCCAATAAAAAAAAGAAAAAAAAAAAGGCGCGGTCTACCGCCCATTTTTGCGGCAGTGGAACCGCCGTCGTATGAAGTGTTTTGAAAACCGACCGGACCAACATCCGGTTCGGTTTTCATTATGAAATCGGATTTTTTTAAAGTCGGTTAAACCAACCGGATGAATCGGATTGAACCGACCGGTCCAAAGGTTTTTTTTAATATAAAAAATATGTAAAAATATTACAATTATTTAAATTCGAATTTAAGAAGGTGATGATAATATACATAACCTTTACCACCATGTATGTGTTATTATTATTTGAGTATATTATAATTTATATTTATTTATAATTTTATGATAATATCATCCTATTTTTATTTTAAAATTTCTTTATACTCTAAATATTTTACTCATACCCCAAAAAAAATGTCTCAATTTTTTATTTTAAAATAAAAATCAAAAATTGAAAACAATAAATAGCGAAATGACATTTTTCACATAATTTGACTGAATTAAATTAAATTATAATTTATCATAATTCTTAATTTTGAAATTCAAAATATGAATTTATATTATTATATTAGTTTTAGATTGTTAAATTAAAACTCTTAATCATTATTTTTATTTATTTACTTTGAAAAATTGGAATGATATTTTGATCTATTATCTGGATTTAAAATTTTTCAATTGAAATTATTACAATAAACAATAAGTAGAGGTAAAAATTTAATAAACGTGACCGGTTATTCATTTTATATTATATTTTTATATTCATGTGTTGATGAAATAAATTCGTTTTTTATAAAAATATATGGATTTTATTTTATTTTATAATATATAATATACAAATTATATATGACATCATGATGATGTCATTTGGTTCGTAAAATGGTCCGATCGATCCGACTAATGAACCAATAAACCAATAGGTAGGCCAAGTCATCTATCGGTTCGGTTTTAAAAACACTGCTCGTATGTTGATTTGTTTTTTTTTAATTTTTATTCTTTTTCTTGTTCATTTGTTTTTTTTTTTTTTTTGATTCTTTTGTGTTTTGTTCACTACTATTATATTATATTATATTAGTCACTAAATTTAATTTCATTGACAAAAAACAAAAAGGCATAGTCTACCGTGCATTTGTGTGGGAGAAACAAAAGAACAAAAAAAAAAAGAACAAAAAAGCAAAAGAAAAAAAATAGTAGCCGCAAAAAACAAACTAATCAAAAAACAAGAATAAAAAAAACAAAAGAATAAAAAAGAATAAAAAGAACAAGGAAAACAAAAAAAAAAATAACAAAAAAAAGAATAAAAAATAACAAAAGGTTCAACATAGGAAGGGTGGTTCCACCGGCGGCCGAAATCCAAAATTTTTTATAATTTTTTAATATTTTTATTTACACCCAATGATTTATATAATACATTATTAAGTATAAAAAATTTATATATTACACTAATTAAATAATATTTGTAATTCTTATCAAAAATCTTTAATTGATAGTAAATATATTTTAATCTTTTTTTATAAACTAATTTTGTCTTTTTAGAAAATTTAATTTCTTTCTTATCTATCATTCTCATTGAAAAATTTTAATACTATTTAATTTTTTTTGTTGGAAAGTAAATAGTTACTATTTCTTTTTAGTATACAAAAGATGGTCGAATTTAAAATTTTTAAGAGAAACTGAATAGTGTTAGTTGAATTATATCTCATTAACAAAAGTATGTAAGTATAGTATTACAAAATAAAAGCGAACTTTTTATAAAATTATTAAATAATTTATAATTGTTATTAGGATTCAAAATTATTTTGTTTAAAAAAACAATTTGATATATTTTTGATTATTTGTATTTATGTATTGATTAAAAATTTTTAAAATTTTGCAACTTATTTGGAAGGAGATGGCTATTTTTTATCACTATTGTTATAAAACATAATTTTAGTTATTATTAATTAAAAAAAATTATTGACATAAATTTTTTTAATCAAATAAAACTATAAGATAGTAAATTTTATATTTTTGTTTATAATTATTGTCTACATCTTTAACAGTATCCCTCTATCTCTCATCTAACTTTGTTGATCATGTGTCATATTTCAAGAAGAACACATGGCTGAAAAAAGTAAAAAAAAAAAAAAAAGAAAAGAACTGAAAATAGTGAAACCTCAAAAAAAGTTTAAAAAAAAAAAAAAGAGAGAAAAGAACTGAAAAAAAAAAAGAGAGGTGAAGGGTGAAAAAAAAAGTAAAAAAAAAAAAAAAGAAGAAACCAAAAAAAGTAAAAAAAAAATGAGGTGGAGGGTAAAAAAAAAAAAGAAGGAAAAACAAGAAGGAAGAAAAAAAAAAGAGAGAGAGAAAAGGAGGGTAAAGGGTGAAAAAAAAAAAGAAGAAACCCAAAATAAAAGTAAAAAAAAGAATAATGGTGAAGGGTAAAAAAAAGAAGAAAAAAAAGAAAGGAAAAAAGAAGGAGGGTGAAGAGTGAAAAAAAAAAGTAAAAAAAAAAAAAGTGAAGGGTGAAAAAAAGAAAGTAAAAAAACAAAGGCAAAACCCAAAAAAAAAAAAGAAAGAAAGATGGAATAGTAGCAAACTATTCCCAACCAATGTGGCAACTCCTTTCACTTCCTTCTCTCCTCTTACGTTTTTATAGTATAGTAACACACACACACACACACACACACACACACACATATATATATATATATTAGGTGTTGTCCGTACAAGATGCGATTGAAATCCAAATTTTTTTTTAATTTTTTAATATTTTTATTTACACCAAACGAATAATTAAGTTTAAAATTTATATAATATATTATTAAATACAATTATTCTAATATAATATACTAATTAAATAGTATTTATAATTTTTATCAAAAATCTTTTATCGATAACAAATGCATCTTAATTTTTTTTGTAAACAAATTCTATTTTTTTAGTAGATTTAATCTTTTTATTATCAGTGAATTGAATAATATACATATACCTATTCATATAATATATATATATATATATATATATATATAATTTTGGATTTTTTTTAAATTATTGACATTTAGCCACGTTTTTACAGATTTATTATATTTCTTAATTTTTAAATTATTTTTATTGAAAATTTTTAATATGATTTAATATTTTTCTTTGGAAAGTCTATAATTATTATTTCTTTTTAGTACATAAGAGATGATCGAATTTAAAATCTTTAAAAGAAAGAAAACAACGTTAGTTGAATTATAATTTATTAACAAAGTATGTAAACACAATGTTACATAATGAAAGCGAATTTTCTCATAAAATTATTAAATAATTTATAATTATTATTAGATTCAAAATTATTTCGTTGGAAAACCTATTTGATATACTTCTACCTATATATATTTATGTATTGATTTAAAATTTCTAAGATTTTGCAACTTATTTGGAAAGAAAAGACTATTTTTAACTACTATTGTTATAGAGCACAATTTTAATTATTATTAATTAAAAAACTTATTGACATAAGTCTTTTTTTTTAATCAAATAAAATCATAAAATAATAAATTATATATATATTTTTGTAATTATTGTTTATATCTCTAATGGTAATCATCTCTTTTTTATTTAGCCATTGTTAAAAGTACAAGTATAATTGGAGAAATAATACAAATGAAAGGTTTTATACCATGTTTTAGTTTTTATTTTTTTACTTAGATGAAGTGATAATTAATAAATTTGATTATAGAAAAATTTAATTTGTATTTTATAATTTTAAAATACTCTGTTTGAGTGTTTTATGGTTGATGTTTTAAGCAATATTAAAAAAAAACACAAAAAACAAAACATGTAAGAATTTGTTTTTATTTGTTTGCTTTATTTCTTGTTAAGTAATTTAATAATTTATAATATTCATAATTTTTTAGAAAATCATTCTAATTATTTTTTATACTTTTAGAGCATATATTAAATTTGTAAATTTTACATTAATCAATCATAAGTTTTTCCTTTCATAAGTCATTATCAAAATTTAATTTGACAACAATCATAGTTTAAATTATAAAAAAATAAGTCAATATTTATGTTAAGAAAATTTATTTATTTATATTTTAAGAAATCAAATTAAACAACTAAAAATATTATTTATGAAATTATTTTTTTTCACTACTAAATGATGATTTTATAGGATTATTAATATAAAAATATTTTTTACACACTGTATATTAAATGAAATTTAAAAAATATATTTTTATATATTAAATTAATTTTAAAAAAATTAAATACATATTTTAAAAAAATATGTCCAGTTTGGTGAGTTAAAAAAAAATTATTTTATCTCAATATTTACTAATCATTATATATTAAATTACATTAAAAAAATATGTATCATTATCGAGTTGTTTGAGTGTGAAGGCGATAAAAAAAATATCTTTTAACTCTCCTTCATTTTTTTTTACTATTGCTGGTCACGTGTCATATTTCAAGAAAAATATGTGGCTGAATATAGAAGAAGTTTTCTAATTTGTTATATATATGTAGGAAAAAAATGAAAACAGTGGAACCTATAAAAAAAGTGAAAAAAAAAATGTGGTGAGATGAGAAGAGATGGATTAATAAGGGAAAATAAAAAGAAAAGTAAAAGGTGAAAAAAAAAAGAATTAAAAAAGAAAAGGAAGAAACCAAAAAAAAAAAAAAGAAACAATAGCAAACTAAAAATAGTGAAATTCAAAAAAAAAAAGAGTAAAAAAAAAAAGAAGTGAAAAAAAAGAAAGATAAAAGGTGAAAAACAAGAAACCTAAAAAAAGGTTAAAAAAAAGTGAAGTATTAAAAAAAAGAAGAGAAAAAAAGAAGGCGAAAAAAAAAAAAAGAAAGAACAAAACCAAAGAAAAATAAGGAAAAAAAAAAAAAAAAAGGAACATTAGCAAACTGTTTCTATCCTATGTGGCAACTCCTCCCCACATCCCCTCCCACTTACATTTTTATATTATAGTAAGATGTATATACTTTAATTTTCCACATTTTGCAGTTCCATCCAGCTCATTATGATTGATCCCTGTTTAGATTTTACTCGAGCAAATCTTTTACTGCTAACAAGAATAAAATGCATGTAAATTTTTCCTTGATGAGGGTGGATTAAGCTGCTTTGGAAATTTTGTATGCATCACCTTTGAAGGAAAACCTGGAAAGGAAAAAGGGGGAAGAGGAGAAAATACTCTCACAAGAGAGAAATTGCATTCACAGCCATTCTATTATACAGAAAAAGAAAGAGACTGTAGATATTTCTCCCATAATTTCCACCATCGAGAAGTTATAGAAGATAGAAGAACAGAGAAGCAAAATAAAAAGAGATTAGAGAAGCAAAATAAAAAGCACAAGACAAAGTCACATTAGGGGAAAAACTTGGGAATGTAGAAAGGGAAATGACCAATTGTAAGCCTCCAATATTGAAGCTGATGGGACATGATCCGAAGGACTTTCGGGGTAGTGCCTGAGGACCTAGAGATTCCTATCAGGATTCACACCGATGAGAGATTTATCTCCCTGCTAGAGTGGTCGACAATTGGTCATTAGGTTAGTTCCCAAATATGGCAGTTTGACTGGTTCATAGAAGTATTTGACAAGCCCGAACCGATATCATTTTTTTCTTGGTCGATGAGCAAGCGCTCCCTAAGGAACCAATCACATTAGTTAAAGGTAATATTTGACTAAATTTTACATCGACTTTTTGTTTTCTATTCCAATACAAAACGTATCTTCTAGATAAAGTAGGAAATCTTCCAAATCTAATCAATAAGGGAAGAGATTTCCCCGTGTCACCAAATTTCCTAAGTGATAAAAATCACAAATTTTTCAGAATATTTGACTGTGGAATTCTAAAATTTTCAGATCTCATTGAAAGGAAACTAGGGTTACAATACCCTGAAAGCACACGACTCTTGCGGCGTCTCGTATAAAAACTTTCGGCACACCAAAACCCAAGTATGCTCTCTAAGACCCATACACTAACACACAAGTCATAGAGAAGACCAGCTCTCTCCACTTGACATACAAGTCACAAGGAAGACTATCTCTCTCGTTTTCTTGCTCTCAGTCGGTTTTTGTACTATTAAAAACCTTTCTTTATGATTTGAATGTTGGAATTTCCCCTGCTGAAATACCCTCATGTGGTTTTTAATAGGTTTCAAATCGTTCTTGGTTGCAACCATTCGAGTCGAAAGGAGTTGGAATCTGTGGAGTCGAAACCCACCTCCAATAGATTAACATCATTCATGGGAACAGACTAATTTCCTATACAAATATATCATCTATCTTTTGTCACTACTTAGAATATGACAGTCGTCAATAATAAAAGACCAATCATTGGTTTCGATGACGACGACTTAATCGGAGTCGATCCTAATCGCAATGATCCTCTGATTATCACCACGAGAATGGAATCTTATATTGTCAAAAGATTCCTTGTCGACCAAGAGGCAAACTATGATTTCCTCACTTGGGATGTTTTCCAATGAGTGGGTCTCAATTCGGCTCACCTGCAATCTCCTATTAGGTCCCTCAAAGGGCTCTCTGATGAATGCATTTATCCAAAAGGTGTCATTCCTCTCATTGTAACTCTAGGAATTCTTCCCAACCATGCAACCGCCGAGGTCATCTATCATATGCTGAAACTATTTTCGCCTTACGACGCTATCCTTGGTCGCCCTAGTTCTGACGAACTAGAGACACTGCCAGTATGAGATACATGAAGATAAAGTTCAAAACGCCGGAAGGAATCGCTACTTTTCGTAGCGACCCTGATCCTTACGTTCTCCTCGTGGCTGAAGACGGGCAAGAGAATTTTTCGATCTACACTATGGAATTTTAAGACAATGTTGAGCCAATGACCAAACTCGAGCCTGTGGAAGAGCCGGTTGAGATCTCCTGAATTGATGACCCCAATCAGATCATGTGAGTTGGGGCCAACTTGTCAGCATCCCTACGAGAAGCTATCATTGAGTGCCTACGCAAACATTCAAAGATCTTCGCTTGGTCTCCCGAAGACATACTGGGTATTCACCCTTCAATCATAACCTATAAACTGACAGTTAACACTGAATACAAGCCTGTCAAACAGAAGAAAAAAGTATTTACACTATAACATCAATTGCCATACAAAAAAAAAAAATGCAAAAACTGCTAATTGTTGGATTCATTCGTGAAGTCAAATATCCCAAGTGGCTAGCCAATATGGTCCTGGAAAAGAAGACTAACGGTAAATGGAGAATATGTGTGAATTTCAGACTTCAACAAGATATGTCCGAAGGATAGTTATCCACTTCTTAACATAGACAAACTGGTGGACAATTTTTCAGGTCATCAAATCTTGAGTATTATGATCACCTACTTTGGTTGTAATCAGATGCAAATGGCATCAGAGGATAAAGAGAAGACAAACTTCATCACCAAATTTGATACGTATTGCAATCGAGTAATGCCTTTCGGCCTGAAGAACGCAGGGGCAACCTTCTAATGGCTAGTTAATAAAGTCTTCATGGACTAACTGGGCAGAAATGTAGAGGCATATGTGGACGATATGCTTGTCAAAAGCACCGATGTAGAGTCTCATGTTGCCGACCTCGAAGAAACCTTTTAGATGCTAGAACATTACAACAGGTGACTGAACCAGGCCAAGTGTACTTTTGGGATTGCATCTGGCAAATTCTTAGGTTTCATGATTACCAACTGGGGAATTGAGGCGAACTCTGAGAAGATACAAGTTATGCTTGACATGTCACCACTACAGACATTGGAGGTACAATGCCTTACCAGTAGAATATCGGCTCTAAGTTGATTCATGTCAAAAGTTGGGAAAAAATAAAAGCCCATCTTTAATGCCCTGAAAAGGTCTCAAAGGTTTACATAGATATCCGAGAGTCAAACGACCTTTGAATAACTCAAGGAATGTTTCACGATTCTTTCGTTGCTCTTTCGTCCAACTCCTGGTGAGAAACTATACTTATGCCTTTCTATTTCTAATCGGACGCTTTGTTCTATCCTCATAAGATAGGATTCAACCGTATAGAGACTAGTTTACTACATCAGTAAAATATTCAAAGAATCCAAGGTCAACTATCGACTGATCAAGAAGATAGCATATGCTCTGGTCATTTTGGCTAGGCACCTTGGGCCATACTTTCAAGCACATACCATTGTGGTACTAATCGATCAACCGTTAAAGGAAATCCTTTAGAAAAGAAACACCTTTAGTCGTCTCATCAAATGGAGCTAGAGTTGGTTGAATTCAATGTTCAGTACTAGCCTAGACCTGTAATTAAAGGTCAAACTCTGACCGATTTCATCCTTGAATGTACCCTTTCAGTCCCAGCCGAACACGAGTCCGTCAATAGCTAAGATGAATGGTTACTACTGGATTGGATGATACACGTAGACAGATAATCAAATTCCTCAAGAAGTGGCGCTGGACTCATATTGGTGGGTCTGGATAATTTCAAGGCCGAATACGCCCTTTGTTTCGACTTCTGAGCTACCAACAATCAGGCGGAATACGAAACCTTACTAACAAGACTCCAAATTGCAGCAAATATGGGAGCCCAAAGTGTTTAGGTATCTACTAACAGTCAGTTGGTCATCAAGCAGATAAAAGAGATTTATGAGACCAAAGACCCGGTTATGGCCAAATACTTGAATTAACTTCATGAGACGATGAGTAAACTAGATAAAGTCGATATTCAACAAATCTCTCGGTCAGAAAATACATGGCCTGATACATTCTCTAAGTTGGCCAGTTCGGATTTGGCCACCTGTAGCAGAACAGTTTACATCAAGAGTTTACCATACCCCAATATAGGCGAGCCTGAAAGGGTCCTCACAATGGACCAATCCCCTATTTGAAAAGATCCTATAGAGGCATATCTAAAAATGACTGACTGCTAGATTCACTATTGAAGGCAGCCAAACGGAAATGAAAAGTCGCTCATTACGCAGTCATCGATGGGAAGCTGTGTCGGAAATCTTTTACCTATCCGTACTTAAGGTGTCTAACCCTAGAAAAAGGAGACTATGTCCTCTGATAGATCTACGAAGGGATATGCGGGAATCATTTAAGGGCTTTGTGTCTAACCCTAGGAAAAGGAGACTATGTCCTCTGATAGATCTACGAAGGGATATGCGGGAATCATTTAGGGGCTTGGAACCTAGTTCAGAAAACCCTACATCAAGTACACTATTGGCCGACCACTAAGACCGACTCCGATAATTATGTCAAGAGGTGTGACAAGTGCCAATGTTTCTCTTCGGCTCCACGGCTGCCCTCGATCGAATTAAGTCCTATAGTAAGCCCATGGCCGTTCGCCCAATGGGGAATGAATATTCTTAGACCATTCCCCTCCTATGTTGATTTGTTTTTTCATTTTTTTTTGTTTCATTTTTTTTAATTCTTTTGTATTTTTATTCTTTTATTTTTTTTGTTTTTTATTATTCTTTTGTGTTTTTATTACTACCATTATATTAGTCACTAAATTTAATTCCAATAAAAAAAAGGCGCGATCTACCACCCATTTTTGCGACGGTGGAACTGCCCTCATATGCAGTGTTTTGAAAACTGGACTGGACCGGCCGGTCCGACCGATCGGACCGGGAACCAGACCAGCATCTGGTCCGGTTTTCATCACAAAATCAGATTTTTTAAAAATCGGACAAGACCAGTCAAACCAACCGGATGAATCGGATTGAATCGATCTGTCCAAAGGTTTTTTTTAATATAAAAATGTGTAAAAATATTACAATTATTTGGATTCGAATCTGAGAATATGATGATAATATACATAACTTTCACCACCATGTTATCTGTTATTATTGTTTGAATCTATTATAATTTATATTTATTTATAATTTTATGATAATATCATCTCATTTTTTATTTTAAAATTTCTCTATTTTACTTACACCCACAAAAAATGTCTCAATTTTTTTATTTTAATATAAAAATAAAAAATTATAAATTATAAATAGCGAAATGACATTTTTCATATAATTTGACTGAATTAAATTAAATTATAATTTGTTATAATTCTGAATTTTGAAATTCAAAGTATGAATTTATATTATTATATTAATTTTGAATTGTTAAATTAATAATTATAATCATTATTTTTACTTATTTACTTTAAAAAATTAGAATGATATTTTGAACTATTATCTGGATTTAAAATTTTTCAATTAAAATTATTGCAATAAACAATAAGTTGAGATAAAATTTTAATAAATGTGACTGGTTGTTCATTTTATTATATTTTCTTATATTCATGTGTTGATAAAATAAATTCATTTTTATAAAAATATATGGATTTTATTTTATTTTAAAATATATAATATACAAATTATATATGATATCATGATGATGTCATTCGATTCGTAAAATGGTCCGACCTGTCCGATCAATGAACCAATAAACCAATAAGTAGGCCAAGTCATCTATCGGTTCGGTTTTAAAAACACTGCTCGTATGTTGATTTGTTTTTTTTTTAATTTTTTTGTATTTTTATTCCTTTCTTTGTTCATTAGTTTTTTTTTTTTTAATTCTTTTGTGTTTTGTTCACTACCATTATATTATATTATATGAGTCATTAAATTTAATTTCCATTGAAAAAAACAAAAGAAAAAAAAATAAAATGCATTTGTGTGGGAGAAACAAAAGAACAAAAAAAAAATCAAAAAGAACAAAAAAAGGAAAAAGAAAACAAAAGAATAAAAAAGAATAAAGAAAACAAAATAAAAAATAAAATAAAAAAGAATAAAAAAATAAAAAAAGGTTCAACATAGGAGGGGCGGTTCCACCGGCGGTGGAACTGCCCCTCCTATATTGATTTGTTTTTTTTGTTTTTTATTTTGGGTTTTTTCTGGTTTCTTTTTTTTTTTTTTAATTCTTTTGTCACAAAGTGCGGTCCAGATCAAAAATTTTTTTATAATTTTTTAATATTTTTATTTATACCCAATGATTTATATAATACATTATTGAGTATAAAAAATTTATACATTACACTAATTAAGTAATATTTATAATTCTTATCAAAAATCTTTAATTGATAGTAAATATATTTTAATCTTTTTTTATAAATTAATTTTGTCTTTTTAGTAAATTTAATTTCTTTTTTATCTATTATTCTCATTG
The DNA here is from genome assembly GCA_037126225.1 of Dillenia turbinata. Classification (NCBI taxonomy): domain Eukaryota; kingdom Viridiplantae; phylum Streptophyta; class Magnoliopsida; order Dilleniales; family Dilleniaceae; genus Dillenia; species Dillenia turbinata. The sequence goes on from JBAMMX010000006.1 coordinate 11,082,262, forward strand.
AAAAATTTTAGTACGATTTAATTTTTTTTATTAGAAAGTAAATAGTTGCTATTTCTTTTTAGTACACAAAAGAGGGTAAAATTTTTAAGCGAAAGTGAATAGTGTTAGTTGAATTATAACTTATTAACAAAAGTATATAAGTATAATATTACACAATGAAAGCGAACTTTTTTATAAATTTATTCAATAATTTATAATTATTATTAGGATTCAAAATTATTTTGTTTAATAAAACTATTTGATATATTTCTGATTATGTGTATTTATGTATTGATTAAAACTTTTTAAGATTTTGCAATTTATTTGGAAAGAGATAGCTATTTTTTATCATTATTGTTATAGAATATAATTTCAGTTATTATTAATTAAAAAAATTATTGACATAAGTTTTTTTAATCAAATAAAACTATAAGATAATAAATTTTATATTTTTATTTATAATTATTGTCTACATCTTTAACAGTATCCCTCTATCTCTCATCTAACTTTGTTGGTCACGTGTCATATTTTAAGAAGAACACATGGCTGAAATATGGAAGAAGTCATCTAATTTTTTTATATATATGTAAAAAAAAATGAAAATAGTGAAATCCAAAAAGAAAGTAAAAAAAAAAAAGTAGAGAGAAGAGAAGAGATGGATTAATAAGGGAAAAAAAGAAGAGTGAATGGTAAAAAAAAAAGTAAAAAAGAAAAAGAAGAAACAAAAAAAAGAGGTAAAAAAAAAAAGGAGTAGTAGCAAACCGGAAATAGTGAAATCTAAAAAAAAAGTTAATAAAAAGAAAAGAATTGAAAAAAAAAAATGAAAGGTGAAGGGTGAAAAAAAAAGTAAAAAAAAAAAAAAGAAGAAATCCAAAAAAGTAAAAAAAAAAAAAAAAAAGAAGGGTGAAGGGTAAAAAAAAAGGAAGAAAAAAAAAAGAAGGAAGAAAAAAAAGAGAGAGAAAAAAAAGGAGGGTAAAGGGTGAAAAAAAAAGCGAAGAAAACCAAAAAAAAAAGTAAAAAAAAAAAAGAATAATGGTGAAGGGTAAAAAAAAAAGAAGAAGAAAAAAAAAAGAAAGAAAAAAAGGAGGGTGAAGAGTGAAAAAAAAAAGTGAAGGGTGAAAAAAAAGAAGTAAAAAAAAAAGCCAAAACCAAAAATAAAAAAAACAAAAAAAAAAAAAGATGGAAACAGTAACAACTATTCCTATGCTATGTGGCAACTCTTTCCACTTCCCTCTCCCCTCTTACGTAGTAAGATATCTTGTCTCTAGTTGGTTCATTACACAATGACTCTTTGCATATACAACTAAGGGTTCTCTTATTACTTTTGGGTGACTCACTGGTTAATAAGTAATAGTATTTGTTTAAATTTTGGAAAGAATATTTATATAATTTTAGTGTTGGTATAATAAATATACCTATGTTATAAAGTTTAATATTAAAATAGTATTAAATGGGTAAAATTTCTCCGGATGGGATTTTCGAGATATTAATATTCAAGGGGGTTTTTCCTAAAATGGGGTTTTTTTTGAAAAAAAATTTTCCCAAATGGTGTGATTTTTGTGAGTATTCCAAAACAAGTGATTTCGCGATTCCCAATCGTGACTTCATCATTTTTTTTTTTACAATTGTATAAAAAAAGAAAAAAAAATTAGAAAGCGACACCGATAGTGGCACTTTCTGAAAACGCCACTGCTAATCTCGCTTTCAGCAAGATTGGCACCACCCTTACTTGTCTTTTTTTAAAAAAAATTTTAAAATAAAAATTGTTATTATTATTATTATTAAAATATATAAATATTAATAAAAAAATTTTATTAACTTCATTTATATTTTTGAAAAAAATTAAAATTAATAAAAATTAAATATTAACCATTATTATTAAAAATTATAAAAAAAATTAATTAAAAATGAAAAATTATTTTTAATTTTTGAAATAAAAATTGTTGTTATTATTATTATTATTAAAATACGTAAATATTAATAAAAAATTTTATTAATTAAAAATTTTTATTAACTTCATTTTTATTTTTGAAAAAAATTAAAATTAATAAAAATTAAATATTAACCAATATTATTAAAAATTATAAACAAATTAATTAAAAATAAAAATTGTTTTTATATTTTGAACTAAAAACTATTATTGTTGTTATTATTATTATTCTTAAAACATGTAAATATTAATAAAAATTTTTATTAATTAAAAATTTTTATTAACTCCATTTTTATTTTTGAAAAAAATTGAAATTAATAAAAATTAAATATTAATCAATATTATTAAAAATTATAAACAAATTAATTAAAAATGAAAATTGTTGTTATATTTTGAAATAAAAATTATTATTATTATTATTATTCATTTTTATTGTTTAAATAAAATTATTTTGAAATATTATATTAATTAAAAAATTATTTTGAAATAAAAATTGTTTTTATATTTTGAAAAAAAATTATTATTATTGTTTAAATAAGAAAAAATTTTCATTTTTAATTAATTTTTTTTATAATTTTCAATAATATTGGTTAATATTTAATTTTTATTGATTTTAAGTTTTTTCAAAAATAAAAATGAAAAATTTTAATTAATAAAATTTTTATTAATATTTACATATTTTAATAATAATAATAATAATAACAATTTTTATTTTTATTTTTAATTAATTTGTTTATAATTTTTAATAATATTGGTTAATATTTAACTTTTATTAATTTTAAGTTTTTTCAAAAATATAAATGAAGTTAATAAAAATTTTTAATTAATGAAATTTTTTATTAATATTTATATATTTTATTAATAATAATAATAATAATAATTTTTATTTCAAAAATTTTTAAAAAAATCAAGAGAAATTGGGTTCGTGCCAAATCTCGTTAAGTGAGATTTGCTGTGACGCTTTTAGAAAGCACTATTGTTGATGTCGTTTTTTGATTTTTTTTAAATAATTATAAAAAAAAAATCAGTAAAATCGTGATTAGAAATTCCGAAATCACTGATTATAGAATACCCAAAAATTCGCGCCATTTGGAAAAATTTTTTTCAAAAGACCCCATTTTTTGAAATTCAAGGAGTCGTAAAATCTCTTGGACTTTACTTGCGGAATACAGGTAGTTTTATGGTGGTCATTTAGAAAAAGGGAATACTTCTTTCTTCTACAAAAGCAAAAACCAGTACAGAGAAAGCACGACAGCTTTTACCCACCAAAACCAACCCACTTCTCATATTTTTAGAATAACAAGAATATGAGAGTTTAGTTCTATGTTGAGCAAAAAACCCTAATTTTTGAAAAAAAATGGATTCAATCCAATCCCCAACTGGAGCAATTCCTGTTGTCTCAACACTTAGCTCTCCCTTTGAGGGCTCTCCTCCACCTCCTTATGATAACTGCGAGTAATCTTTAGCGGTGAGAAAACCGCTAAGTTTGTGGCCTGAGATGTACAGTCTCCTATAACAAATGCTCCGTGGGAAGCGAGGTTGAAGATATTTGAGAGGCTTCTTGACCCTCCTGTGGATGCGCCTCCACAGAGCGAATTGCTAATGAAAGCTCCGGCACAGAGCCGAACAAGCATCCTCTACAACTTTTCGACAGACTACATACTGAGGGAGCAGTATAGGGACCGTTGGAATGGCGTCAAGATTGGAAAATTGCTTGAAGATCTTGACGCCCTAGCCGGCACCATTTCTGTCAAGGTATTGGTTTCTGTTGATAGTTTTGAATTAATTTAATTTGATGTTTAATTGCGTATGTGGGGTTGTTTTAAAACTTAATTTTGTTTAAAGGATGGTAGATAGTAGAGGAGTTGATGAGGTAATATTTGCAGGCTTTGTCTATATGTGGTATACAAATTTCTGCATATACTTTTTTGCTTTAAGAGATGAATTTGTAGAATCAAAGTTGTTTGTTATTTGCCAATGGAAGGATTCAGTTAGATTGTTAACTTCAACAGTGTTTATGATGATAATGTGACTAGGTTGAGATGTTATGTACTATTAGGGTTTTGACTGCTAAGTTTCCTTGCATCACAGCAGTTTAATCTGGCCAACTCCATAATGTTTGGTTGGGTCCCTCCTAACCTCCTATGTGGAGAGAGCCCAATATGAGTCTAACCCATTATGATGTGTGTGTAATGGGTAAGGGAGATAGAGAGTTGTGCATGAGTTTTCATTTGTAGAGAGAGTGTGAAACCCTAGAAGGTGAAGAGCGTGATTGTTATATAAGAGAGTCACCCTTGTAGAGAGAAAGGAAAACTTTAGAGAGAAGGGAAGGAAAGTGAGAAGAAAGAGAGAGGGAGGTTGAGAGAGATATTGCTTTCTTGTACTCCATATTTTCTTTCTTAGTGAAATTTTTTTCTCTATACTTTTATGCGTTGTTGTGGTTTGTCTCTTGATTCATTGTATTGTGACGGATTCTAGTGAATGTATGAAGAATCAGGTGGAGTTAAACAGTTTTTGATAGTTTGCGCAACTTTTTTGGTTTGTGCAAAGAGGTCCTTTTTTAGGTGTTCGTGATGTTCTAGAGGGAGTTAGGACAATCTGAGTGTGGATCCAGATTCTATGTGTCGAAACCGATAGCTTGATGGAAAGATTGTCGGATTGTGATGTCGGAGGAAGCACACTTGTCAGGAGAAGCTTCTCAATTGAACTGCCCAATTCAAGCATTGTGCGAAGAATCTCAAAAAATGGACACCAAATCTGGAAAAAGTGCCTCAAGATTTGTGAGGCTGTCAAATATCATTGCTGGATTCCTTCAGGGCGAGTATACTTGCTGCCTCCAATCTAGCTGAAAGTGGGATTCATTTGGCATGGTATCCTGTGTGGTGAGTTTATTCTGCACCTTAAATTTGAGTTGTTTATTTTAAGTTGAGATATATTTAATCTGAGCCACTAGAGTGGAATCTAAAGTGCTTTAGTATTGTGTTTTTGAGTGCACTATAAACTTGAACACCTTTGTGATCTTAGCCGTTACATTGTGGTAGGCATTGACCGTTGATTGTTCACCTTTGACATGCTGTTGACCGGCATTGACCAAAAATTTGACCAAAGGTCCCCTGCCTTGTTTGGACGTGCTGACTCCACTTTTGAGGTTTATTTGTCCAAATTCTGCTTCTATGTTGCTGTTTTGAATTAGAGAGCTTGACTCACTATGTATAGAAGTGTGCCAAAGTATGACATTCTGTTATTCAATGGGAAGTCAAATTTCACACTTTGCAGAGCACTGTTCTGGTGCGGCAAGGTCTTGAGCAAGTTTTGGAGGATTCAAAACCAGCCAATGTGATTGAAGAAAAGTGGAAGAAAATTCAAAGGTAAGCAGTAAGCACGATCAGATTAGCACTAGCCCCCGAAGTGATGGTGAATGTGCTTAAAGAGACAGAACCAAAGGCTTTGTGGGACAAGCTCGAGAGCATATATGCTTTGAAGTCATTAACAAGTTGGATTTGTTCACAGGTAGAGTTGTACGTACGAAGGATAGAAGAGGGAGGTAACTTACATGATCATATTAATGCCTTCAATCAATTGGTGTGTTAGTCGTTGCATGCAGGTGATAAGGTAATGGATGAGGAGCAAGCTCTAATCCTGGTGAGATCATTGCCTAAATCATATAAGTTACTGGTTCAGACATTAGTGGTTGGTAAGTCAAAACTGATGATGGATGAGTTCACCGCAATATTGAGAGAAGATGAATGGATGATGGGCAACAGCAATGTAAACATGGGAGATGCAGTGTTTGTTGCAGAGAGTTCTGAGAAATGGAGGAGTCAGTCAAAGGGGAGAATGGTCCACGGGAACATTAAAGTCTCAAGACATGAAAGATGTGAAGTGTTACTTTTGTGGAGAGATAGGCCATGTGAGAAATCATTGTCGAAAGATGAATGGAGCTCTAAATGAGCTTAAGTAGCTGTAAGAGAAGATGAAAGGCAAGATGAAGTTTGAAGATGACTCTGGTGTAAAAATGGTAGGAGAAGATGATGTTTTCATCTTGGTAGTGGAAGATGATACTGATAGTGATGATTCAATGGAGAGGAAATCAAATTGGGTCTTAGATTTTGCGGTTTTGGAACATATTTGTAGAGATGAGGCTATGTTTAGTACTTTGTGCACTAAAGGAGAGTTTGGACACAAGAATGTGGGTAACCAAGGGAAGATGAAAGTTGAAGGCATTTGGGTGAGTTTTTGTAATGTGAGATACATACCATTAATAATATTTCTTTGGGTGAGTTGACATCACGTGGATGCAAGTATGTTAAAGTTGGAAGGTGCTGCAAATTATACAAAGGTAACAAATTAATTTTTCAAGGGAAGACGAACTAAAAGAATATTTGTTAGTATTCACTTCAAGGGAAGATGCAAAGCCATGAAGTCAAGAAGGCCAAAAAGATAGTGAACTTCTCCGACATTGTTGAGATATGTGGAGCACATCATATATTTGATGTGAGGAAGACTCCCCACATAGTCATGAGAGGGAGCTTATTGGGTTGGATCCCTCCTATGTGGACGGAGCCCAGTATAAGTCTAGCAGTATGAGTTTAACCCATTATGATTTGTGTGTGTAATGGGTAAGGGAGATAAAGAGTTGTGCATGGGTTTCCATTTGTAGAGAGAGAGTGAAATCCTAACAAGTGAAGAGTGTGATTGTTTTCTTAGAGAGACAGTCACTCTTATAGAGAGAGAAGGGAAAACCTTAGACAGAGGAGAGAAGGAAAGTGAGAAGAAAGAGAAAGGGAGGTTGGGAGAGATATTGCTCTTTGTACTCTACATTTTCTTTCTTAGTGAAATTTTTTTTCTCCATATTTTTATTTGCTGTTGTGATTGGTCTCTTGATTCATTATACTGTGATGGATTCTGATGACCTGTGTGAAGAATCCTAACACATAAAGCCATCGCCTTTCTGTACCTCTCATTTGTTGCTCCCTATCTGCTTAATCTGCTCTGAGCAGCATGTAGTCAGAATGTACTCCGGTCAGCTTATTTGGTGCTTGCTTAATCAGTATTGGACTAGGTTCTGTGATACTGAATCCATACATCACAAATATATATATATATATATGCGATTATTCTTAATTTTCCTGGAAGTTGAACTAGTATTACCAACATATAGTTGACTTGTGTATCTACATGTCCAAAACCCCTTTGTGATTAATCTATTTTCTTGTGGATCAGCATTGTTCTGTTGATGAGAGCATGATAAGGCCAGTCTCATTCGTCACTGCTTCAGTTAACAGAATGGTTCTGAAGAAGCCAATCAGTGTTGACATTGACACGAAAATATCTGGTGCTGTCATATGGGTTGGAAGGTCATTAATTGAGATTCATTGGAAGTCAATCAGTCCACCACCAAAGGTATTTTAATTGTCATTTAGGATGGAATTCATGTTTTCAGAATCCCAGTACCTACTATATAAAAGGGGGACAAAAAATTGAATTTGAGAGAAGAAAGGGTTTTTGTATTATACTGCTTTGGGTGAATTACAAATGACAAACAACAAAATAATTAAGAATATAACATGTTAATGTTCACAACTTGGGTAAGGAGATATTTCCACAACCATACAAATCTGAAGTTGGGGTTACAAAATGTTAAATACTAACCCGCATGCCAAGAAAATCTTCTGATAATTTGTGATAACGTGGTTGGTCTTTTATTTCTTCCCCTCATCCCCCCAAAAAAAAAGCAGTGGTCAAAATTTACTCATTGTTGTCCATCAATCCCCCATTAGGTTATTACTCTTCTTTGTTCAATTCTGAAGTTTATACCCACAGAAAATCTTACATTACTGCACACATACATTTGAAATTTTCGCTGCTTAAATTTCAATTAATACTAACCATACTTCTTGTGCACTAAATGCACCTCATTTAGTAAATCTTCATGCAGCATGCCAATCTCCCAGTAAGTTGGTACTTTGTCTGAATGAAGTTATATTGGACTTCAAATCATAAGACCGTCAGTTGGATAAGGGGTAGAAAAAGGAATAAGCCTTTCTCACTTGCTGATTTAGTTGTTGCCATATCATTGCCCAAAAATGAGAAGCAAATGACGATATTGGACTTCCACATTTTCATTACTGGTCTGGGATAAAGGACGTGTTTTTTGTTGTGAAAGTTTGATCCCAAAAGGGCCACAGATTAAAGGGCTAAAGCATTCGAGGTGGATTCTTTCAGGTAGATCTATGGCTAGACTCTTATAATGCTACCCGATGGAGATTGGATCCTTGATCCATCAGGAGATTTAGAACAACATGGGAAGCTTAAATGGGCATTGGTAGGGAAACAAGTCAATTTCTGTGAGAACTTATATCATCTAAAGGATCAATTCTGTTAGGGGTCTCAAGCATGCTTGAATGGTGCTATTTGAACTTTGAGCAAATGTGCATTTCCTTATCACAACCTTAGCCTGTATACACGACATCAGTATGAAGATCTTCCTCAATAATTGTGTGCATTTGTGTGAGATTTATTTTTCCTCTGGATAGGTAACATGGTTTTGTAATTTGTCATGGTTTGTTGGTCATGAATTAGTGGAGCAAAAGTTGCAAGTAAGTCTATTAATGTGGAGGCGGAAAAGGCTGAAATTAAATCACAATTGCAGTGGTATTTCACCACTAGGAATCTGAGAAAAAGGATGGTCTAAGAATTCTTATAGATCGCTCACTTTGAGATGTTATGCTTATATGAAGAAAACTGCACTTGAATCTGTGCAATAAATCTGAATATTTTCATCTAAAGTAGGTGGTGATGCATAAGAATGTCTGATACTTCTCAGAACCCCAATTACAAATCTGAAAGCCGAAAAACTAGAACTGCGGGTAAGAACTGAGTTCACAGGCCTAGAATTGAGAGTTGCATGAATCCAAGTGAGCCAAGTAGGCCTTGAATCAGGTTAGAATTGTAGCTACTGGCTCCCACTATATTCTTGAGAGATCATCTGTTGGGACCTAGGCCAAATTTGAGCTTAGTCAGGCTAATTGAACCGAATTGACTGGGTTTCAACCGAACTGAATTAAGTTAGCAACCTTTCTATTGTAGTCAGCTCCACAAGCCATCAAAGGCCTCTGTCAGAATTGATTATCACTGCAATCAGTAGCAGACAGACTTGCTTCTTCCTTTCCACTGAGCTGCTGGAAAAAATGGCTAGAGACCATCCCAGAGTGATTCTTCAGTGTTGGTGTTTGTCTAAGCATAGCTGGACATTGTTGATGACCGTTTTGTATTGTTGATCTGTATTTGGACAATGCTGCGGTTGTCTGGAAGGAGGACCCCTTTCTTATCGAGTCAAAATTGTTGGGACAAGAGGAAACCCCCCCCCCCCAAACAAAAAAAGAAAAGAAAAGGAGGGTTTATGTACTTTGAGCTCTAATAATAATTGATGTTGAACTTAGTAATGGAGGGAGGATAACAAGAGAGATGAAAAAAAAATGATATAGTGAGCAAGAGACAAAACTGTTCGATATTCTAAACTTCTAGTAAAAGCAAAAAGAACTGTTTATAAATTACTTTACACTAATAAAAACGAGTAAAACCTAGAAAAGCATGCGGTAGCCAAGAAAAAGGCAAATAGAGTATTGAGTGAAGCCAAGAATGAAGCTTTCAAAAACTTTTATCGACAGTCAGATACAAAAGAAGGTGAAAGGAGATACGATTCATCTAATCACTTGAAATATAGGATTCTTTACCGGTAAGTTATGACAGATAGGAGAAATAATGACTAAATGGAAAATTAATATTATGTGCCCTCAAGAAACTAAGTGGATGGGGGAGAAGATTAAAGAAGTAGAGTTTTATGGCCATAAGTTTTGATATACATGTAAGAATGGAGTTAAGAACAGGGTAGGAATAATTATTTATATCGACTTACAAGAGGATGTATTGGAGATCAGAAGGAAGGGAAATAAAATTTTGCTTGTCAAGCTAGTTAGTGGAGCAAACGTAATTAATATAATCAGTATTTATGTACCTCAAGTAAGTGTAAAGACAACTAGTAAATAGTAGTTCTGGAAAGACTTAAATAAATTTATACAAACTATATCTAGTGGAGAGAATTTATTTATTAGATTTCTAAATGGGCCTGTAGGTGCAAATAATGAAGGATTTGAAGTTGTATATGGAAACTTTAGTTTTGATAGTAAGAATGAGGTGAGAGGATTATTTTAGAGTTTGTCACAGCATTCAATTTGATATTTATAAATACTCTCTTCAAACCATATTAGAACGAAGGGAAATAAAATTTTGCTTGTCAATCGAGTAAGTGGAGAAAACGTAATTAATATAGTTATTATTTATACACCTCAAATAAGTATAATACAACTAGTAAATAGGGAAGACCTAAGTGAATTTATGCAAACCATATCTAGTGGAGAGAAATTATTCATTGGATATCTAAATGGGCATATAGGTGCAAATAATGAAGGATTTGAAATCGTATATGGAAACTTTGTGTTCGATAGTAAGAATGAGGTAAGATTATCATTTTAGAGTTTGTCATTTTAGAGTTTACCACAATATTCGATTTGATACTTGTAAATACTTTTTTTAAGAAAAGAGAATTGCATATAATTACATACAAAAGTGGGTCGAATACCAGCCAAATATATTTTTTCCTCATCCCGAGGGATGATAGAATAACTTGTAGGGATTGCAACATTATACTAGGAGAGAGTGTAGCAACTCAACATTGCCTTTTAGTTTTAGATATGCGTGTGCCTAAAAAGTAAAAAAATGATCATCAATTTATGGAGTCAAGAATTAAGTGGTAGAATCTGAAAGAGGAAAATATGACAATCTTTAGAAATAATTCAAGTAGCTACCTTCGAAATTCATGTGGGTGGAAATATATAATAATGTTACAAATTTAGGTAGGGAGGTTCTTAGCGTATCCAGGGGTGGGGCACCAATAGGTAAGGAGTCATGACGGTGGAATGAGGAAATCTAAATTGTTATATGAATCAAGCGAGAATGTTATACGAACTTTAAAAGTAAGAGAGGTAGCAATACGTTTGAGAGGTACAAGATTGCAAAAAGGGATACGAAGAAGGTTATTCGCGAATAAAAAAAGCAAGGTGTATAATAAATTGTATAAGAAATTAGAAACTAAAGATGGAAAAAAAAAAAGAGATTTACAGAATTGTCAAACTAAGTGATAAAAAGGGAAAAGATTTAAATGGTGTTAAAGTGAGACCATAATATTCTTGTAAGGAATGAAGACATAAGAAAACTTTAAAGATACTGTTTTGATAACATTTTTAACATTGAAGGTACAAGAGATATTGGTGATCTCATGATACCTGTACGAGAGATCAATATGTATTTTAAATGCAAGATTTGTTCTTATGAAGTAAGGGGGATATTAAAGAAAATAAAGTATAATATAATCATAGAACTCGATGACATCCCTATTGAGGTGTGGAAGTGTTTGGTTGAATTGAGAATGGAATGTTGGCTCCTTTTAATAAAATTTGGCAAATCAAGCAAAAGCTCCAAGCATGGAGGAGAGTACAGTTGCACGACTGTATAAAAATAAAGGAGAAAAACAAGTTTACAAGTTTGTTCCAATTATAGGGGAATTAAAATTGTCATACTATGAAGTTGTAGGAGAGAATGATGGAGTATAAATTGAGATTAGAGGTAAATGTGTTACAGAATCAATTTTGATTCATGTCATTATGATTTAGTTTGTTGTTGTGTTGTTAGTAATTCAAAATCTATTTAATGTCATTAAGCACATAAAACAGAACACTAAGTTGCCTCACATTTAAACAAGGAAAAAACTACGAAGCACTCATACTGATAACATATTGTATTTCACATAATACAAATAATGGGGATTCGACAAATTTTCATAAATTAGGATACAAGGATAGGGGTATTGAACATGACATCGATATATGACAATACAACAAATTTCCAATACGAGGTGGTTATGACTTTAAAATAACAAAACTAATGTATTTGGATCAAACAAATTTTTGTTGTTGGTATAATATTTATTTATAAATAAGTCTTGTCCAGTAAATTATTAATTTAAAAAACTGGAAGTGGGTGTTAATTAGATAGAACTGGTAGATAAAACAACTGTGGTTTGTTATGCACATATTTTCTAATAAAATAATACATAAATGAATTATGCATGTTCATAAATTATTCTTGATTAAAGTTCATATGATGCATCCACTAAGCATTGTTGTTCTTGGCGTCTCCTGTCAGCATCAAGTTGGTAATAAATCTTCAATATAACATTCAAATGATTCAAACTTCTTGTGAGATTCTATCATTTTCCACAAGTCAGTGATGCCATTGAGAATTCTTTCTGTGGTTGTTATTCACCATTGGTATGTCTTCTTTTGTAGAGAATTCTAGTGCAACATACACTGTAGTTCTCACAGCCAACTTCATTTTTGTGGCACAAGACTCTGACTGGGAAGGCTGCTCCGGTGAACCGGCTCTCTCCTGAAACAGAACAAGAGAAGTTACTGTACGAAAAAGTGGAAGCAAGACATATTCTAAGGAAAAGGAAGAAGGGACAGGACAGGAGAGATTGAAAATGGGGACGTTAGTAGACTCAAGGCGATGCTGGCTGAGGGTTGGATCTTTTGTGACATGCCAGCCTTGGCAGACAGAGACAGCATTTTACTGAGGGATACTCGCCTTGAGAACTCATTGATATGTCAGCCATGGCAAAGGAACATCCATGGACATATCTTTGGAGGCTTTTTAATGCACCGAGCCTTTGAACCGGCTTTCTCAACCGCCGGAATGATGCCTTCATTCCTAGAAGTTGATCACGTTGATTTTCTAAGACCTGTAAGTTTCCCAAGTAGTTTGTGTGCTACCTGCTACTCTACGGTTGTAGCCATTTCTCACCGACATTAGACTGCAAATGATACAGGTGGATGTTGGTGATTTCCTTCTGTTCAAATCATGTGTCCTGTATACGGAACTGGAGAACCGGATCAACCTCCAGTAAATGTTGAAGTTGTTGCTTATGTTACAAAGCCTGAGCTTAGATCCAGCGAGGTGGGATTCTGCTTGTGAGATATATCATACTTTCCATTGCTATACACTCCCCATGATATTTCCCATGATTGAATCCCTTGATCCCACACAACAAAATACAACCTTCACAAATAATGAAAATCCCAATGTGGTTTTATAGTAACCAAATCATTTTTCTTTTCTAATTTTATTTATTTGTTTGTTTTTTTTTTCTATTTCTGTGAATAGGTCTTGAACACCTTTAACTTCACCTTCTCTGTCTGTCCAGAAGCAGCTCCCAACAAAAACGGATTTAGGATCCGAAATGTGGTTCCTGCAGCAGAAGAGGAAGCACGAAGAGTTCCAGAATGTATGGAAGCTGAAAATTACAGACTGGGCATGCCATATTAGATAAAATCAATTATAGTTTGATATTTTTTTTTAAAAAAGAAATCCACAATATGTGGTAAAATCCATGAACAATTTACTACAAGTTTAATGGTAGTAATAATACCACTACAACTACCACCATTACAAGCTTCTCCCCGTTGAGATGGTACTTTAAAGCCATTTGAAGACGAGGGGACGGTATTTTTAATGTTTAGAGGAATCAAACTAGCAAAGATACAATTTACACTGTATGTTCCATTATGCAAGTCTGCCCAATTACTGTATGTTCTCACTTGGTCCCAGTGCTGTTTTTCCTTCAATAAGTTCTAAATCATACGAGAATCAAATTTTCTTGCATACAGGTTAGTGAGACGAGATTGGCACTTCACTGTCTCAGTAGGTGGGGGAATTGTCTTCAATTCTTGTCCCACTTCTAATAGCCTCCTAAAAAGGGGAAATTGGCCTGCATGTGGAACAGAGTTTTGTACTGTTGTTGTAATTCATGAACAAGCTCACAAGCTCTCCTGGCTGGACATGAGTATTTTTTAAATGACCTCTCGGTTTCAAATATTTTGTACAAAGAAAATAGGCATAAGAAGAGTTGTTTTAATCCAATTTGAACTAAATTTAATCGGATTTAAAATGGTTATTGAATAACAATATATATATATATATATATATATTTTTAAGTTTTCTATTGTAATTCCAATAGGGAATTGTTTATTGGTGTCGGCTCGTTCAGCTTGTAAAAGACTTCTTCAGGACTTGCTCATTGTATGGATTAGGAGGAAAATAACCTACTCTAGCTCCACATGTTCCAATATATTTCAAGTTAAAAACCATAACAATGGCAAAAATCTGCAAGATGAGTGAAGGTGAAAAGTTGTAGAGAATACTAGTTCTAAAGATTGCTCAATCATGAAAATAACAAATGTAAATAAACATGAATGATTCACCTTCCTAAGTTTACAGTAAGTATTAGGGATACCTTATTCCTCCCCCTCAAGAACGCCCCCTCCCTATATAATCTATAGATCAACAAATTTACAAAATCTGTTACATGGATTTTATACAGGTGCCAATATTTTAAACAAAATACATTAAAGGTAATACAAATCCTGGCCTCCAAGCTCCCAGCATACAATAATCATTCATTGAGAAGAGGAGCTTTCCTCATCCGAGGAGTTATCCTGTCTCCTTCCATTCAAACCTGGAAAAACTGGTTGCAGCATTGGATTTACTGGAACAGGAAATTTATGTGCAGAACTGATTATTGTTCGCTCATTTATCATTCCCACTTCCTTGCATACTCGATCAAGTATCGTGAGGAAGTCTCTTACCACCATGAAGATTCTAAATGGATGAGCTTCTTCCTTAGCTGAGTCTCCATGGAAGTATTCTGTTATTTCCTTTACTAAAGACAATGCAACACTCTCTTGGGCTTGAATCCTTATAATCTCCTCCTCGGCCTTTTTCATGAATCCATGCATAGATTGGGAAAATTTTAAGCTGCTTTCTTCAGAACCCGTCTCTTCAACCAATCTCACAACATCCCCAATGTTGCCAAGTCCTTTTGAAAGCTTTGATACATCACTGCTGAGCACTTCAAAATCCATCGCAGCAGCTTTTTTTACATTGGTGAGCTCTGAACTCAGACCTGAAACAACTTGCAGGCCAAGCTTCCTGCATTTGGCATCATCACTGGGAGTGGGTTTTGGAGTTTGGTTGGCAGCTGAAATACGAGCTCCTTCAGTTCTTATAATTTCCTGCACAACAAAATGCAATAGTGTAGTTTTCCCATCAGTGCCCTTCACATCAACAAGCTTGAGGAGTGTGTCTAGCTTGAAGGCATGGGCGTCGCCACGGATAGTGCCAACATTCATGCGATTCCCTGTCTTGAGAACGGCTTCAAGAAGCCTCAGGAACATCCTGCTGTTCCTTAACTCTTCACTAGCAGCCTATCAGATCAAGAAACCAAGATTAGGCTAAGTCCCAAATTCCACACTAGTGGGAATTGTATAGTAAGTCATTCTTCGGTAAAAAGAACACTCAAACATTAGTGTAGCCACCAGGCAACCCAGAGCACCTCATTATTTGTACAGACAGGCTGAGCCTGTAATTAGTGGAGTTATGCCACTTGGCAAAAAAAATTAGCCCAAGAACTTCCCCACACTAACTACCACAAGCAGTCATGAATGAATGAAAGAAAAGAAAACGAGAATGGGCGCAAGTAAGCATGAAGTAGATGTACCTCCAGAGTATCAAAAGATCTTTTGAGGTACTCAATTTCTGACTCAAAATTGGCTACATATAGCAAAGCATCCACTCTCCTAAATGCACAAGATATTTCGAGCACTCCTTTCAGGAACCTCTCAGCAGGACCAAGCTTGACAGGTGAATCATCTTTGTATTCTTTCAGTTTTCTCTCTTCCTCCTTACTTGGAGCCATCTTCAGTAGACTTTCAAGAAGCTCAGTTCCAAGTGCATCGGCATTGCCTGAATAGATAAAATACAAGTTACTTTCTTGGCGTAATGTCAGAAGATACAAAATAGTTCCAGTTCCCAGATATCTCCTCAAGTGCTGTATGGAAATGAACAAAATAAAAGGGACATTAATGCCCCTAAAAACCTCAGGAAACTGCAAATCAAGGAAAGGCAAGTGAAAAAATTGTTCTTCATTTTAGAGGATTCTGCAATTGCTAAACAAATAATTTCTTCTTCATGTATTTTCCCCAATACAGTGCAAAAGGAAAAAGTTTAAAGCAGTTCTTATGTTTCAACCCATGCAAGCATTTCCATCAGATATTTGCTGGCCCGGAACAAGCATACCACAAAATATAAGAAAGTGGACACTGGGTAGACAAGATGAGAACATCTTCGGTAAAGGTGCTTCATACATAAAAAATTTTTCAAGTAAGTGGAGTAGAGGCCAGAAACCTCTGCCTGCTTTCACCACTAACAAGTTTCCCCATTGAATTTTGTCGGTCAGTAAGACACCCTTCAAAGTTTACACAACTTCATCTAACACAATAAGTTCTTTGAGACAGTAGGGCACCTTATGAAGTTCAAGTCTATTTCACTTACAACTTCTAAACAAATTTATTGCTGGGTGAAGCACTTCAACAGCACCCATAAGAACTATTAATTCATCATGATCATCTCCAGTTCTGATCGACTGAATCTACCATCAAATATGCATTCATGATTGCTTATAAGACTTCAAGTAGAATAAAGGAAGCCAAACCAATAAATTAGTCGAAAAACATTTTTTCTTTTTGTTTTTTGAAGCTTCAAATTCTATGTTCAAAAGGCCCAAGATTAAGAAGGCACTCAACTATGACACTACAAAAATTATATCAACACATCCTTCTCCTCATTGCAATAAAAAAACCATTCAAAAATCATCTTAGACCAGATTTGTAAAAAGTGAGCAAGTGATTACCTTCCAAAAGTGCTTCACACACTTCCTCTAATGTCACGTTGAGTGCCCTCAACAGAATTGCAATGTTTTGGGACTTTTTCGCATTAAGTACTCCACTTTCCTGATTCGGTGAGGGAAGAACTGGGCGTCGGACAGTTTCCTTCGGATTGGCGTTTGCAGTATTGACAACAAACAATGTTTCAATCATCTCCTCATTCAGCCTGCAACCAACCAAAACTCCACAAGTTTATTAAAAAGTACTTCAGCCAACCAAACACAAAACAAACATGAAATATCAATAAAAATCATAAATAGAAGAAGTCAAAGACACAGAATCTTACTTAAAAGAGCTTGATTTCAGCTGATCCCAGACCATTTCACGATCTGAACTAGCTCTGACCTTATCCCAATGCAATGGCTTCAACTTGGGTTTCTGGTTATCTTCAGATTTCTCCTCAGATTCCAAACTTGGAGACAATTCCATTGGAGATACTGTTGCTGGAGTCTGTAGAACAACAGGTCTTGATGGGGTTACAAGTTCTGGCAACTTAACAAGTGGCTTACACACTGGTGTGGAAGGACTTGGAATCTCCCAATGCCTCCTCTGTCGTGCAGGTGCTGGTGTAGTTGCCATTGGCATTGTCGTCGTCGGCGGCGTAGGTGGCGGCGGCGGCGGAGGAGGTGGCGGCAGCGGAATAGAATTCTGCTGCTCCGGACCATTCTCGATTCTTTCTCGGGATACTAAACTACCACTCGAATCATCTGATTCAGGCACTGAAGAATCTGGCTGTTTTTCCATTAAACTTTCCCGTGTATATGGAATTCTCTCAATTCTTTCTGGAGATGCCGAACCATCGCTATCACTAGAACCATCCGATTCCGCCAGAAATGAATCTGGGTGTTTCTCTAATAATTTCTCTGGCGACAAAGAAGCTCCCTCGACTCTTTCCGGGCACTCTACTCCTAAATTATCTGATACCCACGATAATGAATCTGGGGGTTTCTCTAAAACTCTCACCGGAGACGAACAAGTCCTGCCAATTCCTTCTGGAGATTCAGAACCCAAATCCCCGGATGATGACGATGATGAATCTGGGTGTTGTTCTATCACTCTCTCCGGCGAAGAAACTGCTGATGGAGACAGAGACTTCGGTTTATAAGACGGTTGACCCTCATAAGATTCCCGCGGCTGTGGCGGTGGTGGTGGCGGCCGCGGCGGTGGATCAGTGACAAGCGGAGCCGGAAAAGACACATTTTCGGGAGATTTTGGCCTGCGACTCGCACTACCCGGGGGAGATATGCTAAGGGAGATGGATCGAGTAGGAGAACCAGAAGAAGAAGAGGTATAAGAGGAAGAACTGGAATCACTGCTGCCGGCAACGAGATTATCCGCAGCAATGCCGGTGAACATTCTTCGAGAACCCGATCCAGTGCCAATTGAGCTCTCTCTTCCTCCCGAAGACCCTCTCGGCGAGTAAAACACCTCGCTATCCTCCTCTCCGCCGGAACGCACATCCCTATTTCCCTCATTCTGCTCAGAAATCCGCTGCTGCGCAAGCGGCGGTAGCGGCCGGAGCTCCGGCGAATCGAATTTTCGGGGCGAAAAGCTCTGAACACTACTGTTCTGATTGTTGGCCCCAGAATCAACCCCACGAGAATTCACCAGGGTACCCAGATACAGAAAGTCGGAGCTCGTCGCAGACGCCGCTCGCCGCTTGTGCGCAGCTCCATTTTCAGTTCTGGCATGACTGTTGTTCGATGTATGACTCTTGGTTTCACTGAATTTTCTTCTCCTCCTGCGATCACGGAAGTAGAAGAATAAGGCGAAGAAGAGGACGATGGCGGCCAAGAAGACGAGAGTGACGACGACTGATATGAGGGTTGCGGAAATGGGCTTTGATTTGGGGGCGTGGGGGAGTGCTAGAGAGGAAATGTTCGCCGGGAAAGAAGCGAATGCAGTCGGAGATGTCGGCGGTGGTGGGGAAGGGTAGGATGGGAAAAAGGGTTGTTGATTGGGAGTAGGGGTAGTAGTGGAAAATGGGAGTTTGGGGTTCTGGGTTTGGGATGGTGGTGCAGGTGGGGATGGGGATGGGGGTTCGATCGGAGGACTGGATTCGACGGGGAAGAAGGGTTCGTGGAGGATACGACGGCTGTGAGCGAATGTGATCTGTGTGCACGATGAGATGCAATGTTGGAGGAGGAGGAGGAGGAGGAGGAGGAGGAGGAGAGGGAGGTGTGTAGTGAAGTCAAGCATTGTTCATGCTCTGTAACTCTCTTCTCGAGAGAGAGGTATGCAGTGTGGTACTGGGGGGCGGGGTGAGCGCGGCTTACTGCTCTAGTTTTTTTATGGGGACTGCGTTGTGTTGTTTGAGAGAGAGAGAGAGAGCGCTGCTTACTGCTCTAGTATTTTTGTGGGGACTGCGTTGTGTTGTTTGAGAGAGAGAGAGAGAATCGTGTTAAATGAAAAACCAGTAAGGTTGAGAGTGTGGAAAAAAGGATTGACTAGGACTTCCTCCAGCTAAGATTCCGCCGGGTACTCTACCCTGGCTGACTGTTGTTACATTTCTACTCCCACTAATTATAATTACCCTCTCAAAGCCCCGCCCCCCCCTTTAAATACAAAAAGTAAATTTCAGAGATTTAATTTTTGACAAATGCTTAATATTAACATGGGCATTGTTAAATCTTTTGAGAGTGTCCGAAGATCAGTGAAAAAGGAAAAAGACTGAAATATCCAAAAAAGCTTAATTTACCGTTGCCGACGGAAAAGCAGGTAAAATAAGGGTATGAGTGGAAAGAGGAAAAAAGAGAGAGGAGGGCCCACAGAAAACAAAAACGGAAAGCGTTAAAAAATAAATAAATAAATAAATAAATAAATTTACCGACGAGAATGGCGGGGTATTAGACTCGGAGAGGTGAATAGAAACGGTCGGTTTGTACCGTCCCTTCTGCCTTGCATTGCATTGGGAGACGTAATCTGCATTCTGCTCTTCCTCAACCCCTCTTTTCTCTTTATTTATTTATTTATTTATCTTTACATTTAATTTTTTTAATTAAAATAAGATAAAAATTATCAAAATAATAATATTTTATTTTTTATTCAAAATTCACTTTTATTAAAAATTTTACGTTAATTATAATATATTACAACTATAATAAAACAGATAGAGGTATATTAATACAAATCAAAAAAATTTCAAATTTTTTAAATATCACCAAGATAAGTTAAATAAAATTGAGACTTTTTAAACACCATCTAGGTATTTACTCACTCTCCTCAAAAATATATATACAAAAATTTATAAGTTGTTATTGTGTTGAGTTAAAATAAGTTTTTATAAGTTTTTTTGTGTAAAAATAATTCAAAATGATAAAATATCTGTTTATTGATACGAAAACATTAAAAATAGGATAATAAAATACTAATGAAGGCTATTTAGTCACTTTATAGGTCTAAATAGTTTATAAGCTTTAGATATATTTAAAAAAAAAAATTAAGATGAAACTACTCTTATTTTAAAAAGTAAACGGTTCATAAGTTCTAAATATTTTATTTTTAAAATTTATAGATTCTTTTAGGGAAAAAAATTACCCAAAAATTGCATGAAAAACTTTAAAATGTCTTTTAAAAATTTTATAAATTTAACCGAACACCCTTTTAGTTAAGCTGAATGTAAGGGTCTGCTTTGCTGAATTTATGTTGATCAATTTATAAGCTCGTAAAGCTTATAAGATATTTTTAAAATTTATAAACTTTGATATCTTATTTCAAAATAAGATGTTAAAATGGTTAAATAAAATAAGATTTGATTATTTGTAAGAAATTTTATGAGTTTATTGGATTGGTTCAGGTCTCCTAGCTCAGCATTTGTCAGGGGGCTTTCAAGATCCAACGTCAGTGGTGATGGTGGATCATGTTATAACTGTGGATAGGCAATGGGATGTTACGAGCCTTTTAGCCCTTCCCCGTTAAAAATCGTGGAAGAGGTTCAGGCTATTATGATTCCACGAGATCTTGAGACTTGAGACAATTTATTGGACGGGTGGTTCTTTAGGAGTTTTCTCAGTCTGGTCAGCTCGTACCATTCTCTGCCGGTTAGGGGATGAGAATGTCCCTCCTACAGAAGTTTAGAAAAGAATTTGGAAGTTGAAATGTCCAGAGAGAGTCAAATTTTTGATGTGGCAAATGAAACATGTCAGATTGATGACTCTATCAATGTCATTGAGGATTCATAGATGACCCTCTTTGCAAGGAATTCACAGAGACTCAGAGCCATCTTTTTTGAGATTGTGCCGTTGTCTGTCAAGTTAGAATGCAGATTTTATGGGCATTCTCCCAGACTCGGTGTTAGGAATGAAGGGGAATCAGTCAGTAGATGAGCGGTTATCTCATAATTGCCGCTCTCATGCAGCCATTCACTGGGGTCTCCCATGGTCGGCTTACTTTATGTACACTCTCAGAACCATTTGAAAGGCTTGATGTCAGTGTGTTTTCGAAGGCTCCATCTTCTCCTTAGATAGAGTGGCCTACAACCAGGAGGGATTCTTATCTAACATGCTCCCCGTTCCGATAGCTGGGTTTATTGGACCCCTCCCCCACGTTTTTGCAAACTAAAAACAGATTGTTGTTCTAGTATTTCTTCCCACTCGGCGGGTGTTGGAGGACTTATTCATGAGGGTATCTGGATTAATGGCTTTATGATTAACTTGGGGATGGCATACCTATTTACCATAGAGCTATGCAGTGTTCGAGAGGGCTTCTTTCTTTTCGTCCTGAGCCAAACTTTTCCCTACCATCCTCGACATTGGCTAGTGGAAGTTTTGACACCCATGGTGGCCCCTTTGCATCCTCAGTTTCATATTGATGCGACATAATTCTAGACCCAATTCAGAAGGGTCAACACTAACGGGGTCCACATAACAGGGCCACGAAAGACAGCTATCGTTCGATTTCTAATGTTCTCTATGTCAATCTATCGAAAAGTCTTAGTTGTCCAAATCTCCAGAACGATAGGGGTTCAGTTGCCCCGCTTACCGAACGAAATTTATCAAATGGGAGTAACCTCCCCGATCGGGTATTCAATCACTGGTCCATCGAACGAACGAATCCCGAAAACCCTTCATCTGCCAAACGACCGATCAATAGCCAGCGGCTTTAACAATTCTAAAGGAATGTCAAAACACCTTACGACTTTGATTTCTTATCTAAGAACGACATTTTTAGGACCTTTCAGTTAAAGAAATGATCTCTCCAGAAATCGAAAGTTCCCATACGAGGAAGATCGCGATCAATTCGGGATATTGAACTCTCGAAATTTCCGAATCATTTCGATAAAGAAAGTAGGGTTGAAGCACCCCAACGACATATGACTCTTGCAAGTATAAGATATCCTAAAACCCTCTAAATCAGGTACGCTCCTTTAACCTTACATATTGGGCACTCTAGTCACAGGGAACATTTCCTTTCTTGAACTCTCAGTCTATTTCTTTTACTTTCAAAAACCATTCTTTTTGACTTGAGCGTCGGAGTCTCCCTTGCCGGAACACCTTCTGGTGGTTTTTTGCAGGTTTCACATCCTTTCGATGGCAACCGTTTGAGTCAACAAGGAGCCGAAATCTGTGGAGCTGTAACCCACCTCCAATAGATTGGCATCGTCAGTGGGAAACATACTGATCCTCTGAAAGTTTATGACGATATCTAATACAATCACTCTCAGCGTAACGCTAGCCAAGAGAAAAAGGCCTGTCATAGGCTTTGACGATGAGGATTTGTTGGGGGTTAATCTCCGCTATAATGATCCCATAGTCATTACCCTTAAGATAGAATCCTACATCGTAAAGAGGGTCCTTGTTGATCAAGGGGCCGACTGTGATCTCCTCACTTGGGACGCCTTCTGTCAAATGGGTCTCGATTCGTCTCGACCTCTGTCACCTACTGGTTCCTTAAAGGACTTTCAGATGAGCCCACCTATCCCAAAAGTATTATCTACCTTCCCGTGACTCTCGAAAAACCCCCAAATCATGTAACCGCTCAGGTCTTATTTCATATGGTGAAACTCTGCTCTCCTTACAACGCCATTCTCAAAAGGCCTAGTCTGGATGAATTAGAAACATTGCCAAGCACGAGGTACATGAAAGCTAAGTTTAGAACACCGCAAGGGGTCACCACCATATGTAGTGATCCAGACCCTTATATTTTCTTTGCGGCTCAAAACGCGCAAGAAACTTTTCCAATCGATACCCTAGAACTTAGGGAAGACACCGAGCCAAAATCAATCCAGATAGGGATCAACCTATCACCTTCCTTACGAGAGGCCTTAGTCGCTTGTCTACAACGATACTCCAAAGTCTTCGCTTGGACCCCGGAAGATATGTCAGGCATAGATCCATCCGTCATAACCCATAGGCTAACAGTCAATGCTAATTTCAAATCAGTGAAACAGAAGAAGAGGGTATTTGCTCTTAAATGCTAACGCGCCATACAGGAAGAAATTCATAAACTGTTAACGACTGGGTTTATACGGGAAGTCAAATATCCCGAGTGGTTAGCTAACGTGGTCTTGGTAAAAAAAACCAACGACAAATGGAGAATGTATGTAGATTTCACCGATCTCAACAAAATATGCCCGTCCAGTCCCTACTATCGATAAGCTTGTAGACAACTCTTCGGGACATCAACTCTTGAGATTCATGGATGCCTATTCAGATTACAATCAGATCAGAACGACAACTGAGGATGAAGAAAAGACCAGATTCATCACCGAATTCGGTACATATTGCTACCGGGACATGTCTTTTGGCTTAAAAAACGCTGGAGACACTTTCCAACGGCTGGTCAATACAGTTTTTAAAGACCAGTTAGGCAGGAACGTTGCAACTTATGTTGACAACATGCTAGTCAAGAGTATCACCACAGAATCTCATGTCGCGGACCTTAAAGAAACCTTCCAGATAGTAGAACGATATAACATGCGGTTGAACCCGACGAAATGCATCTTCAGGATTGCCTCCAGAAAATTTCTAGGTTTCATGATTACCGATCGAGGGATAGAGGCCAACCCCGAGAAGATATGAGCGATATTAGATATGTCACCTCCCCAGACATTAAAAGAAGTGTAACATCTTACTAGTCAGATAACGGCTTTAAGCTAGTTCATGTCTGGAGTCAGTGAGAAGTTCAAGCCCATATTCGATGCACTAAAGAGATCTCGACGGTTCGAATAGATATCCAAATGTCAGATAGCCTTCGAATGACTAAAAGAATGCCTGATGAAACCATCGCTACTTTCGCAACTCGTCCCCGGGGAGGAACTTTACCTATATCTTGTCGTCTCTGAACGAGCGCTCTACTCTGTGATGGTAAGACAGAAACCTGCTACCCAGAAGCTAGTCTACTACATTAGCAGACATTAAATGAGTCCAAGGTTAACTACCGACTAATCAAAAAGATAGCCTATGCCTTGGTCATCTCAGTAAGACGTCTTTGACTATACTTCCAGACCCATACCATTATGGTGATTACCTACCAACCACTAAACCAGATCCTTCAAAAGAGAGACACTTCCGGTCGGCTTATTAAATAGAGTGTGGAACTGGGCGAATTCAATATCCAATATCGACCACAACCAGCGATATAGGGACAAACATTGGCCGATTTCATCCTCTAATGTACCTTGCCGACAACGCTCGAAGACAAATGTCCTAACCATTAGGAAGAGTGGTCGATCCCAGAACGGACCATTCATGTCGATGGATCATCAAATTCCTCAGGAAGTGGCGTCGGCCTTATACCAGTAGATCCGAAAGATTTTATGACAGAATACACTTTCCGGTTCGATTTTCAGGCCACCAACAACCAAGCGGAATACGAAACTTTATTGACTGGCCTCTAGATCGCTATTGACATGGGGGCATGGAACGTTAGGGTATTCACGGATAGCCAGTTGGTCGTAAAATAAATCGAAGGGGTCTACGAAACAAAAGACCCAATCATGATTAAATATTTGAGTAAGTTGTCGAGACGATGGAACAACTTGGGAAGGTCGACATCCAACAAATCTCTCGGTCGAAGAATGCACGAGCTGACACTCTATTGAAATTGGTTAGCTCCGATTCAGTTGCCTCTAGCCAAACAGTATACATTGAAAGCTTACCTTATCCCAGCATTGACGAGCCCAAAGAGGCTCTCCCTATCGATCGGTCTTCTAATTGAAAAGACGTCATAGAAGAATATCTAAGGCATGGCCGTCTGCCAGAGTCCCCGAGGGAAGCGATGAAATTGAAGTGAAAAGCCGCACACTATGCCATAATTGATGGGATTCTTTACCGAAAGTCATTTACTCATCCATATCTACAGTGCCTAACTCCCGAAGAGGGGGACTATGTCCTCCGAGAAATCCTCGAGAGGATCTGTGGTAATCACCTAGATGCCTGAAACCTAGCCTATAAAGCTCTTTGTCATGGATACTATTGGCCAACCATGAAGGTCAATTCTGACAACTATGTAAAATGATGCGACAACTACCAACGCTTCTCCTCAATGCCTCAGCTACCATCCACCGAGTTCAACCCTATATCTAGCTCCTGGCCATTTACTCAATGGGGCATGGATATCCTCGGACCGTTTTCTCTGGCCATGGGATAGCGAAAATTTCTTATAGTAGTGATTGACTACTCAAGTGGGTGGAAGCCGAGCCTTTAGTTCAGATCATAGTAACCAAAGTCCAATACTTCCTATGGACCCATATCGTCACCCAGTTCAGTATACCGCGTGTCCTTTTCACGGATAATGGGAAGCAATTCGACAACAAGCACTTCCGGGAGTTTTGTAAAAAACTCAAAATTCAACATCGATTTTCATCGGTCGCTCACCTGCAAACCAACGGGCTGGCTGAGATAACTAACTGAACGATCCTACAAAGATTAAAGACGATGCTAGATGACATCAAGGGGCAATGGGCCGAAGAGTTTTACAGTATCCTCTGGTCATATCACACTACACCCTGAAAAGGAACGAGAGAAACAGCGTTCAGTCTGACTTATGAAAGCGAGGCAATTATACTCGTGGAGATAGGAATTCACTCACTTCAGGTGACCCAATATGATGCTGGGCAAAATGAACGTACCCTGCGTGAAAGACTAGACTTGTTTCCAGAGTTACAAGAATCCGCATCGGCACAAATGACGGCTTATCAGCAACAGATGACACGATATCACAATCGTAGAGTCAAGAACCGAACGTTTAGACCTGACAAATTGGTACTGAGGAAGGTGGAAGCTACTGGTCAACCCCAACCTAGAGGCAAACTCACTCCTAACTGGGAAGACCCATATCGAGTGCGTTCCGTGGTTCGACCGGGAACTTATCTCTTAGACAATCTAGATGGATCGGCAATGCATAGGACCTGAAACTCAAAAAATCTATGCATATACTATTAGTAAACCCGAGAACTACCTGCAGCCGAGGAGCCAGCTCAGTAAGAACCAAACGATTTTTGCCCTTCAATCAAAAGATCCTATCGTTTGAACGTGTCGTCAATACGGAATGGAACTCACCGAACAGGTGGATACGACATATCTATCTAAAGGTTTCCTATCGTACAGCGGGTATAAGTCGCCCAAATCCTATCGTTCGAACATGTCATCAATAAAGGATGGAACTCCCCAAATAGGTGGACACGACCCCTTTATCTAAAAGTTTCCTATCGTACGGCGGGTCTAAATCGCCCAAATCCTATCGTTCGAACGTATCGTTAATGAGGGATGTAACTCCCCGAACGGGTGGACACAACCCCTCTATCTAAAAGTTTTCCATTGTATGGCGAGTATAAATCACCCAGATCTTATCGTTCAAACGTGTCATCAATAAGGGATGGAACTCCCTGAATGGGTGATCACGACCCCTCTATCTAAAGGTTTCCTATTGTACGACGGGTCTAAATCGCCCAGATCCTATCATTCGAACGTGTCATCAATAAGAGATGAAACTTCCCAAATGGGTGGACATAACCCATCTATCTAAAAGTTTCCTATCGTACGACGGGGTTAAATCGTCCAGATCCTATCGTTTGAACATGTCATCAATAAAGGATGAAACTCTCTGAATGGGTGGACACGACCCTTCTATCTAAAATTTTCCTATCATACGATGGGTCTAAATCACCCAGATCCTATCGTTCGAATGTATCATCAATAAGAGATGGAACTCTCCGAATGTGTGGACACTTCCTCTCTATTTAAAAGTTTCCTATCGTACGGCGGGGCTAAATTGCCCAGATTCTATCGTTCGAACGTGTCATCAATAAGGGATGGAGTTTCCTGAACGGGTAGACACGACTCCTCTATCTAAAAGTTTCCTATTATACGATGGGTCTAAGTTATTTAGATCCATTCAGTCGAACGTATTATCAATAAGGGACGGAGCTCCCCGAACGAATGGGCGCGACCCTCCAACCCAACTACTAAATGACTGGCAGGTCAAAAGGCCGGTATTACTCAACATATCAGCGTGGAGCCTAAAACTAGAAGCAGATTTACTCTGACAAAAGTTGAAGAAAAGCACATAACCAAACAAGAGATCAAAAGAGAACAAAGACAAGATTCAAGTAAGTAAAGTACAACCTTTTATTTATCTTTATGCAAGAAATACATTCGGTTATATGAGTATGTATACGAGTCCCTAGGTCAGACCAACTACACCAAGAAGTACATAGTAGGGTCACTCAAAGATACAGAAACCACAGTCCCTATACTGGAGAGTACAAAAATAATAATTCCAATGTAGTGCTAGGGATAAGAGAAGATGAGCTCGGATTTTGCTACCCCTAATTACCCGAACCCGGCCTATCAACTGAAAACGGTGCGAGAGACATCCCCACCATAATTGGATGATGGAGGGGAATCTGGACAGATCATCCAAGGTAATACAAGACATGCCTCCACCGGCGATGAACGATCTCACCATACAAACCGAATAACGGCCGACGTAATGAGATCTTATTTTGGTGCTCCCCCTCCTTAATGAGATCTCATTCCAGTAGAAGTTACTTGAGCATAGAGCTCCGCATACCAAAACGTCTCACAAAACAATTTTCGAAAAGGAACCACTCTCAACGGAACCCCCAAAGAGGAAAAAAAACCTCAACTCTCTGTGAAAAGGAATGGGTACACATCATAGCTATTTATTGCAGTGGAGAAACAGGTCTAATTGGCTCAGTGTAGATGAAACGGATCAGCGAAAATAACCCGTCATAAATGGAGAAATTAATTTTCTTCAATTCCCCATGAAATGGTCACTTCCGATGAGACACACCCGCGTTCATGACAAGAGAGTAGAATGGATTAGGACGAACCTAGCACTCCTATGCTTCTGTAATGTATTAAGCAAGTCTCACCCTAATAGGTCTTTACTCAGGCACCTCTTTACCAAGAAAGTCATGAGTCGGGGGCAAATGATGGGGTATAGCCCTAGAGCCAATTCGAAATGGTCAGCGCCAACAGAGCTCATATAGGAGACCCACGAAGTACAGTTATCGTCTGATTTCTAATATTCTCTATGTTAATCTATTGAAAGGTCTTAGTCATCCAGATCTCCAGAACAATAGGGTCTCAGTTGCCTTGCTTACCAAACGAGATTTATCAAACGGAAGTAATCTCGCCGATCGGGTATTCAATCACTGATCTATCGAACGAATGAACCTTGAAAACCCGGTCTCAGTTGCCCCGCTTACCAAACGAGATTTATCAAACGGGAGTAATCTCGCCGATCGGGTATTCAATCACTGATCCATCGAATGAATGAATCCCGAAAACCTTTCATCAGCCAAACGACCGATCGATAACCAGTGGTCTAATAATTCTAAAGGAAGGTCAAAACACCCTTTGATTTTGGTTTCTTGCCTAAAAACGGCATTTTTAGAAACTTTTTGTTAAGGAAAGGATCTCCCCAGGAATCAAAAGTTCTCATACGAGGAAAATCACGATTAATTCGAAATATTGAACTCTCAAAATTTTCAGATTGGTTTGATAAGGAAAGTAAGGTTGAAGCACCCCAACGACGTACGACTCTTGCAAGTATAAGATATCCTAAAACTCTCCAAGCTAGGTACACTCCTTTAGCATTACACATTGGGCACTCTAATCACAGGGAATCTCTCCCTCTTTGATCTCTTAGTTTGTTTCTTTTACTTTCAAAAACCGTTCTTTTTAATTTAAGCATTGGAGTTTCACCCGTCGGAACACCCTCCGACGGTTTTTTGCAAGTTCACATCCTTTTGACGACAACCGTTCAAGTCAATAAGGAACCGGAATCTGTAGAGTCGTAACCTACCTCCAACACATATCATCAACGAATGCCAAATCCTTATTTGTCCAATCCTAATCGGTCAGGTTTAGTTTGTTTATCGGGAGGGCAATAGATGTGCAGATGTCCAGACTAAGCAGGAGTTATTGGCCCTTCCAAGGGTTCATGAGTTGTTTTCTCCTTCTATTTCAGTATACTATTTGTTAAAGAATGACATTAAGGCTATGACTTCTTTTAGAAATTAGTCTTCTCTTCCGTTTATTACCAAAAAAAGAAATTTTATGAGTTCGTAAGTTATTATTCTATTCGGTAACCAAATGTGTTTATAAGCTATTCTTAGCTAGAAATAATTAAAAATGATATGGTGTCAGTAATATCATATAAATAATTGGTTATGGATACATGAGAAGGATAAAAAGGTGAGATAATGAAATATTAATTAGAGTATTTTAGCTAATTTATAGATCAAAATTAAAAAGTCTTAAGATACATAAAAAATCATTTTTTAATTGATTATAAGAATCTTATTTTCAGAATTTATGAAATTTTATTTTAAAAAAATTATGAATTTAAAAACTCTCAGGCATTTTATAAAATATTTTGAATATCTTATAAGTTTAGCCAAACATTTTTATGTCAAACTCATATGGTAGTGACTGTGGATCCCACATTTCTACATTATAAATAATAAATATACTTTTTAAGAAAATGTCACGATCTTCTTCCACCCATGCCCACTTGGTAAACGCCAATCTCCACCACCATCAACCAATCCAGTCTTTCTCACCCTCTCTCTCTCTCTCTCTCTCTCTCTGTACCTCTTTTATGGTGAGTTGTTGGAGCAATTAATCATTTGAAGCACACCATCGGATTAAATCTCTGTATAATCTTTGGCCGATTCAATAAAATGATCATCGATTCTTATTTAAAATTTGAGAAGTCACGTTTTACAGGCTTTAACCTTAGTGACGCATGCATGTCCCACGCTGCACTCTCAAACCCCGAGAGTAATTTGTTATATATATATTTTTTATTATATAAGAATATAAAAATCATAAAAATATATATAAAAATTTAAATATTAAATTAAAAAAAAATATTTAGATAAGAATTTTTTACTATTCAAATATCACTACATACACACACACAAAGAGTAATCTGCTACTTCAAACAAAGGAAGGTGCATGATTAGTAATCCCTCTATATATGCAAATATTAAAAATAGACATGGTACCATGTGGTGCTTTTCTTTCTCATTATTATTTTCTGGCTCCCCTTCTCGCCTCAGCCCAAGTAGCAACCTATGAGCCCGACATCGCTACGATTTAGAGTCTTGGTAATAAGTTTCGTATTTTATTTAATTATTGATGATTTTAAAATCAAAGCGGAGGATATATTCTATTTTAAAATTATTCAAATCTATCGATATGAATCTATTACCACTATCTGAAGCGTTTGAAGATCCATCAATATGTATGATTTAGTTTGATAATGACCATTTGTTAAAATTGTTGATGGATTCAGATATAACTATAAATGGAAGGGTGTGTTCGAGAATAAAGTCGGTCAATGTCCGACTCTTGATTGTTAGTCGAGACTAAAATTATAAAATAAATAGTAACTCTTTTTATCTAATAATTAAATAAATTTAAATTATTATTATAATTTAAATTATTGTAATAAAAAAATTATCTAATCGACAATTATCAAACATAAGTATTTGTACCATATTATTATTTTCTGGCACTTTGTTAAAAAAAAAAAAAAAAAAACCTTTATTAGACGGGAAAATGAGTTTGATTAGGATGAAAAATGAAAAGGAAATAGAATGAGAAGTAAAATCAGCAGGAAATAATATTTTTTTGTTGTTTGATTATGAAGGAAATATGGGGACCTAGAGTGAAAGTAAAAGTAAGATTTAATTTATTTTTCTTTTTTTTTTTAAAATTATTTTTATCATAAAAATAGATGAAAATAGAAAAAAAATTAAAAATTTTAAACTAATTTATCTTTATTTTTTAATATTTATGAAATTATCTATTATTTTTTAATTTTATTTTATTTAATCTAAAATAATAAAATTTAATTTTCTTTATTAATTTTATTTGATAAATTATTTTTATTTTTTTAATTTTTTTAATTTTTTAATTTTTTTTTAATATTTTAATTTTATTTAATATAAAATAATAATAAAAATAATTTATAAAAAATATGAAAAAAATATTAAATAATTAATTTTAGAAAAATATTTTAAATTAAAAAAAAATTATATAGTGAGAAATATTAAAAATATTATTTTATAAGAGTATAATAGTAAATAATATGGTATTTCATTCCATTTTTTATTTCAGTCAAATTAAAAAAAAATATATCATCTTTTCTTCCGTCCCTATCAAATAAAAATTAACAAAAAAACATTTATTTTATAACATAAAATAAATATTTTCCTTTCCCTTCCCCCCCCCCAAAAGCAAACTAAACTTATCCCAAATGCAATTAAGTTAAGTAGAAAGCAATTTGTAACTTCTTGATCTTCAATTTCTTCTGATTTGTAGGGGTTACATAGCCCCCAAAGTTAGATCATGGTTGAGGAAGAGACAACAGTGATTTGTTTAAAGGTGTAGTTGAACTTGTTAACCTACTTTAATCAACAAAATGTCTTCACAGTTTGTTGTTGTTAATTTGGTACCGATTTAGGAATAGAAGAAATTAATGCATGTAGCCACCAGACACCCCTAGCCCTCACGCCATGCCATGGTTGTTGCTTCATTTAACGTAGGTAGCTGCCTTCTCTCTGTCTTTCTCTCCCCGTCTCTTCTTTTTCCTTGCTCTCAAGTACTTTCAGAATTCAAGTTTCTCTTGATGACTGCCTGCCTGCTAATCTTTAAGTAAAATTTTGGTCAAAATTGCATTGTGACGGGTCAAGTATTGGATTTTTTTGGACAAAATTTGATAATCGATCACCATCTCGATTGATGAATTTTACCGATATCAGTCTATCGGAAGGGTAAAGGTATTAATTTTTTAATTAAATTTTATATTTAAGATTTAAAAATAAAAAAATTATATTATAAGAATTATCTTTTAAATTAAGTCTAATAAATATTTAAATTAAATTAATTAATTCATAATTTTAAATATCAATTAATATCTTAAAAAAACAACCGCCGATTCCCACCATAATTGATAGCAAAGGAGCTTATTATTGGCGAGTTCATTGTTTATAGACTAGATGACAAGTTAATTTTATTTCGTGTCATGATAGATTTTTTATTGATTGGGTAATAGTATGGCAGGAAATAATTTATGCGAGTTGAGTTTTGTTTTATTGGGGCATGTGTGGCATGGGTGAGCGGTCAATATCATATATAATAATAGTCTTTTATTGTTAACTCCATACCTAAAAATTATATACATTTTTTCTTAAATTAGGTTTGAATATGGGTGAGGAGATCTACTTTAACTTATTTTAACTTATGCAAATCAAATACATTTTGATTTTTAATTTTAATTTAAAAATTATTTAACTTATAAATCAAACCAAATATACTCCATTTTAATTTAATAGAATGCTAAAAATACAATAATTTCAATTTGGATCTTCAAAATATATTAAGAATTCAGTCACGATCGTATCATATCACTTATCAGATATTGCATGGATTGTATTATAAAACATATGGTTAATGATTTATCCACTAGTTAGGAAATATTTTGATCCGGACATAATTCAAACTCTAGAAATTTAAGTTATTTGATTAAATTGATAAAATAAGTTAACAATTTAATTAAAAATTAATTCATATAGACTTATATAAAATACCGTGTAAAATTTAATTCATTTAATTCATATAAGTTTATTATATTATATTTTTTTGTTTGAAATAATTTAAAATTTTTAATTAAAATTTTATTATTATTAATTTTTATATTAAAACTTTTCCCCATCGAGTGTAAAGAATTTTTTTTTTCCAAATAGATGCACATGAATTTAATTAACTAATCACAAATGCATAGCATAAATAAATAAAAATTATATTATAATTTAAATTTATTTTTTTTTAAATTATAAAATATATTAATTGTTAAATTATATTTGTGTATGTTGTGATTAAATCCTTTATAAAAATACAACTTTAATTCGATCATTTCACATAAAAAAATAAAAGATCAAAATAAAAATATGGAAGATCGGTCACGTGGTTTCTTGATAGTAGGTGATGAGACATGATCCAAACAACAATCAATACACTACCCAGATGATCGAAGACCCGACTTAATACTTATGGTCATGAGGGATTCAATTTCTGAACCGAACAACAGACAGATTGACTGATCGATAAGGATAGACCGACTAATTCATGAATACATTCGGCAAGTCCGAATGATCATCTTCTTTCATTTAACTGATGACTAACGGCCACCTAAGGAACCGATCATTTCGACTCCTATCGATCAATGGTGATATTCAACCGAGTCTCGCTTTGATTTAGTTTCCTATCTTAGTACAAAATGTATCTTCTAGATAAAAAATGAAATCTTTACGAATATAATCAATAAGGGAAAAAATTTCTCTGTATAATTAAACTTTCTAAATGATAACGATTAAAAATCTCAAACTGTTGAATTCCGAAATTTTCGGATCTTCTCGTAAGAAAACTAGGGTTGTAATACTCCAAATGCATACAGTTCTCATGGCTCCTCATATAAACGTCTTCGATATACCGAAACCCAGGTAAGTTCCTCTAATTCAACACTTGGCGCACAAGTTATAGGGAAATCCGTTCTCCCTCTCTCAGTTTGCTTCATTTCTTCGATATACTCTATGTGTCTCCACAGACGTTCCCTTGTTAGGGCTTAATTTTCATCATAAATATACTAATCTTTATTTCCTACTTAAATATAACATAAAACTAGATCACTTATATGTTTATAGTAAACTCCTAAATTCCACTTAGCAAAATAATCTCAAATTTCATAATTTTCCTCTTACACAGGTAAATTCGTGATAACTTTCTCTATTTAAATCGAATTCGAATGATTCAAATTGCTAATTAAAGCTAAAACATATATCTACATTTTTTGTGTTCAACTCATCTCCAAGTTCCCACTACACGAATTTATAAAAATCTATCTTCAATACAGTTCGTACTTATATAACTAAATTTGCATAGTTTTGGTAGAAAATTCATATCTTAGTATATACATCTCCGATTTACATGATTCTAAGTTCTAATGAAAGATGAGAGACAGCTCTACAACTTTCATGTTTAGTGTTTTCTTTAATTCTAAGTACAGAATTTTATAAAATTTTATTTCTACCTCAATTCCAGTTCTAAATTATGCTCTATATAGTTTCAGTAAAAATACCATAACTTCCAGCGTACTACTCCGATTCAAGTGAATTTTATCTCATTTTAAAGATAAGATAGAAATCTAAAAGTTTTATGTTTAGAGTTTTCCCTAATTTTGTCCAAAGTTATCTTAATATTTAAATAAAATTACTGGTCGTGCACAGGACTGTGAATAGAACATCGATTTTTACTGTTTTTTCTAAAAATCACCATAATTTCATTTTTAAATAAAAAATTTTGTACCATAGCTCATTTTAAAGTTTAGGGAGTCTAGTTTTACCAGAATAAAACAATCTAAATTTCAATCATCACAGGTTAAGATATCATGGAATTACTACGATTTGCTGACCATGCTAGCTTACTTGAACAAACCTACTTCATAGGACCAATTTAATCCAATGTATATTCAAAGAAGAATGTATTACCTCTTTAATAAGATCTTGACATCCAAATATTTATCACCAACACTATCCTTTAGCACTTGATCACCACATTTTGCAACACATATACATCAATATAAAAACCTCTATATCATACTAATACTATCTAAACAATTAAAATCCTATCAACCAAAGATTTTCCTTACCTCTTCAATACCTCAAGTGTTTGGATGAACACAACAAATTCTCACTTCCTACACTAGAACTCATGGCCAAGAGGGTAAATTTTGAGAAGAAAATGAGGTCCAATGCTTGAAACAACTCATTTATGCAAACCTAGCAAAAATTTTGACCATTGATTCATTTCCATGCAAGATCTCTACTCTACACTTATTCTAAATCTTTCTCCCATGCAAAGTTGCTTACAAGCTACCTTCATGCACCTCTTTCATGTCAAATTTGGTCATGATGAATTTTAAGCATAAAGAAATGAGTTTTTGACCAACCAATGAGAATTCATGCAAGGATTTTTCTACCAATGAGATTTCTCCTTGGTGGAATGAGCTTAGATGGTCACTATGTGTGCTTTTGGTCAATAGTTGATCTCCAATTGTCATTCAATGGTTGGTTTTGCAACTTAGTCTCTCAAATTCTCATATTTGCACTTTTAGTCCCTAAACTTTTCAAAAATTATAAATTTAACCTATGCGATTTTTTTTTTCAAATTTTCAAATTCACTTCTTAATATTTATACTTAAGTGTTTTATCTTTCGTTAGTCATTTTAAGTGATTTTAGGATTTGCTGACACTTTTCGAAAACGTTTTTGACTTATCGATAGAATTTTTGGTTTAAGTGATTTTAAGGGCAAAATTTTAGAAATTTCAAATCATGTATCTCAAATGGATACAATATCATATATATGAATATGAAGAGAGTACATCATACACCGAGAGTCGGTGTTACACCTTATTCACCTAATCCATCATTTCTACCATAGTATTCTCTACCACGGTTAGATTTGACACTTTAATTCTTTTGTCAAATTGATTTTCAACTTTAACTTTATAAATTTTGAACACATCCAGAGAGTGAGACTTATCTGTAAGGAGATACATGTAGTTATATTTTGAATAATTATCCATGAATATGATTAAATATTGTTGACCATTCTAAGAAACTGAAATCCGTATGTATTAGTTTTAAGATGCTTGAAATCCTATTGGTTTCATATTCTCTTTTGTTGATTTGTTTTCCCTTTATACAATTTACACAAATATCAAAATTTGTAAAATTAAAGAAATCAAGAATTCTTTCTGACATAAGTCTCTCTATTCTTCATCTGGAGATATAATCCAATCTCTTATGTCATAAAGAACAAAAATTTTTATCGGTTAATTTGCGCTTTATAGTTCAAGTACTAGTTTGTAGGGATTCATAAAATGAAATAACAGTATCGATGAGATAAAGATTATCGGATCATGATAAAGAATTGGAACTAACCAATTTGGATTCAAGAAACAAACTAACTTTTCTATTTCTAAAACAACAAGTAAAACCAAAATTTGTTCAATACAGAAATAGAAACAAATTCTGTCTAAAGATGGTACAACAAATGTTTCACATAAATCTAAATAGAATTTGATATTTAGCAACAATTTAAATCTTCTTATTACTTGTATAGGAACTTTATTGCCATCGTCTATATAGATATATCTTTTACTATCATTCGGCGGTCGACAATTTAGGCAAACCTGCACAGACAAACTAGTGTGAGTGATTATAGCGGAATCTAGTCACCAAGTGTGTCTTGATACCGAAGTCAAATTAATCTCAAAACAATCCAAATTAAGGATTATAACAGCATCCTTATCATGTTTATTTATCTTTATTTTACTATCCTTAATTGTCAAATGTTCTTGACTCTTATACCGTTTTGAAAGAAAATTTGTTAAGAGTGTATCAATTTTAATCTTTTCATACTTGACAAATTATTTCTCAATATCCTAAAGGATAATAGATTTAAATATTGTATTTTCAAATATCTCTAAGATGGCTCATTTCATAATTTTTAGACATATGCGATTTGATTTCTCACACTTTTCTTTCTCTCTCCTTATAGAGGTACTTTTATCCGTAAGTGGTGAAAAGAATCAATCTTTAACGTAAGGTGTAAATCCATTACTTGAAATTTGAGTCATTCAACTAAAACAGATAATGGTAATCAATATATGCTCACATGGAATTTTAAAAACCAAATAAATTTAAATATAAGTAATTCTCATCACAAGATATCTTACACTCTATTAGTATTTTATCTTTGAACAAAATAATTAACTTGTATGTGGTATTTTGGTATAGTAATCAAATACTGACAATAAGAACATGTCAACCAATTATATTGCTTTGGACCGACAAATTGATCACATATAAAGTCAAATAATTGTCACGCATTTATTACTATAAAATGTACATGTAATCTTATCAAATATGAACCTTCATTTGGGCCGATAGATATTCAAATGAATTACATATACACAATTTTTTATATCCAAAATAAATTAATTTTCACAACAAATGTCATTTTGGTGATATGTTATTTCAATTAATTCATTTCGAGATATGTACAAAACTATAGGTGTAATAATCAAATATTGACAATAAGAACATATCAACAAATTATCTTCTTTTGGATCTATAAATTAGTCATATGTAAAACCAAAAAATTATCACGTACTTATTACCACAGTGATACATGCAATTCTGTCAAGTACGGACTTTCCTTTGGACTGATCGGTACTCACATGAATTGTATACACAACTTTTTATATCCAAAATAAATTAATTTTTATAATAGATGTCACTTTGACGACATGTTGTTTCAATTAATTCATCTCAAGATATATATATATTTATATAAAACTATACTCATATTTGAATCATATGCATAATTGAAAAAATCACGACTTTTCATATTTATGAAATTATTCATTATTTTTTCTATTTCAATTTTATTTAATATAAAATAATAAAATTTAATTTTCTTCATTAATTTTATCAGACAAATTATTTTTTCTAATTTTACTTTTTTTTATAATTTTTTTTACATTAATACTCTAATTTTATTTAATATAAAATAATAATAAAAATAATTTATAAAAAATATGAAAAATATATTAAATAACTATTTTTTAAGAAAAATTATATTTTTAAAACATAATATTAAATTAAAAAAATTTTAAAAAAAATTACATGATAAGAAATATTAAAAATATTATTTTATAAAAGTATAATAGTTAATGAGATAGTATTTTCTTTCACTTTTTATTTCAACCAAACAAAAAAAAAAAGTGTCATCTATTTTCTTCTCTTCCATCTCTATAAAAAAAATGTATGTATTTCGATCAGGTAAAATTAATCTTTCTCTCCCCTCCCTCTGCCCCCTATCACGTACCAAGCTTACCCTAAATGCAACTAAATTAGGCAAAAAAACAATTTGTAACTTCTTGATGTTCAATTTCTTCTAATTTGTAGGGGTTTGGCATATAGTGCCTAACATAGCCGCCAAAGTTAGGTCATGGTTGAGGAAGAGACAACAGTGATTTGTTTAAAGGTGTAGTTGAACTTGTAAACCTGCTTTGATGAGCAAAATGTCTTTACAGTTTGTTCTTGTTGATTTGGTACTGATTTAGGAATAGAAGAATTTAATGCATGTAAACCACCAGAGACCCCTAGCCATCGCGCCATGGTTGATGCTTCATTTATCATAGGTAGCTGCCATCTCTCTGTCTCTCTCCGGATCTCTCCTTTTTCCTCGCTCGCAAGTACTTTCAGAATTCAAGTTTCTCTTGATGGCTGCTTGGTTAAAATTGCATTGTGACGTGTCAAGTGTGGGATTTTTTTGGGGACAAAATTTGATACTCGACCACCAACCCAATCAATGAATTTTATGAATAACATTTACACAATAAGAATAAAAATGTTAATTCTCGTAATTAAATCTCATATTTAAAATTTAAAAATAAAAAAAAATTATATTAAAAATTTTTCTTTTAAAATGATCCTAATTAATGTTTAAATTAAATTAATTGATATATAATTCTAAATATCAATTAATATTAAAAAAAAATCAACCGATTCCCACC
The DNA here is from genome assembly GCA_037126225.1 of Dillenia turbinata. Classification (NCBI taxonomy): domain Eukaryota; kingdom Viridiplantae; phylum Streptophyta; class Magnoliopsida; order Dilleniales; family Dilleniaceae; genus Dillenia; species Dillenia turbinata. Next base: position 11,121,191 of record JBAMMX010000006.1, read on the forward strand.
ATAATTGATAGCAATAGAGCTTATTATTGATCTGTTCATTGTTTATACACTTGAATTGTATTGGGTCGCACCTGTTCTTTTTTTTTTTTTTTTTTTTTTTTGCCTTTTGAAATATTACTTTTTATCTTGTCACCCCTTTTTATTGATTGGTTATTAATGGTATGACAGGAAATAATTTATGTGAGTTGAGTTTTGTTTTATTGTGACATGTACGATATGGGTGAGCGGTCAATATCATATATAATAATAATCTTTTATGGTTAATGATTTATCCATTTAGTTAAGAAATATTTTGATCCGGACGTAATGCAAACCCTAGAAATTTAAGTTATTTGATTAAATTGATAAAATAAGTTAACAATTTAATTAAAAATTAGTTCATATAGACTTATATAAAATACTGCATAAAATTTGATTCATATAAGATTACTATATTATATTATATTTTTCTTTGAAATAATTTAAAATTTTTAATAAAAATTTATTATTAGTCTTTTATATTAAATTTTTTCCCAATCGATTGTAAAATGTTTTTCCAAATAGGTGCACTTGTTTGGTAATTTTGAAGTGTAGATTTAATTAAATATAAAAAATTATTAATATAATAATAATTTTAAATTTTTTATAAAATCAAAATATTATTTGTTATTAAAAGTTTTTTTTTTCCCTTAATGAAACAATATTACTAATAACATAAAACAAAATATATATGACTTGAGTAAAATAGGCATGCCAAGCCAAGCTAATTTCAATTGACAATACTTTTTATAATAGGTTAAAGTATTTATGATAATAATTAAAAGTATAACAATATTAGTCACGCAGTCATTCTTTTAGCTATAAAAATAAAAGAAAAATAAGAAATTAATTATTTCAGCCTTGAAATTATTTAAGGGAATGATTATTAAAAAAAAGCAAATCGACCCCACAAAAGTCTCAAATTCCATTTCTCATCATGCAAGCTTTAATTTATCACTATCAAGTTCCAAAAGGTAATTGTTCAATGTCCTCGACTCTTCTTTAATGTTGAATCATAGAAATTAGAAATATAATTAAATCTTTGTACCAATTTAGTTTCACAATTGAATCCAAATTTTAATTTTATTAATAGAAAATGTACAAACTTTTTTAATAAAATTTAAAATTTAATTTTTAATAATTATACTAAGGAAAGGAAGAATCGGATGCAAAATAGCTAGTTATGGTTCTTGGTGAAGCTTTACTTTCAAGAAATTAATTCAATCATTATGTTTTGAAGTTTAGAAATCTAATCATAAGTTAATATCCTAGTTCATCAATTAGACACATAACTTTCTCTATTATAAAATATATAATAACTATTTCAATTGCAAGGTCTTTATTCCATTACGTGCTATCTTTATTTTTTTTAAATTATAAAAATTATTATTACCAGGATAAGAATCATATAAAAATAAGAAATTATTTATCAAAGACGAATATTTATTAATTAAAAATGAAAGCATATATATTCAAATTTAAATCATTTGTTTGATGGTGATTGTGATGGCTGCATGTGGAATGGGGATGGTGGAAATGACTTGGCACCAAACTTTTTTATTTATTTTTTTGTTATATTAAGATTCGAATTTAATATCATCGCATTAAGAAAGGGGGCTGTGACTATCAGACTATTTCTTTAGAGATATATTTTTTTGAACTGAGTGATCGGATACTTTAATTTTTTTAATCAGAAATCTCGAGTTCAAGTTATGAGAATGAAAAAAAAAAGATTTGGGAGAGACCCAACCCTTCAATGGGTGTCATAATACTTGAATCAGATTACTTGATTAAGTCCAGATTTCGATCGGTAAAAACAAAAAAAATAATAATAATAAATAAACATTATTGTCTCAAGCGTCAAGCCCCTTCAATGTAGTTAAAAGATCCCTATGGTAAAGTTTGTCTCCGGCCCGGTTAGGGAATCCTATAAACAGCGCCCCCAAAAGTGAAAGCCTTGGTGTTAAAGAGAAATCAAAAAGAAAACAAAAAAAAAAATTGAAGAAAGAGTGAAAGCTATAAATTTCTAATTTTAGTTTAGTTGCTTTGCCCATCTTGACTCGGCCGCAATATTCTCCTTTGTTGAAAGGGTTCTTATGTATGAAACCCCATGCCATTACACCAAGACCACACCAACCATCAAACAATTGATAAATTCCTAAGCTAAAAATATACAACAAACATAAAGCACCTACTATTAATTAATTCATAAAAGGTGGGGTATCTCACCTTACCAACTTGGACCACATTTAATATTGTTTAAATTCGTTATAAGTTTGCACCAAACATACAGACGTAATAAGAAAAGGGGGGGTGACTATGAACTCAAAAACTTAAATTAAACAATTTGTAATCATGATGATTATCATACCATTAAGAATTTTAAGTATATTCGTCAACCATGCGGGCTTTGATCATTACTCGTCTCCAAATCCCAAAGTTCTGATCTCTCCTTCCGAAATTGCCTCTGTTTTCTTTTGATATAAAAAAATACAATCAAGTAAAATCGAATTGAAAACAAAGAGATTAAAAATAAGAAAGCTCTATTACTTGAATTGTCCCTGAGGGACCAGAAATTATATGTCTACCTCGGAAGAAAATGACAAAAAAAAACCTATGTAGGAAGGTAAATTGTCATGCAAAATTTTTAATCTCCACATGGGAGGACAACTAAGCCTATTTTTTCTTTTTAATTACAAAGATGAATTCTAAATGCCATTTTTGTTTAATTTTTTTCTCTGCTCTCTTCAATAGTGGGACATTTAAAAAAATAAAAAATAAAAATTGATCTCTGGTTAGTGCCCCCACCAAAATCAAATAAGGTAGTTTTTTTTTTTTTTTTCCTTTTTTTAAGCTATTTAGGAGAAGAATGCAAAGAGTTAAAGTAACATTCAAATATAATTTGGTTGAGTGCACATTTTAATGTACCAAACAAACACGCCCTCATCCCTATAAGAAACATTTACATGAAACATAATAATAATTCTCTCTATGAAAACCTTAGCCATCTTATCCCATGATTTGAATTAGATTGGCTCCAACATTAAAATTAGAGGTCACAATATATTTTTTCCTGGGCTAAGATCCTTATTCCTTAAGTTTACATTTTTGGTACAAAATATGAGATGAACTCAAATGCCAACAACAAAATTTGAAAAATGAAACTTGAAAAAGGAAGATCATGACAAGTATTTTTTCTTTTCTTTTCTTTTAATATGTGCGTGACTGATACAATAAATCTAAACAAGAAACTTCCATCCTCCATCATAGTGCAGATATTATGAATATTTCCTTCAAGCAAAATGCCAACACAAGGAAGATTAACACCTCTTTATCTTTTCCCTCTTGCCATATCATATGATGTCATTTCACATGGAGGACAACTAAGCTTTATAAATATGATGCAACCAAATAATAATTTCAGTCCCATATTTTGCCTCTCTCTCTCTGTATGTTTTCTTGTCCCTACTCGCCGCATTGGGTGTATGTAGCTGGTTTGCATCCAAGAGTGGAAACATAAACCAAAATCAAATTAAGAGAACAAGGTAGCACCCTGAAACAAGAGTTTTCCACAGGCAATGTTCAATGACTTATGGCATGACTTTCTCCCCTGCTTGATCTTACTAGGCCAGCAGCCATAAGGCTGGCTCTGGACTCCACCCTCTTGGCCCAGTCCATTGAATGTGCCCCTCTGAGGATGTTGAGAAAAAGCCCAAGTTTGGAATTCCCATAGCCATTATTTCCCTAGTTCGACGTAATGCGTATCCCCATTCACTAGCTCTTTACCACGATAATGACCAAACCGAGGTAGTTCCTTCTACTTAGTGGCACTTACAATATATGCCCTTGCAAAACGGCCCTTGATTACCATAAAATGGTGGCATATTGTTGAGGGAAAGGCCAATGTATACACCTTTAGTGTTCACGTGTTATATGAAATTAGCTTAAACTATTTTGGTCCAAAATAATAATTATAATGTCAAAAAATACTTACATTTCTCCTTTTTGTGTATGGCATTTTCATATTGGGACCCTTATTTTTTTAGATTATCTAAAATTGTCAAAGAGTATTCTAAAAAATGATTGCTCTTTTGTAAATAAATATATATATATTAAAATAAAATAAAATAAAATTGCTTGATGACTAATGAAAATTGACCTTCCAACAAAATATTATAATCCCCTAAATTTATGGTAGATGAACATTCTACCTTATGGTGGCGTGGTTCAATTGTAATAGGATATAGTTAATGTCCCTTCGGGGACGTCCGATAGGATATAATTAATAATAACACAAAAAAAAAGGAAAAAAGGGAAAGTTCAAAATTTGCACCAAAATGCGCCAATTTGATCATCAAATTTATCAATACGGATTGTATCAAAATATATAAAAAGAAATATCTAACTTACAATATTATTTGATGAATAAAGAAAAATACTCTTATAAACTATTTTGATTGTTCATCATTGCTTGTTTGACCAATGAAACAATGTAATGTCTCTGTAAATTGATATTATTTTTTTCGGTTTAACATTTTTAGTTAAAAATAATCCTATCGATTATAGTAGTGTTGGAGGTGGGTTTTCTCCACAGATAATGGCTTTATTAACTCGAGCGAGATAACTTAACCGTCTGACAATCTTGATCAGTAAGATCTGTAGAAAACCATCGAAGGATATTCCTATGGAGGAGACTCCGATACTCAAATTAGAGAGTAGTTTTCAAAAAAAAAAGAAGATAGACTGATATCGAGAGGAAAAAGCTCGATATGACTTGTGTAAAGTGTTGATTTAGAGAACTTACCTGGACAGTAGGCACTTTGGAGTTCATCTAACTTCTTGATATGAGAGTCATGTGCAAGTGGGGTGATAAAATCCTAGTTTATTTATGAGAGTGTCCCGAGATTTCAGGAAATCATGCGATAGGATTCTCAAAGTTCATAAAATCTATCCGATTTGAAAAATTCAGATCATTACAGAGATTCTTTTTCTTATTGATCTCGATTGTAGGTCTCCCTTTTATTTATGTGAAATTCTTCTTGTGATTTAGAGAGAGTGAAAATTACGTTAACGGTTTGCATATTGACTACCGAGCGCCAAGGAAGTATTAGGACCAACCAGTTAAAGTACCGAGTAGTTGGTTAGAGAGAGAGAGAGAGAGAGAGAAAGTGTGAGAGAGAGGTGATTGGCGAGTATCAAGAACGCTTATTGACAAGCTATGGACCAGACTATCCTTGGGCCCAGCATTGTCTGGGCCATATACCATCACTTGTTTCTTACTCCTTATGTCGCTTCAAATGAGAGGTGTAAAGAGTAAGCCAAAGGTTGCTACTTAGAAGATTGTGAGAACGTAAATGCATTCAACCATCAAATACATGATCCCAGATTAAATGTTTTATGGGAAGTTGAAGAGGTTGAGGCTCCTTATTCATTATGCATGTTTCTCATTAGGTCATTTTATCTGCTCAAGATTTGCAAATATCGCATCCTTACAACTATAAATAAGGATCACATGGCTCAGCATCGCATCAGAGAGATCTTGTGTACTTTCATAAGTGATTCTGTGAATTTTTTTTGTTGACAGTTAGTGTTTCTGAAAGGTTCTGCAAGTATGGGTTTTGAGCCACAAAACCCTATGGTTTAGAGAATTTCTGCTTATGTAAGGCTCCATCAAGAATGGGGCTGCTAACATGAGATTCCATCACGGGGTTTGGTGTCTAGATGTTAGGGTGAGCCCGTTAGGGCCCTCATGAGGGTTCTTGACCTTGAGGAGGATGAGATATTCCTCAGAGTAAGCTCTCTTCATAGGGTCACATCTATCGTCTGACCCCCGGGTGTAATAGGTGGCTGAGGTATTTCCTCCGGTCGGGCGGATAGAAAGAGCAGGAGACAGACGAAGGCTTGATGTATCCTTACACTCTCTTTCGTACCCTCCTTGACTCCTTCTCAAATCCCTTCTAGCAAGCTGGAGAGGGTTTGAAACTTTTGTTTCCCCTGTCTCGGCTGCTTAAGAGTGGTTCGATGAACTATGGAGATTTCTACCGTCTTCTTATCTCTGAGCTTTTTACTATAGATTCCTCATCTCATTCTTTCGACGTAGCTCGGTCCATCTCAGGGACTTGTAAATTTTCCTTTTACCTTGTATCCAACTGTGTACTCTGATATGTACTCGTCATATTGAAATAAAAGAAAAGTCTTTATCATTTACTTATCGATCTTATTCTAAAATGATTAGCGCATCTGCTAGCAGTTTTTTTGTGTGTATGACGAATATTGAACTTCTGAGTATGTTTCTTGGCTAGTGGTACGTCTCTTAATCAATAGACTTATTAGTCGTTAATCACGAAGCATCATGGCTCTTATGCCCTTAGGATCACGTACGGTTGAGAGAGTGAGTCACGCTTATCTGAGCAGGGGTCTCCCTTGTATCGATCATTCATTCGTTCTGAGAGAATGGGCTTCGTTAGCTCTTTGGGGGAGATGAATCCCTAATAGACTCCATTTGGGAGGAATGGGTGAGGTTTGCCTATTTGGAGAGATAAATTTCAACGATAGGCTCGATTCGGGAGAATTGGATGGTACTAGCCTGTTCAGGGAGTTGGATCCCAATGATAGACTCTGTTTGAGAGGACTGGATAGTATTGGTCCATTCTGGGAGATAGATCCTAATGATAGACTCCGTTCGGGAGGACAGGGTGACACTAACCCGTTCAAGGAGATAGATCCCAAGGATATGCTCCGTTTGGGAGGACGGGGCTATGCTAGCCCATTCAGGGAGATAGATCCTAACATAGGCTCCATTCAGGAAGACTGGGTGCTACATGTCCATTTGGGAAGATAGATCTTTATTGATGACATGCCCTGAGAAGCACAATAGTAGATCGATAGGTTAGCACAGCAAGATAGAGTATTAATCCTTATCGATAATAGATATACAAGTTCTTAGAGTTTCAGGTTCTAGGCACCATCAATCCGTCTAAGTGGTCAAGGCGATAAGTGCCTTGGCGAATTTCTGAGCGTATCTTGTAAGGACCTTTCTAATTGGGCGTTAACTTATCCCCTGGTTGGAGTTGGTCAGTGGCTTCCACTCTCTTGAGTACCAGATCACCTGGCTTAAATGTTCTGGTTCTGACCTATTGGTTGTAATATCTCGTCGTTTGTTGTTGATAGGCAACCATTTGGACAGATACGGTTTCTCTTAACTCGGGAAGTAGGTCTAGGTACTCGCATAACGTAGATTCATTCCGCCCTCCTTCATATTGATCCATTCATAGTGAATGAATGCCAATTTTGACTGGTATCACCGCCTCGCAACCATATGTGAGATTAAACGGTGTATTCTCAGTTGCCATTCGGGGCATCATTTGGTAGGTCCAAAGAATGCTATAGAGTTCATCTACCCAGTGACCTTTGACTTTATCTAGTGTAGCCTTCAGTCCCTATAGGATTGTTCGATTAGTTACCTCTGCGAGACCATTGTCCTGTGATAGGCAATAGAGGTGAAGCGATGTTGGATCTCCAACTTACTGTGGAAGTCCCAGAAGTTTTTGTTGTCGAACTGTTTGCCATTGTCTTTTATCAGGACGCAAGGTATACTAGACCTGTGATGACGGATGTCCGCATGAAGTGCTGCATCTTGCTTGTGGTAATCAGGGCCAGTGGTTCAGCTTCCATCCATTTTGTGAAGTAGTCGATGGCCACAACTAAAAACTTACATTATCTAGTTACTGGAGGGAACGGTCTCAAGATGTCTATTCCCCATTGGGCGAATATTCACAGGCTGGCTATCAGGTAGAACTCAGTAGAGGGCTGGCATGGCACCGATGAAAAGCGTTGGCAATTATCACATTTTTGACATAGTCATTCGCATTGGCCTTCATAGTAGGCCAGTAGTACCCTTATCGTGGAGCCCTATTTGTCAGGTTTCAGGGGCCAAAGTGACTGCCATATATCCCTTCATGAATTTCTCTGAGAATGTAGTCCCCTTTTTGGGCATCAAACACTTTAGGTACGGGTAAGTATAGAACTTCTTGTAGAGGTTGCCATCAATGATAACATAGCGGGCGGCTTTGCACCTCAACTTGGCGGCTTCGAAGGGCAAGTCGGCAGTTGCTCATGCTTCAAATAGGATTCAATGGGATCTTTCCAACTTGGTGATTTATTTGCTGACAAGATTTGTTTGGGCTCTTCAATGCTGAGGTACAGCAAACTTTCTATATAGACAGTGTGGTTAGTAGCTACTGAGTCAAAGCTAGCTAGCTTTGAGAACGTATTGGCTTGTGTATTCTTAGACCAGGGGATTTACTATATATCTACCTTAGCGAATTTATCCACTATCTGGTGTATCTTGGATAGATAATTCGCCATCGTTGGCTCTTCTAGTTGACTATCGATAAAGACCTGTACACTTTGGCCCCCTAATGACGCTGCTATCCGCAACCCGATTAGAAGGATTTTCGTATTCAACTTCGTTATTGGTCGCTCGGAAGTGGCCTTGAAGTTGTTTGACCTTACTAGGATGAGTTCGGCTCCGCTTCCTAAAGAATTAGATGACCCATTGACATGAAGGGTCTACTCGGGCTGTGAGTGTTCTTCTCAGTCGTTGGTAGGAGGTTGTTCGGTAGATGTTGGTACAGTGCACTCAAGGATAAAGTCTGCGAGGGCTTGGCCCTTGATAGCTGGTCTCGGCTGGTATTCAATATTGAACTCGTCTAGTTCGATACTCCACTTGATGAGCCAACTTAAAGTGTCACACTTTTGTGAGATCTGTTTCAGGGGCTGATTTATCAACATCACGATGGTGTGGCTTTAGAAATAGGGGCGGAGGCATCTGGCAGTGACGACCAGGGCAAAAGCTATATTCTCAATAGTCAGTAGTTGACCTTAGACTTATGGAATATTCGACTAATATAGTACATTGGCTTTTGTGCAATGGATTCCTATCTCACAAGGATAGAGCAAAGCGCTTAGTCAGAAACAGAGAGATAGAGATAGAGTTTCTCACCTGGGACAGTCAGGAGAGGAGTGGGGGCGACATGAGGTATTCCTTGATTTTTTTGAATGCAGTCTACACTCGGACATCCATGTGAACTTTTAAGACTTCTTAAGAGCATCGTAGAACGGTTTGTACTTCTCCTCCACTTTCGACATGAATCGATTAAGGGTTACAATTCTGCCCGTGAGGCATTGCACCTCTTTTATCGTCCTCGATAGGGCTATGTCGAGTATGGCTTAGATTTTCTCTAAATTTACCTCGATTCCTCGGTTGGTAATGTCACGCCCCGATCCTCTGATCGACCACGCGACAGCCGCCGCGTAGTCTCGGTACACGGGCAGAACCTCCCCATATACCGGGACTCCGCAAGGCTATCAAATTTACAATAAATCATCGAAAAAAAAGAAAACATCACATAACAATACACACGCAAGGACCCATCCGGTCCATCCCTGTACACACGAGCACACATCGGGGAGAGGGAACCTGTACATGCACGAGTACACATCAGCACACAACGGGGAGTGGGAACCTGTACATGCACGCATCAATGTGGCCATCCTAGCCACCCAAAATTCTCAACAAAAACAATCAAAGGACGCACCGGTCCATTTAACTCAAATCAGCACACACACAAGGCCAACCCGGCCAACCCAAATCACATGCACGCATCCGGCCATCTCGGCCTTTCAAAAATCGAATAAAGTCCAAATGTCCCATTTATACAATAAGTTTTTACCAAAATGACATTTCAAAGAAAATGAACAAGTCTCTCTTCCATGGATTTCAAATCAAACTAAAATAACCTTACATCGCTCTTCTACCTAACAAGCCAGCGGATGACTCTTCACAAGCTCCAACTGTTGTCACAGACCTGAACTTCCTCTGAAAGGTTTGAAAGAGAGAGGTGAGTATTGGGAAATACTCAGTGAGTGTATAGCATGTTATGATAATAAATGAGTGATGATTGTGGACATGTCAAATATCATTCTCAAAATCATACGTCACATCAATAAATCTCAATATAAACAAGATCTCAACAAATCATGATAATTAAATCATATGCATCCAGTTATCACATTTTTGTTTTTCAAAATCACGGGGTTGCCAAAATCTTTCCACCAAAGGCTTGGCCCAGACCAATGGTGAAATCGCCAAGGGATTCCTCATCAATGTCAATAAACCATACACAATACCCCCTTCCTTGGCTTTGGCTCGGGCCTCCCCTGGGGTGCAACCAGGCTAGTCCGAAGGGAGGGATTCAGAGGCACCTCTCGAGCGCAGCTACCTCGTCATCCAATATAACAGCCCAACCATGTCACCCCGTCGGGTCGCTCCGTGGAGGGAATGACTATAGCCATTATCCTTGCACACCGCACCATTTCGCAATCATCAAATCATATACCAAGGTGTGCCAACAGCACCATTTCACAATCATCAAATCACATATCAAAACGTGCCAATAGTTATTCAAATTCTCAGTACATAAGTTCACATCAATCGCTTTCAACGCAAGTCAATAAACATGGCACATCATTTTTCAAATAACACATGGATGCATTCGGTGATTCAAATCTCCTTTCGGGACATTCCACAATCATAAAATAATTTTAAAACATTCGTAAACTCATTTGAAACATTTTATAAAATCAGTATAAAGCATTTTCTCACTTAAAATCATAAGCATGTATCCACTCACCTCTTAGGAGGGTGATCACTCCCAATTCCTCGATCAATCCCCAAATGACTCCTTTCGAGTCTCCAAAAGATCAACCTAGTCAAATCATCATAATTTGTCATCAAATTTTCAATTATTTTAGGGTTTGTCATTTTCCCTAAATTTGTACAAATCTTAATTCCTCAATTTTTGGATATACCCTAATGTCATCGATTGCATTTCACTTATAAATAAATAATCAATTCAAAATCAAACCTGATTCAACCCTAAAACCAATCAAAGTCGGAAATACACTTAAAATAGATAAATTTCCTACGAAATGGAAAATTCTTTGAAAAATCATACACTTTTCGATTCCCATCCGATTTCCTCAAACCATATGTCATTTTCAAGGTATTGAAATCTATTTTCATAATACAGAAGTTGTATTTTGATTTCCTATATGCAGGACAACTTAAAATGATAAAGACGCATTGATCCTTAACTTAAATCCCAAATTCCGACTGTTTTCATGCATTCCTCAAATTAAACTCTAAGAGAAGTTATTCTAATCAAGTCAATACGATTCTATCCTTCGGAACAGTCCAATTCATATAAAATCTTATAATTAACCTAAATAATTACCTAAAATCATCAGACAATGCATTCCAATTGAATCTAACATACATCCTACACATATACAACATTTCTTATCCTAATTTATCCTAAATTCATCCAATTAAATCAAATAAGTTAATATTTTACCTCACCTAGGGTTTACTGCAGTCCAAAACCCTAACTTCCGGTGCATCCACAACGCTGTCCAAGCCCTGCAATGCTCCTAGACTGAAGTAAAGTTTAGCAATTAGTCTTAATTATCAAGAGAAATCGAAACCTAGAGCTAGGGTTAGAATTCAGCTCTTACTTGCGTAGAGAAGAAATCGCAGGTCATGGTCTAAGGGCTTTCGAAAATCTGCAGTTAGGGACTTCAACGCGTTGCAGAAGAGCCCTCGGTAGCGAGCAGCACCGCGCGCGAGCGAAGGGAAGGCAACCAGCAACCTGCGCGGAAGAGAGAAAAGAGGCTCAACAGTCGCGTGCGAGGGAGGAGGGAGACGGGGCTATCGCGCGCGGGAGTGAGCAGAGAGTGAGAGACAAAGGGCGAGAGTGATGAGCGAGGGAGAGAGAACTCGATCGAGAGAGAGAGACAGTAGAGATTCAAGAGAGAGAGAGATGTCGAAGGAAGGAGACAGAGGGAAACGAAATAGAGAGAGAAACGGAGAGACAGAGAGTGATGGAGATAACGGCGGTGGCAGAACCACCGTGAGCTGCTGTTCGCGACGGAGAGGGGCGGAGGAGAAGGAGGATTGCGACAGATTCGAAAGAGAGAGTGGGAGAGAGGGACAACAGAGATCAATTAGGGCTTCTGCCCTAATCGATTTGGGGACAATCGGGGACGCGGCGTTTCAAGTTGAAACGCTGCGTCTCCCCCCTTCTTTTGATTTTTTTTTTTTTTTTTTTTACAAATTAATTAATTAATTAATAAACAATTATCAATATATATATATTTATACCCTCATTTTATTTAAAACTCTAAATTTATCATCAACACAGAATGTATGTACCTCAAATCGGAACACGGATATATATATATATATATTTTTTAAATATACCAAAAATTCCAATTTAAAACACCAAAATCAAAAATCAATAACTTTTAAAATTTAAAATTTTCTTTTGTAATTATCTAGACATTTACAAAATATTTTTAACACCGAATTTTCGGTGTTACAACTCTTAACCCCCTAAAAACAAATTTCGTCCTCGAAATTTAAAAGAATACTCTATATTAAGAAGATGTGTTTATTACTTTCTTATAGTATCTTCGGGTTCTCAAATCTCTTCGTCCACCTAATCGTTTTCGTATTAGACCTTAACAATAGGGTATTGCCCGTTCCGCAATCTCCTACGCCTAGGCCCAAAATCAAGATATGAATCGAGAGTCACAATCGTATACAATTGACACCGAAATCCTGTGGTGTCTTACAATCTCCGCCATATACATTTTGGCTAACCTCTCTAGAAAGTAAACTCAATGGAATCATGCGACATGAAATTTGTGCTCTATCTAAACTTAAACCTCTACTTGAGTTCAAATTCCTTTTGATCTAAACTATCTTAAATATTACCCATAAACCTCACCTTGCTTATGGATCTATCTTGTAACAGTTTCCTATATTCGATCCCTTCAACTTTACTCACTCGATCAACCACATCCACTTGTCACTCGACTTAAATCGACTCAAAGACTCCATTCCAGTAGAAATTAGAGAAATAAAATCCTAATTACTTGGATCTCTCCCATAACAACTTGATGGTCACGATTTACTAAAATAAAAAAAATCATAATTAGTGATAAAATTCTGAATTTTCCCTTTTCAATTTCTTTCTAAAAATCCAACTGCTCATTATTATATGAAAGGAACTCCCAACATGAGTAGCAATAAGTCTTTCCTAGGGTTACAAACAAACCTTTCAGTAAACAAAGCCACGTCACCAAAACGATTAAATCAACAAAACATATCCTAGATACATATATTCTCAATGCATTATCGTACAAAATCTCTCTACTATCAATCATTATATCTAAAATAATATTAATTCACCAAACAAAATAAAAGACCTACTGAAGCGAATCATTTTCATCACAGGTACCTACCTTTGGAAGTCTCATTTAATAATACTATCGTGTTTCACTAGTTATGCATATCTGTCCTTTTTAGAATCTGACTTTAGCAATTGCTAGAAATCAAAATTAATGTTTCGAATCTAAGATTCTTCTAAGGAACATTAGGAAGGACTGGAGTAAGCATGGAAATTTTTTAGTGAATAGACGGCATGGCATATTGAGCATGAATGAAGGGTGAAAGTGGTTGTGCCAAACACATATATCAAAACTCATTTCCGTGTAATGCCAAAATCATTTGTAATAACATAAATTTATATCAAATTTTCCATGACTCATATTCTCCAATTCAATAAACAATTTTATATTTTCCTTTCAATAACTTTCGGGTTTGTCCGAAATCACTCTCCTACCCAGCCTTTGCCACGCTGCCTCCATGGCCTCGATCCGTGGCAAGACTTAGTCATTATTGGTTTTCCAGCACCATGTTCCCAAGCTTAAGTTATCAATCGATTCACACTCTCAAATATAAGATATAGCTATTCTTCCAAATTCACATAAGTATCCAAATGTAACAAGTGCAAATAGTTCAATATTCAAAGTCATGAGTCATGGATATTTTGCAATTTCATTTCAGGCACACCACACTCACAAAATATTTTAATCCTCTTTCAAAATTTATTTCACAAATCAATTTCGAATCCATTTGCAAAGTCATTTCAAAACTCAATTTATAATTCATAATTGAAAACAATTAACCCATTCATATGCATCAAAGCCGTCCATTCACATCTTCTATAAGAGAGTTAACCAAATTATCAACAAGTTGACCCAAATATCTCTAAATTTGAAAACAACTCAACTCAAAATCTCAATGAGTTGACCACCAATGAAGTTAAATGACGATTTCTACCAATTTCAATCAAGGTATATAATTATCACTAACATCATGAGTATCTCAATACATCAAAATCATGTCTCCTTAAATTCATTATCATGCAGTCATGATCACTTAATATTTATATCCAAATCTCTAAATCATCAAGTTCAAGTTCTAAGGAATTTACCTGCGGCTATATCAGGGTCATTGAGAAGGTGCAGCAATGGTATTACTCCCAATACCAGTCTGTGGAGCGGTACTTATAGTTGATTTCTCTAAAATTCCTCATTTACCTTCTATTAGCTGAACTACTAAAAGTTCAAGTAAATACCATCATTGAACACATGATATACACCTCTATGAGTTTCTGAAGACTCCACATTTGCCAAGAATCTACTTAGCATTAACCCAAACCACTTACCATCTTTAGCATCAAATAGTCCTTTTATGCAATTATGAAAACAAAATTATACAAAATTGTGCATCACTATGGTAGTACTCCTCGTGGACCTTAGCTTGGGTCAATTGGCCAAAGAAGTGATTTTTGAAATCTGACCTAACGCATAGTCAGCATTACAAATCTTCCTTTGCTCTTTGATCTATATTAAAAACTAAACTCAGACAATTGTGGAACAACAAATGTTCTTAATTTTCCTGACAAACTAATATCCTCCATGGCAAGAAATTTTGTCATACTCAATATACTAAACAAACCCTTGCATCTCTATTAAATAATATCAAATTCATGTTATAAATTTCCCTATCTAACTTTATGACAGATCGCACTTACTAACAAAACGCAACTAAGCATTCCCTTTCATGCCAATAATTAACAGTAACATTATCTTCACAATACAAATATCCACTCAAATCATCAAAATTTTCCATATCGATTACAGGCAATAGGAAGAAACTTTCTAACAATTCCTGTCAATATCATTTCAGTTTATCCTTACCAACCTTTCCTTCATTCTATCTAATATACTAAATTTACATCCATATGGTTCTAATAAAGTTCTCATGTCCATGATTAAAAAAATTTCGAACTCCCACTATTTAGGGGAAAAGAAATAATTGATACCAGCTCTAGTATTTCAATCCCTAACCATGAATCACTTGGCCATTGCTTGTTTAAGAAGAAATATCCATTTTTCCAAGGTTAAATTGTCTAGAAGAAATATCCATAAATTCCTTTTAGAAATATCCATTTGTTTATTAGCGCCTTGAAGGCAGATTTGCCAGGTTTTCCTCATATTAGAATCCTTTGAACACAATTTCTAAATAAAATACTCCAAACTTTTCGGCATTTAAATCTTCTTGAATCTCACAAACTCAACCAATTTTGAACCATAAATTTCAATGTGCACACTTCCTTTACTATCCAATCCACAGCCTCATTACAACCTTTCCTTCTTCCGATTGTAGAAAACCCTACCAAAGTCACGGCATCACATTTGTAACTTTTCATGTCATCATTTCAATCTAATCCTTCACCACCACCGTGCTATCAAGACTACACAACTAGGAACACTCCTCAAAGTGCCCTCTAAATGAACCCCTAATGGCCAAGTCCTTTTAAATCTCAAATATACTCTTTTATCATGCTTCTTAGCAAAATGAACCACTTAATAAGCCACTAAAACCGGATGTAGAATCTATCTTCAATAAAAACACCCTAGTTATTAAATTATAGATAATAGTATCACCGAATACCGTAAGCAATCTACTAGCAAGAATCTTAACCACAACTCAATAAAGAGGTGAAATCAAGATATATGATGACTACAATTAATATGTACAGGTGTGTAGGAGGAATCTCATTCGGTTCCTCAATTTTCGTCTATGAGGGATAGTTCTACGAAGAAGAGTCAAATCTCAACAATTAGAATAGGAATTGAACTAGGTATTTAACCCCCTAAAAATGAGCATTCCTATCCTCCTAAGAAATCCATGGAAGACTTGTACATTCTCAAAAACACCTTTTTCAAAAACCAAATACTTCAAAGTCTTTAGAAAACGTTCGGGACATTTGGAAATATCTGAAAACATTTCAAAATCATCAAACTATTAAAATCGTAAACCTAAGCTCTGATACCACTAGAGCTGTCACGCCCCGATCCTCGGATCGACCACGCGACAGCCGCCGCGTAGTCTCGGTACACGGGCAGAACCTCCCCATATACCGGGACTCCGCAAGGCTATCAAATTTACAATAAATCATCGAAAAAAAAGAAAACATCACATAACAATACACACGCAAGGACCCATCCGGTCCATCCCTGTACACACGAGCACACATCGGGGAGAGGGAACCTGTACATGCACGAGTACACATCAGCACACAACGGGGAGTGGGAACCTGTACATGCACGCATCAATGTGGCCATCCTAGCCACCCAAAATTCTCAACAAAAACAATCAAAGGACGCACCGGTCCATTTAACTCAAATCAGCACACACAAGGCCAACCCGGCCAACCCAAATCACATGCACGCATCCGGCCATCTCGGCCTTTCAAAAATCGAATAAAGTCCAAAAGTCCCATTTATACAATAAGTTTTTACCAAAATGACATTTCAAAGAAAATGAACAAGTCTTTCTTCCATGGATTTCAAATCAAACTAAAATAACCTTACATCGCTCTTCTACCTAACAAGCCAGCGGATGACTCTTCACAAGCTCCAACTGTTGTCACAGACCTGAACTTCCTCTGAAAGGTTTGAAAGAGAGGGGTGAGTATTGGGAAATACTCAGTGAGTGTATAGCATGTAATGATAATAAATGAGTGATGATTGTGGACATGTCAAATATCATTCTCAAAATCATACGTCACATCAATAAATCTCAATATAAACAAGATCTCAACAAATCATGATAATTAAATCATATGCATCCAGTTATCACATTTTTGTTTTTCAAAATCACGGGGTTGCCAAAATCTTTCCACCAAAGGCTTGGCCCAGACCAATGGTGAAATCGCCAAGGGATTCCTCATCAATGTCAATAAACCATACACAATACCCCCTTCCTTGGCTTTGGCTCGGGCCTCCCCTGGGGTGCAACCAGGCTAGTCCGAAGGGAGGGATTCAGAGGCACCTCTCGAGCGCAGCTACCTCGTCATCCAATATAACAGCCCAACCATGTCACCCCGTCGGGTCGCTCCGTGGAGGGAATGACTATAGCCATTATCCTTGCACACCGCACCATTTCGCAATCATCAAATCATATACCAAGGTGTGCCAACAACACCATTTCACAATCATCAAATCACATATCAAAACGTGCCAATAGTTATTCAAATTCTCAGTACATAAGTTCACATCAATCGCTTTCAACGCAAGTCAATAAACATGGCACATCATTTTTCAAATAACACATGGATGCATTCGGTGATTCAAATCTCCTTTCGGGACATTCCACAATCATAAAATAATTTTAAAACATTCGTAAACTCATTTGAAACATTTTATAAAATCAGTATAAAGCATTTTCTCACTTAAAATCATAAGCATGTATCCACTCACCTCTTAGGAGGGTGATCACTCCCAATTCCTCGATCAATCCCCAAATGACTCCTTTCGAGTCTCCAAAAGATCAACCTAGTCAAATCATCATAATTTGTCATCAAATTTTCAATTATTTTAGGGTTTGTCATTTTCCCTAAATTTGTACAAATCTTAATTCCTCAATTTTTGGATATACCCTAATGTCATCGATTGCATTTCACTTATAAATAAATAATCAATTCAAAATCAAACCTGATTCAACCCTAAAACCAATCAAAGTCGGAAATACACTTAAAATAGATAAATTTCCTACGAAATGGAAAATTCTTTGAAAAATCATACACTTTTCGATTCCCATCCGATTTCCTCAAACCATATGTCATTTTCAAGGTATTGAAATCTATTTTCATAATACAGAAGTTGTATTTTGATTTCCTATATGCAGGACAACTTAAAATGATAAAGACTGCATTGATCCTTAACTTAAATCCCAAATTCCGACTGTTTTCATGCATTCCTCAAATTAAACTCTAAGAGAAGTTATTCTAATCAAGTCAATACGATTCTATCCTTCGGAACAGTCCAATTCATATAAAATCTTATAATTAACCTAAATAATTACCTAAAATCATCAGACAATGCATTCCAATTGAATCTAACATACATCCTACACATATACAACATTTCTTATCCTAATTTATCCTAAATTCATCCAATTAAATCAAATAAGTTAATATTTTACCTCACCTAGGGTTTACTGCAGTCCAAAACCCTAACTTCCGTGCATCCACAACGCTGTCCAAGCCCTGCAATGCTCCTAGACTGAAGTAAAGTTTAGCAATTAGTCTTAATTATCAAGAGAAATCGAAACCTAGAGCTAGGGTTAGAATTCAGCTCTTACTTGCGTAGAGAAGAAATCGCAGGTCATGGTCTAAGGGCTTTCGAAAATCTGCAGTTAGGGACTTCAACGCGTTGCAGAAGAGCCCTCGGTAGCGAGCAGCACCGCGCGCGAGCGAAGGGAAGGCAACCAGCAACCTGCGCGGAAGAGAGAAAAGAGGCTCAACAGTCGCGTGCGAGGGAGGAGGGAGACGGGGCTATCGCGCGCGGGAGTGAGCAGAGAGTGAGAGACAAAGGGCGAGAGTGATGAGCGAGGGAGAGAGAACTCGATCGAGAGAGAGACAGTAGAGATTCAAGAGAGAGAGAGATGTCGAAGGAAGGAGACAGAGGGAAACGAAATAGAGAGAGAAACGGAGAGACAGAGAGTGATGGAGATAACGGCGGTGGCAGAACCACCGTGAGCTGCTGTTCGCGACGGAGAGGGGCGGAGGAGAAGGAGGATTGCGACAGATTCGAAAGAGAGAGTGGGAGAGAGGGACAACAGAGATCAATTAGGGCTTCTGCCCTAATCGATTTGGGGACAATCGGGGACGCGGCGTTTCAAGTTGAAACGCTGCGTCTCCCCCCTTCTTTTGATTTTTTTTTTTTTTTTTTTTACAAATTAATTAATTAATTAATAAACAATTATCAATATATATATATATTTATACCCTCATTTTATTTAAAACTCTAAATTTATCATCAACACAGAATGTATGTACCTCAAATCGGAACACGGATATATATATATATATATATTTTTTAAATATACCAAAAATTCCAATTTAAAACCCCAAAATCAAAAATCAATAACTTTTAAAATTTAAAATTTTCTTTTGTAATTATCTAGACATTTACAAAATATTTTTAACACCGAATTTTCGGTGTTACAACTCTTAACCCCCTAAAAACAAATTTCGTCCTCGAAATTTAAAAGAATACTCTATATTAAGAAGATGTGTTTATTACTTTCTTATAGTATCTTCGGGTTCTCAAATCTCTTCGTCCACCTAATCGTTTTCGTATTAGACCTTAACAATAGGGTATTGCCCGTTCCGCAATCTCCTACGCCTAGGCCCAAAATCAAGATATGAATCGAGAGTCACAATCGTATACAATTGACACCGAAATCCTGTGGTGTCTTACAATCTCCGCCATATACATTTTGGCTAACCTCTCTAGAAAGTAAACTCAATGGAATCATGCGACATGAAATTTGTGCTCTATCTAAACTTAAACCTCTACTTGAGTTCAAATTCCTTTTGATCTAAACTATCTTAAATATTACCCATAAACCTCACCTTGCTTATGGATCTATCTTGTAACAGTTTCCTATATTCGATCCCTTCAACTTTACTCACTCGATCAACCACATCCACTTGTCACTCGACTTAAATCGACTCAAAGACTCCATTCCAGTAGAAATTAGAGAAATAAAATCCTAATTACTTGGATCTCTCCCATAACAACTTGATGGTCACGATTTACTAAAATAAAAAAAATCATAATTAGTGATAAAATTCTGAATTTTCCCTTTTCAATTTCTTTCTAAAAATCCAACTGCTCATTATTATATGAAAGGAACTCCCAACATGAGTAGCAATAAGTCTTTCCTAGGGTTACAAACAAACCTTTCAGTAAACAAAGCCACGTCACCAAAACGATTAAATCAACAAAACATATCCTAGATACATATATTCTCAATGCATTATCGTACAAAATCTCTCTACTATCAATCATTATATCTAAAATAATATTAATTCACCAAACAAAATAAAAGACCTATTGAAGCGAATCATTTTCATCACAGGTACCTACCTTTGGAAGTCTCATTTAATAATACTATCGTGTTTCACTAGTTATGCATATCTGTCCTTTTTAGAATCTGACTTTAGCAATTGCTAGAAATCAAAATTAATGTTTCGAATCTAAGATTCTTCTAAGGAACATTAGGAAGGACTGGAGTAAGCATGGAAATTTTTTAGTGAATAGACGGCATGACATATTGAGCATGAATGAAGGGTGAAAGTGGTTGTGCCAAACACATATATCAAAACTCATTTCCGTGTAATGCCAAAATCATTTGTAATAACATAAATTTATATCAAATTTTCCATGACTCATATTCTCCAATTCAATAAACAATTTTATATTTTCCTTTCAATAACTTTCGGGTTTGTCCGAAATCACTCTCCTACCCAGCCTTTGCCACGCTGCCTCCATGGCCTCGATCCGTGGCAAGACTTAGTCATTATTGGTTTTCCAGCACCATGTTCCCAAGCTTAAGTTATCAATCGATTCACACTCTCAAATATAAGATATAGCTATTCTTCCAAATTCACATAAGTATCCAAATGTAACAAGTGCAAATAGTTCAATATTCAAAGTCATGAGTCATGGATATTTTGCAATTTCATTTCAGGCGCACCACACTCACAAAATATTTTAATCATCTTTCAAAATTTATTTCACAAATCAATTTCGAATCCATTTGCAAAGTCATTTCAAAACTCAATTTATAATTCATAATTGAAAACAATTAACCCATTCATATGCATCAAAGCCGTCCATTCACATCTTCTATAAGAGAGTTAACCAAATTATCAACAAGTTGACCCAAATATCTCTAAATTTGAAAACAACTCAACTCAAAATCTCAATGAGTTGACCACCAATGAAGTTAAATGACGATTTCTACCAATTTCAATCAAGGTATATAATTATCACTAACATCATGAGTATCTCAAGACATCAAAATCATGTCTCCTTAAATTCATTATCATGCAGTCATGATCACTTAATATTTATATCCAAATCTCTAAATCATCAAGTTCAAGTTCTAAGGAATTTACCTGCGGCTATATCAGGGTCATTGAGAAGGTGCAGCAATGGTATTACTCCCAATACCAGTCTGTGGAGCGGTACTTATAGTTGATTTCTCTAAAATTCCTCATTTACCTTCTATTAGCTGAACTACTAAAAGTTCAAGTAAATACCATCATTGAACACATGATATACACCTCTATGAGTTTCTGAAGACTCCACATTTGCCAAGAATCTACTTAGCATTAACCCAAACCACTTACCATCTTTAGCATCAAATAGTCCTTTTATGCAATTATGAAAACAAAATTATACAAAATTGTGCATCACTATGGTAGTACTCCTCGTGGACCTTAGCTTGGGTCAATTGGCCAAAGAAGTGATTTTTGAAATCTGACCTAACGCCTAGTCAGCATTACAAATCTTCCTTTGCTCTTTGATCTATATTAAAAACTAAACTCAGACAATTGTGGAACAACAAATGTTCTTAATTTTCCTGACAAACTAATATCCTCCATGGCAAGAAATTTTGTCATACTCAATATACTAAACAAACCCTTGCATCTCTATTAAATAATATCAAATTCATGTTATAAATTTCCCTATCTAACTTTATGACAGATCGCACTTACTAACAAAACGCAACTAAGCATTCCCTTTCATGCCAATAATTAACAGTAACATTATCTTCACAATACAAATATCCACTCAAATCATCAAAATTTTCCATATCGGTTACAGGCAATAGGAAGAAACTTTCTAACAATTCCTGTCAATATCATTTCAGTTTATCCTTACCAACCTTTCCTTCATTCTATCTAATATACTAAATTTACATCCATATGGTTCTAATAAAGTTCTCATGTCCATGATTAAAAAAATTTCGAACTCCCACTATTTAGGGGAAAAGAAATAATTGATACCAGCTCTAGTATTTCAATCCCTAACCATGAATCACTTGGCCATTGCTTGTTTAAGAAGAAATATCCATTTTTCCAAGGTTAAATTGTCTAGAAGAAATATCCATAAATTCCTTTTAGAAATATCCATTTGTTTATTAGCGCCTTGAAGGCAGATTTGCCGGGTTTTCCTCATATTAGAATCCTTTGAACACAATTTCTAAATAAAATACTCCAAACTTTTCGGCATTTAAATCTTCTTGAATCTCACAAACTCAACCAATTTTGAACCATAAATTTCAATGTGCACACTTCCTTTACTATCCAATCCACAGCCTCATTACAACCTTTCCTTCTTCCGATTGTAGAAAACCCTACCAAAGTCACGGCATCACATTTGTAACTTTTCATGTCATCATTTCAATCTAATCCTTCACCACCACCGTGCTATCAAGACTACACAACTAGGAACACTCCTCAAAGTGCCCTCTAAATGAACCCCTAATGGCCAAGTCCTTTTAAATCTCAAATATACTCTTTTATCATGCTTCTTAGCAAAATGAACCACTTAATAAGCCACTAAAACCAGATGTAGAATCTATCTTCAATAAAAACACCCTAGTTATTAAATTATAGATAATAGTATCACCGAGTACCGTAAGCAATCTACTAGCAAGAATCTTAACCACAACTCAATAAAGAGGTGAAATCAAGATATATGATGACTACAATTAATATGTACAGGTGTGTAGGAGGAATCTCATTCGGTTCCTCAATTTTCGTCTATGAGGGATAGTTCTACGAAGAAGAGTCAAATCTCAACAATTAGAATAGGAATTGAACTAGGTATTTAACCCCCTAAAAATGAGCATTCCTATCCTCCTAAGAAATCCATGGAAGACTTGTACATTCTCAAAAACACCTTTTTCAAAAACCAAATACTTCAAAGTCTTTAGAAAACGTTCGGGACATTTGGAAATATCTGAAAACATTTCAAAATCATCAAACTATTAAAATCGTAAACCTAAGCTCTGATACCACTAGAGGCGTCACGCCCGATCCTCGGATCGACCACGCGGCCGCCGCGTAGTCTCGGTACACCGGCGGAACCTCCCCATATACCGGGATTCCGCAAGGCTATCAAATTTACAATAAATCATCGAAAAAAAAGAAAACATCACATAACAATACATACGCAAGGACCCATCCGGTCCATCCCTGTACACACGAGCACACATCGGGGAGAGGGAACCTGTAAATGCACGAGTACACATCAGCACACAACGGGGAGTGAGAACCTGTACATGCACGCATCAATGTGACCATCCTAACCACCCAAAATTCTCAACAAAAACAATCAAAGGACGCATCGGTCCATTTAACTCAAATCAGCACACACAAGGATAACCCGGTCAACCCAAATCACATGCATGCATCCGGCCATCTCGGCCTTTCAAAAATCGAATAAAGTCCAAATGTCCCATTTATACAATAAGTTTTTACCAAAATGACATTTCAAAGAAAATGAACAAGTCTCTCTTCCATGGATTTCAAATCAAACTAAAATAACCTTACATCGCTCTTCTACCTAACAAGCCAGCGGATGACTCTTCACAAGCTCCAACTGTTGTCACAGACCTGAACTTCCTCTGAAAGGTTTGAAAGAGAGGGGTGAGTATTGGGAAATACTCAGTGAGTGTATAGCATGTTATGATAATAAATGAGTGATGATTGTGGACATGTCAAATATCATTCTCAAAATCATACGTCACATCAATAAATCTCAATATAAACAAGATCTCAACAAATCATGATAATTAAATCATATGCATCCAGTTATCACATTTTTGTTTTTCAAAATCACGGGGTTGCCAAAATCTTTCCACCAAAGGCTTGGCCCAGACCAATGGTGAAATCGCCAAGGGATTCCTCATCAATGTCAATAAACCATACACAATACCCCCTTCCTTGACTTTGGCTCGGGCCTCCCCTGAAGTGCAACTAGGCTAGTCCGAAGGGAGGGATTCAGAGGCACCTCTCGAGCGCAGCTACCTCGTCATCCAATATAACAGCCCAACCATGTCACCCCGTCGGGTCGCTCCGTGGAGGGAATGACTATAGCCATTATCCTTGCACACCGCACCATTTCGCAATCATCAAATCATATACCAAGGTGTGCCAACAGCACCATTTCACGATCATCAAATCACATATCAAAACGTGCCAATAGTTATTCAAATTCTCAGTACATAAGTTCACATCAATCGCTTTCAACGCAAGTCAATAAACATGGCACATCATTTTTCAAATAACACATGGATGCATTCGGTGATTCAAATCTCCTTTCGGGACATTCCACAATCATAAAATAATTTTAAAACATTCGTAAACTCATTTGAAACATTTTATAAAATCAGTATAAAGCATTTTCTCACTTAAAATCATAAGCATGTATCCACTCACCTCTTAGGAGGGTGATCACTCCCAATTCCTCGATCAATCCCCAAATGACTCCTTTCGAGTCTCCAAAAGATCAACCTAGTCAAATCATCATAATTTGTCATCAAATTTTCAATTATTTTAGGGTTTGTCATTTTCCCTAAATTTGTACAAATCTTAATTCCTCAATTTTTGGATATACCCTAATGTCATCGATTGCATTTCACTTATAAATAAATAATCAATTCAAAATCAAACCTGATTCAACCCTAAAACCAATCAAAGTCGGAAATACACTTAAAATAGATAAATTTCCTACGAAATGGAAAATTCTTTGAAAAATCATACACTTTTCGATTCCCATCCGATTTCCTCAAACCATATGTCATTTTCAAGGTATTGAAATCTATTTTCATAATACAGAAGTTGTATTTTGATTTCCTATATGCAGGACAACTTAAAATGATAAAGACTGCATTGATCCTTAACTTAAATCCCAAATTCCGACTGTTTTCATGCATTCCTCAAATTAAACTCTAAGAGAAGTTATTCTAATCAAGTCAATACGATTCTATCCTTCGGAACAGTCCAATTCATATAAAATCTTATAATTAACCTAAATAATTACCTAAAATCATCAGACAATGCATTCCAATTGAATCTAACATACATCCTACACATATACAACATTTCTTATCCTAATTTATCCTAAATTCATCCAATTAAATCAAATAAGTTAATATTTTACCTCACCTAGGGTTTACTGCAGTCCAAAACCCTAACTTCCGTGTATCCACAACGCTGTCCAAGCCCTGCAATGCTCCTAGACTGAAGTAAAGTTTAGCAATTAGTCTTAATTATCAAGAGAAATCGAAACCTAGAGCTAGGGTTAGAATTCAGCTCTTACTTGCGTAGAGAAGAAATCGCAGGTCATGGTCTAAGGGCTTTCGAAAATCTGCAGTTAGGGACTTCAACGCGTTGCAGAAGAGCCCTCGGTAGCGAGCAGCACCGCGCGCGAGCGAAGGGAAGGCAACCAGCAACCTGCGCGGAAGAGAGAAAAGAGGCTCAACAGTCGCGTGCGAGGGAGGAGGGAGACGGGGCTATCACGCGCGGGAGTGAGCAGAGAGTGAGAGACAAAGGGCGAGAGTGATGAGCGAGGGAGAGAGAACTCGATCGAGAGAGAGAGACAGTAGAGATTCAAGAGAGAGAGAGATGTCGAAGGAAGGAGACAGAGGGAAACGAAATAGAGAGAGAAACGGAGAGACAGAGAGTGATGGAGATAACGGCGGTGGCAGAACCACCGTGAGCTGCTGTTCGCGACGGAGAGGGGCGGAAGAGAAGGAGGATTGCGACAGATTCGAAAGAGAGAGTGGGAGAGAGGGACAACAGAGATCAATTAGGGCTTCTGCCCTAATCGATTTGGGGACAATCGGGGACGCGGCGTTTCAAGTTGAAACGCTGCGTCTCCCCCCTTCTTTTGATTTTTTTTTTTTTTTTTACAAATTAATTAATTAATTAATAAACAATTATCAATATATATATATATATATATTTATACCCTCATTTTATTTAAAACTCTAAATTTATCATCAACACAGAATATATGTACCTCAAATCGGAACACGGATATATATATATATATATATTTTTTTTAAATATACCAAAAATTCCAATTTAAAACCCCAAAATCAAAAATCAATAAATTTTAAAATTTAAAATTTTCTTTTGTAATTATCTAGACATTTACAAAATATTTTTAACACCGAATTTTCGGTGTTACAGGTAATTAGGAAGCCTAAGAATTTACCAAACGTGATTCCGGACGTACACTTCACAGGATTCAGTCTCATGTTGTACCGCTCGAGTGTTTGGAACGCCTCTTCTAAATCCGCAATATGGCCGTTGGCGCCATCACTTTTGATAAGCATGTTGTTGACATAGGCCTCCACGTTTCTGTCGAGTCGCTCACTGAAGACCTTATTGACTAGGCATTGGAAGGTTGCCCTAGTGTTCTTGAGGCCGAATGGTATAACCCTATAGTAATAGGTACCGAATTCTGCAATGAAGCTAGTTTTCTCCTCATTTTTGGAAGCCATACGTATTTGATTGTGTTAGTTCCTATGTAACCAAGAAAGGGGTTGAATTAGTTGTTTTCAAATTCTAAATTTTACTTCACTAAAAATCTTAATTAAATCTAGAGCCAAACTATATGAATCATGCAAATGAAAGTGCAAAAATTAAAGAGTAAGGATAGAGAGATCAGACGCAATATATAGTAGTTCGGTCTTGTGCCTATGTCCACTCTTAAAGCTTAGCAAGTTAGAGTCCAACGATAGTTAGTTTTCACTATGTGCAAAGAGTTACAAGCATGAATACAATCTTCTTTTGTTGATGATTTGTACATTCTCTTCCTAAAGATGGTTTAGTCCAACAAGAAAATAATTTTAACTTTCACCCAACTATCCTATCTACCCACAAAAGTGTTCCTCACACTTTTCCCAAGCTTACTAAAGTTTTATAGTATAAACAAACACAAAACAATATCACACACACTCAACAGACAGTTTCACCGGCTGTTCAAGTTGTTTAGTTCCAAATTTAATATCTCACTCCCAAGATATCAGAATTATTCTATAAAATATGCTGAATATTCTTTGTATATTGTACTTTAAATCCCAGAAAGTGTGCTTACAAAATTGGTCACCAACATCAAGTTTTAAAGCTGTAAAATTGGCTTCTCAGCACACTTACTACTATAAAAAATCTAGTAAAGTTGCTCACTTTGAGTTTGATTTTCTCCATCAAAATCTTTGATTTTTACTATTATTTTTTTAAAAATTTAAAATCCAACAATCCCCTTAAAATGTGAAGAATTCAAATTTTAAAAAGCTTAACTGATGAAAAATGTATACTCAAGCAAATCCCTCCTGAAAACCTGCTTGTAGTTGCTAAAAAAATGCCTCAGAATCTGAAATTTATTTTTACCTCTAGTAAAATATTGTATTTAATCCTTCTAAGAAATTTGAATTTGAATCACTAATTTGGACAAGTTTGAGGGTTAAGTACAGCTCCTAATATGTACTTAACATACTGAGCTAGATTTTAAAAATAAATTAAAACCGTAGAAGTAAATAGCTGCTCTGAAAATCTAAATTTTGACTGGTTCTACCCAACTTCTATACCAAATACTTCTATTAGGGGTGTTCATTTTTCGGGTAAATCTATTCACCCACCTGAACCATTTCAAAATTGGGTATTCAGGTTCGGGTAAATTGAATGCGGTTCGGTTAAATGGTTCCATCCAAATATGAATTCAGGTAAATGGTTCGGTTTTGAAAATGAATATTTTTATTCAGGGTTCGCCCGAAATCCGAATAAAATCACATGGCACACGTACCTGCCCCGGCCCGATTTTATTTTTTTAGGGGTTTTTTTTGACTTTTCATCCTCCCACTCTCACTCACATGACACACATACCCTAATTTCTATCTCAAGTTATACACTCACATCATATTTCACAATTCACATTTCCTTTCCATTAGCCGCGGCCTAGCTTTCCCTTCGCCTTCATCTTCTCAGGCTTTTCACTCACTGTTCTTAGTGCTTGGATTGAGAGAGAGAGAGAGAGAGAGAGAGAGAGAGAGAGAGGGAGGGAGAAAAAGAAGAAGAAGAAGAATAAGTATCATTTGAACAAGGTTCGTTCATTTTTTTTTCCTTTCATCTCCAGTTTCACTGCTTTACGTCTCCTTTCATCTTCACAATCACGATTTCTTCACCACTTGATTCATTTTTTCCCCTCAGATCTGGTTTCTGATTTTATCTTCAAGGACCTACTAATGTATTGGTTGTATACTACTGAACTTTCCACTTATGAAATTCTGTTGCTTGCTGTGAAATTTAGCTTGCTTCTGATACTTCTGTTTCTAATGTATTGGCCGTATGGACCTACTAATGTCCTAATTTCGTACCTCAAATTCTGATGAAATAAGTTGTATATATGGACATAGCTTTTTGTTCTTTTTTAGCACATTGTTCGGATGAGTGAAATGGGCTGCAGCTTGCTGTGAATGAAGTAGGAGAAATGCTATAGTTTGGATGTCCTAGGCTTTCTGTGAATGCTGTGAATGCTGCAATGGGATGTCCCATGCTTAGTTATAGTTATAGTTATATAGTTGGATGTCCCAGCCATTCTGTTCTTTTTCTAGTGTTGTGAATGCTGCAGATGGACATAGCTTTCTGTTATAGTTTGCTGCTTTAATTTTCTGCAATTGGAGAAATGCTATGACTGAAGTGAAATTCTGTAATGGGATGTCCCATGTTCTTTTTTTTAGTTGCTATATATATATTTTTTTTTGTTATTTTGTTGGTTATTTTGGATGTCCAGGCCTGGTGTATAGAAATGTAAGCACAGGAAGTGAAAATTCTGTTGTTATTTTGTTGGTAATTTTGGTTTAGCGGCTATATTAGTTTAATGATTGGATGGGGTGATTAGAGGAATTTTTTATGCTATGTTGTTATTCGGGTAAATAAAACCCAATCCGTTTAACCCGAATTTAATTCAAGTAAATTAGTTTGGGTTTTATTGTATTCGGTTTGGGTATTGGTTGGATTCTTTAAACTTCAAAAATCGAATAACCCAAATCAAGTAACCTGAAAAATTGAAAATCCCCCCGGATGAACACCCATAACTTATATGACTTAAAATTCTATAAAATTAACTTATAAACTCTACACACTTAATAGAAAAATTAGTAACATATGTAGAGTTTTGTTATTATTAAAATATTAGGATTCGATGATAATTTTTTTAATTGATTGTAACTGGAGTATGCATTTATAAGGCTCGGGAGCTGGTAGCTAGATAAATTATCAACTAACTTATCGATGTTGGGGAGTGGATAATTATCCTTGGGACAGACCTTATTGAGATCAGTGAAGTTTACGAACATTCTCCACTTTCTGTTTGCTTTCTTCACCATAACTATATTGGCTAACTACTTGGGGTAATCTACTTCTCAAATGAACCCTGTTACTAAGAGCTTTTAAACTTCTTTCTGTGTCGCACGCTGGCGCCCTAGTGCGAATACCCTTTTCTTTTATTTAACGAGCTTACAACTGGCATCCAAAGTCAGTTTGTGAACTATGATTGAAGGGTAAATACTTGGCATGTCTTCGAGGGATCATGCGAAGACTTTGGAATGATATTATAGAAAATCCACGACTGCATTCTAAAGAGATATTGATAGGTGGGCACCGATCTAAACGGTTTGACCAGGCGTGTTGGTGATAGATACTTCGATTGCCTCTTCTCCAAGTTAAGGTTTTGATCGTTGTTCAATGTCATCCCTAAGTTCCATAGTGTCAACTACTAGAATTTCCCCTTCATCTCCCGCTGTGGGGACGATCGATGGATCAGGGTTACCACAAAGTGTTGTGATCCCCAAGAGTATCTTGAATTTGATCTTCATGTACCTGATACTTGGCAGTGTTTCAAGGCCATTTAGGTTAGGACAACCTAAGATGGCATTGTAGGGGGACTGAAGTTTCACCACATAAAAAGTGGTTTCGGCGGCAACATGATGAAGAGACGTTCCCAGTGACATGATAAGTGAGATAGTGCCTTTTGGATGTACGCATTTGCCATTGATCCCCCTAATAGGTTGGTTAGAAGATTGGATGTGAGATAAGGTGAGACCCGTCCATTGAAAGGCAACCCAGAAGAGGATGTCGCGATTTACTCCTTGATCTATAAAGGTTCTCTTAACAAGATAAGAGCCAATTCTTGTTGTGATGACCAGTGAGTCGTTTCGATTGGTATCGATTCCTATTAAGTTATCATCGTTGAAACTGATTGTTGGTTTCTTCCTTTTAACGGAGGCCATGACGGAGAAAGAATAATTGTAATAAGAGCTGATTTGTTTAGAAAATCAGTCTATTCCCACGGATAACGCCAATCTGTTGGAGGTGAGTTTGGCTCCATAGATGATAGCTTCGCTAACTCAAATGGGATGACTTGATCGCTTGACAATCTTAATTAATAAGATCTACAAAAAAACGTCAGAGGGTGTTCTGACAGGAGAGACTCTAACGCTCAAATTAGATAGCAGTTTTTGAAAAGAAGGAAAAAGCTCTGTACAACTTGTGTGTAAAGTATAGGTTTAGAGAATTTACCTAGACGGTAGGCACTTTGGAGTTTATATAACTTTTTGATGTAAGAGCCGTATGCAAGCGGGTTGATAAAACCTTAGTTTTCTTATGAGAGTATTTTGAGATTTCGGGAAAACATGTCATGAGATTCTTAAAAATTATAAAGTCTATCCGGTTTGAAAAGTTTGGATCATTATGGAGATTCTTTTCCTTATTATCACGATTATAGGTTTCTCTTTTATTTACGATAGAGTCTTCTCATGATTTAGGGTGAGTGAATAATATTTTTAATAAAAAACTATAATTATCTATAAGAAATGAGAATTAATAAAAAAGTAATGAAAATAAAACAATTGTTCTTAGCAATTGTGGCGGCCATCAACACACCATGCCTGCAGAGTCAAGTTTATTCATTCACAGAAAATAAAACCGAAACATCTCTCTCACGTCCGTCCTTGGAAACCACTCTCTCTGCGATTTGGGGCTCTCTCTCTCTCTCTCTCTCTCTCTCGCTCGCTCACTCTCGCCCTCGCTCTTGTTGTCGTGATTCGCCTCCTCAAACCTAAACCTCTCTTCAATCGGTACCGGTAAGCTCTCTTCAAATCTTCCATCAATTTCTAGGGTTCTACTTTTCTAGGGTTCTGTCTCGATCTTGATTGGTGTTGTGTAGTTCTAGGGTTAAAATCTTTTTTCTTCATTCCTTTCTCAGGGTTAGAACTAAGACAACTAGGATTTCTAGGGTTAAAATCTTGATTGGAATTGTGTATGCAACCTCATTTCTTCATTCCTCTCTCTAACCACCCTAATTACCCACATTCAGATTTCGGAATGGCAGTTTGGAGATTTTTTCTTTTTTGGTCACAATCTGCGGCCTTTGATGAGCAGAACTGCAGAAAGTCATTCATGTCTTTGCGGGGGTTCCCCATTCTTCTTTGGTATTTGAAATATATTTGCTAATTTTGAAGTAAATCCAGATGCTGTGTATGAAGAAATAGATTTTATAATGTTGTTTAAGTGGGGCAAATGCACTGAATATAATAAATTTCTATCTCCTTGTTACTTTGGTGATAAGTATTGGCATGAATATTGCCAAAATGGTGGAAATCAATGAAGTAGTTTCTGACCTAATCTTGCAGTAGTGACCTCTTTGCAGCATAAGTGGAGCTGAAAGAGGCACATACTAATGTGACCGAACATTTGTAAAAATAAAAATTAAATTAAAAATTATCTTTTATCTATGAAATAAAAATAAATCATATTTTTATATTTTATTTTTTAGAAAATATTGAGACAAAAAATTTAATGGAAACATTTTTTTCCCCCTAAATTTGTTATTGGACATTCCTAAAAGTGTTATCTGTCCCTTCTGCTTAGTCTCGGATCTATTGTTTTGTTCTTCTATCTTATATTTCAAATCAAACATACGATTTATCCATCCGTATTAATGTTTTATAGCATAATTTTATTTCAATTTATGTTACTTTCGGCACTAGTTGACATCAAAATTTTAACAAGAAAATGCACTGCTTTTGTACTTTCATTATGCCATTTTAACTTTTTTTTTTTTTAGAATTGCCAGAGAATTGCCGGAGAAGATCCTCAAGCATTCATATGCCACTTTTATGATGTATATTTTGGCGACTTTGCTGGAGGTAGATTGCTCGGGGAAAAGGGTACTTGAATTTATCCTTGCCCATTTTTAGAGACTTGTTATAGTGTTTAAATTTTGTGTTTATTAGTGAAAAAGGGAGAGAAGTCAAATGAATTTGTGATTGTTCTCTACCCATTAGCATTTTTCCTTTCCTCTTTTGGACCCTTTTTCTTTTTTAATGTTCTGGTTCCCATTTTTTTTCCTCCTCGAGGGTGCCAAATGATTCCAATTGTGGGTGTCTGATTCATCTATATGTTCTTTGATTTAATTAAAGATTTTTTTGGGTATAATTTTTTATAATTTTATGTGTTCAACTAATTACAAAAGTCGTGGTATAAGAATAATTCAATAATACTTTGAATTATTCTTCTGGAGGTTGATTTGTTTTATCAATCTTGAAAACATTATGATGATATTGCAACAAGTAAAATTGTATTTGCTGCTCCTTCTAGACCACTTGTCATGCAACAGATAGAAGCATGCCATAATATTGTTGGCATACCACAGGTAAGGATTGAATTCATTATCCCATAGTTTACTTTTTCCTTGTCTATGAGTTCTAATCTAGTTTAAGTCGTGAGAATTATGATTTGTGAAGATCTGGACAAAACTGATTGCAGGAATGGACAATTGATATGACAGGTCAGACTAGTCCAGAAAAAAGAGCATGCTTGTGGAAGGATAAACGTGTTTTTGTTGTTACCCCACATGTTCTTGATAAGGATATTCAATCTGCTGAATCTCCAAAGCTAACTTAAAGTGTTGTTTGATGGAACTGAGTCAAAAGTATTCCTCTTCAATTTGGCGTGTGTTTGGATTGTGTGTATCTGCAAATGCTGTACAACCTGTTTATGCTATTCATAATTTAGTGCTTGATAGGGGGGTGTGTCTACCTTGAGTTGCATATCATAGTTCAGTCTCTGCCTAATTTAGGTTTGGCATAATTTGAGACCCCTCAATTTATCTAACAAAAGACAGAATAAATCAGATAATTGAATCAGTTGAGTGCGTGAGGAAAAGTTGATTTGAAAGGCAAAGAAAAGGGAGGATGTTCACTTGCTAATCTTTGTTGTTCCACTGCAGAATTTATCTGGATGGTTTGGCTTGGCACAGATCTGGAGATAGCTTGAATGGTTTATAGGATTGTATTGTGTATTGGCCAGGTCCAGTCCTTTTCTATTTAGCATTATGCTGAAGGACATCCTAATCACAATCAATAACTGCAGAAACCCAGTAATGATTAGCTTTTCCATGTAACTTGTCTGTTTCTGTCTCTATCTTAGCACCCTCTCAGTCCTGCCCCATAGGGTCAAGCATGGATGTGTTCTCTGTTTTAAATTTTCGTCCCAAAAGTTTTATAGCACCCATCATTTCTATGCTTACTATTTTCATATTGTCCTTCTATTGCGTACTTTATCTGTGTTGTACTTATGAAGTTCATTGATGTTGGGAAATGCTTGGCAAAATACTTGGTTTGTCTGGTAATTGATAAGGCTCATCATGCACTGGGCAATTATTCCTACTGCGTGGCAGTTCGTGAGGTTTATTGGTTCTTTTAATTTGTAATAAGAACACTCATTAGTTGCCATCAATCCATATCAATTAACTTTGATATATCTTGAAAGGAGTTACTAATCAGACATACTTATGATGCTTCAAATTTGCAATTAATGGCTGTACCCGTGCAGCTACGAATATTAGCATTAACTGTAGCTCCTGAAGATAAGTTAGTCACAGCTACGAATATAATGCTTCAAATCCACAGACACACGATTTATTATGAATTTATGATAATGAAAACTGAAATTTTGATTAATATAAATATTTGTGGGTATCTTTTTTTCTTTTCAAAATAGTAATTGTTAAGTTAAAAAAAAAAAAAATACTCTGGAATGCTTTTATAGGTAAATATTTTTGGGAGTCATGGTTGGTGCTTTTTAGACGAATATGACATCCATTTACTTGTATTTCGTTTTTCTCTTCTCTTAATTGTATCATGTTTAATACTTATTTGTACTTAAAATCTTTCAAAGTTTGTTTATTTTTTATTCTGTTTTATATGTTTGTCAACAGTCTAGAGCTTCTGTTTATATGTTTAACTGTGTTTTTTTTTTTTTTTTTGTCTAAACAAAAGGGTGTGCAAAGGTGACCAATGTTGCTACACTTTTTAATGATACCACTTTTTGAAAATAGTGCTATTGACGTCCTATTTGAGATGGATTTGGGTTTCGAGAGAGGCTGGTTTTTAAGCATATATCTTTCTTCAAAAATCCATGCTTAAAGCTCTGTGATATTTTTTTCCCCTCATGTATAACTTTTTCTTTACTCATAAATTTCATTCAAATTTTGCTCTAGGTACTCACCAGTAGCTTTCATGGGATTCGTGGTTGAACAATCGGCTTACCCAGGAACCGGGCCACTAGAGACCTTGGCTACTCACTTGGCTGATCCAGGGCATAACAAATTTTCCAACTTTGTAGACTGATTTTTGACATAACTATTTTTTCTTTCAATAGATCATATAAACCCTAGACATTCAAATTATACCAAATCAACTTCTTGTATTTTTATATTATGTTAATCAAATTATATTCTTATCTTTTTAATATTATTAATTATCTTTCTGAATTGAATTGTAATTTTATATATGTTCTAAATTGATAGTGTTTGGCTAAAGTTGGTCATAAAAATGTATAATCTTTTTGTTAATTATATTTGCGGGATGGTCAAATAGTTGTCACTATAAACTTTTTTGGTCGAGGTTCATTTTCTCGTCACAAAATATTAGTTTAGTAAGGGTTATTTTTTGTTGTCAATATATAGTGGCGGTTGTTTTGGCCCCCACTAAATCGCAACACATTTAGTGGCAGCCATTGAAACCCTCCACTAAATGTTTACATTTAGTGGTGGCCATTTCAGCCCCCACTAAGTGTAGCCACCACTATAACGTTTTTTTGTGACAAAGGAGTAGCCGTCACTAAAAGTCCTATTTAGTGGTATAATTTTTAGTGATGGTCGTTGACGATCACATGGCTGTCACTATAGGATTTTAGTGGCCGCCATCAACACATATAGTGACGACTTTGACCCTCACTGTAAGTGGTTTGTGTTGTAGAAAGTATAGATTAAGGGTAGTTTCTTAAAAGGTTAAGGGTGTCAACTGCAAGTTGGTTTGGAAGTTAATATAGTGGTTGGGATATAATCATCATGCATACTTGTATTGGTGTAAGGTATAAGTTTATAACGTAGCACATAGGTGATGCTAGAGGAGCATCATGGGGATCCTATGTAGGTTTGTTGGGAACACTATGAGTTAGAGTATAGTAGGCTTTTGTAGTCCATTTATATGTGGGATTAGTTGTACTTCTTGGGTGTCGGGTTCTTTTAATGAGGGCCACAAGCATGTGACTAGGTGCATGAATTAGTGATAAACATGTGCATACATAAAGCGAAGATGTAGGCGCGCTACTTGGCCAAGACATGAGAAGGGAAATGCCAAGGATTAGAGTGTGGAAACAGTGGAGCGGCCATGAGCAAGCCTTAGGATGTGAATCAACGCTAGAAGGTGGCGCTTGTGTGGGAGTGTGCTAGTGGGTGTGGCTCGAGCATCTGTGTGCAGTTGTGTAATGATCATTCAAGTTGGAAGGTAACAGCTAGTATAGTTTGAATTTTAGTTTAGATAGTTTAGCTCAACTGCCCAACTGAATCGGTTGAGGTTAGTTGAAGAATGTCAAGAAGCAATTCTTATAACTTGTAAGAATTCTACAGAACAGATATGGAATTTGTCTGATGCTTCATTTCTTGCTTTTTTTCTCTCTTTCCCTCTTTCTCCTTTCATTCTCTCCGATTCTCTTCTCCTTCCTCTCCTCTTCTAAAGTCTTACCCAGTTACTTCATATCCAATGAACAATTGAAGGAATTGTAAACTGCATTAACCTCTGAATTGTCAAGCTTACGATCCCTGCCCAATCCATAATATATATGTTTCCTTCATTCTAAGTAAAACACCCCTTAACCTATTTCTGAACTTTCTTTCATATCGAGGTTCATAACAACTGGTATCATAGCAGTGAATCCTTGGAACCGACAGACACCATGGCAGAAGGGACTAGGCGGAAACATCAAGAAGAACTAATCAAGAAACAAGAAACAAAGATTCAAGAATTGACCAATGAAGTCAAAGAAATTAGTCAGAAAGTTAATGAACAAAGCCTCAGAATGGATGCGATTATGGCTAGCCTGGAAACATTGGTGGGTAAGATGGCAACACCCAACCAACGAGGATAGAATGATGAGCCTCAAATCAACAGAGTTGGCAACTCACCTTTACTACCAACCCCTCTGACAACAGATTAAAAACAGATATGAACAATTGTTCAGTCAAGAAAGATTGCTTCAATCGAGGATGGATTCCCAATCCTCCAAGAATTGAATTGGCAGTGTTCTCTGGAGAAAACCCCAGAGCCTGGCTAAGGAAATGTGTCAAATTCTTCAACATGTATCAATTACCTAAAACTCAATGGATGGACATAGTGGAAACGTACTTAGAATATAAAGTGGAAATATGGTATCAAGGTGTTAAACTGACCAAAAGGGACATCGAATGGGAAGAATTCTCCAAGATGCTATGTCAAAGATTTAAAGCAAAGTGACAGCAAGATGAAGTGGAAGAATTCAATAAATTGCAGCAAACTGGATCCTTAGTCGAGTACCAAGAATAGTTTGAAGAACTCTGGTCTGTTATGCTTCACAAGAATCCCCAGCTCACAGAACAGTATTTCATTTCCAGTTTCATCAGCGGACTGAAAGATGACATTAAGCCAATGATGAGAATTATGAAACCTTCAACACTCCTGCAGGCTTTTGAGATTGCTTCATTACAAGAACAATCTCTGGAGCTTATCAGAAAGGGAAGGAATCATAACAGGATGGGAAGTTTTGGGGAGTATACTGGGGTAAACCGAAATTTGGGGCCACCTCTGGCAAGGCAATCAACTGCAAAGCTGAACAAAAACCAACAATGGGGAATGAATAGCAATAGCAACCTACCTCGAATATCTCCTGAGGAGATTCAACATAGAAGGAACAACAATTTGTGCTATAGATGTGGAAACAAATTTGTTCCTGGACATAAGTGCAGGTATAAGCACTTAAACTTCATACTGACAGCTGAAGAGAAGGAAGGGGTGGAAAGTGAAGAAGAAGATGAAAAATTGATACCAGATGAAAGGGCAGTAGATGTCTCTTTGTGTGCCCTCTCCAACTCTATACACAGGCAAACAATAATGATACAAGGTACACTTAAGGGATTACTAGTAACTATTTTGATTGACACTGGAAGCTCTAATAGCTTCTTACATACTAAGCTTGCTGAGAAGTTAGAACTCACAGCTGAACTAGCAGATCTTCTCCAGGCAGAGATAGCTGATGGAAGTATGGTCACTAGCACCACCAAGGCCAGCAGTGTTAGATGGATGATACAAAGGTACCATTTTTCCTTTGACTTGAGAATTATTTCTTTGGGAAGTTGGGATATAATTCTAGGAGTGGACTGGATGTATCACTACTGTCCTATAACTTTTGATTTTAAGAAGTTGCAAGTAAGATTTTTTAAGGAAGGCCAGGAAGTGATCTTAGAAGGGAAGGTGAAACATCCTCTAATGAAATTAGTCAGAGGGAAACATATCAAAAAATTTAGACAACAACAGTTGCAAAGTTACAGGCCATTAAAACTGAATACAGAAAATAGCAAAAAGGAAGTACCATAAGTTATTTCAGCTATCCTAACTGAGTTTGAAGGGGTCTTTGCTACACCAAAAAGCCTTCCTCCTAAAAGACAACATGACCATGCCATCCCTCTCAAACCAGAAGCTCATCCTTTCAAGCTCAAACCTTATAGGTACCCTCATTTCCAAAAGACTGAAATTGAAAAACAGGTGCAAGAGATTATGGACAATGGCATAATTAGACCAAGCACTAGTCCTTTTGCTTCCTCAGTTTTGTTAGTTAAGAAAAAAGATGAAACTTGGGGGTTTTGTGTTGATTATAGACAACTTAATCAATTGACCATCAAAGATAGATATCTCATTTCTAACATAGATGAACTATTGGATGAGTTACATGGCTCTAGAGTCTTTTCCAAGATAGACCTCAGATCAGGTTATCACCAAATCAGAGTGAAGCCTCATAATGTAGAAAAAACAGCATTTCAGATACACCATGGGCATTTTGAGTTCCTTGTAATGCCTTTTGGTCTCACAAATGCACCTGCTACCTTCCAATTCTTAATGAACCATGTTTTTTAGCCTTATTTGAGGAAGACTATTCTAGTCTTCTTTGTTGATATTCTGATCTATAGTTCAGATCTATCAACACATGTTATTGACCTTAGAGCAGTCCTTATTACACTAAAACAAAACCAATGTTTTGCCAAACTCTCAAAGTGTACCTTTGCTCAACCGCAAGTGGAATACCTGGGACATGTGGTCTCAAGTCATGGAGTTAGAATGGATCCACAAAAAATTGAATGTATCAACTCATAGTTAGCACCTACATCTATCAAAGCCTTGAGAGGCTTCTTGGGGTTGACAGGTTACTATAGAATGTTTGTAAAGAATTATGGCATGATAGCAAGACCTTTGAATGACTTGCTCAAGAAGTACAGCTTCCATTGGAATGCGGAGGCAGAGGAATCATTCCACCAACTTAAAAAAGCCATGTCCACTGCCCCTGTAATGAGACTTCCGGGTTTCTCTAGGACATTTGTGGTAGAAACATATGCTTGTTCTTATGGTTGGGGAGCAATGCTAATGCAGGAGGGACAATATATTGTATATTTGAGCAAAGCATTGGGTCCTAGAAGCAGGGGACTATCAATATATGAGAAAGAACTCCTTGCAGTGGTAATGGTTGTGACCAAGTGGAGGCATTACCTGCTGGGTTACCACTTTATAATCAAAACTGACCACAGGAGTTTAAGGTATCTGCTGGAGCAAAAACTGACTAGTACCATGCAGTACAAATGGCTAACCAGATTGTTAGGCTTTGATTATGAAATACAATATAAAAAAGGAGTAAAAAATAAAGTTGTCGATGCTCTCTCTAGAAGGGAAGAATTAGGAGAAAGGCAGGAAAATCTCACTATAGCAGTTATTTCCTCAGTACAGCCACAATGGATATTGGAAGTAATTCACAGTTATGAGAAAGATGAAGATTGTCAAAACCTCATAGCTCAATTGGTCATTAGCCCCGACTGTAAACCAGGTTTTCTTTTTTCAGAAGGAATACTGAAATACAATAAGAAGATTATGGTTGGAAATGGGTCAAATCTGAGAAATAAGATCCTACAGCAGATGCATAGCACAGTAACTGGTGGGCATTCAGGATAGCAAGCAACTTTGAGAAGGGTCAAGTCAGTGTTTTATTGGCCATCTATGAAAAATTCAGTGAATAAATTTGTACGTGAATGTGATGTTTGTCAAAAGAACAAACATGAAAATGTCCCTTACCTGAGACTTGTGCAACCTCTACCCATTCCTACCTTAGCATGGTCCCAAGTGAGTATGGATTTTATAGAAGGATTGCATGAATCTCAAGGGTACAATACTATCCTAGTAGTCATTGATAGACGTACTAAGTTTGCCCACTTCATGGCTCTACAACACCTCTATTCTGCTGTAAAGGTTGCCCAATCATTCATGGACAATGTGTACAGACTACATAGACTTCCAGATTCAATCATTTCAGATAGAGACAAGGTGTTTACTAGCTTGTTTTGACAGGAAATGTTCAGACTTTTGGGAACACAACTTAAGCTTAGTAGTATCTATCATCCCCAAACAGATGAGCAAAGTGAAAGGCTTAATCAATGCCTAGAATGTTACCTCAGGTACATGACTTCGGACAGGCCAGCATTGTGGATAAAGTGGTTAAGTTTGGCCGAATGGTGGTACAACACCAACTATCATAATAGCATTCAAATAACTCCATTTGAGGCCTTGTATGGGTTCCAACCTAGGCATATTCCAATGGGTCCCTACATGGACACCCATACGCCTGCAGCAGTAGGAACCTTCATCAGAAACAAGCAGGACATGATTCAGATTCTTCGTAACCACTTAGCTAAAGCTCATAATAGAATGAAAATGTTTGTAGACCAGCATTGCTCAGAAAGAGAATTTCAAGTAGGGGATTTGGTCTATTTGAGATTACAACCCTATCGTCGGCAATCAGTTGAGCTTAGGAAGCAACTGAAGCTTTCCTCGAAATACTATGGACCTTTTCTAGTAACTGTAAAAGTTGGAAAGGTTGCCTACAGGTTGCAGCTACCTGCAGAGTCCAAGATCCATCCAATATTCCATATATCTTTGTTAAAGAAAAAGCTTGGTTCTAAACAGATTCCTATGCCAACTTTACCTCTATTAGGTTCAAACAAACAGGCCATGGTAGAGCCAGAAGTAGTATTGAAAAGAAGAGTGATATGGAGAAATAATAGACCTGTAACCCAGATTTTGGTCAGATGGATAAACCTCAGTCTAGAAGAGTCGACATGGGAAGATTTGGATTTCATAAGAGCACAATTTCCATCATTCCATCCTTGAAGACAAGGCTGTATTAAATGTGGGGAAAATTTGTAATGATCATTCAAGCTGGAAGGTAACGGCTAGTATAGTTTGAATTTTAGTTTAGATAGTTAGCTGGTGAGGATAGCTCAACTGCCCAACTGAATCGGTTGAGGTTAGTTGAAGAATGTCAAGAAGCAATCCTTATAACTTGTAAGAATTCTACAGAACAGATATGGAATTTGTCTGATGCTTCATTTCTTGCTTTTTTTCTCTCTTTCTCTCTTTCCCTCTTTCTCCTTTCCTTCTCTCCGATTCTCTTCTCCTTCCTCTCCTCTTCTAAAGTCTTACCCAGTTACTTCATATCCATATGAACATTTGAAGGAATTGTAAACTGCATTAACCTCTGAATTGTCAAGCTTACGATCCCTGCCCAGACCATAATGCATATGTTTCCTTCATTCTAAGTAAAACACCCCTTAACCTGTTTCTGAACTTTCTTTCATATCGAGGTTCATAACAAGTTGGTTGAAAGCTATAATAGTTATAAGAGTCAACAGTTGGTTGCAATTCGTAGTTAATGCTGAAGTTTACCGGTAGCTGTTGTCTTCATGAAGACAATGCGCAACGATTACCATTGCAGTTTGTTGTGTCTTCGATTGAGACAACAAAAGGGCAGTTGGAAATGTTCAAGATGGTTGGTTTACTTGTGAACAGTAACGTACACAAAGGGACAAGTACTCGATTATTATAGGACAGTTTCGTATGTTACTATACTATTATTCTAATAGATTTTGTAATAATTAACAAGTATTTTTTTTTTATAAGAAAATACAATTAAACGGAATCGATATGAGAAAAGAAGGATAGTAGTGGAAAGACTCTACAATTTGAGCTGTCTTTGATGGACATAATTAACAAGTATATTATATAGTAATTATGTCGTTGGAGTGGTTCGGAATATCAACCACCATCTCTTGTGTGCTTAAAAGGCATTATAAAGGCAGCATGGAGGAAATAAGGATTGTTGTAAGCCTCCCAAGCGAGTTCCTCGTACTTTAGCGAGAAAAGTAAAGGTTTTGAAAATATTTTATTATTTGAGGGATTTGAGTTGTTGAATTTAGAGGACTGATTTGCATCATAGGAAATTTTTTTGTGTAAGAATATTACCCTACAGATATCCTATGTAACCGTGATTTTTGAGACAAGAGGCTAAGAACCTTGCCCATTCTCGTGTGTAGCTACGTTGTTTTGATTTCAAGAAAATCAGGGCTGCCTGACATATGAAAATCCATGATTAATTGGGATGTGTGTGAGACAAAAAGACCGGACTGTGCCAAGTTTTGCTGCTTCAGGCCTGAGATGTTTACTTGGGGATTCCTCCCTCAAAGAAAGAAAACCGTATGTAAATGATGAAATTCCAATAGAAATGCGATTTAATTGTTAACATGCATGTGAACAAGATGAGAAAATGATTGGTATACAGTAAGCTTACCATGTCCAATGCCATTATGCAATGTGTGGAAGAAATGTGTTATAAGATCCATATATATGTAAATAAAATTATGTCGATGTGTTAGTAAGACATGGTTTGCTCACCTCTCCATTTTTCCTCTTTTCTAGTGGGTTGTTTGGGGGTGGGAGGGTTAGAGCATCATACAAAGAGTGAAAATGTAAAGAGAGAATAGTCCTTGCATTTTGGAGATGCTGCAAATCTTTTGAAATGCTGTGTATTATGTTAGTAATGATGACCTATTTTAATATACTCAGATAATGTGGGTGGTTTTGTGCTCATCTTGGAAAACATGTCCCATTCCATTCCAAAAATTAAAAGTTGTGTCGATTCACCCATCGGACAATAAAGGAAAAAGAACACTGGTTGGGGAGTAAGCTCTTCGATGAGACCAAGCAAGCATCCGCAAGATCAAAAGAACAGCAGCCCCACCTATTTGGGAGTGCAATCCCTGAGAGATTTCATTTCCGAGGAATTGATATGTTTGATCAGCATCATCAACAGACACCCTATAATTAGTCTTTCCTTTGTAGGTGGAGAGATTAGGTTTTGGTTACGATTTTGAACGCTTACATAGGCCGCAAGAAATCACATCCCTTAAAAGATGTGCAGAACTCTTCAAAACTATCAACTAGAATGCCCTTTCCACCAAAGGGTGGCACAAGCCATAGGATTGACTATGCGCATAGACAACACGCATGAGCAGGGACATGCTCACACATTTTCAAGCAGAAACATAGGGTCCAAATCAAGATGGTTACATTTTCAGGAGAAAATCAATTCATTTCTCAGAAGAAATGTTATTCGCAGATGTAAATGAAATTATTGCATTCCATGGGAGAGCCAATCTAGCCCCTTCCCTTAAAATGTACGGCTTGTTTTGGAGTTTAGGCTTTACATGTAGATGGCTTATCAGTTTCCACCACAAGTCGAGTTTAGATGGCTTCCGGACCAATGGTTGATCTTGAGTCCTCAACATTGCCAAGCCCTGAAAGTAATGATACAGAGATGAAAGCTAAAATGAGAATGAATTTCAAACCTTGAAGCATCACTAGTATTTCTTATTTACCACAAAAATATCATTCTAGTCCATGCAGTTTACTCCAATTAGATAGAATATTTATTATCACCATTTAGCTCACTGAATGTTTTTTCCCCCAATTCCACCCATGATCAGATGATAATGGAGCACACGGCTAGGAGCACATCTAACATGAGTGACAAGCCAATTATTTAAATTTAGCCATCATTAGTCCCTGCAAACTGCATATGGTAGGATATGTTCTTGCACACTGCTTTAGACCAACTATTTTTTCTCATATTAGGAACATGCTTGGCGCAATTGCTTCTGCTCTTCTATCCTCTCCTAAACTCTATTTCCTTATACCATTTGTAACATTACTCAATTGGGACAACATTTTTGCAAGAGGGGTAAAATTTTCCCATAAAAGGTGAAATTTCTCCATAACATAAGTTGAACATTATATTGATAAACTTAGGCATGCAAACCTCCTTATTCCATTTGTAACCATTTTTTCTCATATAAGTCTAAGAAGTTTAATCTAATTATATAGAACTTTGTTTATAATCACCATTTAGCTCACTAAATTTTTTTTTCCCCAATTCCACCTGTGATCAGATGATAATGGAGCACAATGTTAGGAGCACATCTAACATGAGTGACAAGCAATTATTTAAATTTAGCCATCATTAGCCCCAGCAAACTACATATAGTAGTAACATACTTGGCGTAATCGCTTCAGCTCTTCCATCCTCTCCTTACCTCTACTTCCTTATTCCATTTGTAACGCTGCTCAATTGGGACAAAATTGTTGCAAGAGGTGTAAAATCTTCCCAGAAAACATGAAATTTCTCTATAACATAATATAAGTTGATCATTATATTGATAAATTT
Source organism: Dillenia turbinata (assembly GCA_037126225.1). NCBI lineage: Eukaryota > Viridiplantae > Streptophyta > Magnoliopsida > Dilleniales > Dilleniaceae > Dillenia > Dillenia turbinata. The sequence goes on from JBAMMX010000006.1 coordinate 11,165,752, forward strand.
TGACATGTAAACCTACCTCTACTGAAGAAGGCTTTGGCGCCAACTGCAGTCTAGGTAATATCGTGCCTACTAGTACAACGAAACTGATGTTACTACAAGGTCTATAATTATGCCTAGTTAAGAAAATAAACATCCTTCCGTATTTATGCTTCTAACATTCAGATGCCATTATAATCCGACCAATATTTCAAACGCTGCTTTTCATGTGTACCTTGTTCCTCATTCATCTTGATTTCGTTTTCTACAAATGGAAATTAGGGGCTAGTCCAATATATTAGCATCTGAACCTAAGCCATACATGCTATCAAGAAATTTGCAGCCGAAAGGGTAGTGGAAACTAACTACACTTAATTCCACTTTAAGCCTTCAGTTGATAAATAGAATTGAACATCATAACTAAAATAATCGTCCTAACAACTGCTTGCAAACATTGTAGAAACACAACCAATAGAAATGCTACAAAGATAAAACAAAGGGACTAGAAGTTTTGTTGCAAATTCAAAATTTTTGTTTGAAGCACTCAGCAAAAAAGTACACCAACGGATTGAGAAAGGTCCAAAATTGGAAAATAATCTAAGAGTAGCCATATCTAGAAAAATGTATGCATGAGTAGCTCATTATTGGCAGACGAATATGAAATTACCTATTTCTCATCAGGAAAAAGTTGAGCTCCTAGTGGTCTACTTTAGAATGAGCATAACCTGTCAAACTTTTTCACTCTTAAATACACATGTTAGCAACAAAATTCTTTCAGGTCATGCCATAATATGTCATGGGAAGGTTACCTTGATAATTATACCAAATTCTTTTAGTGAAGTAGCCAGGACACAGAAATTTTATTTATATATGGCCTTGGATCTTCGTTATCATTTTTTTGGGGGGTAACACTTGTTATCGAACGTTCACTTGGTCAGTTGTTTCCTTATGTGTTTATGGGAACTATACAAGTGATTTGCAACAATAAGCATATGAGGAATTGAAAATACCTGAGAAAACAGGCAAGCTGACATATTCGGGGCATGAGCTCTCTGAAAAATTGTTCATTTGCGTGCTTGACCGAATGACACAATCTCTTGGCTGAAACAATAAAGATATCACACATCGTTTCAGATTAAGGATGACATGTGCACAAGAAATTCACAGAGGGTCTTCCTAATAGAACAATGAAAGAGTGACGTAAGCAATTGATTGTGGAAGGAAAATGATTGCAAGACAGTAAATAAAAAAAAAAGGATGTATATTTCAAGCCATTGGAACCCGTGTGCACATTTACATATGCTACGCAAATCAAGTACATACAAAACTACTGCAAGCTTCAAGTGAAGTTATATATGTGCCTCTAAAAGCACCAGCAACATGTCCTGTCATCAATTTTGGTAAATTTAAGGTTAACTCTGATATATAAATCCAATGCACTCTAACCTTAAAATCCTTATAGAAGCATAACTGGAGTTCCTCCACTGCCCCGTTTGAGCAATGCACCAAAGGAGTTGCACGAAAGGCAATCTCAATGGCAGAAATGATGCCCCCAAGAGGATATCTTTCCGAGTTTGAAGGTACATATCCAGCTTCAAACAGGACACTCTGTAATCAAATAGCCGTGATTATCAAAACAACTACAAAAAGTCAACACAATCTAAGGGAAAATAACAAGGATTGATAATGTCAAAAGCAGCTAAGAAGCATAGGTTGCAAATAAAGGACATATTAATAATTGTGACAAGAAAATTCTTTTCCTCAATACCATGAATGTATTGATAGAAACGGCTCCAACATGTATTCTTGTCTTTAAGATTCACTTTGTTATAGATGTCGTATTGACACAAAGTTGTTTTGTTTAATTCCAGTTTAGGAATTTGTCATAGACCGAAATCATAGGGAGGGACATTGCTCACTCAACCATTATAGAAAAGAGACCCAGAGTCTATGTATCAGTGGCAGACCTAAGCATCCACTGATGTATCTGAGGTTGTCTACCCAGATATGCATCTATCTAGTCGCAGTTTCTACATCAAAGCGAAAACTAAATATTTTATTGATTGATTTTTTTTTTTTTTGATATGATTTATTGATTGATTTCGTTATTTGAGAATTCAACTCCTCTCCCCTTTATCGTTCCCCTTTCTATTCCTTATTTATCTTATTGGTCCACATCATTTATTTACAATTTATGTGCAATACCTCTTAAATCAAAAACATTTGACCCCAAACTTTCTTTTAATTAAAAAGAGCCGTTAATTAAATTATAAAAAAATATATATTTAATGTATTATAATAAGATCTCAATGAATATATTTAATGTATTATAATAAGATCTCAATAAAGTAGGAAATTAAGCAAATATATAATATATATCAATAAATAATTAAGCTATTTGGAAGTTCTACAGTAACCAACTGATTAAGTTCTCTGAGCTTCAAGTTTTCTATCTTGGGGATTTTATGCTTTGTTCAGTTATAGGGCCTCTACTGATGTTTTCCTTAAAGTATACTATTAAATATTTTAACATTATTCAATATTTTGCTCGAATACAAATAGATTTTAAAAAAGGTACTTTTTGATCAAAACAAAGAAGTGGTGCATTTAATTTAGTGGTGGTGCTATGCTTGAGAAAAAAGACAGAGCAAAGAACAAAGTTGACTGCTTGATATAGAATTTCAGAGGGCTAGATTTATATAAACATTTATTTACTTCAAAATAATTTCCTATTTTGTTGATATTTTATCAGAATAGGTTAAATATAATTTGCTTTCTTTTTAGATTATTCTTTTTAGATTAAGGGCTCTTTTTTTAATTGAATCAAAAGAAAGTGAATCAAATATTTAATTTTAGAGGTGTCGCACAAAAATGATCAATAGATGATGTGGACCAATAAGACAAATGAGGGATAGAAGGGGCACCAGGAGGGGGAGATGATTTGGATTCATTAGTTTCACCATTAATTTCCGAATAGGTGCTCCTGTGCTAGTTTGGAATTGATTTCCCGTGGACACCCCACTTCTCATGTCCTCCTGTCATTCTAAAACTTATTTTTGCTTTCCAGTAGAACTAAATTATAGAGTTCTGTTCATGGATAAATATGTGTATTTTAAGATGTTACACTGTGCCAATTTTGACCATGGGCTTATAGCACACTGATCACCAAGGGGCGGCCAAAATTGGACCACCGATCTACCCAGCCCCCCCAAAAGCAAAAATTACCACATGATTTTTCACAATTTGCAGCTTCTGATAACCTGATCTCTCTCAAAACACACAAAGTTTGGCAGTTACTGTGCTTTGCAGTAGCTTTGCGCTACCTTTTCCCTTAGTGAGGGCAATAGAATGTCAGAAAATCTTACTTGAGATAATTTTTTGTTTAATGTGATTGAATTAGCTTATTTCTGTGTATGATGAATTATTTGTCCAGTTTGAATTCAGAAAAACGAAATTAATGTGCTCAGGCTTTGAAGACTAGTGTTCAAGGCCATTTTGATCCTATTGAATTGATAACCACTACTACCACCCCTGGAAAGGTTGAGTTCCACATACTAGAACTTTTATATGATTCTTGTGGTTTGTTATTCTGATAAAACCACATCATATGCATTTTATCTACTTCAGGAATACTGTATGCCCAAATTATAAATCAATCCATAATACAATGCTCCAAAACAATTGGTTAATACAGCTGCTAAAAGAGGAAGATTTTGGTGCTAAATTCACAAGTAAACCAGGAAAAAAACTCGATTTATCAATTGACCAAGGCAAAAGTGATACCAAATTATTTGTATTCATCTTCAGACAAGAAGGTTTAGCTTTCCACTTTCTAATAAATGATTGGTCAAAAGGTGAAAACAAAAAAGGATTGCAGAAAGAGGCATCCTACGGTGATTACAAAGCGGAAAACCTTATAATATGCATGATATGGGAAATTCTTAGGGGACTCAAGTATTCAATCAAGTCACCTGACTTGTTTGAGGAGGTTGAATACCAATGGATAGGTCTTCAATAAGTAGTATGAGTCATTGACATCTTTTGACCGATGGATGAAAGAGAAAACTGCAACCTCCATAACAGGTTATTGGACAGGCTTGCCCTGTTTAACATATTAAAGTTACAAATATCACAAATAATTTTTGTAAAACACAATGTTAGAAATAAAAGAGTATTGATTATTTCGTATTTTATAAAGTTACAAGGAAAAGGGTAAGGACACAAAACAACAAAAAGAGTTCTTATTTATAAAATTAGGAGTAATAGGCACTTCACAATTTCTCAGTTTACAACTTATGCAAATTGGGGTAAAGTTACATAATTTGTTGTAACATCACGTGTAATTCCGTATAAGGCAATTAAAAGATAATGTAAAGTTACAAATAGAAGAGCAAGAATTGTCATATTTTGAAAATTTACAAACAAAATTGTAATTTGTGACGTCCATTTACAAATTTAGGTAAACTACGTATTTCAAGTTTTGTAATTTTGTAAAAGACTCTATAAATTGACCAGTTCAGAAATAATATGCAAAATTACATAATTTTTGTAGTATCGCATCTAATTTTGTAAATTTGTAAAATTATAACTTATATTGTAAAAAATTATAAAATGAAGTGGGGATTGTTTCATATTTTATAAAATCACAAGCAAGATTGTAAATGAAACTAATTACAATAAGTGGCACAATATTATAAACAAAGCTATAATGATTACTCTACATTTTGTCAAATTTTAATCATGTAACTACTAATTTTGCAACTTTAGATGTGGGCATTGGACAGGTCGATGGGTTGGTGTCAGCCTAAGCTTAAATTGTATTTTAAGCCCAATCTACACCCCGTGTATATAAATGAGTATGCAAATGATATCTAAATACAAGTATATACTCAGTATATAAACTATACTTCAAGTGTGAACTCAGTAAAATTTAAGCATTATAAATAAATTTGTCGTCGTTATGTCAGCCATTGCAAGATATAGGCTATTTATAAAATGATGACTTATATTAGTTAAATGAATGGGTAAATGCAATGATCACATACAATAGCATACAAATCACACACACAAGATAAGCATATAAGATAAATTTATACATGGAATTGCATAAACAATAAGCAAAAGGGCTCTAACTCTATGAAACATGGTGATAGAATCTAAACTTCATTATAGAGAAATGAACATTAAACGGGAGGAATCACTCACAATTTACTTTTATTTTACATCTAATTAGGTTTTCTTTATAAATACACATTAATTCAATACAATATGGATTGACTTTGGTTAAATTTGTAACTTTTGTTCATCATACTACATTGTACAACTTTTTAAAACTCGAGAACATTTTGAGATTTTTAAATCACACAAGTTATCAAATTTTATGTTTTTTATAGAAAATAGTATTTAAATAATAAAAATTTCAAATTTCTTAAAGTGTGAACTCGTATGATTCTATTTTGAACCATAGATTTTTTTTTTTTTTTAATAAAAGAAAAAATCCCAGTTAAGTTATAAGGAATAACAAATTTTAGTCAATTTTTGTTTTAGATTGTTAAAAATTCTTCAGCAAAAGGTTAATACCCAACCTATGATGAACAATCAAATTAGGGAGTAGAAGATAAAATGTTCAATTCCTTGCAAGAGAGAGAGAGAGAGAGAGAGAGAGAGAGAGAGATTTTGTTTAAGAAAAAAATGGTAGAAAGCAAGAGAGAGAGAGAGAGAGAGAGAAAGGAAACCACTTCGATAACTTGATTAACTACCCAAGCCACCTAAGGACTACATGCAAGAAATTTTCCCAAAAATAAAAGTGATAATAAGTCTCTAGAGGACTAATTTTTCTTTATTATCGACTTCAATTGCACAAAAAGCCATACTACTCTCATCATGACGTGGAGAAAGATGCTCTCTAAAATATGATGGCACATAAACGCAATATTCTAAAGTGTTCTAACTTAGTACTTCTGTGATTTATAAAGCCAATCTCACAACTCATTAGCATTGAAGCCAAGTCTCGCAACTCAAAAGCATGGATCCTTTTCAGATGGATATGCATTTAAATAATAAACACAGAAGTAATAAAAGGAAGAAAAAAAAAAGGAATCAATCAGCAAACTCACAGTGATGTTATATTTGAAATAGACATTGAGGGTAGTTAGAAAATAATTGTACTCATCTTGAATCACCGGAAAGGAACAAGTCCCATGTTTTTCTGCAAGTACAATGCAAAGAAAATGCTTAGAGGCAACGTCATAAAGACTAGTACATGTGCATGGTTTTCAAAACTAATGCCTAGGTCATTGCACATGCCTTTTGGTCACCCCATGGTCACCAAAAACTTACAATGCTCAATAGGCATTCATGCAAATATAATGCTCATATGTTGAATAAAGCTTCTAAGTGAGGATACCAAATGTCTACTACAAATTCATGATATGCAATATAAATTTCACTTTTCAACCCAATTTTTTATTATTACTTTACTTTCATAAGTGTCTTTGAAGAACTGCTATGGTTTTTTTTTCAGGTTTTATACTATTCCGTGAACAATTTTGCCATGTTTTAAGTTTTAAGTTGACAATGGCAACACAATTTTTTGGTCTTTGTTTAAGTTTTCAGATTCTAAGAATAATATAAATATTTTTCTTTTTCTTTGTATATCTTTAATGATATTATTTAGCATAACATTACCTACTATTAGCATTTTTAAATTGATACTTCTTGAAAAGTATGATTAGTTATAGAAAATTTAAAGAATAAAAATAAACAAGCAAATAATGATGCAGGGTTTTTTATAGTTGGGAAGGATGAATAAACAAAACAGAGAAGTAAAACTACTTATGAATCACACTTACGGATTTTAAGAAATCACTCACCGGAAGAAGAAGGCATCAAACCTCCTAAATTTGAAAGAACTCAAAGCAATTTTCTCAAAAATATTCATAGATTTATTAATAGGTTACAAGTATTAAATAGACAACTAATCTTAAAAGAAAAATAGAAACTACTATTGACACCAAACTTAAAAACATCTAAATAATTTTAAGTTAACTCAAATAATAAAGAAAAAAAATTAGAAACTTCTAAACTAAAAGCGAAAGAAACACCTCACGGGCAAGTTCTAAATTAGAATCTTTCCAAATAACAATACTGGCTCATAAGTCATTCTTTGCCCTTCACTTGTAGTACTTTCCAAATCTCTCAGGCATAATTGTTTGCATCACATAAGAAAGGAAAAGATGAGCATTTATTGCTATAATAGTTGCTACCTAACTCAATTCAATATCAGTTAAAAGTCTACGTATTCATTTTGATGTCACTACCATATAACTAAATAAAATTAGTTTTTTATTGTGTAAAAAACTTAGGATATATAACACTATATGTTACAATTTGAAAAATAATAGCAAATCACTATGTGCTACAATACTCAATTTTACAACTATGGTTCCCCCAACATTTAGTGGTTGCTCAATGGACAAAAGATAAAAGACCAAAGCTCAAACTTATTTTAATTCCTAAGTGCAAATCGTAATCTCCAAGGACGTGGCTAGCAGTTGATATGAAAACTCAAAAAATTTCCTTGTGAAGAAAGCTCTTCTTGTTTGTTATTTATGAATGGACCTCAAAGTTGTGTCATCCTAAAATACGAAAACAAATATAAAGTTTGCATTCTTTCAAGCACAATTGATATGTAGGCAGAGGATTATATTACATCTCATGTTGCACAAGTATATACCCATCCCAAGGAAATATACACGGTGATATTACATCTCATGTCGCATATGTATATACCCATCCCAAGGAAATATACACAGTGAGTATTCAGCGTGGTTCCTTAGATTAGAGATGCATGACCTCGTTGGCAGCTTTTCTAATTATTTATCCTTGCAAGTATCTTTGATCTTCGGACATTGAGGATAACATGTTTTGAAAAAAAAAAAAAAGAAAAGAAAAAAAAGATAGAATTTCTCTTACCCTTTGATGTAGGATGATATGAGATGATTTTACAACAAAGGATCCAAAGTTTTGTATGTAGATTATGATAGATTAACAGGCTCATTTTACAAACAATTTTTATGTTCTGCAGAATTTAATTTTAGCAATTAAAAATGAAAGAAAAACAATAATAGATGAGAAGGAATAGCCACAAAAGCACATAGACTTTATAAGTCAAGATTATCTGAAATAGTGGAATCCTCCCCCCCAAAAATAACCCTAAATATATGAGAATTCTAATAGTCAGACTTCCAAAATTTTAACATTCTGCTATCTTTAAATATGCGAAGGAATAGCAAAAAAACACATCACCAAAGAAAATGAGCTTTTTCTACCCTCCAGAATGATTAAATTTTGTGAGAAACATCTTGAGGAGGCTACTAACAAACCACTCATTATCACATAAGGCAAAAAGACCATTCCTTATCTCCCATACCATAAGACAATGAAAAAACATCTGATCTCTGGTTTCAAAATAATTGTAATGCATGACATAAACATCTAGAGAGATGACTTTAACAGATCTCTTTTTATAGAAATCATTAACTTTTCACAAATTTCTAACAACAATTCATCACGCTAAAATTAGTTAGCTTACCTCAAAAAGTCCTCCCACAAGAAGACATAACTAACAAGAAAACTCGGATATCAAAATTGAGATAGGATAACTTTGGAGGAATTTAGAGTAAATGATGTAGGGTTGGCAAATTTTGATGGATTTGACAAGGCAATTTTCCATACAAGTTTTAGGGTTCTACGAGATTTTATTCAATAATTAAAATTGAAAGGAAAATAGCAATGGATGAGAAGAAAGAGGATAGGTTACTAGCAACACTAATATTTCCTTCTGCATCACTCTTACAGCTAGAAAATTCATACCTTGTAAGATTTTATCCTTAAGCATCACACCAAGGGCAAGAAAACATTACACCTTAAAATTGAGACACAACCCTAAACCCAATTTGCTAGAAATTTTAATTATTATTCAACTATAATGAGGTCACAAAACTTTAAATATGCCATTAACCCTGTAAAATATAGAAACTACCACCAAGACCAAAATTTAAGTACCTCCAAATAGTCATGGCATTAGTTCTTTATCAATAAAAAGAAATTTAGAAATAACTATTCAAATAACTAAATACCAAAAATAAAAACTTGATTAACTACTAAGCTTCTTAAAATGAAAACTACACACGTGCTAAAGTAAGGTGAACACTATTGCTACTTGACAAACTCAATCAATCAAGCTCCCCCCCGCCCAAAAAAGGGGAAGAATGATCAAAGCTAGAGTTAATTATATATTGATTTCTTTCTTCATAGATTACATCCCTATCATTATTTCATATATAGCACGACACAGGAACCACCTTAAATCATGCAGATGGAGTTCAGCTATCCAGTCAAAGCAAACAGATCGACAATTTAAATGACTTCATGAGTTCCTAATACAGCTAAGCTCAACCGACTCTCATGGTTAACAATTTGGACTTGTTGCTGTATGATTAAGATTTTAAAAAGTTGATAAGCATCAATCGATGTATAACGGCAATAGTTTTTTCTTTTCTAAGGAACACAAGCTATAGAACATATATTATCCATGTTCCCTAGGTACTGAACAGAGTGATGTATAAAGATAATTACCCCACTGCCCATGAGCATCAGCCAGTTCAGCCATGATGGAAACATAAGAAAGAAACGATGATCAGTTTTCCCTTTTGATGAAGAAGATTTTAACAAAATGAGGGTGGAAGTTATAACCACCTCATGACCCCAAAATGTTCCTCTTCCACGGTGGCAGGTTGATGGTGACCCGCAGCTCAAAGATGGCCAATACTTTTCCAAGGCATCACGTAGTGTTGAGATCTATAATTTTGCAAATGAAAGCATTACCAAAATTGGCATCAGAATTCACATTAAACCCTTATATATCACCTGAAGATGAGAATATGGCACGCATCAAAATAGCCATGTTGTTAAAAGCATAAAACCAAAATATTCAATGGAGAAATTCAAATATTCATGCAAACAGTCAAGGGTTTTTTGATCAAAGTGCTCACAGTATTTAAAGAAAAGCGCTGACAGCTCTATTTTGCATTTTTTATCTTTAGTGTGAGATGAAATTTAACAAAATTGGAGTACCAATGCCTCTCCAAAGTTCTGTAATAAAAAATTGGTCCCCAGGGTGGACAGACTAACAGGATTTCTCACTTATGCTGTTTAGGAAAAAATAAGCACCACAAAGAAATGAAACTAGCATTATACATTACATTCATGGAACAGATTGACACAAGCAGAAGAAAGGGAGGAAGTGAAGAAGACCATGAGCAAGCAATTAATAGATTCTAAGGAACAGTTGTCAGCACCAACTATTCTGTTAAGGGTTTAAGACATCCAAGAAAAGTCCAATGAGGGATCCAAACAGCAACAAAGATTGGTTGAACCCATGATATACATCAATTTTTGGCTTTTCATTCTTCTGTCACTAACCGCAAAGAAAAAACACACAGAATGCCTCTTAAAAAGGTAACTCTATGATAAGTTGGTTAAAATTTCTCTTGATACATACAAACAAAAAATGAGAAAAATATTATGCCATTCCAAGTCATTTTCTACATTTTTATCTTCTGAAGAAGAAGACCACAGTCTTTGTAGTGAAGGTCAAAAGTAATGCATTTAGATGGAGGATGGTTGCACATTCATGATGGATACAGATCTCCTAAGTCATCTGATCAAGGATTCTAACATTAAGGATCGAGGCCTCAACTGCTACATCCATAAGGTCTAGTTCTTTCCCCTCCATCTTTTAGAGACAAGCAATTTGCTGAACTAAACTGTCATAACAATTCAGTGCAGAACTATTAGAGCACTGATTGTGAGGATGAACTGCAATAAGCTCCACATAGTCCCAACTGAGATGTAGCCTTCTGATCCTACCCACAATGTTACAAATGTGTATAGGATCTCCACCCAGAGTATACATTGGATAATCTTGAACCCCAAAAATTAAACTCCAGATTTGAGTGACATTGATAAGCTCTTTAAATCAGGTAATCAAGAAAATTATGTAAAAATACATGTGGCGTAGACTAGAAGCTGAGTTGAAACATAGTGAAGTATCATTTAGAGCGCCAAGCTTAGATAAGGCCCATACAAGACTTTCCTTTTTTTTTACCTTGCTCCGTAAATTTAAATGAGTAATATACCAAAATAACACAAAAAAAAAAAAAAAATTAAAACAACCCAGGTTCGAAAAAAATTCCTAATCTAACACTCATATGTCGAGTTTTGAAAACTTGACATGAACTATTTACGTGAATAGTGTCATGTCGAGTTTTCAAGACTCGACATATGAAATACATGAACAGTGTCCATGTTGAGTGTTGAAGACTCGATATGATACTGTTCACGTGAACAATGCCGGCGTGAACAGTGTCATGTGAGTTTTCAAGACTCGACATGTAATGTTATTTTTAGAAATAGTTTTTGCCCGGTGTTGTTTTAATTTTTTTTTTCAAATGTGCCATTTCAGCACGTCTCAAATTTAAACTATCACTTGCCCTAAAAAAAAGACAGAGACGCGAGGAAGATAAAGGCAGACAGGTACCTCTTTGATGTCAAAGGAAGATTTGGTGCAGCAGGCAGGCCAAGTCCCATCATTGTAGTCGGGCCACAGTCCATCTGCCGTTCAACAAATCAACCATAAAAGCACACCAAAATATGTCTAAATAGTAGGATTTTGGTGGGGAGGCTATGCTTACGAATTGTGAATTCTGTTGGGGCGTTTGATCTGGAAAGTCACAGAGATAAATAGTAAGTTGTCACTACCAAATAGAAACCAAACCTAAGACTGATTCATCCAAAAGCCCACTAACTAAGAACATGAACATAGAGTCATGTTCGGATCTGACATACACAAAAAAAAAAAAAGAAAAATTAAAACAATACATTTGAAAAAGAAAATTTCAAATCTAGCACCTGTATGTCGAGTCAGGAAAACCTGACATGCACCCTTCACATGAATAGTCTCATGCCGGGTTATTAAGACTCGAATGTGTAAACAGTACCCATATTTCGACGTGACACTGTTTACATAAACATTTTCAAAACCCGATATGCAGTACTAGATTTGAAAATTTTTGTTTTAAAACTTTTTTATATTTTGAGCGTCAGATCCGAACTTGACTCCATGAACATAGGTTGCATTTGCATATGCATTCTACACAGAAACTAAGACTGCAAGAGAGAATTGAATTCCACTTTTTAATTGATTTGACAAAAGCTACAAATATTGCAAAACAATTTAAAAGGCAGGATATGATCAATTTAACATGTCAAATTCAAACCAAAATTAAAGCTTGTTATCCAAACAAAGTCACGAATCCATAAAGCAGGAAGCAAGATGTAAAATTGGAGAGAAATTTTACCCGCGACAACAAGCATTGTAGGAACAGCAATAGCGAGATCTCTGGCAATAAGTGCCTGGCCATTGAAGTGCTAAAGCGAAGTAATCGAACTCTCTCCTATTCTCTCCTCCACTGTGATTGACATTCAGCAATTCGCAATTACTGGTCAAAAACAACAAAGTGAAGATGAGAATGAGAAGAGGAAGAGAAGCCATCGCCTGTGAGAGAGAGAGAGAGAGAGAGAGAGGAAGAGGTGTTTTGTTTCTTCACCCTTCCCGAATGGCTTCTCTCTCTGACTAGGAAATTTCGACTAGCTTTGTCTTGTTGTTCGCAGGACGATCACGTGACAAATAGACAAAAATGTAACCTCCAGCGCAGCTACTCAATTACGAGCTGTACCGATTTAACTCTAATTTAAAAAATAATAATAATAATAATAATTAAACGACTGATGGATAAAAATAATTTGACAAATGATCCAATTTTCTCATACATTTGACCTGTGATATGAGATATCTCACATTTAATCTGTCGCAAATTCATATCACAAATTTAACCTGGGATAAATTTATATTACAGATTAAACTTGCGATATTTTCTTTACTTTTTCTTTCTCTTCTCTTCTCTCTTCCTTCTATATCCTATGAGATGAATTTATCATAATTTTAACCTACGACAATTCATGTTACGGGTTAAACCTGTGATAAAATTGAATCATTTGATGAATTTTTTTCACCCCTAAGTTATTTTAAATTCTTTTTTTAGAATTAGGATTAAATCGATACAAAACTCGTTCAATTACATTGCAACATAACTGAAGGGATCCCTTCTTGTTTCAACCAAGTGATATTAAATCATATTAAATTCTTGATCAAAATTTAAATTCAAAATTTAAAAATAAATATATATATACACATACACACCAAAAGAGTCTATCCCTAGATAAATTCTTACAAATATTTAAATTAAATTAATCAGAATATTATTCAAAATATTAATTATCTGGTATAAAAATAATTTCATCCTTATTAATTTGAATAAAAAAATTCTCTAAATATTTTTTCACTAAATAATTTATGAAATCATATATTTATAAATTCAGTTTGAATGACAGACCCTTTTTCAAAGAAAACTCTTCCAATATAGTTATTTTCATTTTTAAAATTCAAACATAAATTTTTACTAAGGGTCGAATGCTTTCTTTTTTCATTAAAGTAATTGTCTTGTTGGTATTAATTTTAATAGGAATAGAAATCTATATCTAACCCCTATCAATTCTCATAAAATAAAATAATTAATATAATAATTAGAGAGGGCTCAATGGTAATCTAATAATATTTATATTCATAGAGGAAGCTAGTTATGACTACACACTGTTTTTTTTATCAGAATTGACAACCTGTTTGAATTAAATCGAACAAAATCAATATGGTTTATAAATAAAATAAAAGAAAAATATTAACATTAACAAAACCTAATTTTTTTTCCCAATTTGCTCTATTTCTCCTTTGTTAGCCGTCACCCCCTCTCCTTCCAAATGGTAAACCTTCACAAAATTACCTAATCCCCAGTTTACCATTTCATGAATTTTTCTTAGATCTCCTCCCCATTGATGAACATTCAAGTCTCTTTTTTGCATCAGCTTTCACTCAAAATCCAATCTAAGCAACATTTTAAGTCCGATATTTCTAAATTTGGTAATCTTTTCAGAATTATTAACTTTAAATAGATAATTACAAGTTTAGTTCTTAAATTTTACCTAAATTTTATAAATTAATCTCTATAATTAGAAATATTATTTTATGATATTTAAACTTTTAAAATTGTAATATATTAGTTATTCCACCGTGACAATGTATCTATTAAAAATTGATATAAAATGATGTGATAGCTTAAATGTACGCATGTCATCACCACCAGAAGACACTTAATAATGTGACGTGAGTAACGTGCTGATGTGGCAGTGTTACATAATTAAAGTACTATGCCACGTCAACAAAGAGGATTTATTGTCTTTTGACTATGAGCAAAGACTTTTACCTTTCCCCTCCGTTATATATAGATGGCTTCTTTTACTCGATAGAGTGGCTTTCCCCTCCATTATGGATGCCTTTCCCCTCCATATCCGCAGACGAGGATTTGAGAAAAGAAAAAAGATCGAAGAAGAAGGTCTGAGCCTTTGACTTCTCTAATCATGCGTTCTCTAAGTTTGCCTTCTATCGATCATTGTGTTTGGGAAAAAAAAAAATCATTTATTGTTGTGACAGGGTAAGATGTTTTCAGATCTTGACTTTATGATGACGTGGTAATATAAGATCTCTTTCAGTACGAATATAATAATTACAAGTCAGTATCCATACGTTCATCTAGACAATCACATTTAGTTTATGTCAACGAACATTTTGTTATTGAAAGGATGAATACGTTAAAAGTTTGAATACCACGAGATAATGTTTATAATTATAAAAATAAATTTATGAAATTTAGGCAAAATTCAGCAACTGAACATGCAATTATCTCTAAGTTTAAATTTGTATTCTTCTTTCTTTAACTTGAACTATTTGTAATCAATTTTCTTGAATTTCCCTAATATATTTTTATCTTGATGTTTTTAACTCTTTTTTTTTATTATACGGGATTTAAATTTTGGATTGTGAGATTGAGAAAGAAAATTATGACCACTATACTATCTCTTGAGGGCTTCATGTTCTTAACTCTCTCTCTCTCACACATCTTTTTCTTTAAATTCTTGTTTGTTTGGCTTATTATTTTCATCAACTTATCATTTTATATTTGCTTTTTCTTTGGGAAACGGAGTATTTAGCATTAGTGTGATGATGTTTCAACATTATTACTTTATCCTCATCGAATAATTGATTATATGTGATTAGTCGAGAGAACAAAGCTTGTCTGCCTTATAATTAAGGGATTTGGGTTTTGCTCGTGACTACGTTTCATTCTCATTTTTCACTATTATGTGATATTGTTATGCTTTCAATTCAGCAACTTGCTTATCAAAATCTTAGTTTTCATACGTTTCATCTTTGCTAGTAATTAGAGCTCCATATGAACATCTAGGAAGATATCATTTTAGTCTTCGAGTTTGCATTGGGATTTATTGTTCGGAATGGAAACACTCTTTCTGGGACTTTGCTTTCTTTATGGCAAAATAATTTCCAGTGTGCACCGTTATTGTGGATGTGCAAATCAAGGAATGAGCGTTTGGAATTACTTATAAATTGATCAATTAATTTATAAGTCAAAATTAAAATTATAACCGTTTAGTAACTAAAATTTATAAAAATGATTATAAGTCCAAAAAATACTTATAAACTAAAAAAACAATAATATTCTCTTACCAACTTTTTCATTTTGATACTTTTAAGTATAATTAAAATAAGTTATTTTGACTAACAAAAATATATTTTTATCATTTTGTATTTAACAAAAATTATAACCATACCACATATTATACATACTATGGTCTTTTTCCTATTTTACATAGTATATAAACATTCATTTTATTAAACAGTTAACTAGTTTTAAATAACATTTATCTATAAAGATAATAATTTATTTTCTAAAAAATCTAAAATGAGTTTAAAAACTAAAATGTCGTTTATAAGTGCAGTGCCTATAAGCAATATTTTTTAAGCAATCTCAGACAGCTTTTAAGTGTATACTAATGAGCAGCTATTCTTGTCGTTCAAATCTCTCTCTCTCTCTCCCTCTCTCTTAAAATGCTTATTAATTTACTTTTTGAATATATAAGGCATCAATTATTGTTAGTTTTAAGTGCTATTGTTTTTATAGAATAAAGACTTTCGGGCACCCACTTGAAAGATCTGGATTTGATTCCTAACAACATAATTCTTTGGATTAGTTTTGTCTTTAAGAAAACAATTTAGTGGTTACAATTTTCTTCTCAATTCGATGATCTTGAGTTCAAATTCTAATATAATAAAAAAAAGAGAAATTGAATTTGAGATCTCTAAATGATAAGAGATGGGGTTAGTTTGAACTATAGTTCATTAATTTAGACACTATATCTATAAGTAAAATATTTATATTATAATTATTTTATCAATTAATAGAAATTTTAATTTAATTTATACACTTTATATATTTAATCTTTTTAGAATTTTTTTCTTTGAATATTTCAATATAAATTTCATTATCAAGAGTCTGTAAATTGGAGTGATAGAAATTTTTTAGTTACAAAATAATATAAAAGTTCAAGATCAATGGAGTCTTGATTGGATGTCCTTAATTCTTTAAAATCGTCGCTTGTCCATTGGTTAGTGAGACTTATGGCAATAGATATATAGGTGAACGGTTATATGATAAGTAGGATGTGAATAATATTGGCATCAAAATTTATTCCAAATCATAATCAGTTTTTATAATAAATATTCAATCATGCTCATTTTCGCTAAAAAAAATTGTCATTGAACAAATTATTAGAGTTTGGAAAGCATACTTTGCGTGATAGGAGCCCAGTTCTATTGATTAAAAAGGAAAAAATTTATTATCAGAACAACTATACTTTTGAGATATTTGATTCGCACTTAAAAATCAGAATTTAATTTGAAATTAAAAATTTTGAGAATTGGTTATAGAAATTCATGTGTTCATTTTGCGTGAGTTTGGTTAAGGTGAAAAGTGAAAAAAAAGAAAAAAAGAAATAAAAGTAAAGCGATTCTTTTTATTCATTTGATAAGAAAGGAAATATGAAGGGAAGTAAAAGTAAAATACAATCCCTTCCTCTTTCTCTTAATAAATTATTTTTATTCTAAAGTGGACGGATTGAGAAGGAAATAAATTTTTTGGATAAATTTGTCCTTTTTTTAATATTTATGAAATTATCCATTAATTTTTTATTTCAATTTTATTTAATATAAAGTAATAACATTTAATTTTCTTTGGGTAATTTTATTGGATAAATTATTTTTTATTAATGATGGAAATTTTACTTTTTTTACATTACTATTCTAACTATATTTAATATAAAGTAGTAAGGAAAATAATTTGTAAAAACTAATAAAAATATATTAAATAACTATTTTTAGAAAAATATTATATTTTTAGAAAAATATTTTAAATTAAAAAAATAAAAAAAAATTATTTGATAAGAAATATTAAAAATATTATTTTATAAGGATATAATGATTAAGTTAAAAAATAAGGTAGTATTTTTTTCTATTTTTCATTTCTATCAAATAAAAAGTATTATCAATTTTCTTATGTTTCATCAATATCAAATAAAAATGAAAGAAATACATTTATTTTCATCAAGTAAAGTAAATATTCTTCTCTCTCTCCGTTTCCACGAACCAAACTTATTCTTAGATTTCAAAACCTCATAATTTAAGAGTTTTGATTGTAAATTTTATTTTTATTTTATTAATTTAAACAAATCATGTAATTTTTAATTTGATTTTTGATTTTAATTTACTTTAACTAAATATCTCTTCTATAATTTCATTAGAACAAGTGATATTATAGATGAAAAGTTTTATAAATGTGGTCGTGATCCCAATCTACGTCTCAGATCAAGTAGAAATAAGATTTTTTTTTTAAAATAATATTGTTGTATAGTTTATCACTAAAATTTTATAATTTTTATTTTTCATATTATCTTATCAACAAAGTGAAAAAAAAAAAGCTAGGCGAAAGAGGCTTTGCCGGTGACATGGAGCAAATTCGGTGCGCATCTCGTGATGTCTGGCTTTAACGATGAGCCCATTTGGTCAAATTAGGGTTAAAAAAATGTCATAATCCGACCCTTGAGACACATAAACAAGTTACCCGACACCGACCCGAACAGAGAACCGCCTGCTGAGCTCCACTATTGTTGTTGAGAACGAATCACTGCCGTCGATCATTTTCTTTGCACTGATCAAGATCAAGCCTCTAGGGTTTCACTTCGCGTTTGCCTTCCTCCCTAGGGTTTAATATAGTCAAGCGGCTTACTGTCTGCCATTTCTCTGCAGACTCCACCTAGTCTCGCAACAATGGTGAGCTTGTCTCTCTCTCTCTCTCTCTCTCTCTCTCTATCTCTCTCTGTCTCTCTGTCTCTGCCTTTGCTTGAACCGATCAAATTCTAACGTCATATTCTGTTCTTTGCTCTCATTTGATTAAGCCTCTAGTGTTTCATTATGTATGTACTTGGATGCTTGACAATTGTGGATGGGATGATTTGATGACAGGCGTTTATCAAAGCCCAGAAGGCCAAACCCTACTTTAAGCGATTTCAGGTCAAGTACAAGAGGAGGCGAGGTATTATTTTCACTTTCACCTGATTCTTTTTAATGCAATTTTCGATTTTCTGATTGGGAATTTATGTGTTAGAGTGATTTTTGTTTATTTTGAAATTGTATTAGAGGGGAAGACTGACTATCGTGCAAGGATTCGTCTGATCAATCAGGACAAGAACAAATACAACACTCCCAAATACCGCTTTGTTGTCCGATTTGTATGTTCATAAAACCTTTTTTTTTTCATTATTGGTGTTGGTTTTTTACCTTATTTTGGTGGTTTCCTGCGGATTTGGTTTTATTTTAAGGACGTTTAGGCATGTGTGCTTATGCGTATTTGGTAAGAAGATCAGTGTTCTTTTGCAGTGATTTGTATTCCCTCCTCATTTTTTATTAAGCAATGGAGAAAAATGAATGATGGGATGTTGGTATTCGGGGTTTCTGTGGATTAGGTTTTATTTTAACAATGTTTAGACATGCGCGATTATGCAAATTTGATTAGAAGATCACTGTTCTTTTACAGTGATTTCCATTCCCTTCACATTTTTGTGAAGCAATGGAGAAGAATGATGGGATGTTGATATTCTGCGGTTCTACAGATTAGGTTTTATTTTAAGGATGTTTAGACATGTGTGTTTATGCATATTTGGTAAGATCAGTGTTCTTTTACAGTGATTTCCATTCCCTCCACATTGTTGTGAAGCAATGGAGAAAAATGAATGATGGGATGTTGGTATTCGGCGGTTTCTGATTCATCAAAGATGATCTGACCTGCTTTGTCCTGTTCTTTGATGGGTCATCATTGGTCTATATCCTTGAATTTGACGCTGTTTTATAATCTGAAAAGACTTACACGAAAGGGGATTTTATTTTTGGATTTTGATTAACCCCGACCATGATTCTATTGATACAGTGGAGTTGATGAATGTGGTTTCATGTGTAGTCATTCACATGTTATTGGACCAACAAATTTTTGAGTCTGGATCTTCCATGTTATCATGTCTGAACCTTGACCCTTTCTTTTTTCTTCCCTCTTTTTTAGTCTAACAAGGACATAGTTGCACAAATCACGTCGGCTAGTATTGCTGGTGATATGGTTCTTGCCGCTGCTTATTCACATGAGCTCCCTAGATATGGGCTGGAAGTTGGTCTTACAAATTATGCAGCAGGTATTGAGTTTACCAATTATTTTTGTGATTATTTATGTTAGTGAACACATAATGTAGCGTAGTGGATGGTTGTAATGATCTCAGCTTACTGCACGGGACTTCTCTTGGCCCGACGTGTTCTCAAAATGCTTGAGATGGATGAGGAGTATCAAGGAAACTTAGAGGTATTTAATATGCCTTTAGCAAAGAAAATGAATTGAATTTTCTTGTCTTCTTAGTAGTTGCAATGAATTTCTTTCTGCAGTCATTAGGTGAGGATTACTCTGTTGAACCAGCTGACAGCAGGAGGCCTTTCCGAGCTCTTCTTGATGTTGGGCTTGTAAGAACAACTACAGGAAATCGTGTTTTTGGTGCTCTTAAGGTTTGACATCACTTTGATTGTAACTATAGTCTCTATTACATTTATATGCATGTGGATGTTTGTTTTGTCCCCCATTTTGTTTATATGTATTCTAATGGCATTTTGTGTTGCTGTGATGATATAGTGGCTTGGTGATCATTGCTTTTTCTTGAACTAATAATTTATTATGAACTTGGTATATGGTTTACATCTCTAACATGTGTTTTTTGCATTAATTTAGGGGGCCTTGGATGGTGGACTTGACATTCCTCATAGTGACAAGAGGTTTGCTGGATTCAGTAAGGACAATAAGCAGCTTGATGCTGAAGTTCACCGCAAGTATATATTTGGTGGCCATGTTGCTTCATACATGAGGGTGAGCTGAGTCAATTTTCACATTCATGCATAATCTTCTGTTATTTGTTGGTCTTCAAAGTGATGCAACCCTTGTCTCTCTCTCTCTCGCTGTGTCTGTAAAAGGTTTTGTCTCACTGCTCTCTTTGTGCTTGCATGTGTACAAGAGCACATGCATGTTTTTGTGTTACAATATTGTTGCATACAAGCATTTAGTTCCTACAATTAGAAACTTATTTTGCTTATGTAATTGGTAGACTTTAATGGAAGATGAGCCAGAGAAGTACCAATCTCACTTTAGTGAGTACATCAAAAGAGGCATTGGGCCCGACAATCTTGAGGAGGTGTACAAAAAGATTCATGCTGCAATTCTTGCTGATCCTACTGCAAAGAAGACAGAGAAGGAGCCTCCAAAGCAGCATAAGAGGTAAGACTATCGGATATGGTTCTATGGTTTAATCTGTTAATCTTTTGTGCTAATTATATCTCTTTGAACTTCTGGAATACGTTAGAAATGGTATATCAGTAGACTCATGGATGGTATCAAGTGCCATTGCTGGAGACTGAGGTTCATATTAATGGAGGCAAAAAGTTGCTTATATTCTTGGAAAAATATCATCTATTAGTCTCTACTCTTCTGTGCTAATGAAGTACAAGAGTATGACTAAATAAGACTGCAATTGAGGTTGCTTAATCACATTGCAAATTTGAGAATTTACTTTAACGGATCTATAGCTTAAAGCACCTGCTATAAGTTGCAAGTTGTTTTTGAGTTTTGCATTGGCTGTGTTAGGTGTTTTTGTGCGACGATTCACTTAAGTCTCGTAAATTGGATCTTTGGTTTGCATTGCAGGTTCAACTTGAAGAAGTTGACATATGACGAAAGAAAAACCAAGTTGATAGAGCGGTTGAATGCCCTCAATTCTGCAGCTTCTGTTGATGAGGATGGCGATGAAGATGATGAGTAAAGGCGCTATCAGCACGCAGATCGAAAGTTTTAGAGTTCATTTTTGTTTAGTGAGCTTTAACAAAGTTTCTCACATTAAAATTTTGCAGCCCTGATATATATATATATATTTTTTTAATTGGAGAATCATTTTGTTTTACGCATTTGCGAAGAACGTGATTTTTTTCTCCTAAAGTCATATACTTTGTTTTCTATTTTTAATGTTATCAATGCCAAGTTTGGGCGCCTCCTATTGTTTCTGTTGTCTCTGGGTTTTGGGAATTATGTATCAACCGGTACTAGTTGAAATAAAAGAAATTTTCATATTTGTTTTCCTAGTTCTTGATTTAGAGGAACTAGATCGAATTTTAAAGAATGATTCTCATTTTGATTTTAAATGGTTTCTATTTTGATTTCACTTTCAAACAATTTCAGTTATAGTTTTATAATCGAAATTGTAAAAAATTAAAAATTAAAAAAGAAGCGAAAAACAGTTTGAACTTAATTTTTGTTTTCCAAATTCATCTGTTTGTGTTCATCGGATGTAGAGCAATCAAAACCCACGTAATTCACAAACCTTTTTACCCTCTTACTAGATATGACTGTGATTTCAGAATCCTCGATTTCAGAACCGTCGGTTTGTGGCTTCTTATTTAGAGAAACTGTAACCAAATCAAACCTTTAGATATGGTTCTGGTTCTGATTTTGGTTTCTTGAATCTAAACCGGTTGACAATTCTTCAAACTGTAAAACATGGTTTGGTTCAAACTGTGGTCGTGACTACTTCGTCCCTACACCAAGGAAGAGACCCCTTTGGGATCTATATGCATCATTGTTGTGATTTTAGCACAATAGTAGCAAATAATTCATATTTTATTATATTCAAATGTTGAATACAACTTGAAATTAACAATTATCAATCCACTGTTTGTCTTTGGGTTACATATATTACTTTGTAAAGTGCTCAATGCTTTTATTGGAGTCGATTTTGGGCTCCACAGATACATACTCTTCTGACTTGAACGGGGAATTGATGTTGATGGTATTCGTCAGTTCTTCTTGGATGAGGAATTTGTAAAAACCTCATTGGAGCTGATCCGGTGGGGGGATTCCGACGCTCAAATAAGTAAAAATAATAAAATAAAGACTTATAATAGTCGTAGATATAGTTTTGATGGTCTTTGTGTATGCTGTGCATCGTATGAGTAGATGTCGAAGCCCCTGTACAAGTGTATAGCATGCATGAATATTGTACAATAAGTGCTATGTATGAGAACATATCTTATATTGTATATGTAATATCATGTGATATAATTTGTGTGATGTTTATCACACCTCCAATCGTGTGTAGAATTGAGTATAAAACCTTACTTCTGACTGTATAATGTTGGCTATGGAGCCGTACCTTAGATCAAATAGAATTGACTATGGAACCATATCTCTGACTGTAAATAATTCTATATGAAACCCCTTTGGATGGTGTGTAGAATTGGATATGAAACCCCCTCAGAATGGTGTATAGAATTGGGTATAAAACCCCATTTGAATGATATATAGAATTACCTCTCTCTCGTGTGTCAAAACTGAGTCTCCTCTAAAGGTTGCATATACTCTGTATTTATAGTTTTCCAAGGGGTGTAGAAAACTCTAGTATCCTTTTTGTCCAAAGTTTTCCGAAACGGCAGGTGTTTGTGGTCAAATACTTCTAAAAGATTTAAATTTCCTTAGAATTAAGGAAGGATAAGAATTATAGGAAGATTTCTTTACTTATTGGGAGTTCAAGAGAATTAGAATTTTACGAAAATAAGGAAAGTTTCTAGTATCGTGGAGATCTCCTTCTTTAACGAATAATTATAAGAGAATTGGAAGCTGTTTAAATCGAATACCATAATTTGCCCCACTTGTAATGACATTTTAAAAAAATGGTATTAGAAGTAGAGTGATTCAAAGAATCAGAACAGACATGAAAGTGGAGCATTGAATGTGAAAAGTACTGGTGACAAATGGTTAGAATTGCTTAAGGAAAATTTTGATTTGTTACTGAGAGACTGAAAGACTGAGAGGTCGAGAGACCATAAGATCAAGGGACCAATAGATCGAATGATTTGAGAGATTGAATGATCGGAAGATCAAGAGATTGACAGGTCAAATAATTAAGAGATCGAAAGATCGACAAGTCAAGAGACGGATAGGTTGATCGATTCGACGATTAGGAGGTCTAGGAGGTCGAGAGACCGAAAGGTCGAACCATTCAAATGATTGGAGATGAAGAGACTGACAAGATATTGAGAGACTAATAGATTGAATGATGGAGAGACCAATAGATCGAATGATTCGAATGATCTGGAAGTCAAGAGACTGATAAGAGATTAAGAGACCATTAGGTCGAACAATTAAAAAGTCGAGAGGTTGAGAGATCATGTGAATGAGAGGTCGAGAGATCTAGAGGTCAAGGAATGGAGAGGTCACACCGGGCACTGAGAAGGTGTTAAAATCGATTTGCTGACTATCCGAGATGGATCACATCGATAAGCACTTAGAGAGTAGGTCGCGCCTGCTCGTTCCGGAGACACATCCCATATTGACACACGTTTCGGAGTGTCTTGTCTCGTTGAACTATGGACTCGGTGAATCTCAAATCTTATGATAATAGACTTCTAAGACCATGAGATCGAGAGATCATGAGATAAGGGACCAAGAGGTCGAGTTATTGAGAGTTCTAGTGACCGGGAGATCAAGTGATCGAGAGAACAAAAGACCGAGAAGTTGAGAGATCAATAGATTAAGATACCAAGAGATCGACAGGTCGAGTGATTGATGAATTTGATGATCAGAAGGTTAAGAGATCAATAGGTCGATAGATCCACAAATCGAGTGACCGAGAGATCGAGGGATCGATAAGTTGAGCGATCGAGAGATTGACAGATCAAAAGTTGAGTGACTAGAGAAGTCGGGCAATCGGGAGGTTGAGAGACCGATAGGTCGGGTGACTGAGAGACCTAAATGAGAGCATTCCGAGAGAGTTCAGTTAAGAAAGTTCAAACGATTGAGAGTGGGTTGTGTCTACCCATCAAGGAGATATATTCGATAGGTTACGTTCGAAAGAGTGTTTGGTCGATAGAATCCAGTCGATAGGATGAGCCATGTCTACCTATCTATGAGATACATCCCTTATTGATGATATGTTTCCATTCGTTCGAGAGAGTTTAACCGATATGATGGGTCGTGTCTACTCATCTGGGTGATATTGAGAGATCGACAAATTGGTAAGCTAGGAGATTAGGTGATAAACAGGTCGAGAGACTGATAGGTTGGAAAAATGAGGAGTTCAGGTGATCAAGAGATTGAGTGATTGAGAGGTCATCGATAGGTCAGGTGACTAGGAGATCGGGTAACTGAGGGTTCAGGTGATTGGGAGTGCAAAGTACTTGTGTTATAAAAAGCAATAGTAGAAAATCTAAAAATTGATCTGGAGTCATAGCTTTTGATGAGTGTGAGATACTAGAGACAAATACAAAAGAGAATGGGGCCAAGCTTTGCATTCGTGAGCGTTGGGCTATTGTCAAAGGCATTATAGTCAAGAGAGTATTAGATGTTAGAGCCGAGAGAATATACTAGAGCAATGTTACAATTGATATGATGTAATGCCGAAAAAGAGGGAGTTGAATCCCGTCTAGAGCTGTAGTAGCCATTTTAAATAGACAACCAAGAGAAAGGAAGTTGAATCCCATCCAGAGGACTGGATGTCACACCTCAATCCTCGATCTGAGGGTCGTGAATATCCGCCCGTTACCCCGTGTACTGCCCATCCCATGACACACATACCAAGACAACGAAGGCTAAAACCATTACCTGCTCAAAACTGTTTAAAACTTGTTTTTTCTCAAAATATCATTTTCCAAATAAAGAATATAAAATGCAAGACAATGCCTCAATGCATAATTATACAAACACTGGTGAGAGTCTCAATTACATTACATAACAAAATTACAGTCATCTCATTATAAGTATACAATGGTCATTCTATAGATTTCGAATGTACATCATCATCATCAAATGCATCACTGCGAAAGAATAGCTGGTTCATACCTAAAGCCCAAAGTCTCTAATTACAATCAAGTGTGTCGAACTCTCTCGACACGTCTTCCTGCCAAGTTTATAACTTTAATTGAGAAAAAGTAAGGGGTGAGTATTATGCAAAATACTCAGTGAGTGAGGGGATCAACAATATGTTCTCAATAGTGAGTGTGAGCATGGACTATCAAAATACATTTCAAAGCATAATGATATCAAATCCAGCATGGCATTTCCATAAACAAGTGATCATGTATCAAATATCATAGTATCAAAATATGTATCTATTTTCATTTCGAAATCATATAGAGTTTGCCAATGAAATATTTTCAGCAAGGGTCTACCTCAACCAATGACGGACACATTGGGGGTTTTTCATATGCAAGTAATAAAATTAGCTATCTACCCCAATGTTGACGCATACAAACAACTCTCAGTGCTAGACTGCCTATAAATGACTGACCTCCCCATCACAATGGTTCAACTGGGCCCATACGGAAATCATAATCAATCAACCATGTATAGAATACCGTCCGATGCTAGACAGTGGCGTCATACATGTCCTCCTCGATATGGTTTAACCGGCCACAACTATACAACACTGACGATTGAGGATACCTCCTGCAGAAGCGTATCCGAACACAATGGGTGCCTCAACAAACGCTCTTCGTAGCTACAAAAATCTATTAAGAATACATTATCATATCATCATATCTCAAGTAGGCATCCGACCCACATATATCATCAAATCATATCAAATCCGTGTGTCAATATATTTTATCAAATCGGTTCAAATCAGTGTGTCAATGCCATGGTAGTATATAAAATATATCAAGTTTTCAAATAGTGGCATAATGTCATTTCAATACAAACCATGGATGCATAACATTCGAATCATCTTATTTGAGACACTCCAATGAATCACAAAAGAACATTTATAACACATAGTCCAAATTATATGCTTTCACACATGCCATCAAAACATGTCATTTGAAAAGTCATAAAATATGAAATTGTTCAATCGAAAACATAGCATCAAAGTTCCACTCACAGTATACGGGAGGATATGTCACTCCCTGAAAACACTACAACGTGTTGAAAATATGTTCCCCTTGATCGATCCACAAATGTATTACTACAATGGTAATACATATAATATATATAAGTGTCATACCATTGAAAAGTTTAATGTTACATTTTATTTTAACTAATCCTTCATCTAAGATTAAAGTCTAGGGTATCATAAGTAGGCTCCAAATGTATACATACACCGTTTTCTTTTCTATCACCAAATCGACAATTTCAACTACACAGTTCCAAAGGTACACAATTTAAACTAACACAATGCCACTTTTAACTACCAAAATTATCATTCTCACATCCTGCTAACTCAAATCCTAGGGTTCAAATTAATTTAACTCTCTTCAAATTTAATCTCCACCCTTGGTTTTAGTTTTCAAAGACCAAGAAATCTCTTCTCTCCTCTCACATCCGCCACCTCACATTCCACTATCTCCCTCTCTATTTTCTTTGTTTGCTTACGATTTGGAGAAGAAAAGAGAACATTGTTACTTTTTTTTTTATTTATATAACTTGCAAATAAGTCCCTTGACTTATAAAAATTTCATTTTGATCCCAAAATTTTTCATAATTACACATTAGACCCATAACCTCATATTAAGTCTAACTTAATTCATCTCACATCGAAATGTGATCGTTTAGTCTTTCCGAATGCCCTTTAACTCAAATTAGAGTTTTCGGTCTATTTTTCTGGAAATTTACGATTTAGCTCTACGAAGCAAGATTTACCAAGATCTACCCCATTTTGAGGTTCTTATACATTCTAGAGTCATCCTCATTATTTTTGAAGTATCGGTGATCATTTTGAAAATTTTTAGTTTCCAGCGATTGGGATCGAAAATTTTTCAGGAGCTGTTTTAGCAGAAAAATCTCTTGTGGATTTTCTATATAGTGACATGAGTAATATCTTATATATAACATGAAAAGGAGTACAATAATGAATACACCGAGGTATCGAAGTTACACAGGAGCCCATATATAAATAGAAAACCAAGAAAGGGAGATCCCATCTGGGTATCAAGATCTCATGTAATATAGAAGACTAAGAAAGAGAGTTGAATCCCGTCCAGAGAACTGGAGTTTATAGAAAGTCGAGAGAAGGTGGATGCAGAACCCACATAAAGCATATAAGTTTAAGTCATATATATTCGGTTGAGAGTTATATTCGAGAGATTTTAAACGAGAAAATGGGCTGTGTCCGCTCATTAGAGAGATACATCCCTAATAATAGATTCCATTCAGGAGAACTCGTTCATTCAATAGATTGGACGATATTTACCCGTTCAAAATCCCCAACGATAGACTCCATTCGAGAGGATTCATTCGTTCGATAGATTGGATGATATTTACCTATTCGGAGAGATAAATCCATAACGATAGATTTCGTCCGGAAGGACTCATTTGTTCGATAGATTGGGCGATATTTATCCATTCGGGGAGGTAAATCCTTAATGATAGACTCTGTTCGGAGGGACTCATTCATTCGATAGACTGGACGATATTTACCCATTCAGGAAGATAAATCTTTAATGATAGACTCCGTTTGGGAGGATTTGTTCATTCGAGGAAATACCATGAGACAGATAGCCGACGAGGCCGAGAGAATTACTCAATGAGGGGTACCCGACTGCATTGTCACCAGCAGAAAGTTGCTTCTGATTGTCGCATGATCGACTGAATCCAAGTTGTCTATGTCGAGCGGGACAAGAGGTTAGACATTCCTCCCATACTTTGATGGCATGGTGCTAAGGAGAGAGGAAGTGAAACAGGGTGCGAAATTTTTTTGACTGGTCAGTTAGTTGTTCCCACAGACGACTCAATATGTTAGAGTCGATTTTGGATTCCACAGATACTTGCTCTTTTGACTCGAGCGGGGAACCGATGCTGATGGTATTCATCGATTCTTCTCAGACGAAGAACCTGCAAAAACCCCACCGGTGTTAGCCCGGTGAGGGGACACCGATATTTAAATCATTAAGAGTGATAAAATAAAGACTGATAATAGTCGTAGATATGACATTGGTGGCCTCTGTGTATGTGGTGTATTGTACGAGTGGATGTCGAAACTCCCATGTGTGTATGTAGCATGCATGAGTATTGTACACTAAGTGCTATATATGATGACATATCGTATATCGTATTTATAATGTCATGTGATATAATTTGTGTAATGTTTGTCATACCTCCAATCGTATATAGAATTGAGTATGAAATCATATCTCTGACCGTCTATAGTTGGCTATGGAGCCGTAACTTAGATCATATAAAATCGCTTATGGAGCTGTATCTCTAACTGTTAAGAATTATGTATGAAACCCTCTCTTGATTGTATGGAGAATTGGATATGAAACCCCTTCTTAATGGTGAATAGAATTAGGTATAAAACCTCCTCTAAATGGTATATAGAATTGCCTCTCTCACGTGTGTCAAAACTGAGTTCTCTTTGAAAATTGTCTATACTCTATATCTATATCGTTCCAAGGGGTGTGGAAAATTATAGTTTTCTTTTTATTCAAAGTCTTCCGAAATAGCAGGTATTTGTGGTCAAAGATTTCTAAGAGATTTAGATTTCTTTGAAATTAAAAAAGATTTAGAATTTTTGGAAGATTTCTTTACTTATCGAGAGTTCAAGAGAGTTAGAATCTAACAGAAATAAGGAAAGTTTTTAGTATCATGGAGATCTCCTTTCTTAATGGATGATTATAAGAGAATTAGAAGTTGTTTAAATTGGGTTCTATCAGTTTCAAATAGAGGAAAACTCCCATTTGGGTTGGCAAGTTTGAACACTCTCTTCTCGACCATCTTTGCCACTTTTGCAAGGGACTAAGTAGCTTCCGCTGATTTTGAGCCCTTAAGTGTTAAACCAACTACTTCAAAGAGTCAACCTCTTTTGATGACATTGTTCAGCTAGGAGGTAGGTAGTTAGCTTAATAGTTGATCATAGACTTTTAAACAAATTAATTGAATTCTTACACTTAGTAATAAAATCACGTCATGATATCACATCATTAAAAGGGGCCAAATTTAGGGTTTTCTTCGATTTGAATAAGACGAAGGTGAAAGTCTCTTTGATTGGTGTCGTGTCTTTCAAAAATCATTTCTTTTAGTTTGCAAAATCCATTGGGATTTTAATTTCTTTGTTCACTTTTTTAATTTTTTGATAGAAAATTAGGGTTTTTTTTTTTAATTGCCAACAAACAGTTTCTTTATAGTTGTTCATGGGATATGTAGAAAATATATACTTGTTACTTGTTTGTAATTACCTCTTCTTAGATGTGACTCCATATAATTGGTGTAAATTTTCAAGTAAATTGATAGAAAATTTTAAGTATTGGTTTCAAGAAATTGTTTTCACATAAAAATTTTACATGATTTTACTTTTAGTCGAAAGAAATTTATTAATTTACATTTAACCAAAAATAACTCAACATGAGGGAGAAAACCACAAACAATTATTGTAATCATTTTTTGCATTTTCATAGCAAATAAAATGAAATTAAAACATGATGTCCAAAGATTTAGAGTTGAATCACTAACCCTTTTTTGATGTATAGGTTTAAAGTATTGTCACAGACGGATCAACCTTCTTTTCCACAATCCAAGAACCTTTTTGAAGTTTGGTATATTTTGTAGATCTTTTGAAAAATGCCCTCAAAGTATTTTCTTGCTTTTCCACCATTTTTTGTTCTCTTACGTTAGTTCATCATTAGGGAGTTGCACACTTTACAATCAAATTTTGAAATTCAAAATTAGAGTGGTTATGTGGGAGTTGGAGTTGGTTTTCGCTTGAAAACTACTCCTCCCTTCTCTCTTTTATTAACCATCTTTTGAATTTCAAAAATTAAAGAGACTTGGATTAGGCTCAAACCCATATGGGCGACCCGGGTACCCAACTCTTATATCTCTCACTCGAACATGAGAGTTAGACCTACATTTAGTTTAGTTGCTTTCATATACCATCAATTTCATAAAGACAAATGGATCGTGTGACCAATGAGTACATTAAGAGTTTAAAACTATACATCAGTTAAAAATATATACCAATTCAAAGATCTAATACAATGAGGACACAAGTCTTGCATACCCCAGACCTCTTTTGCTACACTTACAGTCAACGTATCTCTTGTTCCTCCAATCATATAAACGAGAGCATACTTGACTCATCCCAAATTATGCATTCACAATTATGTTTTAGAACATTAAGTTAAAACATAACTGACCAGTCTGTGAATACAATATAACGTATCAGCTTTAAGACAGCATTCCTTTCATTCTACTATCTATCCACTTTATCTTAACTGCTTTCCTAGACATGGACTGTAAAATCAAATCCATCATGGTTTCTTGGTGACACGCTAAAGTAGTATCATTAAAATAAAGTCTCAAGAAATATGTAAAAGTTCTAAGGGTATTTGATAAGGTTAAGCATAAACCTCTGGATCTCACACAATGAAATATAAAGGGATTCTTTAAACTCATTACCCATATGGTCACAAATTCCCATGTGGTATGAAAACACGTGTTACGATACATTTTTTATTCAATTAGAAGTGTTTCTCTTATTTCAAAATTAATGCATTGCATAGCTTTTAGGCCAAGTGTGCCACAACACTAGACTTGATTTTCTCTTCTTATAAGTCCTCCAAAAAAAAAAATAAAAAAATCACTCTTACAAGGGAAAACCACACTTGGCTCCTAGACAACTGTAATGGATCATGAGAAATCCATTTCGATTATCAAGAAAATAAATATAAACGATAATCTCATTTTAATTTTCTACTAAGGCGGCTTAATTTATGTTAATTAATCAAAAATTAACATTGCCTCATCTCTACATATCACACAGATATCAGAGGCGATTACTCGTGTGAGAGAGCCAATTTTCCAAACTTGTCCGATATACTTTTCAATCAAGACATAAGAATTCACAAACGCAAAACAGATTCAAATGTCATATAATCATGAGCATTACATCATATTTATTGTACATACAAATACAATTACATTCTATGTAATCTAAAAGATTTTACGTATTTCACAAATATATCTCTAGGTACATCTCTAGGTATAGGCTTCGTGAACGAATCAGTGACCATTAAGTGCGTAGGTAAATACTTTAACGTCACCTCCATCTTTTCAACGATATCTTGAATAAAGTTGAATTTCATATCAATGTGTTTGGTTCTCTCATGATATTTAGGATCTTTTGTGTATGCGATAGTTGATTGACTATCACAATAAATTGTCACAGCTCCCATTATGTCACTTACGATCTCCAAATGTTGTAAAAACCTTCTTAACCAAACACACTCATGAACTGCAGAACCATAAGCCACAAACTCTGCTTCCATTATGGACAGTGATATACACGTTTGTTTCTTACTCTTCCAAGAGATGGTGCCATTATTCAGCAAGAAAACATAACCTGAGGTGGACTTACGTTCATCTAAATCTCCACCCCAATCAGTATTTGTGTATCCTTTTAATAACAAGTCATTTCCTTGATAACAAAGGGAATAATTCGCAATTCCTTTCAGATATCTTAAAATCCTCTTTACAGCTATCCAATGTTTTCTTCCTGAATTGGATTGATACCTGCTGACCAAACCCACGATATAGCAGATGTCAGGACGTATACAGATCATAGCGTATATTAGACTCTCAATAGCATTGGAATAAGATACTTTTGACATCTCTTGTTTCTCTTTGATAGTTTTAGAGCACATTTCTAGACTTAAACTTTCGCCTTTAACCACGGAAGTATTAATGGGTTTATAGTTATCCATTCTAAATCATTCTAGAATTTTTTAATATAAGATTCTTGAAACAATGCTAACAATCTCTTAAAACGATCTTTGTGGATCTTAACACCTAGTATATAGTTTGCTTTACCCATATCATTCATCTCAAAATTTGATGACAACCAATTCTTGATACTCGGGACATACTCCATGTTATTTTCGGCTAACAATATGTTATTGACATATAGAGATAAAATTACAAATTTGTTGTTGAACTTCTTTACATAAACGAAATAGTCTCCATCTAGCATAACGAAGTCGTTAGAGATTACAGATCTATGAAATCTCAAATACTATTGTCTCGAAAATTGTTTAAAACTATAAATTGATCTATTCAATTTATAAACTTTGTTTTCTTGACCTGTGACTATGAAACCTCCATGTGTTTCATGTAGATTTCTTTCTCAAGTTCCCCATAGAGGAAAGCAGTCTTAACATCAATTTGATATAATTCTAAATTTAAATTGGCTACAATAACCAACAGGCGAATGGAGGCAAATCTTACTACTGGCAAAAAGGTTTCCTCATAGTCAATACCCTCCTGTTGGGTTTAACGTTTTACCACTAATCGAGTTTTGTAACTCTCAATTGATCCATCAGCCTTACACTTAACTTTGAGAACCCACTTGTTCCCAATAGCTTTATGCCTATAATGAAGATCAACCAGCTCCCAAACATGGTTGGATTCCATCGAATCCATTTCTTCCTCCATTGCTTTCATCCACTCTTCCTTTGCAGGACAAAACAAAGCCTCATTTAGGTTTTTAGGTTCGTCCACGTCTTGTGGAGAAATGTTAAAGGTATGCCCTTCAATCTCGTAATAACGTTTCAGCATACCATTCCTACCACTTTTCCGAACCGATGATTCGGGTAGATCATTGGAACTTGAATCCCTCCTACTGGGATTAGCTTGGGATTCAATTTCTTGCTGTTCCAATGACCTATCAGGCATAGCTCCATCGTCTAAGTTATTTAATTCAAATAAAGGTTCTCCTTTCGCTATGTCTCATCTACTTAGAAAATCATTTTCTAAAAAAGTCACATTTCGTGATTCAATTTTGGTCATAGTACTATCTTCTCGCTCGCCGATGAATACATAAGCTTTTGACTGATCATAATATCTAATAAAGATACATTTTTTTTCCTCGAGGACCAAACTTTCCAAACTTATTGGAAGAGTCATGAATATATGCTGCTGATCCCCAAGGTCTGAAACCAGTTAAACTTGGTTTTCTACCAATCCAAAGTTCATACAGTGTTGTAGGTACTGATTTTGAAGGCACTCTATTCAAAATATAGGTCGTAATTAACAATGCATCTCTCCAAAAAGAAATTTACAAGTTAGCCTGCGCTATCATAGATCTCATTATATCTAGCAAATTATATTCCTCCTTTCACCAACACCATTCTATTGAAGTATGTGGGGAATAATCAATTGTCTAATTATTCCTTTTTCATTACATAGATCCTTAAACTGATCCGATAGATATTCATGCTCTTAATTTGTCCTTAAGGTTTTAATCATTTTATCCATTTGATTCTCCACTTCATTCATATAATGTCAAAAGCATTCAAGTGTTTCAGACTTGTGAGCAATCAAATAGATATGATCAAACTGCGTGAAATCATCAATAAAAGTAATGAAATATGATGCTCCATGTCTAGCCTTTACATTCATTAGACCACAAATGTCAAAGTGAACCCATTGCAATGGAAATTCAGCCCTTGTTGCCTTTCCAAATGGTTTTCGAGTCATCTTCTAGGCAAGACAATGTTCACAAGTCAGTAAATCAATTTTAGTAAGCGAACTCAATAGTCATACTTTCACAAGTCGATTCATCCTGTCCTGCCCAATGTAACTAAGTCTAGTATGCTATACTTTCTCATTTACACTAGCATCACTAGAATGACAAATATTTAATGATGTATAACGATCAACATAACAGTTAAACATTTGATTGTCATAATTGAAGATTAGAAAGTCATCAAAGAGATATCCAGATCCATAGTACACACCATTATAATATATACAAACTCCATTTTTGGAAAAGTTCAAGTCATAACCCAGTTCAAGAAGAACAATAATAGAAACTAAGTTTCGTCGAATCTCCGGTACAAAGAGAACATCATGCAAGATTAGGGTTCGGCCACTTCGTAGCTCAAATTTATAAGTGTCAATCCCATTAACCTCGACTCTCGTATTGTTCCCCATGTATATCTATCTTGTACTAGAAGGAACTTGATGAAAATCCACGAACACTTCTTGATCTTTTGTCACGTGGTTTGTTGTTCCTGAGTCTATAATCCACACAGGATAAGATTTAGAAAGTAAAACAGTACTAGAGACATTTACAATACACATAGAAGCGTCATGAGGTGCTACCTTTTTTGGCTTGGGGCATTCTCGAGCAAAATGACCAAGAGTTTTGCAATTGTAGCACTACATCTTGTTCTTGTCCATTTTCTTCCAAAATCGCTTACGCTTATTCTTGCGGTTAGAGTTGTTCTTCTTAGACCTTCCATTATCATCTTTCCCTTTCTTGCCTTTGTTCTTGTTCCTCTTGCGCTTAAAGTCGAAAACTTTATGGGAACTACACTCAGCTACAAAGGCATTAGAAATCGATCTCGTGGCACCAAGCCACTCATCCTCGAGTTCTACGTGGCGAGCAGCATCAGAGAAAGTCTTGATGCTATCGTTATGAGTCAGATTCACTTTCAGGTGCTCTCACTGGTCTGGAAGGGATCGAATTAAAATCTGAACCTGCTGTTCATCAGAGAGAATATGATCAACTATTTTCAATTCCCTTATCATGTTTGACATGGTCCTCAGATACTGTTTGATGCTGTCATCAACTTTCTTTTGTATGTGTCAAACTTAATCGTCAATTGCCTCAGACGGGTCACATTAGTACTTCCATACTTCTCTCTAAGATACACTCATATGTTATGAGCAATAGGGAATTACTCACATTCGTGTATGAGATCATCTACCATAGAACTGACCAGAATGCCACGCATAGTGGAAATTTTCTTCTCCCACGCCTGGTAAGTTTCTTGATCTCTTCTCTACTGAGCAATATTTCGAATTCCAAGATCTTGCAAGATATGGTTGATGTCTTGAAGGTATCTTGCTCTTCCAGCACATACCATATCTTATGGCGTCAAATATCATAATTGTCGCCATTGAATTTATCACCTTTATTTAGATCTGCTATTATTAATTTCGATACCATGGTCTGAGCTTTCAAAGGGTGGTAATTGTAAGTATTCATA
This sequence comes from Dillenia turbinata, assembly GCA_037126225.1. Taxonomy (NCBI): domain Eukaryota; kingdom Viridiplantae; phylum Streptophyta; class Magnoliopsida; order Dilleniales; family Dilleniaceae; genus Dillenia; species Dillenia turbinata. The sequence goes on from JBAMMX010000006.1 coordinate 11,201,423, forward strand.
CTCATATAATGTATACAATTTGGTACTTAAAATCAAAATTTATGATAGACGAATACAAGGTATAGACTTGAAAGTTCACCAAGTTCCTAATCATTATCCATGATCCAAATGTTTGATTACTATAAATTTAATTTCAAAGTAACAAAATTTTTTGAAGTCTTAAGTGAGAATTACTTAAATCACTAACCTAAAACCTCGCACTAATATCATGCGAAATTAGAACATATCTTTTTCACATACTTACATAAATTCGCAGATATGCACATTCTAGATATATATACAAAGAGAGAGAATATTACATCACATGTCCATGGTTTTGTGCTTAATAAAATCACAGTACATAACTATGCATCACAGAAAGAAGTAAAGAAAGAAGAAAAATATACAATCATTTTTCCTTTTTCTCTTCTTTCTTATCTTCCATATACATACGAGTAACCATTTTAACCATTCTAACCGAAAGCCTATCTCTCGGAGCAAATCTCCTAACGGCTTGTGGTGCAAAGCCATTAATTCTTAGAGACAACGACTTCTTCATTTTAATCTCTATCTCCCTATCTCTACACATTTTAAGTAATTTTAGTTTGAAGTTCTTGAAATTGATCCATTTGTTCTCTTCTATTTTTTTATCAGCCATGCCAACCAAATTATCGTGGAGAGATTTCCTTAATATCTTAATCTCGGCTTCATCGCCCCCAAACTAGTGACCCAAACGCTGAAATTCATAGCGTTTTCGACTCATAACTCACAAATGTTGTAGCAAAATAATGCAACATTATATTTAACTTTGCCAAACATTCTGGGGTCTTCTCGTCTCTATATCTCCCTTGAAGAGGTGCGAGAGTACGTCTGATTCTCACTATATCCCTAAAATGGGGTAAACATCTGATTGGGCATGAAGCCAATTAAAAAAAAATTTTAAAACACCATCCACAATCATTATGCTCAATATTCAAATGATTCATGTCGAAAAAATGAATTTTCCATACGTAAATCAACGAGTATAAAATCAAATAGGTATTGTAAAATTTAATTTAGGTAACCAACAATTAGAAAGTAATTTTCTAAACATGTGAGAAATTTTCAGAAATTTTTCCCAACTTGTAATTGATTTTTCTGTAACTTTCAAATATTTTACAAACTTAAAATAAATAAAAAATATTTTTCATAGGAGTAAAAATAATTTAAAATCACAGAAAAATCCGAAAGAATATTTTAAACATTTCGAAAAAAATTCCAGCCAGAGGGGACTTCTCACATGCCGTCACGCGTTGCCTGTGTGTAACGGAACCGCCAATAGCCAGGAGTAGCGCACAAGAAGTTTGCACGAAAGGATACGAGCAAAAGGTGCAAACGAAATGCCACATGCAAAAGACACCAATTCAGAAGGAGGTTTGCAAGGACAAATCTTCTAAGGAGGTTCGCAAGAACAAATCTTCGAAGGAGGTTCGCACTGACAAATCTCCTTAACCAAGAGCCACCTATGAAGAGTCATCAATCCCATTTGAGCAAATGCCACCATTTGAGAAGTCCCTTGAGTATCCAGTAAAGTGCTCAAGTAAAGGCAAACATTGCACGAGCAAACTCACATGTCGCCTAAGCAACCGTTTACCAAATGACGCGACCCTTGAGCTAAAGGTCACGACCTTTCATGTCACATCGGGCAGCCGTCAAGCAAAGGACACCAAAGATACAAAAAAGTCATGCCAAGGCCAAAAGACATATGCAAGAGGTGCAAGTGAAGAGTCACAAGTCACCAAGCCAAAGGACACAATTGCACGAGACACCATTGAGCAGCCCGCGTGCAAGAACAAGCAAGACATGTGCAAAATAATGCTTCAACATGAAGAATCACCAACCAGCTCATGTGAAGAGTCACCATTGCCTATAAAGGTGAGATCAATGAGGAACCAGCACAAGCCATGGCCCATTGGAGACAATGCAATGCATGGTCCAGCCTTAGCACACTAAAAGCAAGGTCATAATGCCAAGGAATCAAGCCCCAGTGGACCAGCACATGAAGAGCCACGTTCAGGAATGCTAATGCACGAAGGAACAACCCCTTTACTCGATGAAACAGAGGTATGGCTTGAGAGAATTGCCCTGCACAGTAGCCAACATGCACCGTGGCTCAACCATGCCTAGGCAGCCCGCCCAAACCGTCAAGCAATGTGCAAGTCCAGCAAAAGGCCATCAGTCTCCTACAAGCAATAACTGTTTTTATAAATTAATTCCATGTCTTTTTCAAGTGTTTAAAGTTATGTAATAAAGGCAAATAAACTGCCTGGTAGTTATTAGGAATTAGTGCATTAGAAAAACCCTTTAGCATGAAAAGTCTTGTGTAATTGAGACCCATAGCCTCCTAGCCCTCAAGTATAAATACGGGCTCCCACCTCCTTTGTAAGGAACGAATTATCAAGTAATATCAGAGTTTTTTTCTCAACCAATGAGAGAAATAGGGCTTAGGAGTGTTTTAACCTTCTAAGTAATGTCACCCAAGTGTGATAGGTTCTTGTTCTCGAAAATAGCCGCCAAGACAAATTCTTTTCCCTTCCACCATTCTTTATTTCTTTCCTATTCCATTCATCCAATCTCGTGAGCCCACCTTCTGCATAGGATCTCATTACCGTGCAGGCTGGGTACTTCAACAATCACCCTAACCTCCCCAAGCCAAACCAGAAATTTTTGCAGCAAACAAAGGGCCACACGGCTTGTTTGTGTGCTACAGCCCCATGGTTGCATTCCATTGTGCTGGCAGGCTACTGGGCCACTTGGGTGCATGACCTCCACGTGCCCAGTGTGGCGGGTGACCACCACGTGCCGCCTTCCCGGCAAAATCCAGTGACCGGATTTTGACTACCCCCCATTTTTGGTATCTCTGATTTTAATGGTGACTTTAGTTTTTGAATCAGAGGTCTAGAGCATGGTGTTTGGGCATCACAGCCCATGGCCCAAGAGTGGGATTGGATTATGGCACTGTTTATCTTCTTCCTCTAGACACAAAATTTCTGCACTTCGAACCATACTTTCAATAGTGATCTCTCCCTCATTTCTAAACCATATTTTACGTTCCTTGTATGGTTGGAAAGGGTTTTCAACAAACAATTGAACCATCTAATTATTTCTTCATAAAACATATGATCTAAGGAGATATAACCTTTCATTTCTAGGCTAGGGTTTCATTTTTCTCCAAAAATACATGGCAGACATGCTTGATATTTTGCAGATCAAATCCTGACGTCATGGGCACTCTACATTCAAAATTTTAGATCATCTCTTGATCTACATTCATAGTTGCCATTTACAATTTTTCAAGAAAAAATTACATTCGAATGGATATGTTTTCTAGTCACCAATATGCACGATTTATATATATAAAAAAAATAGCAAACACCCTAAACAAGCTTTGATACCATTGTAATCATTTTTTGTATTTTCATAGCAAATAAAATGAAATTAAGACATGATGTCCCAAGATTTAGGATTAAAACACTAATCCTTTTTTGATGTACAAGTCTAAAGTATTGTCACGGATGGATCAACCTTCTTTTCCACAATCCAAGAACCTTTTTGAAGTTTGGTATATTTTGTAGATCTTTTGAAAAATTCCCTCAAAATATTTTCTTTCTTTTCCACCTTTTTTTTTTGTTCTCTTACATAAGTTCATCATTAGGGAATTGCACACTTTACAATCAAATTTTGAAATTCAAAATTAGAGTGGTTATATGAGAGTTCAAATTGGTTTTCACTTGAAAACCACTCCCTCCCTTCTCTCTTTTATCAACCGTCTTTTGAATTTCAAAAATTAAAGAGATTTGCGATAGGGTCAAAGACCTGGATGCCCAACTCTTACAATTAGCAAGTAAATACAACTCATCATAAACTCTTCTGCCCCCTTAGTTCTTTATCCTGACATTTGCTACCCATGCTAGTGCCTACTCTAACCTTTTCACTCCTTATATTCCCTTTATTTACATATTGTTTTTGCTCTTTTATATATATATATATAACTAAGCTTTCTTTGTTTTTTCCTCTTTTAGACTTATTATCATTTATCAATTTGGCATTTGGTACGCTATCATCAGTATGATTTAGCATCAGTGCTTTTGTTTCATCGTTGCTTTCTTCGCCATTTGTGTCATTATTCTCATCTTTCCCCTCTTCGTACTCTTTCATCATGCTCAACATTAGGGCCGTGTTCGCCCGTTCAGAGAATTCTATCCTAATTTATTAACATATTCGTTCGAAAATATTTGGGCGACTGAGACCCGACGGCCGATTAAGGCTTCAGAGATTAGGGCCGTGTCTGCCCGTTCTGGGAGTTCGTCCCAACTTAGTGACACATTCGTTATGAAAGATTTGGGTGACTGAGACCTGATGTTCGATGAGAGTAGGACGATATTGGTTCGTTCGCTTATAGAATTAGGGCGACTCAGGCCTGACTTTTACTTGGGGGGTTAGATCCCTTCATTCGACAGAATCGGGTCGTAAAAATTTTTTGACTTATCGGTTAGTCGTTTCCCACAGATGGTGCCAATCTGTTGGGGTCGATTTTCGCCCCACAGATACCTGCTCTTCCGACTCAAGTGGGAAACCGATGGCGGTGGTGCTCTACGATTCTTCATAGATGAAAAACCTACAAAAACCCTACCGAGACTAACCCGGCGGGGGGACTCCGACGCTCAAGTCAGGAATGGTAATAACAAAAGGAAAAATGAATACAATCGAGAGAAATATGGCCTTGGTGGCCTCTATCATGTGATGTATCGGTCGAGTGGATGTCGGAACCCCCGTGTATGTGTATAGCATGTATGCGTATTGCACAGTAAGCATTATATATGTCGTATATGTGAAGTCATGTGATGCAATACAAAGCATACGTATAGAGTCATACCTCTGATCATGTGTAGAATCGGTGTAAAAACCGTACCTCTGGTGAAATATATTTGGGTATGAAAACCTACCCCCTGATGATATAGAACTGGCTACCGAATTGGGTATGGAGTCCTACCTTCGTCGTGTGTGTAAATGGGTATGAAACCCCCTCTAAATGACATATAAGATTGGGTATAGAACCCCTCTCTGAACGATGTATAGAACTGAGTTCCCCTCTGAGGGTTGCCTATGCTATGTATTTATAGCCTTCCCAAGGGTATAAAAAACCACAGTTTTCTTTTGTTTGAAGTCTTTTAGAATAGTTAGAATTGTAATTAGACACTTCTGAAAAGTTTAGATTTTCTCCAAAAATATGGAAAGATTTGACCTTGATAGTGATTGCATTCCTTATCGGATAACCATGCATGATTTGAAAGACCTATTAAATAGGGTATCATCATTTGTCCCCACTCCTAATTACATTTTGAAGAAACGGTATTAGGAGTAATGTGGATTATAAGAGATCTTCCATAAGATCGAAAGGTCAAGAGATCAACAAGCCAGTAGACTGAGAGATCAAATGATCGAGAGATCGAGGCATCGAGAGACCTAGTCATTGGTGATCGAGAGATTGACAGATTGATAGGTTGAGTGATCGTGAGATCCACAGGTCGAACGATCGAGCGGAACACCAGACTGACAGGTCAACGATCGAGAGAATACCAGACCGTCAGGTCGAACGATCGAGAGAATACCAAACCAACATGTCGAACGATCGAGAGAATACCAGACGGACAGGTCGAATGATCGAGAGAACACCAGACCGATAGATCGAACGATCGAGAGAACCCCAAACCGACAGGTCGAACAGTATATCAGGGCGTCATAGGCCCGCTCGGGGAATTAGATCCCTATCAGTAGATCGGGGTGACATGGGCCCGTTCGGAGAGTTCTATCCCTTATTGATTACATGCTCGAATGATAGGATTTGGGAGACTTAAACCCATCGAACGATAGGAGTTGGGCGATTAAGACCCTCCAAACGACAGGAGCTGGGCGACCAAGGCCCTCCGAATGACAGTAGCTGGGTGATTGAGGCCTTCCAAACGACCAGAGCTGGGCGACTGAGGCCCTCCGAGTGACAGGAGCTGGGCGACTGAGGCCCTCAGAACAAATGATAGGAGCTAGGCGATTGAGGCCCTCCGAATAATAGGTGTCGGGCGACTGAGGCCCTCCGAATGAATGATAGGAGTTTGATGACTGAGACCCTCCGAATGATAGGAGCTAGGCGACTGAGGCCCTCCGAACGATAAGAGCTGGGCGACTGAGACCCTCCGAACGATAGGAGCTGGGTGACTGAGGCCCTCCGACCGAACGATAGGAGCTGTGCAACTGAGGCCCTCCGAACGACAGAAGCTGGGCGACTGAGGCCTTCCGAACGATAAGAGCTGGGCGGTTGCGGCCCTCCGAATAATAAGAGCTAAGCGACTGTGACCCCCCGAACGATAGGAGTTGGGCGACTGTGGCCCTCTGAACGATAGGAGCTGGGCGACTGAGGCCCTCCGAATGAACGATAGGAAACTTTAGATAGATGGGCCGACAGGCCGAACGATAGAGAGATCGATATTAGAAAAATCAAATGATCCTTGAGTCAGGAAACTGACAAGAGATTGAGATGCCAACAGGCCGAACGATGGAGAGACTGATAGGTCGAAATATCAAGAGATCAGGGAGTTAGGAAACTGACAAGAAACCGAGAGGCATATAGTCCGAACGATAGAGAGATCGACATGTCGAAAAATCAAATGATCCTTAAGTCAGGAAACTGGCAAGAGATTGAGAGGCCGACAGGCCGAACGATGGAGAGACTGACATGTCAAAATATCAAACGATTCGGGAGTCAGGAAATTGACAAGAGATTGAGAGGCCCGCGACACGTGGGGGGGGAGAGGGACAAAATATCAAACGATTCGGGAGTCAGGAAATTGACAAGAGATTGAGAGGCCGACAGGCCGAATGATGGAGAGACCAACAGGTCAAAAAATCAAACGATCCTTGAGTCAGGAAACTGAAAAGAGATTGAGAGGCCGACAGGCCGAACGATGGAGAGATCGACATGTCGGATAGTCGAGGGTGGTATAGACCCATTCAAGGAGATAAATTCCATCGGTAGATCAGGGCGACATGGGTCCATTCGGAGAGATAGATTTTAAAGATAAGTCGGGGCGACACAGGCCCATTCAAGGAGATGGACCCTAGTGGTAAGTTAGGGCGACACAAGCCCATTCGTATTAATCGTTAAGTGGAATGTGGAATGACAAGATTTCTTATGAAAAGGGATCGATCGTCACTGATAGTAGGCACATAGGCTCTTAGAGTTTGGGATGACATATTTGACACGCACGAATGATAGTAGCTAGGAGACTAAGGCCCTCCGAATGATAAGAAATCTTTAGAGAGTTGGGTCGCGTCGACCCGTTCGGGGAGTTATATCCCTCATTGATGACACTCTACGTTTGAAAAAGTTCATTTGAGAGAACTTAAATGAAAGAATATCATGAGACATATAACCGATAGATTATCTATGCAAGGCTGAGAGATCGAATGAGGTCAGGAGGTCAAATAACCAAGCGATCGAAAGATCAGGAATTGAGAGATTGACACATCAAATGATGGAAAGACCAACAGGTCGAACAATCAAGAAATCAAGGGATTGTGAGGTCGATTGACCAACAAGTAGAACAATGGAGAGACTAACAGGTCAAAAGATTCGAATGATCAGGAGAACTAGAGACTAACGGGTCGTTAGAGACCAAAAGATCGAATGATCGAGAGACCAACAAGTCGAACGATTCGGATGATTAGGAGGTCTAGGGACCAACGGATCGTTAGAGATTACCAAGTCGAGAGATTTAAACAAAAGTGTTTGGCCAAGCAGTGACCAACAGTCTAGAGCGCGTGTGTTAGGAAAAGTAAAATATCTGAAGTCTAACTTAGAGTTTGTGTCCGGCGATACGAGAGGTTGGTGGCCGAAAGAAGAGAAAATAGGGCCAGGCCACAAGTTGTCGAATCGATAACAGTATCCTCTCGTTACATAAAGTCTGTTTCTTCTGCTGTGCTATGTGATGAGTAAAACCTTGTACGAATGAAAAGAAACTTGCTTGTCACCTTCGCATTCTTGTGATAAGACTAGGCGACGATGGCCTAACATTCGACAGGAGTAGGGCGATGTGGGCCCGTTCGGGGAGTTAGGTCCCAACTTAATGACATATTTGTTCGGAAGGATCTAGGCGACTGAGGCCCGTTGGCCGATTAAAGGTTTTAGAGATTAGGGCCGTGTCCGCCCGTTCGGAGAGTTCTATCCCAATTTAGTAACATATTCGTTCGAAAATATTTGGGCGACTGAGGCCCGACGGCCGATTAAAGGCTTCAGAGATTAGGGCCGTGTCCGCTCGTTCGAAGAGTTCATCCCAACTTAGTGACACATTCGTTAGGAAAGATTTGGGCGATTGAGGCCCAACGTTCGATGAGAGTAGGGCGACACTGGTTCGTTTATTCAATAGAATCAGGGCGACTCAAGCCCGACTTTCACTCGGGGGGTCAGATCCCTTCGTTCGACAGAATCGGGTCGTAAAGATTTTTTGGCTTATCAGTTAGTCGTTTCCCACAGACGGCGCCAATCTGTTGGGGTCGATTTTCGCCCCACAGATACTTGCTCTTCCGACTCGAGCAGGAAGCCGATGGCGGTGGTGCTCTACGATTCTTTATGAACGAAAAACTTGCAAAAACCCCACCGGGGCTGGCCCGGCGGAGGGAGTTCAACGCTCAAGTCAGGAAGGGTAATAACAAAAGAAAAACTGAATACAACCGAGAGAAATATGGCCCTGGTGGCCTCTGTCATGTGATGTATCGGTCGAGTAGATGTCGGAGCCCCCGTGTGTGTGTGTAACATATATGCGTATTGCACAGTAAGCTTTATGTATGTCGAATATGTGAAGTCACGTGATAAAATACAAAAGTATACGTATAGAGTTATACCTCTGATCATGTGTAGAATCGGTGTAAAAATCATATCTCTGGTGGAATATATTTGGGTATGAAAACCTACCCCCTGATGATATAGAACTGGCTATCGAATTGGGCATGGAGCCCTACTTTTGTCGGTGTGTGTAAATGTGTATGAAACCCCCCTCTGAATGACATATAAGATTGGGTATAGAATGCCTCTCTGAACGATGTATAGAACTGAGTCCCCCTTTGAGAGTTGTCTATGATCTGTATTTATAGCATTCCCAAGGGTGTAGAAAACCCTAGTTTTCTTTTACTTGAAGTTTTTTAAAAAGGTTAGGATTGTAATTAGAAATTTCTAAAAAGTTTAGACTTCCTCCAGAAATATGGAAATATTTGACCTTGATAGTGATTGCCTTTCTTATCGGATAACCATACATGATTTGGGAGACCTATTAAATAGGGTATCATCACGCAATATTATTCCCTATACCCCAAGTCATCGTCCCTTAGTGATGGTTCAAGTGGTAGAGTTTTTTTATTTCTATCTTTATTTTTTCAATTTAAATCCGTTTGATTGTATCTTTTTGTTTTAAAAAAAAAAAAACCCGACTCACCCATGTTGTCTCAATTTATGTGGGCAGACATATATATTGGAATAGATTTCTAGTGTGTATGGAAAATCTCAATACCTAACTATATTTGTATCCTAATTAGAATAGAAAAAACAGTACTCTACATAGAGATTCAGAATCTAGAATCAGTTTTTAAACATAGCACATATTCTCAGGGTTTATATGCTTTTCAAAATTACAAAACCATTTATAACAATTTCAAAATTGCAAAACAGTCACAAAAATTTCTGAAACTATAAAATAGTCACGACAAATTTTGAAATTATAAAACAATCACAACAATTTTTGTAAATTATAAATTAGTTATAATACTTTTTAAAAATTACAAAATGGTCATAACACTTTCGGCCCAAAATCTTTCTCTTTCTCTCTCTCACTCACAATATTATCTATCTTTTCAAATTAAGATAATACCGAGATAATATTTGCATCGAATAAGTAAATATTAACAAAGTTTTGGGGAGAGAAAAAAACCTAAAACATAGTTAATTTTGTTTTAAAATAATTATAATGTAATCTAGTAAATCACTAGTTATATTAAAATTATTTCAACTTTAATTAATTTTGTTAAATAATTAGAATTATACTTCAAAATAAATGTTATATTATTTATAGATGTTGGTCAATAATAATTTATTGATTTATCATTGATCTGTATGTATTTTTACACTTATTATTCTATGTAATATCTATAATCGAGATAAAATATATTGTATGTACTAGGTATTGAGTCATTAATCTAAAAGGAGAATATTCAAAAATATCCGGCGTGTCTCTCATTGATCGATGGTACTGAACAAGTTTAAGAATACTCAAAATGATAATCAATTAGGACGATCAAGGGCCATTATCCGACACAGTCAGCGTAAATTCTATATTCATATGCATTTCTCAAGTAATCAGAACTATTTACCTGATGCACGAAACTCTTCATTTATATAAAAAAAAAAATCTCACTCATAATATATTAAAATACATAATCTTGATTTCATAAATTTATTTACATATATTGAAAATTAAGAGTATATAAATTATATATATCTGTAGAGTACTAATTTCTTTTTCTTAATACATTTGAGAAAATTGTCCTAAATATTATGTTGAGTGCAAATGTGCTGTACTAATTTCTATTGAGCTCAAGCTCTACTCGATAATCAAGATAAACCATTTCTAAGTAACAAAAAAACTCTCAAGCTATAATCTAAACATAATGAATCGATTGGATTCATTAATTAGTTATGAACTTTATTTTAGTTTAATGTAACCATTACTTATATTTACTATTTGTATCATCAATCTATTCACAAACATAATTTATTTATATTTGTTAGAGGTGGGTTGTGACTCCACAGATATCGACTCCTTGATGACTCGAACGTTTGCCGTCGACGGGATGTGAGACATTCAAAAACCGTCGAAGGGTGTTTCGACAGAGAAGATTCCGACGTTCAAGTCATAAAAAGCGGTTTTCGAGTGTAAAAAAACAGACTGAGAGTTTTAGAGAGAGAGAGGTTCTTTGTGACTATTGTGCCCAATGTATAAGGCCGAGAGAGCATACCTGATTTAGAAGGTTTGCGGGTTTCTTATACCTGGTAGAGCCGTATGCTTTCGGAGTATTATAACCCTACTTTCCTTATGGAGATGACTCGGAAATCTCGAAAGTTAAATATTCCGAATCATTCATAGTTTTTATCATATGGGAAGTTTCGTTACTCAGGGCGATCATTTCTTTATCTGAAGGATCTTGGAGATACTGCTATTCATTAGTAAATCGGAGTCGTTGGGATGTTTTGACCTTTCCAGAGGATTAATAAAGCTGTTGGCCTCCGAACGGTTATTTAGTCAATGCGAAGCCTTCAGACTTGTTCGTTCGGTGAACTAGGGGCTAAGTATCTGATCAGGGAGGTAAATCCCACTTGGCAAATCTCGTTCGATAAGTGGGGTGACTAAGACCCTATCGTTTATGAGATGAGATGACTAAGATTTTTCGGTAAATTAGTTGATTAGCTATAGAGAGTAGTCGTTCGATAATATTGGGATGTGCTTGTCCATCGGTCGGTAGCTATCATTTGTAGGCCCCCATGTGTGAGTCTTTCAAGCGCCGATCCTTCAAAATGGGCATCGGATTATATCCCATCATTTGCCCCCAACTCATGGCCTTCTTTGCTAAGAGGCGCCATGAGTAATGACTCATTAAAGCAAGACGTGTCTGATACGTTATTGAAACATATGACGCTAGGCTTTGTCAATTTGTCTGAATGAGTTTCTTCCCATTTGTTATTCCATATATATAGAAAATAATACATAAATAGTTCAGGAAAGTTTTTAAATTACAATCGTGATCTTCTCTTATTCTTAATCTATATATTCTAATTTTGGTAATCTAATTATGTATATGATATGATTAAACAAATTAATAGAATCTCTTGATTTTCTAATTAACTAGCAAATTAATGGAATCCCTTTATTTTCGAATTGACTTGTGGATTGATGGAATCTCCTTGATTTCTGAATTGACTTGTAAATTGATAGAATCCCCTTGATTTCTGAATTGACTTGCTCAGTTTGATGTTGATTCCTTGATTGACTCTATTGATTAAATCTCTTACTAACATCCCCCCTCAAATTGATGCGGCTGATCAAGAAGTATCAATTTGTTTATGAGAAACTGGTGACGAGGCCAATGTAGTGCCTTGGTAAGGATATCAGCTAGTTGAAGATCTGAGGTAATATGCGGTAGGGAGATAACCTGATTTTCAAAAATTTCACGACTAGAATCACAATCCACTTCAATGTGCTTGGTGCATTTATGAAAAACAAGATTAATAGCAATCTGAATAGCACTAGTATTATCTACATAAAGAGGTGTGGGATCGGATTGAGCAAATCCAATTTTAGTCAATAAACTGCGAAACCAAATAATCTCTAAACAAGCAGTAGACATAGCACGATATTCCGATTTGGTAGAAGATTTGGATACTCGAACTTGTTTCCTACTTTTTCAAAAAATGAGTACAGAGCCAAGAAACATACACCAACCGGTAACAGAGCGTCGAATGTCAGGGCAATTTGTCCAATCAGCATCACTGTAACCAATTAATCGAAGGGAGGATCTAACAGGAAAGAATAAGCCACGATCAGAAATACCCTTCAAGTAGCGAATGATACAAAGAACAGCAGCTAAGTGAAGGTGTCGAGGGATATGCATAAATTGACTGACTTGCTGAACAGCGAAAAAAATATTAGGACGTGTAATTGTTAAATTATTAAGACTTCCGATCAACTGATGATACATCACAGGATTAGGAAGAAGGTTACCCTTATCACGACTAAATTTCACCTTAACCTCAAGAGGGGTGTAAATAGGAGAAGCAGATTGAAGTCCAGCTAAAAAGATTAAGTCTTCGGTATATTTGTGTTGATGCAAAAAAATACCCTTCCGATCCAAACGGATCTCAAAACCCAAAAAATAGTGGAGAGAATCAAGATCCTTCATATGAAATAAAGTTTGGAGTTGTTGTTTAAGCTGTTAAATCAAAACATTATCTGTGCCAGTGATGACAATATCATCAACATAGACAAGAAGAAGAACAACACTATCTGCTGTTTTGTGAAGGAACAAAGAAAAATCATATTGGCTCTGGGTAAAAGCAAAGCCGAGTAAAGTAAAACGAAATTTCTCAAACCACGCCTGAGGTACTTGTTTCAAGCCGTAAAGAGAATGTATAAGTTTGCACACACCAGAACAGGAAGAGAATAATCCTGGAGGAGGAGTCATAAAAATTTCTTCCTCAAGATCACCATGCAGAAATATATTTCTAACATCTATTTGATGAAAGTGACCATCCTTTAGAAACAGTAATAGCAATAACAGTTCGGATAGTAGTCATTTTGGCTACTGGAGCAAATGTTTCATCGTAATCCACCCCATATTCCTGCCTATTACCAAGAGCAACCAACTAAACCTTATAACGATCAAGAGAACCATCAGAATTCAATTTCACAGAATATACCCACTTATAGCCAATATGTTTAACACCAAGAGGGCATGGAATAATATCCCACTTATGATTTTCTTGAAGTGTTTGGAGCTCATCTTGCATTGCTTATTTCCAACACGCATGTAGGGCTGCCTGAGAATAACAAGTAGGAATAGAAATGTTTGATAAATTTACATTAAGAGATGTATGTAGGAACTCATACCTATCTGGTAGATGGGAGACATGTGTAGATCTTCGAGGTGCCGGAGGTACAAGCTCAGGTAACGGGTCAGTATCAGAAGGAGTTAAAGTAGTTTTACGTCTCGTATACATAACATCTGATTTGAAACGCTCAATAGGACATGGACCATCATCAAAGTGAGGAAGTATAGAGGAGTAGTAGAAGAGACCACATTATACTGAAAAAATAGTGATTCTCAAAGAAAATCACATTTCAAGATGAATCAATATTACCAATAGTAGCAATAGGAAGAGAACTACCATCCGTAATTTGAATATGTTGTGTACCACAATAGGGTCAAACATTGTGCAAATAATCAGAAGTACCAGTCATATGATTCGAAGCCACAGAGTCAACAAACCAAGGTTGAAGAGTGTGTTTAGTCTTACCTTGAATGCCCAAGGCAAAGAATGCTGAGATAATCATTTGTTGCACCATTTCTGGAGTCAAGGCAACTTGATTAGAGACTGCTGGAAGTATTGTCATTGGACCCTGATCTCCTGGCTCTGTAGGGGAAAAGGAATGAACCGCAGCATGGAAGGTTTTGGTTGGACGATTCTCTGGTCGTGTTGGACATTCTCTAATAATGTAATCACGTTGTTCGCAATAATTGTAGAATTTTTGGATGCAATTTTGAGCAATATGCCCAAAATCCTTGTATGAATAGCACTGAATCTGCATCATATCTCTTCTTTTTCTCTTCCCTTAAGTAGTATAGGCAATTGTTACAGACTCTGAGGTGAGTTTGTTTTGTGCCATAGCTTCTTGAGTAATTAATCGTTGCTCTTCCCAAAGTAATTCTCCAACACACACGTCCAAAGAGGGAATTGGATCTCGGTTCAATAAAGCAGCCCTTGTAACCTCAAATTCTGGTCTAAGTTTCATGAGAAATTGATCTTGTCAACTAGTATCATAAACTTCTTTGAGGATAGATGGTGCATCTCATGGTACTTTATCATGTATAATTACTGAATGTTCTGTCCATAAATTAAGAAAACCATAATAGTATTCTTGAATTGAAAGATCACCCTGACTATAATTTACAATGTCCAGCTCCAACTGAAAACGCTTTGCATTGTTGTCTTGATTATAAATATGTTTCAAATATTCCCACATTTCCTTGGCTGTTGTAAAAGAGCGCAAATTGTTGACTATGTGTGGCTCAATAGATCCCAAAATCCAAGAAATAATATGAGCATCTCTTGTCTCCCACGTAGCAAGGCCAATTTTGTCATTTGGTGCAGTAGAAGATTCATCAATATGTCCCTACAATCCTTTGCCTTTGACATACATCCTGAATTGAAACTCTCAAGCCGAATAGTTCTTTCCACTGAACTGAACAGAAAAGTTTTCTGTTACCATAGTGATCTAAAAAAAACTCAAAAGTGTATAAAAAAATTGTAACTCTTTGAAATAAAACCCATAATATGTAATCTAAAAATAATTCCAATATCAGAACTACTAAAATCAAAGGAGAAGACCAAATATTCGAGAGCTCCTAAGGCTAAAACAAGGACACTAAAGTCCCTAAAACTGAACCAAAGATATTCGAAAGCTCCTAGAGTTAAAACAATGACACAACTATCTAGATTTTGATAGAAGGTTCTGATACTATGTCAATTTATCTGAATGAGTTTCTTCTCTTTTGTTATTCTATATATATATAAAATGATACAGAAATCATTCAAAAAAAATTTTACATTATAATTGTGATGTTCTCTTATTCCTAATCTATATATTCTAATTTTAGTAATCTAATTATGTATATGGTATGATTAAACAAATTAATGGAATCTCTTGATTTTCTAATTGACTAGCAAATTGATGAAATCTCTCTATTTTTGAATTAACTTATAGATTGATGAAATTTTCTTGATTTTTGAATTGATTTGTAGATTGATAGAATCCCCTTGATTTTTGAATTGCCTTGCTCAATTTGATATTGATTCCTTGATTGGCTCTATTGATTAAATCTCTTACTAACAGGCTTTTTCTTGACAATTTCACATTTTCTCACGAGGGCAGGTGCGTCTCATCGAAAATGACTCCTTTATAGGGAACTGGAGGAAATTAATTGCTCTACTTATGATTTGCTATTCTTGCCGATCCATTTCACCTACTCTGAATTAATCACGATCCGTTGATTTACGGCTATAAGTAGTGATAATGGGTGCTCGTTTCTTCTTAAGGGGAATTAAGGTTTTTCTTTCTTTCTGGGGGTTCTTCTGAGAGTTATCTCCTTCCGAGAGTTGTTCTGTGAGAAATTTCGTCATGCAGAGCTTTACAACTTATGTGGCTTCTGCTGGAGTGAGATCTTATTAAGGAGGGGGACTACTGGAGTGAGATCTCATTATGTCGGCTGCTAATCGGTTGGCATGGTGAGATTATCCATTACTGGTGGAGACATGTCTTGCATCGGTTTGGGTTAACTATCCAGGTTCCCCTTTGTCATCTAATCATGATGAGGATACTTCTCGCACCGTCTTTGGTTAGTAGGTAGGGCTCGGGTCGTTTGGGGGTGGCAAAACCCGAGCTCATGTCCTCTCTTATCCCTAGCACTGCATAGGAATTACTTTTTTTTGTACTCCCCATTGTAGGGATTGTAGTTTCTTTATCTAGGGGCAACCCTGTTATGTATTTCTCTTGGTACAATCGGTCCGACCCAAGGACTTATATATTCGTTTATGTAACCTGATGTACTTCTTATGTAAGAATAAAAGAAAAGTTATACTTTACTTACTTGAATTTTGTTTTCGTTCGACGTCTCTTGTTTGATCGCATGCTTTTCTTCGGTTCTCGTCAGAGTGGATCTATTTCTAACTTTAGACCCTGTGCGGAGATACTAGGCAATACTGGCTATTTGGGCCGTCAGATGTCCGATCAATAGGAAATTTTAAATAAGAGGGTCGTGTCCACTCGTTCGGGGAGTTTCATCCCTTTTTGATGATACATTTGATAGGAAGTTTTAGATAGGAGAGTCGTGTCCACCCGTTCGGGGAGTTTCATCCATTTTTTATGACACGTTCGATAGGAAGTTTTAGATAGGAGGACCGTGTCCACCTGTTCGGGGAGTTTTATCCTTTTTTGATGACACGTTCGATAGGAAACTTTAGATAGAAGGGCCGTATCCACCGGTTCAGGGAGTTTCATTTCTTTTTGATGACACGTTTGATAGGAAACTTTAGATAGGAGGTCTGTATCCATTCGTTCAGGCAGTTTCATCCATTTTTTATGACACATCTGATAGGAAACTTGCCTGGTAATCATACAAGAATGAGGGAGAGAATCGTTTGGTTCTTTTTGAGTTGATTCTTCTGGCTGCGGGAAGCAGCGGAGTCTACTGATGGTATATGCATAGGTTTTTTGAGTTCCAGGTCTGAGGCATAGCTGATCCATCTAGATTGTTGAGGCGATAAGTTTCAGGTCGGACCATAGAACGCACTTTGTACGGGCCTTCCCAATTAGGAGCGAGTTTGCCCCTGGGTTGGGACTGACCGACAGTTTCTACCCTTCCTAGTACTAACTTGCCAGGTTTGAACGTTCGGTTCTTGACTCTTCGGTTGTAATACCATGCCATCTATTACTGGTAGGCAGCCATTCGCACTGATGTAGATTCCTGTAACTCTGGGAGCAAGTCTAGTCTCTCGTGTAGGGTATGCTCATTTTGCCTAGCGTCATATTGGGTTACCCAGAGCGAGTGAATCCCTATCTCCACGGGTATGACCGCTTTACTTTCGTATGTTGGACTGAATGGTGTTTCACCAGTTGCTCTTCGGGGCATAGTGCGATATGACCAGAGGATGTCGTAGAGTTCTTCCGCCCATTGTTCTTTAGCATTATCTTTAATCCTTGTAGGATTATTCGGTTGATTATCTCAGCAAACCCATTGGTTTGCGGATGAGCGACAGATGAAATCGATGCTGAATCTCGAGTTTTTCTTAGAACTCCCAGAAGTACTTGTTGTTGAACTGTTTTCCATTGTTCGTGATGAGGACACGTGGTATGCCGAACCGAGTGACGATATGAGCCCACACGAAGGACTGAACCTTGCCTACAGTGATCTGAGCTAGAGGTTCGACCTCCACCTACTTGGTGAAATAGTCAATCGCTACTATGAGAAACTTCTATTGCCTTGAGGCTAGAGGGAATGACCTGAGGATGTCCATGCCCCATTAATCGAATAGCCAGGGGCTAGCTATAGGATTGAGTTCGATGGAGAGCAATCGAGGCACCAAAGAGAAGTGTTGGCATTTGTCGTATCGTTTTACGTAGTTATCCGAGTTGGCCTGTATGGTCGACCAATAATACCCCTAGAGAAGAGCCTTGTAGACTAGGTTTTGGGCACCTAGGTGACTGCCACAAATCCCCTCGTGGATTTCTTGGAGGACGTAATCCCCTTCTTCGGGAGTTAGGCATCACATGTATGGATGAGTGAATGACTTCCGGTAGAGGATTTCCATCGATTATGGCGTAGTGTGCGGCTCTTCGCTTTAGTTTCATTGCTTCCCTTGATGACTTTGGCAGACGTCATGCTTCAGGTATTTTTCTATAGGATCTTTCTAACTAGGGGACCGATCGATAGTGAGAGCCTTTTTGGGCTCATCAATATTAGGGTATGACAAGCTGTCGATATATATCGTTCGACTAGATGCAACCGAGTCAAAACTGGCTAGTTTCGATAAAGTGTTGACTCACGCGTTCTCCGACCGAGGGATTTGCTGGATGTCAACTTTATCTAGTTATTCCATCGTTTCGCGCAGCTTACTCAGATATTTGGCCATGGTTATGACTTTTATTTCGTAGACCCTTTCGATTTGTTTGACGATCAACTGGTTGTCAGTGAACACCCTGACGCTCTGTGCCCCCATATCGATGACAATTCAAAGGCCCGTTAACAAAACTTCGTATTCTGCTTAGTTGTTAGTGGCTCAGAAATCGAATCGGAGAGCTTACTCCATCTTAAAATTGTTTGGGCCCACCAGTATGAGCCCGACACCGCTTCTCGAAGAGTTTGATGACCCGTTGACATGAATGGTTCACTCTGGAATCAGCCATTCCTTCCGATTGTTAGGAGATTCGTCCTCGAGTGTCACAGACAAGGTACATTCAAGGATGAAATCGGCCGATGTTTAGCTCTTTATCGCTGGACGCAATCGATATTGGATATCGAACTCACTCAGTTCCATGCTCCATTTGATGAGCCGACCAGAAGTGTCTCTTTTCTAGAAGATCTGCTTCAGTGGTTAGTCGGTGAGCACCACGATGGTATGGGTCTGGAAGTATGGTCGAAGACGTCTTGCTGAGACGATCAAGGCATATGCTATCTTCTCAATCGGTTGATAGTTAATCTTGAATTCCTTTAGTATCCGACTGATGTAGTAGATCGGTTTCTGGGTAGCGAACTCTTATCTTACCATCATAGAGAAGAGTGCTCAATCAGAGATGGCGAGGACAAATAAAGCTCTTCCCTGAAGACCAATCGTGAAAGTAGCGGTGGCTCAATTAGATATTCTTTTAGTCGTTCGAAAGCTGCCTGACATTTGGATGTCCATTCAAATCGCCGAGACCTTTTCAATGCGTCAAATATGGGCTTGTACTTCTCACCTATTCTTGACATGAACCGGCTCAGAGCTGCCATTTGGCCGGTAAAACGTTGCACTTCTTTTAGTGTCTGAGGGGGCGACATATCTAATATCCCTCGATCGGTGATTAAGAATCCCAAGAATTTTCCGGAAGCGATCTCGAAGATGCACTTCATCGGGTTCAACCACATATTATAACGTTATAACATCTGAAAGGTTTCTTCAAGGTCTGCAATATGAGTTTCTGCAGCGATACTCATGACGAGCATGTCATCAACATATGCTTTGCCTATCTGGTCTTTGAAAACCGTATTGACCAGCCGTTAAAATGTTACCCCATCGTTTTTTAGGCCAAAGAGCATAACCCGGTAGCAATACGTACCGAATTCGGTAATGAAACTCGTATTCTCTTCATCCTTCAATGCCATTCTAATGTGATTGTAGGCTGAATAGGCATCCATGAAACTCAAGAGCTGGTGGCCCAAGAAATTATTTACGAGTTTGTCGAAATTGGGGAGTGGGTAACTATCCTTCGGACACGCTTTGTTGAGATCAGTGAAGTCCATGCACATTCTCCACTTGCCATTAGCCTTTTTTACCAAGACGACGTTGGCTAACCACTCGGGATATTTGACTTCACAGATGAACCCGGATGCCAATAACTTTTGAACTTCTTCTTGTATAGCACGTTGACGTTCGAGGGCGAATATTCTTTTCTTCTATATTACCGGTTTGAAACTGGTGTTGACTATTAGCCTGTGGGTTATGACGGATAGATTTATGCCTGGCATGTCTTTAGGGGTCTAGGCGAAAACTTTGTAGTACTGTTGTAGACAGACGACTAAGGCCTCTCGTAAGGAATGTGATAAGTTGGTCCTTTATCTGGATGGTCGGATTTGGGTCCCCTGTTAAGGGGACCTCAACTGTTTCTTCGACTGGTTTGGGATTTGATCTCGGCCCGGTGTCGTCCCTAAGTTCCAGGGCATCAATCGGAAAATTTTCTAGCACATATGGGGCCACAAAGAAGATATAAGGATCAGAATCGCTACGTATTGTAGCGACCCCTTACAGCGTTCCGAATTTCACCTTCATGTGTCTCGTGCTCGATAATGCTTCTAGTTCATCCAAACTAGGTCGCCGAGAATGACGTTGTAGGGAGAGAACAATTTTATCACGTGAAACAGGACATTAGCGGTCGCATGATTAGTAAGTTTTTCGAGGGTCACGGAGAGGGAGATAACGCCTTCAGGATAGATATGTTAGTCTGAAAGTCCTCTAAGGGACTTGGTAGGTGGTCAAAGCCGACCCGGATCAAGGCCCATTCGACAGAAGGCGTCCCAGGTAAGAAGATCACAGTCGGCCTCTTAATCGAAAAGGATCATCTTTATAATGTGGGATTCCACCTTGATGGTGATGGCTATGGGATTGTCGCGACGAAGGTCAACCCCCCATCAGGTCGTCATTGTTGAACTATGACAGGTTTTTTCCTCTTGGCGGGCGTTATGCTGTGACTAACGGCTGCAGATGTCGACATGAACTTTCGGAAGATCAGTCTGCTTCCCACAGACGGCGCCAATCTATTGGAGGTGAGTTATGGGTCTACAGATACCGACTCCTTGATGACTCGAACGTTTGCCATCGATGGGATGTGAGACCTATAAAAACCGTCGAAGGGTGCTTCGATGGAGAAGGTTCCATACTCAAGTCAGAAAGAGCGGTTTTCGAGTGTAAAGAAACAGACTGAGAGTTTTAGAGAGGGGGAGGTTTTCTGTGACTAGTATACCCAATGTGTAAGACCGAGAGAGCGTACCTGACTTAGAAGGTTTAAGGGTTTCTTATACCTGGTAGAGCTGTTTGTTTTCAGGGTGTTATAACCCTACTTTCTTTATGGAAATGATCCGGAAATCTTGGAAGTTAAATATTTCGAATCGTTCGTAGTCTTTATCATATGAGAAGTTTGGTTATTTGGGGGATCCTTTCCTTATTTGAATGATCCTGGAAATACTGTTCTTCAGTAAGGAATCAGAGTCGTTGGAATGTTTTGACCTTTTCGTAAGATCAATAAGGCCGTTGGCCTCCGGACGGTCATTTAGTCAATACGGAGCCTTCGGACTTTGCTTGCTCGATGAATCATGGGCTAAGTATCCGATTGCGTAGGTAAATCTCACTTGGTAAATCTTGTTTGATAGGCGGATGACTAAGGCCCGATCGTTCGAGAGATAGGGCGACTAACGCCCTTCGGTAGATCAGTTGAATAGTCATAGAAAGTTGTCGTTCGATAATACTGGGTTATGCTCGCCCATTGGTCGATAGTTGTCCTTTGTGGGTTCCATGTGTGGGCCTTTTAAGTGTTGATCATTCGAAATGAGCATTGGGCTATGTCCTATCAACATTGAACCGATTGATTTTATATGAACAAAAATAATATAAAAATCTGTTTATATATATATATATATATATGAATAATTAAAGCAAACATTGCCATAATATAGAGAATACATAGTTTTTTGTAAACATAATAAATAATAAAATTAATAGAAATTAAGACTTAATCCCAATATTAGCTGCATATGTAACATTGAGCACTGAAAATAAGTTCCAATATGTGCTCTTTTTTGTTTTTTTATTGACTAATTCCTCGTAACTTCATTAGTTATTAGACAAACAAATACAAATGAGATTCTTAGGTTGATTCCAATATAAGTAGAAATCAATTTTTTGAAATTAATATTCTTAGGTTGGTCAGCCATAATTTTGGATTTTAATATAGGAAAAAAAAAAGAAAATTCTTAGGTTGATTGATTTATAAAAAAAGGTAGAAATTCATTTCTTGAAAATCTCTGAAATCAGGAATTTTTGTATTCATCTGCGATGCAAAATTTGGGAGAGAACAAAATTTAAGTTTTTCTATAAAAAACTCACAAGTGAGAAGAAACCCTCCTTTTTTTTTTTTTTTTTTTTTATTAAGCCTTTGAGGCACAAAATTTTAAGCTAACCCCTAAGGATGGAATTCCAATTGACAGGGGGCTATCATTTTAAAATCCAAAAATTGACAGGGGTAGTTTTGGGAAAAGGAAAAAGAGGAGTCACGTGCAAGTTATCAAAACAAATAATCAAAACTTTGGGGGGGCTATGATTGAAATTCAGAGAATATTTATAAGTGTCTCAAGGATTACATCATTTATCTTTATTAATTTTCCCCAATTTTGTTAAATTCTTTTTATTCTCTTCTCATGGTTTCTGTTGATTCAGTCAAAGCAAGTTAAATCGAAGGCGGTGTTGGTAGAAGAAGAGGCGCTTTGAATGCTCTACGGGTAAGGGTTTTAGGAATTTTCCGGTGGTTTCGGTCAGGTAAAACTCTCTCTCTCTCTCTCTCTCTCTCACCATAGCTCTTTTAGGGTTTGTTTGATCATCAATTTCAATTTTTGGTGGCTCTTTTAGGGTATTGGCCTCCTCATAGTACTTTTCATAGTAAACCATTGAAAACTATATTTACCATACGATTCCTTGTGTCCTAGGATATCTGTTTGTGGGTTGATGGAGGGGCGGATTTAAAGCCAAAAAGCAATTGTCCTTTATTCCTATTTGGGCCACCATCGAGTGCATCTTCACACCTAGAGCCAGTCTTACTTGCAAACTAACAGCCATGCTTCAGTAATGCTCCAACAGCGCTAGGCTTTTGTTGGCTATCATTCTGAATGTATGTTGTATTTGACACGTCTTGTCTGTGTCCTGTCATCACACGCCAGTATAAGTTATTTTCTCCAACTGGGACATTTTAGGTTCCTCTTGAAAATCAGAGGTCATTTGTTTGATAATTCACAACCGCCAAAGGAACGATTTCATTTTTTGATTTATGCAGTTTTTGCTATACTAATTGTGAAATAAAAAAAAAAATGCAAATGGTAAAACAGTTTGTTTTCAAAATGAATTAGGTGAATATGGTGTTAATATCAATGTAGATTCACATTTTATTTGTTTCTGTTTCCTCCCTTCGTGCCAACGTGGATGACAAAAGTTTTGCTTCTCCCAAAATGAATGACAAATTTTTCATGTGCTAACAAAATTAAAGAAACTCTTTCCTATATTGCAAAAGCAACTATTACTCAACCACATTATTTAGGGGCTGAGGAGAAAGTCAAAATATTAATGCCCTTCTCCTAATATGTGTCTTTTGAAAGAATAGTTATTCGATTTGGGATGGGGGATTGATATATGTATTTCTTCAGCATTGTGTCAATGTGTGCCATGTCCTATTCTGATATTATTGTGTTCTACTGTGTTTTATGTTTGGTGTTCATATCCATCCTTGATAGACCAAAGTTTCTACAAGTTATATTTATTTGAAAATAACAAAGATGGATGACATTAAGAGCCTTTTATTGTTTGGTGCATAAATTTATGCCATCTTTCTCCGTTTTAGATAGCCGTCATTATTTATGTGATAATTAATTTATCTTCAACAATTTTTGTCAGGTTCTACTTGAGTCTATGAATCATGTTGTTAGCTTAATTGCCTGTTAATTTTCCTCTCTTGTGACTTTTATTTGCTCCCTTTGATGATTTTGAGTTGAGGCCTTAGTTGGAGGTCTTTCACAAAACAGATTTTCTGCTTCTTGTGAGTATTCAAATGAGAGGATTTTTGAGGAAAAAAGCTCCTGCATTTCTTTCTTCCATTGAGATTCTTTCCCCCTTCTTTATACATGTAAATCCTAAGTCCCTGTGGCCTTAATTTGAACAATTGGCTTAGATTATTTTGCGAAAGAGTAAACCAGTAATAAGGAAAGATACAGAAGAACTGGTTTTTTGCCTCATTTTCTGACTCGAATAATTGTTTCATGGAATAGAGGAGAAAAGGATACATGAGGAGGAGGCAGTGTGAGAGTGTGAAGGGACGAATATGTGCTTCTAAGGGCATTTTCTTTTTAGAATAAATGTATTTCCTCCAAAAATAAATAATGAGGCACTGTAATTTCTTGGTGTTGCCTCTTTCTAGATTTACAGAATGTTGGGATTGGATTGAGTATGAGCAAAAATGCAATATGGGGCAACATCAACAGAAGAAGTCTTGTGCGACTCATCTACCTCATTTTGACCCTATGCGTGATTTGTTGTGTAAACTAGCCCATAAACATTCTTTTTGAACATCTTGGTTGCATCTTGTCTATAAGCCAGACTATTTGTTTTGGATGTCGCACCCTCCATCTTTGTATTGCCTAGACACCCTTCATTAGAGTATGGCTCTAAAAAGACTCATGCTGATCTGTTTCAGAACTGTTACTGCATGTGAAGTTGCTGATTGGTATTTCTTCATCCTTGAATTTGATAACATGCTTTCCAAATTGTTGAATGCTGCATCTATACCCATTTCTTGTTATTTCCGGGTCGTGCTTTCTAGGTTGTTTTCTTTGTATGATTGGGGTTGTTTGGTAGCTTCATTTTGTGATCTATAATCAAGCCAACATCCTACAGGGAAAGGTAAGTTCTTTTCTTTTTCATTCCTTGGGTTGGTTGATGTTTTAGATTTTATATCTATTCACTCATATTTTATATTTCTTTTATATTCTCGGCATTAGCTTTTGAAGAAACTGATTGGATCTCGATATGCCAAGATACTTTTCTTTTATCTGTCAACTCTAGTGGCATATTCAATAAGACACTCTTGTACAGTTTCTATCATAAGAATCAGAACTGCAATGTTGTGTTGGTTTTCTCTAAGTCAATTCCTTCTGATTAAAGCTTGACATGCAAATTGTTTTGCAGTGCTTCATACAATGGTCGAGTTATTTCTGTCTCATTCAGTATTAAATGATGATGGCAATGATGAATCAGCTAAGCTGACCCTCTCTCTTTTGAATAAGTTGGAACAAATCATCTGGTCAGTAATGATATCCGGAGGCCGATCTGAGGCTCGACTCTGGCTCTGCAATGCTATATCGTGCGTGAGCTCTATCTCTCCTTACCAGCACCGTGATCTATTTGTGAACTTCTTGAGGTCTAAGTCCCACAGAGAGGGTTTTGCCACCCAGCTGTTGCAAATATTTTTTGATAAGAGGCCACAAAAAGCAGGGCACATCTTAGCCAAAAAAAGTCACATGCTTGAGAATTTCTTTGAAGGCAAGTCTTCTTATCTTTGAGCTTCCTGTAAGTCAATCGGTGAATTTTCCATTTAAATATATCACAAGCTTCTTATCATGAAGGTCCATTGAAAACTTTCAATTTTAGTTGGTCAAACCTGTTTTGCACACCTCTTATCAGTTGGATATATTTGATGTGAAGTTCATATACATTACAAGAACATTGGATATATTTGGAACTCGTTACAATTTTTTAATTGATTCCTAGTTTTGCAGTTGATTGGTGTGGTATTATACTGCCTTTTTTGGAGTAATAGCTGTGCCTGAATACTCGACTTATGCAGGGAATCCAAGACGTATATTGAAATGGTTCTCCAATTTTAGTGAATCTGAGAACAAAAAGGGTGCTAAGGCACTATCCCAATTTGCTTTTGTGAACCGAGATATTTGCTGGGAGGAGCTCGAGTGGAAGGGAAAACATGGGCAATCACCTGCAATGGTTGCTACAAAACCTCATTATTTTCTTGACTTGGATGTCCAACAAACAGTAGAGAATTTCCTTGAGAATGTGCCTGAATTTTGGTCCTCTGGTGAATTTGCTAGGTCATTGGAAGATGGTGAAATTTTATTCACAGATACCCGATTCTTCGTAGAGTTATTCATGGATTTGATGTACAAAGAGGACTCCAAAGAAATATGGGAAGCCATCGATGAGTTTCTGATGGAAGAATCATTCTCTTCTTTATGCCACCATCTTCTAATTATTCTTGAAGAGCAGGATCTCTGTGCTTTTCTGAAGCTAATGTCTAAATTTCTCAACCCTAGAGTTGAATCACTGGATTTTGGTGACCCATGTCTTTGGCTTGAGATTGTACTTACCAAATGCAAAGATTGGGAGTCCATTGACAATTTACTGTTCCTAAATGCTGTTGTTACCCAAGGCCGCAAGCTACTGCGGCTTGTGCAAGATGAAGAATTGCTCGATGAAAGAGAAAATATCAAAGATATCGTGTTCAAGATTAGCACAAGCTCGAGCAACGCCAGAGGTTTTGCGTTGATAATGAAAGAATGCTTCAAGACAAAGTCCATAAATGTGATGAAGCCTTTGGGACTGTGGTCATGGGTACTTCATTACAGATTGTATGAGGAATGCAGAACTCCGGAGTCCTGGGAGTCATTGTTCACTTGGAATGGGATAAGTTTTAAAGCATCCAATGCATACGAATTGCTTCATGACAATGGATCTTCTGGAGACTGCAACTTTGATGGGAGTTCAAAGACAGACAGGCTCAAGAGAAAAGGGAGAAGTAGTAAGAAGAGGAGAAGGAACTTTGATCATGATGATGATCTCAATGATGAGCTGCTCGATTTTAATTTGACAAATATTAGTAGCTCAATGGCTAAGGCTGGAAGTTGGTTGCTTTCAACAGATGGGTATGCTATGTCCTGGAGCATTGTAAGTTTGTCATCTGACTCAACTTGAATTTCAAGGCTTCTTTGTGTTTTGAGATAACCCCCACGCATGCACCAGTTAAAAATCATGACAGTTATTTTCATGATGGTTATCTTTTTCTAGACTTTGAGGGTTTGATTTTTCTGCAAAAACCTTGAGGAACTCATTTAGCTAGTTCAGACCCGTAACTTCATACGGTTAGAAGTCTAGAGTTGGTCAACAAAAACTGAAACAAAGGGCTGCACTGTATAATGCGAGTTCAGGATTAAGTCATTTCTTGTCTGGTATCACATATCATGTTGGGGTTATTAGTAAATCTGGGATTAAATTAGTCAATGTGAATATTTGCAGAACCTCTTTATTTATTTAGAGTTGCTCAATGTTGAATACAGTTAGAGAGAGAACATGATGGTGATTCAATGAAGCATAAAGGTTCTTAGAGAAATATCATGTTACACGTGTTGTTGAACATTGTTGAAGCAATGCAGCCTGGAAGTGTTTGCATGAGATTTTCAAAGATTTCCATTTGATGAACATACCATAGCGAAAGAATTTCTGCAGTAGATGTTTGGTACAAGGGAAAAGGATAGATGGGGTATCATGCCTCATGTTGTTGAACCAAGAGGAGGATGCTAGTGTTAAGCCCTAGGAGGGATAAGATGTTACCCATCAGGAAAGTTTTTCGGTTGGGCTGTGAAGTCACTGGATTTACGAAATATGCTACAAGAAATATTAGGTTAAGAAATACATACAGTAGGACCAAAAATGTAGTAAATACTAATAGTGATATAACATTATGTTCCCGTGCTTAATAAATAAAAACACCTCTTTCCCTCTATCTGCTTTTTCGTTTGAGGTTGGTTTTTCTTTCTTTTTTCATTTTTTTTTGGGGGGGGGGTGTTGGATGGAGGACAATCTTTAAGAAATTGACTACACTTGTTTTAGTTATAAGAAAAAACTTATTCTGCCTTCTCAAATCTGCCTTATCCTCCTAGCTGGAGAACTTTTATCCTCTAGCCTCTGTGTAAGTATTTTTTGATACCAAAATTTCAGACTCTTTCTAATTCATGCATTGTTTATAAAGGGCTTTTAGTTTTAGGTTTTGAATCCTTCCTGATTCATGCTCTCTTGTTATTCACTCTGCTTTTTATGTTTCAATGATTTTGAGCCCGTCATTGGATTCCATAGTTTTAAATTTTCTGTAGTATTGCTAGGCATGTTTGGGAGGTATTAATATGTTGTATATTCAGATATGTACATTACCTAAATGAGTTTATGGTCTGTAGGTGGATTTACCAGAATACCTATCTAAGCATTGCCTATCTACATGGATGAAATGGGTTTTTGTGAAGTGGTGCAGTGAGGTTTGATTCTCAACAAGGGCTTTGTCCACAGATGGAGTGTCCACAGATGGAGTGACCCCAATTTCCATCTCTGTGTTGGAACTTGAATTGGCAGTGCCTCTCATTTTTTATCTGAGAGAAGGAAAACAGTACCCAAGAAATAAGCAGTTTTGTCATAGGGGTGGATTCAGAAAGTTTCCTATGATTTCAATGAAGTATGCATATGGAACTGCAGATTGTTTCGATGCACATATTTTAACAATCATATAAATCTTGAGTACAGCGTGCACTTTGAGTTTGGACCACGTTTATGGTCATCCTTCCAGTGTGACTCCAACAGTATTGTACTGATCACAAGAGGCAGGTTACTTCTTTATTGGGTTCTTGTTCCCCCAAATTGCTTTTCATTCTCAGTTATGTTTATGTTGTCAATATCACCATACTAATGTGTGATTGTGATTTTAACATTTTGAAGAGAAAGGATGCACATAAAGACCAGGATACTGCATTTCTCTAGCATTTAAGCTGCGCAGGTAAAAAGTTCTTTTTCTTTTCCTGATCTTTTTTCTTTATTTAATTATGTGTCTTAAAAAGTTTTATATCGCTATCTCTTTTCTTCTTTTGTAATGGGGTTTCAAAGTTCTAACAAATCATAGTTAGCATTATGGGCATATGAAGATTGATGTACCCTGAAGTATAATGTCAAGGGCTGACGCTTGCCAATCGCATCAATCAGAGCTTGAAATAGGCCATGACCCAGCTTTTGGTCTCGGCCTTTTTTCCTCTTAAAGTGAACTTGATAGGGTTGTTTTCAGATTAACTTTTTTTTATGAATTTTCTTCGGCAGTTGTATTCGGGACAATCTAGCTCTCCAGAGAGTTCTGTACATGCAATGGAGAATGTGCTTACTTCCGACATTTTGGATCTATGGTTATTGTCCCAGCCTACTTCATGGGGACAAGACCCGCCTCGTTCTAAATGGATTCAATTGACCCGACTGAAGTGTGAAGTCGGACAATTATAAAATGATAACCGTAGTGTACAGAATTTTATTTTATTAATTTTTTTTAGCGTGTTGTGTAGATTGTGTTTGCCTATCGAAGTGGATATTATTATTGTGAGTATTATCAATGAAAAAGTTTGAGCCAAGATTCTATCCCCCCCCCCCCCCAATGCAAGCTAGGCATGGTAGAATCTGTGATGTAATCCAAGTTTGTTTTTTTGTCCATTCAACTATTTTGATAAGTAGAGCAGAAAATAAAATTGTAATTTGGATTTCTGGGGACTTCATCTACTTTGTTTGTCAAACTCTTATTTCTATTTCTATCACTTTTTTTTTTTTTTTTTTTGTAACTTGTCTTGGACACGTTCGGTATCTGAGTTTTTGTCCCGATTAATTCGGATTGATCGTGACAGTGATTCTTTATCGGAGGGCGGGTCTCTCAATGGGATATGTTTCATACACATGAGGACCAAATACTCTCAGTGGGAGTCGAACCTTGATAAAGGATACTGAGGAGTGAAATGATTTATTTGACTTGTGAAAACCATGGTGCTATATTTCTATCACTCTTAAAAATGAAAAACGAAGAAATCTTTTGGAAGACTGCACCTAATGAAGCCTCAGGCCCAGGACGTCGCGGTTAATGTAAATCCCATCCGTTTAGGTCCCATTGGTGGACAAAACGAGAGGATTGGTTTGAATAGATTCAAAAATAGGTCAATTCTAACAATTTATCTCATGGTAAAGATTTATATGGGTGAAGAGATAAATGCTCCACGGTGGATAAATTAATCTTTACCCATACCCATGAGATTAAATGGGCTTAGATAGCTGAGACCAATATATTTTTTTTTTGGTCGAACTTAGTTTAATTATATATTTACGTTCGAACATTCGAACACACGTATACATCCATCCCTCATACTCAAATATTTATCCAACGATATATATTTATCTCAATAATTATTTAACTTTAATTTTTATTATACTACTCTCCTCCCATCTACCGTAATCCGATGCCTACTAATCCAATGGCATCAAATCACATTCCATGTGCCGAAAAAGAACTGTAAATTAATGAAGAAACAAGGGCAAAGGGGACTTTTACTTGGCTCAACACCATAACCAACGAATTAAAATTTTTACATCAATTTGACATTTTATGCAACGGTTCCTCGTTACAAAAAGAAAAGGGGGGGGGGTCCTTACACTCCGAGAGAGAGAGAGAGAGAGGGAGGTTGTATGTTACAAAAAGGGGGGGGGGAATCCTTACACTCCATAATAGAGAGAGAGAGAGAGAGAGAGAGAGAGATCCTCTGTTAATTCTTGTTTTGTCCGAACATTGTATCATGTCAATATCTGGGGAGTTCAATCTTTTACAGAAAATAATGCCTTCTATGTTCTGCAGACTGGCCCAGATTATAGTTGTGTACCTTGGCAAAATCACATTACGGTTGGGTAAAAATCGTACTTAGTTACCAGAGTTGTCTCCCCAGACGGTGTCCCAGGCACCACCTTGAGGAGCTTTTGGTCCCTCAATGTAGTTCTGGTTCCCTTGAGGATGATGAGGGCCTGGAAGTGCTTCGGGACCAGGAGGATGAACTTTCCTTGGCTTTGTTCTAATGCCTAGCAGTCTCAACACAAATCTTGCCAACTCTCCATATAACATTCCAGAACGATCAAAAAGCTGACATAATGGATAAATTTCATCGAGTCCATTAAACAATTTAAAAGCAAGACTCCAGAAACTCACTTTTAGTATGAGGAAGGGGTTGACTTCTCAACATATCCTAATTGAGCAGATCTGAATGTGAAAAAGTTAGGAAAAGTACCTGAAGAAGGGCAGTCATAAACATGTGGAAAGCTTGAGTATTTTGATCTATAAGGATGGAAATCCGGCCAAAAAAGGTTACCACACCTTGCATCTGTCATGATTGAGGAAGAAACCATCATTACAAGAAAATGAAACATGTTCAGTTGTCAGACTACATTTTTGACACGAAATATAACCAGGATCATCTATGCAGATCTTGAATGAATCTAAATCACTAGAATGAGAAAGTTTGATCAAAGAAGATAAAACTATAATAATATAATAAGAATAATAAGAGTTTGGTAACAATAGGTTTTCAGACATGGATCAGAAAAATTCTATTCGCTATAAAGGAGACTTCGCATAAAAGAAAACGAACCAAGTGCATCTTTCTTACCACTCGGAGGAAGGACATCCAGAAGCCCGGTGGAGATGGTGGAGGGCCATATGGATTGTTTGGATCTTGATCTCCATATGGACCCATCCCGAAACCACCCACTGGACCCCCAAAGCCACCATTGTACATTCCTCCTCCATATAAGCCAGGGCTTCCATAATGGCCACCATAACCTCCTCTGTACATGTTGTTACCATACAATCCACCACCATAAGAGCCTCCAATGCCGTTATATGAACCATACATCCCTCCATAGTTTGAATTATAATTCAAGCCAGAGTTGTAACCTGCAGTTTTACCAAAAAAGTGATTACTATAATCTTCATAAGAAGGTTATCAGAAGGTGCAACAATCGATCAGACCTCCGTAGTTACTTCCATATGTCTGCTGCTCCCAAGGTCTTGTAGGCAGAGGTCTTCCAACTGGACTTCTATTTATTGTTGTATTCCTGTTGGTAGGTGTAACAATTTCACCTGGCTGTGCAGTGCCAGAAGCCTCAACTACATTGCTAGTACTACCAGCAGAGGGGGGTTTGAAAGGTGCAGGACCAGATGAACTTCCTACACGTTCCCAAGGTTTTGGAGGAGGGCTACTTGCTGAATTATATACATATGAAAAATGCCATTAGAAAGGGTAGATAAAGATCATATATGCATTAGTTACAAAGAACAGAAGCTAAGAAGGTAAGTGCTTAAATTTTTGTGGCCAATTCTCTAAATTGTAAGAAGGGAAAAACAGATTAAGGAAGGATTTTCAATTTGTCAACTAGTAACTAATTTTCCAGTTGATAATATGTAGGCTCCACAAGTCTTAAGTCCTTTTTATATAATACAATACCTCGATCTAGAATTGATGTCTTTGGAATCAAATTCACAATATATTGGGCCAAGACCATCCTATAGGAAAGTTCTTAACATATATCTAAAAAGAAGAATTGATATGACTTTGGCAAATTGTCTTTTGTGAGGGAGGACAATCTCAGACATAGGAAACACGATAGGAAGCAACAGAAAATTATACAATAATAGAAAAGAAACCACTTCTTTTCTGTTGTTAAAAAACTTCTCATGTCTAATGTGGATGTAAATTAGTTAGTGAAGTTTGGAAAACAGCTTGAAAAACTTTTGAAACTCATATGGATGATTCAAGTTTTGCCATGTTTTTCTTGGACATCATTAGATTACATAGATTGCCTACTTCTCAGGTCTAATGGATATGTAAATTAGTAAGGGAAGTTTGGAGGACAGCTTGAAAATCTTTTGGAACTCATATTAGATTATTGGCTATTCAATCTGAGTAAGTCAACATAAGTAGTAACAGCAGTGATTCTCTTACATGCCTCTGAGGGAGAAATGGTATTCTGGACTCTTTAGTCAATTGGCTATCAAAAATAAAGTCATGAAATCATTCACAGCCTTGATCATAGTTAAAATTTCTTACAGCACTTGTTTTTATTACAGTGCTGGATGATATTCAATATTCATTTAAGATAAACATTAAAATCAAACATAGAATAAGTAGGCTTCCAATTGAAAGTTGAAAACGTTTATATGTTTTTGTGTTAAGGTGCCTGAAGCTGGATTCATAATTAAACCTCCCATTTTTACTGTTAGTAAAATTCCTCGTTTAGAAATTTCTTCTTCATTTGAGATGAGACTCAAGTCATTCAATGAAAATTATTATCCTGTTAAATAGACAATAGTCTATTTTCTCCATCTTATCCTCATTCAAAACTACCTCTAAATCAATTTAGTTAGACAAACAAATAGTCCCCCAGGTATGAGATATTGGCTTAATTTGGTCAGCAATAACTTCTGTTTGCCAGATCAAAACTATCGTACGTGCATAACATATTTCTTAAGGAAACAAAAATAGCATAACAAGGAAACATTCAAATAGGTGGCAACATTACATGCTCATGAGTTTGGTCTTGTGCATATAACTCTATCCTCTTATCCCCTTTCTTCCTAGCATATAACTTTCTAATCTAAGTTCAATAATCATGGTGATTGTCACCATTAGGTTAGTACATACATAGCATAAAGACACACTTGGACTCACGACACAACACGGTCACAATAACACAACAAAATTCAACAAGCATAGGATAATGACACTAATGGTATGGTTATTGAAGCGTACGTGTAAATATATAAAAACTAATATTTATGAGTATAAAAACAAATTACTATAAAGATATATTACTAACATGATGATTAACATGGAATTAACCATCAAGATCTATAATAGTTATACATAATTAGATCCATATCAGATTCATATCATAGAGTCTAAACTTATTTCATATGTTTATCTACTTATTAAAAATTTAAATATAAAATTTTAGGAATAGATGTGCGACAATGTCTCATGTCCAAACTCTGTCCAAAATTAAAATTACTTAATTTTTGTTTAGACATGTAAGGGATGTGTGCCAAACGCATCTTGTAAGCAAGTTGGCAGTGTGTTATGCTTAAGTCTGACACACGGACACGTCATTCATGCTTCATAGGTTGGTATGAACATCATCTTTGATGAAATTTATAGAAGGCATCAAAAAACCTAATGGAAGTCACAGATGTATTGTTAAAGCTGGAAATTTTTGACAAAATACATACACAAAGACACCAAGTTGTACCCACAGAAAACCAAAAATTGCATGAAATGTGGCCCAACAACAACTACGAGGAATCCTGATTGTCAGATAGAAATGTTCCATAAGAACCCGCAAATACATGTCAACACCCAAATAATTTCAAAACAAGATTCAGATAGAAAAATTATTATTTTAGATGTAAAAATGAATATACAAAAAATTCTAAAGATGAGGAATCCCCAATAAGTGAATACAGAGCAACACATAGACTAGTGATCATAGACGTGCATGAGCCCACAAAGAGGCATAAAACACAACCTTATCCCAGACAAAGGAACAACCAATTCCTCTCCCTCCAAATACACAATGAAATAGCTACAAAAGCACATCTCCAGAACAAACAAGCATCTTTCTGCCATCTAAAACCTCTAAATTTTATCAAAAGCAACTCTGGGAAGCTGGTAGGAGAAACCACTTATTATCACATAAATCCTAAAGGCAATTCCACATTTCCATGTGATGGAACAATGCAAGAATAAATGATCCTTTTGATTCACAGATATTGGAAGATATGACAGATATTCAAAGAGATAAGCTTTAAAAGGTCTCCT
This sequence comes from Dillenia turbinata, assembly GCA_037126225.1. Classification (NCBI taxonomy): domain Eukaryota; kingdom Viridiplantae; phylum Streptophyta; class Magnoliopsida; order Dilleniales; family Dilleniaceae; genus Dillenia; species Dillenia turbinata. The sequence continues at coordinate 11,236,037 of JBAMMX010000006.1, forward strand.
ATTTTGTAGCAATTCATTGGTACTAATCTTGTTAAGCACCATAGACCAAGTAAAAGCCTTAACTTCGGCAGGACCTTTGCCTTCAAAACAAAATTGGTTAAGCAAAGGGGTATGGGAAAAGCAGAAAAAGAGTTTCTGTTTCTAAAATGCCTCCAATGTGAACAAGATTCCTAATACATCAAAAATAGTTCTAAAGGGCCTAGCCTGGGCGCAGGGCACCTTTAAATTGCAATGAACTTCTATTAATTTATTGACAAGGATTTACAGGCAAGAAGATTATTTTGTATACATAATTTCTAAAGATATATGGAGAGACATATATAGATCATCTCTTACAGTTTTCTATTGATTCAAATTGAGCTGTTGTCTTTAAATTAAAACTGGATGCCAACAAGCATAACCTTCATTCATGCCAGTGCAATCTTTTTTGAATCACTGGTGCTGACTCGATGCAATCACAAGAAATTATCATAATTTTTCCTTGAAGGCCAAGTTAACTTCATACATTCCGAATCTAGCTACAAATATGCATTGAAAATTTGTCAACTATATGCTAAGGTGTAGCCTTGGAGAACAGTAAATCTGGATCAGCTACTTAAATATCTACGGGAAGTGGAATTTGAAATCTAGCTTAAAGAATAGAGAAGTAGTTGGCTACATAGAAGCAAGTTTATTGTTTTAAATGAAGGTAAGCTCATGGTTACACCATTTTACCATTTCTAGTTAAACCACTCTATGCTCATTCCCGGTTCACCACAAGATGGTCACTAGAATAAAGACCACAAGGAAACTTTCACTCGAGTTTTGTCAAGGAACTTAAATCCAATTGGCCACAAGGGATAAGTTTGTGCCCCTATACAGGTAGGTAGGCTGAGGACAAGAGGCCATTAAATTATCAATAGTACCCGAAAGGAAAAATTGTTGTAAAGAATATGAAAGGACCTTGCCTCATAATTCTAGCTTACAGAAAGATACTTACTCCTTGTCTGTGATAAGGAAGGATTGGTGGTTTAGATAAGCAAAAATGCTGGTCAAGATAAGAATACCAAATTTTTAATTTTGATGGTAAAGACTGTGAAAAATCTCTAATTTGCATCTTTGCAACATCATAGTTCACTAGGGTTTTCTTTAAATTGCTTTTCCCCCTCCTTTATTCTTCTTACTGCTATTCCCCAAAAACTATTTTCCAATTATATTCAATATTTGGATAAGATTTAACAATAATTCTAGGTCATAAGTGATTGAAATCTTCTAAGTAATCTTTTTATCTCAAATATAATTACGTTAGCAAGAAGATAAAAGCTTTCAAGAGAAAAAATTAAGGAGAACGTAAAAATCAAGGGCAAACTTAATAACCTCCTGTATATGGGAATAAATACAACAAACCATCAGTCTTGAGATTGCATAAGAATATATTCAAAAACTAGGAAACCATCTCAATCCAAAAGAAGATTTTTGATTGCATGACAATCATCAGGGATACAAGTGATTTCTGAAATCGAATTAAAGAAACAAAAAAGCAAACAATTCAAATCCAAAGAAAACCCTAAAGTATAATAATCAATCAAGAGAAGGAAAAGGTCACCTGATTGCTGGGGCTTGGCCTCCATAGATGAAGAGACCGAAGAAAGAGAGAGAGGAAGAGAGAGAAAATCGAGAGAACCCTCTCAGGACTTCCGAGTGAGACGAAGAATGTCAGAGATTGACCACAAAAACACAACACACAATTCTAAACTTTTTTTTTTTTTTTTTTTAATTTAATTTTACAATGATTATCATTCCTACGCGTTTTAGCAAACCAACAAATTTACCATTTTGCCCTTCTCCGTGAACTTCTTGGATCCCGCAAGTCGGAGGCAACATTTATCTGCTCCCCCTGTGCGTCCCATCCCTTGATTTCTAAAATATAATTGTTTTGATTTATTAGAATATTATTTAAGAATTAAATAAACAAATCGTGACGGTTTTGGCATGAGAAGTTTTTTTTTTTTAATTATTATTTATTATTTTAAAATTTCAAATAATTTATGTAATCTCTTAATTATATTTTTTCTTATTTATGTATTTCTTTCTCTTTTTACTACATATATTTTGTGCTTACCTCTACTATTATTACTAAATTATATTGCAAATATATATATTCTTTTTGTGAATGGGGCGGGGGTAAAAACTCAAATATAAGAGCAAAACACCAAAAGATTACATTACATAGAGCATCTCTTCGGCGCCTCACGGACGATAAAATCCTTTCACGGAAGCTGGATCACCTTTCCGAGCAGTCATCGCAAACCGTTCAGCAATTTGATTTGCCTCTAACAAAATATGAGAAATTTTCCAGGAAATATGTTAGGACAGAAATCGATCATGTTGACTTACCACACTACAAGAAAAATGACTAACTAAATAGTTATTTGTTTTTAGAACTGCGGTCGTAGAATCCATCTCCATTTGCAAATTAAAAATCTCAAAAAATGACTTAAGTCATGCCGCATCGATGTTTTGAAATTCGGATCGAAAAATAAATTGGTCGTAATAAGAGATTAATAGGTCATTGGATCAAATTAGTCAGATCGAATCAAAAAAATGGGATGATATTATCATAAAATTATAAATAAATTTAAGTCATAATACACACAAAACAAAGGTGTGGTCGAGTCGTGAAAGTCATGTATATATTCATCTCAGGATCAAACCCAAATGGCTACAACATTCTCACATATGTTTTATACTAAAAAAAAAAGGATTGGATCGGGCTGGTTCAATCCGAGTCCCCCGGTCCAATCGAGGTTTTGAATGATTTTTTTAAAAACCGATTTTATAAAGAAACCCATACTGATTGCTAGTCCGATTCCCGATTAGACCGGCCAGTCCAGTCCAGATTTCAAAACGCTGTGCCACACCCCATAATTCTTATTTCGTATAACTCTATGGTTCTGATTCATAGCGGATTGATTCATTTTCCCGATTGGCCTCAAGTTGGGGCTCCAAACAAAACCCCTCACAATAAATATGGAAGAAGATGCGGACCCAATCTTATACTCATAGAGGATTGGACCCAGCTGATTCAATCCGGTTTTCATGATCCAATCAAGGTTTTAATCGGTTTTTTCAAAAACCAGTTTTGTAAAGAAACTAGGACCAATCCAGCTCCCGATCGGACTGGCCGATCCAATCCGGGTTTCAAAACACCATGCCACACCTTATAATTCTTATTTCGTATAATTCTATGGTTTTGATTCATAGAGGATTGATTCATTCTGCAGATTGGCCTCAAGTTGGGGCTCCAAAGAAAACCCCTTGCGAGTGAATATGGAAGAAGATGCGGACCAAATCTTATACTCATTTGGGATTTGAATCAGCTCCATATCTTGAGAATAGTAGATGCCTTCACAAGCAATACTAGTTGAGAATGGATTTGAATTGGCTGCCACCACTTCCACCTCGTTGCTATTCCTAAACATTAACATTGTAGCCAAGTACACTATTTTGAAAATTCATAACTTGAACTTTAGTAATCGGATTTCAATGATTCTTATGTTGTTGGAAAGTCTAGGGATAAAACTATAACTCTTTAGTTCAATATTTTCTCATATTCAGATTGTTGGACAAGAAAATTCTCAACTTTGGAAATTTATATCTTAAATTGGAGAATTTTGATTTGTGGTGCTGAAAAGATGGTTTGAAACTTTACAATTTTTATGTTTTGAGGAAAAACTAACTCTCATGGGAAATGGGTTGTTCGTTAAAATATTATGATGAATAAAGGGGTATTAGGTCAAAGTGGTTAACACATATACAAATATTAAGTCTGGTGGTTCATGGTTTAATAGCTATTATCACAAGACTGAGACTACTCGAGCCCATTGGGCCATATCGTCTTTAAGCAATCGAACGAGCTTGCAATCACTTGATTGAGTACTCTCTCGGTCAAGCACTCCTTTTGACCCTCTCAATCTTATCTTCCTGAGACACCTGACCCTCTGGTCATCCTAGCTCTCGACACTTGAGCTCCTCAGTTACCCCCCTTCTCGGTGGACACGTTCCATTAATACAAGTATAATTCATTCCATTACGTAATAGATATGACTTGAAGCTAACAATTAAGGAAGTAAATCTCTTACAAATTTAAACCTTCTTTAATCGAATATGCATCTTCTCTGTTCTCGGAAAAATCTCTTTTAATAGAAAATATATCTCGGTGGTTACTCTTGATAGGATAGAAAGCCTCCACGACAACTCGAGTTTTTCTTAATTGATAGGATACTGAATCTCTTAGAGATCTGACTATAGGGCATGCAAGTTCGGAGATTCATAGTAATCTCCCCATAAGGAAACTAGGATTCCTACACTCTTAAGCTCATACGGGACTTGCTATACACACATGTTATATATATCTAATATCAGAAACTAGTCAGGTACATTCTCAAAAATTCGACACTTCCCACACAAAGGCAGCACAGGGTTCTCTTGCAGCTCTCCTCAGTCTATTTTATATTTTCTAAAAACCGCTCTTTCGACTTTAGTTTTGGAATCTCCTCTGTCGGAATATCCTTTGGTAGTACTTGTAGGTTTCACTACTTATGGAGGCTCAGAAAACTTCTCAACACCTATCTCACTCTCGAGTCAGCGGAGTAGATATTTGTGGAGGCAAAGTCACCTCCATCAGATTGACGCTATCCATGGGAACAGACTGAATTTTCATGCCCTGTCTACCTTTACCCTCCCCCAACCATGTTGTCAAAAAGAAAGAGAACTCTTATCGATTTTGACGATGAAGATTTAGTGGGGATTGACCCTAATCGCTATGATCCATTGGTCATTACCGCCCAAACTAGGTCAACATCTGGTGAAGAGAGTCTTTATCGATCAAGGAGCGGATTACGACATTCTTTACTGGGATGCTTTTCAATGAATAGGCCTCACCTCATTGTATCTACAACCCAATAGCGGACCCTTAAAAAGACTTTTTGATGAATAAATGTTTTCTGAAGGTGTTGTTTCACTCTCTGTTACCTTGGGAATGCCCCCCAATCACGCTACTACTATTGCCACTTTCAATGTGGTTAAACTTCCGTCTCTTTACAATGCCATTTTAGGTCATCCCAGTTTGGATGGTTTAGAAGATTTATCAAGTGCTAAGCACATAAATATCAAATTTAGAACTTCTATCGATATTGCAACTTTTGATTGTGATCTTAATCCTCTAATTATCCCTACTTCAGAAGGAGAAAACAACAATTTTTAATAGACGCCATGGAGTTCAAAGACGACACCAAACATACCGCTAAACCAGAACCTGACGAAGAAGTGATCACAATCCCTATCACAAATGTGCCTAGCCAGACTGACCAAATTGGAGCCCACTTGCCAACTGCTCTCTATGATGTTATCATCCATTTCGTATGTTGATATTCTTAAGTTTTCGCATGGTCGTCTGAAGATATGCCTGGGATTCACCCATCGATAATTGTCCTCAAACTGATGGTGGATTCGAATCACAAGCCTGTCAAGTAGAAGAAGAGAGTCTTTGCACTAGAATGTCAACGTGCGATACAAGAAGTCCACAAACTTCTGGCGACGAACTTCACAGGAGAGGTGAAATACCTTGAATGGCTAGCAAATGTAGTCATGGTGAAAAAGACTAACAGCAAGTGGAGAATGTGTGTCGATTTCATGGATCTCAATAATGCATGTCCAAAGGATAGCTACTCGCTCCCCAACATACACAATCTCGTTAATAATTCATTGGGCCATCAACTCCTAAGTTTCGTAGATACATATTTCGGTTACAACCAGATGCGCATGGCCCCAGAAGACGAGGAAAAAACCAACTTGATTATGGAGATTGGTATTTACTGTTATAAGATTATGCCTTTTGGCTTGAAGAATGTAGGGGCCACCCTCCAACGACTAGTTAACAAAGTCTTTAGTGAACAACTTGGCAGAAATATCGAAGCTTACATAGATGACATGCTAGTCAAGAACACCAGTCTAGAGAGCCATGTAGCAGATCTCGAAGAAACATTCCAAATATTAGAGCGCTACTACATGAAACTGAATCCAGCTAAGTGTACCTTCGGTGTTATATAGGGTAAATTCTTAGGGTTTATGATCACCCACCGAGGAATTAAGGCCAATTCAAAAAAGATCCAAGCCATATTAGACATGACTTCGTCTAGAATGCCAATAGAGGTGTAGTGCCTCATGGGACAAATTGCGGCCCTAAGTTGGGTTATATCAAAAATAGAGAAAAAGTATAAGCCTTTCTTTGATACTCTAAAGAAGTCTTAGAAATTTACATTGACACAGAATGTTAGATCAACTTCGACTAGCTCAAGGAGTACCTATCGTCACCTCCTTTGCTTTCCTGGCCCATTCTCGATGAAAAGCTTTATCTTTACCTATCTATTTTTTACCGAGTCTTCTATTCTATACTCATAAGATAGGATGCCAAAATGCAGAAACTAGTATACTACATCAGCCGGGTACTCCATGAAGCAGAAATCAACTACAAGTCCATTAAAGAAGGTGGTATTTGCTCGTCATAACCACTTGGCGCCTCAAGCACACACTATTGTAGTGCTGACGAATTAGCCACTGAGACAGATTATATAGAAAAGAGACACCTTTGGCTGACTCATGAAATGGAGTGTCGAACTTGATGAATTCGACATCGAATATCAATTGAGACCTACCATCAAGGGCTAGACCTTAGCCGACTTCATCCTTGAATGCACCTTCCCAAGCTCAACCGGTAAGCCATTGACAACCACTCGAAAGGGTGCCTCTTACCACCCTGGACCCTACACATAGATGGGTCCTCCAATTCATTGGGAAGCGATGTTGGACTTATCCTTATAGGTACTGACAACTTTAAAGCGGAATATGCACTTCGCTTCGATTTCCAAGCTACCAATAATCAGGCCAAGTATGAAGCCCTCTTGACAGGACTCCAAATTATGGAATCTCTGGGAGCCAAAGACCTTCGGGACTTCATCGACAGTTAGCTCATGATTAAGCAAATCAAGGGGACATATGAAACCAAGGTGCTAATGATAATGAAATATCTCTCTAAACTCCAGGATGAGATGAGCAAGTTTGATACAATCGATGTACAACAGATTCTTAGATCTGAAAATGCAAGAGTTGTTACACTTTCCAAGCACGCTAGCTCTAACTCGGTAGCAACCAGCTGAATAGTCTATATCGAAAGCCTCCCATATTCAAGAATCAACAAACCAGAATAGATCCTTACAATTGATAATACACCAAGCTTAAAAGACCCAATCCAAAATTACTTGAGAAGTGGCCAATTGTCAGATTCGCCACATGAAGCAGCAAAGATCAAATGCCGAGTAGTGCATTACGCTATCATTGATGGGTCACTCTATAAGAAATCATTTATGCACCCATACCTCAAGTGCCTGACGTTAGAGGAGGGCAATTATGTCCTTAGGAAAATTCATGAAGGGGTATGCTGTAATCACGTCAGGACTCGAAACCTTGCTAATAAAGCACTACACCAGGGGTTCATCTTGTCAACTATGAAGGCCAATGCACGATAAGAAGTGTGACAAATGTAAAAAATTCTCCTCGGTGCCACACCAACCCTCTTGTGAGTTTTGCCTAATCACAATCCCATGACCATTGGCATAATGGGGAATAGACATACTGGGACCATTCTCACAAGCTACCGAGCAGCATAAGTTCTTGATCGTAGCCATAGATTACTTCACCAAGTGGGGATAATAAGAGTTTTCAAGAATTTTGCAATAAACTCAAAATACAGCATCGCCTCACCTCTGTTGCTTACCAATAAGCCAATGGCCTCGCTGAGGTCACCAACTAATCAATCCTCCAAGGATTTAAAACTACACTAGAAAAGGTAAAAGGCTTATAGGCAGAAGAACTCTATAATATTCTCTAGATATATGAATTATGCCTCATAAGGCTACTGGGGACACATCCTTCAGTCTCACCTGTGGATGCAAAACTGTCATCCCAGTGGAAATTAGAATCCATCATTGTGTATAGATCAATACCAGCCGAACTTAAACAAGCAGTTGTTATGAGAACAACTAGACCTCCTTTTAGAACTGTGAGACACTGCATTTGTTCGAATGGTGACCTATCAGCTACAAATGGCCTGATACTATAATAGGAGAGTCAAAACTAGAATATTTAACCAGGAGACCTAGTTTTTTGGAAAGTGGAGGCCATGGGATAGCCACAGCCGAAGGGCAAACTTGCACCGAACTGGGAAAGCCCCTGTCAAGTTCGCTCGGCAGGCCACCTAGAGACATATTGTCTTAACCACTTAGACAGCTTTGCTGTGCCTCGAAGATAGAATGTTGAGAACCTGCATATCTACTATCAACATAAACTCTTTTTGCTTTACGCCTCTAAGCATGACATCAACATACTGAACTGAGCAAGCATAGCACTCTCTCAGTGCAATGCCTCTAAAATCTCTCTTGGCACAATGTGAACGAGCACTATCTCGGTGCAATGCCCTAAACTCTCTCTTGGTGCAATACCAACGAGTACTCTCTTGGCGTAATGCCTCTAAACTCTCTCTTGGCACAACGCCAATAAGCACTCTCTCGGTCAATGTCTCAATACTCTCTCTTGGCACAATGCCAACGAGCACTCTTTTGATACAATGCCTTAATACTCTCTCTTGGTGCAATGCCAACAAGCACTCTCTCGGCATTAAATCTCTGTACTCCCTCGGTGCAACGCCAATGAACACTCTTGGCATAATGCCTCAATGCTCTCTCTTGGTGTAACACCAATGAGTACTCTTTCGGTGTAATGCCTTTATACTCTTTCTTGGGGCAACGCTAATGAGCACTCTCTCATCGCAATGCCTCTAAACTCTCTTTCGGTGTAACACTAACGAGCACTCTCTTGGTCCAATGCCTCAACACTCTCTCTTGGCGCAACGCCAATGAGCACCCCCCGCAATGCCCTCAAATTCTCTCTTGGCGTAACACCAATGTATCCATCAAACTTCTCATCAGTGCCATGCCCTCGGGCAACCTCAGTATAACACGACAAAGGGTTTTTTACCTTTGGTTCAAAGTTTTATGGCAAAGGCCACAAGATGCTATTCTAGCCCTTTGGAAAGATTCTAACATGCAATCTCTAACTAATGGCAATTATACTCAATACAATAAGCAGTTTCGATAAATCATGAGAGCACAATTATAATAAAATTCATAAAGAATGAAGTCAAGGAATTAGACATCCGAATCTACCAGCAAAGCAGAGCAATAAAATCATCAGATACAGGATAAACTTTTTCATTTATTTATCAATAAGATCTTTACATAGTAACTCAAACTCATATAAAAGTATAAAAGTTAGGTCTTTACACATATTAAGGACATATAAGTTGGGGAGTTAGAAATATAGGGAAAACAAAATGAAGAGAAAGAAGAGGCACTCAGTAAGATTAGGTCTCTACACCACCTCTCCAAGCTCCCTTCTCAACATTAAGTCCTACCATTCCTTTATCCCCCCCAGGGGACACCGTTGCTAAGTCCAGGAACCCCATTCTCTTCACATTTCAGCGCAAAGACACTGATAATAATCAAATGAGAACTATCAGCCACCTGTTGCACTAGGCACTCGACCGTTTCCGTTAGACCTCACATAGTATAGACACCTCGTCCTCCGAATTTAGAATATAAAAAGGAGAAGGCATCTACACCCATTACAAGGTCCCTTGAAACCACCAACACAGACCACAATGGTATTGGATTCTCAGATACTATGATGGGATCTCGTGTTGGCGGTCCCAATGATTGATAGAATCTCATATCGATGGCACCTATACCTTCTCCCCAACATCCCGATGATGACGGGGCACAAAAGAACCACATTTTCCCCCCATCTTCAACTTGCTAATATTAAACGTTATTCTGGTGAACAACTCCATATAATCTCTAGTTTTCACATACTTCAAAAATTTATTATATAACCTCGTCTCATTCAATGAGTCGAAGAAACTCCACCACTACACTCCATTATTAGCTAGTGTCTTGGAAGAAAATCCCTAAGAATGAAGCGGCATGCTTTGAAACTGAAACAGTTGGTTCCCCTATTTAATGCCACTCACAACTATCCCACTTTCACGCCCACTCCACTACTTTAGCATGTGTTGCTTCTCCGACTTTTCCACTTCGAAACATCAACGTCAGCCACATCTAATGCTCCACTCCCATGACAGTTCCACTTTCATGCCTATTTCACTTATCCAAAATTATTTCCACTCCGTGTCTTTTCAAGTTACACAATTATCATCATCTCAACTCTACTCCTAACGCTACTCATTCAAACTATTCTTAGGAGTGAGAGACAAATGATAATATATGGTCCAATAACTCATTACCACAAGACCGAGATTACTCAAGTCCATTGGATCATACCGTCTTTAAGCAACTGAACATGCTCGCAGTCTCTCGACTGAGTATTCTCCCCGTCAAGCACCCTTTTCAACCCTCTTGGTCTTATCCTCCTGAGAAGCTGGCAACTCTTGAACCTTCGGTTATCTAGCTCTTGATAGCTAGACTCCTTGGTTACCCCAGTCCTCGACAAACACGTTCCATTAATACAAGTGTAATTTATTTCATTACGTGATAGATACGACTTGAAACCAACAATTAAGGAAGTAAATCTCTGATGAATTTAAACTTGTTTAATTGGATATGCATTTTGTCTATTCCCGAGAAAATTTCTTTCAATTAAAAAAAACATATCTTAGTGGTCACTCTTGATAAGGCAGGAAACCTTCACAACAACTTGAGCATTCCTTAATCGATAGGATACTGAATCTTTTAGAGATTTTTGACTATAGTCCCTGCAATCTCCCTGCAAGGAAACTAGGATTCCTATACCCCTAACTTCATATGGGACTTACCATACATACATGATATATATATCCAGTATCGACAACTATAGCCATGTACGTTCTAAAAAATTCGACACTTTTCACATAAAATAACACAGGACTCTCTTACAATCTGTTTCATATTCTCTAAAAACTACTCTTTTCGATTTGAGCATTGGAGTTTCCTCCACTGGAGTATCTTCTGACGATACTTACAGGTTTCACCACTTACGAAGGCTCAAAAGACTCCTTAGCATCTATTTCACACTTGAGTCGGTGGAACATGTATCTATGGAGCCAAACCCATCTCCATCAAAGTCCAAAGCCCACAATTGGCTTGGTGTATTTTAAACCCAAGAATATGTGATCGGAAAACAAGGGATGAATCGGAGTTTAACTAGCAATTGGAGAATGCAATCAATGAAAGATTCCTACGTTCAATCAAAGACCAAAAGTTTTTAGAGTTTGAGAAGAATACGCAGAAGAACTAATTGGAATTCAAGCCTGGTGTAATTCAACTTCCTTGTATTGAGTCATAAAAGCAAAGAACAACAGCTGTAGTTTAATTGACAACAATTGCTAGCACCACCACCGTTGACTCTCAAATGGTAAGAATAATTGACTTGGCAATTTACATATTGGAATCAGTACCCAAAAAAAAATTAACATATTGGAATCATACCGTTGATTCACAATAGACTATTCAAAACAATTTTGCTAGAAAATTAAAATTTTTATCAACTTGCTTCACAATAAATGTGCAAGCTTAATAATCTTAAGGTTATAGAACCCTGTGGAAATAAAAAGTGCTATAAAAACTAAAATTTCTAAATTTCTAAATTATCCTAAATTAATTGTAACAATAGAGAATTATAAAAAAGGCCTTTCTAAACAACCATACACCAAAAATGAAACCTAACTTATGTAATAGATTTTCTATAAGGAAAAGATCCTAAAAGTATTGCTAGGTACTCTTTTATTATTAACTTTTAAATTCTTAATCAAGCTTTCACAAATAGGATAATAAACATTGGAACTTTGATCCTAATATCTCTCCTCAATGTGATTGAACTCAATCTTAAGATAAATAAATGGTACTTCTTATGCAAACACAATTAATTCATTAGCATTCATTACCCTGAACGGATCACAAACTAACCATGATTTTATCTTCCCCCATGTGCCAAAACGTTCTCGCTTGTCAACTTGAAATTCAACATGCATAGTATTGTCTAACATGTAAACAACTAGTTGTGTGTCTCCAAGGGGGATAGTCTAATGATTACAATTCCCTTATCCCAGTTCAGTGATTCCATATTCAAATCCCATTGATATACTCCTATCGGAAGCTAAATTGCATGGAGATGAAAAGGGGCATGAAATGATATGAGAAAACGATACTTTATAAGAATATAGAAAATAAAAACATGGGAAATAAGTAAATATAAAAATTATAAAAAATTTTATGTAAATATTAATTATTTTATAAAAATAATAAAAAAATCATATTTTATAACAAAAATCTAAAATGATCAAATATATAATAATTAATCATAAAATAACTAAAATAAAGAAAAAATTTATAATTAAATAGGCAAATAATTCATTAAGAGTAGAAAAATATGTAAATATAAAAAATATAAGAATTATTATATACATATTAATTAATTTAGCTTGTTGAGTTGTTTCAGAAATGAAAAACGTTAGTACTATTGGATTTTAGTTCTCATGCATAGTGGAAGCGAATAATTTTCGAAAAAAATAAATAGATCAAGATCTAGGGTATGTACCTCAATGTAGAGTCTCCAAAATCAATCGAACTGTATGGGAAATCCCTCGATCGGATCTCGTGCTTAGAATTGTGATCACGAGGTTAATCAAACCGCCACCATAACGCCACGACGCCTCAACCCTCAGTCCGATGATGACAACGACAGGAGAAACTTTCATACACGAAATTTCTCGTTCCCTTAATCAAATTCTCACTCTAGAGAATTTTTTGTTTTTCTTTCAATCTTATGCAATTCTCTCAAAAATGCCATTGGAGAGTTTAGTCTCCATACCCCCAAAAAGCACTCACACACAATACTCATCCATCATGTGTATTTTCAGAAAGAGAGATAATTATGGAAGAGCATAATTAGGGTAATTATGGGTTAGTGGGAGTTATCGCACTAACTCCTCATGATTACCTAAAATACCCCTCTAGGGCATACAAAACCAACATCTCCCACTTGCACATTAGGACATTTTACGTCCGTCACAAGATCACAACTCATGCGATCTTTCTCATCACCCTACTGGTTTTTTTATATAGGATTAAGTATCGTGCGACTAGCGAGTACACCTGTAAGTAAAGATCTCTCGATGCACCTGTTAGGATGATCGAGGAGTCACCATTAGTACCAAAAAGAGCTTACTGCACCTCAAATCCAAGACTAATTACATCTATCGAACTACTTCCCTCATCGAAAGTAATCTCCAATAATTGTTGACTGTGTATCTACTATTATGTTTACATTCCAACATGACAGACATAATAGGTTAACCGGTGAATACAACACAATAATATAATGTCGATTAGTTTTCCTTTTCCCAAACTCGAATCTATTAGTCTCAATTCAGTTGTTTTCCTAGATCTGTTCCTTAGATCTCAATTTATCTTCCGAATTATAGGTAAACAGACTAAAATAGCACCACTGAACCAAAACTTCTAGAAATAGTCGAAAGTGATAAGGGTACAAGAGATCCCACCCAATGGATCTCGGGTTTCACATAGTGGGAACGAGGATTTAAATCATGTCAATGTCTCAAAACAATGCTTCTATTATCCTTGGTCATATTTTTACACACGATATGAAACGCGTGCCACAGTGTTATTCCATCATCTCTCAAAAAGGGTTTATGTCAGATTTTTCTAACACTGTGTAGATATGAGACTCAGTCTATATATAAGATTTTACCCAGAGATCTCAAAGAGAGTGTCTCAAAGACAATATCACTAGTTGCAAGTGATATCTGAGATGCTCAAATCTGGTTACTTATAGGCAATATGGATATGGATATGTTCATGCCAGTCATATCATATATAACCTCATCCTAAACACGTATCAAGGTGACTTATGTTCTAGTAAGGTCACTCTCAAAGTCTCTTACAACTAGAATCCGTCTTATCTCTGCTCACTCAGAGCTGGAGGTGATCACTCTTGTGAAAGAGTCAACCACGCCTGTCTGACATATCATTTATCACAATAGATCACGAATATATGACAATAAAACAGGTGTAGCAAATAAGCGACTAAATCACGCATAGATGTCATATATATATACAAAACACAATAAACATCAGTATAAAATAAGAAATGTCAAAAATACATATAAACCCAATGATTCTTATATCTCATACAGGAATTTTTCACAATGAGTTTAGTAAAAGGATCAGCCACTACGCTGTATAAAAGTGTACTTCATTGTCATTTCACATTTTTTGGTGATGTCTCTCATAAAGTAGTGTTAGGTATCAGTGTGTTTGATTCTGTAATGATACTTAGGGTCTCAAGTGTGGTCAATGACAACCTAATTTTCATAATAAATCATTACTAGTCTCCTATTATCTGTCACAACTCCTAAGTTATCTGGAATCTCCGGAGCCAAACATTCTCCTGAACTACCACTGAGTATGCCACAAACTCAACCTCTATCATAGATAGAGATATACATGTTTGCTTCTTACTACTCCAAGATAGCAAAACCTGATATCGATTTGCATATATTCAGATCGATAACTTAGTCGGTATTTGAATACCCAACAAGATGCAAATCACATCCTCCGTAACACAAGGAGGGGTTCGTAGTTTACTTGAGATATCTCAGAATTCTTTTCACTGTTCTTCAGTGACCCCTTTTAGAATTCGATTGATACCTACTCATCAGACTGACTGTAAAACAAAGGTCTGGACGTGTACGCAACACTACGTACATCAGACTACTCACAGTATTGGTACAAGAGATTTTACTTATCTCCCTTGTCCTTTCTTGAGTCTTAGGACACATATCAAGACTTAAGTTTTAACCTTTAGAGATAAGAGTATTTATAGAGTTGCAATCGTTCTTCTCGAAGCACTTGAGAACTCCCCTAATGTAGGACTCCTGTGAAAGAGCCAACATCTATCTCGATCAATCCCTTTGGATCTTAACTTTAAGAAAGAATTGAGTCTTACCCATGTTTTTCATATCCAAACTCAATAATGACCACGTTATCATAGTCATCAGATACTCTCTGTTGTTCCCAGTCAATAGAATGTCATTCACACACAAGGATATTATTACAAAAGAGTCATGAGAACGTATAAGGTATACGCGATGATCTTCCTCGATCATCACGGAACCGTGAGATATCACTTTCTCGTGAAATCTCAAGTGTCACTGCCTGGATTGATGATTAAGGTCGTATATCGACTTCCGAAGTCGACAAAGCTTACCATCCTGATCTATAGGAATAAAGTCAGATGACTGTTCCTTGTAGATCTCTTTATCCAAAACTCCCACTCAGGAAGGCAATCTCAACGTCCATCTTGTGTCACTCTAGATCTTTATCCATGACAATCACTAAAAGTAAATGGATCGAGTTAATCTCACCCTCAGTTTGAGTGTAACCCCTGGTTATTAGATGGGCCTAATACCCTCTACTGATCCGTCGGCCTTTCTCTTAATTTTGAGAACTCATTTATTCCCTACCGCCTTACTACCCTCAGGCAAATCAACTAGATCTCAAGTCTCGTTGATTCTCATCAACTCCTTCTCTCATCTATGGCCTTTAACCAATGATCCTTCATAGAGCCCTCAAGAGCCTCTAGAACCGTTTAAGATTTCTCATCATCCTTAAGAGTCATAATGACTGTCACTCCCTCAATTGGGATGCGACGGTTAGATGCACGTCCTCGACTACTCTTATGAGAAGAGAAAACCTTTTTATCTCTAAATGGATCGCTCCCACTAGGACCAAGATCCGTAATGGATTCTTAGATCACACTGCTGGGCTCAACTAAACCACTAGGCTCACCCATCTATTAGAAGGTAAAGTTTCAATTGATTTCACCTCTTATAGGAAAATTATTTTCAAGAAACTCAGTATTATGAGACTCAATCTCAGTGACAGTGTCGTCCGTATGTTCACCTAGAATACATTCCCCTTGGAGTATTCTGAGTATTTCATAGAGATATACCTTATTTCTCGTAGGCTTAACTTGCCATGTGAATACGAGAAATCATGAACATACGCGACACAACGCCATAACCTCAAATGACTAAGGTCAGGCTATCTCCCTGTCCAAAGCTCATATGGGATGCTGACGACGGATTTGACGGAACACGATTGAGGAGTAAACTGCAACCAATAATGTATCTCCCCAATAGAAAATAAGCAAATTGGCATGCGCTATCATCGACCTCATTGTCTTAAACAAAGTTCTATTCCTCCTCATAGCTACTCTACTCCGCCGAGTAGCAGGAATAGTTAGTTATCTCATAATACTCTTTTTGAAACAAAGCCCTTCAGACAAACACTCGTGCCCTTGATCGGTTCTGAGAGTCTCCACTCTCAACTCTAACTGATTCTCAATCTCACTGATAAACCTCTTGAAACATTTCAATGCCTCAGACTTGTGCAAGATTAGATAGACGTAATCGAAACGCATGTATCGTCTATAAACATAATAGAGTACACAACTCCATTTAGGTTCTCACATTCATAAGGCCATAGACGTCGGAGTGAGCCGACTACAATGGAGTCTCAACTCACATTGCAATGTCAAATGGTTTTCTTGTAAGTTTGCCATCTAGGCAAAACTAGTTCTACAGACCACTCACTGCTAATATATTCATCCTCTCTCACCTTAGGAGGATTACAAGAAATACCATTAAAAGGAGTCACAACCAGTGCATATAGTCTCTCATGGACTAAATCAGAGCCAATCAAAGAAGTGTCATAATAAATAGAATCGATAAAGTTTTCAAATAACAAAGTATATCCTCAGCTGAGATTAAGTTCCGTCAAACATCCTGGGTGTAAAGAACGTACAGAGTCTGACAACTTTGCAACTCTAACTTACAAGTGTCATTCCCTCTGATGTTAACAAAATGCTCTATTCCCCACGTAAATCCTCTTACTTGAGGACTCACTCGGCGAAGCTCTATACACGCGCTCCTGTCTCATGCTACGTGGTTGGTAACTCCTGAGTCTACTATCCATGAAGGAGAGAAATTAGTGAGCATCTTAAACCATATAAAGAAGGAAGAGTTAATTTCCACTTTTCACACTTACGAGCGAAATAACCAAGTCTACTACGGATGTAGCACTTCACTTTGATCTTATCTAGCTCATTCTTTTTACACTTTAATACTTAGTAGTCAAATTTCTCGGATGATTTCTTCTTACCAAAATCTCGAGTCTTTTACTCATGCTTATGTCATTTTTTGTGTTCAGTGCCACGGGAGTCTTTGCTTGACTCCACTGCATAAGCATGACTCGAATATGGCTTACTCGCCTCCAGATGCTTTTACTCGAGTTCACTGTGCCTATTTACATTAGCGAAAGTACAAATACTTTTATCGTATGTGAAATAGGTTTTCATGATTTCTCATGATTCAGGTAAAGACTGGATCACATCCCGTGCTTGAAAAACACATCCGAAATAGGCTCATTTATATTCCCCAACTCGGCAATCATACTCGACATTTGCATCAAATGTTGTATCATTGTATGATCAACCATTTTCTTATAAGTTATTAAACTTATGAGTCAGCATCCTCATCTCAAGAGCTATTAGAGTACCATAATGTTCTCTTTAGGGCGAACCTAACCGACATAGCTATAGGATATTGCTCATAGTTTGGGATCGCATCATCGTGTATAATGCTCAGGAGGATTACCCTAACTCGGCCATCGTTCCTCTTTCATGCACGTAATGCCTCCTAATCCCGTCTCTCTGAGGTCGGTACCCTCCCCGGAGTCCACCATCTCATGCCTCAGAGTTTTAGATAGATCTTGCTTCTCGAGAACAAACTAAATCTATCGGTGTTAATTCTCATAATTATTACCATTCAGTTTTATTCCCCTTATAAAGATCTAATATGATAATTTTTAAGTAGTCTTAAAGACTTTAGTGACTTGTGATCCTTATTTTCACAATTTTGTGCACCCTTCGAATCAACAAGACCCAAATGACTCGAGTATAGACTCCAAAGCAAGCGTACGAGTCAACGAACACCATACACCACAACCCGAGATCATATCTCATCATTCGGACTTAGACTCAGTATACAAAAACCTACAAAAAGTCATAAATATGGATGTGAGACCCTCAGAAAATTGAAAAATTCCATTTCTAGATGACCTCAGCGTTGCCGATGGTCCCACGTGCCACCACGCTTCGGCGGCGCATCCCCACGTGTCGGGGAAGTGTTGGTGCACGTGCATCCTGTGCATCGGCACACGACCCAGACTCGCAAGGGTGTGGGTCACGTGTCTGCACGCGCACAAGCCGTGCTCCGGGGTCGGGTGAAAGTTGTGGAGTCAGATCAGGGTCGAAACCGACCTGACACCTGTACGCACCTCACTCGTGCGGGGACTGCACGCACCTACTACCCAGAGCTTCACGCTCCTCCCACACGCATGCACTGCACCTCCCTCTCGTCGGATTTTGACTGCAAACTCAGATTTGAACCTCCTTCATTCATCCTAACTCGATTTTATGAAAGATTAGTGCTCCAACATTTCGAATCGAACACTCAAAGTCGCGGCCCTCGCGGCCAATGTCGGAAATCCCAGTTTTCGACGATGGCAATGCACAATATATACATCACAACGTAGATCAGCACTAATAGAACACATATAACCCATTTATTTAGATCAATTTGTCATTAAATTTGACAGATCTAAAATCTAAAGGTACGTTCAATGTTTGGGCAAAAAATTTCAACCTCACATTTTGTGCCCTAAATGTGTTCTAGAAATTCAACAAAAATTATTTTTGTAATCTACGATTCATGGGTAACATAGTAGTATAATCGGATTCATGAAACTCATTCAGGCTCCGAATCCTAAATTTAATACCCTATATTTTTATATCTCAAAAATTTTGAAAATTATTTTAATTAATTCCAACATGAACTCTGATACCAATGTTGGATTTTAGTTTTCATGCACAGCGGAAGTGAATAATTTTTAAAAAAAATAAATAGATCGGGATTTAGGGTATATATCTCAATGTAGAACCTCCAAAATCAATCGAACTGTACGGGAAATCCCTCGATTGGATCTCGCGGTCGGGATGTTGATCACGAGTTTAATCGAACCACCACCACAATGCCACGACGCCTCAACTCTCAGTCCGATGATGACAACGACGGGAGAAACTTTTCTACGCCAAAATTTCTCGTTCCGTAATCAAATTCTCACTCTAGAAAATTTTTTGTTTTTCTCTCAATCTTATACAATTCTCTCAAAAATGCCATTGGAGAGGTTAGTCTCCATACCACCAAAAAGCACTCACACAATACTCATCCATCGTGTGTATTTTCAGAAAGAGAGAGATAATTATGGGAGAACATAATTAGGGTAATTATGGGTTAGTGGAAGTTATCCCACTAACTCCTCATGATTACCTAAAATGCCCCTCTAGGGCATACAAAACCAACAAGTACGAAGGAGTTTATGCACATCAGAAGTGGGAAATTCTACAATATGATCGTGGATTAGTTCTCCAATTTCTTTAATTAGGGTACCATTCACTCCCCCCCAACCCTCTTGTTGGGGTGGTGAATTGATTTTTTACTTTTTTTTTAATTTGTTGAGATTGACAAAATTAAATTTGCATTTGACAAAATTAAATTCGAATATTGATACATTTCCATTGATTCAGCTTACAAGTTATTAGGTTTTAAGGTGGCGTTTGGTTCGTGCTCAAGAATTAGAATCGGAATCAAAAATCTCAAGAATCAGAATCGGAATTGAATTTCGATATCAACTGTTTGGTTCAAATTTTAGAATGGATTTGATTATCATTGTTGATATTTGGTTTATATATCTTTCGAAATGAAAATCATTTAATTATCAATTTTGTTCTTAATAAAAAATATTTTAAAGTTAATATTTTTAAAATTTTATTTTAATTTCTAAAATTAAAATTAAAATTATAGTTTTAATAAAATTTAAAGAAAATAAAAATTGTAAAATTTTTGACTTAGAAAAAATTTTATTTACAATTTATAATTTTAAATCTTTTTTTCTTACAGAAAACAATGAAAAAAATTTCATTATAAGTTTTAAAAATTATTGTTGGAGGTGGGTTATGACTTTACACAAACCGACTCATTGTAAACTTGAATAGTTACTGATGTGAACCTGACGGGTATAGAAACTCTATAACCCACGAACAAGTTAATTTAATCCAAAAATCATCCTAACGAATTATTTGACCCGGTTGAATTAAAGACCTCAACCCTTACTCTAAAGGAGGAAGAACCTAAGGTATATGATCTTAAACCCGTTTCTCATTAGAACAAAAACCTTGGTATAAAGATGGAATGAATAACGTCACAATTTAGGTGGTTCGAAAGCTAGATTGATAAGTCAAAGAACTAAACAAGACTTCTATCTTAAATAAGTTCAAAAGTTTTCAAAAGAACAAGACATATGAAGAAATCTCACAATTTTATTAATTCCCTCAAAGTTCTCAAAAGTTATATTTTACACAATATGTAATGGTCTATTTATAGGTTTAAAGACTAAATTGATGACTAAAAATTTAGTAACTCCCTAAACAATCAAAATTTAGGAAACTAAAATATAAACTATAAAGAAAAAAATTAGGAAACTAAATAGACCAAACTATTTTGATCAAGTTTTGCTATTATTTTTCTTTATTTTCGTTTTCTCTTGGTTTTGGGTAGTTTTAGGTCATTTATTCTTCCAATTGGGCTTGTATGAGCATAATTAAGGTCCGTTTTGGCTTTTCATTCATTTGGGTTCTAATTTTTTATTGTAAAACCCTCTAAATTAAGTTATTCAGTACTTTTTTGAATCTTTTAACTCGAATCTTTGTCACCGGCCCAATTGAAATTTGAGTTGGATCTTGTAAATTACTTGCAGCCTTGATGATCACATCATTCCCCCCTTCTTGACAACGATTTGTCCCCAAATCGTCACCCGTATGAAAATGCATCCGCAACCGTCGTTTTGAGAGTATCGCTCGCTTAACCTCATTTGTTTTGACATAAAAATTTATTTGTTTTCTCTCAGATTTTATTTCATTGGCCGAACTTTTCTCTCTTTTTTCTTTCTCACCAAATTCAGCCTCTCTTTATTCTTTTCTCTCTTTTTTCTCTTCTCTCAACTCATTTTGATTTTTCTGTTTCTTTTGTTCACTCAATTTTTGCAATCTCACTCGGTCTTTATAGACTTGTGTTGATGTCATCAGAATCAGAGTGATTTTTCGTTGATTGAACATAAATGAATATTTATTGGTGAAGCCGTCGTGTTATATATGTCGATCAAATTGCCAAGACCTTCCTAACAAAATATGCCCAGCTTGCATTGGCACCACATCACATAATACCTCATCCTCATATTTCCCAATTCGGAATGTCATAACAATTTGCTTTGTAACTCTGACTTCTCCACTATCATTCAACTATTGTAGTTTGTATGGTTGAGAATGTTTAGTGGTTGGCAAATTCAGCTTTTTCACTAAAGTCGTACTTACAATATTAGTAAAACTACCACCGTCAATAATTAAAATACATACCTTATCTTTCACATGGTAACGAGTGTGAAAGATATTTTCTCATTGTATTTCTTTTTCATCTCCTCTGGCTTATAAGCTTAAAGTTCGGTACGTAACTAATGCTAACACCTCACCGTGTTCAGCCCCGTATCCCTAATCTCCGATGGTGGCAAACAATCACTGTCATTTTCATCTTCGGACTCGATTGCACTATTTTCCCGAATCACCATAACTCGCTTGTTTGGATATTGGCTGGCTATATGTCCCATTTCTTGACACCTGAATCATTTAATCTCACTAGAACGAGTTGAAGTAGAAACTACCTTACCTTAAGAAGTTGCGATGGAGGCAGGTGGTTTGTGTTCAGATTTAACTTTGGAGGTGGCTACATTTTCTTCTTTTTTTGGATAGCTCTTTCTCCAAGATATTATAATCGGAATCTGTGGGGCTGGTCTTGGCCGTGTACTGCCTCTCTTGAGTTGCCTCTCAACCTTGATTGCCATATGTACTAAATCCTCCAACTCCACATAATGATGAAGCTCGATTGTGTTGATAATCTCTCAATTTAAACCATTCAAAAATCTAGCTATCGTCGCTTCTCTATCTTCTTTTACATTGGCCCTAATCATAGCCATCTCCATCTCTTTATAATACTCATCTACGCTTCGGTTACCTCAGTGAAGACTCTGTAACTTGAGATATAAATCCCTATAGTAATGGCTCGGCACAAATCGTCGTCTTATCACCCTCTTAATCTCATCCTAAGTTTCAATATGTCGATCCCCGTTCCGCCTTCAATTGATGCACAACTAATCCCACCATACAATTGCATAATCAGTAAACTCAATAACAACCAGTTTTACCTTCTTTAATTCGGAATAGTTGTGACAATCAAAAACCAACTCAATCTTCTTTTCTCACTCAAGATATGTTTTGGGATCACTTTTACCTTGAAACGATGAAATTTTCATCTTGATACTATCTAAGTTATTGTCTACCCGAATTCTAATTTCTCTATTTCGACCCAGTCTCCTATGACTACCCACTGATAACCTATCAAACTTCTCCTCTAACCCATTCTCTTCAAACTCATCAATAATTTCAGTTTCCCTTTGATAAAACCTATTGCTTCTTGAGGGGTTCGACCTTATTGATGGTTGTCCCTTTTGCGATCCCTCTTCTACCCTATCCAACCTTTCATGTATAAGATCTAACTCCCTCTTCATTATCCGTCTCATCTCCCCCATAAATGCTTGTAGTTGTAGATTCGGACCAACGTGTAGTTGAACCTCCCCACTTGTGTTATCTTTTTGATTTTGAGATATGATTGGAATCTGCAAGACAATGTTAGAATAAAACAGGAAAGAACCTCATCACACTCCCTCACATGTTTCACTAAAAAATAATGATTCACTCAAATTCACTCGTATTTCACTTTTTGAATTTGGCTTTTATCTTTAATGAATTCTCTCTTGCTTTTTACCACTCATGTTCATTTAGTCAAGTTCTTTATTGAACTTGAGAATTCAACTCAAGAATAATTGTCGTGTGAAATTCAAAGGCTTATATAAAAAAAATATTAATAAGAGGCACAAAGAAAGAAAGAAAAAGAAAATGGGAAATAAGGAAAGTACAAATTTGGAAAAATTTCAATTTAAGAGGAAACAAATAAGGAATGGAACAAATAAGAAGGAGAGCAAATAAGGAAAGAGATTGAGAATAAAAAATAATTACGAAAAGTTTTGAATTTAGGAAAGTACACAAATTTAGAAAAGTACACAAATAAGGAAATATTTCAAACTCAATCAAAAAATTTAGAAAATTCTAATTCAAATTTGGTAATAATACTTTAGAACTTGCCAAATTTAAACAAAATCAAAAAATGAAGAATTATCAATTTTTGTAAAATTTGGATGCTATAATTTTTGTTTCACGGTCTCTTTTTTTGTGGGCCTTCTTTTTTTCACGGCCTCTTTTTTTTTATTGGGCCCTTTCCTTTTTTTTGCCTCTTTTTTTTTGCCACTTTTTTTTTGTACGACCTCTTCTTTTTTTTTACGGTCGCTCTTTTTTTTTTGAACTATGGCAGTACAAAATGAAGAATGAAATATACAAAAAATAAGAAATAAACCAATGAAGAATTTTGGTCAAGATGATAAATCGAGATTGGAATTAGAGTTTTAAAACACAAATAAGAATAAAAGAAAGAAAAATAAAATAAGAATAATTCGAAGGAAAAAAAAACATGGATTAACTCTGATACCAACTAATATGAACCCGACGGGTATAGATACCCTAGAACCTACGAATAACTTAATTTAATCCAAAAATTGTCCAAACAAATTATTTAAACCGGTAGAATTAAAGACCCCAACCCTTGCTCTAAAGGAGGAAGAACTTAAGGTATATGACCTTAGACCCGTTTCTCACTAGAACAAAAACCTTGGTATAAAAATGGAATGAATGACGCCACAATTTAGGTGGTTCAAAACCTAGATTGATAAGTCAAAGAAGTAAACAAGACTTTTATCTTGAATAAGTTCAAAAGTTCTCAAAAGAACAAGACATGTGAAAAAACTTCACAATTTTATTAATTCTCTCCAAGTTCTCAAAAGTTATATTTTACACAATGTGTAATGATCTATTTATAGGTCAAAGGTAAAGACTAAATTGGTAACTAAAAATTTAATAACTCCCTAAACAATCAAAAATTAGAAAACTAAAATATAAACTATAAAGAAAAAATTAGGAAACTAAATAAACCAAACTATTTTGACCAAGTTTTGCTGCTATTTTTCTTTATTTTCGTCCTCCCTTGGTTTTGGGTAGTTTTTGACTCTTTATTCTTTCAATTGGGATTGTATGAGCATAATTAAGACCCCTTTTGGTTCTTTATTTATTTGGACTCTAATTTCTTGTTGTAAAACTCTCTTAATTAAGTTATTCTATATTTTTTGAATCTTTTAACTCGAGTTTTTGTCACCGACCCAACTGAAATTTGAGTTGGATCTTGTAAATTTCTTGCAGTCTTGATGATCACATCAGTTACCGTGAAGAGGGCATAGTACCTGCAAAAATCGTAGGAGGGTGTTCCGGCGGGGAGACTCTGACGTTCAAAACAGAAAGAACAGTTTTCGAATGAAATAGAAACAAACTGAAAACTCAAAGGAGTGATTCCCTGTGATTTGAGTGTTCAATGTGTGAGGTTTAGAGAGCGTACCTGGCTTATAGGGTTTTAAGATATCTTATACCTCTGAGAGTTGTGCCCCGCTGAAGTGTTTCAACTCTACTTTTATTATTGAGCCGATTCGAAAATCTCGGGAATTCAATATTTCAAATTTGATTGTGATTCTCATCTTTTAAAAAACTTTTATTTTCTGGTGGGATCATTTTCTTAACTGAAAGATCCTAAAGAGACTGCTCACAAATAGAAAGTAGGAGTCGTTAGGATACTTTGACCTTCTCTTAGAATCATTAGGGCCATTATCTATTGATCGGTCGTTCGACCGATGAAGGGTTTTCAGAATTCGTTTGTTTGAAGGACCGATGGTTGAATGTCTGATCGGGGCGGTTACCTTTGCTTGACAAATCATATTCGGCTGGCAGAACGACTGAGACCCTATCGTTTGGAAAATCTGAACAACTGAGACTATTCGGTAGATAATCATATTTGAACATCGATCGGTAGCCTTCATTTGTGGGCCTTTCATGTGAGCCTTTTAAGAGCTGATCCCTCTAACTGGGCCTAGAACCACGTCCCATCAATTATAATTGTCAATTTTTTAAATTACTTTTTAAAATATTTTAAATTAACATTATAATTGTCAATTTGTTTTTGGTAAATTTAATTTATCAAAAATAATTATTTTTTTAATTTATAATATTTTTTAATAATTTAATTTATAATATTTTTAAATTATTTTTTATAATTTATCAAAAAATATTAATTTATAATATTTAATTTATCAAAATATTTTTTTAAATAATTAAATTAAGAAATTGTTTAAATCGTTTTTGATAAAAAATTTTAATCAAAAAATTGTTTTTAAAATTTTTTTATTAAAAAAATTATTTTATTAAAAAATTGTTTTTGATTAAAAATTTAATTTATAATATTTTAAAATTATTTTAATTAAATTATTTTTGATAAAAAATAATATTTTTTAATTTTAAAAAATTTAAAATTTAATTTATAATATTTTAGTTAAAAAATAATTTTTGATAAAAAATAATTTAATTTATAATATTTTAAAATTATTTTTTATTTTAAATGAAAGTAACAATGTTTAATTTCTTTTCTTGGGTTTCAGGGTGTCCATCAATTTATTTGGATTTTACAAAACCCATACTTTAAAGGTTTCATTCTCATACGTTCATTCCGATTCCATTAATCTAAACAAATTATATAAATTTTATTTCGATTCCTGAAACTCATACATTTTAACCAAACATCTCTAAGATATTACAAATTTTGCTCATGCATGGTGAGCGTAATAATTTACATTTTTTTTTTTTGTTCTATATTCCCACATCTGTCTTGCTTGGGCATGCTTCACTTATAAATATCCTTTCCGAAACTTCAACCATAGGATTCTGTCCCGCTCTTCTTTTAATCAATTGATTGTAATATCTTGGCTCTTGAATCATAAATGTTAATCTAAATACTATATCTTATTTGCATAAAATCTTTGTGGGTGATCAATTCAAAACCACATTTGATTGCTAAATTATGTTTGCTTGCCGTTTTGATGGCCGGTCCCTCATGCAACACTAACATCATCTTATCTACCTACCTTTACATGCAGTTCTAGTAATCCATCTCTTGACACATGTTCTCACCCAGCAGCATTAACTCTGTTAACTAGCTGTTGACCAATGCTTCTCTTCTAGATGTTTCTCCATTATTATTCCTAATGAAGTTGCTAATGAAACTTTGTTCCCCATCAATTTATTTTTAATTTTTAATTTTTTATCATCTATCACTGAGGTGGCTACTCCGGGCTTTGGTTTAGACCCTCATGATTATACCCACAAGGGTACAATAGGTCATAACTTTCTGCTTGTACTTCTATGGATAATCGAATTCATTCTAATTTTCTCTAAATCCTAGAAAAACACAAGTTTTGTGCTGTGAGCTTCTCCGTTTATTCCTGAAATTTACTGTCTCCCGTGGATTTTGTGGGATTCTAACTGTGTCTTGATTAGGTGATAGATTGGATGAAGAAGCGCTGGCGATTGAAGACAGTAGGACCAACAATTCCCTCCAAGTACTGGGACAACCGGCTTAGGGATGACAAAGGCTACGACATTAATCTGTTCAGACCAGAAAGTAGCATATGCATGAGCTGGCTCAATGGCAAGCCAAGTGGGTCTGTTGTTTACCTTTTGTTTGGAAGCATGGCTGAACTAGGACCAGAACAAGTAGAAGACCTTGCTTGGGGATTGAAGGCAAGCAATCACAATTTTTTTTTTTTGGGTGGTCTTTAAGGGCTTCGGAGATGCTGAACTTCCCAACGAATTCATTGAAGACCAACGAATTCATTGAAGAGATGTCAGAGAATGGTCTAGTAGTTTCTTGGAGTCCACAATTGGAAGTTTTAGGACATGAATCTATAGGATGTTTTGTAACACACTGTGGGCTGAACTCGGTGCTTGAAGCAATATGCTTGTGAGTGCCTATGGTGGGAATGCCTCAGTGGACGGATCAAATCACCAACGCCAAGTTTGTGGAGGATGTATGGGGGATAGGAGTTCGAGCTGTGGGAGATCAAAGTGGGATATGAGGAGGAGAGAGAGCGATGCATTTGCCGAGTAATGCAGGGAGAGAAGGAGAAAGAGATGAAGAAGAACGCAAGCTGCTGATGAAAGCGGAAGTTCTGATAGGAACATCAAAGATTTCGTTGCTGGCTTGGTTTCATCTTCCTAGTAGTGCTACAAAACACCCTTAAGTCCC
Organism: Dillenia turbinata; assembly: GCA_037126225.1. Taxonomy (NCBI): domain Eukaryota; kingdom Viridiplantae; phylum Streptophyta; class Magnoliopsida; order Dilleniales; family Dilleniaceae; genus Dillenia; species Dillenia turbinata. The sequence continues at coordinate 11,263,665 of JBAMMX010000006.1, forward strand.
AAGTGAACTGGAAAATAGGGTTTTTTATTGGTGATCTTTTTAGGTGTTTGACGGCTTCTTCTTGCGAGTTTAGAAGCATTAGTTTCTACTCGAGCTTGTCATGTTTGATTTTATAGCCATATTTGGGTGATTTTACAATGCAGCTATGATCTTTGTTTGCAAAATCCCAATTTGGTTTTATATAAATCTCTACTCAATTCATGTCTATGTAAAACACTATCTCAAAATTACCTAATTCCTCATGGTAATATAATTTTTTGTTGGATTTAATCGATTCACATGCAGCGGAAGCATTCAAACAATTTTTTTAAAAAATAAATAGATCGGGTATAGGATTACCTCAATACGCAGAGTCTCCCAAAAATCGACCGTACGTCACTCGATCGGATCTCGCAGTCGGGATGGTGATTACGATATTAATCGAATCACCACCGCAATATCACAACGTCGCAACTCTCAGTCCGACGATCGTTGTGACGGAAAAAATTCCCTACGCGAAATTTTTCTCAAGCCCTCAATATTCTCTCAAACCATTCTCTCGTGTCTTCTCTTTCAATTTCACGCATTACAAAGAAGAATGAGATGTTAGTCTCAAATTGAAACTCAAAACCATAGAGAGAATATAGGGAATTATTGAGGTAGTTATGGGTTAGTGGGATAACTCCCACTAACCCCTCATAATTACCATAATACCCCTCTTGGGCATATCCAACTAATATTTCTCACTTGCACATGAGGACATTTTATATATCCGTCACTAGATCACAACTCATGCGATCTATCTCATCACCCTACTGAACTTTCATACAGGATTGGGTCTCGTGCGACCTGCGAGTACACCTACAAGTAAAGACCTCTCGATGTACCTGTTAGGATGACCGAGAAGTCATCGTTAGTATCAAAAACAACTCGCTGCACCCCAGATCCAAGACTATTTACATCCATCGAGCTACTTTCCTTAACGAAAATAAGTTCCAATAAATGCTCAACTGTGTATCTACTATTATGCTTACATCCCAACATGAACAGACATAATAGGCTAGCAGGTGAATACAACACAATGATCTAATGTCAATTGATCTTCCTTTTCCCAAAGTCGAATCTATTAACCTCAATTCAGCTGCTTTCCTAGACCTGTCCCTCAGATCTCAATTTATCTTCCGGACTATTGATAAACAAACTAAAGTAGTAATATTGAGCCAAGACTTCTAGAAATAGCCGAAAGTGATAAGGGTACAAGAGATGCTACCCAATGGATCTGGGGTCTCACACAGTGGGAACGAGGATCTAAATCAATGTCTCAAATAATGCTCCCACTATCCCTAGTCATCATATCATACGCGGTATGAAACGCGTGCCACAGTGTTATTCCCTTATCTCTCAAAGGGCATATGTCACATTTCTCTAACACTGTGCAGGTATGGAACTCAGTCTACACATAAGACTTTATCCAGAGATCTTATAGAGAGTGCCTCAAAGACAATATCACTAGTCGTAGGTGATATCTGAGATCTCGAACCTGACTGTTTACAGACTACATGGATGTAGGTACGTCCATGTTGATCACATCGCATATGACCACATCCTGAACACATATCAAGGTGACTTATGTTCTAGTAGGGCCACTCTCAAAATCTCTTATAACTAGAAACCGTCTCATCTCCGCTCACTTGGAGCTGGAGGTGGTCACTCGTGTGAGAGAGTCGATCACGCCTGCCTGACATATCATTTATCACAAAATATATGACAATAAAATAGTGTTATAAATAAGTGACCCAATCAAGTACACATGTCATATATATAACACAATAAGTATCAGTACAAGGTGAGAAATGTCAATATACATGCAAACCCAATGATTCCTATATCTCATACAGGAATCTCTCACAATAGGTCTATTGAAGGAATCAGCCAACACGCTGTATAGTAGTGTACTTAATTTGTCACTTCACCCTTCTCGGTGATGTCTCTCATAACATGGTATTAGGTATCAATGTGTTTGGATTTAATTATACTTAGGGTCTCAGGTGTGGTCAAGGACGACATGATTTTCTTAATAAATCATCACTGGCCTTCCACTATCCGCCTCAATCCCTAAGTTATCCGGAAATCTCCGGAGCCAAACACTCTCATGAACTGCCACTGAGCATCTCATAAGCTCACTCTCTATCATAGATAGAGATATATAAGTTTGTTTCTTGCTACTCTAAGATAGCAAAACTTGATATCGATTTGTATACATTCAGATCACAAACCCAATTGATATCTGAACACCTAACAAGATGCAAATCACCTCCTCCGTAACACAAGAAGAGGTCCATAGTTCTCTCGAGATATCTCAGAATCCTTTCACTACTCTCTAGTGATCCCTTCTAGGATTCAATCGATACCTAATTACCATACTGATTGCAAAGCAAACATCTAATCATGTACGTAACACTACGTACATCAGACTATTCAGTGCACTGGAACAAGGGATTCTACTCATCTCCCTTACCCTTTCCTGAGTTTTAGGGCATATGTCAAGAATAAAGCTTTAACCTTTTAGCGATAAGAGTATCTTTAGGGTCGTAGTCGATCTTCTCGAAATACTCGAGAACTCCCTTGATGTTAGACTCCTGTGAAAGAGTCAACACCTGTCTCGAGCAATCCCTCTGGATCTTAACTTCGAGAAAAATTGAGTCTCACCCATGTCCTTCATATCAAGACTCGACAATATTAACGTTATCATAGTCATAAGATACTCTCTGTTGTTCCCAATCAACAGAATGTCATCCACTCATAAGGACATGATCACAAAGAGTTAAAAGAATGTATAAAATATACGTGATGATCTTCCTCAATCATCATGAAACTGTGAGATGTCACCTCATCATGAAATCTCAAGTGCCACTACCTGGATAGATGATTAAGGTCACATGTCGACTTCCAAAGTCAACAGGTCTTATCATCCTGATATATAGGAATATAGCCAGATGACTGTTCTTTGTAGATCTTCTCATCCAAACTCCCACTTAGGAAGGCAGTCACAACGTCCATCTGGTCTCACTCAAGATCCACGTCCGCGACAATCGCTAAAAGTAAACGGATCAAGATAATCTCGCCTTTAGTCTGAGTAACCCTTGGTTATCAGACAGACCTTTTACCTCTCCACCGATCCGTCAGCCTTTCTCTTGATGTTAAGAATCTATTTGTTCCCAACAACCTTACTACCCTCAGGCAAATCAACTAGATCCTAGATCTTGTTGATTCTCATCAACTCCTCTCACCCATGGCCTATAATCAATGGTCTTCCACAGAACCCTTAAGAGCCTCTAAGACAATATAAGGTTTCTCGTAATCCTCAAGAGTCATACTGAGAGCCTCTCCCTCAATCAAGAAGCGATGGTTAGGTACGCGTCCTCGACTACTCTTATGAAGAGGGGAAACCTTTTCACCTTTAGATGGATTGCTCCCACTAAGACTGAGATCCGTAATGGATTCTTGGGTCCCGTCGCTGGGATCAGCCAAACCACTAGGCTCATCCATCTCATAGAAGGTAAAGTCCCAATCGATTTCACTTCTCATAGGGAAATCATTTTCAAGAAACTCGACATCATGAGATTCAATCTGAATAAGAGTGTCGTCTGTATGCTCACCTAGAACACATTCTTCTCGGAGTGTTCTAAGTATCTCATAGAAATACATCTCTTTTCTCGTAGGCCTAACTCGTCGTGTAAATGCGAGAAACAGTAAACATATGCGGTACAACCACATAATCTCAAATGGCTAAGGTCAAGCTGCCTCCCTGTCCAAAGCTCATTTGGAGTACTGACTGCGAATTTCAATAGAACACGATTGAGGATGTAGGGTGCAGCCAATAACGCATCTTCCCCAATGGGAAACGAGTAAATTGGCTTTCACCATCATCGGTATCACCATCTCAAACAAAGTCCTATTTCTCCTCACAGCTACTCTACTCCACTGAGTAGTAATAAATAGTCAGTTTCTCATAATGTCCTTCTTCAAATAGAGCTCTTCAGACAAATACTCGTGCTCTCGATCACTTCTGAGAGTCTCCACTCTCAAGTCTAACGGATTCTCAACCTCGCTAATAACCTCCTGAGGCACCTCAATGACTCAGACTTGCGTGAGATAAGATAGACGTAACCGAAATGCAAGTAATTGTCTATGAACGTAATAGAATACCCAACACCATTTTAGGTTCTCACGTTCATAAGGCCACAGATGTCGGAGTGAACCGACTGCAATGGAGTCCCAACTCTCATTGCATTGTCGAATGGTTTTCTTGTAATTTTGCCACCTAGGCAAAACTGGTTAACGGGTCCAATAGACCGCTCTCTGCCAACCGGTTCATCCTCTCTCACACTAGGAGGATAACAAGAAAAACCATTGAAAGGAATCACTTCCAGTACATATAGTCCCTCACGGACCAAACTAAAACCAATCAAAAAATTATCGTAATAAATAGAAACTATAAAATTTCCAAATTAACAAAACATATCCTAGGTTGAAATCAAGTTCCGTCGAACATACGGAGCGTAAATGACGTACAGAGTTTAACAACTTTGTAACTCCAACTTGCAAGTGCTACTCCTTCTGATGTCGACAAACGTTTTGTTTCTCTACGTAAATCCTCCTGCTTGAAGACTCACCGGGCGGAACTATATAAGCACGCTCCTATCTCGAGTTACGTGGTCGGTTGCTTCTGTGTTTACAATACACGAATGAGAGAAAACAGAGAGCAACTCAAACCATGTAAAGAAGGAAGAGATAATTTCCACTCGTCATACTTACGAGCGAAATGACCAAGTCTACTATAAATGTAGCACCACACCTTAGTCGTATCCAACTCCTTCTTACTGCGCATTATTATTATCGGTTTTCTCGGATGTTTTCTTCTTACCTGAATCTCGAGTCCCACTGGAGTCATTGCTCGACTCCACCGCATAAACATACCTGAGTATGGCTTACTCGCCTCTATATGCTCATACTCGAGCTCACTGTGCCTATTCACATTAGTGAAAGTATGAATACTTTCGTCGTATGTGAAATAGACTTTTATGATTTCTTATGAATCAGGTAAAGAACTGGATCGCATCCAGCATAAGAAAACATATCCGAAATGGGCTCGATCACATTCTCCAACTCGGCGATCATACTCGATATTTTCATTAAATGTTGCATCATCATATGATCAACCCTTTCTTTATAAGTTATTAAACTTATAATTCAGTATCATCATCTCAGGATCTGTAAGAGCACCACAATACTCTTTATAGGATGAGTTAAACTGATAAAGCCGTAGGACATTACTCATAGATTGGGATTGTATCATCGTGCATGCTACTCAGGAGGATTGCCCTAACTCGGCCATCATTCCTCTTCCATGCACGTAATGTCTCATAATCCCGTCTCTCTGAGGTGTGAAACCCTCCCCGGAGTCCACCATCTCATGCTTCAGAATTTTAATTAGATTTTTCCCCTCAAGGATAAATTGAATCTACCGGTGAAAAATCACGTAATTATCACCATTCAATTTTATCCCCTTGCAAAAATCTAATACGACAATTTTAGAAATAGTTACTGAGATAATCATGACTAGTGATGCTTATTCTCACATTTTGTGCACCTTACAAATGAACAATACCCAAATGATTCGAATACAGACCCCAAGATGAGCGTATGAATCAACAGACACCATACACCACAATCCAGAATTGTATCTCACCATTCGGATTAGGATTCGGTACACAAAAACCCATAAAAAGTCACTTTTATGGATGTGGGACTCTCAAAAATTGAAAAAAATTCAATTCCAGATGACCTAACGCGTTGTAGGAGGTCCAACGCGCCGCCACGCTCCGGCGGCATGTCCCCACGCGCCTACCCGCGCCGGGGATAGCTTCTGGCGCGTGCCAGAAGCGCAGGCGCGCAGGTCATGCACCCGCACGCGGGGAAACCCGCATGCGCGGGTCGGTTCCTGACCCGGTGCGGGTCGAAACCCGAAAACCGGTCCGGATCCGGTGTGGGTCGGGGGGACACGTGTCCGGGTCGTAACTGACCCGGATGACCCGGACCGGTTCACACGCCTTACGTGCACGTGAACCTCACGCGCCTGATGTCTTTACACAGACGTGCCTCCTCACGCGTGTCGTGCACGTGCTTGCCATTCGGACTCGTCTTCTTCGCCCGAATTATTCTGTAAACAGGTATTTTTCGAGCCGTTTCTGGAAACCTCACATTCCGGTATCAACAACATGCAATATATATATATATCAAAATGTAGATCTAGCTGAGACAAACACAGATCTACCAATTTCATGCACTGATTTGACTTAAAACTCGCCAAATCTGGGGTTGAAGGGTTCGATCACTATTCACGACTGAATGTTTCAATCGGAATTTTCTTAGCCTAAATATGTTCAGAAAATTACGAAAAAATTATTTTCGTGTTCTACGTGAGTTGGGTAACACAGTGGTGTTCTCGGATTCATGAAATTCATCCGTGATCCGAACCCCAAATTTTATACCCTATATTTTTATACTCGAAAATAAATCCGAAAATTATTTTTAATAATCCAACGTATGCTCTGATACCAATGTTGGATTTAATCGATTTACATGTAGCAGAAACATTCAAACAATTTTTGAAAAAAATAAATAGATCGGGTATATGATTACCTCAATACGCAGAGTCTCCCAAAAGTCGACCGTACGTCACTCGATTGGATCTCACAGTCAGGATGGTGATCACGATATTAATCAAATCACTACCGTAATATCACAACGCCGCAACTCTCAGTCCGACGATCGTTGTGATAGGAATTTTTCTCAAACCCTCAATATTCTCTCAAGCCATTCTCTCATGACTTCTCTTTCAATTTCACGCATTACAAAGAAGAATGAGAGGTTAGTCTCAATTAAAACTCAAAACTGTAGAGATAATATAGGAAATTATTGAGGTAGTTATGGATTAGTGGGATAACTCCCACTAACCCCTCATAATTACCATAATGTCCCTTTTGGGCATATCCAACTAATATTTTCAAAGCAAAAGTACCAGCAGAAAAATTCTCAAAACATGCATTAATAAGCTTAGACAAATTTTGTCCCAAGTATTTTGGTTGCATGCGTATCTCGCTCTCCATGAAAATCAAATTGGTTTCAAAAAACAATAAGCTATTTTGATGGGACTCCTTTGTCACCCTCCTTTAAATCTCTACCTCATTCAAATACATCTCTTATTCGTTGTTTATCTGAAAAATGCTTTGCAACTCCATATAGAAGTCTTTTATGTGATTACAAAATCCCAAAGCCATTATCAAGCATTACTTCATTTTTTTTCTCTCTCCTTAGCCATCACTTTTGTCTATTCTTGAAGCAAATAAACCAAGTAAAAACCCAATATACTTAAGACCCGAACCCCAACCAGGGTTTGCAAGAACATACCTACTACAATGGATTACAAAGATTACAGGGTATGCTCTAGATGTTCTACAACCCGTATAATTCTTCTTCTTTTTTTTTTTCTAATATAAAACCTGTATAAATTTTCCTAGTAAAACAAACATGATATACCTACAACAATAGCAATAGTAAAAACTGTCTATATATCCATACATACATATATTTATATTATATATATACATATATAAATACTATATATAATAACATTTATGTACATAAGAGAAGAAGTAAACAAAACAAAGATAATGAACATATTTGTTGAAGCCAAAATTGACTCCATAGTCGATCATCCGTTTGGCTTGAGTGGGGAGCTAGTGATGAAGAGTCGGCGAATCGTCTTCAGTATGGAATCCTACAAAAAGCCCCCAAAGGTGGCTCTAGTGGAGGAGGTTCTGATACTCAAATAAAAAAGAACGATAAAAAGGGAAAGACTGAAAGAGTCTGAACCCTGTGTAATCTCTGTGTGTAGTATATAAAGTAAGTGCGTACCTAATAAGTTGTCTCTGCTTAGTATATATAATATGTATAGGGACTCTTGTATGTAATTGAAGGTGTAGAAACCCTACTTACCTTTTTGAGAGATCGTTAAAAATTTTTCGAGATTGTAGAAATCGTAGTAGTAGACTCCCTATAGATTCAGAGTCCTTTGAGGAAGGAAAGTTTCTATTAACATCGCGAAGACCCGTGAAGGTCAGAATCACTAGAGGATTCACTTCCTTATCGAGAGAGATTGTAATAAACTCGTATCAGATTAGAAAATGTTTAAATTTATCAAAAAATTTTTTCCTTATCAGGTAACTACGACTAGGACTGGATGCGTGATAGAAGTGGACTCTGTAAGAACCGAGAGGTATCGAAAAGCCGAGAAGTTAAAGGGCTCAGTGAGCAGATTATGCCAGGAGAGTGATCAAGCCATATCCGAAAATGTCCCGTTGAAAGGCCCAGGCCGAGAGGGGGTATTGATCAAGAGGTTGCCTAGTACTTATGGGCTTAATGATCATGGGCCTACTAATTTAATGATCATTGGCCTACTAAGGTTTTATGGTAATGGACTATCAGACCATGTACCATCATTTGTCCTTTACTCTTAATGTTGTTTCGTAGAAAAGGCGTTGGGAGTAGAGTTAAAAGCAAAACGGTTTTGGAAATCGCTAAAGCGGTCAATGATAAACATTAAATGTAGTAAATATCGGCATTTTGAAAAGTTTTGAAATGAAAAAGGTGGAGAAGTGATGTATGTTGATGTAGCGGAATAATTGTGGAGATAAAGCGGTTATGGGAAGTGGAGAGGTCACGATGCATTTAATGCGAGAGGCACCACTTTGATTTGTGGAGTACGCCGCTTTGATAGCTGGAGAGCATACTCAGCATGCCTCCTTGTGGTTATAAATAGAGAGTAGTTGTTGGAGTTTTACCAATTTGACATGTGGGGCAAAGGTGGAATGTATGATTGATCCAATTTTACTTTATGAGTGGCGAAGTTTGCAAGGAAAAGGAGTGGTAAGGGTTGTTCGATGATAAAGTGTCAGCATTATAGAGTTTGAGGTCAAGAAGTTTTGTATAATGATTCTTCTGCACCTCGCCAGAATTCTTTGTAGGGTAAGGTTGTGGATGTAGTTGTGAGGGTTGTCAATACGAGGTTCCATCAATAGGAAAACTGTTGATACGAGGATCCATCATGGCCTCTAGAAGCCCAATGTTGTGATGGCTCGGTATTGGTGTTTCAAGGGACCTTGCACTGGGTGGACATTCCCCTTTCCTTTCACTATATGTTTGAGAAGGAGGACGTTTCCCTTATGCAAGGTCTGATGGAGACGGCCGGGCCGTTAGTGTAACAGGTGGCTTAACATTGGCATCTCCTGGGGTAGGAGTGAAGAGAACGAAGGAATTAGATATGCAAAGGTAGAGTTATTAGAATGAATCTACCCCCTACGGGTGCAATTCAAGATAAAGAAGTAACATGTATTAATGCCTTCCCTTTCTCCATAGTTCCCATCTTGTATATTTATTTCTTCGGTATTTCCCATTTTCCAACTTTTGTATACTTTAATATGTAGCGCACACGTTTGTTTTGGCTTCCACTTGTATCAATTCTAACATGTACGGAAATTTTGATGAATAAATGAATAGAGGTTTTTCTTCTTTGTCGTTGTTGTGTTTTGCTACTTGATCTTATGTTGGGATGAAAGATTCAAGCCTTATGTTCTCCCCATGGCAACTCGATCAAGAGATTATATGAGGGCACAAATTGAGAGATGATCAAAGTGTGAGTGCTATATCCGTCGGGCTCTGTAGAGGGCATAGAGCTTAAAAAAGTGTAGGAGTTAACATCTGTGGAGGTTATTCAATAGATGTAAGCTGATAGAGTGTGAAACTTGTGTGAGGGGTGAAACCGAAAGATTGTTGGGAGGCATCTGCTCAGGAGTTTGATCTTATATGTTGGCTAGGATGGGTATCGAACCCATGTGAGAGGTGCAGAGCTGAGAGATGATGAGAGCCAACCGTTTGAGAGTTTGATCCCATATGTTGGCTAGGATGGGTACGAAACCCTTGTAAGAGGCATGGAGCAGAGAGATGATGGGACCCATCTGCTCAGGAGTTTGATCCTATATGTTGGCTAAGATGGCTAAGTTATTAGCTTTCATTGGTAAATGTGGTACTCTTTAGAGACTATTCAAAAAGTGTCTCTATATGTGCCATCTATACTGACTATCTATACTGACTACTGAGCCCTATCGTCAGTATACTCTTTAAGGATAGTTTAAAAATTTAAGAGTTAAGATATCAAATCATCTGTGATACCTAGTGATAAGTTCCAATAATAGGGGATAATTTGTGATAACAGGTGGTGAATTGTTATAATAGGTGGTAAGTTTGCAATAACAGGTGGTAATTTTATGATAACTTGTGATAAATTTGTGACAACTAGTGGTAATATAGTGTGGCAATATTACTATACATTGGAGTGAAATACTATGTAGTGATTTTTCGGTAATAGGTACTAAATTGCCACCTACAGGTGGTAAAGTACGGTGATATTATTATATATTGGAGTTGTGATACCTAATAATTAAATTACGATAATAGGTAGTAAGTCTGTGATAAGATTACAATAACTGGTAGTAAGTCAGCAATAACTTGAGTATACTGTACACTCGTAGTAGACCACGCATTTACATTTGACATTTGACATTTCTATTTACTTAAGATATTATATGTAAAGAAGAAAATACCCCATATTTGGATTCAATAAAAATAGTTTCAAAACCTAATTTTTTGAAGATAAAAAGTCAACTATCTTTTCAAAGAACAAAATTCCGGTATTGATTTTTGGATGATTTTTATTTGAAAGGTTAATGAGTTAGAAAAATTCTGAAAAATAGGTTTTAACCTAATTGATACATGAGAAATAAATAGCAGGAATTTTTATTCTCATTTTCTTGATATTTCAAAAATTTATATTTTTGAGTAATTAGACTCTGGCGGGTTCATCAACTTGTGTTTTTAATATTCTAAAGTGTCTTATTTCTATCTGACTTCCTTGCTTGAGTAACATTATTATCCACTATCAGTAATGAATCAATTATTTTTGTTGCAGACTTGTTCTTCAATAATATAAACCATTAAATTTTATGTTGGCTAACCTTATGCATTTTGTGCATACGCATCACTATCTTTTTTTTTCTTGTGAGTCAACTTCTTCTTGTCTTCCAAATTCTTTCCTTAATTATTCTAATTATGTTTATCTCCAAATTCTTTTCTTAAACTAATCATGTTTTACTTATCATAAAAACCTATAAATATGCCAACAGAAAGAAAGAGCATGATTGAACTTGTTGAGAGTTTGAACTTGCATAAAAATCAGGAACACAATATCATGTGAGAAAGAGAGAGAAAGCGATGGGAAAAAATTTATATTTTGTGTGTTGTTGTAAAGATTTTGTAAAGATTTTCTAGAGAGAATAAGTGAGATGGGGTTACAGTTGTGCAGAGACTCAGATACGGATTGAATTGATGTGGTTATTTGTTGAGGTGTGTGCCACAAGAAGTGGACAAGCGAGTGTGATGTTGATTATTAAATGGTTGAATTTTAAGAGAGAAATCATGTGAGACGTGGAGGAAAGAGAGAGAATTGGGTTTAAAATGTGTTGAGTGAGAGAAAGAATTGGTAGTACACGTGGAATGTTCTTTGAATTTATATGTTCATGTGGAGATGGAGAGAGAGAGAGAGGAAGAGATAATGTTTGGTTGTGAGGAGTAATGAGAAATCAGAATGTTAGCCATTGTATCAAAGTCCTGTCAAATAACTTCTCCCAATTCACTTTAAGTTAAAAGAATATCCAATCAATTACCCCCAACCATTGGATCAATTACAATGTGATATATCTATTTAAGAGTTTACTCCAGCCATTGGTTGAAATGTGATTTATCCAATCTATGATTCACAACGTGACAGAAAAAGAACTAATTTGGGATTGTTTTCGTGACATACAAATGCACCATTGATTTTCCAATAACATAATGTCAATGTTATGTTACTATATGTAATGTTACATTACTATATGCAATGTTACATTACTATATGTAATACTAAATTACATTATGTAATGCCGATTGTTGGATCAATTTAGGATAAGCTGAAATGACATTGTAATTCACCATTAGATCAAGTGGCATTGTAGTTCTCTCATGTGTTGGATGAGTGGAGGAAATTATTTAAATATAATGACACTATGTTATATAATATAGTATTACAATATGAAATTATGACAATTCATTGACCAATTGAATATTATGACCAATTGTTACATAATGTAGTGTTACAATATGAAATTGTGACAATTTATTAATTAATTGGATATTATGACTAATTATTACATAATATAGTGTTACAATATGACATTATGATAATTGTTATAAATGTAATGACACTATATTACATAATATAGTATTACAATATGAAATTATGACAATTCATTGATCAATTGGATATTATAACCAATTGTTACATAATGTAGTATTACAATATGATAATTTATTGACCAATTGGATATTATGACCAATTGTTATATAATAGAGTGTTACAATATGACATTATGATAATTCACAAATTAGTAATGTAATGATACATAATGACATTATATTACATGACGTAATTAATTATCAATATTAGTAATTTAAATATTATCATATGATATCCATTATTAGTAATTACATAAATTAGTAATTCTCAATATGACAATTGTTATATAATGTAGTGTTACAATATAATATTATGATAATTCATTAACCAATTGGAGATTATGACCATTGTTACATAATATAGTGTTGCTATATGAAATTATGACAATTTATTAACCAATTGAACATTACGACTAATTGTTGCATAATGTAGTATTACAATATGACATTACGACAATTCACACATTAATAATTTAATGGTACATAATGACATTATGTTAGAAAACGTAATTAATTATCAATATTAGTAATTTAAATAATGTTACATGATATCCAATATTAGTAATTATATAAAAAGTAATAATTATCAATATTATATAATTTTACGTAACATAATATTAAATATCATACTACATGATGTCCAATATTCAGTTGTCAGAGAGACAATGGAAACAAAAAGGAGCCTTCTACACTGCGTTTATTTATGTGTGAGACAAAAAGGAAAGACAAAAATAGTAATCATTATGATGATATGGGAAAAATACATTGCAGGTATTGACTAAAAGTGAGGAAAAACTATGTAATGAAAAAATAGGTAGGTAAAGAATAAAAGTATAGAAAAAAGTGCGGAAAAATTTATAGGGAGATAAAAGGATGAAAAAAGGGCGAGTTTTGAAATTTTTTGTGAAAATAAGGTGGTTAAATAATTAAATCTAAATATATTTTAAATCATACTCTCAAAATCATCAATTCTCTCCTCCCCTCAGCTCTCAAAATCTATCGAAAGTTTTAATTCAACCAAATATATTTTCAGTCTCATTCTCCTGAAATCTCTCATAATCCATAAAAAACTCTAACTCAACCAAATATATTTTCAACCAAAAAACAAAAGCTTTCATTTCCCTGAAATTTATACAATCAGCCAAGTATATTTTTATTCTTTAGACCCATCCAAAACTTTCATTTAAACTCTCACTAAAGCTCTATATAACACATATTCAAACACCAACAAATCTATAAGATGAACAACGATTTTGTAAAGTTTTATCAAAAGGTAATTATATTTTTTTTCATAAAAAGTCACTTTGTTATGTTGGGTTCTACTGGGTTGTGCTGGGAATGGGTATTTGAAGGATTTAAAATTTTTTCAGTTACAAATATGGAACAAACTAAATTACAGATGAGTATTGTAGCTGACCACGAAAAATCACAACCATCCCAAAAACAAGTTCAGTTTGAAGAAATCAACCATCTCAAGATGTTACCCTAGGTTTAAAAATAAAAATATGGTAAATTACACATTCCCCCTGTGATTTGACCAAAAACCACATACTTCCCCTATGGCATCCCTTGTATTTTTGAGTCACGGGAAGAACAAATTTATTTGTTTATTATATCATAGATGTAGTGTGTTGATTTAAAAAAAAAAAAGATTGTTATTTTATCTGCTAATGTATTAATATTTTCATGTATTTTTTTCTTTATCTTTATATAGATTATTTTGTATGAATTGTTGGTTTGTTGCTATTGTTTGTATGCTAGACTTATTCTGGAATTGGTGTACAATGTTGAACTTGAATTCTAACATTACTTTGGATCTTTGAAATGAATATCTTGTATTGTAACAATACTTATCTTTACATTGTAATATAACATCTATGGGTATGATGATAGTAAATTGTATGTTGATGATGAACTTGCATTGTAATAAACAAATGACCTTGCATTATGATGGTGAACAGTAGATCGCGAGCGCAAGCGTGATAGACCGCGAGCAAGCACAATAGACCGTAAGCAAGCAAGTGGTAGATCGTGAGCCAGTAAATTTTACCTAACACTTTTCTAACTGACGATAAAAGGCAATAACTTTTCCTAACACTTGTGATAACCGACGATAAAAGTCAGTAACATATCCTTTAACACTTATGGTAATTGATAATAAAAGGTAGCAACATTTTCTAACAGTTGTGGTAACCGACGAAAAAAGCCAGTAACATTTCCTAACACGTGGTAACCGACGATAAAATATAGTAACATTTCCTAACACATATGGTAACCGACGATAAAAACCAATAACTTTTACCAACACTTTTCAAACTGACAATAAGAGGTAGTAACTTTTCTTAACGCTTATAGTAACCGATGATAAAAGACGGTAACTTTTCCTAACACACGTGGTAACCAACAATAAAAGGTAGTAACTTTTACCTAATGCTTTTCTAATCAACGATAGAAGGCAGTAACATTTTCTGACACATGTAGTAACTGATGAAAAATGGTAGTAATATTTCCTAACAATTATGGTAATCGATGATAAAAGGTAGTAATATTTCCTAACACATGGTAATCGACGGTTAAAGGCAATAACATTTTCTAATATATGCGGTAACCGATGATAAAAGGTAATAATTTTTACCAATACTTTTCAAACCAATGATAGAAGACAGTAATTTTTCCTAACACTTGTGGTAATCGATAATAAAAGGTAGTAATTTTTCCTAACACATGTGGCAATCGACTATAAAAAGTTATAATTTTTACCAACACTTTTTTAACCGTCAGTATAGACTCAGAACATATTCTAACGGAAACCAAAACCATAAGGATAAACTTATCCTGACTGGTGTATAGCCATTGAAGGCCCATCCGTCAGAGAAGATTCTGCCGGCTAATTTAGTGGGTTTTATAAATGGTTTTCATCCGTCTGGATAGGAAATTTGTTTTGCAGTATATACCATATAAAATCAATAAATTTCTTAGTTCATGAATCCAATAACAATATTCACAGGAAAATTCAACATGACACAAGATATATTAGCAAGTGCATAGATTTTATGATTCAAATCAAAATATTTTCTGAAACACTCCATATTCACAAAATATTTTATAAATCCAAAATTAAAAATCATTTAGAAAAACTAAGAAAAATATTTTTTTCATTCACAAATACAACAAACCATCCACTCACAGTGTTAGAAAGGTTTGTCGCTCCCTGACTTCTCTATAGCAAAAGTCCTGCCTCGATCAGCTCTGTCCAACCCCTAAGGGATATCATCAAATAGCCACAATCATCAATATTAATAAAGTCAAGTCAATCCAAAAATCCTAACATTCAAAACCTATTTTATTCTCACTTAATGTGACTTTAAATCTTCTAAATCTGAACGAATAAGTTTTCAGGCAACTTAAAACTTGGGATGGGAAGATTATGATACCATGATTTCATCTTCAAAGAATCCTTCCAGTTTGGGTTATACCAAACTTCTAGACTCTCCCCTTTTTGTGACAGCCATAGATACTCAAGTCTTGCCTCAAAATCAAAACTAAAATCTAATTTTAGGGAGTTGGATATATATTTTGGAACCTTTGGCCTTGAGTTTTAGTGGTAGATCAATTGGGTTTTGGAAGAGAGAGAGAGAGAGAGAGCTCAATGGTGGGTTTGGGAGAAAAGAAAAGAATAGTTTAGAAAGTGAAATGAAGTAATTTGTGTCTCATGGGTTTTAGAATCCCATTTCTACCTTTTTATTTTCAAACTCATTTCTAGTATTTGTTTAGTGACCATTTCACACTCCTAAATTGCATAGGTGTCCAATGTGTCCTCTTGGGTTATTAGGAAACTCAACCTTTTGTACTTTAGTATTTGAAATTATGTTTTGCCAAGAAGAGACATTTGATGATGAGTAGGGTAAGTTGGAATTTATGGAAAATAAATTAGAGATAATAAAAATATGGTATGTTATAAAATATGGAATATATTATAATTTGTATATTATGTAACTAAAGGGTTTGAGTGTCATGGTGGTCAAAAGCTTTCAGGAGGAAGTGGAGTACTTGGATTCAACTCTTCATGACAACAAGTGCCCGGATGGTTGTTGCAAGTGTTCTACCGAGAAGCAAATGAACATCAAGGAAAACCAAGGAGTAATTGCAAGTGCTCCCACACCAAGCAACCAAGAAGGTGGACAGTAATACAAATGAGTTCTCGGTCTCAATCAAGTCTAGTCATAGAAAGTCAAAGTCTAGTCAACGATGGTCAAGATCAAGTAAAGTCATAATTTATAAGCAAAAAGTCCACTGAGATCAAATGTGAGATTTTCACCAAGGAGGTCAAGTCTAGGGGAAGGAAACCGAGATGCACTATTGCACACAATGCATCAAAAGGTGGAGGAATGCACCAAGAGGTAAATAGAAAAATGTATCGAGAGAGTACAAATTTCACGGCATACCAAGAAAAAAAAGAAAATAACAGTCCACCAAACATTAAACCTCTACCAAACAAATCAATTTCTCATAGAGAAGTTAAATTCTACAGAGGAGAGAAATTTTGATGAGAACTTAACATTACAAAAAAACACGATTTTAATGATGAAAAAAATTCGTCGCTATTTTGCCACGAATTTAGCCATGAAAACAAGTTTCGTCACAATTTTGCGATGAAATTAGCAAGAAAAAACTATCGGTAGCCAAATTAGCCACGAAAAGATAAATCGTGGCTAAATTCACGACTAATTAGCCACAAATATATTTTCGTGGCTAAATTTATTACTAATTAGCGACGTAAATAGTGTTTGTGGCTAAATTCATGGATAATTAGGGACGAAAACATTTTTATAGCTAATTAGTGATGAAATTGGAATTCGTGGATAATTTTAAGGATGAAGTGGCTTTTCGTGACTAAATTTAACAACAAAAACATTGTTCATCGCTAATTTTTGCGACAAATAGTGTGTTCGTCACTAATTTTAGCCACGAACTACATATTCGTTGCTAAGTTTAGCCATGAAGTCCATGTTCGTTGCTAATTTTACCCACGAACTACACGTTCGTTGTTAATTTTAGCTACTAACTTCATTTTTTCACTAATTTTAGTCGCAAACACAAATTTCATCGCTAATTTAGCGACGAATATAATTTTTGTCACTAATTTCATCGCAAATTTACTTTCTTCATGGCTAAATTTATCGCTAATTAGCTACGAAAAGTTTTTCATCGCTAAGTTTGTCGCTAATTTCGTAGCTAAATTTTTTCTACACTCTCTTATGAAACATTTTCAACCATTTCTCACTTCTTTTTCCTTTTTGATTAACGAAATTAGGTAAAATATATAATAAATGTTACAATTCTTACTAAATTAACTATTTTCGACAATAAATAATTTAATCAATCTCTACCGAATTATTGCTATTCTACTTATACAAGCTTATATTTTATGTTTTAGAGATTAGGGATTAAACAATTCTAAAAAAATTATAATTCTATTATCGATCATAACTTTAATAGAAGTTATAAATTTGTTTAAATAGTCAAATCATTGTGAAACTATGAAAAGCAAGTTTCTCTTATAAATGAACCACAAAATGAATATTTTTTTATCTCTAAGTAAATTTTCGAAAACAATTGTTTCGTAGTTAATTTCATTACAAATAGTTAATTTGTTGTAAAATGTGGATAAAAAAAGTTTCGTCGCAAAATTTATCACTAATTAGTGACGAATTGTAACTTTCGTCGCTATTTAGCGACGGGTAAATATGCCCATTGCAAATCTTAGCGACGAACCTATAGGCCCGTCACAAAGCTTAGTGATGGACTGCACAGTCCATCACTAAGGTCCTCTCGCTCTGTCTTTCTCTTAATTTCCTCATTGTCGCACTTTGCTCAGGTGGTGATTTATGGTCACTCTACTCTCATTCTCTCGATTCTAAGTCTTTGTAGTTTCTTTTTACTTAATTCTACTTGGCTTTCTCTATTTTTTTTTTCATTTTCTTCCCTTTTTTCCATTATAGTTGTACTTTACTTAATTCTCACTTCTTTGTTTTTTGTACTATATATGGAATTTATTTGTGCAAAACTGTCACATGGGTGCACTTGCCTACGTGGTAGAGCCATTGTCATGACATCAATAAATAAATTTAAATAATAATTTATTAATAATTAAAAAAATTCATATATTTGATTGCAATTTTTTCAAATTATGTTCAAAATATATAATATTAATAAATCATAATTAATTCTTCTAAACCTATCATTTAAAATGAAATATTATTCAAATATATGTTCAAAATATATAATATTAATAAGTCATAATTAATTCATCTAAACCTATCATTTAATATGAAATATTATTCAAATATATCAAAATCTAATTTAAATAATAAGATTGGAAAAGGTGAACAAAAATGACCGAAGACGAGGGGCTATCACAACTCAAACATATTGCTTGTAGTCTTAGGTTCAAATCCCTATGCTAGCACTTTTTGCAACAATTTTTAGCATGTGCAGGGTGTGCTTGCAATGGCATGGGTGCACGCGGTTCAACTGCACTGCTGCGCAACTCTACCGCATGGGCAAGTGCGAGGGCATGCATGTGCGGTTCCACCGCACTGCCTGCATGGCTCTACCGTGCAGGAAAGCATGGGGGCATGTGTAGGGTGCGTGCGTGCAGGCATGCACGCAGGCGGTTAACCTTAAAGCCCGCACAGCTCTACTGTGTAGGCAAGCGAGGGGGCATGAGCGAAGTCCCCTGCTCGGCTCAGACATGCGCACTGTGGTTCCACCGCATTGCCCGTGCGACTCTACCGCACAGGCAAGCACGGGGCGCAGGCATGCACAATTCCCCATGCATCCTTGCGCGGCTCTACCATGCAAACAAGCGCAATCCCCCATGCATGCCCGCGTGGCTCCACAGTGCAGTCAAGTGCAGGGCACGGGCATGCGTGGTCCCCTATGCGCGGCTCCACATTAAGCACCATATTATTAATTTAAATTATTATTATTTTTAATTTAAATAATATACTGATATGAAATTAGTAATTTATATAATATAGTATTATGATATATTTTTTACTATTGGATAATATAGTGTTATAATATGAAATTCTAACAAATTGTATTAATTGTCAATATTATATAATTTTATATAAATTCTAAATAAAACTACTAATAACATTAATTAATCTTAAGACATTTTAAACCACTTTCAACCATATATATATATATATATATATATATATTACTCTTTTTGAATGGCAGAATTAGGTTGATTGCATAGTGGATGTTGCAATTCTCACAAAATTGATCATTTTCGATAATAAAATAATTCAACAAATCTCTAGTACTACCATATACAGTAATAGGATCTTACTTCTGTAGCCATATATTTTATGTTTTAGCTAAATACAAGATTAATTTAGTGTCCAATAATATTTTTGCAGATTAGGTAAAAAAATCGTATTTATTCTAAATATTATTAATTATAACTTTCCGGAATGTAACAAATTTGTTTAAATAATATAATCAAAACCACACGATAATTATTTTTTCGTTTGTAATTTTATTATAAATTTTCAAAAATATCTATTTCATTATTAATTTCATGACAAACAGTTAATTCGTTATTAAATTTGTTGAAAATTTTGATAAAATTAAATTTCATCGCAAAATTCGTCGCTAGTTAGCAATGAAGGCTAGTTTCATCACTAATTTAATGACAAAACTTTTATTCGTCGCTAATATTAGTGATGAACAGTGTTTTTCATCGTAAAGCTTAACGATGAACAGTTTTTTTCGTGGCTAAGCTTAATGTTTTACTTTTCCTCGCTAAGGTTAATGTTTTTAGAAGTGTAGGAAAGCCCATATGATTTCTAAGGTTATGACTAAAGGTGTCATCCGTCTCTCCTTCTATACTTCCTCTTCTGCATCTGAAGTCCGTCATCCTCGTGATCCCTCTCTCTCTCTCTATCTCTCTATCAGATCATCTGAAGTCCTCTTCTCCGTCTGAATCTGTGAAGCCAAAGGTAAGACTCTTCATCTCTCTCTCTCTCTCTCCCGATTGCATCGAAAAATAAAATAAATCATAATGTTCTTTCTATTGGTCTTGGGTTTATTTAATCTGCTTGATTTCATTCTCGATTGTCCTCTTCTCCGTCTGAATCTGTACAGCCAAAGTTAAGTCTAGAATTTATTTAATTTGCCTGATTTCGTTCATTTTCTTTTGCTTTTGATGGATGATGCTAATAAAAATGTTCTTTCTATTGGTTAGATTCAACCTGAACGCTGTGATGATGTTGAGCCTAAATCAAGGGTGAGACTAGTTGTTCGAAATAGTTCTTGTGGTGGCATAATCGGGAAAGGGAAAGGAGGAGCAACCATTAAGTATGGATTCCATCCTTTGTGTTTACAAGAATAACAATAATCCGAACCTTAATTTCAAAATTTGAGATCAACCGTTTGAGAGATAAATATAAGATGATAAAAAAATAATAAAAAAAAACACACATACAGACTGTCCAAATACATTTATCATACGAAAAGTGATAATTTAACTTACTCTAATTCTCATACGCCACTCATTCCTATCCGAAATCATTTTTTCTGTTAACCGCTTAATTGTCATATCTTTGCGAATACATTGCATCCAGGTTTTTAATGGTCTATCTCGTCATTTTACTAAATCTCCTATATTTAAATTCTCGATTCTCCTAATTGGTATATTTTTTGGTTTTCGTTGCACATGCCCAAACTACCTCAAGCGATACTCTTGCATTTTATCCACAATTGAGGTCACTTCTAATTTATTGCATATCTCTTCATTTCTACTCATATCTTTCCTAATTTTACCACACATTCACCTTAACATTATTATCTCAGATACAACCATTTTCTGCTCTTGTTTTTATTTAATGGCCCAACATTCAATACTATATAGTAATGCAGATTTTACTGTCGTTCTATAAAACTTTCCCTTCAGATAGAGTGGTATTATGCAATCGCAAAAAACTCTAGATGTTCTTCTCCATTTCATCTAACCCGCTTGGATCCTATGATTTATATCCCCATCCATGTTGCCATCACTTTGGATAATGGACTCGAGATATCTATAACGTTCACTTTTTTGGTACATCATCTCCTTCTAACCTAATTGTTTTTTTATCATTCTGATGACTATCATTGAATGTGTATTTCATGTACTTCATTTTAGATCTGCTCAATCTTAATCCTTTGGATTGTAGTATGTCCCTCCATAATTCCAATTTAGTACTAATACCCTCTTTAGTTTCATCTAGCAACACTATATCATCTGTAAAGAGCACATACTATGATATTTTATCTTGAATGCTCTTTGTGATTTCATCTATCACTATTGCAAATAGAATTAGATTTAATGTCGATCTCTAGTGGAGTTCAATATTTATTGGAAAGCTATCACTTACCCTCCAACAAGTTCTTACATTGGTGACAACTCCATCATACATATATTTAATAAGATTGATGTATCTGATTGAAATTCTCTTTTTTATCAACGCCCACTATAATATATCTCTTTGCACCCTATCATTTGCTTTTTCTAGATCAATGAATACTATATGTAAGTTTCTCTTATGTGCCCTAAATGTCTCTATCAGATTTCTTAGTAAGTAGATTGTTTCGATAGTGGATTTTCCTGACATAAATCCTTTGTGCTTATTTTTTGGAAATTTGCCTTTTGTTATGGTCTGGTATTCTAAAAATTTGTTTGATATGCATTAACCAATCAAAAGTGAATCTGTGAATGTATCAAACACCAAGGAATATTAGGGATATAGGTGTGTATGCTATTTTCTTTTGTTATGGTGCTGGTATTCTATTTTTGCTTGGTTTTTAATCCATCCAAGTTTTGCTCCATTTTAAACAAAGAAAAAGTTACAAAATTTTAATTTGAGAAAAAAAGTATTTATTATCATTAAAGTTTATGCTATATTTACAACTTACTATTATATTCAGATCTTTTGCATGAAAAGTGTTTTTTCTTTACTCGAAAGCCAAGTGTCCATTAGGTGATATTTGAGTTCTAGTTTGGAATATAGTTTAGCTGTTTAGGGTTTTGGATGATCTCAAATACTATCATTTCGGAACGAATAATAGGGTATCATTGCATATGTTTGATCCTCCCTGGTTATTAAGGTTTAGCTAAGCTGCCCATTTAGCTTCCATAACTATTAGGGCTTGTTTTATGAAAATAGAGGCATGAGACAATTTCTTGTACAAGTTTGATGATTAACAATTGGTCAATTGAGTTTCTTGCTATCACCTCTCTACATGTTTGCAACTCTTTTCCCCACTATTCTCTTGATTATACCATAATCAACCTGAATAAATCTATTACAGCTGCCACATGCCTAAATCACAGATGGTATTTGCCATGTTGGCTCCACATGAGTGCTGTTAGGTAAATACTAAAAGGGGACTCATGAACCAACCTGGCTCCTCTCTGCTTTATATCTATTATGTACCTTGAGAATATGCATATAGAGATATTTTACCCTTCCTCTAGTATATAAATTCTCTCTCTCTCTCTCTCTCTCTGTTTTTTTTTTCAATAAGAGAGTACAATTGAGTTAAATCTTTTGTGATGAAAGCAATTACTTCCTTAATAAAGAGATTACATGAATTGAGGTGTGTTTGTGACATCATGAGGCAAAGGAACCACTGGGTTGTGTAAAAAGATGGCTATTAGCATATTCATGTTGGGAAATTTTTATATATTTTACTGGTTCATATTGGGAAATTTTTATTTGAGGCATGACACTTGTTTGGGGAGGCATGACTTAGCTACACTATTTTAAGCATATAATAATTCATTCTATGTGTTATTATTTTATAATTCATTTAATAGAAAATTTGAAGCCAATTATTTGAAAAATCCTCAAATTTTGTTTTGTTTTTCCATAGTTGAATACTACCCTTCTGCTCTTGAGTTCAAACAATTCAATTGTTTTTCTATAGTTGCCTTACTTCTTGTTAAAGTTTTTGTTTCTTGAATTTGTATACAGAAAAAATGCAAAGCGATTGAGATTAAATATATAATAAGAACTTACCTGAACGTCGAGGATTGATCGATGAGTTTCATATTGGGTTGGAACAATTTTTGGATTTTGCTATTAGTAAAGTTGAGCTCATGGATATGAATAAGTTAAGGTGTTCGTGTAGAAAGTGTAGTAATAGTAAGTTTCATGTGCATGATAAAGTTATGAAACATCTTTGTAGATTTTGTTTTACTCCAAATTACTATAATTGGAGTTATCACGGTGAACTGTTTATATCTGAGGAAGATTATCAAAGAAATAGATAATTTTTAGGTAGAGGAGTATTAATTATGACAAATTAAACCCATATTAGAGAATGGTAATTGATGCAGTTGGTGAGAGTTTTGTTTTACAATCGAACCATGCAAGTATTAGTTTCGCTTCAACATTTGAGCAAGTGTATACTAGTTATACATCACCATTAGAGGAGGTAAAAGTAACAGGTATTGATGAGAATGTAAATAATTAGACTTTTTTGTCTAATCAGTTTTGAAAAGTGTTGAAAGTTGCAGATGAACTTTTATGGATAGGTTGTGACAATCACACTAAGTTATCAGTGACAACAAGATTGTTAAATGTCAAGGCAGAGCGTAATGTGTCTGAGGGTTGATTCAACAATTTTATTTAAGTAATTCGAGAAATATTATCTCGTGATCATATCAGGCCAAGTAATTTCTACGATATGAGAAAATTAGTGAAAGACTTGGGTCTTTTAGTGGTAAGGATTGATGTATGAAGTTGGGGTTGTATGTTATATTGGAGGGACGATGAAAACACAAAATTTTGTAAATTCTATAACCAATATAGGGACAAAAGTAACAGGAGGATGAGTTATAACAACAAGCGTAAACCATACAAGCAAATGTTTTATTTACCCTTAACCCCCCGATTTCAAGGTTTTATGCATTTAAGACCATTGCTGAATACATGACTTGACATGC
The DNA here is from genome assembly GCA_037126225.1 of Dillenia turbinata. Taxonomy (NCBI): domain Eukaryota; kingdom Viridiplantae; phylum Streptophyta; class Magnoliopsida; order Dilleniales; family Dilleniaceae; genus Dillenia; species Dillenia turbinata. The sequence goes on from JBAMMX010000006.1 coordinate 11,288,098, forward strand.
AAACCATGAAATAAGAGAGAGTCTAATGTGTTATCCTTCAGATACAAGATATGAAAACATTTTGATAGAACATATGCTGAGTTTGCGAAAAAGTCTCGAAATATTAGATTTGGTCTATGTGCTGATGGGATTGCACCATTTGGAAAATCAGGAAAAACTTATTCATATTGGCTAATTATCTTAACTCCATATAATCTTCCACCTGATATATGTATGAAGACACCTTATATGTTTCTAACATTGATCATGTCTGGCCCGCAAAATCTGAAGAAGTTAATAAATGTTTATATGCAACCATTGATTGTAGAGTTCAAACAACTATGGGATGAAGGTGTTCCTACGTATGATGCCCATGCTGATGAGAGCTTTCTAATGTAGGTTACTCTTCTTTGAACGATAAATGACTTTCCAGCTTATGACATGTTATCTGGATGGAGTACAGTTGGGATTTTAGGATGTCTGATATGTATGGAGAAATCAAAATTATTCATATTAAAATATGGTAAGAATGCCAACTATTTTGATTGTCAGGGACAATTTTTGATACCAAATCATTCATTCAGAAGGAATAAAGTTGAGTTCATAAAAAATACCTCCACCCTAGAGAATGACTGGTGATTAAATTTGGGAGAAAGTGCATAACTTTCCATCTGCTCTTGAAGACCCTCATGGTATGACTGTTGGATATGGAAATACGCATAAATGGACTAAACAGAGTATATTTTAGGATTTACCATATTGAAAGACTTATCTTATTCGTCATAATCTTAATATAATGCATATTAAAAAGAATGTTTTTGACAATATCATAAATACTATTATGGATGTTCCTTAAAAAAAACAACTTGAGTGTAAGAAAAGATATAAGAGTTGTTTGTAATCGGCTTGCACTAGATGTGGATACAAGCAGTAAGGGACCGAAACCAAAGACAGTTTATACATTTAAGTATGGATCGGAGACGGCTTGTTTGTGAATGGTTGAAATCGGTGCGGTTTCCTGATGGATATGCTTCAAACCTTGGAAGATGTGTCGATTTGAAAGAATGCAAGTTGACAGATTTGAAGAGTCATGATTGTCACACATTAATGGAAAGACTTATTCCAATTGCGTTGAAGGAACTTCTATCAAATTTTGTATGGAGTGTCATTACAGAGTTGAGCATTTTTCTTCATAATATTTGCTCAACAGTTTTGAACGTATCACATATGGAGAAACTAGAGAGAGATATTTCAATCATTCTTTGTAACTTAGAAAGGATATTTCCTCTATCGTTTTTTAATTCCATGGAACATCTCTTAGTTCACTCACCTTATGAGGTTAAAGTTACGGGTCCCTTTCAATTTCGATGGATGTATCCATTTGAGAGGTGAAATATTTATCTTCTTTATTTCAAAATGTTTACTTCTTTATTGTTTTTTTTAATAATCTTCTTCTTTTTGTTATAATTAGATTTTATATCATTTGAAAAAAAAAGTGAAGAACAAGGCATGAGTTGAAATCTCTATTGTTAATGCATATATTATGGAGGAAGTGACAATGTTTGCATCATATTATTTTGAACCTCACATATGGTGCAAGAGACGGAGAGAAGGAAGAAATGATGAGAGTCCTATTGATCCCAATTTAAAACCATTCTCTATTTTCAATTATCTTGGTCGACTTAATGGGACATATAAGGGAAGATATTTAACTAGTCAAGAATTACGAGCAACTCATACATATATTTTATTGAACTGTCTAAAAATGAGACCATATTTTGAGTAAGTATACATTTGTAAATACATGTATTTTGTGTGGCTCAAACATTTTTGTAACATATAAGTGGTATTTGATGATAGGATTTTTCAAAATTCATTCTCCGAATTGTCTGACATTGAGTTTGACCGTATATATGATGAAGAATTTGCAGCATGGTTCAAAACATACCTATCAACTGAATTCCTATTGCATTTTGTTTTATAATCATTAGTTAACTAACATATCCTAGTTTGGTTACTTTCCTTTAGGTTCATAGCAATGAATGCTTTGTAGTTGAGCAAGGATTGCTATATCACCTATCACGGGGTCCAAATATATCTGTACCAACTTTGCCAACATATTTCATAAACGGATTTAATTTTCACACTCAAGAATATGGAATCGGAAAAACCACAATGAACAGTGGGGTGTGTGTTCGGTCATCTAATGATGGAAGTGCAAAAGATGATTTTTATAGTTTGTTGGATGAAATCATAGAGATAGAGTATCCTGAACCAGAATTGCGAGTAATATTATTTAAGTGCAATTGGTTTGAACACGTCAAAGGGATAAAAGTGCATCCAAAATTCAATTTGACTTAAATAAATCATAAGAAGAAATATAAGAAATATGAACTATTTCTATTGGCTCAACAAATAATTCAAGTATATTATGCATCATATCCTAGTTTGAAACGTGACAAAACTGATTGGTGGGCTATATGTAGAACAAAAGTACGAAAAAAATTGAAGAACATTGGATTGATATAGCATATCAACAAGAAAAAGTTACTAACTCCTTTCAAACCGAGGAATATAACATTCAACTCAAAGAGATCTATGTGGAGCAATGATAGATGTGAATCCAATTGAAATTCGTGGAGATGATGATAAAGAATATGATTTTGAGATGGATTATGACGATGAAGAAGATGATGATGTTGATGTTGATGTTGATGTTGATATTGATGTTGATGTTGATGTTGATGATGGAAATGGAGATTAATTTACCAGTGGAGATGACAATAAAAATTTTGATTTTTTATGCTTATAAGTCTAACTTTCTACACATATGGATATGCTCATTATAATGCATTTGTCTTTTTTATGCATTTAATTTTTTTCTTTTAAAATTAAATACCTTCATTTTGTTTATTATTTCATTCTTGGAGGGGGTATCCTTTTAAATGGGTCAAAAGTAGAATACTTTTACCACATTTTGGGAATGCTATTACCCACTTTATAATTTGGTCCAGTTGACTTGCACCAATATGAACATATTATAAATGCATTGCACTAGGTTTAACCTTTGTTCTTTAGATCTTTATCTTCTTTGGTAGTGCCCTTCAAATTCTATACACATAATTGCTGTCTGTGTTTGTTGATTCTAGCTCTCGTAGTCTGATGTTCAATTTGTCTTAATCAATTAGGTTCCTAATGCATCATCTACAACGGCATCAGCAAGTTCTGATATGTATGGAGCAGCAGTATTGGATGCATGTGAGCAGATAAAGGCAAGAATCGATCTGAAGAAGCATGCTCTGATACATATTTGGCACACCAGTTTCTGGTACTTAGAGAAGAAAGCTTCCAGGGGAATTGGGAACTAGGAATTGGAGAAGCATGCTTTGAGCACTTCCAAATGGTTTTATGCTTATGATTATGATTATGGCTCCACATGTGGAGCCATGTAAAGTTGGCCATGTAATGTTGTCTTCACTTGTATGCTTATGATTATGGCTCCACACGTGGAGCCATGTAAAGTTGGAGAGAATTCTACATAAATTAGGTTATATTTTTTTCCCTTAATTCATTTAATATTTAGAAAGATCCTTGTCCCTTGTCAATGCCTTCTTGGGGAAAAATAAATTGTGCTAAGCACAAGCAGTCACATTTGTACAAAAAAAAAGTAGATGGAAATGCCCCTTGTCCCTTGTAATGTTTCCTTTTTTCTTTTCTTTTCATGTAATAGACAAATTTTCTCTTTTCTTTCCTTCGGGTGTGATATTTTTTTATTTTGTTCTCTGTTCTCTGCCCAAGCAGTGTTTAGTTGTTGTGCTTTTTGGCTCAAATACGAAGACTATAAAGAAGAGAAGAAATCACAGTCACACATGTCCCGTTCTTAAAATTGTTAATTTTTGAATAAGAAAAAATTTAGAGTCTAGTTAAGAAATAATAATATAATACTACAAGACATGTGTTCACAGAAGACACCCCTTGAAATATTTTCATAATATTTATAGATAGTTTTATGTTTAATAATATTTTAATATTAATTTTTATAAGAAAATGATAATTAAAAAGTAATCAAACTGTATCAAGCTACAATAAGAAATGATAGTTTATATAATGTTGTATTAGGTTATTAATTTTCTTAAATCTAAATAACATTTGTTTTAAAACTAAAATAATATATATGTATAGTTTATATAATTTTGTTAAGAAATCAACCATAAATCTCATATATATATATATATATATATATATATCTATATATTTTCATATTTTTCCATATATGTATACTTTATATAATTTATTTTTCATATTTGTTTGGAATATTTTTATTTCTTTTATTGCGCATCACTAATTTCGAAGACTCTCTCCCCTCTCCCTCTGGTTTCGAGCACTCACCTCTCTCTCCCTAAGTTTTCGAAGGCGAAGGCGAAGGCGAATGCGAAGGCGAATGCGAAGACGAAGAAGAGGGTTAGGGTTTGTCTCTCCCAATGGTATGTTCATCGCATCTCTATGTCTGTCTTTGTCTCTCTTTCTCTCTGTCTCTCTCTCTTTAGGGTTAGGGTTTTCAAACCTTCTCTTGCTCTCTCCATTTATGCAGCTATGTTCGGAGAATTGATAATCGTTCTCTCTCTCCCTCTCTCTCCCTCTCCCTCTCTCTCTAGGGTTACGGTTTTCCAAATTGGTTTTCTCTCGTTCAAATTGGCTCTCTCTAAGGTTAGGGTTTGTTGCTAATTTTCATTTTACTGAAACGCTTCAAAGTCCTCCACAATTTGAGACCATTAAAGGGACCTGAAAAAGAACCTCCATATATGGGCACGATTTGAAAGAATGATTACGAAATGATTTACTGCAGAGATGACATGTGACATAAGTATTGAAGATGCATCTCTGATATACATCAATGATTTAATTTTAACGCATCTTCTTGTTGGGTACGTCAAGTAAAAATGATGCATCTCTATAATCTATGTTAGAACATAGTGGAATATTCCAAGTTCTATTATTGGTCTTCTTGCAATTGACTAGTGAAAAATGATATCTATGATAAGATAATTTGGTGTAATATATACTCAGTTTATCTGATTTTTTTTTTTTTTTTTTTTTTGACATCGCATATGCTTGGCTATGTTAACTTTTCCATTTCTTCATTTCTTCATTTCTTTATTCCCATGTGTTTGTCTGGTTTTTGTAGATCATTGGGAGCTAGTTCTTGATATTTGGTCACTATTATTATAGTTGTTTCAAAGTACAACATGGTAAGCTTTTTGATGCATGCCCTTTATATCCTTAACACATGTTGTTTTTCATGTTTCTCTAACCTTCATGCTTCTCGGTATAAACGTGGAGGTCACAGACGGGGTGGAATTTCTGGAGGAAGGGCAGCCCCAATCTCTTCCCCTTCCCCATCTCCTTCCCTGTCTCCTTCCCCTTCATCTAACCCTCACCGACCTTTGCACACACGAACTGAATCTAATTCAGTTCCATCACCTTCGGTGGAACAGTCAAATGATGAGGGAAACACCCGAGAAGAAGATAACAGAGTACTGATATGCCCATGTGGAGATTCGTGAGTCCTTATTTTTTAAAAAATTATATTTAAAATCGTTCTTTTAACTATCCTAAAAATCAAATTTATTTGTAACTTGTTTGCAGATTCTTAGATGCTACATACGTCGTGAGGGAACTTAATAAAATAATCAATAACCGTTGGTAGGGGGAGTGGATCAGCTATACCAGTACTCCGAAAGAAGATAAGGATTTGTGGTGGAATGAGTTTAAGGTAAGCTTTATCCCTCTATTCTCTCACGAACTAAGTTCAATATAAATAAAGTTAGTTATTTTTTTTATTGATTGTAGTGGAAGTTTAGGTGGGAAGAAACAGAGGAGGATGAAGTGAGATGAATTTTTCACAAGAAAATTGGAGATCATATACGAGGTGTTATGAATAAAGCCAAAAAAAGTCAAGAAAAGCCTGATTTTGTTACAGAAGACAATTGGACCGAAATAAGGAGGTATTGGGAAACAGAAAAAAAAAAAAAAAAAAAAAAAAAAAAAAGCAAAGAAGTGAACAAAATAAGAAGAAAATTCTGGTGAAGGGTCTGCCACATATGCGGGGGGTTCTATCAATGTCGCCGAGCATAGGAAAAGAATGGTAAGTGTGTGAAACACGTTACACTTAAATTTAATTCCATTACTCATTTATACTTTCTATTGATCGAACTGAGTACTTAGTTAATTTACCTATACTTCATATCCTATTCATTTCACTATGATACTGCTATCATGGTTTGTATCAGACATTTATATGTTCAAAAGTAGTGCTTATAGCCCAAAGCATAATCAAGCAAACTGCTGTATGACCAGCAAATCCACCCCATCAACCACGGATCTTTGAAACTGCTAGGAAATCACCCGGATGAACATTCTTTGGGTTGATAGCTGCAACCCAAGGTTCAGGGCATCTTTCAAAGGATGCACCTATGTGCTTCTTCAGAAAAGCCAAGTTAGCATTCTGACCCCAGGCAGAGTTAGAAAATATAGGTAAGACATCCACCAATGAAAGCAATGGCCCCAGAATTCCTGATGGCATAAGAAGTACAGAGATCCTATGTTTCTTTACTTGTTCAATAGTAAGACCAAATATCTATATGAGACCTTTTTCTAAAAAGTATACCAACAAAATATGTGTATACAACAAATAGTGAACAATACATATTCAAGTTCAGCAGGGTCTTCCCAAGAATCAAATTTCAGGGTCTTCCCAAGAATCATATTCAAGTTCAGCAGGTCGAGGTATAAGCAGTAGCTGTCTGAAATGATATAATAAACAAAATTATCCACAGACCTACATCAACTAGGTGTCAACAAGTCCTTTCATATAAGAATGTATTTTTGAAATAAAATATACCAGTTTACATCTTTAAACAAAAGATATTAACTAAATTTGCACTTCCGAAGGGACATTTCCTTCTTTCCCACATCATACCAGATTACTATAGGATAAAAAGCCTGCCACTGCAACATAACTATGGTTTTGATAAGGGCCCACTCAAAGCCTTCCCCCAACATTTCCACTCAGAAGCTAAAACATCTCATCAGGTCCTTTGTCTCAAAAGATACTCCCATGCTTTTGCTATCCTTACCCCCACTGTTTAACTGGATCATGATTCATTATGGTGCCAGGTATGGTGAATGTGGCATGCTACCTGTAGTGGTAGTTTACTTCATATAATTTTATGGGAAGTTTTTACATATGTAAATTTAGTTTTAATTAATACTAAAACAATAAAGAAAAGAAATCAAATTAAGAATATGATAATTGCTTTCTAGATTAAAAAAACTTTTTATGCGTGAGGTTTGTACTTAGTGAACTACTTAAAACCTATATTAGTTTCATATCCTCAATTTTTGTGATCTAGTTTGCTATAGAACCACGTTTTTGATTGGATGATCAAGATCACAGGTTGCTAGGGGATAGAGCAATCCAATAACTATGTTCACCCCTCAGCCAAGCTACTTGTTAGTGAAAGCTGAAGCACTACTCAAAAAGTTGATCTTAGTACAAAGCTGATTAGTGACTTTTTTTTTTTTTAATATTCATATTCCATAGGCAATTGAAATGGGAATCGAACCTTCATATACGGCCATTTTTTAACATACATTTCAGAAAAGAGACAAGACATGGACCGGTGAGTGAGCCAAAACTATTAAGGTGCATGAGAGGATGCTTTGAACTTTATGGAAAATAGAAAGCTAAGTGTTTTTTAATATTAATGGTATTGATATATATATATATATATATATATATATATATATATATATATATGAATTCATGTTTATTTTTCATCTTTATTAAAATATGATGAACTTCTAATGGCTGGTTCTAGTAGTGATGATGGTGTTGCTTCCTCTGAGCTATCAGCTAATAATATGGCATTGTGGTTTGAGGCTACTGGTGGCATAAAAAATGGAAGAATATTCGAGATGGGGTCCTTGTCAAGGCTATAAACAAAAGTCTGTACAAGTTCATCCATTAATGCGGCTACTTCAAGGAGAACAAGACTTGAGAACCAAATGACCGAAGAATTGAGTCAATTGAAAAATCTACTGGTAGAGAAGGATGGAGAGATTAGAGGGGTCAAAGAGCAATATGAAATTCTCAAGTCTAAAAAAGATAAAGAAATCAAAGCCATCAACGAGCAATTTGAAACTCTCAAGTGTCAAAAGGATGGAGAAATCAAAGCCATCAACGAGCAATTTATGTCAATGCAGTTCACACAAAATTTATAATGTAGCACCTCAATCTCGCTCACACTCAGGTTCCTCCTTTCCCACCTCCCACTAATCAACCAAGTGATGGCCCCAGTGATGACCTTCTAGATGAGGACAATGATGATTAGATTATTGATGATGGTTTTGTTCATTGAATTATGTTTATTGACTGGATGTTTATTTTGGATTTCAAGACCTCTATCCATGGCTATTTATATATTTTGGATTTTTTCTTTTTAATTTGTTTTTGTAGTTTCAACTTTTGTATAATGTGGTGTTCATTTGACAACGTATTTTGGATGTTTATATATTTTGGATGTTCATTTGACAATGTGGTGTTCATGGATATTTATGTATTTTGGATGTTCATTTGACAATGTACAATATGGCACTCTCCTCTCTTTTTGGCCCTTATGTTGGAAGCAAGAATTTGGATGTTGATCTAACTCCACATGGTATGTGCAATAAACCTCTTGTTATTTCTTATCTTCTTGATGGATGGAAATAACTAGCTCTTGTCTTTGTTTTTTTCTTCTTCTTGGAAGCTGCTAATGGACAAGGACCTCAAGTCAAAAGGGGAAGCCAAAAGCAAAGGTACATGCTCAGTGGCTTCCTTGCTAGGCTATGTTGATGAGGTAAAGTATTTATAATTGGCAAGATAATCATGATATGCATTATGTTTTTTTATACATTTGCATCTCTTATGTGGCTTCCTTGCTTGGCTATCTTTTGTTAGTTTCTTCGGTTTCTATGTAGGCTCAAGGACTACTGAAAACAATAGTTTCAATTTGTCAGTCAAAAGAAGCAAGGTTACCTCAGGTAAAATTTATATTTTCTATGTTTTCTTTCTAATTTTACAGTTGCTATATCTGCCATATAGGGATTTTGATATGACTGCTGAGATTTAGTTTTATGGGGTAATGGGCTACTCAATCTTGTCTCCTTATCAGCATTCTCAAAATCAATGTTCAGTTCTCTACTGGACTTCCATCACGCCTTCAAGAATACAAATATGAAAATGCACAACTGGAGGAACTTCTTACTATAGAAGTACAAAAGCTTGACCATTTTTCACCTGCCAGCCACATGCAGGTTCTGATTACATCTTTCTTTTTTATTATATAGACTAGCTAATTGTTGATTTGTTTCACAATGTGAAATGGTGGATCAATAGAGAGAATTAAGTAAATCTTATGAGGCTCGGATATGGCAGTTGCAGCAAGAAATATCAAAATTAAAGACAAAAGTGATCAAAGGAGGATCAAGCACGACAGAAGCTTTCGCAGCAAAGAATTCTGAAATTGAGGCACTTGCTAGTTCTATAGATTCACTGAAGAAACAGGCTGCTTTAAGTGAAGGAAACCTGGCATCATTGGAGGTATTTTTCAGTCTTCTTGACACATGCATATAATGCCTAGATAGTCATATAACATATTGTGCACACAGATGACTTCTTAGGACAGTGCATTAAATTGGCAAGACTAATGCACTATGAAGGATTCAGATAAATCAGGTGCACTGAGGTATCAGCACTAAACGTTGGATCCCCATGCTTTTGAGTTGTAACTTGTTTATGTGTGCTATGTGATCTCAATGCTGGTCTCCTGGTAGAAAATCTATCTTGTATGTAACTTTAGATAATAGGTAATTTCTAATGTGATCGTCATCAAGAGTCTAAGTAAGTAAAGGTTTACAACAGCAAACATGATTGAAGGTTTTAAACTCTGATTAAATTGACAACTCTACCTGCTTGCAATTGCTTTGGTTTTTTTTGAACTATATATATCCATTGCCTAATTTTGTCACTAAATAAAGGTCATTGCAACAGCTTCAATTTTAAGCCCATTCCCATAATGCTTTTTTGCATTGGTGTACTTAGCAAAGAAACAAGAAATTACTAAATCACACTTTGCTAAATAAAGCTGCATAAGTCGACATGAAGCAACAACAAATGCTAGAAGTAACACATGAGGTCCGAGTTGGATCTGTCACATAAATTGGATTTCCATGTTATGTTTCTAAGTTCATCTCTAATGCTTGGTCCATGGCATAAATGGTGTATGTTTCTAAATTCATCTCTAATGCTTGGTCCATGGCATAAATGGTGTATGTGTATATGTGTTTGTGTTTGTCTGTGATTTTTTTTTTTTAAGTTTCTCTCTCTTTATGGTTGGGTATCCACGGGTGCTGCTCTACTAGTTGCTGTTGTTATGTAGAGTTCTAGAATGCTTAACTTTGCTGATATATACACCTGTCATATTTTCTACCTTGTATTGCAGATAGGAAAACTGCAGGCTGATGCTGAAGGTTGTGAGTTGAGATGGGTTGAGACATTTGACAACGGCGGTGATGCAATGGGAAGAATAAATGAATTTAAGACATTGTCACATTGTATCTTTTATATAGTACTTCTCTTTTAATAATTGTCCTTCACCATGTAAGACCAATACAGTGATGCAATGGGAAGAATAAACGAATTTAAGACATTGTCACATTGTTTGTTTTATGTAGTACTTCTCTTTTAATGATTGCCCCTCACCCCTTTTTTAAGTTGTCATTCCACTATGTTTTTAGACTATTAGTATTTATTGTATATGGCTAGTCAATGAGAGGGTGGAGAGGAGGCAATTAGCATGCATTGTGCATTTTGGAGTTCATATTCGTGACAAAATTTGTGACAAAATATTCATCGGAAAATTTGTAGCAAAATATTTTGTGGTAATATATTCGTTACAAAATTTATGGCTAAATATTATGCGCAAAATTCATGGCAAAACATTTGTTGCAAAATTCGTGACAAAATTCTCGTCGTAAATTTTGTGGCAAAAAAGTCATCGAAAGTTCGTGGCAAAAAACTCGTCGCAAGTTTCGTGGTAAAATATTTGTAACAAAATTCATAGCAAAATATTCGTCGTAAAGTTCGTGACAAAACTCATCGCAAAGTTCCTGACAAAATATCCGTTGCAAAGTTTGTGGTAAAACATTTGTCGCAAATTTTATGACAAAATATTCATTGCAAAATTCGTGGCAAAACCCTCATCGCAAAGTTCGTGACTAAACACTTCGCAAAGTTCGTGGCAAAACACTTGCCACAAAGTTCGTGGCAAAACACTTGTTGCAAAGTTCGTGGTAAAATATTCGTCGCAAAATTCATGACAAATATTCGTTGCAAAACTTGTGGCAAAAGATCCATTGGTAAATTCATCGATAAATTTTCGTCACTAAATTCGTTGCTAATTTGTGATGAACTTTGCCACAAAATTTTTTTCGCAAATCTGTGACAAAATTTTTAAATTTTCGTTGCAAAATTTTGCGACGACATATTCGCTATGAATTTTTTTTGTCGTAAAGTTCATCACAAAAGGTTTTTGCAACGAATGTTTTTCATTTTTTCGTTGCAAAAATCATGGCTAAATAGACATTTTTTTGTAGTGCAAGATCTACCGAGTACCGAGCACCGAGTACTCTAGTAACCGAACACTTAAAAATTAAAAGTCTACGAACCGAGAGTTCAAGGAAATTCATGTATAACCCAAAGGACAAAATCTACATTTAAATTTAAATTAATTATTCTCCCACATTTTACAAAATATAGAAATCTCAGATAATCATTTTAGTATCAACACCACAATCGGACTTTCCCGGTATTACAATTCCTATTCCCTAAATGAAAATTTTGTCATCAAAATTTCATTACATGATTATTTCTCAAACAGTTGGGCATATTGCTTCCTCATCGTCTCCTTAGGTTTCCAAGTCACTTCCATAAATTCTTGACAATTGGGATTTGTTTATTTCTTAATCTCTTAACTTGTTTCTCCATGATAGCTACTAGGTGGACTCCAAAATTCAAATCCTTCCTCAATTCAATTGGAGGAGTTTAAAAAACATGAGAGGAATTCGGCATTCTTCAACATCGAGACAGAAAATATTATGATTCATTTCCAACTCTGAGGGCAGTGTAACTGATAAGCTACCCTTTCAACCTTCTCAATGATCATAAAAAGACCAATATAATAAAGATTTAACTTTGTCCATTTCCAGAATCGAATTACACCTTTTTGGCATTAATACCTATATTTATATCAGTAACTTCTGTTAAAAGGATTCTCCGGCCTAATTGTGCAATATAAAACTTTCTAAGCTAATGAATCTCTTGAGTTCCAATCATGCCTAAATTCAGTGATACCCTCGCCTTTTCTCAAGTGTAATGTCTTCACCCATTTTAGCCATAATATAGCCAACTGAGAGAACAAACATTAGGCTTACACCTTAACATAAACCCCTTTCAGGATTAAATGGACTGATAGAGAGGAAATTTTTCCCTCACAAAACTTAGAAGATATAGACATATTATTAATAGTTCACATTCCCAACTTAGACTAAATAGAAACAAAACCAATAGGTAACCATGAAACTACAATATGCGTTGTTGTGATCTTCATAACCATCTTTAAAAAGAAATCTTCTCCTTCAACTTCCTCATGGATTTAACATTTCATTTGCAATCAGCATCCTACCTAGGATCTACCTATTTGCAAAGAAAGCTGACAATGTGTCCAAAATAAACCAACTCTATTTTTTTTTTTTTTTTGGGCTCTACATGCGCAAAACCACATGAATATTTGTCTAGAATTACAAATTATGGTAGGACTTTCTGCCTTGGTCATCTAAATAATGAACAAGATAATGATACTTTTCAAAGAGACATTTCCTTCGTTTTATTCATTATGAAAAACCCAAAATAAACAATAAAATTGCCAACGTTTGCCCTCAACCCATGAAATTAGATAAGGATTATCTATCTTGCATGGCAAATTATCTCACTAGTATTCTTCAACTCAATCAACCTAATTCATATCCTATAATTTTTCACTTCACAAGAATGGATAGATCTATAACCATTAACCTAGCATAATCAACCCACTTGTGATGAAGTTTAGATGATTTGGCTGAGGTAAGGAAGATAAAACCACTGTGTGATAATGCCAAAAGTGTCCTAATTTAGTGCAATGTAAGGATTCAAGCCAAACGCCTCTTATTTCTCTGTTCGAGAACTATACTATTTTAGTGGTAGCCTTTTTGCTCAACTTTTTAATATTTTCTCTTTTTTGTTATTGTCCCACTATGTGTGGACACTCTTATCAATCAGCTTTACGGCAACCATAAGTTTCATTTTATCATCCAATCTCATGTCGGCTATAGTTTCTTGTACTCTATTAATCTAATTCTTTGCCACTGTAGTATTACTAGTGCCTGAGAAAGTTTCACAATCAAGTTGTCTTACTTCCTGTATCAACTTGGACAGTTCAATGGTTGGACGGGTAGTTGATGCAACTACCGCTGGAGGAGGAACTACTGATGTTAGGAGAGTGCTTGTTGTGGTGGGAGTGCTTGGAGGAGGAGTTGGCATTTGAGTTTGGATTTGGGTTTGGAATTGAGTGTCATATTTGCTCTACCATTCCATACACTATTGGAATGCGGCAAATGGCAGTGGAGGAACCTTAGATGAAGCAATCGAAGGTTTGGATGCACTAAAAGGAGGAGCATGGGAAGATGATACAGTCTCATGCTCAGAAGGACAAATCTCAGTCAAAGTTTTTGTTTTCTGATGTGGGGCTATTGCATTCTATAAAAGAAACTAGTCTTAACTCACTAAATCGGATAAACCAATAATGACACTCATGCCTAAATGTGACTCCACTCCCTAGAACTCATAGGAGGCTATTGAATCTGACAAAATATTTAGAAATATTGAAACCTTTAAGAACACTTGAAAGTACTTGGAAATATTGAAAAATAATTAGAAATATTTAGAAACACAGAAACCTAACACTTCAAAATATTTGAAAACATTTAAAAATATTTGAAAACATTTAAAAACACTAAAAGTTTAGATCTGATACCAATAGAATTGTTATGTCCCGACCTACAGGTCCGAGCATATAACAACCGCCGTGTGATTTAGAAGTACGTGTAATCATCAACATATATCCCAAGATCCCGCCAGACTGTGAAGACACCACTTTCCAATTAAGAAATCCAGCTTACAAAACCTTTGAAATCCTAACGTGCAAGGGTCAAATAAATGTTTAATATTTCAAGATATAACTTCCAAAATGTAGGTTTCAACTCTAGAAAGCATATATAAAGTTACAATAAGAGTTTTAAAATGCCATTTGATGGGTCTGTTTATATATCTCAAAAATCCATAACTAAGATGGACTAACACCAACAGTTGGTCCTAGACAACTCTCTTCTCAGCTGGATCTGGCTAACGGTGAAACGGTTTTTATCTCTACACTTTCTCTGAAAAAGAATAAGAAATGAGGAGTGAGTATAAAGATACTCAGTGAGTGAAATACAATGACATAGTTATGTAAGACATGAGTGGTGAATATGGAAGAGTTAAACAATATTTTCTAAATCATATTTTGATTTAACATATATATCATGTAAACATCTTTGCATTTCTCAACAAATGTCACATTTTCTATAAAACATAATAAACATTTTCTATGCACAATTTTAAAATCAAAGGAGTTGCCTTAAAATCTCTTCATCAATGATTTGGTCTGGACCAATGGTGAAACTGTTAAGAGGTTTTCAATTATCACTAGTCACCAACATCACCCCAATTTTGGCATTAGCTCGTGGTCTCCTCGATGGTGTAACCAAATAGCCTAATAGGACTTGAGGGTATCTCTTTACCATGCCTACCCCCTCAAGTCTAACAGGCTCTCCATGTCATCCCATCGAATCGGACTATGGAAGCTTAGACTAATCATCCAATATAAATGGGTGCTCACACTTCACACATGTTTCATTTTACAAATATCATATCATGTATCATATAAAATTAACTAATTTCTTAATTCATGAATCCAGCAAGCATAACACAAGATATATTAACAAGTATATGGATCTCATGATTCAAATTAAAATATTTCCCGGGACACTCCATATTCACAAAACATTTTATAAATCCAAAATTAAAAATCATTTAGAAAAATCAAGAAAAACATTTTCTCATTCACAAACACAACAAACCATCAACTCACAGTATTAGAGAGGTTTGTCACTCCCTGACTCCTCTACAGCAAAAGTTCTACCTCAATAAGCTTTATCCAACCCCTAAGGGACATCATCAAGTAGCCACAATCATCAATATCAATAAAGTCAAGTCAATCCAAAATCCCTAACATTCAAAACCTACTTTTTCTCACTTATTGTGACTTTAAATATTCCAAATCTAAATGAACAAGTCGTTAGGCAACTTAAAACTTGGGATGGGAAGATTATGATACCTTGATTTCATCTCCCAAAGAATCTTTTTAGTTTTAGATATACCTAACTTCTCGACTCTCCCTTTTTTGTGACAGTTGTAGATACTTAATCTCTTCCTTAAAATCAAAACTAAAATCTAATTTTAGGGAGTTGGATATGTACTTTGGAACCTTTGGTCTTGAGTTTTGGTGGTAGATCGATTGGGTTTTGGAAGAGAGAGAGAGAAAGAGAGAGAGAGAGAGAGAGCTTAATGGGGGGTTTTGGGAGAAAAGAGAAGAATAGTCTAAAAAGTGAAATGAAGTTGTTTGGGTTTTGTGGGGTTCTAAAATCCCATCTCTACCTTTTTATCTTCAAATCCATTTCTAGTATTTGTTTAGTGACTCTCTCACACTCTTAAATTGCATAGTGTCCAATGCATCCTCTTGGGTTATTGGAAAGCTCAATCTTTTGCACTCAAGTACTGGAAATTATGTTCTTCCGAGAAGAGGTATTTGATGATGAGTAAGGTAAGTTAGAATTTATGGTAAATAAATTAAAGATAATAAAAATATTGTATGTTATAAAATATGGAATATATTATAACTTGTAAAATACATAATTAAAGGGTTGAGTGGCATGGTCGTCAAAAGCTTTTTGAGGAAGTGGTGTACTTGGGTTTAACTCTCCATGACAACAAATGTATGGATGGTTGTTGCAAGTGTTCTATCAAGAAGCAAATGAACATCAATGAAAACTGAGGAGTAATTGCAAGTGCTCCCACACCAACCAAACTGAGAAGGTGGACTATAATACAAATGAGTTCTCGGTAAGAATTGGCTCACGATCAAGTCTAGTCAAATAAAGTCAAGTCTGGTCAACGGTGGTCAAAATCAAGTAAAGTCGTAATTTGCAAGCAGAAAGTCCACTAAGAACAAATGTGAGATTTTCACTGAGGAGGTAAGTCTAGGGGAAGGAAATCGAGAAGCACTGTTGCACACAATGCATCGAAAGGTGGAAGAATGCACTGAGAAGTAAATAGAAAAATGTACTGAGAGACTACAAATTTCAAGTATACCGAGAGAGAGATGAAAATAACAATCCACTAAATGTTAAACCTCTACTGAGCAAATCAATTTTTCACAGAGAAGTTAAATTCTACCGAGGTGATGAATTCTTATAAGAACTGAAGATTTATGGAGCACCGAGCACTCTAGTAGCCAAACACTTAAAAATTAAAAACCTACCAACCGAGTGCCTAGGGAAATTCCTATATAACCCAAAAGACAAAATTCATATTTAAATTTAAATTAATTATTCTCTCATATTTTACAAAATATATAAATCTCAAATATTCACTTTAATGTCAATACAACAATCAAACTTTCCTATGTTATATAGTTCTAGTTTGTCTATACTCGGGTATAGGAGGCTCTTGATGTAGACAGTTTGGCCGGTTTCGATAAACTCTGAAATGCAAGCTTGGAGAGTGTGTCTGCTCTGGTATTCTCGGATTTGGGAATTTGTTGTATACTGATTTTGTTGAATTTGGTCATTACTTCCCAGAGCTTGGAGAGGTATTTCCCTATCATTGGCTCCTTCGCATCATATGTTCTCTCGATTTATTTAACCACAAGTTGGTTGTCGGTAAAGACTCGAATGTCTAGAGCTCTCAATAATGTTGCGATTTGCAAGCCTGTCAGTAGCACCTCATATTCAGTCCGATTGTTAGTGCCTTGGAAGTCGAAGTGGAGTGCATCCACTTCCTGATGAGTTTGAGAAACCATCTACGTACAAGGCCCATGGTAGAGTCGATCCCCCTTCTAGTAAGCTGTCATCAAATGTTTACGTGCAAGGTCCAGGCTAAAGCTTGACCTTTGATGGCAGGCCTTGATAGGTACTTAATTTCGAACTCCCCGAGCTCGATGCTCCACTTGATAAGGTAGCCTGAGGTGTCTCTCTTTTGTAGTATTGGCTTTAAGAGTTGATCAGTTAGCACCACGATCATGTGTGCATGAAAATAGGGATGGAGATGGTAGGCAAATGTAACGAGGGCAAATGTCGCTTTTTTGATGGTTCTGTAGTTGATTTCTGACTCTTGGAGTACTCGACTGACATAATATATAGGTTTTTGTATAGTGGCCTCCTAGTCAGGTACAAATAGGTAGAGTTTCTTACTAGGAATGGGTCGAGAAAGGAGCAGCGATGACGAGAGGTATTCCTTGAGTTTGTCAAAAGCCTACTAAAATTCAGATGTCCATACAAATTTTTGTGACTTCTTTAGGGTATTGAAGAAGAGCTTATATCTTTCTCTTACCTTTGACATAAATTGTTTCAAGATCACGATTCGTCCAGTGAGATATTGCATCTCCTTCAATGTTCTGGGTGAAGCCATATCTAAGATAGCCTGAATCTTCTCTGGGTTGGCTTCGATCTCTCTATTTGTGATCAGGAACCCTAGGAACTTGCCTAAAGTAATTCCGAAAGTGCACTTGGCTGGGTTCAATTTCATATTAAAACACTTCAGCGTTTGGAATGTCTCTTCTCAATCTTCTATATTGCTCTCCTAGCTGGTGCTTTTGACAAGCATATCGTCCACATAGACCTCAACGTTCCTATCAAGTTGCTTATTGAAGTCTTTGTTAACCAATCGTTGGAAGGTTGCTCATGCATTCTTAAAACCGAATGACATGACTTTGCAGTAGTAGGTGCCAAATTCTGTAATAAAATTGGTTTTTTTCTCATCTTCTAAGGCCATGCGAACTTGGTTGTAACTCGTGTATGTGTCTATAAAACTTAGGAGCTAATATCTCGACAAATTATCTACAAGTTTATCAATATTCGGAAGGCGATAACTATTCTTGGGACATGCTTTATTGAGGTCAATGAAGTCGACATATATCCTCCATTTACCTTTTGCTTTCTTCACCATAACCACGTTTGTTAGCCATTCAGGATACTTTACCTCTCTGATGAAGTTCGCCACCAGTAGCTTTTATACTTCTTGTATCGCTCACTGGTACTTGAGCATGAATACTCTTTTCTTCTGTTTCATGGGTTTATGGTTAGAATATACCGTCAACTTGTGTACAATCACCGAAAGATGTATTCCAGGCATATCTTCGAGTGACCATGTGAAGATGCTAGAACGCCGTCGCAAGCACTTGATTATGGCATCTCGAAGGGAAGTCGGTAAGTGGGCTCTGATTTGGACAGTCTGACCTAGAATATCCATGATCTGGATCTCTACTACCTCTTCACTAGGCTTAGGTTTTGTAAATTGCTTGATGTCATCTCTGAGCTCTACAGTATCTATGCTAAAGTTCTTCTTTTCCTTTTCCAATACGGAGATGCTCTAGGGATCTGGATCACAAGCAAGTGTTGTAATGCCCAGTGGCGTTTTGAATTCAACCTTTATATGCTTGATGCTCGATAAGGCTTTTAAATCATTTAGGCTAGAATGGCCCAAGATAGCATTGTATAGAGACGATAGTTTGACCACACAGAAAGAAGTCATGGTGGAAGCATGATTAGGCGGTATCCCCAAAGTTATGGGGAGTGAGATAGTGCCTTCAGAGTATAGTCGCTCATTCGAAAGTCCTTTCAAAGACCCGATAGGGGGTTGAAGATGCATTGAGTAGAAACCCCCATCTAAGAGAAGGCGTCCTAGTAAAAAAGATTATAGTCTGCTCCCTAGTCGATTAATACTCTTTTCATGACGTATTGGTCTATCTTGGCGGTGATGATTAGGGGGTCGTGCCAACTCGGGTCGACTCCTCGTAAGTCGTCGTTGTCGAAACAAATTGTCGGCCACCTTTTCAATGACATGCTGATAGGAGAAACAGGGAGTGAATTCCCTTTAAGTAATCAGTCAGTTGCTTCCTATGGACGGCGCCAATCTATTGAAACCAAAATTGACTCCACAGTCAATCATTCTTCTGGCCTAAGCGGAGAGCTGGTGATAAGGAGTCTGGCAAATCGTCTTCAGTTTGGAATCCTACAAAGGTGGCTTCGGCGGAGAAAGGTCCGACATTCAAGTTAGAAAGAGCGGTAAAATGGAAAAGACTGAAAGAGTCTAAACTCTGTGTAGTCTCTGTGTACAGCATATAAATTAAGAGGTGCGTACCAAGCAAGTTGCCTCTGCTTAGTATATATAACATGTATGGGGAGTCTTGTATGTACTTGGAAGTGTAGAAATCCTACTTACCTTATTAAGACATCATTAGAGATTTTTTGAGATTTCGGGAATTGTAGTAGTAGATTCTTTGTAGATTCGGAGTTCTCTGAGGAAGGAAAGTTTTTATTACTGTTGTGGGAGACCCGCAAAGGTCAGAACCACTAGAGGATTCGCTTCCTTATCAGGAGAGATTGCAAAGAGGATTCGCTTCCTTATCAGGAGACATTGCAATAAACTTATATCGGATTAGAAAATGTTTAAACTTGTCAAAAATTTCTTTCGTTATCGGGTAACTAAAATAGGACCCGTTGCGTGATAGAAGTTGACCCTACAAAGACTGAGAGGTCAAAAGACCCAGATATATTGAAAAGCCGAGAGGTTAGAGGGCTCAGTGAACAGATTGTGCCTGGAGAGTGATCAAGCCACTCAAGAACCAGAAAGGTCTTGTTGAAAGGTCCAGGCCGAGAGGGAGTTATCAATCAAGAGGTTGCCTAGTACTTATGGGCTTAATGATCATGGGTCTTCTAACTTAATGATCATGGGATAACAATGCCAAGAAAATAATGTGCCAAGAACGTAAATAAATGAGAATCAGATCATGATGCCCTTCCTGCTATACATGTATATTTCCCCTGGCCAGAAGTAGCCACACATCTTCCAGAAACAACTAGCCAACAGCACCTGGAGTATTAAAACAACAGCAGTAGGAGAAGCAACTGAAGTTTTAAGGATGCTTATGATTTTTTTTTCCAAGGTTTTTTTTTTGTTGGGGGGGGGGTTGTTTAAGGTTATGATACAGGTGGACAATTAGCTGGTCCCCCGGATACCAAGGATGCTGCAGTTAAGGAAAACCTACATGTTTGATGTTTACAAATATCCCACTAATCTAGAAGAATAACTATGGATTTTGCAAGATTGCTTCCTTACATCAAAAGGTTAAAACGTAAGTCAATATTACAGCCATAGAGAACACAAATATAAACAAATTTTAAGCTTCTGACAAAAAAAAATAAAAGAGCACATTATTACATATTAACCCATATCACCATACTTACGATAGCAATCTTTCTCCTTCCATTTTAGTTATGTTCTTTAGCTTCTCGGGCAACAATGAGCTCCTCTAGGTTATCAACATCAGAAGAGTTGGTTGGCATCAAGATATCATCCTCTGTTGTGAAATGGTACTTCTCTCCAATAGCTCTTAGCAACTGGTACACTTCAAACATGGTTGGCCTCTCCTTTGGAGCAGACAACACACAATTACATGCAACCTTGAGAACTTGGAAAATCTCACCATCAAAGCCTTTTCCAACCACGGATTTATCAATGGCATCATGGAGACTAGAATTGTTTGACAGCTCTGTAATCCATTCCACCAAGTTCCCCTTAAAGATTTCAGGGGCTTTAGAGATGTGTGTAGGTCTCTCACCAGTCACTAACTCCAAAAGTACAGTTCCAAAGCTGTATACATCTCCCTTTGGTGTGGCCACCAAAGTTCGAGCATATTCTGGAGCCACATAACCTAAATCCCCAAATTCCCCATTCACAAATGTACTCAAATGAGTATCAACTGGGTTCATGAGCCTGGCTAATCCAAAATCTGATATTTTAGGTTCAAAATCTGCATCAAGTAAGATGCATTTGGAGCTTATATTCCGGTGAATGATACGGGGGTTGCAGTTATGATGGAGCCATGCCAAGCCTCTGGCTGCACCTATCCCGATCTTAAGCCTCGTGGCCCACTCCATATCCTTAGCACCTTCCTCTGCCAGATGCAACTGACTATGCAAGTTGCCTTTTGACATGTACTTGTATACCAATAGTTTTTCCTTCTTAGCCATGCAAAACCCTAAAAGAGGAACCAAGTTCCGGTGTTTTACACTCCCTAATGTAGCCATCTCAGATATAAATTCTTTCTCAGAGTGTTGAGATTCCTGCAACCTCTTTACCATAAGTGAAGTTCCATCTTCCAACACAGCCTTGTATACGGTTCCTGTTCTGCCAGAACCAAGAATGTTGTCTTTGCAGAAATTATTAGTAGCCTTCATCAGATCATTCAATTTCATTTTTGGAAGCGATTTCTCAAACATGGAAACCTGGAAATTAAGAAATTTATGCATATCTTCAGAAAAGATAATGAGCAATAAAACTTGTTCGACACATGAAACAGCACTCAAAAATAGAAAGAGAGCTACTTATTAAAGAAAAAAAGGATGTTGATGAAAGATAATAATAATAAAATGAGCTTGCCTTGACGCCCTTTGTTCCTTTAATGCTTTTTGCCCATTTGTTTCCATCTGGGTCATCATCCTTCTTCCTCTTCTTGGAAGCCTTACGGAAATAGAATAACATCCCTATCCCTACACCTATTGCAGCAACAGTGATCCCACCTACGGCTGCTACAGCAATAACAGCAGTATGTGAGCTCTTTGAAGGTGCAGAACAAGCTTCCAGAGGACCCCCACAGAGTCCCTGATTATTTGCGTAACTATCTGCTGAAGGAGTGAGATTGGAAAAAGTAGGGACTTGCCCGGTCAACAAATTGTTGGCAACACTGAAAGTTTTCAGCCGATCGAGCCTCCCCAGTTGAAGAGGAATCTTACCTGATAATTGATTATTCTCTAACTTAATAGAATTCAGATAGGAACAGTTACTGAGGTTTACTGGAATCTGTCCGGTGAAATTGTTGAACGAGAGGTCAAAATATACCGCAAAGGGGACTATGGCCGAGATATCAGATGGAATTTCTCCATAAAAGTGGTTATTTGAAAGGTCCAAACCAGTCAAGCTCGAGCAGCTCTTAATACCACGGGGGAAGGGACCCTTCAGTCCCATATCAGAAAGCCGGATATTTAGAACCTTGTTCTCATCAGGGTGCCAGCAATCGATGCCAATAAACTTGCAGATAAATCCTTGAGTACTATTGTTAAAATTCCATGAAGAATTCAAGTACCCAAGAGTGTCTACTACGGAGTATTTTATTGATTTCAAGCAATCAATATCAGTTTGAGCACTACCAGTTAATAGCCAGATAGAAATCCAAACAACAACATAAAGACCCCTGTTCTTCATCACCATGTCCATGAAAAAAGATCAGCAGTCTACTTATGACTGCTTTAAACACACCTCAGCTCACAACCAAACCAAACACAATCACGACCAAACCAAACCCCTGAAAAGGAATTACAAAACAACCTCAAATAAGCAATCTGCAAACACTTTGCCAAAAATAGACCCAAGAACTGAACAAACCCAATCGAGAAATCTACAAAATAAAGCAATAAATTCAACTAATCAACCATCAAAGCATAAGGAATCACTAATAGAAACACGAAAGGGTCCCAGACTCTCAAATTCACCGAAACTGGATGACCTAATTAAGTTACAAAATTCCAAAGAAAAAAAAAAAACGCGTATTTAACAGAACCCAAATGGGAAAAGAGCTAAATTTCAAGAAAATAAAGTGAAAGTAGACAAACTTACCTGAGAATTCGATGAACCCCAAAAGATCAAGAAATCATCATCGGGAACCAATTGCAAAAGGGGTGTTGAATCAGCCAATTATGAGCGCAAAAACCTTGAAAGCCGATCCAAAGACACCTCCTCCGGGGGAAAAGAAGGTTTCGGAAAAGCAAGTCTTCGTGGTTTGAATATTCAAAACAACTTTTTCACAAGGGAGAAAAACCAATCACACTAAATACTGGCTTGACATTTGGGGTACGCTAAAGAAAGAGAAATAGATTAGTGCACCTGAACAGAATGCAAGTTTGTGAGAGGGTGCATGTGTGTGAAATGGGAATTGGAAAATACAAGTTTGTGGGGCGTAGAGAGAGAGGGAGAGAGAGAGAGCGTGTGTGTGTGTGGGGAAAAGGGGAAATCGGATCAACAAGGGACGCTCGTTCTGTCAAGAGGAGACGACTGAGACTTGCCAGAGTCTTTGGTTAGTGCTTGACTCGCTGTGTTTTTTTATTAAATTAAATCAGAAAGAAAGGGGGAAAAAAGGCAAAGCGGATTTTAATGTCCTTTCTTCATTTTTTTTTTCTTTTTTTTTTTTTTGAATTTTCTACCAATGCCCCTGTTCACACATTGGAATGGCAATGCAGAATTCCTGTTCTCTTTGCTTTATGTTATTTCTTTCCATCTTCCTTCCTCGTCTTGTCTCTTTTTTCGGAAGCTTTTAGAAAAATTTATTCAATAAACCAAACCAAAAACATGGAAGTCTACTCAAAAATAATTTTAAAACAGTAAGTTTAGGTACGAAATATTGCTTGTTATAGTTTTGAATGGGTTAATCTGTCAGGGTATGGGTCACCCTTCGGTCATCTCCTCTTCCTTTTTCTTTGATTCTTCTCAGAACCTCTAATACCAAATTTATTACAATGCCCACTTTTCATCTTTCTTCTCTTTTCCCATAAAATATTTATAATTTTTTGAAGAATTTTATATTTTTATATAAACATATTTAGTTGTATTTGAGAATCCAAATATGTAGAATGCAATAAAATATCATATAAGGAATGTTAAGAGGAGAATAGAAGACTTCAAACAATATATTGTCCTTTGATTGTATTGCTCCCTAAACTTTTGATCTTTGGTCAATTTGCACCTTATATTGATTCAATCTGGCTAGCATTGTCATTGATATTAGATAATTAGTTGATGACAGACACGAAATTGTATAAATGATTAAAACGTGTTTTTCTCCACGTTATTTACTCTTTTTTTAATAGTAATTTTGTAGATTTAGAATTATATAATGAAAGATAATCATTTTCATTATATTGCTTAATGAACTAGAGTCATTATTATCATTCTTACATACTCTCTCTTGAAGAAAATTGCTAAATATACCACTCGTTAAGTTATAACTATTTGTGTATCATTATTGTTATTGTAGTTATGTATTCCTAATAACATGCATTTTCAAGGGGAAAAAAAAAAACTTTCTTTGGAAAAGTAAGCAGGTTGAATTTTTAGGGATTAAGAAAATGGGACAAACTTTACAAGCATAAGCCGAGGGGAGAGCACCCCACGATTGATTGTGTAACGACTTGCCTTGTAGCTTGAAATTGTACAAGTATCACATAAAGAGAAACCAAAGATTCTATCTTACAATAAACTTTTTGGTTACAAGTCTAGACTTATAACGATCAATTGAATCATCACTTTTATGTTTGATCTTGTAAATCCATTTATATTCGACTGTTTTCTTTTCTCTTGGAAGAGTCGTCATTTCCCAAGTCTTATTCCTTATGAGAGCATCTGGCTCTTCTTTCATTACTTTCCTACATTCTGGACGATCATTGGCCTCATTAAAACTTCTAAGCTCCTGTACTTGATTAATGACACTCAAGAATATTTGGTGACTTAAAAAAATATTAGTAGCAGTATAATAGTTAGCAATGGATAAGATGTAACATTAAAGATGTAGTGTTCCCATTTTAATGGATGGAACCATAGCTTTGTTGACCTTCTGAGTGGTGGTGGAGATGATGGCGAGTCATTAAACTCCGCATTTGCTTCTGAAGGAAGTAAGTTTTCTTGGGTTTGATCTCTCCCTTACTCCTTAATTCCTTTAGTTTTAGGGGAGCTTCTATCTTCCCTTTGCTCAAAATTTTCTAGTAATCCTCTCTTTTGCTATTGCTCTGAATTCTCCTCTTCGTTAGATTAATGAGAAGGATTGCTAACCTCTCTAGGAGTTAACAAGAAAACTTGCAGATCTTTCTTTTCTAATATTCTCTCTTCACTTATATTTGCAAAATAAAACTCATTTTCTATAAATATCACATCTTTTGATGTGTATATTTTGTTAGTCATAAGATCATAGCATATATAATACTTTTGAAATGACCCATATCCTATGAAAACACACCGCCTCCCTTTTCTATCCAATTTATTTCTAAATTGTTCTTATATATGTACATAGCATATATATCCAAACACTTTTAATAGGTAATGTTTGGTTTGGTCTTAGTAAGAACTTCTAAATGAGATTTTTCTTGAAGTATCCTAGTGGATAAGCGGTTAATTAGGTGAGCTGCATTGTATCGCTCTAAAATATTTTAGGCATGTTAACATAGAACATGATTGTTCTTACTATTTCAAGTAAATGTTGATTTTTTATTTCGATTACTCCATTTTGTTGGGGATATATGGGCATGAAGTTTGATAAATTATTCCATTTTCTTATAAAAAATTTGTGAATGCTTGATTCATGTATTCCCCCCATTGTCTATCATAAGCATTTTTATATTTATGTTGTATTGTTTAGTGACATAATTGTAAAAGCTTTTAAATACTTTGAATGCTTGTGCTTTTGAAGTGAGCATATATATCATTTGTATCTAGTCTTGTGATCAATAAAAGATACGAAATATTTAAAATATCATTTAGATATTATAGAAGATATCCAAACATCAGAATGTACAAAATTAAAAGCATTATTAGAAATTGTTTCTGAAATCAGATAATCCATTCAAGTTTCTTTTCTAAAAATACAAACTTCGCACTGTCTATTTTCATAATTTTTTATTGCAAATAGACATTTCAAAACTTACCAGAAAATATAACTTTCTCCTTGATATGTCATATGTGCATGGTTATCTTGACTCAAAAAATATAAGTTACGTCTCTTGAATTCCCTACCAATCACTTGATTTATTTTGAGATGTTGAAAAACAACAGTGTCAGGATCAAATGTAACTTTACAATTTTGGTCTCTAGTAATTTGATTAATAGACATAAGATTAAAGGAAAATCCATAATATATAAAGCATTAGAGTTTTTTTTCCAAAAAATTAACTTCCCCTAATTCTCTTACATTTAAATTATACCCATTAACAAGCTTGACTGTCTTATGGTTTAGGAGAGGTTTTAGTGTTTTACATTTCTTTTTGTCCCTAACTATATGATGGTCACAACCAGAATCTTCTAACCAATCTTGAAAATTTGAAGTTGAGTTTAAGTAATTACTTGGATTGGTCGTTACTTGCTTGAGTAGCACTTTTGATAAGATGCTCTCGATGGACGACTCAAGTGCTGCATTTTGGGCCTCTCTTAAGGTGCTTAAGTCTCATGTGAGGATGAAAAACCAACATCTTTCTTGTGAATGATTTGGCTTTTTACAATGAGCACATACCTTTTTGGCCACGAGTTGCACCTTGTTGGCCACTTCCCTTTCTATAGTCGAATTGAAACCATACCCTTCTACTTTGGATTAAGAAGCATTCTCAAGCTTCATATTTGCTTCTGCTCATTGGATCATGGATCTCACTTCTTGGTAGGATGGAAAATCTTTCATTCAAAAGATTTCTTAGCGAACATGTGTGAATTGCTCTCCAAGAGAGATGAGAAGCCCAAAGGACTTGTCTTCATCGTCTCTTTTTTATAGAATTTTGAGATTGGTTCTGATCGGTCTCAAAGTCTTGAGTTCGTTCCAGAGGTCATTATGTTCTCTGAATAGTTGGGAGAGCCTTCTTATCTTTCTTTATATTAGTGATTTGCCTCTTTACCTTGAAAACTTTTTCTAAATTTGACTCTTGCCTATAAAGATTATACATTTGATTCCACAAAACTTTAGAGTTGTAGAGCAAGTGACCATAGCTTTATAAGTTTGTTCCATAGAACTTGTGAGTAGGATGAACACTTGGTTATCTCTCATTTTTCATTCTTCGAATGTTAGGTTCGACCCTCAAGAGAGTCCTTTGTAATGTGACTCAAAAGATTTCTTGAGTTTAAGGATCTCTTAATATGAGCAGCCCATTGGAAAGAATCAAAGGAGGTAAGAAAAATGGAAAAGAATGGTTGTGAACGAAAAGAATTGATTTGAGATAAGGAATCACCAAATCTCGAAGAGGAATGGATCAAAATTTACTCTGATATCATGATGAAAAATTTTAATCCTAGTATTAGACTCCTCATGTATTTCTAGACATGCAATCTAGAACCAATTTTATGTATGTGAATTATACCAATATAAAATTCAAACAAAATAAAGAAAAAAATGAAAAGAAGAACTTTTTTTTTATTGATTGTTAAAGAAAATTACAAGAGGGAGGAGAAAGAAAATTAATTACAAGAGAGAAGATTGTCTTTCTTTACTTGATAACAAAGTATGGAGAAGGGTCCTATTTATACAAGAGATAGCTAGTAGAAAAAAGAAAAGAAATTTATATAAAATTGATAAAAAAGAAAATAATTAAAATAAAGTCAATTTTATAAATATATAATGATTGAATAAATCAATCATTAATTAAATCAACTAAATATATAATGACTGACTAAATCAATCTTAATAATTGATTAAATCAATCAAATATATATAATTGACCAAATCAATCGTAATGGTTAATCAATCACAATAATTGACTAAATCAATTATTATAGTTGAATAATTGATAGTTGATTTGATCAATCTGGTTGACTAGATCAATCAATGAGCCCCATTTGGGTTTATTTTAACACAAGTAAAGCACAAAGATCAATGATTGAATCGGAAGACTATGTGGGCAAATATATGGCACTGCCTCAACCCCTTAAAGCAAACCAAAGGGAAAGCCTCAGTGTTTGAAAAGACAAGTGGCATTGCCTTAGTTTCCCAAAAAGAAAAAAAGAAAATGATACCTATTAAAATATATATTATATATCAAAATTAAATTAATGATACATATCTGACTTTCCATATTTTTATATTTTATATTTATAACAACTATTTTATATTTGTGATAATAAATTTTCTTATAAAACTAATTTATTGTAATAATTTATTGAGACAATTGAGTATTAAATTTCATATTATTATATTACTCTTCATCTCTAACATGATACTACAACCATATTCCTCTATTTCTATTATTCATATTATTTTTACATAGTATCAGAGTTCCCTTGCAAAAAGAATTATCTACACACCCGTTCGCATCTCCAACCGTCGGAACTAGTGATGGAACTAGATTAGTTAGAGTTAAACCCAACGCTAGAGCCAAGAGCCACATCTCAAACTTGCCTGAGTCTGGAGTCAGAAGTCAAAGCCTAAAGCCATTGACGGGGCTAGATCCAAAGCCAAAGACAAAACTAGAGCCAGAACCCAGAGCCAACACAAGGGTTGCAAAAACACCCTCTAAAATTTTTGATACTTTATTCAGATTCAATTTTAAATTTAAATGATTTTTATTATACTATATTAACTTTGAAGAGGGATATTATAAAATATATTATATATCAAAATCAAATCAATAATTGATTTAATTTCGATATATATTTGACTTTTCATATTTTTATATTTGTAACAATTATTTTTATATTTGTAATAATAAATTTTTTATATATCTCTAATATAATATCATAATCATATTCATTTATCTTTATTATTTATATCATTCTTATATTATTTTATATTTTTACAATAGTAATCAACAGAGCCACTTTAATCTCATATCATTGAACACGAGAAGACATAGTACCCTGAAGAAAAAGGGTCCCCTTTCTAGTGAAACTAGATATCCGGTTCCCCTTGGGTGAGATGAGACGAGGGGAACATTGCAAATGGCACATTCACTCCGTTTTGCTTCATACTCTACATGAATGGGCAAGGGACATGTGTCCGCTTGCTAACCCTGGGGCCCTATAACTACCTAACGACTCTCATCAAGGGTGGAGATACTTCATTTATTCATTCACAAATCTTAGGGCACACTTCACCATTCATTAATTCTAAGATCCTCTATGATGTGAACCCCATAGGTATGGAAACCTTAGAACCCATGAATAAGTAATATAGTTCAAGAATCGTCCAAATGAATAATTTGAATTGGTGGAAAATAAAAACCCCAACCCTTGCCCTCAAAGAGGAAGAACGTTTCTCACTAGAATAAGAACCTTGGTATAAAGATAGAATGAATGACGTCACAACTTAGGTGGTTCAAAATCTAGATTGATAAGTCAAAAAACCAAACAAAACTCTTATCTTGAATAAATTCAAAAGTTCCCAAAAGAATAAGACTTATGTAAAAAAACTTCACAATTTTATTAATTCTCTCAAAAGTTGTATTTTTACAGAATGTGTAATGACTTATTTATAAAGTAGAGGTAAAAACTAAAATGACAACTAGAAATTTAATAACTCGCTAAACAATTAAAATTACAAATAAAAAATTAGGAAACTAAATAAAGTAAACCAAACTATTTTGACCAAATCTCTGCTATTATTTTTTTCTTTATTTTCATCCTCCATTGGTCTTAAGTAGTTTTGGACCATTTATTCTTCCAATTAGGCTTTATATAAGTATAATTAAAACCTCTTTTGGTTCTTCGTTTACTTGGGTTCCAATTTCTTGATATAAAATCATCTAAATTAAATTATTCAGTACTTCCTTAAACCTTCTAATTTGAGCTTTTGTTACCGATCCAACTGGAACTTGGGTTGTATCATGCGAATTTCTTGCAACCTTGATGACCTCATCATTCCCCCTTCTTGAGAAGGATTTGTCCTTAAATTGTCACCTATAACAAAAGGACTCAAGTCAGTAATATTGATAGCACTAACATTATATTCACATGGTAAATCAAGTCTGTAAGTATTGTCATTAATCCGTTCTAACACTTGAAAATGACCATTTCCTCGGGACAACAACTTAGAACGTCTTTGTGTCGGAAATCTTTCTTTTTGCATGTGTAACCAAACTCAATCACCGAGCTCAAAAACCAGCTTGTGATGTCCCTTGTTGGCTTGTTTGATATATTATTCAATCTTCCTCTCTATATTGAACTGTACCTTCTCATTTAATTGTTTAACAAATTCTGTCTTTTTCTTACTATCTAAGTTCACGTGCTTAGAAACAGGTAAAGGTGATAAATCCAAATGAGTTAAATGATTAAAAGCATAAATAATTTTAAATGGTGAAAATTTAGTAATAGAATGAACGGTACGATTATAAGAAAACTCAACATGTGACAAACAATCCTTTCAAGTTTTAATATTTTTACTAATGACAGCACTTAAAAAAGTGGATAAAGTCCTGTTCACTACTTTGTTTGACAATCAATTTGAGGATGACAAGTTGTTGAAAACAAAAGTTTCGTTCCTAACTTTCCCCATAATGTCTTTCAAAAGTAATTTAAGAACTTAGTATCCCGAACTAAAATGATTGTTCTAGACATACTATGTAACCTCACAATCTCCCTAAAAATAAATCCACAATATAAGAAGTATCATCAGACTTATGACAAAGGATAAAATGAGCCATCTTAGAATGCCTCAGGTAATATATCTACCACAAAGTTTCTCAACTTCTCGCTTCATGTGTGGCCAATAAAAATGTTCTTGTAAAATAGCCAAGGTTTTGACGACTCCAAAATGTCCCATTAACCCTCAATTGTGGGATTCCCGAACTAACAAATCTCTTAATGAATAATTTGGCACACATAATTTATTTTCTCTAAATAAAAAAACCTTGTATCTATAAAACTTACCATCTGTAGATTTTTCACAAGCACCATAAATTTTTCAAAATCATGATCATCATGATAAAGTTTTTTAATATACTCAAAACTGCATACCTGTGCGAAAGTGCATTCGCGGTTATATTTTCCTTACCTTATTTATATCGAATGACGTAGGGAAAAGTTTCGATGAATTCCATCCACCGAGTATATCTCTTGTTCAGTTTGCGTTGACTTTTTAAATGTTTCAAGGATTCATGATTTGTACGAATCACGAATTATTTCGGCCACAAATAGTGTTGCCATGTATTTAAAACTCGAACCAAGGCGTACAATTATTTATCATAGGTAGGATAGTTAAATGCAACCCCACTTGATTTCTTGCTAAAGTATACAAGTGGTCTTTCATCCTACATAAGAACAACGTTTATACCTACACCAGAAGTATCACATTCAATTTTGAACATTTTAGAAAAATTAGGTAAAGCAAGTAAAGGAGCATGAGTAAGCTTATGTTTA
Source organism: Dillenia turbinata (assembly GCA_037126225.1). Classification (NCBI taxonomy): domain Eukaryota; kingdom Viridiplantae; phylum Streptophyta; class Magnoliopsida; order Dilleniales; family Dilleniaceae; genus Dillenia; species Dillenia turbinata. The sequence goes on from JBAMMX010000006.1 coordinate 11,319,740, forward strand.
ATAAGTTAAAACACCTTCTCTTGTTCTTCACCCCATGGAATGTAACATTCTTCTTGATGACTTGTGTAAGCAGTGCAACAATGGTACTAAAATTTTTTATGAACATCTTGTAAAAACTAGTAAGCCCATGAAAACTTCTAATATCACCTATACTAGAGGGGGTCAGCCAATCTTGGATGGCCTTGATCTTCTCTTCATCAACCTCGATAACTTTAGTACTCATAACAAAACTTAAAAAAACAAGCTTATCGGTGCAGAAAGTATACTTTTTTAGGTTAGCGTATAACTTCTCTTTTCTAAGTATATCCAAAACCGAATGTAAATGTAAGACATGATCATGCAAACTTTTGCTATATACCAGAATATCATCAAAATAAATAACTACGAATTTACTAATAAAAGAACGCAATACATGATTCATTAAATGTATGAATATATTAGGAGTATTGGTTAATTCAATGGGCATAACTAACCACTCATACAATCCATATTTAGTTTCAAATGTTATTTTCTATTCATCTTCTTCTTTCATTCGTATTTGATGACACCAACTCTTAAGGTCAATTTTAGAAAACACACAAGCACCATGCAGGTCATCTAACATGTTATCTAATCGAGAAATAGGGTATCGATATCTTACCGTTATGTTGTTGATGACTCGACAATCAACACACATCCTCCATGTTCCATCTTTCTTAGGCACCAAAATCACCGGAATTGTAGATAGATTCATACTTTCTCTTATGTACCCTTTTTCCATCAACTCTTCGACTTGTCTTTGAAACTCCTTTGTCTCTTCTAGATTGCTTCTATATGCTAGATGATTTGGAATTGATGTATCGGGTATGAAATCAATTTGATGTTCAATCCCTCGGATAGATAGCAAACCTTGGGTAGCTCTTGGGGAAACACATCTTCGAATTCCTACAAAAGAGAAACAATAACACGAGTCAAAGAAGGTTTAAGTAGGTCGGTGCTTAAAAGGGTTTCCTTATATATAAATACAATCATTGGCCGTTTTGAGAGTATCGCTCGCTTAACTTCACTTGTTTTGGCATAGAAATTCATTTGTTTTTTCTCAAATTTTAACTTATTGGCCGAACTTTTCTCTCTTTTCTCTTCCTCACCCAATTCGGCCTCTCTCTTCTTTTCTCTTTTTTTTTTTCTTTTCTCAACTCATTTTGATCTCTCTGTTTCTTTTGTTGACTCAATTTTTGTAATCTCACTCGGTTTTCATAAACTTATTTTGATGTCATTGGAATTAGAGTGATTTTTTGTTATTTGAACATAAATAAATATTTGTTAGTGAAGCCGTCATATTGCACATGTCGATCAAATTGCCATGGCCTTCCTAACAAAACATGCCCAGCCTACATTGACACCACATCACACAAACACCTCATCTTCATATTTACCTATCCGGAATGACACAACAACTTGTTTTGTAACTTTTATTTCTTTACTAACATTCAACCATTGTAGATGGTATGGTTGTGAATGTCTAGTGGTTGGCAAATTTAGTTTTTCCATTAAAGTAGTACTCGCAACATTAGTAAAACTACCACCATCAATAATCAAAATACAGACCTTGTCTTTCACATGAATGAGCGTGAAAGATATTCTGCCACTGTACTTCTTCATCTCCTCTAGCTTGTAAGCTTAAGACTTGACATGTAACTAGTGCTAACATTTCACCATACTCAGCCCCGTACTCCCCATCTCTGATAGGGGTATCTTCCGATGGTGGCATACAATCAATATCATCTTCATCTTTAGACTCGATTGCATCATTTTCCTGAATCACCATAACTCGCTTGTTTGGATATTGGCTAGCTATATGTCCCCTTCCCTGACACATAAAACATTTAATCTCACTAGAACGAGTTAAAGTGGAGACTACCTTAACTTAAGATGTCGTGGTGGAGGTAGCTGGTTTGTGCTCGGTTTAACTTTAGAGATGGTTGAATTTTCTTCTTTCTTTAGATAGCTCATTCTCCAAGATGTTGTACTCAAAATCTATAGGGTTGGTCTTGGTCGTGTGTTGCCTCTCTTAAACTCTCTCTCAACCTTAATTGCCATATGTACTAAATTCTTCAACTCCACATAATGATAAAACTCGATCATGTTGGCAATCTCTTGATTTAAAGCATTCAAAAGCCTGGCCATCGTCGCCTCTCAATCTTTTTCCACATTGGCTCTAATCATAGCCGTCTCCATCTCTTTATAATACTCGTTTACGCTTCGGTTACCTTGGTGGAGACTCTACAACTTGAGATATAAATCCCGATAGTAATGACTTAGCACAATTCGTCGTCTCATCACCCTCTTCATCTTATCCCAAATTTCAATGGGACGATCCTCATTCCGCCTTCTATTGATGCACAATTGATCCCACCACACAATTGTATAATCAGTAAACTCAATGACAGTAAGTTTTACCTTCTTTAATTTGGATTAGTTGTGACAATCAAAAACCAGATTCATATTCTTTTCCCACTCAAGGAATGCTTTGGGATCACTTTTACCTTGAAACAACGGAATTTTCATCTGGATACTACCTAAGTTGTTGTCTACCCGATTCCTAACTTCTCTATCCCGGCCAAGTCTCCTATTACTACCGATTGCAACCTATCAAATTCTTCCTCTAACTCATCCCTTTCAAACTCATCTACAGCTTCAGCTTTCCTTTGATGAAACCTATTCCTCCTAGAGGGTTCAACACTATTGATCGCTACCTCCTTTGTGAGCCCTTTTCTACCCTATCATATTTTTTATGTATAAAATCTAACTCTCTCTTTATTATCTATCTCATTCCCTCATAAATGCTCGTAATTGTAGATTCGGCCCAACGTGTGGTTGAACCTTCTCATTTATGTTATCTTTTTAATTTGAGATATGATTGGAATCTGCAAGACAATGTTAGAATAAAATAGAAAAAATCTCACCACACTCCCTCACATGTTTCACTCAAAAATAATGATTCATTCAAATCCACTCGTATTTCACTTTTTGAATTGGTTTCTTATCTTTAGTGAATTCTTTCTTGTCTTTTACCATTCTACTTCACTTAGTCAAGTTTTTTATTGAACTCGAGAACTCGACTCAAAAATAATTGGTTTATGAAATTCAATAACTTATATGGAAGAAAGTATAACAAGAAAAACAAAGAAAGCAAGAAGAAGGAAAGAAAAATTGAGAGATAAGGAAAGTCACAAATTTAGAAAAATTCTAAATTAAAAAGGAAATAGATAAAGAATGGACCAAATAAGTAGGGTGAACAAATAAAGAAAGAGTTCAAGAAAAGGAGAACAAATATGGAAAGTTTTGAATTTAGTTAAGTGCACAAATTTAGAAAAGTACGCAAATAAGAAAATATTTCAAACTAAAACACAAAAATTTAGGAAGTTCAAATTCAAATTTGGTAATAATAATTTAAAAAATTTGTCAAGTTTGAACAAGATCACAAAATGAATAATTATCAGCTTTGAGAACAAGATGCAAAATTTGGAAGTTGCCTTTTTTTTTTGCCTCTACTCTTTTTTTTCATAGCCTCTTTTTTTTTTTTTTGTGGCCCTTCCCCTTTTCTATGCCTCTTTTTTTTTTTTTTTTGCCTTTCTCTCTCTCTCTCTCTATCTCTTTTTAGAACCTTTTTTTATGGCCTCTTTTTTTTGGAACTATGGCATCATGAAAAAAAAGAATAAAATATACCAAAAACAAGAATTAAACCAACGAATGGAGAATTTTGGCTAAAATGATGAATCGAAATTAGAATTAGAGTTTTAAGGCATAAACAAGAACAAAAGAAAGAAAATAAGAATAATTCGAAGGAAAAAACCTAGATTTGCTCTGATACTAACTGATGTGAAATTGACAGGTATAGAAACCCTAAAACCCATGAATAAGTAATATAGTTCAAAAATCGTCGCAATGAATGATTTGAACCGGTGAAAAATAAATATCTCAACTCTTGCCCTAAAGGAGGAAGAACCTAAGGTATACGACCTTAGACTCATTTCTCATTAGAATAAGAATTTTGGTATAAAGATAGAATGAATGACACCACAACATAGGTGGTTTAAAGTCTAGATTGATGAGTCAAAGAACTAAACAAGACTCCTATCTTGAATAAGTTCAAAAGTTCTCAAAAGAATAAAATTTGTGTAAATAAATCTCACAATTTTATTAATTCTCTCAAAGTTATGTTTTTACACAATGTGTAATAGGTTATTTATAGAATAGAGATAAAAACTAAAATGGCAACTAGAAATTTTGTAACTCTCTAAACAATAAAAAATTATAAAACTAAAATTACGAAGAAAAAATTAGAAAACTAAATAAAGTAAACCAAACTATTTTGACCAAATCTTTGTTCTTATTTTTTTTCTTTATTTTCGTCTTCCCTTGGTTTTGGGTAGTTTTGTGCCATTTATTTTTCCAATTGAACTTGTATGAGTATAATTAAAACCTTTTTTGGTTCTTCATTCATTTGGATTTCAATTTCTTGATATAAAACCCTCTAAATTAAATTTTTTGCAGTCTTGATGACCTCATCACTCTATCCCCAATCTCTAAAACTTTCTCTCAAGTGCTCTCCCATAGGTGATCGTCCCACTTGAGACTATAGATCTTCCACCTCTTTTTCCTATGATGTTTTGATCTGATCCCATTGTCGCCTTACACCGTACCGTCCCATCTTCATTTGCTTTCCTCCCCATTCTTTGATTCGTCTTGGGCATTCTGCATGAGTTGACCTCGCCTCTAAATATCTATAACAATCCACTTTAGAGAGTGGAAAAAAGGTATAGAGAGAGATAGAAAGAGGGGAGAGAGAGAGACAAAGAGAGAGTTGAGAGATAGAGAGAGGATAGGGAGAAAGAGAAATTTCAATACAATTTCATACCATATTCATTACATGTCTCAAGATTATTATTTATACTATTTTTGCTAACTATTTAACCACTTCTACTAACTACTAACCAATCTTTAACTACTAACTAATCTATTAACTACTAACAATCATTGTCAACTACTAACTATTCTTATTAATCATGATTAACTACTAACCCTATAGTTAATAGTTGTTATAATATTATCCCTCCCTTTGACATCCTAGTCCTCAAGGATGGGAAGAAAATTGAAATTTGAAATTTTATAAAATTCATGAATATTAAACCAAGGCATACATTTGTGTTAATAGATAAGATAATAGAGACGAACAATGAATGTGACTTAAGTTGCAAGGAGAACGGTGGGAGAAAAATTGAGAAGGGGAAGTTCGACAGAAACTTTTCTTGAACTTCTTTTCGGTGAAGAATTTTGCATGATGAACAATGGAAGTTCAATCTTTGGAGAGTTTGGCAAGAATCCACCATCAATAATTTCTTTCTTGGACAATTGAAATCTTTCTTCTAATGAAGAATTTTTCTCAGTGAATCACAAAATTTCAACTTTTGAAAAGTTTGACAAGAAATCACCATTAATAGATTCTTTCTTGGTCATTAGTGACCCTTCTTCCACCCTTAACATTTCTTCACTAGGAGTAGATAGATCGGAAGACTCAAAAAATGTATCAATATCTTGTTCTTTTTGCTTGTCTTTATTCATCATCTTCATAAAGGTGTTGAATTTGTCTTCAAATCTTTCCATAAAAGTGTCTAATTTCTAATCAATTTTCTTATTGAATTCTTCCATTTCCTTGTCAACATGTGAATAAAATTCTTGCATTTTAATTTCTTACTTTTTGAGATATTCTTTCATGACTTCACACAAAACTTCTTCTTCAATGGCTTCATATCTAATCTCTTCTACCATTTTTCAATACTAGCTAAGGATTCGTAGACTCTAATACCAATTTATAATAATCCACTCTAGAGAGAGGGAAAATGTATAGAGAGAGATAGAAAGAGGAGAAAAAGAGAGAGAAAGAGAGAATTGAGAGATAGAGAGAGAGAAAGAGAGACTAGAGAGAGAATAGGGAGAAAGAGAAATTCCAATACAATTTCATACCATATTCATTACATGTCTCAAGACTATTATTTATACTATTTCTACTAACTATTTAACCACTTTTACTAACTACTAACCAATGTTTAACTACTAACTAATCTATTAACTACTAACAATTACCATTAATTACTAACTATTCTTATTAACTATGATTAACTACAACCCTATGATTAATAGTTGTTATAATATTCCGCCTTAGGCTATTCCACCTCTGACCATCGTGTTTCAGGCAATCCATCTTGGGTTACAATAGGCGAGTGAAAGGAGGCCACGATGCCCTTGGCGCCAAGGGGGACGTGTTGTGAATTTTTCTGTTCACAGTCATATACCCAAAGCGGAAGATGCTAAAAAAGTTAGATAATGCATTGTATGCATGAAATTGTTAGATAATTTAGCGACAAGCAGCACTAATTTTTCTAAATCATAAATATATAACAAAAAATAAATAAGAGGAAATCAGAATTTTAAGTTTTAATAAAACTTATGTTACTTGATCTTTAGTGATTGTAAAATCTACCATAGTTTTAAAAAGATCCATTGCATATCCAATTGTTTAATGGTTTCTTCATTTGACTTTGTTTCCTTGCCGAGCCTATAACCTGAGCATAATTTTGTTTTTGAAAGTTAAATGTTATCTAAAATTTTCCAAAAACATTTTCCCCAAATTTGCAATTTAGATCCTCAACATCTGGAAAATTATATTTTGGCTCATCATATTTCATTTTGTAGTACTTTAGTCCCTGGAAGTAACTATTAGTTGTTGCAGTCAAGTCCTTAAGGAATTTGTAGCTTCAATCATCAAAGGAAATGCGGATTTTTGGCTTTATAAACTTTCTTGATGGTTCTATGATGGCTAGACAACGTGCAGAGATAAAAAAAACATAGAAAAGGAGCAGTTGCTTCTCAGTAGCTGGGAAACACCATAGGTTCCCATGATTGAGCTTAAGTGTACAAGGAAATTGAAGAAGAAACTCGCCCGTTGGAATTTTGAAATAGAAGAGGATTTAATCAAAATTTAATTAAAATTCACTTACTAATGGCAATCAGAGTTAAATGACAACAACAGCAGTCAGTGGAGAGTGATAACACGGGCTACTGAGTGAAACTGATGAGTTTTTAAAAGTTGAAAAGTTGGTTGTGAGCTTCCATTAAGATCAGAAAGTGAAAAAGAAAGTAGGTCTAAATATTAGTTTAAAGAAATTTGATTTATTGGCAATGGTTGATAACAATGGTTCCACGGGAAGCGTCTCCAACAACGGAAGAGGAAAATTGCTTGTGGAAAGAAACTTAAAGATAATGTGATGATGACAATGAATTATAAAGAGAGGAAGGTGTGGTTGCTTGTGGTAGTGTGCACTACAGAGAGCTTGTACAGAGAAGAAGAAGAAGAAGAGAGGGAGGAAAGGAATTCTTGCACATAAGAAAGCGAGATTAAGAGAGAGTAGAGGGATTACTAGTTGTTACAATTGGGTTTTCGAAATCTTGAGTGAGAAATGAGATGGATAGCGTCAAAGAAGTAGCAGAAGTAGATTGGTATAGAGAGAAGATATTTATAAGGCCAATCTAAGGTGAGGATTGACTCCACAGATACTTGCTCCGCTGACCCAAGTGTGAAACTAGTGTTGGGGGAGTCTCCTGAGTTTTAGTGAGTGATAAAATATACAAATACTGTCGGAGGATGATTCGGTGGGGAAGATTTCGACGCTCAAATAAGAAAAAATGGTTTTGAGGGAATAAGAAACAAACTAAAAAGTGCTGTGTGAGAGCCCTATATTTCTCTATGTTAGAAGTGTAGTGTTCCTAAAACTGTACCCGGTTGGTTGCTGATATTGAATATGTATAGCATGTATGTATGATAAGTCCTGTAAGTGCTTAGATGTGTGGAAAACCTAGTTTCCTTGTAGAGATTGTCGAAAATCTTTCGAGACTGCAGAGACCGTAGTCAAAGATCTCTAAGATATTTAGTATTTTATTGATTAAGAAAAGTTCAAGTTGTTATGGAGGCTTGCTACCTTATTGGGAGTGACTACCAAATATGTTTCCTTGTTGAGGGAGATATTCTAGGAACAAGGAAGTTTTATATCTAATTAAAGAAGGTTTAAGTTTATCGAAGTTTTACTTCCTTAATGGATGGTTTCAAGTGGTGCTTATCACATAATGGGATGAATTATGTTTATATTAATGGAACATATTTGCCAAGCGAAATAACTGAGAAGCCTGGGTATCAAGAGTTAGGATGATTATGGGGTCAAGAGTTGTTGGCTTCTCGGGAAGGTAAGACCAAGAGGGTCGAGAGGAGTGCTCGACCAAAAGCGCACTCAATCGAGAAACTATAAGCATGTTTGGTTGCTTATGGGTGGTATGGCCTAATGGGCTCGAGTAGTTTTGATCTTGTGGTAATGGATTGTTGGACCATGTACCATGATTTTTCCTCCATTCCTAAGGCTAGTTCGAAGGAGTAACGTTAAGAGTAGAGTTGTTTTGTAACTTGAAAAGACGTGAAAAGAAAATAGTTTTGGATAGGGAAAATGAGCATGAAAGTGGAACCAACACGAAAGCGAAGCGTTAAATGTGGCTAATTTGATGTCTTGAAGCGGAAAAGACAGAAAAGCAACACACGCTAACGTAGTCGTGGAAGTGAGACGGTTGTGTGAGTGGTATTAAATGGGGGATCGACTGTTTCAATTCCGAGACATGCCACTTTGTTCTCTAGAATTTTCACTCAAGACATTAACTATGAATAGTAAAAGGCAGTGGTGCAGTTTCTTCAGTTTGAAGGCATTGTATCAAAAGAGCTCATTGGTGTTACACCAAGAGAGAGTTTGAAGGTATTGTATCGAGAGTGCTCCTTGGCATAGCTCCAAGAGAGTGAGAGTGTTTGAAGGTATTACACCAAGAGCACTTGTTCGTGTTGCACCGAGAGAGAGTTTGTAGGCACTGCACCAAGAGAGTGCTCGTTGGTGTTGCATCAAGAGAGAGTTTAAAGGCATTGCACCGAGAGTGCTCATTGCCGTTGCACCCAAAGAGAGTTTGAAGAAATTACACCGAGAGTACTCATTGGCATTGTGTCGAGAGAGAGTTTGAAGGAATTGCGCTGAGAAAGTGCTCGTTGCCATTGAACTGAGACAGAGTTTGAAGGCATTGCATCGAGAGTACTCATTGGCATTATGCAAAGAGAGAATTTAAAGGCATTGCACTGAGAGAGTGCTCACTGGCATTGCGTTAAGAGAGAGTTTGAAGGCATTACGCTAAAAGAGTGCTCGTTAGCATTGCATTAAGAGAGAGTTTGAAGGCATTGCGCAGAGAGTGCCTATTTGGTTTGATGTATTGATGACTTGCTTAGATGCATAAAGCCAAGAGAGCCTATGTCTGCAAAAGAGAATTGATAGACTAGAAGCTCATGGGCATAAGTGCCCAAGCTACTTGTTATTGTATTAGATAGGCAGTGACATACAAAAGTAATGATGTTGTAGTTCAATATGTTAGAAGACAAAAATTATTGGCACTATTGATAGTAGTATAGATTACATAGTAGATGTGTAAGTTCTTGGCATTCTGTGTTTGGGACCTAGCTATACCATCCAAATTTTAAGGCGATATGTTCTTGGGCAGATTATTGAGCGAACCTGATAGGGGCCTTCCTAGTTTTGTGCAAGTTTGCCCCCTGGCTGAGGCAGTCCTGTGGCCTCCACTTTCCGAAAAACTAGATCTCTTGGTTTGAATATTTTAGCTTTGACTCTCCTATTGTAGTAACGACCCATTTGTTACTGGTAGGCCGCCATTCAAGTGGACATGGTGTCCCATAGTTCTAGAAAGAGGTCTAGCTTTGATCTACTTATAAGGAGTGCATTTTGATTTTCACTGGGATGACAACTTCTCATTTGTAGGTGAAGCTGAATGGTGTCTCTCTAGTGGTCTTGTGAGGCGTAGTCTAAAACTCCCAGAGGATGCTATAAAGTTCATATGCCCATAGGCCTTTGGCCTCTTCGAGTGCAGTTTTGAGCCCTTGGAAGATTATTCAATTGGTGATCTCGGAAAGTTTATTAGCTTACAAGTAAGCTACAGAGGTAAGGCAATGCTATATTTTGAGCTTATTGTAAAATTCCCGAAAGCTTTTGGTGTCGAACTGTTTGCTGTTGTCGGTGATAAGGACATAGGGTAGGCTGAATCTTATGATAATGGATGTCCATATAAAGGTTTGCACCTTGCCGGCTGTGATTTGTGCTAACGGCTCAGCTTCTACCCACTTAATAAAATAATCTATTGCCACGACAAGGAACTTACATTATCTGGTAGCTCGCAAGAAAGGTCCTCGAATGTCTACCCCCGTTTGTTCAAATGGTTATGGGCTCATGATCGGACAGAGCTTAGAGGAAGGCTAGTGTGGTACTAAGGATAATTGTTGACACTTGTTATGCTTTTTTATGTAGGCTTCTGCATCGACCTTCATGGTTAGCCAAAAGAACCCCTGACGTAGTGCCTTATTAGCGATGTTTCAAGTGTCGACGTGATTGTTGCATACCCTTTCATAAATTTCTTTGAGAACATAATTGCCTTCCTCTGGCATTCGGTATTTGAGATATGGGTGTGTGAAAGATTTCTTATAAAGAGACCCATCAATGATGGCATAATGCATGGCTCGGTATTTGATCTTCGCCTCTTTGTGTGGCAAGTTTAGCAATTGGTCGCTTCTCAAATAATTCTCCAGTTTGGTGTAAGTTTGCCCCTTGGCTGATTATTGGTGGCTTAAAAAAAAAGCGGAGTGCATTTTCTGTTTTTAAGTCATTGGGGCCTATTAAGATAAGTCTAGAGCAGTTTTCTGATGAATTGGAGGACCCATCTATTTGCAAGGTCCAGCGTGGCAAGAGGTACCCTTCCGAATGGTTGTCAGTAGCTTGTCGAGTAGGGCTTAAAAAGGTGCATTCAAGAATGAAGTCGGTTAGGGTCTGCTCTTTGATGGTGGGTCTCAGTTGATATTCAATATTGAATTCGCCAAGTTCGACATGCCATTTGATGAGTCAATCTAAGGTGTCTTTTTTCTACAGAATCTGTCTCAGAGGCTGGCTTATTAGCACCATAATAGTGTGTGCCTAGAAATATGGTCTGAGATGCCAAGCAGTTATGATGAGAGTGAACACCACCTTCTTTATAGGCTTATAGTTGATTTCTGCTTCATAGAGTACTCAGCCAATGTAGTATATCAGTTTTTGTGCTTCAACATCCTATCATATGAGTACAAAACAAAGGGTTTAGTCAAAAATAAACAGGTAAAGATAGAGTTTCTCACCATGGATGGGTCAAAATAGTAGAGGAGATGATGAGAGTTACTCCATGAGCTGATCGAAGGTGGTCTGACATTTTAGTGTCCACGTGAACTTTTGAGACTTTTTTAGAACATCAAAGAAGAGTTTGTACTTTTTCCTGACTTTTGACATGAAGCAGCTCAGGGCTGCGATCCATTGCTTGAGGCGTTGTACCTCTTTCGATGTCCTAGGTGACGCCATGTCTAATATGTCTTAAATCTTTTCTCAATTGGCTTCAATTCCTTGATGGGTGATCATGAATACTATGAATTTACCTGATGTAATTCCAAACATACACTTGGTTGAGTTTAGCTTCATGTTGTAGGGCTCCAACATGCAGAACATTGCTTCAAGATTTGCCACATGGCTAACTGGACTATTGCTTTTAACTAGCATGTCTCCTACGTAGGCTTTGACATTTCTGTCGAGTTGGTTACTGAGTACAATATTAACTAGTCATTGGAAGGTCGCCCCTGCATTCTTCAAACCTGTAAATCAACTTAGAGGGGTTGAATAGGTTGATTGGAGATTTTTTATGTTTTTTTTACATTTTTTAGATTTGCAGAAGAATATGAAAATAGAAAATAAGGAGGAAACAGCAAAAACAGGATTTTATAGTAGTTCTACCAAGTCGGTGTACATCCATTCCCAGACAACCTTCTGTATTTTAATTATTTCTCTCAAATAGGACAGACCACTTACTTCCCAAATGCAAGTGAGACCTTTACAAGTATTTCTACTGAAACACACACACACTCTCTAAATCCCAAATCGAGAAATCTTCACGGTCTTTGATTCTTTCAAGTATAAGAGAAGTGAAATGTTACAAAAGGTGAGGTTCAGTCCTCAAATGTAATAAAATTTAAGTGTATAAGGAATTATGCTCAAGAGAAGATGAGGGGATGAAAAACAGAGAGTATGAAACATAGCACTTTATATATTTGTTGGATTCACATAATGATTCATTAGCCTTCTATGTTTCTTTTTAACTTTGGCATATATACTAAAATTGATGAGAGTCATTGTGCGGGGATTGGATTCTAATGTTCTTCATTAAATGAATTCGAATGTTTCTTATTAATGCTCCATCAGTTTTCATTTAATGTTTTAGCTGTTGTTGTGCTTTCCCAATAAAAGAGCATTTTTCTTCTTTTTGATTGCAGGCTTCTACTATGTTAAAAATATTTACTTTTCCTACACAGTATAGGTTAGCTCTCTAAAACATTTGATTAGCTAGAATAGACTTATTTAGTTTTTATGCTATGTGCCCATTAATCGAGTATAAGTGTTAAGAGAATCATAATTAAAAACGTGTTTATTTAGTGTTGACATAATTTATTATTGGGTCGAAGTGAATTTAAAATTTTTGACTGTTAAAACAAGAAATGTGATTATGTGCCAACATGTTAAACACCTAGTGTCAACAAAATTTCTTTGTAAACAAACTCTTTGGATTTGACATTTTTTGTGGAAGGATCGAAACATATAAACTCTTCATATTCTCTGAATGATTTGGTCGACATATATGATTTATTAACTCTATAGAACTTGCTTGGACTCTTATATGTGTTGATTGATAAACATTGGGTAGACAAAATTGGCTTAGGTTCTTGTGTGTGTCGACATTAATGTTCAATGGAGAGTTAGTTTCACTTTGGTCAACATAAGTGAGCTTTGATTTATATAACTTTATGTGTTAGCCATGCAAATCTCTTGTGTCGACAAAAATCATAGGTGTGTTGACATGTGTGCCTATCTAAGGTAATTATGTCGACACAGATGAGAGGGTTGTGTCGACATAACAATATAACTCAAATGTGTCGACAAAGAGCATAGTCAAAATGCCTTCAAGGGTTGTGTCGACATAGAGCTCATGAAAGGTGTTTGTGTCGATATAAGTGTCGACATATGGCTTTCAACTAATTGTGTCGATACATGTTCATGAGTGTGTCGGCACAATGTTTTCAAGTCTCATTGGTTAGATCATTATACGTTTTGGGTGCGTCGACACAAACATGTTTGATCTAGGATACATACATTTCCACCTAAAATTGGTCATCATCAAAACTCACTTTGCCAACAATTTATCCCTTTTTTATGATGACAAAACCTCTAAGTTCTAGAAATATGTTATATTTGTGTATTAAGTTTTTACATTTTTAAAGTGAGCATTTTTAGCATCTCCTTATGAACTATTAAGCTTAAACTCTCCCTTTTTTGTCACTCCCCCCTTATTTGTTATTTTCTCCCCATTTTTGTTATTTTCTTCCCCTTTTTGTCATTAACAAAAAGAGGCACGCTGGAGTTAAAACCTCTAGGGCAAAAAAAAGGGTCCAAACTTAAGGTCATTAATCTATAGTTGGGGGACAAAACTCCCCTTGAAAATGTGTCTAAACGTTTAAGTTTAACAGAGTGGCCACTTAATTGTGTCTTATTGTTAAAAAAGGTACAATTTAACGCACATAAGACATCAAGGAAGCATATTTAATCAAGCAAATGTTAAGCGTCACATTGGTGTCCTAATTTAGTTGTGCTGCCATATTCTCAATCCTTTGACTTATTACTATTGGCAAGCATTCAATTGCAGTCTCCAATGATGGCTTGCTCTCCCTTGGCTATTGATTTCTCGAAGTAAAGCTTGGTGGATTGTTACGTGGATTGCTTGGTCGTGGTGGTGCTCCTTGGCTTCATGAAAAGTTAGGATGGTTCCTCTACTCAGGATTATATGTATTGGAGTAAGGGTCATTCTAAGACCTACCAAAGTTAGAAATATAATTTGCTTACTGTACCTATGGACACTCAAAAGACACGTGAGTAGAATCACTACACAAATCACAATATAAAATCTGGTTAGTCACAACATTAATTTGATTAGTTTTCATGGTTAAAGTATCGACCTCATGCACACTTGCCTTTTATTTAGGAATCTCATATTCATTAGACCAATCATATTGATTAGAGACCATATCATCAACTAATGCATATGTTTCATGATAAGAGTTACTCATAAAAGTACCCCTACCGCAATATCAATGGTAATTTTAGCAGAATTTAAAAGATCATCATAGATAATTTGTAAAATCAACCAGTCTTGTATACCATGATGTGGGTATCTCCTAATTAAATCCTTAAATCGTTTCCAAGCATTATGCAAAGACTCACCATCAAATTGTCTAACACTAGTAATGTCATTACATAAATTAGCAGTCTTATCAGGTAAAACATATTTAGTTAGGAATGTTTGAGAAAGATTTTTCCAATTAGTAAAGCGATTAGTAGAGAAAGAATTAAGCTATACCTTTGCCTTTCCCATAAAAGAGAAAAGAAACAATCTTAACCTTATAGCATTGGGGCAGACTCCATTCAATTTGATTGTGTCACTGATCTCCATGAAGTTCTTCAAATGGCTGTTTGGATCCTCAAAGACTTCTCCACCAAACTGATCTACTTGTACTATCCCAATGAGATTCAGTTTTAGCTTGAAATTATTTACCTCCACAGTAGATCGTGTAATGCTAGTTTAAATGTCCTAAAGTTTGGACATCGAGTATTTTCTCATTGATCTATTCTCATGGGCCATTGTTTCTTTCTTAACTTCTCTAACTTGTCTACAAATGGTTCGTAAAGTCCTCTCTATCTCAAGATCAAAATCAGCTAGGTCAAGATTCTTCGATCGCAGCATGTAACTATATCGACATGAAAAATAGTCCAAAATTAGATTTGCAAAATATACTGCAAGAACCACTCAAGAAAATCTAGATTACCTATACAAATGTAGAAATCATAAAAAAAATAGCAAGATAATACGAAAAAGAAACCCAAGAAGACAATCGGAAACCCTTAAAAATCAAGAAAAAAATTAAAGAAAAATAGAAAAATCTATGAAAACATAGGAATTTGGCCAAGATAAGGTGGTGCTCATAGCTAAGCAGTGGGTTCGTTCAGTAGGCTGAAATTTTTGGGAACAAGTGGTCGCAGGATCCTAGATCAAAAAAAAGTTTTTCAAACCCCAAAAATTTCTGAAAAATTCTCAAGTTCGGACCAAATCTAAACCCTAAACAATAATTGTATAACCCTAAAAGATTATATATTAGAAAAAATATGAAAAAAGAAAATAAAGATAGTATTCAATCTCAAACAAGATTATTTTAATTGATATACAATAATATCTCTGGCAACGGCACCAAAAATTTATTACGTTATTTTGGTGCACCATGATTTCACGCAAGTATACCATAGTTAAACGTTGTGTATAGTACGAGCAAGAGTCATTCTCACGATAATATTTTATATTACCAATTATAAACTATCTTATTTAAGTTGGACAAAATAAATCAAGAATGCAAAGATATTTAAAATTATGAAAATATAAAAGACAAAAATTAATGGACAAAAACTCTAATTTTATAAAACCTTAGGATATCAATTTCATCTGTTTTTAATTTTTCACACGACGGAATCTTTTTAAATCTCTTAAATTTTATTGACTACAAAATTATTATTAATGGTGACAGATTTTTCCTGAATTAAATTCACCCAATGGTCATACAATGAACTCTAATTTGATTAATCAAAACCTAATGGTTATACAATTTTGATTTAACCGAACTGCATTAAAATTTATGAAAAATCTATAATTTAGATTTTCCCCTTGAAACTCACACACAGAATTAATCATCTGTCGATCCATAACCTATGTGGATTTTATTGTATTAGTTTAATCTCCAACAATTTTCTCTCGATCTTATGCATTCAATCTCAAATCACAAAAAGTACAAGTCTAAACGTTTTGAATCATTAAGATCAATAATAAAATCTCATCAAACAATAATAATGTCAATAAATTTTTAAAACAAAGAAATAAATTCAGACTATGCTATTAATCAAAAAACAAAATCCATCAAATTCTAGAAACAAAAAATTTAGCTAGACATAATAAAGAATAATAAGAAAAATAAAGAAAATATTACAACACTTTTACACCCGAAAAAAGATGGAAATCATGTTCTATGGAGGTTGCTAGGGTTTCGTGCCCTCTCTCCTACTCTTAAATTCATGTTAGGCAACCCCTTATATTTATAGACTAAAATCCTAAGAAAACAAGAGATGGTGAATGCTTAAGAGACTTGACTTTTCACTTGGACTTGAAAACTTGAGTTGTGATGATAAAATTTATCCTCTTCCTCTTCCAAAATTTAGAAACTTAATCCTTATCCTTATTTTTGAAGATTCTTGAAGTTATCTATAACTTTATTCCAAAGATCTCTCGTTAAATAAGCTTAAGTGATTTTCTTCTTCAACAAGGACTTCTCTTTCTTGAATTCTAGCACTACAACAAATTTTTTTCCAATTTTTGGATACATTCTGGCCTGAATAAGCTTCTGCACTCTTCAAAAATTTGTATGCCTTGAAGTTTTCTGTCCAACACCGTAAGAATCAGGTCAATCGGATATCGGAGTAACAAGTTTTACCTAAAATACTAATAGTTGTCTGTGTAGTCCAAAATTCCTTAATTAGGCCCAATATTCCTAAAACAAAACCCACAAAATTAATTAATGCAATATCATGAAATAAAGTCTAAAATAATTCTAAAATAAATAAATAAAGACTAAAATAAAATAAAATAAAATAATTGAAGTGTATAAAAATATTCTTATCAAACACTTGTAGAAGCTTGAGCTGAAGTTTGGGGTATGGGTTGAGGTGTTGGAGCCTGAGTAGAAATGGCATCCTTCACACTAAAAGGATTGAAAGTGGAGGCCCAAATAGAGAATGGATTAGGCACTGGAGTAGGAGGTGAAGCATGAGTTAAGAAGGCAGATGTGGAATGTTTAAGGGCTGTAGCTCTTGAAGTAATTGTCCAAATAAAATTTGTGATAACTTTTTGCTTAGCATCCATGCGCATCATTTGAATTGCATATCTTTATGGTCTTCAATCATTTTTTGCCTTAGCTCTCCCACATTTTTCTCCACTTCCTTCATCCTATAATCTAAATTCTCATGATTTTCCCTTATCTTAGTTTATAATCTATCAAAGCTTTCTGTCATCTTTATCTTCATATACTCTACTATTCAAGAATCTCATTTAATTTGTTTTCTAAGGTGCAAAGAACCTTGAGTTACTACCATTTGAAAAGAGTGCTTTGGTGTAGTCCCTTCAGTTCCATGCCTTTCCTCTTCATTTGTTCTACTAGGTCCTTCCCCGTCTCTTCCTCTCTTTTTAATGTTGAAATCTTTCTTTCTTGCCTAATCATTATCCGTGAGTGTCCAATTTGCTCTATGTAATGAAGTTACATTAACACTATTCTTCTCACTAAGATTAATGCAAATTTCTTTGCATAGATTAGCCCTATGTGCTCCCAAAATATCTACAAAAACACTGGCGTATGGCAAATTTTGTCTATCTGACCTTTGGGCTACTGTCATGAAATAAGGAATAAGATAGTGTAACCTAGGATTCTTTTTTTGCATGATACATGCCGACAACCAAAAATCCTCTTTTAAGAAGGCCGTGTGATTTCCCCCTCTTGGCCTAATGATATGTGTAATTATCAAATGCAGATTTCTCTTATGCAGTCCTAAATCTGTTGCATTTGAATTTACTACTTTAATCTCAGAGTTTTCAAATACAACCTTGGCATTTTCTAAACTATCTGACTTCAAGTCCAGTTCATACTCACTATAGGGAACCCATTCTAATGCATTTTCTTGACAAAGTAGCCTAGGGTTAACCTTAATCTCCTTCCCATCAAAGTGCATTTTAAATGCACATGGCCAAGAATGTTCTCCAACTATCATTCGAATATCATCAGACTTGTCTTCTTCTTCATTTTTAACAACTTCCAAATTGCTATAAAAAACTCTAGCTGCCTTTTCAAACGCATGCTTATTTGGAAGAATGAGTCAATTAGGGCAAAGATTAAACAGAGAGAGAGAGAGAGAGAGAGTGAGTGAAAAGATTTTAGTGATTGATTGAAAGGTAGGAAAATTGTTTCGGTAAAGGGCAAGATTAAGCATTACCGAGAGAAAAAGAGAGAAAGTATTGAGCGAGAGAGAGAGAGAGAGAGACTTTGGCGGACAAATAGTCATTTATATATGACCCAAGTTCTATTGTGCCAACACTTGTGTCGACCTAATGGTCTAAAATTCTTCTGAACCCACATGTATATATGTATGTCATAAAGATTAGCCACATGTCCTCATGCATGTCATCCTACCATTTATCCATGTTGCTATGACTACATGAAGCAACTTGTGTCGACGCATGTGTTTCATGTTCTTATGTTAACACAATTGTCACTTGTGTCAAAACATGTCTCTACATGTACTTATGTCAACATACCTTATGCTTGTGTCGACATAGATGTCTCTTTTTACATTTATATCGACATACTTCATGCTTGTGTCGACATATATGTGTCTTACACTTATGTTGATATAATGCCTATTAGTGTTGACACAAGTCTATTTATGTCGACCTAAAATCTATTAGCGTCAACGCAAATCTTAAGGTTTCTACAGTTTCAGCATACACTGTTTTTCGCTTTCAAATCTCTATTTTTCATTTATTTGAGTTATTCTTCAAACTCTATCATTCCCAATTCTCCTCTTAGCTCATAAAACCTATTTTTATCCAATGCCTTTGTAAATATTTTAATGATTTGTCTTTGCGCATCTATGTATATAAGGATTATCTCATTCTTCATAACATAGTCCTTGATGAAGTCCACTTCATTGTGTTTTGTCCTTGAATGATGCACACGAGTTTTAGTTAGATTTATTGCACTAGTATTATCACATTTTATTGGAATGCACTCCAAGTTTATATCATAATCCTTCATTTGGCATTTAATCCACAAAATTTGGACAACGTACTGCCCAGTTGCAACATACTCAGCCTCTGTGGTTGAGATAGTTATACTGTTTTGTTTCTTGAAAGACCATGACACAACAAGCTTCCAAAGAATTAGCAAGTATTACTAGTACTTTTTTTATCCAATTTATAGCCTGCCTAGTTTGCATCGAAGAAGCCATGCAACTGAAAATTTGAATTCTGAGCATATCAAAGGCCTAAGTTTGTGGTTTCTTTGAGGTATCTAAAATTTCTTTTCACTGCAACTAAATAAGATTCTTTTGGATCTGACCAGAATCTGACATAGAGATACATTATACTAAATGTTAGGTTTAAAGGTAGTTAAATAAAGAAGGGGTCCTATCATGCTTCTATATGATCTTTGACTTATGGTTTTTCCTTTCTCATCTTTATCAATTTTGACACTCGTATTCATTAGAGTGGCATTTCCTTTAGAATCTCTAAAACCAAATTTCTTAATGAGTTCTCTTGTAAATTTTGATTGATTTATAAATATCACTTTTTCACATTGCTTAATTTACAAGTGTAGAAAGTAATTCAATTCACCTATTATACTCATTTCGAATTCAGTTTGCATCTTCTTTGCAAATTTTTGACATATGCTTTCATTAGTCCCTCTGAAAATTATATCATCAATATAAATTTGGACTACCAATAGATCATTGATCTTCTTCTTTATAAATAAGGTGGTGTCCACTTTTCCTCTCTCAAACTCATTTTCTATCAGAAACTTGCTTAATCTCTTGTATCAAGCTCTAGGAGCTTGTTTAAATCCGTACAATGCCTTTATTTATTTAAATACATTGTCCGAATGTTTAGGATCCTCGAAACCTAGGGATTGTTCAACAAATACTGTTTCATTGATGAATCCATTGAGAAAGACACTTTTAACATCCATTTGAAACATTTTGAAGTTCATAAAGCAAACAAATACCATAAACATTCTAATAGCTTCCAATCTTGCCACGAGAGCATATATTTTATTGTAATCAATTCATTCCTCTTAATTGTATCTTTTGGCTACGAATCTTGCTTTGTTCCTTGTAATTTTGCCATGTTCATCAAGTTTATTTTAAACACCCATTTAGTTCTTAAGACAGATTGATCATTTGGCCTAGAGACTAAATTCCAGATTTTGTTTCTTTCAAATTGATTCAATTCTTCCAACATTGTTGTAATCAAATTCTCATCTCCTAAAACTTCCTCCACATTCTTAGGTTTTATTTGAGAAATGAATGCCACATATTCGCATTAATTTTACGATGCTGATTTAGTTTTAACACCTAAACTTGTATTGCCTATTATATTTTCTATGTTAACACTCTTCATAACAATGGGATATCTCGTTTCCTATTCTTGATGATTTTCTTTTTCCTCTTTTGATTCTTCCTCTAACTTGGGTTCATTTTGAGCATTTTTAGTTTCTACAGACTTTGATTCTTTGATGAGATTAATAGGGTCATTATTATCAAAATATTTCTTATTTAAATAATCATTTTCATCAAATTCTATATGTATTCACTCCTCAACTATCATCATTTTTTGTTATATATTCTGTATACTTTGCTTAAAGTTGAGTAACTTAGAAAAATTCCCTCATCAGTCTTAATATCAAACTTGCCTTGAGACTTTCTGCCATTATCTAAAAAATAGCACTTGCATCCAAATAAATGAAAATATGCTATGTTTGGTTTTCTACTCTTGTAAAGCTCATATGGAGTCTTCTTAAAGATTAGTCTAATAAGAGCTCTATTTAAGATATAACATATTGTGTTAACAAAATTGTTGTCCAACCCTAGTATATTTTGATGATAACAAAACTTTATATGTGTTTCTAACAATTTATTAAGTGTGCAGATATTTAGAATATGTAATGCAAAGTTATATAAATAAATCTATACAAGTGGTTAGAGAACACTGTCACAGAAGTAGGGTAGAATCAAATTTGGGTAGAAGCAGTATGTTTGACTAGAAGCAATAGAGTTTCAGACAAATTTTTAACTACTGTGATTTCTGATGTGTTTTTGTTATGCTTTCAAGTCCTAACTCATCATGTTAAGTACAGATTGAGAACTGTACTTAACCATGAAGCCTATTCTAATTGGTGATTCAAATTCAAGCTCAGATCAGACTTTTACTAGAGGTAAAATCAAATTTAGAATTTAAATTTAGCTCTTGCTGAAATTCTGACAGAATTTTAGGAAGCTTATGGTCCTATATATTTTCTCCAACTTCCAAGATTTTTGAAATTCAACTTTCTCCACATCTTAAGGCATTTGTTGGTTTTTAATTCAAAGAAGTTACTGCAATAAAAGGAGGTTTTGAAATCTAAACATGGCTGATTTTTAGGATCTGGAAAATCTGTCAAGTGTTAGTTCTGAAGCACTATTGAGTAGCTGAAATCAATTCGGTAAAGTAGTCTTTTAAAAAAGAACTTGTGTGGTATTTGAAGAGCGATATTCAGACTTTATTGAGAGACTTTTACAGACTTCATTCGAGACTTGTATTGAGAGAAATCAGAATCCAAAAACAGCTACTCGATTATTCCTTCTGTTGCATTTTTTATAGTCAACTGGTTTATACATTTCTGTATTTTCTGATATCTTTTTTGTATAGTCTCACAAGTCTAAAGAGAGTGTGAGGAACATTCTCAAGGGTTGATAGGTTAATTGTGAGAGACTTAGACTTGGGTGAGTGTTGGACTAAGACATATTCAAGAAGGAAAATGCAGATTATCAACATTGAAGCCATGTACATCTAACTCTCTTTGTGCATAGTGGAAACTAGCTATCGTTGAACCCTGACTTGCTGAGCTAAAAGAGTGGACGTACACATAAGGTCAAACCACTATAAACCGGACTTGATCTCTCTATCCCTTCTTTTTATTTGTGCATTTACATTAGTATTTTGCATGTTATTTGGCCATATGTTTTAGGACTAATTTTAGTGGAGTAAAATCTTAAATGAAGCCAAACCAATTCAACCCCCCTCTTGGTTTCATTGGGACCAACAAATGGTATCAGATTTGGTGCTCGACTCCATAAAAGAGCTTTCTTTTGAGCCAAAAATCCAATGGCTTCAAAGTACACCATTGGCCAATATACAAATAGAGCTCCTTATTTTGATGGAGTTAATTTCTCTCATTGAAAATGTAGAATAGAGACCTTTATTCAAGCCACAGATTATGAAGTTTGGAAAGTGATTTCTCAAGGAAATTTAGATGTAAAAACCCCTATAGTGACTGAGGAAGACAAAAAGAAAATGTTCATAAACTCTCGAGGAAAGCATTTGTTGTTGTGTGCAATTTATCCTAAAGAATTTAACTTAGTTTCTTCTTGTTGCACAACTAAAGAGATATGAGACAAACTCTGTGTCACTCACGAAGGCACTAAAACTGTCAAAGATACCAAAATAAATCTTCTCATATAGGAATATGAGTTGTTTAAGTTTCGGCCAGGAGAACAAGTGAATGATATGTTTAACAGATTCACATCCATCACAAATGAATTGGAGTCTCTTGAAAAATCCTTATCGGACACTGATCTTGTTAAAAAAATCTTAAGGATTCTGCCCAGAGTTTGGGATGCTAAACAGACTGCCATAGATGAGGCTCAAGATCTCTTAAAACTATCCTTGAATGAGTTAATAGGAAAGCTGATGGCATATGAAACTGAGGTGCATCATTCTGATAAATCTGAAGGGAAAAAAATCTTTTGCATTTATTACAGAGAAAGAACCTTCAGAGGATGAATGCAGTAATAGTGAAGTCAATTTCTAGCTAAGAAACTATCTAGAATTCTTAAAAAAAAAATGTAAAAATTTTTAGAAATTTTCAAAGACTAATGTATCTCCAAAGTCTAAGTTTTGTGCAGGAAAATTCAGCAAGAATAAGGATAAAAAGAAAGATAAAGAAGAAGTTATATGCTCTGAGTGTAAAAAATCAAGACACATCAAATATGAGTGCCAAATTCTCTTGAAGAAAATCCAGAAATTCCAGAAAAAGGGAAAAATCTTGATGACTACCTGGAGTGATTTGGAAGATTCAGAGTCAAATTCAGACTCAGAAAATTTTGATGAAGCAAACATCTGTCTGATGGTTGATTCACAGGTGAAACCTGACTCTGAAAATACTGAAAATGTTATTTCTGATGAAAGTGATATACTAAAACTGATTTCAGAGTTTAAATGTAAGATACAAGACTTAGAACATGAAAAAGACATTCTGAAACAGACTAACATGTTGCTAAATTCTGAAAATGATAATGTTTTAAAGACTGAAAATGATGTTCTGAAATTCTTAAACACTGTTGTAAATTCTGAACAGGAAGTGTCTAAATCTGAATATGAAATACTGAAAATCCAAAACTCTACTGCAAACATTGAATTATCAGCTTTAAGATCTGAAAATGAAGAAATAAAATTGAAAAATTCTGCAATGAATGAGGAAGTATATTTGCTGAAAAGTATAATAGATGAGCTGTCTATGTCCATTAAAAATACATTTCAAAAGTTCAATGAAAGTGACAAAAAATTAACTAGACTTCTTACAATTCAAAGACATAACTCTTTAAAGAATGGTCTAAGGTACAACTCTGAAAATGCATCTCAATCACAAGTCAATAGAACTGTATTTGTTAGTGCAGTAAAAAATACAAAAAATAAAAATCTCAGACTGTAGAAACTAGAGGTAGAAGCAGTGGTTACAGAAGCACAACATACAGGGGTAGAAGAAGTTATTCAAGCACTTTAACAGAAACTTCAGAAACACAAAAAGGAATAAAAAATCTGATTTTTCACAAATTAAATATAAATATTTGGATAACTTTCAGAGAAGGAAGAATAGTTACACTTGTTATTATTGTCATAAAATAGGACATATTGCTAAATTTTGCTTCTTAAACAAACTTAGTTGTATTCAAGAAAAATTTATTCCTAGTACAAGCTTGTTATCTAGAGGACCCAAGCTAGTTTGGGTTCTTAAGAATAAATGATCCATTTGTTTAACTTGTGCAGGAACATGAGGTTAAAGTAAAAGGAAAATGGTATGTCGATAGTAGTTGTTCAAGACATATGACGGGTGATGCCTCATTGTTCAATGAACTAGAAAAGAATGAGCAAGGAATAGTGACTTTTGGAGACAATAAAAAAGTAAAAATCATTGGTAAAGGTATTATCGGTATTAACTCTACTTCCATAAAAAATGTTTTATTTGTTGATAGGTTAATACATAATCTATTGAGTGTAAGTCAATTATGTGATTTGGGATATGATGTCCTTTTTAAGAAAAGTAAATGCATAGTTTTTAATTGCATAACTCAAGAAAAAATATTTGAAAGAATTAGATCTGGAAATGTCTTTATAGTAAACTCAAAAATTTTAGATAGTTTAAAAGAAAATTGTTTGATATCCATAGAAAATGACATTTATGTATGACATAAAAAATTAGGTCATGTGAATTTTAAATAATTGGAAACTTTATCTAAGAAAAATTTAATTAGAGGTTTACTAAGAATAACTTTAAAGGAATACATAAATTGTAATGTGTACTCACTAAACAAACAAATAAAATCATCATTTAAAAATAAGGATTATATTTCAACATCTAGGTTTTTAGAAATTTTGCATATGGATTTGTTTGGATCTATTAGAACTCAAAGTTTAGGTGGAAATAGATATGGTCTTGTTATTGTGGATGATTTTTCTAGATTTACATAGATTTTATTTTTAGCTAATAAAAATAGTGCATTTGATTCTTTCAAAATTTTTGCTAAGAAAATTCAAAATAAAAAAGATCTAAAAATTGTTGGATTAAGAACGGACCATGGTAGAGAATTTGATAATATAGAATTTCTACAATATTATAATAAGAAATGAATAAATCAAAATTTTTCTGCATCCTATACACCTCAACAAAATGGAGTGGTTGAAAAAAAAAATAGAACAATTCAAGAAATGACTAGGATAATGTTAAATGAGAGTGGTATAGGAAAATATTTTTGGGCCGAGACCACTTCTACGGCTTGTTATATAATAAATAAAGTATATCTTAGACCTATGATTGAGAAAACTCCTTATAAATTGTTTAAATGAAGAAAACCTAATGTATCTTACTTTCATACTTTTGGATGTTCATGTTATATTTTGAAAAATAATTTGAACACTATTAGTAAATTTGATGAAAAAGCAATAGAAGGAATCTTTCTAGATTACTCATTAAATAATAAAGCATATAGAGTTTTCAATTTATAATCTAAGGTTGTTGAAGAAACTATTAATGTAAAATTTTATGAAAATGATTTTCAAAACTTAGAAGATGAGAATGATGGTGATGCTATTAAATTAAATAATCCTCCCCATGAAAAGAATAATATACATGAAGTTCAAATTGAAAAAGGTCATAGAGATGAAATCATAAAAAGTTAGAAATTTTTACCTAGTTATTCACAAAAAGATGTTATTGGTGAAATTGATGAAGGCAAAAGAACAAGATCAAGTTATAGAAATATAGAAAATCAATTTGTACTTTTATCTCATATAGAACCAAAAAGTATAAAAGAAGCCCTTAAAGATGAAAGTTGGATAGAAACAATTCAAGATGAATTAAATCAATTTAGAAAAAATAATGTGTGGTCATTAGTTCTTAAACCAAATGATAAGACAATAATAGGAACAAAATAGGTTTTTAGAAACAAAATGGATGAAAATGGAAATGTTATTAGAAACAAAACTAGATTGGTAGCAAAAGGATATTCACAAGAAGAAAGAATTGACTATGATGAAGGATTTGCACCGGTAGCTAGGTTAGAAGCAATTAGATTACTTTTAGCCTATGCATGCTTAAAAAATTTTAAGTTATTTCAAATGGATGTAAAAAGCGCATTCTTGAATGGTTATATAAAAGAAGAAATTTATGTTAGTCAATCCCCCGGATTTGAAGAATCTAATAAAGAAAATTATGTTTATATATTACAAAAAGCATTGTATGGTTTAAAACAAGCATCTAGAGCATGGTACGAAAGATTAAGTGATTTTTTTGTGAATAATAATTTTAAGAAAGGAAATGTTGATACTACCTTGTTTATAAAACATGTTAATGATGATATTTTGATTGTTCAAATTTATGTTGATGATATTATTTTTGGTGCTACAAATGAATTCTTATGTGATGATTTTATTAATATGATGAAAAGTGAATTTGAAATGTCTATAATTGGTGAATTGAATTTCATTTTAGGTTTACAAATAAAACAAACACGCGAAGGAATTTTTATAAATCAAGAAAAATACGCAAAAGAACTAATAAAGAAATTTAGAATGGAAAACTTAAAAAATACTAGTGCTCCAATGTCTATCTCTATTAAGATAGATTTGGATGAAAAAGGAAAAAATGTAGATGAAAAATTCTATAAAAGCATGATAGGATATTTGTTATATCTAACCGCTTCACGACCGGATATTTTATATAGTGTGTGTTTATGTGTTAGATTTCAAAGTAAGTCTAAAGAATCTCATTTAAAAGCTACTAAGAGAATTTTAAAATATGTAGCAAGTTCTTATGATCTAGGAATTTGGTATCCAAAAAATTTAAATTTTGAGTTAATTGGATATTCGGATGCTGACTATACCGGATGTAAAATTGATCGAAAGAGTACCTTAGGTACTTGTCAATTTTTAGGAAATAGAATTGTGAGTTGGGTATCCAAAAAGCAAAATTCAGTTGTTTTATCTAAGGCAGAGTCAGAATATATATCAATAGGAAATTGTTGTACTCAAATCTTATAGTTGAAACAATAATTAAGAAATTATGGACTAAATTATAAAAATATTTTGATGAGATGTGATAATACAAGTGTTATATGTTAACAAAAAATCCTAAAAATCATTCTAGATCTAAACATATAGAAGTTAGACATCATTTTAATTGAGATTATGTTCTAAATGAAGATGTTATTCTAGAATATGTTGATTTAAAAAATCAATTAGCAGATATTTTCACAAAACTTCTAGATACAGAAATGTTTGAATTTATTAGAAACGAAATTGGAGTATGTTTTCCTTTTTAAAAAGAAGAAAATGAAATAATAAAAGTCTTATAGAAGCAAGGATAGAAGCATAGCAATGGTTCTATACAAATAAATAAATAAAAAAGGAAACAAAAATTCCATAATTTTAAAATTTCACTTTCCCAAATTTAAAGAAACTCATCTCTCCTTTTCGCGAAAACCCTAGGTTAAGAAATTTCAAAATTCTTCAAACCAATCTCCAAAATCACAATGGTTCGTGAAAAATTTCAACGGATTGCCAATAGAAAAACCCAAAATCCCATAGTATCTCACATCGAATTGAATAATGAAAGTTCATCTAAGAGTGGAGATTTCGAATCTAGGTCAAATTCCTTATCACCCGAAAGATCCTTATCTCCTAAAATTCGAATTCCTCCAATGGAAAAATCATCTAGGATCAAAATCGCTTCAATAAGCAAGCGTGTTTTGAAGGTAAATGTTATTCCTTCAAGAATTCTGGATTTTGAATTTTTTGAAGAAAATGGGTTAGAAATCTGCAAATTTCTTGAAAAAATTGGTTGTGTTAGTTTATGTATTGGTTCACAAACATGCTGGAAGCAATTATCTTTGATTTTTATAAGAATTTAGATACTGAAAATGCAGAAAGTTTAGTGACAAAAATTGTGGATCATTCGGTTGTCATTTCTAAGGATGATATATCTGCTTGCTTAGGACTGAAAAAAACTGCAGATACTTCTTTATCAAATCTGAATAAGAATGAATTATATAGTCTGCTTGGTGGCAAAGATGAAACTGGAAATAAGTACATGTACTGCACAAATTTTCCTCTGTTAATTAGAATTGTTCACGAGATTGTGGCTCTATGTATTACACTAAGGAATGGAAATATGACTACTGTGACTGTTGAAGATGCCAAGGTTACTGCTGCCATGATTCTGGATAAAGAATTATATTTAGTTGAAATTTTTATGTCTCATATTAGAAGAAATGTGACTATGAGACCTTATGAAAATATCCTGTTGAATATTTTGGAATTCAAGGGATTTGATTTTTCTGAATTTCAAGGAGCCACTGAATCAGTTCTTACTCTTGGTAGCTCTTGTATTAATCATATGGGTATTACACTATCTGTGACAAAATTTAGAAACATAAAGATGGGCAATTTTGGCAAGGCAAAGTAGATGAAGAAGGTGGAATAGATGCTGGTCTTGAACATAACTTAAATGATAAGAGAGATTCTAAATTACCTAGATCAAGGCATGAAATGGGAGAATCTTCTAGGAAGAGAAGGAAGACAACTACACATCTTATGCATCATTCCTCAGACAAACCAGAATGGGTTCATAAACTAGAAGATAGAATCAATATTGTAGAAGAAAAAGTAAATCAATATATGAATCTCCTTTAGACAGTGCAGAAAGACTTGTCTGTGTTGCTTAAAAGATTTCTATATGTCTAAGTAGATTACAATAGTAGGCTAGCTGATGTTATTT
The DNA here is from genome assembly GCA_037126225.1 of Dillenia turbinata. Classification (NCBI taxonomy): domain Eukaryota; kingdom Viridiplantae; phylum Streptophyta; class Magnoliopsida; order Dilleniales; family Dilleniaceae; genus Dillenia; species Dillenia turbinata. Next base: position 11,348,439 of record JBAMMX010000006.1, read on the forward strand.
CTAAATTTCAGAATCTACTTTTCATGCATCCTTTATTTTCTTTAATGAAATCTGCACTTTCCTTCCTTAAACATGCCTTATTTCTTTAAAATTGTTGTTTGTTTTTTATGAAACAAAAAGGAGGAGATATATAAAATGTAAAAATATACAGTGCAAATGGAAAAATGTGCAAATATTAAGGGGGAGATGACTGCTGAATCATGACTGGTTTTATATTTTGTTTATGTTCATATATTCATGAATTAAGGGGGAGATGGGGAGAATGTAATGTAATTTGATTGCAAATCATATTGTGTTGAATGTAATAATCACATACTGTGCTGTTATGTACATCCTTGTTGAGTATGTTGAGCATATCTTTTTGCACTTTATTGAAGGTTTTGTTGTCATCAAAAGGGGGGAGATTATTAAGGCAATTGTTGTCCAACCCTAGTATATTTTGATGATAACAAAAATTTATATGTGTTTCTAACAATTTATTAAGTGTGCAAACATTTAAAATATGTAATGCAAGGTTATATAAATAAATCTGTACAAGTGGTTAGAGAACACTGTCACAGAAGCAGGGTAGAAACAAATCTGAGTAGAAGCAGTATGTTTGGATAGAAGTAATAGAGTTTCAGACAGATTTTTAATTGTTGCAATTTCTGATATGTTTTTGTTTTGCTTTTAAGTCCTAACTCAGCATGTTAAGTACAGATTGAGAGCTGTACTTAACCATGAAGACTATTCTAATGGGTGATTCAAATTCAAACTTAGATCAGACTTTTACTAGAGGTAAAATCAAATTCAGAATTTAAATTTAGCTCTTGCTGAAATTCTAGCAAAATTTTAGGAAGCTTATGGTCCTATATATTTTCTCCAACTTTCAAGATTTTTGAAATTCAACTTTCTCCACATCCTAAGGCATTTGTTGGTCTTTAATTCAAAGAAGTTACTGCAGTAAAAGGAGGTTTTGAAATCTGAACAGAAGGCTGATTTTTAGGATCTGGAAAATCTGTCAAGCGCTGGTTCTGAAGCACTATTGAGTAGCTGAAATTAATTCGGTAGAGCAGTCTTTTAAAGAAGAACTTGTGTGGTATTTGAAGAGTGATATTCAGAGTTTATTGAGAGACTTTTATAGACTTTATTCGAGACGTGTGTTGAGAGAAATCAGAACCCAAAAATAACTACTCGATCATTCCTTCTATTGCATTTTCTGTTGTCAACTGGTTTATACATTTCTGTATTTTCTGAGATCTTTTTTGTATAGTCTCACAAATCTAAGGAGAGTGTGAGAAACATTTTCAAGGGTTGATAGGCTAATTGTGAGAGAGTTAAACTTGGGTGAATGTTGGACTAAGACATCTTCAAGAAGGAAGATGTAGATTGTCAACATTGAAGCCATGTACATGTAACTTTCTTTATGCATAGTAAAAACTAGCTATCTCTAGATCCTGGTTTATTGAACTGGAAGAGTAGATGTAGGCACAAAACCAAACCACTACAAACCAGGCTTGATCTCTCTATCCCTTCTTTTTATTTGTGCATTTACATTAGCATTTTGCATGTTATTTGGCCATATGTTTTAGAACTGATTTTAGTGGAGTAAAATCTTAGGCGAAACCAAACCAATTCAACCCTCATTCTTGGTTTCATTGGGACCAACATATTGTATTCACAGCTTCTGCCCAGAAATACTTAGGCAAATTATGCTCACAGAGTATGGTCTTGCCATTTCCTCTGGGGTTCTATTCTTTCTCTCAATAACTCCATTTTGTTCAAGTGTCTTATGAGCTAAAAACTTATGATTTATGTCATGTTCTCCACAATATTTTTCCACTGTTTTATTTTCAAATTTTCTGCCATGATCACTTTAAATGCTTCTAATTAAACATCCTTTCTCATTTTGAATTTTTCTACGCAGCTTAATCAAGGCTTCACTCGCCTCCTTTTTCTTGGCTAGGAACAATGCCCAAGTGAAGCTGAGTAGTCATCGATGATGACAAAGCCATAGTGCTTTTCATCTAAACTTTGACTTCTAGTGGGTCCAAATAGATCTATGTGAAGAAGTTCTAAGGGTTGAGAGGTTGACACTTTATTTTTAGATTTGAATGTAATTCGAGTATGCTTACCCTTCATATAAGCATCATACAATTTGTCTATCTTAAATCTAAGTTTTGAGAGACCTTTTACGATCTTTTTTCTTACTAATCTAGAGATCAAGTCCATGATAGCGTGTTCTAGCCCTAAATACCACAACCAAGAGTTAGATCAATTTATTACAACTAAGTATGATTCATTTTTATTCTCTAATTGTTCTAAATCTATCACATATATATTTCCTTTCTTATTTCCAGTAAATTTTACTTCATTTGATTCTTTATTAATAATTAAGCAAACATCAAAATCAAATGTAACCCTATATCCTTTATCACATAATTGACTCACACAAATTAAACTAAACTTTAAATCATCAACAAGTAGAATATTTTAAATCTGAGTGAATTCATAATTTTCTTAAACTTCAGACATACCTGAGAGGAAAATCAATCATGTTTGTCTCTTTGGTGCCCAAATTTTCTTAGGTACGACTAAGTTAGTCAAAACAATAGTTCTAGTTGCTTTTGGTATCCATTTCAATGTGCCTTTCCTATGTACACTATTACTGAGCCTGCATGCATTAGTGTTGTGGCCTATATGCACTTTGTGTGTTTTGTTGATCTTGTATCTTTAATTGGGCCAGATTACTTCTTTAATTTATATTGTTTAGCTTTGTGCCCCATTTTCATACACGTATAGCATCTTGTCTTGTTCTCACTAGACTCTAAACTAGGTACGAAGAAGTTGTAGAGCATCTTCTGATGTTATGTAATAAGTCTAATCTTTCTTGCCCTTGAATGAACTTGTGCAAAATAGAATTGAGTTTTTGATTCTTATCTTTTTCATTCTTGAGATTATCTTTCAAAGTTGATTCAATTTCATTTTTTTCACATATGCCATTAAGGTTTTCAACTTCAGTTTTTAGTTTCTCAGTCTCTTTAATTTTAATATGCAAATTGTTTTTATCTTATTTTAGGGCATCATTCTTGTTCTGTAATTTTTGATTTACAACTTTTAATTTAATTTTTTCTTGTTCTAATTCTATTAATTTCTTCCTTAATGCATTATTTTCTTTATCCATTTTCTTAAGTTCATTGTAGGATTCCATAATTGCCTTATGCATTTCACTTATTGAAAAGTCATTATCATCATCAAAACAAGAGTACAAAGTAGATGTTACCTTGTCATCAGATGGCTAGTTAATTGCCATGAAACACAAGTTTGCTTGTTCCTCAGGAGTTTTGTATTTGCTGGAGGAGCTATCTTCATCACTATATGCTACTAGAGCTTTCTTTTTCTTCCTCTCCCTCTTGTTCCTTTTGTCTTTCTTCTCGGCCTTCTTCAGCTAAGGACATTTAGCTTTGAGGTCTCCAAGCTTTTTACATTATAACATCTAACCTCCTCTTTTTTCTCTGGCTTTTTGAATTTCGATTTGTTTCTTCTTCTCCACATCATGAATTTCTTAAACTTCTTGGCTAGCAAGACTGGATCTTCTTCATTATCATCATTTTTTAGAATCGGAGGACCTTTTATCACTTATAGTTTTAAGGGCTAGTCCTTTTCCTTTCTCTTCTCTTAAGAGCTGGTCCTTTTCCTTTCTCTTCTCTGACCAAATCTTTAACATTCAATTTCATCTCAAATCTCTTTTAAGAGGTAGGATTATGATAAAATTCGAGTGCCATAAATTGTGGAGGGGAGATACCTAAGGTTTCTCTCATATTGGAGAATCTAATAAACGACTCAGTTGGGTAGAGTTATGTTGGGTGCGTAGTGTTTTGATGTGAGTGCCCACATCATATTTTTTTTTCTTATTAAATTGGTAAAATTATTTTTTTCACCAAGTGAAATTGTGAAATTGGGGTTTCTTCATTGGTTTTCCACCGTTGAGAGAAACATTTTGTTCTTAGGAAGTTTCCATTTCTTCCCTGTCCACCACAAAAAAAAAGTGCACTTGCAGTGCAACCTCGTGCCACTCACACATGCTAGTAGCAACGTGTTGGGGCCTTATTTGGTAAAGGGTTTGTGGAAATGAATTGGGTGCAACAAACTTCACATAGTTCCTATATCACGTGTGAAGGTGGTTATGTTATGGGTGTTTTTGTGGTGGCTAGGGTTAAGGTTTGTGTGGGGATAGTTATGGCTTCTCTTAAACCTCGGGTGTGATCGAAAGCCTCTCCTTTCTACACCAAGGATCTCTCGAAGGTGGTGTAACACTTGGAAATTAAGTTCTCTCATGCTCCTGAAAAATAGTTGAAGGAATGATTCACTTCTTTTTTATTGACTAGAATGCAATGCTTGACATAGTCTTCCCTTAGGCTTTTATAGGAAAACCTTAAGGAGTTGTACAAGTAAACTCTAAATCCTAGATTTAGGTTAAACAAGGAAACAATAGTTCTACCATAAACAAAAGGTCAAACAAGAGTCCTACTTGGTAAAGAATCTAAATCAAAGAAATCACCAAAAAACCTTAGTAAAATAATGGAGATATTTGACCAATAGCCTCCCATGCATTTTCCTTAAACTCTCTCCTTGATTGGACATGTGCTTGACTCCAGAACTTGCCTTTATTCAATCGAGATCTCAACTCCAAATTTCTTATGCACAAATAGGGTAAATTCCTATTTTCAAGGGGATTTGAAATTCATCGAGCAATCCCTCTCCTTTTTGCCTGATTTTTGGTATTCTAAAGTTTTTTTATTATTCTAAGAAGAACTCTCAAAACAGATTTTGAATTGCATGAAGGGTGCTGGTGCTTCTTAAGAATCACGTGTGTTTGGGAATCTTGATCTCTCGTCCAAACTTTTCTTTATTCTGCTCGAGTCTTTGTCCTCCATTGATGATGCATCAAAATCACCTTCAAGGGTCTCCAAAATGCTCGAGTTTTTTATTCAAAAATGGTTATAATTAATTTGGGGGCGCTAAGCATGGGCTCTAGCTCAAGCTTCCTTCTTCGGCGACTAGTGTGGGCTGGGTTGAGGAGAATGGGTTCTTTAAGGGTTTGAGGGCCCTGAGGTCTTCAAATCATAAGTGGGCTTGGCTGGTGGCCCACAGTTGCTTGGGTGATGCTCAGCTTAGATTGCACGGGTGGCTCGGTCACTGCTAGGGCATCAAATACTTTGCTCTGACCGCCTCTCCTTGTTGCTCTCCTTGCTCGATCATGTGCATTGTGCATGGCTTTGTGCAGATCCGTAACACAACACCTGAATATGACATAGCGGTGCCCACATACAATTTGATGCAAAACTACTCACTATGGCATGTGTCGCTAAAAGCGATGCTAAAGATGTGAGAAATGACATGTAACAGGATGAAGCTTACAGGCTACAAATCCATTAGAAATGGCATCAAAAAAATAGTGGCGCCGCATTAGCAACCTCAACTTGGCGTCATTAAAAATACTAAATTGTGCCTAAAAGCACATTTTTCCCCGATCGCTAGCTTTTGGTACTTTGCTTGATTATAATACTTTGCAGCACCCTTGGAGATGCCCTTAGCGATGCCCTATGTTGCTCAAGTCATCCCAATTTTTTGGTGCACTTAGTGGCGCCTAAAACATCACTTGGTATCATTGGGGTTGTCGCTATAGGCCTTTTCAGTTCTTGTATCTTCTTAAGTCTCAATGGTACTTTTGTAATGTCGCTGGCATCATTTATGGCGTTACTAAATCACACTACAAGTAACTCACCTTATTCATACTTCGTGGAACTCTTCTACATCATTCTCTCTATTTCTTTACTACTACTAAGAGAATAGTCAAATATCATTGGTTGTGAAAAATAATCTTACTCAATAAAGGGACGATTTTCTTAGACATAAAATGTTATTCTACCTTTTTTTCTCAAGAAATGTGTATACTCAATATTTGTAATTATATTTTTTTTCACTTTTACTTCTGATATATCTTTGTTGTGGTTAATTCACATGTCTTTGATTTTGAGATTAGTGATTGAGTAACTGTTCATTTTTCTTGTTTTAAAGTTAATTTGATAATTTAAATTTAAAGTAATTTAATTAAATAATGAAGTTGTAATGTTTTTATATATATTGTATATATCAAAGAAATGGAAGAATATATGGGCTAGATGTGTAATAGGAATTTATTCGAGTATCGAAGGGTTATATTTGAATTTGCTACTAGGATACAACAATTTGTGGAGTATGCAAGTAATCAACCTGATTTCATATGCAGGGATGATATTCATTATTCCTATAGGAAATTTCTAGATATGAAAACCCTTACGCGGTACCTTCACAAGTCACGGTTCACTATGAATTATTATAATTGAATTTGTCACCGAGAACTAGTTTTGCCTCAAGAACGAAGAATTGTGCAGGTTGTTATAGGAAGGGAACAATGGGATACAACTAAACTATTATCAAAGAATGGCTGTTGATATTGTTGCCAATGAATTTGTTTCACCATGGCACCATGCAACTTCTCCACAAAGCATGTGGTACTCATCTTTCTATATTTGATGATGGAGGCCTTAGTGCAAGAGAGAACAATTACGACTGTAAGTCAAATTTCCCCGATCGATTTTTGGACATGGTAAATGCCACCGATAAACCTTCATACAATGGTTGCTAAAGTCAAACCATATTATCAGTAATGATGAATTTGTTAAGCATTAAGGTCTAGCACAGCTACTTGAAGAAGTGGTTCAACAATATGCTAAAACTCATGGGTGAGGCTCGAGCCACCACTTGCCCCCTAGTTATATAGTATGAAGAGGTTAGTTTGACAGTTAGGTTTCGTGTTTATATATAAGTTGGTGTAAAATTTTTTATATTGTGGACTCTCCTTAATATAATAAAAATATGATTATTATTGTCGTATAAAAAAATTATATAAATAATTACACAATATAAAATAATGTACAATAACCTAAAAGAATTTATCTAATCGATTTCACTTAATGGAATAAAGGTTTGATTGTTGTTGTTGGAAAGATTTCAAGAGTTGAAGAGAAAAATATTTACATATAAGTTGCATTAACTCATCAATAGCATTATTAGCAAGCTAATTAAAGACAAAAGAAACTAACAAACTACCTGCAACAATACACTAATAGCCAACTAATGTGAGTTTAAGAGAGAGAGAGAGAGAGAGAAAGAAAAAAAATACAATAAAATAAATACACCATAATTTGTGCAGACTCAAATGATGTTGTCATGTGTTGGGGCCTCTTCTCCCTTCTTTTTCCCTCCTCTGGTTTTCTTTTTTCTGTTATTTTTTAATGTTCATGTTGTTCTGGTTGCTAATTGTTTGTATAATGGTTCTTTCTTCTTCTTTCATTTTAGTTATTTAATCTAATAGTTTTTTGCTTGAAGAAAGGTGGTTGATTTTGGGTATGCTTCATTTCTTTTTTAAGAAATAGTTGAGATAATAGTTATGTAATATTGAAAAGATAAAATTTGTTGAATTGATATAATTTTGGTCAGAATCAATTTTTATGTCGATTCAGGCCGGATGGCAAAGATAACATAGTTTGGGAATGAGGGTAAGACATGATAAAAAGAAATAAAATGGAAACATCAAGCGGATGTTTTTTTTTTTAATTTTTTTATTAACACGTGGATTTTTCATGTGTTTCTTTTTTTTTTTGATTTTTACAATATTTATTAATTATAGGGCAAATCGTTAATTTTGTAAATTATAAAGGATTTTTTTGTTAGTTTTGAAATTACATGGGGTAATTTATGGAAAAAAGTGAACTATGAGTCTTGTAGGAGGTGGGTCACGACTCCACAGATACCGACTCCTTTTTGGTTTGAACTGTCGCTGTCGATGGGATGTAAAACCTGCAAAAACTGCCGAAGGGTGCTCTGACGGGGAAGATTCCGACGCTCAAGTTAGAAAGAGCGGTTTTCGAATGTAAAAGAAACAGACTGAGAGCTCAGAGGGAGAAGTTCCTATTATTAGAGTGCCCAATGTGTAGACTAAAGGAGTATACCTGGTTTGAAAGGTTTTGAGATATCTTATATCTATAAGGGTCATACGCCGCTGGAATGTTTCAACCCTACTTTCTTTATCAAATCAATCCGAAAATCTCGGGAGTTCAATATTCCGAATTGATCATGATCTTCATCGTATGATAACTTTTGTTTCCTAGAGAGATTTTTTCCTTAACTGAAGGATCCTAAAGATGCCGTTCTTAGGTGGGATACCAAAACTGTAGGGTGTTTTGACCTTCCTTTAGCATCGTTAGAACTGTTGGCCATCGATCGGCCGTTTGACCAATAAAGGGTTTTTGGTACTCGTTCGTTCGATAGACAAGTGATTGTATACTTGATCGGGAGTTAATTTCATTCGGTAAGCGAAACGACTGAGACCTTATCGTTTGGGAGATCTGGGCGACTAAACCCCTTCGGTAAATTGTTATAGAGAACAGATGAACATCGGTTGATGGTTATCCTTTGTGGGCCTCCTACATGGGTCCTGTTGAATCTGACTCTTCCAAATTGGGTCTAGGGATAGGTCTCATCATTTTCCCTCGACTCATGACCTTCTTGGTAAAGAAGCGTCATGAGTAGAGACCTATTAGGGTGAGACGTGCTTAATACGTTACAGGAGTATATGGGTGCTAGATTTATCCTAATTCGCTCCGCCTTCTTGTCATGAATATGAGCATGTCTCATCGAAAGCGACCCTTTCAGGAGGAATTGAAGAAAATTAATTTCTCCATTTATGACGGGTTACTCTTTGCCGATCCGTTTCACCTACCCTGAGCCAATTAAGGCATGTTTCTTCACTGCTATAAATAGCTAAGATGTATACCCGTTTCTTCTCATGGAGAGTTGAGGTCTTTCTTCCTCTTCGAGGGTTCCACCGAGAGTGGTTTCTTTTCGAGAGTTGTCTTGTAAGGTGTTTTGGTATGCGGAGCTCTATGACTTGGGTAATTTCTACTGAAATAAGATCTCATTAAGGAGGGAGACTATCAGAATGAGATCTCATTATGTCGGCCATTATTCGGTTGGCATGGTGAGACCGTCCATCGCTGGTGGAGGCGCGTCTTATACTGCATTGGATGATCTGTCCAAGTTCCCCCCCATCGTCCAATTACGGTGAGGATGTCTCTCGCACTGTTTTCGGTTGGTAGGATGGGTTTCGGTCGTTTGGGAGCGGCAAAACCCAAGCTCGCCTTCTCTTGTCCCTAACAATACATTGGAATTGTTTTTGTACTCTCCAGCGTAGAGAATATGGTTATTATATCTTTGAGTGACTCTGTTATGTACTTCTTGGAGTAGTCGGTCCGACCCAGGGACTTGTATGCATACTCATATAACCGAATGGACTTCTTTCACAAGAATAAATAAAAGGTTATGTTTTATTTACTTAAGTCTTGTCTTCGTTTTCTTTTGATCTCTTGTCTAGTTATCTGTTTTTCTTCAACTCTCGTTAGAGTAGAACTGTATCTGGCTTAGGGATTCATACTGAGATGTTGAGTACTACCGGCCTTTCGACCCACTAGACATTCGGTAATCAGGTTGGACGGTCCTGCCTATCCGTTCGGGAGGCCTCGTCTCTTGTTGATAATATGTTTGACTGATGGGAACCAGGCGATTTAGACCCGTCGCGTGATAAGAAACTTTTAGATAAATGGGTCGTGTTCACCCGTCTGGGGAGTTCCATCATTTATTGACAAATACGATCAAACGATAGGATCCGGACGATTTAGACCCGTCGTGCGATAAGAAACTTTTAGATAGAGGGACCATGTCCACAAGTTCGGAAAGTTTTATCTTTTATTGACGACATATTCGAACGATAGGATTTGGACAACTTAGACCCGTTGTGCGATAGGAAACTTTTAGATAAAGGGCCGTGTCAACCCGTTCGGGGAGTTCTATTGCTTATTGATGACACGTTCAAACGATAGGATCTGAACGACTTAAACCCGTTGTGTGATAGGAAACTTTTAGATAGAGGGTCGTGTCCACTTGTTCGAGGAGTTCCATCCCTTATTGACGATACGTTCCTATTTAAAGAAGCTAATGCCTTAGTCGACTCCAACGAATAAAACTTAACTTACTGTTACTGCACACCAAATCAAACTTGTTACAGTGGACTAACCGTATACGAACGGAAGCATGTGTGTAGGAGTGTCAACGATACGATTTGGTTCGATTTAATGATTAAATTAAATTAAACTGTAAATTAAAATTTTAAAAGAATTTAAATTAAAAATCGAATCAAATTTAATACAGTTTAAATTAAATCGAACAAAAAAATTTTGGTTTGATTCGGTTTAAATTTATTTATTTTTTTCATTTGTCACTATTTGTTTAAATATAAAAAGATGTCATTTACCACTAATACGTAGGAAGTATATGAATTTCCTTTTCTTTTATTCAAATATAAGATTTTTAAAATTATTTAAGATTTAACTCTAAAGATAATTTTAAATTAATTTAAATTTTAAAGTAATATTTTTATTTAAATTATATTAAGAATAATTTTATAAAAAATATTGTTATGAATAATATTTTTGTAAAATAATATAACTTAATGCATTATTTGAATTTCATAAAAATGTAAAAAAATATAATTAAGTTATATTTTTTAATATAAAAAATAATTAAAATAATATTAATTCGATTCACTTTTCAAAAAATTAAAATGAAATCAAATTAAAATAATTTTATTTTATTTGTATTCGAATAGAATTTATTTTTAAAAAAAGATAAACCAAATTAAATCAAAAATTTTGATTTAATTGGATTTGATTTATCGGTTCAATCCAAAGCGTGTGTTTTTGTGGGTGTCTTCTAATAGTACCGTATAAACTCAGTCATCCTCTCGTTATCACCTTCCTCTTTCTCTCTCTAGGGATTGCAGTTTCACCTGCCTCTTCTCTCTCTCTATCTCTTCATGGATTGATTTTCAGAAGAAACTCGAAATCTCTGTCGTCACTCCATCCCTACGATCCGGTAATTCCGGCTGATATTTTGGTTTACGATCGGTTCATTTCGTTGTTTTCTTCTCTCTATTTGCTCATATCAGGTCTTTCTGGGGAAATTTTAGTTTCTGCTTGTCAAATTTGCTATTTGATTTTGCTTATATTGGGACTCTGGTGTTCTTATTTTGTTTCAGCTGGTCAATTGTGGTTAAGATTGCTTGTATTTGATGTAATATGGACTGTTTTTGGTGTAGTTGGTGATCTACTTGCTGACGTTTTTCCGGAAGTTTGGCTCCAAATGTCAGTGGTATGGACTTCCAATTTTCTATAATTCTTTCTCTTAACTATTTTCTTGTAAGGTCAATTGTCGAAAGGAGGATACTTCTTGTTACTCCATTGTAAATATTTTCGAATGTTTTGTCAACTTTTGCTTAGCATGGTATATCATGGGCGTTATGTTTGACCAAAGGTTATGAAATTGTGTGTCGGGGTTCTCTAACCTTCACATGCTTTAAGTTTTGTTTGGAGGACCCTAGATCTTTGTCACATACAGCCGTTTCTTGTATTTATGGGGTTTGAATTATGCTCGGAGAACTTAGGATTAAACCCTTGTATGGACGTAGAGAGTGATAGAAAATCTAATTTGATAAAAACTATCATCAATATGTTCACGTACTAATGTAATGTCAAATCACCAGGAAATATGAAATAAACCGAAGAAAACGTACCCGATTCCATTTTTATCCAAATGTGTCTTCAGGTCTTGGGTTTTGATCTTCTAGATTAAACGTATTCCAAGTTTTCTCTGTCTGAATTGATGGGGAATCAGACCATAACCCCTTATAGATAATTGTCAGTGACTTTTTATCCCTTTCTAAAAAATCATTCCTTATCTTTTGGTATCTATCATGGAATAGAAAATCACCATTTGATCTTTGCACTTTTAAAAGTTTTATACCCTTTTATATACAGTTTTATAATAAATATATTGTAACAGATCACTTTTATTTGCCTATACTTTAATGACAATTCAAATACATAATTATTTTATATATCAATCCAACATTGGATTAAAAAAAATCCAACAATCTCTCATTTGGATTATATGTATATCTTTATATAATTATATATAATCGTATGATTTCAACTTTACTGTCAATACTAAAATGTATTTATATGTATTCCCATCCATCAATCATATTAACATAGCATTAAGGTAACTTTTGTTACATTTATCGTAACTTGACCCAACAATGATCATATATGTCAATATGATTGAATGACATGGATCTTGATGTGCATGTGCAGCATGAAAATTATATACAATGTGATTATAATATGTTTATTTTCAACTGTTTATCCTTGAATTATAGTGAAATCAACTATATTTAGTATCAGAGTATGATAAAAACTGAATCTTTATTTCTGCAGAAAACAATTTTTATGTACAACTGAAAATATCTATAAAAATGTGCATAAGAAAATACAAACTTTCACTAAAAATGTACATCTTCAAGTGACATGACATCCATACGAGCATTGTGCTCATGAAACATTTTGGGTGACATTTTCTTAGTCAGCGGATCTACGATCATGGAGTTTGTGCCAAAATGTTCTATTGACAACTGTCTACTCTGAATACATTATTTAGCAACTAGGAACTTGATATTTATATGCTTTGAATTTGTCGAGCTCCCGTTGTTATTGGAGTACAGTATTGCTGAGTTATTTTCACAAAATGACTTGAGTGGTCATTCAATATGATCCACTATTCGCAATCTTATGACAAAATTTCACACCCACACCTCATGATTGGATGTCTCGTAGCATGCTATAAACTCTATTGTCACGGTGGAAGAGGCTATAAGTGATTGTTTAGCACTCTTCCAGGAGATGGTACCTCTCGCAAGCAGATAGATAGCTCGCAAAATCACTAGAGTGGTTGTTCAATATGATCCACTATTCGCATTTTCCTGACAAAATTTCATAGCCACACCCCATGGTTGGATATCTCGTAGCATGCTGTAAATTCTGTTGTCATGGTCGAAGAGACTATAAGTGACTTCATATTGTCTTGACATTTTGCAAAATCGGAATCAATATACCCAATGATTTCAAGTTGATCTGACTTCTGATACGTGAGTATGTACAGTTTTGTTTTTTGTAAATATCTGAATATTCGTTTGACTACTCTCCAATAATCTACTCCTCGAGTACTTAAACACCTACCCAACATTTCTGTAATATACGCAATATCCGAATGCGTACAAATCTGAGCATACATTAGACTTCCCACTGCTGATGCATAGGGAATTTTCTGCATTTCTCTTTGTTCAAAGTCATTCTTGGGGCACTGATTGAGACTAAATTTGTCTCCCTTAATGACAGGAGTATCTTCTGATTTACAGTCCTACATGTCATATCCTTGTAAAATCATTTTGATATAGCTCTTTTGTGATAATCCGAGAATTTTCCAAGAGCAATCTCGATGAATCTGGATTCATAATACAAAAGAGACATCATCAATATCTTTCATCTCAAAATTTGTAACTAAAAATCTCTTGGTTTTGTACATGAAGCCTATATCATTACTGACAAATAATATGTCATCGACATATAAAACCAGAAAAAATATATTTACTCCTACAGAACTTATGATATATACAATCATCAACGAAATTCATCCTGAAATCAAACGAGACGATGACTTGGTGAAATTTGAAATACCACTATTGGGTTGCCTACGTGAGCCCATAGATGGATTTCTTAATTTATTGTATTTTGGACACTATCAAGTAAATCCTGAATAGGAATCAAGACATCTGTGAGAATATCTATATATTTCTCTTCAAAGACAATTTTTCTGACTGAATCTCCCCTGCAAACTTAACATTTTCAAAAAACCAGGTATTTTCTAACTCAAATATAAGCTTATTAGTGGGATCATAAAATTTGTATCCTTTAGATCTTTCAAAATACCCTGTAAAATAGTAACTTAATGTTTTAAAGTCTAGCTTCCTTTCATTAGGCCGATAAGGCCTACCCTAAGTTAGACAACTCTAAACGTGAAAATATGTTAGATTAGAGCGCCTTCCTGGTAATTGTTTTAGTCGGAACCTTGTTCAGGATATATGCTGCAATTTTGAGTGCTTCTCCCTAGAATAACTTAGATAAGAATGAATGCGCATTCATGCTCCTTACCATATCTTGAAAAGTTCTGTTTCGTCTTTCAGCAATATCATTCATGGATGGAAAGCCAGACATAGTGTACTGTGGAATGATACCACATTTCTTTAGGAAAAGACCAAATGGTCTCGGATGTTATTCACTTAATCTGTCATTTCTACCATAGCACTCTTCACTACAGTCATATTTGACACTCTTAATTCTTTTGCTGAGTTGGTTTTCAATTTCGGTCTTATAAATTTTGAATACATCCAGAGACTGGGATTTATCTGTAAGGAGATATGTAGTCATATCGAGAATAATCGTCTATGAACGTGATAAAATATCTTGACCATTCCAAAAAACAGAAGGGAATGACCCACAAATATCTGTATGAATTAGTTATAAGACGTCTGAAGACCTGTTGGATTTAAATCTCCTATTGGTTTTTTAACCTTTTATGCAATTCACATAAATATCGAAATTCGTGAAATCTAGGTATCAAGAATCCCTTCTGACACCAAGTCTCCTATTCTTCTTCTGGAGATTTAACCTAATCTCTTGTACCATAATAAAGAAGAATTCTCATTAGTTAGTTACTAGTTTGTTGGGATTTATTAAAAGAAGCCATGGTATCACATAAATAAAGATTATTGGATGCTGATAAAGAATTGGATTCAATCAATTTTGAATCAAGAAACAAACTAACTTTTTTCATTTCCGAAAGAACAAGTAAAACCAAATTTGTCAAATATAGAAATGAAAATCAAATTCTATCTGAAAGACGATATAATAAATGTTTCATATGGATTCAAATACAATTTGGTTCTTAACAATAGTTTAAATCTGTCGATGGTTTCAATTGGAACTTTATTGTCGTCGTCCACGTAGATATATTTTTCACCATCAGTTGATTGTTAACAATTTGGGTAACCTTGTATAGACACACTAATGTGAGTATTAGCAACGGAATTGAGCCACCAAGTGTGTCCTGACACTCAAATTAACTTAACCTCAAAACAAACCAAACTAAGGAACATACCTTTTTTAGCATGCCAAGTGTGGTAGTTGGTACATTTCTTCTTCTTGTGTCTTTCAGCACCACAGAAAAAACAACACATCTTTCCCGGTTCATCTGGTGCCTTATGTTGCTTCTTTTGCGATGTCATACCTGCAGTATCCTTACCCTGCTTTCTTTTCTTTCCCTTTCCTTTGTTTTTAGTAGTCAAGTTTACATTTTCTGCCATGTCTTGTTTCAACCTTTGCTCTTTTTGCACATGGTACGAAATGAACTCATTCAGAGACTCTCTTTCTGACAGTTGTAGCTCACTTTAAATTGATTTTGTTGTGTAGGAAGAGAAATGAGAAGCAAATACACCAACAAGTCCTCAGAGAGTTCAAGTTTGAGTGCTTTTAATTTCAAAGCAAGATGAGACATCTCAAGGTTATACTCCCTAATGTTGTCTTGACCCTTATATCGCATCGAGATTAGTTTTGTCAAAAGTGTACTGATTTTAGCCTTTTTATGGTACCTCTAAAAGTTTTAGTTGATATGATAGAATCAAACACGGTGCCTTAGAATGTCTCTAGATGGCTCATTTCATGATCATCAAACACATGCGATCTAATCTCTCCCACCTTTTCATCTCTCTCTTTTCTTCTAAAGTACTCTTATCAATAAGTGGTGGAGGGTCAGTTTTTAATGTAAGGTCTAAATCTATAATTCCGAGAACTATGAACATATTCTCTTGCCATGATTTAAAATTTGAGCCATTCAACATATGAATTGAACTAAGTTGGGCATTGATATTTGCAGAAGAAGTAGGTAAAGCTGAATAGGGAACAATAGATAATCCAAAAATATGCCCGCAACAATCTAAAACAATTGATTAATAATTCAAATAGATATAAATCTATCACAGATATTGGTAACTCTATTAATATTTTATTTTTGGACAAAATAATTAATTTGTAAGTGGTATTTTGATGTAATAATCAAATATTGATAATAAATTAACATGTTAAATTGTAAACATTCTTTTAGACCGATTCACAATTTACACGTAAAACCAAATAATTATCACGTGTTTGTTATCGTAAATACACATACAATTCTGATAGAATACTAACCTTCCTTTGAACTGGTCAATATTCACATAAGTTGTATATGCATATTCTTTTATATTTCAAAATAAAATAATTTTCACAACATAGCTCACTTTTGTGTGATGTTTTAATTATAATATCTCAAAATATATACATAACAAATATTTGAATTAAAAATTATATCTTTAATTACATCTATATCCAATTTTAACTAAATGTGTTTATACTTGAAAATTGGATATACACTTAGATCCAATTTTATAATCTATTTGGATTCCTAAATTTAATGGTCTATTCTTCATTTTACATAATGGGTTAAAATACCAAGGGATTTTGAAAATTGTGCCTACTAAAGGCCCAATTTATATCAAAAATCTTGTTTGTAATTTTACCAAACTTGGGCTTGCGAGGGCCCAATTAAATCAGGCCAGATCCGAAATAATGATGGGTCTTAAATAGTTCTTAATAGTTTGGATTCAATGGCCCAATAATTATTTCTTAGAATTAGGTTCAATAGTTCAATTTATAATGGGTGCGGGCTTAAAGCTTAACATTAGATTTGATCGTAATGGTCCAACACCATTAATGGCCCCACAATATTTAAGCTCTGAATTGGACTTAGTGGTCCAATTAAAACATGGCTTTAAATTGTGCTCAATAATACAATTTACATTTGACTCATAATTATTTAGAATTTGGCCCAACTTAAGGGTTTTTTTTTTTAAGGTAACTGTTCATCTCCTCAATTGTGAAACTCTAACCACCGCTGCCATCTTTGACTATCGTCGACCTTTCTCTTACCTAACCACCATCTTTGACGAAGAAGGCGTAGGAGATGTCCTATTCGTCAATCGAAAATTGGGGGGGAGAGAGACAGAGACACGAATAGTCTCTGTTCTCTCTCAATCTGCCATCTCCATCGACTACAGAAGTCCAATCGGCGTCGAGTTTTGACGTCTTCCGACTACTTTGCTTTCCTTTGTCGTCATCAAATCACCGAAAAATATGAAATAAATTGAAAAATATGGTATCAATGCACTTTTTTTCTGTTTATTTCATATTTATTGGTGATTTGACATGAAATCTAGAGTATGTGAATATATTGATAATGATTTTCATCAAATTAGATTTTCTAACATTTGGTATCAAAGCGATTGAAGGGTAGGACTGATACAATGGTGGAGTCTCTCCATTGTATCCTGAAATTATAGGGTTCGAATCAGTCTCCTTGCAAAAAAAAGCAAGGGAAAGACTGTCTAGGTATTCTCTTCCCCAGACCCCACAATATGAGAATTTTGGCATTGAGTACGCCCTTTTGTTATCAAAGCGATTCATGTTTAAATCACTAAGATATTGTGATGAAAATAGGGTTTTCGATTTTTGGAAATTTTATTTTGACGGAAATTTAGGGTTTGTTGTTTTATGAGTTTCAAAAAAAAAAAAAAAATCGACAAATGAACATTTAATGCCTTCACGTGCAATCTGAACCTTAGGAAGGGAAGCATTAAATGTTCTTCCATTCATATTCCAAAAAAGGGGAATCAAGTATAACAAAAAAGGGGCATTTAATGTGTTTACCCTTTCCGATTTCACACTCTCCCTTTTGGAATTACACCGCAACCTTCCACTCTAAATTTCAGATCTCTAGATCTGTTATCGTCCATTTATCTCTCTATGAGTTGGATCGGAGACAGTTTTCAATGATGCTATCGACTTCGATCAGAAGAGAGCAAGATGTCGGTGATGAAGAAGAAGGCTGTCAATGCATAGATTGTTGAAGATAGTAAGTCATAACAATAATAAAAAAAAAGGTTTAGGGTGAACAATTGTCAAAGATGACACTAAAGGGAAGCAGAGGAGTCGGAAGACATCAAAATCCTACATTGATCGGCCATTGCAGTTGACGAAGATGGCGGATTGAGAGAGAATAGAGACTGTTCATCTCTCTCTCTCTCTCTCTGTTGATTTCTAATCGACGAATAGGATGTCTCTGGCGGCCTTCATTGTCAGAGATGGTGGTTAAGTCAAAAAAGAGATCGATGGTAATGAGAGGTGGCGACGGCGGCTGGGGTTACACAATTAAGGAGATGAACAATAACCATAAAAAAAAGTAAAGTTGGGCTAGATTCTAAATAATTAGAAGTCAAATGTAAATTGGATTATTGAACCCAATTTAAGACCGTGTTTTAATTGGACCATTGAGATCAATTCAAAACTTAAATGTTATTGGGCCATTAATGGTTGTGGATCATTGAGACCAAATCTAATGTTAAACCTTTAAGTCCGCATCCATTATGTATTGGGCCATTGAACCTAATTCTAAAAAAGAATTATTGAGTCATTGAATTCGGATCATTAAGAACTTTTTAAGACTTATCATTATTTCAGACCTGGTTAGATTTAATTAGTTCCTCACTAGCCCAAATTTGGTATTAAATTACGAACCAAATTTTTGATATAAAATTGGGCCTCTAGCAGGCTCAATTTTCAAGACCCATTGGATTAAGTATACTTTAATCCATTAGGTAAAATAAAGTATGGACTATTAAGTTTAGAAACCCAAATAGATTATAAAGTTGAACCTAAGTGTCGGTACAATTTTCAAGTGTAAGTCCATTAGGTCAAAATTGGATATAAATTCAATTAAAGATATAATTTTTAATTCAAATATTTATTATAGATATATATTTTGAGATATTATAATTGAAACATTTCATCAAAGTGAACTCTCTTGTGAAAATTATTTTATTTTAAAATATAAAAAGATATGCATATATAATTTATGTGAATATTGATTTGCTCAAAGGAAGGTTAGTATTCTATGTGGATTTTTGAAGGATAAAATCAAAGAGTAGAGGATAAGATAGTACTTTAGTGCTCAAAATATTTGCATGAAAGAAACATTGTTTTGTATTAAAAATTAGAAGAGAATACAAGAGATGCTCATAGAGATTTATTTTAGACAGCCTCTTTATTTATAAAAAAAGAAGGAAACGAAGAGAAGAAGAGGGGGATATGACAGTCCCTTTCCAATAGCTAGGAAAACTAGCTGTTGGACAGATTCCAACGGCTAGTTTTCACTAGTTGTTGGGGCTTCAACAGCAACTTTTGTTTTGTTGACTATTGAAACCTTTTGAATGGGCCCTAATGTGGGCCATAAAACCCTAGGAAGATGGTCTGAATTATCTTTTAAAAAGGGACTGGAACTTGGGCTGGAAGGAGGATGGATCAGAAATTTTCTGAGCAACAAGATGAGCTATTCTTCTGGATTGTTGTTCTAACATTTGAAGAGAGACTTATGTGTGATATTTTCAACACTCCCCCTCAAGTTAGGTTCGTAGACACTGTAGTACCTAACTTGCTCATGATTTTTTGAAGATGATTTGAGGAGGCCGCCTTAGTAAAAATGCTTGCTTGCTGCTCATTGCTTCTTGTGTGAGGGATGATGATCAGCTTCTTTTGAATTTTTTGGTACACAAAATGACAATCTACTTCAATGTGTTTAGTTCTCTCATGGAATACAGGGTTAGATGCTATATGAATGACAGATTGATTGTTGGAGAAAAGCCTAATTGGAGTTGTAACTGGAAATCCTAGCTCCTCAACAAGAGTTTTTAACCACACAATTTCGTTGGCCGCTACGGCCATAGCTCGATATTCTGTTTTGGTACCGGATCTTGATACCATATGCTGTTTTTTGCTCTTCCAAGCCACCAAATTTCCTCATTCAAGCATGCAATATCCAGTAGTTGATTTTCTGTTTTTGGAGTCACCAACCCAATCCGCATCATAAAATCCTAAAATTTCTGAGTTGTGATTGTTCTTCATCCATATGCCTATTCCTGGAGAGCCCTTTAGGTAATGAAGAATCATTTATGTTGCTTTACAATGGATTTTTTTTGGTTCATGCATGTGCTGGCTGATCTGACTTACTGCAAATGATATGTCTGGTCTGGTTATGGTGAGGTAGATCAACTTTTCTGTGAGCCTTTAATACTTTTGCTTATCTTCAAACGACTCCTCATCATCTTTGAAACCTATACAATTGCTAATGGGAGTGCAAGCAGGCTTAACACCTAATTTCCCTGTTTCCTGCAAAAGATCAAACACATACTTTCTTTGCGAAAGAATTAGTCCATTGGGGCAATAAGCAAGCTCAATTCCAAAAAAGTATTTTAATTTTTCCAAATCTTTAACATCAAATTTAGACTTTAAGTAGTTTCTAGCTTGATCGAGTTCATTAGTATCATTTTCGATTATTATAATGTCATCAACATATACAAGTGCAATGATAATTTTTTCTTGATTGTTTTTAAAAAAAGGAGATGATTCATTATTACACTTTCTAAATCTATTACTCATAAATGCTAAACTTAACTTTGCATACCAGATTCTTGAAAATTGTTTGACACCATAGATGGCCTTTTTCAACTTGCAAACGTTTCCTTTTTGTGGTTGAATTCCAGGAGGTAGCTCCATATATCTCTTCTTTGAGATCCCCTTGCAAGAATGCATTGGCCATATTCATTTGATACATGTTCCATGAATGATTGACCGCCAAGGATAAGAAAACTCTAATTGTATTCATTTTTACTACATGAGTAAAAGTTTCCTTGTAGTCAATACCATATGCTTGGGTAAACCCTTTGGCTACAAGTCTTGCCTTGAGTTTTTCTATGGATCCGTCATTTCTATGCTTAATTTTATAAATCCATTTACATCCCACAACCTTTTTTCCTTTGGGGAGAGTTATAATTTCCCATGTTTTATTTTTTTCCAAGCCGTTTAGCTCCTCCTTCGTAGCCACTCTCCATTCAGCTATGTTATTGGCTTCCCCTGAAAGATTGAGGTTCCTGCATGCTGTCAACACCAATAAAGAAGGCTTGATGGTTTTTGGAAACATTAGTTACAATAACAACAAGTTAGGTCTTCTATCTCAAAAATTTGGGATTGACCACTTGAGAGACAAATATAGAAAAAAAAATGCTTTAATTGGTGCAGATTTTAGTATTAATACCTTCTTTAGTTTCATTAATCAATACTATATCATTTGTGAAAAGTATACACCATGGTATTTCATTTTGGATTTTTTTTATCATTTCATCTATTATTATTGTAAATAGTATAGGTCTTAATGTTGAATCTTGATGGAGTCTAATATTAATAGGGAAATTATCGCTTAGACCTCCGCAAGTTTTTACATTAGTCACAGTTTCTTCGTATATATCCCTAATAAGATTAATGTATTTCAATAAAATTCCTTTCTTTATCAGCACCCATCACGTTCCTGCGAGCCCTATCATACGCTTTTTCTACGTCTATGAATACCATTTGTAGATCTCTCTTCTATGCTCTTAATTTCTCCATTAATTGTCTTAACAAGTGAATTGATTTAGTAGTTGATCGTCCTGCAATAAATCTAAATCGGTTTTGAGACATTTATCTCCAATCTCAATCTATATTTTATCACTCTCTCATAACTTCATCGTATGACTTATGAGTTTAATTTTTCTATAGTTGGAACAATCTTGTATGTCCTCTTTATCTTATACAATAGGACAAGTGTGCTCTCTCTGTATATTTGGGGCATTTTCTTTTTTTGTCAAATTTTATTGAAAAGAGCTGTTAACATTACTATGCCGAATTCACCCAAACATTTCTACACCTCAATAGGAATGTCATCAGGTCCTATGACTTCTTCATTCTCTTTAGTGTCTCATTTACTTCATGAAAACGAATTTTACGTTTAAAATCTCTATTAATCTTATCTACAGGTATCGCGATATTTTCTATGTCTATTGTACTCTCAACATTAAATAGATTATCAAAATATTTCCTCTAACACTTTCTTATGTCTTGGTCTCACTCTTAATACATCTAAGCTTATTTAGATATTTTCCATTCCTCTTCCTTAGTTTGACAATTCTGTAGATCTCTCTTTTTCCGTCTTGAGTCTCCGGCTTCTTGTATAATTCATTGTATACCTTATTCTTTGACTTGTAAATAATCTTTTTCACATCTTTTTTTGTACTTTTATACTTTTAATAAGTCTCACAATTATGATCATTTTTAAGGTTTCTATAGCACTCTCTTTTAATTCAGATGGCAGTTTGTATTAATTTGTTCCACCACTATAACTCCTTGTTAATTGGAGCCATTCCCTTAGATACTCCTAGAACCTCTCTGTCTATATTTTTAATATTATTAAATATCTCTTTTCATATTGTTTCCGAATCATTATTAGCATATTAATTTGTTATTCTAATTACTTTGTCCCTAAGAGTCGTCACTTTTTCCCTTTTAGGTTCCACCACTTAATTCGTGACTCCACAGATGGTCCACATTGCTTTTGTTTTTTAGGCACACGTACGTCTAAAACTAAAAGTCTGTACTGAGTCGCTAAACTCTCCCTCGATTTAACCTTGCAGGTCATCCTATCGCCTCTCAAATGAGAAAGAAATCTATGTGACTTACATTCGACCCACTTCTATATATAACAATGTGCGACTTTTTTTTTTGAAAAAAGTGTTTACGAGTGCCAAATCGAACGCTACAACAAACTCTAGAATGATACTTCCCACCTCATTCCTACTTTCGAAGCCAAAGTTTCTATGTATGGTTTTGAATCCCTCATTTTTCTCTCCTATATATCTATTTAGGTTTCCCCCAATAAATAACTTTTCTCCACTCGGTATGGTTTGTATAAATTCATCTAAATCTTCATAAAATTGTTTTTTACTAATTGCATCTGCACCTATTTGGGGCGCATACACACTAATTATATTAATTACGTTTTCTCAATTTACTAACTTGACAAGTATAATTCTATCACAATTTCTTCTTATCTCTACAACACCCGCATTAGATTTTTATGTACAATTATTTTTACTCCATTTTTAGTTCTATCCTAACCATGTGTATCACAGTTTATGACTATAAGATTCTATTATTTTAGTGTTCTCTCCCATCCACTTAGTTTCTTGAAAACATATGATATTAATTTTTTTTCTATTCATTATTTCTCATATCTCTCCTAACTTTCTGGTCAGAGATCCTATGTTTCAAGTGACTAAGCAAATCCTATCCTCATGGCTTATCTTATTTACCCGCACCTTAATGTCTCTTGGTAACTTGCCATCACACCCGGGATCCGATATAGCATGTTGCTAAGGGGAACGCCCAAAATGTTTTCTTATATTTATCTCACATTTTAATTTGACAAAAAGTTTTATACTGACTGTCAGCTTATCGCAACCTATTCTTTTATTCGGCTTTAGAACCGGCCGTAGCGGAGTTTTTCAGATAAAAATATATAAAACGAAGAAAAAAATAGCAATAAAAATAACAAAGTTTATATTACAATTATAACACTATGAGTTTGAAAAAATTTAAATTTTAGTAATTTTAAATTCATATTAATATATTTTATACTAATATTAGTAATAATAATCCTAATAATAATAATGCTTATGATACTACTATTAATACAATGAAACAACCCTAAAATCAATCAAGATTTACAATGAATCCAAGAACTAGCATAAAGTGTAATACAAGAGGGCTCAATAATCAAAATATCAAAAGAATAAACAACGACAAAAGAAACCCTAAAATCAACGACAATCAAAAGAATCAAAAGCGCAAGAAAAGGGAACCTTAAAATGAATCCAAGATTGCCCAAGATTTACAATGAATCAAAAGATTCAAAAGTGTAATACAAGATTGCCAAAGATTGCCCAAGATCAAGAGAGAGAGCGCTTGAGGAATAAACGATGACAATCAAAGAAAAGAGTGCTTCAAGAATAAAAACTTGCAAAACCCTCTAAGAAATATTCATTTAAAGGACAAAATTTGTTGTACTAACATCACAAGCATATAAAGACAAATGCATTATTTATTTGTAACATCACAAGCATCTTAGAATAATTAAAAAGGAACATTAACCAGAGATCAAGAAACTGCAACAATAGAAATGTAAGAAGTGATAAGAGATATAAAGAAATTGCAATGATGTTGGTGTGGAGAAAGAGAGGGAGAACAAATGATTGGAGTTTAAGAAGTGATAATTGACCTGATCATCGCAATGATAGCCCCCGAGAATACAATGAATATAACTTACCAGAAAGTACAATCGATAGTTTTTTGAAAAATCAGACAAACGGAACCAGATCCTTGAAAATGCAGCTAGAACAAGAAAATTGGGCTGGTTTCTTGAATGTTGATGAGAGAAAATGTAATCCCTTGAATGTTGATGAGAGAAAATTGGATGGCAGACAATCTTGAATGTTGCTTTTTTCTTGAATTACTCAACCAGCCACGTCAAAATTTTGGATATCCAGAAACTGAAATGGGTCAAAACAACCTCCCATCAATGAAAAGTAAAATACCCAGATCAGGATTTTTCAGTCCAGAACCAAAATCAGCTGAAACACTGACAAATCAATTCGCCTTTTCTTTTCTATAAGTGTTTATCGACACAGAGCACACATCAACGCTGCCCAATAAGATCAGGCAAGCGTATCAAGAAAGAGGAAGAAACCTAGAGAGAAAGAGTGAAAGAGAAGAGAGTGTTTTTCAAGCGGAAACATTAGTTAGTGTGTAATTATTTGAAATGGGATGAATTGTAAATAGAGAGTTATAGTAAAATTTCCATTCTGAAGGGGTCATCTTATCCTGATGGATCTCCTTAGGGGTCCAGGAGAAGGAGGAGAATCTATAGTTTTTTCAACAGTTTCTTCAATATCATTTTTTAGCTTTTCTATCTAACTTGTTTCTAAATTGATCAGGGATATAGACATAGCACGTACACCCAAAAACTCTTAGATAAGAGGTGTCTGGTTTCCTTTGAATAAGAACATCTAGGGGAGACTTTCCTTTTAGAGTCACGGTGGGCATTAAATTTATTAGATGAGTTGCTGTTTTCACAGCTTCATCCTAATTAATTTTTGGTACATTAACTTGAAACGATAAGGTTCTCGCAGTCTCTAAAAGATGTCTAATTCTATTCTGTTGAGGGGTATATACACAAGATTTTTGATGTATAATTCCTTTTTCTTTAGAAATTCTTCAAAGGCATTACTAGTGTATTCTCCACCATGGTCAGATCTAAGAATTTTTATGTTTGCATTGTATTGATTTGACACATGTTTGTAATAACTTTTAAAGGCTTGAAATGTTTCAGATTTGTTGCTTAGTAGATATACCCATGTATGTTTTGATTTGTAATTAATGAATGTGATAAAGTATTTAAAGCCACAGCTTGAAGTAATGGGAGAAGTCCACACATCAAAATGCACTAATTCAAAAGAATTTTCATATTGAGTTTTGGAAATAGGATAGTACATTCTGATTTCATTTCCTAATATACAAGCTTTATAATGCCTATCTTCTAATTTCAATTGGGGAAATAGGCGTTTTAAAGCTTTATTTCCAGGATGACCAAGCCAGACATGCCATAGAGAGATATTTTTGGAGTGATGAAGGCATGATTCTTTTCATCCAAAAAATATAGATTGTTTCTTCTAGTTCTCTTGCCAATCGAAAGATTCAACTTGCGATCCTGAAAAATCACTTGGTTAGGATCAAATATTACTTTATAGTCTTTATCTTTATTGATTTTACTAATAGACATAAGATTTGTATCAAATTCAGGAACATATAAGGCATTGGTAGTTTTTCCTAGAAGTTCAACTTCACCTAGATGTTTTTCTTCTAGTGTTTCTCCATTGGCCACTTTTACAATCTTTCGACCAAAAACAGGTTTGAATTTTTTTATTTTATGTCTATCTTTAACCATATGATTAACAGTCCCAGTATCAATGACCCAACCCTTAGAAATTGTAGAATTGGAATTAGAAAAATTGGGTTTTGGAGAGGTACCTTGAGGGCTGGATATATGTTTTGCAAGCCTATCAATTTTGTCTTCAAGAGCAGCAATCCTCATAGAATCAGAGACAGCATTATGAGCTTGCAGGGGCTGCTGACCAGATTTTTTCTTCATAGACTCGGGCATCAAATGTGGATGAAGAAACCAGCACTTATCTTTCCTGTGGCCCGGCTTTTTGTAATGTAAACAAACTTCCTTCCTTTTAAATTGTTTCACCTTTTTTTGGAGCCACAGTGTCCCGAACAGCAGCAAACTCGTGAGCTACTGCTTTGTTGCTGGAAGTTTCTTCAAGTCTTAAGCTTGTTTCAGCCCTTTGCACCATGGATTGAACTTCATGAAATGAAGGAAATTCCTTAATTCTTAGAATTTCTTGTCGGAGACTAAAGTATGGCTCACCTAAGCCCATTAGAAGAGAGAATGATATGTCTTCATCTGCCCTTTTCAGCTGAGTCTTGATGTCGAGGATGGAGGTCTAAGAATGCTTAGTTCATTCAACAAATCTTTATGCTCTTCGAAGAATTGAGGAAGGGATTTTCTTTCCTTTTTGAGCATAGAAATTTTCCTTTTCAGCTAAAAAATTCTACCAATGTTGCTTTCTTGCCCATAGATAGCATGCATTTGTTCCCATAATGCTTTAGCATTTGGGATGCAAGAGACCATTGCCTTGTGTGCTTTATCAAGAGACATTAGCAATGAGGCAACCACTTGGTCATCTCTCTTCTTCCAACTTTGATATAATGAAGAAGGCAAATCTGGAGATTCATCAAGGATGTGATTTTTCAGATTGTAAAAATTCAAGGATCTCAAGATCATGTCCCTCCATGAATTGTAATTTGTTGAATCGAGAAGTATGGAAGAGAACATTTGGAGGTTTATTTGTGCAGGTGGTTCATCCAATCCCACAGAGGATGGGTTCGAGTTTTGTTCTGATACCATATTGATTTATGCTTGCGTGAAAAATATCTCTATCAGCATGGCTTAGCAAAGAGATGTTCTCGTGTCTTTGAGACCATTGAAATGTATGAATTTTCTGTCCTGGTTGGAGTTCATACAGTTGAGTCGATATTGTTTGATAAGCTCAGTTTATCACTTATTGCAGGTGTTCCTTGGCATTCCTTAGGACATACTGTCACTTAACCTCAGTGTTCATGACTTTGGGATGCTGCTTGGACTTGGTTCCATAAATAATCTTCTAAGGTGAGGGAAAAACCTTTTGATTAACAATTTATCTTGTTTAAGTGTGAAGATAAATGGGCCAGAAATATTGATGTATTTTGGTTTATTATATAGCTGTGGGACATGGTGTATTAGTTTCTAGACAGCCCAGGGTGATAGTGTGGTTTTTGAAGTAGAGTTGAGGATGTTGAGAGGCCTATGGATTGTGTTTAGATGAGAAGCATCCATTGTTTATTTCCCTTAGTGTGCAGCAAATGGGCAGGTAAGGATTTTGGGGAGGTAGAGACCACGTCATGTATTTTATAGTTTTTGAGTGACAACTCTTTTATCTTTTTATATGGGCTGTCATCGTGGTAGACAATTCTATAGCGATATTATCCATCTCATATATGGTAATTGATAATACTGTTCTTGGTCCCTTTGTGGCTTTATCAATGGTTTCTATTATTTAAAAATTAATCTGTCAGAATAAACTTATGTGTGTCATTGTTTGACGAGTCTGAGATTTGGAGTAATCTTCTGAGGTTGATTTTAATTTGCATTCCCTTGTTGTGGTGTAGTGTAAACAATTCTAGATTTTCAATCTTTAACTCTGGCCCGCTTATGATTGGAGATATTGGATTGGCATGAAATCACATATCCAAACGGCATCCTAGATTGCAGTTGACAGAAATACGGGTGGTGTTGGTGGCAAAAATGCAGAAGGCAATTTTGATTAAGAAGAAAGAATATGATTATTATGTTTCCAAATTTATCTTCTAGAACTTATGGCATGAGATCTCTGAAGTATTCTGTCATGGATCAAATTAGTGAATGCAGTTGGAAAGGGAGAGAGCCTTGCCTGAGTTTCAGGGATTAAGAGTCAGGTTTAGTTATATGCTGTGTTGGACTTACTACTCATGAATGAATTATTTATATGATCCTATTTTGTCCAACTTAATTGGGTCATATGTATGTTGCTTGTTGTATAGTTATAGAGATCTATTTGGATAGGATATATAGTGTTGTGGCATCAAGAAATGTGTTTCATGAACTAGTGAAGTCCGAGAGGGTGGGGTTCACCACTTACTTGGTGAACTGGAAGTTATCTTGTAAAGTATATATTTGTGATCAAGGTTTGATTTTTCTCTCTCTAATGAGTATGAGAAACTAGAGGTATGCTAGAGTGGGCCTCAACAACTTGAGAAGAAAATAGAAATAATAATGTTTCAACCCAAACAACTGAAAGGGAAAGGGGCGTTTCAACCCTCCAAAAACACCTGGTGCGTTTAGGGTGGATTCCTCAGCTGTTCGCAGAGTTCCATGAGTTGTTCTTGTAGTTATAGTTGTATATCTTTTGGTTTCCATAGTTGTACATCTCTTCTGACTTATCTGGGAAAAAAGGAGGATTCTATATACACCCTAAGATGGAGGATAGTGCTGGCTAAGCATACTTCAAATTTGATTTAATGATCAAAATAGAAATGGATAGAGAGATTCTTAAGGAATTTAGGTGGATTTAACTTTCAGTTGAAAATTTGGAAGCTTAACAAAGACAATGTTGAGAGGGCCAAAAGAAAAGAGTTGGTTTGTGTTTGTAGAGGGCTTAGCATCTTTCTTTTATGCGGAGGAAGTTGGGGCATAAAGCTTCTATCATGTGGCTAACAGACTGGACAATTCTTGCTTATTAGTGACTGCATTTTTGTAGCTAAAAAACTTGTCGCAGTCAATCTAATTCCCCTTTTTTTCCTTTTTGTTAACTTATTACAAAGGTCTCTTGTTTCTGTTAAGAAATAAATTAATAAATACAACCAAAGTTTTTGAATTGTCACTGAAAAGAAGTGCATGGTGCAAAATGTGTGGTGAACTAATTGTTTAGATGGTCAACCAAAGCTCTTAACAGTTAGTGAGTAAAAATATACATACAAGGGTGTAAAGTGTAAGAATTTGAGAAGACATGTCAGGGTGTAGCTAGATGTAAAATCAAGGTTTCTTTTAACATTTTCTTGAAATTTTCCCTAAATATTAAGTTGAATAAAGTTCTCTCAATGGAAGTGCCTCTTGCCTTCGAATGATTATTTATCTATTCTTCTGGCCTTAAGAGACTTGCTCAGAAACTACTTGAAATAATTCCTTGCTAGTGTAAAAAATCTGACAGTACAAATCCCAAGCTAAATTCTCTATGGCCTAGAACCAACTAGCCCTTGTTGTGCAGAAGTGGATTTCACTGTAGAGAAGGAAGACTTTACTATCAGTGCGAAGAATTCATCAGCATCAGAAAGCACAGTAGTATTATGTAGTTGCTATTGGTAGCAAGAGATGATCAAATCATGTGGGCGTCATCCCATCTTTGTTTCCTGGAGTACAGAAGCATACATTGTCCTAATTTTGTCATGGGAATATCCATTACCAAAGTCAATGATAAAGCATAGGGTATAAAGGTTCTCCTTGTCACATTACAATCAAATGTTAGACATGATAATGCAGTGCCATGAATCCAAGTATTCTAGATACTCCATGTTGTGATGCAGGAAATCTGTTTGTTCAGAAAGAGAATTAGGTTGTTTCTTGTTTCTTTACTGTATAGAACCGTCCTATATTTTTTCCAATAATTATTTAGCTTTGTTTTGAATCTTTCTTTCAGAACCTTAGCATAATGGAAGATCCAGATCCAGTTGCATCACTTATAGATTCCACAACCTCTAAGATCCAACAACTCCAGAAAGCATTTGCTGAACTTGAAAGTCATCGGGCTATAACTCTTAACTTGAAGTGGAAAGAACTTGAAGCACACTTTCATGGACTTGAGAAGTCCTTGAAGAGGCGCTTTCATGAATTAGAAGATCAAGAGAAAGAATATGAGTCTAAAACAGTTGTGACCAGAGAAATGTTGGAGAAGCGGGAAGCTGTGGTTATTGCCAAGGAGCAAGCTTCTCTGGAGAGGCTACAAGAGAAAAGAGATGCTGCCATCTTTGCAATTTCTAATGCACTTGAGAAGAACAGGAAGTTTTCGTGCTTGGAGCCTGTTGTTGTCAGTATTGAGGGGCAAGAGATGGCATCGGTTGTAGAAGAGAGACCTGCTGTGGCTGCTGAATGTAAAATTGAAAATGTTTCATCTCCTTCTGAAAATGGAATTCCAGGAGTGTCCTACCCTGATCTTGTCAAACTGTGTGAAGACATGGATTCAGATGGGCTCCATAAATTTATATCAGACAACCGTAAGAACCTTGCAACAATAAGGGAGGAAATCCCACTGGCATTGAAGGCTGCAACTAATCCAGCAGAATTGGTTTTGGACTCTTTGAAGGATTTTTACCCTGTAGAAGCATCTACTCTGGATGGAAAGAAGGACGCAAACTTATTAGGTCTCCGCCGAACCTGCATCATGTTGTTAGAATGCCTTAGCATTCTGTTAGCAAGCAAGGATAGGTGCTGTGTTTCTGAATTAATCTCAGAAGAGATTAAGGAGCATGCAAAGGCTTTTGCTGAGCAGTGGAAACCGAGGTTGGTTGATCTGAATGCAGACACCAGCAATGGGAACTCTCTTGAGGCTCATGCATTTTTACAACTTCTGGCAACTTTCAATATTAGTTTTGACTTTGACCCGGAAGAACTATCCAAGCTAATCCCGCTGGTTTCTCGTCGTCGCCAAACCGCTGATTTATGTCGCTTTCTGGGGTTGACAGAAAAAATGCCAGGTCTGTCTCCTTTCTGAAATGGTGAAAAACTCTTGAGAACATCTGTTTGAATATCCACTCTTGTTATTGACTTTAACTGACTATTAAGGTGAATTTGCAAGTGTGAATAGTCTGCTGTTACCCCATAGCATAACCGAAAAATTTAAAATTAGTTCTGTTGGGATGTTTTAAGAAATCTTTTGGGGTTGTTGGACTAAAACATTTGCATCATGGCTGTAATATTTTT
Organism: Dillenia turbinata; assembly: GCA_037126225.1. NCBI lineage: Eukaryota > Viridiplantae > Streptophyta > Magnoliopsida > Dilleniales > Dilleniaceae > Dillenia > Dillenia turbinata. Next base: position 11,379,657 of record JBAMMX010000006.1, read on the forward strand.
AGAGAAGCTGCAATGATGACTAGAAAAATACAAAATGAAGATTTGAGATTATGTAGGCTTGTCTTTCCAATTATGACTGTGAAAGGATAGAAGAGTGCCTTCTCCAGCATCTGTAAGACCCTCCTAAAGTTGTTAGTCTGCATAATGCCATTTTGTCATCACCTTATAGGTTTTATTCGAGGACAGCTGAAAAATGAACAATTCTAACATACTCTGGGAATGTAGCTTCTCACCTCATAGTCCAGAAAGAGTGTCTAGATGATGATATGGATATGTAAATATGGGTTAAATTGATGATCAATCTAAGCATTTCATTAGTTTGAATTGGAATATTTTTAGTTGTTGCAGGCTAAGTGGTTCCAAAGTAAGAGTTGGGTCAATATCCTATTATGGATGTAATAATTGCAATACTTGATTTTGTTTTGACGTTGCATTTTATGCGGATTACTCAGGTGTTATTGAAGTGTTGATAAATAGTGGAAGGCAAATTGATGCTGTTAATCTCGCTATTGCGTTAGAGCTTACAGAACAATTCTCACCTGTGTCTTTACTGAAATCTTACTTAAAGGATGCCAAGAAAGCTTCTTCCCCTGCCAAACCTGGAAGTCCATCTCCCACAGTTCAGGTGTGTAGTCAATCCTCAGTATATTTTAGAATCAGTTTTACTCTGTGACCTTTCTTATATCCTGCCTGCATTGTTGATTTACATAGGAATATCTATTTCAAGACAAATGGGACGTCTGTTGCATATAGCTTGTTATTTCTATGATCACAGCAGGGGAATATACAGATATAAAGTTGTTGCAACCAATAGCTGAAACTTTTTCAACGTGAAGAAAACACAGATTTTCACAGACAGGAAATACACATTAATATGCTTTATCCAATTAAAAATGTACAAGTTGATGAGTACAATTTTTGAGAAAGAATGTTATTTCTGTGTTTAGGTGATGGATCAAAAATACCCATTTTACTCGTAACTAGCCATTTGCATTTAAGCTTTTTAGATTTTAAACCTGCTTAGCAACTCCTTTCAAGCGTATGTATTTATATGGCTGAAGTGGTGGACGTATTGAAATTTAATAGAACAAGAGAAATAATAAAATAAAATAATTATTAAAGTTACTGGGAACATTGGATCCATAAGGGTGTGTCGGATGCATTGTATTTCTTGGAGGGCTGAGCAAAATTTGGCTGGGCATTTCAAGGGAGCTTCAAGTTGTGCCCTCTTTTATGTTTCTATCATAGATACCTGGTTTAGTCATGTTGAAAATATACTTTAATTGTGGGAAAAAGAAGGATTCAATATCATATCTCACTTAGTCACAAGATTTGTTGGATTGACAAGAATTGAAGGCTTAAAATTAGGATGGTTTGGGCATGTCCATGGAATGCCTCCTAATGCTTCTAGTAGAAGTGATAATATACATCTCCTAAGAAAACTCTAGGAGATGTGTCCTATTCCTCGTACAATATTTGTTCATTAAAACAAAAGAATTTTGCATGGAATTATTGTACAATTTTATTTTATTTTTTTTTTAATTATCATTAGTCTAAAACGATTTTGGTAAGAAATTTGAGAATTTATATACAAAAAGTCATTTAGTGCTTATTATAAGTGCGTCCAAACACACTTTTTGTTAATGGGAAGATAATATATATATTATTATTCAACTTTGAACGCTGTTCATAAATCTATTTAGTTACTAAACATGGTTATCTAGGTTTTGTAAATGACAAGAAGATTTTTTTTTTTTTTTTTTTTTTTTTTTTTTTTTTTTTTTTTTTTTAAACTGTTATTGAGGCATCTGCAAAAAATTCAAATAATTTAATTAATTAATTTATTTATTTATTTTATTTTTGGAGAAAATCATAATTGAGTGGGGCAATTCAGACATTATATCCAAGCCTGGTATTTCTTTAGTGAGATGGAGCAAATTAATTGTATTGATGGGGGACATTTCAAAATTATTTGGATATCCAATAGTTTAGAATTTCAGTGCTGCTAGTGTCAACCACTGTCCCATTTTATGGGTGCCCCTCACTTTGTCTGCTATGTGCATAGGACATGAATTGGGAGAGTTGTATTCCAGCTCCATTGTGGTCACTAAACAACTCTTCAACATGCGAAGATATGTATGACAAAGTTTATGCATGTCTCTTCCATGGATAACACACATGCACAAGTGCTCGGTCCTACAAGGAATGCTCTTCACAAAAGTCCTATCTGATACATTTTGTTCATAAGTAATATTTTTTTTTATTTTATTTTAAAACAAAGGAACACATACATAGTGGGTGGGTGAAAATTTAGAGTGACTGAGGTAGTCTCAACACATGAAGCATGTATACTTCAAAGTGGAAGCTGTGTTGGTCACGGCCCTTGTTATACAATTGAGGGTCCTTTGGAGTCACTTCTGCTGGAGGTGGGTCTCGACTCCACAGATCCGACTTCTTGTGACTCGAACGGGTGCATGATGAAGAGGCTTGAAACCTGCAAAAAACCACTGAAGGGTACTCTAATGGGGGTTTCCGATACTCAAGTTAGAAAAAGCGGTTTTTGAGAGGAATGGAACAGAGGAGCGAGGACAGATCTCCCTGTGATTTGTATGCGAGTGTAAAGTCAAGAGAACTTATTTGAATTCGATGTATCGAAGGCTTTTATATGGAGTCTGCAAGAACCGTGTACATTCAGGGTATTATAACTACAGTTTCCATATCAGGAGATTCGAAAATTTTGGAATTCAAACGTTCGAGACTTGAAATCATTATCATTTAGGAAGTTTGATTATACATGGAGATTTTCTCTCTTATCGATTAGATTCTTAACGGTTTCCTTTCTTATTCGTAAGATACATTTTGTGCTGAGATAGGAAACGAAAGTTGCTCTAAGATTCGTTTGGATATTGTCTCTGGTTGACGAGAATCGAAGTTATCGATCCCTTAAGAAACTATTAGTCATCAGTCGAATGTAGAGAAGGACAAGTATTTAGGAGCACCGAATACTTCCGTAGATTAATTGCATAGACCTTATCAAGAGTTAGCCGAATAGCGAATAGGATACCACAGATGACAGATCCTCTTGGTGGGTCGGGGCGACATGGTTCATTCAGGGAGATAGATCCCATCGGTAAAACGGGGCGATATAGGCCAATTTGTGTTTAAACATGTTGAACCTTTCGAATGGGGTCCCATCACTTGCCCCCGACTCGTGTCGTTTTGTGAGAAAGGCGCCATAAATAGCAGCCATTGGGAAATGGAAAGTCTTCCACGTGTCGTTTTGCGTTTCATGAACCGTCTTTAGTATTCCTTATAAATTTTTTCTTGGGAGAGGATTTGGTGTTTCCTTTTTCTCGCATTTGTTTTTCCTTCTGTTAAATTGTCTCACTACACAGGAGATCTTCTGTGAGAGAAATGGCAAGAGGCTCTTCTCTTCAAAGTATTAACGACATTAGGAGCGTTATTTCAAAGGAGGAACTCCAAAAAGTTCAGACCACTATGTTGATGGGTGATGATTACACTCTGGTGTCAGCCATAGATGAGGACAAAACGAACAGAGCGCCAGAGGGTTGTGTTCCGATGTACAAGTAGATGGTGAAGTTTGGCTTGACGATGCCATACACTAGCTCGTTCGCTGAGGTATTACATCATTGGAATATATTCCCGACCTTGTTGACCCCCAGTGCTTGACGCCTTATTGTCGCTGTGATCTCCCTGCTAGGGTTCTATCGTCTTCGCTTTGATTTTGATATTTTGGTAGCTCTTTTTTCTTTGGTAAGGTGCATAAAGAAGAGCTCGGCTCGAGATTGATATAAGTTACAGATTTGTCCTGAATCCGATTGGGGGTTTCGTCACAAGGAACCCACTAATAGCAACTGGATACACAAGTATTTTTTCGTGGAATTCAAAGACAAGAACCTTAGGTTGGCGCTCCCTAGCGCTGATAGGATGCCTTCACTTGGATTGCAATCTTTAAACCCTTCATGTCACTTTCGTTTCGCGCGTTCGGTCGGTAGTTACTGTAAGGCTACCAGAAGGGCCATCTTTATTGACTCCTTGATGGACGACCAAACGTTGTCTCTAGTGGGTCTGTTAATAGGAGAAAAAAGGAAGATCGACAACTTCTCTTGATCGACTGGAAAAGGATTAGATTGGTCGACGTTTCGGACTTTGTGGACGATGCTCTGCTGAGAAAGATTACAATTGACCAAGATTTGTCCGTGAAGGACCCTTTGAAGAGGACCGAAGCGACATTTGAGACTCAACCTCCACTAGCGCTTCCTCCATTAAAAAGGAGAAAAAATGTACGGTCCGAGTCTCCAGTGGGAGGGGGGCACGAAGCGAGCGAGGAAACCAAGGGGCATGTACTGTTGGTCACATTGAGACCATCTAGAGTTAAGCCAGAGGAGCTGAATAGGGTTGGTTGTTCACCACCCACCGATGATAAGGGGGTTTCAGTGTCGAGTGCACTCCTTGTGGGGAGGTTCAAAGGGGTTCCATCATTTGTTGCAGAAGTGAGGGCACCGAGGGGGATAGAGACTCAAGTTGTATCGATTAAAGAACTGTTTGGTCCATTGTGTGCTATCCCACTATGGCCTTCTCGTAAGTGGAAACGCAAAGTGTCCGATTGGACTGCCATTCCTCCTATTCCCATCTGATCCTATCATGGTGATAAAGGATTGAAGGAGAGAGGAATAGTAGCCATTAGTGTCGGAGACAAATAGTATAGCTATGTGGACTTGGCTGAAACAGAAAGAATTGTCGATTGGCTCGACTTTTATCATTAGAACTTAGAGTTGTATAGGATGTGCATGGAACAAGCTGGCGGGGCTCTTAAGTCCCTTGGTTTGATGGTATCATCTTTCAAATTCGTCCCGTTTTATTTTTTCTTCATTATCGGTTGATCCGGTTTCCCCTTTTTGCAGATAATGGCTCTGGTGTGGAGTTCCAGGAACGACAGAGGAAACAGACGATAGGACATTTGGAGGAGCACGTCAATCGGCTAAACGCTCAGGTTGTGGCATTGCGAGATGCTCCTAATCAGAGGAAGGAGGATGTGGGGGTAGAGGAGGCGCTCAAGGTCTCGCTGGCTAAGAAGGAGGAAGTGAAGAATCTGCGGTGGAACTTGGGTTTATGTCAGAGTCGTTGCGAGAAGCTAGAGACCGAGAAGAAGGCCGTTGAGGTGCGGTTGCAAACCGTTGAGGTGTTAGCTCAGTTGCGCGAGGAGTCTCTCTAGGTGGCGAAGCAGAGAGTGGCTAAATTAGAAAAATCTTTGCTTAAAAGTGTCGTTGTCTTTAGAGATTCCCAACGCGAGTTGATAAGGAGGTTAAAATGCGCCGAAGAAATAATCCATCGGTTTAGATTGGGTGGAGTTTTGCCTCCGATTAGGGTGACTACCAATCAGGAAGCGATGGATTGAAGTATGATTCCTGCCAGGTTGATTGGTATTCCGATCGAACCGAGCACAATTTATGCGAGAACTTCTTCTCAGGAGATTTTGGTACTTTCTCCTGTTCCCCCGAAGTCTGTATAACTCTTGTGCTATTATATCATAGCAATTCTTAATGAAATCTTTCATGTTCTTTCATTCAGCATGTGTTAATAACAGGGGATATTCCCTTCGTCGTTTAAATAGTTAGGATAGACTCGTTGGCCTCACTTAGTTGTTTTAGACTTTCTTGGAGAACGTCGGCCCATCTAGGGGCGTTCCTTAGGTGTGCGCTTCAACGAGTGCCTCTGACTTTTTTATAGGCAACGCTTACTGAGATTCATCTAAAAGAGAGGGATGAGGATGTCCTTTGTAGGTAAGGGCGACGCAATCCCTTTCAGGGAGATAGATCCTTTTAAGGAGACATAGACTCATTCGGGGAGATAGATCCTTTCGGTAGGTCAGGGTGACAGGCCCGTTCGAGAAGATAGATTCCTTTGATAAGTCGGGGCGACACGGGTCTATTTGGGGAGAGATCCCTTCAGTAGGTCGGGGCGACACGGGCCCATTTGGAGAGATAGATCCCTTAGGTTGGTTAGGGCTACACAGGCCCATTCGGGAAGATAGATCCCCTGTTGATGGCATGCTTCTTTTCTATGAAGAGCAATCGATAACAACAATTCGATAGAATGCAAACGATGAAATAGTCATGCGTGTTCACTACCGAACGGAAGAATACTACTGTAGTAGCATAAGGACTGCGTAAGACAATTGAAATGTACCGTGATGATCACTTTAAGGTGGGTATCGAAGGCTCTTGGTCACAAGATGTCCTAATCCCGAGTGGAGTTCTGAATTTAATTTTCATGTGTTTCGTGCTAGACAGGGCGTCCAAGGCGTTCAAGCCCGACCTTCCCAAGATAGCATTATAGGGCGAGGGAAGGTTGATCACGTTGAACATCAATGTGGCGGTCGCATGGTTTGGCGGCGCACCAAGTGTGATTGGGAGTAAAATGATCCCCTCGGGGTATATTCATTCATCGGAGAGTCCTTTGATTGGACCTCTGTGGGGTTGGAGATCTGCAGGGCCAAAGCCCATCCGTTTGAAAGTATCTTGGTATAAGAGATTGCACCCCGCTCCTTGATCGACAAAGACCCTTCAAATTTCGTATGGGCCATTTTGTCAGTAACAACGAGAGGATCGTGGCGATTAGGATCCACCCCGACTAAGTCTTTATTGGTGTAACTGATGATCGGTCGTTTGTCTTTAGTCTCTTCGCCAACGTGAGTCGTTAGTACCTCTGGTGGAGTGGGGAGAAGAACGTTAGGTAAGTAGAAAATTGGTGCGACTAGGTGTTCGGCCTCACTTCCTTACGAACTGTCTAGAGGGTCTTAAACGTCCAATAGGAGATGAGGAGTTCGAGAGGATCGCTTCTTATGAATTTAGAGAAACACTCCATCCTGACGATTAGTTGGTGGTTGAGTAACTGGTTGATCGTCCGGTCTGTTCCGTCGTGATGGTGCCTGTCGATCAGGATTCGGTATGTCTCTCCCCTCTCTACTGATGAACCTTTGTAACCTCTCGCTTTGGATCAAGAATTCTAGCTTGTCTTTGAGTTTTTTGTAGTCGCCGTTCATGTGATTGTAATCGCAATGGAAGTGATAGTATTTTGTCCTATCCTTCTTGGGATCATCCTCCGTGGGTTGGGGAGGCCATCGGATATAAGGTTGGTCCTTGATCTAGAGTAGAACTTGACTAGGAGTCTCATTCAAAGGGGTGTAAGCATTGAACATCCGAGGAGGTGAAGGACTTGGTCGATTTCTCTTTGGTGAGAGCCGTTGGGGCGATTGACTATGTTCTATTCTGGACGATCGGTTTCTCCTTCAGTTGAAGGCTTCAGCGTCTTTGGCCGCAATGTACTTAACACGAAAGTAAAACTCTTAGATAGTGAAGGGAGGATTATTCATGATCAAAGTTTCCAAGTTTGAAGGGCGCAATCTAGTGAGTAGCACGACCAGTGCGATAGAATGGTTCAAGGCTGGGACCATCATCTCTGTTTTGAACTTTTCCAAGAAATCTCTCAAGGGTTCCTCCTCCCTTTGATGTAACTACAGTAAAGAGGTAGATTTTCTCTTTGCTCCCTGACTTATCACAAAGTGGTCCTCAAATTGCTGTCAAAGATGAGAGAGAGTTTTTATACTCAGCGACGGGAGTGAGTTGAACCATGTTAACGCGTTTCCCTTGAGAGTGGTAGTGAAGTGCTTGCACATGGCGGCATCTGTCATGTCTCTTGAGATTATCACCGTTATGAAGTGCGCCGTATGGTCATGAGAATCAGTCGTTCCATCATATGTTTCTATGGGGTCAAAGGCACATCACGCGACATCGGTTCTGAAGAGACCTTTGGGTCGAAGGGCGAAGTGTTAGTAGGGTAAAGGGGAGTTTGGTTATGTCGAGCGTTGGCTTGTTGGAGTTCATTGGTTACGAGTTGCTCAACTTGTATTTTTAGGTTTTTGGGGTCATGGCGGGAAGTTGTTGAGGGCTCGTAGTTGAGCGATGACATTTGCCGCCGGGGGCGTATATGTCCAGATCCTCCTGAAGAAGATTGGCCCTTGGGTCTCACGACGCGACTAAGGCCTTCCACCTATTTGCTCATGTCTTGGATCTTGGACTCTGGTCTGTCCATTTGAGGTTGACTGACTTGTTCTTGAGATACCAGAGTATGAGGCATAGTTGGGTGTTCTTGAGGTGCAGGTTGTGGGACCTACTCCCGGCGAGCAGGTTGAACATGAATGGGAGAATTGTCAATGGAGTGAGCAAGCACTACAGGAAGGGTTGCGTCAGTGGGGGTGGTAGTATGGCCATCCATGGCGGATGCGGCTTTCGATGCAATTTTGGTTCTCCTTTTTGGAGACATCAGTCTTGTGAAATAGAGAATTCAACGAAATTTCTCTAGTCTGTTCCTATAGACCGCGTCAATCTATTAGAGGTGGGTCTTCACTCCATAGAGCTGGCTCCTTGTGACTCGAACGGGTGCACGATAAAGAGGTTTAAAATCTGTAAAAGATCGTCGGAGGGTGTTTCGGCGGGGAGGTTCCGACGCTCAAGTCAAAAAGAGCGATTTTCGAGAGGAATGGAACAGACTGAGAGAGGGAGGACGGATCTCTTTGTGGTTTGTGTGTCGAGTGTAAAGTTAAGGGAACTTGGTTTTGATGTATCGAAGGCTTTTATATGGAGTCTGCAAGAATCGTGTACATTCGGGATGTTATAACCCTAGTTTCCATATCGAGAGATCCGAAAATTTCAATGTTCAAATATCTGAGATTTGAAATCATTATCATTTAGTAAGTTTAATTGTACGAGAAGGATTTTTTCTTTATCGATTAGATTCTCGAGAGTTTCCTTCATTATCTGTAAGATACATTTCGTACTGAGATAGAAAACGAAAGTCACTGTGAGATTCATTTGGATATTGTCTCTGGTCGACGAGAACCGAAATTATTAGTCCCTTAAGAAGTTGTTAGTCATCGGTCGAATGTAGAGAGGGACAAGTATTCGGGAGTACCGAATACTTTCGCAGTTTGATTGCATAGACCTCGTCGGGAGTTAGCTAAACAGTGAATAAGATACCACAGATGACAGATTCTCTCGGTAGGTCGGGGCGATATGGCCATTCAGGGAGTTAGATTCCATTGGTAGAATGGGATGATATAGATCCACTTGTGTTTAAACGTGTTGAATCTTTCGAATGGGGTCCCATCAGAACCCTTTGGGACATGGTCCCATCAACTTCAAAATGGAAGCCATGTCGGTCTCAATCCTCACTGGACACTTGAGGGACGCATGTAGGACACTCCACGTGGCATTGTCTGATATTTTATTGTTCTTTTAAATATACTATACACTTCTCAAACTCTATGTGGACGCCCTTTGGTTGCTTCTAAAACTTGAACACTTTAAAGACATCTTATTTTATTTTTAAGCTATTATTGTTAAAATAGTATGTTTTTGTAGCTTAATATACATATTACAGTTTCTTTTCAAAAATAAATTGTAATAATTGTAATTTATAGATTGATTTTGTTTTAGTTATTTGGAAAAAAAAAATTATAAATGTAGTCATTTATATACCTATATACATGATAATATAAAAATTACTTCATGACGTTTTCTAGTTGTCTCTTACTTTTGGGAAATTTGACGTGTCCCTTGTCTGGATCCACACACGTCTGTATTCGCATCCGTACTTCATAGGCCTTAGCAAGGGCAAGTTTTCTTTCTTGTCATGGGAAGCTGCAATCATGCCATCAGTTGGATATTCTTCTGTATAAATTTTTGGGTTCTCCTCTTTGTATTTTTTATGCAGACTTGAAACTATTTTCTGTCTGCCTAATGAATTGTTAAGTTAATGATATTTGCAAATGATTGGTTTATGCTCTCATATGATTGAAACCTCAGTGTTGCAGTGGGAAAAGATGTTCTTCCCTTTTGTATCTCTATGTTTGCTTACAATTTTCATATTTGTGCCTGCATGAACTTTAAATTGTCAGCAGTTTATATTACATTTTGTTGGTTGAGCAGATACAATGACTGCAATGAATGCATTGGATCCAAGTTTAGTCGAGGACCAATGCTGGACGTTGAATGGGGTTTGCTGAGACAAATTACTTTATGTTTCCATGTATGAACATGTGAAACTCGTCTGATAAACAGTATAATGTTTCAGGATGAGGTGAATGAGCGGGAGCTAACTGCCCTTAAGGCTGTGATCAAGAGCATTGAGGAGCACAAGCTTGAGGAGCAATATCCTGTAGACCCACTCCAGAAAAGAGTCCTCTTGCTAGAGAAAGTTAAAGCAGATAAGAAATGGGCAAATGAAGCAACAAAACCTCAACCAAAGAGACCTCGAGCCAACGGTGCTGGATATGGACCTCGTGTCACCAACATGGCCACTGACAAGACCATCTATGCTAGAGTGACTGATAGGTACTCGCAGTACATGCATGACAGGCCATACATTTACGCTGGACCCACAGACAACCATGCCCCACCACTGCTGGGTTCTGCCGCATACTGTTTGTCACCCGCTCATGGCAACTTCTTCGGGAATGGCTATCAGTACCAGGCTGCATATCTTCACTAGGCATGAGAATGGTGAAAGGGATGACCATGATCCTCTTTTTAGCCTCTAGTGTTAACCCTTACTTCTTGATGTTGCACAGTACGAAATGAACTTAGGATAAAAAAACCCAAAAAAAAAAAAAAACAATAAAACGTAGCTTTGAATTTGATGTAAAAGCAGGTATTTGATCTTCTAACATATGCACTACTTTTCTGGTACTTAATGTTTAGCATTTTCAAGTATATCCTTGCTATTGTATCTATCAAGCACCGTCCCCCACCCCCGGTGGCCGCCGCTGCTGCCGCCGCTTCTTATATGCTCTGTTGCGGTGATACCTTTTTCCTTTACAATTTTTGGATTGGCGTGATTAAAACTGGCCAGCGGCATTGAATCAATTTGCAGAATGATGCCTGTAAATCTTCTTCAACAGCAAGGACTAGGTTCCATTTCGTGTCAGGTTACTCTTTTATCCTTGCAACAGAGCTGAGACCAGAATGTGCCGCGTTGCTGAGATAATTATGAGAAAAATTCCAACCTGGTAAAAGGGGAGTTGTGCATGTAAACTGGGTTTCAGATGTTCTGGCACTTCAGTCTTTTTATCCGTGTGTGCATGACGTTATTCAGACTTCAGAGGATGCGGGCTATATATAAGAGTTGGGTGGGTCTTGTCGCCTTCAGGCTTCTCGGCATAGCCTGACCCACAAGCCTGAATATTTACCGGGCTTTGTCAATTGTACTTCGTTTGAAAAAGTTTATGTTTGAGCTGAGATGAGGTAGACCATTCGATGAAAAAATTATTTGTATTATCATTATCTAAATTCTTTTTTATTAGGAAATTGGATTTTTATTTTAAAAAATTATATTTATTAATTAAAATTTTTTAATTAAAAATATTTTATATAAAATAAGACAAAATAAACATAAATTGAAGCTTTTGAGGGAAGTGGAGGTTTCTTGAGACATCCTCTATGGAATAAATATTACGTGTTCGTTTAGTAACTATTACAGGTGGGTTGTGACCCCACAGATATCGATTTCTTGGTGATTTGAATAGTTGCCGTCAACGGGATGTGAGACTTGCAAAAACCGCTGGAGGGTGTTTTAGCGGAGGAGATTCCGACACTCAAGTCGGAAAGCGATTTTTGAATATAAAGAAACAGATTGAGAGCTTTTGAGAGAGAGAGAGATTCCCTGTGACTAGTGGCCCAATGTGTAAGGCCGAGAGAGTGTACTTGACTCAGAGGGTTTTTGGGTATCTTATACGTGCGAGAGCCATATGCTTTTGGGACGTTGCAACCCTACTTTTGTCACATACCCTAATTTACTTACAAGAAATAACTCATTATTAATTGTGAAGGAAAAGTCTCGATAATTATTTCTTATGATTGAATTAGGTGAAAACTTATTTTTCTAGAATTTTTCTAAGTCATTATCTCTCTAAATAAAATTTAACAAAAGTTAACCGTTTCGAGTTTTGTTCTTAAAAAGGAGAGTCAACTTTTTATCCTTAAAGAATTGGTTTCTGAAACTATTTTTATTGAATCCAAATAGAGGATATTTCCTTATATACATGCAAGTAAATAAACTAAAATGACATTACATGAACATAAATGACTATATACATATATATAACTTAAATAACAGCCACAAAAGGAAGAGAAAGAAAGAAAGGAAAATGAAGAAAAGTGCTAGGAAAAGGGCAAAAAGATCTTAGTCTTCAATTAAAATGAGTGTTCTTTATATCTCTACATTTTTATGCATAAACTAACATGATTTTCTATAATTATCATGAATTTATAATGTACTAGTATTATCATGATTTTCCATAACTACCATGAGTTAGTACTATTTCCATAATTTTTTTTTAGTGCTATCATGTTTGACTACTATTATTATGACTTACTGCTATTTCATCAATGCATGTGTCTGTGATTGTTATGTAACTGATATGTGTGGAGATTGCTCGAACAAGCAAGGGCTTTGTCGAGCATCAAAGTACATACCGATAGCACCCCATTAATGTGGATAAGAGGTTTATTCACTTAATGCGGGGAAGACTGATAGGCCTTTCTGGAAATGGATCTGTTGGGAGGGATAAGTAGACTGTTTTTGTAATGAAGAGATAAGACGCCAGTGAACTGTTACACATACTGTACTATTACGTGTTACTATTATTATTATTATTTGTGCATATTACTGTTGCATTGAGAACTTTCAAAAGATTTTACAATGAAACTGTTATCGTATATTGTTACAATGAAAAGTTTTCCACACATGCATACACGGACCTCACTGGACTGTCAAGCTCACACAAAAAATTATTTTAGATCTTGTAGGAATGGAAGTCAAGAAAAATTAAATGAATCGGCAGAGATAACTTTATCATGGATAAGCTCTCTAGTATAGAAGTTCTATTGTTTTATCATGTATTGAAAATCTTTGTAATATTTTTAGTGAATGAAATAAAGAAAATCTATTAGTTTAGCATGATTTCTATTAAGCAAGTTAGTGAGTGAGCCCTTGCGTGAGCCAGGCAGTCCATCGCCGATGAAACTCCAGCGAGGGGGTGGAATTGGGGCGTGACAATTGAGTGGTATTAGAGTCTAGGTTTAGAAAAGATGATGTTAGGAAAAAAAATAACCCTTGATTAGAAATGTTTATCATGATTAGGAATAGCTATTTAGTCTCATGAGGATTTTCTAATCTTGTTGGAATTTTTATAGTAATGGAATCAGAAAGAGATCAGTTATCGATGGAGGAAGATCCGTAAGAGGAAATGGAAGAAAAAGCTGATGAGCCAAATAATAAGGATTGTTATATTGTGATAGAAGATAGTGAGGACGAAATAGAGTCAACTAGGTTATCAAGAAAAGATTTGGCAATGAATGCTCAAACAGAAGAAATTAATGAGCTTCAACAAGAATTGTTTCGTAGTTACCAAGCTTATGGCCAGCTTCATTAACAACTAGAAGAGGCCTGTTATGATAGCAATAGGAGTCGAGAGGAATCGATTGCAGTAAAACATGAAAATAGAATGCTAAGAGAAAAACTTGATTACCAAGAGAAGTGGGCTCAATTCTTGGTCGAATATTGTACTAAGGCAGATGAAGAAATTGATCAACTGTCCAAAAAAATAGGTTATTGGAAAGAGAAAGATTAGGATCTGCAAAAATTATACAAAATTACGAGGACAAGATCCAAGCCCTACAAATGGGCCTATATAACCTCCGTAATGTGGCAAGAAAAAATAGCCCAGAACACAACCAACACTTAGAGAACTATCCAACGCTTGTAGCCTAGTTAACTAAACCCCTTAGGACCAAACCATGAGTACTATCGAAAATACTTAGGAATATGTTTTGATATTGTAATATAGTTGTACAGTGATAAGTAATATTAATACTATGGTTCTTGTACATCTTTTTGAGATATTAACTATCTTTATTATTTTGAAGGTCTTTTCTTGAAAAATTATTAAGATGGTTAGCACAAGGAAACAACAAAACAACTCAATAAATCAAACCTCAAACTCCTTGGATCAAGTGATTGCGACACTAGATAGAGTATCCCAAATAATGGAACAACAAGCCAACAACATAGCCAACCACCAATCGTCCCATGACTTGTCACCAAACACAGAACAACCTGAGGATATCATTTTGGAACGATTTTTGAAGTTTTATCCTCCAAGGTTTGATGGAGGGTATGAAAATGATGAGAAAGCTGAATTATGGTTGGAAGAAATGGAAGGAATCTTTGCGGTATTAAACTATATAGATGAACAAAAAGTTAGACTAGCCATATATCAACTGTTCGGGACAATTAGAGAATGGTGGCGAACCATCTCTCACAAGTGGGGACAAAATAATATTCCACCTACATGGGAAAATTTCTTAAGAGAATTCAATGAAAAGTATTTCCCACGCCACATACAAGAAAAACGAGAAGAAGAATTTTTTGTTCTTAAATAAGATCATATGATAGTGGTTCAATATGAGACCAAATTTATAAAACTTTCAAAGTTCGCACATTCCTTGGTATCAACTGAAGATAATAGAATTAAACGCTTCATAGGAGGCTTACGTTGGGAGATTCAAGATGCTTTTGCCTATATCATTAAAAAAATCATAAGTTTCTAAGTTAGAATGGACTAATATATGAGAATTATCAATTAGACTTGAGGAAACCTAGTTTATTCAATGAATGTGTCACGTTGAGTCCATAATGATACATTAATATGGTTGATTATGCTGTGTATATTCTTGTTTGAGTGATTCAAATCTAGTTTTCCTTTGTGGACTCCAAAGTTGTGTATCTTTCCTCAATTGATTCTAAAAGCTTCTTGTTTGTTTCATTACATTCTGTTCATTGCAATTTGAGACCTCGAATCTTATAGTTTTGCTTGGCCTGGAAGTGTAACTTCCTATAGGCTTGTTTCTTGCGATCCCTATCCTTGATTTAACCTCTAGAACTCAAAAATAAATGTAAGATCTTCATGAATGTTTTGAATCATTATGGATATTAAGGAAATGAGAACGAGCATGGTTACTATTAGTGTGGGATGGGTGCTTTTTAATCTACTAAATTGTCAAACTTTTGCAAATCATTGGAGCAAGCCTTGTCCTAGAAGTTGGTTGACACTGCAAGTGACAAGTTATATGAGAAATGCTAAGTTTGGATAGTTGTTATAGAGCTAATGGAATTTCACATACACACAGCTGTATAATATATACTTGAGATACATCACATTATTATCAAATATTCTCACCTGTTTTCAAAATTAAGGGAACTAAAAAAAAATATAGCCAGTAATTCATGTGTACACCCTGAATGTTTTCAAATTGATGGCTGAATGTTGATTAAATTGGGAGGTAGGATTAGGGATAATGAAATTGATGGCTAAATTTGGAGAGCAGCTCATTCAGTCAGCATCCCTTTCCAAAGATTTGTATGTTGTGTTGTTGCTTGAAGGTTGAAATTGAGAGCAACTTGTTGGAACCGTGCTTGTGCACCCTACGCTTGCCTGTGCGGTTGAGCTGCGAGGGCTACGCGGTTGAACCGCATGGTGGAACCGTGAGGGCTGCGCGGTGGCATGCACGGTTGAACCGCGTAGCTCGTGTGGTGGAACTGTGCTACCCGTAGGGTTGAACTATGTGGCTCATGTGGTTAAACCGAGGCTTGAATTGTGGGGCTCGCGCAGTGGAACCACGCTACCCGCATGTTTGAACCACGTGGCTTGTGCGGTGGAACCGTGAGGGTTGTGTGGTGGTATATGTGGTTGAACCGAGTAGCTCGCACAGTGGAATCGTGCTACCCACACAGTTCAACCCGTGGCTCGTGTATGTCTCACATCGGCAATCAATGATGAAAGATCCGTCGCTGTAGAAATCCGTCACTAATTTCACAACTCATTGATATATTAGCGATGGATTTTTCCGTCGCTGAAAATATCTATCGATAATCCGTCAATAACTTCACAACTCATGCCAACTTATCAACGATAGATTAACGATAGATCTTTTCAGTAACGGAAAAATCCATCTCTGATATATCGACATAAGTTGTGAAATTACCAATGGATTAGCGATGGATTTATATAGTGACAAATTTTTTCGTCGTTAATCCGTCGAAAATATTAGGGAAAGATTTTTTTCGTTGCTAATTTTTAGCGAGGAAGTTTTCAGTGATGGAAATTTCTGTCATTAATTTCCTTTGGCGATCGAATCTTTACTTTTAATGACGAATTTTTTCGTCATTAATACCTTGTTTTCTAGTAGTGTTTGAATGATATATAAGTTCAAAAATACATGAAATTTATAAAATCCGTATCAATTGGCTCAAAAATCATCCACCTGGACATTGTCATAACTCATTCAATTTATAGGCATGATATATATAATCTTAATATGGAATATCAATTAATCAACCAAATAATCATGATAAGCACATAATAATCAATAGTCTAAGCTATAAATCTATAAAAACATGTAATATTTCATAAAAAATAATATAAGTATAATACATGATTTTTCCAAAAATCAAAGGCGGGGAAATATAAATAAAAAAGAAAAATATAAAGAACACGAATGACAAATGATATCAAACATGTTAGTGAAGAATTTTACTAGACTCTTTCGCAATCTCATCCTTGATGCCCCTGCACCTTCTTCTTCGTGTTAAATCTCTCAATCTTCAATCCATCTCCTCTTTCTTCTTCCAAGTCACCCTTATTTCCTACATCAAACCCAAATCTAATCTAATCTATTTTCTACAACTTTCTCTAGACAGTTCTTGTTGTTAGAAATGAATAATGTGGGTTTGGGTATGAAAGAGCTTATGACTTTTAAAGAGCTATATTGCCGTTGGCATGGCTACGCTCAGTAGGCATTGCGGTTGTGGCCAATTTATTTATTAAGATTTAGGTCATGCACGGCTAAGATAGAATACTTGCATGGCCACGCGAAGCCGCTATGAGGGTGTACGTGCTCAAAGATTTCGGGCGGCTACAAGGTTGGGTTGAGATGTTTCTGTTACAAAGTGTTGGCACAATAAAAAGATTTCATGGCCGTAGGCTTGAGGTAAGTGTGCTAAGGCAAGGTACGGCCACACGAAGTGTTCTGTACTTCTGCTACAATGCGCGACTACGCTTAGGGCTTTGAATGCCGTAATGATGGGCCAAAATGTTTCTTTTACAAAGCATTGGGGGAACGAAGATGGGTATAACTACATGTGTAATACTAAAAATTCGATGTTAAAAATTTTTATTTAATTTCTTGTAAAATACAAGAAAAAATCGAATTATAATTGATTTTTGGACTTGGAGTGTAGCATCGAAAAATTCAATGTTTGAATTTTTAATTTTCGTTTTTCGTGTAATTTTGGAAAGAATGATATCTACTTTATAAATATATTATTATGCCATATAAATAACAAGGAGTTGGAATGGCTTTGTGGTAAAAATCTTTTTGGAGGGAACTTAAGAGCATGGGTTCAAACCCCACATGGATGCATTGATGGGGAGTAAGTTGAATTAAGAGAATTTGTAAGTTGATTTGAGGAGTGGTAAGTTGATATAGTGTTGTGAGAGGTAAATTGATTTGAGGAATCAACTCATGTGAGTATAGAGGGTAAGTGCAAGTCGATTTGGGAGAGGGATGAGTTAATTTGTGTGAGTAGAAAAAAAGGATGAGATAAATCAACTTGTGAGAAGGAAGAAAGGAGAGAAGAATTGACTTGTGTGAGGAAAAGGGGAGAAGAATTGATTTGAGTGAGGCAATGAAAGGGGGCAAGTTGATTTGGCAAAGGTTGTGTGAATAAGGAAATTGACATGGGTGAGGGAAATGGAGGATCCAAATCGACTTGCACAAGAGACAAGTTGATTTGGTTGAGTGTAGGGCATAACCTCTGAGTGATAAGTATGGCAAGTTGATTTGGGTCTATTGCAAGTTGATTTGCTTAGTGGGTTTTGGGTGTAGCAAATCAACTTGTGTAAATTGCAAGTCGATTTGGTTATGTTACAAAAGGAGGAGTTTGAGGCTTTCGCTTGACAAGTCGATTTGTGTTTATGGACAGATCAACTTGCTAAGAGTTACAGAGCACATTTCCAAGCCTTGGCAATTGCAAATCGATTTGGCCATCGAAGGGGGAAACTCAAGTCGATTCGATTGTGCAATTGTGAGTCGATTTACTTATATTGCAAATCAACTTGGTCTTTAAACACCTACACACATGAATCGATTTGTGTACCATACAAATCGACTTGTGCCCACAAAAATATTAAGAAATGACTAAAATGCCCTTCAAACTAAATTGACACCTAAAATATTTGAGGGGTTAACTAGTAATTTAGGCTCCAAAATTAATAAGGTTGAACAATACTATTTCATTTAATCAACTCTGTTCTCTCTTGACCTCTCATCTCTCTCGACCTCTCTCTCACTCCAGTTCATCCTTCATCAATCTCTTACTTAAAATCAATTTCTCCCATACCAAATCACTCCTTTAACCTTCTAAAACCCCAAGAACACTTGAGATGAAAGTGATTTTGGGAGAAATCTAGGGTTTTCTACACGAAAAGGAAATTTAGGGATTTTGAAATCCGACACCCATGACTCCATCTAACCTTAAAATTAAGGTAATCTTCTCTCCCTAAATTTGGATTTAGCTTCCTCATTAGTCGATTGAAATTTATAATTGAGATTTGAGGAGTTTGGTTAGAGATTTTAACCCTAGAGTTCGTAAGTGAGAGAAATTGAGGAAAATCATGAACAAAAATTTTATAGGGATACAAATGACGTGTAAATGATGGAATGAGAATACAAATTCATGAATTTGAGAAATTAGGTTTGTACTATATTAGGAAAAATTCATAAACCCTAGAAATCAAGGTTATTAACATTCAAATTGTGATAATTGATTTAGAATAATTGATTTGGATTTGAGAAGAGATTTCATTGGGTTTGATTGTGGAATTGGGAGGATGTTCACTCCTAAGAGGTGAGTGAATGGTTTGTTGTGCCATAAATGAGTAAAATTATTTCAAATTATTTTATAAGTGATTTTGAATGTTTTTATATAATTTTATATAAATTTTTGTGATTGTGGGATGTCTAAAATGAGAATTTGAATTATGTATGCATCCATTGTATTTACATATGACTATGTGCTATATGTTGTTGGATATTTAATTCATGAATGCTGTAGTATAGTTTGACAACTATTTATTGAAATCATGGCACATTGAATGAGATTAGAGTGATTGTGAAAGAATGATATATATGGTAAATGACTATAGTCATTCCCTCTATAGAACGACCTGTTGGGGTGACATGGTTGGAGTTTATTAGTGAGGGAGTCGACGTGGCTTCCTTTTGCTCACGTCGTATTATCTGGTTGTACACCGGTGAGGTACGAGTCAACACCAAGGAAGAGAGATATAGTGTTGTGAAACAAATAGATTAAAAACCTTTGGCGGGCTTCCGCCCAGGTTTTGCCAAACCTTGGGCGGAAGTGATTTTTTAGGGAAACCCCATGATTTTGTAAAAATATGAAAATTGTGGATGCATTTGTTTTTAATTTTCATGATCATTGAAACTATTTTGTATTCGATGAATTGTTCGCGATATATGTTTTGACTCTCCCATACTCACCCATCATTTATTGTCACAACCATGCTATGCATTCTATTCACTGAGTATTTTCATACTCACCCTTCTTTTTATCATTTTTCAGAGGGAGTTTAAGCATCAGAGATTTAGCTAACTCAAGTGTTGTATTCCGTGAAGTTCTAGTTTTTGTGGAGTTTCCTTCGACCGGTATTATTTCTTGTTTTGGTTATTATTTCCTTCCATTGAATTTATTTTTGAACTTGTGGAAAACTCTATGGGATTTTGAATGGTTGGGTTAACCAACTGCTTGTTTTGACATAGGAACGAACTGAGATGGTCCCTTGGATGTCCTTGTGTTGTGTTGGAATAGGTTAAGAGTTTATGAATACCTTGCGCTATCTCGGTGTATGGGTAGAGGTTACCTGTATACCGAGGTAACACAACGGTTATCATAGGATCGACTCGAGGGTCGGGGTGTGACAACATGTGAAAGATGAGGCTACTTTAAAATCAACCGAGGCGCACTCCAGGACCACTGTGCATGCGATGCTGGCTTAATGATAACTTGAAAACACAAAGGCATAGGTGGGGGCTACTAGAGGGTGGACTACAAGCTAGTTTGCTAGCCTTTAATGAACTTGATATCTTCTTCTACTCCTACGTGCTCTACATGGTCCTCCTTCATTGTTTTCTCTCTTTTTTGTTCCATAATCTTCACATTTTCACGACTAACCTAGAAAAGAGAGAAATATTGCATTAAGCATAGGTTTAAGCCATAAATGATGCAACTAGTTGATAAATATTATATAAATACATATAAAAATACACAAAATAAAATATATCATTTACTTTGTGTTAATTAACCGGTAGGATCTATTCTAGGTCGACCTCGACCTTGATGTCTACCTGGCGAGCTGTGGTGAACAAGTAGTGAAGGAAGCTAAATGGTTAGAAGATTGCAGTAACACAAGACGTAATTGAGAGTTAATTTTCTTCTCCTCTTTCATTGAGTGTTGAAGCTAGATTAAATACATGAGTATCAATTCATTTGGGGGAATCTTCTAAGCCTAACCCCAAAACCGAATTCATTGTAACCAATTCCACTAAGCTTCATAGGTTAAAATAACAAAGAAAAAGGAAAAGAAATTAAAAGAAATAGAATTAAAAATTGACCAAAATACCCAACGGCTATAATCCCCTACTAGCTGGTCCATACCAATTTGGTGTTGTTCTAGTTGGTTTGCTATTGCCATCAATTTCCTCCCTTACCAAAATCATCCTTGTCCTCAAGGATGCGAAGAGTTGGGTACTTCTCCATAAATTCCTCTTCAATTTCCTAGGTGGCTTCTTCCTTTGGCTTGTTCTTCCCTTGCATTAATATTTCAGTGGTGTTGCCATTGGTCCTACGGCCAAGAATTGCTTGAGGTTCTTCCGGCAATAATGGTTCCCATTCTGGTAGGTTGGGCTCCACTTGTATAGCAATCCCCAATTGTTTTTAAGTAAAGTGACATGGAAAACAGGGAGAATCTTGTAACCATTGGGAAGTTGCGATTTATATGCAAGCTTATCGATGCACTTCAAAACCAAAAAAGGACCAAAAAAGTGAGGGGCTAGTTTCTGGGAACCGCGTCTAGCCACGGAAATTTTTTTGTATGGTTGTAACTTCAAATAAACTTTGTCACCCACCTTAAACTCACGGTCTTCATGCTTTTTGTCATAATAATTCTTTATTTTCTTGGTTGCTACCTGTAAGTTTTTCTTTAGAGCTGTTAACGTTTGATCTCGGGCTAGCAAAGCTTCTTCAACCGCTTCTACACATGCGATGCCATGAACATATGAAAAAAGATTAGGTGGAGGTCTCCCATAGACCGCTTCAAATGGGGACACCTTGGTTGAAGAGTGTACACCCATATTATAGCAATACTCAGCCCCATGGTAGCCATTGCACCCAGTTTTTGGGTTGATCACTTGTAAAGCATCTTAAGTTTACTTTCACCGTCCTATTCACTACCTCAGTTTGCCCATCTGTTTGGGAATGATGGGAGGAACTGAAGTTGAAATTTGTGCCTTGCAGGCGAAACAATTCCTTCCAAAATCGGCTAGTGAAAACTACATCTCGATCACACACAATAGACTCTAGCATTCCATGCTACTTGAATATGTTGTCAAAGAAGGTTTGTATAACGGACACAATAGTATAGGGAGTTATGGAAATGAAATGTGCATACTTATTTAATCGATCTACAACGACCAAGATTACTGACCTTCCCCTTGATATCGGTAGTCCTTCCATTAAATCCATCCAAATGTCAAACCAAATACGTTCTAGAATTGGTAGGGGCTGAAGTAATCCACCTAGCTTCCTAAGGTCATTTTTGTTTCTTTGACAAATGTCACATTCTCAAATGAACTGCTTTACCATCTCTTTCATGGACTTTTGATAGAAAACTACCCTTATTTGATGGATTGTTTAGAGGAACACCTTGTGGCCTAAACCATGGAACTCTTGAATTAAGGTAGGTATGAGTGAGGAATCCTTCAGAAGATAAATTTTATCCTCAAAGAATAGAACTCCCTTCTTAATTTCCCATGGCCCTATAGTTTGTCCATCTCATACTAGTTGATGCATCCTTATGAGCTCAGGATGCTACTTATTTTCATCTTAAATCAGCTGCCACCAAAGAGGCTCAGGAAAAGAAGTGGCAGCTATGACTCTGTTTACTATACCTGGGAGTGAGCATCAATTGCTGCATTTGAGTGCTCTTTTTTATATTCAATTGAGAAGTCATATCCCATCAATTTGATCAACCATTTTTGTTATGCATCCGTTTTTATGTGTTATTCCCATATATATTTCAGACTGCGATGATCAGTCCTCACTACAAAACTTCTTCCCAAAAGATATGGCCACCAATGTTTAATGGCAAAGACCAAGACGAGTAGCTCTTTGTCATAGGTGGATAGTGAGAGATTCTTTCCCTTGAGAGTTGAACTGAAGTAAGCAATCGGTTATCTTACCTGCATAAGAATTGTTCCAATGCCCTCACCCAATGTGTTACACTAAACAACAAATTCTTGATTGAAGTTTGGCAATATAGGCAATGCCAGTATAGGTGCTGTAATCATCAAATTCTTTAGTTCCTTGAAAGCTTTCTCGACTTCATCACCCCAATTGAAGTTCCCTTTTTTTTAAATAAATCTGTCAGTGGCCTAGCTGTTGCTCCATAGTGGGCTATGAAATGTTAGTAATATCCAATTAACCCAAGGAACCCATGAAGTTCTTTCAGGTTCCTTGGCCTTGGCCACTCTTTCATTTCCTCAATTTTTTATGGGTTAGCTCTCACTCCTTCTGCGCTAAACACATTTTTCCTTTTTCACAACAAGTCCAATATCCCTTAGAATAGTCAATGTAGCTCTCAAGTGGAGCAAGTAGTTGTCCCAGTTCTGGCTATAGATTAGGATATCGTCAAAAAATACCAAGATAAACTTCCTCAAGTATGGTTTGAAAATGTCATTCATTAAGCTTTGAAATGTTACAGGAGCATTGGATAATCCAAAAAGCATTACCAAAAATTTAAAATATCCATGATGAGTGTGGAAAGTAGTCTTCTCCACATCCTTAGCTTCTATTCGAATCTGGTGATAGCCCGATCTCAGTTCCAGCTTAGTGAAGATTCAGGCCCCATGCAGTTCGTCTATAAGCTCTTTAATGATTGGAATTGGATACTTATCTTTTACTGTTGGTTGAGAGCTCTATAATCCACACAAAAGTGCCAGATTCTATCGCATTTTTTAACCAATAATACAGGGGACAAGTATGGACTTCTACTACTTTGGACAATCCCTTCCCGAATCAATTCTTCCACTAGCCTTTTGATCTCTCTCTCTCTCTCTCTTTTTGGGAAGTGTGGGTATCTATAGGGCTTTAGGCAGACAAGTTTGCTCCCTGGACATAAGGTAATTTTATGGTCCTGTTCTTTGCTTCAAGGTAGTTCTGTCTTATCCCTAAATACTTTAGGGGACTTAGCTTCCCATTCTACCCAACTGCCTCCATGTTCCTCCTCATTTTTCAGTGCCCGAATGTGCAGTAAAGTTCCCCATCCCCCATTTTGATCTAAGGCTTTAGCCAGAGCCTTCTTCCTAATTGACCTGATCTTAACCCCATCTGTCCCATTGAGTTCGACTATGACTCCCCTATACCAGAACCTCATCTTCATTTTTCCTAAGTCCCAAAGTATTAGACCCAATGTTCGTAACCATTAAATCCCTAGGACAACATTACATCCTTCTAAATTAATTACAAAGAAATCAATTATAATTGTAGTATTTGCAGTGAAATTGTTACCTCTTTGTAGAACCTAGTGCTCATGATGCACTCCCTATTGGCCACGACAACCCTGTGCTAAGCACCGGCTTTGACCTTGAGCCCAGCTGCCTTCACACCAAGATCGTCAAAGAGACTTTCCCCAAATGTTCAGTCATTCTCATAGTTTGAGGTGTAGACACCCCCATGAGGGCATGAATCAAAATCTCTGGAACCTTCATGCTCTCTTCACCTTCTAACGAGTCCTTAAGTCTAGCTACTTCATCTTCCATTTCAATTAGGAATAGCATTTTGTATTGGTGTCCGGGGTGATACCTCTCATCGCAATGATAACACAGCCCCTACTCTCATCGTTGTTGGAGTTCCGTCAGAGTGAATTGTCACACGAAGATGGGCTTGTCTATTTATCATCCTTCTGAAGAAGAGGAAATGCTGCTATGCAGGTTCCTTTTGAGCCCTAGAATCCCTTTGCTAATGAGCCCAATCTTTAAATCCTTCTCCTTATAGATCCAGGCTAGACCAATTGCAGCATATAGTAAATTGGGCCGCTAGGCCTTTCCGTCAGCCTGTATATGGTCCTTGAGTCTACTCATAAATAGAGAAGCCTCTTGCTTATCCATGATGTGCCCAACTCGCCCCAACAACCTCTCAAATTGGGTTTGAAATTCCCTAATCGTACCTATCTGCCTAAGCTTGCTCAAATCACCGAAGGCATCCGTATGGTTCGTGACTCCGAATTAGTCTCCTAGCTCCAATTTGAACTCTTCCTAGCTGAGGTTCTGTTGAGTATTTCTCTTCCTCCGATACCATACTTGAGCATCGCCCTCCAGATGGAAAGCAGCCATTCTCACTTGGTCCTTCGGCTAGGTTCCTTGAAAATTAAAGAACTACTTTGCACAGCATGCCCAAATTGTGGGGTCTTTCGAGCCATCAAAGCGTGGAAAATCAAGCTTTGTAAGCCTGGGAGAGATCATTCCCAGCGTTGCTCCTGGAGATGGTCTTTCCTGAGTGTTCTCCCATATGTTCGTGGTGGATCCTTCCCTTGCTTGCGAAGTTGGAACATCTCAGCCAATTGCTTCATCATTCTTTCTTGTCCAATGCTCAGGGACTCAACTTGTTATTCCAGGTGCTGAACCCATAGATCATCAACCATTGGAGTTGGCTCTGATACTAAAATGGTATGATCTATTATGGGTCGACCTCAACTGTGATGTCTACCCTAGCGAGCTATGGTGAACAAGTAGTGAAGAAGGCTAAATGGTCAGAAGATTGCAATAACACAAGATGAAATTGAAAGTTAATTTTCCTCTCCCATTCATTGAGTGTTGAAGCTAGATTAAACACTTGAGCATCAATTCGTTTGGGGGAATCTTCTTAGCCTAACCCCGAATTCGAATTCATTGTAACCAATTCCACTAAGCTTCATAGGGAAAAATAACAGACAAAAATGAAAAGAAATTAAA
Organism: Dillenia turbinata; assembly: GCA_037126225.1. NCBI lineage: Eukaryota > Viridiplantae > Streptophyta > Magnoliopsida > Dilleniales > Dilleniaceae > Dillenia > Dillenia turbinata. The sequence goes on from JBAMMX010000006.1 coordinate 11,405,102, forward strand.
AGAAATAGAATTAGAAAATGACCAAAACACCCATTGGCTATAATCCCCTTCTAGCTGGTCCATACCAATTTGGTGTTGTTCTAGTTGGTCTGCTATCATTGACCTTTATTTTTTATAATTTTTTAATTAATGAAATTTTTAATAGAAAATATAGCTATTTTTTGTAAATTGTGTGTCACATCGAATTCCCCCCCCCAAAAAGCATTTAATCCTGCTAAAATTGAAAATCTGTAACTAATATTATTAAGTTGAGTAACTTGTGATACGTTATTTTAGTCTTACTAAAATCAGTTAGCATTATAGAATTTTTTATATACTTGAGACACAATTAAATACTAATTTTGTTAAAACATGCACAAAAATGAAAGTGAGACACGTCACATTAATTTTTTAAAAGAAATATAAAATATACATACAATTGAAATACCTTATAAAATATTATTGGTATCGATACTTTTATATGTAACTATTATGAAATTAGTATAAAACTTATTTATATATTTCAAGTGTTAAAGTTTCTTCTTTGTATTTTTAGCCCAGAGATTCTTATAGTTATATTACATGGTATTCTATTCTCAAGGTTTCAATATAGTTATATAAAAAGGAATTATGCAAAATATATTAAAATATTTGAAAAATGTTCTAAAACAGTCTAAGAGGAAGTGTGAGAAATGTTCTGGATGCTAATTATTGCTTCCCTCCAAAAACCTCTTAAAATCTTCAACCATTTCGGGTCGAGAGGCTGAGAATCTTAGAGATTTTCATCTCCAGATCCTCATCAAACCCTAAACGAACCTCAATCTCAATCTTCCCTTCTTCTCTCCCAAAACCTCTCATCTTCTTCCTTCTCCTCCTCCACTACACATTCTCTCCTCTCCTCTCCTCTCCTCTCTCCTTTCCCCAACTCTCTCAAGCTCACTCTCGAGAAGCTCAGCTTCCGTCTCTAGAACGCCTGCGTCGATCTCTCCAATCCCTCTCATCCCCTCTATCCACACCCACGGCTACACGAAAAGAACGCCAAGCTTCATCATGTCGTCATCGACATGCACTTCCTTGCCCGAGACGTCTCTGGAATTCCATCCCCGGAGGCTAAGTCGGCTTTGTTTTGATGCAGGACCGGTATAATCTGGCACAATCTTTGTAAATTTGATGTTTCCGCCGATTATTTCGATCGAGTCTTGGATCTTGCTAAGAACATTGAGATGACTTCGATTACTGATGTAAAAGAGAGGAGGCTGTTGATGGATCTGAATATTGGTAGATCTAGAACAGCATGGGGAGGTTTTGGATCAGAATCCGGCTGTTACTTTGTTGAGTAGGTCGAAGAATTTGCCTTTCAGATTTGGAGAGAATCATAGGATTTTAGTGAATCAGTATATTTGGGAAGAGTTTATTGGCTAGGAGTGAGAGTACCGAGATTAATCAAGCTCTGAAGCTCTATTTGAGGGGCTTTTGGAGAGGTGTCATGTTAGTGCTGGTTCGGCTATTGGATTGGTTTATAAAGTGATTGGTGATAGATCTTGATGGGACATGGCCCCAAAAATCAGATCTCATGAGTCAGTTTTGGAAATGCTCACATGAAAAACCCACTAATGACAGCTACCGATCTAGGTTAAAATACGATTATCTACCGAAAGGTTTCAGTTGCCAAAATCTCCTGAATGATAGGGCCTTAGTCGCCTAGGTCTCCCAAACGATAGGGCCTTAGTCACCCCGCCAACCGAACATGATTCATCAAGTGAAGGTAACCACCCTGATCGGGTATCCAATGGTCAGCTCCTCAACCAAAAGAGCCCTGGAGACCTTTCATCGGTCGAACGACCGATCGATAGCTAATGATTTCAACGATCCTAACGGAAGACCAAAATATCCTATTAACTTCCGTCCCTCCCGGGAATAGCATCCTGAGGATCTTTCAGTTAAGAAAATATTCCCTCTAGAATACGAAAGTTTCCAAAAGATGAGGATCACAGTTGATTCGAAATATTGAATCTCCAGGATTTCTGGATCAGCTCGATAAGGAAGGTAGGGTTGAAGCACTGTAACGGCGTACGACTCTCACATGTATAAAACATCTCAAAACCCTCCAAGACAGGTACGCTCTCTTGGCCTTATACATTAGGCACCCTAATCACTGGGAATTACTCCATCGAGCTCTCAGTCTGTTTTCCTTTCATACGAAAATCGCTCTTTCTGACTTGAGCGTCGGAATCTCCCCACCAGAACACCCTCCAGTGATTTTTACAAGTATCACATCTCTTTGACGACAACTGCTCGAGTCAATGAAAAGCCGGTATCTATGGAGCCATAACCCTCCTCCAACAGATTGGCGCTGTCTGTGGGAACAGACTAGAGCAATTTATGTTATTCTGACGACCATGTTTCCGAGAACTAGAGCGATCTCGAGGGTCGCCTCCACTATACAAGGGCATACCCCTATGCCTGCTGAATCTATCGCCCCTCTGGAACCTAATCATCTTGTTCATGATCACGTGTTTTTTTCCCGACCGTCCCGTCCGGAGCAAATCCTACAACCCATGACTCATGAGCAGCCGGTTATGGCCTTAGTGCCAGTGCCAGAGCAGGCGAACCAACCCCAAATGGAGAGAGTCGAGTCGAGACTCCAAAGAATGAGTAAACAATTGGAGAGACTCAGCCGAGCCCTTGGGCCAGACAGCCACTCATCTGCGGCAGAGTCCGAATACGAGCGACCGCCAAGACGAGAGTTTTCTAAACCATCGGCGATCTCCCGATATGACCCCGAGGATCTGAAAAAACAAATCGAACAACTCATGGCTGCTGAGCTTAAAAGAGCAAGTGCAAGGGGTAGAGACGATCCTCTACACCCCCTAGGCGAATCGCCATTCGATTCAAAGATCTCTTCAGAACCAATGTTGAGGGATGTCCTTTTACCTCCCATGGAGCGGTATGATGGAACCCATGACCCTCGCGACCATACCACCCACTTCATAATAGTTATGGTCTCCAGAAACCTCTCAGATGCAGCGATGTTCAAACACTTCCCTACTACTCTCAAGGGTAATGCCTTGATATGGTTTAACTCTCTCTTACTGCTCAGTATCAAGAGTTTCGCACAGCTCCGACAACAGTTTGAGGCTCATTTTGTAATCAGTCGGGGAGCCAAGTGGAAGTCCACCTCTTTGCTATTATTACAACTAGGGGAAGAGTCTCTGAGGGACTTCATGGAAAGATTTAAAACAAAAATGCTGAAGGTCCCCGCTTTGGACCACATCATTGCACTGGTTGCTCTCCTAACAGGCTTGCATCATTCGGACATGAAAGTCTCTATCATGAAAAAGCCCATAGCAACCATCCAAGAATTTTACTCCCGAGCGGAGAAATATATTATGGTAGAAGATGTAGAGGCGTTCGACCGACAAGGGAAACACTTTAGTAGAAAAGAACGCAGCCAATCACCTCGTCAGCCCTCTCTGAAGAGGAGCAAACCGGGAGCTCTGCCCTCGCGAAGGTTCAGTGTCCGCTGAACGAAACCCCAAGCCGGGTTTTATATCAGATAAAAAACAAATCATAGGTCAGATGACCCCCTCAACCCACGGAAGAAGATCCTAAGAAAGATAAGTCCAAGTACGACCATTTCCATCAGGACTACGGTTACACAACCGACGAGTGCAAAAGGCTTAAGGATGAATTAGAATTCCTGGCTTGTAGTGGTAAACTACAGAAGTTCATTAGTAAGGAGGGAAGGAACCTACCTTCCCCCGACAGGCGTAATGCACCACGAGAGAATGAGCCGCCTAATAGGCCGGATCCTATACCGCCTCATGATGAACCATGAAGGGTGATCCTCCAAGTCCATGGTGAAGACAGTTGGCACAAGCCTTATGTTCCTATAAGCATCTGCCTGGCCTACAACCCAGAATTCCTTGCGCTTTTCCCTTGATAAAGACTTCAATGTTCTCCTGTTACTTGTTGATGGCGCATGGTATGAGATTCTTAATGACTTGCGAAGAAAGCACCCATCCTAAAACTCCTAAAGTTTTTAATCGATTGACGGGCCTCAAACGCCAAAATCTTCCAAACGAATGCGTCATTAAGTTGGGATGAAACTCCCCGAACGAGCGGACACGGCCCTAACTCTTAAGGTTTCTAATCGACTAATGGGCCTCAGCCACCCAAATCTTCCGAATGAACGCGTCGTTAAGTTGGGATGAAACTCCCCGAACGGACGGACACAACCCTAACTCCTAAGGTTTCTAACTGACTGGCGGACCTCAGTCGCTAAGATCTTTCGAACGAATGTGTCGTTAAGTTGGGATGAAACTCCCCGAATGGGTGAACACGGCCCTAACTCCTATGGTTTCTGACCGACTGGCAGACCTCAGTCACTTAGATTCTTCCAAACGAATGTGTCGTTAAGTTGGGATGAAACTTCCCGAACGGGCGGATACGGCCCTAACTCCTAAGGTTTCCAACCGACTAGCGAGCTCCAGTCGCCCAAATTCTTCCGAACGAATGTGTCATTAAGTTGGGATGAAACTCCTCGAATGGGCGGGCACGACCCTAACTCCTAAGGTTTCTAACAGACTAGCGAGCCCCAGTTGCCCAAATTCTTCCGAACGAATGTGTCGTTAAGTTGGGATGAAATTTCCCGAATGGGCGGATACTGACCTAACTTTTAAGGTTTCTAATCGACTAACGGGTCTTAGCTGAGTCGTCCAGATCTTCCGAACGAATGTGTTGTTAAGTTGGAATGAAACTCCCCGAATGGGCGGACACGGCCCTAACTCCTAATGTTTCTAACCGACTGACGGGTCTCAGCCGCCCAGATCTTCCGAACGAATGTGTCGTTAAGTTAGGATGAAACTTCCCGAATGGGCAGACACGACCCTAACTCCTAAGGTTTCTAACCGACTAACGGGCCTCAGCCGCTTAGATCTTCCAAACGAATGTGTCGTTAAGTTGGGATAAAACTCCCTGAACGGGCGGACATAGCTCTAACTCCTAAGCTTTCTAACTGACTGGCGGGTCTTAGTCGCCCAGATCTTTCAAACGAATATATCGTTAAGTTGGGATGAAACTCGCCGAACAGGCGGACATGGCTCTAACTCCTAAGGTTTCTAACCGACTGACAGGTCTCAATCGCCCAAATTCTTCCGAACGAATGTGTCGTTAAGTTGGGATGAAACTCCCCGAACGGGTAGACACGACCCTAACTCTTAAGGTTTCTAACCGACTAATGGGTTTCAACCGCCCATATCTTCCGAACGAATGTGTCATTAAGTTGGGATGAAACTGTAACACCGACTCTCGGTGTATTTATATGTACTCAGTCTTATATACATATATGATGCCACTTCATGAGTATGATATCAATTTTTCACTAAGAAATTTTTTCGAAATAACGGTACCGAAATTTTCGCTTCGAAGTTCTGCAAAGATAAAATTTCCGAAATAATCCAAAAAGGGTCTTTGATGAAATTCATGGATTTAGGAGTGTGAAATTTTACATAATTACCGAATATGAGATTTTTAGATTTAAACGGCAAAATTTCAAAAAATTGTCGTTCGGAATTCGAGAAGGCCCAATGAACTTATTTTACACTAAATAAATTAAATTAGACCTAATATAAGATCTTGGATCTAATGTGTAATTATGAAAATTATTGGGATCAAATTTGAGTATCCATAAGTCAAAGGACCTATTGGCAATTAAAGGTAAAGTTAGAGTAAACATTGACAAGTATAATTTTTAAAAAGACCTAAATTTAGCAAGTGTGAGGGTGAGGAGAAGTTGCTTGGCCGAATGGAGAGGGTGGAAGGGAACAAATGGAGCTTCTTGCCACATTTTGAGGACACATGTCATGGGTGAAAGGAATAAAAAAATTTGCCCAATCAAATGTCATGCAAGTTTGGGCTATTGGTGGACTTGAAACAATGTTAATAAAAGATAAAGCCATCTCTCCATTTCCCTTGGCCATAAACGTGAATAACCATAGAGAGAGAGAGAGCATTTGTTCTTCATATTCTTGAAGTCTAGAGTGATCTTTGGGAGGAGCAAGTGAAGAAAACTAAGGAAATTCTTGGTAAGAAACATTTCTCCCTCATTTTTGCTATCATGAACCAAGAAGGAATTGAGATCCTAATCTATTCATATGTTGTTTTGCGAAATCAAATTGAAGGAAGGAGTTTGGACTTGCAAAGGATGCATTTTCGAACTTAAAAAAAAAAAAAAAAAAAAATTCAAGCTAAGGTGAGAAATTTCTGGAAAATTCTGTCTGTTTTCTGTATGCATTTTCATCTCTGTTTTAAGGCATCTTAGAGCCAGAATTTGAAAATGTGCTAGTTATATGAATTGTAGATCTACATCTTAGCTATAACATGTTAAAATTTCATTAGATTTTGGTGAGTAGAATGAAAGTTATAGCTTCTGCACAAAAACTGGACAGAATCCAAAACTTAAATATGACTGTAACAAAATAAGGCTTGCTGGGAATTCTGTGATTTGAATCTGAGGAAGTGTGAAAAATGAAAGTTATAGTGCTATCTCTTAGCTTTAAAATGAGATAGGAAGCATGTGATTCGGAGTTATGAAGTAGAAGTTATGACCATCTTTCCATAACTGCGCAAAGGTGTTTATGCGCAGATATTTCTTTGAGTATGTTAATAGTGATGTTTGAATGTCAATTGTAAAATTATAGAGGCTTGGAGTATGTATTTTGTTGATGGTGTTATGGATGGCCGAGATGGGACATGGTGGGCAGGCGTAGGCGCCGTGCACATGGGCACTGTGTGCCCAGCGAATGGGCGCTACGTGCTACCGGGTGCGTGCGGGGTGCAGTGCACCCTGCGCAGGTGTGGGTACTGCCGAGCGTAGTGCTGGGATGCCAAACGGATAAACTGAGCATATAGACTTGGAACGCCGGGCGCTGAGGTCGCCCAGGGGCGCTGGTAGCAAGGCACTACGCACAGGCGCTGTGTGTAGGCACAGGACGGCAGGCGCAAGGGCGCATGGGCACTGTGCACAGGGCGCTGGGCTGTGGCCCGGCTGTGAGCACGGAAGGATGACTTGGGGCCGCGCCGTGTGCTAATTTGAGTTTCATGACGATATTTGATTTGTGGACATGCCTTAGGCATGAATAAGCATGAAAAGGGTTAGAGATGATTCAAACACCCTAGACTTGACACTTAAAAAATTTAAAGGAAAATTCTTGGATTTATATACCAGGAGTTATAGATTATTTCTCATGATTGCACAGGATAGATATCTGCGGACCTATTGGTATTCTGGTTTATGGTGGTTCGGATCGGGGGGGAGATCTTGATATTCATATTGTGGTTATATTGGGGAGTGCGCTACCCTCCCCTGAGCTGTGAGTGGGACTTGACATCTACTTTTAATTGATACCGTGTTTTAAAAAGCTTTCAAAGGCATGATTTAAAATGGTATGATTGACCTATTTTCCTGAATTTATGAAAATGTTTTGTGATATATGGAGTGTCCCAACTTGTTTATATTGATATGCATCTATGATTTTGATACTTGATGATTGTGCCACACTTTGATATATCCACATGATTTTATGCTTCCATTGCATATTGGCACATGCTTTTGACATGAAATGACTTGATTATTTGGCTTGAGATATGTGATTTGGGCTGGATGCCTATGTGGATACTGTGATAATGATGATATGCTTCCTATGGCATTCCGTAGCTACGAAAAACATTTGGTAGAGGCACCTGTTGTGCCCGGATACGCCTCTGCAGGGGGTATCCGCCAGATTGTCATACATATTGTACGGACAGTCGTCGGTTGAACCACTTCGGGGAGGACCTTGGTAGGTCTAGCATCGGTGGGTTTCCATACACGTTTGATCCTTGATACGTGTGCGATATATATATACATGCTAGTTGGAGTAGTCTGTAGCTAACATTGGGGTGGAAAGCCTTATTTTATTACTTGCACCGTGAAAATCCCCAACGTTGCCCGTCCTTGGCCATGGTTGGCCCTTGCCGGGATATTTTCGGCCAGCTCTACATGATATGACGGACATGCATAATGGATACATATTTGATTTGATACGTATGCCGTGAATGATTTATTGAGATGTCATAATATTTTTGCATACTATGGATTTATTGGGACATATCTTTGACACTCCTGTTCACACTAAAATTAATTATAGCATGTCATCCCCCCGACTTACTGAGTACCAACCCCCCTTTCTATGGTACTCACCCCTCACATTTGCCGCCTACAGGTGTAAACTCAGACTGAGAGATTTGTGCGCATTGTTGTATTGGATATTCTTTGGAGACTACTGGGCCGGGGTATGACTACCCACTCTTCCGCTCTATATTGAGATTATTGTATCATTTTGAGGAAGTTAGAATGACCATTGTATTTGTTTAAATTGGAATGACTGTATTTATAATTCTTCTGGTTTGTATAAGATTAACTCTCACTTGTTTTAATTTGCATCGAGGCATACATGTATTATTTTTATCACTTGGGGATCTCTGTGATTTGGAAACCTGGATTTTGTGAATGCTGTCAGCCTTACGGTGCTTCGATGTGCGGGACATGGTGCCCGTGCATCGTCCCGCACATCGAGGTGCCGTGGCGGGCTGGTCGCGTGCCCGGCTAGGGAGTGGGTCGGGGCGTGACAGAAACTTCCCGAACGGGCGGACACGACCCTAACTCCAAAGGTTTCTAATGGACTGACGGGTCTCAATCGCTCAGATTTTCTGAACAAATGTGTCATTAAGTTGGGATAAAACTCCGTGAACGGGCGGACACGGCCCTAAATCCTAAGGTTTCTAACCGACTAGCGGGCCTCAGTCGCCCAGATACTTCCGAACGAATATGTCGTTAAGTTGGAATGAAACTCCCCGAACGGGCGGATACGACCCTAACTCTTAAGGTTTCTAACCAACTGATGGGCCTCAGCAGCCCAGATCTTTCAAACGAATGTGTCATTAAGTTGGGATGAAACTCCTCGAACCGGCGGACACGGCCCTAACTCTAAATGTTTCTAATTGACCGACGGGCCTCAGCTATCCAGATCTTTCGAACGGATATGTCGTTAAGTTGGGATGAAACTCTCCAAATGGGTAGACAACTCTAACCTTGGGAGCTATATCGCCCTAAAAAAAAAGGGTCCCTAAAATCTCCAAATCAAAACGAATACGGAAAAACCCTAACATGGAAATTAAGGCAATGACAAAATGCCAAGCACTTGAGATAAGCAACGAGGGATGGATATTCCAATACCTCAAGACCTCTGTCAGTGGGCCCAGGTGCGGGGTCCTCAAGCCGTACTTCACACACTGCTTGTACATCGGAACACAACCATCAGTGGTAAAACTCGCTCTATCCCTTTCACCGGGTAACACAAACTCAAAGTCGCTTTCGAGCGACATTTGCCTCTGGCCTTCCGACAAATCCTCTTCAGTCATGGCACTCTGAATGTTGTCTATACTGCGCGATGAGGAAGTGTCTTTCAATATTTTTGCCTATAAGGAGAGGTTCTTCGAAGAAAAGTTGAAAGGGCAGTGAGAATGTTGGGATACAATACTCTCTAAAGAGTGTAAACCCTTATAAAGCGTACAGAAAACTATTTGCGAAAATCGAAACGACAAGAGTCACATTAAAAAGCTCTGCACCTTTTTCAATAATCATTACTCATGACGCCTCTTCGTCAAGAGGGCCATGAGTCGGGGGCAAATGATGAGACATGGCCCCAAAAATCAGATCTTATGAATCAGTTTTGGAAAGACCCACATGAAAAGCCCATGAAAGACAGCTATCGATCTAAGTTTAAATAGGATTATCTACCAAAGGGCCTCAGTCGTCCAGGTCTCCCGAACGATAGGGTCTTAGTCACCCTGCCAACCGAACGTGATTCATCAAGTGAAGGTAACCACCCTGATTGGGTATCCAATGGTCGGCTCCTCAACCAAAAGAGCCCTGAAGACCCTTCATTGGTCGAACGACCGATCGATAGTTAACGATTCCAACGATTCTAAAAGAAGACCAAAATATCCTATTAACTTCCGTCCCTCACGGCGAACAGCATCCTAAGGATCTTTCAATTAAGGAAAGGTTCCCTCGAGAATACAAAAGTTTCCAAAAGATGAAGATCACAATTGAGTTGAAATATTGAATCCACAAGATTTCTGGATCGGCTCGATAAGGAAGATAAGGTTGAAGCACTGCAGCGACATACGACTCTCACAGGTATAAAATATCTCAAAACCCTCCAAGACATGTACGCTCTCTCGGCCTTACATATTAGGCACCCTAATCACCGGGAATTACTCCCTCGAGCTCTCAGTCTGTTTTCTTTTCATACAAAAATCGCTCTTTCTAACTTGATCGTCAGAGTCTCCCCGCCGGATCACCCTCCGACGATTTTTACAGGTATCACATCTCTTTGACGACAACTGTTCGGGTCAACGAAGAGCCGGTATCTGTAAAGCCATAACCCACCTCCAATAGATCTGGCAGTAAATCTCATGTTGTGTTGAGAATCAGAGTTAAGGTGGTGGCTAAGCTGGTATCTGTCAATGCCCTTTGTCTGTCTGTATGTAACCATTGGCTACCAGACGGGCCTTATATCTTTCAATCGATCCGTCGACCTTTCTTTTGATTTTGAGAACCCATTTGTTTCTATTGGTCTTTCTATCCTCAGGTAAGTCAACTAGGTCTTCGAGCCCATTGACTCTTATTGATTCCATTTCCTGCTTCATGGCTTGTAACCATTGGCCCTTTGCTGGACCCTCGAGAGCCTTACTGAATGTCCTCAACTCTTCATCATCCTCGGGAGTCACAATGAGGATCCCATCCTCAATCGGGAAACGATGATGAGGTATATGTATCTGACTACTCCTACGAGGAGGGAGAGCCTCCTCACCTTCTAATGGACCGCTCCCACTAGGATCAAGATCCAAAATCGGCTCTTGAGTCCCACCGCTGGGGCCAACGGAGCCACTGGGCTCATCCATCTCATAAAAGGTGTAGTCCCGATCGATTTCTCTTCTTTTAGGGAAATCATTTTTGAGAAACATGGCATCACGAGACTCAATTTTAGTAACAGTGTCGTCTGTATGTTCTCCTAGAAACATATGTACCTTGGAGTATTCAGAGTATCTTATAAAAGTACACTTCTTTCCTCGCGGGCCTAACTTGCCGTACTGATGTGAAGAATCATGAAGATACGCAGCACAACCCCATAGTCTCAAATGGCTAAGGTCAGGCTGCCTCCCTGTCCAAAACTCGTATGGGGTGCTGACTACAAATTTCGTTGGAACACAATTAAGGATGTAGACGGCAGTCAATAACGCATCTCCCAATAGGAGATAGGTAAATTGGTTTGCGCCATCATAGATCTCACCATCTCCAACAGAGTTCTATTCTTTCTCTTGATTACTCCATTCTACAGAGGAGTAGCAGGAATAGTCAGTTGTCTTATAATGCCTCTCTCAAAACAGTGCTCTTTGAACTATTCAGACAGATACTCGCACCCCCGATCAGTTGTGAGAGTTTTCACTCTCAAATCTAGCTAATTCTTAACCTCGCTGATAAACCTCCTGAAGCACTCTAGTGCCTCAGATTTGTGTGAGATCAAGTCGACATAACCGAAACGCGTGTAGTCATCTATAAACGTAATGAAATATGTGGCTCCATTTCAAACTCTCACATTCATGGGTCCACAAATGTCAGAATGAACCAATTGTAATGGAGTCCCAATACTCATTGCTTTTCCAAATAGTTTTCTTGTAGCTTGCCCGCAAGGCAAAACTCATATAAGGGTAAGTCGACCTTGGCTAGCGAGCCTAACAACCCACTCATAGCTAACTGACCCATCCTCTCTTGCCATAGTAGCCAAGTCTACTATACCATACAATCACATCATCCACAACACTATCGGATGCAAAAGCAATAGGAGAAGAAGGATAAATCTCATAAAATGAAATCAAATCAGGTACATAAAATCTCTCATGGACTAAACCGGAACAAATTAAAGAATTGTCATAATAAATGGAAATTCTAGAGTTTCCCAACAAAACAGAGTATCCTAACTGGTCTAGATATCGGATAGATACGAGATTCCACCTAATCTTAGGAACATATAACACTACAAGAAAACAGCTCTTTAGCGACGGAAATTACCGACGGATAAAAATCCGTCGCTATTAGCGACGGATTTGCGATAGATTAGTGACAAAAAATCAGCGACGGATTTTTCTGTCGCTAAATCCGTGGTTGAAATTAGCGACGAAAATTTTCCGTCACTAAAACTTTTCTAGACAAATTAGCGATGAAATAATCCGTCGCTAATTTTCCGGTTGTTAATTCATCGCTAAAACCATTCTGAACAGATTAGCGACAAATTTAGGGATGAAAAAATCTGTCGCTAATTTTTTCGTCGATAAAACATGGAATTTTTTTGGGTTAAATATAATTTTTTATTTTTATTAAATATAATTTTGTATTTTTATTAAATAAATTGTATCTTTTTATTAAATATAATTTTTTTCTTTTTATTAAAAATAATTTAGAATTTTTATTAAATTTAATTTTTTGTTTTTATTAAATATAATTTTACATTTTTATTAAATATAATTTTGTATTTTTATTAAATATAATTTTTTGTTTTTATTAAATCTAATTTTGTATTTTTCTTAAATATAATTTTGTGTTTTTATTAAGTATAATTTTGTGTTTTTATTAAATATAATTTTGTATCTTTATTAAATATAATTTTTTATTTTTATTAAATGTAATTTCGTATTTTTATTAAATATAATTTTGTATTTTTATTAAATATAAGTTTCTTTTTTTATTAAATATAATTTTGTGTTTATTTGTTTATTAAATATAATTTTGTGTTTTTATTAAATATAATTTTGTGTTTTATTAAATATAATTATTATTTTTTATTAAATATAATTATTTGGTTTTATTAAATCTAATTTTGTATTTTTATTAGATATAATTTTGTATTTTTATTAAATATAATTTTGTGTTTTTATTAAATATAATTTTTTATTTTTATTAAATATAATTTTGTGTTTTTATTAAATATAATTTTATTTTTTAAAATATAATTTTATGTTTTTATTAAATAAAATTTTATATTTTTATTAAATTAGGGTATTGTATTTTTAATATTGAGAGTTACAAAAAAAGTATAGAAATAGAAAGAAAATATATTAATAATACAAATGTGATGGTGGTATGGTGGTTAAGGTTCTGCAATTCTCTCTTTCACACCCGGGGTCGAATCGGGGTGGGAGCAAATTTAAAACAAATTAAAAGTTGGGGCGCCGGTGGGAGCGTACGAGGCCGGGCGGGCGAGCGTCTTGACTCAAGCACTTGGATTTGCTCTTTACTCACTTCAGTGACGGATTAGTGATGGAAATTTTCCGTCATTAATCCATCGCTAAAATTTTCAGATTAGTGACGGATTTTCTTAGCGACGGAAAATTTCCATCATTAAATTAGCGGGTGACTTTCAGCGACGGAATTTTCCGTTGCTAATACTTTCAGCGACGTAATTTTGAGTATCAGCGATAGATATTTCCGTCGTTAATACCCGTTTTTCTAGTAGTGTAACACATCATGTAAATACTGGACTTGACTACTTTCCGTCACTAAATTATGCACATTGATGTCGTCCCGTTCTATGAGCAATATCCTATGACAATGTCGGTTTGGGTCGCCCTATAAAGAGCATTGTGGTGCTCTTATAGATCTTGAGATGATGATACTGTCTTATAAGTTTAATAACTTATAAGAAAAGGATTGATCATTCAATAATGTAACATTTGATGAAAATGTCGAGTATGATCGTCGAGTTGGGGAATGTGAACGAGTCTATTTCGAATGTGTTTTTCCTAGTACTAGGTGCGATTTAGTTTTTTACCTGATTCATGGGAAACTATAAAAAACTTATTTCACATACGATGAAAGTATTCGCACTGTCACTAATATGAATAGGCATAGTGAGCTCGAGTAGGAGCATCTGGAGGTGAGCAGGCCATACTCGGATCTTGCTTATGCAATGGAGTCGAGCAAGGACTTCCATGACATCAAATACAAATGGCGTAAGCATGAGTAAAAGACTCAAGGTTTAGGTAAGAAGAAATCATCCGAGAAAACTGACAACTAAATATTAAAGCGCAGAAAAAAGGAGTTGGATAAGACCAAGGTGTAGTGCTACATTCGTAGTAGACTTGGTCATTTCGCTCAAAAGAGTGACAAGCGAAAATTAACTCTTTCTTCTTTACGTGGTTTGAGATGCTCACTGTTTTTTCTCTTTCGTGGATTGTAAACACAGGAGTAACCGACCACGTAGCTCAAGAAAGGAGTGCGCATATATAGTTCTGCTGAGTGAGTCCTCAAGTAGGAGGATTTACTTAGGGAACGGAACGTTTTATTGACATCAGAGGGAATTGTATTTGCAAGTTGGAGTTGAAAAGTTGCTAAACTCTATACATCATTTACGCTTCGGATATTTAACAGAACTTAGTCTCAGCCTAGGATATGCTCTTTTAATTTGGAAATTTTATGGTTTCCATTAGTTACGACAATTCTTTGATTGGTTCTAGTTTAGTCCATGGGGGTCTATATACACTGGAGATGAATCCTTTCAATGGTGTTTCTTGTTATCCTCCTAGCATGAGAGAGGATGAACCGGTTGACAGTGAGTGGTCTATAGGTCCCGTTAACCAGTCTTGCCTAGACGACAAAATTATAAGAAAACCATTCGACATTGCAATAAGAGCTAAATTCCATTATAGTCGGTTCACTCCGACATCTGTGGCCTTATGATTGTGAGAACCCGGAATAGAGTTGTGTACTCTATTAGGTTCATAGACAATTACACGTGTTTCGGTTACGTCTATCTGATTTCGTGTAAGTCTAAGGCATTGAGATGTTTCAAGAGGTTTATTAGCGAGATTAAGAATCAGTTAGACATGAGAGTGGAGATTCTCAGAACCGATCGAGAGCGCGAGTATTTTTTTGAAGAGCTCTGTTTTTAAAAAGGGTATTACGAGACAACTGACTATTTCTTGCTACTCAGTGGAGTAGAGTAGCCGAGGGAGGAATATGACTTTGTTTGAATCGGTGAGGTCGATAATGGTGCAAGTTAATTTGCTCATTTCCTATTGGGGCGATGCGTTATTGGCTGTAACCTACGTCCTCATTCGTGTTCTATTGAAGTCCGTAGTCAGTACCCCATATGAACTTTGGACAATGAGATAGCCTGACCTTAGCCATTTGAGATTATTGGATTGTGCCGCGTATGTTCATTGTTTCTCGCATTTATACGACGAGTTAGGCCTGCGAGAAAATAACTATATCTTTATCAGATACTCAGAATACTCCAAGGGGAATGTGTTCTAGGTGAGCATACGGACAGCACTCTCACTGAGATCGAGTCTCATTATGCCAAGTTTCTTGAAAATGATTTCCCTATGAGAGGTGAAATCAATTGGGACTTTACCTTCTATGAGATTGGTGAGTTTAGTGGTTTAGCTGATCCCAGCGACGGGACCTAAGAATCTATTACGGATCTTGGTTCTAATGGGAGCGATCCATCTAGAAGTGAAAAGGTTTCCCTTTCTCATAAGAGTAGTCAAGGACGCGTACCTAACCATCGCTTCCCGATTGAGGGAGAGGCTCTCAGTGTAACTCTTGAGGATTACAAGAAACCTTAAACAGTCCTAGAGGCTCTTGAGGGTTCTGTGAGAGACCTTTGGTTAAAGGCCATGGATGAGAGAAGGAGTTGATGAGAATCAATGGGATCTGGAATCTAGTTTATTTACCTAAGGGTAGTAAGGCCGTTGAGAACAAGTAGGTTCTCAAGATCAAGAGAAAGGCCAACGGATCGGTAGAGAGGTATAAGACCCGTCTGATAACCAAGGGTTACTCAGACTGAGGACGAGATTACTTCGATCCGTTTACTTTTAGTGATTGTCGTAGACATGACATGGATTTTGAGTGTGACTAGATAGGCGTTGAGACTGCTTTCCTAAGTGAGAGTTTGGATGAGGAGATCAACAAGGAACAGTCGTTTGGATTTATTCTTGTAGATCACGATGATAAGATCTGTCGACTTCGAAAGTCGATATACGACCTTAATCATCAATCCAGACAGTGGTACTTGAGATTTCACGAGGAGGTGATATCTCACGATTTCGTGGTGATCGAGGAGGATCATCGCGTATACCTTAGACGTTCTCATGACTCTTTGTGATCATTTCCTTATGTGTGAATGATATTCTGTTTACTGGGAACAAGAGAGAGTATTTAATGACCACGATGACGTGGACATTGTCGAGTTTTGATATGAAAGACATGGGTGAGACTCAGTTCTTCCTCGAATTTAAGATCCAGAGGGTTTACTCGAGATAGGTGTTGGCTCTTTCACAGGAGTCCAACATCAGGGGAGTTTTTAAGCGCCTCGAGAAGAACGATCGCAACCCTATAGATACTCTTATCGCTAAAATGTTAAAGCCTAATTCTTAATACATGCCCTATGACTCAGGAAAGGATAAGGGAAATGAGTAGAATCTCTTATACCAGTGTAGTGAGTAATCTGATGTATGCAGTGTTGCGTACATGTCCAGACATTTATTTTGCAGTCAGTATGGTAATTAGGTATCGATCGAATCCTAGAAGGGATCATTGGAGAGTAGTGAAAGGATTTCGAGATATCTCGAGAGAACTGCGGACCTCTCTTTGTGTTGCGGAGGAGGTGATTTATATCTTGTTGGGTATTCAGATACCAACTGGGTTGGTGATCTGAATGTATGCAAATCAATATCAGGTTTTGCTATCTTGGAGTAGCAAGAAGCAAACCTATGTATGTCTATCTATGATAGAGGCTGAACTTGTGGTACGCTCAGCGACAGTTCAGGAGAGTGTTTGGCTTCGAAGATTTCCGGATCACTTAGAGGTTGTGGTAAAAGTGGGAGGTCAGTGATGATTTATTGAGAAAATCAGGCCACCATTGACCACACCTGAAACCCTAAGTATCACAGTAAGATCAAACACATTGGTACCTAACATCAACGAAAAGGGTGAAGTGACAAATTAAGTATACTACTATACAGCGTGTTGGCTGATCCCTTCAATAAACCCATTGTGAGAGATTCCCATATGAGATATGAGAATCATTGGGTTTATATATATATTTTTGACATTTCTCACCTTGTACCGATACTTATTGTGTTGTATATATATGACATGTATGCATGATTGAGTCACGAGTTTATTTATTGCACTATTTTATTGTTATATATTTTGTCATATATTGTGATAAATGATATGTCAGGCAGCCATGGTCGACTCTCTCACACGAGTGACCACCTCCAGCTTTGAATGAGCGGAGATGAGTTGATTTCTAGTTGTAAGAGGCTTTAAGAGTGGTCCTGCTAGAACAGAAATCATCTTAATATGTGTTCAGGATGAGGTCATATGCGATATGATCGATATGGACGTACCCACATCCATGTTGCCTGTAAGTAGCTAAATTTGAGATCTCAGATATCGCCTGTGACTAGTGATATTGTCTCTGAGACACTCTGTCTGATATCTCTGGATAAAGTCTTATGTGTAGACTGAATTCCATACCTGCACAGTATTAGAGAAATCTGACATATGCCCTTTAAGAGATGAAGGAATAACACTGTGACATGCATTTTATACCGCGTGTGATTTGACGACCAGGGATAATGAGAGCATTATTTGAGACATTGACATGATTTAGATCTTTGTTCCCACTGTGTGAGACCTGAAATCCATTGGGTGAGATCTCTTTTACTCTTATCACTTTCGACTGTTTCTAAAAGTCTTGGTTCAGTGTTGCTACTTTAGTCTGTTTACTGATGGCCCGGAAAATAAATTGAGCTCTAAGGGACAGGTCTATAAAAGTAGCTGAATTGAGACTAATAGATTCGATTTTGGGAAAAAGAAGACCAATTGACATTACATCACTGTATTGTATTCACCGGCTAACCTATTATGTTTGTCCATATTGGGATGTAAACATAATAGTGGATACACAGTCGAGCGTTTATTGGGGATTACTTTCGATGAGGAAAGTAACTCGATGGATGTAATTAGTCTTGGATTTGGGGTGCAGCGAGTTCTTTTTTATACTAACGATGGTTTCTCGATCATCCTAACAGGTGTATTGAGAGGTCTTTGCTTGCAGGTGTAGTCGTCGGTCGCACGACGCCCAATTCTGTATGAAAATCCAGTAAGGTGATGAGATAGATCGTATGAGTTGTGATCTTATGATAGACGTAAAATGCCTACACGTGCAAGTGAGAGATATTGGTTTGATATGCCCTAGAGGGGGCATTTTGATAATTGTAAGGGGTTAGTGGGTCCCACTAACCCATAACTACCATAACACCATTCTCCCTTAATTCACTTCACGATTAGTGCATCAATAAGATGAAGGAGACTAACCTCTCACTCCTCGTTTTACATGAGATTCATGGCTACCAAGAGAGAAAGAGTGAATTCTCTAGAGGGAGAATATAGAGGGTTTGAGAAAAATTTTGAGTAAGGAATTTTTCGAGTCATTCGGATCATTGGATTGAGGGTTGCGGCGTCGTGACATTGCAGTGGTGGTTCGTTTAACATCGTGATCACCAACTCGATCGCGAGATCCGATCGAGTGATGTTTGATTTGATCGATTTTTTGTGGCTCTGTATATTAAGGTATTTAACTCTATACCCGATCCCTATTTTATTTTTTTGAAAATTATATTTGCTTCCGCTATGTATGAGACTCATAAAAATCCAACATTGAACTATAAGATTAAATTATGGGATTAATATAAAGTTAGACTCCTTGAATTATGAGATTGATTAGGATTGACTTTGGAAATTTCTTGTTTTATATGATTTGATTAGATTGTTTCATATTTTTTATAATTTAGAATAGTTTCCTATTTTTATGATTTGATTAAATAATTTCTTAAATCATGTGAGTTAGAATAGTTTATAAATTGTTATGTATAATTCCTTTCAATAAAGAATAAATGCACATCAATTATTCTTTCATACTTTATGATAGGTTATTTCACAAAAATGTCAATAAAATTAGATTTTTTTTTTTTTTTTTTTTTTTCACTTGACCTTTTCTTTTCTTTGCAACTTTGTGGATCAAGTGCATTCGTAATGTTCAGTTTTGCAATTTACAGCTTTCATTTCCAGTCATTTTACAGCTTTCATTTCCAGTCAATTTACAGATTATACAACAAGAGGGCTTGTGCCTTGGGAGAGAAGGGCTCTTTATTTATTTATTGTTCCCCCCCCCCCCCCGGGAGGGGGGGAGGGGTTTGAGATATTTACAAATAGGTCAAGGGTTTCCCTGATTATAAACTTGAACTAAGTCCTTGTTTTGCTGAAACAAGTCCTCGGTATTATGACCTGTGCTTCAGCTTTTGAGCCTCTTTTCTTCTTTGTCTCTTTTTTTTCTTTTCTTTTCTTTTTCTTTCCTTTTTTAATCTTATCTTTTCTTTTCCTGCAAGTTTTTTCTTTCTTTGGTGCTGCACAAAACTTATGCCTGTTAGAGATGTAAGGTGTTCCACTAGGTAGTCATCAGCTAGGTGGACCTTGTAAGGTGTTAAAAGAAGATTAGCTCTAATGCTCATTTAATAGAGCTTCTCCTTTAGATGTAGATTAGTACAATTTTCAATATTTCCGATCTATATTCATTTGAGGACTTTAATGTAGAAGTAACTACAGTTGCAGAACATATTAACCAATTTCCAGAAAAACAATCTGATACCATCCAAATAGTTCTTGATCTCAAAGAGGCGAGGTCTAGAAGAGAAAATGCTTATAGACGCTTCTAAGTGGTGGGGTAAACTGGCTAGTGAAAGTACTTGTATTACAGAAGATGAATTGAAGAAAATTAATCTAGAGATATATGCACAAGCTGCAAAAGCTTTCTCATCGGATGCAGCTATCTTTCAATTTGGGGAGAATGAAGCAAGAGCATCTTAAAATTAGATAGTTTTTATTTTTATTTTTTTTAAGTTTCTTATTAGTTTTTCTTCTTTATTTAAGTTTCTATTTCAAAAATTTATGTTGTTTCTTATTTATTTTTTCCATTCTATTTAACTAGTTAGAAATTTTTAAGAAATTAGAAGGTTTTTAGATTAGAATTAGGATTTGTCCTAATTAGCATAAAAGGACAATAGTAATCACATTATTAGGGTATTGTTTTTAGAATTGCAATTGAGAGGTTTCAAACCCTAAACATAGTTTTTCGGTTTCAGTTTTAATTTATATTGAATTTCAGTTGATTTCTTCTTTTAATTTTGGTTTCCTTGCCTTTCCCCTGCATCAAAGATCCCATTCAAAGGGACCAAAAACAGTGAATTATTTCTCTTGTAAATATAAAGTTGCAATGGCTGTCTCCCTTTTTTGGAATACAGAATAGTGCAACAATTCTAAGTTGTATAATTTCCTAGATCATGGTTTCCAACTAAATGATGGGCTAAACATGCTCATATTTGGTGCAGAAATCGAATGATTACGGCCATAAAATGCTTCGTTTTACTCTCTCTCTCTCTCTCTCTCTCTCTTCGCCCCCTATGAAATGCCATGGCTTTAAAGAAACTTACTGATTTTCTATTTTCTTCTTACAACCACAAGGGAATTTTGGGATAATCTTCGTACTCTCACTTATGAACAACAGACATAGACACATCAACATGGGAACTTAGATAATTAAAAAAGAAAAACAAAATACAAACATTGCAAGAAAACCGCAGAAGTGTGCATGCATATAATTCATAATAATGAGTTCTGCCTATATATAGCAAATTCGGAATAAGCATTTTCTGTGGTAACAGGAGAACCTTCTAAATATATTATCATGTCCCGACTCTTAGATCGAGCACGCAATAATCGTCGAATTAACAAAAAATATAGATAAATCTAACATGTACACCAAGATATTGCAAGACATTCATCAATAACTATCCATTTTCTAAAATAAATTAGTAAATTTAAATAAACGAAGATGCATTCATAACACAACCAAAGGAGCAGTCTAGTCCGTCCTTATTCAAAATATGCATGCATAATACTAGCTCTGCCATTCCAATCAAATCTACAGAATATAAAATAAGTCTTTTCTCAAGGGATTCAAACCAACTTAATTAAAAATAATTCTAACTTTTAGAAAATCAAATAGATTCTCAATATACGTATTTAAAACCAAACAAAATTCAAATCCAAAATCAACAAAGATAATATTCAAGATAGTTTTTCCAAAATAATTATAGAGTTTGTCTCTATTTGGGTCCTGTCACGCCCCGATCCTTGGATCGAACTCGTCACAACCGTCGCATTGTCTCGGCATACGAGCAGAACCTCCCCATATACCAGAATATCGCTAGACTATCCACCTGTACAACCTGTTTAAAATTCAATTTGACAACAATAACCAAAGGACCAACTGGTCCATTCAATCCCAAATCAGCACACACACGAGGCCAACTCGACCAATCCAATTACAGGCACGCATCTGGCCTTTCCGGCCTTTCCAAAATCAAATAAAATCCAAATGTCTCATTTAAACAATAAGTTTTTATCAAAAATGGAGTTTAAACAAAAATGAACAAGTTCTAATATAAATGATGTAAGGATTCTACCAATACTTACTCTTATATAAGAAACAATTATCGATTAAATCCATACCAAAAGAATGATACAAGTTTTCCTTTCCATGGATTACACATCAAATCAAAATAAACCCTACATCACTAAAATACCTAAGCAAATCAGCAAGATAATCCCTTCACAAACTCCAACGTCCAGTCTCCTAACTAAGTATTCTTTGAAAAATGTGAAAAGAGGGGTGAATATTGGAAATACTCAGTGAGTGGAGTACGATAGTATGATTATGTTCATAAATGAGGGGTGAATGTGGGGGAGTCAAGGTATATCTCATAAATAACACTTTATATATGTAAAACATTTTTAATAAATCAAGATAATTCACAAAATATGCATCCACATCAATCATTTTTTCAGAAAATCGTGAGGTCTCATCGAAAACACTTCCGTCCTAGATTTAGCCGAATCCAGACGAAAGTCCGCCAAGAGTTTTTCAATCCAATATTTCGAAACACTACCCCCTTCTTTGGCGTTGGTTCGTTTCTCACCAAGGTGCAAACCAGATATAGTACGACTTCGGCAGAGGGAGGGATTTCTATCTCCCCAGCACATCCACCTCGTCGGGTCACTCTGTGGTGGGAATGATTATAGCCATTAACTAACAACACCATTCATTTCTCAAACATGCTATTTCACAAATCATGCGCCATAATTTCCAACAAATAATCACCAATTTTATACCATTGCAATTTATAAAATAATATTCAATAACATATGGCACACATGCATTTATAAACGTAGTGGATATATTCATATTTCACATTTCAATTCAGACATCCCACAATTACAAAACGATTTATATAAAACCTACAAAAATCATTCAAAATCATTTATAAAAAAAATTTTAAAAAAAATTACTCATTTAAGAACACAATGAACCGTCCACTCACCTTTTGGGAGGGTAATCATTCCCAAATTCCAAATCAAATAAAATCCAATATCTCATTTGATTTCCAATGCCTTAACCTAAGACATTGGTCATAAATTAATCATTAAATCGTATATCTACACTAGAGCAATTTTGTTCTTCTCAATATATCACAAATTCCTAATTTCTCAATAATTTTCAGCACAACATGTTATAGAAAAATGACAGTATCTTAATCTATAATCCTCAGATCATGAAAATTCTAATTTTTTACTAAAAGATTAGACATAAAACTAAAACTTTTATGTTTATGTCCCAAATCCATTCAAATCATATAAAAGTATCTAAATTTACGAACATCATTATTCAGAATTCATAAATCCTATCTGCACAGTCACAGAAAAATTATCATAACTTTCACCACACATATCGGATTTAAGTGATTTAGGTCTCATATTAAAGATAAGACATATATCTACAACTTTTATGTTTAGAGCCTAGACTAATTCAACTTAGAAGGCCTGTCAAAATTACAGCAAAAGACTCGGCCAGAACAGGGCAGAACAGGGGTATTTCTGCAAAACTGGTCTCTTTGAAAAATTATAGAAAATTCAATTCTTATCAAAATGTCCATTGTCATACATCATTTTAAAGATCTGCAAGTCTAGTTTCATTAAAAGAAAACCTTACTTAATTTTCAGTAGTGTAGAAGGAGTTATAGAAGAAAGATCACAGACTACACAAGCTGTCCAGATTGTAGGAAATTTTAGGGTTTTCATTTTGTTCCAAACTTCCAATATTTAGGCAACATTCAAATCATTAAGCACGTTATTCCCATAAATCAAAACCCTAAATCCAATATTTTACAACCCTAGGTTCAATTTCCGAAGTCAATTCGTCCAAACCCTAAGCACAAGTTTCAATTTTTGAATGAAAAGCTCAAATACAAGTTTAAGGAGGAAAAATTACGTCTATTCCATGCTTTATTTGAGCCGTGGGTGTCGGATTACAAAAATCCCAAAATCTCCCTTCGTGTAAAAAACCCTAGGTTTTCTCTTCAATTCCTTTCGTCCCTAGATTTGATTGGGGTTTTGGAGAGATTAATGGAGTGGTTTAAATGAGGGTTTTAAATTTCCTAGAGAATGAAATGATGAGAGTGAGAGAGATTGAATGTAGAGAGAGAGAGAGAAAGAGACAGAGAGAAAGATGAGGAGTCGGGAAATGAAGAAGGAATGAGCCAAATGAGGAAATAAAATGTTAGTGGAAATGTGAAATGACTATTTTGCCCTTGCTCCATTTTAAGTGTTATTGAGGTTTGAGGGGTATTTTAGTCATTCCTCTTGATTTTCGTTGACATGAGCTGACTTGAGCCAAGGGAATTCGATTTGTCTTCTTCATTCATCATTTTTTTCCTCTGTTTCGGTGTTACAATACTTAACTCCCTGAAAAGAAATTTCGTCCTCAAAATTTAAAATATGATTATACATCAAATAACTGGGGGAATTGTTTTTGCATTACGCTCTCGGTTTCCCAATTTTCCTCCTCAACTTTGTTACTTCTCCATAGCACCTTGACCATTGGAATCTGTTTACTCCTTAATTGTTTGACTTGTCGATCAATGATCTTCACTGCTGTACCTTGAAACTCAAAATTTTATTCTATTCTACCGGAGGAGCTTCCAATACATGCGAGGGATCCGATAAGTACTTATTCAACATTGAAACATGAAAAATATCATGAATCCTCTACAAATCCAGTAGCAATTCTAGCCGGTATGCTATTTGTCCAATTCTCTCAAGGATTCTGAAGAAGCCAATGTATCGAGGGTTTAATTTTCCTCGTTTGTGGAATCGAACTATGTCCTTCCAAGGAGATATCTTCAGGAACACCATATCCCCTATTACAAACTCCAAGGGTCTTCTTCTCTTGTCAGCATAGCTCTTTTATCGATCCTGAGTTGCCTTTATTCTTTCCCGAATTAGTTTCACCTTTTCCTTGATAGTTTCAATCAATTCTATGCTTTCAATCTTCCGTTCTCCAATCTCGTCCCAACATAATGGAGTCCGCCATTTCCTTCCGTAAAGAGCTTCATAGGGAGGCATTCATATGCTAGCTTGATAGCTGTTATTATAAGCAAATTCGACCAACGGAAGGTGCCTATCCCAGTTACCTTGGAAGTCTATGACACATGCCCTAAGTATGCTTTCCAAAGTCTAAATTGTACGCTCGGACTATCCATCCGTCTGCGGATGAAATACAGTGCTGAATTTCAAGTTGGTCCCTAAGGACTCTTGCAGCTTTGGCCAAAATCGAGAAGTGAATCGAGGATCACGATCTGATACAATAGAAACCAAAACTCCATGAAGCCTTACGATCTCATCAATGTACAATTTGGCTAATCTCTCCAAAGGATAGGTGTTTTGGATTGGCAAGAAGTGAGCCGACTTGGTGAGACGATCCACAATTACCCAATCTCGGAGTACGTGGCAATCTCACCATAAAATCCATAGTAATGTATTCCCACTTCTATTCGGGAATTGGTTGTGGTTGAAGTGTTCCGGCCAGTTTTTGATGTTCGGCCTTGATTTGCTGGCACACGAGATATTTCGTCACAAATTCAGCTATCTCTTTCTTCATCCCAAACCACCAATATGATTCATTGATGGTTCGGTACATTTTGGTGCTCCCCCGGATGCATTGCATAAGCCAAGGAATGCTTCTCTTCAAATATGGCCTTTCGGAGATTCTCATTTTTCGAAATACATATTCGTTTCACATAGGCTATAATTCTATTGTCCCAAATTCAAAACACATCACCTTCCCCTTTCTGAATCCTTTCCACCACAACCTTCAACTCATCATCGACAGCCTGAAGCTCTCGAATGCGATCTAGTAAAGTAGGCCTCACCACAAACTTGGCTAGTAATGCACCATGATCGTCCTTAGCCAATTCGACTCAAAGAGCTCGAAGTCCAACTAGACAAGAGAGGTAAGAACTCCCTTGGGATGCCGAAGATGAAGATTTGTGTAACACCGACTCTCGGTGTATTCTATAGTGAATTCAATTTCATATATATATATATATATATATATATATATGATGTTTTTACTACTATATTCATAAATTTTCACTAAGAAAATTTTTCTGATAAATCAACCTTAGATATTTGACGATAAAATACAAATCGGATCAATTTTGACTCAAAGAGATTCAAAACCTTAATTTCACAATAAATAAATTTAATTAGGTCTAATATAAGATTTTGGGCCTAGTGTGTAATTATGAAAATTTTAGGGGTCAAATTAGAATTTTTATAAGTCAAAGGACTTGTTAGCAATTAACAAAACTTAAATGAAATGTGACAAGTGTATTCTTGTATTGAACAAGTGTTATAGTGAGGAGGACAAGTGTTGTCCAAATGGAGATGAGAAAAGCAAGATAGGCCAATGAGAACACATGCAAAAAAAAAAAATAAAAAATAACCAATCAAAACATATGCAAAGTCAAAATGATCCTATGGTTTAGATTAATTGGAGATTTGATCTTAGGGTGGTGAGTTATTAACACAATAATAAAAGAAGAAGGCCTTAGAATGCATGTTCATTCTTCCAAATTCGTGAGAACAAGGAGAGAAGCAAGAGAGGAAGACCAAGAAAGTGAGGTAAGAAATTTTATCCTGTCTCACTTTAAATTTTATTTCTGTCCGTGAATTCATCTCTGTTTTAAGACATCTTAGAGCCAGAATTTGAAAATGTGTTAGTTATATGAATTGTAGATCAAAGTCTTATCTTTCCAACGAGATAAGAATCAACAAAATCATATGCCTGTGCCAAAAGTTATGGCACTTTTCCTGAAACTCGACATAGAAGTGTCCAGTTTCGAACCTTGACAGTAGTGAGTAAAAACGACCCATCTCCAGTCTTAGTTTGAAGAAACACAAAACATGAAAGTTATAGATATACTTCTTGTCTATAAAATATAAAAATTTCAGCCATTTCGCACGAAGAAATTGAAAGTTATACAATTTTCCTTAAAACTGTGTTGACAGAAACTTTATGTTTCACTAAAACGTATCAGTCTTGTTCATGAATTTTGTTGAACCCCTTCCAGGAATATTTGGATAAAACTCAAAACACGAAAGTTGTAGATCTACATCTTATCTATAACATGTTAAAATTTCATTAGACTTTGGTGAGTAGAACGAAAGTTATGGCTTCTGCACAAAAACTGGACAGAATCCAAAACTTAAATATGACAGTAACAAAATTAGGCTTACCGGGAATTCTGTGATTTGAATCTGAGGAAGTGTGCAAAATGAAAGTTATAGTGCTATCTCTTAGATTTAAAATGAGATAAGAATCATCTGATTTGGACTAGTATAGCCAAAGTTATAGTCTGTTTTCCATGACTGCGCAGGTTAAAAATTCTGCAGACTGTTTGTCTCCCTAAGAGTTATTTGAGTTGAACGGAGGGAGCACTTGATTTACACTTTGTGGAGATATTGGGGAGTGTATTATCCTCCCCTAACTGTGAGTGGGACTTGACATCTACTTTTAATTGATACCGTGTTTTAAAAAGCTTTCAAAGGCATGATTTAAAATGGTATGATTGACCTATTTTCCTGGATTTATGAAAATGTTTTGTGATATATGGAGTGTCCCAACTTGTTTATATCGATATGCATCCATGATTTTGACACTTGATAATTGTGCCACACTTTGATATATCCAAATGATTTTATGCTTCCATTGCATATTGGCACATGATTTTGACATGTTATGGCTTGAGATATGTGATTTGGGCTGGATGCCCTTGTGGATACTGTGATGATGATGATATGCTTCCTATGGCATTCCGTAGCTACGAAGGACATTTGGTAGAGGCACCTGTTGTGCCCGGATACGCCTCTGCAGGGGGTATCCGCCAGATTGTCATACATATTGTACGGACAGTCGTCGGTTGAACCACTTCGGGGAGGACCTTGGTAGGTCTAGCACCGACGGGTTTCCATACACGCTTGATCCTTGATACGTGTGCGATATATATATACAGACTAGTTGGAGTAGTCTGTGGCCAACGTTGGGGTGGAGAGCCTTATTTTATTACTTGCACCGTGAAAACCCCCAACGTTGCCCGTCCTTGGCCATGGTTGGCCTTTGCCGGGATATTTTCGGCCGGCTCTACATGATATGATGGACATGCATAATGGATGCATATTTGATTTGATACGTATGTTGTGAATGATTTATTGAGAAGTCATAATATTTTTGCATACCATGGATTTATTGGGACATAATTTTGACACTCCTAATTCACCCAAAAATTAATTGTAGCATGTCATCCCCCCCGACTTGCTGAGTACCAACCCCCCCTCTCTACGGTACTCACCCCTCACATTCCCCTCCTACAGGTGTAGACTCCAACTGAGAGATTTGTGCGCATTATTGTATTGGACATTCTTTGGAGACTACTGGGCCGGGGTATGACTACCCGCTATTCCGCTATGTATTGAGGTTGTTGTATCATTTTGAGGAAGTTAGGATGACCATTGTATTTGTTTAAATTGGGATGACTGTATTTATAATTCTTCTTGTCTGTATAAGGTTAACTCTCACTTGTTTTAATTTGCATTGAGGCATACATGTATTATTTTTATTTCTTGGGGATCTCTGTGATTTGGAAACCTGGATTTTGTGAATGTCGACAGCCTTACGGTGCTTCGATGTGCGGGACGTGGTGCCCATGCATCGAGGTGCCGCGGCGGGCTGGTCGCGTGCCCGGCTCAAGTGTGGGTCGGGGCGTGACATTATATATGTAAAATATTTTCAATAAATCAAGATAATTCATAAAATATGCATCCACATCAATTATTCTTTCAGAAACTCATGAGGTCCCATCGGAAACACTTCCGTCCTAGGTTTTGCCGAACCCAGACGAAAGCCCGCCAATGGTTTTTCAATCCAATATTTCGAAACACTACCCCATTTCTTGGTGTTAGCTCGTTCCTCACCGGGGTGCAAACCAGATATAGTATGACTTTGGTAGAGGGTGGGACGTCTATCTCCCCCACATATCCAACCCCAACCACGTCACCCCGTCGGGTCGCTCCGTGGTGGGAATGACTATAGCCATTAACTAACAACACCATTCATTTCTCAAACATGTTATTTCACAAATCATGTGCCATAATTTCCAACAAATAATCACAAATTTCATATCATTGCAATTTATAAAACAATATTCAATAACATATGGCACACATGCATTTATAAATGCAGTAGATGTATTCATATTTCATGTTTCAGTTTATACATCCCACAATTACAAAACGATTTATATAAAATCTGTAAAAATCTTTCAAAATCATTTATAAAAAAATTTTAAAACAAATTACTCATTTAAGAACACAATAAATCGTCCACTCACCTTTCGGAGGGTAATTACTCCCAAATTTCAAATCAAATAAAATCCAACCTCTCATTTGATTTCCAATGCCTTAACCTAAGACATTGGTCATAAATTAATCATTAAATCATATATCTACACTAGAGCAATTTGGTTCTTCTTAATATATCACAAATTCCTAACTTCCCAATAATTTCCGACACAACATGTTATAGAAAAATGACCGTATCTTGATCTATAATTCTCAGATCATGAAAATTCCAATTTTTTACTAAAAGATTAGACATAAAAGTACAACTTTTATGTTTATGTTCCAAATCCATTCAAATTATATAAAAGTATCTAAATTTACGAACATCATTATTCCGAATTCATAACTCCTATCTGCACAGTCACAGAAAAATTGTCATAACTTTCACCACACATATCAGATTTAAGTGAGTTAGGTCTCATATTAAAGATAAGACATATATCTATAACGTTTATGTTTAGAGCCTAGACTAATTCAACCTAGAAGGCCTATCAAAATTGCAGCAAAAGACTCGGCCAGAACAGGGCAGAACAGGGGTATTTCTGTAGAACTGGTCTCTTTGAGAAATCATAAAAAATTCAATTCTTATCGAAATGTCCATTGTGATACATCATTTTAAACTGCAAGTCTAGTTTCATTAAAAGAAAACCTCACTCAATTTTCAGTAGCGTAAAAGGAGTTATAGATGAAAGATCACAGACTACACAAGCTATCTAGATTGTAGGAAATTTTAGGGTTTTCATTTTGTTCCAAACTTCTAATATTCAGGCAACATTCAGATCATTGAGCATGTTATTCCCATAAATCAAAACCCTAAACCCAATATTTTACAACCCTAAGTTCAATTTCCCAAGTCAATTCGTCCAAACCCTAAGCACAAGATTCAATTTTCGAATGAAAAGCTCAAATACAAGTTTGGGGAGGAAAAATTGCCTCTATTCCATGCTTGATTTGAGCCGTGGGTGTCGGATTACAAAAATCCCAAAATCTCCCTTCGTGTAGAAAACCCTAGGTTTTCTCTTCAATTTCTTTCATCCCTAGGTTTGATTGGCGTTTTGGAGAGATTAATGGAGTGGTTTAAATGAGGGTATTAAATTTCCTAGAGAGTGAAATGAAGAGAGTGAGAGAGATTGAATGTAGAGAGACAGAGAGAAAGATGAAGAGTTAGGAAATGAAGAAGGAATGAGCTAAATGAGGAAATAAAATGTTAGTGGAAATGTGAAATGACTATTTTGCCCTTGCTCCATTTTAAGTGTTACTGAGGTTTGAGGGGTATTTTAGTCATTCCCTTTGATTTTCGTTGACATGAGCCGACTTGAGCCAAGGGAATTCAATTTGTCTTCTTCATTCATCATTTTTTTTCCTCTGTTTCGGTGTTACAAGTCCACTAATACCTCAATCAAATGAAGCCTAGTACTCGAAGGGGGTCCGACAAAACAGGCTTCTGTAAATCCGACACTAGGCAACCTCATATCTCAATTAAGCTTCCTTTGTAGAAGTGAAAGTAGAGGAATGAGTATGAACTATACCCAGCCAGTGAATGCATATTATGAAAATAAATGAGGGATAATTGTAGACATGACAAATATTTATCTCAAAATCATACAATCGTAACCATAGAGAAGAGAGTTTATCATCAAATATCAAATTTAAACAAGATTTCAACGAATCATAATATACAAATCATATGCATCCAGTCATAACAACATGTTTTTCGAAAATCATGAGGTTGCCAAAATCATTGTTATTGACAATGATCTACCGTGACCAAGGACAAAACCGTTAAGGGTTTTCATATTTTTTTTAACTTATAAAATACCTCAACCTTGGCGTTGGCTCAACCCTCCCTTGGGGTGCTATCAGGTTAGTCCGAAGAGAGGATTTCGGAGGCAATCTCGCGTGCAGCTACTTCCTCAGTCAAATAAACACTCAACCACGTCGTCCCGTTAGACTCCACACTGTGAAGAGAGTGACTATAGTCATTAATTATGCATACAGTACCATTTTATAATCATCACAACATATATCAAAATATGTTAATAATTATTCAATGAAGTCTCAATACATGAATTCAATCAAATCATATTCAACATAAATCGATAAATATGACACATCCTTTTCAATTTAACACATGAATGTATTTTTTATTTCAAATTCACTTTCAGAATACTCCATAATTATAAAATAATTTGAATATCAATTTTTAAATCATTTTTAAGATCATTATAATAACATTTTTTCATTTAAAACCATAAGAATGCATCCACTCATTTTTTGGGAAGGTAACCACTCACAATCCACAATTTAATCCAAAATAAATCTCTCTTAACCCTTCAATCGTCTCAATCTAAGACAATAAATACAATTTTATCACTTAAATATAGGTCTATACTAGGGTTAACCAAAATTTCCCCCAAATATCTTATAATCCAAATTTTCTTACATAACCATATGTTAGAAAAATCGTCATATCTTGAACTACAAAACTTGAATTGAGGTGATTCTAATTGTTACTTAAAGTTAAAATATAGGACTATAATTTTATGTTTATTGTTAGACTTAATTCCAATCACAAAAAAATATCCAAGTTAATGAATCTACAGCTTGAAATTCTAATCACTGCATGAACAGTCTTGGAAAAATTAGCATAAATTTCACTATATATATCGGATTCAAGCAATTCAAGTTTCAAATTAAAGATAAGACATAGATTTACAATTTCTATGTTTAAGATTTAGCCTAACTTTGCCCATAAGATATCTAAATTTCAAAATAAATCCATAGCCAGAAATAAAGCATGGAATATAACATTTTTGTAGGATTGGTCCATTCGAAAAATCACCAAAAATTCAATTCTAAAAAAAAATGTCTGTTACATACATCATTTTAAAGCTCTAGAAGTATAATTTTAGTAGAAACAAACTCTGCTCAATTTACTATTATGCAGAGAAAATTATGGTAAAAAATCATCAATAGGTCAAGCTAGCCAGTTGTAGAAATCCAAGTTTTCATCATTTTTCTAACATTACCAATACTCAATAGGCTAAATACTTACATAATAACATAAATCTAAGTAAAGGAAGGTGATTTATCTCAAATGGGGTCACCAATTTCGCCCCAAAATTGAACCACCACAAACCCTAGTTTTTTTCTCTTTACAAAAATCTCAAAAATTATATAAATCATCAACACAATCATAAGTAACTCAAATATATGTTGGAAAAGTGTTATTACCTTAATTTGAGACATCATTCTCATCCAATATTCAAAATTTTCAAAACCCTAGACTTTTTCTCTCTAAAATTTCATAGATTTTTCACTAGGGTTTTATTTTAGGGTTGATATTTGGATGTTTGGAAGCTTTAACACTTGATTTGGGTGTAGTTTGGATGATTCTAGTGATAGAGAGTGAGCTTGACGAGAGAGTATGGAGAGAGTTAAGTTTCGAGTAGTACGGGAAGAAGGAAAATGGGAAGAGAAGAAATGAGAGGGAGGAGGGGATAAGGTCGTGTGGTGGACCCCTCTCTCTCTTTTTCTTTGGGTTTTACAACACTAACTCCCTAAAAAGAAATTTTGTTCTCAAAATTTAAAAGAATATTATACATTAAAGAGGTGGGGTGTTGTTTTCACGTCGACCCTTCAGTCTCCCAAGTTTCCTCTTTTACTTGTATATTCAACTCTTTATGATCTTCTAGATTCATCACATTGTAAGATATACTAGTAATTGAAATCATGAAAATAAATCTATAGAGTATCGAACAATTCCTAAAAGTAGAAACTCATCAAGAAGTTCAAGGATAATATCTACAAACTCATGCAACAAGTGAAAAATCTCTAGGCATGATCAATGCTAGGAGAATCGATAGAAAGAATAAAATCAGAAGGGATTAAGGTTAACATGCGTCTGTGTCCAGAACCTCTCTCTCAAAAACCTTATAATTTACAACAGAAAGACATCTGGTAGGAAGTATTGGTGGGGATATCTTACATTTAGGGTTGGAGGTTGGCTCCTTAGGTGGCGCTGGATATAGTGGAATGGTTTTACTTTACAATAAGAACACGAATATATTATCTTTGCCATTTATAGTCATGACACGATCATATAACCAAAGATGACCTGATAGAGTATGGGAAACATCTAAAAGAATAACATCACAATAGATATTCTTAGTATACCAAAGTGTATGAGAATTTTTCATCTCTAAATTATAAGTAAAGTGGTATTGTCTACCTAACTAATATGTAAAGCATCCAGCAAGGTTCCATTTTCCATTTCAATTTCTTGATAATGGAATTAGACACCGCATCTATGACACTACCTACATCTACTACAACCTGGCATATTCTTGCCCCATATATAACAAAGGTGAGAAAAGCACTAGTATGCTTTGGACCAATATTAGTAAACATAATACAACGTATTACCTATAACTAGCATTCATTGAACTCACCAAATCATACTCCTCATCATCAAAGGATCTACTATAACAATGAAATTTACATTTTTTTCGTCCACAAGTTCAAAAGGCTCATGTCTTGAGGTAAGGCCTCATTGAGGATAACATGAAGCAAAGTGACCCCTCCTCAATGGTTAAGCCACTAATATGGGATTGATTAGGAACTGTCAACTCAAAAGGAGTACACCCCACTATGACATCAAAGATGACCCAAAAATAACTACCTCTAGGAGATAAGACCATAAAAGTGCTGTCAAATTAAAGGACTATCCTTCAATGTCGAGGCTGGAAGGTAATACTAGAATAAGAAGTTGAAAAAGATTGTATTTGTCGTGACTCCCCAGCTTGAAAGTAGCATGTCTAGGTATAGGAATATTAAGAAATATCTTAATTTTTCTCAAAAAAGTGTGATAGGTTTCAACTAACTGATCAAGATTGTCTAGTTCTACATGTTCCTTACTCTTTTTACTTAGACCTTTAGGGAATTTAATAACCCTATCCCAAGGCATTTCTTCACAAGTGTACCTAGACATGAACTCGTAAAATTGACACCAGATTTTATAGTACTACTCAACTCTTACTTAGGATCTATCCATCGAGCAAGCTTTCAAAAAGAAGGGTAGAAGACACTTCTTTTTATGTTTTTACTTTATATGGCTGAAAGAGTGACAGGTTGTTGTCTTGAACATTCTAAGACAATCTGAACATTCCGATAATGACGCTTAGCAGCACGAGTCAATTTTATTTTGCAAAGAGAATCTGGTGGCCATCAGATATGTCATACACTCAAAATGGTCAGTCATGGCTACTAACTAGTCTAAGAAGAAATTACGAGCCATGTTACTGTCAAACTTAGAAGCATCTACTTCTACCCCTTTTTAGGACTTCTCTGCCTTGTGATTTCCATTCAATTTCTCAACATATCCTTCTTTGTATGCTAAAAAAAAATTCGACTCCATCTATGAGGACAAATAAACTTGTTTAATTAAAGGGCAGTATTTCACCAAAGATTTTCATCATACATACATATATGGACCACCACACCATGATCAGTTAATGCTTATAGTCCTACTATAAAACAATTAACTACGATCTCTCATCCACCAAGCAATTACTCGTTGAGTGATACTCATTTAGGGAAAACTCTATGAGTCAACAGCCTTACCCTATATCCTTTTCTAGTTACACAATGAGCCAACAATAATTTCATAAGAGTGTACCAGGCTTCAATCCAATTGCTCAACCATCCTATAACATCAAATTTTTTTCCTAATCTTAACTGTAATTATATCTGCATTTAACTAAGTGCATCCTGTTTCTAACTGTTTGACCACTCATTTGTTTGAAATTCACCATTTCTTTATTGAATGTCTACAAATATAAGATTCGGGCCTGTTATTATCTTCTAAAGAATGATTTTATAAATGTAATAATTAAGTACCGTCGACTCCTTAATCGTCTACTAAGACTAAGATTTGATAAGTCAATTTTTGGCCATTATAGTAGTTGATTAATCTAATATATATATAAAGTAGTCCATATTATCAACATCCTAACTATCAACATCTTTTAAATTCTCAAGTTCTATACAAAATAACCTAATAGAAATTCTCAAAGTTAGAAACTAGGATTAGACCTTAACTCTAAGATTAGCTATTTGTAAGAGAATACATTCACCAAATTCATCAATATGCTTAATAGATCTGTATTTAAGCGATATCAATAATTAAGGTGATGTACCTGACCTTTACAAATAAGATAATTCTCCTGATATTTGTAAGATTACATCTTTACCAATCTATTCATCAATATGCTTAATATTTCTACACGTAACCAATATCACTAATCAAAGGTGTTGTTGCATAATGCTTACATGATATGGTTTTCAATTTTCTCATGCTAATTTTATTATTATAAAGAATGAGATCTAAATAATATTGGCCCATTCCATGGTGGATGTGAAAGAAAAGAATTCAACACATGGCTCTTTTAAAGCCTTCATTTCCCAACAGGCTTAAAAACTAGTTTGTCTAAATGAGTAGATCTAATTGCATAAAAAAATGCAAGGCTAATCAATGCAGCACGAAGCAAGCAATGCCAGAATATCCAAAAGAGTGAGGACAAGAAGGTAGTGACTAAGACTTTCTAAGAGCCCTATCACTTGATATCTATGAGTAAGTATAATGATTATCATGTTTATAAGCTTGGCACACAAGAAGATAGATTCTAGTATCAAACTCTCTAAGGCAAAGAGTTTGTCTTTACAGAAAAATGTTGTGTATCAATTTTCATCTCTTTAATAAACCATCAATCTCCTTCATACTTCACTTCTCAATCCCGAGTTTGTCTTTACAGAAAAATGTTGTGTATCAATTTTCATCTCTTTAATAAACCATCAATCTCCTTCATACTTCACTTCTCAATCTCGATTCAAACCTTACTCATAAGGATTCCTCAGAGTTTATAAACACCAGAACATGTGTAGTTTGCTCTCTTAGCTCTAACTCATACTCCGCCACCATTATGTTCCCTTGTGCTAGCTTGAAGAATTCTTCCCTCTCTTGATCCGTATAGAACTGAGTGTAGTAGTTCTCTTTAAAAGTCTTAAAAAATTCTCTTCAAGTAGAAAGAATAGAAGTTCTACCTTTCACATTCTCCCAATGGAGTAACCACCAATAACTCTTCATCAAAAGGGATCAAGGGTCGGTTGAAATATTTAACAAATCTCATACTCACAAATGAATTATTAGACCCCATGTTAATCAACATCCGTGAATTAACTCTGAAAACACTCATCATACCTTAATAAAATGAACCATAAACATTTATCAAACAAAACACATACTCTCAAATATGACACCGAAGAGTATTTCATCATATATCTCAATCATAAGCAATTTCACATTGTTATGCCAATTAAACGTATAGGCCAAACTCTTAATATCAAAATATAGGACCAGGGCCAAAATTACTACTAGGGTCCCCTACCATTTGGCCAAACAAGCCATAATCAAAGGAGATCTTTGGTCACAATCAAATAACTATTTATCGGGTGATATATCACTCGAGTTGTGGAGGTGCAGTAAGAGAAATCCCAAAGGTTCCTCATTTTTTATCTAGGAGGCATAACTCTATAAAGAGAATTAAAACTTAATAAATAGAATAATAATTAAACTAAGTGTTTAACCTACTAAAAAAAATATTCTTAACTTCCTAGGACCTATGGGAGTCTTTTAAAATCATTTGAAACGCTTTGAATATCAACTTTTTCAAAATAATTTAAAAACAATTGAAAATCTTTAAAATATTTAAAAAACTTTTCAAATGTTTTAATATATTTTCAAACCAAAAAGCTGGCTTTGATACCAATAAAATTGTCACGCTTCGATACTCAGATCAAATACGTGACAACCGCTATGTTACCCCAAAATATGGGTAAATCTAACCCGTACACCAAGATACCGTAAGACATTCATCAATATCTATCTATTTTCTAAAATAAATCAGTAAATCCAAATAATCCAACATGCATTTATCACACAACCAAAGGATTAGCTTAATTTGTCTATATTCAAAATATGCATACATAAGGCTAGGCTGACCATTCTAATCAAATCCACAAAATATAAAATAAGTCCTTTCTGAAGGGATCTAAGCCAATTTAATTAAAAACAATTCCAACTTTCAGAATTTTAAGGGTTCCTCATTCTTCGTCTAGAAAGCATAGCTCTATAAAGAGAATCTAAACTTAATAAATAGAATAGTAATTAAACTAAATGTTTAACCTCATTAAAAAAATATACTTAACTTTCTAGAACCCGTGGGAGACTTTTAAAATCATTTAAAACGCTTTGAATATCAACTTTTTCAAAATAGTTTGAAAATAATTGAGAACCTTTAAAATATTTGAAAATTTTTTCAAACATTTTAATACATTTTCAAATCGAAAACCTGACTCTGATACCAATAAAATTGTCACGTCCTGACTCTTAGATCGAACACGCAACAATCATCATGTTATCCAAAAATATGGGTAAACCTAACTTGTATACCAAGGTACTGTAAGACATTTATTAATATCTATCCATTTTCTAAAATAAATCAGTAAATCCAAATAAACCAACATGTATTCATCACACAACCAAATGACCATTCCAGTCCGTCCCTATTCAAAACATGCATGTATAAGACCAATCCAGTCATTCCAATCAAATCCATAGAATATAAAACAAGTCTTTTCTCAAGGGATCCCAACTTAATTAAAAACAATTCCAACTTTTAGAAAATCAAATAGATCCTCAATATACGTATTTAAAACCAAATGAAATTCAAATCCAAAATCAACAAAGATAATATTTAAGATAGTTTTTTCAAAATAGTTATAGAGTTTGCCCCTATTTGGGTTCACTAATACCTCAACCAAAAAAGACTAGTACCCGAAGGGGGTCTGATAAAGTAAACTTGTACAAATCCGACACTAAGCAACCTCATATCTCAACTGAGCTTCCTTGATAGAAGTAAAAGTAGGAATGGTGAATATAAACTATATCCAATGAGTGAATGCATGTTATGAAAATAAATGAGAGATGATTGTAGAAATATTAAATAATTATCTCAAAATCATACAATCGTAATCATAGAGAAGAGGGTTTATCATTAAATTTCAAATTTAAAAAAGATTTCAACAAATCATAATAAATAAATCATATGCATCCAGTCATAACAACATATTTTTTAAAAATCATGGGGTTGCTAAAATCATCGTTATCGACAATGATCTACCACGACCAAGAGCAGAACCACCAAGAGTTTTTATGTTTGTTTCAACTCATAAAATGTCCGAACCTTGGCGTTGATTCGGACCTCCCCTGGGGTGCTACTAGGTTAGTCCGAAGGGAAGACTTCAGAGGTATCTCTCGAGTGTAACTACCTCCTCAGTCAAATAAACACCCAACCACATCACCCTATCAGATTCTGTACTGTGGGGGAATGACTATAGTCATTAATCATGCGTACAACACTATTTTGCAATCATCACAATATATATCAAAATGTGTCAATAATTATTCAATGAATTCTCAATATATGAATCCAATCAAATCATATTCAATATCAACCGATAAACATGGCATATTATTTCTAATTTAACATATGGATGCATTTTTCATTTCAAATTCCCTTTCGGAAAACTCCACAATCATCTGAATATCAATTTTTAAAATATTTATAGATCATTACAAAAACATTTTTTTATTTAAAACCATAAGCATGCATCAATTCACCTCTTGAAAAGGTAACCACTCTTAATTCACAATTTAATTCAAAGTAAATTCCTCGTAATCCTTCAATCATCTCAACCTAAGACAATAAATTTAATTTCATTATTTAAATATAGGTCAATATTAGGGTTAACCAAATTTTCCCAAATTGCCTTATAACCAAAATTTTCTTGCACAACCATGTCTTAGAAAAACCGTCATATCTTGACCTACAAATTAAAATGATTCCAATTGCTATTTAAAGTTAAGACAAAAGACTATAATTTTTATATTTATAGTTGGACTCAATTCAAATCATACAAAAATATCCAAGTTAATGAAATTATAGCCTGAAATTCTGATCATTGCATGAGTAGTTTAGGAAAAATTACCATAACCTTCATTATACATATCGGATTCAAGTGATTCATATCTTAAATTAAAGATAAAACATAGATTTACAACTTCTATGTTCAAGTTTTAGCCTAATTTTACCATAGGACATCTAAATTTTGAGATAAATCCATAGCTAAAAACAGAGTAGGGAATAGAACATTTCTATAGAACTGGTCCATTCGAAAAATCACAAAAAGCTAATTCTCAATGAAATGTCTATTACATATGTCATTTTAAAACTCTAGAAGTCTAGTTTTAGTAAAAACAAACCCTATGCAGTTTACTATTATACAGAGAAGTTATGGTAAAAGAAATCATCAACAGGTTAAGCTAGCCAGTTGTAGAAATCCAAGTTTTCATCATTTTTCTAGCATTACCAACACTTAATAGGTTAAATACTTACATGATAATATAAATCTAAGTTGAGGAAGGTGATTTACCTCAAATAGGGGTACCAATTTCGCCCCAAAGTTGAACTACCACAAACCCTAATTTTTCTCTCTCTATAAAAATCTCAAAAATTATATAAATCATCAACGCAGTCATAAATAACTCAAATATATATTGGGAAAGTGTTATTATCTTGATTTAAGACACCAATCTCATCCAAAACCCAAATTTCCAAAAATCTTATATTTTCTCTCTCTAAAATTTTATAGATTTCTCACTAGGGTTTTATTCTAGGGTTGATATTTGAGTGTTTGAAAGTTTTAATACTTGATTTTAGGTGCAGTTTAGATGATTTCTAAGGAGAGAGAGTAAGCATGGCGAGAGAGGAGGGAGAGAGTTAAGTTTCGGGTAGCAGGGGAAGAAAGAAAATGGGAAGAGAAGAAGGGAGAGGGAGGATGGGATAAGGTGGTGTGGTGGGCCCCTCTCGCTCTGTTTTTTTTTTTTTTTTGTATATTGTAGTTTCTTATTTTGTAAAAAATTAAAGAGATCAAGAGTCTCAAGACAGAATAGTCCAAAAGTCATAAGGTAAGAGAGTAAGAGTCATACGTTGAAAGAGTCTCATTATGTGGAATTGAAAAGTCATATGTATTATATAAAAAATAAATGAATAAGGAAGAAGGAATGAATCACTATCTCTAAAAAATTACAGAAAAAATTCTTCCATTGTCCATGATTTTGCAACAAACTTGGTATAAGAGCCTGAAGATCCAAGAGAGGTTTTGAAATATTTGACACAAATGACAAGTTCTTTTATCATTAATTTTAGTGTAGTCTAAATCTCTATTTTTACAAGGGAAAAGTATGATTTCTAGTATGTCAAAATGAAGACTCTTTTAGAGTTATTAGATGTGTGGGAGCTCATAGAAAATAGGATCAGAGAGCCAAAATCACTAGCAACTTTGACTGCAATACGGAGGAAGGAGATAAGGGAGAAAAACTATCTTGATGCAGTTATTCTTTCCATGATTCAGAGGGGGGTTTCAGATTCAATTTTTCCTAGAATCATGAGAGAAATGAAGGCAAAGCAGGCATGGGTATTTTGCAAGAAAAATTCTAGGGATGTCTTCAGGTACGGTTGATAAAACTTCAATCTCTTAGAGGGGAGTTTGAGATTATTAGAATAAAGAAAGAATGAATCGGTACAAGAGTTCTTCACTAGATTGATTGAATTGGTAAATCAAATGTAGGATAATGGTGAGGAGATAACTGATAAGAAGATTAATGAAAAAGGTGTTAATCTTTTTGCTAGAAAAATTTGACTCCAAAGTTGTTGTAATAGAAAAAACAAAAAATCTGGCAACTATGAGTATTCAGGAGTTGGTGGGTTCACCCAAAACATTTGAACAAAAATTGGTTCACCTAGTGAAGCCGCAGAAAGTGCATTTCAATCTAACATTGTGCTAGGTTCAAAAAGTCAAGGAATGTCTAGTGAAAAAAAAACAAAAAAACAAAATGATTTGGTTAAAAGTAATGGATAGGGCAGAGGCAGAGGTAGAAATTCATGGGGAAGAGGTAGAGACAGAGGTGTATTTAGAGAAAGGGAGAGGAAGAATAATGAAGATGATTTAGTTAAAAATTATTTTATTTGTGACAAACCAGGGCATCTGGCAAAAGATTGGTACCATAAAGGAAAACCACAATGCTTCAATTGCAAAAGGTTTGGCCACTTGAATAAAGATTGCAGAGTAAATGTTAATCAGTAGGCTAAGATGATAGAAGAAGATGATGCAAAAGATAATATATTTTATACATGTCAAAGTGCAATAAAAAAAAAAAGATGATCATTGGTATGTTGATAGTGCGTGTGGTAAGCATATGACAGCTAAAAGAAGTATTTTTTGTGAATTAGATACAAGCTTCCATTCAAGAATGAAAATTAGGAATGGAGAATATATGAATGCTGAATGGGTTGGTACGGTTATTATTTAGACCAAACATGGAGTCAAGAAGAATCAGGAAGTTCTCTATTTGCCTGATGCTGATGCTATTCACTGAGTCTTGGCCATTTGCGGTTATTATCTTCATTCTGAGGATAACTGCTATAGAATTTATGATAGAAAATCTTCTCAAAATGTTCTAACTAAAGTGAAAATGCATAAGCGATGTTTTCCTCTCAATTCTAAATAACTAGCAGAGAAATCTATGAAGGGGAAGATGATAATTGGTTGTGGCATTATAGATTTGGCCATTTGAATTTTCAAAACTTGAAGATGATGCAGCAAAAAGGCATGATACATGGTCTCACGAATATTCATGATAAAATTGGAGCTAGAGTTTGTCAAGGGTGTGCATTTGGCAAGTAACATAGGCAATCATTTCCTAAAGGAGTGGCATGGAGAGTAAAGGAAAAGTTTGGACTTGTGCATATGGATGTTTGGACCTATGAAGACACCTTCGCAAAATGAAAATCGGTATTTTGTTTTGTTTATTGATGACTTCAACAGGATGATTTGGGTGCATTTCATGAGAAATAAATCTAAGGTTTTCAATATTTTCAAAAAATTTAAGAATCTTGTTGAAAACCAAAGTAGTAAGAAGATCAAGGTATTAAGAAGTGATAGGAGAAAAGAGTATACTTCAAGGGAGTTTCAGCAATTTTGTGAAGATGAAGGGGTTGAAAGGCAGCTAATAGTGGCTTATACACCATAGAAAAATGGGGTATTTGAGAGGAAGAATCAACCAATAATAAAGATGGCTAAATCTATGTTATTTCAGAAAAATTTGCCAAAAAAGTTTTGGGATAAAGCGGTTAATTCAAGTATGTATTTAATCAATCGATGCTACACAAGTTCATTGAAGGAGAGGATGCAGTTTGAAGTTTGAAGTGGCTTAAAACCTTTAGGTAATCATCTCAAGGTGTTTGGTAGTCTATGTTTTGCTCAAATTCCTAAGGAAAAGAGGGCCAAGCTTGATGAAGCCAGTGAAAAATGTATTTTTTTAGGATATAGTTTGGCTTTTAAAGGCTACAGATTGTTTAGTCTTAAAAGGAATCTTGTGATCATAAGTAGAGATGTGGTATTTAATGAAGATAAGAAGTGGAAGTGGGAAAAAGAATCACAGGAGATCAGGAATGAGCCAAAGATAATTTTGCTACAAAAGCCAATGGAAAATGAAGATGAAGAAGATGTAGTTAGTCCAGAAATAGTTACAAGTTCTCCTAGTTCAAACTTTTCAACACCTAGCTTAACTCCAATCAAGATGAAGAGGTTGAGTGATATTTATGCAAAATGCAATTTGTGCATTGTTGAACTAGAAAGTTTTGAAGAGTCCATGAGAATGAAAGGCCGGAGAAGAGCAATAGAAGATGAGATTGAAGCCATTGAAAAGAACAAGACTTGGGAGCTAGTTGATTGACCAAAAGATAAAGAAGTAATTGGTGAAGAGCGGGTTTATAAAGTGAAGCATAAGACAAATGGCTCTATTTAGAAAGATAAATCAAGAATAGTTGCCAAGGGATATGCACAATAAATGAGAGTGGACTTTTATGAAGGTCTTTGCTCCAGTTGCTAGGTTGATACCATCGGGATGTTAATAGCATTAGCTGCTTAACAAGATTGGCCACTTTATCAATTAGATATGAAATCTGTATTCCTAAATGGTGAGTTAAAAGACGAGATTTATGTTGAGCAACCAGCTGGTTTTATAGCTCAAAATATAGAGGGCAAAGTGCTTAAATTGAAGAAAGCATTATATGGCTTAAAACAAGTTCCAAGGATATGGTGTTGTCAAATTGAGAACTATTTCATCAATAATGAATTCAAAAAGGGCATGAGTGAGCCAACTTTGTATCTAAAGAAATAAGGTATGAATGTTCTCATTATTGCTTTGTATGTTGATTTGGTGTTTACTAGCAATAATCAAAGTATAGTTGAAGAATTTAAAGAAAACATGATGAAGAGATATGAAATGAGTGATCTGGAGCTATTACATCATTTTCTTGGAATGGAGATTTATCAATGTGAAAATGAGGTGTTTATATGTCAAGAAAATTATGCAGAAAAAATTCTGACAAAATTTGGGATGCAAGGTTGCAAACCAATTGCTACTCCAATGATGTTGAATGAAAAAT
Source organism: Dillenia turbinata (assembly GCA_037126225.1). Classification (NCBI taxonomy): domain Eukaryota; kingdom Viridiplantae; phylum Streptophyta; class Magnoliopsida; order Dilleniales; family Dilleniaceae; genus Dillenia; species Dillenia turbinata. The sequence goes on from JBAMMX010000006.1 coordinate 11,448,740, forward strand.
GGAAGAAAGATGATGGTGGAAGAAATGTTGAGGAATGGATGTATAGGAGCTTGATTAGTAATTTGTTGTACCTCATGGTAACCAGGATGGATATTATATTTGCAGTTACTTTGTTGTCATGTTTTATGCATTGTCCCAGCCATTTTCACATGAAGCAGGCAAAAGAGTGTTAAGGTATATACAGGGAACCAAGAGCTATCGAATTAAATATTATAGGGGTCAAAATTTGAAGTTGTAGTGGTTTTGTAACAATGATTGGGCAGGATGTGTGGATAACAGAAAGAACACATCTGGGTATGTTTTTATGATTGGTTCACGAGCTATTTCATGGTACTCAAAGAAGTAGCTTAGTCATCTGCGGAGATTGAATATGATTCAACTGCAATAACAACTTCTTAAACAATTTGGTTGAGAAGAATACTGGAGGATATGGAAAAGAAGCAAGATGCTGCAACTAATATTTATTGTAACATCAAATCAGCCATTGCATTAGCTTAAAATCTAGTGCAACGTAGTCAGGCAAAGCTGTCACGCCCCAACCCACTCCTGAGCCGGGCACGCGACCAGCCCGCCGCAGCACCTCGATGCACGAGCACCACGTCCCGCACATCGAAGCACCGTAAGGCTGACAGTATTCACAAAATCCAGGTTTCCAAATCACAGAGATCCCCAAGTGATAAAAATAATACATATACGCCTCAATGCAAATTAAAACAAGTGAGAGTTAACCTTATACAGACCAAAAGAATTATAAATACAGTCATCCCAATTTAAACAAATACAATGGTCATCCTAACTTCCTCAAAATGATACAATAATCTCAATACATAGCGGAAGAGCGGATAGTCATACCCCGGCCCAGTAGTCTCCAAAAAATATTCAATACAACAATGCGCACAAATCTCTCAGTCTGAGTCTACACCTGTAGGAGGGAAATGTGAGGGGTGAGTACCGTAGAAAAGGGGGTTGGTACTCAGCAAGTCGGGGGGATGACATGCTACAATTAATTTTTGGGTGAATTAGGAGTGTCAAAATTATGTCCCAATAAATCCATGGTATGCAAAAATATTATGACATCTCAATAAATCATTCATGGCATACGTATCAAATCAAATATGCATCCAGTATGCATGTCCGTCATATCATATTGAGCCGGCCGAAAATATCCCGGCAAGGGCCAACCACGGCCAATGACGGGCAACATTGGGGGTTTTCACGGTGCAAGAAATAAAATAAGGCTTTCTACCCCAACGTTGGCTACAGACTACTTCAACTAACCTGTACGTATCAAGAATCAAGCGTGTATGGAAACCCGCCGGTGCTAGACCTACCAAAGTCCTCCCCAAAGTGGTTCAACCGACGACTGTCCGTACAATATGTATGACAATCTGGCGAATACCCCCTACAAAGGCGTATCCGGGCACAACAGGTGCCTCTACCAAATATCCTTCGTAGCTACGGAATGCCATAGAAAACATATCATCATCATCACAGTATCCACAGAAACATCCAACCCAAATCACATATCTTAAGCCAAATCTCAAGCCATAACATGTCAAAATCATGTACCAATATGCAATGGAAGCATAAAATCATGTGGATATATCAAAGTGTGGCACAATCATCAAGTGTCAAAATCATGGATGCATATCGATATAAACAAGTTGGGACACTCCATATATCACAAAACATTTTCATAAATCCAGGGAAATAGGTCAATCATACCATTTTAAATCATGTATTTGAAAACTTTTTAAAACACAGTATCAATTAAAAGTAGATGTCAAGTCCCACTCACAGTTAGGGGAGGATAACGCACTCCTCAATATCTCCACAAAGCGTAAATCAAGTATTCCCTCCGTTCAACTCAAATAATTTTTAGGGAGACAAACAGTCTGCAGATTTTTAACCTGCGTAGTCATGGAAAATAGACCATAACTTTGCCTATAACAGTCCAAATCAGATGATTCTTATCTCATTTTAAAGCTAAGAGATAGCACTATAAATTTCATTTTGCACACTTCCTCAGATTCAAATCACAGAATTCCCGGTAAGCCACATTTTGTTACAGTCATATTTAAGTTTTGGATTCAGTCCAGTTTTTGTACAGAAGCTATAACTTTCATTCTACTCACCAAAGTCTAATGAAATTTTAACATGTTATAGCTAAGATGTAGATCTACAACTTTCGTGTTTTGAGTTTTATCCAAATATTCCTGGAAGGGGTTCAACAAAATTCATGAACAGGACTGATACGGTTTAGTGAAACATAAAGTTTCTGTCAACACAGTTTTAAGGAAAATTGTATAATTTTCAATTTCCTCTTGTGAAATGGCTGAAATTTTTATATGTTATGGGCAAGAAGTATATCTATAACGTTCATGTTTTGTGTTTCTTCAAACTAAAACTGGAGAGGGGTCATTTTTACTCACTACTGTCAAGGTTCGAAACAGGACACTTCTATGTCGAGTTTCAGGAAAAGTGCCATAACTTTTGGCACAGGCATCAGATTTTTGTGATTCTTATCTCGTTGGAAAGATAAGACTTTGATCTACAATTCATATAACTAGCACATTTTCAAATTCTGGCTCTAAGATACCTTAAAACAGAGATGAAGTCACGGACAGAAATAAAATTTAAAGTGAGACAGGATAAAATTTCTTACCTCACTTTCTTGGTCTTCCTCTCTTGCTTCTCTCCTTGTTCTCACGAATTGAGAAGAATGAACAAGCATTCTAAGGCCTTCTTCTTTTATTATTGTGTTAATAACTCACCACCCTAGAATCAAATCTCCAATTAATCTAAACCATAGGATTATTTTGACTATTGCATGTGTTTTGATTGGTTTTTTTTTTTGTGCATGTGTTCTCATTGACCCACCTTGTCTTTCTCATCTCCATTTGGCCAACACTTGTCCTCCTCACTATAATACTTGTTTAATACAAGAATACATTTGTCACATTTCATTTAAGTTTTGTTAATTGCTAACAAGTCCTTTGACTTATAAAAATTCTAATTTGACCCTTAAAATTTTCATAATTACACACTAGGCTCAAAATCTTATATTAGACCTAATTAAATTTATTTAATGTAAAATTAAGGTTTTGAATCTCTTTGAGTCAAAATTGATCCGATTTGTATTTTACCGTCAAATATCTAAGGTTGATTTACCGGGAAAATTTTCTTAGTGAAAATTCATGAACATAGTAGTAGAAACATCATATATATATATATATATGAAATGGAATTCACTATAGAATACACCGAGAGTCGGTGTTACAAAAGCACATTGCCATCAAGTACCATTTTATTAGAAATGAAATAAATGAAAATGAATTCAACTTGAAGTATTGCACTTTTGAACAGCAAGTGGCAGACATTTTTACAAAGGCATTACCAAAGGATAAGTTTTAGTTGCTGAGGGAAAATCTTGGTGTGAAGAAGTCATGTAGAGGAAATAGTTGGTGAGAAGGAAGCACATTAAGGGGGAGTGATAGAATTAATATACTTTCTTATTTTGTAAAAAATTAAAAAGACCAAAAGTCTCCAAGTAGAATAGTCCAAAAGTCATAAGGTAAGAGAGTCCAAAAGTCATAAGGTAAGAGAGAAAAATTCATACATTGAAAGAGTCTCTTCATGTAGAACAGAAAAGTCATATGTATTATGTAAAAAAAATGAATGAATGAGGAAGAAGGAATGAATAGCTATCTCTAAAAAAGTGCAGAAAATTTCTACCCTTGTCCATATTTTTGCAACGTATATTAAATAATACATCTATTTATCAATTATGTAAAGGATCTATGGAGTGTCAAGTAAGTGTCTTAGAAGTGTCCAATGCTTAAAAAAGAGTGATAAGAATTGGATCTGCCGCGTGGCAATGAGTGCTGCTTTTCTTTGTAATGTGTCCTTGGTTTTAAATCATGAATACACATATAGGGTTCTGAAAGGAGTCCTTATAACATCAATTTCTGGCTCTAATTCTGTAAGTCCATTATAAAATCTCCTTTCAAGATCAATCTCCCAAACCAAGGTCTGGATCTGGACACGATAAATTAAGTTGCCAATGATATACTGCTTCTTAATTGTAGCAACTAATTTAATATGGGTAAAATTCTCTCGAGTCACTTATGACCAGTCTTTATCGCAATTTTTACCTTGAGAAATAAAACATGTTATGCTCTTAATCTTTATATAGTTTGCGACACATTATTTTAAGAAGGAAAATGTTCTTTGCAAGAGTTTTACTAGAATGTTCAAGGAAGTTCTAGCTGTTAAAAGCTTTACACGAGAAGTCATGCCAAGTAGATATGATCTGACACCCTGATTACATTTGTAGGATTTAGGTCATCAATATAAGCAGAGAAGTAGTGATCACAAAAGAGTGCATGTGAGAGGATGGATTTTTAAGCAAAATGAAGAAATTAATCCAAAACTCATATGGAAAAATGCTGCGATTTTGTAGATAAAGAGGACAAAGTTGACACCTGTGTTTTTCTTTTGTTTCTTGATGCCACATTAACTCCAAAAGTGAGATTGCACTTATGAGAAGAACTCTTTAAATCTTTACTATTGGTTCTTCTCAAAATCTTTGTTATGAGATGTAGATGTAGCAGATTTTGTAGACTTCCTCTTTGTGTAGTTTTTTCAGAAGTTCACCTCTCCAGTCCTCTTATGTGAACGAAATATATTTTCCTACTGAAGAAAAAGGTACTTCTCGTCCAAGAAAATATTTAATTCCTCAATTGTCTTCACAGTGCTGCAGATCATTTTCGGTCACAAGACGATTAGACGAGTGCAGAAATGTTCGAAAAGTCAATGCTTTATGTTACGCAGAAATAGAAAAAAGAATACTGCGTGCAAGGGGCTTTAGAGTTTTATCTCTTTGCCAGCGTGGCCTCTCCCAGCTTGATCAAGCCCCATGAATATGTCACCGAGGCCGAAAAGGTACACTTAATAACCATTACAAGCTACAGTTTGGTCTCTGAAACACTGGAGACATTTCTGAGCTAAGCCACCTTAGGTAACATGACAACTTCCTGATTAATTCTATTTTCTGCAGCTTCAACCAAGCAAAACCTCTGCCAAGGTACTCTCTCCCTCCTGTGCTACTAAATCAGCAAAATCTACACAATACGTTAACACATGGAAGCCTTATACTCAAACATGATCCTTACTTGTATACATGCAGTTCAAGATCTATCCGCAAAAGAATGAATATGATGGTGCTACTGAGCAAATTCAAGCAATGATAACCTGCCTGGACTTCAGAATTCTTTGCTCTCTCAGCCCATGAAGCTCTTGCTTGCCATGCTCTTCCTCTTGCTGTTGCTGATCTTTCCAATCTCCTCAATTTATGCACAGAAAAGGCAATGCCCGCAAAAGAAGTTGTATTTCGTACCCTAATCACAATTATTACTCATGAACCAGGCAACGAGCCAGAAATTCCTAAACTTATGAAACAAATTCAGACCCAAATACTTGAGCTTGGAGACGAGCTTCTTTGGTGAAAAGGAGGTTGGAAGACGGGAAATGAATTGGTTTGCAGTTAATTCATGGACTGTTGGCATAAGAACTGGCAGAAGGTATGGCCTTTGTAAGGCTTTTGAGATTGTCAGCAAGATTCTATGGTTTCATGGCTGATGGGACAGATGAGGAAAAACAAAATCATGGCTTGCAAGTCATTCATATTGCCTGCATCTGCCATGGTAGCTTCTGAAAAGCAGAGGCAGGCAGCATTGCTGGAGGCAGAAGTGAAACAAGCAGCGGAATTGCTTGATAGAGCAGGAAAGGTAATGTATATTTTGTTTGTAATGTTACGCGTAAAGCTTTAAGTTTGGCATCTCCTCTATATTTATGTTCAGTAATAAATTGAAGCTTGCATTATCTGGTTGAAAACTCTTGAAACTATCTTATTATCTGCTCTAAGTAATGACCTTCTTTTTCCTATTGTGCAGATACTAATGTCAAGCTCAACAGGGCCCAGCACGAACACGGAACATATAGCCGCTATCGAACCTGAACTTCTTTTCGTGTACATTTTCAATGCTTACGATTTCTATGGGAAGATAACAGATTTAAAATTGCAACAGCTGCTTGTTGGAAAGAATTTTTCAAATTCAAAGGCTTGCAACCGAGAGCACCTCCCAATTGGCCTAGCCACCTCCCCGGGTCCATGGTCCAACTCAGGTGCAGCCACCTTCGCCTTAAACACCTGCCTCACTTCTCTCTAAGGTTCTCCTTCACCAATCTACCAGAAGGTGGCTCTTATTATCAGGAAGCTCATCACGTTAACCTCCATTCACAAGGTCAATAGAGATTATGCCTTGTATGGCATGTTTAGGCAAGCATACGATCATGGTGGGTTTGCAGGAGAGTATCCGACTGAAAAGGGAAAATGGCTTGCCATGACAGCATGGAATCATGCAGCACTGCTGGTGAGGCTTGGAAAAATTGACGTGGAAAAAAGGTGGATGGATATCGGACTGAAACTTGCTAGGCATGTTGCAGGGACAGAAACTTATAAACCATGCATGTAAGACTACGTCACTAGCTTTTGTGGGAAACATGTTGCAGGGACCGGAACTTATAAACCCTAAACACTAGCTTTCGTGGGAAACATGGAGGACATGAAGATGTAGGAAAAGCAGGTCTCAGCTAGCGATATGGTGTGGAATCCCTCTCTTTTTGGTTGTACAGAAAAGTTACCCATGTTTTTAGACGACCTTCGGTGGATTACACAGGAGGTGATTCACATGCAAACAGAAGTAGGCTGCTGTAAAGCTAGCGACTCTAATTTTGCCATGTGTAGGTTTGAATCCTTTGAATGAACAGCAAAAGTGTCAAAAAGTTTCCTTAAAAGGGTGGATCTGATTGTTATTACTTAGTAGCGCTTTTATTTTTTGGAGGGGGGAGTTCTTATCATACCCCGACTCTCGAGTCAAGTATACGACAGTCGCCGCATTATTTTGATATACGAGCAAAAACTCCTCATATATTAGGATACCGCAAATCATTCAATCTGTTTAATCTATTTTAAAAACCAACTCAATAATATTTAAAGGATCATCTCAATCCAATTTATCATAATAGGCATGCATGAGACCAACCCAACCAATCAAAATCAAATGCATGCATAAGTCTAGCCCGACCGATTAAAGAAATCTTAATAAAATTTTCATAAACTCCAAATGTATCAAAATTAACCATAAAGTCCAAATATCCCAATATAACGATAAGTTTTGCAAAAACAAATTTTTAAACAAAATTAAACAATTTCCACAACAACCAAATATGAATTCTACCAATACTTACCCCAAGAGATAGGACAAATATCAATCAAATCCAAACCAGAAAATAGTACAATTGTTTCTTTCCATGGGTTATACTATATCAATCCAAAAATATACCCTACATCATCAATACCTAGATAAGTTTAGCAAAATAATATCTTCCACTGACTCCAAATCGATGTCTCCCACCTAAACTTCCTTTGAAAAATATAAAAGAGATGAGTGAGTATGAGAATATTCAGTGAGTGGTGTAATGACATGATTGTGTCCATAAATGAAGGATGAATGTGGGAAAGTCAATACATATTTCATAAACAACTCATTGGATATAAAATAATCTCTACAATCTGAATAATTCAAACAAACATGTATTCACATATTTCAGACTTTCCAAAAACCATGGGCTCTTCCTAAGAAATCACTTCCATCCCAGATTTGGCCGAATCCAGATGAAAGTCCACAAAGGGGTTTTTAATCCACTTATTTCGAAATTCTATATCCTCTACCTTGGCGTTGACTCGTACTACACCGGAGTGCAACCAGATATAGCACGATTTCGACAAAGAGAGCTACATTTGCCTCCCCCGTTCATCCAACCCCAATCATGTCACCTCGTCGGATCGTTCCGTGAAAGGAATGACTATAGTCATTTACCACAAGCACCATTTCTTTCACAAATATCTAATTCACAATTCATGTGTCATAATTTCAACAAACGCCTTACCAAATCGTATCATAGCATTCATAAATCAAATATTCAACAATATATGGTACACATTCATTTATAAATATAATGGATGCATTCGTAATTCAAATTTTCATTTCATACATCCCACAATAAAAAAAAAAATCCTATAAAACATATAAAAATCATTCAAATTCATTTATAAAGAATTTAAAACAATTTGTTTATTCAAGACACTATAAACCATTCGCTCAGCTCTTTGAGAGGGTATTTACTCCCAATTCCTCAATTTAATCCAATATGACTCCTTTCAAGCTTTGAACGACTAACCTAAATCAATAATCACAATTTATTGTCAAACTGTGTTCCATTTGAGGGTTTTCAGATTTTTCCTAATTTAATACAAACCTTAATTTTTGTACAATCATGAATCTAGTTTCTTATTCTATCAATTCAAGATTATTTGCATCACTACAAGGCTTTAATTCACAATGTTCTTCAAAATTTTTTTTCTTTTCTAATTTAAACGAATTTCCAATACTAGGGTTTTGATTTCTAACCTATTTCTCCATAAGAGTCTCTCCTAATTCAATAATAGGAATATTAAAATTCAATTTTGACTCTTCTCCATATTTCCCCTAATTTTTTTTTCAAGTTCCTGAATGTTTCATCATAATATAGTTTAATTCATTTGCACATAGCAAAATGCAAGTAACATTTACCAATGAAGGTGACAGTCAATGAACACAGCCAATAGACCTTGAACAGTAATTAAGCTCATCATGGGCAAAACAATTGACATTCAAAATGAAGAAAAATATATAGTAAATCATAAAAGAATGCATAAGGGTTCTAATTTCAACATAATCTTAACATTTTTTAACCCTAGGTCTAGACCCCCAAATTCATTTCATCAAATTTCAGCAAAATCTTTAAATTCATGGGAGAGGAAAGTAAACCCAAGTTAAGATCAAGAAGATTACCTCAAATTTGTCACCAATTTCACCTCCCAACCGAGCCACCACCAAACCCTAGGTTTTCCACTCACTAACAAATCTCAAATCTCTCACTATATCTATATTTCTAGAGATTAGCTTAAGGGTTTGGGGGTCTCTAAAATATGGGTTTTGTGTTGTTTTGGATGATTTTTGATGAAAGCAGAGAGGGAGAGCAAGAAAGAGAGTCAGAGTTGAGAGGGAGATGTGAGGAGTTGTGTGAGTGTTCGGGTGAGTGGGGTAGAATGAGTGAGTGAGGAGAAGAGAGAATAAGTAAGGTGTTTTGTTTTTTTTTTTTTTTTGTTTTTTTTTCTTTGACTTTTCTTCTTTCTTTTTTTTGTGTCTCGGTGCGACAACACTTAATCTCTTAAAAAAAAATTTTGTTCTTGAAATTTTTAAAAAAAAATTATACATAAAAAAGATGGGGGTGCTATTTTCACATCAACTCTTCGGTCTCCCAAGTTTACTCTTCCACTTGATTGCTTCTCCACAATACCTTAACCATAGGGATTTGTTTACTCCTTAATTGCTTGGTCTGTCGATCAATGATCTTCACTGGTTGTACTTTGAAACTCAAATTTTCATTTAATTCTATCAGAGGAGCTTCCAATACATGTGAGAGATCCGATAAGTATTTCTTCAACATTGAAACATGAAAAATATCATAAATTCTCTGCAACTCTGGCGGTAATTCTAGCTGGTATGCCACTTGTCCAATCCTTTCAAGAATTTTGAAGGAACCGATATAACGAGGGTTTAACTTTCCTCGTTTCTGGAATCGGATTATTCCCTTCCAATGAGAGACTTTCAAAAACACTCTATCTCCTATTTCGAATTCCAAATGTCTTCTCCTCTTGTCGGCATTGCTCTTTTGTCGATCTTGAGCTACCTTCATTTTTTCCTAAATCAATTTCACATTTTTCTTTGTAGCTTCGATCATCTCTACGCTTTTAATCTTTCTCTCTCTAATCTTATCCCAATACAATGGAGTCTGGCACTTCTTTCTGTAAAGAGCTTCATAGGTAGGCATCCCTATGCTGGCTTGATAACTGTTATTATAGGCAAATTCAACCAATGGAAGGTGTCTATCTCAACTGCCTTGAAAATCCATAACACATGCCCTAAGCATATCTTCCAAAATCTAAATTGTACGCTCCGATTGTCCATCAGTCTAAAGATGGAAAGCAGTACCAAATTTCAACTTAGTCCCTAAGGACTCTTGCAGCTTAGGCCAAAATCTAGAAGTGAATCAAGGATCACGGTCCGATACAATGGACACCGAAAATCCGTGAAGTCTCACGATCTCGTTAATATATACTTTGGCCAATCTTTCCAATGAATAAGTGTTCTAAATCAGCAAGAAGTGAACTGATTTGGTGAGCCTGTCAACTATCACCCAAATAGTATCGTGATGGCTCGGAGTGCGTGGCAATCCTACCACGAAGTCCTTGGTGATGTACTCCCACTTTCATTCGAGAATTTGTAGTGGTTGAAGTGTTCCGACTAGTTTCTAATGTTTAGCTTTGACTTGTTGACACACTAGACATCTAGCCACGAACTCGGCTATCTCTCTCTTTAACCCAGACTACCAATATGACTCATTGATCATTCAATACATCTTAGTACTTCCTGAATGCATAGCATAGGTAGAGCAATATGCTTCTTCAAGTATAGCCTTTTAAAACTCATCATTCTTAGGAACACATACTCTTTTCCCATACATCAACATGTCATCCTCCTGAATATAGAAATCACCAACTTCATCCTTGTGATCCTTTTCCACTATCCTCTTTAACTCCTCACCAGTTACCTGAAATTCTTTAATACGGTCTACTAAGGTTGATCGTACCTCGAATCTGACCAAGAGTGTACCGTTTTCATCACTGGCGAACTAGATTCTCAATGTATGGAGTCTTACTAAACATGAGAGAAAAGAACTCCCATGAGCTGAAGAAGAAGATAAGGACTTGCGGCTTAGAGCATTCACAATAACATTTGCCTTCCTGGGGTGGTAATCAATCACCAAATCATAATCTTTGATTAGTTTCAACCACCTTTGTTGCCTTAAATTTAGCTCCTTCTGACTGAGCAAGTATTTCAGGCTTTTGTGGTCAATAAAGATCTTGCAAATAACCCCATATAAATAATGTCGCCAAATCTTTAAAGTAAAAATAATGGCAGCCATCTCCAAGTCATGAATAGGATAGTTCACTTCATACTTCTTTAGTTGACAAGAGACGTAAGTAATCACCCTATCGTCTTGCATCAACACGCATCCTGGCCCTTACTTTCTAGTGTCACTATATACCACAAAATCACCGCCGCCACTAGTGGGGAGAGCAAGGATAGAAGTGGAGGTCAACCTTCATTTAAACTCTTGGAAACTACTCTCACACTTTTCATCCCATTCAAACTTGACTTCCTTCCGAGTCAAATTTGTTATCGGAGCTACTATCTTAAAAAATCCTTTTACGAATTTCCGATAATAACTACTAATATGAGAAAACTTTTCATCTCGGTAACATTCTTAGACTGCTCCTACTTCAGAATAGCTTTTACTTTTTTTGGATCTATGAAAATCCAATCTTTGAAAACCACATTTCAAAAACCTAATCTCTTTTAGCCAAAACTCATACTTAGAGAACTTGGCATACAACTCCTTCTCTCTAAGAGTTTTCAATGTGGTTCGGAAATGTTCGGAATGTTCTTCATAACTCTTAGAATATACCAAGATGTTATCGATGAATTGTCACGCCCCGACCCGCAGGTCGAGCACGCGAACAGACCGCCGTGACTCCTCGAGGTACGGGTATGCCCTACTCGCACATCGAGGTGACGCAAAACTAATATTATGACCCTACTCGATATCATTAAGTCAAAATCATACAGCGGAAGATTTTAAAAAAATATAGTTTCAATAAAATTTTTCTTTAAAACATTTGCCTCCAATTTACATATAATATTTATATACGTGGTTCAATCGTAAATAAGAATGAGTTTGATCACTTACCCGATAGCGTCTCATAGTAAAACCTGTGGGATAGTACCTCAATGTATGTCAAGTACAGTATAAGCTGAAAATATTAATATGAGGCGTGAGTATAATTCACATACTCAGTGAGTGAGGTGCAACGACTACATAATGACAATAAATGAATTTGTGAGAGTGACAAGTCAAAATATCATTTCAAATTCATATGTCATTCATTTGCAGATATATCATGTAATTCAAAATAATATGCATCCTTATTATTAAATCATACATTAATGAGGTGTCAAAAACGTATTTTACCCATAGTTTGGCCTAACTAGGGTAAAATCCACCAAGCGGTCACCACAAAATCATAAGAATAAAACGCATATATTTTCCCTCATTCCCTTGGTGTTGACACGGTCCTCACGGGTGCTCGTCTATTGGATCCGTTGCCCAGAAATAGGGGACTCAAACCCCTGCTCCCGTGTTACGCCACCACGTCACCCCGTCGGGTAAACGCTAAATACCGTGGTAGAGAATGCGCTATAGCCACTATGCACCATCCCATAATCATACACATGTGTCATATATCATCATTCATAAATCTTTACTCGTAATAAAAACAAGGCACTATCAAGTTATCATAATATCATGATGCAATTTTCGCATAACATCATTTCAAGACATGCTATAAATAATAAAACATTTCTAAATCACATTTCAAAATTTATTTATAAAAATCATGATCAAACTATTTTTTATTTAAAGTCAAAAATAGATCATCCCACTCACCTTGACTGGGGAAGGTACACCACTCCCCCTAACTGTTTTCGTTTCTCAAACGAGTCACCCCTCGAACGAAAGCGTAACCCTACACCTAAACTAAATAATATGTATTATTTGTCAATTCAATATCATATTGTTGGTCTACAAAATACATATGGAAATGTTTTCTTTAAGGTAAAATCTCAAATTCCATACTTAGAGAAAAATTCCTTCAAAATCTATCACGCGCAGGTTTAGTAAAATCACTATATCTTCTAAAATCTTGATCGGATTCAAATGATTTAAATTTTCTCTTAACACTAAGACATATATCTCCAATTTTAATGTTTAGACCAATTTCAAATTTTAAACACACGAATTTAGAAAAATTTATCACTTTTTCAGTCTAAGTTCCTAAAATCAATTCTGCACACTTTTGGGAGACTTTCCATATCTCCCAATATATTTCACCGATTTAAGTGATTCTTATCTCAAATTAAAGATAAGACATAGATCTAAAACTTTCTAGTTTTGACAATCCTTAGATTTAAATGTATAATTTTATAAAATTTAATTTTCTACTCAGTTTCAGTTTTAGAACTACTTCTATATAGTTTTAGTAAAAATATCATAACTTTCTGCATATAACTCCGAATCAAGTGATCTTTATCTCAAATTAAAGATAAGATAGAGACATAATTTCATGTTTAATATTTCTCCGAATTCTGAACAGAAGATACCACAAAAATTTATACAATTTACTGGTCGTACACAGGATATGAAACAGAATTTGTAAAACATGCTAAACTTTCAAAAATCACAAAAAATTGATTACTTCATGAATAACTTCACATGATACACCATTTTAAAGTTTAAAGAGTCTAGTTTATAGAAAAATAAATATATTAGATTTTTGATTTCTACAGAATGAGATATTCTAAGAAAACTATACAAGACTCAATCTAGAAATCAACATCTAGCATGCTAGTATGGATATCAACGTAACTACTCATCAGATAATTTAATCTTAGTATAAGTTAGAATATATTGCCTCCTTTGTAAGATCTCTTGCTAATAATATATATCACCACTCCTTTTGAATTTTTGAATTTTATCACCTTAGAAAAATCAAATCATAATGAATATAAATTTCTAATATAATACATCTATACTTCTAATTGAAATTCAAGAATTCTAAAAAATGTTCTTAACTCTTTGGCTCCATAGTTGAACTCAAAAATGAGAATGGACTCTATAAATTTCTTGCAAGAGATGGTTTGAATAAAGAAAATGAGCCAAACCATTTTTAAACAAGTTCTTTTATAAACCTAGCCAAATATCCTTAACCATTGGATCATTCCATTTATCATCTTAACTTTCCACTTGTCTTAGCACTTAAACCATGTAATTGTTGATTCAAGCAAACTCTATGCACTCTATTAGGTGTCTTTGGATATCCATGTCAAGGGGTAGAAGTGTCACAAACTAGAACAAGCTATTCTAGTTAGTTTTCATGCAAAAATTTTTATCCAATAAACTTTCATGCATAAATTTCTATCCAATGAACTTTCTTGAATGTGAAAAATCTTATGTGGCCACTAACCAACCTTACTTCCCTCTTGACCAATCATTTGGCTCCAATTGTCCATCCTTGAGTGGTTTGTAACTTAGTCCCTTAACTTTTCTTATTTGCATTTAAACCCCTAACTTTTAACAATTTGTATTTTTTGTCCCTATGAAATTTTGTTTGAAATTTCTTAAATATGTGAAATTTCATTTAAATATCTTTATTTAAGTGTGTAGATCTTCTCTTAGCTATTTTTGATTTCTTTAGGCCTTGCCAGCACTTTTCGAGATGTTTTTCGGCTTACCGATAAAACTTTTGGTTTTAACGATTTTGAAACAATATCTTAAAATAAATAAATAGATAATTAAATAAATGTTTCAAAAGGATGCTTATATATTTAGAATCATGATGAGTAGTACATGATATATAATCACCGAAAATCGGTGTTACACAAGTATCAATCAAATCCAAACCAAAAGAATAGTACAATTGTTTCCTTCCATGGGTTATACCACATCAATCCAAAAATAGACCCTACATCATCAATACCTATATAAATTTAGCAAAATAATGTCTTCCACTGGCTCCAAATCGATGTCTCCCACCTAAACTTCCTCTGAAAAATATAAAAAAGAGGGGTAAGTATGTGAATACTCAGTGAGTAGAGTGCAATGACATGATTGTATCCATAAATGAGGGGTGAATGTGGGAAACTCAAAACATATTTTATAAACAACTCTTTGGATATAAAATAATATCAACAAATCAAAATAATTCAAACAAACATGCATCCACACATTTTAGACTTTCAAAAAACTATGGGGTCTCCCTAAGAAATCATTCTTATCTCAGATTTGGCCGAATCCAGATGAAAACTCGTCCAGTGGTTTTTAATCCACTTCCCTACCTTGACGTTGACTCGTACTACACCGGGGTGCATCCAGATATAGCACAATTTTGGCAGAGAGAACCACGTTTGCCTCCCCCGCTCATCCAACCCAACCACGTCACCCCGTCGGGTCACTTTGTGGAACGAATGACTATAGTCATCTATCACATGCACCATTTCTTTCACAAATATCCAATTCACAGTTCATGTACCATAATTTCAACAAACGATTACCAAATCATATCATAGCATTCATAAATCAAATATTTAATAATATATGACACATATTCATTTATAAATATAATAGATGCATTCGTAATTCAAATTTCTATTTCAGACATCCCACAATCATCAAAAAAATCATATAAAACATATAAAAATCATTCAAATTCATTTATAAAGAATTTAAAACAATTTATTCATTTAAGACATTATAAACCATCCACTCACTTCTTTGGGAGGGTATTCACTCCCAATTCCTCAATTTAATCCAATATGACTCCTTTCCAGCTCCGAACGACTAACCTAAACTAATAATCACAATTTATTGTCAAACTGTGTTCCATTTGAGGGTTTTTGGATTTTCCTAATTTAATACAAACCTTAATTATTGTACAATCACGAATCTAGTTTCTTATTCCGTCAATTCAAGATTATTTGCATCACTACAAGGCTTTAATTCACAATGTTCTTCAAATTTTTTTTCTTTTCTAATTTCAAACGAATTTCCAATACTAGAGTTTTGATTTCTAACCTATTTCCCCATAAGAGTCTCCCCTAATTCAATAATAGGAATATTAAATTTCAATTTTGACTCTTCTCCATATTTCCCCCAATTTTTTTTTTCAAGTTCCTGAATGTTTCATCATAACAGACTTTAATGCATTTGCACATAACAAAATGCAAGTAACATTTACCAATGAAGGTGACAGTCTATGAACATAATCAATAGACCTTGAATAGTAATTAAGCTCATCAAAGGCAAAATAATTGACATTCAGAATGGAAAAAAATATATGGTAAATCATAAAAGAATGCATAAGGGTTCTAATTTTAATATAATCTTAACATTTTATAAACTCTAGGTCTAGACCCCCAAATTTATTTCATCAAATTTCAGCAAAATCTTCAAATTCATGGGAGAAGAAAATAAACTAAAGTTAAGATTGAGAAGATTACCTCAAATTTGTCAGTAATTTTGCCTCCCAGCAGAGCCACCACCAAACCTTAGGTTTTCCTCTCACTAACAATTCTCAAATCTCTCACTATATCTATCTTTCTAGATATTAGCTTACGGGTTTGGGGTCTCTAAAGTATGGGTTTTGTGTTGTTTTGGATGATTTTTGATGAAAGTAGAGAGGGAGAGCGAGAAAGAGAGTCGGAGTTGAGAAGGAGGATGTGAGGAGTTGTGTGAGTCTTCGGGTGAGTGGGAGAGAATGAGTGAGTGAGGAGAAGAGAGAACAAGTGAGGTGTGTTTTTTTTTTTTTTTTTTCTTTGACTTTTCTTCTTTCTTTTTTTTTTTTGTGTCTCGGTGCCACAGTTCTGTGGAGCTTATTTTATCAGCTCAGAAAAAATATGTTAGTTCAATCAAGTCTATATTACATCTTAAAGGTAAAAGGTTCTGTGGTGAAGATGGGGAAGAATGTTTCCTCTAAAATGACGTAAAGCTTTCAAGGAACTTAGAAGAGCAGGATAATAAAGCTGAAATTCCAAGAGAAAGGAAAGCATAGTTCAACATGCAAGTGAAAAGACACTGATGTGCTGCGGTCTAGCTTGTCCGGCACGTCTGGTGCATGGCCTTGGCTTTACATAACTAATGTTAGATGCAGGTTGTAATGGCCTATAATGGCACCATCGCAAATTTTCTTTTCCCTCCCGGAATAGTTTAGGTAGGCACTTTCAACAAGTCCACAGAATGGTTAAACATCTGTCGGGGGAAGTGACTGGGAATCATGAATCATACCCTCCTCATTAGGTCTGTCCTTTTGCCATTTTTGTGTCCCTTGTTGCCATTAATGTATATAGTCGCTTTTGGTTAGTGAAACTTTTACCTCCTGTGATGCCTACTTGTATTGGTGCTTTTGTAGGGTGCAACGTGCATAAGTTTGCTTGGCAACTTTAGCTCATTAAGAACTCTTCCTTTTTTTTTTCGGTGAAGGAAAGACAAGACCCAAGGCAAAACAAACAACCCACACAAGGGGGCAGCAAATTAAAAGTTACAGGACACTTTATTTCTCAGGTAATACGTTCCCAGCGCATCCTTCTCCAGGAGCGTCGACACATCTGGCGGAGCGACGCGAGCTTCATGCATCCCAGTCGACGCCTCTTTACCCAACTTAGCCAACTTATCAGCACAGGTGTTGGCCTCTCTAAAGATGTGGTTCACTTATGAAGTACCCAAGCAGTTCAGCAAGATTCGGCAGTCTTGGACCACATTTCTCCATGGGTGATTCATCCCAATTTCCTTGTTAATTGCCTGAACTAGACCCAAAGAATCACTCTCAACCACCAGAGGACTAAAACCTTTGCTAAGGGCAATCTTTAACCCTTCCCATAAGCCCCATAACTCAGTCCACTCCCCCTCAGCTACGCCAATATTAAACCAGAAACCATGAACCCAATCACCCTTACTGTTTTTAAAAATTCCACCTGCACCAGTTTGTAACCCATCCAGACTAGCTGCTCCATCAATATTCAACTTCAAGACCCCTTCTTCAGGGCAAATCCATCTAACAGAGTGCTCCCTAATCAAGTTGCCATTGCCTCTGAACTGAGCTTCATACACATTTCTCAAACTCAACACCTTATTAACAACAGTTCGGGGATGCTCTTTTTTCTTTTGATACACAGCAAGGCATCGAGCTTTCCAAATTGTCCAGGCTGTCAACGTGAAGGGAAGCCCTTCTTGAATTAAATCCAGCTTATAGCGTCTATTGACCCCTCCTTTTAGCCAGTCCAGGACATTGCCGCTCCAAAAGCCATTTACCTTCTCAGTGCCCGGAACCAAATTAAGCCAGATCTCTTTCGCTTGCTTGCAATCCCTTAACGCATGCTCTAATGTTTCCTCTCCCTCCATACAAATGCTGCATTTGCTATCTTTCACAATGCCCCGTCGAGCCAGCTCCACTTTCGACAAGAGCTTGCCTCTAGCAGCCAACCAGATCAAACCTTTCTGGACACTTGGATTTCCAAACCCAGTTCCAATCAGAGTTCCCCATCGACCAGTGTGCTGTGCCTAGCTTTTGGATCCAATAGGCAGACGCCACTGAGAAATCTCCATCAGGTCTCCCTTTCCAGATCAAAGAATCGGGATTACTTCTACTTCTAGGAATGAGGATAGCTCTAACCAGCTCCACCTTGTTAAGCGCTCTTCCTCAGGCTATCAACATCATATTTCGATTTTGTGGAAAACTAGTATCCCTATCTTGGTTGGCCTGTCAATACTAACTAGTCACAAGTAGTTCCTGGGTTCAGTCAAAGGCCTGTTAAAGTAGAGCTCTGGCAGGCAGAAATAAAACATTCGATCTGGAAAAGTCAAACCATTAGATGCAAATGGACAAGGAATCTGGAATTATTGGCATGGAGATTCCACAATTACTGAGTTCCGGAAGTAGCACTTGTTTGTGTTATTGGCACTCAGCTTGCGCTCACTGTGCCGGAGAAAAAGTTGGTGATGATTCCCTGCTAGCCACCCAGTCTTAACAAATGAAATGGCTGAGGATATTTCATATAAATTAATTACAAAGCTCGCTTATAAGTTGCCAAGAGGGCAAAACTTCAAAACAAGCTAAACCAGGAATCTAGATTTTTCGGGTAATTAGCAGACTTGCTTTTCCTAATGCATAAACTTAAATAATAATAATAATAATAATAATAATAATAATAATAATAATAAATTATTATTATTATTATTATTATTATTATTATTATTATTATTATTAACACTCTCACCTCAAATTGAGTCCATTTTTTGAACCAACAGAAAGATGGTTACAAAAGTATGTTACAGGCCTTATCAACAAGCATATAATTGATTGAAAAAAGCAAACATCATTTCGCTAGAAGCCCCAATTAATTAAAAGTGAACCTTTTCTGCAACAATGTGATTAAATGGAGATTTTTATTTTTTTAACCTGTCTGACAGAAAGAAAACAGAGGTTCCATCAGGAATTACAACTGCCTGGACAACAATAAAACAGCATTACATTACTTGGATTCATTTTTCTCTTTCTTCTCCTGCAAGTACCTGGCATGAGAAAAGCACAACCTTTAAAATCTTTTAATGATGCAATTCATGTACAAGATGCATTCACGAGGCAGAATCTAAGAATTTGGTTAAATTAAACAAAGCCCAGCCGATGTTACTGTTCTCCAGATGGTGAACAGCAAGTCCTCACATCATGCTCATGCATGCCCTCATCCTAATTGCTTTGATCTCTTTTCTATTATTATTTTTTTTTTCAATTTCCACAAAATTGATAGCGACATATCAATTCCCAAGAAAAAGTATCAAAGTGATTGCTGAGAACGGACTGAAAATTCTTTCAGGAATTCTAGCATGCTCATCCGTATTTGATGGCATCAACTTCTATAGAGGGCAAACAGGGGTTTCAATATAAACTAGTCCTTTAACTATGAATGCGCAATTTCATGGGAATGTACGTAACCATTTAACAGAAAATTCTCTCAAATAACATGTTCAATCACCTACCCTTGAGCTCTTGCCCAACGAGAGAGTTGATAGAGTTGCACTGTCTCGTTCGAGGCATGGCATGCAAGAAGTAGATAATTGCGAGGCTGTACCATCCATGCAAATCTCATGAATAATGCAGAATAAATGCACATTGCTGCAGAAAAAACAGAGCTACAGTTAAATCTCAATTGATTAATAACAGTAACTAGTAAAACATCATTACAACTAAGACATTTTCAACCTGCAGTCATGTTGCCAGAAATCATTTCTGGGGGCTTTTGCATATCCACCAATCCCTGCAACGGTCACCGATTGCCAACATGGTGAAATCAAATGAATCAATTTCATATATTTTAAATAATGAAATAGATAACATCAGAAGTAAAAAATGAGCATACAGCAAGAACAAAGCCCCAGTTGGCAACAGGTCCCCAGAAATGAGTTGTTTTAGGGCCGACAGGACTGTTCAAGAAGGCTCGGAAGGAAGCCATGCTTGCTCACTGCTTGAATATATCTGTAAAGACAAAAATTTAGAATGACAGGGAAATTTTTGTGGTTCAAGGGTGAAGACAAAACCCTGTTTGTGCAACAGAATTAATAACTCAAAACTTCAGAATAAAAACTAATAAATCCGGTAAAAAGATGTTAAAATTACGAAATGAAATGTAACCAAGCAACATAAAGCATGCCAGCTTTCACCATGTAAACTCAACTAGACTTCCAGTTGGTCAAAAACAACTTATGCTAAATCCTTGCAACACAAGGCTAATGCAGCAATAAATGACAATAAATTGGGAAAATGCCAAAATATGCTCTCTTTAGTTGCAAACTTGTCTAGCATGTAGGAAGAACAAAAGAAATGTTAAAACAAAGATTGGGAATGCATCAACTAAATAAACGGGTCATCAAACAAGCTATCCATCTTCCCCTACGGAAACCAATTTGCTAATATAATCTCATGTAAAGTCTATAAACATTGCATCCCAACATCTCAGTTAGAAAATTTCACAACCTCTAAGTTACAGCAGAATTCTAATTAACGGTATAAAGTACCATGCAGTATGATAATACAATTTGATAGTTTAAATTTGAATGAATTTTAGTATTCTATTACTAGCCTTTGCTTCAAAACATTCCAACCTAACAACAGGACTACTAGCATAGTCTTTTCTTAAATCAAAGTCTCCATCGATTATCACAAGCGATGAATATGCTCAAAGCCCATACCCAATAAAAAACCAAGAAATTCTTATTTTCTTCAAATATAGACCATGAAACATGTGAAGTGTTTTTGACATCTTATATAAAGACTATTAGGTGATTATAACAACCATTTACGATGTTAAAGTATAGATATGGCTGCCATTACAAAATGTCCCTGCATTGTGTCACATACAGACTTGGTGAATGCAAAAAGTGGAATTCTGTGTTGCAAAATTGGGAATCAACTTATGGTTGGCGCAACGCCTTCAACGAATGGAACCAGAACCAAAGTAAGACTAGTTGTTGGAGTTCGAATGAGGAAAGATTTAAATTCAAACAAGAGGAACGTTAAGGACAGTTATTAACTTCCGGACAGTTACGACATTACAATGAAAAGATTCAAAGGGAAGGAGTAACGGTTACTTTGATGAAAAGTTAGTTATCCCATGAAAGTTATGGATGTTAACTGTCTTAGAATGGGTTATAAAGTCTGTATGAAGGCCAACATTTTGGCATGAGAGGATCGTGAAGGAGTTCATGGTTTTCTTGTAACCTTCCAATCAGATTTCCATTGTATTTTCATGAGGAATTTTGGAAATCAATAAGAGGACAGTTTTCCTGCATTTCAGAGAGTTTAATCCTTGTTTTAACAGAGTGAATTTGTGACCAAAACAGATCTGAACTAAAAGGGCAAAGTAGGGCTGAAGATCAACAGAGTTTGGTCTTGCCATCATCGGAACTTAGAAAAATTTTGAGTGTTGATCCCTACCCGGTGACAGATCGGTATCAGAGCGCTGTGTTTCAATGGCAGAAAGAGTTCCAACCGTGAGAGAGAGGATTGGACACCTTGAAGGGGTATTGGGAATACCTGAAAACCCTATCATCACTCCATTGTTTGCCCAAGTGGAGATTCTGTCCGCAGAAATTAATCACATCAGAGAAGCCATAGAATCATGTGATCTTCGGACTGCAACAACAGGGGTTTCTTCCTCACAGAATGAACCTTCAATCCCCTATTCAATCCAAGAAAAACTCTTGAAAATCGAAGAAGAATTGCTAGTCCTAAAGCGGTCTAATAGAGAAAACCCTGGAAATATTGCAGAGTACATTCCTCCGAGAATTCGAATCCCAGAACCAAAATCTTTCAAGGTAGTGAGATCTTCCCGTGAATTGGAGAATTTTCTGTGGCATATGGAGCAGTATTTCAAGACTGCAGGCATTTCTGAAGACAAACAAATCTCGGTTGCAACAATGTTTTTAGAAGACGATGCAAAACTTCGGTGGAGGACTCGCGAGACTCTCACTGAGGGTAGGATGCCTGTTTCTTCCTGGATCATTCTGAAATCAGAATTGAGGGAGCAATTCCTCCCCCACAACACCGCCTGGAGTGCGAGGGAAAGATTGAAGAGGATTCGGCATGACAAATCCTTGAGAGAATACACCAAAGGGTTCAGTGCTGTGATGCTGGACATCAAAGACATATCGGAAGAAGACAAGTTGTTTAATTTCATTTCTGGTTTGCAACCATTGGTTTGCAACCATGGGCACAAACCGAATTAAGAAGAAGAGGAGTGAAGGATCTGCCTTCAGCCATGGCAATTGCAGAGAGTTTTGTTGATTTCAGATCATCTCCTTCAACATTTCCTAAGCCACGGAAGACGGCAAAGCTGCAAGGGAAGAAAGGGAAGAAAGATGGGGGAAAGGGCAGTAGACCTTCTGAAACTCCACGAAATTTGCAGGGGAACAAGCCAAAAGGGGATGTTTCATCTGCAATGACCCTCATCTTGCGAGGGAGTGCCCAAAGAGGGAGAAGTTGACAGCCATTGTTGCAAAGGACAAGAGAGAGAAGGATGAGTTGGGTGATACCATTCGGGTGAATCCGTTGCAATTGTTGAATGCAATCAAGGCTGAAGCTTACAGATCCTTGTTGTACGTCAAGATCATCATGAATGGGAGGACTGCAGTAGCCATGGTGGATAAGGGGGCCACCCACAACTTTGTGGCCAATCAGGTTGTGCAGATTTTGGGACTGCAAATCACTTGGAGTTTGAACCATTTGAAGGCTATCAATTCAGAAGTAAGGCCTGTGCAAGGTGTAGCAAAGTATGTCAGTCTTGAGGTAGGGGGTTGGCAGGGAAGAAGAAGATGTGATTTTATGGCAATGAAATTAGATGATTTCGACATCATCTTGGGGCTGGAATTTCTTACACTTGCGAAGGCCATGCCGGCCCCTCATTTGGGTGGAATGTTTGTGATGGACAGTGAGGCACCATGTTTTGTGCCTGCAGAAGATCCTTCTGGGGAGGAGGATGGTTCAAGGCCCATGTTGATCTCTGCCATACAAATCAAGCAAGGTTTGAGAAGGGGAGATGTGACTTACTTGGCTGCAATGGTTGGAACCGAGGAGAAGATTAGGGGAGATGACGTCCCTTTGCCGGTGACTGCGGTTCTAGAGGAGTTTGGAGATGTGTTCCCTGATGAGTTGCCTAGGAAACTACCCCCTAGGAGGACTATTGATCACAAGATTGAGTTGATTTCAGGGGCAAGGCCGCCAGCACAAGAACCCTATAGGTTGTCCCCTAAGGAGTTGGAGGAATTGAGGAAGCAATTGAAGGAGTTGTTGGACTGCGGGTATATCCAGCCTTCAAAGGCTCCCTATGGTGCTCCAGTTCATTTTCAGAGGAAGAAGGATGGTTCTCTCTGTATGTGTATTGATTATAGGGCTTTGAACAAGGTGACTGTGAAGAACAAATATCCTATTCCCTTGGTGGCCGATTTGTTTGATAGGCCGGCTAAGGCACGGTTCTTCACTAAACTTGACTTTGAGGTTGGGTTATTGGCAAGTTAGGATTGCAGAAGGTGATGAATCCAAGACAACTTGTGTGACAAGGTATGGCTCTTATGAGTTCTTGGTGATACCTTTCGGGTTGACAAATGCACCGGCTACAATTTGCAATCTGATGACAGATGTATTCCATGATTATTTGGACCGTTTTGTGGTAGTGTATCTTGATGACATTGTTGTCTATAGTGAGTCCTTAGAAGAGCATGTGTTTCATTTAAGAAAGACATTGCAAAAGCTTAGGGAGAATCATCTTTATGTAAAGAAAGAGAAGTGTGAGTTTGGTAGAGAAGAGATCAGATTCCTTGGGCACGTTGTTTCTCAAGGATGTGTTCGGAAGGACCCCCTTAAGGTGCTGGCCATTCTTGATTGGAAGATGCCGCAAAATGTGCATGAGTTGAGATCATTCTTGGGGCTAACAAACTATTACAGAAAGTTCATTAGGGAGTACTAAAGAAGGGCTGCAACAATGACGGATTTGTTAAGGAAAAATGGGGAGTGGTGCTGGATAGAAAAGTGCCAAGAAGCCTTTGAGGATTTAAAGCATGCAGTGGCCTCAGAGCCTATCTTGTGCTTGCCAGATTTCAGTTTGCCATTTGAAGTATGTACAGATGCTTCAGATAAGGCATTAGGTGGGGTGTTGATGCAGCAAGGACATCCCATAGCATTTGAGAGCAGAAAATTAAAGGAAGCGGAACAGAACTATTCCGCACACGAAGGAGATGGCTGCAGTCATCCATTGCTTGCAGTCATGGAGACACAACCTCCTTGGGACGAATTTTGTGGTCAAAACTGACAATGTGGCGAATACTTACTTCACCACACAGTAGAAGCTCTCTCCCAAGCAAGCAAGGTGGAAAGAATTCCTGGCTGAATTTGATTTTCAGTGGGAGCATAGACCAGGCAGATTGAAAAAAGTTGCGGATGCTCTTAGCCGCAAAGAATTGGCGCATGTTGTGGCTTCCCTCTCCATGGTGCAGTCTGATTATGGGAATAGAATCAGAGAAGTAACAACAGGGGATGAGTACTACCAGAAGATGATGAAAAAGGTCGAAGAAGGACACATCCGCAGGTATTGGTTACATGATGGACTTCTCTACGCCAAAGGAAGAAGGCTGTATGTTCCTTGCAAGGGTGGACTGCGCAGAGAACTTCTTAAGGAGATTCATGACTTCAAGTGGGCTGGGCATCCAGGTATGGAGAGAACTTATGCTTTACTTGCTCGTTCATTCTTTTGGCCGAAAATGCAAGATGATGTAGAAGCCTATGTGAGGTCTTGTTTGATTTGCCAACAAGATAAGACGGAGAGGCGCGTGGAAGCAGGGTTGCTTCAACCTCTTCCTGTTCCAGATAGAGCATGGCAGTGTCTTACCATGGATTTTATCACTGGGTTACCGAAGGTCGATGGATTTGGGTCTATCTTTGTGGTGGTAGATAGATTCTCGAAATATGCAACCTTCATGGCTGCAACAGTGTCATGCCTGGCAGAAGAAACCGCGGATCTTTACTTTCTAAATGTGGTAAAATTGTGGGGTTTGCCGGAAGAGATCGTGAGTGACAGAGATGGCAGGTTCACAAGCAGGTTTTGGACAACTTTGATGAGGTTGTTGGGATCGAATTTGAAGTTTTCTATTGCAAATCATCCCCAAACAGATGGCCAAACATAGAGAGCCAATGCTGTTCTTGAAGAGTACTTGAGGGATTATGTGAATGCAAGTCAGAGAAATTGGGTGAGTTTGCTAGACACCGCACAATTTGCTTTTAACCTACACCTGAATTCAAGTACTGGGAGGAGTCCCTTTGAGATTGTGTTGGATTTTCAGCTGCTTACCCCACATGAGATAGCAAAACCAAAGGTGAATTGTCCTGCAGCATTAAAGTATGCCACAGACAGACAAGAGATGTTGGAGGAGGCAGTTGATAGTCTCTCCAAAGCCACCTGAAGGATGGAAAAGTATGCCAACAAGAAGAGGAAACCCTTGGAATTCAATGTGGGTGACATGGTGTTACTGAAATTAACTCCTCAGATTTGGAGAAAGGTGTCTAGGAGAAATGCTCACAGAGGATTGGTAGCAAGATATGATGGCCCATTCGAAGTGCTGCAGCGGATTGGGAATGCAGCATACAAACTCAAGTTGCCGGATAGACTCAAGGTACATCCTGTTTTCCATGTTAGCTTTTTGAAACCTTATCATGAGGATCTTTCGGGGGAAGAAAGACACAAAGCTGTCAGGGCCCCACCAATCATTCAAGAGCAGTTTGAGAAGGAAGTTGAGGAAGTCTTAAACCACCGTGCTATCAAATATGGGAGGAGTACCTGAAGGCAGGAGTATTTGGTAAAGTGGAAGGGAGAACCACTTGAGGATGCACCATGGGAAAAAGACAAAACCTTATGGCAATTTGAGGATAAGATTAAGGAGTATTGGAGGAATAGGCCGACGAGGGCGTCGGGTTCTTCTAGTGGGGGAGAGTTGTCACACCCCTAGGTGCGCGGAGGCGCACTAGGCACTAGGAGTAGCCTGGCGCAAGAGCAGGTTTTTGTCCTTTTGATGCTGGGGAGGGGAAGCACAGCATGTGCAGAACATACAGACTTGGTGAATGCAGAAAGTGGAATTCTGTGTTGCAAAATTGGGAATCGACTTACGGTTGACGCAATGCCTTCAACAAATGGGACCAGAACCAAAGTAAGACTAGTCGTTGGAGCTCGAATGAGGAAAGATTTAAATTCACACAAGAGGAACGTTAAGGACAGTTAGGAATTAACTTCCAGACAATTACGACATTACAATGAAAAGATTCAAAGGGAAGGAGTAACGGTTACTTTGATGAAAAGTTATTTATCCCATGACAGTTATGGTTGTTAACTGTCTTAGAATGGGTTATAAAGTCTGTATGAAGGCCAACATTTTGGCATGAGAGGATCGTGAAGGAGTTCATGGTTTTCTTGTAACCTTCCGATCAGATTTCCATTGTATTTTCATGAGGAATTTCGGAAATCAATAAAAGGACATTTTTCCTGCATTTCAGAGAGTTTAATCCTTGTTTTAACAGAGTGAATTTGTGACCAAAACCGATCCGAACTAAAAGGGCAAAGTAGGGCTGAAGATCAACAGAGTTTGGTCTTGCCATCATCGGGACTTAGAAAAATTTTGGGTGTTGATCCCTACCCGGTGACATATTGTAGGTGTGTAACCAACTTGACTATATATTTAACACAAATGACTGACAAAGATTATCCAAGTTTCAGATAAGACAAGGAAAGGATGTCACAAAATGGAAAACACAAACATGAAACAGCATCCGTAGTTAGCCCAAGCAAATTTTCAAAGCTGAGAGAGAGAGAGTTTGTGTGTTTAGCAAACTATTCTCAAATGTCATAATGACAGAGGCATCACAAAAATTGCAAGGGCTTGTGTAATGAAGAACTAGACGATTTTGTAGAGCTTATAATTGTGCATAAACCCACAAAAAGGCTTTACAAAGCTATTCTTCTTTACTTGATTTTGATTTGAAAACAAATATCTTTTATTTTTACCTACAAGTTATCACATGTCTCTCCCATATACCTCAAATCAACAATTATTAAGACTTACGAAATCGTGAGAGAGACTAAAATGAATACCACAGCCCCAAACAAAATGGGAGACTAATTAGCAAATCAACAATCACTTACATAAGGCAATAAGACAGTAAATCAGGCACACCCCAAACCCTAATTGTTTAGTTGCAGAAATCAATCTATTACCGAGAGATGCTTACCCGATCTAAAATGTCCGAGATCGACTCTGAGAGAGAGAGAGAGAGAGAGAGAGCAGAAACGTCCCGCAATGACCACCAACTATTATACTAATCAAGACAAGCGACCTTGGAATTAATATATATGTGTGTGTGTGTGTGTGTGTGTGTGTGTGTGTGTGTTCAGAAAGAGTATTACTCCAATTGTCGAAGAAAACTAGAAAAAGATACCCCTAGAATATTCCAAAAATGGGATTTTGCGTTCAAATAGAAAAATAAAATAAAAGGACAACACGGTTCTCCTTTTTCCCAAATTATAACTGAAGTTTTGGAGATCCAAATTTTTCCAACAATCCTTCACATTATGGTTTCGAAACACCAACTTCGCTTTCCTAATCCTAATTGAATTCCCAATCTTTCACAAAACCCCAAATTGTAATTGTTAAATCTTTAGGTTTAGGGTTTAAGAAAATGTTGGTTAGAGAAGCATTGAGAATATCCGACTAAATGTTTAATGAGAGAGAGATGACGAACCTGGCTTGAAGCAGAAATGCGAGAACCGCCGTGGAGAAGTTCGGCTTTCGACAGGAAAGTATTATGGAGGGTGAGAGATGTGGGATGGTGTAGTTAAAGCAAACGTGGGGCTCAAAGATAATCACCGAGTGCTGCCAAATATTATGTCCGTTCACCTTCTAAAAAATTTTTTCATTTTTCCTTATTCTTAATTTTTCGTGATCATATTAATAATTTTTGAGAAATTTTTTAAGAAGCAGCTATAATGCATTATAAATTGTGCCTAATTGATTTCTCTATATTCACTTTATGTAGTATAAATTGTGGACTATAACTAGACATGATCACGATTTTAAAATATTTGATTTAGATTTTTGGAATTGTTGATTTTTTATTTTAAATTTTAAAAAAATATGACTGCTCTTTAAATGAGTGACTCAGATTTCGATTTTTGAATAAAAGCTACAAATAAATTAAAAATTAAATAATAAAAATTTAAAAAGGAAGAAAGGACATGAACTCAATTTTTGTTTCTAAAAAATAAGCTACGTGTATATCTTTTGTGAAGTGTTAAGGAGTAAAACTTCATGTAATTCACTTACCGTTGACCCATTTGCCTCAATGGCTCGATCATTGTCATCCCCTCCCAAACTTGTGACAACTGTTCCTTTGAATATAAAGAACTCTGAATCATTTGATCGGGGCGAAATCATTCTCTTTTTAACTTTTGAAAACTCTTTTTACATTTTTCATCCCATTCAAATTTAACATCTTTACAAATTAACCTTGACATCAAAGCCACTATTAGAGAAAACTCTTTGACAAATTTTCAATAGCATTCCCAAAAAACTCCAAACCTCGATAACATTCTTTGGTTGCTCCAAACTAAGTATGGCTTATATCTTTTTGGGATCCACAAAAATCTCTTTACCAAATACAATGTGATCATAAAAACCAATCTCTTTTAACCAAAACTCACGTTTCAAGAGTTTGGCAAACAATTGTTTCTCCTAAATTATCGAAAATACAATCTAAAGATACTTTGTGTGCTCTTCATCACTCTTTGAATACACCAAAATATCATTTGTGACGACAATGACAAATTTGTCCAAATATTGGTGGAAAACTCAATTTCATGTGGTCTTGAAAGCAGCTAAGGCATTGGTTAAAATGAAAAGTATAACTAGAAATTCATAGTAACCATACCAAGTTTGAAAAACAGTCTTATGAATGTCACTGCTCTCTTTGATTTTAAGTTAATGATACCCCGATCGAAAGTCAATTTTTGAAAATACACAAACCCTTGCAACTATTCAAAAAAATCAACAATTCAAGAAAGAGAGTATTTATTCTTAATTGTCACCCGATTAAACTGTCTATAGTCAATATAGAGTCTCAAAATACCATCCTTTTTAACAAACAAAACTGGTGCTTCCCAAGGCGAAGAGCTTGACCTAATAAAACCTTTATCTAGCAACTCCCGTAACTGAACCTTTAACTTTTTCAATTCTATGGGAGTCATTCTATATGGAGGACTAGAGATCAGGGTCAAGGAAGTAAATTAATAGCAAAATCAAATTCTCGGATTGGAGGCAAACTAAACAACTCTTCTAAGAACACATCCGGAAATTCACTCTCAACCGATATATTATCCAACTTAGGACTTTCCACGGTCGTATCTACAATGTGGGCCAAATACACTTCACATCCCTTGTGTACCAATCTATGGGCTTCCATCGCCGATGTCACATAATTCGGCAACCCTCGGTGGTGGTCGCCAACAAAAACAAAAGCTGAGTGCCCCTAGTTTACAAAATTTCATCTTCTTGGTAAAACAATTAACAGACACTCAATAGAGATGCAACCAATCCATCCTGAGGATGGTATCAAAATTCTTCTCATATGATGGTGGAAGAGGTTCTCCTCTTCAGATTGTCCGATCACGTCTTGACACTCTTGTTGAGTAGCCTCACTGTCACCATCAACTTCAAATTATCATTAACTTCTGGATCCTAGTAATTGAGTCCTCCACCATTGTGGCATCATTCAACTCAAAAAATGTATCGCACTCCAATTGTCTTGCTTTCTTAATTAACTTTGACAGTTCATTGGTTGGTTTATTAGGCAGCACAACCACTGTCGACATTCATTATAATATATTTTTGAGAATCTTTTTTTTTTTTTTTTTTTATTTTTTTATATTTATAATATATATATATATATATATATATATATATATATATATATATATATATATATATATATATATATGATATATATATATATTATGATTTAGTCCGTGTGGTGGGTGCGGTCAATTTGCTAGGGTTCAATTAAATCAACAGCCATGGGCATTGACAAGATTAGAATGTAATAAAATTTGCGATTTCGGATGAAGTAGCCCTTTACCAATACCAAATCCAAAACTTCTCTCTCTCGGAGTGATGAAATCTCTTTCCGTTCGCCTTCCATCTTCTCCCCCACTCCAAAAGCATCCCAAAACCCCGCACAAACCCTCCATTAACCTCCCAAAATGCGTCCACCGCTCCACTTCTTCCTCCAAAACTTCAAATTCCCCCAATTCCATGTCAAGAGCACCACCTTATCCAACACCCAACACCTTCTCCTTCACTTCAAAGCTTCTCTCAAACTCAAGCCCCACTTGTCATTTGCTTTAGTGGGTCTCTTTCTATCTCCTTCCCCTTCCATTGCTTCTGAAATTGTTACTACAGCCGACCCGGCTTCTGATAAAATCAGTCGAGTAAATTTTGGTAGCAATTGACAATTTCTTCAACAGAAACCCATTTTTTGTTTCTGGGGTTGCCTTCATTTGGCTAATTGACATCCCACTTACACGAAATTACTTCAAGAAGTACAAATTTACTAAAGCCATTGATGCATTTCGGAAGCTCTGCGATGACCCCGGTGCAGAGTTCTTACATATCGGGGACGACAAAAGTTTGGCAGTTTTGGGATCTCCCAATTTGAAGATTTTGAATAAGGGTGTTACTCAGGTTGAGTATTTGGAAGGTGATGAAGACAAGTTCGTGAAGAAGGTGAAAGAGAGTTTCTCTGACCCGGTAAATACCATTCTGTGCATATTAGACAAGTGAGTGCACTTGAATCGAAATTCTTTTTTGTTTGGTTAATTTCATTATGTATGAGATATGGGATGAGAACCGACATAGGATAGGATTTGTGCTAATTAGACATTCTGATGCTGCTACTTTTCTTTTTCCGGTCTTTCCACGGAGACATGTACCAAATTAATCCACTTTTAAAAAACAAAAATTTAAAAGACTCTGTGGCGAAAAAAATTCTGGACCTATATTTGTCGCAAGTTCAACCTGCGACATGTCTACTACCACCCATCCTCTATCTTCTGTATCTATATATATTTCGCCTCTAAATACATCAATTTTAATAATCTACATTCGAACAACTCCAATTCTAATTTTGAACAACACAATAACATTTTCACACCCCAACTACAACAATGATCGGATCCCAAAATCACAACAAAATATCGTCTCCACATCCAAAAACAGAAATAACATTCTCATACCAAATGACACCAATTGTCATAAACCAAACCAACAATGCATAAACTCCACGTTTCAAAAGTTTAAAAAAAGTAACAAAGTAAATCGAATGTAACAAACTATATATAATAAAACCAACATTCAATAAAATATATTTTTTATTAATGAAACAAAATATACAAAGTACATAATACATATGAAAATCTAACGACGTCGTTTTCTCCTAGTATAATGTCTAACACCTAAATCTGGTCTAACATCTCTACTCTCATCATGAGATAGTAAACTTAGATCGTCTATCTGTGTGATCTAGGAGGGATCTCCATCGTCGTACTAGGCATCTGTAAAAATTGGAGGAGGCACACCCTCATTTATGTGAATACCGGAACGAGCTCCCCTCTGTGGAGTCCCAGGAGTGAAAAACTGAGGGAAATCAAATTCAGGTGTATAGAAAGACGAAAACTCTATATACCTACTCGAAAGTCCCGCGACGTCCTCTGGATACTGAGATGGTATTGGTGATGCATGTCGTGGTGCTCTCGTAGGACGTGGTCTCTCTCGGCCTCGTCCACGTCCTCAGCCCTCATCAGTCCCTCGTCACCGTGTGTAGCCGGTCTCGGTTTCAAAAGATACTCCATATCCGCTGTCAAGACTGAGATGGCTGAATCCGCAAGTCTATGTATGTCAACACCCTCGGAGTCTCGAATCAGTGCAAAACATCCCCCTATAAAAAAGTATATATAATAGTTAAATTAAAAAATATAAAGTATTAATATAAATGAAAAAAAAAAGATGATGTACAATTATCATATATCCCAAAGACGCTCCTCGTCGGCCAATAAATCGATGTGTAATGCTGCGATACCACTCAAAGTAGGTCTGGTCCATAGCTGGTCCGAAAGAGGTGTCTAATAGCACTAAATGATCTAGTCGGTGAGCCCAAATATCTACGTAGCGAAAATATTCAACTACTAATCAGTCACCTGTACATCACACGTAGAAGTGTCGTGGAGTTGATTTTCAATGTCACAACGAATCGGTATAGACTGAAGTCCACCGAACTGACGAATCACTCTATCTAGAAAGTGCCACTCTACAATACTAAAATAGATCAGAGGTACGCGGGCATGCTAAATATGCCTCCCCGCCTGACAATAGTCGAGGAGGAAAGATAATACCTCCTCGGTGTATGACACCCAAACGATATGATACAAAGCCTGCCTATCAAACGCCTTTTTATAGACTCCAACCACATGTGTAGGAAGGCTAGTGACATCAAAATCTGTATGCCACGATAATGCCAGTGGACCATCCCCGTGTATGTCTAAAGATCGTCTAATCGGAGCTATGTATGTGAACCTCTCTCATGCCCAAATTTGTAAAAGTATAAGAGCTCCTCCTATCTCATATGAGTCTGCGTGTGTAGTTATACAAAACTGTCTATACAAGTAAACTAGACACGCAGAACTCCAACTACACTCACCAGTCAAAGCTAAATCATCTAAAAGTAATAAGTACTATAAATGTATACAATATTCTGACTTATCACTTAACAAGACTCCCCCGATAAGTAACAAAATGTATGCCCGTGTCCAACGTGTAATATGAACAGCATCTGTATCATGAGGCAAGTCACTAAAAACCTCTGCTAGCCAAATCATGCTCAAACTGTGCCCTCTAAAGACCTCACGTGGAGGTCTCACACCTAACAACCTCTCACAATCATCACCTCATTTAACCATCGTCGTCCTAGCTAGTATGAGACTCTCATCTACTCATAAACCTATGAGTACCTCAACGTCTTGTAGGGTGATGGTCAACTCTCCGTGGCGTATATAGAATGTATGCGTTTCTTGCCTCCATCGCTCAACTAGGACTGTAATAAGATGCCAATCGAACAGAATAAACTGCAGTCGAACAACACCCAGAAAACCTGACCGCTCAAGGAGAGGACAGACTCGCTCGTCGTCATGAACATGGTCCCAACATCGTAACGATGCCTCGCGTCTACGGCAAACGAGCCATCTCTGGTCATCGCCATCCCAAACTCTAGAAGAGCAGTACCATCGCTGTAAGCGTAAAACAATGTGATCTGAAGGTCCGGGATCCATCTGCAAGAGAAAGAAGAGAAAAACACATTAATACATAGAACAAAAAAAATATTAACATAATATATTTCACATTAACACGAATGCATTGACTCAAAATGTTTCACATGAAATGTATTAGTACAAAAAACAAACTTTGCATTCATAAGAAATGTTTTTATAAAATATATTAACACTTAATACTAATACATCAATACTTAATACATCAACACTTAGTACATTAATTGTTATACAAATACAATCAAACATTTGGATTTGTTTGGGTTGGACAATTTCGTCGATTGTGCCCCTGTTTGCCACAAAGTCCACATTTCATTTGTCTCGTACATCTCCTCCTATTATGACTCTCTACACTACAACTCCCACAAGATGTACGTGAAGATAATTCCCGAATATCCATCTTGTTCTAATATCGAGATGATTTAGCTCTCACTTTCTCACGTCTAAGTGAACTATTAGAGATGATGGTTGGGTACGAACCTATAGGCCATCCTGAATGGTCTCCCAAGGGCGAGAAATGATGTTCATAGACTCTAAGTTGATGTTCCCATGTATACAATTTCCCGATGATCATATGAACATCAATCATAGTCAATCTGAGTGCAGCAATTGCAAGCGAACAATGAATTCTATAAGTTTACCACTTTCCACATGTGCAATGCTCATTTGTCACATCCACAATTTGTTTGTTGCCTCCTTTGTGCCCATACGGTGAATGTCTGTGGCTTGTCTCTACTTCAAAGATCCCATGCTCCCTGCTGAATGAGACAACTGTATGAAGGTTAGCTGTGCTCATCCATCTCCCTAGCATAGCATTTGCATACTTTGTATACTGCTCCCTCTTCCCATTCCCGCTCTTGCCTCACCAAGTCGAGTCTCAAAATACTTCACCGAATTATAAAAAGTCTTTAGTACCAAGACTGAAATAGGTAAATTTCTTGCACCCTTCAAAACGGCATTATAGTTTTCGTTTATATTTGTCGTCATGTAGCCAAAACGAAAGCCGTCATTGCAAGAAAGAGTCCATTGTTCGCGTGCAATATTTGCAAAGTAATCGGGAGCATCTTCTTTGATCTCTTTCATTCTCGCCATGTATATGTCAAATTTTTTCGGTTGTGGCTGTAATATAGCAATAGTAGTAATTTTTTTATAAATTTGACTTTTGTGGTGTGTGTTGAAATTACTGACCGCATGACGCATACAAAACTGCCACATAACATTCGAAGGTGACCACCCAAATTCAGGACGAGCAACTGTTGCCCTTATCCCTACATGTCGATCTGAAATCAAACAAATCAGATCCTCCCTATCTCTAACAACATAATGTCGCACACATCTCAAAAATCACGACAAAAAAACAAGTGACTCCCTATCAACCAATCGAAAGGGCAGTGAGAATATGATTCGCGTCATCCATATTGCATGCAATCAACAACTTATGTTTGTATTTCCCATAGAAGTGAGTCACATCTATACTTATCATTGATCTACAACTCATAAAATCAATGATAGTAGGCCTAAATGCCCAAAACACACCTTGAAAAACCAACTCACCATTTGCTTTTGGTGGACTCAACTTCTAACTTACTTCTGTCTCCGGATTTTTTTGAACTATTGCATCCAACAGTCGAGGCAGTTGTTTATGGGAATTATCTCAATCCTCATATATCATCTCTATAGCCCTTCTTTTTGCTACCCAAACTCTTTTACGGGAAATTGCAGACATGGTTTTCTCACTCATAACAGTTCAGAGGAAAGCAACTTCGACACTAGGATCCTCCCTCACATAGTTAAGGAAATGACGAACCATCAAATTTGAATCCAATTATCTATGATCTTGCATCAGCCCGACATTCACACATGTGTGTGGTCCCTCAACAATGGTAATGACAAAGTCACCAATAAGTCTTGTTCTACGCGCATGCAACCTCTACCTACAACTTTTATCCTTTTGCTAACAGATTGTTGTCCAAAGTGTTACACTTGATTTCCTAACCCAAAATTGATAATTGTACTCCACATGATGCATTTTGACAGCATGAATAAGTTGATCTTTGGACTCAAATTTCATCCCTTTCTTCAATTCATCACTAAAACTCCAACTATCATATGTCAATCTACAATCTTGCTCAAAAGTTACATAACTATCACCTCTGGGTGCAGTCGTCATGAAGGAAATTGAGTCATCTATTTGGCCATAGGTATATCCCCTACGGCCACTGCCACTACCAGAACCACCACCACTACCATGGGTTGAGGAGGGTCCGATTATTAATTCATTTGCATCACCACTACCACCACAATCACCACCAACTTCTACATCATATTCTTCTTCATCATCACCCTCTTCTTCCGTCTCATCTTCCGTCTCTTCTTCCTCATCAACGTCATTATCCACTTCTACGAAAGTAAGATTCGATCGATATTTGATTCGTGAATAGTCATCCGTATATTTAGATGTTCCACTATCGTATGATTTGATGTACAATTCGGGATTTGTACTCTCTCCCATCTTCATTACAAATTTCATCAAATTCAAAACATTGTCATCATTGGTGTTCGGAACCAATTTAAACCGTAAATAACCATGTTGTATGTATGAGACGGAACATCTATGATGTCATACGATTTATCCGAACACCCTTACATATTAGAGTCACCAACTCATCAAAGTTTATACTCTTTTTCGCTCTAATCAATTTTGTGGGATCGCGGTTATAACATACTCTACTCTAACCCATTACAATTTCACCATTGCTATAGCACAACAATCTCATCATATTTGTCATTTTTTCTAAACATAAAAAAATTGAATCAATTAATCACAAATCTAAACATATACTTATATCAATTCAACATACATTTAACGTGCAACGAATATGGCGACGATGAAAAAAAATGACATTACTATTTATTAAATTTCTAAATATACCATAAATTTCAATTCAATATTCAACAGACCATAAAATCTTAAATTTATAATTATAACATTTTAATAAACATTCAACGAATATATTTAATTTATATCAATCTAAATTAATTAAACACTGAACAATTAATCAATTCATTAGTATTATCTTAAACTCTAAATTTATACTAAATATTCAAACCCTAAAAACTAAATCAATAGAGATAAATTCAACAAATATTCTAAATCTATATCAACCTAAATCAATTAAATATTAGACAATTAATCAATTCAATAATAACATCCTAAAACCCTAAATTTATACCATAAATACTAAATTTATACTAAACATTCAAATTCTAAAACCTAAATCAATTGAAATAAATTCAACAAATATTCTAAATCTATATCAATTCAAATCAATTAAATTTTAAACAATTAATTAATTCAATAATACCATCCTAAACCCTAAATTTATACTAAATATTCAAAGCCTAAAACCTAAATCAATTGGGGTAATTTCAACCAATATATACAGTGAGCACTATATATATCATTGAACAAACATCAAGATACATCAAATTAAATATTTCAATTGAACCAATTAATAGCAAATATATATTATACTTTTAGATTTCTGTGAGAACTTACCGAATCCCTTCAGCCAAACAATGAAGGTTGTTTCTTCCGCCCGGATGGTCACTGCACTCTTGAAGACCTAGGGTTTGTCGTAGGCAGAAGAAAGAAGAGAGGAGAAATCACTGTGCACTTAGGTTAGGGTTTGTCACAAGAGTTCGCAGGAGGTTGCAGGAGGAAGAGAGAAGATAGGAGAAAGAGAGAGAAAGAGAGAGTCGTGGGTAAATTAACCCATGCATATGTTGCAGGTTGAACCTGTGACAAATTCATGTCGTAGGTTGAACCTGTGATATATGTGGGTCATTTGGCGAATTTTTTTCGTCGTGGAGTCTTTTTAATTTTTTTTTTTTTAAAGTGGGTTAATTTGGTACATTGCTCCTTTTCATGAGAAATGATTCTTATTGTTAGAGGTCAATGCTTTGATTAATATCTAAGTTATTTTAGGCTATAAGTTTGAGGATGACATTGTTGTGTACTACAAATAAGATAGGTGTGACATGTTGATGTTGCAAGTAAGGATGCCAAATTGGGCTTTGTCTCCACGCATGCATGATGTGCTGGTACAGTAGTGAATCCCGGGTCCATTTTTTATGAGTTCCGGGATGCATGTGAAGTAATAATTTTAGGATTTTGGTGAATGCATGTGAAGTAATAATTTTAGGATCTTCAGTGAGTGTTGGTAGTCTACTTGGAAGATTGGATGAATTCATGGCGAGCGGTTTAGGGAGTTTGGATCTTCAAGGATACGAAGATTGTTTGGACTTGTCCAAAATAAGAGGTCGATGGGTATTTTTTTTTTCCAAGTGGAAATTGCGAATAGTCAAAATTTCAAGGTCTTCCTGATACAAACAAGTAGGTCTGCTTTACTAGTTAGATAACAGTAGATTTATGTTTAAAACACTTAGCAAGATTGCTTAGGAGGATAGGCAAATGATGGCTGATATATAGAGTAATCAGGAATGGAGTTCATGACTGTCACAAAAGTGAAAGATAAACTTCTATAATGCAGCAGATGAGAAGAACGTCTCTAATTTGGTTTATTTTATCTATATTTCTCAAAGCACACAATGACCTTTTAGTAAACCTTTAGATCTTAGTGACTTTTTGACTTAATTAACACTATCTTAGAACTATTCTCAACTTGGAAACACTTAAGCTCTTTAATTAACTTGACTTATGGATTTGTAACTACAATGCTAATTAAGCAAGTATTAATGGGAGAAGAAAATGAATTAAGCAATTATTCAACAGTCAAATACTAATTTCTTATAGTGAATTTGTTTTGCCATTGTTATGAAATAACTTTATGAAGGTTCATTCTTTTTATGTGTAAGGTAGTTTTGATGGTAATTCAATGAAAGCTGCTGAGTTATTGTTTAAAAGTGGTTTTAAAGAGGCTTTTGCAATTAGGGGAGGGGCCAGAGGCAAAGATGGTTGGCAGGTATTTCTTTTCATTCTTCATTAGTTGCCTTGTAACGACTTCTTCCATTATGACTGTTTTACATATAGCTTCATATGAAATTAACTTTTATCTTATAGTGTTGGGTGATCCAAACCACCCCAGGTTCCTTCTATTTTTGTCTCATCATTTATGTGGTTCAACAAATTTCACAAAGGAACATGATGGGGTGGATAACTTTTTATTGAATTGGCATCTCCTTCCTGCATGTTATTAAAGAAAAGTGGAAATTCTAAAATATATCTGTTGGATTATTTTACTCGATTCACATACAACAGAAGCATTCAAACAATTTTCGAAAAAATTAAATAATTTGGTTATAGGGTTACCTCAACGTATAGAGTCTCCCAAAAATCAATCAAACCGTCCATCCATCGATCGGATCTCACGGTCGGGATGGAGATCACGATGTTAATCAAACCACCACCGCAATACCATGACGTTGCAACCCTCAATCCGACGATCGTCGTGACGGAAAAGAAATTCCCTACGTGGAATTTTTCTCATGCCCTCATTTAATTCTCACTCAAGAGAATTTTCTCATGGCATCTTTTATCTCACAGAATGCTCTCTACAATGGAGATGTTAGTCTCCTAGTTGTAGTATAATTCTCCGTTAGAGAGAATCAATGAAGAGTGGGTAAATATGGGTTAGTGAGAGTTACCCCACTAACCCTGCCTAAAATGTCTAAAATGCTCATCGTGGGCATCTTAAACCAATATCTTCCACTTGCACACGAGGGCATTGTACGTCTGTCACAAAATCACAACTCATGTGACCTTTCACACATCACCCTACTGGATTTTCATATATGATTAGATATCGTGCGACTTGCGAGTATACCTGCAAGCAAAGATCTCTCGATACACCTATTAGGATGATCGAGAAGTCATCGTTAGTTTCAAAAGAACTCACTGCACCCCAGATCCAAGACTAATTATATCCATCGAGCTACTTTTCTCATCGAAAGTAATCCACAATAAACGCTCGACTGTGTATCCACTATTGTGCTTATGTCCCAACATGGACAGACATAATAAGCTAGCCGGTAAATACAACACAATGATGTAATGTCAATTGGTCTTCCTTTTCCGAAACTCGAATCTATTAGCCTCAATTCAGCTGCTTTCCTAGACCTGCCCCTCAGACCTCAATTTATCTTCCAGACCATCGGTAAACAGACTAAAGTAGTAACACTGAGCCAAAACTTTTAGAAACAGCCGAAAGTGATAAGGGTACAAGAGATCCCACCCAATGGATCTCGGGTCTCACACAGTGGGAACGGAGATCTAAGTAATATCAATGTCTCAAATAATGCTCTCGTTATCCCTGGTCATCATATCACACACAGTATGAAACGCGTGTCACAGTGTTATTCCTCCATCTCTCAAAGGGCATATGTCAGATTTCTCTAACACTGTGTAGGTATGGGACTCAGTCTACACATAAGACTTTACTCAGAGATTTCAGAGAGAGTATCTCAGAGACAATATCACTAGTCGTAGGTGATATCTGAGATCTCAAACCTGACTATTTATAGGCAACATGGATGTGGATATTTCCATGCCGGTCATATCGCATATGACCTCATCCTGAACACATATCAGGGCGACTTATGTTCTAGTAGGGCTACTCTCCAAACCTCTTACAACTAGAAACCGTCTCATCTCCGCTCACTCAGAGCTGGAGGTAGTCACTCGTGTGAGAGAGTCGACTACGCCTGCCTGACATATCATTTATCACAACAAAACAGAAAATATATGACAATAAAATAGTGCTATAAATAATTGACTCAATCATGCACACATGTCATATATATAACACAGTAAACATCAGTACAAGGTGAGAAATGTGAATATACATGCAAACTCAATGATTCCTATATCTCATACAGGAATCTCTCACAATGGGTTTATTGAAAGGATCAGCCAACGTGCTGTATAGTAATGTAGTTAAATTGTCACTTTACCCTTCTCGGTGATGTCTCTCATAACGTGATATTAGATATCAATGTATTTGGACTTACTAATACTTAAGGTCTCAAGTGTGGTCAATGGCGGCCTGATTTTCTCAATAAATCATCATTGACCTTCCACTGTTTGCCACAACCCCTAAGTGATTGGAAATATCCGAAACCAAATACTCTCCTGAACTGTCACTGAGCGTACCACAAACTCATTCTCTATCGTAGATAGAGATATATATAGGTTTGCTTCTTGCTACTCCAAGACAGCAAAACCTGATATTGATTTACATACATTCAGATCACCAACCCAGTTGATATCTGAATACCCAACAAAATACAAATCACTTCTTTCGTAACATAAGGAGAGGTCCGCAGTTCTCTCGAGATATCTCAGAATCTTTTTACTGCTCTCCAGTGATCCTCTCTAGGATTCGATCAATACCTAATTACCATAGTGATTACAAAGTAAACGTTTGATCGTGTACGCGACACTGCGTACATCATAGTTCTCAAAGCACTGGTACAAGGGACTCTACTCATTTCTCTTATCCTTTTCTGAGTCTTAGGATATATGTCAAGAATTAGGTTTTAACCTTTTAGCGATAGAGTATCTTTAGGGTCGTAGTCAATTTTCCCGAAGCGATCGAGAACTCCCATGATGTTGGACTCCTGTGAAAGAGTCAATATTTATCTCGAGTGATCCCTCTGGATCTTAACTTCGAGGAAGAATTGAGTCTCACCCATGTCCTTCATATCAAGACTCGACAATGTCCACATTATCGTCGTCATCAGATACTCTATGTTGTTCCCAATCAACAGAATGTCATTCACATATAAGGATATGATCATAAAAATCATGAGAACGTATAAGATATACGCGATAATCCTTCTCGATCATCACGAAACCATGAGATATCACCTCATCATGAAATCTCAAGTGCCACTGCCTGGATTGACGATTAAGGTCATATGTCGACTTTCGAAATCAACAGACCTTATCATCTTGATCTATAAGAATAAACTTAGATGACTGTTCCTTGTAGATCTCCTCATCCAAAACTCCCACTCAGGAGAACAGTCTCAATTTTCTTCTGGTCTCACTCTAGATCCATATCATGTCCATGACAATCGTTAAAAGTAAACGAATCGAGGTAATCTCTCCCTTAGTCTGAGTAACCCCTGGTTATCAGACGGGCCTTATACCTCTACACCAATCCGTCGGCCTTTTTCTTGATGTTGAGAACCCACATGTTCCCAACGGCCCTACTACCCTTAGGCAAATCAACTAGATCCTAGATCCCGTTGATTTTTATCAACTCCTTTTACTCATGGTCTTTAATCAATGGTCCTCCACAGAACCCTCAAGAACTTCTAGGACAGCTAAAGGTTTCTCGTAACCCTCAAGAGTCATACTGAGAGCCTCTCTCTCAATCGGGAAGCGATAGTTAGGTACGCGTCCTCGACTACTCTTAAGAGGAGAGGAAACCTTTTTTCCTCTAGATGGATCGCTCCCACTAGAACCAAGATCCGTAATGGATTCTTAGGTCCTTCCGCTAGGATTAGCCAACCACTAGGCTCATCCATCTCATAAAAGGTAAAGTCCCAATTGATTTCACCTCTCATACGGAAATCGTTTTCAAATAACTCGGCATCATGAGACTCAATCTCAGTGAGAATGCTCTCTGTATATTTATTAGAACACAACCTCATTGAGTGTTCTGAGTATATCATAGGGATACAACTCTTTTCTCGCAGGCCTAATTCGCCGTGTAAATGCGAGAAATAATGAATATACATGGCATAACCCCATAATCTCAAATAGCTAAAGACAGGCTACCTCCCTGTCCAAAACTCATATGGGGTTCTGATTGCGGACTTCTATAGAACATGATTGAGGACGTAGGCTGCAGCTAATAGCGCATCTCCCCAATAGGAAACAAGTAAATTGGTTTGCGCCATCATCGACCTCATCGTCTCAAACAAAGTCCTATTCCTCTCTCGCAGCTACTTTACTCCACTGAATAGCAACGTAATGCCCTTCTTGAAATAGAGCTCTTCAGACGAATACTCGCGCTCTCGATCGGTTCTGAGAGTCTCTACTCTCAAGTCTAACTTATTATCAATCTCGCTAATAACCTCCTAAGGCACCTCAATGCCTCAGACTTTTGCGAGATTAGATAGACGTAACTGAAACACAGGTCTATGAACGTAATAGAGTACCCAACACCATTCAGGTTCTCACGTTCAAAAGGCCATAGATGTTGGAGTGAACCGACTACAATAGAGTCCCAGCTCTCATTGCAATGTCGAATGATTTTCTTGTACGTTTGTCGTCTTGGCAAGACTGGTTAGTGGGTCCTACAGACCACTCACTGCCAACCGGCTCATCATCTCTCACACTAAGAGGATAACAAGAAATATCATTGAAAAGAATCACTTTCAGTGCATTTAGTCCCTCACGGACTAAAATAGAACCAATCAAATAATTGTCGAAATAAATAGAAATTATAAAATTTTCAAATTAACAGAGCATATCCTAGGTTGAAATTAAGTTCCGTCGAACATTCGGAGCGTAAATGACGTACAGAGTTTAATAACTTTGCAACTCCAACTTGCAAGTGCTACTCCCTCTTATGTCGGCAAACGCTCCGTTTCTCTACATAAATCCTCCTACTTGAGGACTCACTAGGCGAAACTATAAGCGCGCTCCTATCTCGAGCTACGTAGTCGGTTGCTCCTGTATTTACAATCCACGAAGGAGAAAAAACAGAGAGCAACTCAAACCACGTAAAGAAGGAAGAGATAATTTCCACTCATCACACTCACGAGCGAAATGACCAATTCTACTACAGATGTAGCACTACACCTTGGTCGTATCCAACTCATTCTCACTGCGCATTATTATTATCGGTTTTTTCGGATGTTTTCTTCTTACCTGAATCTCGA
The DNA here is from genome assembly GCA_037126225.1 of Dillenia turbinata. Lineage (NCBI taxonomy): Eukaryota > Viridiplantae > Streptophyta > Magnoliopsida > Dilleniales > Dilleniaceae > Dillenia > Dillenia turbinata. The sequence goes on from JBAMMX010000006.1 coordinate 11,492,455, forward strand.
GTCCCACAGGTGTCCTTGCTCAATTCCACCGCATAAGCATGATCCGAGTATGGCCTACTCGCCTCTAGATGCTCCTACTCAAACTCACTGTGCCTATTCACATTAGTGAAAGTACGAATATTTCCATCGTATGTGAAATAGACTTTCGTGATTTCTCATGAATCAGGTAAAAAACTGGATCGCATCCAGCACTAGAAAACATATTCGAAATGGGCTGGGTCACATCCCCCAACTCGGCGATCATACTCGACACTTTTATCAAATGTTACATCATCGTATGATCAACCTTTTTCTTATAAGTTATTACACTTATAAATCAGTATCCTCATCTCAGGATCTGTAAGAGCACCACAATGCTCTTTATAGGGTGAGCCAAACTGAAAAAACTGTAGAATATTGCTTATAGACTGGGATCACATCATTGTACTTGCTACTCAAGAGAATTACCCTAATTCGGCTATTATTCCTCTTCCATGTACGTGATGTCCCCTAATCCCGTCTGTCTGAGGTGTGGTACCCTTCCCGGAGTTCACCATCTCATGCCTCAGAATTTTAATTAGATCTTGCCTCTCGAGAATAAATTGAATCTACCGGTGAAAAATCACATAATTATCACCATTCAATTTTATCCCCCTTACAAAGATCTAATACGACAATTTTAGAAACAGTCATAGAGATAATCGTGACTTGTGATGCTTATTCTCACATTTTGTGCACCCTACGAATCAACAAGACAAATGATTTGAATACAGACCACAAGAAGAGCGTATGAATCAACAGACACCATACACCACAATTCGAGATTACATCTCACCATTCGGACTAGGATTCGGTACACAAAAACCCACAAAAAGTCACTTTTATGGATGTGGAACCCTCAAGAATTGAAAAAATTTCAATTCCAGACGACTTAACGCGCCGTTGGAGGTCCCATGCACCGCCATGCTCCTGCTGCGCATCCCCACGCCTCGCACGCGCCGGGGCCCCCACGGTGCGTGCTAGACGCCGCCGAGTCCCGGCACGCGCCCGCACACACGCTCTGCGCATCGGCGCACGTGCCAGACGCGCAGGCGTGCTGGTCACGCGCCCGCACGCCCGGACCCGTGTGCGCGAGTCGGTTACGGACCCGGGTGCGGGTCGGAACCCGAACTCGGTCCAGATCCAGTTTCGGGTTGGAGCGGGTCGGTGTGACACGTGTCCGGGTCGTAACCGACCTGGATAACCCAGACGGGTTCACGCGCCTTTCGCGCGCGTGAACCTCACGCGCCTGGCGCCTCTGCATGGACGCGCCTCCTCGGGCGTGTCGTGCACACGCTTGCCATTCGGACTCGTCTTCTTCGCCCGACTCCTCTATAATCGGTTTTTCCGACCCATTTTCCAGAAACCTCACATTCCGGTATCAACAACATGCAATGTATATATATATATATATATATATATATCAAAATGTAGATCTAGCAGAGACAAATACGGATCTACCAATTTCATGCAATGATTTGACCTAAAACTTGCTAAATCTGAGATTGAAGGGTTCGGTCAGTATTCACGATCGAATGCTTCAATCGGAATTTTCTTGGCCTAAACGTACTCAGAAAATTACGAAAAAAATTATTTTCGTGTTCTACGAATCATGGGTAACACAACGGTATTTTCAGATTCACGAAACTCATCCGTAATCCGAACCTCAAATTTTTTAAACCCTATATTTTTATACCCAAAAATAATTCCGAAAACTATTTTTAATAATCCAACGTTTGCTCTTATACCAATGTTGGATTATTTTACTCGATTCACATGCAACGGAAGCTTTTAAACAATTTTTGAAAAAATTAAATAGATCGGGTATAGGGTTACCTCAACGTGTAGAGTCTCCCAAAAATCAATCGAACCGTCCGTCCCTCGATCGGATTTCACGGTAGGGATGATGATCACAATATTAATCAAACCACCATCGCAATACCACGACGTCGCAATCCTCAGTCCGACAATCGTCGTGACGGAGAAGAAATTCCCTACGCGAAATTTTTCTCATGCCCTTATTTAATTCTCACTCAAGAGAATTTTCTCATGACATCTTTTATCTCACAGAATGCTCTCTACAATGGAGATATTAGTCTCCTAGTTGTAGTATAATTCCCCGTTAGAGAGAATCACGAAAGAGTGGGTAAATATGGATTAGCGGGAGTTACCCCACTAACCCTGCTTAAAATGTTTAAAATGTCCATCGTGGACATCTTAAACCAGTAATATCAATAGTTGTCGGTGGAAAAATCATCCGAAGAAAATAAAGATATATTTTTTGTCTTTACCAAATCTATATCGGAAAAGATTCGTCTAAATATCTTGTAGCCCAATTTTAAAAGGACAATTGAGATGATAATTTTTCTATTGGGCTTTCTTTTTTTTGCTTTTTTGGTTCTATTTTCTAAGCGTTTAGGCAGTTTGTGCTGGATTTCCTGCACTGTTTCCTATGTGGGTCATTAAGGGGGGAAAGAATAAAGAGTGGCTTTACTTTCAGCAATGGCAGAAAATTGTCTACTTCATCTTTAAAAGGAAAACTGCTTAGGCTTTTTATCGACTTTATTTTCAGTGATTCATTGTGGAGAATCTGCAACAGCATAGTGTTGGTAGAATTTCAAATTTGATCAGTTGTGTTAGTTACTATAGATAGTCTAAACTTGGAAATACACAACATAAGAGCTCTATTTTGACCCCTTCCATTTGTTGGACAAAAATTACCTGACTTCCCTGTGGTTCAACATGTATTGAAGTAACCTCTATGCTTTACTTTGTTTGTAGATTTGAACCCTCTGGTAGGCTCAGCCATTAATACATTTCACTAAATCTTCATGTCCTTTCATTTGAAATAAATTACCATAATTGTGTTTTGAAAAATGTAACATAGTGCCCGCTTTCTGTGATAGTGAGAGCGTCTCTTCGTATTGGATTTTGGTTTGTGAAGAAAAATTTATTATTTTAATACTTGAGTATTGTCTGATAATGAAGATTTTAGTATCTCTCTGTGGATATGTTCTAAATTTTGTTGAACCACGTTGATTTTGTGTTTTCTTGTTCTGTTTATTTTGAGATGCATGTTTAGATTTGTTTTGGTCGTACTTTTAGAGGTCAAGCTAATATATTCATGCCCATTTTTCTTCTGGCATGTATATATCTATCTTTTCTACCAGAATCTTCTTTCCTGTGTGAACTATTGACATTTTCTATTACCAGAAGCCACTGTTTAGCCAAAGACAATATTTTTTGCAAATGCATGTCCTCCATTCTGTTGCAGCTTGCAAGAAGTTAATAGAGAAAAGAAAAATGAAGCAGATCAGCTAGAACTAGAGGGTTTTAGATTTGTGTTAGGGTCCTGATCTCTATATTTCTTAGTTTGGCTGATGCAAGGGAGTTCTGAAACAGTGGACATGCTAAAATGGACATGTTCTAAAACTATGAAGAACTTGAGGATTTTAAATCCATGTTAGATTCATGATCATTATTATTTTTTAGTTTTGAAATAGAGAAACTAAACTAATTTTTATATAAGGAGAAACACTAAAGATCAACATGCTTAGAGAAAAAAAAAATTATTTTTTTTAAGAAAAAACTAATATATTTAGTTTTCGAAAATCAATGTATTTAAAGAGAAAACATAAGGTTTAGTTTTATAAAGAAAGTCTAAATTAAATTGATTTTTAAGATGGAGAAAACAATTTTGTTTATATTGGTAGTGCCCATGTAGGGCAATTACATTTTTTGAATTTCAAAAATAAAGGGTAATGGATAGTTACCCATTACCCAACTCCCTCCTATTTTCTCTCAACACACTTCCACGGAAGTTATTTTTCCAAATAATAAATTGACTCTTGCAATTTTTTGGGTGAGAGATAATTCAACGAAGGAGAAAGTATTCTATTTTTCTTAGAGAAAAAAATAGTGAATGCCATATTTTTGTGAGAGAGAAAAATTTTTTTTTGAGAGAAAAAATTAATTGTTGTGTAGAATAATTAAAATTGAGGGTTTTTCGATCATTTACGAATCAACGGGTTAAGGGTTGGATCGTTGTGGTATTGTGGTGATAGTTCGATTATTGTAACTATCATCCCGATTTCGAGAAATTCGTGTTCAGAGTTTGTGGTTGCGATTATTTTCTGCATCACCGCTTGAGGTATATCGCAAACTCAAACTTTTATGATTTCGAAATTATATTTATTGCTTCTGCTGCGTGTATGAGTCACGTTTTATTTTAACATTGGTATAAGAGCGTGTTAGAAATATTTTTAAATATTTCGGAATAAAATTTGGGTATAAAAATATAAGGTATAAAATTTAGGGTTCGGATCACAGATGAGTTTCGTGAATCCAATTATACCATTGTGTTATCCAAATCACGTAGAACACGAAAATAATTTTTTCATAATTTTCTGAGTACGTTTCGATCAAGAAAATTTCGGTTGAAACATTTTACTGTGAATAGTGACCGAATATTTCAACCTCAGATTTGGAGAGATTTAGATCAAATTGGTTCATAAAAATAGTAGATTTGTGTTTGCCTCTGTTATATCTCCATTTTGATATATATATATATATTGCATGTATTCTGTATCGGAATGTGAGATTTCCAAAAAATGGGTTGGAGAAACTCGAATTGCAAACATTCGGGCGAAGAAGAAGTAGGCGCGTGTCACCCAGCAGGCGGGCGAGTGCACCACACGCGCGAGAAGGTGCGTGAGATGTCGGGTTTGACCGGATCAAACCCAAACCTGGTTCAAACCCAACCCGACCCTCGTCCTGGATCAGGATCCGGCCAGGGACGCGGGCCACGCGCGTGCAGGCGCATCACTCGCGCGCTCGCGTGTCAGGTGCGTCTGCGGATGCACACCGGGCGCGTGCAGGCGTGTGCCTGACGCGCTGCGCGTCTTGCACGCGCCTAGGCGCCTTCCCCGGCTGGGGGCGCGTGAGATGCACCGCCGGGGTCCGGGCGGCGGTGAACCCTCCCGACGGCGCGTAGGTTGTCCTAAAATTAGAATTTTCTGATTTTTTATGGTTTTGTGATAAAAAGTGACTAATTGTGGGTTTTTATGTACTGAATCCTATTCCGAATGGTGAGATGCAATCCTGGATTGTGGTGTATGGTGTCCGTTGACTCATACGTTTATCTTGGAATCTGTATTCAAGTCATTTTGGTTTTGGTGATTCGTAGAGTACATAAAATTGTGAACTAAGTATCAATATGTCACTAATGTCTCTTTTTCCGTATGATAGAGACATGACTGCAACGAAGACTGTCGTTCTAGATCTCGTAAAGGGAGACAAGCTGAACGGTGACAACTATGATATTTGGCACCGGAAGGTTCAGTTTGTTTTCGAGAAACAAGAACTCGGGGAAGTTCTTAAGAACGAGATGGTGGACCCCGGGGAGGGTACCACGGCACAAGCACGACGGGATCAGGAGGTGTATCGTGCTTGGAAAAAGAAGGATGGCTAAGCGAGGGTGATCCTTCTTAGCAGCATGCACGATGAGCTGATTTCGATCTACGAGCAGTATCCTACTTTTTAGTCGATCTGACATACTCTGAGAGAGCACTATGGCGCCCCGTCAGCTCCTAAGTTGAGGATGCTGACCTATAAATTCATCACGTACAAGAAGAGGCACGATCATACCATGAAACAGCATTTAATGCACATGTCGAGTATGATCGCTTCTCTGAAGAGTATGGGGGAGCCGATGTCTGATGAGATTCAGGTATTGGGTGTGATCCAGTCCTTGCCTGACTCCTGGGATGTGGTTAAGACCTATCTCACGCACATTGAGAGTATTCGTACTTTCATGGACGTGAGTAGGCACTGTGAGCTCGAGGAGGAGCACTAGGAGATAGCTAGGATTTCTTCTGCACATGCTAACATCGCGGAGTCGAGTAAGGGCTCCCGAGAGGTAAAGCGCAAGTGGCGCAAGCATGAGAAGAAGGCCAAGAGCCAAAGCAAGAAGAAATAACCTACCAAGACCGACGACAAAGGATAGAAACGCAAGAAGAATGAGCTCGATAAGAGCAAAATCCAGTGCTACGTGTGTGGCAAGTTTGGGCATTTCGCATGCGAGTGTGGCGAGCGAAGGATATATCCTTCTTTTTTACATGGTTTGAGTTACGTGTAATCTAGTGTGATGCTCGCTAACTTTTCTCCTTTGTGAATTGTAGACTCAGGAGCCACGGACCATGTAGCTCGGGACAGGAGCGCATACGTGGAGTTCCGCCGTTTGAGTCCCCAGACGAGGAGGCCATACGTGGGGAATGGAGCATTTATTGAAGTGAAAGGGATTGGCACTTGCAAGCTATTGCTGCGAAGTGACCAAGTCTTATATCTTCATGACGTTTTGTATGCTTCCGAGATTAGGTGGAATCTTGTATCTGTCCGATATTTGGATTTGTTAGGATATTTTGTGTTGTTGGGAAACTCTAGAGTTTCCATTACATATGACAGTTTTTTGATTTGTTCCGGTTTGGTCCATGAGGGACTATATGTACTGGATATGATTTCATTTTATGAGATTCATTCTTCTTCTACTATTGCTTTTGCATCTGATAGTGCAGTGGATGATGTGAATGTATAGCATAGTAGACTTGGTCACATAGGGCAAGAGAGGATGACCCGGTTAGCTACGAACGGTTTGTTGGGTCCGCTAACCAAGGTCCAGTTGCCCGTGTGTGAGTTTTGCCTTGCGGGCAAATCCACTAGAAAACCATTTGGGAAAGCAATGAGAGTTGAGACTCCATTGCAATTGGTCCATTCCGATATTTGTGGACCCATGAATGTGAGAGCCCGAAACGGAGCCATGTATTTTATTATGTTCATAGACGATTACACGCGTTTCGATTACGTCTACCTGATCTCGCATAAGTCTGAGGCACTAGAGTACTTCAGGAGATTTATCAGCGAGGTTGAAAATCAGCTAGACATGAGGGTGAAAACTCTTAGAATCGATCGGGGGCGCGAATATCTGTCTGAGCAGTTCAAAGAGTTCTGTTTCAATAGAGGCATTACTAGACAGTTGACTATCCCTGCTACTCCTCAGCAGAATGGAGTAGCCGAGAGAAGGAATAGGACTCTGTTGGAGATGGTGAGGTCGATGATGGAGCAGGCTAACTTACCTATCTCCCATTGGGGGGATGCGTTGTTGACTGCAACCTACGTTCTTAACCGTGTTCTGACGAAGTCCGTAGTCAGCACCCCATACGAGATTTGGACAGAGAGACAGCCTGACCTTAGTCACTTGAGGCCATGGGGTTGCATCGCGTATGTTCATGATTCATCGCATTAGTACGGCAAGTTAGGCCCGCGAGGAAAGAGGTGTATCTTTATTAGATACTCTGAACAGTTCAAGAGACATGTGTTCCTAGGAGAACATACGGACGACACTGTCACTGAGATAGAGTCTCGTGATGTCACTTTTCTCGAGAGTGATTTCCCTAAGAGAGGAGAAATCGATCGAGATTTCACCTTCTATGAGATGGATGAGCCTAGTGGCTCAGCCGAGCCCAGCGGCGGGACTCAAGACCCTATTACGGATATTGGTCCTAGTGGAAGCGGTCTATCCGAAGGTGTGATGGCTCTCTCTCCTCGTAGGAGTAGTCGGGGACAAATGCCTCGTCGCCGTTCCCGATTGAGGATGAGATCCTCATTGTGACTCCTGAGGACGATAGAGAGCTGAGGACTGTATAGGAGGCTTTCGAGGGTTCAGCAAATGACCAATGGTTACAGGCCATGTACGAGGAAATGGAATCAATGAGAGTCAACAAAGTCTGGGAGCTAGTTGACTTGCCTGAGGATAGAAAGGCCATTGAGAACAAGTGGGTTCTCAAGATTAAAAGAAAGGCTGACGAATCGATTGAGAGGTACAAGGTCCGTCTGGTAGCCAAGGGTTACACGCAGACTAAGGGCATTGACTACGAAGAGACTTTCTCCTCGGTAGTCAAGTTTATTTCGATCCATTTACTTTTGGCGATTGTCGTTAGTATGGATCTAGAGTTACACCAGATGGACGTTAAGACCGCTTTCCTTAACGGGAGCCTGGATGAGGAGATCTACATGGAACAGCCCTAGGGGTTCGTTCTAGTAGGTCAAGAGGACAAGGTCTGTCGACTTAGGAAGTTGATATATGGCCTAAAGTAGTTATCCAGGCAGTGGTACCTAAAATTTCAGGAGAAGGCAATATCTTACGGTTTTACGATGGTCGAGGAGAATCATTGTGTCTATCTAATTCGGTCCGATAACTCTTTTGTGATTCTGTCGTTGTATGTAGATAACATAATATTGGCTGGGAACGATATTCAGTATTTAATGACCATCAAAGCGTGGTTGTTATCCAACTTTGACATGAAAGACATGGATGAAGCTGAGTTCATCCTCGGAGTTCAGATCCAGAGGGATCGCTCGAGAAAAATGTTGGCTCTTTCATAAGAGACCTTAATTAGGAAAATTCTCGAGCGTTTTGGGATAAGTGACTGTAATCCCATAGATACTCCGATCGCCAAAAGTGAAAGCCTGAGCCTGGAAATGTGTCCGAAAACTCAGGAAGAAGTAAGGGAAATGCGTAAAGTACCTTACCCCAGTGCAGTGGAAAGTTTAATGTACGCAATGTTGTGTACTAGACTGGACATTTGTTATGCAGCTGGTCTGGTGAGCAGATATCAGGCAAATCCTGGAAGGGGTACTGGAGAGTAGTGAAAAGGATTTTCCGATATCTAAAAGGAACTGCAAACTTCTCCTTGTGTTACGGAGGAGGAGATTTGTGCCTTATGGGCTATTCAGACGCCGACTGGGGAGGCGATTTGGATTGCGCAAATCGACATCAGGTTTTGCTTTCTTGCTCAATGGCAGGGCTATCTCTTGGAGTAGTAAGAAGCAAACCTGTGTTGCTTTAACTACGATGGAGGCTGAGTTCGTGGCATGCTCAGTTGCAGTTCAGGAGAGTGTTTGGCTCCAGAGAATACTGGATGACTTAGGGATTGTAACGAATAGTGGGAGGCTAGTAATGATTTATTGTGATAATCAGGCCGCTATCGCTTACACTCGAGACCCTAAGTTTTATAGTAGGATCAAATACATTGACACCAGATACTATTACGTTAGAGACATCATCGAGAAGGGTGAAGTGACCATCAAGTACATTTCGACACACAGTATGGTGGCTGACCCCTTCACCAAACCCATTACTAGAGACTCATTTCTAGGTCATAGAGAGTCATTGGGTTTTGGTATTTTCTGACATTTCTAAGTTTGTACTTATTGATGACATTGATGCTTATTGATTTTCTATATATATGATTATAGTGTATTATTCAGTCACTTTTGTGTTATATTTTTCACTTAATGCACTTACTTTTATTGTCATATATATATTCTGTCATGTGATAATAAATATGTCAGGCAAGCGAGGTCGACTCTCTCACACGAGTGACCACCTCCGGCTCTGAGTGAGCGGGGATGAGACGGTTTCTAGCTGTAAGAGCCTTTAAGAGGGCCTTGCTAGAATATAAGTCGCACTAATATGTGTTCATGATGAGGTCATATGCGATATGACCGACATGAACGTACCCACATCCATGTTGCCTGTGAGTAACCAGCTTTGAGATCTCGGATATCACCTGCGACTTTGATATTGTCTCTGAGGTACTCTCTCTGAGATTTCTGGGTAAAGTCTTATGTGTAGACTGAGTCCCTATACCTGTACAGTGTTAAAGAAATCTGACATATGCCCTTTTGAGAGATGAGGGAATAACACTGTGCCACGTGTTTCATACCGCGTGTGAAAAGACGACTTGGGATAGTGGGAGCTGTATTACTTGAGACAATAAATTGAAATTTATCCCCAAACCCCACTGTGTGAGACCCGAGATCCACTGGGTGGGATCTCTTGTGCCCTTATTACTTTCGATTGTTTCTTGAGCTTTTAATTCAGTGTTTGCTACTTTAGTCTGTTTATCGACGACCTGAAAGATAAATTAAGGTCTGAGAGACAAGTCTAGGAAAACAGCTGAGTTGAGACCGATAGATACGAGTTTGGGAAAAGGAAGACCAATTGACATTGCATCATTATGTTGTATTCACCGACCGGTCTTTTATGTTCGTCCATGTAGGGATTTGAACATAATAGTGGATACATAGTCGAGCGATATTTGAGGATTATTTTCGATGAGGGAAATAGCTCGATGGATGCAATCAGTTTTGGATCTGGGGTACTGCGAGATTTCTTTTGATACTAACGGTGACTACTCGATCATCCTAACAGGGCATCGAGAAGTCTTTGTTTACAAGTGTATTCGCTAGTCGCACGATGTCAACCCTGTATGAAACTCAGTAGGGTGATATGGTAGATTATATGAGTTGTGATCTTTAGACGGATGTAAAATGCTCTCGTGTGCAAGTGGGAGATATTGGTAGTGGCCACGTAGGGGCAGTTACATTTTTTGAATTTTAAAAATAAAGGGTAATGGTAGTTTCCCATTACCCAACTCTCTCCTATTTTCTCTCAACACACTTCCACGGAAGTTATTTTCCAAATAGTAAATTGACTCTTGCAATTTTTTGGGTGAGAGATAATTCAACGAAGGAGAAAGTATTCCATTTTTCTTAGAGAGAAAAATAGAGTGAATGCCATATTTTTCTGAGAGTGAAAAAAATTTTTTTGAGAGAGAAAATTAATTGTTGCGTAGAATAATTAAAATCGAGGGTTTTTCGATCGTTTACGAATCACCGTGTTAAGGGTTGGATTGTTGTGGTATTGTGATGATAGTTCGATTATTGTAACTATTATCCCGACTTCGAGAAATTTGTGTTCAGAGTTCGCGGTTCCAATTATCTTCTGTATCACCGATTGAGGTATATCGCGAAATCAAATTTTTACGGTTTTGAAATTATATTTATTGCCTCCGCTGCGTGTATGATTCATGTTTTATTCTAACAGTTTAAATATAGAAAGAAAACAAACTAAAATTTACTTTTTTAGAGAGAAAAAATACAATTTGAAAACTAAAAGCTATTAAGTTAAAATTTTTTTGCAGAGAAAACCAAAGTATTTAATTTTAAAGGGAGAAAATCAAAACTAGATTTATTTTTTTAGTATGAGAAAAATGAGATGTTTACTTTTAAAGTGAGAGAAAAATAATGATTAAATTGTATATACATAAAACTTATCCATGACTTATTAACCACATATCAAATGCAGCCTAAATCTGTATTGGCATCCACTAAAACAAGAATAAAACTTGTTCACAACTACAGACTCTATCAACTCAGTCACGTGGAGATGGCACGAAAGAGTTCTCTCTTGTATAAAACTTTGGAGATATTGTTGACATGATGCTCAAAACATCCACTACGAGTGGAGGATCTGGGATGGTGTATCAGTTAATACTATGTGGAATCTAATTAGGAAACCTGCCCTACCTGCTGTTTATTTAAGGAGCATCCATATTTCAGAGGCCATGGTACACCATGCACCCATATGGAACTGGTGTGTGGATGAAGGTGCCGCTACTCGCTGATGCGGCAGTGGCTGATAATGGATTCACAGCTGAGCATTATCTTGTATCCTGGATGTCTATTGCTGGCCAGGTGGTGGGACTCCAAATTCCTTGTCAACTTCTGAAGACTTGATTACTGTATTCTGGCAACAATCTTCATTAAATTGTCCACTAGGAGTAAAATATGAAAACATGGTGAACAAGAGTAATATGTCGGATTATAAAAATAAATCAAGCTGAATACATAACACCATAATTTCATTCCTCTTTTCAACACGATGAAGTAATTAATACTGTCGAGCATGACTAACCCACAATAACATCATTCATATATAATTCAGTGTAGTAACTTTATCCTGGAACATATGACAAACACCCAAATAAGGATTCCCCTTTTCTTTTTATAACAGAACCTAAAGGTAAACCCAGCCATGTAAATTTAATGGGTCAAATTTGATGAATTAGTAAAACTCAGAATAATAATAACAATCCACCAATTGTTCAACGTTACACTTCAACCAAGAATAAGGTGGCTCCGACTTCCATTGTATTTCACTATCGTCATTGCATACAAATTAAGAGGTGCTCCTTTCTATCATTTGCTGCATTAAGAGTCAACCAACATCTGCATCCTGCTTTGCTGTTCGTGTAAAACAAACTAGAAACTCCGTATTACCCCCTGCATCTTTTATAGGTGACTTGATCCAGCCTCCTCTCTGAAAACCAAAACTCTCTACACCCTTTGTGATCTTCTCGAGAACCTACATTGAAACCCCATGACAAATATTCAGACCACTGCCAAACTTACAGTGAAAATTGTCCCTAGGATAAAGCTGAGTTGTATTTGGAGCCTGGTTCAAAATTTAGTTTTCCTTGTAGTTAAAAAATGAACTTTAGATGGAAATGAACTCAAATTCAAGCATAAGCACCATGGCCTGCCTAAACATATCCTGAGTTGTTTTAGATCTCAAAAAAAAAAAAAAAAAAAAAAGAGTGTTTTTGAGAAAAGAAAGAAAATAATGACCATTTTGAGGATAAAAAGGAATATATCATATTTATGGTAAGGACTCATAAAAACAAAACTGCACATTGAACTAGATACAAACAGTATGTATTTGAGATGGTATCACATTTACAGGCGTATGGCAATAGCAGGACTCATATTGAACAATGTGTGCAAGGAACAAAGCAATGAACTTTTTGTTGTCAATTTAGATCCACTAATTTGTATTAGCTTAAGAATCTTCCAAGAGACGTATATAGAACGCCAAGGTTTAATTCTGCTATTAAAAGGCTTAAGATGCATATTTTATAAGAGTATTCATGGTTAAAAATGGTAATTATCCAAAATGGAGCGATCTCCAACAGCTTTCCTCCTTTGACAAAGAGCACCACGGTCCAATTTCCTATTTATCTGTGAAGACAGTACAAATTCGTGTCTAGAAAATGTAAGAGGAAGAATATACCTCTTGATGGACCAGCGGATCCCTCACAATCCTGCCTTTTCCCACCTGCAATAAAATGAAATGGATTGGTTTCTCGATTCCCATCGGTCATTATTGACACAGAATCAATAGATATAAATAAGAGGATACGGAGGTGGAGGAGGAACAGACTGACTTTAGTATAGGTAAAAAAACCAAGAAATGAAGAGAGATAGTAGGAACACACAAAATGCAGACAAAACATAATGGAAATCATACTGTGCACCTAGCCAATAATAATAAAGCTCCTAATAATATTATAAGGTGCTGCATATATTATTTTCTTGAATTTACTTTTGTTTTTTGTTTAGCCTAATAATTACCATCTTCTTTGGACATGCAAAAGATCTCCCTCCAAGCAAGAAGAAAATCACCAGCAAAACAAAAAGAAAAGGAAACGAAAAATGCAGATAACCCCTTTCTGATCTGCAACATTGACAAGTAACGCCTTGTGGTTACAAAACTGGCAAAGAGCCTCTTCTAGTTCACTTTTTTAGCAAGTCGCTCCTTTGTGATTTCAAAACTCGCAAAAAGCTCCATGGGGTTTATAAAATTGCCAATGTGCCCCCCAAGAAAAATATATAAAAAATACTAAAAAAAATCCACGCATCAAAAAAAAAAAATTATTTTTTCCACCTTACCAACTATTATCTTCTTCTTTCTTCCTCTCCTTCAGTTTTTCCTCTCTCTCTCTCTGCGATCTGGAGAGAGAGACAAAATGGAAGTCACAAGGTTGTTGGTGGAGAAAGAGAGAGAAATGAAAACCTTCTGACTTAGATTGGATAAATTACTTCATACACATTTCACAATCTGAGAACTAGATGACTTGAATGATATTCCGGCAATAGTATCTGTTTGATAATTAGTGTTGTTTACCCCTTTGTAGTTTCCGACACACAGATGCTATTGCCAGAATATTATTCAAGTCATCGGGTTCTGAAACAACAATATATGTGAAACCCATTTCATATGAGATGAGACCTAGAATCCTTTCTCGAAAGTCATAAGTCCATCTTTTTTACTAATACTAAATCCACATCGCTACTTGATTATCCACTCGCAACCTGAAAGCACCGTAGATGGAGATATTAAAAAAAAAAAAACTAAAATCAGTTTTTGATACTTTTTCTTTTTGGGTACTTGGTTTATGGGCTAAACGCAATATAATGCATCAAAGTCACAAAACCAATGAGTATTTCCATCATTGACCTTAATGAGTCAATCTCAAACCCACAACTGAGGCCTATTGTTAACATGAAGACGGACTGAACTTATTATCCACAAACAGAGATAAAACACCTTCTTAGAAGGATTTGAAGCAACAGCACAAATGCCAACATGATCTAGGTCAGAATCGAAACCCAGATCATTACGAAATTGAGAGAGAGAGAGAGAGCATTGAAGTTCAGAGTCACAAACAGAATAGCCTCTGTCTCTCTGGAAGTTCTAATTTTGGAGGCTTTCTCTTTCTCCACCGACAATCTCGTGACTTCCATTTGATTCTCTCTCTAGATTGATAAGAGAGAGAATGAAACTGTGAAAGGAAAGAGAGGAAAATTCATTGGCCGAGGGACCGATCTAGAGAAAGGAAAAGAGTGAGGGATCAATTAAGAAAAAGAAAGAGAAAGAGGTCAATTCTGGTTGGAAGTCCAAGATGGAGATAATTTCAGAAGAAGAAGAGGAAGATGATGCGAAGAAGACAGAGAGGGAAGATGAAAGCAAGGTGATGTCAAAAAATATATATATATTTCTTTTATGGTGACACGGGGATTTTCTACTTTTTTTTTATTTTGACCTTTCTATTGCGAGCCAAATTACAAATTTTGCAAACTACAAGGGGCTCATTGCCAATTTTGAAATCACAAGAAGCAACTTGCCAAAAAGCCTATAAAAGTAAGACAAAATCACTTTATAAAATCTAGGGCCCCATTAATGGTATTCTGATTACAAGCAAACTAGTCCACATAAATGTGTATGTGATTTAGCAAGCTATTCAACAACATATTTTTATTGGGATTTAATAAGTTAAAACGATTGAAGATGAGGAAATGAAAGAAAAGGTATGCTGATCTGCTATGGAACATGACACAAAGAAAAGGTCTTGCCAAGCGAAGATAAGAGAAGTGCAAGGAAAAAGAGAACAGGCAACACCATGATATTAGCCTTACTATAGGATTCAGTCAACGGATATCCCTTAGGAAATTCCTTTCTTTTCTTGCTTCTTAAACCCTGTTTCAATAGTTAGAATTTGTTCCCTTTCCACCACACTTTTGTTTAGAAGAATTTAAATTTTCATCTTTATTGATCATACCTTTTTTAAATAGAAAAAACTAGAATTTACAATAGAATAGAATTTTTCTAAAAATAAATCCCTAAAATTATTCACAATATAAAAAATTCTAAAAATAAATCCCTAAAAGATAACTACAAATTTTAAAAAGATTTCTATCAAAAAAAAAAAAAAAAACATAATATTTTTCCTAGAGTCATTCTTTCTTATTAATTTCTAAATGTTTTCCTATAATATTTGTTTCCGATGAATACATCATATATATCGTAACTCAACTAGGCAGAGCTTGTTAGTAGTTCCTCTTGAAGTCTTCACAAGATTCCCAAGAAGCCTCTTCTTTAGACAGTCCCTACCATTGCACCAATAACTCCAATTTTTCCCTGTTGAACCTGGCGCGTGCAATTGCTTCAGGCTCGGATCCTGATTTGTCCTCCAACAATGGAAGAATAGGGACTAGAGTTGTTGGATGTGGTCCCTTGTACTCCTTTAATTGTAACACATGCACCACATCATGAATTATACTACTAGGTGGTAAGGCTAAGTGATAAGCTACCTTGCCAATTTGCTCGACCACCTAAAAAGACCCAAAATACTTAGGCATCAGTTTGGTAGAGTTCCCACAAACCACTGACAGCTGCTTATAAGGCCATAATTTCAACCAAATCCATATCCCTTCTGAAAATGAGAGCTCACAATGGTGACGGTTGCGTGCTTGCTTCATTATTGCTAGTGCCTAAGCTAACTGCCCCCTCAACCAAACCAATACTTCATCCCTTTCAGAAGGGCTTGATCTAACACATCCAGTTTCGTGGTTCCATGATTATAAGACAACAGACATGGAGGATCACGACCATACATCACATTGAATGTTATAGCCTGTAATGAGGAATGAAATGATGCATTATAACAAAATTCTGCCAAAAGAATCCAATCCACCCAACTTCGCAGTCGATCCCCCACAAAACATCTTAATTACATCTTAATTATTCTGCTCACCACCTCTGTCTACCCATTCAATTGAGGATGGTATGCAGATGGGTAAGCCAATTTCATCCCACATAATTTAAATAATTTCCTCCAAAAAGTACTCTTAAAAACTTTGTCTCTATCACTCACAATTAACTCTGGGAGGCCATGTAATCTGAAAATTTTGTCAAAGAACACGTTAGCTACAAGGACTGTAGTATAGGAATGTGCAATGAGAGTAAAGTGAGTCATTTTAGAAAACCAATCAACTACTAGAAATAGGACAGATTCCCCCCTACCTTAGGTAATCCATCAATAAAATCCATTAAAATATCAGCCCAGATTTGGGTGTGGGAAAAGCCAAGGGCTGTATCAACCCTACTAAGTGTAGATTCTTCCATTTATTTTGCTGAAAAATCCTACATTGTTGCACAAATTCTATGACCATCTTCATTTCTTCTCGATAAAAATCAGCATTAACTCGGTACAATGATTTTTGAATGCCTTCATAGGCAGAGCTATGAATTCCAACTAGGATCATGTGAATCAAGGCCAAACCCAAGGGTAAATAAACCATGCCCTTGCACAAGATGAGTCCCTCTCGAACTGTCCGATTAGCCCTTGCCTCCTTTACTTCTGTTTGTCGTCACAACTCCTGGAGTTCTGTTATCACAATTCTGTCTTTGTTGCAATTTCCTTCCTTATAAGCCATGGTTGAGAAATTGCACATAGGAGTCTTGCAGTCTGCTCTCCTTGTTGGGATAAAGCATCTACAGCTTGGTTTAGAGAGCCAGCCCAACACACTATCTTGAAATCAAACCCCATCAATTTGCTCACCTAATGTTGCTGTAGGGAAATGGACACACTGTTCCAGCAGATATTTCGAGCTGAAATGGGCAGTTCGAATGATGAATGACCTTCCCCATAAGTATGGCCGCCAATGCTACACTCCCTTTGTCAGCCCAATCAATTCCAGGCTGGTAATTTGTTGTGTCTCACCACAATTATCCTACTAAAGAATGCAATGGGGTGTCCTGTTTGCGTAGAATAGCCCCAATCCCTTTCCCAAAGGTATCGCACTCCACAAATTTTTCACTGCAATTGAGTAGTTGCAGCACCAAGAACTTAGTCAGGGCCCCTTTTAGTGAGTCAAAGGCCATAGTAGCCTTTTCATTCCACTGAAAAGAGTTTTTTTAAGTAAATCAATCAATAATGTGGCTAACTCCCCATAGCCCCTGATAAATATTCTGTAATACCTTACCAACCCTAGGAAGCCACGAAAGTCCGCAATTGAATGAGGGGTTGGCTAACCAGTGACTACTTGGACCTTTGAGGGATCAACCACCATGAACAATGTGTCCCAAGTATGCCACCTAAGTCTACCCAAAGGTGTACTTGGATTTCTTTACAAAGAAAGGGTGAGCACGCAATAAATCAAAAACAATACATAGGTGTTGAAGATGTTCAACCCCTTTATTGCTATATATAAATGTCATATAAAAAAAATAATAAGAACAAACTTACATGAGGCCAAAAGATATCGTTCATTAAGGCTTAAAAGGTTGATGGAGCATTAGTGAGGTTGAATGGCATCACTAAAAATTCAAAATGACCATAATGGGTTGGGAATGCAGTCGTCTGCACTACTAACTCATCCATCTGGATCTGGTGATAGTCGAATTTCAAATCTAGCTTGGAGAAATACTTCACTCCATGTAGCTCATCTAGCAAGTCCACTACCAGAATAGGGAACTTATCCTTCATTGTCTTAGTATTTAACTCCTTATAATCCACACAAAATCCCCTGGACCTATCCTACTCAGGAACAAGTAGCACGGGGGAGGAGAAGGGTGATCAGCTTGGCTTGATGATGTCCCGAGCCATCTCCTCCTCACTATTGAAAGGATGGAAGATAATCAAACTTATTCATCTCGAGAAGATCACAAATATTCCTCCAATGCTCATTGTATTTCAACCCTTTTAACCTATTTAAACCACATAAACAAAATGTTACAAAACTCCAAAAATCCGACTCAAGAGTAGAGGATAGAATTTGTCCAGAAAACTCCTTTAAATATTGGACCAAATTGGACATAATGTAAGTCCAGAAGAAGTGGCCTAAGGAGCAGCATTTAAGTCTGGTTTGGAAACCTAAAAGTCCATAAAAAGAAGACCCAAAGAAGCATAGAAAAGGCCCACATCTCAGCCCAATCAATCAAGGGCATTTTGGGCAAACTTTACAACAGATAGTTTTTCCTTTCTCTCTACCAACTAGTTTTGTGCCTACTAGATAGTTTTTGTGTCTAACAACTACTTTGGGGTCTTGGGCTATAAATAGGAGTGTCTTGGATAGGTTGGGACATGGAAGAACAATCCCTTCTTCCTTTGTTCTAAACTTTCTTGTTCTTTGCTTTCTTTGTGCTCTCATTCAAAATTCTCAAAGGGCAATCATCACTATTTCATTTGTAATGTATTGATCATCAATAAAAGAAATATTTTTCTCATATACTTCAAATATTCAACATGGTATCAGAGTAAAAAGAAATCCTTCCTTTTTCTTCCGAACCAAAATTGAATAAGTGGAAAAAAAAATACCGGAAGAGATGTGGAAAGAAAAATAATGAAAGAAGTTATGTATTTCTCCATTCTATATTTTACATAGTTTCTGACAAATATATGTACACGAGTTACTATGAATCAAAATTGGATGCTATCTAAAAAATAGAAAATCTAGATACAAAATCTTTGACCTTATATAAATCAAGGAAGTTGTTCCTTGATTATATACCGAATATAATGAAGTCAAAGATTTTCTCTAATTATATTACATAATTTAAGGAAGAATAAACCTAAATACATTCCCTAATTATATTGTATAAATTAGTGAAAAATAAACTCAAAGACCTTCCCTAATTATATTATATAAATTAGGGAAGAATAGAACATACCAAATACATATCTTTCAACACTCCCTCTCAAGCTGGCATAAAAATATCATGCATTGCTAGCTTGCTTGCCAAATCATCAAACCGTTTCATGTGAACACCCTTTGTAAAGATATCAGCTACTCGATCAGTTGTAGAGATGTACGACATACATATTACTCCTCTTTCTAACTTTTGCTTGATAAAGTGCTTCTCCACTTTAATATGTTTGGTCGCTCATGTAAGACAGGATTATGAGCAATAGAGATAGCAGCTTTATTGTCATAGAAGACTCTAATAGGTGAAGGTGTGTATATCTTGAGTTCTTTCAATAACCTCTTTACCCATGTTACCTCACAAATACCATGAGCTGTTGATCTAAACTCAGCTTCTGTACTACTTCTTACCACCACATTTTATTTCTCACTTCTCCAGAACACAAGATTTCTTCCAACCCAATCAGCATCCGTGTAGGCCTCTATCTATAGGTGTCGTCTCCTTTTAAATAGTAGACCCTTTCCAGGTATTCCTTTTAGGTACCTGAGAATTCTAAATACCGCCTCAAAATGTGTTGAACTAGGTGAGTGCATGAATTGACTAATGACACTCACTGCAAAGGCTATATTAGGTCGAGTATGTAACAAATAAATGAGCCTTCCCACTAAGCGTTGATATTGGTCTCGGTCTACTATGTCTTTAGGTGCAACTAGTTCTAACTTTATAATTGGCTTAATGGGTATGTCAGCTGCTTTGCGTCCAAGCATCCCAATTTCCTTCAAAAGATCAAGTACACACTTACGCTGATTCACAACGATTCCTTCCTTAGATCTAGTAAATTCCATTCCAAGGAAATACTTCAATGTCCCTAAGTCCTTGATTTCAAACTCAGCTGCAAGTTTCTTCATCAAACCATCTATCTCATTAAAGTCATCTCTTGGCTTTGAAGTAATCCATGGGCCATGACTACCTTTCCAAACCTTTTAAACCATGCCCTTGGTAACTGTTTGAGGCCACACAATGACTTCTTTAATCTGCACACCTTGCTCTTTCCAAATTGTTCCTTAAAACCAGGTGGTAGTCTCATAAACACTTCCTCCTTCAAATCTCCATTTAGGAAGACATTCTTTATATCAAGCTTATGCAATAACCAGTTTAAGTTGACTACTAAGGATAGAAGAACCCTGATGGAGTTCATCTTTGTCACAAGAGTAAATATTTTTTTTGTAGTTTGTCCCATAGGTTTGGGTGAATCCTTTAACCACAAGTCTTGCCTTGTACCTTTTTACACTCCCTTCCGCTTTACATGTTATGTTAAAGACCCATTTGTAACTAACTATTCTCATCTTTTAGAAGATCAACTACCTTCCAAATACCATTCTGCTTAAGAGCTTCCATTTCCTCCATGACTACCAATCTCCAGTTTGGATCAACCAATGCTTCTTAAATGGTTCTTGGAACAAACAGGTTAGTGACCTTGGATGTAAATGCCCTGTAATTATTGGACAAATTTTCGTAAGACAGATAATTAGCAATAAGATGTATAGTACAAGAGCGAGTACCTTTCCTTTTTGCTATTAGAATATCAAGTCTGAGGAACTATCATTGAGATGCCCAATTGAAGTGAATAATTTTGGAGGACAGGAATTACTTTGAGAGTTGGAGGATGGACTATGAGTTGGAGACTAATTGGCGTGTTGGAGGAATAAGTTGGATTGTAGTACTCTTCCATGATGCTCTTCTAGTATAAATCTGAAGTTCAGAATTAGGATTTTGAGTTTCCTTTTATAGTATTCTCCCCATATTTTTTATGAAATGACATCTGGCATTTGTAATTTAGAGTCATTCAAAGTATCACTATCCTTAATAATGATATCCTCAGTTTGTTTTTCAAAATTAGTTGAAGAAACTAATTCATCAGATTGTATCACAATATGAGATATAGGCTCTATAATATTTCAAAAATTATCTTCCTCTATTATTTGCTCCCCCTGAATATGATTTTTGTCAAAAAAGGTTGATGTTCTAGAAAAAAAAAACAACCATACTAATGTAAACTTTTCTAATGACTGGATTAAAACATTTATACCCATTTTGTGTAGAGCATAACCAATGAAAATACACTTTTTAGTTTTAGGATCTAACTTAGATTGATGTATGTTGGATATAAGAACAAAGCACATGCAGCCAAAAATTTTTAAAGGTAAATCACAATATAAGCATGAAATGGGGAAGGTTTTTTTTGAAACAATTCAAAGGTGTCTCATAGTTTAGCGTACGAGAAGGCATCCTGTTAATTAAATAGGATGTAGTTAAAATAGTTTCACCCCACGAATATTTTGGTATTTCATAAAGAACATCATGGCATGAACTACCTCTAGCAAGTGCCTGTTTTTTCTTTCTACAATACCATTTGTTATGGGGTTTCATGATAGGTAGATTAATAAACAATGCATTTTTCCTTTAAAAGGTATCTAAACATTCATTAAAATACTCGGTACCATTATCTGAACACAAAACACAGATTTTAGTTTGAAATTGATTTTCCACCATGGTGAGGAATTCCTTAAAATATTGTTCAACTTCAGATGTTTTGGTTATTAAATACCCAACATAGCCTGATATGGTCATCAATAAAAGTTACAAACCATTTCTTGTCAGATAATGTATTAATTCTAGATAGTCCCCAAACATCACTGTGAATTAGATAGAACGGCTTTGATGCACGATAACGTTTAGACTGAAAAACAACACCGTGATCTTTAGATAAATGACAACTTTTACAAGAAAATTCAAAATAATTTATTCCTTTAAACAAAGTAGGAAACCAATGTTTTAGATAAGGAAAACTTGGATGCCCTAACCTATGATGTCATAATACTATTTGATAAAAAACAGAGTTTGAACTAATAGTACTTAGTCCTTGAGCTTTTTTATTACCAGAAGAGCTCTCTTCAAAATAATAGAGTCCATTGATCATTCTAGTACTGTCAATCATCCTCCCCGTGCTCTGGTCCTAAAAGGTGCAATGAGAATAAAAAAAAATGACTCTACAGTTAGAATCAGATAAGAGTTTACTAACGAATAGAAGGTTGCATGCGAGTTTAGGCACATGTAAAAAAAATTTGAAGTAATATCTTTTGAGATTTTGATTAGGTCATTTTCTGCAATAGGTAAAAAATTACTATTGGCTATTCTAAATTTTTAAGAACCGGAGCATGGAAAATAAGTGCTAAATGAATGGGAGGCACTGGTCATGTGATCAAAGCCCCCTGTTCGAAAAAAAGAACCATTGGGAGTACCAGTTGACATATTGAATTTTAAGAGCTTTAGAAGTTGATCAATTTGTTCCTTGCTGAATGGACCTGTATCAACTTCATTCGCAATAGATAAAGCTCAGTTTGCTTTGTCACCTTTATTGACTTTCCAATTTCCTGGTTTTCCACGAAACTTCCAACAAGTTTCTCAAGTGTGTCTAATTTAATTACAATAATCACACCATAACTGAGACTTGTCTCTTGCTCCTTTGGGAGTGTTTTTGTGACTACCAAATGCATCAGAGACAACTAGTGCAAACGTATCAGTAGAGGTTCCAGGACCTTTCTTCCATAACATCACATATCTCCGGCTCTCCTCCTTTCGTACCTTAGCAAAAACTTCACCAATTGGAGGTAGATGTACACATCCAATTATACGACCCGTTATCTCATCAAACTCCACATTAAGGCCTACAAGAAATTGGAATACACGATCAGCATCCACCAACTTTTGTAGTGATTACAATCCTTTGTAGATTCTCAATTATAAGCATTGAACAGATCTAGATCTTGTCAAATCCGTTTTAAAGAATTAAAATAGGTTGTAACACTATCTCACCGTAGCTGATTTCTCCGAGTTTTAGTGTTAATTCATAGATCTGAGATTGGTTTCCAAAATCTGAATACACCTCTGTCACATTGTCCCAGAGCTCTTTTGCCATCTGGTAACACATGTAATTAGACCTGATATCTTCCACCATTGAGTTCATGATCCACGTCATCACCATGGAGTTTTCAGCATCCCAAGTGGTAAACATAGAGTCTGTTTCTGCAAACTTCTGTACATCTCCTGTGATATACCCAATCTTCCATCGCTCCCTTAGGTACATTCGAACCACTTGCGACTATCGCAGAAAATTCTCACAATTTAGTCGAATGGTGGTTATTTGTGTAAGAAAGTGGTCAAAATTGGTCACTATCTTATAGGATTGGGTTTCTTTGGAAGGTGCTGCCATGGATCTAGTCTCGGAGACTATGTCAGACATAGTTTAGATGAAAAAAAAGGTCTTGCTCTCATACCAAGGGGAAAGAAAATACTGGAAGAGATGTGGAAAGAAAAATAATAAAAAAGTTTTGTATTTCTCCACTCTATATTTTACATAGTTTCTAAAAAATTATATATATAAGAGTTACTATGAATCAGAATTGGATGCTAACTAAAAAATGAAAAACCTAGATATAAAATCTTTGATCTTATATAAATCAAGAAAGTTATTCCCTGATTATATGCCGAATATAATAAAGTAAAAAATCTTCCCTAATTATATTACATAATTTAAAGAAGAATAAACCTAAAAATCTTCTCTAATTATATTATATAAATTATGGAAGAATAAACCTAAAGAGCTTCTCTAATTATATTATATAAATTAGGGAAGAATAGAATATACCAAATAGATATCTTTTAATAGAGTGATATGCTTCTCTCTTAATCTCTCATCATACTAAATGCTTCTAATTGTTTTCAATGGGCAGAGGGTGCTCAATTCTCACAATCTATGGGATCATGTTCTTGAAACACTTCTTGATGAGTTAGGCCTCGAATACAAAGCATAGAAAATGAAAGATGACCAGGTATTCTTTTAATTGCAAACTCCATGGACCAAGTCCATAAAAATATGGTGACTTGTGCTCATAATTCAAAAGGCTTATGGGATCAAAAGTTTAGCCTTTATGGCAAGCAATCCAATCTTGGCCGAGTCTTTGAAGTTAAAAGGCAAATCTCTAGCATGAGAAAAGAAGGGAAGCCTCTATCCTAGCTCTTTGGAGAATATGAAGATCTATGGAATGAACTCGAATTCTTGCACCCATCTCATGTAACCCTAAAACCATTCAACAACAAAAGAAGATAAATCATTCAACCTTCTCAACTCTCTTGGAGAAGAATTTTTTAATGTCCGACAAAAGATATTAAGGATGAAGGAATTCCTTTCATATCAGGAAGTACACTTCATGATCCAAAGAGCTGCCATGAGTATGAGGATGGAAGAAACCAAGCACTCCAAGCTTGAAGCTGATGGTTTCTTAGTTGAAAATAAAAAGGTGCTGACCAACCAAGTCCAAGATTCAAATAGGCCACGCTTAACTTATACTTATTGTAAGAATCTCGGGCATCTCAAGGATAGGTGTTGGTCTCTCCACCCTCATCTAAAGCCAAAAAGAGGACCTCCTCATGCTAGGGAAGATCTCTCTCCCAACAACGCTTAAGCACATCAAGCAAATATTGGCACACAACTTGAAGAGATCTCACAAAGGCTCCATCAAGTGTCCAAATCTCTTAATGATTAAGGTATTAATTCAAATTCTTCTTTACATTCTGAAAAATATTGATTGATTCTGATTGTGACCACATAATTAGGGATGAAAGGAGAATCACAAACTTAAAATGAATGCAAAATCCCAAAGTGGTTAAAGTATCTAAGGGAAATCTCATGAAAATTAAAAATATAAGAGAGACAAAATTGTTAGGAAAAAGAACTAAAACATTACATACACTTAATTCACCTCTGATCTTATGTTCATTAGCAAAGTAACTAAAGACCTAAATTATAAAGTTGTCTTTGATCCAAACACCATCGTTTTTCAGGATCTCAAAACAAACTAAGAGATTGGTAGAGGGTTAAGAAAGAATAATCTATATTTCTTGGAAGAGGAAAACCAAACTTTTGTGGCTTGTGTATAAAAAACTCCTATGAATTATGGCATGATAGACTAGGTCATCCAAGTGAGAAAACTTTGGAAGGCCTATTCACAACAAAAGATTATACTAATAGGCATTGTTTGACAAAGAAACCAAAAATGTATATCTTAGTTCAAAAGCAAAATATAAAAATCCTTTTAAACTTATTTATTTTGACATTTGGACTTCTCCCGTAGAGTTTAGGCGAAGATTCAAGTACTATATCTCATTTATTGATCATAAAACAAGATATACTTGGGTCTATATGTTAACATCAAAATCTCAAACCTATGAAGCATTTAAAAACTTTGTCCAATATGTCACTAAACAATTTGATACTAAACTCAAAATTCTAAAAACCGATGATTGAGGAGAATAAATAATTCATGTCTTTGAAGTATATCTAGAAACAAGAGAAATAATTCATCAAACCATATGTCCTTATACACCACAACAAAATGGTGTAGCCGAAAGGAAGAATAGGCATCTCTTAGAAATAGTTAGAACAATTATGTTCCATACATCTATGGCTAAGATCTTCTGAAGTGATGCAGTTAGCATAGCTGCACACTTAATTAATCGTCTTCCCTCTAAGGTTTTTCAAGGAAAATCACCCTTGGAAATGCTTAGAAACTCTAAACCAAACATTTCTCATCTAAAGTTTTTGGATGTGTTTGCCATGTTTGCATTCCATCTTGTTTCACAGACAAATTAAATGAAAGGGGGAGACGTTGTGTGCTAATTAAATATGCTTATTTTCACAAAAGATACATATGTTATGATCCTATTATTAACCAGATATACATATAAAAAAATGTGATATTTATAGAAAATGAGTTCTATTTTGCAAGAAAAGATGTTAAAAAAAAAAGAGTTCCATGATCTACACTTTTTTGCACACTCAGATAAATTCAAGCACCTTGACTCTTCAATCAAATGAAGAAAACAACCAAGAACCGGGAGAGGAGGCTGCTAGTCTAGATTCAAATGAGAATGAGAAAGAGGAAGTCCCCCAGCCCTAAAAAGTAAGAGAGCAAACGGGAGTTCAACTTCAAGAAACTATCTTGGAATCGGACTAGGATAGTGGAAATGAAGACTTTCCTTCTCCACCTCCTCTAAGAAGATCCTCTAGGCTAAGGCAGCCTCCTTCAAAATGAAAGTTCTACTATAACTCTCTCTCTACAACTCATCCTCTTTTTGAAATCTATTATATCACTAACATCTCCTGAAGTCACCAAGTTTTCTTAAGTTTCAGGAGCCAAAAAATTTCAATGAGGCAAATAACCATCCAGAATGGAGGAAAGCCATGAAGGAAGAACTTGATGCCTTAGAGAAAAGTAGAACTTGGGAACTCACAGCATTGCTAAAAGGAAACAAGACCGAAGAGTGTAAATGGATCTACAAAATCAAACATAAAAGTGATGGATCCATTAATGATTCAAGACAAAGCTAGTGGCCAAGGGTTTTACTCAAATTCAGAGGATAGATTTTTCTAAGACTTTTGGTCCATTAGCAAAGATAAGTACAATCAGAGTGGTTATGTTTCTTGCAACAAATCTTCGGTGGCCAATGTTTCAAATGGACGTTAAAAATGCATTCATTCAAGAACTTGAAAAGGAGGTGTATATGTATTTCTCAAGATCTCGCGAAAGATCAAGAGGGCCAAGTCTGCAAGCTAAATAAAGCCATATATGGCCAGAGCATAGTATACAAAACTCAGCTCAGCTCTTCTTCGTGATGGCTTTACAAAATGCAATAGTGACTCATCACTTTTTATCGAAAACCAAAATGAAGGAATCACTATTGTATTAATCTATGTCAATGACATTATCATTACGGGGAAGATTATGAATGGAATTGTTCATATTAAACAATTTCTTATGTCTAATTTTGAAATTAAAGATTTTGGAGTACTAAAATATTTTTTATGAATAGAACTTGCCTACTCTAACAAGGGATTTGTTTTATCTCAAAGGAAATATACATTTGATCTTTTAAATGAAATAGGAAAATTGCAAGCCAAATTTGCCTGTAGTCGTATTCCATAGCTCAATAAAGTGAATCAAACAATCAAACTTTTGAAGATATAAGGAGGTATCAAAGGTTGGTTGGAAAACTTTGCACGTCCAAACATTTCCAATACCATAAGCAGGATAAACCAGCACATGCATTCTCCAAAGCTAAAGCATTGGAAAGCGGTTGAAAGGATCCTGAAGTACTTAAAGGGATATCTGGGTAGCGTAATATGCATAAAGAACAATCATAACACTGCCATCACTAGATATTGGAAAGTAGTGGAATATGCTATTATCTTCTGTTGACTAAACTCTGACCACATAAGCTTGAGCTTGCCCCCTTCCTTACCCCAAAAAAATTCTGGAATGAGAACCAAAGAAAAAATTAGAATCGACAAATTGATATGGGAAACACATATTCCCAGAGAAAGAGCCAAATACTCTAATACCATGATGAAAAAAAATGTTTTTTCATATTTCAATTAGATTTGTTTACATGTATATATTTATAGCCACAGTAACTAAACAATAAAAAAAAATAAAAACAGAAAAATCCCCAAACCACTAATTTTAGACAAATCCTCTAATCTTAGGTTATCGGTCAAAAAGGACTAATATTCTAAAATCAGAAAATACAATAACTACTAAATATTCTATTACAATATATGATTTTCTAAAATAAAACATGTGTTCATGTTTTCCCAAAAACTGCTATCGTCAAATTCAAAAGTGGTAGTCAAATGCGAATCAAGTTCCATACTAAGTGAAGCTTTTTGTCATTTTGACCTTTGAAAATGTAATTTATCACCGAGTTTAAAGGCCCCTCTAGATTGTGATTGATTACTACCACTGGTATTACTAGAGGGTTCATATAGATTCAAAGTATTCGAACGAAATTGATCACCAAAAGCAACATAAAATTCATTATATAAAGAAAAAATAATTTCTTTAACATCGAATACTTTTCTATTAATATCATGAGCATAATTATCACCATCATATATTTATTCATAAGATGATAACAAGTACTCATGCAAAACTATCCAATCTACACGGGGAACGAAAACCAAAACAACTAAAAATACATGTGGAATACATTCATAATAGTTAGTCCATTTCCTAAACATGTTCATAATTGGTTTTTTTCTAGAAAATCATTATTTTTAACTTCATTTAAATAACCAACACTGGTACATGCCTAGTTAAGAAATAAATGAGCAGTCGAATAATATACGAAAGACAAAGTACAAGTAGCATCATTAAAAACTTTTTAAACTTCTAAAATTTTATTACAAACAATCCAATTATTTTCATGCAACATTATGTTGGTCATATTAGTTACAAAAAATGCACATAATAATTTACTATATCTATAAAATTGGTTGAATAATTCAAATATTGAGTTCCAACAAGTAGAATATCTCTTGAAAATCTTTTTGGGTTTTTTCCATTAACCCTACAAAAAGTGCTCCACGCTTTCATTTGTTTAGAGGGTGTGCCTGCATTACCAAAAAAAAGAGAACCTTTAGTGACAAAGGTGTTTTGGTCACTAAAGGTCCAATTGCGGTTAGTAAAGCACTTTAGTAACAAAAAAAAAAAAAAATGTTGTCACTTTGTGGTCACTAACATTTCATCACTAAAGATCATTAGTGACCAAGTGCAAAAAATCATCACTAAATGGCCAGTGACCAAAAGTTTTTTCGTCACCAAATTAGTGATTAAAAAAGTTGTTAACGAGGTGGTCATAAAAAGTCTAAATTATCACTAAAAGTAACTCGGTCAAATCCTTTAGTAACGACATTTGATGACCAAATTAATAGTGAATAAAAAATGGCTAACACGTGAACTTTAATGACGTGATTCGGTGATGAAAAAAGTCATCACTAAAAATATGTAGGGCAATGCAATAGTGATGACTTTGGTGACGAATTTTTTCTATCAACAAATCAATACGTAATAGTAACCGGTAATTGGTGATCAAAAATTAGTAATTGGTGATAAAATCAAAATCGTCACTGGCATTAAAATCTGGTACTAAATATCCCAAAAACAGTGATTAGTACATGAGTTCCAAATATCAAACGTAGTGGTAACAGAGTATCATACAAAATAGTTCCCATTATCATAGAAATCAATTCCCATTATCAAAACATAAATCTCAGCAAATGATCCATTCAGTCTACACCATTGCATCATACTCCTTTCTTGATTACTAGGTACTTTTTGTAACATTGCACAATGAATCACCGAAAAAAAAAATTACATCAATCATATAAAGTTTACATTAAAAAGCCACAATATCTCAAGTAACTAAATAGTTACACAATATACCAACCATATTGAGTCAACATCGAATTCGAAAAAAAAAAGTCTTATAGTGCAATGGTCTTAACACAAAAACATGGGCTAATGTACAGGGCTCTCACTATTGTTAAGTGTTGGAGGTTGTTTAGGTGACATGAACCAATAATATGAAATCTCAAGAGAGTATTGACCAAAGAGTTCAAAATTTACTTATACCTAAAAGATGATTAGACAAAATTTTACCTAAATTAAACACTAATAATCTACTTAGCAAAGTCAAATTTAATAAGAGAGATAAAGAGGGAGAGGGAGATGAAATTTAATCCACTAAATAATTAAGTACAAAACAATCAAACCCAAAATACTTAAAAATACAGAGAAATTTTACCTTGACATGTCTTACACTATTTTAAAAACCCCAAAACAATCTGTTTTACTCTACCCTGAGCTGCCTTTATGAAATTTTATCGTCAAGCATCCAGAAAAAAAATATAGTCATCTCCTAATCCTACCCCTCCCCTTCCCCCATAAAAATAAATGAATGCATGATTAAATGGTGTCATACTATAAGCATTATTTAATAAA
The DNA here is from genome assembly GCA_037126225.1 of Dillenia turbinata. Classification (NCBI taxonomy): domain Eukaryota; kingdom Viridiplantae; phylum Streptophyta; class Magnoliopsida; order Dilleniales; family Dilleniaceae; genus Dillenia; species Dillenia turbinata. The sequence goes on from JBAMMX010000006.1 coordinate 11,522,539, forward strand.
AGATACTACTCAACTAATAACAACCTCTAAACTAAAATATAAAACTTTCACTTATGTTTATTTTGGACTTTTGAGTCACTAAACAACTGATTTTTGCCATTATGAACAGCATCTGCTCCTAGAATTGAGTATGCTGCTCTTTTAACACCCATATTTCTTCTTGAGCAGCAATTTGGCAATTTGGCACTCATAGTTGCACCTTGAATCTCTACTTCATCTGCTCTTTTTCTCTCCACCTAAATTTTCATTTGCAGCTTTTCAGATGCCACAATCACTTTCATAGGAGCAACCCGTCCCTTAAGGTGTCCCGGAATACTATGCAACTTTTGCATACAAATTTCTATAAGTGAATTTGATGACATGACATCTTCATTACGCAAGTCATCCTATAGGACAGAGTAATTTACTATGTGACAAAAACATACATATTAAAAATCTAAAACTGTTTGAATTGCAAATAACAATAAATAATACCAAAATTTGTTCAACTTTATCATTGATCATTTTCCCTTTTTTTGAGAAATGACCAATCTGATATTGATCAATTGCTGATAGTTCTTTTCCTTCATTCCTTCTCTAACACATGTCCATAATCATGCTATAATTGCTATACTATTATACAATCTCAATGAATGAGAAGAAAGAAAAGAAAATAAGGAATAAAAAGTAAGTTGTGAATTGCTAATCACATTATCAACCATTCTCGCAATTGAAACAAACCCAACTATGGGTGGAGTTACATTGGTTGCACAATTTTAAGTGTTTTTCATACTCATCTTTTGTTAATTTTCAAAAAAGGAAATCCAAATGATAAATTCAAACAAGTTTTTTATCCTCAAAAAAAATGATGAAGAAATAGTGACATGACTTGAAACAAAAAGTCCTTACTGGTAAATTTATCATGTAGTTTCACCCAATCATCCACTTGAATGTTAGGTAGGGGATTTTTCACAATCTTTTCTTTGGATGGGAACTTCTTGAAGTGAAAATACAGTTTATACTATTTGTTTTTGTACTGATTACCCAATTGTCTTTGAATGACAATCTCTATTTTGTACTGCCATCATAATCCGAATTCTTCTTTAAGTACATAAGAAAGACATTATGATATATACATATAACGCCAAATAATCATACAAATTAATTGTTGTACATTCACTTAAAAAACTAACAATATTGTACCATGCACTTGCTAATAATATTCTCTTTCAATTCCTTTGATTCTTACTTCCACGTTGTGCCATCAAATTTGGCAAACTATCACATAATACAATCACCCTTTGTGATCAGCCCCTGGCTGTCTTCTCATACTAGGCGACCAACATATTCATCTACTTCAACAATGATTTCTATATCGGGATGCCTATTTTTGGCATGAGCCGAATTTCTAGTGACTTCCCTCATCGTGGTTGTGTCTAGATAAATGTTATTCAATATAAACAAGCACTAGTTATCCACTCAAACATGAAAACCTATATGCATTGGTTTTGGTGGTCAGAATGTACCTCGAGAAGTTCAACCAGTATGATCTTGGTGTTCAGAATCCCCTTCAAGTTGCCCTTCCACATTGGTCTGTTGATCTAACGTTAAGAAGTGAATCTCAACACGATCATGTGTGTTAGTACTCAAATTAAGTAAGCATCTAACCCAGCTCTATTCGGAATTATTGGAAAGCAGTGATGTCTTTTGCGATAACTAATCATGTGATGACTTCACTTCAATGTTAATATGACAAGTAGAGTATTTCTTAATTGGAGTGAGTCGTGAACTCATACGAAGATAGGGCTGCGACAGTAGTGGTGCTTTACCAGCAACCTTTTTTCCCACTCCACCTTTACTATGACCAACCATTTATATACTAAAACACACATTAATTACAATCAAACTTCAATGTATTATACTTAAAATGTTATAAAGATGATACAACAAATTTGAAAAATGAAGTGAAGACTCACATGTGATGAGTACGTAAGGCTAGTCTTGGTAACAAATTGATAAAGAAAGTGCACTTACTAGTGTTAATATGTCACGGAAATGGTACCAAATTGATAAAGAATGTGCACTTACTAGTGTTAATACTGCCTCAAATGTTGGTATTTATGTGTGACTAGTTTAAAATTAGTGATGCAGTAGGGCCGCAAATTGATAAAGAATGTGCACTTATTAGTATTAATATGCCGCAAAAATGGTACCAAGACTAGCCTTATGTACTTGCATCCCAAGTTAAACAGGTTTTTTACGAACCTGATCTAAAACTGGGCAAAAATTGGCATGTTGTGTAGAGTTTTACTCCTTGCACATTCTATGATGTTCCAAAAACCCTTGAGACAATCCATGTAGAGGAAGTGAATCAAGAACAAGAGCCAAATTTCAATCTTGTTGATTTGAATATGGACTTGCCATCCTTGATGAGTGGTATAGTTGCGTTACTATTATTGGATGCCTCAATTGTAAGTGGTGATTCGGTTACTCGCTCATCTCGAAACTTTCATGCACCGGACAATTCATTTATTGATGATGATGTCGTTAATTTAGCAGATTTTGAATCTTCTAAGGAGGAATTATGGCAAGATGATTGTCCTGAATCAAAATGGTTGTTAGATAGATATTTAATCATATTGTATTGTAGTTCTATTTGAAACTACTGACACATTCTAATATTTATGTTAAATTTGGTTGATATAGTTTTTGCTTTTCAATTTAATATATCTTGTTTTGGTGGTACTTAATTGTTTTTTTGTATTCATTTCTTATCTCATCAATGTCATGTTTATGAACGACTTCATAATGTATTAATGTAAATTGTGGTCATATTTGATCTAACCACAAATGTTGATATTTTCTCAATTGCAATTGTTTTTTTTTTTTTTTTTTTTTTTTAATTTGCAATTATAAGCTAATAAAAGGTACCGGTTACTCATCCCATATAAGTTTTCATTTTTCAATTTTGTTGTATCATTATTACATTTTAAATATTAAACATTGAAATTTGATTGTAATTAATGTGTATTTTAATATATAGATAGGTAATCCTGATAAAGGTGGAAGGGAAAAAAAGGCTGCTGATAAAGTCCCATTATTGTTGCAACCCTATCTTCGTAGGAGTGCACAACTCACTCCAATTAAGAAACACACTACTTGTCATATTAACATTGTAGAGGAGTCATCACTCGAGGAATCATCACAAGAGGCATCATCGCTTTCTAATAATTCTGAACAAAGTCTAGCTAGACGTTAGCTTAATTTGAGTGCTAACACACAGATTGTGCTGAGATTCACTTCTTAACATTAGATCAACAAACCAATGCAAAAAGGCAACTTGAAGGGGATTCTGAACACCAAGATCATACCAGTTCAACTTGTGGAGATATATTCTGGCCACCAAGATCAATGCATATGGGTTTTCATGCTTGAATGGATAACTGATGCTTGTTTATGTTGAATAACATTTACCTAGGCACATCCACGATAAAGGGGAGTCACTAGAAATTTGACTCATGCCAAAAAGAGATGTTCCGATAAAGAAATCATTGTTGAAGTAGATGAATGTGTTGGTCGCCTAGTAGGAGAAAATAGTCAAAAGCTGATCACCAAGGATGGCTATATTATGCGACAGTTTGCCAAATTTGATGACACAATGTGGAAGCACCAACCAAAGAAATTGAAAGATGATATTATTAACAAGTGTATGGTATGATGCTATTAGTTTTTAGGTGGATGTTAATTAATTTGCATGATTAATTGATGATATATATATATATATATATCATAATGTTTTTCTTCTATACTTAAAAGGAGAATTCGAATTATGATGACAGTACAAAGATCGAAAGTGTCATTCAAAAGCAATTGGCTAATCAGCACAAGAACAGATAGTATAAATTGGATCTTCACTTCAAGAAGTTCCAATCCAAAGAAGAGGTTGTGAAAAATCCCCCACTTAACATACGGGTAGACGATTGGAAGAAACTGTGTGATAAATTTACCAGTGAGGACTTTCAGGTTCAAGTCATGTCACTATTTCTTCCTCATTTTTTAAGAATAAAAAATTTGTTCAAGTTCATTTTGATTTCCTTTTTTGAAAACTAACAAAAGATGAGCATGAAAAACACTCAAAATCATGCAAATAATGTAAATCCACCCACAGTTGGGTCTGTTTCGATTGCGATAGTGGTTGATAATGTGGTTAACACTTCACATTTTACTCTTTATTATTTATTTTTTTTCTTTCTTCTTATTCATTGAGGTTGCATAATAGCATAACAATTTTCGCATGATTATGGACATGTGATGAAGAAGAAATGAAGGAAAAGAACTATCAGCAATTGACCAATACCGGATTGGTCATTTCTCAAAAAAGGGGAAAAATGATCTATGATAAAACTGAACAAATTTTGGTATTATTTACTGCTATTTGCAATTCAAACAGTTTTAGATTTTTAATATGTATGTTTTTGTCACATAAGAAGGGCGAGTCTGATGCAATGACAGAATCTTTCCATTGTATTCTGGAGGTCCAAGATTCGAATCAGTTTCTTTATAAAAAAAAAAAGCAAGAAGAAGCCTGTCTAGGTATTCTCTTGCCCAGAGCTCACAATGTGGGAGTTTCACTACTGGGTACACCCTTTATGTTTTTGTCACATAAGAAATGATTTTGCTTTATAGGATGACTTGTGTAATGAAGAGGCCATGCCATTAGATTCACCTTAAAAAATTTGTATGCAAAAGTTGCATGGTATTTTGGGACTCCTCAAGGGACAGTCAACTCCTACCTACGAAAGTGATTATAGCATCTGAAAAACTGCAAATAGAAATTAAGGCGGAGAGAAAAAGAGCAGGTGAAGCAAAGGCTCAAAGTGCAATTATAAGTGCCAAACTTGTGGCCCAAGAAGAAAAATATGAGTGTTAAAAGAGCAACATACTCAATTTTAGGAGCAGATACAGTTTATGATTGTAGAAATCAGTCGTTTAGTGAGTCAGCAATTCGAGAAAAATGTAAGTGCAAGTTTTATGTCGTAGTTTAGAAGTTGTTACTAATTGAATAGTATCTTTTATTAAGCAATACCTATAGCATGATACTATTTAATTATGTATTCATTTATTTTTTGGGAGGAAGGGGGAACGGTAGGATTAGGGAAGAACTATATATTTTCTGGATGTTTGAGGATAAAATTTCATAAAGATAGCTCAAAGTAGTGTAAATCAGGTTGTTTTGGGATTTGTAAGGTAGTGTAAGACAACTCAAGGTAAAATTTCTTTGTATTTTTAAGTATTTGAGGTTTGATTGTTTTAATTTCTTTGTATTTTTAAGTATTTGAGGTTTGATTGTTTTATAAGTAAAATTTGGAGTCATTAGTCAGTACTTTCTTGAGATTTCATATCGTTGGTTCATGTCACCTAAACAACCTCCAACACTTAACTAGTGGGAGCCCAGTACATTAAACCGCCTTTCTGTATTTTGACCATTGCACTACAAGACATTTTCTTTCGAGTTCAATACTAAATCAATATGACTGGTATTTTGTGTAACTATTTAGTTACTTGTGATATTGTAGCTTTTTAATATAAAATTCATATAATTGATGTAAATTTTTTTCTTTTTCAATGATTCATCGTGCAATGTTTCGAGAAGTATCTACTAATCAAGAAAGGAGTATGATGCGATGGTGTAGGCTGAATGGATTATTTGCTGGGACTCATATACTAATTATAGAAATTGTTTTCTATGATATTGAGAACTTTTTTATATGATACTCTGTGACCATTGCATATGATATTGAAAATTCATGTACTAATCACTGTTTTTGGGATATTTAATATCAAATGTTAATGTTAGTGACGACTTTGATTTTGTCACCAATTACCAATTTTTTATCACTAATTACCGATCATCACTATGTATTGATTTGTTGATAAGGAAAAAAATTCATCATTAAAGTTGTCACTATTGCGTTGCTCCACGTATTTTTAGTGACAGTTTTTTTTATCACCGAATCACGTCATTAAAGTTCATCACATGCCGATCATTTTTTGTCAACTACTAATTTGATCATTAAATATCGTCACCAAAAGCATTGACCGAGCTACATACCACTTGGATTTTTTAGCGGCCACTACAGAGATAACTTTTTTTGTCACTAATCTAGTGACGAAAAAGCTTTTGGTCTTTAAAGTTGGCCCTTTAATAATGACTTTTTACACTTAGTCACTAATGACCTTTAGTGACGGAACATTAGTAACTACTAAATGACGACATTTTTTTTGTCAATAAAGTGCTTTAGTGACTACAATTGGATCTTTAGAGACAAAAACACCTCTATCATTAAAGGTCATTTTTGCAGTGAATTAAGTGTAATTATATGAAACCAAAATCAGAACCAGAACCTCAATTCTGGAAAAGGGAACCATCTTATATGGCAAGCCACATGGACAATAGGGTGGGCAATTGCCCCCACACCAAACAAAAATAATCAATTATTTTATATATATCAAATGTCTCAAATTAAACTATTTATATTTTTATCCTTAACATTTGCCTCCATTGCCCCCATTATCTTTTGGGCCCTGGATCCGCCAGTACTATATGGTCCTACATTTTAAAGGAACCGGAACCGCCGGTTTAGGAACCGCGGCCATACCTAACTTCCCCGTACTATTTTGATGAGAACATATCATCTTCCACTAAACAACCCATTTTTTCTTCACAAAATCATCTATAGGCACATCTGTTGCATAAATGACAACTAAAACATTTCCCTTTCACTTCCTAAGAAGTCGACCACATCTATAACCAAAGCATATCAAAGCGCTATAGGACCCATTCTATGGAGCATCACCCACTTCTACCGCAACAGATTTTATGGTTCAAAACTACTCAAATCAACCTTTTGAATATTTCAGAACAGAAAATCTGGAGCCATAGGAGAAGGGCAAAGAGATCAAAGACCTTTAAGGAAATCAAATAAAGATCAAAATGAACATTGTAATATGGACATAAGATTAGCAACATTCTAACCTGGGATCAATGAGCTTCAAACTGCGGTTTGCCCAGGGTAATTAGAGTTGCCTCTTCATCACATTAACCATGGAAGGCATGACCTGACACAGAGAATGATAAAAGGAGGGGAATTTTGAAAAGATGTTAGAACCTCAAAAAGTAACTTTTTTAAAGACCAAATGCTTAATAATTCAGTACATTCATTGTTGGTGGGACCTTAAGACGGCCAGGAGATTAGCACGTGTCTAGATACAATGAAGTTATTGACACACAGGACATAGCTGGTGAAATAGTAATTAGCCACAGAAAAGAAGCTTCCAACACTGTTCGGAACCTTCATAGGACACACTGTTTGAAGTCTTACCAAGAGTATTGAGATGAATGAAAGGTCTAGGGTCACCAAATCAACTTTTTGGGGAAGTCCAGAAAGATATCTCAAATTTGTCCTCTCTACAACACAAACACGATCAGCTCAACGAATTTTGTCAGCAACCTGATAAAAAAATCTAACGTGCTATGAATTAGGAAATTTTAGTCTCACAAGGGCATCAAACTCGCATGGAGAAAAGCAGAGGAAAGGAAGTTGTATTGGCTTCTATTCACTAAAAATGAATAAATCATATTTTATATCAAAAATGCGGCCCTAGAGCAAGAGTATTTACACCGCAACAAGCTTAGGTGTCATAGAACTAACTTCCTTAACATGCCAAACGTGCACCATTTATTTATTTGGGGACAGAGGCAGCAAATTAAACTTTTAATTATTCCTAGTTGTTAACTAATGATGCCCAAGTTCGGGGAGATGCTGAGGTATTACTCTGCAATACATGCACAACAATTACACTAATAGTAGGCGACAAAGATTAAGCCGGTGAGGAGCTTCAATGCCATAATATTTGCTAATATCCATGCTCTCCACAAAATTTCAAGCAAATGTTTGAGGATGGACTCAATCTACAAGAAGTATCAAGAAGACTTTCTTGGTTCTTACCCCTAAGCAAGTGGGATTTACTAAAATTTGAAGTTGTTAACTGTTAGCCTAGTGAAAGGCATATATGAATTTATTTCCAAGGTGGTAGCTAATAGTCCAAAGAATATAATCACAGTAGTCAAAAGCAAGTTTAAGTGCGCCTTAACCGCCCAGCGCAATGAGGCGAGACTTTGGGGCTTGTTTAGTAAAAAGCCCGATACATATGAAAAAGTGCGCATAAAGTGCGCTAAAGCACAAAAGTGCATAAAGCGCAAAGTATTGTAAAGCGTGACTTTTTCTTTTTTTTTTTATTTGTAAGCAATTTTTTGCTCTCTTTGAAAAGCGATGAAAGTATTTGAAAATCCTATTTGGAAACAACACCAACACAGATTTGCTCTCTCTGCTCTCTCAGCCATCTCTGCTCTCTCGTCCAACTGTGGAAAGAAAATCTAATCTACCAAGTGCAATTCTCTTCTTCTTCTTCTTCTTCTTCTTCCTCCTCCTCGGTTCTTCTTCTTCTTTCTTTTTTCCTTTCTTGCTTTCTTTCATTCTTTCTTTCTTCTCGGTTCTGCCTCTTCTCCTTCTTCTTCTTCTTCTTCTTCTTCTTCTTCTTCTTCCTTGTTGGTTCTTCTTCTTTCTTTCTTTCTTTTTTTCTTTCTTCTTGGTTTTGCCTCTTCTTCTTCTTCTTCTTCTTCTTCTTCTTCTTCAGTCTTCTACTCCTACGTTCTCTTTCAGGCCTTTTTTTTTTTTCAATTACTGTTATGTAATTTTTTTCCCTTTGTTTTGCAATTTTCCCCATTTGTTTTACAATTTTTTTTCCTCAATTTTGCCCCTTTTTTTTGTCCGTGTTCTCTTTTTTTTGGGTTTACATAATAGGGTCTCTGTTCTGCATCTTTAGTATGTTTTTCAGTTGATGTGAACTTATATTACAAAGAATATGTGTCTATTCTGTAGTTGATGTGACCTTATCTTACAACAATTAATATGTATAAATCCATGTATTGTCTGTTCTGTAGTTGCTCAAATTTTGTCCTTTGTTCTATAATTTTTCCTCTGCTCCGCCCTTTTTTTTGGTTTGTGTTCTTTTTTTTGGGGGGGGGGGATTTACATAGTAGGGCCTCCTAAGTTATTCTGAATTTGGGTTTTGTGGTTTATTGAAAGTGTTTACTGCAACTAGGAGCTTGCTAATGAACAAGAAGTTTTATGATCTTTTATTGTTTTTTCTTCCTTTCTTTTTTCATTTTATTTTATTTTCTATCTGTTATTGTTTTGAGTTTCATGCCGATAATGACCTAGTTAATGAATTTATTTGTGCTAAATTTTCTAATCTTTAGTGTATTTTTTTGTCATTAAAAGTTTTAACTCTTATGTATGTTGATATTCTAGTATTATAACATATTTCATGTGCTATTATTGTATATCTAAATATATATTTTAATTCTATATTTTAAGTGCGCTTTATATGAAAAAACTCGTACTTCGCTTTGCGTTTTGCGTTTAAGCCCCAAGAGGGTTTGTCCTGTTTTTTACACTTTTCACTTTTAACTACTATGAATATAATATGGAGAATCATGGGTATTATCCTGAATAATTAGTCTCTATCAAATCTTAGATGATTAAATCATGGAAGATCCAATTCATAGGCAAACCAGGATTGACAACAATGAGGCAGCCAATGGTAGGGCAGAGAACAAGAGGCCAAGGGTTATAAGCTTGACATCATAAAAGCCTACGAGCATGGTTGCTAGGAGTTCTCTTGAATATCCTCCATTGAATGGGTTTTGGTCATCAATGTGGGCTCAGGACTTAAATGTTTATGTTTTTACATCCACCTTTACAGGAGCCCTCAGTTGCTTTCACTTATCTCGAGTTTTGAGATAAAGAACCCCTTTGTCTCCCTTTCTTTTTCATCCTGGGGGTGCTTCGTAAGATGATTTGGAAGGCTGTGGAGGTTCTTTATTGGTTAAAAGTTGGAGTATTCATATTCTGAATTTGTGGTTTGAAAACTATAAAATCACCGGAGGCAAATGATTATTGTATTGAGGTGTTGTATGAATCAAAGTAATGTCAGATTGAGAATTAATTTTTAGAAGAGGAAGTTGATTATCTTAGAAGGAGAAGAAAGGAAGATTTGGCTCATGAGTTAAAAATTGTGCACGCACCCAATTTCCTATTTGGGGCCCTGTTAGATGGTAAATGCAAAAAATCTATCTCAACTCCTAACTACGGAATGTAAATAAAAGCAAGTTGGTAGGTTGTAAGCATGGGTATCTATCTAGAGGGAGGGCATCTTAACTGTGTCAATACAGCACCCCGACCAATACTACCATCTATTTCAAGTTCCTTCCCACCATCCCGAATTCAATGACTCTGAGACTTGAGAATATCAAAAGACACTACTTATAAGTATTTTGGGGTAGGTTGTGGTAATTTTCAAGCACTTGTGAAATACTCTAGTCATCAACTCTATCTTTGATACTAACAAAACCCTTCTTAAGGAAATAGATAAGGTGGCTGCTTATCAAAATACAGATTACCTGTCTTTTTTTTTTCTTTTTTTTTATTTTTTATTTTTTCTACTTGGGGGGAGGGGGAGGGGGGGGAGGGGGGGAGGAGAAGTGAGTTACTATTGCTACATATAGAGTAATCTCCTAGACAGTAGATCCATGAGAGATCCACATGGGCCTACAATTTGGAGGGTCATCCTGAGGTGCTCATTTAAAAAAAAAAAAAAAAAATCCCTGATCAAAATGATTTGCATCTGCAGCCATGATTGTAATGGAGGGGTAGGATGCTAGTGAATGTTCCTGCTTATGTCCATCTACTCAAGAGACTTAAGGTGTGGTTTTCTATGTTACTAGCCTCTTGAATCATGTGAAGATTAGAAGTAATTAAACTTTGCACCTCAGATATCTGTCCATCTGGCAATTTTTGGGTCCACAGGGGAAGATTGGATCATTGGATTTTTGACTCCAGGAGCGGGATTTTTAGGGATTTTCTTTAGTTCTTTCAAAATGCATCTAACATATGATCTTATAAGTTTTCGTTCTTGTTCTTTTTTACTCCTTGTGCTTAAGATGCACCTCTTAGTGCCTTTAGCTCTTGTCTCTTTTCGTTTCGCTAAATCTCTCCTTACTGACATAATATTCTAGAATGTTGTGGGTTTCTTTAATTTTTTTTTTTTTTCACTTTCTAGCCTTACTTCTTGCAAGTACTATGACATTCCTTAGTATGCCAGACAAGCATTGATCCTGCTTAAACATTAGATATATCCTTCTGGGGACAAGTATTATTTTTTCAAGTCTTATGACCATTTTTCAAGGTATTATCTGCTAAAATGCTAGACAAACATAACAAGAGAAGCCTAGGCTACCTGTCCGTATCCTACATCAACACCATATATGTCACCCCCGACTCTCGGATCGAGCACGCGACAACCGTCACGTTATCCCGACATACGGACAGAACCTTTTCATATATCGGGACACCACAAGACTATCCACATATACAACTTATTTAAAATTCAATTTGACAACAATAATCAAAAGACCAACCGGTCCATTCAATCCCAAATCAGCACACACATGAGACCAACTCGGCCAATCCATTTACAAGCACGCATATGGCCTTCCCGGCCTTTCCAAAATCAAATAAAATCCAAATGTCCCTTTTAAACAATAAGTTTTTACAAAAAATGGAGTTTAAATAAAAATTAACAAGTTCCAACATAAACGATGTAAAAATTCTACCAATACTTGCTCCTATATATGAAACAAGTATCGATTAAATCCATATCAAAAGAATGCTACAAGTTTTCTCTTCCATGGATTACAAATCAATTCAAAATAAACCCTATATTGCTAAATACTTATGCAAATCAGCAAAATAATCCCTTCACAAGCTTTAACGTCCAGTCTCCCAGTTAAGTATTCTCTAAAAAATGTGAAAAGAGGGTGAGTATCCGGAATATTCGGTGAATGAAGTACAATGGTGTGATTATGTTCATAGATGAGGGGTGAATGTAGAAAAGTCAAGGTATATCTCATAAACAACATTTTATATATGTAAAATATTTTCAATAAACTAAAATAATTCACAAAACATGCATCCACATCAATCATTTTTTCAGAAAATCACGAGGTCTCATCGAAAACACTTCCGTTCTAGGTTTGGCCGAACTCAGACGAAAGCCCACCAAGGGTTTTTCAGTCCAATATTTCAAAACACTATCCCCTTTCTTGGCATTGGCTCATACCTCACCGGAGTACAAACCAGATATAGTACGACTTCAGTAGAAGGAGAGTCATCTATCTCCCTCGCAAATCTAACCCCAACCACGCCACCCCGTCAGGTCGCTCCGTGATGGGAATGACTATAGCCATTAACTAACAACACCCTTCATTTCTCAAACATACCATTTCACAAATCATGTGCCATAATTTCCAAAAAATAATAACCAATTTCATACCATATCAATTTATAAAACAATATTCAATAACATATGACACACATGCATTTATAAACGTAGTAGATGCATTCATACTTCACGTTTCAGTTCAGACATCCCACGATCATAAAACAATTTATATAAAACATGCAAAAATTTTTCAAAATCATTTATAAAACAATTTTAAAACAAGTTAATCATTTAAGAACACAATGAACCGTCCACTCACCTCTTGGGAGGGTATTCACTCCAAATACCAAAATTTAATCCAATGAAATCCATTTTTTTAAAGCTCTAATTGTCTTGTCTAAACCAAAAATTCACAAATATATTGTCAATTCACCAGACTTTAATTGAGATGCCAATGCTTTTTCAATCGTTGAATGTGAATTTGAAGAACCAGACCATGACCCCTATACTTGCAGAAGAGCACTGGTGACTTTTTTTTTTAGTGACTTTCGCCATTGGTTTAGGGTAAGAGATTGAACTACAAGTATGGAAACTCATCTTTTCAAATTAAATAATCTTTTCAAAAGCACAAAAGAACTTGAGATGAAATAAACCTACAGCATTGGCAACCCTCCAATTAGTAGAACTACTGATTTTAATGTGCAGACAACAACATAAAGTTGTCTAATTGGAAAAAGAAGAAGAAACACCAAGAAAACTATCTTTCAAATTTTAAGAATTTCACCATTGTCAAACTCCACAAAAATAAATAAATAAATAAATAAAATGTTAAAGATGCTGGATATCCTGAACTTTAGAAAAACTAGTAATATGTTGATAACAAATAGAAAATCTTGTATGTAAATGCAGGATCTCAAATTTTAGGGTTTTGTTTTTTCAACTAAATCTCCAAAATTCTAATAATACATCACAATCTAGCACTAATGAAACTAAACCCAAGATTAGGGAGTGAAAAATATCTTGATTATGATATTGGATCAAGCCGAAGGCGTCAGATTTCAAAATCCCTAATTTTTCTCCTTTATGAGCAAACCCTAGATTTCCCAAAATTTTTCACAATGCAAATTTTGCTTGAGGTTTTTAGGGTTAGATGAAAGGATTAAATGAGAAAAATAAATTCTAGAGAGAGAGAATGTGGATTTGTTGAGAGAGAATCGGAAGAGTGAGATGAGGGAGAGAGATGAAGACAGAATGAAGAAGAAGAAGAAAAGAAAAAAATAAGAACAGGGGGTTGGGTGAGTGGGGGAAAAGAGAAAATAGTGGGGATATCTGTTTGTTTGTTTGTTGTTTTTTTTTTTTTTTTCTCTTTGCCTTTTCTTTCCCTTTCTTTTTTTTTTTCTTTCTTCCTCTGCTTTTTGTTACAATACTTAACCTACTAAAAAAAAATTTCGTCCTCGAAATTCAAAAGAAAATTACACATTAAAAGCTGGGGATGCTATTTTCACATTAACTCTTCGGTCTCCCAAGTTTCCTCTTCCATTTGGTTGTTTCTCCACAATACTTTGACCATAGGGATTTGTTTATTCCTCAATTATTTGATTTGTCAATCTATAATTTTTACAGGTTGGACCTTGAAGCTCAAATCTTCCTTCAATTCTATCGGATGAATTTTCAATACATACGAAGAATCCGGCAAATACTTTTTCAACATCAAAACGTGAAAGACATCATAGATCCTCTGCAATTCTAATGGCAATTCTAGTCGGTATGCCATCGTTCCAATCCTTTCAAGGATTTTGAAGGGTCCAATATAACTACGATTTAATTTTCCTCGTTTTTGGAATCGGACTATACCCTTCCAAGGAGATATCTTCAGGAACACCATATCCCCTACTACAAACTCCAAGGGTCTTCTTCTCTTATCAGCATAGCTCTTTTGTCACTTCTGACTTGCTTTCATTCTTTTCTGAATTAGTTTGACCTTTTCCCTAGTAGTTTCAATCAATTCTATCGTTTCAATCTTTCGTTTTCCAACCTCATCCCAACACAATAGAGTCCGGCATTTCCTCCCGTAAAGAGCTTCATAGGGAGACATTTCTATGCTAGCTTGATAGCTGTTATTATAAGCAAATTTGACCAACGGAATGTGCCTATCTCAGCTGCCTTGGAAGTCAATGACACACGCCCTAAGCATGTCTTCTAAAGTCTGAATTATACGGTCGAACTGTTCATCCATCTATGGATGAAATGCAGTGCTGAATTTCAACTTGGTCCCTAAGGACTCTTGTAGCTTTGGGTAAAATTAGGAAGTGAATCGAGAATCACGGTATGATACAATAGACATCGGAACTCCGTGAAGCCTCACAATCTCATTAATGTACAATTTGGCTAATCTCTCCAAAGGATATGTGTTTTGGATCGGCAAGAAGTGAGCTAACTTGGTGAGATGATCCACAATCACCCAAATGGTATCATGACGTCTCGAAGTACGTGACAATCCCACCATAAAATTCATAGTAATGTGTTCCCACTTCCATTCAGGAATTGGTAGTGGTTGAAGTGTGCATGTTCGGCCTTGATTTGCTAGCACACGAGACACTTCACAACAAATTCGGCGATCTCTCTCTTCATCCCAGACCACCAATATAATTCCTTGATGGTTCGGTACATTTTGGTGCTCCCTGGATGCATTGCATAAGCCGAGGAATGTGCCTCTTCAAGTATGGCCTTCCGGAGATCTTCATTCTTCGTAATACACATTCATTTCCCATAGGCTATAATTCCATCGTCCCGAATTCGAAACTCACCACCTTCCCCTTTCTGAATCCTTTCCACCACAGCCTTCAACTCATCATCGGCAGCATGAAGCTCTCGAATCCGATCTACCAAAGTAGGCCTCACCACAAACTTGGCTAATAATGCACCATGATCGTCCTTAGCTAATTCGACTCCAAGTGCTCGAAGTCCAACTAGAAAAGAGAGGTAAGAACTCCTTTAGGATGCCGAAGATGAAGATTTGCGGCTTAAGGCATCTGCAACTACATTCACTTTCCCCGAGTGATAATCAATCACCAAGTCATAGTTCTTGATCAGTTCCATCCACCTTCTTTGTCTCAGATTTAGTTCTTTTTGAGTGAGAAAGTATTTCAGACTTTTGTAGTCGGTGAAAATCTTGCATGTGACCTCATACAGGTAATGCCGCCAAATCTTTAGGGCAAAGACAATGGCAGCAAACTCCAAGTCATGAGTAGGATAATTCACTTCATGTTTCTTTAGTTAACGAGAGGCGTAAGCAATCACCCTATTGCCTTATATCAGCACACATCTCAATCCTTGATTGCTAGCGTCACTATATACCACAAAATCACCACCGCCATAAGTCGGGAGAGCAAGGATAGGAGCTGAAGTTAACCTTCGCTTAAGCTCTTGGAAACTCTGCTCACATTTATCATTCCATTCATTTAGAGCTCAGGACATTCTATGTTCATTACTTGCGCATTCATTCCTTTTTCTTTTTTTGTATTTATTTGTGAATTGTTGAGATCCGTTGTGATAAATTTGGATTTGAACGTTATTCATTAATACTTCATTCGTCTCATTTAATGCTCTTTCAACCATTGCTCTTTGTAGCCAATAGGAAATTGCTTCCTTTTCACTTTTGCTGCATGTTCTTCTGCTTAACCACTAAAACATCTTGCTTTGCTGCATAAGACCATTAGAGCTCACAAGCTTTTAATCAAAATAAATCATATTAAGTCAAGTCATTGTGTGTTTAACCTAATTAATTGATGCTTACAATCCATATATCGAATATTTTAAAATTTAAGCCCTCTTAGAGAGTGTTTAGTGAGGGTCAACTTGATTTCTTCAGGGTCAACTCATTTTCAAATTTGCTTAATTATAAACAAAAGATGTCGACTTCTCATATTGTTAGGTTGACTCATTAATAGTGTAGGTCGATTTATTTTCTTATGAAGTTGACCTATGTTCTGTATTAGTTTGCTTTTATTGTGTTTTGGTCAACTTATCCTAAACCTAGGTCGACTTATGTGCTGTATCAAATGAGTTATTACTTTGTTGGGTCGACATACTTCTAGATCAACATGGTTGAGTGTGTCGACTAATTTTAGCTACTTTGGTCTACCAATTTAAGGAACTATTCGACTTATCCCATGATAGGTCGATGTTTCTGAGAAATTCTATATTCATAGATCTGTTTGTTCGAATATAAGTTGACTCAGTAAAGTCCTCAAGTTGACTTACTAATGATGTTTGGTTGACTCATATTGTAGCTTCACTCAATTTGTTGACTCAGAGTGTTTATATTTAGTCGACATATGGTAACAGGTTGACATGTTAGTGTGACAGGTCAACATGAAGAAAGTTTCCTCAATCTTCAATGCAATGGGTCGACTTGTGTGGTTTAATTGGTTGACTTATGTTGTTTGAAGACTCATGGGTAGACATGTTTATCTAGTAGGTCGACCTATACATGTAATGGGTCAATATCTTTTTGAGTGGGGTTAGAGCTCTTAGGTTGACTCGATAAGTAAAGTACCAGCATTTTGCTTTGATAGGTCGACTTATCTTCTAATTCCACTTAATAGGTCAACAAATGCATTTCTATAGGTCGACTTGTGAACATGATTTCTAAGAGTTTAATGTTCTCAAATCAACTCGATAAGCAAAATACTAGTACTTTGCTTTGGTAGGTTGACTTACTATTCATTTAAGTCGACATGTGCATTTAATAGGTCAACTTGAGTTTGTTAATAAGTCAACCTAAAGTTCTCAGAATCTATTCTGAGAGCTTAATGTCAGATTGACTTGAAAAGTAAAGTTCCAGTACTTTGTTTTGGTAGGTCGACTCGTGTTCATTCAAGAATGGTTTCTTATTCTCTAAGACTATAGGTTGATTTGTGTGTCTTGATAGGTCGACTTGTGTGGCTAGATGAATGATTATGAAGACTTAGATACTCTCAAGTTGACATGGATGATTGGTGGATCGAATTATGCATGTTATAGGTCCACTTCAGGACTAAAGGCTTTATACTCCCAGGTTTATAGGGATTTTAATGAATCGACTTGAGGTCTTTGATAGGTAGACATGTTTACTCTGATGAGTCAAAATGTTTCTCCTATACTTGGTTTTAGGACTCGGTGTCTAAACAGGTCGACATTCAGCATGTGCAGGTTGACATGTATAGTTTTAAAATTGAGGTTCATGATGCTCAAGTCGACAAGAAGTCCTAATGGGTTGACAAGAATGGTTTAATGGGTTGACACAACTCTTTAATAGGTCAACTTGTTTAATCCTAGCACTTAGTTTCTAAGAGCATGTGGTCTCAGGTCAACACACTCTCAAGTTAGGTCGATTAGTCTTTTGACTTAGAATGTTTATGTGTTTCCAAATTCTACAGACTATGTTTAATTGAGTTCAACTACCTTAATCACCATTAAAACTTAATTTTGTCAACACTCTATGGCTTGTATTTTGTTTCTCAAGGCAAAGGTGGTTAACCTCCCTCGGGTACATGGGAACCACCACCATCTCCTTCTATAGACATGTTTCACCACTCATCCACCCAGGAAGAGATGTTCATTTTGCGTTAAGGCTGCTTGGTTTGGTCACCCCCAGGCAAGCTTTTCTCCTTAACATGGTGTAATAGTGGCTAAACTAAACCGTTATTGCAAGTTATTCAGTCTACTATGGCAACTTTTAAGGTATGAAATAAGCAGATTATTGGTAATATTTTTCAGCAAAAGTGTCATATCGAGGCTTGATTGCATGGTATACAGAGTTTTTAGCTTTATACTTAGTCCAGTCTCTAGTATAGACTTAAGAATAGGCTGATTAGGGAGTTTCACCGGATTCTTAATATGGAGGAAACATTTTAGCACCAGAAATCACGAATTCAATGGATATGTCAGAGGGACTAGAATACCCAGTTTTATTACCTCACTACATTGGTTTGACATAATCAAAATAGGATTACTTACCTGAAGATTAACGAGGAACGGTGTTCTGAGCCAAGGATATTGAAAATGTTGAAAGAAAGCACCATTCGATCCACCAATATATCAATAACTTAGTCCTCTCATTAGTTTGATCAAGAATGTTTAGCAAAGGTTCTTAGGGCTTTTGGAAATGGCTCAAAAATTAGAGCAAATTAATGCCAAAATTTTGGTCCCAAAAGGGCCGAAATTCTGGCCCAATCAATGGCCCAAAAGAAAAGCCCATTTGGGCCTTCATAAACCCTCAAGTTAGGCAGCCATTAAGCTACCCAACTAAGGGCCAAGGCCCAAGGGAGGGAAGGCTTTAAGCCTTCCCCCAACGGCTAGTTGGGAAGGCTCCATCTTTGTTTTCTCTCATTTGTGATGACCACTCCTCTCTATAAATAGACACCCTCTCAAGATTTGTATTTCTATAAACGAAAGCTCTCAAATAGATATGTATTTGCTCTGCAAAAATTAATAAAATTCTGAAAGTTTTTTATTTATTTTTAGTTGTTCATTCTTCAAAAACTCCAACATGGTATCAGAGCAGCAAATGATCCCATCCTCTTCAAAGTTGGGTGACCCTCTTCCTTCCATAAACCTCACCCAAATTCAAAACATATCTTATATCTAATTAAAAGGAGGAAATTATTATCAATGGGGTAGTGTCATGAAGCGAGCACTCAACCTTCAAAACTTGGAGGGTCACATCTTAGATGATCCGTTTGAAGAGACTGATCAATCCTATAGAGAATAGAAAAAGCGAGACGATCACGCTTTCATTATCTTGCTGAACTCTTTGGATGAGACACACAAAGCCATGGTGACTTGTGCTCCAAATGACAAATTGGTATGGGATACAATCTTTTCCTTGTATGATCAACAGTCCAATTTAAGGAGGATTTTCGAGCTAAAAAGGCATATTGCAAGTATCAAAAAGGAAGGTAAGATTTTCGAGTCACTAACTTGTGGAACGAGTTGATGACTCTTCAACTGGATTCCACCAATCTAAAAATCATTCGAAAAAGGAGAGAGGAAGATAATATTTTTGACGTACTAATGGGGCTGGATGATTCATATGCTTATCTCTGACAAGAAATTCTTCGAATAAAGGAATTTCTCTCATTTAGAGAAGTTCAAAACATGGTTCAACAGGGTGAAGTAAGTATGCGGATCGAAGAAAGCTCCAAACAAAAATTGGAAGCCCACAGATTCATGGTCACTCAAGAGGAGCACATGGCTGCGAAAGCACAACAAATACCTAAAAAGGAGAGGTATGCTCACATTGTAAGAAGAAGGGTCACACAAAAGATAAGTGCTAGTTCTTGCATCCTCACTTGAGGCAGAAATCATTCAAGCCTAAGGATATAAATGCTCCAAATATTGGCCCTCCGGCAATTGTCTAGCATGCTTCCATTCATAACCCAATGATGGCCGAAGTTGCTACCCTCAAAACTACTCTTATAGATGTCACTAAAAGGTTGCAATAAATTGCTCATATGGCTAGTAACTTTTGACCATCACTTCTCACTTTAAGTTTTGAAAATTTTCTCATTGATTTGGGCACCGATTACCATATAGTTAGAGATAAAACAAAAATTACGATATTTAAAAATCAAATTGGAAAAATTGGTATTTTTGGAAAACCTACAAATACTCTTTATGTCCTCCAAACTTACTTCAAACCTACTGTCCATAAGTAAAATCACTAAGGATTAAGGGTGTAGAGTTGTTTTTGACCCAAACTCCATCTCTTTTCAGAACTTCAAGTCGAATCAGTTGATTAGCAATAGTTCTAAAAGAAGAGACCTTTACTTTTTGGATTAAGAGCAACAAGCACTTACTGCTCATACCAAGGAAGATTCGTCTCTTTGGCATGGGTGTTTTGAACATCCTAGTGATTAGACTTTAAAACATCTATTCTCAACTTTAAATTTTGAGAATAGACATTGTAAAGTTTGTATTTTGGCAAAAGAAACCAGAATAGTGTACTCAATTTCAGAAACTATATATAAAAATTCTTTTGATTTGGTGTATTCGGATGTATAGATTTCTCCTATTATTTCTTACTTAGGTTATAAATACTTCATCATATTTATTGACCATAAGACTAGGTATACATGGATATACCTTTTGAACACCAAAGACCAATCTCTTGAAACTCTCAAGAGTTATATAAAGTATGTAACTAAACTGTATAGTGCCAATATAAAAGTCTTAAGAACCGACCATGATGGTGAATACACAAGTCACAATTTTGAAAATTTTCTAAAAGACAATGACATATAGTCAATCTATAAACCGTTAGAGTTATGATGTTTTATGCAAGTGTCTAAAAAATTTCGGTATGATGCGGTCAAAACCACTATGCATGTGGTCAATCTTATGTCATCTAAAGTTTTAAAAGGATTATCTCCATTAAAGATCTTATTAGGAAGGAAATTCAATATTTCTCACCTTAGAACATTTGGGTGTGTGTGTTATATTCACATACCAGCACATTTTAGAAACAAACTAAAGCATAGAGGTAGAAAATGTCTTTTTCTTGGGTATGCTATCTTTGAAAAGGGATATAGATGTTATGATGTTACTACTAACAAAACGTACACATCTAAAGATGTGATATTCTTGGAGAATAAATTTTATTTTGCAAGTGAAGAGACTCATGAAACTCCAAGGGAAGAGACTCCATCTAGCACTTAGAACTTCCTAATGCCTCCCCATCAACCCTTGGAGGTAGGAATACAATCGATCCTTAAATAGCCGAAGGAAGCTCCCAAAATGACCAAGAAGGATCAAAACCTATGGAAGAAGACCCATCACACGATTCAGGGGGAGATCAAAGAATAAATGAAAATGAGAACCCCAAGCCAAGTTCGGAAGAATCGGATGATCCTCCTCCTACTCTTAGGAGATCGACTAGGCTAAGACTTCCTCTAATGGAATAGATCAATTGAAGGGTTTATTACAACTCTAAGGTGACTTCTCATCATATTTCCGATTACTATACTACTTTTAATGTTTCCTTAGGTCACCAAACTTTTTTGGGTGGCATAGACAAAGAGCAAGAGCCTAGGTCATTTGAAGAAGTAAATAAAGACCCTAGGTGAAGAAAAGCAATGAAAGAGGAGTTAGAAGCACTTCAAAAGAATGACATTTGGGATATCAACACATTATCAAAGGGAAAGAGGGTTATTGGTTGCAAATGAGTGTTCAAGATCAAACACAAGAGTGATGGCTCTGTTAAATGGTTCAAAGCAAGACTAGTGGTAAATGGGTTCACACAACTGTATGGAATAGATTATAAAGAGAATTTTGCACCAATTGCCAATATGAATACCATCTGAATGTTGATATTACTTGTTGTAAACCATGGGTGGAACATGTATCAAATGAATGTTGCAAATGCTTTTCTTCTAGGAGATCTCAAAGAAGAAATATATATGCAGCTACCTCAATTACTTCAACACCAAGGAGGAGAGTATGTAGACTTCACAAAGCAATTTATAGGCTGAAATAATCTCCTAGAGTTTGATATGCAAAGCTAAGTCTTGCTCTCATTAGTAATAGTTTTGTGAAATGTAATAGTGATTCATCTTTATTTGTTAAGAAAGACAATGAAAAAATCACAATTGCACTAGTATATGTAGATGACATAATTATCATAGGAAATGACACACACCAAGTAAACTTAGTTAGAAATTTTCTTAAGTCTAGGTTTGAGATTAAAGGTTTAGGAAAATTAAAGTATTTCTAGGAATTGAACTAACCTATTTTCACAATGTACTAGTTATATCCCAAAGAAAATAAAAACTCTTGATCTCTTGTAGGAGACAGGTAAACTAAGAGCAAAGTTGGCTTGCAGCCCCGTATCAACCTCGGGTTCCCTAGTGGATGATAATAAGTCATATGAGAACATAGAGAGATATCAAAAACTTATAGGAAAGGCTGATCTACCTCACCATTATCAGACCGGACATAACTTTTGTTATGAGTCAAATTAGCCAGCACATGCATGCTCCTAAGAGATGACATTAGAGAGTAGCAGAGTGGATCATTCATTATCTCAAAGGATCTCTTGGATTAAGAGTGTAGATAAAGAACAATGGGAGCTCGGAGTTTAAACAATACTGTGATGCGGATTGGGTAGGAGATTCTTTGGATAGGAGATCAACCACCGGGTATTGCATATTCGTAAGAGGAAACTTAATCGCATAGAAGAGCAAAAAACAACACATGATGTCTCATTCAAGCGTAGAAGCCGAGTATAGGGCCGAGGCAACGGTTGTAAGTAAAATAGTGTGGTTGAAGGACTTAGTAAAGGAACTAGCATTTAGAGTCTCAATGCCTATCAAGTTTCATTGCGACAATCAGTTCGCAATTCATATTGCCTCCAATCCTGTTCTATGAGCGCACAAAGCATATTGAGGTAAATTACCACTTTATTCATCAAAAAGTGAAAGAAAAACTAATCATCACTCCTTATATCAAAGGAGAGCGACAACTAGTAGATATTTTCACTGAGGCCGGAACAACAGCTCACCTTCAAGACATAATGGGCAAATTGGGCACTTTCGACATCTATGCACCCAACTTGAGGGGGAGTGTTGAAAGAAAGCACCATTTGATCCACCTAATATGTCAACAACTTAGTCCTCTCATTAGTTTGATCAAGGATGTTCAGCAAAGGCTCTTAGGGCTCTTAGAAAGGGCAAAAAAATTAGACCAAAATAAGACCAAAATTCTAGTTCCAAATGGGTCAGAATTCTAGCCCAATCAATGGCCCAAAAGAAGGGCCCATTTAGGCCTTTATAAACCCTCAAGTTAGGTAGCCATTAAGCTGCCCAACTAAAGGCCAAAAGGCCTCATTCGGCCAAAGGGAGGGAAGGCTTAAATCCTTCCCCCAACAGCTAGTTGGGAGGGCTTCTTCTCCCTTTTCTCTCATTTGTGATGACCACTTTTCTTTATAAATAGACACCCTCTGAAGACTTGTATTTCTTTGAACAAAAACTCTCAAATAGATATATATTTGCTCTAAAAAATTAATAAAATTTTGAAAGGTTTTCATTTATTTTTAGTTTTTCATTTTTCAAAAGTCCAACAGAAAGACCATGCCAACAACTTTTTTTGGGAATTATTTGCTGGATCTACTAGTTGGAGTTCTACCAGAGATTATAACCAATGCAGCAAACTATTGGAGATGAGGATCGTAATTTTGAGTCACCCATTGATTTTTCAGAAGTCAAGATGACGGTTCTTTTCTATAAAGGGCTTGAAGACTCCAAGATCACATGGTATTAAACCTCTGTTTTACTAGAAATTCTAGGACATCATGAATCCAATTATTTACCAGTTTATCCAGGAGGCGCTCCGAGATGGGTTTTTTTTGTAAAACTTTTTACAGGCATTTATTGTTTTGATTCAGAAGACGGACCGACCAACATGTTTGTTTGACTTTTGGACGATTGGTTTATTGAATACCAATGTAAAAGTCCTAGTTAATAGACTCTATTCTATCTTTTAGAAAGTGGTCGGTCCATATTAGAGTAGTTTTCTTCTAGGTGGGGGTACACTAGATAATATCATAGTTACTCAAGAGATAGTCCATTCTATTTGCTCTTCATGCGGGAAACGATGGCATATGTTGTTGAAGGTGGATCTCAAGAAGGCATATAACAGTGTCAATTGGGATTTCTTGGGGTAGACTATGTAAAATTTTTGGGTTCCAACTCTGTTTATTTGATTGATTATATCTGTGCTTACTCATGCTCACTCTGTATTGATATAGAATGGGAAAGTGTTGCTAGATTTTGAACTTGGTAAGGGTTTGAGGCAAGGAGATCTGTTGTTCCCATACTCATTCATTTTAGTAATAGAGAAACTTTTTAATATAATCAAGTTAGTTAGGGTCGTTGGTCTCCCATCTGCACCTCGAGAAGGGCTCTATTGTATCTCACATATTTTTCGCGGATGACCTTATACTTTTCGTGAATACAAACTTTGGGAATTTGTCTGTGATTCTTGACTGTCACTGTGACTTTGCTAAGTATAGTAGGTTAATAATTAATATGTGTAAATCTAAATTATTTGTTTCCCCGAGGGCCCTTAGCTTTGAAGACATCCTAGTATCTTAGAGTCAGTTCCTCTATACGAAGAACCTGGGAGTGTATCTAGGCATCCCTATCATGTATGGATAAGTCAAAAGGGGTCATTATTAGTATTTGGTGGAGAGGATGCAGAATAAACTTTTAGCATGGAAAAGGAATTCTTTGAGTAGGGCTAGCCAGCAAACCTTTATCCGAGTGGTTATTTCTTTTATCCCTTTTTATACAATGCAGTTGTTATGGCTATAGATCAGATCTGTGATTAGTTTGATAGGGTCCACCATAGGTTTTTATAGGGCAACACAGAGGGTGCTTGTTATGTTTTTACTCTCTGTTAGAACTTGGTGTGCACCCTGAGGGATGTTAGGGTTTTAGGTATTTGATCTGCTCAAGATGCTAACCATGTTCTTCTGGACAAATTAGGTTTGCGGCTTTTGTTAGACAATCCAGCCCTTTGGTGTGAGGTTCTCTGAGGTAAGTATCTGAGACACGAGAATTTGTTGCACTATGGATGTCCGACTGTCTGCTCGCTTCTTTGGCATGGAATTTTGTGGATTAGGGAGGTCTTGATGGAGGGCATTAGTTAGAACTTGGGAAATTGAGGGGCTATTAGATTCTGGGAAGACTGTTGGGTTGATTTAGTACCTTTGATTCATCAGGCTACCACAAAAATTTTGCTTTTCTTGGAAATGACAGTGAGCCAAGTTATCACTTCAGATCAATAATGGAATTTGTCGAAACTAGAATCCATTCTAGGGACGCGAGTTCTCAGGAATATGTCAGTTGGTCACAGAAACCCTCGGGAAGTTTTAAGTTTATTGGCCTATATTATACTTTGTGACCATTTACTGTGAGAACATGAAAAACCTCGATCCTGGAGGTGGATTTGGAGGCTCTATTGCCAAGAGAGGATTAGGTTTATGGTGTGGTTAGTGGCTATGGAGTTTTGTTGACGAATAATACTCCGTTCTGTCATGGCCTCGATAATGACCCTACTTGTCCCCTTTATAATGGTTTCCAAAATCGTCCTCTCACCTTTTCGAGGAATGTTCAGTTACTCAACAAGTTTGGTCTTGGATTATCTATGATTCTTTCTTTAGTAACTTGGTCTCCTCATGTCTTCCAAAAAGTGATCGACTGACCTAGAATTGTCACTCTCATGCCATGAATAAGGGCATCACTTGGCCACATCTTTTGTATCTGCCCTTTGGGCCATTTAGAAGGCAAGATGCCATAAGGTTTTTGATGTCATCTCGTTTTCTGCCAACAAGGTGGCTAATATGGCCTCTAAGTATACAAGGGAAGTGTAGTTGGTGTTCTTAAGAAGGTTAGGGAACGTACCTCACAGGGGTAGATGGATTTCTTAGTCTCCTCTTTTTAACAGGCATGTATAAGTTAAATATGGATGGGTCATCTTGTTTAAACTCTCGAGCAGTTGGAGTGGGAGGTCTCATCCAAAATAATTTTGGCTTATGGATCGGCGGATTATGGGTAATATAGGAGTCATGAACCCTTTTAAGGTAAAGTTATGGAGAGTTTGAGAAGGATTATCATTAATTATTTGCATAAAATTATCCCTAAAGATTACTGAGTAGGATTCTATGAAACTTATGGAGACTGTTGCTTCTGAAATCACTCCGCATCTGTAATACCGGAAACTTGATGTTCAGTATTTTGGAAATATTTCTATAAGAAAGTAGAAAAATGTTGACTTTGTATATATATATTTGTTTAGTTATTTAAATATATTATGGTAAAAAAAAAAAAAAAAAAGGAGAGAGAGAGAGAGTGGAGATGCTGCGTTTCGGGGTGAAACGCAGCACCCCGCTGTTCCCAAATCGATTAGGGCTAATAGCCCTAATCGAATCATTCCCTCTCTACTCTCTCCCTCGTCTCTCTCTCGCAAGCTCTGTTCTCCCTCCCTCCTGCTCGCGCGTTCTCCCTCTTTCGCCGTTTGACGGTGGTTCCACCACCGCCTACAACCGTCACTCAGTCTCTCTCTCTATCCCACAGTCCCTCGGTCTCTCTCTCTATCCCTCAGTCTCTCACAGTCTCTCTTCGCGCTCTCTCCCTCACGCAATCACTCTCATCTTAGTCTCCTCCATCGATTGATCCGCCACCACCTGCGACGCGAGCAACCGAACTCTGTTTTCTCTCTCTTGCGCGCGAATGGAACTGTTCTCCTTCATCTCTCTTTCGCGCGACGGCAGAGATCTTTGCCTCCTACTCCACTGCTCACTCGCGCGGTGATTTCTGAGAGTAGCTTTCGCCGGTCGAGAGCCCTCACTGCAACCCACCATCGAGGCTTTGAAAACCCTAGATCGTAGACCCACTGTCCTGCATAGGTAAAGCTCGGTCCTTAACCCAAATTCTAGGGTTGAATATTCTTAGTTGTTAGGTTTAATTCTAACGATTGCTGTAAATTGAACTTGTTACAGGTTTGATCTACTGGTGATTGGAAGCTAGTATTGTAAATCAAGAAACCCTAGGTGAGGGATTTTCAATCCCTTAAGCAAATCGAAGTATTTTTGTTAAATTGAGTTAGAAATTACATCGATATATTTTCTGAAATGTGTTAGACTTGAAAGAAATGATACTAGTTTGAGGAAACGGCAGTTTTGGAACGTAATTATGCAAGTAAAGGCTGTTGTAAATAAAAGGGGAATTTGAACACCCTTTAATAGAGCTTGAATTGATATTTATTCGTCTTGATTGGTCTAGGTTGACCTTTGGAGACTCGAGAAGAGTCGTTTTGTGTTGATTTTTGGAAATAGAGAGTGAACACCCTTTCTAGAGGTGAGTGGACGGATCGTTGTGTAGTAAATAAGCAAAAAGATCTTTAAATTCTTTGATAAATGATTTGAAATGATTTTCATATGATTTTATGAAATTATTTGTGATTGTGGGATGTCTAAAATGAGAATTTGAAGTATGAATGCATCCTATGTGATTTTACATGAACTTGTGCCGTCTGTTTTGACTTCTTGAATGGTAAATGCTTGTAGCATGAATTTCAGATTGAATTGATAAAATGTGGCACATGGATGGAAATTTGAATGATTGTGAAATTATGGTATTGTGAATTGATGATTGTGAAATGAAAGGTGCCGCAGATGACTATAGTCATACCCCCCACGGAGCGACCCGACGGGGTGACGTGGGTTTGGGTTATATGCGAGAGAGGTATGCGGCCTCTGCTCTGCCACGTCGGACTATCCGGCTGCACCCCGGGGAGGTCCGAGCCAACGCCAAGGTTGGGGGTAGCTTTGAAAACTAAAATAGAAAACCCCTTGGCGGGCTTCCGTCTTGGTTCGGCCAAACGCAAGAGGGAAGTGTTTTCGATGGGACCCTTGAGATTTTCTAAAAGAATATTTGAATGAATGCTTGACATGGATGCATATTTTATAAATGATGTTGAATTACTGAAATGTTTGGATATGGAAAATGATGTTTGAAGTATGCTTTGACATTCCCCACTTTCACCCCTTATTTATTACACAATCATGTCATTGCACTCCACTCACTGAGTATTTATAATACTCACCCCACTCTTTAACATTTTTCAGAGGAAGATTAGATTTGTGACAGAGATTGGAGCTTGGGGAGGGCCTACCAGCTGGCTTTTGTAGGTATACATCGAGATGTATAGTCATTTTGGTTTGAATTGAAATCCGAAGAAAAGAAGACTTGTACAATTCTTTTTGGTATGGATTTAATCGATACTTGTTTCCTGTATAGGAATAAGTATTGATGGAATCCTTACGTGGTTGTTGTTTACTTTCTTTTTCTCCTAGTTTTGGTAAAAACTCATTTTTGAGTGAGACATTTGGTTTGTAATATCGAGAATGGTTATTTCTTTTCGATTTCACGAAGTCTTGGACAACTCATATCGTTTGGATCTTACTGACATTAGCTTGATTGCTTCAGGCAAGTGTTAGAAAAATCCTACGACTATGTTTTGGGACTTCTTGTTTGTTAATTGCTTTCCTTCTACTGTAAACTTTGAAATGGCTTGGATGGCCATATTGTGTGCCGTGCATGCACAGGTTCCCTCTCCCCGATTGTGTGTTGATGTGTAAATGCGCATGTACAGGTTCCCTCTCCCCGATGTGTGCTCGTGTGTACAGGGTTGGACCGGACGTGTCTTTGCATGTGTTTTGTTATGTGATGTTTTCTATTTTTGATGATTGATGTATGGAAAGAACTGTGGTGCTGTCTTTGTAGCCTTGCGGAGTCCCGGTATATGGGGAGGTTCTGCCCGTATACCGAGATTTCGCGGCGGCTGTTGTGTGGTCGATCCGAGGATCGGGGCGTGACAGCTTTAGTGGTATCAGAGCTTATTCACGATTTTAAAAGTTTGATAATTTTGGAATGATTTCAAATATTTCCAAATGTCCCGAAAGTTTCTAAAGATTTTGAAGTATTTGGCTTTTGAAAAAGGTGTCCTTGGGAATGTACAAGTCTTCCATGGATTTCTTAGGAAATTGGGAATGCTCTTTTAGGGGGTTAACTATTGATTTTGCTTAACCCTTTGAATTTATCATATCCTTGTTGTCTTGTAGCACTATGCCTCCCCGAAAGAGAATGAGGAACGTGAACGAGATTCCTCCACCGGAGCACGAGGATGAGTCGTCCTCGCATGCTCTTCCCCCCTCGGTGTCTGCGCACCCGGCTCCTCCCACCGGGGTTTCTGCTCCTCCTGTCACCGCTCTTCAGCAAGTTGTAGAGTGGTGGACCACTTTTGGAGCGCAGTACCAAGCTCCACGGCCGACTTCAGCTCCACCGGCTCCTACTTCAGTGCCGGTTACTACTCCTAGCACCCCGCTAGCATCTCCTCCTCCGGTTGCTACAGCAGCCGATCGCCCCAATGTAGAGCTGTCCAAGTTGATAAAGGAGGCGAGACAATTGGGGTGTGAGACCTTTTCGGGTTCTTCTGATGCTTCTGTGGCCAAGGAATGGATTGGCCGAATCCAAGAAACCATCACCGACATGGGATTAAGTGATGAGAGGAAGTTATGGGTGGCGGTGAAGCTCTTGGATAAAAGTGCGAGGACTTGGTGGGAGAATGTGAAGGGAAGGACTCCTATTGCTCTTACCTGGACAGATTTCCTCAGAGCTTTTGAGGAAAAATACTTCACCCGATTCTACCAAGATCGAAAAAGAGAAGAGTTTTTCAAGCTGTCTCAAGGAAGCAAGACCGTATCTGAATATGAGACAGAACTGAGAGAGCTTGCTACTTATGTTCCGGAGCTTGTGAACTCTGAGAACTCCCTAAGCTCGAAATTCGAATCGGGGTTGAACTTAAACATTAGAGAGAAAATGCCTATCACCAAAGGGCATACCTTCCAAGACATTTTAGACATGGCCTTGAGGGCCGAGATGATGGTGATGGAAAGGAACAAAGTCAAGGAACATCAGGGGAAAGGGAAGAGGCCTAGTAGCTCCAATCCAGGTCAAGGCTTCAAGAAGAGTCGAGGCACCAGCTCTTATTATAGTGGTGGATCCTTTTCGGGGTCAGTTGGCTTTCCTCAAAGCCGATCTACTTTTAGACCAAGTGCTCCCAGCAGATCTGTGGATATGGGAGTAGGGTACAGGGGTGGCAGAGGAGGAGTTTGCCCGAATTGCAAGAGGCATCATTCAGGTCCGTGTGGGGGACCCAAGAGGTGTTACCACTGTGGCAAGGAAGGTCACCTTAGGCACTCTTGTCCGGAGTTGTTTGTAGAAGGACAAGGGAGTAGGCAAGTCCGAGCTCCCTCGGGTGGTTTTAGAAGAAATCCGGCGACTGTTCCTACACCTTCCACTAGTAATGCACAGAGGACAGCCACCGGTAGTAATACGGTTGCAGCCCCCACTCACCACCCTCAGCCTAGGACTCAGACCCGAATCTATGCCATGACAAACGAAGAGGCCCAGGTCAATCCCGATGTAGTCACAGGTAATTTCTATTAAATTTTAAGCTTTGAAATTGAAAATGTGAGATAAATGGTTTATGATTTTGATTTGATGGTTTGTGATTATAGTTCAAAGAATGTGGATGATACAATATTGTTTGTGGTTTATACTATAGGTACGATGAAGGTCTTTGATGTTGATGCACATGTACTCATAGATACTGGGTCTAATCATTCCTTTGTGAGTTCGGGGTTTGCCAAGCATTCTAATAGGCCTCTAGTCCCACTTGTTGAAGAGTTATTGATCATTACTCCATTGGGAGAGCATTTGATTCGGAATTCTGTATATAAGTCTTGTGAGGTGAAAGTTGGTGAAACAATCCTTGAAGCGGATTTGATTCCGTTGGATATGAAGGATTTTGATGCCATCCTGGGCATGGACTGGCTAAGTCTTCACCGAGCTTCAGTGAACTGCTTCACGAAAGAAGTAGAATTTCGTAGGGCAGGACATCCACTACTTGTGTTCACCGGTGAACGGCGGGTATTGCCGAACTGCGTGATTTCAGCTCTTGAAGCACGGAGATTGGTGCATAAGGGCTGCGAAGCATATTTGGCTCATATCATTGATACTACGGCGGAAAGCCTTGATCTGAGCAACGTCCCTGTGGTGAATGAGTTTCTGGACGTCTTTCCGAAAGAGTTACCTGGGTTACCACCGATTCGGGAATTTGACTTCACTATAGATCTTATTCCCGGCACGGCACCAGTTTCTACTACTCCTTATCGAATGGCACCGGCAGAACTGAAAGAGTTGAAGGTCCAACTCCAAGAGTTGTTGGATAAAGGATTCATCCGACCGAGCATTTCACCTTGGGGTGCTCCGGTTCTCTTTGTAAAGAAGAAAGATGGCACTCTTCGATTGTGTATCGATTACCGACAATTAAATAAGGTGACCATCAAGAACAAGTATCCCTTGCCGAGAATTGATGACTTGTTTGACCAACTCCAAGGGGCGAGTGTCTTCTCCAAGATCGATTTGAGGTCCGGTTATCACCAGTTGCGGATAAAGGAAGATGATGTCCCCAAAACTGTGTTTAGGACACGGTACGGGCATTATGAATTCTTGGTGATGCCTTTCGGCTTGACGAATGCTCCGGCAGCTTTCATGGACCTTATGAATCAAGTTTTCCACTCCTATCTTGATAAGTTCGTCATTGTTTTCATTGACGACATTCTTGTGTATTCCAAAAATGATGAAGAGCATTCAGATCATCTTCGGATTGTGCTACAGACTCTCCGAGACAAGCAATTGTATACTAAGTTTTCAAAATGTGAATTTTGGTTGAAGGAAATTGGTTTCTTGGGACATGTAGTATCCGGAGAAGGGATATTTGTTGATCCGAAGAAAGTTGAGGCAATTTTGAGATGGGAACAGCCCAAGAACGTCACCGAGGTGAGAAGCTTCCTCGGACTGGCGGGTTACTATCGAAGATTCGTAGAGGATTTTTCCAAAATTGCAGCTCCGTTGTCTGGTTTGACGCGGAAAGGAATTAAATTTGAATGGACAGATAAATGTGAGCAGAGTTTTCAAGAACTCAAACAGAGACTCACGTCAGCTCCCATACTTGCCCTTCCTACTACCGGTGATGATTATGTTGTTTACAGCGATGCTAGTAAACAAGGGTTAGGATGTGTCTTAATGCAGGGCGGCAGAGTTATCGCCTATGCTTCTCGACAGTTAAAGAAGCATGAGTTGAATTATCCTACCCATGATCTAGAATTGGCTGCAATCGTATTTGCATTAAAGATTTGGCGTCATTATTTATATGGAACCACTTGCAGAGTCTTCACCGACCACAAGAGCCTCAAGTACCTGCTCACCCAGAAGGAGCTCAATTTGAGGCAAAGAAGATGGTTAGAGCTGATCAAAGACTATGATTTGGTGATTGATTATCACCCGGGCAAGGCGAATGTAGTTGCGGATGCTTTAAGCCGCAAGTCTTCATCTTCTTCTCTAATTCAGGGAGACTCTTACCTCTCATGCCTGGTGGCATTTCGTGCTCTTGGTGCCAAAATTTCTTGTGATGACAGCGGTGCGTTATTGGCGAAATTTGAAGTTCGACCAACTTTGGTGGATCGTATTAAAGAACTCCAAACCACTGATGAAGAGTTAAAGCAAATTGTGAAAAAAGTTCGCAAGGGTGAAACTAATGATTTTCATGTTCGGGATGATGGTACAGTCATGTATGGGAAACGGATTTGTGTTCCCAAAGATGATGGGCTTCGAAAGGCTATTCTAGAAGAAGCACACTCTTCGGCTTATGCTATGCATCCCGGAAGCACAAAAATGTATAGAACCATCAAAGAAACTTATTGGTGGTCAGGTTTGAAGCGGGAAATAGCCGAATTTGTGGCAAGATGTCTGGTTTGTCAACAGATCAAAGCTGAGCATCAAAAACCAGCCGGAACGCTTCAACCATTGCCTATACCTGAATGGAAATGGGAGCATATTACTATGGATTTCGTGGTAGGATTACCACGTACTCCGAGTCGTCATGATTCTATTTGGGTGATAGTAGACAGACTCACAAAATCGGCACATTTCCTCCCAGTTCAGACTACTTATTCCTTGGAAAGGTTAGCAAAGCTTTACCTTGATGAGATTGTCCGACTTCACGGGGTTCCAGTATCGATTGTATCAGATCGAGATCCCCGATTCACATCCAGATTCTGGCCTAAGTTGCAAGAGGCTTTGGGTACCAAGTTGAAGTTCAGCACTGCTTTTCATCCGCAAACCGATGGGCAATCTGAACGTACAATTCAAACGTTGGAAGATATGTTGAGGGCATGTGTTATGGATTTCCATGGGACTTGGGATAGACATCTCTCGCTGATTGAATTTGCATATAACAACAGCTACCAAGCTAGTATTGGCATGCCTCCCTATGAAGCTCTCTACGGAAGAAAATGTTGGACTCCACTTTGTTGGGATGAAGTTGGAGAACGGAAGATTGAAAGCATAGAATTGATCGAAACTACCAAGGAAAAGGTGAAGTTAATTCGGGAAAGAATGAAGGCAGCTCAAGATCGGCAAAAGAGCTATGCCGACAAGAGGAGAAGGCCCTTGGAATTCGAAGTGGGAGATATGGTATTCTTGAAGATATCTCCTTGGAAGGGTATAGTTCGATTTCAGAAACAAGAAAAACTAAACCCTCGTTATATTGGACCCTTCAAGATTCTGGAAAGAATTGGAATGGTAGCATACCGACTAGAATTGCCGTCAGAATTGCAAAGGATCCATGATGTCTTTCACGTTTCAATGTTGAAAAAGTATTTGTCGGATCCTTCGCACGTATTGGAAGTTCCTCCAATAGAACTGAAAGAAGACTTGAGTTTCAAAGTGCAACCTGTGCAGATAGTAGATAGACAACTCAAACAGTTGAGGAATAAGCAGATTCCTATGGTGAACGTGCTGTGGAAAAACAATCAAGTCGAAGAACGGACTTGGGAAACCGAAGAACTAATGCGGAAGCAACATCCGATTGTTTTTTGATATATGAGTTGTATTTTGAAATTTCGAGGACGAAATTTGTTTTTAGGGGGTTAAGAGTTGTAATACCGGAAACTTGATGTTCAGTATTTTGGAAATATTTCTATAAGAAAGTAGAAAAATGTTGACTTTGTATATATATATTTGTTTAGTTATTTAAATATATTATGGTAAAAAAAAAAAAAAAAAAAAAAGAGAGAGAGAGAGAGTGGAGATGCTGCGTTTCGGGGTGAAACGCAGCACCCCACTGTTCCCGAATCGATTAGGGCTAATAGCCCTAATCGAATCATTCCCTCTCTACTCTCTCCCTCGTCTCTCTCTCGCAAGCTCTGTTCTCCCTCCCTCCTGCTCGCGCGTTCTCCCTCTTTCGCCGTTTGACGGTGGTTCCACCACCGCCTGCAACCGTCACTCAGTCTCTCTCTATCCCACAGTCCCTCGGTCTCTCTCTCTCTATCCCTCAGTCTCTCACAGTCTCTCTTCGCGCTCTCTCCCTCACGCAATCACTCTCATCTTAGTCTCCTCCATCGATTGATCCGCCACCACCTGCGACGCGAGCAACCGAACTCTGTTTTCTCTCTCTTGCGCGCGAATGGAACTGTTCTCCTTCGTCTCTCTTTCGCGCGACGGCAAAGATCTTTGCCTCCTACTCCACTGCTCACTCGCGCGGTGATTTCTGAGAGTAGCTTTCGCCGGTCGAGAGCCCTCACTGCAACCCACCATCGAGGCTTTGAAAACCCTAGATCAGAACCACTGTCCTGCATAGGTAAAGCTCGGTCCTTAACCCAAATTCTAGGGTTGAATATTCTTAGTTGTTAGGTTTAATTCTAACGATTGCTGTAAATTGAACTTGTTACAGGTTTGATCTACTGGTGATTGGAAGCTAGTATTGTAAATCAAGAAACCCTAGGTGAGGGATTTTCAATCCCTTAAGCAAATCGAAGTATTTTTGTTAAATTGAGTTAGAAATTACATCGATATATTTTCTGAAATGTGTTAGACTTAAAAGAAATGATACTAGTTTGAGGAAACGGCAGTTTTGGAACGTAATTATGCAAGTAAAGGCTGTAAATAAAAGGGAATTTGAACACCCTTTAATAGAGCTTGAATTGATATTTATTCGTCTTGATTGGTCTAGGTTGACCTTTGGAGACTCGAGAAGAGTCGTTTTGTGTTGATTTTTGGAAATAGAGAGTGAACACCCTCTCTAGAGGTGAGTGGACGGATCGTTGTGTAGTAAATAAGCAAAATATCTTTAAATTCTTTGATAAATGATTTGAAATGATTTTCATATGATTTTATGAAATTATTTGTGATTGTGGGATGTCTAAAATGAGAATTTGAAGTATGAATGCATCCTATGTGATTTTACATGAACTTGTGCCGTCTGTTTTGACTTCTTGAATGGTAAATGCTTGTAGCTTGAATTTCAGATTGAATTGATAAAATGTGGCACATGGATGGAAATTTGAATGATTGTGAAATTATGGTATTGTGAATTGATGATTGTGAAATGAAAGGTGCCGCAGATGACTATAGTCATACCCCCCACGGAGCGACCCGACGGGGTGATGTGGGTTTGGGTTATATGCGAGAGAGGTATGCGGCCTCTGCTCTGCCACGTCGGACTATCCGGCTGCACCCCGGGGAGGTCCGAGCCAACGCCAAGGTTGGGGGTAGCTTTGAAAACTAAAATAGAAAACCCCTTGGCGGGCTTCCGTCTTGATTCGGCCAAACGCAAGAGGGAAGTGTTTTCGATGGGACCCTTGAGATTTTCTAAAAGAATATTTGAATGAATGCTTGACATGGATGCATATTTTATAAATGATGTTGAATTACTGAAATGTTTGGATATGGAAAATGATGTTTGAAGTATGCTTTGACATTCCCCACTTTCACCCCTTATTTATTACACAATCATGCCATTGCACTCCACTCACTGAGTATTTATAATACTCACCCCACTCTTTAACATTTTTCAGAGGAAGATTAGATTTGTGACAGAGATTGGAGCTTGGGGAGGGCCTACCAGCTGGCTTTTGTAGGTATACATCGAGATGTATAGTCATTTTGGTTTGAATTGAAATCCGAAGAAAAGAAGACTTGTACAATTCTTTTTGGTATGGATTTAATCGATACTTGTTTCCTGTATAGGAATAAGTATTGATGGAATCCTTACGTGGTTGTTGTTTACTTTCTTTTTCTCCTAGTTTTGGTAAAAACTCATTTTTGAGTGGGACATTTGGTTTGTAATATCGAGAATGGTTATTTCTTTTCGATTTCACGAAGTCTTGGACAACTCATATCGTTTGGATCTTACTGACATTAGCTTGATTGCTTCAGGCAAGTGTTAGAAAAATCCTACGACTATGTTTTGGGACTTCTTGTTTGTTAATTGCTTTCCTTCTACTGTAAACTTTGAAATGGCTTGGATGGCCATATTGTGTGCCGTGCATGCACAGGTTCCCTCTCCCCGATTGTGTGTTGACGTGTAAATGCGTATGTACAGGTTCCCTCTCCCCGATGTGTGCTCGTGTGTACAGGGTTGGACCGGACGTGTCTTTGCATGTGTTTTGTTATGTGATGTTTTCTATTTTTGATGATTGATGTATGGAAAGAACTGTGGTGCTGTCTTTGTAGCCTTGCGGAGTCCCGGTATATGGGGAGGTTATGCCCGTATACCGAGATTTCACGGCGGCTGTTGCGTGGTCGATCCGAGGATCGGGGCGTGACAGCATCACTGAGAATTTCATATTATCCATGAGTGTATGAGTTTAATAAGACAAGTTATGATCTATTGTGTTTAGTTTGTTCCAAGGGAGGGTCACTATTGTGCAGATGTCATAATACATCTTGGTTAGTTTGTTTCTCTGAAATTCATAAGTTATATTCTCCGCCTTGTGAGGTCTATCGGACCTTTTTGAATAATATTCGAGGAATAGTATTTTTCCAAGGTTTTTTGTCCCCTTGTAACAAAAAAAAATACAAAAAGAATATATATGGCTTGATTTGAGAAATCATATGCATATTTAATTTTTAATGAATGCCAAAAAGGGATATTTAAATTCTCACATCATTCCCTTTAAATAACAATTTTATTTATTTTTTTTAAATTTGTGGTAAACTAAAGAAAATATTAAAGAAGAAGAGAGAGAGAGAGAGAGAGAGAGAGAGGACTTTCTTATTCTCTTTTATGTAGAATGAAATTACAAAGAAAATATTTATACAAATTGGGATGTGTACATAATTGAAAATTTCTAAAATCAAATATTTTCCCAAATATTTGATATTTCCATATTGTAATATTAACATATAAAAGATGCTGCTAATAGTAACATAAGTATTATGTGTATCTTTCAAAAATATTTACCTTCTATATATTAGACATCCATCTAAAACTTTTTAGGGGTTTATGACACTTCCTTTTGGACGTTCATTACATAGAAAATAAGTTTTGTTAAAATCTTATTAGAAAAAAATCCAGTGAAAAAAAATCTCAGTGAAAGAAAAAGAGTACATTATTTAAAATATTTGATGATGTACTTACTCCTTCTATTGAGAATATCCCTTGAGATTTTTAAGTCGATAAATTTTGATTATTTTAACAAATCTTGTAAAGGTAGTAGTTGACAAAGATTTCGTAAATAAATCTGTTAAATTTTTATTTGATCGTATTTGTTGAACATCTATATTACCATTTTTCTGAAGTTCATGAGTAAAAAAGAATTTTGTAAAATGTGTTTTGTTCTTTCATCTTTGCTATATCTGCCCTTGAGTTGGGTGATGTATACTGCATTATCCTCATATAAGACCGTTAGTGGCTCTTTCCCTAAAGATAAACCATAAGCTTCTCGTATGTGCTGAATCACAAATCTTAACCATACACATTCGCAACTAGCTTCATAGATTGCCAAAATTTCAACATAAATAGAGGATGTGGCTACCATTGTTTGTTTCATAGAGTACCATTAGATGGTGGTACCACCATATGTGAATACATATCCAGTTTGAGATCAAGCATTTTGAGGATCAGATAGGTACCATATATCTGCAAAATCAATTAAATCTATTTTGAACAGTTTAGGAAAATACATACCCCTACCCATATCTTTGGATTGAACAAGAGCTATATCTCTCTAATGAATTGACAAAGAATGATATATTAGATCGTGTATAACTAGCGAGATAGATAAGTGGTCCGATTGCATTTCAATATAGTATTTTAAGACCAAGAATCACCTCATTATTTTCTCGAGGTCAACAAGGGCTTTTATTTATATCAAGTGACCTTACAACTATCGGGGTGTACAACAGATGTGCTTTGTTCATATAAAATCATTTTAACACATGTTCTATATAAGTTGTTTGATGCACAAGATTCTATTCTTTAAATTTTCTATCTGTAAGTCAATGCAAAATTTTGTTTTTTCAAGATCTTTCATCTCAAATTCTCTATTCAATCACTCTCCTTCTTTTAAGAGCTTTTTAGGAGTTTCAATGATATTCAAATTATCAACATATACTACAATAATAATAAAATCATATTCAAATCTCTTTATAAAAATGCATGGGCAAACATAATCATTCTTATATTCGTTCTTTAACAGATACTCACTAAAATGGTTATACCATATGTGACCAGATTGTTTTAATCTATATAAAGATTTGTTTAATTTGATTGACTAATATTCTCGAGAACTGGAATTATCTATTTTTGGCAGTTTAAATCCTTCTGAAATTTTTATATAAATGTCATTATCAAGTGGACCCCATAAATAAGCTGTAATGACATCTATTCAATGCAAATTGAATCTCTTTTGTATAGTCAAACTGATTAGAAATTGAAAAGTAATCACATTCACCATAGAAGAGTATATTACAATCAATATCGAGTCTTTGCGAAAATTCTTGTGCAACAAAATGTGATTTATATCTCATAATTTCATCTTTCTTATTTTGTTTTGCACAAAAACACATTTGTGTCCTACTAGTTTTACACCAATAGGTGTATGGACATTGGTCTGAAAACATTTTTTTTATCAAGAGATTTCAATTATGACTTAATTGCATATTTCTATTTTGGTCAATTATGTCTATATTTTTATTTTTCAGTAAACCTTTATTCAAGATTTTCATTTTCATTCTTAGTACTTATTGCTATGTGGTATGCAACATTGACATTATTTCGGTTCCATATTTCTCTAATCATAACATAACTTATTAAGATCTCATGATTATCGATATTTTCAGACATCTGATATTCTTCTGGAACATTATCCATGACCGATATAACTTTAGGATATGCAATATTTTTATTTAAACCATATAATTTCTTTGCTCCTTTTCTATCTCAAGGATTTTATCTTTGAGACCAATCGATCTACCACGTTTTGCGTGCCTTTTAGATCATAGCAATGTTATGTTGTTCTTAAAAGATATTAATTTTAATAGGAATATTAACAGTCGAAATATGTGATTTAGTCACTCTTTTATGGTCAGTAAATGTTTCTTACAACTGATTTGCTAAACTTTATAAATAAACTAACTTTTGAACTTTCATTTCATATTGTTTTGTTTGAGGAACAAGATATTATAATTATGATTCATTCCAACTAATTTTATTTCTGAACTTTTATTTTTCTCTCTCTCTCTAATGTTGGAAAAATAAATTTGTCAAAATTACAATTAGCAAAATGAGTAGTAAATAAATCTCCTATCATGGGTTCAATATATTTAATAATCAATGGAGATTCAAACCTAACATATATCCCTAATCACCTTTGAGGTCTCATCTTAGTTTGTTGTGATGGAACAGTTGGGTTATATACTACATATCCAAAAATCCTCAAATGGAAGATATTTGGTTCCTAATCATAAACCAAATTTAATGGGGAGAAATTATTACTATTTGTTGGCCAAATACGAATAAGTATTGTTACATGTAAAATAGTATGTCTCCAAATAGAAACTGATAATTTGCTCTCATAAGCAATGATTTTTGTAATTAATTGAATACACTTAATGAGTGATTCTGTTAGACCATTTTGAGTGTAAACATGTATTACATGATGCTTCACACTTATCCCAATCAACATACAATATTCATTAAAACTTTGGGAGATAAATTCATTAGTATTATCAAATCGAATTTTTTTGATTGGATAATATGAAAAATGCGCTCGAAATCTAATTAACTGAGTAAATAATCTCACAAACGCCAGATTGTGAGTTGATAATAATAATACATGTGACCACTTAGTTGATACATCAATTAAAACCATAAAATATTTAAATGGTCTATTATAGTGGGTGTATAGACCCACAAATATTTCCATATATTCGTTTCAAAAATTTAAGAGACTCATAATTTATTTTAAGTAGTGATTGTCACATAATTAATTTGTCTTAAGAGCAAACAATACAAGTGAATTCATTAGACTGAAAATTTTTTCTGATTTTTTAAAAAATATCCATATGAGTCATTTATAAGTTTTTGTATCATTATTGACCCGAGATGGATAACCGGTTATATCAAACAATAAAATCATTTAACTTAATAAACTTCTGATTTACTATTGCATATACTTCTCTTACATTAATGTATGTGTAATATAAACAGGAAGAATATACTGGTAATTTTTCTAATATTCTTTTATCACCCAAGATTATACTCATAATGTGAAGATACTCAATTTTTCCTTCACTTCTTGTCTCAATATGATACCTATTTCTGCGGATATTTTTTTAACTCAATAAATTTCTTTAAGACCTAGAAGAGTATGATATTTCATTAATTTCAAATTTAGTTTCTCTATGCAAGAATGTGTTAGCTTTTTCTGAGCCTTCTATCAATTTTGAACTTTCAAATATTGTATTAATATTGACCTCTTGCATTATCAAATAAGAAAAATATTTCTTATCTTTTAATATAGTGTGCGTAGTGGCACTATCTGCGAGACATATATCTCCACCATTCATCATGAAGCGAATCAAGAGAATATCTATCGATGAGACACTGCCACTTATGATATTAACAACTGTTTCTTCCAACTTCAGGCAAAAAAAATAATTCTTATTTTTGAGTATTGTATGTATCGTAACATTATTAATAAGACATTTATCTTTCTCACCTTTTATTAATCTTAGAATATTTTTAGAACTTTTTGAGAACATATTTTTGTCTTTTCCCATCATTATTGTGTCACTTCTGATGGTGATGAATTTATATGATTACTTCTGATGATTTAATAAATTTACATAATCATAACAATCATTACAATCATGACATCTTCCATATAATAATATTCAATCATATACATTTCAGGGAATGAACTATAACCAGTAGGTCAAGTTTCATAATTTTTCATCAATGATATTTTTTCAGTTACAATAGGACATAAAATCAATTCGAAATATTTTAAATCCCTATTTTCAACATTGTTACTGCAGAAGCAATATTTGAGATATAAACGATGGAGAATTTTCTAGTATATCTTTCTCAATAATATTTTCTCTATAAAACTTTTCCATCATAAAAACAACCATTTTCAAGTGGCTATATTTTTCCGTCATTATTATTCTTTTAAATTTATTTTAATGGCATCTTCGAAACCCATCACATCTAGATGCATTTAGCATCTAACACCCATGATAAATAATTCTTTCCCATAATATCAAGAGTCACAAATTCAAATTTTGTAAGATTTGACATTATCAACTATAACAAGTGAAGAAAAAATAAATAACACATTTATAAAATATATAAATGTATTAATAAAAACTTATTGATTAAATACGTGGTGCTATTATACCAAATTTATGTCTTATAAAAGACCTTTAGACCAGTAGTTTATAAAATTTGGTTTCCAGTCTATATAGTTAATCAATAATAAGATTATTAAATTTAGAAAATAATAAACCCAACAAAGTGGGGAACTTAGTTAAGCAATACCGATTGGGTATTAATGATCGAGGGAGACGGGTGCGTTTAGTCTCTTTGATAGCTATCGGTTGAGGGTGTTCAATTCCACAAAATCCCTTGTAAATCGAGTCAAACAATAGATTTCTTTGATTAACTAGGACGACTGAGCCCCTTCGGAGAGGCAGATCCCTTCGAGTGATCGGGGCGACTAAAACTTATTCATGGGGATAAATCTCTTTAGTGAACCAGTGACGTAGGTCCATTCTCGCTTGAATATATTGATACCAGGAAAAGGGATGTCCATTTTACATAGTAAGGCTTTCTAAAAGAGGGTCTATCATTTGCCCCCCGACTCATGGTGTCGTTTCTTGAGAAAAGAGCCATCAGTAGTGGTTTTTACGAATAGTCACCAAAATCTTTTAGTATGATGTGCGCCCCTTTTGGCTCCCTTGAACCGTCTCAGATAGTGATTTAAAAGAGTACGTACTAAGTACTCTCTCTTTCTTTGCAAGCAAACCCTCGTTCGGTGAAGATTTTTACTAAGGATGTCGAAGAGTTCGTCTTCTTCTCATCAAGGTATTAATGAAATTCAGAGCACTATCTCTAAGGAAGAACTAGATGAGGTCCGGTCAAACATGGCTTTAAGCAGCGACTATGATTTGATAGAACCTGCGAATGCAGATATGGTGAATAGGGCGCCCGATAACAGTGTCCCAATGTATAAGCAAATGGTGAAGTACGGGGTAAAAATCCCGTATACGGGCCCATTGTCTAAAGTGATGCACTACTAGAGGGTATACCTCACAATGTTTATTCCCAGCGCCTGGCGTTTTGTGGTGGTGATAATTTCCTTATTAGGATTTTGTCGCCTTCACTTTGATATAAAGATTCTAGCGATTCTCTTTTCCTTGATGAAATATAAAGGTCAAGATTCTAT
Source organism: Dillenia turbinata (assembly GCA_037126225.1). Taxonomy (NCBI): domain Eukaryota; kingdom Viridiplantae; phylum Streptophyta; class Magnoliopsida; order Dilleniales; family Dilleniaceae; genus Dillenia; species Dillenia turbinata. Next base: position 11,565,260 of record JBAMMX010000006.1, read on the forward strand.
CCATGACTGGTATTTGTTGCAGACTCGCCCCGATTCTCACTGGAAGTTCTACTACAATGAGTCAATAGATAAATTTTGGGCACAGAAGTTCATTTTTGTGAAATTTTTGAGCAAGGATCTTCTGCCCGTTTTGCCAGATCTGGAACAAGAACCTTTGTTACAAGGAAAACCCCGCTTCCTACTCACCATTCTCAATTTTTTAGATCTGTCAGGCAGTATTGTGAGTCCACTCATAAGAACATCTGGGTAGATTCGTTGGTAGACGATTAATTGTTGATTCTGGCAGGCTTATTGATTGATGAGAGGAGGATGATCACCAAGCCTCTTTTATTGGAGCAGAAAGAGAAGGAATTGGTAGGCGATCTAAAATTGGTAGATCGCTTTATTCTGGATATGGTTTCGACAGACAAAATCACGAGGCTGAATGCTAAAAAGCTATCACTTCATTAAAAACAAACAAACCTTGTCATTTTTAATTGATTATAGATTATTCAAGAGTTATCAAATATAGACTTCTATTCAATAAATCTAAAATAATCATGAGCATTAGGGGGTACAAAAATTAAATAAATACTTACAAAATCTTAAGCCAATAACCTCATTTAGATCTCACAATCATCTTTCATCAACGTTTCAATAACCCTCCGACTATAAATAAAAATAAATTAGAAATAAAATATGAAAAAAAAAACTCGCCAAAGTTTTATTCAAAAGAACAAATATGAAGAAGAAAAACAAAAAGGGCAGCCGTCCCTTTTGATTCAAGAATGAGAGCCAGTAGGAAGAAAGCTTAAAAAACAAGAAAGAAAATCTAAAAATGTTGCTGGACATGGGGGACTGTCCCCTTTGGGGCGGCTCTCTCTCCTCTCTCCCTCCTTCTCTTTTGCACTATGTAACCTTTTATATATATGAGTGAGTTAACCTAATTTTTAAAGAGAAAACTCTCCTAAATTTTAGGTAACTACTAAATAACAAATTACAAGGGTTTGAAATTTTCAAAATTCTTATTCCCAAAAATTTAGAAATATCTAAATATTTTCAAATCTTCTATACTTCCAAATTTGTCCTCATTTTTCCTTCTTTTTTCTTTAGATCTCCGTCATCATTCCTATTACATAAAATATAATAAAAAACAATAATTAGTGTAATATTTATTCAAAAATAAAACAAAATCAATTGTAAATATTATACCAATTTATACCCTATCATTTACTGTTTAAAAGAAAAACCCTTGGTGGCTCGTCATTGGTCGAGGTAGACCCTTATCAAGAGTTTGTTTTTGGCATGACTCTACGATTTATAATATGAAATTGGATGCATATGTTTTAAGGATGATATTGTTAGAGAAATGTGTTTGAAATTGTCATACATATTTGAAATATGGTATAAAGTATATATATATATATGATTTTAATACTCTATTTTCACACCACTTAGTAATTATATGTTATGATTATTTACTCACTGAGTAAATAACTTTACTCACCCCTCACTCCCTTAAATTTTACAGAGATAGTATTTAGAGGGACACATTGATAGACATCGACGTACGTAAATTCCAGAGACTATCGTTAGAGACGTATTACGGTATGGAATTTTTATTGTATCTTTGAGGATATTAGTTGATCATGTTAGAATGATTGTATGAAACAAATGAACTTTCATTTGTAGTATATATATATATATATATTTTTTTTTTGAAGACTTTTGTATTTTAAATACTAATAAAATATCTGTAACTGAAATTATGATTAGTCTTGTATTACCTTGAGAATACGTGACAGGTTGGGCCGGTGTCCGAGGTAATGGGTGACTATTCACGACCTCTGGATTACGGATCGGGACGTGACACTAAAAATTATAATACATTCCTTAAAATTCTTAAAAAAATTACTCCCCCTTAAAAATTTAAAAATTTTCAATATTATTTGTAATTTTAAAAATTTTCTTTTGCAAATCTTTTAAAGTTAACCAAGCACACCCAAACTCCAGACTGGTGCACTCGCCCCCCTTGAGTTTTGATTTTTATTCTCTTTTCCTATACAGTTTTTGAATTTTAATTAAATTTGTGTAAGTATTTTTATACTTGACGCAAGTATATATAAAATCTGAATAAAATTTGAATAATATTTTGTATTAGATTTTGAATAATATGTTGTTAACGTTATCTTATATCGATGAATTCCTTTGGATTACTATGAGAATGGATTAAAGCTGAAACCACTGTCGATTTTGTTCCTTAAATTTTATTTTCTATTGTATGATCATCTGTCAAAAATAAATTAATCAAGAAACTACTAATTTTAAAATTCAATTTTTGTAGGCCTTATTTAAGAAAATTAAATTTAAATATTCTCTAGTATATACACTTGTAAAGTTGTCTTTAATTTTATAGATTGTTGTTTACCTCATACCTTAATGATATAGATTTCAAGAAAAAAACAGAAGACATTGTATTATGTTTGGACTAACATGCAGGACTCAAGTATATCTTAGCACCAAGATTCAAAAATAATATTGTTTTATAATAATATACTGGTTAGAGTACTATATCACACAAGATATAATATTGTTTTATGGTTTAATATTTAGAGAGCAATTGATTAAAATAATCAGAATCAAAAGTTAGAATGAAATCCATATGATTTATTTAGATTAATGAAATATAAATCGAGTTTAACAATGAACTATCAAATTTTGGGTTAGATATAGGTTTTTGAAACTTATCACAAAATTTTTAATTCCAAATCTAATTACGATTTTGGAATACAAACTAAAAAGTTTTTTAAATTACAAATGCAAAATAAAAGTTCAATACGTCATTAAATTAGAGGCTATATCAACTTTGCAAAAACCCAACCAATGACTCAGTCTTGTTGCACAGATTCCTAACTCAAAATATAATAGAGAAACGTCACAAGGTTCAAGATTAATGTAAAATTTATGAAAGAAATGTGACAATGGCTAGCCACAATAATTTCAATTCAAAGTTAAAGTCGAGCTACTATATTTCAAATTCAAAAAGGATGAAAAGATTGTCTCAAAATCTTGTTATTAGGTGTGAATATTATTGGGTTAAAATCAAAAAAATCGTTTCTCTGAATCGTTCTTTTACGATGTGGATGGTTTATTAGATATTTAGTTTGATTTTGGGTAAAATCAAATTTTGATTTAGTTAATTTGGGTAGTTATTGGCTTTAACAATTTTTATTTCGATCAAAACGAAAAACTAAATTAATTAAAAATATTATATATATTTTTAGATAATTTGTATTCGTAGAAATATTATTATAATAATATAATTAAAATTTAAAAGAAAAATATTATAATTAATAAAAAATTTTAAAAGAGAATAAAATCTAAAAATTAAAATTAATATAGTAAAAAGAATAAAATTGAGGAAAGATTTTTAGTTTTCACAGTTTTAGTTTTAAATTTTCAATATCTAGTCAATTTACGACTTTTCTACTTCCAAACTTGAGACTATCACTCATGCCTCTCTCTCCTTCTCCTATTTCACTCATTTTTTCTTTTTCTTTGCTACTTTCATGCTCTGTTTTCACTCACACATTATTTTCTTACACAGCATCACGACGGATTTTAAAAATAAAGATAATTATGTTTCTTTAAATAATTTTTTTATTCTTTAACTTTCATGAATTTCTTTAACACAGACACATAAAATAACATTACTTAAAAATCCCCTTATAGTTAGAGATTTCAATAATATAATTAATTTAGATAGCTATATTTTTTTAAAAATAACCCAAACACATTACTCTCTTATATAGCATCACGACAGATTTTAAAAATAAAGATAACTATATTTCTTTAAATAATTTTTTATTTTTAATTTTCATAGATTTCTCTAACACAAACACATAAAATAACATTATTTAAAAATCCCTTTATACTTAGAGATTTCAATAATATAATTAATTTTGATAGCTAAATCGAATTAATCATCTAATTCGATCAAATGAATTGTCGATTTTTAATTTATTTTGTTAGATTATGATTATAAAAAATTTTATAACCAAATTAAATCAATTATTATAATTTTAATTATTTCGATTATCCTTTAACTAAATGTTCATTCTTATTTGTTACACAAATTGCGATGACATATTCTATATTCAAAACAGAGAAAACGAAAGTCATAAGTCCAGCCGCATAAAATTTCAGTTCAAATTAAAAGAAAAGGAAAATGACACAATTTCTACTCTTTGGGTGAATGTTGCTAAACAAAAGCACATAATGCAAAGTATGTATTCGATTATTGTAGTCAATGAGAAAGTTTCATTAGTCAAAATGAAGAGCTTTGCCCTAAACAATCAAAAATACATGAAGAATTTAATATACAAAAAATATTGAATATGAAGAACCAAATTCATTTTGACCCATCGTGGGTCTCAACCTTTTCAAGAATAAACTTATAATTTTTTAAAATATGGGCCTAATTTTTAACAAAAAATATTTTCAAACAATTTTTAATAGAATAAACTTATTAAAATTTTTTATAATTAAAAATAATTATTCATTTCATAATTTCAAAAATTAATATAATAATATTATCATTATTCAAAAATAGTTTTCTATAAAAATCTTAAAAAGCAGGGTGGTTAATTTTGGACCTCTAACTTTTTTTTGGGGGGGGGGGGGGGGGAGGGGGGCATCACCAAATCTACTTCAGAAACATGGATGAAGGGATAAGGTTACATAGAGTCTCAACCATTCATAGAGTGCCAAGTTTACACCTCATTCTCTCAACTCCACAAGTTCATCTTACTCCTCTCTCTCTCTCTCTCTCTCTCTCTCCCCCCCCTGAATATATCCTCAAATTCGCTTTTGTATAGAGGAACCTTTTACTACAGAATTTTCAATGGCTGTTGCAAGTACTTCTCCAATGGCTAGTCAATTAAAAAGCAGCTTTACCTCCTCTGTAACAAGGGCACTTGTAACTCCCAGAGGCATCTCTGGTGCTCCATTCAGAGTTTCACACATCAGAAGACCTTCTTCCTTCACCATCAAAGCCATTCAGTCCGAGAAGGTCAGCATTTTATTCTATTAAATTCAAAATTAATTATTTCATGAAATTCAATTTGAGGAAAATTTCTTTTTGTTGTACAGAAAGAAGTATTAAAAAAAGGTGAATTTAGCTTTAACAAATAGCATTATCTAACATTATTTGTTCATGTAACTGGATTTGGTGCTCAATTATTTCTTCTTTTTTTGGGGTTTTCTATTTTTTTTTTTTTTTTTTTTGGCTGAATCAATGTTTCACTGTGTGAGTGTTGACCAAATATTTTCTAGACTTTAATTTCTTACGAATTGAACAAAAGGCGCTAAAATTAACCAAACCCGTATATATTAATATATATGTATATATGAACAGTTTTTCAAAAATAAAATGAAGGATTTGACAAAATTTCGATTCATTAGATCAAAATTCAATTACACTGGCTCACGATTCATCTGGTGCAGCCAACATATCAAGTGATCCAACCAATTAATGGAGATCCATTCATTGGAAGTCTAGAGACCCCCATCACATCCAGCCCATTGATAGCCTGGTACTTGTCCAACTTGCCTGCCTATCGGACGGCGGTGAGCCCACTTCTCCGGGGTGTGGAGGTGGGCCTGGCCCATGGGTTCCTGTTGGTGGGCCCGTTCGTGAAGACCGGCCCACTAAGGAACACAGAGATCGCGGGTGCAGCGGGGTCATTAGCTGCAGGAGGCTTAGTGGTGATCCTCAGCATTTGCTTGACAATATATGGGATTTCATCATTCAAAGAAGGAGAGCCATCAACCGCACCTTCATTGACATTGACAGGAAGGAAGAAGGAGCCTGACCAGTTGCAAACTGCTGATGGGTGGGCTAAGTTCGCTGGAGGCTTCTTTTTTGGTGGCATTTCTGGTGTTATTTGGGCTTATTTCCTTCTATATGTTCTCAACCTGCCTTACTATGTTAAGTAGAATGAGAATTTAGGCTTGATTTTTATGTGGGTAATGAGCTTGTTCTGATGCTTTAACTCTGTGCATCCATCCAATAGTGTGTGTATATTTGTTGGGACAAACATTTTGTTTCAAAAGGATGATTATGCTTGTCTTCGTTCCATCATTTTTGCAATGCCTTGCAAGCCTTTGGCATGTTAGAAGGCCTAATCCTAAATCAGAGGTATATCCAGAATGAACAGTTTCAACTGGCCCCTAATTTTTTTTTTTTCCCGGGGGGGGGGGGATATCATTTCTCAACTTTGAACATTTTCATTTCATCCACCCATCCACTAAATCCGGCCGTTCAATCCCATGACTACGTAAGATTACACGGAACCTCCGCTGCCTCCGCAACCTTCTCCGCCCCTCTCCACCCCCTACTCTCCTGGTTCCTCTCAGTGGCAAACCCCTTCGTGCACTGACCGCGACTATCAAAAATCGGGTCTCGATGACTGATCTCAACAGCAAACCTCCCGGTTTCTCCGACGACTCCAATTCCTTTCAATGGAAAATTCCAATCTCGACTATCAATAACCCAATCGATACAAAAGCACGAGCCAGATGACGGGTCATATCGAATTGATCTTCAGACCTGCAATCTGATACAAACAAGGATATTTGGTGTAGATGAGTCGCAGTTTTGAAGGTGGGCTTGTGTTGGGAGAGCAGATGGTTTTATCAGCGGAGACCCAGAGGTTGATTCAAGAATTGCAAATACATTAAGCTAGCGGACATGATCATTATCCACCACTCTTCACAAGCACTACGATGACCTTTCCGCATGTGATCACCAGTCACCGACCCTCGCATCTTTACATATGCAGAATCCTCTTCACACGATGATAATGATGATGGGAGAAATCCTAGGAGCTAAAAAAGGTGCGTATACATATTCAAAGAAACAAAATCTGTTCTAGCTGTAGGAAGGCATAAACCAAATCTTAATTGAACCCAAAAAAAAAAAAAAAAAAATCTTAATTGACGAGAGAGAGAGAGGCGAAACCCAATTTCTATTATTTGGTAAAACATAAGTACCCACCGACATAAAAAACGAACGTCCTTTCTTTTTTTTTGGGTGGGGGGGGGGGGGGGAGGGGTGATAACACCCCCTTCTTATAAGCCTATGATCCAATAGACCTCTCACACTCAAACAAACGTGTCAATATATAATAATTATGGATATGATCAAACGCTTTGAATAATCTCTATTGATGATGACATAATCAGTTCGTGATCTTCAAAAGCATTTAGTAAACTCAAGACAATACTTCCTCTTCGGTTAGTGAACAGTTTCGATAAGGAGCTAATCATTTACTCTATGCGACTAAAAGTAATATTCAATTAAGATTCATATTAATATTTATTTTCTATTCGGTTACAAGATATGTCTTCTGAAAAAGAAAAGAAATCTTTTGAAATCTAATCAATAAGGAATGGATCTCCTCGACACGATGGACTTTTCAAGTGATAAAGATTCAAAATCTTTTGAAAATATTTGACTGAATAATCCAGAGATTTCAGAACAATTTCACAAGGAAATTAGGGTTACAGTACCCCAAGTACACATGACTCACAAACTACCAACCTATAAAATTATTTTGCATACTACATCCCAAGTACGTTCTCTTAGAACAATACACTCGACACATCAACCACAGGGCTTTCATCCTGAACCCTCTCTTGCTTAGTCTACTTCATTCTTATCAAAAATTACTCTTTCTGATTTGAACGTCAGAGTCTCCCCCACCGAAGGGGTCCGTCCGGTGGTCTTTTGTAGGTCTTATGTCATCCCTCGGAGCACTCGTTCAAGTCCAAAGGAGTCGGTATCTGTGGAGTTACAACCCACCTTTAACAAATTGGCGCCGTCCGTCGGAACAGATTGATTCTCCAAACGTATTTTTTACTTCTCACCACGCGTTCCGATCATGGCAACGACCAAAAGGAAGAAACCAATCATTGGTTTCGATGACGATGATCTAGTCGGAATTAATTCTAATCACAATGACCCTTTAGTCATCACCATCAAAATAGAATCCTACGTCATTAAGAGAGTCTTCATTGATCAATGAGCAGATTATGATCTCCTCACTTGGGACTCCTTTTAGCGAATGGGTTTCAACTCGTCTCATCTTCTGTAACACCGAAACAGAGGAAAAAAAATGAATGAAGAAGACAAATCGAATTCCCTTGGCACAAGTCGGCTCATGTCAACGAAAATCAAGAGGAATGACTAAAATACCTATCAAACCTCAATAACACTTAAAATGGAGCGATGGCAAAATAGTCGTTTCACATTTCCACTAACATTTTATTTCCTCATTTTGCTCATTCCTTCTTCATTTCCCGACTCTTCATCTTTCTCTCTATCTCTTTCTCTCTCTCTCTTTACATTCAATCTCTCTTACTCTCTTCATTTCACTCTCTAGGAAATTTAATACCCTCATTTAAACTACTCCATTAATCTCTCCAAAACCCCAATCAAACCTAGGGATGAAAGGAATTGAAGAGAAAACCTAGGGTTTTCTACACGAAGGGAGATTTTGGGATTTTTGTAATCCGAAACCCACGGCTCAAATCAAGTATGGAATAGAGGTAATTTTTCCTCCTTAAACTTGTATTTGAGCTTTTCATTCGAAAATTGAATCTTGTGCTTAGGGTTTGGATGAATTGACTTGGGAAATTGAATCTAGGTCTGTAAAATATTGGGTTTAGGATTTTGATTTATGTGAGAAGTTTTGCAAAACTAGAGTTTGACGGAATCTGAGGCTAAAGACAACTAAACCTCTAACACTTAAGTTTCTTCTAAAAAATGATAGAAAGATTGGTGAGTATGGAAATATTCAGTGAGTGGAGTGCAATGACATGACTGTGTCAATAAATGATGGGTGAGTGTGGGAGCGTCAAAGTATATGTCACAAACAATTCATTGAATATAAATTAGTTCTAACAATTACAGTAGTTTAAAAGACATGTATCCATATTTTCAGGTATTTTAAAAATTATGGGGTCTCCCTAAAAAATCACTTCCCCCCGAGATTTGGCCAAACTGGGTGGAAGCCTGCGAAGCAGTTTTCAATCAATTTGTTTCAAAATACTATATTCCTTTTTCTTAACATTGACTCGTACCTCACCGGAGTGCAACCAGATATAGTATGATGTGGCAGAGGAAAGACCATGTCTACCTCTCTCACAAATAAACCCAACCACGCCACCCTATCAGGTCGTTTCGTGGAAAGAATGACTATAACCATTTATACACATGCACCATAATTTTATAAATATCCTATTCTCATTCAATGTGTCATGATTTCAACAAACAATTACCAAATCATACCATATCATTCATGAATCAAATATCCAATAATATATGACACACATTCATTTATAAATACGAAGGATGTATACGTAATTCAAATTTCTATTTCAGACATCCCACAATCACAAAAATTTTATATAAAACATATAAAATCATTCATAAAAGAATTTAAAATAATTTTGCTCATTTATAGCGCAACAAACCATCTACTCACCTCTTGAGAGGGTAAACACGTCCAATTCAAAATCAACTCGATGTCTATCTTCTCTTTAGGCTCCAATTGCCTTAACCTATAACAATCAACACCCACTTCTATTTAAAAACACTTTAATTCAATTTTCCCCAAATTTTTTTGGAAACCCTAATTTTTGCAATTTCATGAATCTATATTATCATTCCATCCATTAGATGTCATTTGCATCTCAATAAAACTTTCATTAAAAATTTTCCTCAATTTTCTCCAATTTCAAACAATTTTCCATCCCTAGAGTTTTGATTTCTAACCAATCTCTCCAAATCTTAACAATAAATTGTAATTGACTAATGAAGAAGCTAAATTCAAGTTTAATGAGAAGAAATTACCCTAATTGCGCAATTGGATTGAGTTGTGGGTGTCGGATTTCAAATTCCCTAATTTTTCTCCCCTTTTTGCGCAAACTCTAGATTTCTCCCAAAATTTCTTTCATCACAAATTTGCATGAGGATTTGGAAGGCTATTGGAGTGTTTTAATGAAGGTGTATTAAATTTCTAGAGAGAGAATTAAGGATGTGGGAGAGAGAGGGTGAGAATGCAGAGAGTTGGAAGAGAGAGTGTTGAGAGAGGGTCGAGAGAAAATGGAGATGAATAAATGAAATAGGATCAATTCAAGTTTTTAATAGTGGAATTGTGAAATTATCTTTTTGCCCTTCCTATATTTTAAGTTTTATTTGAGTTTGGAAGTCATTTTGGTCATTCGCCTCATTTCCATGTGTGGGAGTCGATTCGCGGCCCTTACAAATCGATTTATGTCTGTGTAGGTTGAAGGGACAAGTTGATTTTCCATATGAACAAATCGACTCACAAATGCAAAGTGAATTGACTTGCCCAAAACACAAGTCGATTTGCGTAAGTGAAGCCTTAGACATGCTTTCTGAAAAACAATCCAAATCAACTCATGGCAGGGAAATCGACTCTCCTTTTGTAAATTGAATCAATTCATGCAAAGCATGAATCAATTTATGGCCCTCAACTCTCAGAATCCCTTCTCTGCAATACTCACAAATCAATTTGGAACAGAGTGAATCGACTCGCCATTCCAATCTAAATCGATTGCCTCCCTCACGAATTGATTTGTCTTCTTCAATTCATTGGCCAAGTCGATTTCCCTCCTAGGTAAATCGATTTCTCTACATGCCTCAAAATCTCTCTCTATAACAATCACAAATCGACTCACAATTGTACACAAGTCAATTTCCACTTTCTTTATATATATATATATATATATATATTGATTCAATTCTTCATTTCTATTTCATGAAAGTACAAAATTTGTAAAAATTGAAATTTTATATTGTGAATTTTTAAATATTACACTCTAAACCCGAAAATCAATTACAGTCCAATTTTTTCTTATATTTTTCAAGGAATTAAATAAAAATTTTTCTAACACTAAATTTTTGGTATTTCAGATTTAATTTACCTTTTCCCTCTAAAAGTATTTTTTATATTTTATTGCACTAAAGAAAATAAAATTTTAGTTTTTCCTCTTTACAACTAGATATATTAATTTTCTATAAAATATTTAAATTATTTAAAATAGTATCTCTCTAAATACATTAATTTAAAATTTCTCTCTCTGAAACTAAATACTTTGGATTTCTAACTTTAAAAATTAATTTAATTCATATTTTTTCTCATTAAACAAATTTTTTAGTTTTTTCCTCTAAAAAAAACCAGATTTTACTTTTTTTCTTTGTAAAACTAAATACATTTAATTTTCTCTCTCAAATTTTTTAATATGTTAAATTTTATTTTTCTAAATACATTAATTTTTAATTTTCTCTATATAGAAAAACTAAATTCAAATTTTCTTTTTTTAAATTAAACTTATTGCTTTTTACTTTATAAAAAATTAATTTAATTTATATTTTTCTAACTAGATTGAATTTAAGTTTTCCAATCTATAAAAAAAATAAAATTTAGTTTTTCTCTAAAACTAAACACATTAACTTTCTCTTTTTAAAAGTTAATTTGATTAATATTTTCTTTTTTAAATACATTAGTCTTAAATTTTCTCTCACTATATGTATCAAATATAGTCTTTCTCTCTCTAAAATCAAGTATATTAATTTTATCTTTCCAAAAAAATAAGATTTTATTTTTCTAAACACATTGATTTTAAATTTTCTCCTTATAAAAAGCCCAAAATATAATTTATCTTTAAAAATAATTTAATTCAAATTTTCTTTATTTAAATACATTAATTTTCTCCCATGCAAATTTAGCTTTTCATTCTCTAAAATAAGACATATTAATTTAATTTATTATTTTATTTTGGAAGAAGACAATGTTTTTAACCATTTCAAAAATTTTAAATTTTGTACACAAAGATAGGAAATGTAATAAAAGATTACCCGAATAACCTTTAAATCCCTTTTTAGCCCATACCCAACACCACTTATGTGAAAATTCAAAATATCCATGGAGAAGCCATATGAGTGATAAAAAATATTAAGAGATTATTTAATTTTGTTATTTATTTTTAACTTTTATCTTATAAATAGTTTTTTTAAATAAAGATACATGACCATTTAAACTTAATTAAAATATAAAGATGTGTAAAGTTGAGTAAATATATAAAAGGTAATGACAAATTCTTAAGATTTGTTTGATATAAATTGGAATGAGATAGTTTTGATATTTTAAAAATAATTGATAAACAATTTTTACTTGATCATAAAAGTAACTATAAAGATATGTTAATATTTAGAAGTAATAAGAAGCGCCTGTAGCTCAGTGGATAGAGCGTCTGTTTCCTAAGCAGAAGGTCGTAGGTTCGACCCCTACCTGGCGCGTAATTGTGCAATTTAATGAGAATAAAGAAACAGGATTTAGGAAAACCAATCCCTTGATAGACTCCATAATATTCGAATTTGATTAGTCGGATGAAATTTGAATGCTGGTTGGTGATAAGTGAAATCTTATTTCTCACTTTACTTATTTTAAGCATTTTGCTTTATACTTATTATTTTTTAATTAAAATAAAAATGACCAATTCATAATGTAAACTAAATATTCATATCTAAACTATACTCTTTTCTTTTTATAAATATTTTCATAAAATTTTTATTTATTACATAATTATTAAAGGAGATCATAATTTTCTTCTTCTTATGATAGCTATCATACTCTCTTATCCTCCTTTGATTATAGTTTAACATGGAAGTTTTGTTTTGGTCCGATGCTAGTTTTGGCCTAAGGCCAACTATAATATAAAGCAGTGAAACCCTTATTTTCACCATTCAAAATTTTAGATATTTTATTAGTATAATTATAATTTAAACAATTATAAAATAAAATTATAACAATTAAGACCTATATCTAATTTCATTATTAATTATTCCACTATTCAGTTCCTTACAATTCCTTTTTTTTTTCTTTTTGCGGTCTCTTCAAATTCTGACCTAACTTTCAGTGTAATTCATTTATTATTTTAAAGTTGTTTTTCTTCTAACATTAATATTTCTTTATGAATAGCAATATTTTAATTTTAATCATTAACTATAATTCCAAGTTTTCTAACTCACTATTGTTGTATCGGGTATCTCTTTTCTTTGACACACAAGGCAAAAAACACTATTTCTTTTTTTTTTTTTGATCAATTTGCATATATAACCAACTTATATCATTTTGATATTTAATTTCTTTATTTTATATTTGATTTGTTAAATTAATTATTTTTATAGGTGTATATTTTATTTTTATAATTTATTAAAAATAGCATAAAATTTTAACAACTGAAAAATAAATTTTAAATTAAAATTTATATTGATTTTATTGGGAAGGTAAAAAGATTTCAAATATTAGTTTTTGACACCAAAACAATTAAGCCACCCTTGTTTTGGTTTATTTATGTGAGATGTGGCGGTAAAATTATCTATTTTTAATTTTTATTGTTATTTTTAAAATAAGCAAATTTTAAAATCCTCCGGAATTTCTAAATTTCCCAAAAAAAGAAAATCAAAATTCATTTGGAAAAAAAAAAAAAAAAATCGATTCAGTAATAGGAATCAGCCGCGGAGTGTAATCTAATCAGAGCCATGGAAACCCTATCTGCTCAGTGCTTACCAAACGGACGATTGCCGCTTCCAGATATTCAAATCGAAACCGTTAAACTCCACTTTACCAACTCGAACCTGTATGTGCCAACGCGCTCGCTCGCTCTCTCCAATCTCTCTCTCTCTCTCACTTGAGATTGAATTGAAAAAATGGCACTTCAACTCCACATCACCTCCTCTCGTTTCCAATTCCATTCATCTCAATCTCTTACTCATCGTTATCCCTCCAAGACTCGAATCGTAACGAGGAAACGTCTTCGATTTCAATTTAGATCGAGGAGTGAGAGTGCCGGTGATCAAAATCAAGTAACTCCAATGATCATCTTTTTTTATTTATTTAAATAAGTACCGGTTCTGTTTGTGAATTTGATTTTCTATTGTAGGAGAACTATTTGATTGATGCTCCTGTTTCAATTGGAGATGGCTTCTCCTTCACTGGAGGTCTGTCTGACTCACTCTCCTATTTTTTAATTTGATTTTTCTGCTTCTGCAAGCAGCAGGTGAATGCTCTCTCTCTCTCTCTCTCTCTTCTCTCTTGTCTGTATGCATGGGTGTTAGCAAATCATAAATGCTAAATGGACACCTCATGATTAACCATCACTGAAAATTAGGGTAATTTTAACTTAGATTCTTCTAACCTGCGTTATTCTCCCAACTTGCTCCTGCCTTTCCTTGGGGCACGTAAGAAAGTCCATATGAGATAATTATGCTTACACCACTAGTCGCTCAACCATTTTCATTTCTCATGGAAACCCTGATCTTGTTTACCTTCTCTCACTCAAGTTATAGAGATTGGGAGCTTTGTTTGAAAATAAAAGGCATTTTGTTCTTTTCAGATCTTGCTTGAAAGACACTGTTCTTCTGCACAGGAAAATACGCAGATGAGCCAACTCCTGCAGATGAATGGTTCAAGCAAGGAAAGTTTGTGAGTACTTTCTCAGTCACCATTTAGGTTTGGGACTGCTTCAGTTTTTCTCTCTTTTTCACTGCATATATCCATATATAGACTTCCATTCTTATTTTCCATCTTATGTACTATACATTTGTTTTGTATTCCCTCAAATTCTAAATCATTATTTTCTGAAGGTGGACTTCATGCCATCGGTGTCAATGATCAACTTTTTTGAAACATCCAAGCATAAAAATCATTTTGTCCGTCACTTGTTCTGAGGATAACTGCCTTAATCAAGTTGGAACTGAGGAGGCTATTAATTGAATTTCATCCTTGTCTAGGTAAAAGCTCATCCTGTTGGAGGTTCTGGTGAGAAGGCAAAGGATCCAATTTTTGGACTTACAATGGGAGCTGGTTCACAAGCATCTGCAGATCTTTTCAGGTGAATCCAGTAGCAGTAGTTTTACGAATTTGTTATTTTATTTTGGAGTTTCAATCAGAAAGAGAACATGATTGCAGTAGTCAACTCTTGGAGGCCCTAGTTTGGCAATGACTTGCATATATTAAGGATGTATTATTTGCAGGGTTTGCCTTTGAACATTCTCTATATATGATTTGTGCAATAGATGGTTTTGCATTGAAATGGGGAGTGCAGCTAACGCTTCTGTCATATTAATTCATGGCTTTCCTTCGCAAGTGAGTATCTTTCTGTTATTTCTTTGTGTAGTTTTATAATAGTGTTGCCATTCTTATATGCAGTTCTCTCCATATCTTTTCAAATAACCATGTTTTGCTTGTGGAAAATGCAATATGTTATTACAGAATGTTATATTCATCTCTTACTATAGCGCTGTATGCATTCAGACAAACTTGTAAGATAATGCATGAGTGGCATATTATTGTTAGTCAAGGAATGGATAGATCTGCTAGGACGGGTTAAGAATCCCCTAACTATCCTGGGCTTAGGTAATTTCAGTTTGGAAAGATAGCAAAGAAAGAGGAGTTTTTGGTTCATGGTTGACAAGAGATCTATCCTCATGGCAATCAGAAATCATTTGTTGTCGTGTTGGTCCTTATATATAAATTGTAAATATTATGTGCAATATTTTTCCTTTTATGACTTCCACTATTTTCCTGGATTGCATATGGAAATAAATCTAAGAAGCTTAACGGGAAAGGCCCACCAAGATCCTAGAAGTTATGCAACAATGCTCGGTTTTTAGGGATATTGTTGACCTTTGATCTATGACACCTTCCATTATCAACCTCCTAACTAGAAAAAAATTTTCCTTTATGTTAATATTAAGAGAAGCTTTAAGATCCCCCTGGGGCCGGGAAAGGATAATCTGCAGACATTATATTATTGTCCAAAGTTTATATGTTATGGTAAAGATTGAATGCATTTATCACTCAAGCTCTTCTTATCAAAACATGTTTTATAGGCAGCTATATATTTCTGGTGACATAAGACATATTATAGTTTTTTAATCTCCAATTAAGATTTTGGAGAATATTTGGTTCCAATTTCTTTCCTTAGTCATTTGAAATATGTAACAATGAGATTCTGTTTGTTACAGTTTGATGATTGATAACTGAATTACTGAATTGAGTTTCTCGGTATTGCTTGTTTCCTTTGATTGAATTCTTTTCAGTTTCTTCCTATATTCTCTTTTAGTTCTCCCCTCTGTATCATATTCTCTAAATAGTCCCATGTTTGTCTCCCCCACAAACTCTCTCTATAATGTCATAGTCTAGGAAGCATGGACATACAGATGGGATCATATCTGAAACAATTTGTATACGAGATGCAGCAAATTTTCAAATACTACTACTTTTATTCTTCAATTTTTATTAATAACGAAGAAAACAATTCTATATTTTAACTTTGATGATCTAAAAGATATTAAACATGACATGGATATGACTATACGACAAATTTCCAAAATTTTACTATAATTATATTTTGTTTGTAATTGTAAATATGTTTAGTTTGATAAAATAGTAATTTAAATATTTAAAAATAAGTGTTAATAGACACATAAGAAGTAGGTATTGCAATCGCGGTTCCTTCATTCACATATGGTCTAAACAAATAAAACATAAATAAATTATTTATGTTGCAAGTGAATATTATTATCACAAAAATTTCACGTGAAATATCCATCAAGTACGTGCCAAGTATTCAAAAAAGAATTCATCAAGTATCCAACAAGTATCCAGTATTTAAATACAGTAATTAAGAAGGATATGCCACACAACACGTTTCTGGAGAGTATTCATGGAGTATTGTACCTGATAATATGTTTGATTCAGATATCTCTGTGTTTCCTTGGTTGTAGTCATTTACATGTGCAAGAAATGTTGTTTTACGTCAAGGTCGATGGAGGACATTGAAAGTCTTACTCTATCTGCATTTCTTTTGATATTTTTTGAGTTTCTATACATAATGAGATCATTGACCTAACTAGATACATGAACTCCTGTGTAGTTTTTTAGTTGAGCGGCTATAATGGTTTTAGAGTGCATAAAATTTACAGGTCAAAATTTCATTATAGCAGCTACAGCCTTTAACATATCATTGAATCGTATACAGGTATATATACTTTAGTTGTTAATAATTTCAAATATAGTTCTTTGGTTCACTATCGCTAATACTTATGCTGTTCATCTTTATCATTGCTAATGGCTGTAGAGGTGGTTGGATGATTTATTACTTTGTTCAGGATTTCTTTCTTCTTATGTAATTGTTGGTACTTACTACAGGCATACTCTTATCGCAAAGTTCTTCCAGTACTTGCCAAGGATTTTCATGCCATTGCTTTTGATTGGTTAGGTGAGTTAAGATAGTTTTTGTGCAATTTTGATCTTCTTTGAAGATAAAATCTTTCCCATCATTGCATATGACAACTTGTTTTGATGTTTACTAGCACAAGGTTTTGAATGCAGATTGTTCATTGTGTGGATAAAAAGCAATGAGTGGAATTTGAAGGATAAATGTCAAATAGCATACCTTTTTGTGTTATTTTTAAACTTATAAGGAGTAACTTTGGTGATGGTTGGAAGCATGAAATGCATATTTGAGTTTGAAATTGAGTATATAGTGACGTGTTTGATTAGATATGATTGAAAATGTTGTCTTGAAAAACTTTCAATCTCATTTTTATTGTAACAGTGGTGATGTAAACAAGTTCAAGACATGGGCGATTGATCTCTCCTTGCATAGCAATGAAAAACAAACAAAAATATTATCACCTGTGTAGGCATTAAAGAAAAGGTATATAATCAGAAATACTCAGGGGGGAAAAAAGCTTTACACAAGGACATTAGAAGAGGAGGAGAGAGTCTTAGTAAATGTGTAGCATGAAGAAAATGCCAGAAACATCGTTCCCATTCCCAATTGGCATCCCAAATTGAAGAAGCAAAAGGGGTTCCTGGAACAGGAAATTAAATCACTTTTTTTTTTGGTGCCATTTTCAGATGATTAGTGGCTTTGTCTTAGAAGTGGTCTTGATTTTCTTATGTTCAAGTTTAAAGGCTTCAGATTCTGGAAAGCATGCTTCTTTATTGTGGAAAGAGCTATAATAGTGTTGACTTGGTGTATGTCTGGTAAGATTGCAAGTACACTTGTTAGTCAGTCTTTGGATCTTTCCCTGTTATACGACAAGACCATTTTCTAAGCTGCTCTTTACTTTCATTCATAAAGGGTTTTTAAATAATTTCTTTTAGTTTTTGAGTTTTTTCCCTTTTGATCTTAGAGGCTTTGCTTCTCTTTTCTATTCCTCTATCCTTAATTCAATGCATTAAATGCTTGGTTAGAGCATACAACTCGATACCTAATTATTTGAGTTGGATGGAGAAAATATGTTTGTTACAACAAGTTGAGATTATGTAATTCGGTTTTACCAATATCTCTTTACTAAAGGACATGGGCCTCATATAAATATAAGTGGACTAGACCAAGTTCTCTCTTTACTAAAGAGAGATGCGAATGGAGTTCTTGCGACGTTTATGAAGAAATGTCGGTAAAAACCCCTCTCTCTCTCTTTCTCTCAAGAAATGCTGGTAAAAACTTCTCTCTCATACACACACACGCACTCTCTCCCCCTGCCTTTCTCTCTATGACATGCTGACGTTTTTCCCAGAAAATGTTGGCACTGTTGGAAAATTACTTGCAATTTTTTTTTTTTTTTTTGGCTAAGCATTGGGGAAGGGGCAACATATTGGTGACATTTTGAAATGAAATGTCAGGACTCATCCAGAAATTTTCCAACATTTCTTATGAATGAACGTTGCCATGGTAAAAAATTCCCCGCCATCCCTCAATTTTTACTGGTCTTTAGTTTTAGGCGACGTTTTTGGGCAGAAACGTTGCCAATGACACGTTTTGGTGACATTTTTTTTTTTGCAGAAAATGTCACTAAAAGAAAATTGTTGGCGACGTAATTAAAAACGTCAGGAAATATGTCGGGAAAACCATGTTTGTTTTGTGCTGCATGATCAAGGCATTTTAATGCTCCACAGTAGTACTCATGTATATGTATGATGCTTATAATTGACTCAAGATTTTGAACGTAAATCATGGTTATTGATATTATTACAATTGCATTCAAGCATTTTCACTCGCATTTGCATTTGGATTTTCATTAATAGGTAGATGTGTTATTTACTTTTTTGAGGTGTTCAGTATAACTGTTTGCACCATGGCCATCATGGAATAATCGCCATTATGCCCCTCTGACGAGCTGTGTTGATTAGTTGCAATGGTGATGATATAGTTACGTAAAGGCTAAGAAAATCATTAGACTTTGTCTTTTAAATCCATGCTCCCAAGGCATTTGAATCTACCAATTTTTTGCACAATGAATCAACAGAAAAAAATATAGTTTATGGACTTGATTGAGATGCTTTTGAGTCCTAGTCTAACTCGTGCCCAGTGGACTAATTTGATGAGCACAAGTGCACAAACACTTCTTACATCGGATATTTGTTTGTGCGTGTCTAAATGAAAAATTATTAAGTTTGATCTTGAACAGGATAAACTTCGTTATTTTGGGCTTTTTAATAAAAAAACCTAATTCTAAATTTTCAAAAGTAAATAAATATATACAATAAATTTTAGTTCTCTCATATCATTTTAATCATAAAACATATTTACAAATTTTGATAAATAATTTTATATTAAAAATTAAGTTATGGACATATTTTTCACTTATTACTTTGATCACATTGTTTCTAGTGTGTTATGTCATATTTTTTCATACTTTTCCGTATTCAGCGCAAACAAGATCGATTGGAGGGGGACATAGTGATTAAAATTCCGGAAGTTTAATATGAAATATCAATTTGCTTAAACTTGTATAATTATATTGCATTGATTTGATTTCTTTGTTAATTAGAATGATTGATAAAAATATAAAAAAAAAGGAAAGAAAGGATTACTCCATACCTATGCCAAGGTATTACAAGATCTTTACACAAAATGGTCAAAAATCCAAAATTTTAATGTGTAAAATATATTTATATCAGCTTTGACAAAAATTATATTAAAAGTTGAGAAATTATTTATTGGTCATGACAAGTAATGCTTAACAAAAGGGAATTAAATTTCATATAAAATTTTCTATTAAATGATATTAACTTAAATGAATTATTCATAATTTTAGTAACAAAATATATATCTAGTGAAAAAGTTTATTATACATCATTTAGTAACCCAACAAAATCTTTAAAAAATTTGGGGGAGGGGGTTGTTTCCCTTTGTTTTTTCCCCTAGTCATACAGTATCTCATGTCCCATGTGAGTATTTGCATGTTTGAGCTTGCACATCTAAATTACCTCGATGCATAGTTGATCTTTAGTTTAAAGTTCTTAGGTTTCACCATGTTGTTTTGCATTTTTGTATATTTTGAATCTACTTTTTTGTTCAGTATGGGCCTATTGCGCTTAACCTAGTCAAGGTCCCTACTCTCCCCCCCCCCAACCTTTGGCAACTCTGAGAGTATACTTGCAACTCTGAAAAATTATTTTTATCTTTTGCACCTGTTTTTGGTTTTAAGAGAGCCCTGTGGTAGTCAGAGGAGTGTGCTTTGAACTTTCATTTTCTTCTATTTACGCTCTAGGCCACATTTTTGTTATGCATGTTGGAGCTGCTAATAAAGCAGCTGTTCTCTCAAACTGAAATTTGGCTGTATCACTAACCAAAATTCTTGAGTTCATGATGATAAATAGATAATTCTTGTGCTTTCTGTATCTTCTTTTGCAGGCTTTGGTTTTTCAGACAAACCTCAACCCAGATATGGTTTCGACTATACCTTGGATGGTAATTGTTGTGTTGGAATGAGCTGTAGCAGGACAGTTGCTGAGACCTAATACAGATAATAATATTTTTGAACAAGAGAAGTATTACAAATAGGCTTTAACTGTTCTTTCCTTTTAAATTTGCTCTCTTGCAGAATATGTCTCATCTTTGGATTCTCTCATTAATGAACTTGCTGCTGATAAGGTTTCACTTGTCGTCCAGGTGGGGTCATTTTTTTAAAGGAAATTTACATCGATAAATTGCAGTATTTAGTAGCTAAATTTGGTTTGGTATTGTGACAAGCAACCTAAAATGTGCTGTGCATTTCAGGGCTACTTTTCACCTGTCGTTGTCAAATATGCTAGCAGTAATCATGAGAAGCTTAGCAATCTGATACTTCTGAACCCTCCTGTATGATTACTGCTTTGCTGCTATTCTATTTTTAATACCTCCCAAGGACAGTGCCAGAATATCCCTCCTCGAGTGGTTTTTTTTTTTTTTTTGGTTCTTGTTTCTGTTTAAATTAGACATATAATAACATTGTGCAACTCAGATGGTAAATGAAAAAAAAAAAAAGCCTACATGTTCTTTTGCATGCAACTCAAGATGAGCGGGGCTAGATTCTATAATAATCAAATGAAGCAGGTCCACTTCCAAGAAACTCGTCTTATTTATTTTTTTTTGGGGGGGAGGGGAGGGAGAATTCTATATTTGTAGTGTAATCAAGTTGTGGCTGGTATTTATCAAGAAAGACTAGTGTTTAGACATTGTAATGAGATTGATAAAATCATGCATGATTTTAGACATACATATGTATCTCTTTGAGTCTTGGTAACCATAATAACTTGAAAATATTTTGTTTTCTGTTTTCCATGAAGCTGATGACCAAGCATGCCAACCTTCCGTCGACACTATCTATCTTCAGCAACTTTCTGTTAGGTGAAATATTCTCCCAGGTATGAAGGCTACTCAGAGGTTTATAATGTTATTAGTTATTTTGTGCCCATATAGGCGGAATTGATTGGTTCTTGAGAGTACCACAAATAATCTTGCTTATTGCAATTCCTCATCTATTCAACCAGGACCCACTTAGGGCGAGTGATAAAGCACTAACAAGCTGTGGTCCTTACAAAATGAAAGAGGATGATGCCATGGTATACAGAAGGCCTTATCTTACTTCTGGTTCATCGGGGTTTGCATTGAATGCTATCAGCAGAGCCATGAAAAGGGAGCTAAAGGTTCTCATCCAGCACTCCTGATTCTGATTACCTAGCGATTTTGTTGCTCTTTCTTCTGTGCAGTCCTTTCGCATTGTTCTGTTAGAGCTTTAATAATTATGTTCCATGAAACTAGTGTAAAATGGAGCCTGACTTAGGTCAAGGAGCACACAAGCTTCTTTTCAAAGCGTAATATCATCTATAGTTTTTGCAGAACATCATAACAAGAACAAAATTTTATGGTCATATTTTTAGACATTGCATGTAAGTATGGCAATAAATCTGCGTGAGTTTTATTGATTGTGTGCTGCAGCGGTGTATATATTTTGTCCTTGTCTGATGTGACAAACTCAAATTATAAACATAGTTAAAAGAAAGTGAGATATTTAATTAAGGGTAATCTTAACCAATCTATGGACTTTTATTAATCTTTATTTATAGAGATAAGACCAACTAAATTATATGATGTCTTCTGTGTAAAAAGTTGACACTTCCTATTGTGGTAGTTGGTAACATCATCACTTTTGTTCCAAATTATATCAAAAAGGAGGGTGTTGAACTTACAGAATTGTTATAGGCACTTGTAACTTTTTACATATTAAAGTGATTAAAATGACTCTCGTATTTAATTAATACAATTTATCCTCAGTTTGTTTTTATTTTATTTTATTTTATTTTTTTACTTATTTTGCTTTACCTTTTTAATGCCAAAATTAGTCCTCTGGTTCGTTGACATACCACATTGCAAAAATTATTTTATTAAGAATTTAGAGGTAGGATTAGCGCCTAATTACTTGGCATATGACATAGAACTAGTTGTGTTTTCACTGTAAATTTGTACTTTCCTATTCGCTTATATAATTTAATGATAGTGTTCACGTGGAAGCAAACACATGACAGTTCTATAATAGTACAATTATACCAAATTTTCTACAATTTTTAGAATACACCTACCAACTAAACAATTCCTTTTTGTTAAAATTTTCATTGATATATATATATATATATATATATATATATATGTATACACATACATATAATAGTGATTTTAAGAATATGAAATGAATATTACCGCTTTCATTAGTATCACATTGATTGAATTCTTGATAAAACTCTGAAATTTCATCAACTGTCTTAGTTTTCACAAGCTTTAGTATTTTATCGAATTCATTGCTCTACAATTTTGTTCTATGGCTTCTATTAATTTATCAAAAGGTTGAGAAGTAAGCAAGCAGGACATTGAGAGAAAGAAAGGTTGAGAGACAAGGTGGGAGAAAGAAGGCGGAAGAAAACGTGGATAGACATGAGGGCTTTTTAGGGTTTGGAAACAAGTAAATTAAGTAAAATAACATAGAGTAAAATTTATAGATAATAAATTATGTTAAATAAATAAAAAAGATATTTTGGTGAGTTTAATATACAAAATGTTAGGAGATGGTGCACATAACAATTTTATGAGTGCCAATAACACTCTCCTATAAGAAACTCAAAGGTGGAAAACTCACTTAAGTATTACTAAGTTCTTTCTTGTATTGATATATACATTTTTAAGCACATTTTATATTTGAGACGCATGCTTTAAGTCTTGAAGTATATAAACTGGTTATGTTTAAAAAAAGAAAGGAAGCAAAAGTAGGTATGGGAGAATATTTTCACTAAACTTTCTGGTTTTCCATGTTGAATAATTTTGTATTAACACCATGTGAATTATTTTACTACTACTATTTATTTTTGATTAGGGGGTTTTAGGTGGTGTTACTACGTTGAAAATGAATTTTTGGACAGAGAGGTGCCAAGTGCTAGTTGCTATTTCACTACTGGAGTTGGAGTTCTATTCTTAAAGGTCGGACAAAATATTTATACTTCAATGACAATTAGCCAGATTAAAGAACAACTTGAATTCCTTCTAAAACTGCTGAAATGGGGATATCAAACTGGACTTACAAAGGTCAATAGACAGATGGCTTAGTAGGAAGGATGCTCGGTCCTTTAACAAAGACTCGAGTCCGAATTTTGAGAATGAAAAGAATTATATTGAGAGAACTATCCCTTAAACAGGGTCCGACAACAGCTCGGGCCAGATTAGTCGGAGTATGACTCTAGATACCGGTTGGTACAGACACCAAAAAAAAAAAAAAAAAGGCTAGCCTTACACAGTGTAATTGCTACCTTTCATAGATCCAAAAAGCCTACCTTAGGCCAATCTAATGTTCGTTTTTGGAGACCTCAAACCTTATATTATGGTGTTATGAGCTTCAGCATGATCTAGCTGCCTATTTGTTGGGTGACTGAGAATCTTCTTGTACATATTGATGTAGTTTATATTTCAGCATTCAATTATAGTATCTTTTGAATTCTCTATATGATGATATCTGCAGCTGCTCAAACAACTTGTCAAATATGTTTCATACTTTTTACAATGCATGTCAGGTGTGTATAGATGATTAGAACATTTCTTTGGTTCCTGAAATGAAGAATGGATGGGCTCAAGAATATGATATAATTTTGGATATGTTGGCATGGGTAGGTCAGCATTTTTTTGGTTCCTGAAATTTTAAATATACATATACACACATATATATTTCATAAGATTGAGATTCCCTCCCCCCCAATAAATGATAGAAATGAGCAATTTATATAGTTCCAATGTGACTTCCATGATAATTTTATCTTGAGGTGAACAGTTGTTCATAAACTGATACTGTACAGTTGTGTGGAAGTTTGCAGTAAGTGTCCAAGGAGCATTTGGTGTTCATATGCCTATAGTTGTGCTGTGCAGTCACACTTTAACTTGGAAATGCCTATATGCAGCCCCTCTGCATGTCTGTGCAGTCACACTTTAACCTGGAAATGCCTATAGTTATGCTTATCAGGCATCCAGTGTCTTAGGCTTTGGCCATTATCTTGTATGGGCAAAGTTATATGTATGCAGTCTAATTGGTGGTGCGGAAAGCTGTCTTATGTGATTGTCTGTGACAGGCATGTTAAAGAAGCAGTCTTACCATTGTGCTGAGGTTCATCCTCCCAACAAGTTGAACAAATATCAAGTATCCTTTCAAATTTGTTTCTTATGCTTGCATTTGGAAGAGATTTTCATGCTTGTGCCACATTTTACTACATTTTAGTTTGTAGTTGTTTTATACAACTCCAAAATGATCTTACTACAAAAGGAATTCTTTTACATGCAAATGCAACTACTAATGCTTTTCTAAACGTGGTGCTTTCATTTATAGAATTACGTGGAACAAATGAGAGCAAATCTATTAGGTGAAGATTGGAAAGTTCCTACAACAATATGCTGGGGCCTGAGAGATCGCTGGTTGAGTTACAATGGAGTTGCAGAATTCTGCAAGGAGGCAACGCATAAATTGGTTGAGCTTCCGACGGTAACAACCTTGACATATTAAGTCTCTTTGGGCAGGCATAGGCATGTTGTACATGGTCATTTCACTAGATGAGAAACCCATGAAGTAACTAAACCTTAAATTATAAGTTTTTAGCCACTTAATCCAAATCAAAACAACATCAAATTGTTGACTTGATCTCCCATACCATGAATGCTCGCATTGCATTCAAAATAGAGGGTCAGATGTCCTTTCCTCACCTATTCAATGTGCGATGCTATGTCAATACAACTGCGACAGATTCTGCCATGCCAAGCACCAACGTCCTCATCAAGAAAATGCAAATTTCAAGCCTCGATGGGTCTCCCACCCATAAAATGTGAGTTTCTCACATGTTAATAAAGCCCATGTTGCTACCACCTGTCTAGGTTTAGCCTGCGTCCAAATGACTATAAAAATGATGTTATCCTTGTCTCACCTCTATAGAGTAGGACTTAGTTTGATACCTCATGCTAAGGTTGCTGCATGAGATAACTGCAAGTATGAGCTCATCTTAATGCTGTTTCATGTTCTCCATCTATAGACCCTGATGTGTGATTCTTTTCTCTTTTTTTTAATTCCTTTTCATTTTTTTAATATGAGATTTCAGGCTGGGCATCATGTACAGGAGGATTGTGGTGAAGAACTTGGACAAATAATTGCAGGCCTTATTAGTAAAACAAGTAAACTCTAAAAATTCATGTTTCACTAATATTTGACCAGGAAAAAATAGTTTTCCAAGCTTCTCTGCTGTAAGATTCTTAGTACATATGTTGGATTAATACATCTAGACTGCGATCCGTCAATTGCTAATGCCTGATTGGGGAAGACGATTTCTGTATGAATGAAATAATGTATATCCCTGTTTTTGTTATATTCTCTGTTGGACCATTAGCCTATGCTTTCGCTTTTACCATACGGGCAAGACCTGAGCTAAAAGAAGCATTAGCTGCCAATTCATTAACGTAGCAATTTAGAGTGACCATTGGCCTATGCAGATTTGCATGTAAGGTACAATTTAGAAAATTGATTCAGAATGGTGATACAAAATTGAAATTATGTCCGAAATTGTACAAAGAAAACTAGCAATATTATAAAAAAAGAAATAGTTTTTTATGTTTATTTCTTTTGAATAATGTTACACCATAAAATTCATAGACTTGTGGCAGTTACTTCTTGTTAAAGAAAAAAAAAAAAAAAAAAAAAAAAAAAAAGGGAAAAAGATTTCGACTCTTATTTTTCTCACTCTAAAGATAAGACTAAACTTTACTTTGTATTGCCAAGCTCTTATTTTATACAATCCAGTTTGGTCTAGCCATAAATGGTGTGGAACCTAAGAAAGAGGAGGGGGTTGCTTTTATTTTAGTCACTGTGTATCTCATGTCAATGGGGTGCAGCTTAATATCAAGTTTTGCATGCCTCCCATTGGATCGACAAGCACAACTTTTTCCCCTTTCTTTTTGTAAGTAAACAAAATTATAGAAAAAGTTGGGCTGCCCTCGGTTGGGTCCATTTGTCCACGGGAAAAAGGTCATGTCGATGTTGCCCACTCGCCGGCTTGGAGTGACCAAGAAGTTTGGCTGGTCCTCGTTTCACGACCTTAAAAGTAATGAAGGTGAAAAGGACAAGAAATTGTCCGGTGGCGGGGCCATCGAGGGAGAGCAACTTTCCTATACATTAGGGTTGAATATAGTAGATACGATTAATAGAGCATGATTGTCTTGGAAAACTTCAATAACATTGCAGATTATCATAAACAACAAATGAGACAGCTCGGAGTATAGCTAGGGCCCAATGATTTAGGAATTGTTGGAGTTGGTGCAATCTTCACGACCTTGGTGCTATAGGGAGCCCATTTACCTGTGTAGGGAAACAGGATGGTTTGGTTGTTCTCAGGGAAAAACTGGATAAAGTTTTAGACAATCCGTAGAGTGGGCTCAAGTTCTTGAATGTAAGAGTGATTGATCCTCCTCGACTTCATAGTGATCACCATCCCATTATGCTTCAGATGTGCATGAATGTCTCCCCGCTAGAGAGAAGCATCCATTTCATTTTGAAGCCGCTTGGATTAGTCACCAATAGTTCTCCCAGGTTTTTTTGTAGGCATGGAATAGTGATGGTGGTTCTTGCTTTTTGGACCACTCCATAAAGAATGTCACTTCTACACTTCTAGACTAGAATAAAAGAATTTTTGGTAATATCTTTTGAAGGAAGTGCAAAATGGAGGCTAGGTTAAGGGATATCCAGATTTCGCCTAATTATGTTCAATCCCCCTTCTTAACATGGCTTGAAAAACGATTGTTGGAAGAGTATGATAGAATTCTAGACATCGAGGAAATTTTTTAGCACAAAAATCGAGAATTTAGTGGTTTTGTTAGGGAGATCGGAGTACTCGCTTTTATCATCTTACCACTCTTGTTCGACGAAGTACGAACAAAATATTACAGTTGAAGGTGAATAGGGAATGGTGCTCAGATCAACCTCAACTTAAGAAGTTGGCGATTTCATACTTTCAGGAGTTATTTGGTAAGCCTACGGCCTGTGGTAACATGAGGGCTTATGTTGATTCAGAAAGTAGTGGAGCCTGAGGTTCAAACTAGTATATACAGATTGATTGACTTATCTGAGGTTCAGGCAGCAGTATTTTCTATGAAGAGACTGAAAGCCCCAGGGCCATATGGAATCTAATTGTTATTTTATCAAAAATTCTAGGATAGAGTATTATTTCATTCAGAAGGCTTTTCAAGATGGTTCCTTTCCTATAGAGTTTCTATGAGATTTTATTACTGTGATCCCTAAGAAAGATCAGCCGAGCAACTTAGCGGACTTTCGACCCATTAGCCTTTTGAATACTAGCTATGAAATCTTGGCTAAGGTTTTGGTTCACTGCCTTTAGCCTATACTTCAGAAAGTGATAGGGCCATATCAGAGTAGCTTTTGGTTAGGTCATAGTACCTTGGATAACATTATCGTTACTTAGGAGATAATTCATACTATCTACAATTTTGGTAGCAACCGATGGAGGATGGTATTAAAGATAAATCTACGCAAGACTTATGACTGTGTCAGTTGGTCCTTCCTGGGTCAGACACTTTTGGTTTTTTAGTTTCCGGATTAGTTAATCTGTCTAATTATGTTTGTAGTCACCCATGCTTGATCTACCTTGCTTTGGAATGGTGAGGAGTTGCCAGATTTAGTCCTTGGAAGGGGTTTGAGACAGGAGGACTGATACACACCTTTATTGATATCTCCAAATTAGGATGAGAGGAAAAATGTAACACAACGAATCAAGATCGATCTAGGGGTTTGGTACGTTGGGTTGAATAAAATGGAGACATCACAACAGGGATGGCAACCCCTTGATACTGCCAAAAAGCGTTCTAGGATAAAACTTAACCTACCCCAAGTTGCTCAATAAGGTGAACCAAATAAAAAGTAAGAAATCTCACTATATCATTATTCAATCTTGTTTCGTACATGGTTAAAAATGATGGTATATGTATCCATAATCACATGCATAAAGTTTTAGTAGTAAACATAGAAAATTGTGGCTAATTAACCACAAATTATTTCTAAAATCAAGAAATCTAATTGATAGATTTGGGGGTTGAAAATTTAGCATCATTCTTTACCTAATCAACCACAATTATTCCTAAAAATTATATGCCTAATTGGCAGATTTGGGAACTAAAAATTAGGGAATATTCTTTCCCAAAAATCTATAAAATCTTTCCTAAAATAGCTCTGCTTGCTGACCGGAAAAAAGAAATAAATATAAATGATTTCTTATTACATCATTTGAGACATTTGCACTTGAATTAACTGTATGGGTTTGTACTCTTCATTGCGCTTCTTGAAAGTAGGCTAGATCCTTCATGCTCCCAATTATAAATGATTATAGCTACTTCTTAAGTCTCTTGGCTCTTGATTTTGTGCTTGGGCCCAAAGGAAGACTTGAAGGCTCTATTGACTTGATTTGATTTTGATCTTCATGATAGGTGGCATCGGGATCAATATGTGCAGATAGAATAGAGGGATACCCTCATCATCTCCTCTCCCTTGAGAAGGATTTGCCCTCAAATCTTTATCACCTACATCATAAGGAGTCAAATCGACAACATTGAAAGTAGGTGAAACATTATAATTACCTCTTAGGTTTAACTTGTATGCATTGTCGTTGATGCATTCGGTCACTTGGAAGGGACCATCTCCATGGAGATCCAACTTGTCCTTTCGTTGATTGGGAAGTCGCTCATGTCTCAAGTGAAGTCATACCCAATCTCCAAGTTAAAAACAACCTTACACCTCCCCTTGTTGACCTTATTTGCAACTTGTTCATTTTTTTGTTCAATATTAGCATGAACCTTTTCATGAATCCTTTTGATAAAATCAGCTTTCTTTTGCCCATCTAAATTTATTAATTCAGAAGATGGGAGTGGAGACAACTCCAGAGGGGTTAAGAGGTTAAATCCATACACGATTTCAAATGACAAAAATTTAGTAGTAATATGTATAGCCCAATTGTATGCAAACTCTATATGAGATATGCATTCTTCCCAAGTTTTTAAGTTCCTCACCACTATGGTTCTTAGTAGGTTACCTAAGATATGATTCACCACTTTGGTTTATCCATCCGTTTGTGGATAGCAAGCGGTAGAAAACAAAATCTTAGCCCCTAATTTGCTCCACAAGCCTTTCCAAAAATAGTTAAGAAACTTGACATCACGATTGGATATAATGGTTCTTGGCATGGCATGCAACCTAACTACTTCTTGAAAGAATAATTTGATTATATAGGCTGTACCATTAGTTTTTGCACAAAGAATGAAATGGGTGCCATTTTTGAAAATTGGTCTACCACAACAAAAATTGAATATTTACCGCTCTTAGACCTAGACAAACTCAATACACAGTCCATAGAAATATCAATCCAATGGCCTTCGAAATGGAGAGGGGAGTGTACAAGCCATGGGGTTAAGTTCTAGACTTAGCTTGTCTACAAGCAATGCACTGCTCACACACCCTTTCAACATCCTTTCTCATTTTTGGCTAATAAAAATGTTCATGCAAAGTGGATAAAATTTTATCTTGACCAAAATGTCCCACTAGTCGTCTTCCATGAACTTCCCCAACAAGTAAGTCCCTCATTGAACTACGAAGAATGCACAACTTATTCTCCTTAAACAAAAACTCATCTAACACCTAAAATTTTCCAAAAGCACAATTCTCACATGCATGAAACATGTCATTAAAATCTGGATCTTGAAAATAGAACTTTCTTAAGTGTTCAAATTCAAGAATTTTAGCATTCATGGTGATCAAAAAGTTATACCTTCGAGAAAAGGTATCAGCTACGATATTCTCCTTGCCCTTTTTGTACCGGATTATGTAGGGAAAGGACTCTATGAATTCTAGCCACTTGGCATGTCACCTATCCAGCTTGGTTTGGCCCTTCAAATGCTTCAAGTTTTCATGGTCAGAGTGAATTATGAACTCCTTGGCATGTAGATGGTGCTGTTGTGTTTCAAGGGCTCTTATCTACGCATGAAGCTTTTTGTCATATGTTGAATAGTTGAAAGTGGTATTGTCACGCCTCGATCCTCGGATCGACCACGCGACAGCTGTCGCGTAGTCTCGGTATATGGGCAGAACCTCCCCATATATCAGGACTCCGCAAGGCTATCAAATTTACAATAAATCATAAAAAAAAAAAGCAAAAAACCCTTCAAGACACGAAATCATATAAACAATACACATGTAAGGAGTCCATCCAGCTCATCCCTGAATATACAAACACACATCGACACACATCGGGAGGTGGGCTCCTGTACATGCAAACATACATCAGCACACATCGGGGAGTGGGAACCTGTACATGCACGCATGCGATGTGGCCATCCTAGCCACCCAAAATTCTCAACAAAAACAATCAAAGGACGCACCGGTCCATTTAACTCAAATCAGCACACACACAAGGCCAACCCGGCCAACCCAAATCACATGCACGTAT
The DNA here is from genome assembly GCA_037126225.1 of Dillenia turbinata. NCBI lineage: Eukaryota > Viridiplantae > Streptophyta > Magnoliopsida > Dilleniales > Dilleniaceae > Dillenia > Dillenia turbinata. Next base: position 11,596,690 of record JBAMMX010000006.1, read on the forward strand.
CCGACCATCCCGGCCTTTCAAAAATCGAATAAAGTCCAAATGTCCCATTTATACCATAAGTTTTTACCAAAATGAAATTTCAAAGAAAATGAACAAGTCTCCCTTCCATGGATTTCAAATCAAAATAAAATAACCTTACATCGCTCTTATACATAACAAGTCAGCGAATGAATCTTCACAAGCTCCAACTGCTGTCGCAGACCTAAACTTCCTCTGAAAGGTTTGAAAGAGAGGGGTGAGTATTGGGAAATACTCAGTGAGTGTATAGTATGTTATGATAATAAATGAGTGATGATTGTGGACATGTCAAATATCATTCTCAAAATCATACGGTCACATCAATAAATCTCAATATAAACAAGATCTCAACAAATCATGATGATTAAATCATACGCATCCAGTTATCACATTTTTGTTTTTCAAAATCACGGGGTTGCCAAAATCTTTCCACCAAAGGCTTGGCCCAGACCAATGGTGAAATCGCCAAGAGATTCCTCATCAATGTCAATAAATCATACACAATACCCCCTTCCTTGGCTTTGGCTCGGGTCCCCCCTGGGGTGCAACCAGGCTAGTCCGAATGGAGGGATTCAGAGGCACCTCTCGAGCCCAGCTACCTCGTCATCCAATATAACAGCCCAACCACGTCACCCCGTCGGGTCGCTCCGTGGAGGGAATGACTATAGCCATTATCCATGCACACAACACCATTTCGCTATCATCAAATCATATACAACAGTGTGCCAACAGCACCATTTCACAGTTATCAAATCACATACCAAAATGTGCCAACAGTTATTTAGATTCTCAGTACACGAGTTCAAATCAATCGCTTTCAATGCAAGTCAATAAACATGGCACATCATTTTTTTTCAAATAACACATGGATGCAATCGGTAATTCAAATCTTCTTTTGGGACATTCCATAATCATAAAAAAATTTTAAAACATTCGTAAACTCATTTGAAATATTTATAAAATCAGTATAAAGCATTTTCTAACTTAAAATCATAAGCATGTATCCACTCACCTCTTGGGAGGGTATTCACTCCCAATTCCGCAATTTAATCCAAGGTAACCCTTCCCAACATTCGAATGGGTTATCCTATACCAATAATTACAAATTTCATCAAATAAAATCCCATGATAGGGTTTTCAAATTTTTCCTAATTTAATATAGTTTAATTTGCACATCCATAGACTCTACTGTCTTATTTCATCATTTCAAGATCATTTGTATCACTAATGACTTAAATTTTTAATATTCCTCAATTTTCCTTCAAATTCAAGGGTTTACAAACTTTCCTAATTTTATTTAAACCCCAATTCCGATCACTTTCTTATTCTTGTTCGCATTTTACCAATTTTTCATCATTTACACCTCATAATATTTTACATTCCACTTTCCCACAAATTTCCATCTTCAATAAAACAGGCAACATCAATCAATCACAAAACAGGTTCTCAAACAATACAAACTATAAACCCTAATTTTTATCCTGACCCAACAAGCCTTGAAAATCCTATCTCTCATTTTCCATTTCGAATAAGATCAGATCTACACATACATTTCATGATGATGCAGTCAATAAGATCTCCCAATTCCAATACCAATTTGTAATTTATTCCACAACCCTAGAGCTATTTTCAGAAATCAACCTATTACCTGCGCACAGAAGTGTAGATTCACGAAGATCTAGGGTTTTCGCAAGTCGCAGTTCTATTGTTCGTGCATCCACAACGCTGTCCGAGCCTTGCAATGCTCCTAGACTGAAGCAAAGTTTAACAATTAGTCCTAATTATCAAGAGAAATCAAAACCTAGAGCTAGGGTTAGAATTCAGCTCTTACTTGCGTAGAGAAGAAATCGCAGGTCATGGTCTAAGGGCTTTCGAAGATCTGCAGTTAGGGACTTCAACGCGGATTGCAGAAGAGCCCTCGGTAGCGAGCAGCACTGCGCGCGAGAGAGGGGAAGGCAACCAGTAGTCACGCACGGGAGAAAAGAGGCTCAGCAGTCGCACGCGAGGGAGGAGAGAATTCTATGGTTGCACACGCTGGCGACAGTCGGAGGAGGGCGAAAATTGCTTCGCTAGTGAGATAGTGGAAGAGAGTGAGTGAGATTCGAGAGGGACAGAGGTGCAATAGAGAGACAGAGAGAGAGAAATCAGAGAGATAGTGATAGAGAGAGCGATGGTGGCTTGCGGTGGTTGGAACAATCGCCGGTGCGGCGGAGAAAGGCGAAGGAGAGGGAAGAGAGTGGCAGAGAGATGAATCGGGTGAGAGAGCGGAAGAGACGAAGAGAGGGAGAGACGAATTCGATTAGGGTTTCATATCCCTAATCGAATTGGGGACGCAGCGTTTTGCTACAAAACGCTGCGTCTCCTACTCCTTTTTTTTATATATATATAAATATACAAATAAATAAATAAATATTCCAATATATATATTTTATACACACATTTTATTTAAAATTCTAAATTTATCATCAAAATAGAATGTACCTCAAATCGAAACATGGATATTTTAAATACACTAAAAATTTTGATTTAATACCCCAAAATCGAAAATCAATATAATTTAAAATTTCTCATTATATTATAGAAATATTTACAAAAAATCTAATACCGAATTTTAGGTGTTACAACACTTAACCCCCTAAAAACAAATTTCGTTCTCGAAATTTAAAAGAATACTATACATTAAGATATAATTATTGCTTTCTAATAGTAGTTTCAAGTTCTTAAGTCTCTTCGTCACCTGATCGTCTTCGTATTAGGCTTTAACAATAGGGACTTGCCCGTTCCACAATCTTTTATGCCTAGGCCCAAAATCAAGGTGGTAATCGAGGGTCACAGTCGCATACAGTTAACACCGAAATCCGATGGTGCCATACAATCTCCGTCATATACATTCTGGCTAACCTCTCTAGAGAGTAAGCTCATTGAAATTATGCCACTTGAAATTTGTGCTGTATCTAAACTTAAGTCTCTACTTGAGTTCAAATTCTTTTTTTTTCTTTTTTTTTTTTTTTTTTTATCTGAACTATCTTAAGTACTATTCCTAAATCTCACCTTGCCTATGGATCTTAACCTTCCATGAAATAGTTTCAAGCTGTCGTCCTCCAGAAATAGGGAACTCAATAAGTATGTTCTTCCCTGACCTTTTGTACAATCATTTCAAAAGTCAAATCTTAACAAGAACCCAATCTCCATTGACCTTTTTGGTGATGATCTCAACGTCTCTCTTTTGGTAGAATTTGGAGAATTGAAGAAAATCTAGATGTCATGAATCTATCTTGTAACAATTTCCTATATTCGATCCCTTCAACTTTACTCACTCGATCAACCACATCCACTTGTCAGTCGATTTTAATCGACTCAAAGACTCCATTCCGATAGAAATTAGAGAAATAAAATCCTAATTACTTGGATCTCTCCCATAACAGCTTGATGGTCTCGATTTACTAAAATAAAAAAAAAAATCATAATTAGTGATAAAATTCTGAATTTTCCCTTTTCAATTTCTTTCTAAAAATCCAACTGCTCATTATTATATGAAAGGAACTCCCAACATGAGTAGCAATAAGTCTTTCCTAGGGTTACAAACAAACCTTTTATTAAACAAAGCCACGTCACCAAAACGATTAAATCAACAAAACATATTCTAGATACATATAGATCTTCTCAATGCATTATTGTACAAAATCTCTCTACTATCAATCATTCTATCTAAAGTAATATTAATTCACCAAACAAAATAAAAGACCTACTGAAGCGAATCATTTTCATCACAGGTACACACCTTTGTGAGTCTCATTTAATAATACTATTGTGTTTCACTAGTTATGCATATCTATGCTTTTCAAAATCTGACTTTAGCCGTTGCTAGAAATCAAAGTTCATGTTTCGAATCTAAGATTCTTCTAAAGAATTTTAGGAAGGATTGGAGTAAGCATGAATTTTTTTTTTTTTTAGTGAATAGACGGCATGGCATATTGAGCATGAATGAAGGGTAAAAGTGGTTGTGCCAAATACATATATCAAAATCCATTTCCGTGTAATGCCAAAATCATTTGTAATAATATTAATTCATATCAAATTTTCCATGACTCATATTCTCCAATTCAATAAACAATTTTATATTTTCCTTTCAATAACTTTCGGGTCTGTCCAAAATCACTCTCCTACCCAGCCTTTGCCACGCTGCCTCCATGGCCTCGATCCGTGGCAAGACTTAGTCATTATTGGTTTTCCAGCACCATGTTCCGAAGCTTAAGTTATCAATCGATTCACACTCTCAAATATAAGATATAGCTATTCTTCAAAATTTACATGAGTATCCAATTGTAACAAGTGCAAATAGTTTAATATTCAAAGTCATGAGTCATGGATATTTTGCAATTTCATTTCAGGCACACCACACTCACAAAATATTTTAATCCTCTTTCAAAATTTATTTCACAAATCAATTTCGAATCCATTTGCAAAGTCATTTCAAAACTCAATTTATAATTCATAATTGAAAACATTTAACCCATTCATATGCATCATAGCCGTCCATTCACATCTCCTATAAGAGAGTTAACCAAATTATCAACGAGTTGACCCAAACATCTCTAAATTTGGAAACAACTCAACTCAAAATCTCAATGAGTTGACCAATATATGTGTACGGAAGAAGAGTCAAATGTCAATTTCTACCAATTTCAATCAAGGTATATAATTATCACTAACACCATGAATATCTCAAGACATCAAAATCATCTCTCCTTATATTCATTATCATGTAATCATGATCACTTAATATTTATATCCAAATTTCTAAATCGTCAAGTTCAAGTTCTAAGGAATTTACCAGTGGCTATGTCAGGGTCGTTTTGAGTTTCCTTGTTCGTCATGGCATAAATTCTTGTTTGAGTACTCGATTGGGATCGTTGAGAAGGTGTAACAATGGTATTACTCCCAATACCAGTTTGTCAAGCGGTACTAGCCGATGACATAGAGACATTCGATTGACCTTTATATCCACTTAAACCCAATTCGGGGCAAGATTTTCTGAAATGCCCCACTTTCCCACAATGAAAACATTTCAAACGCTCAAGATATGGTCTAAAGTGGCGTTTCTTACAATTTCGACAGGGTTCTCTCCTTAGCTTCGTTGATTGGCTCCTGGACTTTGCACTAGAGGTGAGAGTGTCAAATCCTGGCATTTGTTGGTCTTGTGGAGAGCCAACGGACCATGAAACTGTAACTCCACTAGAGAAGTTTATGCTCCTATTCTTCTTGGACCCTTGGCTCGCCGAGAATTTAGACTTCCTTTTCTTCCCATGGTCTTCTCTAACCTTTCCTCTTTCAATAACCATCTTTTCAGCTCTCAACGCCAACTCCAAAATATCCTCGAAGGTATGCCCCTTAGTAATAGGTATTTTCTCTCTTATACTCAAATTGAGTCCCGACTCAAACTTTGAACACAAGGACTCCTCGAAATTCATAAATTCCGGAACATAAGTCGCAAGTTCTCTCAGCTCTGTCTCATACTCAAATACCGTTTTGTTTCCTTGAGCTAATTTGAAGAATTCCACTCTTTTCTGATCCTGATAGAATCGGGTGGAATATTTCTCTTCGAAGGCCCTAAGGAATTCTGTCCAAGTAGGAGGAACATGAGTTCTACCCTTCACATTCTCCCACCATGTCCTTGCACCTTTATCCAACAGTTTTACCGCCAACTATAATTTCATCTCATCACTTAATCTCATGTCAGAGACAGTCTCTTGAATTCGGTCAATCCATTCCTTGGCCACTGAAGCATCACAAGTACCTGCAAATATTTCACACCCTAGTTGTCTTGCCTCTTTTATTAATTTAGACAACTCCACAGTAGGGCGATCGGTTGTTGTAGCAACCGAAGGAGGAGGAGCCAGTGGTGTAATAGATACAACAGTCGATACTGAAAGAGCCGGTGGAGGGGTTAAATATTCAAATGGAGTTTGGTACTGTGCTCTGAACATACTCCACCACTCCATTACTTGCTAGAGTACGGCAATAGGAGGAGTTGGAATCTCGGTGGAAGGAACCGGGTGTGTGGACACAGAAGGAGGAAGTGCGTGCGAAGACAACTCATCCTCATGCTCCGGTGGAGGAATCACATTCACATTCCTCATTCTCCTTCGTGGAGGCATAGTTGTCTACAAAACAAAAAGCTATGATTAAATCAAAGGGTTAAGCTAAGACTAATACTTCCCTAAAAAGAATGTTTCTAATTTTCTAAGAAATCCATGGAAGTTTCTGTACATTCTCCGAAGATCTTTAAAAGATCTAAACCTTTTTTAAAAATAAAACATTTCAAAGTCGTTAGAAAACGTTCGGGACATTTGGAAATATATGAAAACATTTCAAAACCATCAAACTATTAAAATTGTAAACCTAAGCTCTGATACCACTAAAGCTGTCACGCTCCAATTCTCGGATCAACCACGCGACAGCCGCCGCATAGTCTCGGTACACGGGCAGAACCTCCCCATATATCGGGACTCCGCAAGGCTATCAAATTTACAATAAATCATAAAAAAAAAGCATAAAACCTTTCAAGACACGAAATCATATAAACAATACACATGTAAGGAGTCCATCCGGCTCATCCCTGAATATACAAACACACATCGGCACACATCGGGAGGTGGGATCCTGTACATGCAAACATACATCAGCACACATCGGGGAGTGGGAACCTGTACATACACGCATGCGATATGGTCATCCTAGCCACCCAAAATTCTCAACAAAAACAATCAAAGGACGCACTGGTCCATTTAACTCAAATCAGCACACACACAAGGCTAACCCGGCCAACCCAAATCACATGCACGCATCCGGCCATCCCAGCCTTTCAAAAATCGAATAAAGTCCAAATGTCCCATTTATACAATAAGTTTTTACCAAAATGAAATTTCAAAAAAAATGAACAATTCTCCCTTTCATGGATTTCAAATCAAACTAAAATAACCTTACATCGCTCTTACACATAACAAGTCAGCGGATGAATCTTCACAAGCTCCAACTGCTGTCACAGACCTAAACTTCCTCTGAAAGGTTTGAAAGAGAGAGGTGAGTATTGGGAAATACTCAGTGAGTGTAAGTATGTTATGATAATAAATGAGTGATGATTGTGGACATGTCAAATATCATTCTCAAAATCATACGGTCACATCAATAAATCTCAATATAAACAAGATCTCAACAAATCATGATAATTAAATCATACGCATCCAGTTATCACATTTTTGTTTTTCAAGATCACGGGGTTGCCAAAATATTTCCACCAAAGGCTTGGCCCAGACCAATGGTGAAATCGCCAAGAGATTCTTCATCAATGTCAATAAATCATACACAATACCCCCTTCCTTGGCTTTGGCTCAGGCCTCCCCTGGGGCGCAACCAGCCAAGTCCGAATGGAGGGATTCAGAGGCACCTCTCGAGCCCAGCTACCTCGTCATCCAATATAACAGCCCAACCACGTCACCCCGTCGAGTTGCTCCGTGGAGGGAATGACTATAGCCATTATCCATGCACACCGCACCATTTCACAATCATCAAATCATATACAACAGTGTGCCAACAACACAATTTCACAGTCATCAAATCACATACCAAAATGTGCCAACAGTTATTTAGATTCTCAGTACACGAGTTCAAATCAATCGTTTTCAATGCAAGTCAATAAACATGGCACATCTTTTTTTTTTCAAATAACACATGGATGCATTCGGTAATTCAAATCTCCTTTTGCGACATTCCACAATCATAAAACAATTTTAAAACATTCGTAAACTCATTTGAAACATTTATAAAATCAGTATAAAGCATTTTCTCACTTAAAATCATAAGCATGTATCCACTCACCTCTTGGGAGAGTATTCACTCCTAATTCCGCAATTTAATCCAAGGTAACCCTTCCCAACATTCGAATGGATTATCCTATACCAATAATTACAAATTTCATCAAATAAAATCCCATGATAGGGTTTTCAAATTTTTCCTAATTTAATATAGTTTAATTTGCACATCCATAGACTCTACTGTCTTATTTCATCATTTCAAGATCATTTGTATCACTAATGACTTAAATTTTTAATATTCCTCAATTTTCCTTCAAATTCAAGGGTTTACAAACTTTCCTAATTTTACTTAAACCCCAATTCCGATCACTTTCTTATTCTTGTTCGCATTTTACCAATTTCTCATCATTTACACCTCATAATATTTTACATTCCAATTTCCCACAAATTTCCATCTTAAACAAAACAGGCAACATCAATCAATCACAAAACAGGTTCTCAAACAATACAAACTATAAACCCTAATTTTTATCCTGACCCAACAAGCCTTGAAAATCCTATCTCTCATTTTCCATTTCGAATAAGATCAGATCTACACATACATTTCATGATGATGCAGTCAATAAGATCTCTCAATTCCAATACCAATTTGTAATTTATTCCACAACCCTAGAGCTATTGTCAGAAATCAACCTATTACCTGCGCACAGAAGTGTAGATTCACGAAGATCTAGGGTTTTCGCAGGTCGCAGTTCTATTATCCGTGCATCCACAACGCTATCCGAGCCCTGTAATGCTCCTAGACTGAAGCAAAGTTTAACAATTAGTCCTAATTATCAAGAGAAATCGAAACCTAGAGCTAGGGTTAGAATTCAGCTCTTACTTGCGTAGAGAAGAAATCGCAGGTCTTGGTCTAAGGGCTTTCGAAGATCTACAGTTAGGGACTTCAACGCGGATTGCAGAAGAGCCCTCGGTAGCGAGCATCACTGCGCGTGAGCGAGGGGAAGGCAACCAGCAGTCACGCACGGGAGAAAAGAGGCTCAGCAGTCGCACGCGAGGGAGGAGAGAATTCTGCGGTTGCACACGGTGGCGACAGTCGGAGGAGGGCGAAAATTGCTTTGCTAGTGAAATAGTGGAAGAGAGTGAGTGAGATTCGAGAGGGACAGAGGTGCAATATAGAAACAGAGAGAGAGAAAACAGAGTGATAGTGATAGAGAGAGCGATGGTGGCTTGCGGTGGTCGGAACAATCGCCGATGAGGCGGAGAAAGGCGAAGGAGAGGGAAGAGAGTGGCGGAGAGACGAATCGGGTGAGAGAGCGGAAAAGACGAAGAGAGGGAGAGACGAATTCGATTAGGGTTTCATATCCCTAATCGAATTGGGGACGCAGCGTGTTGCTTCAAAACGCTGCGTCTCCTGCTCTTTTTTATATATATATATATAAATATACAAATAAAGAAATAAATATTCCAATATATATATTTTATACCCACATTTTATTTAAAATTCTAAATTTATCATTAAAATAGAATGTACCTCAAATCGAAACACGGATATTTTAAATACATTAAAAATTTCGATTTAATACCCCAAAATCGAAAATCAATATAATTTAAAATTTTTCATTATATTATAGAGATATTTACAAAAAATCTAACACCGAATTTTCGGTATTACAACACTTAACCCCCTAAAAACAAATTTCGTCCTCGAAATTTAAAAGAATACTATACATTAAGATATAATTATTGCTTTCTAATAGTAGTTTCGGGTTCTCAAGTCTCTTCGTCACCTGATCGCCTTCGTATTAGGCTTTAACAATAGGGACTTGCCCGTTCCACAATCTTTTATGCCTAGGCCCAAAATCAAGGTGGTAATCGAGGGTCACAGTCGCATATAGTTAACACCGAAATCCGATGGTGCCTAACAATCTCCGTCATATACATTCTGGCTAACCTCTCTAGAGAGTAAGCTCATTGAAATCATGCCACTTGAAATTTGTGCTGTATCTAAACTTAAGTCTCTACTTGAGTTCAAATTCTTTCTTCTTTTTTTTTTTTTTTTTGTCTGAACTATATTAAATACTATTCGTAAATCTCACCTTGCCTATGGATCTTAACCTTCCATGAAATAGTTTCAAGCTGTAGTCCTCCAAAAATATGGAACTTAATAAGTATGTTCTTCCCTGACCTTTTGTACAATCGTTTCAATAGTCAAATCTTAACAAGAACCCAATCTCCCTTGACCTTTTTGGTGATGATCTCAACGTCTCTCTTTTGGTAGAATTTGGAGAATTGAAGAAAATCTAGATGTCATGAATCTATCTTGTAACAATTTCCTATATTCGATCCCTTCAACTTTACTCACTCGATCAACCATATCCACTTGTGACTCGACTTTAATCGACTCAAAGACTCCATTCCGGTAGAAATTAGAGAAATAAAATCCTAATTACTTGGATCTCTCCTATAACAGCTTGATGGTCTCGATTTACTAAAATAAAAAAAAATCATAATTAGTGATAAAATTCTGAATTTTCCCTTTTCAATTTCTTTCTAAAAATCCAACTGCTCATTATTATATGAAAGGAACTCCCAACATGAGTAGCAATAAGTCTTTCCTAGGGTTACAAACAAACCTTTCATTAAACAAAGTCACGTCACCAAAACGATTAAATCAACAAAACATATTCTAGATACATATATATCTTCTCAATGCATTATTGTACAAAATCTCTCTACTATCAATCATTCTATCTAAAGTAATATTAATTCACCAAACAAAATAAAAGACCTACTGAAGCGAATCATTTTCATCACAGGTACCTACCTTTGTAAGTCTCATTTAATAATACTATCATGTTTCACTAGTTATGTATATCTGTGTTTTTCAAAATCTGACTTTAGCCGTTGCTAGAAATCAAAGTTCATGTTTCGAATCTAAGATTCTTCTAAAGAATTTTAGGAAGGACTGGAGTAAGCATGAAATTTTTTTTTTTTAATGAATAGACGGCATGGCATATTGAGCATGAATGAAGGGTGAAAGTGGTTGTGCCAAACACATATATCAAAATTCATTTCCGTGTAATGCCAAAATCATTTGTGATAATATAAATTCATATCAAATTTTCCATGACTCATATTCTCCAATTCAATAAACAATTTTATATTTTCCTTTCAATAACTTTCGGGTCTGTCCAAAATCACTCTCCTACCCAGCCTTTGCCACGCTGCCTCCATGGCCTCGATCCGTGGCAAGACTTAGTCATTATTGGTTTTCCAGCACCATGTTCCGAAGCTTAAGTTATCAATCGATTCACACTCTCAAATATAAGATATAGCTATTCTTCAAAATTCACATGAGTATCCAAATGTAACAAGTGCAAATAGTTCAATATTCAAAGTCATAAGTCATGGATATTTTGCAATTTCATTTCAGGCACACCACACTCACAAAATATTTTAATCCTCTTTCAAAATTTATTTCACAAATCAATTTCGAATCCATTTGCAAAGTCATTTCAAAACTCAATTTATAATTCATAATTGAAAACATTTAACCCATTCATATGCATCATAGCCATCCATTCACATCTCCTATAAGAGAGTTAACCAAATTATCAACGAGTTGACCCAAACATCTCTAAATTTGGAAACAACTCAACTCAAAATCTCAATGAGTTGACCACCAATGAGTAATACTAATGTGTACGGAAGAAGAGTCAAATGTCAATTTCTACCAATTTCAATCAAGGTATATAATTATCACTAACACCATGAATATCTCAAGACATCAAAATCATCTCTCCTTAAATTCATTATCATGCAACCATGATCACTTAATATTTATATCCAAATTTCTAAATCGTCAAGTTCAAGTTCTAAGGAATTTACCAGTGGCTATGTCAGGGTCGTTTTGAGTTTCCTTGTTCGTCATGGGATAAATTCTTGTTTGAGTTCTCGATTGGATCGTTGAGAAGGTGCAGCAATGGTATTATTCCCAATACCAGTCTGTCGAGTGGTACTAGCCGATGGCATAGAGACATTCGATTGACCTTTATATCCACTTAAACCCAATTCGGGGCAAGATTTTCTGAAATGCCCCACTTTCCCACAATGAAAACATTTCAAATGCTCAAGACATGGTCCAAAGTGGCGTTTCTTACAATTTCTGTAGGGTTCTCTCTTTAGCTTCGCTGACTGGCTCCTGGACTTTGCACTAGAGGTGGGAGTGTCAAATCCTAGCATTTGTTGGCCTTGTGGAGAGCCAACGGACCCTGAAACTGTAACTCCACTAGAGAAGTTTATGCTCCTATTCTTCTTGGACCCTTGGCTCGCCGAGAATTTAGACTTCCTTTTCTTCCCATGGTCTTCTCTAACCTTTCCTCTTTCAATAACCATCTTTTCAGCTCTCAACGCCAACTCCAAAATATCCTCGAAGGTATGCCCCTTAGTAATAGGTATTTTCTCTCTTATACTCAAATTGAGTCCCGACTCAAACTTTGAACACAAGGACTCCTCGAAATTCATAAATTCTGGAACATAAGTCGCAAGTTCTCTCAGCTCTGTCTCATACTCAAATACCGTTTTGTTTCCTTGAGCTAATTTGAAGAATTCCACTCTTTTCTGATCCTGATAGAATCGGGTGGAATATTTCTCTTTGAAGGCCCTAAGGAATTTTGTCCAAGTAGGAGGAACAGGAGTTCTACCCTTCACATTCTCCCACCATGTCCTTGCACCTTTATCCAACAGTTTTACCGCTAACCATAATTTCATCTCATCACTTAATCTCATGTCAGAGACAGTCTCTTGAATTCGGCCAATCCATTCCTTGGCCACTGAAGCATCACAAGTACCTACAAATGTTTCACACCCTAGTTGTCTTGCCTCTTTTATTAATTTAGATAACTCCACAGTAGGGCGATCGGTTGTTATAGCAATCGGAGGAGGAGGAGCCAGTGGTGTAATAGATATAACAGCCGATACTGAAGGAGCCGGTGGAGGGGTTGAATATTCAGACGGAGTTTGGTACTATGCTCCGAACGTACTACACCACTCCATTACTTGCTAAAGTGCGACAATAGGAGGAGCTAGAATCCTGGTGGAAGGAACCGGGTGTGTGGACACAGAAGGAGGAAGTGCGTGCGAAGACGACTCATCCTCATGCTCCAGTGGAGGAATCTCATTCATATTCCTCATTCTCCTTCGTGGAGGCGTAATTGTCTACAAAACAAAAAGCTATGATTAAGTCAAAGGGTTAAGCTAAGACTAATACATAACCCCCTAAAAAGAATGTTTCTAATTTCCTAAGAAATCCATGGAAGTTTCTGTACATTCTCCGAAGATCTTTAAAAGATCTAAACCTTTTTCAAAAATAAAACATTTCAAAGTGTTTAGAAAACGTTCGGAACATTTGGAAATATATGAAAACATTTCAAAACCATCAAACTATTAAAATCGTAAACCTAAGCTCTGATACCACTAAAGCTGTAACGCCCAGATTCTCGGATCGACCACGCGACAGCCGCCGCGTAGTTTCGGAACACGGGCAGAACCTCTCCATAATCAGGACTCCGCAAGACTATCAAATTTACAATAAATCATCAAAAAAAGCATAAAACCCTTTAAGACACGAAATCATATAAACAATACACATGTAAGGAGTCCATCCGGCTCATCCCTAAATACATAAATACACATCGGGAGGTGGGCTCCTGTACATGCAAATATACATCAACACGCATCGGGAAGTGGGAACCTGTACATACACGCATGCGATGTGGCCATCCTAGCCACCCAAAATTCTCAACAAAAACAATCAAAGGACGCACCGGTCCATTTAACTCAAATTAGCACACACACAAGGCCAACCTGGCCAACCCAAATCACATGCACGCATCCGGCCATCTCGGCCTTTCAAAAATCGAATAAAATCCAAATGTCCCATTTATACAATAAGTTTTTAGCAAAATGAAATTTCAAAGAAAATGAACAAGTCTCCCTTCCATGGATTTCAAATCAAACTAAAATAACCTTACATCGCTCTTATACCTAACAAGTCAGCGGATGAATCTTCACAAGCTCCAACTGCTGTCACAGACCTAAACTTCCTCTGAAAGGTTTGAAAGAGAGGGGTGAGTATTGGGAAATATTCAGTGAGTTTATAACATGTTATGATAATAAATGAGTGATGATTGTGGACATGTCAAATATCATTCTCAAAATCATACGGTCACATCAATAAATCTCAATATAAACAAGATCTCAACAAATCATGATAATTAAATCATACGCATCCAGTTATCACATTTTTGTTTTTCAAAATCACGGGGTTGCCAAAATCTTTCCACCAAAGGCTTGGCCCAGACCAATGGTGAAATCGCCAAGGGATTTCTCATCAATGTCAATAAATCATACACAATACCTCCTTCCTTGGCTTTGGCTCGGGCCTCCCCTGGGGTGCAACCAGGCTAGTCCGAAGGGAGGGATTCAGAGGTACCTCTCGAGCCCAGCTACCTTGTCATCCAATATAACAGCCCAACCACGTCACCCCGTCGGGTCGCTCAGTGGAGGGAATGACTATAGCCATTATCCATGCACACAGCACCATTTCGTAATCATCAAATCATATATAACAGTGTGCCAACAATACCATTTCACAGTCATCAAATCACATGCCAAAATGTGCCAACAGTTATTTAGATTCTCAGTACACGAGTTCAAATCAATCACTTTCAATGCAAGTCAATAAACATGGCACATCATTTTTTTTCAAATAACACATGGAAGCATTCGGTAATTCAAATCTCCTTTTGGGACATTCCACAATCATAAAATAACTTTAAAACATTCGTAAACTCATTTGAAACATTTATAAAATCAGTATAAAGTATTTTCTCACTTAAAATCATAAGCATGTATCCACTCACCTCTTGGGAGGGTATTCACTCCCAATTCTGCAATTTAATCCAAGGTAACCCTTCCCAACATTCGAATGGGTTATCCTATACCAATAATTACAAATTTCATCAAATAAAATCCCATGATAGGGTTTTCAAATTTTTCCTAATTTAATATAGTTTAATTTGCACATCCATAGACTCTACTGTCTTATTTCATCATTTCAAGATCATTTGTATCACTAATGACTTAAATTTTTAATATTCCTCAATTTTCCTTCAAATTCAAGGGTTTACAAACTTTCCTAATTTTATTTAAACCCCAATTCTGATCACTTTCTTATTCTTGTTCGCATTTTACCAATTTCTCATCATTTACACCTCATAATATTTTACATTCCAATTTCCTACAAATTTCCATCTTCAACAAAACAGACAACATCAATCAATCACAAAACAGATTTTCAAACAATACAAACTATAAACCCTAATTTTTATCCTGACCCAACAAGCATTGAAAATCCTATCTCTCATTTTCCATTTCGAATAAGATCAGATCTACACATACATTTCATGATGATGCTGTCAATAAGATCTCCCAATTCCAATACCAATTTGTAATTTATTCCACAACCCTAGAGCTATTGTCAGAAATCAACCTATTACCTGCGCACAGAAGTGTAGATTCATGAAGATCTAGGGTTTTCACAAGTCGTAGTTCTATTGTCCGTGCATCCACAACGCTGTCTGAGTCTTGCAATGCTCCTAGACTGAAGCAAAGTTTAACAATTAGTCCTAATTATCAAGAGAAATCGAAACCTAGAGCTAGGGTTAGAATTCAGCTCTTACTTACGTAGAGAAGAAATCGCAGGTCATGGTCTAAGGGCTTTCGAAGATCTGCAGTTTGGGACTTCAACGCGGGTTGCAGAAGAGCCCTCGGTAGCGAGCAGCACTGCGCGCGAGCGAGGGGAAGGCAACCAGCAGTCACGCACGGGAGAAAAGAGGCTCAGCAATCGCGCGCGAGGGAGGAGAGAATTCTGCGGTTGCACACGGTGGCGACAGTCGGAGGAGGGCGAAAATTGCTTTGCTAGTGAGATAGTGGAAGAGAGTGAGTGAGATTCGAGAGGGACAGAGGTGCAATAGAGAGACAGAGAGAGAGAAAACAGAGAGATAGTGATAGAGAGAGCGATGGTGGCTTGCGGTGGTCGGAACAATCGCCGATGAGGCGGAGAAAGGTGAAGGAGAGGGAAGAGAGTGGCGGAGAGACGAATCAGGTGAGAAAACGGAAGAGACGAAGAGAGGGAGAGACGAATTCGATTAGGGTTTCATATCCCTAATCGAATTGGGGACGCACGTTTTGCTACAAAACGCTGTGTCTCCTGCTCTTCTTTTTTTATATATATATAAATATACAAATAAATAAATAAATATTCCAATATATATATTTTATACCCACATTTTATTTAAAATTCTAAATTTATCATCAAAATAGAATGTACCTCAAATCGAAACATGGATATTTTAAATACACTAAAAATTTCGATTTAATACCCCAAAATCGAAAATCAATATAATTTAAAATTTTTCATTATATTATAGAAATATTTACAAAAAATCTAACACCGAATTTTCGGTGTTACAGGTATCATAAAACTTCTTACTAAAATAGGCAATCGGTCATCCTCCTTGCATTAAAACAGCTTCAATCTTTGTACCTGATGCACCACATTGAATTTCAAAGGTGTTAAAAAGAGGAAGAGTTAAGACCGAAACATTAGTTAACTTGTCCTTAGAATGATTGAAATGTGCATTCTTGAGTTTCTCTCTATTCAAAAACCTTATCCTTCTTGCTGATTTTGGTGAATAGCGTTGTAATGTTGTTAAAGTCCTTCATGAAATGTCAATAGAAACTAGCCAATCCATAGAAACTTCTGACTTGGCTAGAATTGGAATGTGTGGGCCATTTTTGGATTGCTCGTATCTTTTCCTTATCTACATTTGTCATGCCTCGATCCTCAACTGGGCACGTAACAACCGTCGCATTACCTCAATACAAGGGTAAGCCCTGCCTGTACACTAGGATAACACAAGCATTCAACCTATTCCAGCACATCACAAAGACATCCAATGGACCATCTTGATCCATCCTAACCTCAAAAGACATACATATGATTAACCCGACCATTCTAATCCGATAAAATTTTCGTAAGTTCAAAAGAAAACTTAGAAGAAGAAAAGAAAATTATTTAAATACAATTTGAAGTTTAGAATTTCTAGTGGGTCAACAAAATGAGGTTTTATTTATAATTCAAGAGAATACCCTCCATATGGGTCTAACTAATTTCCTTAAAAGTCTCAACCAAAGAAAGACTAGTACCGGTAATGGAAAGCTTCACAAAAACTAAAATTTCGTAGAATCCGGCACCAAAGTCCACTAGATCTCCAACACTTAGGCTTCCTTTAAAAAATGATAGAAAGAAGGGTGAGTATAAAAATACTTAGTGAATAAATTGCAATTGTATGGTTGTGACAATAAATAAGCAGTGAGTGTGGGAATATCAAAACATATATTTCAAACAATTCATCGAATATAAAATAATTCCAAACAACCATGATAATTCAAAAAAAATACATCTACAATTTCATATTTTCCAAAGATCAAGAGATCTCCCTAAAGAAACCACTTCCGTCTAAGATTTGGCCGAATTTAGAAAGAAGCCCATCAAGGGGTTTTAAATTCATTCATTTCAATACACTACATCCCCCTTCTTTGGTCTCCACTCCTACCTCACTGGGGACAACCAGATAGTAGTATGATGTGGACAAAGGAAGGCCGTGTCTACCATTCCTCGTCAATAAATTGCAACTAAGTCATCTCGTTGGGTCGTTTTGTGAAGGGAATGACTATAATCATTTACATCATATGCATAATTCCTTCATAATCATTCAAATCTTATTCGATATGTCATGATTTCAACAATCGGTTACCAAACCATAGTAAATTATTCACACATACAATGTCCACCAACCTATAACGCATAATCATTAGTAAATACAATGGATGCATATACATTTCAAATTCTCATTACGGATATCCCACAATCACAAAAATCTATACAAAATCATATAAAATCATTCAAAATCATTTATAAAAAATTTGAAATAATTTTGCTAATTTATGGCGTAATAGACCATCCACTTATGTCTTGGGAGGATAATCACTTCTAAATTCCACAATTAAATCCAATGAAATTCTTTCTCGAGTTCTAATATAATCACAAATGCAATATTAAATCATGTCTATTTCTAGGGTCATAAGTTTTTCTCCAACTTAGCATAAACCCTAATTTCCCCAAGAATGTGTGTTCTTATTCCACGATTTAAGTCATTTACACCCATATACAATTTCATTCACATTTTTTTTCCAATTTCTATCAATTACAAACCTAGGGTTTTGATCTCTAATGAATATTTTAAAATTTTAATAATAAATTTCAATCTAATAATGAGAAAACTAAACTCAAGGTTAGAAAGAGGAAATTATCTTAAATTCATAGTTAGATTGAGTTTTGAAGTTTGGGTTCCAAAAACCCTAGATTTTCCCTTCTGTGGAGCAACCCTAGGTTTTCCTTCCCAAACCAACCTTCATCCAAGGTTTGCTTGAGGATTTGGAGACCTTATGAAGTGGATAAATGAAGGTATAATTGATTTCTAAAGAGAGAAATCAAGAGTGAGGGGGAGAGAGAATGAACGTAGAGAGAGAGAGAAGAGAGTCGAGGGTGAGATGAATGAGAGAAAGATGATGAATTAAAGCTCTATCCATGCCTATTTTTAATGAAATAATCAATTACCATCTTACCCTTGGTGATTCAAGAGTTTGAGTTGGGGATAGATGTCATTTTTTATCATTTTGCACTCTTAAAGCATTAGAGGTCAACATGGCAGGGTGACCCACACTATGAGTAAGGCGACCCATAAGTATAAAATTTATATAGGAAGGACAACCTGCTTGGGACCAAGGTGACCCAATAGTTCAAATTTCACATTAATAAGGTGACCCAAAATTTACTATTCTTAAGTCTTGGGTAGACCCAAGAAAAGGAGTAAGGCGACCCAACATTGCATTCTCTCATAATCCCTTCCCTGCAGGCTTCCCAAAGCGACCCAAACCGTGAGCAAGGCGACCCAACAAAGACAAGGCTCAGATTCCCACCCTAGACACTCACAAGGCGCCTTACATAGTTTTACAAGAGGACCCAACACAACCCAAACACCTATAAGGCGCCTCACCATTGGGCACAAGGCGACCCAAACATTGAACAAGGTGCCTTATCCCTCCATTTCACAAGAATGAGGCGCCTCATTCCTTATACAAGGTGACTCATCCTTTCCATTTCTATCCTCACAAGTCAACCCATCCTATACACAAGTCAACCCATCTTTCACAAACTCGACATACACAAGCCAACCCAAACATCATACAAGACAACTTAACACTCAAAAATTCCACAAATAATCCTTCAGCCATGCATCAAATATAATTTAAACCCAAGCACTCCAAATTCCCAAAAAATAAGTTTTACACCATCAAGTCATTTAATCCTATGTGAAATATGTGGAATAATAATAAATTTAAAATTTAGCTAAATTCTTTCCAGTATTACATGAGAGAAAAAAATTGAAAATTTAAACACTGAATTTTTTGGTATTATAATGCTTAACCCTCTAAAAATAAAATTTCGTTTTCAAAATTTAAAATAAAATTCATATATCAAATAAATGGTGGTGTTATCTCTGTATAGCATTCTTGGGTTCCCAAGTCGCTTCTTTGACTTGGTTACTTCTCCACAATACCTTAACCATGGGGATTTGTTTACTCCTTAATTACTTGATTTGTCGATCAATGATTTTTATGGTTGTACCTTAAACTCTAATCTTGATTCAACTCTACTGGAGGAGTTCCTAATATATGTGAGGGATCCAACAACTATTTCTTCGAAGTTGAAACATGAAAAGTATCATGGATCCTTTGTAATTCCGGTGGCAATTCAAACCTGTAGGCTACCTTTCCAATCCTTTCAAGGATCTTAAGGGGGCCGATATAACGAGAGTTTAATTTTTCTCGTCTCTGAAACTGGATTATGCCTTTTCAAGGAGATATCTTCAAAAACATCATATCTCCTACTTTAAATTCCAAAGGCCTTCTTCTTTTGTCAGCGTAACTCTTTTATCAATTTTAAGCCGCCTTCATTCTTTCTCAAATCAATTTTACCTTTTCCTTAGTAGTTTCAATCAACTATACACTTTTAATTTCCCTCTCTCCAACCTCATCCCAATATAATGGAGTCTAACACTTCTGTCTGTAAAAGATTTTCATAAGGTGACATCTCAATACTATCTTGGTAGCTATTGTTATATGTAAATTCGATCAACGAGAGATGTCGATCCCAACTGCCTTGAAAATTCATAACACATACTCTGAGCATGTCTTCTAAGGTCTGTATAGTGCGTTCGGATTATCTATCAGTTTGAGGATGGAAAGCAATACTAAACTTCAGTTTAGTTCCTAAGAACTCTTGTAACTTCGGTCAAAACCATGAAATAAATTGAGGATCAATGTCTGAAAAATAGCTATCGGAACTCCGTGAAATCTCACGATCTCATCAATGTATAGTTTGGCAAATTTCTCTAAAGAGTAGGTATTATGGATTGGGAAGAAATACGCTGATTTGATGAGCTGGTCTATTATTACCCAAATAGCATCATGATGGCTCAGAGTATGGGGTAATCCCACCACGAAATCTATGATTATGTGTTCCCACTTGCATTCGGGAATTGGTAGTAGTTGGAGGACTTCGGCCAGTTTCTAGTGCTTGGCTTTGACTTGCTAGCACACCAGACATCTTGCCACAAACTCGGCTATGTCTCTCTTCAGTCCGGGCCACCAATATGACTTTTTGATAGTTCGATATATTTTGGTACTCCCTGAATTCATGATATAGGCCAAGGAGTATGGCTATTCAAGTATGGCCTTTCGGAGATCCTCGTCTTTCGGGACACATGCGTCTCTCATAAGTCACAATCCCTTGTTAATTATGCCACCAAATTTGGAACTCACCACCTTCCCCTATGTGGATTTTCTCAATTATGCCCTTCAATTCCTCATCAGTAGCTTGAAACTCTCAAATATGATCTACCAAAGTAGATCTCACAATAAACTTGGCCAAGAATGCACCATGGTCATCCTTGGCCAACTTGTTTCCAAGTGCTTGAAGTCCAACTACACAAGAAAGGTAGGAACTCCCTTGGGATGCCAAACTAGATGATGACTTTCGACTCAATACATCTGTGATCACATTTGCCTTTTCGGGGTAGTAATCTATCATAAAATCATAATTCTTGATCAATTATAGCTACCTTCGTTGCCTCAAATTGTTCTCCTTCTGGGTGAGCAAATATTTCAAACTTTTGTGGTTGGTAAAGATCTTGAGATGGCCCCATATAGGTAATACCGCCAAATCTTTAAAGCAAAGTCAATAGCAGCTAACTCCAAGTCACGAGTAGGGTAGTTCACTTCATATTTCTTTAGTTGGTGAGAGGCGTAAGCAATCATCCTCTCGCCTTGTATCAACACGCACCCTAACTCTTGCTTGATGGCATTACTATATACTACTTAATCACCGCCGCCACTAGTAGGGAGAGTAAGGATAGGAACAGAAGTCAACCTTCGCTTAAACTCTTGGAAAATACCCTCACACTTTTCATTTCATTTGAATTTGGCCACCTTCCGAGTCAAACAAGACATTGGAGCTGCTATTTTCAAGAATCTCTTTACGAATTTCTGATAATATCTTGTCAATTTGAGAAACTTCTCACCTCGTTAACATTTTTGGGTTACTCCCACTTTAAAATAGCCTCTACCTTCTTTGGATCTACAAAAATTCCATCTCTGGTAACCACATGCCCTAAAAAGCCAATTTCCCTTAGTCAAACTCACAATTGGAGAACTCGACATATAACTTTATCTCCCTAAGGGTTTGTATTACAATCCAAGATACTTGGAGTGCTCTTCATCATTCTTGGAATAAACCAAGATGTCATTGATGAAAATTATGACAAATTTGTCTAGATAGGGATGATACACTCAGTTCATAAGATCCATGAAAACTGCAGGAGCATTCGTCAATCCGAAGAGCATCACCAAAAACTCATAATGCTCATACTGTGTCCTAAACGTGGTCTTATGGATATCATCACCCTTGATCCTCAATTAGTAGTAATCCGATCTCAAATCTATTTTTGAGAACATACTAACCCCTTAAAGTTGATCAAAAAGATCATCAATCCTCGGGCGAAAATACTTTTTCTTGATCATTGCCTTATTAAGCTGCCAATGGTCAATGTATAATTGGAGGGTTCTATTCTTGTTCTTTACAAACAGAACCGGAGCACCCCAATGCGAGATATTTGGTCGGATGAACCCTTTGTCCAATAACTCTTGAAGTTGAACCTTTAACTCCTCCAACTCTACGAGTGCCATTCGATATGTAGGGATAAAAATCGGTACAGTACTGGGAACCAGGTCTATGGTGAAAAACTCCCGAACTGGTGGCAACCCAAATAGCTCTTCCAGAAAAACATTCGGAAACTCATTCACTACAGGAACATTATCCAAATTAGGACACTCTACCATGGTATCAATAATGTGAGCTAAATAAACTTTGCACCCTATCCTACAAAATTCAATTTCCTTAGTGAAGCAATTCATTGAAACTCAGTGAAAGTGTAGTCAATCCATACCTAGTATGGCATTAAAGTCTCTTATTTCCAACATAATCAAGTCCGCTTCAAGAATCTCATCCTCTACAACTACTTTACATGTCTTATACACGGTATCCCTATTCAACCATTCTTCCAAAGAAGTAATAACCAACAACTCCTCTTCAAGTGGGGTCAAAGGCTTTTCAAAGTGTCTTGCAAATTATGTACTCACAAAAGAATTATTAAACCTTATATCAATCAATACACGTACATCAACGCCAAAAATTTTCATCATACCTATGAATAGAAACCATTGATCATTTAGTTTTTATTATTTGAAACTTCTAAAAGCTAGAAAAGTTGGTAAAAATGGGAGAGAGTATAAGCAATTTGACTCAACACTCTAATAGATCGACCCAATGAGTATCACATTAGTTTGATTTGAAAAGGGAATTTCTAAGGACTAGTTTAACCAAGACTCTTAACCATCATTACTATTATAAACTATCAGGAGACAACCAAATTATTCCCAACCGACTTCAATATCATACCCTATCAGCAATATGCAATCCAAATCAAAATCATGTACTTAAAATCACATGGTATTGTATCCATATTTCTAAATTATCAAATTCAAATTCTAGGAGGATTTGCTTGTGACAATGTCTGAATTATTTTGTGCATCCTCATTCGTCATCACATAAATCCGTGTTTGAGTTCTCGGTTGGGGACATTGAAAAGGGGTGGCTACAGTGTTGCTTCCCGTTCCCGTTCTTGGAGTAGTACTAGCGGAAGGTGCTGAAATAATAGCGGGTCTCTTTTGGAGCCACTAGTGGGACCCCAAACTTGTCGATTCCCTTGCCCTTCCACATTTAACTCCAGACAAGAGTATCGAAGGTGAGTCTCTTTCCGACAATGGTAACATTTTCTGGATCCCCTACACGGATCCAAATGGTACCCCTTACAATTTGAACAAGGTTCTCTTCTACTTCCTCTTGATCTTACTCCCGATTCAATATTTTCAATAGGAGTATTTGGCTTAAAGGATGATTGGCATTGGGGAGAGCCAATCGACCCTGAGACGGAACTACCATTGTAGAAGCCTATGTTTTTGCTCTTCTTGGAGCTTTGGCCCGGTGCGAACCCATCGGACCTCTTCTTCTTCCCATGCTGTTCTCTAACCTTGCCTCTCTCAAATACTATTTTCTTGACCCTCAAGCCCAATTCCATGATATCTTAGAATGTATGCCCCTTAGTTATCATCATTTTCTCCCTTATGTTCAAGTTCAGTTCTGATTCAAACTTCGCACATGGGGACTCCTCGGAGTTTGCAAATTCCGAAACATAAGTAGCAAGCTCTCTAAGTTCTGTCTCATCTTCACCATTATCCTGTTCTCTTGAGTTAGCTTGAAAAATTCCTCTCTCTTTTGGTCCTTATAGAACCATGTTTAGTATTTCTCTTCGAAAACTCTAAGAAATTCTCCCCAAGTAAGAGGAGTGGAAGTTCTACCCTTCATATTCTCCCACCATGTTCGTGCACCTTTATCCATTAATTTTACGGCTATCCATAATTTCATCTTATCATCCAACCTTATGTCGATGACGGTCTCCTAAATTCGCATCCAAGTTATCTTACCTCTTTGATTAGCTTTGACAACTTAACTATAGGAGGGTCAGTCGATGCTACAATTGGAGGAGGAGGTGCCACTAGAGTACTTGGTGCAATAGCCGGTATTGGAGGACGAATCGGTGAAGGAGCGAAGTTTGGTGCGAAGGTTGGAACCGTGCTCTGTAAGTGTTCCACCACTTCATTACTTGTTGGAGGGCGGCTATGGGAGGAGCGAGAATCTGGTTGGAGGAGCCGGATGTGTAGATGTTGAAGGAGGTAGAGCATGTGGGGATAACTCATCCTCATGTTCTTGAGGAGGAATTTCGCTTATATTCCTCATTCTTCTATGTGGAGGCATGATCATCTATAAAAGAAAAGTTATCTTTAGTTTAATACACTAGGATGACACTAGGTACTTATATCTAGAGGTGTGTTAACACCTAAAGACCCATAGGAGGCTTTCAAACATTTGAAGGTATTTTGCATATCCAAACTTTCAAAAATCTTTGAAAATCTTTTGAACTATTTAGATAAATCCTTTGAAAATCCTCTAAACTTTTCAAAACATTTAAAATCAAACCTAGGCTCTGATACTAATAAAGTTGTCATGCCCCGATCCTTAACTGGACAGTAACAACTGCCGCATTATCTCGACATATAGGTAAATCTTGCTCGTACACTGGGATAGTGCAAGATATTCAACTTGTTCCGGCACATTATAAAGACATCCAATGGACCAACTCGGTCTATCCCAACCCCAAAAGATATACATATGGTCAACCTTATCATTCTAATATGATAAAATTTCCATAAGTTCAAAAGAAAACTCAAAGGAAGAAAAACAAATGATTTAAATATAATTTAAAGTTTGGAATTTCCAATGGGTTGACAAAAATAAGGTTTTATTTACAATTCAAGAAAATACCCTCCATATGGGTCTAACTAATCTCCTTAAAAGTCTCAACCAAAGAAGGGTGGAAAGTTTTACAAAAACTAGAATTTGGTAGAATCCAACACTAGAGTCCACTAGATCTCCAACACTTAGACTTCCTCTAAAAAATGATAGAAAGAAGGGTGAGTATAAAAATACTCAGTGAATGGAGTACAATGGCATAGTTGTGCAATAAATGAGGGGTGAGTATGGAGATATCAAAGCATATACTTCAAACAATTCATCGAATATAAAATAATTCCAAACAACAATGATAATTAAAAGAATTGCATCTACAATTTTATATTTTTCAAATATCATGGGGTCTTCCTAAAAGAACTATGTCTGCCCAAGGTTTGGTCAAACTCAGAAAAAAGCCCGCCAAGAGGTTTTAAATCTATTCATATCAATACATTACATCTTTCTTCTTTGACCTTGACTTGTACCTCACCGGGGTATAACCGGATAGTAGTACGACGTGTGCAAAGGAAGGTCGTGTCTACCATCCGTCGTCAATAAACCCTAACCATGTCACCCCATCGGGTTGCTCCGTAGAGAGAATGACTATAGTTATTTACATCACATACATAATTTTTTCACAAACATTCAAATCTCATTCGATATGTCATGATTTCAACAATCGGTTACCAAATCATAGTAAATCATTCATGCATACAATGTCCACCAACATATGGCACATAATTATTTGTAAAGACAATGGATGTATATAATTTTCAAATTCTCATTTTGGACATCCCAAAATCACAAAAATCTATACAAAATCATATAAAAACATTCAAAATCATTTATTAAAGAATTTAAAATAATTTTGCTCATTTATGACACAATGGACCATCCATTCATCTCTTGGAAGGGTAATCACTCTCAAATTCTACAATTAAATCTAATGAAATTCTTTCTCGGGTTCCAATCGATTGCCATAAATTAATAATCACAAATTCAATGTTAAATCACGCCTATTTCTAAAGTTAATAAGTTTTTCCCTAACTTCGCATAAACCCTAATTTCTCCAAGAATGTGTGTTCTAATTCCACTATTTATTTGTCATTTACACCCATATACAATTTCATTCACATTTTTCTCTAATTTCTATCGATTACAAACCCTAGAGTTTTGATCTCCAATGAATCTCCTAAAATTTTAATAATAAATTTTAATATAGTAATGAGGAAGCTAAATCCAAAGTTAGGAAGAGAAAATTATCTTAAATTCATGGTTGGATTGAGTTTTGAAGGTTGGGTTCCAAAAACCCTGGCTTTTCCCTTCCGTGGAGCAGCCTTGGGTTTTCCTTCCCAAACCAACCTTCATCTAAGGTTTACTTGAGGATTTAAAGACCTTATGAAGTGGTTAAATGAAGGTATAATTGATTTCTAGAGAGAGAAATCAAGAGTGAGGGGGAGAGAGAATGAACGTAGAGAGAGAGAAGAGAGTCGAGGGTGAGATGAATGAGAGAAAGAGGATCAATTAAAACTCTATTCATGCATATTTTTAATGAAATGGTCAGTTACTATCTTGCTATTAATGATTCAAGGGTTTGAGTTGGGGTTGGATGTCCTTTTTGATCATTTTGTACCCTTAAAATATTAGAGGTCGACATGGCAAGGTGACCTGTGGGCAAGACGACTCATAAATGCAAAATTTACACAGGAAGAGTGACCTGCTTGGGAATAAGGTGTCCCGATAGTTCAAATTCCACATTAATAAGGTGACCCAATAGTAGGCAAGATGATCCAAAATTTAGTATCCTTAAGCCTTGGGTCGACCCAAGAAAAGGAGCAAAGTGCCACAACATTGTATTCTCTCAGAATCCCTTACTTGCAGGCTTCCAAAGGTAACCCAACCTCTTAAGTAGGGTGACCCAACAAAGACAAGGTTCAAACTTCCCACCCTGCACACTCACAAGGTGCCCCACATAGTCTCATAGGGTGACCCAACATAACCCAAATACCTATAAGGTGCCTCATAATGGGCACAAGGCGATCTAAACATTGAACAAGGCCCCTTATCCCTCCATTTCACAAGCATGAGGCGCTTCATTCCTTGAACAAGGTGACTGATCCCTTCCATTTCCATCCTCATAAGCCAACCCATCTTATACACAAGCTAACCCACCTCTCACAAACTCCACATACATAAACCAACCCAAATATCATGCAAGACAATCCAATACTTTAAAATTCCACAAATAATCCTTTGGCCATGCATCCAATGTGATTTGAATTCAAACACTTCAAATTCCCAAAAAAAAAAGTTTTACACCATCAAACCATTCGATCCTATGTGAAATATGTGAAATAATAATAAATTTAAAATCTAGTTAAAATTCTTTCCAGTATTACATAAGAGAACAAAAATTGAAAATTCAAATACCGAATTTTCTGGTGTTATAACATATATGCCCTATGAGTTAAATTAGAAATCCAAGAAACAAGAGTTTATCCTGACAAACTACACATTTCTTAAAATTTGCATACAAATGTTCTTTCCAAAGAATTTGAAAATTTTCTTTTGGATGCTGAATGTGGTAATTGCATATTGTGACTATACACAAGTATATCATAAAAAATACATGATCACAAATTTTCTAATGAAAGGTCTCAAAACATGATTTATTAAGCGCATAAAAGTGGCTAGGACATTTATGAGCCCAAGTAGCATAAAGAGCCACTCATAAAAACCTTGTTTAATTTTAAATGTTGTTTTCCTTTCATCATTCTCTTTCATTCTTATTTGGTGGTACTCACTTTTAAGATCAACTTTAGATAACACAATGGCACCACTAAGTTCATCAAGCATGTCATTGAGATGGGGTATAGGGTGACGGTAGTTTACCATAATATTGTTGATGGCGTGGCAATCCATACACATGTACCATGATCCATCATTCTTTGGTACTTAAAGTACTGTCATGACACACAGACTCAAACTTTCACAGACATATCCCATGGCTAAGAGCTCTTGTACTTGTCTTTGAAGCTCCTTAGTCTCCTTGGGTTAGTTCTATAGGCTCGGCGATTTGATAGTGGTGCGTCAGGAACCAAGTCAATATGATGCTCAATCCCACAAATCGATGGCAAGCCAGAGGGAATCTCTTATGAAAACATGTCCTGGTAATCCTTATCCTTAACACAACAACAAGTATAAAAAATGTTCTCTCATTGCTCCTCTTCTTCGCTCTTGGGCTACATGCTAAAGGCTTTCCACGTGACTAGTATTTCTCTTGTTTCGGCCTCCTCATCTTGCTCACTTTTGGATGGGTTGCTGGAAATCTCATCTTTCACCTTTTTCACCAGATTTGTAGCCGCCATCTTCCTTGATAAGGATGTTCCTGGTGTTTGGACAATCACGGGTATTGTGTCCTCTCCTATAACACTTGAAACACTCAATGTCTCGAGATCTTGGTGGTGCCTTTCCTACATCTTTCTTCAATACCTCTGCTAGTTTTGGGATGCTGGGCTTAGGTGTGTTGAACTTGATCTCCATTTTGCTCTTACTTTTATCTTTATGTCTAGAAGAGGAGCCTCTCCATGAGGAATATAAGAGGTACGGCTACTCTTTTTCTTCTTGATATGCTCTTCCACCTTAACTGTAAAATGTGCAAAATGTAGCAATTTACAAAGTGTTATATAGATCAAATTCAGCTTTGTGAGAAATATGAAAATTCAAACCTTCCAAGAATTAAGCCTTGGTAGCTCCCTTATCCTCCACCATAATGATGTACGTCATGAGATGCTCCATCTCTATGTGGTACTCCTCCACGGTTCTACTTCTTTGCTTGAGATTTTGTAATTGGTTATGGAGTTGTTGAGTATGGTAAGGTGGCACAAACCTACTACTAATGATGTTCTTCATCTCAGTCCAAGAACGAATTGATGGCAAGCGTGTTCTCTCCCTAAAAACGGCAATTTGGTCCCACGACAACATAGCAAAATCTTGAAGTTGAGCAATTGCGATCTTCATTCTTCTTACATCATCGTAATCATGGCAAGTAAAGGTAAAATCCATATGTGCCTCCCAATCTAAATAGGCCTCTGGGTCTGATTTTCCTGCAAAGGTAGGAAAGTTGAGTTTCGGATCTCTTCTTTCTATCCCATTGGTTTGTTCATCCTCTCCAAAGGCTTCGTGGGGTTCTTTTGAAACTCATTCTCGTGTTGTGATATAAGAGGTGTAGACCTACGTTGTGTAGCCTCTAACTGGTTAAGCTTTTGAAGGACTATTGTAACACTTGACCCATCGTATTGAGTTGAAATCTTACATCTGGGCAACTTGTTTCACCATGGTTATACTCATTGTTGTCTATTATTTTTTTCCTGCAAAAATGTTAATGCAAAGAAAAATGGATCTCACCAAATAATCACTCGCTCACGTATATCACTCAAAGATGTTTGCATTTTTTATTTTACCTCTCATGTTTCACTCTTTGAAGGCTTTTGTCACTCTGATATTCTCACCTCTCAAGTCTCTTTCCACTCAAAAGTTCTTTAGAGGTGTTCATGTGTATAGTGCAAAACAAGTGTCGATCCCACGAGGATATTATATATTACCAAATATAAAATATCTTATTTAAATTGGACAGAACAAATCAAGATAGTAAAAATATTAAAATTACGAAAATATTAAAAATAGAAATATTGATAGACAAAAACCCTAGTTTTATAAAACCCTAGAACAACGATTTCATTTGTCTCTAATTGTTTCACAAGGTCGAATTATTTCAAATCCCTTAAAGTTTATTGACTAAATATTCATTCTTGATGATGGCAGATTTTCCTAACTTAGATTCACCCAATGGTCATGCAATGAAATCCTAATTCGACTAACCAAAACTCAATGGTCATGCAATCTTGATTAGGCCAAACTACATTAAGATCTATGGAATATTTGTAATCTAGGGTTTTCCCTAACATCCCCACGCACAGAGTTAATCATCTTCGATCTCATAACCCTATATGGATTTATTGTATTGATCAGATTTCATGCAATCTTCTCTCGATCTCATTTATATAATCGCAAATCATCAAATCATAGGGTCCTTTACGAATGAAACATTAAGTCCAACAATGAAATCTCATCAAAGAAAGAATATGTCAATAAAGATTTAAGGGAAAGAAACGAATCAAACTATGTTATTAATCAAAGAATAGAATTTATCGAGTCCTAGGAGCAAGAATCTAAGTAGACATGATAAAGAAAAGTAAAAAAAGTAAAGAAAACATCTCTAAATAGAAGAATCCGTCCAAGGAGGTGGCTGCTAGGGTTTCTCCCCTCTCCCCAAGTGTAAATGATGTCTTTTCCTTATAATCTAAGTTCTAAGAGTTCTAAATGACTAAAAATTCATGGATCTTCATAATAGCTTGATATTTCACTTGGACTTAGACTTTAGAACTCATAGGCCTTGATTTCCAACACTGCAGTAAGATCGACTCAAATTTCGGATATTTTCTGATCTGACTATCCTCTGATGTCTTCATAAAATTTGTAGGCCTTGAAGTCTTCTTTCCAACCCAATACGAATCAGGTCAATCAAATATCAAAGTAGAAAGTTATGTCCAAAATACTAACAACTGTCTGTGTAGTCCAATATTCTTAAACAAACCCAATAATCCTAAAATAAAACCTACGTAAATAATTAGTGTAAAATCATGAAATAAAATCTAAAAATAATTCTAAAAGTTATAAATAAAATCTAAAATAAAATAAATTCAAATGTATAAAAAAAATTGTTATCAAATGTCCCCACACTTGAATATTTACTTGTCCTCAAGCAAAAATAAGTTTTCTCCAAAACCAATTCAACATCCCACTTCCCTAATCATGCATATGATAAGTTCAAAGCGGAATTGTAATAAAAAAAATCAATACTTCATAGTATCAGCACTAGAGAAACTTTTGCATCTCATATAGTCTCATCAAAATAAAAAACAATACAAGACTCTGCCACACTCACAATTGGTTCACTCAATAGAATGAAAGAAAATACTAATCAACTACTCAAAACACTCATTTTATGTAAGGGTATGTGTATCACTCAAATCAACACAATGAGATAATATTACCATAAATTTGCTCATATATTAAATCTCAACTGCTTATATATGAAATCCACACACCAATCAAAAGTCTTTATTTGGTTGTAATGGGGTTAAGGTAAGGAATAGGATAATGGGTAATATGTATCGTTAAAATGATTCACTAAATATTCCTAAATATCAAGACATGACATTGTTATATCAAATAAAGAAAATGCTAATTTTAAATAATGTGATAAATCACTTATTCAAAGTAAAGAACAAGGTAAAGACATTTCACTATAAGAGTAACAATATCAAGAATGAATTTTTTTTTCTATTTTTTTCCTTATGTTTTTCCTCTTTTTCAATTTTTTTCGATTTCTTTTTCTTTTTCTTTTTTTAACCAGCATTTTTCTTTTCTTTTTTTTATTTTTTTATCATTTATCATTTTTTTTTTGTTTTTTTCATAACTCAATTAACATGACAATGACTAAAAATATATATAAAACTCGAAAAAAATAATAATACCTAAAAACATACTGACATGCTATCAACTATAAGTACATTAGTAAATTCGGTTTCAAAATCTGGCGCTAGAAAGAAAAGGTCATAGGGTAAATGGTGTGGGTAATATACGAAAGAAAATGTCTAGACTCAAATTAGTTAACTAAGGGGTAAAAAATGATTGGGATGATATTTTTCAGAAACAAAAAATGTGTAATTTTAAGTGTCTTAATCATTTTTGTATATGAAAATCATGAATGTAGTCTCAAAATACATAACAAAGTAAGTTCTAGAATGACCAAATCATGTGTGATATACACTCAACAAAAAAATGATGAAAGTAAAAAATTGCTCTATAAAACTCAAATCTTCATTAAGGTAAATTTGGTGTTAAATTTTGTATCTCTATATTCAAATCAACCATAAAAAAATGAATAGTCACTCATGTACCAAATAACTACTAATACCAATCGTCTGTCATGCAACCCAATTCAAGACAAGTAATATACAAGGACTAGAAAATTCAAGAAAATTTAATTGGGGCATGGAAAAATTTTTCAAAGGTCAAGAAATTCAGCAGAAATCAAGATTTTTAAATAAACATGTCCTAATTCATAAAAGAAATGTCCTAAAAATCAATATGAAATAAATAAGACACTTAAAAATCAAAATGCAATGCATCCCTCCACACTTAATTTAAACATTGTCCTAAATATGAAAAGTAAATAAAATAAAAATAAAGAGAATAGAAAACTCCCCTAAAATACAGCCTTCTTTTCAATTTCTTTCCTCTCGTGTGAAGAGTTTCTTATTCATCTATAAAGTTGCAATCAAAACTCAAAACTAAAAACTAAATTAAATCAACAAAAAAAATCATAAAAGTATTGGGTTGCTTCCCAATAAGCATATTTCTTTATTGTCTTTGACTAGACACAATCTCTTTGTTTCAACCTACCTCATAGATTTTCACATTAAGACCATTCGTGGTGTCTTGCAACGCTTTCATCCATCCCTTATCAATTCGAGCATTCTCAGACGTCTTTTGTTTATCTACCAATGCATTGAATTGCAACTTCCTTTCTTTACCTACATGTAACCTTTTGTTTGATTTAGATTCTCTGAAATTCATACCTAAGGCAATATTTGCATCAACATATTCATTGCCCAGAAAATTATGTTTGACATGTAAGGAATTAATAATGAAATTTTCAATAGGATCACTAAAATGAGAGATATCATCATCATATTCATAAACCTTTTTAGTGCACTCAATCTAGAAACCTCTTGTTTAGAAAATTTTTTCATGCGACAGAAAACATTAACTCAATTTTTTCATAATCTATTCTCAGAATCAACTTTCCAGTAGAAATATCAATTAGAGCACATTCAGTGTTTGAGAAAGGTCGACCTAATATCAATAAAGTACTCTCTACATCATCTATATCCAAAATGACAAAATCAACAGGAAAAATAAATTTATCGACTTTAACTAAAATATCTTCGATAATGCCTCTTGGATATTTTATACTCTTATCAACTAATTGCAATAAAAAATTGGTAGGTCAACAATCCTTTAACCCTAATTTTAAGAATGCAGAATATGACATGATATTAACATCAGCACCCAAGTCACACAAAATATTAAAAAAAATCAGAAGAACCAATTGTGCAAGGGATAAAAAACCTCTCTGGATCATTAAGTTTCAGTGGTGGCTTCCTTTGCAAGATAGTTGAGCATTCCTCCATTAACTTGACTTTCGAAACTTCATCCAGTCTCTTCTTCTTTTTAATCACATCCTCGAGGAATCCCTAATAGTCTGGTACCTGTCTGATGACATCTAAAAGAGAAATGTTAATGTGCAGTTTCTTAAAAATTTTTAAATTTTTTTTAAATTCTACCTTTGCTAGTAAAAAATGTCCAGGAAAAGGAAAAGGGAGTTTATATTGACTCAAACATAAAGTATTTCCCTGTTTAAAATCTGATGCCTTAACCTTCTCATCGGTAAGCTGATGGATTTCTTCTTTGACCTCTTGTTTTTCCTCTTTTTTCTGGGATGGATCTGAAAGCTGCTGTAATTCTTTTTCATTCTTTAATGAGATTTCATTTATCTGCACTCTTGGATTTTTCTCAGTATCACTTAGCAGTCGACCTGGCACATGAGAATAAAAGGCGCTAGCTAATTGATCAATCTTAATTTCAAGGTTCTCAAATCTTTCACTTGTTGCTGTTGCCAAGCGAACAATTCTTTCATTGGTCATTGCTGCTAAACTCTCAATTCTTTCATTTGTCACAGTTGCCAAGCGTTTGATTGACATTTCCCCAGATGGCTTATTCTCCCTTGGCTATTGATTTCCTGAGCTAAATCTCGATGGATGATTTGCTCCTTGTGGTATCCCTTGACTCCATGAAAAATTTGAATGGTTTCTCCACCCAGGATTATATATGTTTGAGTAGGGGTTATTCTGAGGTCTGTCAATGTTAGACACATAGTTCACTTGTTGTACCTGCAAACACTCAGAAGACACATGAGTAGAATCACCACACGAATCACAATAAAAGACTTGACTAGCCACAACATTTGTTTGATTAGTTTTTAAAACATGTAATATAGAATCCATCTTAGCATTAAACATGTTAAAAGTGTCAACCTCATGCACACCAGCCCTCTGTCTAGGAATTTCATACTCACTAGACTAGTTGTATTCATTAGATACCATATCATCTAGTAATGCACATACTTTATCGTATGACTTACTCATGAATGCATCCCCAGCCACAGTATCAAAGGTAATCTTCATAGAATTTAAAAGACCACTATAAAATGTTTGCAAAATCAACCAATTAGGAATACCATGATGTGGGCACTTTCTAATCAAATTCTTAAATCGTTTTCATGCACTATACAAAGACTCACCCTCAGATTGTCTAAAACTAGTAATGCCATTATATAGTTTAGTTGTCTTATCAGGTGAAAAATATTTAGCTAAAAATGTCTGAGAAAGAATTTTCCAAGTTGTGAAATGATTAGCAGGAAAAGAATTTAGCCATACCTTCGCCTTTCGCTTAAGAGAAAAAGGAAATAATCTTAACTTGATGACATTTGCGTTGACTCCATTTAGCTTAATGGTGTCACTGATTTTCAAAAAAAAAATTTAAGTGGCTGTTTGGATCCTCGAATGCTTCACCATTGAATTGATTTGCTTGCACCATCCCAATAAGACTCGGTTTCAACTCAAAATTGTTTGCCTCCACAGTAGGTTGCGCAATGTTAGTCTGATGTCTTGAAATGTAGGTATCGAATACTCCCTCATTGCTCTATTTTCATGAGCCATTGTTTCTTCTTTCTTGACTTCCCTAACTTGTTTACGAATGGTTCGTAAAGTTCTCTCAATCTCAGGATCAAAATCAACTAGGTCAAGACTCTTGAATCGCAACATGCACTGTACGGACACAAAAAAAAAGAGTACAAAATTCAAAAAGACACCCAAGAAAATAATTAAAAAATTTTAAAAATCATGAAAAAATAAAAAAAATAGAAAATCCTATGAAAACGACGGTATTTGATGAAAATAAAGTAGTGCCCGTAGCTAAGTTACAGGTTTTGTTCAGCAGGTTGAAATCCTTTGAAACAAGTAGTCGCTTGCCCTAATACCTTAATCCATTTTTAAATAGCCAAAAAAAAACCCTAAAAAACCTAATTCAATATGGAAGAAGTAAGAAATATATGAAAAATCTTAAAATTTGTATATCCTATTTACTAAGAACAAGAAAGAGACAAGAAATAAAAAAAATAATATCTAATCTCAAACAAGATGATTTTTATTGATATACAAGAATATCCCCGACAACAGTGCCAAAAAGTTATTATGCGATTTAGGTATATTACGATTTCGGTCAAATATACGCTAGTTAAGTGTTGTATATAGTGCAAAACAAATATCGATCCCACGAAAATATTATGTATTACCAAATATAAAATACCCTATTTAAATTGGATAGAATGAATCAAGAGAATAAAAATATTAAAATTACAAAAATATTAAAAATAAAAATATTGATAGATAAAAACCCTAGTTTTATAAAACCCTAGAATATCGATTTCATCTGTTTCTAATTTTTTCACATGGTCAAATTTTTTTAAATCTCTTAAAGTTTATTGACTAAAAATTCATTCTTGATAATGGCAAATTTTCCTAAATTAGATTCACCCAATGGTCATGCAATGAAACCCTAATTCAACTAACCAAAACCCAATGGTCATGCAATCTTGATTAGGCCAAACTGTATTAAGATTTATGAAATATTTGTAATCTAGAGTTTCCCCTAACATCCCCACACACAGAGTTATTCATCCGTCGATCTCATAATCCTATATGGATTTTATTGTATTGGTCAGATTTCATACAATTTTCTCTCGATCTCATATATGTAATCGCAAATCATCAAATTGTAGGGCTCTTTACGAATGAAATATTAGTCCAATAATAAAATCTCATTAAAGAAAGAACGTACCAATAAAGATTTAAGAGAAAAAAATGAATCAAACTATGTTATTAATCAAATAATAGAATTCATCGAGTCCTAAGAACAAGAATCTAAGTAGACATGATAAAGAAAAGTAAGAAAGGTAAAGAAAATATCCCTAGATAGAAGAATCTATCCAAGGATGTTGCTGCTAGGGTTTCTCCCCTCTCCCCAAGTGTAAAAGATGTCTCCTCTTTATAATTTAAGTCCTAAGAGTCTTAAATGACTAAAAATTCATGGGTCTTCATAGTAGCTTGATATTTTACTTGGACTTGGGCTTTTGAAACTCATTGGTCTTGATTTCCAGTACTGTAGTAATTTCGACTCAAATTTTGGATATCTTTTGATCTGACCAACCTCTGATGTCTTCATAAGATTTGTAGACATTGAAATCTTCTTTCCAACCCAATAAGAATCAGATCAATCAGATATCGGAGCAAAAAGTTATGCCCAAAATACTAACAACTGTCTGTGCAGTCCAATATCTTTAAACAAACCCAATAATCCTAAAATAAAATTCATGAAAATAATCAGTATAAAATCATGAAATAAAAGCTAAAAATAGTTCTAAAAGTCATAAATATAGTTTGAAATAAAATAAAATAAAATAAAATAAATTCAAATATATAAAAATATTGTTATCAGTTCATCAAATGACCACCCACTTGTAAGTAAGATTTCACACTAGTAATACACTTTGGACTATACTAGTCAGGTGGTCTATGACTAAGCAAAGTGTTTAATTTGAAAAGAAAGAGAGAAAGATCAAAACAAAGTGTTTTGGCCGAGTGAGGTTTAAACGAAAAAGATGGATAGCAAGCGTGCACAAGACACAACAAGAAATAATCACGGTTTCAAACAAGAGTTTTTTTTTTTTTTTTAAGCCACAAAATGCTATTTGATTGACTCAAAAATTAGGTTTGCAAGGGAGATCACTTTACAATTTGAAGAAAACAAATGAGGAAGTTAGAACAAAACCAATGTTTACAAAATCTATAAATTACACCCAACGCATATGTGGAGGAACTTAAGAAAGTGCACAGCTTGAAAGCTGGCTAGGTATTTCTCAAAATTTCCTCTATGTACAAAGGATAATTAACAAAATTATAACAAATAATCTTTACAATAGCAATTTTTTTTTTAAAATTCTGTAAAAACAATGAAGTCTTTTTTTAAAAAAAAAAAAATTCTACAAAAATAGAGAAACTCTTTTTTTATTATTTTACAGAAATAGAGAAATTCTTTTTTTTATTATTCTACAATAGCAGAGAAGCCTTTTTTTTTTTATTCTGCAGAAACAGAGAATTCCCCCTTTTTTATTATGTAAAAATGGAGAAACCCTTTTTTATTTTGCAAAAATGGAGAAACTCTTTTTGTTCTTTCTACATAAATATAAAAGCCTTTTTTTGTGACAGTAACAGGAAACAAAGATGACAACTGCAAAAACTAAGATGGCAACACCAACTAAGAATAAGAACAAAGCTACTGTACGTATCAACTAAGAGCAATGAAATTAGTAAGGGATATACAACCAACCTCTAGCCAAGTTATGATACTAAAGATGATACACACCTCTACGAATACCTTCAAATATGCGTGAGAGGAAAAATGTAATACCACAAATTGGGATCAATCTTGGGATTTGGTCCATTGGGGTGAGTGAAGCAGAGACACCAGAACGGGGGTGGCAACCCATTGATACTGTCAAAGAGTATTTTAGGAAAAAACCTAACCTGCACCAGGTTGCTCAATAAGGTGAATGAAACAAAGAACAAGAAATCTCATTGTATTATTATTCAAACTTGTTTTGTACATGGCTAAAAATAAGGGTATATGTATACACCCATAATCACATACATAAAATCTTAGTAGTAAATCTAGAAAATTGTGGCTAATTAACCATAAATTATTCTTAAAATCAAGAAACCTGATTAGTAGATTTAGGGGTTGAAAATTTGACATTATTCTTTTCCTAATCAGTTACAATTATTCTTAAGAATTACATGCCTAATTGGCAAACTTGGGAGCTAAAAATTAGGCAATATTCTTCAGCAAAAGCCTACAAAGTCTTCCCTAAAATAGCTCTGCATGCTGGTCAAAAAAGAAACAAATATAAATGATTCCTTATTACTTTATTTATGACATTTGAGGTTGAATTAACTATATGGGTTTGTACCCTTTATTGGGCTTCTTGAAAGTAGACTGGATATCCTTCATGCTCCCAATTATAAATAGTTCTAGTTGTTTCTTAAGTCTCTTGACTCTTGATTTTGTGATTAGTTCCAAAGGAAGATTTGAATGCTCTACCGAATTAATTTGATCTTGATCTTCATGGTAGGTGGCATCGGGATCAATATGTGCAGACAAAATAGAGTGGATGCCCTCATTAGGAACCACCTATCCCCTTATCTGTTTCCCCTAATTATGGAGAAACTATCTTATATAATACAAAGCAGGGTAATGCAGGGTAGCTGGACTCCCATTACAGCCTCATGATGGGGGCCAGCGGTGTCTCATGTTTTCTTTGCCGATGATTTTATGTTATTTGGAGAGGCGAAGTTAGGGGTTCTTTCCATGATTCTAAAGTGTCTTCAGGAGTTTGGGGGTAGGAGTAAATTAATGATAAATCCTGGTAAATCAAAACTATTTGTCTCATCGAAAGCCCCATTGACTTTGAAGACATGTCTGGCCTCTCAGTGCCAATTTTAGTTTACAGAAGATCTAGAGATCTATCTTAGAGTTCCACTCATTCATAGGTGTGTTAGGCAGACTCGGTATCAATATTTGGTTGAGAGGGTTCAAAATAAGATAACGAGTTAGAAGGGGAAGACTTTGAGTTTAGCTAGTTGTCGAACACTTATATTTGCAGCCACTTATGCCATTCCAGCATATGTTGTGGCAATCAGGCTGACTGCACAACAGGCTGACACCGAAGAAGCTCGTAAACCCCATTCTATCAATTGAGGTAACATATGCCAACTGAAAGTGCATGGGGACTTAGGTATTCGCACAACTCGAGAGATGAATAGGGCTCTCTTGGCAAAAATTGGATGGAAGATCATTTCATGGGATCAATCTCTTTGGGTGAGATTCTCCGAAATAAATACATGATGAATGAGAACTTTCTTAATTGTAGTAGACCTTCCAAATGTCCCCCCTCTGGCACAGGCTATTAAAAGTCTGGGATTTCTTAAAGACTGGGGTGTATTAGAGAGTTGGCAATGGCTTAGATATTTGAATTTGGGAAGATATTTGGGTGAAATTGACTTTACTGATTCAAGATTTACAAGGTGACGAATCAGTGAGTATTATGCCCTCAATGGTGAATCACTTTATTGCCCCATACTGGAGATAGGATATTGAGGGTCTTAGGACTCTTTTACTAGATAATGTGGTGGATGAGATAAGACTTGTAATGATTCCTAGAGATCTAAATAAGCAAGATTATGTCTATTTGGCAAGAGAATCTTCTCGATCAGATCAACATACTCTGTCTTCCACCTAAATGAAGTTCCTGCTAACTAAGGGTGTGTTCGAGTCGAGTTAAGTTTCCAACGCTTATACTTCCTCTGAAATGAAAAAGAAAAGTGGGGTGAGAATGGGAATACCCCATGAGTGGAGTGTAATGGTATGTTTATGTCAACAAATGAGGGGTAAGTATGAGAATGTCAAATATACATTACGATCCATTCATCGAGTACAAAGCAATTTCAAAATAATCACAGTAGTTAAAAGGAATGTATCCATAATTTTATTTTATTTTCCAAAAATCATGGGGGCTCTCTAAGAAACCATTTCCACTCAAGATTTAGTCGAACCTGAGTAGAAATGCGCCAAGAGATTTTTAATCTATTTGTTTCACAACACTAGTTCTCAATTCCTTAGCGTTGACTCGTATCTCACCAAAGTGCAACCGAATAGTACGATATCAGCAAAGGGAGCCACGTCTATCTCCCTCGCTCATAAAACCCCAACCACGTCACCTTATCGGGTCGCTCGGTAAAGGAAATAACTATAGTCATTTCATTACAAGTACTATTCTTTCACGAATATCCAAATCACATTTCATGTGCAATAATTTCAATAAAGGGGTTATCAAACCAGAGTATAGCAATCGTGCACGAAATATTCAACCACATGAAATATTCCATGTGCCATGGTGCAAGTTCATTCACAATTAACATGGATGCATACATAGTTCAATTCTCATTTCAGGATATCTAACAATCACAAAAATCTATACAAAATCATATAAAACTTTCAAAATCATTTATAAAAGAATTTGAAATAATTTTACTCATTCATGATAGAACGAATCATCCACTCACCTCTCACTCCCAATTCCAAAATTTAATCCAATATAACTCTTTTCAAGTTTCAAATGGGTTATTCTAAACCAATAATCATAATTCAACATTAAATTGTATTCAATTCTAGAGTATACGAATTTTTCTAATTTAACACAAAGTCTAATTTCTCAAATCCATGAACTTATGTTTTCATTCCATCATTTACATGTCATTGGCATCCCTATAAAATTTTAGTTCATGATTTTCCTCAATTTTTCTCATTTTCAAACCCTAGGGTTAAAATTTTCAACAAAACCCCTCAAATCTCAATAATAAATTTCAATTGACTAATAAGGAAGCTAAACCAAAGTTTAGGGAGTAAAAATTACCTTGATTGCGAAGTTGGTTTGAGCCGTGGGTGTCAGATTTCAAAATCTCTAAATTTCCCTTTCATATAGAAAACCCTAGGTTTCCCTTCAATCCTACCTTCCTTGAGTTTGATTGAAGTTTTGAACACTTGATGGAGCGATTTTACGAAGGTATAATTGATCTAGAGAGAGAGAAATCAAGAATGTGGAAGAGATGGTGAAAATGTAGAGAAAGAGAAGAGAGTATTCAAGAGAGATGAGAAAATGAAGATGAATAAAAGATATGGGGCCTTTGCCTAGCTTTTAGTAATTGTGGAGGTAAAATTATCAATTTAACCCTAAAAAATTTTAGATGTTAATTGAGTTTGGAGGGCATTTCAGTCATTTCTTAATCTTTTCGTGGGCACAAGTCGATTTGCATAACACACAAATCAATTCATGTGTGTGAGTGTTGAAGGGCCAAGTTGATTTGTATTATAAACAAATCGACTCAAAAATACAAAACTAAATCGATTCGCTCAAGGGAATAAATTGATTCATCACATTCGACTCTCTGAATCCTTGCCTGTTGACTAACCAAATCGATTTACAATTGGGTGCAAATCGATTCGTCATGACCAAGCCTCAGATATTTTGCTCTGTAACACTATCAAATCGATTTCCCTCCTTAAGCAAATCAATTTCTCACATTCATACCTCAGAGAATCCCTTCTGTACTCTACCAAATCAACTCACAATTGTCCCAAAATTGATGAGTCGATTTCCACCCTTCTTTTCCTTAGCCAAGTTGATTTTGCTTCTATACCTAAATCAATTTTCCATCCCTTTTTTCACATAAATTGATTCAACTCTTTCATTTTTTCCATCCAAGTTGATTCCTCTTTCTTTTATTCCTCTCACATGAATTGATTTATCATATTTCCAAATCAATTCATCACTCACATTTCCCATTCAACTACAAATGCATGAATCGATTTGTCATTCATCAAATTGCATTTGCTTGGATTTGATCTCAAGTGCCATTGTTTGTCCAAAAAGTCTAGTACCACTAAGCCATTTAACACTTTCAATATGATAACACCAAATTAATTATAAATTCTTTCCAATCCTCAAGTAAGAACAAAAATTGAAATTTACAAATTCATATTCTAAATTTTCAAATTTTACATTCCCAGCCTGAAAATCAATTACAATCCGTTTTTTCCTTGTATTTTATAAGAAAATAAATAAAAATTTTCTAACACTGAATTTTCAGTGTTACAAAACTTAACCCCCTAAAAAAATTTTGTTCTCAAAATTTAAAATAAAGTTTATACATCAAATAAATAGGAGTATTGCCTTTGCATAGTTTTCTCAGATTCCCAATTCTCTTCTTCGACTTAGTTACTTCTCTATAATACCTTGACCATAAGAATTTATTTACTCATCAATTTCTTGGTATGTCGATCAATGATCTTTGCTGGTTGTATCTTAAAACTCAAATCTTCATTTAACTCTACCGGAGGAGTTTCTAATACATGTGAGGGATCCGATAACTATTTCTTCAATATTGAAATGTGAAAAACATCAGGGATCCTCTGTAACTCTGATAACAATTATAGTCGACATGCCACTTTTTCAATCCTTTCAAGGATCTTGAAGGGACCAATATAACGAACTTTTAACTTTCCTCGTTTCTGAAACCGGATTATACCCTTCCAATGAGATATCTTGAAAAACACCATATCTCCTACTTCTAATTTTAAGGGCCTTCTTCTCTTATCAACGTAGCTCTTTTGTCAATCTTGAACTGCCTTCATTCTTTCCCGAATCAATTTCACCTTTTTCTTGGTGGCTTCAATCAACTCAATGCTTTTAATTTTCCTCTCTCTAATCTCATCCCAACATAATGGAGTCCGACACTTCATTCCATAAAGAGCTTAATAGGGAGGCATCCCTATACTAGCTTGATAGTTGTTATTATAAGCGAATTCGACCAACGAAAGGTGCTTATACTAACTTCCCTAGAAGTCCAGGATGTATGCCCTTAACATGTCCTCTAAAGTCTGAATTATACGCTCTGATTGTCCATCAGTCTGAGGATGGAAAGCAGTACTGAACTTCAATTTAGTCTCTAAGGACTCTTGTAACTTTGACAAAAATTGCGAAGTAAATCAAGGATCATAGTCCGACAATAGACACTGGAACTCCATGAAGCCTCACAATCTCATCAACATATAATTTGGTCAATCTTTCCAAAAAACAGGTGTTCTGAATCAACAAGAAATGAGCCGACTTGGTGAAATTATCCACAATTACCCATATGGCATCATGATGATTCGGAGTACGTGGTAAACCCTCACAAAATCTATAATGATATGTTCCTACTTTCATTCGGGAATTGGTAGTGCTTGGAGGACACCGACCGGCTTCTAATGTTCGGTTTTCACTTTTGGCATACTAGATATCTAGCAATAAACTCAGCTATCTCTCTCTTCAACTCGGACCACCAATATAACTCATTGATGGTTTGGTACATGCATGGCATAAGTCGATGAATGTATCTCTTCAAGTACCTCTTCAAGTATGGCCTTTCGAAGATCTTCATCTTTCGGGACACAAATGCGTCTCTCATAAATCACAATCCCAACTTCCCAAATTTGAAACTCATCACCTTCACCCCTGTAGATTTTCTCAACTATGTCCTTCAATTCCTCGTCTGTCACTTGAAGCTCCCGAATTTGATCCATTAAAGTAGGTCTCACCATAAAATTGGCCAAGAGTGTACCATAATTATTTTTAGCCAACTCGACTCCAAGTGCTCAGAGTCCAACTAGACAAGAGATGTAAGAACTCCCTTGAAGTGCCGAATTTGATGATGACTTTTAGTTCAATGCATCTGCGACCACATTTTCCTTTCTGAGGTGGTAATCTATCACCAGATCATAATTTTTTATTAGTTCCAGCTACCTCCGTTGCCTTAAGTCAAGTTCCTCCTAGGTGAGCAAATATTTTAGACTTTTGTGGTTGATAAAGGTCTTGTAGGTAACCCCATATAGGTAATGCCGCCAAATCTTTAAAACAAAGACAATAACAGCTAATTCCAAGTCGTGGGTATGGTAGTTCACTCCATAATTCTTTAGCTGGCGAGAGGCATAAGCAATCACCTTATTACCTTGCATTAACACATATCCTAGTTCTTGCTTGCTGGCATCATTATATACTATATAATCACCACCACCACTAGTAGGGAGAGTAAGGATAGGGGAAGAAGTCAACATTCATTTAAATTCTTGAAAAATACGCTCACACTTTTCATTCCATTCGAACTTGACTCCCTTCTGAGTCAAATTAGAAATTGGAGTAGCTATTTTCGAAAATCCTTCTACGAATCTCTGATAATACCCTGCTAATCCAAGGAAACTTCTTACCTAGTGACATTCTTAGACTGCTCTAATTTCAAAATAGCTTCTACCTTTTATGGATCTACGAAAATTTTATCTTTGAAGACAACATGCCCTAAAAACCCAATTTCTCTTAGTCAAAACTCGCACTTTGCGAATTTGGCATACAACTTCTTCTCCCTAAGAATTTGCAATACAATCTGGAGATGTCCAGAATGTTCTTCATCAAAATTATCGAGATAAGGATGAAACACTCGATTCATGAGATCCATAAAAGTTGTAGGAACATTCGTCAACCCAAAAGATATTACTAGCAATTCTTAGTGTTCATACCACGTCCTAAATGCGATCTTATGAATATCGTCACCCTTGATCGTCAGTTGATGATAACTCGATCTCAAATCTAATTTTGAGAACACACTAACCCTTTGAACTTGTTCAAAAAGATCGTCAATCCTTGGGAGAGGATACTTGTTTTTTATCGTTGTCTTATTGAGTTACCGGTGGTCAATATATAACCGAAGGGTTCCGTCCTTCTTCTTCACAAATAGAACCGGAGCACCCCAAGACGAGATACTCAGTCGAATAAATCCCTTGTCCAAT
The DNA here is from genome assembly GCA_037126225.1 of Dillenia turbinata. NCBI lineage: Eukaryota > Viridiplantae > Streptophyta > Magnoliopsida > Dilleniales > Dilleniaceae > Dillenia > Dillenia turbinata. The sequence goes on from JBAMMX010000006.1 coordinate 11,641,423, forward strand.
GACTCTTGGAGCTCAACCTTCAATTTTTTTAACTCTATGGGTACCATTTGGTATAGAGGGATAGAAATTGGTGCAGTGTCGAGAACCAAATCTATGACGAAATCGAACTCTCGGACCGGTGGCAACCCAGACAACTCTTCCAAAAAAACATTCGAAAGCTCATTCACCGCAGGAACAGCATCCAGATTAGGACTTCCCACCGCGATGTCAATAATGTAAGCTAAATAAACTTCGCATCCTTATTTTCGTACTTCAAGAGCTGAAATTACATAGTTCGGCAACACCCGATGCTCACCAGCAAACACAAGCAAAGGATACTCAGCCTACGGAATTCTATTTCCTTAGTGAAGCAATTCACTGAAACTCCGTGAAGGTGTAGCCAATCCATGCCTGGTATGGCATCGAAATCTCTCATCTCTAATGGAATCAATTCCGCTTCAAGAGTTACCTTACCGACCTTCACCTCACAACCCTTACACATAGTATCCCTGCCTAACAGTTCCCCCAAAGGAATGATAACTAATAACTCCTCTTCAGGTGGATTCAAAAGCCTATTGGAGTGCCTAGCAAATTCCGTGCTCACAAAAGAACTGTTAGACCTATGTCAATCAATACACGGGCATCAATGTCAAAAATTTTCACCATACCTGTGAGCAAAAATCATTAATCATTTAGGGTTTGTTATTCGAAACTTCGTAAAGCTAGAAGTGTTAGTAAAAAAAAAGAAAAGAAAGTGTAAGTAAATTAACTCAACACTTTAATAGATCAACGCTAGGAGTGTAACCCAATATGATGTGAAAAGAAGATTCTAAGAACAAGTTTAATCATGTTCAACCAAGATTTTTAACCATCATTACTACTATAACTATAGGAAAACATTGAAATCATTTCCAACAATCCCCAATATAATACAATATCACCAATATGCCATCCAATATCAAAATCATACAATTCATATCACATGGTATCGTATCCAAATCTCTAAATCATCAAATTAAAGTTCAAGGAAAATTTTACCTGTGACTATGTCAGGATTATTTTGTGCATCCTCATTTGTCATTACATAAATCCATGTTTAAGTTCTCATTCGGGGTCGTTGAGTAAGGGAGGCTACAGTGTTACTTCCCATCCCCATTCTCGATGTAGTGCTAGTGGAAGGTGTGGAAGTTGTTGTCAAGTCTCTTTTGAAACCACTAGGGGGACCCCGAACTTGTCAATTTCTTTGTCCTTCTATATTCAACTTCAGACAAGAGTGTTAAAAGTGACTCTCCTTCCCGCAATGGTAACATCTTTTGGTTTCTCTACACAGACCCAAGTGGTATCCCTTACAATTTGGGCAAGGTTTTACTTTACTTCCCCTTGATCTTACTCCTGATCCAATATTTTCGCTAGGAGCATTTGGTTTGAAAAATGATTGGCCTTGAAGAGAGTCAACCGATCCTGAGATAAAACCATCACTATAGGAGCCCATGTATCTATTCTTCTTGGAGTTTTGGTCCAGTATGAACCCATCAGACCTTTTCCTTTTTCCATGATGCTCTCTAATCTTACCTCTCTCCAGCACCATTTTCTTAACCCTCAAGGCCAATTCCAAGACATCTTGGAATGTATGCCTCTTAGTGATTGACATCTTCTCCCTTATGTTCAAGTTCAATCCCGATTTAAACTTCGTACACAAGGACTCCTTGAAATTCATAAACTCCGGAACATAAGTAGCAAGCTCCCTAAACTTTGTCTCATACTCCGACACTGTCCTGTTTCCTTGGGATGCTTGAAGAATTCTTCACTATTCTGGTCCTTATAAAACCGTGTTAATATTTTTCTTCGAAGGCCCAAAGAAAATCTACCCAAGTAAGAGGTGTTGTCGTCCTACCCTTTACATTTTCCTACCAAGTTCTCGCACTCTTATCCAATAATCTCATTGCCACCCACAACTTCAACTCGTCATCCAATTTCATGTCAGTGACAGTTTTCTGAATTCAGCCAATCCATTCCTTGGCTATCGAGGCATCACATGTGCAAGAGAAAATCTCATATTTGAGTTGTCTTGCTTTTTTTATTAGCTTTGACAACTCAACAGTAGGACAGTCGATTGATGCAACAACAGGAGGAGCATGTGTGACTGAAACACTTGGTGTAACTGCCAGCATTGGAGGAGGAACCGACAGAGGAGCTAAAATTTGGTGCGAAGTTTGGAACTATGTTCCGTAAATGTTCCACCACTCCATCACTTACTAGATGGCGGTTACGGGAGGAGCGGGAATCCTAGTTGAAGGTGCCAAGTATGTAGATATTGAAGGAGGTAGAGTATGTGAGGATGACTCATTCTCATGCTCTTGAAGAGGAATTTCATTTATAATTCTCATTCGTCTACATAGAGATATGATTATCTACAAAAGAAAAGTTATGTTTAGCATATAGGGTTAAGTGAAAAACTAATTATTTAACCCCATAAAAATTATGTTCCTAATTCCCTATGACCCATAGGAGGCTTTAAAAATTATTCAAAATAGTTGGAATATCCAAAATTTTGAAACTATTTAAGAATCTTTTAAATTGTTTTGAAAATCCTTTGACAATTTTCTAAACTTTCAAAACATTTTTAAAATCGAGTCTAGACTCTGATATCAATAAAGTTGTCATGCCCCGACTCTCGAGTCGAATACGCGACAACTGCCGCATTATCTTGGCATACGGGTAAGCCCCACCCATATACCGGGATAGTGCAAGGCATTCATCAAAGTTCAACATGTTCCAGCACATTTCAACAACAACTCAAGGACCATCTCTATCCATTCCTATCTCAAATATTCACTTGGTCAACCCGACCATTCAAAATCACATAAAATTTTTCACAACCTCGAAAGTAAATTCAACAGAAAGAAAGTAAAAGATTTAATTACAATTCAAATTTTGGAATTCCTAAAGGGTTGACAAAATAAAATTTTAATTACAAATCAACAGAACACCCTCCATATGGGTCCATTCTAATCTCCTTAAAAGTCTTAACCAAAGAGAAACTAGTACCATAATGAGAAGTCTCACAAAAGCTAGATCTTGGTTGTATGCGACACTAACGTCAGCTAACTCTCCAACGCTTATACTTCCTCTGAAATGATAAAGAAAAGAGGGATGAGTGTGGGGATACCCCATGAATGGAGTGCAATGGTATGGTTATGTCAACAAATGAAGGGTGAGTGTGGGAATGTCAAATATATATTGCAATCTATTCATTGAGTACAAAGCAATTTCAAAATAATCATAGTAGTTAAAAAGGAATGCATCTATAATTTCATATTATTTTTCAAAAATCATGGGGACTCTTTAAGAAACCACTCCCACCTAAGATTTGGTCGAATCTAAGTAAAAGTCCGCCAAGGGGTTTTTAATCCATTTGTTTCACAACACTAGTTCTTCATTCTTTGGCGTTAACTCGTATTTCACCGAGGTGCAATCAGATAGTACGACATCGATAGAGGGGGCCACGTCTACATCTCTCTCATAAAACCCTAACCACATCACCCCGTCGGGTTGCTCTATATAGGAAATGACTATAGCAATTTCATCACAAGCACCATTCTTTAACGAATATCCAAATCACATTACATGTGCCATAATTTCATCAAATGAGTTATCAAACCAGATTATAGCAATCATGCATGAAACATTCAACCACATATGGATTCACAATTAACATGGATATATACATAGTTCAATTCTCATTTCAAGACATCCCACAATTATAAAAATCTATACAAAATCATATAAAACTCTTCAAAATTATTTATAAAAGAATTTGAAATAATTTTACTCATTCATGACACAACGAACCATCCACTTAGCTCTTGGGAGGGTATTCACTTTCAATTCCACAATTTAATCCGATATAACTCTTTTCAAGTTCCAAATGGGTTTTCCTAAACCAATAATCATAATTCAATATTAAATTGTGTTCAATTCTAGGGTTTACGAATTTTTCCTAATTTAATACAAACCTTAATTTCTCAAATCCTTGAACTTATGTTCTCATTCCATTATTTACATGTCATTGGCATCCCTATAAAATTTTAGTTCATGATTTTCCTCAATTTTTCTTATTTTCAAACGCTAGGGTTAAAATCTCCAACAAAACCCTGCAAATCTCAATAATAAATTTCAATTGACTAATAAGGAAGCTAAATCCAATTTTAGGGAGTGAAAGTTACCTTGATTGCAAAGTTGGTTTGAGTTGTAGATGTCGGATTTTAAAATCCCTAAATTTCCCTTTCATGTAGAAAACCCTAGGTTTTCCTTCAATTTTGCCTTCCTTGAATTTGATTGAAGTTTTAAACACTTGATAGAGTGATTTTATGAAGGTATAATTGATTTATAGAGAAAGAGAAATCAAGAATGTGGGAGAGAGGGTGAGAATATAGAGAAAGAGAAGAGAGTGTTTGAGAGAGATGAGAAAATGAAGATAATAAATGAAATGGGACCTTTGCCCAGCTTTTAGTAATTGTGGAAGCAAAATTACCAATTTATCCCTAAAAAATTTTAGATGTTAATTGAGTTTGGAGGGCATTTCAGTCATTTCTTAATCTTTTCATGGGCATAAGTCGATTTGCGTGATACACAAATTGATTCATGTATGTGAGTGTTGAAGAGTCAAGTCGATTTGCAATATAAGCAAATCGACTCATAAATGCAAAACTAAATCGATTCCCTCAAGGTCACAAATCGATTCGTGGCATTCAAGTCTCAGAATCCTTGCCTGTTGGCTAATTAAATCGATTTGCAATTGGGTGCAAATCGATTTGTCATGACCAATCCTCAAATATTTTGCTCTGTAATACTACCGAATCGATTTCCCTCCTTAAGCAAATCAATTTCTCATATTCATATCTCAAAGAATTCCTTTTATACTCTACCAAATCGACTCACAATTGTCTCAAAATTGACAAGTCGATTTTCACCCTTCTTTTCCTAACCAAGTTGATTTTGCTTCTATACCTAAATCGATTTTCCATCCCTTTATTTTCACATCAATTGATTCAACTCTTTCATTTTTTCCATCCAAGTTGAGTCCCTTTTCTTCTATTCCTCTCAAATGAATTGATTTACCGCATTTCCAAATCAATTCATCACTCACATTTTCCATTCAACTTACACATGCATGAATCGATTTGTCCTTCATCAAATTGCATTTGCTTGGATTTGATACCATGTGCCATTGTTTGTCCAAAAAGTTTAATACCACTAAACCATTTAACACTTTCAATATGATAATACCAAATTAATTATAAATTCTTTCCAATTCCCATGTAAGAACAAAAATTGAAATTTGCAAATTCATATTCTAAATTTTCAAATGTAACACTCCAAACTCGAAAATCAATTATAATTCAATTTTTCCTTATATTTTATAAGAATTAAATAAAAAATTTCTAATACCGAATTTTTAGTATTACATCCCATGTAAAAAAAAAAAAAAAGATCCATTTATGTTTTTTTTTTTTTTTCTCTCTCTCTTTAATAGAAACCTCAATTAATGACTATAAAATCAGAATAATCATTTATATATAATTATTAAATAAATTAAAATATATATTATCTAAGAAAATTACCAAATAAATCAACTGCAAATTTATGAATAGTTTTACATATATCATTTAATTAGTATTAAATTAATTAGAATATCCAACCATGAGAAAGGAATTGCGCACAGTCTTATTTGATATAAAGTCTGATAATCCATACGATAACAAATTTTATTATAAAAATACTCGTTTACATATACATTTGTACACATTTAAAACGAGTATAAATAATTTTTTTATAAATTTTAATAAAATACAGAGTTGTTTTGTTGAATTTTTTAATAATTTTTATAAATATCAAATTATTATTTAACCTAGAAGGTGAATCGATGGATCGAAAAGAAGATTTGTGGATAATGACGTTTAAGCATTCCATGAGCTTGATGATTTCACTCCCCAAGGGTTTGCGGTGCTTGTTTGTGTCTTATCAACGAGGCTTTCTAGGGAGCAAACCGCATAAATGGAAGTGGTTTTGAGAATACCACTCCCAATGCCCTTACCATGTGTTTTGTACTTTTGTATGACGTGCATCTCTTTATGGCCGATTAGTCTGCCAAATGTACGCTGATCGATCACCCTTCAACTTTTCCCATAGGTCCCTCCTTGTACCTTCTCTCCCCTCCCTCTCCCACCCCCTCTCTCTCTCCCTCTTTCTCTCTCTAATCAAAATCATTTTCACTGGTACTCTTTATTTTTCTTTTACTGCTCTCTCTCTCTCTCTCTCTCTCTCTCTCTCTCCTTCCCCCCCCCCGCCTCTCTCTATACACAATTGTTTCTGGGATTTTCATGTTCTTACCTCCCTAAACTCTTGGTCAACGGGGTTTGTTTTCCTCTACCTTCATTCTCTATCTCCCTCTCTCTCTCTCTCTCTCTCTCAAATTTTGGTTGATTTTGATGGTCTGAGCTCCTCTCTGGGTTTTTAGTGTTCTTTGTTTGAACTTTTGAATTTTCTTTTTTCTTTTTTCCGCGGAGTCCAAGTGCTAGTCTTAATTTAGCTAATGACTTTGACATGATTCTCATATTCTGCTTAATGTTTTAATTTTAGTCTCTCCCCTTCCTCTCCCTCGCGAAATTATTTTCATAATTTTCTACGTTTAATTTTATTTTATTTTATAATTTATATTTGTGACGTTGTGGTGGAGTGAAACTGAATTCGAGTAATGTTTGTCAGAAACCTTTTAGTTGCTGATTCATGATTCATGAATCCTTAATCTATCATCGACCCAGGTAAGGGTTTGGTGACTTCACTCTTTTTTATTTTTTTATTTTCATTTTTTTCCCCAAACGAAATGTCCATATCGAATGTAATTATAAATATGTTTATGTAACCATAAATATGTTTGTTTGTCTTAAAACTAAACTGACAACCCTACTTGGTAAAGTACTAGATTTCTGGGTTCTTTCCTTTTTTTAATTATAAATATGTTTATGTTACCATAAACTTCTGGTAAAAGTTGCATATCTCGTTTTTCATGATCATGGGTATGTAATTTTTGTTTGAAGTAGGTTTGGTTCCTTTTTTTTTAAAATTTTTGTTTGATTTAGGGTTTAGTAGGTTTGGTTCCTTTTTGTTTTAAATTTTGTTTGATTTAGGGTTTAAGGTGAGTTGTTAGAGTTTTTGGGGCTGTGTATTTTTGGTGTTATAATGCTAGCATCAGATTAGAAAAACCATGTTTTTTTGAAGGAAATTATCATGGTTCATAACAAAACTAGGGTTTCTACTTTCAACTTGGTCATTGAAATGGGACATTAATCAGCCTGTGTTGGTGACGGAAATATTTCTAATGAGTAAACGTAGTCTTTGTTTTGGGTAGTAATGCACTCAAGTAAGAGCTTGTGTAACTTTCGTGAGCAATCATCGGCATAGTCTATCCTTTGGAGCGACTCCATGAGATTCAAATTTCTGCATATTTATAATTGTAAACTAAACTTATTAGATGTTTTATAAGAGTTTCCACAATTAATTTCCCTTGCATGTAAGACAAAGTGGGTAAACATTGTCACACATTCGTTTGGAACTTAAAAGTGGAGAGTGTGCGCATGAAATATATGTCTATACATTTGTATGGATAATAAGTTTCTGAAAGATAAGAAACTTGAACTATTGGAAGAAATTCTTACAGCTACATTAGTGAATTAATATTTGCTGGATTTGAATTTTAGCTGTCCATTAGCTATCCACCTTTTATGTTTGGTGGTCTATCTGAGCATGTCATGCATGTTTAAGAATTATATTTTGATCAGTGATAATATTTTGTCTGACTTGCAGATATATGTTACAAATATAAATTGCTTAATGCAGACTGTGTTGAATGATTGATGAGATGAGAAGACTTTGACTAGTACACACAGTTATGAAGTGGTCTGAGTACAGCATTTCTTGGACGTCATCTATTTAAGTTGATTCTATCCTTAGGGTTAGGTGGCCAAAAAGCGAAAAAGAAAAAGAAGAAATAGGAATGTTAAAGAAGTTGATTTTGTTTGCAGGGGGAATATAAAGAACATGCTGCGCAAACCAAAGTGTTGCCAATGAGCAAGAAGAAGAAAAAAACAAGAACGAAAGAGAAGAATAAAGAAAAATAATAACTGACACACTAATCCCAATCAAGTTATCTGATTTTAGTGTATAACTCCTTATCCTGGACATTCAAACTTTTGGTTAGTTGGATCGGATATACCTGGTTTATTAGTTGGCATGCATTTAATACTGATGCTTCCTTTCTATGGTTATTTTTGGCAGATGACTCTAGAAAGGTGGCTTATATGATGGGGTTATGGATTTCATCATTGGTAGATGGATGTTGACTATAAATTATTTAAAGAAAATTTATTAAATAGTTTGTATCAGTAAAGCTATGAGTCATTGTGCATTTGCCTAAAAGTTGAAGAATGAGGAACAGGAATTGTGAAGCCTAGAGATTATCCTTATATTTACATTTTGTGGTTTCAAAAGTTTGTACTTCTGCCCATCTTTTAGCAGTTAACCGTAGAATGCAAACAAGCAGTTTCAGGTTTAATAATTGGGTCATATTGATGATTTTTTTTTTTTGGTTGATTACTTTCTGTTGTAGGTTTTGTAGCCTGGAGAAGTCATTGCTCGACAACGAGAGAGAGCACGCTTGTCAGCATCCATGCAATAGACATGGCTGTATACTAGCGTGCTCTCTGTCGTTGTCATATGATCTGCTTCCCAAGGCTATTTTCTCTTGTTTCCTGCCATCTGATTATAGGAGCTAGCTGCTGAATTTTGACCTTTTAATTTGAAACGAGTACTTTTCCGCCATTACTACCTAGCAATGAATTGGCAATCAAGATCCCTTTGTTACTCACTCTTATGATATATCCTAAGAAGCCTGCTAAAGGTTGGTTTTGACTTGATGATATTGATATTTACATTAATGACATTTTATATGGAGCGATTGCTTAAATGGGGTTTCAAATATTGTGGAGTGATATGATGAATTTTGAATGACTAGTGTCCTAAGTCAATGTAATTTATCTGGTGAAATGCAGCAAGGCTTAAGGGTTTTACAGCAATGAAATGCTATGTGCTAGCCCTCGTGTGTACATGAGGACCAGCATGAGGACATGAACCCCATGTCAGCAATGAATTTGAGGTTGTATAAACCCAAACTCATGGATGTGCTTCTCCATTGGAATAACCTAGGATTCTTGATTTATGAGCAAGTTCACTTGAGATTGGGTGGCAAAGTGCAACAGAGATGCTATTCTTCCTTGCCATGGGAGAGAGAAATTTCAAGGATGATGTGGCGTGGCCACATTACTTTCTAATATAAATTAAAAGGGGAAAAGTAGATAACAATTCTCTCTCTCTCTCTCTCTCTCTCTCTCCAAGCCAACCCATATGAACCCTAATTATTTTGTTCCTAAGACGTGAAAATTTCATTAGTAAACTCCTTTTTTTTTAATTAACATCTTGGTTAAATTGAGTACAGTTACTAGAAGTCACTGTCCTCTACTTCTGTTAGTTCTTTGATTGCGAGATGAACAAAAAGAATTTGAACTTAATGAATAACAAGTAGTATTTAGGAAATATGGTTATAGGAAATTATGTAAGGAAGACACTTCCTCTTTCTTGTTCTGGAATCCATATTTAGATATGGTTCTCTGGTCATAATTTTGTAACATGAACTTAGTGGAGATGTAGGAAATTACTTGTTATAGTTATATACATTTTGTAAAACTTAACACCCAAAAATGAAAGTTATTTGGCAATGAGGTGTTCTGAAGTATGGTTGAATTTTGATTGATTTGCTAACACTTCTACCTTCTCCTTTGATTCCTTGGTTGCAGAGGCAACTGCTATTTTTGATAACATTTTGAATGTGAATCCGATGGAGAGAGTCTGGAAGGATTGAGTAGGGGTGAGTATATGGAATTTTTTAGTTGAAATAGCAAAGGAGAATATCATTTCTCTTTGCAATCAGGAGACAGTTTGCTGGGATGCTCTTTTGAATTGTTGTGGCATTTGCAACGCTGCATGGAATTTTCTTTTTGGTTGAGATGGCTAAAGAGAATAGTAATATTATTTTTTTTTTAATGAAACAAGTCTTCCTGAAAATCAGAGTACTTATTTTATTTCACTTTTTTTTTTTTGGTAGATGGCCTTCTAACATTGTGCATTTCTTAAGTACAAGTTTGCATACATGTTGAGTTAAAATTTATATTTTATTTTATGAACAAAAGTATAAATATTTGGCTTCAAATCATTTTGTTTGACAACGTTAGCGATATTCAGCGAAACCATTTTCTTATCTTTTTTGTATATTAATTTAGAGAATGAGATGCAAAGATGAACATTAATTATGCTCTTGGAAGATTTTTGTTTCCATTTTTTGAGTTTAGAATGTTAGTTTGATACTCTTTGAAGGTTTTCTTTAATAAACTTGTTATAGGTTTTGTTAACTAAACTTGCTGTTCGAGAATGCCAAATTTCAAAGTGAAGACATTACTGGGGAAGCTGAAAGGTCTACATGATACAGTATCTCAGTTTGAAACTAATAAATACTCATTGAAAATGAGCTTGCTTGATGTGGCAACAGTACTACAACAGAATTATGCTAGCAAAGTTAGGAGTCACAATGCTTGCTTGACTTTCATTTCCACTTTCTATTGGTAGCAAAGATACTATCTTTTGAACCCTATTGTGCAGTGCAAAGCAGATTCTCTACCTAACTCTTCCGATTGATGGCAATTTGACAGTTTTCACTCATACAACAGGTCTTTGTGTGCATTCTTTGGGATATGCCATAAATAATTATTCTATCCTTAGCTTTCAAATGCTTTAGTTTTGTCCCATTGGTATTTATTTTGTGGGGGATTAATTTTCTCTCTTAAAGTTGTGCATTGAAATATTCTGTTTTTTACTGTTCTAACTCCATGGTTTACTGTTCTAACTCAGGGTATACTGTTGGGAAAATTAACATCTAATGACTGTAAATTCTAGAGTTCTCCCTCTATCTCCCTCTCAAATCCCAAGGATGCTACTAATTTGAATGAACACATGCTGATTATATTTGTAATGAAAGATTATCCTCGGTATGGTTTATGTTTCGCTGAGTTGAAAGTTCGAGCTTTTAGGCAGGTCTTACAGGCCGTTGTTGCTGCAACTGGGAATACTCTCAGCAGATGGCCGCAGCAATAGCTATCACATTGAATTTAAATCTGGTGTTCCTGAAAGGCTTATTCAAATCAATCTTCTAATATCCATTCTGTACTGTGAAGTGGCTGGGGGTTATGGGAGATCTTGACAATTTGAGTGACAGAGATGTGAGAAAATTTCAATTTTTCATAGATAATGTCATATGTTAACTTGTACCACACAAGAGAATCAAAAACGGCAATTTTACATATCTCACTACTTTGTTTTGTTTATTTATAATCCAAGTTTGCAATTTAATCAAATGGCCATTTGTTTCCTGTTTTAGCCTCCTTTCTTTTTATTCCTTGTTATTTAAATGCCCTATTCTCTTTCTGTATTTTTTTTCCTCTTAATTATAATTTCATCCTTTCTTGTAGTCAGAGAGGTTGCATTCTAATTGGTCATTAATATTTTAATGTGTTGGAAACTTGCATTCATCAATATTATGTTTAACTTGATGAGGTCAGTGATGCTGCAGCAGAGATTGAACCTTTTCTGAAGAATAAACATTGTTAGCCTTGGGCAATGAGGTACACAAAGAATTTGCAATATGAAATAATGCAAGTCTCTTTTTATCTATTATCTCATTGATAATTGTACTTAAATTGCATTATCAATCTACTTGCAGCAAGCACCATGCTCATCTGCTGATGGAATCAACTGCTGGAGTCTTCAAAGACTCCTCTGGGTAAAGGAGAAGTTGAAGATTCCGTCAGCTATGGAACTAAGGTATTTCCTTTGAGAACAACTGTTTGATCATAAAAATCTTATTAAGAGCTCACCTTGGTTCTGATGATCTTGTTTTATATGTTCATTTTGGGGTGTGTGAACTGATATTTGCAAGTCCTCGCCAAGCTAGTTGCAGTTTGGGGTCCATGTAAAATATATGATTGCAGAGGCTTAGAGCCTGCATATCATAGTTTTGTATCACACTGGAGACTTGCTACCTTCTTTTCTTATTTTGTTTCTACAGATGTTTTGCCAGCTTGTATTCCCTTGATACCTTCTAAAGCGATTTTTTTCCCCTTCCATTAGGTCCACTATGCCTTTTGCAGGTTGGATCATCCAGATTCAATGAACAGCTATGTGGATCTCACTGTGTTCCATCATAGATCTCAACAAACTGAGCTGGCTCTCAAGTAAGTAATGTCATTGTTAATGCAAATGTTAGGGGCTTTATAAATTGCTTCTCATTGTGTATAATTTGGGACAAATCTCTTTCTATCTTCCTAGTTTTTTACGTCATCTGTGGAAGCATCTCAATAAAGGTGTGTCACGTCTCGACCCTCAGGTCTAAACATACGACAACCGTCACGTGATCTAAAAGTACGTGCAATCACTAGCATGCACTCCATAATAATGCAAGGCTATCATGTAATCATGATTTTCTTGAAACATAGTAAGTGTTAAATATGCACTTGCTTTTAAAAATTAAGGAATTTGCGTCAAAATCTCTCCACCAATGATTTGACCCGAATCAATGGTGGAATCGCAAAGGAGTTTTCAATCAATACTAATCAAAACATCACCTCCAATCTTGACATTTGTCGGAGATCTCCAAGATGATACAACCAAGTTAGCCCGACAGGGACTTGGGGGTATCTCTCTATTGCGCCTACCCTCTCAAGTCTAACAAGCTCTCCACGCCGCTCTATCAAATCGGTCTGTAGAAGTTTAGACTAGTCATTACATATTCATGGATGTTCACATCCCAAGCATACACTATTTCACAAACAACATTTTATGTGCCATAGAAAATCAATAAAATTCTCAATTCAGAGATTCAATGACAATATCTAGCAGAAAGTTTAACATGACACGATATATTGCAAGCGCATAGATTTTCATAACTCAATATCATCATATTTTCAAGGGACACTTCACATTCACAAAATATTATATAAATCCATTTTTTAAAAAAAAATCATTTTAGAAAAATTAAGAAAACATTTTCTCATTTATAAACACAACAATCTATCCACTCACGGTGTTAGGGAGAGTAGTCACTCCCAGACTTCTTCCCAAGATCCTATCTTAACCAGTTTTGTTCAACCCTTAAGGGACATCATCAGTAACCAAAATTATTGAAATTAATTAATTCAAGTCAACCCAAATACCCTAACATCCAATACCTATTTTTCTCTCGATTAATGTAACCTTTAAATCCTCCAAATCCAATTGGACAGGTAGTTAAACAAATTAAAACTTGGGATAGAAAAATTATAATATCTTGATTTTGTTTCCAAAAGATTCTTTCAATTTGGGTTACACCAAACCCTTGGGATTTTTCCCTTCTTGATGACAACTCTAGATTTTTATATTCTTCCAAAATCAAAACTAAAATCTATTTTTGGGAAGTTGGATGAATAGTCTAGAATCTTTGATCTTGAGTTTTAGTGAGGGATCAATTTAAATTTGGGAGAAAAGAGAAGAATGGTCTCGAGAGAGATGAAATTTGAGTCTCGTGGGTTCTGACTCTCGTCTCCACTTTTATCTCCTAACTTATTTTTAATATTTTTTTAGTGATTTTCCCACATTTCTAAATTATACAAATGTCCAACATGTCATCTTGGGTTTTTGGGAAGATCAACCTTACGAATTCAAATACTGAAAGTCAAGTTCTGTTGATAAAATGTTTTCAGTGATGAGTAAGAAAAAATGGAATGAAAAATGGATTTTATAGAAAAAATTAGAAATAAAAATGTGGAATGTTAAAAAATATGGGATATAATATAATTGATATATTATATAATTAAAGAGTTTAGGTGGTTTAGTGGAATAAAGCTTTCTAGAGGACTTAGTGGGTTAAGGATCAAATCTACACAACTACAAGTGTCGAGAAGAAATTGCAAGTGCAAGTCAAAGTTCAATTCTCCATGGCTTCAAGTACGCAGAGGGAATCATCAAGGAGAAATGGAAAATGCTAAATTTTCGGTCAATGTGGGATCTACCGAGCACCGAGCACCCTAGTAACTATATACTAAAAAAAATTAAAAGTCCATCCACCGAGAGCCTAAGGGGTGTTGACTTTTGTGGAAAACCCATTTCCTCAATACTAATAGCTTGCTGCGCTCATGCCCTTACTGTATGTATCTATCAATGGTGATCTAAGTCTTAGTGTACATTAATTATAGGATGTTATTTGTACAGCAATCATGCCAATTTCATGTTATAGCGTTGCAAGGTTCCTCAAAAATAGTAAGAAAGCCTGTGGCATTTTCGAATGATGCATTTAATCTGAGGATAGGACCGGAACTGATCTGTAGAACATTTATTCTCACCTTATCCTCCTTTTAGCTCCTTGAAGCACTTGTTCAGGCTTTAAATGTATTGGTTAATGCCCACGTGGGGCAGTTTTTACCGAGAAGTAAATATTTGAAATTTAATGAGAGGTAATGGGTAGTTACTCACTACCCCACTATTTCCTATTTTCTCTCTACACAACTCCTACGGGAGTTGTAATTTGAAAGGGAATTGACTATTCTATAATCAAGGGTATAACTTGAGTCTTAGAGAGAAAAGACAGTATTATCATTTTAGAGAGAATATTATTCTAGAGATGATTTAATAATTGTTGAGAATAACAATTATTAGAGGGTTTTTTGATGGTTTGTGAATCACCGGGTTAAGAGTTGGAATGTTGTGACATTATGTTGATAGTTCGTTATACGTTGCTATCATCCCAACTATGAGTGGTTCGCGTTCAGAGTTTGCGGTTCTCGAGATTTTCTGTATCACCGATTAAGATATATTGCGAACTCAATTTTTATAATTTCAAAATTTTATTTATTGTTTGTTTCCGCTACGTGATTGAATCACGAATTCTAACATTGGTATCAGAGCATGTTAGATATATTTTTAAATAATTTTTTTCGGAATTAAATTTTGGTATAAAATATAAGGTATAAAATTTGGGGTTCGGATCACGAATGAATTTCGTGAATTCAATTATACCACTGTATTACCTAACTCACGTAGAATATGAAAATAATTTTTTCGTAATTTTCTGAATACGTTTAGGTAAAAAAAATCCTGTTGAACCATTCGGCCATAAATAGTGACCGAACATTTCAACCCCAGATTTGACTAGGTCAAATCAGTGCATGAAATTAGTAGATCTATGTTAGTCTCTGCTAGATCTACGTTTTGACATATATATTGTATATTATCTGTACCGGAATGTGAGATTATCGACAACCGGGTCAAAAAATCCAGTTGCAGAAAGATACGGGTGAAGAAGAAGCCCAACAGTGAGGCGCGTGAAAGACACGCGTGAGAAGGAGCATGTCTGCAGGGGGAGGGCGCGTGAGATGCCAGGTTAGACTGGGTTGGAACCGACCCGGGTCTAGACCGATCGCGCCCGGGATTCGGACCGGGCTTTGGGTTCCGACCCACGCCCGCGTTCGGAACAATCTCGAGTATAGAGGCGCGTGCGCCGACGTGCAGAGGGTGCTTTCAGGCTTGTGCCTGACGCGCTGTGTGTCCTGCACTTGCCCAAGAGCCTCCCCGGCGCATGAGGGCTCGTGGAGACGCGCCGCCAGGGGCTGGCGGCACGTGGACCCTCCCGACGGCGCGTAGGTTTGCCTAAAATTGGATTTTTCCAATTTTTTGAGGGTTTTATGATAAAAATGATTAATTGTGGGTTTTTATGTACCGAATCCTAATCTGAATAGTGAGATGCAATCTCAGATTATGGTGTATGGTGTCCGTTGACTTATACGCTCGTCTTGGGCCTGTACTCGAGTCATTTTGGTTTTGGTGGTTCGTAAGGTAAATAAAATTGTGAATTTAAACATCAATTGTCACTAATGTCTCTTTTTCTGTATGATAGAGACATGGCTGCAACGAAAACTGTCATTCTAGATCTCGTGAAGGGATTGAACGGTGACAACTACGATATTTGACACCGGAAGGTTCATTTTGTCTTCGAGGAACAAGAGCTCGGGGAAGTTCTTAAGAACATAATGGTGGACCCCGGGGAGGGTACCATAGCACAAGCACGACGAGGTCAGGAGGTGTATCATGCTTGGAAAAAGAATGATGGTCAAGCGAGGGTGATCCTTCTTAGTAGCATGCATGATGAGCTGATTCTCATTTATGAGTAGTATCCTACTGCGATGTCGATCTGGCATGCTCTGAGAGAGCATTATGGCGCCCCGTCAGCTCCTAAGTTGAGGATGCTGACTTATAAATTCATCACGTATAAGAAGAGACCCAATCATACTATGAAGTAGCATTTAATGCACATGTCGATATGATCGCCTCCCTGAAGAATATGGGGGAGCCGATATCTAATGAGCTTCAGATACTGGGTATGATCCAGTCCTTGCCTGACTTTTGGGATGTGGTTAAAACCTATCTCACGCACATTGAGAGTATTCATACTTTCATGGATGTGAGTAGGCACTGTGACCTCGAGGAGGAGCGTCAGGAGGTGGCTCGGTTTTCTTCTGCTCATACTAATATCGCGGAGTTGAGTAAGGGCTCCAGGGGTGTAAAGTGCAAGTGGCGCAAGTATGAGAAGAGTCAAGGCAAGAAGCAACCTGCGAAGACCGACGACAAAAGACAGAAGCGCAAGAAAAAGGAGCTCGACAAGAGCAAAGTCCAATGCTATGTTTGTGGCAAGTTTGGGCATTTCGCACGTGAGTGTGGCAAGCAAAAGGTATGTCCTTCTTCTTTACATGGTTTGAGTTACGTGTCATCTAGTGTGATGCTCCCTAACTCTTCTCCTTTGTAGATTGTAGACTCAGGAGCCACGGACCATGTAACTCGCAACAGGAGCGCATACGTGGAGTTCCACTATTTGAGTCCCCTGGCGAGGAGGCTGTACGTGGGGAACGAACATTTATAAAAGTGAAAGGGATTGGCACTTGCAAACTATTGCTGCGAAGTGACTAAATCTTATATCTTCATAATGTTTTATATGCTCCTGAGATTAGGCGGAATCTTGTATATGTCCGATGTTTGGATCTACTAGGATATTCTATTTTGTTGGGAAACTCTAGAGTTTCCATTTCATATGACAATTCTTTGATATGTTCCGATTTAGTCCATGAGAGATTTTATGTACTGGATGTGATTTCCTTCTATGAGATTTATTCTTCTTCTACTATTGCTTTTGCATCTGATAGTGTAGTAGATAATGTGAAAGTATGGCATAGTAGGCTTGGCCACAGGGCAAGAAAAGATGGGCCGGCTAGCTACGAGTGGCTTGTTGGGCCCGCTAACCAAGGTCGAGTTGCCCTTGTGTGAGTTTTGCCTTGCAGGCAAAGCCACTAAAAAATCGTTTGGGAAAGCAATGAGAGTTGGGACTTCATTGCAATTGGTCCATTCCGACATTTGTGAACCCATGAATGTGAGAGCCCGAAATGGAGCCACGTATTTCATTACGTTCATAGACGACTACACGCGAGGAATAGAGGCATTACTAGACAGTTGACTATTTCTGTTACTCCTCAGTAGAACGGAGTAGTCGAGAGAAGGAATAGGACTCTGTTGAGATTGTGAGGTCGATGATGACACAGCCAATTTACCTATCTCCCATTGGGGGGATATGTTGTTAACTGTCGCCTACGTCCTCAACCATGTTCCAATGAACTTCGTAGTCAGCACCCCATACGAGTTTTGGACAGGGAGGCAGCCTGACCTTAGCCATTTGAGGCCATGGGATTGTGTCGTGTATGTTCATGATTCCTCGCATCAGTACGGCAAGTTAGGCTCGCAAGGAAAGATGTGTATCTTCATTAGATACTCTGAACACTCCAAGGGATATGTGTTCCTAGGAGAACATACGAACAACACTGTCATTGAGATAAAGTCTCGTGATGCCACTTTTCTCGAGAGTAATTTCCCTAAGAGATGAGAATCGATCGAGACTTAACCTTCTATGAGATGGATGAGCCTAGTGGCTCAGCCGAGCCCAGTAGTGGGATTCAAGACCCTATTATGGATCTTGGTCCTAATGGGAGCGGTCCATTTAAAGGTGTGGAGGTTCTCTCTTCTCGTAGGAGTAGTCGAGGACAAGTGTCTCGTCGTCGTTTCCCGATTGAGGATGAGATCCTCATTGTGACTCCCGAGGACGACGAAGAGCCGAGGACTGTACAGAAGGCTCTCAAGGGTTCAACAAAGGACTAATGGTTTCAGGCCATGCAGGAGGAAATGGATCAATGAGAGTCAACGAGGTCTGAGAACTAGTTGACTTACCTGAGGATAAAAAGGTCATTGGGAACAAATGAGTTCTCAAAAGTAAAAGAAAGGCCGACGGATCGATCGAGAGGTATAAAGCTCATCTAGTAGCCAAGGATTACACGCAAACTAAGGACATTGACTACGAGGAGACTTTCTTCCGGGTAGTCAAGTTTACTTCGATCCGTTTATTTTTGGCGATTGTCGCTAGAATGGATCTAGAGTTACATCAGATGGACGTTAAGACCACTTTCCTTAACGGGAGTCTGGATGAGATCTACATGGAACAGTCCTCTGGGTTCGTTCTAGTAGGTCAGGAGGATAAGGTCTGTCGATTTCGGAAGTTGATATAAGGCCTAATGCCGTCATCCAGGCGGTGGTACATAAGATTTCATGAGGAGGTGATCTTACAGTTTTACGATTGTCGAGGAGGATCATTGTGTCTATCTGATTCGGTCAGATAACTTTTTTGTGATCCTTTCATTGTATGTGGATGGCATAATGTTGACTGAGAACAACATTCAGTATTTAATGATCATCAAAGCGTGGTTGTCATCCAGTTTCGACATGAAAGACATGGGTGAAACTGAGTTCATCCTCGGAGTTCAGATTCAGAGGGATCGCTCGAAAAAGACGTTGGCTCTTTCTTAAGAGACCTACATTAGGAAAATTCTCAAGTATTTTGGGATGAGTGATTGTAATCCCATAGAAACTCTGATCGCCAAAGGTGAAGGTCTAAGCCTGAAAATGTGTCCGAAAACTCAGGAAGAAATAAGGGAAATGAGTAAAGTACCTTACTCCAGTGTAGTGGGAAGTTTAATGTACGCAATGTTGTGTACTAGACCAGACATTTGTTATGCAGTTGGTTTGGTGAGCAGATATCAAGCAAATCCAGGAAGGGGTTACTAGAGAGCAATGAAAAGGATTTTTTGATATCTAAAGGAAACTGCAAACTTCTCCTTGTGTTACGGGGGAGGCGATTTGTGCCTTGTGGGCTATTCAGACGCCGATTGAGGAGGTGATTTGGAAAAGCGCAAATCGACATCAAGTTTTGCTTTCTTTCTCAATGGCGGGGCCATCTCTTGGAGCAGTAAGAAACAAACCTGTGTTGCTCTATCTACGATGGAGGTTGAGTTCGTGGCATGCTCAGTTGCAGTTCAGGAGAGTGTTTGGCTCCGGAGACTACTAGATGACTTAAGGATTGTAGCGGATAGTGGGAGGCCAGTAATGATCTATTGTGATAATCAGGTCACTATCGCTTACACTCGAGACCATAATTTTCATAGTAGGACCAAACACATCGACACCAGATACCATTACATGAAAGACATCATTGAGAAGAGTGAAGTGACCGTCAAGTACATTTCTACGCGCAGCATGGTGGCTGACCCCTTCACCAAACCCATCACTAGAGACTCCTTTCTAGAGTATAGAGAGTCATTGAGTTTGGGAATCTTCTAACATTTTTCAGTTTGTACTTATTGATGACATTGATGCTTATTGATTTTGATATATATATGATTATTTTGCATTATTCAGTCATTTTTGTGTTATATTTTCATTTAATGCACTTGCTTTTATTATCATATATATGTTCTGCAATATGATAATAGATATGTTAGGCAGACGAGGTCGACTATCTTACATGAGTGACCACCTCCAGCTCTAGCTGTAAGAGGCTTTGAAAGTGACCCTGCTAAAACAGAAGTCGCTCTGATACGTGTTCAGCATGAGGTCATATATGATATGACCAACATGAACGTACTCACATCCATATTACCTGTGAGTAGCCAGATTTGAGATCTCAGATATCACATGCAATTTGTGATATTGCCTCTGAGCTACTCTCTCTGAGATCTCTGGGTAAAGTCTTATGTGTAGACTAAGTCCACATACCTGCAAAATATTAGAGAAATCTGACATATGCCCTTTTGAGAGATGGAGGAGTAACATTGTAGCACGTGTTTCATATCACGTGTGAAAAGACGACTTGGGATAGTGTGAGCTATATTACTTGAGACAATAATTTAAAATTTATCCCCGAATTCCATTGTGTGAGACTCGAGATCCATTGGGTGGGATCTCTTGTGCCCTTATTACTTTCGGCTGTCTCTTGAGATCTTGATTCAGTGTTTGTTACTTTATTCTGTTTATCGATGGTCCGAAAGATAAATTGAGATCTGAGGGACGGATCTAGGAAAACAACTGAGTTGAAACCGATAGATTCAAGTTTGGGAAAATGGAGACTAATTGACATTGTATCATTATATTGTATTCACCGATCGGTCTTTTTATATTCGTCCATGTATGGATTTGAACATAATAGTGGATACATAGTCGAGCGATTTCTGGAGATTACTTTCGATAAGGAAAGTAGCTTGATAGATGTAATTAGTCTTGGATCTGGAGTACAGCGAGCTTTCTTTTGATACTAACTATGACTACTTGATCAACCTAACAGGTGTATCGAGAAGTCTTTGTTTGCAGGTGTACTCACTAGTCGCACGACGTCCAATCCTATATGAAAACCCAGCAGGGTGATGTGAAGGATTGCATAAGTTGTGATCTAATGATCGGAAGTAAAATGGTCTCGTGTGCAAGTGGGAGATATTGGTTAATGCCCACGTGGGGCAGTTTTTAACAAGAAATAAATATTTGAAATTTAATGAGGGGTAATGGGTAGTTACCCACTACCCCACTCTCCCATATTTTCTCTTTATACAACTCCTACGAGAGTTGTAATTTGATTCTATAATCAAGAGTATAACTTGAGTCTTAGAGAGAAAATACAGTATTACCATTTTAGATAGAATATTTCTAGAGATGATTTAATAATTGTTGAGAAGAACAATTATTAGAGGGTTTTTCGATCGTTTGTGAATCACCAGGTTAAGGATTGGAACATTGTGATATTGTGTTGATAGTTCGTTATACATGGCTATCATCCCGACTACGAGTGGGTCGTGTTCAGAGTTTGTGGTTCTCGAGATTTTCTGTATCACCGATTGAGATATATCGCGAACTCAATTTTTACAGTTCCGAAAATTTATTTATTGTTTACTTATACTGCGTTATTGAGTCACGAATTCTAACGAAATGTTTACAAGTATTGTTGTACAAATATGATAAATTGGCTAACAAGGCTCGCCTCTCTTTGTTTGATTTTTTTTTTTTAAAATAGAAACTAATATACTGAAACTTTCATATTCTTGCTGGCACTTTTCAATCCCTTCTAGCAAAGTGAATGAACTCTTGGTGGTTTCTGTCTTAATGTGGCCACTAGCTTTTGCTATGTTTTCATTAGACACTCTTGTGCCATTTCACATAGCCACTTCATTAACATGACTTTAGGGGCGTTTGAATTGCAACCTTCACTAGGTTCTTCTCTGGTAGAGTTTGTGTTCGATGCTAAAATAGATTAATATGATAATAAATTTACACTCTTACTACTCATATGAGACTGAATGCACTTCAATTAAAATCAAACATAGGCTCAAATGTTTCAAGTTATTATTATTATTGTTTTTTGGTTCCAATTGAAAATGCTACAATATGGAAGAAGACAAAATGTTGTATCTTTAGAGAGAAATAGAAGATCCAAATGCCTCCCTTGCTTTGGTACTTTAAGAGTTACTCAACTTTTGTAAATTATGCTATTAGGGGTAACCTATGCATTTGCACAAAGAAACTAACACATTATTCTGTGATTTATCTATAAAAAAGTGATTACAATATATTTTCAGTGGCTCAATCTTGCTTAATTGGAAATTCTTGTTTCTTTAAACTATTTAGTGGTAAATTAAATTGATGGGAGCATGCTTACTTAGAATATGGTAAGCAAAATTAAAGCAAATTCTAGTTTTTGTCTATGTTCTATTTCAGTAAGAGTTTGATAGTGTTGTCGTTTATATTGTCGTGTTACTCTCTTTATTGTTGTCATTTGTCTTTCTTCTAGTACTTTAAACTTTCATTTATTGAATTTCTAGGTATGTGAAAAGTGTATATTGAAAATCT
Source organism: Dillenia turbinata (assembly GCA_037126225.1). Lineage (NCBI taxonomy): Eukaryota > Viridiplantae > Streptophyta > Magnoliopsida > Dilleniales > Dilleniaceae > Dillenia > Dillenia turbinata. The sequence continues at coordinate 11,663,860 of JBAMMX010000006.1, forward strand.
CTTGCGTACAGTTTGATTATGGGGTAAAAGAGGGTTTAAAGGTTACTTATGTAACCTTTTACCCCATTTCCCCATATCTAATATACAATGAAACTCGAATATAAATGGGTTAAAAGCATTCCTACGTAGAGGGTAAAAGTATACCCTCTATCAAAACCAATGTTTTTTTAATTGTTTTAAAGATAGAAAAGTTCACATAAATTCATTCTTCTAGAATTATATTTATTCATTTTTTTAGAAAAAAAAGTTTAAACTAATGCATTTAGAGAGAAAAAATATGAATTAAATTAAATTTTTAAATAGAGAAAATTAATGTGTTTAGTTTTAAGAAAAAAAAATAAATGTAGTTTTTGTAGAGAGAAATTTTAAAACTAATGAGTTTAGAAAGAGAAAATGTGAATTAAATTAACTTTTTTAGATAGAGAAAATTAATATGTTTAGTTTTATAAGGAAAAAAATTAAATTTAGTTTTGTGGAGATAGAAAGTTTAAAATCAAAAATGTAAATTAAATTGATCTTGAGAGAGAGAAAATTAATGTTTGGCTTTAAATAGAAAAATTTCAAAACCATCGCGTTTAGAGAGAGAAAATATGAATTAAATGGATTTTTTTAGCAAGAGAAAACTAATTCTTTTATTCTAAAGAAAGAAAATTATTTAGTTTTATAGAGAGAGAATTTAAAACCAATATGTTTAGAAATATAAATTTAAAAAAAAATAATTTTTTTAGAAAGAAAATTAATGTGTTTAATTCCAAAGAGAGAAATACTTAATTTAATTATTTACAGAGGGAAATCTCAAAACCAATCTATTAATAGAGAGAGAAAATGTAGATTAAATTGATTTTTTTATTAAAAACAAATGGTTTCGTTGTAAAGACTGAAAAATTATTTGAGAGAAAATTTAAAAACAATATTTTTAATAAGACAAATTGTAATAAGAATTTAACCCTTTTAAAGAGAGAAAATTTATGTGTTTAGCTAAACATGAATGTTAACTTTATTTGTTTTTAATAGAGAAAACTAATGTGTTTAAATTAAGAAAGAGAGAAAAAAATAAATTTAATTTTTTTTATAGACTTAGAGTTGAAACCGATATTTAGAGAGATGAAATTCATAATCTATTTTTTCTAGAAAAAAATAATAAGTTTAGCTTTTGAGAGAGAAAACAAACTAAAATTATTTTTGTAGAGAGAGAGAAAATTGCTTTTTAAAAGAAAACTTCAAATTAAATTGATTTTTTAGGTAGAAAAAAATCAGTTAATTTAGTTTTTGAGGGGAAAAGAAAATCAAAACTAAGTTGATATATATATATATATATAGATTGAGAGAGAGAGAGAGAAAGAGAGAAGGTTAATATTTACAGTTCGAGAGAGTGAATCTATACTTGGTTTACTTTTTAGCAAGAGAAAGAAAATTGTTAAATTATAGATGAGGAAAGTTTACAAGTCTTAATGTGTATCCCAAACATAGAGATGGAGAAAAGATTATCCATTTATCGTTTTCTCATCTATCTTTTACCTCATATACCTCATAGTATGCACTACCTTACATCTAACATGTGGCGCTTGTCAGCCAAACACCGCTTCAACATATATTAATGTGGATATGATGGAGGCGGCCTTGGAAATTTGCATCTTTCCCTTAAATATCTCATAAAGATTCGAAGTGTAACCAGAGGTTATTGGGTCCCGACCACATTCAGGTTTTCTGGAATTCACCAACTGTGCTTTTATGGTTTGAAATGAGATTGACATAGTGGTTATAATCTTCTCATCATCCAGTTGTGGAACCTAGAACCGGGATAACTACCTTTTGTCAAAGGGTGCTGTAATACATTGCTGCTGCTTAAGAGTTATGAGAAGAGTGGGACGGGGGCATGGGTTCTGGTTCCCTAGTTAATTAGAACGGAAGGCATTGAACTCAAATATTGTCTTTAAGCCTTATCAATTTAGCTTAGTGTTATGAGGTTCCTATCTACGGGTTGGATATATTTCTAGATTATGCTATTTTGTGTTTTATTGAAATTTTAACACATGGTGACTACTTTGCCAATTTATTTGACTTGCCTCTCCACCTATGTGAATTATGTAGGTTTTACCATGAGGCTTGGTTTTCTTTGCTTCGGACATCCTATGAGGAGCTTTTGCTATTTTTGGCTACTGAACTGTGGATAATGTTCTAGTTCTAGTGTATTCGAGAATGGCTGTAAATGATAAATCATCTAATGAGCTCGTTGATTGCACCATTCAGATTAGCCATGCAGATATGCTGTGTAGGGGTAGAAGGGGGGAGCTAATTATTAATGTCCCTGTTTTTGTTTGGGATCACTTTTATCATTGTTTGAAATGGTATGGATATTCTGTTTGCTGCATGGTATCTGTAAGGACCTGCAGATTGTTAAATTCTTTCCACCGGAACTTGTTCCTTCAAGGTTTGAACAATTCCTACCTTCGGATGTTTGTATTAAATTAATTTAATAAATATTTACAAATTATGAGATTGCAATATTGTATGCAGGGAGTAGAGTAGAATGAGTTGGTTGAAAGGTTGTGAATGTCAAATGATGGCATATTATAGTGCACGGTGTCTGCAAAATATTTGGCTAGTAGGGTTAGTTGGGTCCGAGTATTTTATATTATGAAACCTGGACCAACCCTTGCCCTCATGACTCAAACTGCCTAACTGCATTTGATGAGCTCAGCAAGTTTGATCACAACTATAACTTTGTTTGCTTGATTGAAACTCAAATTGGAAGAATTTAATGTCATTATTATTGAATACAGGTACATACGTATGATAAGTTTATGATTTTCCTCATCTTCTCCGGTGTCCAGACTTGCTTCAAATTGGCTAACTTTAACCGAAAAGAATCTAAAACTTGGAGCCTCCATTTGGTGATTGTTGAGGAGAGGAGGCAACAAGCAACATTGCAAAGTGTAGGCTGAAAACAGAAGAGTGGCATGGCATACATCACTGTGGCATGATCACAAACTGTGGCATAACCGGGCCTTTTTATGTAGCTTAAAATCTCAGAGCCTCCTTTGGTAGATGTCGAGGAGAGGACGCCACAGGCAACATTTCAAAGCGTTGGCTGAAAACAGGAAGGTGACATGATCACCTTTATACATATGGCTTTTTATGCTGTCTCCTTAGGTAGACGTACATGAAGATAAAAGAGACCAGACGTAGGCCATGAGTCTTTGTATACATAATTATTATCTTGTATGCGTGGCTTGGTTTAATCCTTCATGCCATAGTTAGCAATACCATTATATAAAAGATATGTGAAATCAAAGTGCAATTGTAATTAATTAAGTGAAAGGAGGTGTTTGTGATAACATAATTAGCATAAAAAAAATGCTTCAATTTTAGCCCAGTCAAAATACCATCAAAAAATAATGTAACTATTTGACAATGCACCGGTTATAATGAAAAATTTTACAAATTGTAATTATAAGATTTTACGGATAATAATTATGAGATATATAACTAATAATGAAAATTTTTTAAAATTTTTAATGATATTTTTTAGTTTATAACTCGGTATTCGTGGTACCATATTTAACTGGTTTCTAAAATCATTTATAGAAGTAAATCTCCATAATATTAAAAACTTTATGTATTCTTATGAAATTTTAATTCTCTTGAACTCTAGAAAAGAAAGGAAATATTCCTAAAATCTTAAATATTCCTTAATCCCAAAAAAAAATCTAAATTTTTTAGAAATCTTTCACCTACCTGCTAGTTCGAAAGACCTCAAACAAAAAAGAAACTAGAATTTTCTATATACTTTAGAAGTCTATAAATACAAAACATAAGCAACTCTTAAAGGGAACTTAGTTTTGACACACAAAAGAGAGACAATTCTATATTTCATTCAGAGGGAGGTTTCATACCTAATTTTATATACCATTCAAAGGGAGATTTCATATCCAATTCTATACACCATTCAAAGAGAGATTTCATATCTCATTCTATACACCATTCGGATGAGGTTTCGTCACTATAAGAAAAACGAGTATCAACGATGAAAATATCTGTCGCTGATACTCAAATTTCCGTCGCTAAAAGTATTACCGACGAAAATTTAGTGACAGAAAATTTCATCGCTGAAAGTCACCTTGTTAATTTAACGACGGAAATTTTCTGTCACTAAGAAAATTCGTTGCTAATCCATCGCTATTAGTGACGGATTAGCGATGGAATATTTTCGTTACTAATAATGCGTCGCTAGTCAGTCGGTAATTTAATTTTTTATTTTTTCAAATTATTCCAAACCGGCAAGTCATGGTGGCAACCATGTACTTGAGCGAGGACACCAAGCTTTGGTGGCGCACTCGAGCACAACGGGACGTGCATGAGGGGCGGCCACAAACCTCAACGTGGCAAGAGTTGCAACAGGAATTGCGGGGACAATTCCTTCCTCGTAACACCGGATGGGTTACGAAAGAAAGTTTGAGAAAGCTGAAACAAAACGAAGCTATTCGGGAGTATGTGAGGGAGTTCCGTCGGCTTTGTTGGAGGTACCCAATATGTCCGAAGAAGACAAGCTCTCCAACTTCGTGTCTAATTTCGTCGCTAATCCGTCGATAATTTAATATTTTTATTTTTTCTAATTATTTCTAATTAGCGACGGATTATTAGCGATGGAAATATTCCGTCGCTAAAGTGAATAAGAGCAAATCCAAGAGTATGAGATCGGACAACCGGCCCAGCTGCCCGACCCCCCTGCCCTCGCATGCACCTGTCCTGCCCGCCCGCCCGCTCGCTTTTAATTTGTGATAAAAATGCTCACATTTAGGTTCGAACCTATGTGTGAAAGAGAGATATTGAGAGTTTTAACTATCATGCCACAATCACATTTGTGTTATTAGTTTATTTTTTTCTATTTCTATACTTTCTTTCTAACTCTCAATATTAAAAATATAAAACCCTAATTTAAAAAAATATAAAATTTTATTTAATAAAAACATTAAATTATATTTAATAAAAACACAAAATTATATTTAATAAAAATACAAAATTATATTTAATAAAAAAATTATATTTAATTAAAACACAAAATAATATTAAATAAAAATACAAAATTATATTTAATAAAAATATAAAATTATATTTAATAAAAATACAAAATTATATTTAATAAAAACAAAAAAATTATATTTAATAAGAACACAAAATAATATTTAATAAAAATAAAAAATTATATTTAATAAAAACATAAAATTATATTTAATAAAAATATAAAATTATATTTAATAAAAACAAAAAATTATATTTAATAAAAACACAAAATCATATTTAATAAAAATACAAATTTATATTTAATAAAATACAAAATTATATTTAATAAAAACAAAAAATTATGTTTAATAAAAACACAAAATAATATTTAATAAAAACAAAAAATTATATTTAATAAAAACAAAAAATTATATTTAATAAAAATACAAAATTATATTTAATAAAAACACAAAATTAGATTTAATAAAAACAAAAAATTATATTTAATAAAAATACAAAATTATATTTAATAAAAACAAAAAATTATATTTAATAAAAAGAAAAAATTATATTTAATAAAAAGAAAAAATTATATTTAATAACAAGACAAAATTATATTTAATAAAAATACAAAATTATATTTAATAAAAACAAAAATTATATTTAACCAAAACAAAAAAATTTTTTCAAGTTTTACCGACGGATTAGCGATGGATTTTTCCGTCGCTAATCTGTTCAAAAAGGTTTTAGAAACAAAAAAATTAGTGACGAATTTTTCCGTCGCTAATCTGTCCAAAAAAATTTTAGCGACAGATTTAGTGACGGAAAATTTCCGTCACTAATTTTAGCGAGGGATTTAGCGACGAAACAATTAACGACGAATTTTTCTGTCACTGAATTTCTGTCGCTAATAGCGATGGATTTTTTTCGTCGGTAATTTCCGTCACTGAATAGCTGTTTTCTTATAGTACATACAGAATTCTACATATTATCAAAGGTATGGTTTCATAGTCAAGTCTATATCACCATAGAGGTATAGCTCCATTCGATTTTATGCAAACAGGTACGATTTTATATTCGATCATACATACGTGATACGTTTATTATCTCTCTCTGTATACATATATCACATAGAGGCTATACAGGGTCGTATCTGAGACCTTTCGGTTGTTTTATTACCATTGTTACTGAATTGAGTATCGGAGTACCCCCACCAAGCAATTCCCGGTAGAGTTTTCTACAGGTTTCTGTATTGATGACGATCCAACCGATTCACCAGTATCAATCAAACTGTACATATACATATAGAGATAACATAGAGTTATATCCTCTTGGCTCTCTCAGTCTTTTTCTTATTTCATTATCACTTTGTTTGACTTGAATATCGAAACCTTCCTGCCGGGCCAGCCCCAATGGGTCTTTTGTAGGTTTTCCATCAACAAAGACCCGACGAGCATGCCACCATCAGGTTCCCCGTTCAAATTGGAAGAACGATCATCTATGGAGTAAAAATTGACTCCAACAGATTGACATCATCTATAGAAAACAACTGACTGATAAACCAAAAAGACGTCACATTTTGTTTCGTTTTATCTCTCTTATCGTCATGACTCCACCATCCATGCACGTGACATTAGGCAGAGCTGCCCCCACAACGAGATCCTCAGCTGCCTACTATCCATCTTTGGGATGCCTCTCGGTATGATGATCAGGTAAGACTTTTACGGTCCTCAACCTTGTTTCATTGTTCTATTTGTCGACAGAATTATCTTTTCGAATGTGAATGTTGAAACGTGTCGTCAATAAGTGATATATCTCCTAGACGGATAAACATGGCCCATTCTATTGATTGAATTCTCTCAAACGAATGAATCCTCCCGAACGGAGTCTGTCATTTGGAATTTATCTTCCCGAAAAGGCAAACATCGCTCAGTCTATCAACGAATAAATCCTCTCGAACGGAGTTTATCATTAAGCATTTATCTCCCTGAAAGGGGCAAACATCACCAAGTTTCTCGAACGAACGAGTCCTCCCAAATAGAATTTATCACTAGGGATTTATCTTTCTGAAAGGGCAAATATCGTCCAGTCTATCGAACGAATGAATCCTTCTGAACAGAATCAATCGTTAGGGATTTATCTTTTCGAACGGACAATATCGTCCAGTCTCTTGAACAAATGAGTCCTCCTAAATGAAGTATCTCGTTAGAGATTTATCTCTCTGAAAGGGTAAATATCGCTTAATCTGTCGAACGAATGAATCCTTCCAAATGGAGTCTATCGTTAGGAATTTATCTCCCCGAATGGGCAATCATCGCCTAGTCTATCCAATGAACGAGTCATCTCGAATGGAGTCTATCGTAAGGGATTTATCTCCCCGAACGGGTAAATTATGGTACCATATTAAACTGGTTTCTAAAATTATTTATAGAAGTAAATCTCCACGACACTGAAAACTTTCCGTATTCTTGTGAAATTCTAATTCTCTTGAACTCTTGAGAAAAAAGAAAATATTTCTAAAATCTTAAACCTTCCTTAATCTAAAAGAAATTTAAATTTTTTAGAAATCTTTCATCACCAGCCAAATTCGAAAGATTTCAAACAAAAAGAAAATTATGGTTTTTTACACCCTTTAAAAATCTATAAATACAGAGTGTAAACAACTTTTAGAAGGAACTCAGTTTTGACACACGAAAGAGAGATAATTCTATACTCCATTTAGAGGAGAGTTTCATGCCTAATTCTATATAACATTCAGGGGAGATTTATTCTCAATTCTATATATTATTCAGAGGGGGTTTCATACCCAATTTTATATACCATTCAGAGAGGGTTTCATACAGAATTTTACATATTATCAGAGGGTATGACTTCATAAATAAGTCTACATCACCACAGAGGTATGGCTCCATTCGGTTTTATACATATGGGTATGACTTTATACTTGATCATATACACGTGGTATGTTTATTATCTTTCTTTGCACACATATATCATATCGAGACTATACAAGATTGTATTTGAGACCTTTTGGTCTTTTTGTTATCATTTTTACTGACTTGAATGTCGAAATACTCCCGTCAGGCAACCCCTAATAGGGTCTTCTGTAAGTTTCTCTATCGATGACAATTCGACCGACTCATTGACACCTATCAAAGTGTACATATACACATATGGACAACACAAAGTTATATCATTTCGCCTCTCTTAATCTTTTTCTTATTTCATCATTACTTTGTTGACTTGAGTATCGAAATCCCCCCACCGGGTTAGCTCCATGAAGTCTTTTTCAAGTTTTCCTTCATGAAGAGTGCAAGCACGTCACCATCAGATTTTCCGTTCGAGTTGGAAGAACGATAATATGGAGTAAAAATTGACTCCAACATAAGTCATTAATAATTTTATCACTTTATCCTATAAAAAATAATAAATTTCCAATGGTGACATATAGAATTATTAATTTAAGAAATATTAATATTTATAAAAATGAGGATATTTAAATTATTAATTTAAAAAATAAGGAGGCATACGCATGATAAAGGCCTTCACTGCCTCCGTTCATTTTTGAGAAAAAAAGAAAAAGAAAAAAAAGAAATCTCAATAGTGCGATTTTCACGTGCGTGGGAGTCTAACCTAACATTCTTCCCAATCTCGTCCGCCTTGGTCTTCTCCCCAGACCAGAATTAAGGAGTCATCTCTCTCTTGCTTTGCACAATAATGTCTCAACTGCTATATGTGTTCTCTCTCCTCTACCTAACAAAGTATTTCAGATTCGCTTCTGTCCTCCAATTCGCACTTCCTAATATTCACTTCAGATTCAGCAAATGGATTCTTCGCAGCACTCTCTCTCCTTCTTTGATTTTCTTGACAGAATGCGAAATCCTGCTTCCATTGATCTCGTTCGATCCATCAAGAGGTATTTTCTTCAGCTCATATTTTCTTTTACATAGTCTAGGGTTTTTAGTAGCATTCTTGTTAATTCTGGACGCCGCTATAAATCTTTATGAATTCTGGGTGGTGGTGGTTCTAATTAGGGTTGAGTTGAATATTTCATGAGTTTTGCTTGCATTTCTTGCAATTTAGCAATCTGTTGATTGTGTTAAAGGGTCTAATGATTTGGACAATTTTAATTTTTTTTCAGCCCAATTTCAGCTGATTGTATGTGTTATAGAACTTTTCCCCTGTTTTCCCTGGTACCTTTGATTCTGTGGCCTTGAAAGACGGTGCGTACAGTGTTTGTTATAGCCATAATTTGTTGCCTTTGCTTGGTTTTTTTAGATAAAGGGATGCAGTTTGATGCTCTTTAGATTATTGGACTGAAATTCATTGATAGTTTATGGTTGCCAGCATATTTTTATGCTTGCATTTGTAGAATGTTAATTAATCACCAAAAATTAAGAAAAGAGAGGAAGGAAAGAAAACAAGAAAACGGATAACAGAAAATGAATGCATGCTATTTTGAGTACTAAGAAGTTGAAGTAGTGTTGTTTAGATGCATCTATAATTAGGTAAAGATGCTTGGGAGGTTTCCAAACCGAAGTTGGTATCTTCTGACAATTAGACTTCATTGGGGAATTCATCGTTAACACATTTGGAGGATATGAATTGCTTCTTTTTTTTTTTTTTTTGCTCTTTTCAAAAACCTTTAAAGTACAATAATTGCAGAATCAAAAGACCATCATTTACTTGATGGCTATGATGCAGATTGGCTAGCCAGTCAGGACATGCTTAAGAGGAAGCTTTAGTAGTTTTTGAATCTCCACCAGATTTTGTTTATCTTCGTGTCCTTGATGACGTGTGAGGCGTTTCTAGACCTTGCCAAATTTTGTAATCAGAATTTATTTTTAATGCAAGCCTTTCTTACTAAAAGAGAAGACCATCATGACTTTGGATACTCATTCGTGAAATATATCAAACTAAGGATAATAAACAATTGAAGCAAGTTGTTCTGATGCTGCTAACAGTAAGCTGGGGATTTTAAATTCAAAAGCTCTTACTTTGAGCTCATGCAAAATGGGATTGTGCTGTTTTATACTCTTGTGCTGTAATATGACAAATTGGACGATGAAGGAAATACTTGACTGATTTACTAAAAGAGCTCAGAAGAAGAATCATTGCATTGTGTTGATAAACATTCTGTGTCTTGAGAGTAATTGCATGATATGAGTTTATTATTTGATCAAAATGGCATAGCTAAAGCAGCCTGCATATTTTTGTCTTGGTTCCCAGATATGGTTCTTCTGCACTGCGTTATATTGGCTGAATATCATATTTGTGATATATATATATTTCAATTTGTTAGGGCCATTTTTAACGTTGTGGCAAAAACATCAAATAAGGAAATTAACAATGAATGATGTGGCACAGGAGCATCTGTGTTTGTGTGTTTCTCAGGCAGGGAGTGTGTATATGGTGCTTTTAATTAAGTCTAGCCAAGTGCATTAATAGTTGCCGTTCAACGATCATATTGTAATTTCCATTTTTTCTTGTTTTCTCCTTTTGAAATTGGGTCAAATATGATCACTGTTAATATTGTCAGGTTTACTGTTTTGCAGTTTCATTGTGTCTTTCTCATTTCACACTGCAAACTCTGAAAGTGATGGCAAAAAACTGCAAGATTTCCTCTTGACAATGGAAGGTTCTATACGTGATCATCCCTTGTGGGCTAGTGCCTCGGAGGAGGAAATTGACTGTGCACTTGAGGTACTCTTCTTGAATTTTCTATAAATTTGATTATAAAATGTTCTCTCTTTTGATAGATGTAATTTGATAAGATACTCTTTTGTGATTTGTTGCCCTAAAGTTAGTTGTAAAGTGCTTTTTATTGAATCGATTACTTTGATTTGTGTGTGTGTGTGTGTGTGTGTATGTATATATTTATATCTATATCTATACAACAACAACCAAACTTTTATCCCACTAAATGGGGTCGGCTATATAGATATGTCTACATCATTGTACTCTATTTCATATCGCACGTTCACATATATGATTTTTTTATACGACAACAACAATCGTGCTTTTATCCCACTAAAAAGGGTTGACAATCGGATATTTTTATGTCATTGTACTCTATCTTGTATCATATCTTTATCTATATTTAGATAATTTATATCATATTTTATTATCATTATCCAAGTCTTGTTAGGTCTCCCTCGCCCTTAGTTAATATAAGTATTTGTCATAATCTTGCATTGCCTAACTAAAGCCTCTATCGGTTGTCTATGTACGTGTCCATTCAATTTTATCTGTGTTTCTATCAATTTTTTCTCGATAGATGCAACCCCAACGTTCTCCCTGATATACTCATTTCTTATCTTGCCCATCCTTGTGTATCTGCACATCCATCTTAACATCCTTGTTTCCGCAAATCTCATCTTCTACTCATGCTTTTGGTTTATTGCCCAACATTCAGACCTATATAACAAAATAGATCTGATTGTCATCCTATAAAACTTTCCATTTTAGAGGTACTTTTCGATCACATAGAATACCCAATGCGCTTCTCCATTTTGAGCATCTTGTTTGTATTCTATGTGATACATGTCTATCAATCCCTTCGTCTTTTTGCAAAATTGATTCTAGGTACTTAAAACTCTCGCTTACAAATAATTATCATCTCCTATTTTAACCATTGTCTCACTAATACTAGTATTGCTAAACTTAAATTCCATATGTTTTGTTTGACCCTACTAAGTCTAAATTTTTTCACTTCCAATATTTTCCTCCAAAATTCGATCTTAGTATTTACTAATTTACATGTCTCATCTATCAAGATAATGTCATCTGCAAGCAACATACACCCTTCTTTTTAAAAATTTTCCATATAATTGTCTTAGGGACTCAGTCATACATCTTTTTTAGGTCAATGAATACCATGTGTAAGTACTGTTTTCTTCTCCCGATACTTCTCAACTAATTGTTGGAGGAGGTATATGGCTTCTATCGTCGACCTTCCAGGTATAAATCTAAATTAATTTTCAGTCACCTTGATCTCCTTCCGTGGTTTTCTTTTAATCACATTTTCGCAAAATTTCATGGTATGGTTTATTAGTTTAATACCCTTATAATTTGCACAATTTTATATGTCGTTCTTGTTTTTAAATAAGGGTATTAAAATATTTTCTTTCCACTGATCAGGCATTTTCTTCGACCTCAATATCATGTTGAATAATTTCATAAGTCATCAAATACCTTGCTTTCCTAGACACTTCCATACCTTTATCGGAATATCATCAGGTCCAATAGTTTTTTCATTTTTCATCCTTTTTAAAACCTCTTCAACTTCTAAGAGTTGAATTTTCTGATAAAAGTTCATATTCTATACTCTCCTAAGCTACTTAGTTCACCTAAACTAGTTTGATCATCTTGGCCTTCATTAAAGAGTTGATAAAAATATATCTTTCATCGCTCTTCTATTTCTCCAAACACCCTATTTGATTAATCTTTAATACATCTTATTTGTATACTATTTCTTATTTTCATCTCTCTCGTTTTATCTATTTTATAGATGTCCCTTTTCCCTTCTTTTATATCAAGCCATAGATAAATATCTTTTAAAGCTTCTTTTTTGGCTTCACTCAATGCTCTCTTTGCGTATTTCTTGGCTACTATGTACTTATTTATGTTTTTCTCTTTCTTACTAGTGTAAAGTAATTTATACACAGTTTTTTTGACCTTTACTTTCTCTTGTACTTTCTTTTTCCACCACCAAGATTCTTTATTTAGAGGTACACGTCCTTTTGACTCACCAAGTACATTTTTAGCCACCGTTTTCACATGAAGTGTCATCTTTTCCCATGCCATATTAGGGTTACTATGTGTTTCTCTCAAGCCTTGTTTTCCCACTTTCTTCTTAAAATTGTTTTGTTTTTCATCCTTTAAATTCCATCACTTAATCCTACGGGTTATGTACACTTTCCTTCTACGAATACTATGATTGATACGCATATCTAATACCACTAATCTATGTTGGGTGTTTAAACTCTCTCTTGGGATGATTTTGCAATCCTTATATAAGTTTTTCTATCCTTATTCCTAACTATAACAAATTCAACTTACTACTCATTGTTCCCACTTTTAAAAGTAACCAAATGATCTTATTTCGTTTTGAAAAACTTGTTGACTATGATAAGTTCTTATACCGTCGCGAAATCCAAAATGGCTTTTCCCTCTTCATTTCTTTCTCCATGACCATAACCCATGTCCCCTTTCATATTCCTCTTCTTTCTCTCTTATATACCCATTTAGATCTCCTCCTATTAAAATCATCTCATTTTATGGAATTTCTTGTACTATCTCATTTAGGTCTTTCCAAAACCTTTGTTTAGTAGTTTCATTTAATCCTACTTGAGATGCATATACACCAAGTACATTAATAGGTTTTTTTGCTATCACTATGTTAAGAGCTATAATTCTATCTCCTTTTGTAATTACTCTTGCGATTTCATCCCTAAATAAACTATCTACAATACATACTCCATTTCTTGTTTTGATATTTCCTGTATACCATTGCTTAAAACCTGAATTTTTTAACCTTTTTGCTTTCCCACCTACTCATTTGGTCTCTTATAAGCACAAAATATTAATCATTCTCAAAATCATTGTATTTAGTACCTCCATGTCCTTGTCATTGAGGGTTCCTAGGTTCCAAGTTCTAAATCTAATACCATCCCTAGTCCTATGCTGTATTTTCTTATCAAACTTAGGATGTGAGAACTCTTGTTTATTTAACACTATATCCAAGTTCCCATGAAGATGTAGCTGTACTTGCCTAAATGTCGCATTTGGACCCAACAGAGGTGAGAACTCTTGCATTCTTAACACTACACCCGAGTTCTCATGGAGATGTAGTGGTCTTTGTCGAGACGTTACAGTCAAACCCTGTAAGTGTTCCTATCAGGGAATAACCTAACATTAGCATAATATTGTAAAGGATCTATAAATAAAATTTTGCCTTAGTTTTATGTTGCCAAACTACCTAATACAACCTTCCTCCTTTACCCATTTTTGGAACTGGCCATGACGGAGTTATATCTATATATATTTTTAAATAAATTTGACCATAGCATCTAGCATAAATGCAAGTTACATTCACCTCCAGATGCTGAAGACCATTGTTTCCTGACTGGAATTGAAGATCGTAATCATTGCTGCAGATAATCGTCTCTTGGTTAGATATCTCTTATGACATATGGTGATTGGTGTTAACCAACAGTAGAATTAGAGCAGAATTAAGGTCTACCCTTCCTACTTTCTTTCTCCAACTTTGGGCTTGTTTGATGCTTGTCTTCGTAAAGGTGCTAAATTATCATGTCTTCTGTTGTAGTTGCATGCCATGCTTTCTTGGTTGGCATGTAATTAAATTAGTGCTTGCAATTCTAGAAATAATTTATATGCATCAATTATACGTTAGAATCCTTTGTCACATTATGTTTAGTGCCTTATCATTATCTTGTGTTCTTCTTTACCAGGGAGTCCCCATTAGTTTTATCCCCCCCCCCCAATTTTGAGCAATAATATGCTAGATTTTCTCCCCCTGGATATCTCAGCCATGACAATTTTCTTCTTTATCACATTATGTTTAGTGACTTATCATTATCTCATTTTCTTCTTTACGAGTGAGTCACCCTTAGTTTTATTCCCCCATTTTGGGCAATAATATGCTAGATTTTCTCCCCAGGATATCTCAGCCATGACAATTTTGGCCAAATCCTTCCTAAGATTGTTCTTTCTAAGTTTCCCCTTGAGAGAGACCTTCCTTCTACTCTATTCCATAGATACAGGTGATTTCTCCTAGGAGCATATCTTTTCTCCAGCAAATTTGGAGTCCCTAATAGTTTCCTGGTAGAATTTGGAAGCCATTATTAACCTGAAAAGCGCTCAACATTCATGGTTGAACCAACCCTCTTTACCCTCCAATTTAAGCTTTTTTTATCCCAAGTGGTCATTCTCAAAATGTTTGAGAAACCTGCTCAAATATGAAGAGAAGAAGGCTGCGTAGCTCTTGGCCTCCATGTCTACATATATGCGAAAATGGACTCTTATCTCTTTCCAGATAAAGGAAATATGTAGAAAAGGAATCACCAAGTAAGTGCAGCCTTCAAAACTTAAACAAGAAAGGAAACAGTGAATCTACAAATGACACACCATCCTCCTCCAAAACAATGGACTCTATCTTTTGGAGCATCTGATGGCTTTACTGACCAAATTTTGTGGCCCTCTCTGCCCAACCTAAACATCTATCTTGGTAATT
The DNA here is from genome assembly GCA_037126225.1 of Dillenia turbinata. Lineage (NCBI taxonomy): Eukaryota > Viridiplantae > Streptophyta > Magnoliopsida > Dilleniales > Dilleniaceae > Dillenia > Dillenia turbinata. The sequence goes on from JBAMMX010000006.1 coordinate 11,679,119, forward strand.
CTTTATATTCAGCCGCCGAGAGCCTTGCACCAGTTCATACCTCGGTTTGCCACAGGGAAGTGTTTAATAAAGTGGATGCATCCAGAACATCTGCCCCCCATCTTTGTCAAACTTTTCTTGTTTTTCTTTTTCTCCATTCCATTGCCACCATGACAGCTGACCCACCCAAATCCCCCCCCCCAAAAAAAAAACCCCTTTCTTCGTGACCTCAAAGGAAGTATCACGAATGCACGAACATCTCCTTATTTCCTGAAGAATGGATAAGAGGCCAAACGTAGAGTGGTCAAAGAATCTTGGGGAGATACCAAGGTAGAATGGTGGGAAGGCTTTACGTTTATGAGAAAATTGAAGATTTTAAAACAACCTCCATGATTTTTGGTGATATTAGGGAAAGGATGAGTGCTGTTCTTTGGGAAATTGATGAAATGGATAAGTTTGAAGTCGATAGAGGTTTATCTGAGGATCTTTGTACTCAAAGGGTTCACCCGATGCATAAATTGCTCCCCAGCTTGGCGCGGGGATATGGGGTGGGTGGGTGTATATGTACGCAATATTCCCTTGCATTTTGCGAAGAGGCTGTTTTCATGTTTTGAACCCATGATCTCAAGGTCATCGAAGGAGCAACTCCATCGTTGCGGCAAGGCTCACCCTCGATCTTTCTACTCAGGTGGAGAATTTTAGGAATAATCATGAGGAGCTTATTCTTAAGGAGATTAGTTGACGTTAGAAAACTCGAACGAAGTGTTTCTTTATTGGATTGTCAATGGTAGGAGACAAAGAAGTTTTATAATAGAATTAAAGGAGGATGAGTGTAATGTGATAACAAATCCTGCCTCCATTGAAACCATTACTAGTTTCCATAGAGATTTGTATACCGAGGAGGTCAAGGTATGCCGTATTATTGAAAGGCTTGATCGGTTCCATATTGTGAGTTCTAGGGCCCGTTTGTTAAAGAGACCTTTAGAGAGGGATGAGATTTGAGGAGCGGTTTTTGGTTTCAATGGGGGTAGAGCCCCTAGTTTTGATGGTTTTACTATGGGTTTCTTTTAGAAGTTTTGGGATGTTATTAGTGAAGATTTATATGAGCTTTATACCAATGGGGGTGGTGAGTAAACGAAATGAATTCTACTTTTATTATTCTTATTTCCAAGAAATCCCACTATATGAAGTTGGGGAATTTTAGACCTGTCAATCTCACCACCCGTTTTTATCAAATTGAGTCTAAAGTTTTAGCTAATTGATGTGGTGCTTGATGATACCATCTCTTGTCACCATAGTGCTTTTATTGAAGGTAGTCAGATTTTGGTGTTGTGAAGAATGATAGTGATGAAACTCTACACCTAGATTTTTAGAAGGGCTATGATACGCTAACTTGATCTTTCCTTATATAATGTGTTAAAGAATAAAGGTTTTGGTATTCATTGGAAAAGGTAAATGAGAGGTTGCTTAGTTTGGCTAATTTTTCTATCATCATTAATGGACAACCCAAAAATTAGTTTGTAGCCTCTCATGGATTAAGACAGGGAGACCATTTTTTCCCCCTTTTCTTTTCCACTCTTGTGGCCAACCCTTTGAGTAGATTGATTTAAAGGGGAAGGGGGTTTGGATATTTTCTTTTTCTTGGACTTAGAATCGGAGTTCATAATGTTTATGTTTCCTATATGAAGTTTGTGGATAATACTATCCTCTTGAAGAGGATAATGAAGGTATTGGAGATATGTTCAACTTGCTTAACATATCTGAGAAAACTTTTGGGTTTATAATCAATATGGCCAAGAGTGAGCTTCTGGGCATTAATGTGTTTAGTGAGATTCTTGATCATCTGGCAGAGATTATTGATTGTGCATTGTGTGAAGAGAGGGTGAACCAGCTCGTATCTATGGATCCTTTGGAGTAGTTTGGGTTCCTATTGTGGATAGAATTCATAAGAGATTAGGATGTTGAAATGGAGCTGCTTTCTTTTTTTTTTTTTTTTCTTTTTTTTTTTAATACCTTAAGTTGATGCATCACTTTTATCATTTTGTGTGTGTCTAGTATTCCGTTTTACTTTCTTTTCTTTTTCAGGATTTGTGTTGGGTTGGAAATATAATTGAGAAGTTGATGAGAGACTTCCTTTGTTCTGGAAGTGGCTTGCCCAAAAAAGAAACATTCAATGAGGTGAAATTAGATTTCAAAATCTTAAGTCTAAGGGTGGTTTGACTTTGGTAATGTGATATCCAGTACTATTTCTTTGGCAAGCATATGATTTTGGAGATTTCCTTTAGAACCTAATTTTTTACGACATGACATAATGGATGAGATACCATGCTTGAGGGAGAGTTTCTCATTGTAGTCTTTGAAAATTCATCTCTCATTTATATCATTCCCTTTTTTTTTCCCACTTGTGTCTCTAAGGTTAGCAATGGTTTTTGTATTTATTTCTATAGGATTCTTGGATTGGTGACTCATCATTGGCCACTTCTTTCCCTCGAATTTTGTGTTGTCTACTATTCATTTTGCTCCTATAAGAGATTTTTATAATTAGGAAGGACATTTGATCTTTTGGGAATGTCACTTCTTACCAAATCTTGATGACATAATTAGTGTTGATTTTTCTTCTTCTAATTTCCCTTTAATAGGAAAAATGAACTTTTTCACAATGTTCCTCGACACTAAGATTATGTCTTAACACTTTAAGATGCCTTCACTTGTACCCCTTTTTCATCGTCTAATTATTACTTAAATAATTTTATTTGTAAGACAAAATTCTTTCCAAAGTTAACGCTTTTACTTGGTCCATGGTGTTTAGTAAAATTAATGTCAATAATCTACTTCAAAAGAGCCCTTTAGTTTTGAGAGTAAGATCATTTATTTCTACATTATTGTATTTAGACATGTCCAAGGTTTTGGTTCTAAACTGAAACCGAATTGGAACCAAATCTTGTAGAACCAAACCAAAACCGTGAAAATGGTTTCGGTCAGGTTCTGAAAACCAGAACCTTCAAGCCACTAATTTGGTTTTAATTCTTGATTTTTAGAACCGGAACTGGAACCTTTAAAGATTATTGCAAACAAACCTTGAAGGAACCATAAAAACGAGCGAAAAGTATAAAAAAACTATATAAACACCATGAAAATTCATAAAAACAATGAAAAATTGTAAAGATCAAAATTATACCAGAATCGAACCGAACCGAACTGGAACAGGAATAATCTTGGTCTAGTATGAGAATCGGACCGGAATGAGAACCATTATCTTGACTTTGGTTCCGGTTCTTTTTCCCACCACAACGGAGCATCTTTTTCTCATTCGATTCCGGTTTGCATTCCATTTCAGAACCTTAGGCATGTCTATTTGTATTTCATGAGAGGTGGAGTCGTGTGTTTGATGTGCCCAACAATTATTGGTTTTATCCTAGTAGCCCTCCAAGTTTGTTTCTCACGAAATGCAGAGGCTTTGAATGGCAGAAGGATGCTTGATTTGCTTTGGAAGTGAGCCCTTCTTACTATTTCCTTTGCATTTTTTGACAGTGCGGAGTGCTAGAATCCTTAGCAATATTTTATGTAGTGCTGTCATGAGGCGCCCGAGCTAAGGGTAATCACGGTTCAGTTTGAACCGTGGACCGGTCGGAACCATTAGTGCAAAAACCGAATCGAAATCACCTTTTCGTTTTCGGTTCAAAAATCGGAACTAGAATCGGAGACTTATGGCTTGATTCCGATTCCTAATTTTTAAAAATTGGAACCAAAACCGAACCATAACCGGGACTAGAATCGGAATCAGAACCAGAACTGGAATTGGAACCGAATCTTTTGAATAAAAGTGGTTTTTGTTTTTGCACAAAAACCAAAGTCATTTTAAAAACCGGATTAGAATCCATCGCTTTTGCACAAGAACCAAAATCATTTAAAATTCAAATTTTTTGTATAAGAACCAAAATTATTTAAAATTTAAATTTTTTAATTGTTGTGTCACAACAGTGAACATGCACAAGGATCAAAATCATTTAAAATTCAAATTTTCATTGTTGTGTCACAATAATGAATAGTACTGTCGTGTCACAAAATTCAAATTTTTATAATTACTTTTATACCTTTCAAAACTAATTGTTATACAACTTTTAAGTGGATAATTTTAATCTTAGAAAATGTGAAATTTCTATAAATATCACTTCAATTTTGCTTCCCTTTACAAATCAATTCTCATTTCTTACTTATTATTATCAATATATTTTCACAATTTTTATTTTAATTCACACTCTCAACTTCTTAACTTTCGATTGGTATTTTTCATTTTTCATTTTTTTCTCATATTTATTAAAAAGTATGTCGAGTGATAGAGGTAAGAGTAAGGTTGGGGAATTTTTTTAAAATAAGCAATTTTATCTTGAAAATTTTTTTACATAAAGATCTTAACACATAAACATTGAAGATGAAAATGATGATCAACAAAAGAAGTGTACAAAAAAAGAAAAATTGTTGAAATCTAACATTTTTAAGATATATTTCAAAAAGGATTGTTTGCCAAATGGTTCTATACAAATTATTTGAAATTACTGTGGGCAACAATTCAAATTCAAAGAAAGTGGAGGATATGAGACATTTGGAAAGTATTTGAATAACAAACATTCAATTTAAACTGGTCTTGATAGAATACAAACTTAAATATTCGAGTTTGCATATTCTAATTCTTTATTTATTCTTGTGAAAAAATAGGAGAGAATTAAGTAAAATGATTGCTATTGAACATTTATTTTTTAATTTTGGTGAAAATAGAATTTGTTAATTATTGTCAAAATACTTTAAATCTTTCTGCAAAACGTGTGCCAGAATCACTATTACATGTACAACTCATTAATTTTATAAAAATGAGAAAATAATTTATAAAAGTTTTTCAAAAATTTAAGTGGTCAGGTTTCTGTATGTAGTAATATTTGGAATGATTATTTGCAAGGACATTCATATATGATTATTATATATCATTGGATTGATGATGGTTGGAATTGAAATCAGTGGTTCCAAAATCATGGTCACTCCTAGCCCAAGTATCTTAGGCGAAAGAATCCTGACCATCATCAATCATCTATCGAATGATATGTAATAGTCTTAAATGAATGTCTTTGTCAATGATCACTTCCAGTATTGAAAATCTTTTATCAATTATTTTGCTCCTTTTTATAAAGTTTACGAGTTGTACATGTAAGGTAGTTCTAGGCACACGTTTTGTAAAAGAATTTAAAAAATTTTGACAATGATTAACCATTTATTTTTCATCAAAACTAAAATATAAATGTTCAATAGCAATTATCTTAGTTAATTTTTTCTTATTTTTTTATCAGAATAAATAAAAAGAGAAAAATTAGAATATACAAATCCGTATATTTGACTTTGTGTTCTATCAAGATCAGTTTGAATTGAATGTTTGTTTTTCAAATGCTTTCAAAATGTCCCCACTTTCTTTGAATTTGAATTTTTTACCATAGTAATTACAAATAACTTGTATAAAATCATTTAACAAATAATTCTTTTTAAAATTTATCTTAAAAATGTTGGATTTCAACATTTTTTTTCTTTTTCTATATATTTCTCTTGTTGATCATCATTTTCAAGTTCAATATTTATGTGTTAAGATTCTTGTGTAGAAAAATTTTCAAAATAAAATTATTCATTTTGGGAAGATTCCTTAACTTTACTCGTCTTTATCACTTGATATACTTTTTTGATATATGAAATCGAATAGAATTAGAAATAAAAAAAAAAGAGCAATTGAATATGAGAAAGAATGAAAAATTGAAAATATCAATTGAGAGTTGAGAAATTGAGTGTATGAATTAAAATGAAAATCGTGAGAATATATTGATGATAAAAAGTGAGAATTGATTTGTGAAGTGAAATAAAATTGAAGTAATATTTATAGAGATTTCACATTTTTTAATATTAAAATTATCTTTTTAAGAGTTATATAATAACTACTTTTGAATGGTATAAAAATAATTATTAAATATTTGAATTTTGTGACATGACAACGGCATTATTCATTGTTGTAACACAACAATGAAAATTTTGAATTTTAAATGACTTTGATTTTTGTACATGTTCATTGCTGTGATGCAACAATGAAAAAATTTGAATTTTAAATGATTTTGGTATTTGTGCAAAAAATTTGAATTTTAAATGACTTTGGTTCTTGTGCAAAAACAATGGGTTCCAATTCGGTTTTTAAAGTGACTTTGGTTCTTATGCAAAAACAAAAATCACTTTTATTCAAAAGATTCGATTCCAATTCTAGTTTTCTTTTTTAAAAATCAGGAACCGGAACTGAACCATAAGTTTTCAGTTCTAGTTTTGATTTTTGAACCAGAACTAAAAAGACGATTTCGGTTTATTTTTGGAGTAACGGTTCCGATTCGGTTCACGATTCAAACCGAACTGTGGTCACCCCTACCAGGCGAGGCAAGGGGAGGACTGGATGCCTCAAAAGGCCTAAGCCACTAGGCCTCAGGTCTTGGCACTTGAGGCCCACCTTTTTTTTTTTTCCTCCCCGTTAAAATGGTTTGGATGTTATTTTACTTGATTGCCCATTTGTTTTAGTTGGGGTGGGGTGTAAGTGAGGGATAATTGTGTCAAAATACACATTGGTGCCCTAGAGTAAGAAAAAAAATGAGCTAGGAGGGAGGTGAAGAGAATTGAGCCCTAAAGGGGGGGGGGAGAAGAAGGCAAAGAGAGTGTGGAGGAAGAAGGGTTTGCTGCTGCTGCTGCTGAGCTCACTCAAACCCACAAAAGGCAATTTTTCTTCTTGCAAGCCTTTTTTTGCCTCTTCATCTTTGATTCTTACCTCAAGTGTTATGCTGCCATTTTTTCCCCTCTTCATTACTTTCTTTTCTTCTTCTTGGGGCAATGTCGCAATGGCAAACAGAGTTGAAGAACCTAGAATAAACACCAGACAACAAAGAAAGCTTAGAGGTGTAGGAGCATCAAGTACTAGAGAAGGGGGATCAAGTTCTCAATCTCATTCTGCACCAATGTAAGTTTAGGAGATGATGATTTGGATGTTTATCTTGATATGGAGATGGAAGATTTGGACTTTAGGTGAGGAGAGGAAGGCATGGATGATAATTTTCTTGAAGATGAATGAGAACTAATGGTGTTTTTTGGCTACTTTCTTTTTTTTTTTGTTTTTTAGATTATTTTATTTTGTTTAAGGGTGAAAATATGATTCCATAATTTGCATTTAGTAGTTTGAATGTCATTTTGATTTTATAATGATCAAATTAATATTATATAAATATTTTATTTGAAAATTTGGCATCGGTCCTTGCCTCACTTGGGTGGTGCCTAGGCTAGCGCGAAGCTCTTCGGGCGTTTTGACAGCCTTGGCGCTTTTTTAGATGTTATAAGATTTATTTTTATATTTCTTTTGAGGCTCGTGGCTCAAGGATCTATGAGGATTATAATTTAGATGATTTGAGGAGTGATTGTAAATCACTCGTTCATAAATCTATTATACTGTTCTTGTTTTCACTTCTGCGGATGTCTTATCCTTTGGAAATTTGGTACATTCTCTCATACATCTATTATAATTTCTTTCTTACAAAAAAAAAGAAAAGAAAATAATTATAGAAAAGATCTGCACAGTTGTCATTCTGCATATTCTTTGGAGAGGACTTCAAACGCTCCCTGAATTAGATAAACAAATGCTGCATTCTAAGAGAATGGGTTTAGATAAAGAGTATCTGAGATCGGTTCCCTTATTGCAGATTGTATAAGACAGTGATCTTGGATCCCTTAATTTGAAAGACGGCCTTCATTAAAAGGGTTTACAGTTTACCTCTACCAGAATTCTGTAGGATGACCATCCTTATGTTACATATCTACTTGATTACCCTATACTGCAGCAGATACCCAACTTCTTGTCCCTAAACCTTGAGACAAAATATATAGGGCCGCAAGCCAACATTTTAGTTGTTCTTGACTGAGAGCCTAGAGTGTTCCATTATTATTTATTTATTTACTTATTTATTAATTTGTTTTTTATCAGAGCCTTAACCACAACTGATCTCTCATGGTTGAGAAGTGTTTGATTAAAACCAACCAATTTTCCCCAATGTTGTTAAAAGCTCTATGTGCCTCCTTGGTGCAAGAAGCCTGTGATTTGAGGAGCTTGCTGAGTGGAGGCGTTATTTTAGGAATATTTTATCTTGCTAAAAATGGATTTTTTTTTTTTAAAATAAGGTTTAAATATTTTATAGATAGAACTTATAACTGAAGAAAAACTGGTTCACAAAAGCCATACAGATACCTGAATACTGTGAACAATGCACCTATAATAAAGTTACTGTTTACAAAAGCGAAACACTTAACATATTTCTTTGGATTTAACAGCTTGAGTCACAATTTTAGGAGTGACTGTATCCAAAGCACATCAAACTACATTTCAAGTACAAGTAAATTGACATGGATAATAAACCAAGGGAGAGGCACTGTAATAACTTATCTGCAACGGAGACATAGTCTATGCTTGCTTCCCTTGTGCCAATATTTTGCACTCACTTTCTCATTTAAAGTTTTTATCATCCTATTTTTGTTCTATTATATCGCAGGGTCTGGAGAAATATGTCATGACAAAACTATTTTCTCGGACATTTGCTGTTTCTTCTGAGGACATTAAAATTGACCAGCAAATTTCAGAGAAAATAAGCCTGTTGCAGAACTTTTTAAGGCCTGAACACCTAGATATTCCTCCGGTCCTTCATAATGAAGCTTCATGGCTGGTAAGATTTATTTCTGTCTGAGAATTCAAGCTCATGTTTTGGGTTAAGTTGTTTCTAGATGTCTCTTGTTCGTTGCTAGGTTTCTACTTCTCGATAGAATAATATTCTCTACCTCTGCATCCTGAGTGAAATACTACCAAGAATATATTATTATCTCCCCCCTTGTTGGAGTTGGCTATGAAGCCTCTCCTGCATAGTAGGGTGTTTTACCATGGATGCGTGATGCCTGCAAAGCAATGTGGTGAATTTGATCAAATAATTGGATGGATTTTTGAAATCATAGATTCAAAAGAAAACATGGGGAACGGGAGTTATGGATGATTATTGGGTAATATGTTAGAAAAATGTAAGTAGTTTTCTAAGATGGTGGTGGATATTCATCTACCTACTTTGTCTCGATTATTTTCCTGACAATAAATGGCATTTTAATGTTTAAGGGCAATATGGGAAATAAAATACTGACATTTTTTGAACCGCCATAAGCCCATGCTTTCTTTATGAATACTTATATATATGTAGTTAGATAGTTAATGAAATGACACATGAGGTCCACTAATAATAGCAAGAACGAGATGCTGAAATTTAATCAAAGACTTAAAGAACTAGTATGATATCCACTGTTATGTTCTTTTGGCCGTCAAAAATGTTTTCTTGTTGATACTCGTGTCTCCACAACCACAAACTCAGGTTTCAATTAAAATTTATCGCACAAGGATTCTTATGACAGGCAATCTCCATAAATACTTCTATTGTTTTGTTGTAGGTTGAATGTGTTTGGTAACCTACACAATTTTTTGTCCCTTGTTTGTAAAATTCAAACTAATTATCCTATTTCTATTTTTTTTCTCATTGGTGACAACTGTGCATTGGTTAGAGGAACGGAACATGTTCCAGTAAAACTAAATGTACCTTCAACTGAGAACAAGATTAAAGTAATAGAATGAGATGGTTTGATTCGACACAAACAAGGCTGGTGAATGCATTTTTTAAAATACAAATTCTTGCATTTAAGGAATGAACCGGAAAGACCAAGGAATCACAGCTTGAGCCTGTCAAGTTGGTACTAGAAATTTAACAATTTATGTGGCTCAACAGGGTCCCTATTGTTTCAAAAAGGTGTTACATGGCCTGCTTCAACTAATTTGGTTATAAAGCTTGATTGAACTGAATAGAGCTCAGTGAAGCTGACTAATTTTGTTTTGAACTTCTCTCTCAGCTTGCAGAGAAAGAATTGCAGAAGATCAATGCTTTCAAATCTCCTCGTGAAAAGCTTTTGTGCATTTTAAATTGTTGTCGTGTTATCAACAATTTGCTTCTTAATGTGTCGATGTCAGAGAATTGCGTTATAGCTGGAGCTGATGATTTTCTTCCTGTTCTAATATATGTTACGATCAAGGCAAGCCCTTATTGGTAATAAATCATTCTGCCCATATTGTGTAGAAACATTTCATGATCTCTCTTCCCCCACCTGAAAAAAGGGAAAATTCACACATGCAAACACATAGACACATGTATGCACATGCATACATAGACACATACAGCTGCAGAGGTAGATTTTCATGGTGAGGTGAAGGATTGAACTTGTACAGATCAAGTGCAAACTTGCAGGCATATGTGTTCATTTCCTGTTCTAAATTTGGTGAATTGCATTCATACAACATTATTCATTAGGAAGTGGTTTACCTTTTACGACCTAGTGTGGTTCAGTTGAGCAATTGATTCCTTTCTTCTTCTTCTTCCCCTTTTTTTTTTTTTTTTTTTTTTTTTTTTTTTTTTTTTTTTTTTTTTTATAAATTTAGGCAGTGAAACACAATTTTTGCTGAAGTTGCATTAGCATATTTCAAGTATATTAATGGTATCCAAGATTTTTTTTCATATACATCATTTGTAGTTTGGAGTTGTTGATTTGAATTTTGCCTTTACAATTCTTAGTCTTATTCAAGTTGCTTCTAGATAAACAATAATAAGAAAAATTAGAGGAGTGGAATGCTAGAATTTTCAAAAATTAGACCATTGATTTTTTTCTCTTCTATAGGATAAGATTATTTTTTATATGGGTGTATGCCTTGGTTATTTATAAAGATTATAGTTTAAAGGAGTTGAAAACGGATTGGAGTGTAGTTATTTATTAGTTTATGCTTTTTTTTTTTCACTTGGGAGGATTTCTTTTCATTGGAGCTTTTTTTGTACATCAAATATAATTTCTTTTACTATATAAAAAAACAATAATAAAAAAAATGTCAAAACCAGAAACAACCCTTTTTATTGGAGGCAGGTACCCCTGAACTTTTGATATAGTTTTCAATGTAAGTGGACAATGCTATAGTTCCATCCATTTCTTTATCTTCTCGAGTGAGCCATGATTTCCTGGCTATGATGATTCTGACAAAAGATTTAGGCTTGGATTTCTCTGAATGCTGACATCTGTTCTACATAAAAATTGACCATCCTAGTTGGATTTTCTTGAAGAATCTCAATCTGGCCTCCATATTGGGCCTCTGCTTTTTTCTTCCTTTCTTCTGTCTTTGGTGAAAGTTCACAAAAATTCTAGCAAAAACTAACATTTTCCGGCAGACCCTTTTGATTTTGATTTTTCTCTTCATGAGTTATAATTTTCTTTAAATTTGACTCTCCCAACTTGATTTTTTTTTGCAAGGAATTCATATTTGGTTTCTAAATGAATCTCTCTCTCTCTCTCTCTCTCTCTCTCCCTCTCTCTCCCTCACTGGAGCTCTCGTCTGTGAAAGGAGGAAAAGAAAGATAAGGCGGTTCCCATGTAAGTAGATGAATCTCAACTCCACCTACTTATAGGGCTGGTTGATTTTTATTTTAAAAGTTTCTTGTGATAATTGACTGCAATAAAAGTTCTTGGAGCTATTTGAAGGCAGGCCTAAAGATCAGAGGGGTCTTTGTGGCATGGCCTATGAAAAATGTTGGAGGAAAAGAGTTTCAATATGTTAAAATCTGGCCCAGTCCAAGTTATTAGTTAGATTATTTCTTCCTCAGTTCAATTAAGCCACCTATCTTTTTTATTTTGTTATTATTATTTTTTTTTCTTTTTGGGATTGCAATTGTGGCTTTTCAATGCAGGGATGCTGTTTCTTTCATGCAACTTTTAGCTTTTCAGCTTATAGGAAACAATTTCTGACAAGGAAGTCGTTCTAGTGTGGCTTTCTCATTAGCTACATATTTTTTTGGCTAGTTTTGGAGTATTACTCTTTCTAGTAGCCAGTTTAATATCAGTTCCTATTATTCTTCTGACTAGGTGAGTCACTTGTCATATTAATTTGCTTTTCTATTTGGGTTGTAGTTTCTTATATAATTCCTTTCTATCCCCAACTATCATAAGATATTTTTGGGGATAAGGTCCTCAATGCTGTTGTAAGTTTCTTTGGCTTGTCCACTTGTTTTCTGAAAAGTGTCGGTGCAATTTCCAAGAAAAATGTCATTTTTCTCGAATTTTCACTGTTTTCCTTGAGACGTTATGTATTATTGGAACGTTTACTTTGATGCTAAATTTCCTTTGAACAGAAAGGATCCAAAATATGATATTTGTCTATTTTCTTCCTACTCATTTAGGAAATAAGGGCAGTGATATGACATGATAGAGATATAACAGGAGGGCAAATTGTTGAAAAAAATTCAAGATTCTGGGAGATCTATAAAAGAAAAATGTTGACAATCTAATTTCCCACTGAAGCTAGTTGTAGCTCACAACAGAGACTGCTTCTTAAATTGTATTGGTTTATTCTGGAGATTTTAGTTAAGCCCATGCATGAAACACTGTACACTTAAATATTAGCTAGGTAATTTGTAATACTTGCTGTAAAATAAAATAAATCACTATGTATATGATTTGTTCTTTTCATTGTTTTTCTTTTTGTCAACAGGCCAATCCTCCACAGTTGCATTCAAATCTTAAATTCATCCAACTATACCGAAGGCAGGACAAACTTATATCAGAATCGGCTTATTACTTCACAAATCTTGTGTCTGCTAAGTCTTTCATTGTTGACTTGAATGCAAAGTCATTGTCCATGGATGAAACTGAATTCCAGAGGTGCATGGATGCAGCTAGAACAGCTAACGAAGTGATGCCAGTTTCCCAATCCATGTCTTGGGAGATGCAGGCTTTGGCAGGACATAAGGATCCTAGTTCCTCTTCTAGTTTGCGCAGCATAGAAACGTCGGTGACAGGTAAGTTTGCACTATTGACCACCACACATCTCATATGCACACAGTGTGGTGCAACTGCCATCCAAAGCCATTTTGTTCCAACCATGTGATGCAATGTGACACATCTTTAATGGATGAGGAGGCCAACTGGCTGCTGTATATTCCCATTGTTGTGAAATCTAGCAATTGACAGCTGATGTATTAGAACCATCAGCTGGAGAAATTTAATAGGCCGATATCACTCATTGTTCTGCAAGGTATGTTACATGAATCAGTGTGCACAAGATTAACATGGCTTTGTGAATTTTGATATAGGAAAGCTTGTTTCATTCTGTTCTTTAGGCCCTCAAAACTCTTCATGTTATCCCTCTGTACTCATAGCAAGAGTATGAGGACTAAAATAAATAATGAAAAGGTTGTAGGGAAAGTTGCATCGTGACCTATACTTTGGTTCCGGCACTGCCCCCAGGGGGAGGGGGGGTTGGGTTTTGAAGTGCACCAAATCCGTTTTGTATTGTTCTTTTGCTTCAAGGTCAATGACCTTGTAATGAGTCCTGACATTTCATTATCAGGATCCAAGGAGTACCCCTTTCTGGAAGCTGAGGCCGGTGAACTTACAGTTGGGGATGTGGAAAAACTGCTGGGCTTGTACAAGGAGGTGGTTACGAAGTATACAAGGTTGTGCAGGGCAGTCGGAGGCCAAACTTTTTCTAATAGGCAATCCCCTGCTCCTCTAGGCAGCGTCTTGTCTCATGAAGAAGAAAAGAGTGTAAAGTTTGATGAAGAAAAGGAAATTCAAGGGTTATAAGTACTTTCTCTTTATGTGGTCTATTTGTTCCATTCTGTCTCCATTTTCAGATGCATAAATCTTGAAATGGTGGATATATTTGCACAATGAAAGAAAATGTAGAGACACCAGCAAAAACATAGTGCTTTAGCAGGAAACATCGAGACCTCCACAATCATTTCCTTTTCATTTCTCATTGAATATACAATGAAAGCTTCAGAAATGACACTGCCTAGGGAAGGGCAATAACAAAACAGGGTGCTGCAAACTCCCCCCTCTTAACCCTTCCAAAGATCAGATCACAATACCATAAAACAAAACTATACAGAAGGCATGTACGGTACCTCAGCCAACACCAAAGGTCATGGCCAAGCCAGATTCAAGGGCCAAGCCAACATCTCCAGCAGCTTCATCCTTGCAAGTGGCAACTAGAGGCGGGATTTTCTTTCTAATATCTACAGCTTCATCCTTGGTTATCGAGTTGGATGATGAGGTTTTTGGAGCTTTCTCATCTGGTGTTGTAGAGCTGTCCGACTCTTTGCAATGCAAGTTTAGACAACTGAAGCACACAAACTTTGCAGGAATCTCATCGAAGCTATCAATTCCAACACACCTTGTGTGTTGCCAAATACTACAGGTATCACAAGCTAACATTCTCTCTCCATCATCATCATCAGCCCCACACATGCATTCGACCGTCCAGCTTTCTGTACCTTTTTCCATACAGAAACGACTGTTGACAATTTTTATGGGGACTTTACCTCTGGCTTGAACTGTTACCGTCGCACCTGGTCCCATCAATAACTCCAGGGCTACTGAATCCTCAAGTTTGCCATGCTCAGGGAATCTCTTAACTTGAAACTTCTTGAAAATCACATATACTTCTTCAAAAGCTTTGCTAATTTCACTTTTCAGATCTCCTACAGTGGTGGCAAATGAGGGTAAAATAATAAGCTCTGGTGGTGGCATGGGACCATCCTTTTGGTCTCCTACCTCCACACAACATGTGACGTAGATTTTGGATGGATTAATATTTCGAGGAAGGTCAGACACATAATCCTTAACAAATTGTTTGCAATCAAGAAGTATTGTTGCAGAGTCCACCAAAAGCTCCCTTGTTGCCAGAGGTTTTAAGTTTTCCTTGGCATTGGGATTGAGCATCGTATCATATAAAAACTTTAGGTCACCAACAATTTGTTCTTTTGGCAGTTGCATCATGCATGGGCCGGTCAAAACATTTCCCACATTCCGAGGCTGAAGCCTGTTATCAGTCCCAAATAAAAGGTCAAAAAAAAGAGTGAGAAAAACCAAATGGCATCTTTATCAACAAAGCAAATTCTAAAATGTAGCAATATCTCTTATTACCTAAATTCAATGACCTTGGAAACCTGATTATATCGAGCCTCAACAACCATATCATCGGCAGCCATTGTTCTTGGCAAACTCTTGAGGCAGTAATCAAGAAGTTCAGGTGATGCTGCCTTCGACAATGCACCTTTAAGAGCACGCCTTGTCACCCAACCAGCAACCTTGGCTGCTGCTAACACCTTAATCATGGCTTGTTCAATTCGTTCAATGTCATTTCTTGTCCATATAGACAATGTCTTATCATTCACACTGCCAAAGTCAGTGCTCTCTGATAATATTTGATAGGGCATTACAGAATTACGAGTCTTAAAAATTAATTTAAACAAGAAGCTGAAGAGATCCCCCACCGTCACCAATTCATTATCTGATAGGGACTGGTAAAATGCAATTACAGATTTCAGGCGAGTTTGGGATCTCCATCCTTGAAAGAGGAATATTGACAAAGGCAAAGAAGAGATGGTGTCCAAGGCTCTATTGTAATCATCTAGTGTGAGACCATAGCACCCAGCACCAAACTTAAAACCCCAATTGCCATACCAGGTATGTCCTTTAGCAACTGAATGTAGTAGCCGATACTCCATTCCATATTTTTTTGAAACATCCATCACGCTAACTTTCCTGTTCAACAAGTAGAATATGAAAGTTAATTGAAATTCAAAGTGTAATTCACCATTATCTGACTGACACAGCTGCCCAGAATTGGCTTGGATGATTAAAGAAAAATATTTGCCTGCTGCTTATATTGGATTTTAATACGTAGCTTCATTACCATGCATTGATATACATATATATATTATGATGCACCAACTAGTTTTTAACCAGGTGCAACTTGAAAGGTTCAAAAACCTTAGTGTAAGATGGGGGCCAAGAGAGGTTGTAGTGCTGTGTGCAAGCATAAAATGGAGGCAAGAGCAGTGGGCATTTTTCTGCACCTCATCAAAGACAGGTAGATTAGGAATTTCAAAAATAGAAAATAGATTAAAATTCTTCGCAAGACCTTGCATGCCACCTACTTTCAGATGCACACCAAGAGCATTATAATTGCAAAATTAGGTGTATCTGCCTCTAGAACTCGGAAGAAGACTAACAAATTGTTGGAAAAAGTTAGCTCAGCCTAAACATAAAGCAAGCTGTCAGTGAGTTTGCTTCTGGTTCAACCCTATCAGTTCCTGTCATGCACCAACATAATAGCAAACTTACGTGGTTGGACAACATGACAAAGGTAAAACAATAGTTATCACCTTTGAATGAGAGAGAGAGATGCCAAATAATGTCTGAGCAGTGATTACAAGAGTTCCATTAATGGAAACTCAAGTGCCAGTTCAAATATGACTCACCAAGCATCCTGAAGAAATCATGGAATGAATAGGACCTACATAACCTAAGGTAATAAACAAAGAGAGGAGTCCAAACCTGACCACAAGGGCTCTGCATAGCCTATCCCAGAAGTTCATGAGATCACAGCCAGACAAATGCTTCGAACCTCCTTCTTTGCCATTGATGGTGAGAAGGTGACCATATCCATTTGAGTGCACAACGCCATGCAATAGAGGTGTGCCATCATCAAATTGCAGATATACCCAGTCTTCAAGGTCATTTGTGGTTACATCACAACTGCATAGCTTACACCTGCGAATGAGATGAGACATTAAGTTCACAAGTCCATGCCAATCCAAAGCTACTTAACAAGGTAGGCTGAAATTTCCACCAAGATATGGACTATCTCATACTGCCAAAACCAGAAACCATTTACACCTTAGTCATGAGACTTCAAGTACTATTGGGTATGAAGAAATGTCCACCATTGCAAAACACGAACAAAAATAAAGACAAAGTCATCCCTACTGGTAATACTGCCTAACTACTACCACTAATAATAACAAAAATGAAGAAAAAATGCATGGTGCAAATAAAGTTCTATATATAGACATTTTGAAAGTCAAAAATTGAATTACCATAAATTCATGAAAAAATTACAAAACTCATGGCTAACATGCCTAGCCATTGACAAGTTACAAAACAACCATGCATGATATCCAAGCTAAATACGAACTAAAAGCTGTACAGTCCCATGTCTCTTTTAAGTCACGTAGTATAACTGACACAAGCTAGGTCATTCCTAGTGAATTGAGTGGCATAATTTCTGCTTGTTTGATCTCTGGACAGTTTGCATTCTCTGAAATCACAATCATTGGAAAGGCTTGTAAAAATCTATCAGAACCAATCCCAAGAAAGATTTCAAATTCTTCTCAGTTCTCACCGGCCTCTAGTCATCCAAAATATCATACTTAAACAACCTTCCACCAAAGTAGCATGACATCTATTTTTGCATCAACTGGAGCAAACAAATACCACCGATTAGTGTATATGAGGTTAATCCAATACTGCCACTAACATGAGCAATGACAACAATTCACTCTTCATGTACATACAAGGGCTGAATGCCAACAGGAAGTAGTCAGCAGCAGAAATCAAAAAGAAGTGATCAGGGTGACTGGGTATGGTGGCTCCAGTTCTAGGCATCCATGGATTGCCAGAATAAACTACAAATCAGGAAAGCAATCCTCCTCCTCAAAGTAAGACATGCAACAAATTTCTTGTTTGTCCATGAGCAAGATATTTATCCTCTTAGTAACCCAATTGAAATTCCATGTTGAGCTTTATTGACAAAAGGAGTTCTAATGAATGCATTCCTCTGGACAAGGACTCCTTAAAAACCAATAAGTCACAGACTTGAAACCAAATTTTAACCTAAAAAAGTCCTCCTTTTCCTACCCAACAGTTAATTTAGGTGGTGTCTATATATCCTTCCCAATTATCTTCTCAGAAGATAGGAGAACAAGTGCAGCAGCCCTAGCCCCTGTCCATCTTAAGAAAGTTCAATAGTCCTAAACATCTGCAGAAGAATCAATAACTACTACCAATCCTTTATCAGTGGAAGGAATTGCATTTGGTGGGCTTAGAAAAGATACCTCAACAAAGTTTTAGGGGAAAAAATATATTGCTACAACCTCATTATCCAGGTCAATAAAAGAAAAAAGAATACCAGCCAACTTAAAAGTAATTTAAAAAAAAAAAAGGAAGACGGAGATCTGCCTTGTCCCTATGAACTATCCTGTTCTCACTAGAAGGCCTAACAGACATAGGATTGACAGTCCCACTTCCAGTAGCTCAAAGATGAAGCACAAGTGGAGTTGATACGAGGATTGATCATTGAGTGCTCATTCCTTGGAGGAAAAAATAACCTAAACTCCATCATAAAGCAAAGATGGAATCAGTTTGGAGTCCGAAATACGGAGCATGAATATCAATGCTCAAAAGAAAACCAAAACCCTTTTGAGGGATAAAGAAGAGTGAAATTGCTACAACAACCATATATAAAAGTAAGAAAAGAGTCATTGATGGTTTGAATTTGTAGTGTAGTCAGGGCATGAATGGAGTGGAGTAACATAGATAGAAACAGACCTCGTGTCCAACAAATGCATGAGAGCTCCGCAGGCAGTGCATGCCTTCTGATAAGCCTCAACAGGACCGCTCTTTGCTCGGATTATGAAGTGGTACCTTTTTCTGCATACCGGATGCTCTCCCCAACCTTCACGTATTCCATATTCAAATTAATCACTTATATTCCCAACAATCTCTTTAAAAATTAATACCCATAACAAACTTGGACACTGAGAAACATAATACCAAAACACAAAACTCTCTCTCTCTAAGTCAGCACACCACCAAGTGTCAACGCGTATGTCATTATCGAAATAAAAATAAGAACCAAGGGTATTATCGTCTTTAAGAAAAGATTCGACGAACCAGCAGATATCTTTACTCACAGTCACGAAGAAACGTAGCAAAGAAGTAAGACGAGGAACGACAACTCTCAGAGAGAGAGAGAGACTGACCGACAACACGACACTGATCACAGTAGATAGATCTAGATCTCGTGACATCTTCTTCCACGACATCGAGCGCCGCAATCTGCGGCGACAGATCGTCCCCGGAGGAGGAGATGTTTAGCATGATCTGCCATATCAGAAGCTTCGAGAATAGCGAGGAAGGAAGAGGAGCTCCCGCGTGCTTCGAGAGGAAGCGTTGCACTCCCTCCCTAAACGGAACGACGTCGTCTCCAGCCGCCGGAAAACTGTGAAAATCTTGGAGATCTGCGAGTGGTCTTCTCTTTATGCGTTTCAACGGCCGATCGTTTACGACCATGCTCTCGTCTCCTCGACGGTTATGGCGGAGGCGGAGGCGGCGTTTAGGGTTTCCTTCTTGATGATGGCGATGCAGTGATTATAGATGGAGTCTGTTGGGTGTTTCGCGAATCGTTGGATTTGGTGGTTTTCGATGAGATTGTAGGGCTAGGATTTAAAGTTGTTATACAAGTCACACTCTCTCTCTCTCTCTCTCTCTTTGTCCCTAGTTTCCTTTTCTTTTCCTTCAAATTTGGGGGGGTGTGGTTTGACCACCCCGACTCTATTCTAATTTCTATTTTTGTAAGGTGGAGGGCGTGAGTTCGGCCATGTCACATCTATTCTATTAATTAATATTTGGTTTGGTGAGTGTAATTATTAATAATACTAAATATACCAATTAAGACTATTATTACTTAAACCATCTCGTAAATCATATACAATAGTTGTTAACAATATTAATTATAAATAATTAATTGTGACATAAAAGGTTATAATTTATATTATTATTGAATTAATAAAAAAAAAAACACATGAATCGAGATCATATAAAATTCTCTCAACACCGATGTATAATTGATCTAGTGATTAAAAATTAATACTCTTAAATAAAAATTTTGAATTTAAATATTTTGTACAGTAAAATTAGAGGTCGAAAGGCATTTAACCTTAAAGTCAAATCTAATTAGAATAAAATTTAATCTAAATCAACTAATCATCGTGTAACAATGTCTTAAAAAAAAAAAATTCTGTCTTGACCATGAAACTTTCAATATTTCTTAAATATGACATATATATATATATATATATATATATATATAAGCTATCCTTTTAAATAAAAGGGTTTATTCAATGTATAAAATTTAGGCTATCCTTTTTAGGAATTAAAAATGGTTTATTCAATGTATAAAATGTTTTTTGACTTAGTGGATAAAAAAAGGGTAAACATATTTATATGTAATTTTTTTTATATTTTATAAAAAATTTACTTTTATATTTCGAATTCGTGTGATCGAAGAAAAGTTTAATTTTATAGTTGCACAAGGTGCATTCTTTGATATGGCTCCAAAATGTCGCGCCAAAAAATATGGAGCAACTTTAGAAAACGAAAAAAAAATGCAAACATGGCGCCAAAAACTGGCGCTAATTTGAACCGAACCAACTTTTCTTACCTATTTTTCTTTTTCCGGGGGATTGGTGGGTGACAAGAGCATGCTTTGGGTGTGGGTGTGGGTGAGGCCACACAGTATTTTACCATTTTTCAAAAGTTTATTATACTTCCAACTTGGTCTCTATTTGTTTGGTTGTGTTAGTTCTTTTTATTTTTGTACAGTTTGGCAAATAATTTCTACGGAACAAATTGTAAGAATATCACTTATTTTTTAGTTGAAAATTCTGCATCCTAATTAAAGTTTCAAGGCTATGGTGGAACTAAATGAGCTTCACGTGGACTTCATTTCTAACTTTATAAAGTTCAATTAAAAAAATTACATAAAGAAAATCTTTGTAAGTGTTTGTAAATTCCCCTTTTTTATTCTAATTAACCTAGCAAGGAAAACTAAACTTTTTTCTCACTATGAAGGACAAATTTATTATTGTTATTATTTGTATCGTGTTGTACTCTAATGGATTAACCTTACTCTCCCATGGGTGCATTGTAGATTTGGTAAGTTTGAGGTATCGGTTCCACGAGAATCATGTTTATCCATATAATCAGAAGATATAAGTGCAATAGAGTGAGTCAAATTGAGCAAATGACTACCAAAAATCAAAATGTATATTCAAGAGTCAAATAAACCCTAACATATTTTTATAAGATAACATACATGCACAATTTATCAAACAGTTTATACTCATGATATCATCTAAAATCACACAATCACACAAAATACATGAAACCCTACATTTTATCAACTAAACATGTAATATGTTTCCATCAAATCCTAATCCTAAATCTAACCAAGGATGCAACATGGAAAATCCAACTATTTAAAAAAGGAAAGTTCAAGAGAATAACTCATTTGTGCCTTCCTCAAATACCCAAGCAAATCCCCAAAACATCTACGAGCAAATTCGAGCAAAAGGTTAGAATTTTTTATGTAAAGCATAATTTTTTTTATAGGTGACGGAGAGATGTAAAATTCTCTCTCTATTTCTAAGTTTTTATTTAAACTATAAAATTAGATGTCGAGTACAGAATATTAGATCTTACTAAAAAGTTACAAAGCACAAGCAAAAAACTTTGAAAAATATCTTTAGTCATATGAAAAACATGAAACTTGATGGTGTTTATCGTCGTAACAATAAACTATTATATTGAAGTTGTACAACTTTATCGAAACCATGATACAATTTTATAATTATATTAAATTTTTTTTGATTAAGTGATCGAGTACTCTACTCTCTTAACAAGAGATTTTATGTTCGAATCTTGAAAATAAAAAAAATTGATTTGAAAGAATCAATCTTTCAATAAGTTCTATAATACTCAGATTAGATTAATTTGATAAAATCTAAATATCGATCGATAAAAACAAAAAAAAATAATTATGTGATTTTCATGATACTTCTTCTATTTAGAAAATATTGTGACCATAATAGGTTATCTAGTCACCATAACGTAAATGATGGTCGTATATATTGTGCTATTGTAACTACGGTACATCATATACTGTAGCCATGATATTTTTTGCAAGATTTCTTCATTGTTATGTCTTCTTATAAATAATTTAATTTTGCTGAAATACAAAATTTTTCTAATTTGAATTTGCATATGTCACCTGAAGAATAAGAGACCTAATTTGTGCCGGTGTGAGAGAAAGAACAAGGAAGAAGGAGAGGAGAAAATCTTTATTTTGGTCAAAAGTTTGAGCCAGGAAACCTATGTTTTTTTTTTTTTAACAAGTTTGCAGAAAATGTCAAATCCTATTGAAACTAAATATGTTAGTTTAAGATTCCTGAAAGGGGCGTTTTAGACATTAAAAAAGGGTTAGTGGGATAACTCTCACTTACCCATATTAACTCAATTTTTCTTAATTCTCTCTAATTAAGAATTACACTAAGAGAACTAAACTAACCTCTCAATCTAGGGTGAGATTCATGAAACCATGAGAGCAACATTGAGAGAAAAATAGAATTCTCTAGAGTGAGAATTTATTTTGAGGGAGCAAGAAATTTTCACATAAAAAAAATTTCTCCCGTCGTTATGATCACCGAATTGAGGGTTGCGATATTGTAATGTTACGGTGGTAGTTCAATTAATCTCATGATCACCATCCCAGTCGTAAGATCTGATCGAGAGATATGTCATATGGTTCGACCGATTTTTTGAGAAACCCAACACGTCGAGGTGCAAAATTCCAAAATTTTTCAATTTTCTGAGAGTTCCACATCCATAAATGTGACTTGTTTTGAGCTTTTGTGTATTGAATTCTAGTCCGAATGGTGAGATGTAATCCCGAATTGTGGTGTATGGTATCTGTTGACTCATATGCTCGTCTTGGGATCTATACTTGAGTCATTTGGATCTTAATGATTCGTAGGGTGCACAAAATGTGAGAAAAAGTGTCAATTACTAAAGTCTCTAAAACTGTTTCAAAAATTATCGTATCAGATTTTTGTAAGAGAGATAAAACTGAATGGTGATGATTACGAGTTTTTTCACCGATAGATTCAGTTTATTCTCGAGGAGCAAGATCTAAATGAAATTCTGAGACATAAGATGGTAGACTCCGGAGAGGGTACCACACCTTAGAGAGACGGGATTATGAGACATTATGGGCATGGAAGAGGAATGATGGCCGAGTTAGGGCAATCGTTCTGAGCATTATGTGCGATGATGTGATCCCAGTCTACGAGTAATATCCTACAGTTATGTCAGTTTGGCTCACCCTATAAAGAGAGCATTGTGGTGCTCTTACAACTCCTGAGATGAGAATACTGACTTATAAGTTTAATAACTTTTAAAAAAATGGTTGATCATATAATGATGTAACATTTAATGAAAATATCGAGTATGGTCGCCGAGTTGGAGAAAGTGAATGAGCCTATTTCGGATATGTTTTCTAGTATTGAGTGTGATCCAGTTCTTTACCCCATTCATGGGAAATCATAAAAATCTATTTCACATACGACAAAAGTATTCGTACTTTTGCCAATATGAATAGACACAGTGAGCTCAAGTAGGAGCGTTTGGAGGCGAATAGGTTATACTCGGGTTATGCTTATACAGAGGAGTCGAGTAAGGACTCCCGTGGCACTAAACATAAATGACATAAGCATGAGCAAGGGACTCGAGATTCAGGTAAGACGAAATCATTCGAGAAATCTGACAGTAAAAATATTAAAACGCAAAAAGAAGGAGTTTGATAAGACCAAGATGTAGTATTACATTTGTAGTAGACTTGGTCATTACGCTCGTAAGTGCGACGAACATAAATTATCTCTTTCTTCTTTACGTGATTTGAGATATTCACTGTTTTCTCTCATTCATGGATTGTAAAATCAGGAGCAATTAACCACATAGCTCGAGACAGAAGCGCGTATATAGAGTTCCGTCGAGTGAGTTTTCAAGTAGGAGGATTCACATGGGGAACGAAATGTTTCTCATCGTTAGAGAGAGTGGCACTTGCAAGATGGAGTTACAAAGATGCCAAACTCGGTACGTTCTTTATGCTCTAGATATTTGACGGAACTTAATCTCAATCTAGGATATGCTCAGTTAATTTGAAAATTTTATAGTTTTCATTTAATATAACAGTTTTTTGATTGGTTCTAGTTTAATCCATGAGGGACTATATGCACTGGAAGTGATTCCTTTTCTATGGTGTTTCTTGTTATCCTCCTACGGTGAGAGAGGATGAACCGGTTAGCAGTAAGTGATTTGTAGGGCCCACTAACCAGTTTTGCCTAGGTGACATATTTATAAGAAAACCATTCGATAATTCAATGAGAGCTGAGACTCCATTGTAGTCGGTTCACTCTGATATTTATGACCTTATGAATGTGAGAACTCGAAATGGAGTTGGGTACTCTATTACATTCATAGACAATTACACGTGTTTTGGTTACGTCTATCTTATCTTGCACAAGTCTGAGGCATTGAGGTACCTCAGGAGGTTTATTAGTGAGATTGAGAATCAGTTAGATTTGAGAGTGAAGACTTTTAGAACCGACCAGAGGCGCAAGTATTTTTCAAACGAGCTCTATTTCAAGAAGGGTATTACGAAATAGATGACTATTCCTGCTACTCTATGGAGAAGAGTAGCCGTGAGGAGGAATAGGATTCTGATGGAGATAGTGAGCTCTATGATGGCGCAGGCCAATTTGCTAGTTTCCTATTAGGGAGATGCGTTATTGGCTGCAACTTACATCCTTAATCATATTCCATTGAAGTCCGCAGTTAGTACCCTATATGAGTTTTGGATAGGGAGGCAGTCTAACCTTAGCCATTTGAGATTATGAGGTTGTGCTGCGTATGTTCACGGTTTGTCACATCTATACGGTAAGTTAGGCCTGCGAGAAAAGAGATCTATCTCTATAAGATATTCAGAACACTGTAGAGGGAATGTGTTCTAATTAGCATACAGATGGCACTGTCTCTAAGATTGAGTCTCGTAATGCTAAGTTTCTTAAAAATGATTTCCCTATGAGAGGTAAAATTAATTGAGACTTCACCTTCTATGAGATGGATGAGCTTAGTGGCTTAGCTGATCTAGATAGGAGTGATCCATCTAAAGGTGAAAGTTCAGTAGCTGATCCTAACAGGACTTCACATTCTGTGAGACGGATGATCCTAGTGGCTTAGCTGATCCCAGCAGTGGGACCTAAGAATCCATTATGGATCTTGATCCTAGTGGAAGCGATCCATTTAGAGGTTAAAAGGTTTTCCCTCCTCGTAAGAGTAGTCGAGGACGCGTATTTAACCGTTACTTCCCGATTGAGGGAGAGACTCTCATTGTAACTCTTGAGGATGATGAGAAACCTTAAACAGTCCTAGAGGCTCTTGATGGTTCTGTGAAGGATCTTTGGTTAAAGGCTATGGATGAGAAAAGAAGTTGAGAATCAATGGAATCTGGAATCTAGTTGATTTATCTTAGAGTAGTAAGGCCGTTGAGAACAAGTGAGTTATCAAGGTTAAGAGAAATGCCGACGGATCGGTAAAGAAGAATAAGACCCGTCTGATAACCAGGGGGTTACACTTAGACTAAGGGTAAGATTATCTCGATCCGTTTACTTTTAGCGATTGTCGCAAACATGATATGGATCTGGAGTGAGATCAGATGGACATTGAGACTGCCTTCCTGAATGGGAGTTTGGATGAGGAGATCTACAAGGAACAGCTATCTGGCTTTATTCCTGTAGATCAGAATGATAAGGTCTATTGATTTCGGAAGTCAACACACGACCTTAATCATTAATCCAGACAGTGGTACTTGAGATTTCACGAGGATATGATATCTCATGGTTTCGTGATGATCGAAGAGAATCATCGCATATACCTTATATATTCTCATGATTCTTTTGTGATCATATCCTTGTGTGTGAATGACATTTTGTTGACTGAGAACAACAAAAAGTATTTGATGACCATGATGACGTGGACATTGTCGAGTTTTGACATGAAGTAAATGGGTGAGTCTCAGTTCTTCCTCAAAATTAAGGTCCAAAGGGATCGCTCGAGACAGATGTTGGTTCTTTCACAGGAGTCTAACATAAAGAAAGTTCTCGAGCTCTTCGATAAAAACGATTACAATCCTATATATACCCTTATCGTTAAAAAGTTAAAACCTAATTCTTGACATATGCCCTATGACTCAAGAAAGGACAAGGGAGATAAGTAGAGTCCCTTGTTCCAGTGTATTGAGTAACCTGATGTACGCAGTGTTGCGTACATGGCCAGACGTTTGTTTTGCAATTAATATAATAATTAGGTATCGATCGAATCCTAAAAGGGATAACTGGAGAGTAGTGAAAAGGATTCAGAAATATCTCGAGGGAATTGTGGACTTCTCCTTGTGTTACGAAGGAGGTGATTTGCGTCTCGTTGGATATTCAGACGCTGACTGAGGTGGTAATTTGAATAGATACAAATCGACAGGTTTTGTGAGAAATCAGTGTATTTCTATCTATGATAGAGAATGAGTTTATGGCATGTTCAACAGTAGTTTAGAAGAGTATTTGATTTTGGAGATTTCTGGATGATTTAGGGGTTGTGGCAGATAGTGGGAGGCCAGTGATGATTTTTTGAGAAAATCAGGCAGCTATTGACCACACTTGAGACTCTAAGTATTACAATAAGATTAAACACGTTGATACCTAATACCACATTATGAGAGATATACCGAGAAGAGTGAAAATGACTATTAAGTACACTTGAGAGTTTAGATATCATCTGCGACTAGTGATATTGTTTTTGAGATACTCTTTCTGAGATCTTTGGAAAAATTTTATGTGTAGACTAAGTCCTATATTTGCACAGTATTAAAGAAATCTGACATATGCTTTTTGAGAGATGGAGGAATATTGTGACACGTGTTTCATACCGCATGTGATATGTCGATTAGGGATAGTGGGAGTATTATTTGAGACGTTGACATAATTTAGATCTCTGTTCCCACTGTGTGAAACCTGAGATCCATTAGGTGGGATCTCTTGTACCCTTATCACTTTCGGTTATTTCTAAAAGTCATGGCTCAATATTGTTATTTTAGTTTGTTTATCGATGACCTGAAAAGATAAACTGAGATCTAAGGGACAGGTTTAGAAAAGAAGTTGAATCGAGGCTAATAGATTCAAATTTGGAAAAAGAAAAACCAATTGATATTATATTATTGTGTTGTATTCACCGACTAGCTTATTATATCTGTCCACATTTGGATGTAAGCATGATAGTGGATATACAGATGATCATTTATTGAGCATTATTTTCGATGAGGAAAATAACTCGATGGATATAATTAGTTTTGGATATGGGATGCAACGAGTTATTTTTGGTACTAACGATAGCTTCTCGATCATCCTAACAGGTACATCGAGAGGTCTTTGCTTGTAGGTGTATTCGGCGGTCACACGACGTCAAATCCTGTATGAAAGTCCAGCGGGATTATGAGATAGATTGTATGAATTATGATCTTGTGATGGACGTAAAATGCCTTCACGTGTAAGTGAGAGATGTTAGTTTAAGATTCCCGAGATGAACATTTTAGACATTGATAAAGGGTTAGTGAGATAACTCACACTTACCCATATTAACCCAATCTCCCTTAATTCTCTCTAATTAAGAATTACACTAAGAGAATGAGACTAACCTCTCATTCTAGGGAGAGATTCATGAAACATGAGAGCAACATTGAGAGAAAAATATAATTCTTTAGAGTGAGAATTTATTTTGAGGGAGCGAGAAATTTTCACGTACAAAAATTTTTCTCATCGTTACGATCACCGGATTGAGGGTTGCGACGTCGTGATATTACGGTGGTGGTTCAATTAACCTCGTGATCACCATTCCGGCCGTGAGATCCGATCGAGGGATATGTCGTACGATTCGATCGATTTTTTGAGAAACCCTACACGTCGAAGTACATATCTTATACCCGATCCCTATTTTATTTTTTTGAAAATTATTTGTATATTTTTGCTGCGCATGAGAATCCTAAAATTCCAACAAAATATTTTTTTAAAAAAAACACCATTTTTGTGTGTCATTAGATCATCCATTGCTACCTCCACTGCTTGCCCACTCCCAGTTGGGAAATGAGGGAATTCTGCACATAGAAATGAGTCATGAGGAAATATAACAGACAGGGTCCAAAGTCTTATGAAAAGAAAAATAAATAAATAAATATGTTCGAGTAGCGAGGGTTAATTCCCAAATTAGAGTGATTTTGCGCTGAAATCTCGGAAATATGGCGTTTTTTTTTTCCCAAAATAGAGGAAGCGCGATTCCGGATCGCGCTTTCATTCTCTGAAGGCGCGATCCCAGATCGCGCTTTTTTCGCAGAAGGCGCGATCCCGGATCGCGCCTTCTCAATTTTTTTTAAAATTTAATTAATTGAAATTAAATAATAATAAGGGTAAAAAATTAGTTTAAATTTTTTTTAAATAAATAATAAAAGTGACCATTAATAAAATAAATTTAAAAATAAGTAATAAAAGTGATCTATAAATATGTATTTCACAATAAATAATAAAAGAAATTAAATATTTTAGTTAAATTAGGAAATTTAATGAGAAAAAATCTACTT
This sequence comes from Dillenia turbinata, assembly GCA_037126225.1. Lineage (NCBI taxonomy): Eukaryota > Viridiplantae > Streptophyta > Magnoliopsida > Dilleniales > Dilleniaceae > Dillenia > Dillenia turbinata. Next base: position 11,707,632 of record JBAMMX010000006.1, read on the forward strand.
AATATTTTAAAAAGTGTAAAACAATTAAGATTAGAACAATCTTTGAAAAAATTGTTCTAAAATAAATTTAAATTAGTAATTGTTAATTAAATAGGGGTAAAATTTTAAAAATTTAGTAAGAAAGATAAAATAAGTTGTTTTTTTGTGTTTTTTTTTTTTGTGAGGAAAAAATAGTTATGAAACATTATAATTTTAATTAATATAAATAAGGGAAAAAGAAATATGAATCAATAATATTTAAAAATATAAGATATAATAATATTAAAAATAATGAAAAGGAAAATATGGAAAACTTAAAAAGTAATTAAAGAAGTGAAAATGATGTGTTAATTTAAAAAGAAAATATATAAGTAATAAAAAACAATTTGAAATTTTATAAGTAAAGAAGAAAATACAATGGAAAAATATTTTAAAAAAAGTTAATAAATAATTTAAAAAATAAAGAATGTTAAGAAATAATGAAGAAACTTGTGCATAAGAAGAAATTAAATATTAACCAAGAATTAATAAAAATATTTATTTAATGTTTCGATAAATTTTCGGAAGGAAATATAGAAACAATTAATTGAAAAATTATTAATAAAATAAGAAAAATTTACTCAATAAAATCAAAAGTGAAAAAAATGATTAATTAAAAATTAAAATATATAATAAATAAAAAGTAATGATGTAGGATGGTCATGAAAAATATTTTTTAATATTAAATTTGTAACAATAAATATCGCTTGATACATAAATTTGTAATATTATTGGTTAAATTAAAAAAAAATGTTTAAAATAAATCGAAAATATAAATTTTAATATGAAAAAGGAAGAGAAATAATAAATTAAGACGAATTAAGCGTCTTAGTTCTGAAATTAAATATTATTTGTTAAACGTCTCTTATTTTTTTACAGTTGCAGTGTATAAAATTTTGAGTTTATTTTGTTCTTTCTATAATATGCGAATTTTGTAGAAAATTTAAGAGTATTGTAAATCTGGTAGTTGGTAAATGAAATAATCTTTATACCACTGTCGTAAACGGAAAGAATAAATATTTGTAATTATGTTATAAGTAGCCAACTTTGACCGGTCATGACTAATTCATATTGTTGATATCAAATGTAATAAAGAAGGGGGGTTGAATTGATTGTATCCAATATCAATACCAATTTCACAAGTGGGCACATCATTACTACCAAACCTATTTCGCAGGTCAAGAAATGTTCAATTATACAATGACAAATTGCATAACATGCTTCTACTCGATTTATTCAGGTGAACAAGTTTCAAGACAGCGTGGGCATTCAATTGTGAGCAATATTTTACATTTAATAAACTAATTAGATCAAATACACAATCTTCAAAATGATAACTAAGTACCACAGGGAGGACGGCCAGCATTTCTAGGTGGCTGACGTCTAGTGGGAACACGACTGGGCCTACGAGCTGGAGGTGGGGGTGGAGCTAGACTGTACGATGGACCCTCTTCGGTGCTGCCGAATACAACACCTGCGGGGCCAATATCCTGCGAATAAGTACGACGACGTCGTTCATGAATACTACGTCGTGGTGGTTCAGTCAGAGGAACATCATCATGATCTGCATAAACTGGAGTACATATAGGAGTGGGAAACGAAAAAGAAGATGGTATCGGTGTCTCACACGCACCTTCGTAGTCCCCTCCATGACCTGATCTTGACGACATTGCCTCTTCATAATGAGCCGCATGACCAGATGTGGATGCGATATCTGGCCTTGGCCGATACCTCTCTGACTGTGTAGATGTGTCAGGATAATAACCCTCAGGTGGAGCACTACCAAACATTTGGATAGAATCTGATGCTAAATCTCTAATGTAGTGAGTTCTGTAATCACACCACTCGACAGCAAGCATGTCGGACGATACGAGGTGAATGTGACTTTGATTTTGACACTACATATGATATGGATGTAAGAAACTAATTATTGAAAATACATTAAATGACATGTAGTTCAAATTGTAGATAAGATGTTACTTACGAGTGATTCTATATGTGTTCCCATCGGGTGATAACCCTGCCGAGGGCGATGTTCAGGATTGGAAATATATAAACGTGTTATTCGACGAAACCATGTCATGTAGTCTATTGTGGTCGTCGAAGAACCATAGCACTCATACCCCTGGACCACATGATATCGCCGATTTTGCCACAAATCCAAATAAACCCTATGCGCAATCCTCCAGTCTCTACGACTTCTCCCACGTCGATCAATACGATGGAGATCCCGATTGGTATCGACGGGTGAAGGAATACCCTGCTGTAAACCGAACTGTCTCATTACCCTTTGAGGGTAATGAAACTCAACAACCTCAAAACATATCAGCGGTACGGAGGCACGCCATATTTCAGAGCCGTTGAGACAATATGGAGGCAATGATTGGATATCAGAATCGGAATACGGCATCCATACAAACTAGAGAAGAAAACTGATGCGTTACTTATATATATCATAGCCGAAAAAATTATAACTAAGAATAGGATGGTGAACTTTACATCAGAAGATCTCATATGATCAAGTTGGTCACGATATGTACGAAGAACATATCGTCCTGTGGTAACAAAACTTCGAGGAACATCCCATCTGTGCACGAAAATATAACGAAGTTATAGCTACGAAAGCAAAGGTAAGGAAAACGGTAAAATAAACATATTAAGGTAGTGATTATAACAAACTGAGATCCACGTGGTCCGGCCGGCATATTGAAATCAGTGGGCACGGGATCGACAGCTTGTCGTCGAATCGGAGTAAACATAGGTATTCTCTTCCATGCCCAAAGCTAGTAAAAACAAATAAATAGTTAACATTGCTCAATATAGGTTTTCAAATTTGAAACGTACTATTATACACAAAATTACCTGAAGCAATAATAATGGACCAGAAATCTGATTGACTCCTTCGACAGAGGCTCGACACATAGTTCTGTACAGCGTAGCAAGTACAGCACTACCCCAACTATATGTACCAGCACAGTCAAGATCTCGCAGTAGCTCCAAATACAATAATTTAACCTTCGATCCAGACTTATCCCCCAATAATGTACCAAAAAGCTGCATAATCCGTCCTCGTGCATGATACTCAACCCAAATCTGTTCTGAATCATCATTCAATGGATGTGAGTTTAGAAACTGCGTTATAGCATTTAATTTGAGTCGATCGCCATCGAAATCATTCGGACTAGGGATGAAACCCAGGAGATCATGACAGACATCCTGCCAGTCAGCGATTGGAAGTGTCAAGTCTATTCCTGTTACAGGCTCTCCATCGATTGGCAAACCGAAGAGAATAGAGACATCCTGAAGGGTAATCGTTGCCTCACCAACAGGTAGATGAAAGGTGTGGGTCTCCTGTCTCCATCGCTCCACCAATGCTGTTATGAGTGCGTGGTCGTACACTATGTGGCCACATCTATAAATGCCATAAAAACCGACGCGTAACAGGATCAACTGAACCCTTAAATCCAGAGGTTTCGCACTCCAAAATCCATTATCGGCACGTCGGATCGTCAATGGGGTGTCCGAAGCTGAGTTCCAAATAGTCTCAGATCGGTGTGTCGATTGCAATGTCAGTACTGTAGGGTCACGAGGTCCAGGGACAAACTCTGGGATTGGATAAGCCATATCGCAAACGAAAATCTGTTACATTAAAAACATCATAAGAGAGAACTAGCAATATACTTTAAAATGTACAATGGAGGAAATAAACATAATACATAACATTTTCCTATCTGCCACGTCGCGCCCTCTCTTCCAAACGAGCCATATTTGGGCAATGATTACGGTTATGCCCGTATTCGCCACATGCCTTACAACGCTGCGTTCTTCTTCTATCCATTTCATTGCGGATCCGCGTGCTACGTGGCCTTCCTGCTTGATGATTTAAACGTGAATTATTTGCCGAGAGAGAGAATGGACTAGGGGGCCAATAGTCATAGTGACCAAGTGGATAAAACTGAGAAGCGTAGGTCAAAAGCATGACTTCACATGTGTGCAATCTGTCAACAAGAGTCAGCAACTGAATTCTCATGTCTTCACATACTCTCCACATGTGTGAGCACGGAAGCTTGTATATTGTATACTTTCCACAACTACATGATGGGCCATCCATACACACTGTATGCTTGTTTCCACCCCTGCCTCCGTGAATATTGGTGCAGATCTCATATATCCCAGTGCGTCTGTTAAAAGTTGTAAACCGATGATATCTACCTTTATGCTCATTTCTCAACAATCTATCCGTCACCACCGGAGGCCATGTTTTCCCATCCTGTATAAACTTTGCAGCTTCATTTCGATTTTTATTAAAAAATTTTACCATACGGTACAATGTTGCCTTGACACATGCAGTGATAGGAAGCTTCCTTGCCCCTTTAAGAACCCCATTAAATGCTTCGGATCTATTGGTTGTCATGTTGCCCCAACGTCGTCCCCCATCATGACACAATGTCCACTTTTCAAGCGGAATTTGCATCAACCACCGATATGCTGGGTCACTCAGCTGTCTAACGAACTTTCTAATCTGTCGTTGCTCTGCGGCCTTATGCATCATGTCCGTTAGCGGTTTATTTTTGAAGTGTTTGCTAAAATTGGCTTGAACATGCCTCAAACACAATCGGTGGTACACAAATGGCGGTTGCAAGTGAGGATTCCTCTCAATAGATCGCATTATACCGGCAGCCCTATCGGAGATCAAACACATTCCCTGACGATCACCAATGATATGCAATCTTAGATTCTCCAAAAACCATGACCAATTAAGCACACTCTCCTCATCAACGATTGCGAAGCACAAAGGAAGTATGTGATTAGCAGCGTCCGTACCAACAGCAATAAGAATTTTCTCTTTGTACTTCCCATATTGAAACGTACCATCAATACTGATCACTGGCTTGCAATGATGAAAAGCATTGATGCATGGTTTGAAGGTCCAAAAAACTGATTGAAACACTTTATCAGATAAACCAGCCTGTTCAACTACCTTCCACTCAACGATAGTTCCGGGATTGCTCCTTTGCAATGCTAACATAAATTGGGGCAACAACGTATATGATGTTTCCCAATTCCCATAAACCATCTCTACAGATTTCTTCCGCCCCAACCAGGCCTTCTTGTAGGACATGTTTACTCCAAAACTTCTCATCTCCTCAACAACATCACAGACCTTATAATCCACATTCTCTTTTATATGGCTTCGGATCAAACGACCCACCATTTTAGAGTCGAGATTGGGGTGATCCGCTACAGGGATCGTTGGGAAGCAAGTGTGTTTAGAATGCAACCTTGTAATTTCCCAAAATCCATGACTCTTTTTTAGCTTTGCTCTTACATGCCACAAACAGTTTTGCTCTTCATACAGTGAACACCGCACATACCAAATGCTTGTGTTACTCTCGTGGACCTTGAAAAACCTATCCATACGCATAGAGTAGCACTTCACTGCATGTTGAACCCCCTCTTTGGACTTGAATACCATGCCCACTTCTAACTCCGAAGTATGATCATTATCCCAGTTTGGACGGTTATAGTCATTGTAATCATCGACCATTATATTCCCTTCCCCCATATTAAATAGAAATGGAATTTCTTCATCCTCATCTCCATCTTCCTCCCCTATCTGATTCACTCCATCACTGCCACTCTCATAATCATGAATGTCTACATCAGAATCACTATCTGTAGCATCAATGAAAGCTTCAACTGGATCTGCATCCTTGTTACTCTCTTTATAGGGAATGTTCGTACTTCGGTCTTCGTACCCATGGGGTCGACTGCTACTTGGCTCCCCGCATTCATTCGCGTTATATTATATTCGGGGGTCGTCAAACCAACATTATTTGCTAGAAATGCCCCATACTGGAGCCACTGATCTCCCATATGAATTCGTAAACCCTCAGTCATCAAGTGTGTGTATGACCCTACATTGCTTCGTCCACCGAAATCTTGCCTATGGTCGACAAAATTTTGTCTATCAAATGAGGATTCTGGAATGTAAGACTCATTCTCTACCGCCCTACTTGAGCAACCCAAATTTGATTGGCCTACACTTGTATTCACAATAGACTCCACTTCTATGAATAGTTCAACAGATGACAAATGAGGAAAACTTTTTGGGAGTGTTAATACGTCTGGTAAAAAATCATCATCCTCCACTGGTATAGTTGTATACATCACTCCTTGACCGTGATTCCAAAGTGGATACCTACACAACACTTTCAACCTAAATTTCGTAGCATCAAAACCAGTTTTCCGATACAAAACTTCCAGTAATTGATTCCATCTTATCGTTCTTTCAACACCAATGCCCCTTTTCGGGGGCATACTATACCCATACCCATCTTCACCACAAACAATTTTACCTCCCCAGTAGAGTAGCAGTCTAACACGGTCCTGATTCATCTTTTTTTTCCTAAAACCACAACAATAATATGAATAATTTACAACACTTTTAATATTAATTTCAATTGTTTCAAACTCACATAATTTTTCGTTTTTACCTTATTTACCTAACTATTAGGTCTAAGTACAAATTCACCAAAAATTTTTAGTATTACTTTTAATATTAATTTACATTTTATTAAATACTTTTTTATATTTTCCTATTATTTTCGAATTATATATATTCCGAAAAAATTTTATCGCATTATGGAATTATAAGTTACTAATTTCATTTACCAACATATATGGTTTTTTTTAAACCATTTTCAAAAATTAAACATATGTATCTATTTATTTTTTTATATATTTTTATTTACTAACATATATTTAATTTACCAATGTATATGTATATATATATATTTTAACCATTTCCAAAAATTAATAATATAAATTTATTATTATTATTATTATTATTATTATTATTATTATTATTATTATATATCTATACGATTTTATTTTTTATTAAATATTAAATAAATTTTATATTATATATTTCTCATGCTTATAAAAATATATACCTTAAAAGCTAATATTAACTAATTTTTATATTAAATATTTTTCATACTTATAATAATATAAATCTTAATAAACAATTTTAACCAATTTTAATATGAAAATTTTTTCATACTTTTAAAATTATATATCTTAAAAAACACTATTTAACCATCTTAAAAAACTCTATATAACCAATTCTTATATTAACAATATTAACACATTTTAAATATATATAAATTATATATATCTATACAAATTTATTTCTTATAATTTTAATATTATTATATTTCATTTTATTAATTTCTTTTATTTTAAATTTTCTTATTTCATTTTAGGCATGTTTTACGTATTTTAAATATCAAAAAAATTTTATTCTTATACAATATATATCTTAACAAATATTAATATTTAATACTTATTTTTAACATTATTACAAAATATTTATTACTACTTTACTTTAAAAGCATTAAACATGTTTTTCTATTTAATATTTTTAATAATATTTTTATTTATTTATTTCAAATTCACCTAATATTTATACTAAATATATATATTTATTACAATCTTTGTTTAAACTAAGTTATTTATTTTTTAATTCAAAATATTATATAATATTAATAATTTGAAATATATCTGTAATTATTTTAATTATTTTTTCTTTTTAATTAATAATTTTAATTATTTTAACATAATTTTACATTATATTTTTTTTAATAAATATTTACACTTACTTCAAATTATTAATTACCTTAACCTAATATTATATATCATTACATTAATTTAACCATGTGACCTAATATGATATTACATATTAGATTAAATTAACATCCCAAACAAACACACAGAAACGCAGGGAGTTCAATTACCTAATTTTGTTAAAAAAAAAAATTTTTTTCACAACCAAAAAACCATTACTTACCTAAAAAAAAAAAAAAAAAAAAAAAAACGATAGCAAACAGCAAAGGAGAACAGAGCAGACCTTCGGAAGTGACGAAGCCTTCGGAAACCTTCACTCCCGCCGCGCCCGCTGCCTGTCCGCCACCCCCGCCACCAGATCCACGATCGCCGTCAAGCGCCGACGCCTAAAACCTCGCTGCAGTTGCTGCCTCGGCGACGGAAACAGAGACTGAGGGAAAGACAGACAGAGCAAGACTGAGAGAGTGAGGGAAAGAGAGAGACAGTGCGACTGAGAGAAGAGAGAGACGCACCTGCGAGAGTGAGGCAGAGAAGACTGAGAGCGCGCCTGAGACTGAGGGATAGAGAGACAGAGACTGCCACCGGGAAGAGAGAGAGAGACCGCCGTTGAGAGAGAGTGAGGCAGAGAGAGAGAGAGCGACCGGCGCAAATGAAAGACAGAGACACCTTGCGATATAAAGGCGGGATGGCTTCACGGATCAACAGTCGACCCAACCCCCGTGACCGACAAAAGCTCAGCCAGGCAGAGCGGAGCAGCTTTTAGCAGTCTTGAAAGCGCGATCCGAGATCGCGCTTTTAGAAGTCGCGAACGCCAATCGCGATATCTTTATTCTTGAAATTCCTCCGAAATTCGTCCTATTTCGAAGATTTTGTTTCAAATTAACCCTAATCTGGGAATTAACCCCGAGTAGCGAGCCGAGAGAGAGAGAGATTTTGGATCAAGCAGAGCTTTTGTTCAGTAATCTTTTGAAATGGCGGCCCGCCTCATCACGCCTTCGACGGTTATATAATGATATTATTCTCTGTATTAACCGACTTGTGTGATATCCATTGCCATTTTCATACTCACACGCGCTTGGTCATAACACATGCATTTTAAGTTTTCTTCTTATAAAAAATCAAATTTAATTTTCTTTTTTTTTCCTTAAAAACTAAAGACAAAAAGAAAAGTATTGTCTTTAGTTTGAAAAAAAAAAAGAGAGAAAATAGCATCATTATATTATTTTATAATCGACTGAAATTACAAAAGTATTAATATATAAACACCGAATCAATTAGCCATTCGTTATCCATTTATATAAATTATTTTATATTGCTCTAAAGGGTGATCTCATTGTTATAATGCACCCATTCGTGGAGTATTTACACATAATATTAATTTATCTACCATTATTACAATTTGGGGGAGGGTAGTCACCCTTGCCCCCATCTTTGATTTCGCCCTTTTGGTAAGGTATATCTTTCTCCTCTATAGATATTTGGGCAAAAGGGGAGAAGTATTTTCTAAGTAGGGATTTACTTTTTCTTTTTAATAATCCATTTTACCTGTAAAAGCCAAAACCTAAAAAGAAGAAGTGAAGATTGAAAGTAACAATTTCTTATATATTGTCATTAATATGATCAATCAAAAGACCACGAAAGGATTGTTAACAGCATAGGAAGTGGACAGCATCTCTTCAAGAAAATGATGTACAGTGAAAATATCCATTTTGGTTGGAAAAAAAAAGAGAGACCATTATATCATAAACCATATAAAATAAAATAAAATTTTATTCTCTTGTAGAAATGTGAATTTTGATTTTCCTCTATGCTCTTTGCAGTAATGAAGATCAAATGGCAAGTTTCCAAACGGCTTCGTCTCCTTCCCCGCACAAATCATGCACCTCTTTAATCCTCTCTACTGAGTTGCATATCCCGCTGCACGACCAATCAAAGGATGCCACGCACGCATTTCCATCTTGCATCTTCCATTCACAATCTACAAATTTAAATCACAAAAAAAAAAAACCACATTGAGATACAAAGTTCCCCCCCCCCCCAATCATCCTAGCGTTAAGGCCACAAGTAACGGACATTTGGCCTAACGGATAAAAGTAATAGATCATTTAATTAAGTTTTAGAATTGAAATTTGATAATAGAAAAAACTACGTTAAGAGAGTTTTGTCCTAATTTGGATCAAATAAATCAAATCGAATTAGTCAAAATATGATTCCAAATACCAGTTAATTATTAAAAAAAATTAGTGTTAAGGCCACAAATTGTGACCCTATGAATGATAAAATGAAAAAGAAATTGAAAAGGGACCTGGGGGAGTGCCACAACACAAAGAACGATCGTCCACATGCTCTACTTCCAAACCAATGAACCAAGACCCAAGAGACACATCCTCATTAGCATACCTATGCAGTATGGGCCTGTGACATGTCCATTATTAAATCTAATGGATGAACATTAACAACTGAATCTTGAAAATTAAAGAGAGTTTGAATTACTGGTTGATGGAGATGTAGGCTGCCAAGTCTTTGGAAATGGCATATATTTGGCCAGTGGCATGCCTGAAATATTTGTTCCCTTCTTCTCCAAATTTCCAAAACTCTGGCTCATGATATTTCACTCCTCTACCAACAATTTAGCACAGAGAAAATTACTAGAATTTATATAGAAAAGGAGTTGATAAACTAGTTCAATTCATGACCAGGAAACTCACTTCTGGAACAGAACCGGTCCCGATTTCATGCATCCGACGTAAACTCTGGGCTTGGCCTTGCGCTTGGCAAGTGTACTTACCAGCATACCTAAACAAAGAATTTCAACAAAACCTATTTAAATACTGAAAATAAACATATAGTAATTTTTTTTAAAGAAAATAAAGAAAAACTACAAAAGAAGAAGCGAACCCAAATTGAGATGAACATCATCATCAACTTTAACGTAGAAATCAGCATCCCAAATAGAGGAAGCAGTAGAAAAATAGGTGCGAGTCTTGGTTGAAAGCTCATGGTATCCCTCAACATGATTAAGCCTCAAGAAGTCCTTGTTCTCAGCCTCCTCTGCATCTATTGCTTTATCAAGAGCCCCACCTGGGGTCGCACTATGTCCTATCACAAATCTTACTACAATCCCTTTTTCTCTCTCTAATTTCTTCAATTTAGCACCTATAATATATAATATTAGAATTAGAAATAACATGAAAAAAATAAAAATAAATGTTGCAAATCACTAAAAGAAAGACCTCTAGGCATCCAAGTTTGGCGAACGGAATCTCTTCTTTTCTTGCTGCTGAAAGCAGTGTTTATTCCAATGACAACAAAAACCTTTTGAAGAGTGAGATTAGAAGACCTTGATTGCATGGTGGATTGTGTCTTGATTTCCCTTATACGTCTGGCTACTAATTCCATCTCCAATGTTGCTATTGTTTTATCAAGTGACCTATAATCATAAAAAATTATATAATTAGGGAAAAACGTTACACATATACAAATTTGTGCACCAAATTCCTTAGATAATTTTTGGGATTTTTGTTACTTACCGAATTGCTTGATGGGTCCTTGTGACTTCTCCCATAATATCAGAGGAACTTCCTTCAACCAGTTTCTACCACATAGACATAAATAATGTCATATTACTCTCATGAACATATATTCAACATAGCAAAAAGAAGAAGAGGAAGAAGAAGAGTTAGTAGTTAATGAAAAATGATATCCCTTACGCGCTTATGATCGTAATCAGGTGTAAGGGATGGCAATTTACTGCCGTGGCCATCGGAAGAATGTGTCCAAGTCCTGCTGTTAAAAAGTGAGCCAGCAAGAAAGCTACCAAAGCACAACAACAATATGGCTTTTGCCGGAACTTGTTTTCCTCTCATTTTGATCTTTGGCTTGTCTTTCTTCATCATCCAAAAATGTGAGGCCCAACCACCAAGTTAAAAGTCATATTTATACAGTGAGATGTGATTTGTATTTTATTTTATTTTTTCTAAAAAATAAACATTTGTTGGCTATAAAATGAAATCCCATATGATTATATTGACTGGGATTGATGGGATGCAATTAGGGGTATTGATTTTCCTGTAGGCTATAACAAATAGCTTCAATGCAAATCACAGTGTCTTTTCGAGTAAGCTTCTCAAAATATCATTTGACTTTGGATGTTGATGCGAAAAGATAAAACCGAAATTAAAAGCATATGGAAATTTTCATGCAAGAAATTACTCATATGGGATGCTGCCAAAAAAGCTATTAGGTAATTAAGATAAACACACGACACAAAGCACAAAATTAGCAATTGTACCTTTTCATGGGAATGATGAACTTGAGGGATAGGGTTTTGAGTAAATTAGTATCAATGGGGATGGGCGTTTAGTGCATGTAGATGGGGAAAGGGAGAGAGGGTGTCTTAGGTTTGAGGGTAGGGTGTCTTAGGTTTGAGGGTTCAGGGGATTGGCAGTTCAATCATGTGGCTTTCATGGGCTCTAACAAACTTGGCCACAGAGAGAGAGAGAGAGAGAGAGAGAGAGAGAGAGAGAGAGAGAGAGAGATTGCAAGAAGAAGACAGTTTGCTAATTTTCAATGTGTAAAATTCACTACACAAAGAATAAAGTTGTTTGGTTTGTGGTTTTGGTGCCTTAATTACAGGTCTAATGTCGGAGGGGCTTGTATGGTGTGGTGTGGAGGTAGCTCGGTTGGCTTCGTGGAGCGTGGAAGACAACCGCATCATAAATCGAACAATAATTATAAAATTATTACAAAAATATATTAAAGAAAGTTTTTTTTTTTCAAAATAAATTACCTTAATGGAAAATAATTATAGTATTAAATACAATAATGAATATCTCACAGAATATTGCAACATAATATCTGGTAATTATTTCAAAAAGAAATATGAAAAAAGTTGCTAAAATTAAAAATAACCTCACAATTAGAATGAGGAAAACTTAAGAAAATATTCATTTTTTAGATATATTTTCACAAAATGCATAGCACAAGCAAGTACATAAAATAAAATATATAAATTTAGAGCAAAAGCTCTAATCCAACAAATAAGTCTAAAATAACACAAGAATTTGGAGTACTATATTCAAAGGTGTACGCGTGTGACAAAAAATTTAGAGTAATTAGTTTTTTTTTTTTTTTTTTTTTTTTGTGAGAGTTCTATTTATAATTTAGAATGAAAAAGAAAACAAAATTTAAATATAGTCCCTAACGTTACCAATTATTAACAAAATTATTAAAATATTTTGATTAATTTAAATAAAAATTAATTAAAATACATTAATAATGATTACCATCCAAAACTTAATTTTAAACACAATTTGAGCTGTTAAATGCTCTTTTTTTATGTAAATTAATTGATGTTAAAAGTTATATTTTAATTAATTTGATATAATTGTTGTCGAGTCTAATTTAGAAAAAAATTATTCAATATAATTTTTTTTTTGGTATCTTGAATTTGGTCCACTACTTAATATCCGAAGTTTCGCTCTAATTAATTTCGATCGAGCCGCGATCGGATTCTCGTTCGGAGGGGGCTCTCCCAACATGATTTTTTCTGTACAATATAGTTTTTCTATTTTTATATTTCAATTTCTAAACTTAATTAAAAAAGATTTAATATCTTTATTTATTAGATCAATTATGGTTTAATCTTTAAATGTCGAGCAAACTATAAATCTTATTACTTGTGAGGGGACATGTGGTGAGCATTACTTGTACGTGTGGATCACTTGTGAACCTATATGTCTTTTTCATTTCTATTTTTTGGTATTTAGTTGTTTTAAATTGGAAATAATTTCATGTCAAATTCTTAAACTTTATCCCAAATTCACAAATTAGTCATTTAAGTTCAAAATACTACGATTTAGTCCCCAAAATTTAAAAAACGGCATTTGTTAGTCTCTCCGTTTGTGACAACGCCTATCTAGATGTTAAGTGCTTACGTGTATCCAAGTGGCTAACTACATGGAGTGAAGGTGACACCAAATACTTACATGTCTAATGACACGTCAGAAATCTACTGACGTGGCTACAATGTTGTTGACGTGGCAAGCCGCGTTAGCCACTATTGAAGATTTTTTCCTTTTTTTTTGGCACCATTATTTCCTCCATAAAGGTGTTAGTTTCTTAGGAAAGGAAAAAAAAACATAATATAGAATGAGGGAGTACGCGAAAGATTGGTTTTTGAGAGAGACGGAGAGCATTCATGCAAGATCAAAGGCAAAGAGGGTTAGGGTTTGGCTAAGATTCAAAGGTATCGGTTAGGGTTTGGGTTTTGGGTCAACATTCGTGTACTATCAAAACGAAGGAGAGTTAGGGTTTGGGCTGTGTCGGTCTCATCTTTTTGCCTGTAAAGCAACGGTCGTAGAATGTCATCAAGCACGGTAGAAGGTTCACTGAAGTGCAGATGCAACCTCGATGCTATTTTGGTGACTTCATGGTTAGAACGAATCCAAGCCGCAGGTTCTATGGTTGCCCTAAATTTTGGGTATGTCGATTCGTATTCACGGACTGAATTTTTTGGGTATGGTTGCCCTAAATATGTCGAATCTTAATGCTTTTGCATGGAGGAAATGCTTGTAATTTTTTTGAATGACATGATCCACCATTCTGCCCAAGAGCAGTTGAAGTCATTCATAGATTGAAAAGAAAAGTGGATCAGCTAAAAATTATGCGCAACACTGTTGTAACTGATTGGAGTTTGAGAATGTAGGATGCAAGAAACACGATTGAGAGGTTGAAGGAAGAGAACAATCGTTTGTTGCGTTGTGTTTAAGAGCTGGAGGACATGAATTTGTCAATGAAACAAGAAATTTCACGGCTGCAAGAGATGAAGGAAAAGAAAGTTAAACCCTTTTGCAAAGATTTCATGCATGTCACCATCATATTGTCATTTGGAGTTCTGATTTTGGGACTTTTGTATAAAATTGGGTAGGACAAGAGTTTATTAAGAATGTTGCGGTTATATTTTTTTTCGCTCTTTTTTGGGTAGAATAAGAGTTTAGAGTTTTTTGGGGGAGAAACACTATGTAATATTAGGAATCCTATATGTAATATCATGCTTTTTGAGCAATGAAAGGCTGGTTGTTTTAAAAACAAACACTCTGCATTCAAAGGCTGTAAGAGGAATTCAAATTGCCTCACTAATTAGAGACAAAAGTGTAATGAAATCTGGATGTATGAAATGTTGATGTTAAGAATTTAAGAAATCTAGATGTGAAGAGCATAATATTGCTTTCAGACAGCCAATTGATAATATGAAAAGATTTTCTGCACATTCAAACAAAGGCTGTAAGCATTTTGCATTCAAAGGCTGTAAGCATTCTGTATTGGCATAAATCATCACATTCAAGCATGATATTGCTTTCAAAGGCTGTAACCATTCTGCATTGAAAGGCTCTCAAATTTGAGCATAAGTTCAAATATTGTATTGTACATTCTGAATGTATCACATTCAAGTTACACATTCTGAGATTCAAAGGTACTACAAGTTCAAAACACAGGTTTATAAGACATTGAATAGGGTAGCATAATACATCACATAAACAAAGGCTGATTAAATCCAAGTCTAAGATTCAAAGGCACTACAAGTTCAAAACAAAGGCTCTCACATTTGGTCTTGTTCACAACACTGATTTATACAAAAGACCAAATCATAAACACAGGTTTTGGGTAGCATAATACATCACATTTGGTCTTGTTCACAACAAAAGTTTATACAAAAGACCAAATCATAAACACAAGTTTTGTTTACAAGATATCATTGTTCAAATTATAAGTTCATAAATACAGGTCTGATTGAATCCAAATCATTGTTGAGATGAAGGTGGCTGGAAACTTTGGGATGCACCTTGTGAACCTTGGCCCTACAAGTAATTGCATGGATTAGTTCTCCATCAGCCAAATAGTACTACAAACATAATATGGATCCAAATTCAATCACTAATCTTATCTGCATAGGAGCTGCAGGATCACTTCTTGTGTCCTGGTTGTTTGCAAAGAGTGCACTTGATAATGGTTCCAACCCTAGACATTGAATGAGGATTTTTTGGTAGGATATCAATTGGATCCTTTCTCCTTTTTTTTTTTTTTGCTGGCCTTCCTGCTTTTCTCTTGTAGTTGGGAGGTAACAAGTTCGTGAGTTGGTATTTATCCCAAATATTTGGTCCATTACAGGGATACATAATCGGTGCATGGCACTCCGCATAACAGGTAGGACTATAACAATTAGACACATATATCTCTGGTTTCTCTCTACAGACAAACATGCAACTAATAGCATGGGCACAAGGAATGCCACATAACTCCCATGCTGTATAACTGTAGCTCCTATTATCCAAATCAACAATAAACTTATTGAAAAATGATGTGACCTCATAAATCGCACCACCCGCTAAGGTTGGAAACTAATGTCTACTTAGCCTCTTTTTCTTTTCAAGTTTCTTTTGAATAGCAGGACAAATATCACCTTGGAAAGATGATATTTTGCTCCTATTTTCAGAAAATTTGGACATCAAACCAGACCTAATGACCTCTAGCAAACTGATCACTGGCATATCTCGTGCAACCAAAATTTTTCCATTGAATGATTCACAAATATTGTTAACAAGTAAGTCACGCTTACTGAACCCAGAAAATGCATACTATGTCCATATTTGGGGAAACTTCTCTATCAGTCAAGAATAAGCAGCAGCATCTGAGATTTGAATTTCTCTTATTACTCGAATGAACTCAGCCTCATATGTAGCCCTCGCAACAGCATAGAACAGGTTTTTCATGTTAAAACAATAGCACTACAAGAACAGCTGCAGGAAATGGCATTAATTAGTTCCTAATGGTCCAGTTTGATACCTTCTGTTGGTCAGATATGAAAGTTCATTTCTTATCATCTCCAATATCCCCAAATAAGTGCTGTAGGAACTACTTCCAAGAATCTGTGTCCTCCAACTCCACAATTGCAAAAGCTAGTGGAAATATTCTATCATTTGGGTCTTTTCCAACTGCAACCAGCAACTGCCCTCCAAACCTTGATTTCAGAAAACATCCATCCAATCTAATAAATGCCTATAAGCTGCAAAAAATCCTCTCTTACAAGCATCCAGGCAAATACACAATCTTTTGAAGATTGGAATTAGATGGTACTGGATGGATAAGGGATGCTCTTCAGTGCATGGTAGATAACTCTCTATTTTACAGGTACTTCCCTTGTTTGCTCTCTCTTCAAAATATGGTCTCCGCATGAAGAATTGCTCTTTATTCTTGCCTTTCACAAGTTCTTTAGCCAAAAGTCTAGCCCTCCAAGCCTTCATTCTTCCATAGCTGACCATAAATTTCTCTTTTACCTTTTGTTGAAGAGTACGCATTTTTATGTTAGGATCACTTTGGACACTCTTCACCCATTTCCCCCCAAGCCACTTAGCTGATGCATGCTTGTTATTCCAACTTCTAGGACAGTTATGTTCAGGGTTATATGTCACTATCATTGCTGTCTTTTCATGACCTTGAATTCTTTTTGCATACACCGACCAATCACAGTCCTCAATACATTTAACTCTCACTATTTCCTTGTCATTTTTAACAAATCTGATATTCCTTCCACTGTAGACAGCATAATCCTTCACAACAACTTTAAAAAATTTCAGACTTTCATAAATTTGGCTCTGCTTAAATTCAATAAATTTTGGGTTGTAATCTGTCTTGAACTCCTCATATCTACATCTTTTTCTAACAATGTCTTCATCATCATTGTCATCCTCTCTCATTGTGTATTCTAACTCATCTTCCTCCTCATCTACCTTATTCCAATTAGAGAAATTAACATTTATGAAATTTCGCTCTTATTCTGATTTTAGAATGACCTCTTCATCACCTATATTGGCCTCTTCACCCTCTATAGGATTATCAGTAGATATTGACTCCTCCCTTTCTTCTCTTTAACTCTCATCATCACACTGTTCAGAATCACTATCACTACTCACCAAAATTTCAATACTAAAGCTCTCATTTTCCCCAATGTCTTCATCACTTTCGATGAATAAATCAACCTCATTCTTTAACACATAAGCATCATCAACACTATGTTCTATATAAAAATGCACTTCCTTATCTTTCTTTCTTTCATCCAAATAACATAACAATGCAGAATCAGTCAATATTGGGCTAAAACCATTTCCAGGCAAAGGTATCCATGACCTTACATAGTTTTTATAACCAACTCTGCTACCATGTGCCCTAATTCAAATACTGACATTCTATCCCTATCACAATTATCAAAATATGTCAATTCACCACCTTCGTAACTATTTGTTCCTAGAAATTTACTCCCATGATGGAATGCAGCAGTGAATTTGGAAGAATCCATATCTGAATGAGGGAAAAATTTAAAAAATGCTAAGACATTGTACATACAACATTTAAAAAATCACAACATAACACAGTGAATATACTTAAACACCAATAATGAAATTAAAGAAATATGACATAGATCAAATTATAGCAATACAAATTATAGTAATAATTAACACAAGATAATACAAATCTATAACACTGAATTGATAATTTTACAGAAACCCTAATTTTAACCCTTAATTTAAAACCTTAATTTTTCCTCAAACCCTAATTCTGAACAAACCCTAATTTTATAGATTTTCAATCGATATTAACACAGTATAATACAATACAAATTCAATTAACAAAAATTGCACATTTAAAAACATTTTATTGATAATTTTAAAGAAACCCTAATTTTTAAAACCTTAATTTGAACCCCTAATTTTAAACGAACCTTAATTTTTCAGATCTTATAACAATACAGAATCAATCACATTTTATTAACGAATTTAAAGAAGCCAATTTTTTTAAACCCTAATTTTTTCAAAACCCCAATTTTTAAGAAAACCCTAATTTTTTTAACACCCTGATTTCAAACTAAGTTCAATAAACATTGAAATTATTGAAATAGTAAAACAAAATTTAGATTTACATACCTTATAAGGACCCACTGTGAAGAATACAACGATCACGAACCAACAATCTGGGACCACAAGCCAAATTTTTTTAAGGAAACCAAAAACTTTGTCGAGATCCACTTTCAACTAAATACAGTAAATAAATCCCTAACCTTCAGATCTGGTACGCCATTGTAGATCTTCACTCTCTCTCTAAAAAAGGACGACTACCCTTCTCTTTCTCTCTTCACTCCTTCGTTTTTTTTTACTCATCCTATCATTATAATTTTAAGAGTGGCTGACGTGGCTTGCCACATCAGAACACTGTAGCCACGTCAACAGATTTCTGACGTGTCATTAGACATGTCAGCATTTGGTGCCACCTTCACTCCACGTAGTCAGCCATTTGGATACATGTAAGCACTTAACATCCAGGTCGGCGCCGTCACTAACGGAGGAACTAACAAGTGCCATTTTTTGAAGTTCGGGAACTAAATTGTAGCATTTTGAAGTTCAGGGACTAATTTGTAAATTTGGGTTAAAGTTCAAGGACTTGACGTGTAATTATCTCTTTTAAATTAAATCTGAAGATTTATCCGTTCATGCCTTTAGAGATACCTTGAGATAAATGTATCTTGTAATATCAGCATGTACTCCTTCCTAGTCTATTTGTCCGATTGTAATTGTTTTGTTACACCTACCACCAACAGGTGTTCAAGGAAAAATACTATTCATAAGGGCTTAAGTTTTTTTATATTAGGAAAAGAAACATCACCATAAATATATCCTTGGTGGATGTGGAGCAAAGGAAACAAGTAGGGTTTGCCGGACTCATATATTGGGTAACATGGTATTATAGTGTGGTTTTATGTTAATACTATTTTGTTTCCCTCTAAATAGTGAGATAAAATTCAGAAGATTAACTAACTAATATAAAAATTTTAAAAATTACTTAAAAATAAGTTTAACGTTCAGGGAGTTATTTATAAACTTTTACAAAAAATGTAACACCGAGATAAAAAAAAAAAAGATCAACTCTCCCCACTTATTCTCTCTCCTCTCTTTCCCCCTCGCTCACTCTCTCTCTACCTCATTGTCCTCTCTTGTCTCCCTCATTCTCGCCCTTACTCACTTGCTCACCCGCTCTCCCTCTCGCCCTTCTCTCTCTCAATCTCTTATGAAATCGGTTCTAACACTTTCAAAAATCCATAAAGATCTTCAATTTTGAGTGTCTTCAAGAAAGTTTGAACACCACCATCATCCGCTATAGTTGCCGATGGTGAGAAGAATAACCCTTCAATCAATGGATAAATCTCACATTTTCAAGCCCTTATGTCTTCCTAATCTTTAAAACATCAATTTCGAACATTACAGAGGCTCAATTTCGAACTCGTGTTCCTTGTTTTACTAATCTCTCTCTCTCTCTCCTCCTTTTAGGGTTTGTAGGTTGAGGGAAGTCTAGGGTCCCAAATGATGAATTAGAATCATGAATGCCTTAGATTTTAACCATCTCACTCAATACAATAAGTTGTTGTGAAATTTTCAATAGCCTAAAATGCACAAACAAATTGTATTCTCTCTTTAATTAGTCCCAAAATTTGTTTCCTTGATTTCTACCTTTTCTTTCTCCGCTTCTTTTTCGTATTCTTGAAGAAATTTTCATAGATTAAAAAACATGACATTTGGGCCAAAATTTATTTCTTGATTTCTGATTCTTATGTTTTTGTATCATAAATCTATAAAAATTGACAGCTATATTCTATTTGTTGAATCTGAGTGAGAAAATTTACTTTTGAAGTAGAATATAGGGTTTACTTTGGTTCAAATAGGAAAATGATAGTTTGAAAGATCCATAGGATATCTAAATTGAATATGTAATCAAGAGAATTTTCATTTAATATGACAAATATGTTGATAATTTAGTATGTTTTGGATGGCTGCAAATTTATGACTATTCTCATTCAACATATTCGAGGTTATATCAAATTTGTTGTTGCCATATTAGGGAGATGGAACCCTTTTTAGTTGGGAAACCCAGACTTCAAAAATTACCTTTTTCTACTAGAGAGCCTTCATCTATATCTTGCTTGCATTTTTTTTCTTCATAAATTTGGATGCATATTTGAGTTAAGCAACATGTTTTTGCATAATTTAACTTGCGTAGATTTTGTTACTAATAACAATAAGATATGTCTCATATACATATTGATAGAATATCAATTACATTTGGGGAACGAAAAGGATGGGAGTTTAAGAGTTGTTTTGGAAAGTGATTACAAATGGAATTGGTATTGAATGTTATAAGTTAAGGTACTTGGGAGCTAAAGTGAAATTAGACTTTGAATTGATTGTAAATTGAGAGTGATTACCCTCCCAAGAGGTGAGTGGACGAATCGTTATGCCTTTAAATGAGGAAATGATTTTTTTTAAAACTATTTTTATAAATGATTTTAAATAATTTTCTTTTAAAATGGATTTTTATATTTGTTTTGTGATTGAAAAACTTTTGGAGCGTTTCTCCCTCGGCAACGCTATATCGAATCCCTAATGTAGTGACAAGTTAACAATCGATTCTAGGGTGCAGATAAATAAGTTAGTCCATGAAGATAGAATTCACCAACCATTTGAAACATAGGATCTTTGACCGGTAAGTTAGGAGAGATAAGAGAAACAATGAATAGACGAAAAATTTATATCATGTGTCTTCAAGAAATTAAGTGGGTGGGAGAGAAGCCTAAAATAGTAAAACCTTATAGTCATAAGTTTTGGTACACAGGGAGGGATAGAACTAAGAATGGAATAGGAATAATTATACATAAGAATTATTAGAAGATATAGTAGAAATAAAAAGAAAGAGAGATAGAATTATACTTGTCAAGTTAGTAGATAGAGCAAACGTAGTTAATATAATCAGTGTGTGCACATCACAAATAGGTATAGATACAATTAGTAAAAAATAATTTCGAAAAAATTTAGATGAATTTATACAAGCAATACTTAGTAAAGAGAAGTTATTTTTGGACGAGACCTAAATAGACATGTAAGAGAGAGTAATGAAAGATTCGAAACCGCATATGAAAATTTTGGATTTGGTAATATGAATGAGACAGGAGATACCATTTTAAAATTTGCTATGGTATTTGATTTGGTACTAGTAAATACATTCTTTAAAAAAAAGAGTCGCACATAGTTACATATAGAAGTGGATCAAATGCTAGCCAAATAGATTTCTTTTTCATTATGAGAGGTGATAAAATGACCTATAAGAATTGCAAAGTTATACCGGGAGAGAGCGTAGCAACTCAACATAGAATCTTAGTTTTAGATATATGTGTGCCTAAAAGACAAAACAAGTATTGTCCATTTGTGGAGTCAAGAATTAAGTGGTGGAATTTGAAAGGAGAAAATATGATGATTTTTAGAGAAAATTAATTTAAGCAACAAATTGGTTCGCTAGTGATGATCTAGAAACAATATGAAAATATATGTCTACTAATATTAAGAGTATATGTAGGGAGGTTTTTAGTGTATCTAAGAGTCAGGACTCAATAGGCAAGCAATTATGGTGGTGGAATGAAAAAATACAAACTGTTATCTGAACCAAACAAGAATATTATAGGAACCTTAAAAGTAATAATAGTAGCGATGCATATGAAGAATACAAAAGTGCAAAAAAAGAGATGAAAAAGATTATTCACGAATCAAAGAACAAGGTGTATAATAAACTATACATGAGACTGGAGACTAAAAATGGGAAAAGAGAGATCTACAGAATTGCCAAACTAAGGGAGAAAAATGAAAATAATTTAAATGATGCTAGGTATATTAAGAGTGAAACAAATAATATATTTGTAAGGAATGAGAACATAAAAAGCATTAGAGGGATTAACAGAGATTTTAAACGTAAAATTCACCCCCATGAAGTGAAGGACAACTTAAAGAGAATAAAGAATAATAAAGCCATAGGATCAGATGGTATTCCCATTAAACTATGGAAATGTTTGAGCAAATTTGGTATAATAACGTTAACGGATATTTATAACAAAATATGAGTGCTAAATTAGACTTATGGAGGGCCACACCGAAATCCAGAAGATTTAAACTGAGCAGATCGAAAACTGAATATATAAGATATAGGTTTAGCAATAGTTATCAGAATGATGAAGAAATGATTATGTTAGATGAATAAGATGTACAAAAAAGTGAATGTTTTAGATATTTTGGTTCTATCATTCAAAATGATGGTAATATAGATAGTGATATGAATCATATAATTCAATCAGATTGGATGAAATATAGAAGGGTGTCTGGAGTTTTGTGCGATTACATGTTGCCACTACATTTAAAGGAAAAGTTCTATAGAATTATGGTAAAATCTGCACTATTATATGTCACTGAGTATTGAACTATTAAATAGCAACAAGAACAAAAAATGACTATAGCAGAAATGAAAATATTTAGGTGGATATGTGGCAAAACTAGAAGAGATAGAGTTAGAAACGAAAAGATTCATAATAAGTTGAGAGTTAGTTCAATTGTGGATAAGATGCAAGAATATTGTCTAAGATGATTTGTGTATGTGCAAAGAAAACCCAAAAATACACGGTTAGGAGGATCAAGAATTTAAATATAGGAGATTTAGTAAAATATAGAGGTAGATCACTGAAAGCTTGGATACAATTTATCCATAAAGATATGATAGTTAAAGGTATAGATGAGGAGATGATTTTGGATAGAAATGAGTGACATAGTAAAATCCGCACAAATTAAACCAATACTTTCTTGTTTAGTCTCTCCCAATATTTATCTCTTAAAAAACAGACCTCAATGTGTTGGGATTAAGATTTAGATTGTTGTTATTATTATATATATGTTTTGTGATTGTGAGATATCTCGAAATGAAAGTTTAAAATATGTATATATCCAATATATTTATGAATAAATTTGTATCATATTTTATTAGAAATTATATTCATGAATGTTGTGATATGGTTTGTTAATTTATTTGTTGAAATCATGACACATTGGAAGAGATTGAAGTATTTATGAAATAACAGTGAATGTGATGTAAATGGCTAGTAATTCCCTCCACAAGCGATCTGTGGGGTGTCATGGTTTGGGGTAGACGCGGCCTCCTACGCTCCTAGTGAGGTATGAGTCAATGCCAAGGAAGGGGGAGTAGTATTATGAAATGAGTGGATTGAAAATCTTTTGACAGAATTCTACCTGAGTTCAGCCAACGTAGGGCAGAAGTGTTTTTTTTTTTTTTTTTTTTTTTTAAAGGGAGATGCTATGATTTTTGAAAAATATGAACTTATGGATACATTTATCTTTTAATTATCTGGATTATTTGAAACTATTTACAATTGATGAACTGTTAGAAATTTTGATTTTGACATTTTTACACTCGCCACTCATTTCCTATCACAACCAAATCATTGCAATTCACTCATTGAGTATTTTGATACTCACCATTTTTTCTTTCATTTTCAGAGAAAATTTAAGTTTGGAGATCTAGTTGACCATAGTGGTAGATTTTATCGAGTTCAAGTTATTTTAGTGAGGTGTTCTACTTCTGGTATTAGTTTTCCCATAGGTTGATATTTTGAGGAAAATAGTTGGACCCATAATTAGGGTATATATATATATTTTGAATTACTTTTGAAACTCCATTTTGTTAACTAATTTGGATTACCAAGTTTAAATTGTACTTTAATCTTTTATAATTTCTTCCGCTGAATTATCTTTTGAACTTGTGGAAATTTTATTGGATTTAGAATGGTCGGATTGACTATATGTATGCCTTTTGAGACAAGGATGGACTGAGTTGATCTTTTAGATTTTGTTGAGTTATTTTTAGAAATTGATTGATATTGATGAATGTCTTATGCTATCCCGATGTACAGGTAGGGCTTCCCCGTATTCCGGGATGACCCGATGGTTGTTGCATGCCCTATTGAGGGTCAGAGCATGATAATTTATTTGGTACCAGACTATGGTACGGTTTTAAATGTTTTGAAAGTTCAAATTAATTTTTTTTTTCAAATGTTTTAAAGACTTTCAAATGTTTTCAAAAGTTTGGATGTTCAAAATATTTTTGGATGGTTTTAAAAGCCTCCTATGAGTTCTAGGACATTGACACACCTCTAAACATAGGTGCCTGGTGTCATTTTAATGTGCCTCCATGCAGAAAAATAAGGAATATAAATGAAATTCCTCATCAGGAGCACGAGAATGAGTCATCTTTGCATGCTCTATCACCTCTGGCACCTACTCACCCGGCTCCTTCAACCGGGATTTCTCCACCGCCGCTCGATACTCTTCAACAATGGACCAAGTGGTAGAATGCATATGGTGTGCATTTTCAAGTACCATAACAGGTTCAAGTTCCTCCCCCATCTCCCAATCAGTGGTACCACTAGTCCCTCCTATAGCACCGATAGCACCTCCTACTTCAATAGCTATAGCGTCCACTCAACTACCCCTTGAATTGTCTAAGTTGTTGAAGGCAGTTAGACAATTTGGATGTAAGACTTTCTCGGGATCCAACGATCCTGTGTGGCTAAGAAATGGATCAAGAGGGTCAGAGAAGCAGTAACAGACATAAGGATTGATGATGAGATGAAACTTACAGTGGTCCTAAGATTATTGGATGAGTACATTAGTACTTGGTGGGATGGTGTGAAAGGGAGAGCAGTTGCACCCTTTATTTGGAATGAATTCTTTAGAGAATTTGATGAGAAGTTTTACAATCGATTTGATTGGGATTTAAAAAGAAGAGAGTTCCTCCACTTCCGTCAAGCAAATAGGTCAGTGGCAGAATATGAAACAGAGTTTAGAGGTTTGTCCTCGTTTGTTCCAGAGTTAGTACCCTCTGAAGAATATAGACGTTTTAAGTTTGAGGATGGTTTGAACTTGAACATCCGAAAGAGGATGTTGGTTACAGAAGATCACACCTACTAGAATGTTCTGCAGTTGGCCTTGAGGGCTGAGCAAATGGTGCTAGAGAGGGCAAGATTAGGGAGCACCATAGGAAAAAGAAAAGGTCCGGTAGGTTCACTTTGGGGCAAAGCTCTAAGAAAAGCAAGAGCACAGTCTCATATAGTGGTGGTTTTGTCTCAAGAGCGGTTGGCACTCCCCAAGGCCACTCGTTTCTCAAGATGAATGCTCCTAGTGGTGGTATTGGATCAGGAGAAAGTAAAAAGATTCTTTACACAAATTGCAAGGAATACCACTTGGGTCCTTGTAGAGGATCCAGAAGATGCTGCCATTGGGGGAAGGAGAGTCATTTTCAGTACTCTTATCTTGAGTTGAATGTGAAAGGGCAAGGGAATCAACAAGTTCAGGATCCTTCTAGTGTCTCCAAAGGTGGCCCGACTATGATTTCAGCACTTTCCACTAGTACCACTTCGAGAATAGGGATGGGAAGCAATATCGTGGCTACCCCTACTCAACGCTCTCAACCAAGTGCCCAAGCAAGGATTTATGCTATGACAAATAAAGAGGCTCAAGCCAATTCGGACGTGGTCACAGGTAAATCCCTTTAAAACTTGAATTAGATAATTTAGAGATATGATGTAGATGATATGTTGTTATGATTTGAAGTATGTTGATGATATGATTTTTGTTATGGTCATTGATAAATGCATAATGTTAGATATAGGGATTGAGTTTAGAATTATTGACTCGTAGAGTTCCATCAAGTGAGTAAAAATTGATGGGTGATTACTCGGTGTGATCAAAGACCCCGTTTAATTTAGAGATTTGCTCGTTCAATATGTTGGATTATGTATTTGGTCATGGCCTTTGGGCTTAGAACCGTCGGTCTTATGAGTTTTATACATGCATGGATAGTATGATATTATAATTATGTCAGTAGTGTGGATTCTTATAGTAGGAGAGTAAACAAAATATTCATGATTGTGTGGTGTGATGAAATATTATAAGGAGTCATATATGAACTATGTAATTTGTGGATCAACTAATAATTATTTTATGGTCTATATTACTAGGTATGATGAAAATTTTTAGTGTTGATACTCGTGTGCTAATTGATATTGGATCAATAATTCGTTTATGAGTGCGGATTTTGCTAGACATTTTGATAGGCCTCTAGTTCCGTTTTTGGAGAAGTTGTTGGTTATCACTTCTTTAGGAAAACAACTGATTAGGGATATTGTGTACAAGGATTATGAGGTGAAGGTCAATGAGGTAACTCTTGAAGCAGACGTGATTCCGTCAGAGATGAGAGATTTTGACGCCATCCTGAGTATGGATTGCCTGCATCTTAATCAGGTATCAGTGGATTATTTCACGAAGGAAGTGAAATTCCAAAAATCGGAGTGTCCGACACTTGTCTTTCTGGCAAGCATCGAGTGTTGCCGAGATGTGTGATTTCAAATCTTGAAGCACACAAACTAGTACATAAATGATGCGAAGCCTACTTTCCACATTATTAACACCACAGTGAAGAGTCTTAATTTAAATTTTGTTCTCGTAGTGAATGAGTTTTCGAACAATTTCCCGGAAGAGTTACTTGGGTTGCCACCAATCCAAGAGTTTGACTTGGCCATAAATCTAGTTCCTAACATCGCACCAATTTTTATCCCTTCATATTAAATGGTACCAATGGAGTTGAAGGAGTTGAAGGTTCAGTTCCAAGAATTGTTGGACAAGGGGTTCATCCGACCGAGTACTTTGCCTTGGGGCGCTTCAGTTTTGTTTGTGAAGAAGAAGGATAAAACCCTCTAGTTATTCATTAACTACTAGTAACTCAATAAGGCAATAGTTAAGAACAAGTACCCTCTTTCGATAATTGATGATCTTTTTTATCAATTTCAAGGGGTTAGTGTGTTTTCAAATTTTATACTTGAGATCGGGTTAGCACCAATTGAGGATCAAGGATGGTGATATCAACAAGACTGTGTTTATGATGCCGTATGGTCACTACTAGCTTTTGGTAATGCCTTTGAGGTTGACAAATGCTCTTGCAGCTTTCTAAATCTCATGAATTAAGTATTTCATCCCTATTTCAACAAATTTGTCATAGTCTTCATTGACGACAACATGATTTATTCCAAGAATGATGAAGAGTACTCTGAGTATCTCCTCACTGTATTGCAAATTCTTAGGGAGGAGTTGTATGCCAAGTTCTTTAAGTGTGACTTTTGACTAAAGGAGATTGGCTTTTTAGGACATGTGATTTCCGGGGAAGGAATTTTTGTAAACCCGAGAAAGGTAGAGGCCATTTTGAAGTGGGAGCAATCTAAGAACATCATCGAGGTGAAAAATTTCCTCAGATTAACAGGTTATTATTGGAAATTCTAAAGAGATTCTTGAAGATAGCGGCTCTAATATCCAATTTGACTCAGAAGGGAGTTAAGTTCGAATGAGATGCAAAGTGTGAGAGTAGTTTCTAAGAGGTTAAACGAAGGTTGACATCTGCTCCCATACTTGTTCTCCCTACTAGCGGCGGCGACAATTATGTGGTATATTGTGATATGAGTAAGTAAGTGTTAGATTGTATGTTGATGTAAGGTCATAGGGTGATTGCTTATATCTCTCGCCAGTTAAAGAAGTATAAAGTAAACTACCCTACTCATGACTTGGAGTTAGCTTCCATTGTATTTGGCTTAAAGATTTGGTGGCATTATCTATATGGGGCCACACGCAAGATTTTACTAACCACAAAAGTTTGAAATACTTGCTCATATAGAAGGAGCTGAATTTGAGGCAATGAAGGTGGTTAGAATTGATCAAGAATTATGATATGGTGATAAATTACCACCCCAAAAAGGCAAATGTGGTCGCGAATGTATTGAGTCGAAACTCATCAGCTAGTTTGGCATTCCAAGGGAGTTTTTGTCTCTCTTGTTTAGTTGGACTCCGAGTATTTAGAGTCAAGTTAGCTAAGGACGACCATGGTGTACTCTTGGCCAAGTTTATGGTGAGGCCTACTTTGGTGGATCGTATTCGGGAGCATCAACCGATTGATGAGGAATTGAAGGACATAGTTGAGAAGATCCACAAGAGGGAAGGTGATGAATTCCAGATTCAAAAGGATGTAATTGTGATCTATGGGAGATGAATATATGTCTTGAAAGATGAAAATCTTCAGAAGGTCATACTTGAATAGACACATTCCTCAGCCTATGCCATACGTCTGGAGAGTATCAAGATATACCAAACCATCAAGGAGTCATATTGGTGGGACAGGTTGAAGAGAAAAATAGCAGAATTTGTGGCTAGATGTCTAGTATGTGGGTTTGCCACATACTCCAAGCTGTCACGATACTATTTGGGTAATTGTGGACCGTCTCACCAAGTTAGCTCATTTCTTGTCGATTCGGAGCTCTTATCCCTCGAAGGGGTTAGCCAAGTTGTACATCAATGAGATTGTGAGGCTTCATAGTGTTTATTGTATCGGACAGTGATTCTCAATTCATTTCTTGATTTTAGCCTAAGTTGCAAGCTACTTTGGGGACTAAGTTAAAATTTAGTACAACCTTTAATCCCCAGAGGTTGGACAATCCAAGTGTACTGTTCAAACCTTAGAAGATATGCTTAGGGAATGTGTTATGGATTTCCAAGAACATCTCTCATTGATCGAATTTGTGTACAATAATAGTTTTCAATTTAGTATTGAGATGCCACCCTACGAAACTCTTTACAGAAGGAAGTGCCGAACACCGTTATATTGAGATAAGGTTGGTGAGAAAAGAATTGAAAATGTAAAGTTGATTAAGGCCACTAAGGAAAAGGTGAGAATGATCCATGAAAGAATGAAAACGGTTCAAGATCGATAAAAGAGTTACGCCGACAAGAAAAGAATGCCCGTAGAATTTGAAATAGAAGATATGGTATTTTTGAAGGTATCTCCTTAGAAGGGTATAATCCATTTCCAGAAATGGAAAAAACTGAACCCTCGTTATATCTGTCCCTTCAAGATCCTTGAAAGAAATGAAAAGGTGGCCTACCTACTTAAATTGTTGCCGAAATTACAAAGGATCCATGATTTTTTTTCACTTTCAATGTTTAATAAATACTTGCTGGATCCCTTATATGTGTTAGAGCCTCCTCCGATAGAGTTAAATCAAGATTTGAGTTTTAAGGTGCAACTAATGAAAATCCTTGATCGATAACTCAAGCAATTAAAGAATAAGCAAATCCCTATGATCAAGGTGTCTTGGAAAAGCAACCAAGTAAAAAAGGAAACTTGGGAGACGAAAAGTCGATGCGAAAACAACACCCCTACCTTTCTGATGTATAATTTTATTTTAAATTTTGATAACAAAATTTCTTTTTAAGAGGTTAAGTATTGTAACATCGAAATAAAAAAATATCAACTCTCCCTAGTTATTCTCTCTCCTCTCTTCCCCCCGCGCTCACTCTCTTTCAACCTCACTGGCCTCTTTTCTCTCCCTTATTCTCACCCTCACTCACTCACTCGCTCACCCACTCTCCCTCTCGCCCTTCTCTCTCTCTCAATCTCTCATGAAATTGGTTTTAGCACTTTAAGAAATGCATAAAGATCTTCAAATTTGAGTGTTTTCAAGAAAGTTCAAACATCACCATCATCCGCTTAGTTATCAATGTTAAGAAGAAGAACCTTTCAATCAACAAATAAATATCTAATTTTTCAAGCCCTTCTATCTTCCTAAGCTTTAAAACATTAATTTTGAACATTACAGAGGTTCAATTTCGAACTCGTGTCCCTTATTTTACTAATCTCTCTTCCCCCCTCTCTCTCTCTCTCTCCCCTCCTTTTAGGGTTTGTAGGTTGAGAGAAGTCTAGGGTCCCAATTGACGAATTAGAATTAGGTATGCTTTAGATTTTATCCATCTCACTTAATACAATAAGTCGTTATAAATTTGTCAGTAGCCTGAAATGCACAAAACAAATTACATTCTCTCTTCAATTAGCTCCAAAATTTGTTTCCTTGATTTCTGCCTTTTCTTTCTCCGCTTCTTTTTCGTATTCTTAAAGAAATTTTCATAGATTAGAAAACATGGTATTTGGGCTAAAATTCATTTCTTAATTTCCGTTTCTTATAATTTTGTATCATAGATCTATAAAAATTGAAAACTATATTCTATTTGTTGAATCTGAGTGATGAAATTTACTTTTGAAGTAGAATATAAGGTTTACTTTGGTTTAAATAGGAAAATGACAATTTGAAAGATCCATAGGATATCTAAATTGAATATGTAATCAAGAGAATTTTCATTTAATATGACAAATATGTTGATAATTTAGTATGCTCTGGATAGCTATAAATTTATGATTTTTCTCATTCAACATGTTCGAGGTTAGATTGAATTTGTTGTTGCAATACTAGGGAGATGGAACCCTCTCTAGTTAGGAAACCCAGCCTTCAAAAATTGTATTTTTCTACTAGAGAGCTTGCATCTATATCTTGCTTGTATTCTTTTTCATAAATTTGGTTGCATATTTGGGTTAAATAACCTGCTTTTGCATAATTTAAGTTGCGTAGATTTTGATCCTAATAGTAGTAAGATATATCTCATATACATATTGATAAAGTATCAATTACATTTGTGGAAAGAAAAGGGTGGGAGTTTAAGAGTTGTTTCAGAAAGTGATTACAAATGGAATTGGTTTTGAATGTTATAGGTCAAGGTACATAAGAGCTAAAGTAAAATTAGATTTCGAATTGGTTGTGAATTGGGAGTGATTACCCTCACCTGGACCGTTATGCCTTTAAATGAAAAAATTGTTTTTTTTTTTAATTTTTTATAAATGATTTTAAATAATTTTCTTTTAAAATGGATTTTTATATATGTTTTGTGATTATGGGATGTCCTAAAATAGGAGTTTAAAACATGTATGCATCTAATATATTTATGAATAAATTTGTACCATATTTTATTAGAAATTATATTTATGAATGTTGTGATATGGTTTGGTATTCTATTTGTTGAAATCATGACACATTGGATGATATTGAAATATTTGTAAAATGATGGTGCATGTGAAGTAAATTTTTATAAATATTCCTTTCACGGAGTGACCCAACGAAGTGTCATGGTTAGGAGTTATTGGCAAAGGATGGTAGACGTGATCTCCTATGCCCCCGCCGTAATATGCGATTGCACCAATGGTGAGATATGAGTCAACGTCAAAGAAGGGGAAAATAGTATTATAAAATGAATGGATTGAAAATCTTTTGTCGGAGTTCCACCCAGGGTCTGCCAAACTTGAAGTGGAAGTGTTTTCTTTAGAGAGACCTCATAATTTTTGAAAAATATAAACTTGTGAATGTATCTATCTTTTAATTATCTAGATTATCTGAAACTAATTACACTTGATGAATTGTTTGAAATTATGATTTTAACATTTTCACACTTAGCTCTCATTTACTATCACAACTATGTCATTGCACTTTACTCACTGAATATTTTTATACTCACCATTTTTTCTTTTATTTTTCAGAGGAAGTTTAAGTTTGGAGATCTAGTTGACCATAGTGCCAGATTTTGTCGAGTTCGAGTTGTTTTAGTGGAGTGTTCTACTTCTGGTATTAGTTCTCACATTGGTTGAGATTTTGAGAAAAGTAGTTTGATCTATAAAGAAGGTATATATATTTTTAGAATTACATTTGAAACTCCATTTTGTTAACCAACTTGGATTATCAAGTTTAAATTGTATTCGAATCTTTTATGATTTTTTTCGTTGAATTATCTTTAGAACTTGTGAAAATTTTATTTGATTTAGAATGATTGGATTGACCATATGCATGTCTTTTGAGATAGGGATGCATCGAGTTAGTCTTTTGGATTTTGTTGAGTTGTTTTTAAAAATTGATGTATATCGATGAATGCTTTATGTTATCCCGTGTATGGGTAGGGTTTACTCGTATTTTGGGGTGACGCAATGATTGTTGCATGCCTAATTGAGGGTTGGGGCACAACATAAAACTAAGAATTTACAAATGGGGTCTCTTTTGCTTTGCAAGTAAAATTAAGTTGACATTTATCATTTCAATAAATTTAGTTTTGCATGCGAAGATTGCACAAAAATAAAAATAAGAAAAATGAAAATGGATATAAAACTTAATGAAAAATGATATATTTTATAAAAATAAAGGAAACAAAAATTTAAAAAAAAAATATATAGTTATAAAAAATATAAAAAATTTTATATAAATATTAATTATTTTAAAATAACAAAATAGTCATATTATATAATAAAATTCTAAAATAATCAAATATATAATAATAATAATAAAAAATAATGACAACTCTTCTCTGTGTTCTTTTTTCGCGTTCATAGTCTTTTTTCTTCTTTTGCTTTCTCTTATTTGGTCAAAAAAGGGGGGAAGAGATAACATATTTCTATGCAAGAGAGCAAATGGGGATCTAGCTCGGATAATATAATGCTTTCATTGCATGTGAGAGGTATAGGGTTTCATCGCTCTCATTCCTCCAATGAAGATTGGTTTGTGAACCAATTTTCTGTTTATGGACCAATTTTCTAAATGTTTCTTTTTAACTTTTTATTGTTAAATAGTAATCAGACTAAACAGAGAAATGCTGCAAGAAAGCAACAACACTTCTCCAAGAAGACTGATTCACCAAGGAAAGAGCTGACCCACCTGGATTTTTTCGAAGTTTGCTATGGAAAATCAAGATCAGATGGAGATGGATGATCTATCAGGGACACCTGAGGAACAAGCATCATTTCTTCAGGAACCGGAAAGTTTCTTTAATGAGAGGGGAAAGCATTTCAAACACCCCAAGTTTTATGGAGAGCCGTTGAATTGCCTCAAGTTATGGAGGGCTGTTATAGACCTTGGCGGTTATGAGATGAGGCGTTGACTCTTGAAATTCCGATGAGGCTCTGTAAGGTGTTCTTATTTTAATGGTTCTTGATCTGGATTATTATTCTAAGCTAATGAAGAATCAGACCAGTTCTTGATGCTAGATGGATTAGCCATGTTCTTGAAACATGAGAGAAGTCCTCAATCTTTTCTTGTGAAGAGTCTTGGACAAGTTACCCTGCACAGGCATTAGGACACTAGTCCTGTCTTTGATCAATCCTGAAGAACATGCAGATATTCTTTGATCACCTGAATTGTTCTGAAGCAGAGCAGATAATTGGTGAAGAGGAAATCAACGGAGGATTTCAATATTCTCATGATCTTGTGTGGGCTGAAGCAGAGCGGATGCAAAGGAATTTGCAAAGGCTGAGAACTGAATTTTGTACTAAATTTATCGTATGAACAAATATGGAAGCAATATGGTGGAAAAATGTCTGAACGAGTTGAGCAAGGATCAGAGCATGGGCACTATTATAGAGATCATGACTGGTAGAGATTTCTTGACTGTTCTTCAGGATCCCTTTGGAAATTTTGTTGCTCAGACTGCTTTGCTTAGGTCCCGGGACATGGGCCAACTTCATGATACACTAGTGGATCTTATTCTTAGGCACTAACCATTCCTAAATAGCCATCTTCATGGGAAGAGGGTCCTAGCACGGGATCGAGATTCAAGAATAACAATCGTGCCTTCAGGAGATAGAAGAAAGAAGATAGAATTTATCCCTTCGGAGGAGTCAAAAACAAATTAATTTTCTTTCGATGCTTTTGGTATTTAGTTGGTAGAATTTTTTTTTTTTTTTTTTTGCCAAATCTTGTCATAACGGTTAGAGATCACGGGTCGAGGCGTGGAAACAGTCTCTTTATAAAAATGTAAGGGAAAAATTGCATATATATATATATATATATATATATATCCATTTTCAAAATCGATCACAATTTTTGAGATTAAGGTTTGATCGATTGAATAATAAAAAATAATATAAAAATTATAAGGATAATTAAATAAGTAAATAATTTATTAAATATAAAAAATATAAATATAAAAATTTTTATATAAATATTAATTAATTTAATATATTAAAATATTTTATAAATAAAAAATATTTTAACAATAAGGAAATACAAATATACAAATCGCAAGATATTAAAAAGAGTCGGATCATCAAACCCCATCACAAGTACAAACGCACGTGGAGGGTAAGATGGGGATTAGCAACAGGCGGGGGCCCACACAGGAACATCCTCACTCTTCGCGCCTAATGGTATAAAAACTGGATCTTTGATTGATTTATTTATTTTCCAAGGAGAAACGAAGAAAGACAACTCTAGAATTTAGGGAAGATTTGGTTAGCAGCACCAACCACATCAGAAAGATAACAAGTGAAAGAGGTTTGTTTTGTTCCAATCAATTGTTTTTTGATATTCATGAAGGGCTTTGTGAATTCGGAGTCGCACTAATCATCACTCTAGATTTCTCTAATGCAAATCTCTATGTATTCAAGCATCCCATCATGTCTAGTACTTCGCTCGCTTTGTGGGTGTCCACCATAGATAGAATTCAAGTTTGTTGTTTGTCGTAATGATCTGATTTCTCATAGATTGCTGATTTGTGAAAATCATATTGTTTGAGGAGCAAGTGCTGCATGAATGATCCGTGTGCTTCACCCACTTGTTTTCGGTATATCAATTTCATTAGTAACTGTATACCAATTCCATTCCATCTTTTCGTCCATCATAAATGTCCTGTTAGATAAATTAGTGGCATGGATGGGGAGAAAGAGAGAGAGAGCAGACTACCCTTGACCCCAAAATGAGGATGAGCCAAAATCTCAGGACAACATAAAAGAATAAGGAGACAACGAAACTCTCACCATGGATAGAAAATTCCCCCAAGCCAAAACTAGGACAAGAAGATCTCATTTTCATTAAAACCATCCCTTTTGCAAGGAGGTGGCTTCATGGAGGATCTGATGTAGAGAAACTATCCTAGATTACCTTAATAAATGACTAGGTAACAATTCTGTAGTCTCCTGGACCAATTAACTTTTTCATTAAGAAAAATTTTCCCAAGATCACATGTAAAATAATTAGTCCATCATTTTTCTTTTGAAAGAATTCTCTTTGGTATTTATTTGGAATTTTGATGTTTTTTTTTTTAAAAGTAAAGGGGTTCAGAGTTAATGAATAATGTATGAGAATGGAAGTTATCATTTTGATGAGGTTGAGGTATAATTGCTGACCCAAATCATGGAGTTGAAAAATTGATCCGGATTAAGGTTTTACTCCTGACACAGAAGCTTAACCAACTAAAATGAACATCATGACAACAATGGCCAACCTGTTCACAGTTTGTGGGCCCAAATTTCAAGTCAAACAGGCTTAAATGCTGCAAAGGTTAATTTAGAATTCTATTTCATGTAGTCAAACATTCTTGATAAGATTGCTGGTTGTGGGGTTCACGAGGGAGTCCTTTTAGCAAGCATAAAGATAGAAATCATGATGGAGATCACACTGCAACTATTAATGGTAGTTGGAGAAAGCAATGGAGACAGATCTTTTGGCAACGTACGACCTACCTTCAACACAAAACATGTATGATACATGTTGGAGGTGGGTTGAGATTCTATAGATATCGGTTCATTATAAATTTGAGCGATTATTGTTAGAAAAGATGTAATACCTGTAAAAACTG
Organism: Dillenia turbinata; assembly: GCA_037126225.1. Taxonomy (NCBI): domain Eukaryota; kingdom Viridiplantae; phylum Streptophyta; class Magnoliopsida; order Dilleniales; family Dilleniaceae; genus Dillenia; species Dillenia turbinata. The sequence continues at coordinate 11,743,751 of JBAMMX010000006.1, forward strand.
TCGAAAGGTGTTCCGACGGGAAGATTTCGACATCCAAGTTAGAAAGAGTGATTTTCAAATGAAAGAAAAATAGATTAAAAACTCAAGAGAGTGATTCCCTGTGATTAAAGTGCATAATGTGTGAGGCCAAGAAAGCGTACCTGACTTAGAGGATTTTATGATGTCTTATACCTGAAAGAGTCCTGCACTCTCGGGGTGCTTCAACTCTACTTTCCTTATAAAACAGATCTGAAAATTTCGGGAGTTTAATATTTCAAATTGATCGTGACTCTCATCATTTGAGAAACTTTCGCTCTCTGGTATAATCATTTCTTTAACTGAAAGATCCTAAAGATGTTTTTTCCTAATTGGAAATCGGAGCTGATAGGGTATTTTGATATTCCCTTGGAATCATTAGGGCTATTGGCGATCAATCGTTCATTCGACCGATAAAGGGTCTTTCGAGTTTGTTCTCTTGATGGACCAACGATTGAATACCCAATCGGGGCGGTTTCCTTTGATTGATGAACCACGTTTGGTTGGTGAGACGACTGAAACCCTATTGTTCGGGAGATATGGGCAGCTGAGGCCCTTCGTTTGAGAGATCTGGGTGACGAAGGCCATTCAGTAAATAGTCATAATATTTAGACATCGATCGGTAGTTGTCCTTCATGGGCTTTCCAAAAGCTGACATTCTGGCTAGGATTTGGACCATGTCCTATCATTTGCCCCCTTACTCATGGACTTCTTCGTAAAGAGGTACCATGAGTAATGATTATTTGAAAAGACACGGAACTTTTTAATGTGACTTCTGTCATTTCGATTTTCTTGAATCATCTTTTGCATGCTTTGTAAGGATTCACGTTCGTTAGAGGACATTGTACCCTAGCTTTCTTACTTATTTCCCCTTTTTAATCCTTTTTTGAGACCTGTTAGAGAAGTCATTTCCAAAAACAATGGCGAAAGCATCCACTTCTCAGACCTTTCTGGGCAATGGTGACATTACAAGTACTATGTCCCTGAAGGAACTCCAGGAGGTGCAAACTGATATGCTGATGGGAGATGATTATACCTTGGTGTCTATCGCGGAAGCCGACAGGGCTAATACGGCATCAGAGGGTTGCATGGCAATGTATCTGCAATCAGTTAGGTATGTGTTAAAAGTTTTATACACGGGTCCTTTCACGGAAGTACTATGCCATTGGAACATATTTCCGACTCTTTTGATTCCAAATGCCTGGCGTCTAGTAGTTGCTGTGACTTATCTGTTAGGATTTTGTCGCATTCGCTTTGATTTTGACATCTTGTCGTCCATTTTTACTTTGATGAGATGGGGAAACAGCGACTCGACCAAGGGCTGGTACAAGTTACAAACCTGATCTGAGTCTAGCTGGAGGTTCTACTATAAGGAGTCCATTGATAAGAACTGGATGCAGAAGTTCTTTTATATTGAGTTCTCGAATAAAGATCGCATGCCCCTGCTGCCCGAAGCAGATGAGGTACCTTCTTTGGGGCTGAAGTCCCTAGGCACATCAAAGCGCGGTCGTTTCATTCGGTCGGTCGGTGGTTATTACAAGTCCACCGGTTGAAGCATAGGGGTCGAGTCCCTATTGGATGATAAGATGTTATTCTTGGCTAGTCTGCTGATTGGGAAGAAGAGAAAAATTAACAGGCCCCTTCTGTTGGAGAGGGGAAAGATCGAACTGGTTGATTCTTTGCATTCTCATGATGACATTGTGTTGGAGAATGTTATTGTGGATAAGATGGTTCGACCAAGTTTGAGAAGGTCCTTTCAGGAGGATATTGGAGCGTCTAAGGCCCTCCTAGGATCTTCTACCGAGGCGTTGAGGCCTTTCTAGAGTCGTTACCTCCTTCGGTGAAGAGGCTGATTTCTTTTCCCTCACCTGTATTGGTGATTTTGCTTGATCGTTCAGCCCCGGCATTAGTTACACCAAGGGAGACTACCGTTCTGGATGAAGGTAGTCCGTCGGGTGAAATGAGTGTTGGTGTGGACAAATTAGGAGGATCGGGAGAAAATCCTTCGTTTGGTGCCACAACGAGAGCGAATGGCTCCAGGGTCACGAGAGGCAAGATGGCATGGCCCTCTTTTGCTGTTCCGGTTTAGCCTGTGCGTAAGGGAAAGCACAAGATTTTCGAAGGGGCGGTTTCTTCGTCTACTATCCCTGTTCGGTCTTTTGATGGGAAGAACGGTTCAAAAGAACGAGGGACCATCGCTATTTGCGTTGAGGATATGTAATATAGTTATATAGACCTAGCTAAGGTGGATCGCATCGCCAACCGGTTTGACTTTCATCGGTGCGAGCTCGACTTCCACAGGATTTCTTACGAGCAAATCGGTGGGGCTCTTAAGTTCTTAGGCTTAATGGTAGCGTTTTCTTTATACTTATTGTATTTTTCTCATTTTTGCTTTTGTTGACTCAATTTTCCTTTTAGACAATGGCTCTCGCCCAATTCCAAGAACAGCAGGGGAGGCAGGTGATAAGTCACTTAAAGGGGAGCCTCTCTGGGTTAACCCGTTTGGCTCAAGCACAGGAAAAAGTTCCTGTTCAGGAGGAAGAGGCTGCAAAGACCGAGAGCACGTTCGATGTGTTGCTCAATCAGAGGGAGGAAGAATTGAGAAGATTTCGATCAGAGTTGGCCCAATACCAAGGGCAATATGAACGGTTGAAATCGGAAGCCACAGTGCACGAAACACGTTTTCAATCAATCGAGAAGTTGGCCCAACTTTGTAAAGAGTCTCTTCGAATGACGGAACACAGAATAGCTGAGATTGAGGAGTCTCGTATGAAGGATGCCGTTATCTTCAAAAACTCCCAATGTAAATTATCCGAGAGATTAAAGTGTATCGAAGAGATAATTTGCTGTATGAGTTTAAGTGACACTCTGCCCTCGGTCGAAGAAGCGACAAACGCTCAGAGCCTAGCTACATAACTTTTGTTTGAAATTTTGTATCCAATGACTTTACCTGTTCAATAAGAAACTTTTGCTTTTTCATCGATAGAGGTCGTCTGGTTACTTTCAGTTGTAATCCTTGTTGCGTCAACCCGGTTGAATCAGGGTGACTTAGACCCTCTGTTCAATAGAAAATCTTTAGATAGAGGGGTCGCGTCTATCCGTTCGGGGAGTTCCACCCCTTATTGATGACGCGTTCGAACGATAGGAGTTGGACGACTTAGACCCTCCGAGTAATAGAAAATCTTTAGATAGAGGGGCCACGTCCACTCGTTCAGAGAGTTTTATTCCTTATTGACGATGTGTTCGAATGATAGGAGTTGAACGATTTAGACCCCCGAGCAATAGGAAATCTTTAGATAGAGGGGCCACGTCCACCTATCCGGAGAGTTCTATCCCTTATTGATGATGCGTTCGAGCGATAGGAGTTAGGCGACTTAGATCCTCTGAGCAATAAGAAATCTTTAGATATAGGGGCTGCGTCCACCCGTCCGGTGAGTTCTATCCCTTATTGATGACGCGTTCGAATGATAGGAACTGAGCAATTTAGTCCCTCTGAGCAATTGGAGATCTTTAGATAGAGGGGCTACGTCCACCCGTCCGGAGAGTTTCATCCTTTATTGACGACGCATTCCAACGATAGGAGTTAGACGACTTAGTCCCTCTAGTAATATGAAATCTTTAGATAGAGGGGTCGCATTCATCCGTTCGGAGAGTTCCATCCCTTATTGACGACGTATTCGAACGATAGAAGTTGTGTGACTTAGACCCTTCGAGCAATATGAAATCTTTAGATAGAGGGGCTGCATCCACCCGTCCGGAGAGTTCCATCTCTTATTGACGACACGTTCAAATGATAGGAGTTGGGCGATTTAGGCTCTCCGAGCAATAGGGACAGAAAATGTGCTTGCGGAAAATTCATTAAGTCGGTGCTTTTGGAAAAAAAATACCCCTGCAGTCCGGATGGGGAGCCGATGATAATAGAGCCCGATGATTAATTTGGAGCAAAAGTCGAGGACTCCGGATCGCATGATAGTGTCCAAATTCCTAGCGGTGTTCTAAACTTGATCTTCATGTGCTTAGTGCCGGGTAGAGCTTCCAGGGCGTTTAAGCCCGGTCTGCCCAGAATGACATTGTAGAGCGAAGGAAGATCCAACACGTTGAATATGACAGAAGCCGTCACATGGTTAGGGGGCGTCCCGAGAATAACCGGAAGCGAGATAATACCTTCGAGATATATCAATTCGTTTGAAAGCCCTTTGACTAGGCCACGTGGGGCTAGAAATGGGCAGAAGTAAACCCCTTTTATCTGAAGGTATCCCCAGTATAGGAGGTTACAGTCTGCCCCCTGATCGACAAAGATTCTTCTAACTTCATGTTGTCCAATCTTGGCAGTTATCATGAGGGGGTCGTGTCGGCTTGGGTCTATTCCGACTAGATTTTTGTCTGTGAAACCAATGACCGACCTCTTCCCTCCATGTCGTTTATTAGCATTTGTCGCTATAATTTCTTGTGGTGTAGAAGGAAGTGTCTTCTGGAAGTAGAAGATCAGCGTGATCAGGCATCCCTCTTCATTTTCTAATGGATTATCAAAAGAATGAGGAATTTTCTAAAGGATCGGTCCATTATGGATTTGGAGTATTACTCCATCTCTCTTATCAGCTGGGGCTACCCAGTCGCGTTGCGGCAGTTCGTGCCGGTGATCGGCGGGGGGATCTTTTTCCCTCCTGATAATGAACTCTTGTAGTCTCCCATCGTGCCTAGGAATTCTAGTTCATCCTTTAGTTTCTTACAATCATCTATCGTATGGTCATAATCACGGTGGAAGTGGTAGTATTTGGTTCTGTCTTTGTTGGAGTTATCCTTAATTGACCGTGGGGGCCATCGAATGTACGACTTGTCTCTAATTAAAACTAAAACCCGGCCAGGGGTCTCATTCAGTGGGGTGTAGTTGTTATACCTCCGCGGAGGAGGGGGATTCGTTCGGCTCTTCTTTAGTGGAGACCTTCTGGGCGATCAGTTGCGTTCCTTTTGAACGGATTGATCCCTCCTGTGGTCAAATGCCTCAGCAGCAATATATTTCTCAGCCCGAGTATAAAACTCTTGGATAGTAGCAGGAGGGTTCTTCGTGATCGACACTTTCATGCCGGAAGGCCGCAGTCTTGTTAATAGCGTAGCTAACACGATTGAATGGTTCAAAAATGGAACCCTCATAATTTCTGCTTTGAATCTTTCTAAGAAGTCCCTTAGGGACTCTTTCTCCTTCTGATACACTGACAATAGTGAGGTGGACTTTCTCTTAACCCTCTGCTTATCATGAAATGTGACTTAAACTGTTCTTGTAGTTGGGAGAAAGTCCTTATACTCAATGGTGGAAGAGAATTGAACCAAGTTAGTGCGTTTCCCGAAAGAGTGGTGGGAAAATGTTTACACATGGCCGTATCGGACATGTCTCTGGAAATCATCACAGTCACAAAATAGGCCACATGATTCCGGGGGTCTGTTGTCCCATTGTACCTTTCCATGTGGGCGGGAGTACGTTACGAGGTATAGGTTCCGAAGAAACCTTCAGATTGAAAGGCGAAGCGTGAGAATAGAGAGAAGGTTGGTTTCCTTGACCATTAGCCCACCTAAGTTCTTCGGCCATGAGTTGCTCGACTTGCTTTCGAAGATCGCAAGGATCTAACCTAGAGTTTTCAGACACTTCATGCGTGGGGGCGACGGTTGTTGTTGGGGACGCTTGGACCCCCCAATAGAAGACTGGCCCTCAGGCCTAAGGGTGCGACTAAGGCCCTCCAGTTGTTTGCTCATGTCTTGAATCTTTGACTCCAGCCTCTGCATTTGGGGGCGGCTGAATCGCTCCAGAGCAGGGGCCACAATCGGCTGGCTGGGGATCGCAGGCGGTATGGCCTGATCCTGATGAGGCGGGCAAGGGGAGGCCGCATGATCACGAACAGAGTGATCGGGTGCTAATGGAAGGGCAGCCTTAGAAGGTGTTGCAGTGCGCCCTTCTACAACAGGTGCAGCTTTAAAAGATGTTTTGGTTCTCGGAGACATAGTTGTCAGAATAACAGAGGTTGCTCCAGTTTGTTCCCACGGACGGCGCCAATCTGTTGGAGGTGAGTTGAGACTTCACTGATACCGGTTTCTTGTAAACTTGAGCGGTTGTCATCAGAAGAGATGTAATACCTACAAAAACTGCTGGAGGGTATTTCGGCTGGGAGACTCTGACGTGTAAGTCAGAAAGAGCGGTTTTCAATTAAAAGAGAAACAGACTGAGAGTTCAAGAGAGTGGTTCCCTGTGATCAGAGTGCCCAATGTATAAGGCCAAGAGAGCGTACCTGATTTAGAGGATCTTAAGATGTCTTATACCTCAAAGAGTTTTGCGCCATCGGAGTGCTTCAACCTTACTTTCCTTATAAAACATATTCGGAAATCTTGGGAGTTTAATATTCCGAATTGATCATGACTCTTATCCTTTGGGAAACTTTCGCTTTCTGGTGAGATCTTTTCCTTAATTAAAATATCTTAAAGATGCTGCTTCCAAATAGGAAATTGAGCTGATAGGGTATTTTGACATTTCCTTGGAATCGCTAGGGCTGTTGGCTATCGATTGGTTATTTGACCGATGAAGGGTCTTTTGAGTTCGTTCGCTTGATGGACCTACGATTGAATACCCGATCGGGACGATTTCCTTTTATTGATGAACCACATTCAGTTGGCAAGGCGACTGATGTCCTATCATTCAAGAGATCTGGGCAGCTGAGGTCATTTGTTCGTGAGATCTGGACGACAGAGGCCCTTCGGTGAATAGTCATACTATTTGGATATCGATCAGTAGTTGTCCTTCATGGGCTTTTCAAAAGCTGACCTTTCTGACTGGACTTTGGACCATGTTCCATCAGTACATATTCCTCTGTGAAGTGAAAGTGAATTAAAAACAAGAAGATTGTGGGAGCAGTTCCTCCCCAAGGAGACCTAATATTGTATTATTGTTACCTATTCCAAACTTTTCTACTGTTGTGTAGTCCTTTATTCATTTTTGGCTCAGAAATTATACTATGTTCCATATCCTTCAATCCCATAACACATTAGATTAAACCTAATTTTCATGTAAAGTATTTGTTTTTGCTAACTTATAAAGGACAAACTCAACCCCACCACTTATATCTTACCATTTCTCCACCAACATGTAAAATGAAAATAGGTCCTCCTCACATGATAACACAGATTGACATTAAAAATAGAAGCAAGCAAATAGGAGTTCATTGAATCTAGTATTTATAGGTTGAGACCTAACCTCCTTATAGATTTGTGGAATCAACTTAAACTTCTTAAGGATCCTAACAAAGGTCCACCTTGTAGAGCCAATAGATAATAAAAGGAAGGTAACAAAAGGGGGGAAGGGAAAATATTAAAGTTATAAGCTTAGCAGGTGCACTTAGTTGATCTAAAGGCTATATCGGTAATCAACTTAGAGTATACTTTTGTAATATGACAGTCAAGGGAAGGTGAACAGAGCAAAAAATAGGGGAAAAACATCAGCAAGACTAGTTTTTTATGGTATAATATTGTCAACTCCAATAATTTTTGACGCATTATGGCTTCCCGTGTCCCACTCGTGAGAATCATGTGCTGGAGTAGGTGATAAAGACGGGTAATATGAATGCCATTTGGACCAAATTAGATAGTTAAAGTTAACAAGGCTAAGTGCTGTAAGCAACCAGTAGAAGAGGTTTAGTCGATCTTTATTGAGGTTGTTGTCACTCTGCCATCCCCCACCATTAGAAGTTATGGTAATTATGTTCACTAGAGACACCAATAGTATGCTCAAATAGAACCCAAATGAGTATGAGCAGTAAGTCAATGTAGTTAAAAAAGATTGCATCCCCTTTAATGACTGTTTGTTGAAAAACTCAATGAGTCCCCCACATGAACATCTCTAACAGGCCAAATATGACAAATTGTGGTGCAATCCAAAATATTGATAGCATTTTCTTCAACTCTAATGATGAGTTCCTTCTCTTGTTCACGACCGATGCTGCTGAAACCATTGAGAATGTAGCAATAAAGAGTCCAATGCCAACTCTTTGTAGTGTCGTCACTATTAAAAAAATACGGTTTTAGTGATGAAAAATTTTGAAACATTCATCACTAATTTGTTTAGTGATAGATTTAGTGACGAAAAAATTTTCATTTTTAATAACGTGTCGCAAAAATTTAGCAACAAAATTCAAAAATTCATGGCCAAATTAGTGAGAAAAAATATTTCGTTGCTAAATTCGTGGTTAAATTTAGTAACAAATAGTGGAATTCGTGGTTAAATTTAGTGATAGATGAAGATCCTGGCTGAATTTAGTGACAGATCTGAGGATCCGTTGCTAAATTTAGTAATAGATATGAAGATCCATAGCTAAAACAAAAGACGAATCTAAGTATCCATGACTAAATTCAGCAACAAATCCGAGAATCCATGGCTAAATGTAATGATGGATCTGGTAATCCATAGCTAAATTAAGGGACGAATGTGAATATCCGTGACTAAATTTAATAATAGATCTGAGGATCCGTGACTAAATTTAGCGATAGATCCAATGATCTATGACAAAATTTAGTGACGAATATGTAGATTTGGGGCTAAAATTAATGACGGATATGATTGTTCGTGGCTAAATTCAGCCACAATATTTAAATCCATGGCTAAACTTTTACGATAAATTTAATGACGAGTTTTTTGTGACGAATTTAGTGATAAATCTTGAAATTTAGCTAGAAAAACAAATGTGATTTGGCAACGAATTTAATAACGGATCTAGAAATTTTGTGACGAATTTAACGACAGAACTCAGAATTTAGCCAGAAAAATTTTTCTTATTTTTAAAATTTTCCCTATTAAAAAGGAAATTTCTTATCTATAAAAAAACATAAATATCAAATTTAGTCATAAATATCCATTTAAAAAATAGATGATATCCAATCCAACTAACATAATAATCAGATTCTAAATATCTTTTCGAAATCAATAAACTTTATATTGTCTATATGTTCGAGCATCAATAGGATCAAAATCAAACAAATATCAATACAGTATGTAATAAATATGCTCTATGAACGTCTAATATCTAACAATAAACATATAGTATCAATAATTATAACATCAATCAATCATTGTCCTACTGATCATCATAAGGGTCATCACTAAGAGGTATAGAATGGGGAACTTGACTCTGTGAGAGGCAAACTGATTTGGATCCAATTTGAGGTCCTGTAAAATGAGTCATTGCGTTGCCTCAACTCTTTGATTTCTTCGTCTCTCTATGCAAGTTGCTCTTTGAGATTAAGCAATTTTTCTTTCAGTTGCGCTTGTGTCCTTGAGCTCCTATACCATATGCTTCTATACCATATGCTATTGTAGATACCTCCCATGCAAAAAAGAAATGCATGTTAATGGAAGGAAAAAAAAAAAAAAAAAAAAAACACATGTCATTGCATTTAAGCATAGTTAACTTAGGAGTCTCTGTATATTGGTTGTCGTGTCCATTTGAGGTGCAAGCTTTCCTAACTTTGTGTCATCCACTTGGAAACTATCACCGTACTTCCCTTCTAAAATTACTCTAGTCAATGTCAAGATGCATCTGCCTATAGTCCTATAGAGGAGGAAAAGATTTAACCAAAGATTTGCAAGGGAAAGAAATTCATTTAAGTTGGATAATGGAAGGAATATATCAAGCTACGACTGGACAGGTCAATGTATGACTTTCTTCACTGAGAATAATTATACAATAGTTTACTCACGTTCCAACAAGGAACTTAAATTCATTGTTAGTTACAGTTAGCAGGTAAAAAGTCCAAAGGACAAGGAATGATAGACTGATGCAAATTTCTTTTTTTTTTTTTCTTGGGGGGGGGGGGGGAGGGATTACAACTATACTCTCAACTACAGGTGAAAAGCGAATGAAATTCATGGGCTACCAGAAGTAATATACCTGCTGTATGATCTGGAATTAAACTCTTTTTACATAATAATAAGAATCTCTGAACAATGAGTGCATGTACCTGTACAAATTGTATGTGACATGATCTCGAGGAACCTTTTCCGAACACCCACTCAACATCTTCCCCTCATCATTAAATAAATGAAAAAATGAAGAAGAATCTAAATAATAGAAGTGAATTTTGGATCTTGAGATCCATATAGCATGCATGTCACTCGTTGTTGATTTACATGTTTCTTGAAAGGTTTGCTTAGGAGTCTATATATTGGCATCTGGCAATGCATGTATTCCTTCTATAATTAATTATTTGTAAAACATAAATTAGAGCATGGGTCAAAGGTTTGCTTCATTAAGAAAATTATTTTGCAGTTAATTTTGTATTTTACTACAATGGAGGGAAAAGGACATTTGAACCTCCAACCTCCAATGAATCTTTCTATTTTTCTTTTTTTGTTATTATTTTTCGTTCATGCAAATGAGAGACAAACTCTAATTTTATTGCTTTTCTTTTTCTTGCTTTCTTTGCGAACTACTTTAATGTGGCATATCCTACATTGACAATGATGCATCATAAAATGCAAACCTTGTGCCAAGGGTGAGCTTTAATTTGAGGGAATCGGAAGTCCGTATAATTTGGATTCATGCACCTAATTTCTTCTCGAGTTGGAGTGCCAAGAACCTGCACGATGATGCTATTAATATAATAGATTCACACTTCACAGAGCCGTCGTTTGGACAAAAGGAATGCACCTTGATGATCTCTACAAGCTGATCCACTGCAGTTTCTCCAGGAAACAAGGGCTACAAAAGTTTCGATAAGATGGACAATTAAGTACAATTGAATCAATGCTCTAAAAAGTACAAATACATACACCCAAAAAGAGTAACAACAGACATAATTGCTAACCTGTCCTAAAAAAGCTTAGCCAATGCGCATCCTGCTGACCAGATATCTATTGATGTTGCGTATTCTGTTGCTCCAAATATAAGTTCAGGAGCACGATAGTATCGAGAACATATGTAAGCTATGTTTGCTTCACCCCTTACCTGATGACAGAAAATGCATCGGTGAGACATGCACAACAGAAAATGCAAGACATGATGCATTATATGCTTCAATTTTTGACCAGCGAAGTAGTCGATCACAAAAGGTCTATATATTAGTTACTGCACAATTTTGTTGCACAATTTGTAGAGCTAGACTGTGACAAAATCATCCCGCATTCTAGTTTTTGTCCACCTATGTTTTTAAAATTGTCTCAAAATATTATCTAATTTGACTAGTCAATTGAATAATTTCATTGCAAGTCACCGTTTATCACTTAAAAAAAACGCATTTTTAGAGACGAAAAAAATTCATTGCTATTTAACGACGAATTTAGCGACAAAAATCAAAATCCATCGCTAATTAGTGATGAATTATTTTTCGTCGCTAATTTAGTCACGGATTTAAAATCCGTCACCAAATTTAGCAAGAGATTTCATTTTCCGTCGATAATTAGCGATGGATTTGCTTTTTTGTTGCTAAATTTAGCGACAAAAAAAAAACTCGTCGCTAAATTTAGCAATGGAAATTGAAATCCGTCACTAATTAGTGACAGAAACATAATCCGTCGCTAAATTTAGTGACGAAAAAAATTTCATCGCTAAATTTAGTGACGGAAAATGAAATCCGTCGCTAATTAGCGACGGAAAACAAAATCCGTCACTAATTAGCGACGAAAACAAAATCCGTCGCTAAATATAATTTTATATTTTTATTAAATATAATTCTATATTTTTATTAAATATATATTTGTAATTTATATTTTTATTAAATTAGGGTATTGATTTTTATTAAATATAATTTTGTATTTTTATTAAATATAATTTTGTGTTTTTTTTTTGTTAGATCAGGGAATTATATTTGTCACGCCCCAACCCACTCCTGAGCCGGGCACGCGACCAGCCCGCCGCGGCACCTCGATGCACGAGCACCACGTCCCGCACATCGAAGCACCGTAAGGCTGACAGTATTCACAAAATCCAGGTTTCCAAATCACAGAGATCCCCAAGTGATAAAAATAATACATGTATGCCTCAATGTAAATTAAAACAAGTGAGAGTTAACCTTATACAGACCAGAAGAATTATAAATACAGTCATCCCAATTTACACAAATACAATGGTCATCCTAACTTCCTCAAAATGATACAATAACCTCAATACATAGCGGAAGAGCGGGTAATCATACCCCAGCCCAGTAGTCTCCAAAGAATATCCAATACAACAATGCGCATAAACCTCTCAGTCTGAGTCTACACCTGTAGGAGGGAAATGTTAGGGGTGAGTACCGTAGAAAGGGGGGTTGGTACTCAGCAAGTCGGGGGGATGACATGCTACAATTAATTTTTGGGTGAATTAGGAGTGTCAAAATTATGTCCCAATAAATCCATGGTATGCAAAAATATTATGACATCTCAATAAATCATTCACGGCATACGTATCAGATCAAATATGCATCCATTATGCATGTCCGTCATATCATGTAGAGTCGACCGAAAATATTTCAGCAAGGGCCAACCATGGCCAAGGACGGGTAACGTTGGGGGTTTTCACGGTGCAAGTAATAAAATAAGGCTCTCTACCCAAACGTTGGCTACAAACTACTCCAACTAGCCTGTACGTATCAAGGATCAAGCGTGTATGGAAACCCACCGGTGCTAGACCTACCAAGGTCCTCCCTGAAGTGGTTCAACCGACGATTGTCCGTACAATATGTATGACAATCTGGCGGATACCCCCTGCAGAGGCATATCCGGGCACAACAAGTGCCTCTACCAAATGTCCTTCGTAGCTACGGAATGTCATAGGAAACATATCATCATCATCACAGTATCCACAGGGGCATCCAGCCCAAATCACATATCTCAAGCCAAATCTCAAGTCATAACATGTCAAAATCATGTGCCAATATGCAATGGAAGCATAAAATCATGTGGATATATCAAAGTGTGGCACAATCATCAAGTGTCAAAATCATGGATGTATATCGATATAAACAAGTTGGGACACTCCATATATCACAAAACATTTTCATAAATCTAGGGAAATAGGTCAATCATACCATTTTAAATCATGCATTTAAAAACTTTTTAAAACACAGTATCAATTAAAAGTAGATGTCAAGTCCCACTCACAGTTAGGGGAGGATAACACACTCCCCAATATCTCCACAAAGCGTAAATCAAGTGTTCCCTCCGTTCAACTCAAATAACTGTTAGGGAGACAAACAGTATGCAGATTTTTAACCTACGCAGTCATAGAAAACAGACTATAACTTTGGCTATACAAGTACAAATCAGATGATTCTTATCTCATTTTAAAGCTAAGAGATAGCACTATAACTTTCATTTTTCACACTTCCTCAGATTCAAATCACAGAATTCCCGGTAAGCCTCATTTTGTTACTGTCATATTTAAGTTTTGGATTCTGTCCAGTTTTTGTGCAGAAGCCATAACTTTCATTCTACTCACCAAAGTTTAATGAAATTTTAACATGTTATAGCTAAGATGTATATCTACACCTTTCGTGTTTTGAGTTTTATCCAAATATGCCTGGAAGGGGTTCAACAAAATTCATGAACAGGACTGATACGTTTTAGTGAAACATAAAGTTTCTGTCAACACAGTTTTAAGGAAAATTGTATAACTTTCAATTTCCTCATGATAAATGGCTGAAATTTTTCTATATTATAGGAAAGAAGTATATCTATAACTTTCATTTTTTTTGTTTCTTCAAACTAAGACTGGAGAGGGGTCGTTTTTACTCATTACTGTCAAGGTTCGAAACAGGACACTTCTATGTTGAGTTTCATGAAAAGTGCCATAACTTTTGGCACAGGCATCAGATTTTGGTGATTCTTATCTCGTTGGAAAGATAAGACTTTGATCTACAATTAATATGACTAGCACATTTTCAAATTCTGGCTCTAAGATGTCTTAAAACAGAGATGAAGTCACGGACAAAAATAAAATTTAAAGTGAGATAGGATAAAATTTCTTACCTCACTTTCTTGGTCTTCCTCTCTTACTTCTCTCCTTGTTCTCACGAATTGGGAAGAATGAACAAGCATTCTAAGGCCTTCTTCTTTTATTATTGTGTTAATAACTCACCACCCTAAGATCAAATCTCCAATTAATCTAAACCATAGGATCATTTTGACTTTGCATATGTTTTGATTGGTTATTTTTATTTTTTTTGCATGTGTTCTCATTGGCCTATCTTGCTTTTCTCATCTCCATTTGGACAACACTTGTCCTCCTCACTATAACACTTGTTCAATACAAGAATACACTTGTCACATTTCATTTAAGTTTTGTTAATTGCTAACAAGTCCTTTGACTTATAAAAATTCTAATTTGACCCCTGAAATTTTCATAATTACACACTAGGTCCAAAATCTTATATTAGACCTAATTAAATTTATTTAATGTGAAATTAAGGTTTTGAATCTCTTTGAGTCAAAATTGATCCGATTTGTATTTTACCGTCCAATATTTAAAGTTGATTTACCGGGAAAATTTTCTTAGTGAAAATTCATGAACATAGTAGTAGAAACATCATATATATATATATATATATATATATATATATGAAATGGAATTCACTATAGAATACACCGAGAGTCGGTATTACATTTTTCTAACCCCCTAAAAATAAGTTTCGTCCCCGAAACTAAAAGAAAACCATATAGGGAAAGGAAAATTACTCAGTAAATAGATGAGAGTACTGTCCCCTTATAGTCTCCTCGGGCTCCCAAGTCTCCTCCTCGACCTGGTCGCTACGCCACAAAATGCGTACCAACGGAATATCCTTGCTTCGCAGTCTACGGATCTGCTGGTCAAGGACTATTACGGGCTGTACAGGTAAACTCAGGTCCTCCCGTAGCTCAACTGGTGGAGGTTCTAAAACATGAGAAGGGTCAGGCATATATCTCCTAAGCACCGAGACATGGAACACATCGTGAATACGTGCCAACTCCTCTGGCAGTTCCAATCTGTATGCCACACTTTCGATCCTCTCAAGAATACAGAAGGGCCCAATATACCTGGGACTCAACTTGCCCCGCTGCCTGAAACGGATCACCCCTTTCCAGGGTGAGATCCTCAAGAAAACCATGTCTCCCTTTTGAAACTCTAGTGGTCGCCGCCTATGGTCTGCATACGCCTTCTGTCGATCCTGGGCGGCTCTCATCCTCTGTTGGATAATCCTGACTTTCTCCCTCGTCTCCTCAACAAGCTCCACACTACTGAGGTGCCTCTCACCGACTTCGTCCCAGCATAAAGATGTGCGGCATCATCTTCCATACAATGCCTCGTATGGAGGCATCCCGATACTCGTCTAGTAGCTATTATTATATGCAAACTCTACAAGTGGTAAATGCCGATCCCAGCTACCATGAAAATCAATAACACAAGCCCGAAGCATATCCTCAAGTGTCTGAATCATACGCTTTGACTGGCCATCTGTCTGAGGATGATAGGTTGTGCTAAAGTTCAGTCTAGTACCCAATGCCTCTTGCAAACTGGCCCTAGACGTGAACCTGGGGTCCCTGTCTAAAACAATCGACACAGGCACCCCGTGAAGTCGTACTATGGTGTCCATATAGAGACGTGCCAGTACCTCCAAGGAGGAATCACCACGGATGGGGATAAAGTGTGCAGATTTGGTGAGTCGATCGACAATCACCCAAATTGCATCATGCTACGTGGATGTCCTCAGTAACCCCATCACGAAATCCATGGTAATATGTTCTCACTTCCATTTAGGAATGGGAAGCGGCTGTAAAATACCCACTGGTTTTTGGTGCTCAGCCTTCACCTGCTGGCACACCAAGTATCGTGCTACAAACTCTGTTATCTCCCGCTTCATGCCCGACCACCAATAACTGCCTCTGATGGTACGGTACATCTTCGTACCCCCGGGATGCATAGCATAAGCCGAAGAGTGTGCCTCCTCAAGGATAGCACGTCGAAGTTCAACATCAGCTGGAATACATACTCTGTCTCTGAACACCACGAGTCCATCAGCACGGACTCGAAAATCCCCGCCCTCTCCTTGATGGATCCGATCGTGAATAGTCTGGAGCTCTACATCTGTACCCTGAAGCTCTCTGATGCGGTCAAGTAGTGTAGGCCGCGCCTCAAATCTAGCTAGCATTGTACCCTGCTTATCGCTGGCCAAGCTGACTCCCAAAGCTCGGAGTCCTACCAAGCAGGAGATGTAGGCTCTCTCTGTTGCCTGAGAAGTGGTAGAAGAAGATGACTTTCAGCTCAAGGCATCTGCTACTACATTTGCCTTACCCGGATGATAGTCAATAACCAAGTCGTAGTCTTTCAGCAGTTCTAACCATCTGCTCTGTCTTAGGTTTAGCTCTCTCTGAGTAAATAAATACTTCAAGCTCTTATGGTCTGTGAAGACCCTGCAAGTAACTCCATATAAGTAATGCCGCCATATCCTCAGTGCGAAGACTATGGCTGCCAGCTCAAGATCGTAAGTCGGGTAGTTCGCCTCATGCTTCTTCAACTGTCTCGAAGCATAAGCGATCACCCGTCCATCCTGCATCAATATGCAACCCAGCCCCTGCCGGCTGGCATCACTATACACAACATACTCCCTGCCGCTTGTAGGGAGAACCAAGATAGGTGCCAACATCAGTCGCTATTTGAGTTCCTGAAAACTCGTCTCACAACGGTCATCCCAACAGAACTTGACGTCTTTCTTCGTCAATCGGGAGAGTGGAGCAGCAATCCTTGAGAAACCCTCTACAAATCATCTATAATAACCAGCAAGTCCAAGAAAACTCCGGACCTCAGTAACGGTCTATGGCTACTCCCACCTCAATATGGCCTCTACTTTTTGTGGATTAATAAAAATCCCCTCCGCAAAAATAATGTGGCCCAGAAATCCAATTTCTCTTAGCCAAAATTCACACTTGGTGAATTTGGCATATAACTGCTGCTCACGGAGAGTCTGTAAGACCACCCTCAGGTGCTGTTCATACTCCTCATCACTCCGTGAGTATACCAGAATGTCATCAATAAATACAATGACGAACCGATCCAGGTAGTCGTGGAAGACCCGGTTCATTAAATCCATAAAAGCCGTTGGAGCATTAGTCAACCCAAACGGTATCACTAAAAACTCAAAGTGACCATAGCGAGTGCAAAATGCAGTCTTGGGCACGTCGTCGGCCCGAATCCGTAACTGGTGATAACCAGATCGCAAATCGATCTTCGAAAAGACCCGTGCACCCTGAAGCTGGTCAAATAGGTCATCAATACGTGGCAGAGGATACCGGTTTTTGATGGTCACCTTATTCAACTGCCGGTAATCCACGCACAGTCGTAGGGTCCCGTCCTTCTTCTTTACAAACAACACCGGAGCACCCCAAGGCGAAGTGCTCGGACGGATAAAACCCTTGTCCAGTAATTCCTGCAGCTGGACTTTGAGCTCTCTCAGCTCAGCTGGCGCCATTCTGTATGACGGAATAGATATAGGAGCGACTCCCGGAACTTTGTCGATCTCAAAGTCAAACTCCCGAGCCGGTGGCAGGCTGGGTAGCTCCTCAAGGAAAACATCCGCAAACTCCTGTACTACAGGGACATCCTCATTCCTCGGTCCGTTCACAGTAGTATCCACAACATGGGCCAAGTACGCCATGCAGCCTGGGCGTATTAACCTCTTGGCCTCTATCATCGAAATAACACACCGAGGCAATACTCTCCTCTCACCAGAAAACCTCAAAGCAAGCTCCTCCGATCTCCGAAACTCAACCTCCTTAGTGAAACAATCAACGGAGGCTCTGTGTCTGCTCAGCCAATCCATGCCAAAGATGGTATCAATATCGGTCAAGTCCAAAGGGATCAAATCTGCCTCAAGTACGGTGTTTCCAATCATGACCTCTGTCCCTCTATAGACTGAATCTCTCAAGAACTGTTCACCGAGAGGTGTGAAAACCAATATCTCCTCTCCAAGTGGCATCAAAGGCTTACCCATCAGGTGGGCAAAGGACGCTCTCACATACGAGTAGTTCGACCCGGTGTCGATACGGACACGGGCGTCGACTCCATAAATCCTCATAGTTCCTAAATGTGGGGAAAATAAAGAGATAAATTTAGATAAAGGTGGAAATAGATGCTCATCATATATCTCAAAAGTAGGTACAACCAACATAGTCAAGCCTCTAAGGCTTTGGCTTATGATGAGTCTCAAAATAAAAGTACAGGGCCGAGAGAATCCTTCTATGAACCGCCGATAATACCCCGCAAGACCAAGGAAACTCCGCACCTCGGTCACTGTTTGTGGTTGCTCCCACCTCAGTATGGCCTCAACCTTCTGCAGGTCAACATAAATACCCTCCGCAAAAACAAGATGGCCAAGAAATCCAATCTGCCTCAGCCAAAATTCACACTTGGTGAATTTGGCATATAACTGCTGCTTGCAGAGAATCTGCAAGACCACCCTAAGGTGCTGCGCATGTTCCTCATCGCTCCGCGAGTATATAAGGACGTCGTCAATAAATACAATGACGAACCGATCCAGAAAGTCGTGGAAGACCCAGTTCATTAGATCCATAAAGGCTGCTGGTGCGTTGGTCAGCCCAAACGGCATGACCAAGAACTCGTAGTGTCCATATTGGGTGCGGAATGCGGTCTTGGGCACATCCTCAGCCCTAATCAGCAACTGATGATATCCAAATTGATCTTTGAGAAAACCCTCGCACCCTGGAGCTGATCAAATAAGTCATCAATATGCGGTAAAGGATATCGATTCTTGATGGTAACCTTGTTCAGCTGCCGATAATCTACGCACAATCGTAGGGTCCCGTCCTTCTTTTTCACGAACAACACCGGAGCACCCCAAGGCAAAGTGTTCGGACGGATTAAACCCTTGTCCAGCAACTCCTGCAACTGGACCTTAAGCTCTCTAAGCTCAGCTGGCGCCATTCTGTATGGCAGAATAGATATGGGAGTAGTCCCTGGAGCTAGGTCAATCTCGAAATCAAACACCCGGACTGGTGGTAGTCCAGGTAGCTCCTCAGGAAATACATCTGGGAACTCATGCACCACTTGGACCTCCTCAAGCCTCGATCCCTCTACAGTGGTGTCAATAACATGAGCCAGGTATGCCGTGCACCCTCGGCGTATCAATCGTCTGGCCTTCATCACCGATACAACGCAACGAGGTAACACTCGCCTCTCGCCTCGAAACACCAACGGTGGCTGCTCGGACCTCCGAAACTCAATCTCCTTCATAAAACAATCCACGAAAGCCCGGTGTAAACTCAGCCAATCCATCCCTAGGATGGCATCAAAATCCGTCATCTCGAATGGAATCAAGTCTGCCTTAAGTACCGCATCTCTGACCATGACCTCGCTTCCTCTGTAAACGGAATCTCTAAGTATCTACTCACCAAGAGGAGTGATAACCAATACCTCCTCATCAAATACTGACAAGGGCCTACCCATCTAGTGGGTGAAAGACGCTTTCACATATGAATAGTTTGACCCGATGTCAATAAGAACACGAGCGTCGACTCCCTGTATTTTCATAACTCCTAATGTGAGAAAATTAAAAGATCAGTTGATAAATATGGAAAATATATGCTCACACATATATATACATATCAAAATGTATGTACAAACCAACATAGTTAAGCCTCTAAGGCTCTAACTAGTGATGGTCCTCAAAAGAAAGTACATGGGAAATCCCTAAACATGGGGATCAGTGGGAAGAGTACCAATAATCACATCAGGGTTTGCTTGAGCATCCTCCTGGGTCATCGCATATACACGGGCCTGGGTCCTCTGCTGCTGTCGGGATGGCCCTGGCACCGTGTTGCTCCCGGCTGCTGTCCGGGGAGCGGTGTGGCTCAAGTGCGCAGGCGCTCCCTGCTGTCCTACTTGGGGAACACTCGAGTGTCCTGAAGTTGTCTGACCTCCCAATCCCAACTCAAGGCAGGCACTCTTGATGTGCCCTGGCTTCCCACACTGGAAGCATATAACTGGTGCCCTACACTCTCCAAACGGATGGTGTCTGCTACATCTACGGCAAAAAGGGGGCCGCTGAGCTGAAGTCTGAGTAATGGCACTAGGGGCCGGTGCTCTGAAACCCTAGGATCATGATCCCTGCCCAGAATGTGCCTGTCTCGGCTGAGAAGAGCCTCCCTGATATCCTTAAGTCTTGCCCTTCTTCGAGCCTTAGCTCAAAGAAGCCCCAGATCTCTTCTTCATTTGCTCTCTATTCTCCCGCTGTCTGCCCTCAGCACGGACGATCTCCTCCGCCCTAAATGCTGAGTCCACGATCTCCGCAAAGGAGAGACTATGAGTCACTGTCATATACCTCCTGATGTTTAAGTTGAGGCCGTCCTCAAACTTGAACCGTAGTTGTTTTGGCATCGCCAAGTCTGGAACAAAAGTAGCTAGTCGCCTCAACTCCGCCTCATACTTTGTCACTGTCCGGGTTCCCTACCGCAAGTGCAGAAACTCTACCCTCTTGCAGTCCTGCTAGAACTCAGAGAAGTACCTACGATCGAACTCCCGCAGGAAGTCCTCCCATTGTAGAGGCTCGGTAGCATCGTCACAAGTCGCCTCCCACCAAGTGAGGGCGTCACTATCCAAGAGTCTCTCTGCTACCCGAAGCCGGTAGTCCTCGCTCAACTCCAGATCAATCAAAATTCTGCGGATGCAGTTGATCTAGTGCTTCGCTACTGTGGGATCACCCGTTCCCACAAATTCCGTGCAGCCTAACTACCTCGCCTCCTTCACCAACTGGGTAAGCTCGTGAATACGCCTCAAGGTGGAGGCGGTAGTGTCACTAGGTCCTGAAACAGTGGAAGGACCAACAACTGGTGGCTGATCTAGTATAACTGGATGTGGCACGGCCGTAGGAGTCGGCGCGACTATCGGTAGTGGTGGAGGTGGCATCTGAATGCCATGCGAGCTATACCACTCAAACACCTGCCTATAGGCATCCAGTGGTGGCGGTGGTGCTGCGGCTGTAGTAGCCGATAGAGTAGATACTAGAGGAGGTGCGTACGAAGAAGACACATCCTCTGGTGCTCCAGTGGGTTCAGTAAGTGCGAAACGAGTACCTCGCCTAGTCGTCATACTACTGTGAGGAAACAGACACTAGTTAGGCAGGAATGAAAAGATTAGGGTTAGTTATGACATAACTAACCCCCTAAAATAAATGAACTAACTGGTTTAGGAACAAATGAAAATAAAATATGGCAGGTTAGTTACAACTCATATCTAACCCCCTAAAATGGATGAACTCATCAGCCTATGACCATGTACTGGGATTTCATGACTGTAATGTAACTCTCATATGCATTGAGGACTTTTAAAACCAATTGTACTTGGGAATATTTTTCAAATCATTTAATAAAACATAGCTCTAACCCAAGAGCTCTGATACCAATTGAACTGTCACGCCCCGAACCAGGGTCGTGAGTAGTCGCCCATTATCCTGAATGCCGACTATATTTTTATAGAAAATCGGGTAGAATCTCCCCATAATTCGGAGGTCTCCCATGTATAATTTAACATGTATAATGGATATCTACCCTGTCAAATAAATAAATGGTCATCCCGATCTCACAACAATTAACCACATCCACAGTGGACAACCAGGACAACGCAAGGCTATCATCAATATTAGCAGTCCTATCCACAGACCTCTACTGTCATGTCCAACTAGAGCATGAGCAGCCGCCACACCAAGCGGACCTAACTTTTATAAAAATATACAACAAATTTTCAAGTTGACATTTTTAATATTTACAAGTACCTCAATGCAAGTGAAATAAGTCAATATGAGAGTTTCACGAATAAATGTCCATAATTTATATAGTCATCCCATAAAATAAATAGATAAGTACATTGATCAAACTAAAATATCCAATATACAGCGAGATCACCAATAATCATAGCAGAAGAAATGGTAAAATCCATACCCAAACCCAATGATATCAAATCCACGCGCACGTACGCTAAACACAATAATTCTCCTTCAATCTAAGACTAATCCTATGGGAAAGAAAGTGAGGGGTGAGTATCTATGAGAGGATACTCAGCAAGTGAGAGGATTGTTATCGTACTATTAATATCGAGGGTGAACTTAGAGTGTCAAAGCCTGTAACACAATATCAAGTGTGCGAAAATAATATGTTGTTTCAAAAAAATAACGCATCTCAAGGCACACATTAGAAAACAACATATGCATCCAGTATGTAAATCAAGTCATAAAGAGCTGACCAATCAAACAACCCCGGCAATGGTCTACCTCGACCAAGGACGGGCGCATTGGGGGTTTTTCACAATACAAGAATTAAAAATGGCTCTCTGCCCCAATGTTGGCCACAGGCTACTCCAACTAGCCCGTAAACAAATAGTCGGCCGTGTATGGAACCCCACCCGGCGCTAGACAAAGCCGTACTCACGTCCTCTCCGATGAGGGTCAACCGGATGCATCCACACACATGACGATCTGGCGGATACCTCCGGCTGAAGCGTATCCAGGCACAAGGGGTGCCTCTACCAAATATCCTTCGTAACTACCGATGCTATAGGAAGCATATAACAATACCATCATATCAGCCAAGCATGCAGCCCACACACATATCCAGATCAAAATCACATAAAACCGTGTGCCAATAGAATGGAAATATTAAAACATGTCAATATGTCAAAGGGTGGCACAATATACATTTTCAAAACCATGGATGCATATCCGTCGAATCAAGAGGTGGGACACTCTAATGGTCACAAAATATTTCATAAAATATTCAAAACTTTAATGATCATATATTTGTAGAATCATATCATTGAAAAGCATTTGTAAAACATGGTTTTTAATTAATAGCAAACGTCAAAGTCCCACTCACCGTTCAGAGAGGGTGTGCACTTCCAATTCCAAATCAAACCAAATCAAATTTCTCAATTGATCTTTCCTAACATACAATCACAATTATGTCCTCAATTTCCAAATAATTTTTGGGTTTATCCATTTTCCCTAGTTTTATACAAATCCAAATTCTTCAATTTATGAACACACTCTAATGATATCAATTGTATTTCATTTATAAATAAATAACAATATCAAAGCCAAGTCTAATTCAACCCTAAAACCACTCAAAGTCAGAAATAAGTCTAAAATAAATAAATTTTCTACAATATAGAAAATCTTTGAAAAATCATAAACTTTTCGATTCTCATCCAAATGTTTTAAACCATATGTCATTTTCAAAGTATGGAAGTCTATTTTCATAATACGGAGATCGTATTTAGATTGTCTATATGCAGAACAACTTATAATGAAAAAGGTTATATCGATCCTTAAGTTCCAACTCCAAATTCTAATATTTTCATACACCTTTTTATCAAATTTTAAGAAAAACTATTCAAATCAACTCAACAATGTTTTATTATCCTCTACATGCTTCTTTCATATCAAACAGCCTATTTCATGAATTATCCTATACTTAACCTCACTAATTACATATAACATTTCAGAAAACGCATAAAACGCATTTTCCACAAATTCAACATATTTGCAAGTCATATACAAGAATCTCATCATAAATTCAACCTCAACTCATTCAATTATTGAAGGAACTAGGATTTTATCTTACCTAGGGTTTTCACAGCTCACAACCCTAACGTCCGTGCGCAAATCAGTTCGAAATCCTGCAATATCTCCAAATTGAAGCACATGTGAGTAATTAAACCTAATTACCATGGAAATTCGAAACCCTAAAGCAAAATCAAGACTCAACCCTTACCTACGCAGTGAAAGGATCGTAGGAAACCACAGTTTAGGGTTTTCGAAAGCCTGCTGGTACTGTTGGCTTAGGGCTTCTCTGAAGATTGCAAGAGAGCTCTCGAAGGAGAGAGCTAAGCGCTCATGCATGCGAGCAAGGGAGAGACAGATAGAGCAGTAGTCACACGTGCGGGAATGAGAGGAAGGGAAGAGGGGGTAAGCCGCGTACGATGGTCGGAGTAGCCACCGTGAGTGGTAGAGAAAGACGATGGTGGCGGCTGGGTGCAGTGGCGAAAATGGAAGAGAGCAGCGGAGGGTGAGATCGAGAGAAAGAGAGAGTGTAGCCAGAGAGAGAGAGAACCGAGAGGAAGGTAGAGAGGGAGTGGTGGTGGTGCCGACGGTGGAAGGCGGTGGAGGGTGAGGGAAAGCGGCGGAGGTGGCGGAAAAGTGAGAGAGCAACGGGGAGAGAGATTCGGAAGAGAGTGTGGGACGGGAGAGGGAATAGAGGATTAGGGCTTTAGCCCTAATCAATTTGGGGGAGGGGAAGTGCTGCGTTTTGGCCCAAAACGCAGCGCTTCCTTCTCCTTTTTTTTTCCATAAAATTGGGGTTTACTACAATTCGCGGATACGAAAATTTAAAATATACCAAAAATTCAAATTAAATACCCCAAAATCGAAAATCAATATAAATAAAAATTTCTCTCTCTATATATATAAACTGAGAAATATTTTATTTAATTTCTGAACAGACGTACAATAATACGGACACTGCAGTGTCCGTGTTACAAATAGGCCTTAGCCGCCCTTTCTTACCAATGGAATCTATCTCCCCAAACAGGCCTTAACCATCCTTTTTTACCGATGGGATCTATCTCCCTGAACGAGCATTAGCCGTCCTTTCCTACCGATAGTATCTATCTCTCCAAATGGGGCTTAGCCATCCTTTTCTACCGATGGGATCTATCTTTCCGAACGGGCCTTAGCCGCCCTTTTCTACCGATGGCATCTATCTCCCTGAACGGGCCTTAGCCGCCCTGTCCTACCGATGGGATCTATATCCACAAACAAACCTTAGTCATCCTATCATTTCAAAGAAGTTTAACCATCCGAATGAGTCCCAATCACCCCAACTTGAAAGGAGCCCAACCTATCAAATGAAAGAGTTTGAATAGCACTCGAGCATCATTCACACAGATGATTCCATCAAACACAATAACGATCAAGTAAGCAAAATATATTTCTTTTATTACGACACATAGATAATGGATTACATGGGCAGTTACATTTCGCTAGTCCTTCAGACGAACTGAAGAAATGATATTATTGTCTCTGTCGTATAACAAATTTGGAGAGTACAAATACAGTAACAGAAGAACAATGAAAAATAAACATGAACGTCCAACATCGGAGACTACAAAAGCCGTAAAAAGAACTTACATCAATCTGCAGCCCCAGTGGCGCGCTTGCAAAATGGGGGGACAAGCTAATCGGAAAGAAACCCAGGGAATGTATCAAAATATCATTACATTCTCTGTCATCACCCGGTCTCCGCGTACAACCGACCTCCTACACCACCTAACTCGAAAAGAGACTCCTTTCTTAAATTCGAGTCAGGGGCCCCCAATGAAAACGCTGGCAAAGCTCATCGCGATATTCGAACTACGAACGCCATGACGAGACCTCATACTAACAATCTTCATTTTTGGCGAGATCTCATACCAACAGAAGCGTCTCAAGCTATAAAGCTCACAAAGGCTGGAATATCTTTCTGAAAACTCCTCACAATTAACGACCCTCAAGAAACAATAACCCTCAAACTTGGAAACGTTTACTGAAACAAAAGGAGGTCTCGTGACCCCTACTTATAGGCAAAAGGAGATCTTTACGAAATCTCACGGTAGTTAAAACGCTGCTCTGATAAGTGTGTGAATTAAAGAAGCACGTGCCACTTCGTCTTCTCAGACTACATTAATTGAACACAAGAGAGGATGAAATGTCCCATGCATAGTAGTTAAGATAAAGAAGAGATCCATATCCCGCCTACTCTAATTCCATGTCAGTTACAGGCGATTTGGTTAACTCTAGGAGACACGTGTCACCATCACACTCGCGTTTTTTGATTTCTTGAGAAGCAAACTCTACTCATGACATCTCTTCTGCGAATCGACACCATGAGTCGGGGGAAAATGATGGACCTCCCCATTTTCTCTAGTAGCAACACACTCAAACGAGAATGGGTCTGTGCCGCCCCGATTTACTAAAGAGATCCGATCCCCCGAAGGGCCTTAGTAGCCCCGCCCAACTGAAGGGTCTATTGTTCAACTAGATTTACAAAGGGCTTGGTGGAACTGAACACCCTAAACTAATAACCATTAAAGAGACCGAACACATTCGTCTCCCTCAATCGCTAACATCCAATCGGTAACCAACTGAGTTCCCTACTTTGGCACAGAACATATCTTCCATGTACGAATGGAAACCAATAGGTCTAATCGATAGGGGAAAGAATTTTCTCATATAATTCAGTTATCTAATTAGTCGCAATATCGAATCTTTCGTGATCATAGATTCAGAATCTACAGACAAATTTAAGCAAACTAGGGTTTTATAAAGCCCACAGCGGGATGGATCTAAGAAAAGTATTATACAATATTAATGGGGTATCAGTCCAGAAAATTCCTCTAACCCTACACAAGACACACAAAGCACAGAGGGAGATCGGTCTTCCCTATTCTCTCAGTCTGTTTATCTTTTCTTTTCGAAAATTGCTTTTTCTGTCTTGAGCGTCAGAGCCTCCCCCACTGGAGGATCCTTTCGAAAATAGCTTTTTTTGACTTGAGCATCGAAACATCTCCCACTGGAGGTTCTTTTCAAAAACCGCTCTTTCTAATTTAAGCGTCGAAGCCTCCTCCACCAGAGTACCCTTCAACGGTCTTTTGCAGGTCTCAAGCCTCACAACCAGCTGTCCAATCGCGCCCAGAAAAAGCCAGATCTATGGAAACGAAACCCACCTCCAATAGGAAGGTTGACATTTTGGGCATGATAAGAATTTTACCAGTGTTGCATTATAAACCATAGGCATAAGCAATTAATATAATTAATAACTTTTTTTTAAAAAAAAATTAGGGATTCCAAGTTTTAGTAGTGATTCTATATGTATATTATATATATATATATATTAAATGTCTTGTGTTATGTAACCCTAAATTCATAAATATTTTATTAAGTCATAAAAAATTTAATTATTTTTTCAAATATAATGATTTTCATTCAAGATTTATGTTAAAGTTGATTACTTAAAAGCATTTGTCAAACACAAAAAGTAGGAAAAATTTAGTCACATTACATTGGCCTCACTCATTCTTATGTCTTCAATTTTTCAAAAGCTCCACCTGCAATTAGGAAATAATACTCTTTATGATTAACTTAAAAATACACAAATTTCTTGATAATATCTAAATTTTAGTCACAAAAAAAAGAAAAAAAATGATTTACTTGGTGCAACAATATGTAACTATTATAGATTATAGTGATTTAAGATATTTTAATATTTTGCTTTTCCTAATACTTTTAAATATTAAAATTTCTTTTTGTGTAAATTACAATTTATCCTTTGTGGTTTCAAAAAAGTGAAAAGTTGATGCAAATGTGCAGATGTAATGAAAATATAATTGAGACACGTAAAATGTTATACCCCTTTTAAAATGTTAGTCTTGACCCTAAACAATTAACATTTGTTTGTCGAGACACGTAAGAAAAATGCTGAGTTGGCACACATATGAGACCGAAACGCTATCATGGTATATGCCACGTCAGCCTAGGTTAAGACTCACATTTTCTCTTCTCTCTCTCGCTCTCTCTCGCTAGCAGCAACCATAGCCATCGTGGAGAACCTTAGTAGGGTTGTCTTCTTTCCTCTCTCCTCTCTTCTTTTTTCTCTCTTATCTCTATCTCCTTTTCTCTCTCTCCTCTCCTCTCCTCACTCGCCAATAGCAACCATGCATGGAGAAGCTTTATAGATGCAGATGTGTTGTCTTCTCTCCTCCGTTCTCTCTCTCTCTCTCTCTCTTCTTCTAAATGTTCCTTACAACTGTCAAAATGTTAAATTTCAAGAATATTTACATTTACAACTGATGAGGGGATCCATTTATTATTAGTTAGACATCTGGCATTCAAATGTTTTTAAAAGTTGTAGGTATTTTTAAGTTTATATATATATATTCAATAAGGATAGAAATTTCAGCCACTACGCAACTAATAAATTTTTCAGAAGTGTGTTAACCATAAATTATATACACTGGCCAAGTGCATATGAAAAATTTTGCGTAGACTCAAAACTTCTTTAACACCAGATTCCTCGATCCAAATTATGTTGTTTGAAATTATTTTTAATTCTATAAAAATTATGAATTTTTAAGTTAGAAAAAAGATAAAATTTATAAATAACAAATGAAATTATCACACACTAAACTCAAGTTTTTTATTTAATATTGTTGCTTTTAATTAAAATTATTTAAATATTGTCATTTTTTTTCCCAAAATATTGATTTCACACTCTAAGAGTACGAAATACACTATTCATCCATTTTCCTTTTTCGTTTTTTAATCTATAAAAAGAAAATAATGGTTTAGCACTCTGGGAGTGCGAAATCAATTTCGCACTCACAGAGTGCGAAACTTGCTTCCTTTTCCCACAACACTTAACCAAATTTTGACCAATCCAGCCATAAACATGACCTCCATATATGTAAACATCACTTGTAGTCCATTCCAAATTCTCAAACACCAACAATCAAACTCCACAAACAAATAACCATACTCCAAATTCTAATAATCAAATACAGTCAATCCAAATACCAACAACCAAAATACAACCAGACATTTTCAACTAACCTCCAAAATCTTAAATATCCAAATAACATAAACCAAATTATTTATAAACATAAATAAGAAAATCACAAGAAAGAGACAATAACAAAAAAAAAAATTATAGAAATTGAAATTAATGTTTACAAAATTTAAATGTAATGTATATAAAATACTAAACCTAAACTAAATACTGTAAAGAGGTCGTCCAGCATTGCGTCGCGACTAACGTGCAACGGGAATATGAGCCAGCCTACCATATGAAGGTAGAGATATATCATCTATCTGTGCAGCCTCATCAATATCAGAAAATGGAACCGAACCAACATCATCGAAATGTCGACGAAAACTTCATCTCCGCTCATAAATATGAACTCATGGAGGCTTTGCGGGTGTAGCATCATTGACTTCCTCAGTAAATATCAGAGTCGGAGTCGGATAGGATGAAGACGCAGGTATCTATACTGACTCGTCATAATCATCCGCAACACCGAAAGTAGAAGGTATGTCCCTCAGCTCAGAAGGTACACCCAATGAATTGAAGTGAACGCCAAGCCCCATCTCTGAGGTCTCCAACGCTAGAATCGATTCCTTCCACTGTAAGTATATTAGATGCTATTAAATGGAAGTTCTTGAGCTCATAGAGCTGTAAATGACATGAATGAAGAGAAAATGTTATGTAAACAATAAAATAATATGAAATGATAAAGTTATTTTTACTTACGAGATACTCTATCTGTGTCGCTATGGGCCTGAATCCCTGCTGATTACGATGCATAGGACTGCTGATATATAAGCGTGTGATCTACCTATACCAACATATATAGTTATCTGTCGTTGCCTATTAATCGAAAGTCTCATCACCCTCCACGATATGATCTCAATGGTCATCCCATAATTGTAAATGTACCGCATATGTTCTAGTCCAATCTCGTCCATATTTCCTCGTCGATCAGCTCGGTACAACTCCAGTTTGGTCTACACATGTAAGGGAACAAGCTGCAACATCCTAAACTATTTCAAAATTCTCTAAAGATATTGATACTCGACGACCTTAAAACATATGAAACAAAAACACTGATGTGATATATGCCACGTCAGCCTAGATTAAAACTCACATTTTCTCTTCTCCTCTCTCTCTCTCTCTCTCACCAGCAGCAGCCATGGCCGCCGTGGAGAACCTCTGTAGGGTCATCTTCTTTCCTCTCTCCTCTCTTCTCTTCTCTCTTTTCTCTCTATCTCCTTCTCTCTCTCTCCTCTCCTCTCCTCTCCTCTCCTCACTTGCCAGTAGTAGATAGGCCACTATGGAGAAGCTCTATAGATGTAGATGGGTTGTCTTCTCTCCTCTATTCTCCTCTCTCTCTCTCTCTCTTCTAAATGTTACTTACAATAGTTAAAATATTAAATTTTTATTTACATTTACAACTTATGAGGGGATCCATTTATTATTAGTTAGATATATGGTATTAAATGTTTTCAAAAATTGTAGATATTTTTAAGTTTATATATATTCAATTAGGGTAGAAATTTCAGCCTTATGCAATTAATAAATTTTTTGGAAGTGTATTAACCATAAATTATATGCACCGGCGAGGTGCATATAAAAAATTTTGTGTAAACTCGAAACCTCTTTAACACCAGATCTTTGGATCCAAATTATGTTATTTGAAATTATTTTTAATTCTATAAAAATTATGAATTTTTAAGTTAGAAAAAAAGATAATATTTATAAATAACAAAAGAAATTATCCTACGCTAAACTCTATAAGAGTTTACGAAGTCCATTAATTTTTAATTATTATTTTCATCACTATTGGCCTTAAAACCAGAGAATAATCATATTTACAAATAAATTTTATATTTTATTTTTATTATTCAAAATATAGAAATTTAATTAAATTCTAAATCTTAATTTTTGATTTCAAATATAGGAGTTCATTTATAAATTAATTCTAATTCAATTCATTTAGAATGAATTGAACCTATTTTTAATTGGGATCAAAGATGTGACATAATTTGAACTTTTATTACAATTTAATCATAAATATTTGTTTATCAGATTCTTGCAAAAATATATATTTATTAGTTAAATAGAAAAGATAAATCAATTCTTTTTTTGGTTGAGAAAAAAAAAAGGAAAAAGGAAGAGGCAGAAATTTGAGAACGATGGGTCCCACGAAACCAACAAGCGCAACCGTCGGAAACTACCATTAGCACTATTACTCGAAGATCAAGTCGGTTTCCTTCCTTCGGATGAAACCCTGGGGTTCACGGAGAGAGAGAGAGAGAGAGAGAGGACCAACAGAAAGGGAATTTTTCGGCAGCGGCGGTGAAGTGGGTTACTGGTGAGAATCTTATGTGATCTTCCTCCGCTCATTGGGCTCGGGGTCTGTATTGGGGAACCACCATTCCCACCTCCCATGATTAGAATGCTAATCTCTCCCTACTTTTGAGATTTATGATTTTACTAAATATTGGTATGCCTATGCCTCCAAGATGTTCGACATTGATATTGCTTTCATTTTTTTTCTTGGTGTGGAGAATTAACATTGATGAATGTTTTTATTGAACATTTCAAAACCCTAAATTTGTGATTTGGGCTGATTCAGATTCTTTAGTTTTACTTGATTACTATTTAAGATTTCATCTAAATATTAATGGGTCATGACCATATTGTGCCGTGTGTGAGTGCGAGTGTGTGCATATTGGAATCTATTCTTGACAAAAGTTTATCGTACATGATCTTTTTGTTCAGATAGCACATTTGAAGCACCCCATCACAGAACAAGTCTAGAAATTGTCATTTTGGAAAGGTTTTATCTGCAACTCAATACGAGCATCTTTTGAGGGCGTTTGAACTTTAACATAGTGCCAGCATTGGTGTCTATTTATTGGAAGAGAAAAAAGTTTGGAAGTATCTAATGGAGTTGAGACGTATCTCGTCTGATTTGATGAATATCTCTTCTGGAAAAGAACTAATTTTGTTGCTAGGGGGCACTCTCATGGTCTTTTATCCTTTCATCCACTTGACATTTTTCTATGTCCAGAATGCATTCCAGTCACTCCTCTTTTAGTTCAAGATTTTGCCTCGTATATAGTCCTGTTTGAACTAGCAATTGGGTGAAGTTTTTCGTAGATTGTAGTGGCATTATATAAATAAGAAGTCGGATTTTCCACCAAGTAATCCAGGACTGACCAACTGACTTCTTTTGCAGCACCTGATAGAGTTCGAGGTTTAGAGACAACTCCAGCATTTAAACTATTTCAACAAATGTTGATAGAAGAAATGTGGATAATTTGCAGACTATTTGTGTATGCAGATGTGATGCCTTAGAGCTGATATTGTGGTCAGAGATGCAACTGGGTGCCCTTTTAACGTCTGCTGGGATCAACATAGGCCTTTGTGTGCTGCTTTTCTCGCTATACTCCATACTAAGAAAGCAGCCATCCAATGTGAATGTATATTTTGGAAGGAGACTTGCTCAAGTACGATCAAAACGCAGTGACTCTTTTTGTTTTGATAGATTAGTTCCATCGCCTAGCTGGATTTTGAGGGCATGGGAAACATCTGAAGTAGAAATATTAAGTGTTGGTGGCATGGATGCTGTTGTATTTCTTAGAATAATCATTTTCAGGTGATTGATTCTGCCATTTCTTATTTCTTGTTTGAGATGACATGTGATGCTACCTCAGTGTTTTTAGTTTTATTTTATCTTTCTTTGTTTTGAATTTTATTTTATTTTTTAAATCATCTCTATCAATAGCATGAATTAAACATTGCTGGCCTTCATTCAGAAACCAACAGAGAACCTTACAATAATATTTAGAAAATTTTGGTCATGGAGGCACCAGGGATTGGGACCTGGTTTTGTACGAGTAATGTGGAGAGTGATGTGCTAGCCAGCTGTCCCAGCTGGTGGGTCCTGGTTTGTTTTATTTCTATATCTGAGACACAATTTTAAGAAACTACCAATCTGGAGTTTGCGACCTACCTGTTCACACTATGGAAGGTCTTTTTTTTTTTCCTATCCTATATAAATAGGTTGGATCTGTAAAATCTTTTTAAGAGGATGTAATCAGAGAGAGGAGAAATAGAACTAGGATAAACGAGAGGACCACAAAAAAGATGGCAGCCTCATGAATTCATAGCAAGTCATGTTCGGCTTTGTGGATTCGGATTAATATAGGGTAGTTGATCTATTGCTCTATTACTAGTCTGTGCTGATTAATTCTGTCTACGGAACATTTTTGAATTGCACATTTGTATTGTTGATTGTAGAAGTAATTTTACCTGAACATTTTGGCGGTTTTCTGTGAAATAGTTGCAGCGATTACCTGCTTAATTGGATCTTTTTCTTCCTGCATGAGGAGTACACAATTTTTTTTTTCCTTGTTCACTATTGTATGAAAATAGTCCTCTTGTGGGCAGTTTAAAGCTAGTTCATCTTTGATTATGAGGTCTTCTAGTTGTTCCATTCCATATTACAAAACAAAGCTTATTCAAAGGTTCATAATACGTATCAAAATTTTAGTTTCTAGATATATTTGATTAGAAATTTGATATTAACTTTTCAAGACAATCTATGACTTAGAGAGCGAACTTTTGCGCAACAGTGGAGTTGCTCCTTTGGTGACCTCGAGGTCACAGGTTCGAGGTGTGGAAACAATCTTTTTGCAAAAATATAAGAGGAAGGCTGCGTACATATACGCCCACCTTCCCCCTCCCCCGCACTAAGTCGGGAAGCGTTTTGAACACCTAGTGAACCCTTTTAGGACAATCTATGACTTGTGATACAAGAGATTGTCCATGGACTTTGATTTGTGCCAACTCAATCCCGCCAGTACAATGGCACTGGCGTGGAGCAGGGCATGCATATTGCCTCCCCCACCATCAACCCGCTCATCCATATGTGGGGTGGTTATTCCTTATTTCTCAATAGGGGCACAATTTGGGGATCTATCCCTGCCTGTGTGGTTATCAGGGAATCTCCCATTATCCCCACCCTCATAGATGCTGACAAAGGGGACATGATGAATTAGAAAAGAAAAAAAAGAAAAAAATATATGTGAAGCTTTTCTGTCACAAAAACACTCAAATATTGCTATATCAAGAGACAATATAATTATTTGTCACATTGATCGTGAAATATATGTTTGTTTGTTATGCCATATTGTGGAGACAGTTTAGCTAATGTTTGTTGTGTATAAAGCATTTCACAATTGGCTTGGCTTTGCACATATAAATCTCCAAACACTGAACAAGAAACAAAACTGTAGAATTCAAGACAAGGTGAGAGAGAGATATGAAATAGCTCTAAGAGACAAATGACACCTACTTCTTAAGGAAACATTTGCGGTAGAGGATTCATAGAAAAGACGAAGAATATTGATTGGTAGCTCATCTTTTTCTTCCCAAGTGTTGGAATTTGTATGTTTTCTATGCTCAGTGAGTGAGGAATACATAGCCACAAGAAGGCAGATGGATTGTTGGGGCATTATTGTTTTTGGCTGTAAGCAAATTATATATAAAAGATGGGTTTAACCTAGTAAAAGTACATATCAGGGTCTGCAGTTGTTGGTACCATGCTACCATCATCCCCAGTTATCTCCATTTGTTCTCACTCTGTCATTCTCGGAGACCGAGCTTGAAGGGTCAACCTGTTATATAACTGTCCCAATTGAGGTGGGTGGTAGGTAACTGCAGTTCAAGTCAAGTTGCCATCTCTATACCATCTTGTCATCCTTCTATCTTTTAGGGGGTTGAATTTAGTCCCATTCAGTTTTCTGTAATTTAATAGTGTTAGAGATATGCAAATTCAAATGTAATGATGTATACAGACCATTACTTGCAAATTTATGTGAATTCAAATGCAATGATGAGCAAATGCAATCATTCAGTTGCTGTGAGATTTTTTCTTCATGGTAATGACGAAATTAAGCTGTTTGAGGTGCAATAGCTTGAACGTTCTCTTGAGGCTCACAAGTTGTAATCTAGTTTGTCTAATTCTGCAAGTACTCATCATAAACTTTGTTTTTCTTTACACAACTGTAACCCTTTTCTTTGATTTTGCTGTCTGGGTGGGTCAAAGGGTGATGAATGTGAATTCAAAATTTGAGTTTGATGCTTTATAGTTGTCTTTGTGCTTCATAAGTTTGGTTAGTAGTTCTTTTATTCCATATTTCTTCTTCATTTTTTTTTTGGTCGTCTTCTCACATGGAGTCTATGGTATGCTTGCAAAATAGTCCTAGCTTAGTCAAAAAAGTAACCGGCAAAAATTATGTTTGGAGCTTATGCTTACTACATATTCTTTAGGATGTTTACCCTCTCCATTCTTGCTTTTTATTTATTTTCCCCATGTTTTGTTTTATTCAAATTGCCGGTAAATGATTTTGCAATTTAATTTTGCTTATAAGATCTTTGTCTATGCAGTATGAAAATCTTCTCCATTGCTGCTGTAGTTTGCTTGTTCCTCGTACTCCCACTTAATTATTATGGGCAAGAGATGCATCACAAACATATTCCATCAGAGTCACTGGATGTATTTTCCATTAAAAATGTTAGCGAAGGATCAAAGTGGTACGCTTCATGTTTTATACCTTTGTTGGCTTGACTCATTCTAAAGAAGCCACTTTTGTAGATTCTTTCTTTTCTTCTCTTTTTTTTTTTTTTTAAAAAAAAGGGGGGGCTTGTTTGTAGTGACATTGATCTTACACTGCAACTGTGATGGCGAATTCCAATTGGAACAAATTCTCAAATATTTTGGTGTCAATTAGGAAAGAGGACATAAAAAATTATATTCATTATTCTGTGCTGTAAACTTCATAGTACTATTCCCTGTGATAAGCTGCCCTGATTTAATTTTATGGATAAAAAGGTTACAACAATGGGATTTCGGTTAGTATCTAGTAAATGGTACTTGGACTAGTATACTCATAAAACAGAAAGGAAAATGAATGGGATGAGATGTCCAAATTTAGGTTGTTGTTTGAGTAAAACCATGGATGTGAATTGTGGTCAATCAGAACTGTATCGGGTGTAATAGTTATCACCTAACTGAATTAACTAGTAATAGATAAATGGGCATACCCACTTTGAAAAGGTGCAGTGGCAGCATTGGAAGGTGCATTTCGGCTGTGCCTTGGCCATACAGCTGTTTTTCTGCTGTTGTGAAGCATAATGACATTACAAATCTTATAATGGGTGTGTCTGTCATGGAAGCAGCTGATTTGCTGACATTTGGGCTGGTGCAACTATTGCCTGACTGATTTTTAAATCCATACAAAGAACTAGCAAGAAAAAAAAAAAAGAAAAGGAAAAAGAAAAATTTCAAGTGCTAGGTGAAATGAAGGGCGGGTTTGGCGCAATGGTGAAGTCTCTCCATTGTGTTCTAGAGATCCACAGTTCGAATCAGCCTCTTTGCAAAAAAAAAGTAAGGGGAGGGCTGCTTAGGTATTTCCTTCTCCAGAGCCGACAATGTAAGAGTTTCGGCACTGGATACGTGCCCTACAATTTAAACATTGCAGAGGCTGGAGGAAAAAATGCTGAGACAATCGAAAGCATGGTAATCTTTCAGGAAATAAACATTCTCAAATAGGTTGCAACCACTGGAAGGCTGTGGCTGATGATTTATTCCTCTTCATTAATCAGTGTGTGTTGGCTTTTAATCTCATTGCATTGAAATTAATTGGTCCATAAAGGAGCTGGGATTATGATGTTCAGGATGTGAAGTAAACCACTCATAACTATTTATGATACTAATTGATGTATATGAACCAGATCTTGGAAGAAAATTGAACAGTAAGGTCATATGAAGCAATGCTGTGCACAAAAGAACTTTATGATGACTAGAAAGATTTAAATATGAAAACCAACTTTACTTCCCCAGGATTCAAAAGAATGGTTCATAAGTTGAATCACATGTTTATGAAAAATCTCAAGAATACTAAGTAACTAATTATTAAGAATTTAAAAGAAAACTCCAAGAAAAGAAGTGACCACACTTTAGTGTAATTTTGACAGCTTGAATACAAGCTTATCTTGTTTTTAATTAATATGGGGCATTCGGCTTTAGGAATGACTCCAAAATGTGAAATTTAACATAATACTTGTAATATGAATCCAAGGCAAGAAACTTTTTTATTGAAGGTTAATTCATAGGAAGGTTGCCATTTGCAAAATTATAGGGCTATCACTTGGATGTGCGATAAAAGAGAAGACTAAATATGGAGGAGGAAACATACATGGTGACCCTAGGTCCATGGGGAAGGGCGCAACGGTGGAGGCAATTGGGAGGTATCTGGAGGAGAAGGGAAGTTCCTTCTTTTATTTGTTTTGATTTTGGTTGGTAGGTGAATGAGAAGGGAAGGGGATAAATTTGGAAATAAGATTAAAAAGTTTATAACAGTCCCGACTTCTTTTATCTCCTCCAAATTGGAGGGGGACAGATTTTTTATATATCGGAGGAATTCAGTTTCCTTCCCGTCCGTGTGAGAAGATATAATCAAGTACAATAAGAAGGAACATCGCCACCCTCTCAATTCTATCTAAATCAAATAAGTGGTTTAGGATGGTTTGGTAAAGATTTTCAATTTCAATTTTATTATTTTTTTAAATTATTCTTTTGATAGAAAATGGATCCATATATAACTTTTTTGCCTTAGTTTTACTCTAATTGGCTGCCTAATGCAATTCTCCTCCTTTACCTCAGATTTGGGACCAGTCATGGTGGAGTTAATATGCATATAATTATAGATATATATATATATATATATTAAAACTGCATAAAGAAGTTTTGATGGCCGTATAGATGGATCATCCTTTGTTGATTACTTAGAACCCCTTTTAAAGTAGACCAAACTTGATCAAATTCCATCCGCAAATGATCCTTACCAATTTTCTAAATCGAACTAATCCTTATCTTCTTAATCTTCTAATGGAATCTAAACTCTAGTAATGTCTATCTTGATTAAGTTTCATACTTTTGATGATCAATTTGAATTTTACTTGAATTCTGCAACCTAACCAACATTCGATGTATATCCCAATGAATACGATCACATAGAATACAAGTACAATGGTCAAAATTGACAAGTGCATTAAATATTCTATGCGATTAAAAGGTACCTCTAAAACTTAAAAGGAAGTTTTATAGGATGGCAATTAGATCTATCTTATTGTATAAATATGAATGTTGGACAATGAACCAAAAGTATGAGCTAAAAATGGAGGACAAGATAAAAAATGAGAATATTAAGGAGAAAGTTGGAGTTACGCTTATCAAGAAAAAATTGAGAAAAATATAATAGAGATGGTATGTACACGTACATACGTGATTGGTAGAGGCTCTAGTTAGGCAGTGTGAAATTATGATAAGTACTCATATAACCGAGGGAGAGAGAGACCTAAAAAATTTGGATAACGATAATAAAACATAATATGAATTATCTAAATATAGATAAAAACATGATACAATATAAAATCAATGGCATAGAAGTATTCATATTGCCGACTCCACTTAGTGGGATAAAAATATGATTTTTGTTGTCGTATAAAGAAAATAATCATATAGATAAGTATGTTATATGAAATAGAATACAATGATACGGAAGGATCCATATAGGCCACCGTACTTTGTGGTATAAAAGTTTGGTTGTTGTCATTGTTATATTCTTTTGATAGAACATTCAGAATTCATAAAATCCGTATACTAATTATCATATCATATTATCTACGTAAGTTCTCTAAGAAAGGGAGTCGGGAATTTATTAAAGTAGCTTTTGTCTATGGAAGAGTATGAATAATGATCCCTGTGCCTCCCCTTCCCCCTTTCCAAACACAAAGTAGTATCATCTTTCACTTAACATAACAATACAAAAAGCAAAGTCTTCTTTCCATTTTTTGATGAGTAGGATAGGCTTTTTATATTCAAGAGAATAGCAAAGTTTCTATTATTATTCTATTTTGGTTTATT
Source organism: Dillenia turbinata (assembly GCA_037126225.1). Classification (NCBI taxonomy): domain Eukaryota; kingdom Viridiplantae; phylum Streptophyta; class Magnoliopsida; order Dilleniales; family Dilleniaceae; genus Dillenia; species Dillenia turbinata. The sequence continues at coordinate 11,782,342 of JBAMMX010000006.1, forward strand.
AAAATGAGAAAGTTAAAGTTGTTTAACTAATACATAATAAGTTGAATGTATTGTAGCAGCAGAAATTGCATTTTGGAAATAGAATTAAACAGAAAATATGAATATAAGGGAAAAAGAAACCTAAAATAGCTGCTGCATCGTTATACCTGATGGCTCATTCTTATGTTTTACCCTTCTGAATTTTGATATTTTTTGTTGATGGGGCTTGCAGTCTGGTGAGCTGACTAAAACAGTCTCTCACTCATCTTGTCACCTGCATTGGTTGCTTTTATTAATCCTTACCTTTTAGTCATAAGTGCTCTTACTTTGTTTTTTTGTGTCTGTTCTCTTTCCCCCCAAATTTTCTCAGGCTCTGGGCACATTGTCTTGCATTGTATGTCATAACATGCTCAGCATGTATTCTTCTTTACTTTGTAAGGCTTCAAATTCCATTTGTGTCATATTTTGTCCAATATAAATGTTGTTTTTGTTTCAGTAGCAACCTTTTGATAGTCCTCTAATCCTGCTTATGTTTTGTGGACTTTGCCATTTTGTGTTCAGGAGTATAGAAGCATCTCTGAAATGAGGCTGGGTCACATCTCTCAATCTTCTTCCAATCCAAGTCATTTCACTGTTCTTGTTCGTGGTATCCCTTGGTCTCCTAAAGAATCATATACTAGTTTAGTGAAGAAGTTCTTCATGGATTATCATGCATCAAGCTACTTATCTCACCAAATGGTTTTTCGAAATGGCAAGATTCAGAGACTGATGGTGCGCATCTTACCCATAGTTCTTATTACTTTCATTTCATTGTAAATATTCAGTTTTGTTATTTGGATGAGTCAGATGATACCAGCAGTGGTGCATCTGAGAACCTTGTGATTAAATGTGCTAGTGTGAGAGGGGTCTTTAGGATAGCATCCTTGGAAGTCCTCATGTTGCACCAGTATTTATTAGAATTTCATGGAAAAAGCACATTCATACAGTTGCCTGGTTTTGAACTTAGACATGGACAGATGGAGCTTAGTTGATTTGAGATTTGTCAAACAGATCCAATACATATTTTTCCCCCCACAAATCACCGTATATTCTATTTCCACTCCAATTAAATTTTGAAAGTCACATTACCAATAATTCCTCTTTGCAATATGAGTTTTTATTTTCTTTCAACACTTTGAGACTGTTTATCCGCCTTTTATTTTCAAATTTATGCCTTTACTGTTTTTTCATGCTGGCCAAATTCATCAAAGGATGCAATATTTTGCACTGCTATATATTGGTATCCTATCTCTTTATGAATTTGATAGGCACCATAATATCCACCAATTAGCAAAAGAAGCACAATAATTCCTATTTATAGCACTAAGAGATGAATAAAAAGGGTAAAAGATGGAAGATATAGATTTCACCCGTTACAAAATTTATCATCTTTTAAAGCATCATATATGTCTTCAATATATTAAATATATACCTCACATAGTATTATATATAATTTTGTAATTTGAAATCTTAAAATATTTTTAGAAATTTTAATAATATTTAATGAATTTCTTCTAAAGTCATGAATCTATATTAGTAAAATATTTTACATTTTTATGAAATTCAATACTCTTTTACACAAGACAGGCATTATTGATTGTATTAATCCACAGTCATAACATTATATTGTAAGGGACAAAGCATAACTTGCACAGAATCATAAGTGTTTTTCCAATCAAGAATGAGTAACCAAAGTCAAATCTCTATTAATTCCTTGTCCAATGTGCTCCAACAATGGATCTCCTTTACAAACTATCCAACTTGTCCTCGTTAAGGACACAAGTATTTCAAACTGACCCTACATGTTTCCCTATAACAATTCTCTCTTTTGTTCTCTCTCTATAATGTATAAATATTTCAAGATAATCAATCCGCTAACAGAGTAATTGAAGTTTACTCAACTCCACTTTCTTCATTTCCATTTCTCTTCATCAAATAAGTAAACAACCCAATTTATAGTTAATGCACCTTTTGCAAGTGGAGACCAAGTTGTCATTGCATTTGTAATCCTTTTTTTTGGTCTCTGTCTGCATGCTTAAGAGTAGTGTCTTGTAATCTTAATGAGAGAGAGAGACGCAAAATGAGAGAATTAATGCAAAAAAGGATAGCATGCTGTCATTTGAAGAAATCAAACTAGGAACAATTCTAGCTCCCCAAAAATGATAAAGACCATTCCTACCTAGATTTATTTGATTTAAGACAGGATTCACAGTCAAATTATTTTTCTATTTTTTTAAATGTAACTTCGTTTTGTTATTTTTAACCAACAGTAAATGCATGAACAGAAATGCAAAATAAAAAAAGATTGAGGTTGTGTTGGTCTTCTAAAGCCCACATGTCAGCAAAAGGAAAAGAAAGAAAAATAAAGGAATTGGAATTTTCGACAGAAGGGGGGCTGAATTTGTAAAAAGATTGGTTATGGATGGAGCAATCGGTAATGTTTAGAGGCCTTCAAATTTAAAATAGTGAATAGTATAACAAATTATGATGAAGGTGGAACAAGACTTATTTTTGTGGTTCAAGTGGAACAAGAATGTCGGTAACAAATCTTTTTTATGAGAATTATATACAAACAGTTCCTAATATTTTATGATTCATCTATAATGAATTATCAATCACTTTCAGAAAAAAAAAAAAAGTAATGGATTAAAATAAACTTTCTTCCCCATGCTTTAAACTTTGGAAGTTGTTCTTTTTTTTTCATTTTAAATTGTTAATATTTTAAACAGCAAGAGTCTTATGTGAAAGAAAGTTTTAATTAAATAAATTATTTTAAAACATAACACTATCATTTTATACATACATGAATTTCTAAAACTACATAAAGAAAATGAATGTTTATGAATTGTGGATTGTATGTGCAAAATAGCCTGTAATAAAATAGATGGATTTACAAGAAGCATGCAACTCATAACATTCCCGTTTACAAGGAAAGGTATTCCTTTCCCCAGAACCTACAATGTGGGAGTTTCGGCACTGGATACGCTCTTTTTTTCCCCTACAAAAGGAAAACTTTGAATTTTAATTCACCACAATTAGATTAAGTGTATAAATGGCATTTCAACTCCTTAGATGATCTTTCCTCTAGGTTAGATGTAAATGAATTTTTTAAACCCCCTCCTACTCTTTTACCTCCTATTTGTTGTAGGCTTGTGCTTGGTGTCCATTCGAAACAAATCACAAATGAAGCCTTTTCATCATTGCCATTTGAAAAAATTTCCTTGTTGAGTTTGGATGAATGGATTATGCCTTAGGCCCCATCTTGCTCAAGAAAAGGAAAGGCTACAAGGGTTAAATTTTGTCTATCTGAATTCAACCACCTCTTGTTTGCTATTCAATGGAAAGTTCATTGAGTGGACTTAATATGTTTTGTCATTCAAGATGGAACTTGAAATAAAGGCATAAGAGAATCAAGAAGACTAGATAAATTATGCCTTGAGCGATTATTTGCCTTGTTTGATGCTTCCTCCACATGGCTAAATTGTTTTACAACCTGTGAACATAGAATGCTAGATCTTAGACCCTTTGATTTCACATTTGGTGTCAAGAACCTTTAAGTTAAAATGCGGAGACACAATAGAAAAGCAACTAGGTGTTCTACTATTGACATCCTTTCCACACAATAGAAAAGCAACTAGGGGTTCTACTATTGACACCCTTTCCATTAAAATAAGCTTTCTCTTCTTTAATTTAACTTAAGGCTGCTCATAACTAAGAGTCTAAGAGAAGTGCACATTGAACTTAGTATCTGTACGTATTTGTGTTGCAAATTTTTATGTACAAGCAAAAGGTCAGGCATTTCCATACTCCCTTTAAAGGTCCCTATTACGGTGTTATTCCTAAAGATCCCTTTATTGCCATCTTACTTTCCTTCCCCACTATTCTCATTTCTCCCTAACCGAGTTTATTTAAACTATATCTCCATGTATTTAATGTGCAACAAAGAGTTTGAACCTAGAAATCATATGTTTCTGGATTGCTCTTGCAATAGGGAATTTCCTTTTTGCCATTTGTCATAACTAGTTTGTTTGTCCTTAAAGCCTTTTTAATTTATTATTAACAAAGTTCATAGATTCCGGTAGATGAAAGGATACCCTCTTTGCTTTAAAGATGTATTATTGTGCTCTTTTATGAAGGATTTGAAATGAGTGAAATATTAAATTTTGACATGTTCTTCTCTCTTAATAAATTTTTTTATCTGTCAAATGAAAAAAGAATTTATAGTATCATAACATCTTGAGATTTGGATTTTTTAAGGAAAAAATTTATAGGGTCTTGATATAAATTTAAATTTGTTATGGTTGTAATAGTACTAGACACAACATAACAAATATTAAAACTTGATCTACCATGTATATGTGATTTTGACAACTGGTCTCGGGGGAGAATAGGATGCTACATCCCTTCATATAGGCTTGCACAAGCATAAAAAATGCTTTATGTGAATGATGGATCAATTTGTCCCTTTCTGACACTATACAATGTTTAGTCTAATTTAAGAATATACATACATATAATAAAATATAATTTATATTGGTAAAAAAAAATTTAAAAGTAATTAAACATTTTATATATTATTATGGATTGTTACTTTTAAAAATGAAATAAACCCTTATTGAATATTTTCAAACATGATATTGGTGCAAAACATTAATACGCGAAAAGGTCCACATTTCTTAATACTTAATTTTTAGAGATACACTTTTGGCATACTTCCCATTATCTAATAATCGCATCATGAACATAGTGTTTAGAAATTTGTAAAGTTACAAACTAAAAACTTATAAAGGGTAATATAAAATTCTAATAAAATTATATCGTGAATAAAATAAAATTATAACTAAATTTTCTAGAGATATTACTAAGTTAAAATGTATCACTTTCTTAATTTATTCCAATATCATAGTTTTTTCTTTTTTTAAATACGCATCACTATATTTCCAAATAAATAAAGTTATCATGTGCATAAAATGAAATATAACTTTTATCCTAAAGATATTTATAAGTTCTTGTATAGGATTTTAATGTTTATTTATTGATTTCAATATATTAGTAGATTATTCTTTTTTTTTACATATTTATGACACAATATTTCTAAACGTATTGATATTTTGAACATGTATTGTGTCCGATCAAATTTAACTATAGTATGCTGCCCATTGTATCCATATTACATTTTAGTGTCTAAAGGTCACTGTTATTAGAATTTGAAGCAAGTTACAAATGTAAAAAATAATACAAATATCTCATTTGGCCACTAGAGTTTGTTCAAAGAAAAAAAAAAAAATTGGTGCTGTGCACTTAGCACATGGTGTATTTGCTAGATATTGATTGAATGTTGACCATGGATACAATTTTCAATTTAAAGGTTAATACTTTTAAGCTTCCACATTGTATTGAAACTATCAATCTAACAAAAACTCTCTAGAATTTAAGTCCTAGGGTGGGTTAGATCTTAGTAATGTAATATCTCAAAATATCTTTCCGCAAAGCAAATGGTTTTCAAGATTCCATCTAAACAATTCTTTTCGGCATAATGTTATAATGGTCAATAAGGGTTTTCATCCAATAGATGTGATAGAAATATTGAAGTGAGAATTTCTCGCTACAGTATTTGTAATTTTATTTCTCATTTGTTTAATACTTTTCTTTGTTTGCTATTATTTAGATAGGTCATGGTTCTCATGTGTTGTTTTGGGATGATTCATTTATTTCCTTCCCTCTTTTTTAGTGACTACCCATGTTGCATGCTCCTCAATTAAAAATTTTTATAATTGGGAAGAAGATTTTTATTCTTAGTTTTTTATTTTTTAAAAATTTTAATAATAGAGAAACTCAAGAAATTTTAGTAACAGAGAAGGTGATGAGTTTTTTCTTTAATTTCTTTTGTTCACATTAATGAATCTTCTCCACATATTTCTAACACTAGGGTATAGAGTGTTTTATTTGTAGATCTTTGTTTTAATATTAATTAGTTTATCTCAATTTTTTTTTTCAACTAAAAGGCAAAAGTTTCCATGAAGGTTAAGGTTTTTACTTGGTCCATAGTATTTAATAAAATTAACACTGATCATTTTTTTTTTTTTAAAGAGGCTTTATAAAGTTTTATATTTTGATGTTTGTGTTGTGTTATTTAATTTTGAGACTAGAGATCACCTATTTGTACATTGTACTATTGTGAGGGAGATGTTGAGTCTTATCTTTGCCGTGCGTGATAATGATTCGTTTTTCTCTAAAAGACTCGCTAATTTGCTCCTTACAAGTTTTAAAGATTTTGGATGGAAGAAAAATATTTTATTGTTGTTGAAATGTGCATTTTTACCGTCTCTTATAATATTTGGAGAGATCAGGATGTTTGAATTTCTCGTTGACAGATTATTGAATTTTCATTGTTTCTTATACTTCTACATGGGCTAATCTAGAAGAGTTGAAAAATAACCGAAGGGCAATGGAGTATTAGTTCTTTTTGAATTGTATCTTTTTTCCTACTCCTAAGGACTTATCCTTAGGAGTTTTGTACATTCTTTCAATCATCTAATATTTCTTCTTTTTCCAACAAAAAAAAAATTCTAATTAATAAGTTTTCCCCTTTCTATTTTGGAGATCACATTTGTACCACCATCTTTTGTTAGTCTATCAATGGCCATGCTTAAGTGATTCGAGGTCTTTGGTGTTGAAGGCTTAGGTTTTGTTAGGGGTAGTGTGTCAGTATCAAGACCATGTAATCAATATTATGATATCTAGAAAAAATCATTTACAATATGTAGAGTGTTATTATTGAGCTCAATTTGCAACAATTTTTTTATTGTGATATATTGTTCTACCTTCACGTCTCTTTCTTTCTCATGAGTCCGCTTGCTTGTGTCACATGGTGTACAATTTGGGGCTTATATTAAACTTTTCTTGTCCTCTTTTCGCAGAACGATGCAGAGAAGGTATATAACATGCTCAAATCTGCTTCAATCCACAAGAAATGCCATCCTAGCATAACACGATGTGGCCTCTGTGGCGGGATTTCAAATTCTTTTAGGATGCTACCTACACTAGAGCCATTCGATGAGAAAACTACCTTCAGGGATCTTGTTTGGAGAACAAATAAAAAGGTCAGAACCTTGAGCAAATTGCTAGAATTCATTTATGGGTTATCCATTGCTTTTGATATCTCTAGCATCTAATACGGTTGGCAAGGCTGAAAATAAACCTACAAAATGAACTTTCATCATTTATGGGATTTTGTGCTACATCATTATTATAAGTTAAGCCCAATTGTACATGTATTTTAAGGGTACCTTGAACCGTTTCAAATACATGTGCACGCTGAGGGGGGGGGGAACTATCAAAATCAACTTTCTGTTTTATGTCTAGAAGCTCATGCCATAGTACTACAAAGTTAGTCCTTTCAAACATGTATTGCAGCAGACAAAGCAACCTTTTATTTGCTTGTTCCATATGTGGAGGTAAATAATTAACTCCATGTCACATTGACAAAGGGTGTCTTGGCCTATGTGGCACCTTCCTCAACAAATTTATTCCTTCATGAAACTTACATGAAGCCAAGTGCTACTTCAGTGGCTCTCCAAGAGTTTAATTGCCATCCATGGAAAACTACCCTTAGTGTCAGCACCTGTTCCTCACAGATTTAAGGTGGGAAAAAAAAAATCTTTCCTCAAAGCCTCCTGTTTAGAAATCCAGCTGTTGGGCTGGCGCACCACGTTAGCAAATATGGGAGGACTTCAACTTATGACTGGTAGAACTAGTGTCTGTTACATCCATACTGTCTTCTTAGCTAAACAACTTAATAAATCTTCAAACAACCCTTGACAATGTAAACAAAAACAAAAATGTCTTCAGAACAACTGAAGGCAATTGCCCAGCTACACTATTAAAGAGTCAGTGTGCTTTATCTTTCTTGAATGTCTTCTGCATAACAACCTGTCATAAAATTTTTCTGCACTACATTTTACGGAATTACCTTTCTTTATAATAGCCATTATAAACATAGGTATTGGTCTTTATCATGTTCTCTTAGGCACGACAAAGAAAAAATGGAAAGCAAGAAAATAGATACAAAGTTTCATTTCATGTTCTTTTGATTGAAGTCATTACGGAGTGGAAAAACACTTGTTGGAATTGCATTACATATGGATTAAATATCATTAAACCGTATTTTTGGGATAAAAGGTGTAGATTTTGTCTGCAAACAAGTTTTCATTGAAGCTCATATATTTATTAAAAAAAAAAAAAAAAAAGTTTTCATTGAAGCCCTTTCTCATACTCTTATGCAATATGGCTTGTGCATTTTGCATGGCTGGACCAGTCTAGACATGACACAATGAGGATGACTATGGGTGTTAGATACTTTGTAACAACGAAAAATTTTGTTGGAGCGAGATGTGCATCATCACATCTCGACGGGGGGCTTTCAAGTTTGTGCAGATTTTGTCTGCAAACAAGAATCTCAAGTGAATTTCCAAATGGGCATTTAATGGGAATTAGATACCCTTATTGTGGGTCTTGTGAAATACAAGTGAGGAAGTATAGATAGTCACAAAGAAGGTATCTGTTTATTACCATTTTGTCTTCTCAATATATAATCCATTATTGATATTCTCTCACTAAATAGTTTCCTAAACAAACAAGGAGAATTTGATTTGAGATATTGAATGTGAATAGTGCTTTCTAGCTTTGATCTCTAGATTAGCAGTTCCAAAGTTATTGTTGGTTGGAAAATATCTCGTGAAGTCTCTCTCTCTCTCTCCCTCCCTCCCTCTCCCTCTCTCCCCCCTAAAAATCCCTCCCCAGGAAAATCTCCAATTTTCTTAAGAGTTTTTTTAGATGCATTGACTGCTTTTATTTTTTGGTGGTAATTACATGCCTACTTTCCAAGTTGAATCAAAAGTTTTTGAGGATCACCTCATTTGTGAGATATTCAACTTCTGCCAATTGGTATATGAAGCAACAGGAGGAGATTTCCTGGCCTGATTTCTTTAGGCTAAGACTGTAGTTGGTGATTATGTGGCCTGTGGGATAAGATCATTGAAAATTTTAATAACCAGATCAAGAAGTTTTTAGATATCATAATCATATTTTTTGGGTGCAAAACAGTTGCTACTTGGAAATGATCTATTACTCTGGTGGTTTTGAAAAAGGTGGACTATGTTTGCCTAGTGGTAACAAGTCTAGGTTTTGAAGAAGATTTTGCAAGCCGAGAAAGGGAGATTTCATTGGAGCATAGTGGAGGCTGGCTCTAGTAGAATGCACCAGAAGCAACAAGGTGTTATAAATTTAGGCAAATTATCTTTCCCAAGCATCCCCAGTAATCATAGAAGGCTTCTTGATGACAATCGTAGATGGAGAACATGGAAGAATAGTTTGGATGCTGCATTCTAAAAGTCAGCGAATCCTAGTAGATGTGTGTCTACGGAATGTGAGTTCTTACAGTGGAGGACAACCAAGATGGGCAGATGTTCTTTATGGTTATTCTGAGGTGCCAACAGAAAGGAAATTGTATTGAAACCTAATCAGTGGCAAAATTCACGGGACGTGGTCAAAAAACTTAATTCAACATCAAACTTTACAATCAGACTCCAGTTAAACATGAGACACCATTCTTGGAAAAACTCAAGGAAGATGTTGAACATTGCTTTTACTATTGGGCTTAAAAGTAGGGTAGAGAATAGGGGGTTATGTTGGTATTTTGGGCTAGACAGGGAGTGGGTTGCTTGCTGTGAGTTAAAAAGTAACAAAAACCCAACACTTTTGGTGTAAAGGCTCATACAGGTACTAGGTCAGGTAGGCAAATGGTCCGGTAAGTTTGTGTTAAGAAAAGAGTCTTGTCAAAAGCTTTTAAAATGGAAGTGGATCAGAGTAAAGTCCGATAGGTAAAAGAGAACCCTGGTTGCTAAAACCTGTGAATCTCATAAATCAACTTCTTCATCAAAGGAAGGTTGTAATCCACCATTTCTGACTAGTGAAGACCTCGATTCGAATTCTCTAGGGTTTCCAATGACACAAAATGAATCAATGAAATTACCTAGTCGATTTGTAAATGCTAAAAAGGAATTAAGTTTGTAATTATAAGTTTATATAGATAATTAGTTTTTTTTATTATTATTGTCATATACATATATATTTAATGAATCTATATTATCCCTCAAATGGTCGACGCCAAAATTTGGGATTAAAACTCAGGTTGTTGTTGTTGTTTGTAAAAAAGAATTTTCTCCTGACAAACTTAATTCTGGTCAGTGAAAATCCAGTCTGATTCTGGCAATGACTGTTAGAACTAACATGGATTTCTTGCTCTAAGAAATGGGGCTATGTTTGGAGCGGATAATAAGCCTTCTGAGGTTATTGGAACAACAAATGAAGTTTTGGTATATCAAAAGCGCAAAGGTTCTATGATGTTTGAGAATGAAGGCCATGATCTGGAAATTGAGGAGGATGATGTTGTTGGAGTGGATAGGGATGATAAGGAGTATATGAAGAGCTTCTTGGGGTCTGATAATGACATGTTGTTGGAGGATATTAGGGAGAATGATGCTGAAAACCCAAATGAAAATCCAGCAGAGGAGGTTAAACTTGTCAAAATAGTCCTTGGGCATGAATTTCAGCATGTTGATGCAGCTTATTGTGGTGATAGCTTTAGGTGGACTCCACAAGACATTGGCACCAAGGTTTTAAATAACATGCAACATTCTAGCTCTAACGGAGGTAGATGTTTTTAGTGTCTTACCAAAAAAAACCAAAAAACAAAAAACAAAACAAAACAAAATTCAAACTAGTGTTGGCGGGGTTCAAATGCTTGCCGATAATCATACTTGCAGAAGTAACTCTAATGCTATTTTGTGTTGTAGGGTAATTTTTAGCTGCAAATAGTGAATGGGATAGTTGGAAACAATCTATTCCTGATAGATTAGATTTGAAGTTAATTGAGAGTACCACTGTGCCCATGGAATCTAACCTTGCTTTTCTGTCTTGCTCAAGTGAATAAGTGAATAATAGAGTTGCTTAGTTGGAACGTTAAAGGATTAGGAGATACAAGTAAAAGAAGAAAGGTTAGAGATACCATTTACAAAACTAATACTCATATAGTTTTTATTCAGGAAACTTGTGAATGGTTTTTATTCAGGAAACTTGTGAATGCGAGCCTAATTAATTACATTTGGGTTTCTAGGTTCAAAGATAATGGTTCTTTGGTCAGGATTGTAATCATCTGGAATATTATGACTTTTCACCGTGTTCAAGTCTCCACGATTCCTTTTCTTTATCCATTTTGTTTCGTGTAAGACGTCTTAACTTTTGGTTCACATCTGTGTACGACCCAAACATGCCTAAGTTATGTTGTTCTTTTTAGGGGGTGTTGTATGGGGTTTTTAGTTTGTGCTCCCTTGAATTGGTCTTTGGGAGGGGATTTTAACGTGGTTATATTCCCTTCGGAGGAACTTCATGGCACTAGAACTACCACGAGTATGTCAGACTTTATTAAAAAAAAAAATGAGATGCATGATATTCCTTTGTCCAATGCTCAATTTAGTTGGTTGGTTTCCTTTCCAATGATCACAGGCTTCTTCCTAGATCAATCATTTTCTTTGTTCTAATGATCAGGATGACAATTTATCCAATTTAAGGCAGGACATTCTTATTAGGACCACATTGTATCATATTTCCTTTAGAGTTTAATTGTATTAATTGGGATCCTAAACCTTTTGAATTTGAGAACATGTGGCTGTCCATAATAATTTCACGAGAGTAGTGGAGTTTTAAAGACGTACCAATATTGTAGGGTCGGAATGGTTTAGTTTATGAGGAAGTTGCAAAATTTGAAGTAAGTGCTTAAGGTTTGGATTAAGAACGTTTTGGTTAATATTCAAGAGCAAATTTGTTTTATTCTTTAAGGCATTGAGGAGATAGATAGGTTGGAAGTTGAGAAAGGTTTGAATACTGATCTTTGTAGAGGCAATGAGAACCTTAAGAAGGACCTTGAGAAGTTTATCAATAAAGAGAAGGTTAGTCGACACCAAAACACTCGTTTGAAGTGGATTATGAAAGGAGAATGTAATACTAGATCTTATTATTAGGTGGAAAATGGTTAGAGACACAGGAGTTTTATTAGAGGTCGAGAACTTCTGTTAAGGATAATATCAAGAGGAGACTTTTATACTAAAGAGGAGAGAGTTCGCCTTACTATTGAAGGGATTGATTGGCTTCCTATTGAGATCTTTAGAGCTTCTTGCGTAGAAAGACCTTTTGAGAGGAATGAGATTTCATAGCAGTTTTAATTTTAGGTCTTGATTGGAATAAAGCCCTTCATCCAAATGTTTTTACTGTAGCTTTTTCCTGGATTTTTGGGATGTCTTCTCTTAGGATTTGCTTAGATTTTTTTATGAGTTTTATACTAATAGAGTGTTAAGTATATAAATACAACTTTTATTACCCTCATATCTAAGAAATCTCACTCATTCTGGGTGAAGGATTTAAAAATCATCTATTTGACCACCATTTTTTTATCATATTGCAATTAAAGTCTTAGCTAACTGGTTATGCATGGTGTTATTTATGTGCGGTATTAGTTGAAACTACTTCCCATAACTAGAATGCATTGATTGGAGGTAGGCAAATTTTAAATACAGCCTTGTGATGGTGCATCAATAACATGGATGGACAAGAATTACCCTCTTCAGAAGCCAAGGGCTAAAAAGACATTATACAAGCCTTTTGGTCCAAGGGCAGGTGTCATTGGTAGTTATTATTTGTTTAATTGAGTTATTTTAGTTTGAGGGTATTTTAATAATTTTTTATTTATTGGATGAGCTAATGTTTTCTATTTAGTAAGTCTTTTGGATTTTTACTGGGTTTTATTTATATATAAAAGAGCTTATCCAGTGCACAAAATGCTCTCCGACTTAGTACGGGGGTAGGGGAGGGTGGGCGTATATCTAAAAATCTTTAAAGTCAAGTTTCTATAGTAATTTGAATTTCTGTTGGACTAGGGTTTCCAAATCCTATTAGGATAGGTTTTTTAAGAAATTTATAAATAGGCTTGTATTCCTTAGTTTGGGAGAGAAATATTGTTAGTGAATAAAAGTTTGTTTTGGGTATAGAATCCTAGAGATCAGGCTGCGTGTTTCTTCTCTAAATTTATTTTTCTCTTTCTTTTCTACTATGCTATAGTTTTTTGAGTTAGTGTTCACAACAACATCAACTCTTTTCTTCTTCTATTCTTAATTCTATTCACAATCAATAACTCCACCATCAGTCAATGAACCCTAATTCTCTTCTCCACACATCTAAAATACAAAAATCCTTAATATTTTAACCCTATTCCCACCACAAGATCTAGTAGATGGTTTTCTTTTAGACTGTCCTTTGTTACCTAGTGGCTAACATATTGTTGATTTTGTCAAGAAAATGATAGGGTTGTTAAACTTTGAGAAAATGTATGACACGGTGAGTTGGAGCTTTAATATTTTGGAGAATAAGGGTTTTGGAAATTGGTGAAGAAATTGGATTAGAGAATGCTTGAATTCGGCTAGTTTTTCTATCATTATTAATGGGGAGCCAAAAGTTTGGTTTTTAGTGTTGCATAGATTAAGACTAGGGGAACCTCTTTCTTTTTTTGTTTTTTTCTTCTTTTTACTCTAATATAGATCATTTGAGTATGTTGAATAAGAAAGGAATTCATACTAATATGTTCTTTGGCTTAGAGTATAGAGTGGGGATAGCAGGGGTTTTAGGGATATGACTGTTGTTCTTAAGATTTTTGAGAGAATTTATGGATTTCAAATCAATATTGTTCAAAAGTGGTTTTTTTTTTTGGGTAAAATGTTCCTAGAAAGACTCTTGATCATTTCATCGATATTAGTATTAGTGTGAAAAGGGAGTCACCTTTTTCCTATCATGGGGTTCCTTTTGTGTAAAACCTATGAGTGTTCAATTTTGGGATCGTGTTGCAAAAGAATCCACAAAAGACTATAAAAGGAGTTTTATTTAACTTAGGTGGGTATATCACCTTTATTTTTGCTTGTTTGTCCAGCATTCCTACATGGTTTCTCTTCATTTTATTTTTTAGGATTCTTGTTATTTTTAGAATTGTTAGGGTAGTTGATAAGGTTGAAAAGTTTATGAGAGAGTTTCTTTAATCCATTGGATAGTTAGGATTAGATGTTTAAATCAAAGACTGAGGGGAGGGCGGGTTGGGTCTAGGGAATGTGTTATCCAAAAATATGTACTTGGCAAGCAAATGGTTTTAGAGATTTTCTCTAGAATCCAATTCTCTTTTATATAAGGTTATAAAAGAGCAAACCGTTAGAACACGATGCCAATACTGGTGTGAGAATTTTTAGTTGTAGTCCTTAGAAATTTATTTCTTATTTGTCTTATACTCTTATTTGCTTGGTGTCGTTTCAAATAGCAATGGTTTCATGCAAAGTAAAGTACATGGCAATGGCAATGGCAATGGCAAAGCTAAAAATTTATTGATAGAGTATAAGACATGGTTTCATGCAAAGGAAAGTGCATAGCAATACTCGTGTGATAGTCGTTTCTTGCAAGGTTTCATGCAAAGTAAAGTACATAGCAGCAGCAAAGCTATTATTTGGAGTGTTTGGTAGGGTTGGCTTATATTTTTAGGAAATAAAGGCCTTTTTCTGTATCAAATTTCGTTGTATGAGTTCTTTTATATGCCAACTCTATAAATATTCACTGTACAATCTATTGGATAGGTGGAAAGTATCTAACGTAAAATTAGGGTTATTGAAAACATTTTAGTTGTTTTATAATTTTTCTAGTTATTCTAAAGCATAGATAGAGTTCTTTGGGATTTGTGAGAGTGCACAAGGAGTATTTGGGTTTGGGTAGATTCTCAAGAATTAAGATATTACCTGTATCAATTTATTTTCATAATAAAAGAATTTGGGTATCACGTGAATATAATCTAAAAGTGTTGAACAACGTAAAATAATTATCTCTTTATTTGTTTTTGGTTTGGTAGCAGGTATCGTATTTGTTAATTTGTTAGTATATTTTTTGTTTATTCCTAGCAAGTAATATTAGAGTAGGAATCTAAAGAAGTGCAATAATACTTGTATGGTGAACAACATAAAATAATTCACTCTTTATTAGTTTTGGTATTATATTTGTTAAATTGTTAATATAGTTTTTTTGTTAATTCCTACCAAGTGATATTAGAGAAGGGTTCTATTGTCAAAAAATAAATAAATAAATAAATTAACAAACATGATAAGTATCTCTTTAAACTTGATGGCTATATGGTCAGAGTAGTTTTATGGTATGGCGAAGAATAATAAAAAATTTTCCTTTTCAATTAGTCATGAAAGATCCAAAAGTCAAATTGAAAATATAAAAAAAAAAAAAAAGATAAGCAATGATTGTTGGGAAGAGATTGAAGAAAGGTGTACAAATACAATCAAATTTTGTGTTGTGGATAACATTATTAATATTGTTATGGATAATAATTCCACTATCAGCATTTGGGAAAGTTGAAAAGATTAATTTAGCAAAGAGTTTGACTAACAAGTCATATTTGAAGAGAACGTGTGTAGATATTGGATAGAAGAAGGCAGAAATTTGGTAAAGCACTCAAATGAGTTTAATAGGATTCTTGATAAATTCAAGAAAATTAAGGTAAAAATCAATGAAACCGGGAATAAATACAACATGTTATTGCTTCTAACTTTACTCCCAATTCATATAAGAACTGTGTAAAGTGGTCGTAGAAAGAAATAGACCATGGAACAAACAAAGTTAAAGTTGGTAGCACATGATATTTGATGAAGATCAAAATTTGGTAATAGGTATACTGAGGCACTGATTACTTAGGGTAACAATCGGCGAGACAAATTTGTTGACGGATGATGATCTTTGCGGTGCATGTTTAGATGTAAAATTAGTACTTTAGACAATATTCAGTTTTTCGGGTGTAAATGATATATGTATTTTAAATGGGTTGTCTTGGAAAAAGGACAAGGGGTAAAGAAAAAGAAGACAAATCGGGTAGTGAGTGCTCTTTCACATGGAATGGTGATGGAGTTGTTTCTTAGTGTTTAAAAATAATGATGTATCTTTACTTGATAGTTGGTGTTTAGGTTCGTGTTTGTATGCTTTAGAGAATAATATTTAATTCTTTACATGAAAGTATGACTAGTAAGTTGAAATTAGCTAATAATTCAACTATGGATGTCATCGCTACTCGGATATAAAAGTTAAAATATTCGATGGAGCATATACACTTTGGAGCGAATTTTTTAGGTTTTAAAAATGTTTAGGAATATATATATAAATATATATATATATATATATATATATTTGACTTTGTTAGACTTCCACTGTAATGGGTACAAAGCTAAGGGTAGAGTTCTAAATGTAATTCGTGGTCACATTGTTCTGATAAATGCAAGATTATACTGCATATCATATTGCCTTGATGAATATAAATAAAATGTTTTAGGTTTGACGCTGAATGCATGTGTGAGGAATGATATCCATAAGCAAGTTTTGTTTGTGCCGGAGTCAATGGAATTTGATCAAAATTGTTTATGGAGTAAAGACAATTGTGAAATAAAGAAACCTCCTCATATTTAGGTGGAGAAATGGAGAACATTTTCCAAAGTCATGTAACCTGATTAACTTGAGAGAAGTTACACATGGTATTGTGGCCCCTTTAGTACATTGACTGATTTGTGTTATATATGTAGCTGTCGTATTTTTAAAACCCAATGAAATTTTGATATTTGGTTATAGATTCAAAAATTGATAAAATATTCACCAATGTAGAGATCATTGGGCTTAGCTCATATTTTCAAAAAATTATAGACTTTTTTTTAGGTGTCAAGTTTGTTTGAGTTTTGTTATTTTTTCTATTTAAAGTTAATGTTTTAGTAAAAGGTCAACTCTATATAAATATATATATATATATATATATATATATTATTTATGCAACCTTTACAGGTGAAACGAAAACGCCCATGGTAAAATTAGGGTTGTTGGAAACACTTTGAATGCTTCATGTAAAATAATGGGATTTCTCATGGATATAGTCAAAGGGTGTCAAACCAGGTAAAATAATTGTTTCTTGGTATATTTTTGAGTCCTAACATTATAGAGCAAAAGTTAATAGGAAATTCGATATTAGAAGATAATAACCTCCTCGTACTATATATGGAGATAGTAAGATATCCATCAGTGTTGCAAAATTGGATACAACATAATAAGACAAAGCATACTGAGATCTATAGACAATTTGGAGAAGCAAAGTATAATTGAGATTCCTTTGTTTACCTGTTGTAATAATTTTGAGAATTTATTGACCAACTTTTTTACTAGGGGAGTTGGTAACATAATCTTTCATTCATTGTCCAAGATGGCTATAAGAGATATATATATGCAATCGTTATGAGGAATATTAAGGGTTGTTTATGTATGTTTTTAGGGAGTCTTCAATATAAATTTCAACATAAATACTGGAGGTTGTTAAAATCAAAATAACTTACAACCTTTTCTCTCAAACACTCCCCTCTGTCTAACTTTACTTTCATTCTCAATTCCATGGGTTACTAATAACGGAATGGGAAAAAGAGACATACATATCAGAAGGGTGGAGAGAGTTCTTTTGATGATAGTTAACATCCTTAATGCATCTCAAAATTTCCATCTACTCAATCTCAAATAGCCTTTTGTTTGTGCTTTGTTCTAAAAGGAATCACTAACTATGATAAAAGAACACTGACATGACAAATTAACATTTAGATAAGATCACCATTAATCTTAAAACTTTTTCAAAACTTATAAGAATGTACTTCAGGACAAAAATCTACTTGATCTTGACGTTGCAGAAGTGATTATATCATTGGCAAACAAGAGATTGGATATAGTAGCACACTCCACCTCCCTTCTCCATATGAAGAAGCCTCCTTGCCACCTCTACTCCAAAGCATTGGATGGCATTTTGCTTAACATCTCCAAAGAGGAGGATAAGGAGTCCATTTACCCCTCCTTAACACCTATTATTTCCATATCTTTATATTTCTCTCTTTACTCTCAAACACATCTATGAAGCCTATCCACTCTTTCTTTATGGGTAACTGTATGTGCTCAATTTTTTCTGGTTACATCTCGGCGTAAGGATGCTCCATGCTCTCCATGTACCATCTCCACTTCCATCTTGTGATTATAATCTTATTTTTGGACCTAGAATTCCTCCACCTAGAAGCCTGACCTTGTGTTGGCCAGTGGCACTCCTTGTTTTCTCCTATATCACATTTGTAAGCTTGACTTTGTAAATGTATACATTATTTATGCTTGTGCTCTTTATTTTTAATGCTTTTCTTTGCAGCTTGCATTATTTTTATGACATCTTTGGCAGTTTAAATGCTGTTTCTTGACATAAATTTCAAAACATAAATGCTGTTTGTTGCTGCATGCAAGGAATTCTATGTCAATACACATTTAAGTAAATAAACAGGTGTTTCTTGACATCTGGATATCTTTACTTCTTTCGGACACATAAATGAATACAAAATGAAAATTATGCAAACATCTTTCTATGTGCAAACTCTTTGATATCCTATATATTGTGTAAATGAATCATTATTAGGTTGATATTTTCTATGTATTAATGCCATGATTACACCTCTTATTGTTCAAACATGAGTATTGATTTAATTTGTAGAGGTCCCTTTTATAAACTATTTCTTTTATTCTTATGTGTCACCAATTTAATCTAAAGTACTCTCTCTGACGACATAGGAATGTCCAGCTGCTTTTGTCTTTTTCAAGACTCGTTATGCTGCTGTTGTTGCATCAGAGATTCTCCAATCATCAAACCCTATGTCATGGGTTACAGATCTTGCTCCAGAGCCACACGATGTTTATTGGTCAAACCTTTGCATACGATATCAACAGCTATGGATCCGCAGAATAGGAACTCTTCTTGCTGCTATTGCTTTCATGTTTGTGTTTCTTTTCCCAGTCACATTGGTTCAGGGTTTGACTAAACTTGACAAGCTACAGCAGCAGAGGTCGCCATTTCTAAAAGAAATTTTGAGAAAGTAAGTGTCAACTTGTGATTTTGATTGCAAGTTATTTGCACAGATTTTATTTTATTGTATTATACATATAAGAGGATTCACTTATGCCGATGTAAGTCATTCTAGACATATACTGATTTTTAGTTGTAGATTAGCTATATATCTAACCATTGAGGAGGGAATCAAATTTCTCCTATTAATTTTATCAAAATTTAATAAAATCTCATTTACTTTCCAATTTTATAAAATTCTCTTTTGTTTTGAAAAATCTCTCTCCTCCTTTCGTAAAGAGGAAATTCAAATTTTATAAATGTTAGGTTATCGGAGGCTTTTTTTCTTTTTTCCTTTCTTTCTTTCTTTTCCTAATTAATGGTTGCTTTAACAGTTTTTTCCCCAAAAAAAAAAAAAAAAAAAAGAGTGAATGGTTAGCTAAAGTAGAACTTTAATATGAGAAAAGGAATTAAAATAATGTGGAAACAAGTAACCAAAATTTTGAGTTTACGCCAAATATTGTTCGTTCAAAAAGTTTACCAACACCCTACATAACCTTCAATCCACGCCATTTGGTGATTAAATAAGAAACTAATTGCAATTGCATTTTTTATTAAGTGACTTCCTCTACAAAATATTTAAATGAGTTAGTCAAAGAATCACTTTAATTTTCACTTAAAAAAAAAGGAAATAACAACTAAAGGTCTAACATAAGAAAAGAGAGGGTAAAAGTAAAATGTAACTAAAAAAGTTGTTACTCCCAGCATTGTCATCTTCCTAGTATCTAGACTGTTGAAACATCCAAAGATTAAAGCCACAAAAATTCCAAGTCAAGAAAATTTAAAGCATAATAAATTTAGGATGCTTAGCTAAAACAATAACAAAGATTTTAGAACCATAATAGATAATAAAATAAATTAATAAAGGAAAAAGGTTACTAAAGAAGTAAATAAAAGAAAAGTGCTTGTATAATAGATATAGTAGAAACAGAAGTTACTGTTCTTTTCTTCTGCTTATTAACTATCAATTGTTACTCGCGCTTTGATCATCTAACCATGTCCTTTGTTTGCACATATGCTTATTGGTTTCCATGTCCTCTCTAGAGTTGGCATTCTCTCATTTCACAATTGCATTAGATAATGACATTTTAAGATCACTCTTAAATCTTCTGTTAGAATCTTTCTCAACACTCCTTTTCCTACCTTTTTATCATTGACACATTTGGATCCCCAATATTGATCAACAGAGTAGATTTTGAGGATTGCCTTAACATTGACCAAATTGAGTGTTCATTTACTATATATTAGTCTGAGTTAATTTCATTCTTGTCTTCAGTACATAGATAGTAGTCTGGCCTTGAAATCCAAATATTTCTAACTGTTTGGTCGAAGTAAAAAATCATAGCATCATATAATCTTTTTGATTTGTCAGCAAGGAGAGACAAGTGGTTAATTATGCGATTGACATTCCTACTTGAAGCTCCTGAAGTTTGATGTTGTACCTCCAAATTTTGATGCCTTTCTATGCCTTCACTTCCTCTATTAACTTCTCGTTGTCCAACACCTTAGGATATACTGACTTGAAAGCCCAAAAATATTTCTCAATTGAAACATTGCCAATAAATGCTTCCATGGAAAACCTTTAAACTCAAGAGGCTGGCAGCCATAGTAGACAATTTATGTCTCCATATCAAAATTAACAATAAATGTAGCACAGGAATCATTAGAATCGGAGAGTTTATATTTGTAGCGCGTCCAAATTTTTTTCCATCTTGCTTGCAAGGTGACTACTTTCAACTGTCTTGCATCGAAATTTGATGAAGACATTTGTTGTGTAGATCATTGCTACACGCTACTCTAATCTGGAACCCATTATAAACATACAAGACTTATGTCTAGATTCAGAGTCCTCTCTCTTTCTATTTTCATAATGCATCAATTGCTTTTGCACATCTTGCAACAAACTCCTAAAGAGGTTGTACTTGAAGCAACAAACAAGTCAAAAATTAAGTTTATGCTTCCACCGCTTTCTGAAGTGTTCAGCCCCACCCCCCCCCCCAAAAAAATGTATTCTTAATGCATATTGGTATCCGAGATTTTTTGTTTCTGTACAAATGTTGAAGCCAATTATTTTTCTTCAAGTCAATTGACTACCAGTTACTCCCTAGCTATGTCAAACTCCTCCACCGAGCATGATTTGCAAATGCATTTTTTAAACTCACACTTGTAACTTCTTACGATATATGTGTTGCAATCTTTTCTGGAAAACTTTTCCTAATGTGCTACAGGCAATGATCAGTGATGAGCTCAATACCTTTTTATAGAAGCTCCAATTCCTATATCTTGAATTGTAACAATAGACACCTGTTGCTTTCCATACATTTCTTCAAACCAAGTTTCAAATAAATGAATGATTCCTCAGACTCATGTAAAAAGGCACAGCCAAAGAAAATCCATGAAAAGTGGTGTTTAATCCAGTAAGTGGAGCAAAAGGCATAAATATTTGTTAGTTTCAAATGTTGTGTCAAATATGATTGCGTGCCCAAATTATTGGGAAGGAAACCTTGATCCTCTGTCCACCCAATGCAAATTGATAATAGGAGCTTCAACATCACAATAATTTGCATAAATGAAATTAGGCTTTTCAGTTTGTCACCTTTTACAATAATTAAGGACAGTTTAAACATTTTCCTCATCTAAATTTCATCATCATAAGATTGTTACGTGATTTCAATAATCATTATTAGCAAAATGTTGATCATCAGTGTTAAGTTGTAACTTTCCCACTTGGCACCCTCCTGTCATTGAACCTTTGTTTGAGATATCTCGTAAGAGCAGACATTTATTTATGGCATCAAAGGGAAACTAAACTTTTTGGACTAGCCATAACATGGTTGATATATGAGGCGTTGCTTCACAAAGTGTCCACATAGTTGGACACATTTTTCCAGCCTTTCCATCGTCAGTTAACTTTCATTCTTGCATGTTTCCACAATATGATGACATTTGTTGCAACATAAATGAACACATTTTATTCACCGCATAGTACGTAAGCATACGGCACCTTATTTTCTTCTGAACCTATTGAACTTTTGGACTCTATGTTAAATACTTAAAATTCTCTCGCATCACTTCAAATCTCCAAGTTATTAGCTGGTGGATCATCCACGGTATTCACAAATCTCCTAATATGATGACAATAAATTGATAAATGAGTGAGAATAAACATAAAAGAAAAGAAAAAAAAATCATGTTAGTTTAAGTTTGGGAACCGAAAAATAATTAAAAGAGGAAAGTAATGAACAAACAAAAGGAAAAAAAAAAAAAAAAAACAAAGCGGTTAAAGTTTAAAATGATGGGCTATAAAACAAATCAATTATGAACAAAATATATCTTTTAACTATGAGGGTATTTAAGTATTTGTATTGCAATTTTCTTTTTCTCATTTTAAAACTTGAAAACTATCCCTTTTTGTGGGCACTGTGGGCAGAAAATGTATTGGACATTTTCATGCAGAATTTGAATAAAAAATGAAAAATTCTACAGAAATATAAAAAATAAAAAATAAAAAATTGAAACTTGAAACTTGTATAGCCTTTGCCATAGAAATAAGAATATATATTGATAAAATAATTTATTTACCTGCAAAACTTACATGCCACATAAATACAAAAATAATAAAATGAAATTTTATTGTGGTAATAGGTCTTTGTTGTAGAAAGAAACATGAAAGAAAGAAAAATCTAAAGTATTATATATAAACTTCTTGTAAATGAAGCATTGTAATAAAAATCAAAAGACTACAAAAGAAAATTTAAAAGGGTTCATCCGGTACACAAAATACTCCCCGGCTTAGTGTGGGGGTAGGAGAAGGGTGGGCGTATATGTACGCAGCCTTCCCTTGCATTTTTTTTGCAAATAGGCTATTTTCACGCCTAAAATCCATGGCCTCGAGATCACTAAAGAAGCAGCAACTCTACTGTTGCGCCAAGGTTTGCCCTCACTACAAAAGAAAATTTATTATTATTTTTCTTACATGTTCTCATTTGTGTCTTTACTATTTTGCTCTGCAAGGAGGATAATTATGAGCCAAAATAGGAAAAAAATAACATATAATTGGTAAATTCTAGAAATAGTTCTCCTAGCATGCTAAAGAAAAAGAATCCTATCTCATTCGTAACGAGGGAAATTGAGAAATAAAAAAACCTACCGGCAAATTAAACAAACAAAACTACCTGGGAAAATTATTGTTGTTGGATTCATAGTTGATTCATGGTTAAGAAATTATTAAAATTCTAAAATGACTTATAACAGTATAAGTGGATCCCCTTGTGTGTTAGGTTGAGTGGTCAGACACTTAACCCCCGTAACCAGAGGTCTCGAGTTCGAGTCCTAAGAATGGAGAAAAAAGATTTGGGAAAGCTAATCCTATAATGAGCCCTACAGTGCTCCGGCCAAATTAATCGGTGCAACCCGGATACTGGCCGGTAAAAATCAAATATATATATATATTTCTTTACATAATAGACCTATACTCTATGTTTATGCTACATATTGATAGTGACACTATTGAATGCATGTCACTCAATGAATTGAATATAAAATTTTGGTGTAATAGTGCTACTCTTAATAATTAAGAAATGAAAATTGTAGGTTATTCTTGAAAAGTTTTGAAAGCAAAACTCTCATAGTGCAAAATGGTCAATTGTTTGGAAGTAGTAGTAGTGTAGTGACGAGTGAAAGTCCTGTAAGAAACCTTATGGAGTGAAGCTACATTTATGGAGCTTGGAATACCAAATTAACTTATTCCTGCTTAGTGGGCTCCTAGAGATGCACTTCAGTCTATTGTTTTTAGCATTTTCAAACAACATGGCAGCCCTTACAATTTACACATGATGCTCTATTAAAAATTGAAGTTTCTTTCAGTCTTGCATATTAAGGCCCTCGAGTATGTGAATAACTGTGACATAAATATGCTTAATTGTATGTTACTCATTTAGTAGGGTTATCTTTCAAGTTGCAAGGAAATTCTTATCTAATTTATATTAAGGAGGGATATTTTGAGATGCTTGAGAAATATTCTCTCTCCCCAATTTGTGGATGATCATGAGAAACTTGTAATTGGATTTCTAAACTAATTTTTATATAATCTTTATAGTCGATTTATTCTGAACAGTGAACAAATAGATTCCATAGTGTGCACATCATGTAATATGATGCTTCCCCATTTGCAAATATTTTGCCTAGGCCTTCTAAATGCCACAACAGGGCTTCTTTCGAAATATTTTGACCTTGTGATGCTGTGACTTTGTCAATGCTCTTTTTTGTCTACTCCTTTCAGTCTTAATGCCATAACTTTATTCAATTTAGATTAGTTACAATACTTTGGTATCAGGTTTAAATTAAAAATAATATGGCCATCATTGAGTCATTTACAGGTTCAGTTTTCAAAATGTATACAAACAATGCACAAGACTAATCTTCATGCTTTCATACCTACTTGTTACCAACCACAAACTAATTGAGCATAACAGTGATAAACAAGCAATGTATTTTTCTATCATTAACTTTGGAACTTACAATGGTTTGCAGAAATATGAGAGTTTATTATTAAAGCTTTGCATTGGCAACTTTACTCTGAAACCCCAATTTGACACCCAAATGTATGTTTGAAGGATTCTAAATTTTGAGTTCTGGTGCAGCTTTTATAGTATGCTTAGAATTTGGACAAAGATGCACAAAAGACTTAAAATCCTAGTAAGTTATTACTGCAAATCATTCTTTAACAATAGCATGGTTATTTGTGTAGTTCCAAGTAGAAACTAGAACCAATAGATCAAAATCAGAACATTTTAAAAGCCTAATATTTGAAATATAACAAAGGATATTTGTACAGTTCCAAGTAGAAAGTAGAACCAATAGATCAAAATCAGAATGTTTTTAAAAACCTAATACTTGAGATATAAAGTATTTCAAATCTTAATTTTCAAATTATGTACAATTCTTAAACTGTCATTATTTTTATGCCCACCTTCAAAATCAAGATAGTAATGATTAACTTGGATTTGTGTTGAAAGTATACTAAAGTTTTTAATCTCCAAAGAGCACATAGAAACAGAGATAAGTCAAAATTTTAGGAAATGTCATATGAATAAAAAAAGTCTGAGAAAATTTATTCTGAAATAAGTGGAAGGTGCGCAAAAGTTACAAAAAAATTCTCCCACATAGACAAAGGTTACAAAAAACCTTTCTATGAAAAGATAGAACTCAGGAAAAATTTAACCAATAAAGAAGTTAGGAAAATCTTCCAAGAGAGAAAAATTGTTCCTGTATGTGGAGATCACTAGAAGATTTGTTTGGAAGTGCATTTCTGAGATATTCCTCTTCACTTCAAAATTTAAGAAATATATACCTTACTTGTCCATTATTCTTTTTTCCATGTGAGATTTGTTGCTTACATGTGAGCTCTAACAATGAAAAAGTGAAATAGGAGAAATTTACCCCCACAAAAAAAAAAAAAAAGAACCAAATGAAAGGAAAAACTTAGAAATTTTTTTCCTTATAATCCCTTGCCAACTCAACATGATTTTTGTTCAAAAATTGTGATGAGTTGGATAAGAAACTAACAATTTTGTTAAAACACTGTGCATAAAAAGATAGGTGTTGAGAATTAGATAACATTTGGGATGTCACATTAGAGTGCTAGCCAATACCATTGTGCAATGACCAACACGTCTTGTATTGATTGATGTTTAAGGCCTTAGGTTGCTTGCAAAATTTTGTTATATGATGGTCCTGCATGTTCAACACAAGTTTTATAAATACTACAGGATACATGTGTATGTTTTTAAAACTAGATTGCAGTAAGATTGAGTTTGATGGACCAAATATAAAGCGTAAATAAGCAAATCTTAAATCTAAAATTAGTGATGTTAAAAAAAAGTCACTAAAAAGAAAAGAAAGAATGAAAATTAAAAATCTGGGGTTAGGCATATCTGGAAAAAGCCTTCTCTATGATTATTGTTTTTCTTTCTTTGCTACTCATTCCATATGATTAGGTTACCTAGAATAACTTATCAAGTCATAATAGGTTACAAGTCAAAGCATGTACCTTCTTTACTTCTGCACCACCCAATGTATCATTCATGGAATCAATACTGTCATCATAGCCAATACATCCAGAATCTCTTTGATGACAAGTTACTGTGCACAATTACTGCTAGGACTTGAATAGGGAAACTATTACTTTCATAGTGTTGTGATATATTCTGTACTTTTCTACAGCAAATTCATGAACCGAGTGGTAACCGGCTACTTACCCAGCGTTATATTGCTCATATTTTTGTATGCTGTTCCTCCAACAATGATGCTATTTTCAGCAGTCGAGGGTTCATTCTCTCGTAGTGGCAGGAAAAAGAGTGCTTGCTGTAAGGTGTTGGGCTTCACAATATGGAATATTTTCTTTGTCAATGTTTTATCAGGAGAGGTTATTGAACGGTTAAATTATATCTCTAATTCTATTCCGAAAGATATACCTGCAACCATTGCAAGAGCAATACCTGAACAGGTAATTCCAGCTTTTGACTGCTGTTGATATGAGTTATTCATCTTCCAACTTACTTTCATTTGGTTTTAAAATTCATTGCTTGATATTGATAACAAATGTGGTTGTTACATCCTTAAAATGGTATGCTTTCTCTGCAATGGGGAAACTAAATTTTTTTCATGTCAAATTAAGTTTTCATTGTACCTTATAGAGTTCCATAATTATAATGTCTAGCAAACAAGTATTTAAAAGGGGAAAGAAAAACTCAGGAACAAGAATGCTTTAGACATAGCTGGATTTTTCTGGGGCACTTTTTCTTTTTCTTCTTTTTCTGTCTTCATTCGTATCATTGTAATCTTAATTAAGGGTGTGTGGCAGCATATAAATATTTTGAAGTGTGCTGACTTTGTTATTTCTTGTTACAATAATACTGATGCTTACCTATTTGCAGGCTACCTTCTTCATGACTTACGTGTTGACATCTGGTTGGACAAGTCTGTCATTTGAAATAATGCAAGTTTTTTCTCTTCTTAGCAACCTGTTCAGCAGATATATACTCAAAAGAAAGGATGAAACATCAGGAAGCACCTTATCTTTTCCTTACCACACAGAAATACCTAAACTACTTGTATTTGGACTCCTCGGGTTCACCTGCTCTGTCATGGCACCTTTGATATTGCCCCTGTTACTGGTTTACTTTTTTCTTGCATATCTTGTGTATCGTAACCAGGTTAGCATTTGTCTTATCTATATTCTCTTCTAATTATCCTCTTAACTGGAATTCTGAATATCTACTGCCCACATGCTTCCATGATTTTGCTGACTAGGTTGTTAAGCTGCAGCTATGATTATTTTAGGACCGAGGGAATCAACCAATGTAACTATACCTGGGAATAAATGAGTTGTTTAAAGTAAAACGAAATGGTTATGAAGTAGTATCTGTACTAGCTTCAGTGAAAGTAAAAGATATGATAATGGCATACTTGGTGCTAGCAGATTCATAATTTAATAGATGAATTGGATAAGTGCAGAGATCTATGTCTTTAACAGCAATCAGGGGGAATAGTTTTGAGCACTTTTTAACTTTCTGTCTTTTGGTATGTTTAAGGAGCCTTGCACAAGATGGCGGCAATGCCAGGCTTACTTCTACATGAAAGGTGTTGAGATCCTGAAAAGTGGAGGATGTAAAAACGTAGTGAAGATTGTGTAGGGTGATAAGATGGATAAATGATAGTGGAGAGGATGTAATCAGTGAAATCTTAGGAGTTTAAAGAAGCTGCATTGAGATAAATGTCATCTTGGGAAACTTATAAACCGTGATTTTGATGTGGAAATGAAGGGAATGAACTCACTGGAGACTTGGGCATGCTTATTGTAACACACAAGACTAGGTACAGATGGTGGGAAGGGTATGTTGGCATGCAACCAATTTAAGCTCCTGAAATTTTGCAAAAAATTTAAGTAAACTGGGGGACAAAATTAGGAATTTAGTGTTTCATGTGGCAAAACTTGAATCGACTTGGGGGCCTGTGTGAAGTTTTGTATAGTGGATTGCTGAAGTGAGTTTGTTTAAATTTGTAATTACACCCAATGGTTTCGAGGTCTATCAGTGATAAGAAATGTTTGGGTTTATTACCTGGAAACTTGTTATGCAGTTTTGAGGTCCATCATTGATAAGAAATGTTTGGGTCTATAACCTGGAAACTAGTTATTCAGCATTAGAATGCTGCGTTGAGATATAGGAGTGAAGTTTTGACATTATAAGGAGTATGGCGTGCAGGGTGTGTGCTGCTCTGTCCATTGAATGTTTGTGTGCATTGCGGGCCAACTTAGATATCATTTACTTTTTCTTTTTCAGAAGAGTTTTGAGGATTTGGAAGAGAAGGAACACCAAAAACTTTAAGATGATAGTGCAATATAAATATTTTTGGAATCTTAGAATAACTTTATTGATAGGGGATTAAGATTGAGATGAATTTTTAAACAGCATAGTTATGTGCACTGGTGGGAGGAAATCGGAGTACTTTAGTAACAATATCAAGCGCAAATTGACGATGGCATAAAGATCTTATGCTATTTACTCAAGGAAGTGATAGAGGACACGATATCATACAAATGTTTGAGAGCATGATGAAATATGAAGTTAACGATATAGCCATTGCGGCATGTGAAGTGTCATAATTGAAGTAGTTGGATCCAGTTCCTTTGTGAAGATCAAAGGACTATTTAGTTGGTTGGCAAGAAAAAAGATTTCTAGGACTTGGATTTTACATGAAAATAATATTAAATTTACTAAAGAGCAAAAACAAGAACTACTAACTAAACAAATCTATTTCCTAAATTTGTAGTTTTATATTGATGCAATGAACCGACCCAGCAAGAGACCTAGTGACTATGTAAACAGTTCAAAAGCACGTTAGCAGTCGGATTGTTAGGTTTATAAATTTTAATATATATATATATATACACACACACCAATTATCATCTCATAAAAATACAATAATCCTTTTCTTTTTGTTGAACTTTTGTTTTTTCTACAAGTAAGGGAGGAGGAAAATATTTTGAGGCATGTAATCAGGGAGAGAGATAGAGATAGAATGGTACAGAGCAATTTTAGTGGGGGGGAAAAAAGAAGAGGCTACATTTTTTGTGTTTTCCATGGAATTTACAATTAATGAAAAATTATCAAAGAAGATTGAGTCGAAAGTGGATGGTGGCTAATCTAATTTTTGTTGAATCTGAATTTTTAATTTTCAATAATCACACTTTGATTTGCATGATTTAAAAGATTTGGTCTTGAGTTTTCACCTTTCTTTCATAATATATATATATATATATATATATATAGAGAGAGAGAGAGAGAGAGAGAGCTCAATAAGTTTTTAATCAATTTTGTTTGGATCGTGGTTTGTTATGGTACATGGTACATGAACATGATGGTAAGTTACATTTTAGGGTATGCAATATGTGAGGATAGACTTAGTTTAATGATTAGAATGCTATATTAATACTAGTTTTTTCACTCAAATATTATATATATATATATATATAAATACATGTAAAATAAATTTTAACTAACACCAAAACACATAAAAGAAAAAGAAATAAGTGTTGAATATCATAATTACTCTTTAGATTAAAAGAAATTCTTTCTATTAATATGATCATCTTTGTTAATTTTTCAGTCTCATATTAAGTATAGACCATCCTTCTTAGTGATCAAGTGATGGATTGTGCAATCTAAATATATGATTATTAAGCCCTAGAATGAATCCAATAACCGCAATCTCGATACATCAGCTCTGTTCAAACCACCTCAAGCCATTGAAGGTTTGTTGGGGTGTATGCAGCTTGAACCTGTTTGATCAAATCTGATCTAGTCATTCATTAGTTTTCTATTTGGACTATTTGGGATGGTCATGGAGTTAATAACACTAAATGCAAGTTTATCTAGGTATTTCATATCTACTGTTACCCTTATTAAAACCAAAGTAGATATACAACTAGTCAAGGGACTAGATCCTGAACTCAATGGTTGAACAATTCCCTCAGTAGTAGGGCCAAGGGTTGATTAAAACTATTAAATAATTTCAAAAAATTAGAAAAAGTGAATAGTACAAAAGAAAAAAGTGATTTGGTGGTGTGAATTGGTGTTCTCTACCAAATCACTGCAACTTAGGCATTCCCAGAAAGCAACTCACGGGTTGAACAATTGCCTCAGTGGTAGGCCAAGGGTTGATTAAAACTATTAAATAATTTCAAAAAAATTAGAAAAAGTGAATAGTAGAAAAGAAAAAAGTGATTTGGTGGTGTGAATTGGTGTTCTCTACCAAATCACTGCAACTTAGGCACTCCCAGAAAGCAATAGAAATGAAAACGATATCAAAAGGGAATAAAATAAGTTAAGATGTGAATGTTAAGTATGATTATAGGTTTCGATTATGGTAATTAATAAAATGCCAAATTGATACAAGTGATGTGATTCGCTTTTTTTTTTTAATGTAAGAAAATAGGTGTTAGCAAACCAAACAACAAAATACAAAAGTAGAAGAAGATATACAAATTGCATACGCCTCCAAGGAGGGAGGAGCGTTATTTCTCTACTATCTGAAGGTGGTATAAAAGAATATAAAGAAAATACACAAAATACCTATTTATCAGCTATATAAATTACTCACGGGAATTGAGAGTTCTTACTCTTAATATTTAAAATGAAATTTACCACATCTTTTGCTGAACACAAAATAAATTTTCAACAATATAGGCAAATACGGGAAGTGAAGCACTGCGCCTACTTGTCACATGTAAGGTCTTGAAATGAGCATCCACTTCGGTTCAATGTGTATTAAATGTGACATTTGACATTTCATTGCTTTTGTCCTTTTTTATCTCATGCATGACCAATACAAGCCACAAACCACACATTTCAACAAAAATAGAGAAGACTGTTTATCGAGAAAGTGACGGAGAACCAATTTCAGAGAAGAGGAAGATGCAGAGAAAAGAAATTGAAGCATAAGATGTTGATCCAATACATATGATTGAATCTAAAAGAGAATCCAAGAAAACCTGCACCAAATATATCATTTGTAATTTATTGATTGACTTACAACAAACTCTAGCCTTTATTTATTCACCGTAATCCCAAATATTATTAATAATAGAATCCAAAATTAAATCGAACCCTAGCATGATATGGAAACTAAATAACTTCTGAAATCCAATTAAAAAATTCAAAATATAATATGAAAATAAATAATATGACTAATAATTAGAGAACTACATATCGTCTCTTCTGGGTGGAAGGACTATTCTCTGAAACTTGTGGTCACGGTGATTATACTGTGATACAATATAACCATTGGGAAGGGTACATTTATCAGGCAGAGGCCTCCTGTGAAGAAGAGTTTGGCAGTGACATTGAATTCAAGATTGCATCATTCAATATTCCGAAGCCTGGCAGTATGAACTTTATCCTAGCAATAATTTGAATAGTAGAAAATTGTGTTTACTATAACGTACTTGTTGGCAATAAAGTGAAGGCACCAAATTGGAAAGTATGCTGTATATGCTTAGACTCTGAAGTTGCTTTTGTTAGAGCTATCTCAATCCATCAATCTGCACTTTATTGCAATCAGAGTTTTGCTGAGATTGATTTTTTCATGCCCCTTTGGTTTACAAGGAATGCATCTCCTTACAATCTTGAGTTTTATTTTGTCAGTTTCTCAATGTATATGTCTCAAAATATGAAAGTGGAGGACAGTTTTGGCCTATTGCACACAACACAACAATCTTCTCTTTGGTTCTATCACAAGTAATAGGAATGGGGGTCTTTGGAATAAAAAGATCGCCCATGGCATCTGGCTTTATCATTCCTCTGATTATTTTAACTCTCCTATTCAACGAATACTGCAGAAAGAGGTTCAATCCAATATTTGAAAAAGTTGCAGCAGAGGTGATGCCTGACGTGAATTTTTTGGTCTCACTCTTATCCATTATGTTTGAGCTCTATCCGTATTAAGGTATGAGTTGCATGCAGATTCTTATTCAGATGGATAGGCGAGATGAGCAAAATGGGAAGATGGGGGAAATCCACCGACAGTTGGAGTCAGCATATTGTCAATTTACTATTTGTTCCAAAGAGACAAGTAAAGGTCCAAGCCAAGATCATGTTGAGGATATGCATGCTATTCAGGATACAGAGGACATGATGCCAGGTTTTGTTTTTGCTCTAGATTTGGGACATGTCCTTTCTATGAATTTAGAAAACTAGCAAGCTCATTCTGGGAACTTGTGAAATTCCAGGAATGGCCCCCCCTCAATTAGATGGATCCTGGGCTCTCGGTTTGGACAAGAAAGCATCCAGTTTGATATAGATTCCGGTTCAGTCTTGTTGACATATTGCTTCGCCTACTGGTGTTTGTTGTTGTACCATCATTGTTGTGCCAAACTGGAAGGAAATGTCAGGGTATTGAACAACCTCAGGCTCCTTACTGCTAAGTCCAAGTATACCAAAGTAAAAAGAATATACAATCTTGACCTGTTCCAGTGAAGGGAAAGGTGAATTAAAATGTCTATTGTACACATTGTTCTCCTGGATTTTTTTTTTTTTTTTAATTTTTTACAACAGGACATTGTTCTCCTTGATTGTAAATGGACTCTGTAGCTTTTCTGAACTTGTGCTTCTTGTTAGTACTGATGATTTATCAGTGTAGGCCATGAATGGAGACGACAACTGGGGATCTGCTCCAAGTCCCCAACCAGATCACCCACCCTTAACATGCATTTCCCAGCTTCCTGTTTGCTATTATTTGAGCTGAAGTAATGAGATTGGCCTTTTCATGACATGTCAACTAGGTTAATATTGGGTCTTTAATTTTTTGAAAAATTATTCAATCCCTTTCATCCTTGCCAACAATAGCAAAAATTACAAGGGGAAAAAAAAATCGAAGTTTTGTCTTCTACACCAATGTCAAAATGTCCTCACAGGAAACTTGAAGAAACAATATAAGAAGACACATCAAAAATGAAGAAAGGCAAAAGGCAAAACGGAAACCAAAAAAGAACATCCTAAAACAAGGAAAAAGGTATTCATAAAGCAACATATTATGGTTTTTGCTTACCTGAAACACTTAGCCGTTTCCAAAATGGGATAAGCCCCTTTCAAGCTACATATATTGAACAACTTGTCAGTCCCTCTGCCTTTATATATTCTCCAAAAACTCTAATGTTTCATGTCCAATTAAAAGCCATAAATATATTTTGAGAGAAAAAAATGGGAAAGGCAGCTTGTTTGGATGAAAGGATGTCGATGGTTTTAGTTGTAGTAACCTTAACCACAATCTTGCAGTGGTCATGTAGGGTTCAGGGGATGCAAGTTCCTGCAATGTTTGTGTTTGGAGATTCATTGGTTGATGATGGCAACAACAACTACCTCAACTCTATTGCTAAAGCCAATTACTTGCCTTACGGCATTGATTTCAATGGAGGCCCTAGTGGGAGATTTACTAATGGAAAAACTTTTGTTGATATTCTAGGTAACTCCATTATAAAATTTGATATATTATCAATTCACACATTAAATAAAGTTTGTGAATGGTTTCAACTTTTGCAGCTGATCTGCTTGGGGTGCCATATCCTCAGGCATTTTCTGATCCAACCACAAGCGGCGCAAGAATCCTTTCTGGAGTGAATTATGCTTCTGCAGCTGGAGGCATTTTAGATGAGACTGGCCAACACTATGTAAAGCGCACAAGAATCCTATAGCATTTTTGTTCTAAATGGCCTTCTATATGATATAAAGTGAGCTGTCTTTTATTGGTGCAGGGTGAGAGGTATGGCCTAAGCCAGCAAGTGCTCAATTTTGAGACCACATTGGATCAATTAAGGACATTGATGAGTGGAAGGAACTTGACCCAATACTTGGCCAATTCCATGGTGGTGATGGTGTTTGGAAGCAATGACTACATCAACAACTATCTCATGCCTTCCATTTACTCCTCTAGTTACAATTATAGCCCACCTGATTTTGCCAATCTTCTCCTCAACCATTTTGCCCGCCAAATTTTGGTAATTTTATTCCTCTCCTCAACCTCAACTTATCTTGATTTTCCAATTTTGATTCTACCATCTTCTCAACTCTCAAAAGGATATGATTAGCAAGGCAATTTTAGGAATATATATAAAAATAATATTTCGAGTTTGGATTAAATTAAAATATTTCATCAAGGTCATTTCTGATTTTTTATTTAAGAAATAAAAAGAGGTGTCTGATCAAAGATTCTGCCCATCAAAATGTGTTATATCTGATTTTGAAAAAATTAGACCTAATAAATAGTATTATTTATCATTCAAAACACTAAAAATACATGGCATGCACACCAATAGCTTTAGCAATCATAGAGGCCATTACATTAGTGAATGTACTAAAGTTTAATGTAAACTACATTATTATTCAGTTGTATTTCGATTTATAATGAGATCTTAATAATTGTATATAAACAATAAAGTTCTTGACTAAGAATATAAAGGACCGATCGGTCTATTATTACATCATTTCACACTTAAAAAGTAGTGAATCAATGGCAAGTGTTATTGTCCCGCCATCAGCATATTTGAGAAATAAAATCAAGAGGGTATAATCTGTGTTTCAGGCTCTCTATAGTGTGGGATTGAGGAAATTTTTTCTGGCGGGAGTAGGGCCACTTGGGTGCATTCCAAATCAGAGGGCAACAGGCCAAGCCCAGCCCGGAAGGTGCGTAGATTATGTGAATCAAATACTAGGAACCTACAATGAAGGCTTGAGGTCTCTTGTGAATCAATTGAATAGCAACCATCCTGGTTCCATCTTTGTCTATGGCAACACTTACGGTGTTGTTGGTGATATCTTGAACGATCCCACCAAATATGGTAAGACTTCTTTACGCAATCTCTCTTATTTTTTATTCAGCGCTGCTCTCTTCTATCCACCAAAAAATTTTCTTTTGACAGGATTCAGTGTGATTGACCGAGGGTGTTGTGGACTAGGAAGAAATCAAGGGCAGATAACATGTCTTCCCTTCGCAGTTCCTTGCTCAAATAGGAACCAGTATGTCTTTTTTGACGCTTACCACACTACACAAGCAGCCAATACGATCCTTGCTCAAAGGGCTTTCTCGGGTCCTCCTTTGGATTGCTATCCCATTAATGTACAACAAATGGCTCTGATATGATCATCCTTCCATTTTTTTTTTTTTTTCTCATTTTTCCCTCTTTTGGTCGCAACAGAGTGGAACTCAAATGTGGATACAACTCGGGGTTGGAGGGAAAGTGAATCATAGTCCTCGGGTAGTATAAGGTACAACTAAGCCATGAGGCTGGTGGTTTGGTCCTCTGTTCTTTTTTTTTTTTTTTTTTAAATGTTGTTCTCACTTTAGAAGTAAAATAATATAAACTATGCTAGTGTGTTGGACCGAAGATGAAATGGCAATAAACATCAGATGTTTTTGCTGCCTTTACGAAATGGGAAGGGTTGTAAGATTTTTTTCTTTTTAATTTTTTTTATACATGAAAAGTTTCGAACTTGATATCTTTACAAAAAGAATGAGATGATACTAGTTGAATTATAATTTATTAGAAATGACCGTATGATTATCATATTGGAGATGAGCAATCATCAGTGGAATAATTTACAAACGAAAAATCACAAAAATGTTTGTTGTTGTAGTACACTAACATTACAAAAAAATCACGATTTTAACGATGAAATTTTAAAAAAAATTCGTCACTAAATTATTTAACGATCAAAAAATTTTAACCGCTAATAATGCATCGCAAAAATTTAATGATGAAAATCAAGAATTTGTGACAAAATTAGTGATAAAAAAAGTTTCATTGCTCTATTTATGACAACATTTAGCAACGGATTCCAATATCCGTTGTTAAATTTAATAACGAAAAAGAAGATCTGTCGCTAATTTTAACGATGAAAAATATGTTAATCCATCGTTAATTTCAGTAATGGATTATGGATCCGTCGCTAAATTTAATGACGAAAAAAAATATTCGTCGTTAATTTTAATAACATATTTGATTATTCATGATTAAATTTAATGACAAACGTGATTATCTATGCTTAAATTTAATGACAGATATAAGAATCTATGGTTAAATTTAACGATATACTTAACGACGAATTTTTTGTGATGAATTTAATGACGAATGTGAAATTTAACCACAAAATTAGTATCATTTGACAACTAATGTGAAAACTTTAGCCAAAAAATATTTTATTATTTTTAAAATTTTTCTCTATTAAAAAAAATGCCATGTCCTATCAATATAAATATCAAATTTAGTTACGGATATCCATTCAATAAATCTAAAAATTTTCCTAATCGAATCAATATCTTTTCAAAACCAATAAACTCGATATTGTCCATAAATATTCAAGTATCCAACAAAATGTCAATAGAAATAAAATCAAATAAATATCAATCCACTATATAACAAATATACTTTAACATCCAACATGAACGTCCAATATCTAACAATAAACATATAGTTTGTAAATTGATAAACAAAAAGGGGACTAAAACATCATTCTCTTTAATACAAGGAAAAATGCATTTTGACACATGGATGGTATATAAATTGATACACAAAAAGGGGACTAAATCAATCTTCTCTTTACCGTCGGTCAAGCTCTTCTCTTTCAAGCCGCACTTTCTGAGGATCCAGCTTTTCGTCACTAAGCACAAAAACTAATATACCAGATTTATTATACATTCCAAAAACAAAACATTCTAAAATTTAAAAAGCATAAATAGGTTACAAACCATCTTATCAAGTGCCTTTTTCCCGAGCTTTAAGTATAGTATCAGTGAAGTGAAATTAGTATCAGTGAAGTGAAATGACTTCTCATCATGGCTGCACGATAGAGCTTTTTGGGGTAGATTTTAAATAAATGCTACTTTTACTCAAGCCATTTCTTCGATACATATTCCTACCTAAAGTTTTAACTGGGTACAATAACTAGTTTAAAAGCCAAAACGACTCATCAAATAGCAAGTGGAAATGACCTGAGCAGGAAGGTTATGCTTTCCTGCAATCTCCCTGAAGATAAAAGCGGTGACAGCATTGGTTGCATAGTGTTGATTTGCGTTGGTCTTAATTACAAGTTCTCCATGCAACTTAGGCTGATGATTTTCTTCATGCTTATCCTAAGAAGGCAGGGACAATGTTACCAAATTATACATATTTAAGGATCCAAATAAAAATTAAAGCACAAGAAAATATCATGTAATTTGGGTGCAGGGCATGCACCATGCTAGCAGAGATAAGGAAACTCCTCTAGATTGCCTTCTCAGGCAGCTGTATACAATGCATATGCAAAAGAAGTTAGTTTCAAGGAGAAAACTGCCTCAACAATTCTGCAAATAAGGTGATTGGTCCAATCATTTGCAAGATTATTTTGTCTCTATCAAACACCTACACACATAAAAGAGAGAAAGAAATACAAACCATACACAATGAAACTAGCATAGAAAAGAATATTTGATAAGTAAAATATTAGAGATCCAATTTGCTTGATATCCATTACTAGGCCAATCAAGGTTGCAGTTTGCAATTGAGGAGCTATATCACTTTCATTGGAGAGTTAAGACCAAAGTATCCTCGGTGACACGGAACACAGTAAAATCACCCATTTTCTGCCCCAGTGCATCTGAAAGTGGCAATTTGAGTAACCACTTTAGAAGCATGCTGCTCCAGCTTTTTAAGCACCGAAGGCATTTAGAAAGTTTAAATAATAAATATACGTGAGGAGTTTAATACTGTCATTACTCATGGCCCTACCAAAGCTCAAAAAGGATAAGAACAATAAATAGGAAGGGGGCAACATAAACCAATAATTCAAGAGAATTACAGAGAGCGGTGCAACCTTAGAATTTGGGCTGAAACAAGTTGTTATTCATGATAAACTATCCAACACTGCAGGAGATCCAACCCCAAGAAAAGGAGACTCATTTCCAATAAGTGTAGTTGTTCTTCTATGATCTATCCTTTAAGCTCAGTCCAAGTGCCTCATATGTTACAGAATATATAAAGCAATCATCAAAAGACAAGGCTACAATTAATCCAACCTTTAGAAGAATTGAATGATGCTTCTTGCTATCAACAACTGGACCATTCTCATCGGCCCCTTTATTGAGCTCTGCCTGTGAAAGTGATACAGCACGTTGGCAACAACCTCTTAAAGTTTACAGGAGACGTGCAAGATCAAATGCATAAGCTTTGGTTTGGGATATGGATGATAATGAAGGATCTAGTTGGGATTTATTTTAAATATTTTAGATCATATCTCTTATGGTAGATAAGATTTATCTTGATTAGAATTGTATCTTTAGATGGAGTCATTGTTTATCTTGACTAGATTGTTATCTTTAGATAGAGTCATATTTTTATATGAATTGGCTTTCCTCACAGGAGTCATTGTTTATTTTGACTAGATTGTTATCTTTAAATAGAGTCCTATTTTTATATGAATTGGTTTTTCTCACAGGAAAAGAGTTATATTTGAGTAGGGTTTCTTAAGCTTTATTTTTTCTATAAATAGGCACTTATGTAGCCTTTCAAAGGGCAATTTTTTTCTGATTAATAAACATTCTTCCAGATTGTGAGATGCAGTCTTCTCTTAGGTGTGAAGCCTAAGAACCCTAGGTTGCGATCTAGGCCTACTTTGCTAATTTTCCTTTCACTTTCATCACTATTGCTACACCCACTACCCTGTCCTGCGTCAGAAAGTCATTTCAATTGGATGTTTAGTCCAATATGATATGGTAGATCAAAGGCACAGCTGGACTCAACTTAAACTATAGCGAATCTCAAACCTAAATTTCATTTCCTTTTCTTTCAGCTCCCAACCCCAAGCAGTTTACCAAAATAAATATGCACATATGAATCCATGACAAGAATCCTGAAACTATTGATTATTATTTGAAATACAATTCCGAGCCGAAAGAGATTGCTTCAGATGTTAAGCTACATGCCCTGAAGGAATTCTAACTCTTACTAAAGTTAGTTTGAAATATTGGATTTCACATATTGACGAGCTTCATAAAACCACATCAATTTGGACTGGCTGCATCTGTTTACAAGTAAAATTAGTTTCAACACTTGGCTATTTGGGATGGCTATTTGGGAAAAAAATATCTGCATGTACCATCTATTTGTGCACTGTGCTGAACATAATTTACTTTACTCATAATAATCCAGCACTAACAAAATAATCGCTGTACCAGCCACATACATGACTTGCCATTAGTTGTTAGAGTGAATGTTTTCCTTCTCTTTCCATTTTTAAGGTGATGAAATTTGTCTCATAACAATTAGCCGGTACAGATAAAGAAAGAAGTGCCTTTCCTCGACACTAGTATACTATTTGTACATGAATTCAGCATTATAAGAACTATTTTGTCCGTGGTTTGGACCTTTCTTTTGTGACCAAATTGTTGTTGTCGACCACAAAAGCCTAACCTAGTCATGAAACTCCTGTGCCTTTTCTTCATTACCAATACCACTCTATTAATAATAACAGGAAAATGAAAAGAAACATGTCATTAGCAGTTTGTTGTAAGCTACTATACTCTGGCCAAAAAACTCTGAACAGATTTCATGCTATAAATGGGTATTAGTTATGACTTAATGCTATCAGAAGCAGCACAAACTTAGATTGTGTCCGCACATTGCAAGCATGGGAAAGTTAAATTATTCAATTTTATATTAATTAACAGATGAGCATGCTTTGCTAAAAAGCTAAAAAGAGAAATTACCTTGTAAGCACTTATGTCCAAGAAAAGGACCTGCAATAGAAGCATTTACAAATCTTTTACTGAAGAAGAAATTGACATATTATAATTGGCAAAAAAGTCTCAGTTAGTATCCTAACTAGAGTTCAAAATGTGCCATCATTTTAGTCAACAGACAACAGCTACTGTAAATTCTTCAGCACCTATAATAACTTACCTTCTTTCCAGCCTTTACATTCCCAACTTTAGCACCAACAGAGAAGACCTAAAGGAAAAAAAAGAGTACAAGTGCTTCAATTTTTATCAGGCACACTCACACAATGAGAATTAAGCCTTACCGCTAAATTTCCATGAACACATGCCTCTTCTAAAGGTTCACGTGCTGCTGCCTCTTCCTATATTTAAAATAAATAAAAGGCTTAAACAACATGTGGTGTCATCTATCTCAAACAAGTCTTCAGCATGTTCTTCTTTCTTGCATTTAAATTGAGTAGATTCTCTTTTCAAGCAAGGCCTGCTTAAGCCATTATTCAAATGAAAATGTATGTTTCTTAAATTCCATAATAACATGATGAAATCATTCAAAGAACAGAATTGGATAAAATACTTTGTATGGTAAGAATAATGTATCATGCATATCAGCACCTCTTATTGTCAATCTTTTCTCTAGATTAAACCTATCTAACAATGGAATCACCCAAAGCTGCAAGTTATCATGAAGAGAAAAATTAAGAATCTTAAGCAATTTGAAATTTTTAATAATACAACAATAGATAGGATACTGGTGATTATATTTAATTTTTTCCTGCCGCCTCCTGCTTGTATCACAAGGTTTCTTATCAATTTCAATTTCTACAGAAGGTTCCGCAGCTTCCTCACACTTCTTGTCCACCGCTTAGTGTAAGTCACTAGGAAAATAACAAATAATTTCTATTTAATAATACAACCAAGAAAACCCTAATCCAGACTTTTCAATAGGTAGATACAGTCGAATTTGTAGACCCAGCATTTGTCAATCATTGAACTAACCCTAATCCTAGAATCCAGAGAATTGATAAAAGTGTTCAAAATCACTAATTGATCAAACCATGAAATTTCTACAAATTGAAACCCTAAAAGAGAAAAACATGAACTTGCACAAAGACATGAAATTCAAGAATACAAATTACAACCCTAACTTCAAGATTTTCAGAAGAATCGCTAAATGGGTAGTATCCTAACATCCCAAACTGAACAAAACTTTTATAACCAGAAATCCCAAAGAGTAGCAAAATCAAGAAAACAAAGAAATTAGGTCAAAAGAAAACGAAGAAGCAAAACACGAGAAAAATTACCTTTGACGATGAAATTTTCAAAATCGAGAAGGCATGGGGAGTCCATTTGAGAGTGAGAAAAATTACCTTCACTAGCTGACCATGAGTAAGAGTAGAGTCTGTTGTTTTTATCAGAGTCGAAATTAGGGTGGTCATTAGGGAAATCAGAGAAGCGTTCTTCTCTATGTCTCTCCATTTTCTAGACCACCGAAAACCCTAACCCTAGAGTCAAAGTGACGGCGGAGTAATCGAAGCGTCTAAAGGTGAATCTGGTGGTAGCAATCCAATCGAGGCGATGAAGGTAAAGAAACTGCAGTCGAAGACGATGAACGGTGAATGGAGGCGGATCAAGGCACAGACTGAGGCCGTGGCGGAGAATTCAAAACTGAAGACGGAGACATCAAAGCCGATAACTGGATGGCCTGATAGTTTAACCTTGGGCTTTTTAACCGCTTTCTTGAGATCGAAGAGGAAGTGAAGAAGACGGAGGAGAGTAGAGTGAGAGTGAGAGTGAGAGAATAGTGAGAGAGTGGATGTGGAGAAAGAAAAGATTTTTAATAACCGTCGATGGACAGTGCATTTCTCGCTAAGTTAGCGTGATGGATAGTGCTGTTCGTCACTGATATTTGTGACGAATGATGCTATTCGCCACCGATTAGCGATAACTTTTGTGATGAAATATGATTTTATCTATAAAATTAACGATAATAGATCTATTTGTTAGAGAGATGAATCACTAAATTTGGATCACTAAATTTGGTGCTCGATCTACTATTTAATCGTTTTGAAATCTTATCCATAATTTTAATCTACGGTTATCTTTATTGATAAAGATGATGTTAGAAGATGAATGACAGATTTTTAAAGGCGATTGAACCATTGGTGAGAGAATTGAACATGCGGAGAATATGAACAATACGAATGACGAACTTGATGACAATGACTGATGGAAAATTATTTATTACAGATTGTTTGAATTATTTAATGTTAAAAATTGTCAATTTGATAAAAATTATAATATTTACTATATATTCAATTCAATTCCATTATTTAGAAAGAGTAAAAAAGAGAGACATGACTAAAAATGTTTCATAATAAAGCGTAGAAAGAATTTAGTTACAAAATTAGTTATGAATTTTTAAGTATAATAAAAATTAGCAATGAATTTAGTTACGAATATTTTTTATGATTAATTAGCGACGATTTTAGCCATGAATAATAGAATCCGTTGCTAAATTTTGTCATGAATATCTATTTTCATAGTTAATTAGCAATGACCTTAACCACAGAAATTGTTTTGTGACTAATTAGCGATGAATTTTGTTATAAAAATTTTTCATCACTAAATTTAGCGACTATTTGATTCGTGAAAAAATTTAGTCACGAAATTTCTATTCATCACTAATTAGTGACGAATTTTGTGATAGAAACAATTTTACAGCTAATTAGCGATGACTTTTATCATGAATAATATTTTATCGTTAAATTTAACGACGAAAATAGTATTTATCGTTAAATTTAGCGACACAAATAATATCTATCACTAAATTTAATGACAAATACTTGATCTATGATAAAATTTAGTCATGAAATTTTTATTCGTCGCTAAATAACGATAAATTTTGTAACAAAAACAATTTCGTGATTAATTAGAGACGAATTTTATCACGAAAAAATTATTTATTATTAATTTTGCCACGAGTGCATATTCGTCATAAAATTCATTATAAAATAGTGATAAAAACATTTTTCGTCACTAAATTCGTTACAAAATTGCGATGAATTTTTTTCGTCGCTAAATTTCGTCTCTAAAACCTTTTTTTTTGTAGTGTGGAAGTAGGAAGAAATATACTTTCTCTGGGTTAAGTCTTGACACTACTTAAAATTCGCATAGCATATCATCATCAAGGTGTGGATCTTCCATTAATTGACTTAACACCATATATAATAGAATAGCTTAGGTCAAGTCTTTTTTTATTTTAAATTATTTGGTCGTTAATATTTAAAAATTTGACTAATTCGGTTTGAGTAGCTATTAATTATCCAATTAGTCTTCAATATTGAGAGAATATAAAATTATTTCCGTGTGTTTAGAACTATTTTTAAAAGCTTTTAGAAATTGTCTTTGAAATTTTGAAAACTATATCTACGATTTAAAATTTATTTTTGAATTCAAGAGATAATTTTGTCTTAAAGCTTTATTTTTTAATTTTTGAAACCCTAAAAATATTTTTGGAAGAAAAAGTATAATTTGCAGAAGAATATGTACATTTGAGATAATTACGCATTTTTATTTGTTATTATTAAAAATATTTTGATTTAATATTTTATCATTAAACAAAATTTGATAATTTAGTCGTTAATTTTAAATATTTTATGTGCATGATTTAAGCATTCAATATTTGAAAATAAGGGTTTTTGTCTATTAAAATTAAGAATGCATCTCTAACCACCATTTTGTTTAATATTAATCACAAACCTTGATTTGAACACTTGATGGTTGGCCTTCTAATCCTTGAACTTTTAACAATCCAAGTCCTCCATTGAATATGGATATGTGTGCCTTTTAAGCATAGTCATTCATGCGACTAGTGAATAATCTCCACATATTTTGATTATTATTTTTTTGTATAACGAGATGTAACCAAACGATATCGAATTGAGTAAGGAAAGATAGAAGTGAGAAGAGTTTATCGCTTGACGTGTCCCTAAGGAACCCACATGTTTTGATTACTTAGGTATTTTTGAC
This sequence comes from Dillenia turbinata, assembly GCA_037126225.1. Classification (NCBI taxonomy): domain Eukaryota; kingdom Viridiplantae; phylum Streptophyta; class Magnoliopsida; order Dilleniales; family Dilleniaceae; genus Dillenia; species Dillenia turbinata. The sequence goes on from JBAMMX010000006.1 coordinate 11,826,290, forward strand.
ATCAATTCCACATATCTTAAGGTTTTGGTTGAAAATGAAATTTTTCGTATCCTAATTTTGTTTTCGATAAAAATATTATTGATAAAAAAGTTATTTAAAATTAGTAATAAATTAATATTAAAAATTAATGAGACACCAAAAGATGATAGAGGATCCGCTTTCGAATAACTTGTCAACATAAAAAATTATAATTTGAAATTGATTTTGCATCGGAATAAAAATGGCTGGAAAAATTTTTCTTTCATCATCATAGAAAATATTTTGTAGTTATTGTAGTTGCAGTAATCGAAATTTGGCTAAATTAAAATCCAAAACCCAGAGGAAGAGGGAGAGAAAAGAGGGTTTTTTTTTAAGCAAAAATAATGCATTTTTGTTAAAATTATTTAAATAATGTTATTTTTTTCTTTCAAAAGTAGTGATGTCGTACTCTACAACCGCAACATCATTGTTTCAACCTTAAAAAAAAAAAGATAACTAATACCACTCTTAGAGAGTGTGACACTAATATTGCGATCCCAGAGTGCAACACTAGTGTCGCTCTCCGAGATCGCAACATCATCAAAATTGTGTTTACAAACCCTAACTACTTTCTCATTTTCTCCATCCGTCTCCCTTCTCATTCTCTCTCTAGCGACGGAACCCAAAAAAAAAAATTATTCTCTCATTTAAGTGATGGAACCCTATGACGAGCTATTAAGAGTTATCATCCTTCAACATTCACATAGAGAGTTATTGAGTCAAAAGTTCCATTCACTTCTAGTACTACAAGTGCTTATGATGAGTTGGTAGAGATACCTATCTCATCTGCGTTTTCGACTCCTACTTTAACATTTACACTAGTTTTTTATGGTATTGATGATACTGGGGTGAGTGAACCTCTATGACTTAATGTTTATTGTTGTCGGCGTCATTATATTTAGATAATATTGGGACGGCTACAATCGCATTCTCCAAGGGTGATAATAGTACACAGCCATATAATACTCTTCTACCTCCACATGGTAGGTCGACTCGTATTTCCACTAAATGTTAGTCACGATGAAATGCTGAATGACCTCTTTGTGAGATTTAGTGTAAGTTAAGCATATTACATGTATTATATTTAAATTTTATAAATTACAATTTCATTTTCTATTCATAATTTTTTGTTAATGATAATTCTCGTAACCTTTTTTCTTTATGTGAATTCAATGTTTATAAATTGTTTTGGTGTATGTTGTTCTAATGTTGGAGATTTTGGAGATATTGTATGTTTGATTGAAATTGTTTGGAATTGAAGTTATTTTGCAGTATGGAGTAATGTTTTTTGGTAGTGGTTATGATTGAACTTGTTTGGTTGTGTTTTGATTGTTGATATTTTAGTGTTTTCGTTAACCATTTTTGTTTTGCATTAAAATTATTTTTTTAAGTATGGCTGGATTATTTAGTGGTGGTTATGGTTAAAATTGTTTGGTTGTATTTTAATTATTCATATTTTTGTGTTTAGATTGATCATATTTATTTTGAATTAAAATTATTTTTTGGTGTAGGATAGGGTTATTTGGTAGTGGTCGTGAATGAAGTTCTTTGATAGTATTTTGATTATTCATGTTTGTTTTGAATTGTAGTTATTTTGTGGTGTAAAGTAGGATCGGTGATGTTTTGATTGTTTTTGTAAGTTGGTGCGGATAGATAACTGATGTTTTGGTGTGAGAGTGCCTATGAGGTGTTGCACTCACATCTTTTTTTTTTTTTTTTTTTTTAAATAAGATATCACATTTTTCAAGTGCAACATCAATACTATTTAAAAAAAAAAAAAACCGCAAAAACAACAACTGCATCTAAATAATTTTGAATAAAAGATATAATCTTTAAGTAAAAAACCCGAGAGAAAAGCGGGAGGGTTTTGTCCATTGCAACAGAGGACTCGAAAATGGCGTCGCTTGTAACGAAGAAGAATGGTCTGTCCAAATTCGTCTCGACATCAAAACATGCCCAATCATTATGGATCTCAACACGCTCCTTCGCCAAATCATCTGCAAAGCAAAGGCCTAATGAAAACGAACGAGAGGAGGTGATGGTCGAGCCAGAGGACGTGCCTCTTCCGACGGAAGGACTAGGTCGGCCGCTCTCTGAAATTCTAAAGCAGCTCAACAAGAAAGTGCCTGACTCTCTTCTACGTGTCCGTGTCGAAGATGGGTTCTCCGTCAAATACATTCCCTGGTTTGCTATTCATCATTTACTGTATTCTATGAACAAGGTTTGATTTCATCATTAGATTAGATGAGTAACCATGGGGGGCTTGTTGATGACTCTAGACTGTGACTAAAGAGGCTCAAATAACATTTTCCCATATCATTTTGGGCTTAGTAATAGTGAATGTGCTTGCGTGATTAAGGGGCTTTACCTCTTTCTTACACTTTGCAGATGGTGTGGGAAAACCTATTGTCCTAATTCCCTTCTCCTTCCCCTGCGTCTTTTTCATCCCAATCAATCTCTTTTTAAAGATCCAATGCATCGTACAAATTGCATTTTGCCGTATGTTGTCAATAGTTCGTTTAGTACAAGTTTATATTTGCATGTGTGGTGTTGTTGTTTTATAAATGTAACTGAGATGAGTTTTCATTGGGATGGATTGTGCATAGAAAGTTTAAACATAGACCTACAGATTTGTGTGTTGAATAAAACAAAGTGGAGACTACTGCAAGATGAAGAGAACTTGTTCACAGCCTGCTGGTTATAACCATTGGGTATATCAAAATAAAGAAGCCAAAATGGTTGGCTTTTCATAATCTTGGTTACATGTTGATGGCATGCTTGTAACCAAGGGGCAAGGGAATTTATGAAATGAGGAAGAGTTTTAATTGTGAATATTGAAAAGAAAAGAAAATGTCTGAAAGCTCAAAGTTTTGGCAAATTGTACTTGTTCCTTCATCAGGAATAGTAGTTTCATTCACACACCAGAGATGTATCACAATTTCTTTCATTCCCCAATTTTTTTACTGCCTCCTTTAGAAATTCCTAGGCCTTTGGTTCATTAGGTTCCTTTTTTTTTTTTTTATAATTTTGGGGGGGGGGATTTGGTGTTGTTAGAGTTTTTGTATCACTCAAATATTATGTCCATCCAATTGCTGATATAATTTCCAGTAGCTTTGAGCTTAAATGAATCTATGGTAAATATATGTTTTTATGGTCTCCTAGGTTCTGTTTCTGGCAATTTTTTGTGCCTATGTTTGTTCCTGAAAAGAAAAATGGCTTTCTAGTTGGTAGGAAGGGGATGCTGTGATTTTGTGTTTGTTTTTATTAATCTCTCCAGCAACTTTAACCTTTTTACTTTAGTATTTATGTAAAAAATGATTGTTATTTTTCAATTCTTGGGTGGCCTGAAATGATGTGGTTTATAATTGATCACATCTAATGTGTCGAAGCTTTCTTCACCAATAACTTTCATTGGTGTTGCCTTTCAGACCAAAACTAAAACCTTTACTTCTGGTTTTTAGTAACAAGCATACTAGTTTACATCATCTGAAGTAGGCATAAGGTTTACATACCATGCTATCTAACCATATATTTTGTCATCAAAGTTACTACTGCTTCTCCACCTTAAATTTTCCATTCCACTGTTACATTTTCCCATCTTTCTCTATTTTACCATCTTGTGGATCAGTCTATCATTTTTTTTTTTTTTTTTTTTTTTAAACTGTCTATTAGATTATGGCTTGATCAAATAAGTTTTTTATATGCTACTATGGTGGGGGCCAGACATATGTAGAATAGGTAGAAGTTTGTAACATTTCTGTTTTCAAGTAAATGTGGCTTTCCAAATTTTTTCTGTGGTAGTTTTGTTATGTACCATCTCTTCATCCTAATTTTTTATTAGCCTAATAAGAAAAGCCAAGTGGAATCTGGTTGGGCTGAATGGAGCCCATTCACTTGATGTTTTCTCATTATTGTTTTGAATCCATTCTTTGCAGGCATATTGCAAACCGAGTTATGAACTTATATGCCCCAGGTATGTCGAGAACAAGTTAGTGCAAAAAAAATATTTCTTACCTACCACATTCGTTAATTAGTTTATCAGTCTTGTCATTTAACTTGTGCAGAATGGTCTGGTGAGGTTAGAAGCATCACCTATTCTCCTGGTGGTAAATCTGTATCTGTTGTTTATCGTGTAACGCTCTATGGGACTGATGCAGAGGTATTGATATTCTACTTTGTACCTTCTTTCTGCGGATGCATGCATTATAGATTGGTGGGAGTCTATCTTGTAATTTGGTTGGTGTGTTGGGCACAGGTTATTTAGCTTTGGGATTTAGCATGAATACCATCACATCAAAAGATCATTAATGCTGCTGATCTACAAGTAGGAAAGCAGCACGTGGAGCAGAAACCTAGATAATTTGATAAGAATAACATACCAATAATTGCTATAATCTATGCCCTGTTGTGCCTTTGAATCATTAAGATCCTGGTTTGGGCATAAGGATGCCAAAAGTAAGATCCTTCTGCTCCAGCCAAACATCATCTCTTCTGGGAATCTTTAGCAATACCAGATAATCAAAAAATTCTAACTTAGTAGAGAAGGGTTTAATGTGGATTGATCCAAAGCCTATGACACATGCACTTGCCATACATTTTTCCTCATACATTTAGCTGGTGGAAGGGGGCCGTCTTTCTAAGGGTGAAAGCCTAACTCCTTGGAAACCACCTTCTCCAATCTCATGGTATACTGGTACACAACATGACTCTTTTCCCTAAATTTGCTTCAGTGGCCAAAAGAATTGATTGTATCCTAGGAAGCATTGATACTTCAAAACCCCTCATGTACTAGTATCGAACATGAACATGCGATCTGGATATACCTTGGGTACCCCACATTGCGAATCCAATAATCTTATTATTTTTTAAGTTGCAAGACACTTCTACGATACTGTTATGACACATCTCGAGTATGATTGGGAACTTGATTGAAAATTTCTTTAAAAAAAAATGGAGTTAAAGTGTAAAACTTAAAACTTATGCAGTGAAATTAAAAAATAAAAAAGAACAAACACATGCAAAACACTCTTAATATCTTTCTGTTGAAGCAAACACATGAAGGAGGGAGACAAACATAGAACACAATTACGTTTAACACCATATTGGTTCAGCCTCAAACATCTTCAGTTCAACAAGGAAGTTACATGAACCACCCGTATAACTAAAAGCTTCCAAATCCCACCAGCTTCTCTTCAATCCATTGCCTACCTCATCCTTATCTTTGTAGTCCCCATCCGTGAAACTGCTTTTATCCCTTTCGCTTGAAAAATCACAGGGAGGGACTCTGGAATCATGCCACTACAAAGAGTTGGCACCGGACTCTTTATTGCAACATTCTCTATGGTTTCGGCAGCAATGGTGTAGAACAAGAGAAGGAACTCATCATTAGAGTTGAACAAAATGCTATCAATCTTTTGGATTGCACCACAGTTTCTCATATTTGGTTTGTCAGAGATGTTCACTGCTGTGGGACTCATAGAGTTCTTCTATAAACAGTCATTGAACACAAGGGTTTGCAATTCTTAGGATTTTCAGTCTTCATGCATATGAGAAGAAGAGGAATGATGAGAAGCTACATTTGGGATGAAGAGAGGGATTGAAGTTTCCTTTAGATCTAGGTATAAGGGTGGGAGGGAGGGAGACCTTCAATTATGGCTAAAGACGAAGGAGGAAGGAGCTTTTTAATTACGCCTAGTTGTTCTTTTTATTTACCTAAAACTCATCTTCTGTAATCTCTTCACTTCTCTTTTTATCTACTCATCTATTCTTCTCTACTTCTCTCCATATATGGCTTAGAGAAACAGACCCCTCTTGTTCATCTCGCTTTAGTTTATACTCTTCTTCTATGTGTCTCTACCCTCTCTCACTTACTATTGCTTCAAGTTTCCGACCACCATTTTATATGGTTGTTCAATGTGGAACCAAACCAAAAATTCAAATATACATAATATACTATACAATTACTAAAAGTATATATATAAATTATATATATTATATATATCATATCCATGTATCCTAATTTTTAACAATTTGTTGTATCTCTTTACCTATATCGTGTCGCATATGATACAATATCCATATCTGTGCTTCCTAGAGTGTATCCAAAGAAAGTTTTCACTGGGGAGCAATGAGAATGGAGGAGGTACAATGGGAGGTGGTGAAGTGGTCTTTGTAGGAGGAGGCCCTTGGAGTGAGATCCATGAGAGATATTAACAAAACCCTTCTAGGTAAGTGGTTTTGGAGATTCTTACTTGAGCATAATTTTCTTTGGAAGGAGGTGAGCATACCAAAGTATGGTACTACTCATAATAGATTTGTGGATCTCTAATTAGGTTGATGGGCCTTTTGGGGTGGGGCCATGGAAGCATAGTAGGAGAGGGTGGTTTTTTTGGATGTACGACTTTTTAAGGTGGCAAATGGCTCCAGAATTTCTTTTGGCATGATGTGTGGTACTGCTCATATCCTTTAAAAAGTTGTTTCCCTCATCTTTTGGTGTTGGAGATGGATAAGCAGGCTTCCGTTAGCTTTGGTGTTTCTTTCCGAGAGAATAAAATACCATTCAATCCCTCAATATCACCATCCAAGCAAATGATAAGGAATTGGAGGGGTTCGTCCCCACTGCATTTGAACCACAAGCTTTGGCCTTATTAGAAACACTCCAAGGTCTTAAGTGCATTTTTCTTACATTGGCACAAGCTCTCCTAATTCCAAAGAAGGATCATAATTGTAGCTTGTACATAAATCCAGGAAATAGGAGAAACAAGAATGCCTAAGTTAAGGTTACTGTATCATGCAATTTATGACTAAAGTTTGTCATAAATAATAGCTCATTAGGGTCATTGAACAATTTGTAAAGATTGAAAAGATTAGCTATGCTGGGCATGCAGATGTGGGCTGAAAATATTCAGGCCAATAAGAAGCACAAACAGAGGCAATAAACTAAAAAAGTGCTGCAACATCAACATGAGGGGTGTTTGGATGCACTTATGAAAAATTGTTTATTGACTTTTTTTTTTCCTTGTCTATACATTCTTAACTTTTGACCAAAATAATTTTACACTAGTAATAATTTTTAAGTGTTTTATTGAGAAATTCAGTTTAATATGAAAAACGATATATTTTTGTGTGTGCCTATATACATATATATATATATACACACACACACACACACACACACACATATATATATATATATAATTTTTTTTTTTTTTTAATTTAGTTGATGAAATATTACATTTGAACTAAGACAAAATAACCCATAAATTATTCTTTCAGATGTTGTGTTCCCTTTTGAATATTACATCAATCCTTCAAATTGAGGCCCTTCCTTTGTCCTATTGTGTTGTGTTCCCTGTCTTTTATTATTCTTTCAGATAACATGCACTTTGTAGACAATATTCTCGGACACTTGAAAACTGTTGGACAAGGTGTTAGAACACTATTGAACACACATAATGGGCTATTAGCCACCTCCCAGCTGACAACAATAAACCTACGATTGCCTCCCTCCTAATTTCCCCATAAAGATCTTCCTTGGTCTTAAACATCTTAGTTATTGTAACAGGAAAAGAGAGGAGGGACATAAGTTATACCAGCCCTATAGTTGGAAAAGAATTTAACAAAAATTATTATTATTTTTTTATAAAAAAGAAATTTTATTGTTAGAAAGAAGAATTTACAAAACATCCAAAGATAAGAAATCCTCAGAAAAGAAAAAGAAAACAGAACAAAAGGAGAACTATTCTGCAAGAGCTCAACAATACTCAACAGAAGCCAGAAAAAGGCCTTTGACTACTGACAAAAAGAGCGCAATCTATACCCAAGAAAGAAAAGAATAATAATAATTGCATGTTTGGAAAATTTAACAAAAATTATAAGGAGAAAGATCCGGGCTATTAGCGTTTGATCTACGGGTTGGTGAACTATGCTTGGCTTCATGTAAAAAAATTGTTAGATATTTGTAGAGCCCATCCCAGTTTAAACATTAATTGTAGAGCTTTTTGTGGACATGAGTAAAATGGATGCCTGGGAAGGTTTTGGCCGTGTTTACGCTTAACAACATACTGGAGTTAATAATGTGCCTGACTCTATGAAGTATTGATTTAGGCTTTGTTTCATGAACTCAATGGTGTTCAAGGATTTTCTCCTTTGGTATAGGCTTCACTTCCTTTTTTTTGGGGGGGGGGGTAACTTGGACTCAATGGCGGATCCAGGACCCAAGGGCAGTGGGGGGGGGGTGGGTTGACTGACAATTTTAGTGGGGGCAATATCTTGTATTGAATGAGACTATTTATTTGATATGTAAAAGTTAATGGAATTATTTTGATCTAGTGGGGGTAATTACCCACCCTTCTTTCTATATAGTTTTGCCACTATTTGGGCTTTGACCTTGTTTATATATTATGGAGCTTAAGCTTGACCTTGCTGTGCCCTTCACATTGAACTCATTTTATTTTTAATGCTCCAACTAATATTGCTCTTATGTACCTCTGGATACATTTCACTGAATACCCGTCTGTTGCTTGAAATTGAGCCAAATGTAACATTAAATCCTAACGTAATAAAGACAGTGAATAGAAGCTGAGCAAAAACATCAGGAAAACTAGGGAAATGCCCATGATTAAACAAGGATTATTGGTTTTACTTGCTTTTTATATGTTGGAATTAAAAGTATTTGTTTTCTTGTATTTCTTATTTCCGCAAGATATATAGAGAATCTACGGGTACGGCCGCAATTGAAGACACAAGCTATGGAGATCCTGTACAAAAGGCTGAAGCAATGGCATTTCGACGGGCTTGTGCACGTCTAGGTCTAGGGCTTCATCTCTATCATGAGGATATGTCATAATTGGATATGATTATGCATCTTTAATTACGCTAGTTTTGGGCCTCTCCCCTTTTTTGTTTTTTCCAACTATGAAAATGGGATGGAGGTTATGTACTCTAATACTAGGATCAATGGGTTCTATACATGGGTATCTTATCACTGCTGAAGTAGTATTGTGGTCGGAAAGTGTTCTGTGCGGAATCTAGCAGAAGTTTGCTCGTGTAAAACAATCATTTTTTTTTATAGACAATTGCTCAGTTTAAGAAACATTCTCCTTGTGATGTTTATATATGGTGATTTGAATGTTGTTGGATGGTATGTTATGGCTACAAGCATTCAGTTACTGGTCATTGTTGATGTAGCTGAAGGGCAAACAGGTAGGGCATTTACTACTGAAATGTGTTTCTTCCATACGCTGGTATGGACTGGCTGCATGAGGATATTACCCACATACGCATATAATTGAGCGTCCCAAAGGCTAGGCCCGGCCCATAGAGGAATCTATCAATCTCAAGGCTTGATTGATATATAATATGTGATACATGCATATACGCATCTCTTGAAAAAGTGAAGCAAATGGATCATGAAGAAAATTGAGATTTTTTTTATTTTTTTATTTTTTTTCACTTTGTGGCGTGTGTATGGAAAAACCAAGTTGGCAAATGGAGCCTGGGGATGGGGTACGGTCCGACAAAAGCAGGGAGTGTGAGTGGTAAAAGTTCAGAGGTACAGAGGCATGTGGCCATGTTATCGTGCATCTGTACCTCTCGGTGTGTATTGTAAATGAGAGTGTGTATGTGAGAGAGAGAGAGAGAGTGGGGGGGAGAGAGAGAGAGAGAGAGAGGGAGGGAGGCTAAATAAGCTGGCTAAGAGAGTAGCTTTTTATGGTCAAAGAAAAATGAGTTGGAGACAGCTCTCTCTGTGCCAGATAAGAGTGTGAGACCCACCCCCACCCCTCGCTCTTTTTCTGGCCCCCAATAGCTTTACCTCCTCGCCAGCCCTCCTCTCTCTCTCCCCACCTCCTCACGTGCTTTTCCTTTCTCTCTCCTCCGCCGCACGTGTTCCTCTCCCCACCTTCCTACCACCCATAATCTATTTTACAATCATTTTGACATATATGGTTTATGTGTATTTTTTTTGGTGTATGTGTATTATTCAATGGTCACCATCACTTTATCTTTGCATTCAAAAGAAAAAAAAAAAAACGATAATTTAAAAGATATACACCTAGAAAGAAAAGCCCTCATCTACAAGCAAAGGGAAACAAATGTACTCCTACCCAGCCCAGCACTGCAAGATGCATCACACCTCCTTCTCATCTCGTTGAAGATTGGGTTCGGCTTAAGAAAAGCTTTAATTGAGCCAATTTATTTGGACGGTACTATTATATATATATATATATATATATATATATATGTATAATCGGATCCTCCTTTTGCATTTGCATGAGATTATGAGAGCAGTTTTTGATGATACCGATAAGACATTACGCCACACATTGGAGGCACCTACCTTAGTTTAATCTTAATGTCCTTGCATATAGGTTTCCATAGGTATAGGCTTTCCAAAAGTTTGGTAACGCCCTTTTTTTTGCCTTTTATTTCACTTTGTCCTTTTCATTTACTCTCTGTCTCTGTCTTCTCTCCCCTCTCTTCCTCTCTCTCATACAACCCCCCCCCCCCCAAAAAAAAAAAACACCAAAAAACCTATGCTTTTCATTTATTCCAATGGGTGCATTACACGGACCAACTTAGTTCATACAATTATGCTAACTGGATGCTACTTAGAATTAAATAAGACTTAGCTGCCAGAATTAAAATTCGCATTCATATAAAAGTTTTTTTTTTTTTTTTTGGATTTTATTCATGTCCCTCTCCCCGTATTAAGCCAAATAATAATAATAATAAAATTAGAAGACTTGATAGATAAGATTGAAGATTCCCTGCAACTTGTAATTGTAAAGTTTGTTAGTAAAGCTTCATTTGTAAGGTAATATTTAACATGAAGTAAAAGGAGGTCCAAATATTATTTGAATAATCTTTTACTTTGCAAAATTAAATAAGGAGGGATAAAAGATTTTTTAAATTGGAGTTAAAAGCATTACTCACTTATAAAATAAAATAATAATTAATTTAATATTTTTGTTTTAGAGATCGCAAAACTAAATTTGTATTTTTAGTTAGAGAAAATTAAAATTAATATATTTAGAGAAAATATGAATTAAATTGTTTTTTAGAGAGAAAAAATGAATTTAGATTTTAGAGGGAAAAAAAATTAAAATCAACATGTTTAGAGTGAAAATTTTAAATTTTTAGAAAGAAAGAAAAAAAAATTAACGGACTTGGTTTTACAGAAAAAAAACTTAATACAAAGAAAATATAAATCATGTTAATTTTTTTCCTAAAAAAATTGATATACTTAGTTTTAGAAAGAATAAACAAAACTTGGTATTTTTAGAAAGAAAAAAATTAAAACTAATATTTTTAAAGAGATAAAATATTGACTAAATTGAATTTTTTTTTTGAGAGTTAAAACTAATATGTTTAATTTTAGAGAAAGAGAAATCATTTTTTTTCCTAGATAGAAAATTAAAAGTTAATTTGTCTAGAGAGACAAAATTTAAAATAATTAATTTTTTTTAGAGAAAGACAATTAAATGTATTTAGTTTTAGAGAAAGAGATAACATTTGGTATTGTTAAAGAGAAAATATGAAATTAATGTATTTAAAAATAGAAAATATGTATTAAATTCATCCTTTACGGAGAGAAAAGTAATGAATTTAGTTTTTGAGAAAAATAAATTTAGTTTTTTCAGAGAGGAAAAATTAAACTCAACATATTTATAGAGATAAAATTTAAAATAATGTAAACCTTTTATAGAAAAATTAATATGGTTAACTTTAAAAAGAGAAAAATTAAATTGGATATTTTTAGAGAAAGAGTAGGAAGATAAAATATAAATTAAAATAATTTTTTTAAAGAAATTAAACTAATATGTTTAGTTTTATAGAGAAAAAAAAATTAAAATATAGTTTTTTCAGAGAAAAAAAATGATAATCTTAAAAGAAGTAATTTAAAATATTGTTTTAAAAAAGAAAATATGTATTAAATTAACTAAATTTTAATTTGATCACTTTATGATTGAGAATTTCACGTACATATTAAAGTCTCTTAAAAGAAGTAATTTGTAGTTCCAAAATTATAATTCTTTTAGAAATCTTGTGAAGGATTTTTACTTCCAAAATTATACCTAACCAAACATATGATTATCATGTAAAGAGATTACATAGAGAGAAAATGGAGAATGTGATGTTTTATGGGAAAGGGATTTCCTAATATATAAAAAATATTTTAGAAACTTTTATGAGTGTGCGACATAATATGAATATGAGATATTTTAAGGAAATAGTTTTGGAATTCATAAAAAGTTTTGAAAATTTCTATAGGAGCAATATTTCTAAACATAATACTATAAAAACTAATAGGATTATTTTTCTAATATACTAATTTATTTTCTATGTTCTTTAGAATTAATTGTTGGCACGATTATTTATGTTTTTTTAATATGTTGTCTTTACACGTGATATATGCATGTTTCAAAAAATAAAATAAAAAAAAAGAAAGAGAGAACTATATAAATAAACAAATCATCCAACTAAATAATGATTAAATCAAGAAATGAATTGTTTTTGCAAACAAAACATAGGCCCCCCCATAAAAAAAAACTGCAATTAGAATTTTCAGACACCGAATCTGTTAGACTTTTGAATTCAATGAATTGAATATCAAATTAATTATAAAAAATATAATCGAAAGGATTAAATGTAATAAGGATAGATAGAATTTGAATTGGGATGCATTTAGTCGGAGTTTGGTATCCAATTCAATTCTCCACACAATTAATCTTGTTTTTTTATTTTAAATCTTTAATTCAATTTCCATAACATTCAACAACAATTTAGGAACACAATTATGAGATTTTAATGATTTTTTAATAGTTGAGAGCCTATATAAACCTCCTCCTAGTACACTAAGTCCTTAAATGTGAATTTCTAAATTTCACACCATCTATTGAATGAAATTAAGAGATTAGAATGTTTGTGCATATTCTATTTTGGTGCATTACAGTGGTTGGAGTTCGTTGGAATCACGAATGGCCGGAGGTACATTCGATCTTCTTTTTTGGATTGTTGTTATTTTACATTCAATTTTATTGCATTTGGTACGTAATAAATTGTTATATTTGGTATTGGAGTCTGATTTGTCTTCTGCTTTCAAGATCTTGATAAATTTTAAAAATTTTAAAAAATAGGGTTTTTGGATTTTTTAATATTTGGCTTAAAAATCTTAATTTTTTCAAAAAATTTAATCTAAAATTGAAATTTTTGCATCAGTCAAAATCATATTTGTAGAAATAATTTTAGAGCATTTTTCATTTTCTGCTAATGCTCTCGCTGTCTGTAAATTATCAGCTTGGGTTAGGGTGCTTCTCGGGCGAAGAAGAAAGATCCAAGTGTTTACCGTTCACAAATGTTAAGTAACTGGACACGTGGTTTTTGAATTAAAAGCATGGTCAAAGGTCAGCATTGTTTCAAAAAAAAGGGGCGCGGGGGGGGGGGGGGGGGGTCACCATTTCTGAAAACATCTGGGCTTTTCAAAGGCTTCTGGTTATTGGGCTCAACTATTTTATAATTGTGTTTACATCCACAAACTTCACCATTTACCAAATGTTTGAATTGTTGCAATTTGGTCCTTACAACATTTTTTGAAAAGCCCAATGAACTTTAAATTATTATATGTTGGTCCCTGAGACTAAAAAAAAAATTTGAAAATTTTCAAAATTCCTAAAATTTTTAAAATATCTTCTAAGCCGACTTTTAGAAAAATCATACATAAAATTTAATTTTGAGCATAAATTTATAGATAAGGGAAGGTATAGTATTAGAAAAATGCATTAGGAAATTATTTTTCATTAAAATTTTATGTATTTTGGCATGACAAAATTAATTAATATTATTATCCTTGTGATCAATATAATTTCTAAAATTAATTACAATTTAGTCACAACAACCATAATTAAGTGAAAAATTATATATAAAGACATAATTACATTAGAAAAAGGATAGATTTGTTATGAAGATTACTTTTAAATAATGAATTTTATCCCACATGAATTTTTGTTGAATAAAAATAATAAAATTGGAGATAAAATATCAAAATAACTATTTTTAAATAGTAGTCTACTTGATTGAATTTTCTTTTCTATGTAATACTATAAATACGATTGATTTAGTGCATCTCTAGTATGGTTCTGTAAAAAAGATAGAGATAAGTTTAAAACTGACCGATTTTTAAGCAATCCCATATAACCCATCACCTACCTGGGAATCTAACTGGTGCATTAGAGATGTCGTCTTGTAGGGCTAAGTAGAGAAGGATAAGATAATCAAGAAAAGACTAACTATTGATAGTTTCCTAATTAGCCCACATGCATTAGAAAATGAGTTATTTTTGATAAATATTATTATAAGATCAAATAAATTTAATAGAATTAAAAATTTAGTCTACATACAATTTCTATGTCATAAATTTATTTTTATATGTTTGCATTAATATATATATATATATATATATATATATTAAATGTCTCATATATAGTTAGTAAGTAAGTTTATTTATTTGCAGTATTCCAAATCATATATTTGAAATCCGATTTTTTCAATTTAAACAGAGAGAATTATAAGGAATGGAGGGAAATGGTGATTCTTTATTTGGGTTGCTTGAACATTGACTATACTATCCGGAAAGATGAGCCACCTTCGGTAACCAATACTAGTTCCGAGGCTGAAAGACATTTTATAAACATTGGGAGGAATCTAATCACTTAAGTACCATATTCATAAAGAGTAAAATCTCGACTAGTATCTGTGATTAGGTCAATTAGTATACTAATGTCCGTGCTTTTCTTAATGTTATAGACGAGCAATTTGCGGCATTGGAGGAGTCTTTGGCCAGCACCCCTCATTATGCAATTCTCCTCCATGAGACTCACTATTGTCCACGGTGTGCATGAGCCCATCATGTGGATGCAGGATATTATGGCTCAACTGAAGAACCAAGAGGTCGAAATATCCGAATCTTTTCTCATACACTTTATTTTGATCTCCCTCCCAAAACCCTACAGTCCCTTCAAAATCTCTTACAACACACATAAGGAGAAATAATCCATCAATGAATTGATGGCCATGTGTGTATAGGATGAAAGAAGATTGCTGATGGAGATGAAGCAGGGTTTTGTAAGCACGCATGTGGCAATGCAAGGGAAGAAGAAGGGTAAGTTCAAGCCGAACCAAAAGGGCATAAAATCAAAAATAGACATAAAGAAAGAGTCTAAGGGGTTTTTCTGTAAAAAGAAAGGACAATGAAGCAAGATTATGTTAAGTACAAGCGATGGCTTGAGAATAAAGGTAAGGAAAATCTTATTATTTTGTTATGAATCTTGCATGACTAAGATTTCACATGACACATAGTGGATTGATTCTGATTGTATGATTCACATTACAAATGTGTTGCAGGATTTACAAAATCTAAGGAAGCCAGTGGGTCGTAAAAAATTTATCTATTCGGGTAATAAGATAAGCTCACGAGTAAAGGGCATGGGCGATTACGAGCTCATTCTAGCTAGCGACATGTCTTGAAATTGGAGAGAATATCTTATATATTTAAGTTTTCTAGAAAATTAATTTTCGTTTTAAAACTTGGACTCTTCCGTTACTCTTTCCAATTTAGTAATAAGATGATATTATTTTTTTATTCAAATATCGTTGATTATGGTCCATTATTAGATGGATTATATAGTATTACTTTACAAGATAATACTTGCATGAATGTAACACAAGTATAGTTAAAAGAAGTGTCATTAAGGAAAACTTTTTATATTGTGACACCGGAGATTAGGACACATCTCCATAAAGAGAATAGAAAAGTTTGTAAAGGATGGGGTACTTGATACCTTGGACTTTAGCGACTTTGAGACTTGTGTGGACTGCATTAAGGAAAAGTAGACCGACAAGACACAAAAAGGTGTCAGGAAGAGTTCAGAATTATTTGAGATCATACATACAGATATTTGTATTCTAGATATAGAGTTGTATGGTCATAGTCACTTTATCTCATTTATAGATGATTATTCATGATATATGTATCTCTATATCTTTCGTCATAAGGACGAGACGTTGGATGCCTTTAAAATTTTTAAGGCAGAAGTAGAGAAACAATATGGTAAGCAAATAAAGATCATGAGGTCAGATAGAAGTGAAGAATATTATGGAATGTATATCGAGAATAGACAAGTACTAGATCCATTTGCAAGGTTGCTTCAGGAAAATGAGATCGTTGTCTAATACACCATGCCTGGTTCACCTGACTAGAATGGGATAGCTAAAAGAAGGAACATGACTTTACTTGATATAGTTAGGACCATGATGGCTAGCTCCAAATTGTTAAAGTTCGTGTGGACTGAAGCTATCAAGACGGTAGTGTACATCTTAAATAGGATTCCAATGAAAACTGTAGGCAAAACTCCATTTGAGTTATTTAAGGGTTGGAAATCTAGTTTAAGACACGTACGTATTTGGGGCTATCCTGTAAAAATAAGAGTTTACAATCCATGAGAAAAGAAGCTGGACCCAAGGACCATAAATGGATACTTTATCGGTTATGCTGATAAGTCCAAGGGATACCGTTTTTATTGTCCATCCTATCACATTAGGTTTGTGGAATCTAGAAATGTTAGATTTTAGAAAATGACTTGGTTAGTGGGAGGGATCACTTTTGAGAGTTATCTCTTGAAAGGGACCCATCAAGTATCCCATCAAGTTCAAATACTAAATTAGTTATCATTCAAAATGTTTTTCTACAACCAGTTGATCAAGATGGTCAATCTTCTCCTATGGAGAATGTTGAACCAACATTAAGGAAATCTACTTGAGAAAGAAGGTTAGTTATACCTGATGACTATGTGGTATACTTTCAAGAGTCTGACTATAATGTCGGAGCCATAGAGGACCCATAAACGTTTTCACAAGTTGTGAGTTCTAAAGACTCGAACTTATGGCTGAATGTCAAGAAAGATGAGATGGAATTCATGAAAAGCAACGGAGTTTGGGATCTTGTAAAGTTGTCATATGGGGTAAAACCCATCAGATGTAAATAACTCTTCAAGACTAAGACAGACTCATTAGAAAATATCGAGAAAAATAAAGCCAAACTTCTTGTTAAAAGATTCACCTAAAGTAAAGGAATCGATTACTTGAAAACATTTTCTCCGATGTCTAAGAAAGATTCCCTCCGCATCATTCTGATACTTATTGTATATTTTGACCTAGAGTTGCAACAAATGGATGTAAAAAAGATTTTCCTTAATGAGGAACTACAGGAAGAAGTTTACATGTGTCAACCTGAAGGATAATCCTCTAGAGGTAATGAGAACTTAGTATGCAAACTCAAGAAATCTATATATGGATTGAAACAAGTCTCTTGCCAGTGGTATTTAAAGTTTCACAATGTAATCACTTCATTCGATTTTGAAGAGAATATTGTGGATCAATGCATATATCTCAAGGTCAGTGGGAGTAGCTTTTGTTTACTTATTCTATTTGTGGATGATATACTACTTACTACCAATGATAAGATGATACTGTATGAGGTGAAACAGTTCTTCTCTAACAAATTTAAGATGAAAAATTTATGTGATGCATCTTATATTATCGGTATAAAGATATATTGAGATAGATCCAATAAGCTTTTAGGACTATCTCAAGAGATCTACATCAACAAAGTACTTAAAAGATATAGGATGGAGAACTGTTCACTAAGTATAGCCCCAATTGTCAAATGAGATAGGTTCAATTTGGACCAATGCCTTAAGACAAATTGGAAATGGAACAAATGACTAACATCCCGTATGCTTCTATTATTTGAAGTCTTATGTACACACAGGTCTGTATAAGACCGATATAGTGCATGATGTGGGGATATTAAGTAGATATCAAAGTAATCTCGGTTTGGAACATTAGAAGGCTGTAAAGAAGGTATTGAGGTATCTATAAGACACCAAGAAGCATATGCTTACGTACAGAAGAACTAACAGTTTGGATGTAGTTAGGTACTCGGATTCGGATTTTTTCGGTTGTGTTGATTCCTAGAAATCAACATCGGGTTACATCTTCATGATGGTCGGTGGAGCTGTATTGCGGAGAAGTGTTAAGCAGACATTGATTGCGACCTCCACTATAGAAGCTGAGTTTGTGGCATGTTTTAAGGCTACGTCATACATGGTATGGCTCAAGAGTTTCATATCCAATCTGAGTTTTAGATTTTGTACCTAAATCATTATGTACATTTTGTGATAATTCATCTGCTATATTTTTGGCTAAGAATAATAAGAGTGGTCATCGAAGTAAACATATCGACATAAAGTACTTAGTCATTAGGAAAAGAGTGTTAGAAAATAAAGTTATAATCCAACATATTAGCATTGATTATATGTTGGCTGATCCCTTAACAAAAGGCATGCCATGAAATAGGTTCAGGGATCATGTTTTAAATATAGACTTATTGCCTTATTTAAATGAAACTCATATTTGAATTTTCTCAGTAAAGTTGTGTACACATTTTTCTATTTTGAGATAAATTTATCAAATTTGGATCCGAATAAACATAGAGTTTATTCATAAAGTAAATGTCATCATAATGTTAGAAAACAGAATGTATTATGGTACACGGAATATAATACTCGCTTTTAGAGAGTTTATCGCTGTGACTCGTGTATTCTATTTTTATAAGGAATTGACTTAGTTTTGAGTTCAAGTCGGTTTGTTGGGGCAAGTGAGAGAATGTTAGACATTTGAATTCATATTCAATTGGATTCAATGAATTCAATATCAAATTAATTGAGAAAAATATAACTGAAAGAATTAAATGTGATAAGGATGGATATAATTTGAATTGAGAATGCATTTGGCCGGATTTTGGTGTCCCATTCAAATCTTCACACAATTAATCTTGTCTTTCCATTTTGAATCTTTAATTCAATTCCCATAATATTTAGCAATAATTTAGGGTGATAATTATGTGGTTTTAATGGTTCTTTGATAGTTGAAAGTCTATATAAACCCCCTCCTAGTGTATTAGGTCTCTAAGTTCGAATTTCTAAACTCTACACCATCTATTGAGTGAAATTAAGGGTTTAGATGGTTTGTGCACGTCCCAAGGATCATTTTAGTGCTGTTACAGTGGTTGGAGCTCATCAGAATCACGAATGATCGAAGATACATTCGATCCCCCTTTTGGATTGTTATTATTTTACATTAAATTTTATTATTTTTGGTATGCCCACTCTCAAAGCTGACCCCAATTATTAGAACTAAAGTTCTATTTGATTGATTGATTGATTTTTATTACATTTGGTATGCAATAAATTGTTACAAAATCCTCAATTATAGTTATATAGTGGTGGTTTAATGATATAATAAAACATCTAATTAAATGACAAAGGATATGAAATGTCTGAAAGAGTTTAATAGCCTAGAATGTATGCGTCCTCAAGGGGATAGCCTAGTGATCATAATCTCCCTCCCTTAATTTGATGATTCCAGATTTAAATTCCAGTATAACAGGAAAAAAAACCTAGAATGTGTGCACCTTAGGTTTTTAAGGATTTCAGATTGGACAAAATTAGACTTAACTAGTTTGTCAAACCAAGAATGGGTGAATATGAGGTCATGAGTGTTATGACCTTAATTATTGATTGAACCATGAATAGTTACATTAAATTAAGAATTCAGAAGCCTTTTCAATTAGGATTCTTGTTTCTCATTTTTGATTTTTTTTTTGGTATAAGGGGAGGTATTCAAATGAAATCAAATCAATGAAGAAAAGATAGAAGTAAAGAGACTCTACCATTTGAGCTATTCTGAGGGATGTTTCTCATTTCTGATAGTGTAAGGCATTTAAGTTAATGGGAGACCATTATGATTAGAAGTTCCATTATGGTTTAACATACAAGACAAAAAAACCAGTTAACCTTATTTACTTGATGTATAGTGAAATCTCTCAATCCATGCGGATACGTACAGAAGGTTTAATCAGCCAAACTTCATAGGCCAGCTGTGGAATCCGAGGGCAAGGGGGAATTTTAGATTCCTGGGACATTATGAATTTTCTTGATACTCTTATTTAAAAATTAATACATAGTAATTTACTTGAGAACCCAAGAATGTTCAAAATTGTCTTACCAGAAGTTGCAATACCAAGGATTCTACTGGCCGACCATGAAGGCTGAATCCGACAATTATTCAAGAGGTGTGACAAGTGCCAATATTTCTCTTCGGTTCTGTGACTACCCTCAACCGAACTCAGTCCTATTATAAGCCCCTGGCTATTCACCCCATAGGAATGGATATCCTCGGACCATTTCATCAGCCATTGGATAGCGAAAATTTCTTATAGTGGCTATCGGCTATTTCACCAAGTGGGTGAAGGCCGAACCTCTAGTCCAGATAATAGTAGTTAAAGCTCAATTGTTCGTGAGGACTCACATTATCATTAGATTCGATATACCCCACGCCCTCATCACGGACAATGAGAAACAGCTTGGCAACGCTAACTTCCGAGAGTTCTTCAGCAAACTAGAGATTCACCATTGATTCTCTCATCCACAAACCAATGGGCTCATCGAGATAACCAATAGAATGATCCTACAAGGACTAAAAACGATGTTAGACAGAGCCAAGGGACGATGGGAAGAGAAGCTCTACAGTATCCTCGAGTCATATCGTACCACGTCCCGAAGGGTAAGTGGTGAAGTGTTATTCAACTTGACATACGGAAGTGAGGTCGTCATACCAGTGGAAATAAGAATTCATTCGCTTCGAGTAGCTCAATATGACGCAACATGAAATGAACCTGCCTTACGTAAATGATTAGATCTACTTCCAGAGTTGTGAGAATCCACATCTACTCAAGTGGTCGTGTATCAACAGCAGATGGTTTGGTATTATAACCGATGAGTTAGGAATCGAACGTTCAAACCTGGTGATTTGGTCCTAAGGAAAGTAGAGGCCACCAATCAACCTCAACCCAGGGGCAAGCTCACCCTCAATTGGGAAGTCCCCTATCAGATATATTCCATAGTTCACCCGAAGACTTATTATCTCAACAACTTGGATGGATCGGTTATGTCCAGGACTTGGAACTCAAAGAACTTACACATTTACTATTAGTGAGCCACACCATCCCCCGTGATTGAAAGAGCTTTCCATCGAGTAAGGTTTTTATGCCTTTTCCCCTTCTGATTATCCTATCGACTATTTCCCGCTGACTTTTTCTTATCAGCTGTTCCTGATCGAACATGTCATGTTAGTAATGAGGGATCTATCTTCCTGAACAGGTTTATATCTCTATGACCTATCGTTAGAATCTATCTTCTTGAACGGGCTTATGTCGCCCTGACCTATCATTGGGATCTATCTCTCCAAACGGGTTTATGTTGCCCTAATCTATCGTTATATCGCTTTGACCTATCATTGGAATCTATTTCCCTGAATGGACCTATGTCGTCATGACCTATCATTGAAATCTATTTTTCCGAATGGACCTCTGTCACCCTAACCTATCGTTGGGATCTATCTCCCCGAATAGGTCTGTGTTGCCCTGACCTATCATTGTGATCTATCTCTCTGAATGGGTCTATGTTGCCCTGACATATCATTGGGATCTATCTCCCCGAACAGGCCTGTGTCGCCCTGACTTATCGTTGAGATTTATCTCCTTAAATGGGTCTATGTCATCTCAACCTATTGATGGGTTCTATCTCCTTGAATGGACCTATGTCATCCTGATCTATTATTAGAATCTATCTCCCCAAATGAGCTTATATCGTCCTGACTTATTATTGGGATTTATTTCTCCGAATAGGTCTATGTCGCCCTGACCTATCATTGGAATCCATTTCCCCGAATGGGCCTATGCCACCCTCACTTATTGTTGGATCTATCTCCTAGACCAAACTTGTGTCATCCTCGTGAGATAAGTAAAATACACCTTGCCTTACCGATCGGGCGAATGTGAGCATCGTTCTTCAAATCACTTGCACACATGGGCCTATTGCAGGAATATTTTGACAACAACACTACTTAGCTGAATACACAAACGTCAAGTGAAAGAATTTGATCAGAAGCAGCAAACAAGTATATGCTCCTACTCGAGGTTGAATTCATCGTCTGACTCATATTTTCTCGAGTCAGGTGATAGGAGGTACTGGTTGAGTGTAGGGAGCGGGGTGATGGCAAAAAATTTTAAATCTTGATGCATTCTCATAGTTTCTGCTTGACCGTCCCTCCAGCCCCTTTTTCTGCAGTCTTTTTGTCCAAGTTTGGCTGCATGTAGGTTTTAGATTTACTTCTTCCATCCTCTCTTCTTACTGTTTTTGTACTTTCTAGTGTTATAGAATGACCAGGGCATTGTGGCCTTCTCGTTTAGGAACAATGCTGTAGATTTCTTATGTATTTCTTTCAACACAATCGGTCCAACGTAGGAACTTGTAAAGTGTAATCATCCATGTAATCTGACCCCCTTGGGAACCTTAACGGAGCCCATCATGGCATTTGAGACTCAAATGAGTGATGAGTCCTTGCGTCAACAGCCCTATTTTTGACAAGATCTCACATAAATAGGAACAATCTATACTACCAACAATCTATACTACCGGACCTTGCAAACCAGAGCACTCTATCGACTGATCTCCCAAAGACAGATAACTCTCAAACAAAAAGGAATACACAAGTTCTTCCTAAAGCAATACAAGGTCCTACCATCACTATTTATAGCCGCGAGGAAAAAAGTTCTTGGTGAATCATTGGATAGATAAATTGGTTCAAAGGAAATCATGCATAATAAATGGAAGGATTAAACCTCCTCAACTTCCCATGTTGTATTTACTTCGGAATTAAATTGTCAAAGAGTTGAATACGCTAACACTTTTGGATGACAGAATGGTTGAGAAAAAGATGGGGTTCACCTTCAATTCATCTTAATTTCGCATCATACGAAGCTTACTAAAGATGATTCTCATAATCCGAAGTGACGCGTGTAACATTAAAAGCTTTTACGCCTTTCCAACTCCTTATGAACATTTTTTACTCATGATGCCTTTCTTGCAAAACAATACCATGAGTTAGTGGCAAATGATGGGACGTGACCCAAATGAGTATCGGTACGGTACCCAAAGACCTAAAGACCTGAATTGCAAACTGCAATAACAATGGACTTATTTCCCCAAAGGGATAAGCATAACAAGTTCTTGATGAAAGCGAGTATACCAATCCTTAGAAGCATTTAGTAAGCTTGATCTGATGCCCGCTTTCTTCGACCGATAGCCAATAGCCCCTTAAGAAACCGATCGTTTCATCCTCACCGACTGAAGGTAATGTTCAATTGAATTTCATAGCAAACTTTGTTTCCTATCTCAATACAAAACATATCTCTTTGATAAGGAAGGAGACCCTGGGAATCTAATTGTTAAGGGAAGAAATTATCTTGTATTATTAAACTTCATAAACGATAAAAATCATGAATCTTTCGAATATTTTGACTATCAAATTTCGAAATCTTCGGATCCCTTCATAAGGAAACTAGGTTTATAACACCCTAGGTACACACGGCTTTTATGGGACCTATGCATAAAAGCCTTCACATCACTGAAATCCAGGTATGTTCTCTTAGACCTAACACTTGATGCATAAGTAGTGGGGAGATCTATCTCTCTCTCTTGCTCTCAGTTTGTTTCATTTCTATTGAAAACCGTTTTTTCTGATTTGAATATCAGAGCCTCTCTCATCTGAGTACCCTCCAGTGGTCTTTTGCATGTTTCAAATTGTGCCCTCAAACATCTATTCGAGTCAAAAGGAGCCAATATTTGTGGGGTCAAAACCCACCTCCAACAAGATAAATGAAGTAAATAATTTCAAATTTATTTCTTATACCTATTATCTTGCTACAAAATATAATACAAAAAGGTGAATGAACTACGACTAAAAGATAACAATAAAATTGATAGTAAAGGGTTGAAAATATTAATACCGTAATTTTTTTCTCCCACCATTCATCATCTATCTAATAGTGTTCCTTTTTGCATCAAAGTCTAATCTAGTCTCTCCATGAATCAAACTCTTGAAAAGTTTCCATTCACTCTTCATCGTCTTCCTGTGATTTTTCATTTGTTTCTTATCATAATTTTTCCCAGTCATCTAGTTGAACACAGCTACCGGATTTCTTCATCCATCTTTATACAAGTAACTTCCATGCCTATTATCTTTTCTAATCTCTTCTTCACATAATCCTATAAATTTTATATGCTCATAATCATCCCATTTTGCACGTTGAGATTTTGTATTCTCTTCGACCCCTTTTGTTTTGCATATTTTACTAGTAGTCTTGTTTTGTGGTTGATCATCTATACTTTGTAAAGGTCGTTAAAAAAAGTGTAACAATAATTATACTGTTGATTTAGAATGTCTGTGAGGGGCATTTCGGGTAATGGCATGGGGTTAGTAGGATAACTACCACTTACCCGTAATACCCATTTGTTCTCGTATATTCTCTTTATCATTAGAGATCACATTTATGGAAAGGAGACTAACTCTCTCCATTTTTGCATTCTTTGAGTGAAGAAGCCATGAAAGCAATTTAGAGAATTGCTTGTGAGAGAATTCTCGAGAGTAAGAGTCACATTGAGGGATTGATAAAATTTCGATGAGGAAATTTTCTCCTATTGTTACGATCACCGGATTAAGGGTTGAGGCATCATGGTGTTGTGGTGGTGGTTCGATTAACATCGTGATCACCATCTCGGCCGCGCGATCCATTCGAGGGATTTGTCATTCGGTTTGATTGTTTTTGGCGGTCCTACATTGAGGTACATACCCTAGATCCGATCTATTTTATTTTTCAAAAATTATTTGCTTTCGCTGTGCCTATAAACTAAAAATTCTAATATTGGTATTAGAGCATAGTTGTTGGATTTAATTAAAATAATTTTCAAAATTTTCGAGTATAAAAAATATAGGGTATTAAATTTAGGGTTCAGATCACGGATGAGTTTCGTGAATCCGAATATACCACTAGATTACTCATAACACGTAGACCACGAATATAATTTTTGTTGAATTTTTGGAGCACATTTAAGGCATTAAATGTGAGGTTGAAATTTTCAGTTCAAGCATTGACCAGACCTTTAGATCTTAGATCTGTTGAATTTAAGGACAAATTGATCTAAATAAATGGGTTATATGTGTTCTAAGTGTGCTGATCTACTTTTTGATATATATATTGTGTATTGCCGTCGCCAAAAACTGAGATTTCTGATATTGGCCGTGATGACCGCGACTTTGAGTGTTCGATTTGGAATATTTGAGCTTTAATCCTCCGAAAAATCAAGCTATGATGAATGGGGGAGGTCCGATTTATATTTTCTAGTTAAAATCCGTCGAAAAATCTAGCCCGAAATGAGTTTTCCGACAATCGGGTCGAAAGACTCGGTTGCAGACCTGTCGAGCGTAGAATAAATGCTCCAGACCCACAGGCGCGTGCAGTGCATGCACGCAGGAGGAGCATGAAGCTCTGGATAGCAGGCCCGTGCACTTCACATGTGATTGAGGCACGTGGAGGGGTCGGATCGATTCGGGTCGGTTTCGGTTCGGGTCCACATCCCCTAACCCGAAAGCGCAGGTCACACGCTTATAGGCGCGTGATCCACGCCCCTACGCATCTGGCGAGTGTGCCGATGTGCAGGATATGCATGTAGGCACGTGCCAGAAGTGCTGTGCATCTGGCGCATGCGCCAACACTTCCCCGGTGTGTGCAGTCATGTAAAACCACTGGCGGCGCATCAGGTCATCCAGAATTGGAATTTTTCAATTTTTTTAGGGTCCAACATCTATATTTGTGACTTTTTGTGGGTTTTTTTTGTGTACCGAATCCTACTCCGAATGGTGAGATGCAATCCCGGATTGTAGTGTATGGTGTCCGTTGACTCATACGCTCGTTTTGGGGTCTATACTCGAGTCATTTGGGTCTTGTTGATTTGAAGAGTGCACAAAATTATGAAGATAAATATCACAAGTCACTAAAGTCTCTAAGACTGCTTCAAAAATTGTCATATTAGATTTTTGTGAGGGGAATAAAATTGAATGTTGATAATTACGAGATTTAACATCGGTAGATTCAGTTTGTTCTCGAAGAGTAAGATATATCTAAAACCCTAATGCATGAGACGGTGGACTCCGGGTAGGGTACCACACCTCAGAGAGACGGGATTAGGAGGCATTACATGCATGAAAAAGGAAGGATGGCTGTGTTAGGGTAATCCTCCTAAGCATTACGCATGATGATGTGATCCCAAACTATAAACAATATCCTACGGTTATGTCAGTTTGGCTCACCCTAAAGAGAGCATTGTGGTGCTCTAATAGCTCCTGAGATGATGATACTGACTTATAAGTTTAATAACTTATAAGAAAAGAGTTGATCATACAATGATATAATATTTGATGCAAATGTCGAGTATGATCGCCGAGTTGGGGAATGTGAACGAGCCTATTTCGGATGTGTTTTTCAAGCACTGAATGCGATTCAGTCTTTACCTGATTCATGGGAAACCATGAAAATCTATTTCACACATGACAAGAGTATTCGTATTTTCGCCAATATAAATAGGCACTGTGAGCTTGAGTAAGAGCATCTGGAGATGAGTAGGCTAAATTTGGGTCATGCTTATGCAGTAGAGTCGAGCAAGGACTCCTATGGCACCGAATGCAAATGGCATAAACATGAGTAAAAGACTCGAAGTTCAGGTAAACCATCTGAGAAATCTGACAACAAAGTATTAAAGCGCAAGAAGAAGGAGCTGGATGAGACCAAGGTGAAGTGCTACATCCACAGTAGACTTGGTCATTTCGCTCATAAGTGTGACGAATGAAAATTATCTCTTTCTTCTTTATGTGGTTTGAGACGCTCACTGATTTCTCTCCTTCGTGGATTGTAAACTCAGGAGCTACCAACCACGTAGCTCGAGACAGGAGCATGTATATATAGTTCCGTTGAGTGAGTCCTCAAGTAGGAGGATTTACGTGGGTAATGGAGCATTTTGACAACATCAGAGGGAATAACACTTGCAAGTTGAAGTTGTAAAGTTGCTAGACTCTGTACATTCTTTACGCTCCGGATGTTCGACGGAATTTGATCTCAGTTGAGAATATGCTGTCATTTGGAAACTTTATAGTTTCTATTTATTATGATAGCATTTTGATTGATTCTGGTTTAGTCTATGAGGGACTATATGCACTGGATGTGACTCCTTTTAATGGTGTTTCTTGTTATCCTCCTAGGATGAGAGAGGATGAACCGGTTAGCAATGAGCGGTCTGTAGGGCTCGCTAACCAGTTTTGCTTAGATGGTAAAGTTACAAGAAAACTATTAAACAATGCAATGAGAGTTGGAACTCAATTGTAGTTGGTTCACTCCGACATCTGTGGCCTTATAAATATGAAAACCCGAAATGGAGTTGTATACTCTATTACGTTCATATACAATTACACGTGTTTTGGTTACGTCTATTTGATTTTGCACAAGTTTGAGGCATTGAGATGTTTCAGGAGATTTATTAGCAAGGTTGAGAATCAGTTAAACTTGAGAGTTGAGACTCTCAGAATCGATCGAGGGTACGAGTATTTGTCAGGAGAGCTCTATTTTGAGAAAGGTATTACAAGATAACTGACTATTCCTGCTACTCAGTGGAGTAGAGTAGCCGTGAAGAGGAATAGGACTTTGTTTGAGATGGTGAGGTCAACGATGACGCATGCCAATTTGCTCATTTCCCATTGGGGAGATGTGTTATTGGCTGCAATTTACATTCTCAATCGTGTTCCATCGAAATTCACAGTCAGTACCCCATATGAACTTTGGACAGGGAGGCAGCCTAACCTTAGCCATTTGATGTTATGGGGTTGTACCGCATATATTCACGGTTTCTTACATCTACATGGTAAGTTAGGCCTATGAGAAAAGAGGTGTATCCTTATGAGATACTCAGAACAATCTGGGGGGAATGTGTTCTACGTGAACATACAGACGACACTGTCACTGAGATTGAGTCTTGTGATACCGAGTTTCTTGAAAATGATTTCCCTATAAGAGGTGAAATCGATTGAGATTTTACCTTTTATGAGATAGGTGAGCCTAGTTGCTTAACTAAACCCAGCGATTGAGACTTTACCTTTTATGACATTACGGATCTTGGTTCTAGTGGGAGCAATCCATCTAGAGGTGAAAAGGTTTCCCCTCCTCGTAAGAGTAGTCGAGGACGCGTACCAAACCATCACTTTCTGATTGAGGGAGAGGCTCTCATTGTGATTCTTGAGGATGATGAGAAACCTTAAATGATTCTAGAGGCTCTTGAGGGTTGTGTGAGGGATCATTGGTTAAAGGCCATGGATAAGAGAAGGAGTTGATGAGAATCAATGAGATATGAGATCTAGTTGATTTGCTTAAGGGTAGTAAGGCTGTTGGGAACAAGTAGGTTTTCAAGATCAAGATAAAAGCTAATAGATCGGCAGACAGGTATAAGGCTCGTCTAATAACCAGGGGTTACACTGAGACTGAGGGCGAGATTACCTCAATCTATTTACTTTTAGCGATTGTCATAAACATGGATCTGGGGTGACACCAGATGGATTTTGAGACTGCCTTCCTGAGTGTGAGTTTTGGATGAGGAGATCTATAAAGAACAACCATTTGATTTTATTCCTATAAATTAAAATGGTAAGGTCTGTCGATTTTGGAAGTTGACATATGACTTTAATCATCAATCCAGGCAATGACACTTGAGATTTCACCAAGAAGTGTTATCTCACTGTGTTGTGATAATCGAGGAGGATCATTGCGTATACCTTATATGTTCTTCTGACTCTTTTGTGATCATGTCCTTATGTTTAAATGACATTTTGTTGACTAGGAACAACAGAGAGTATCTGATGACCTTGATGACACGGTCATTGTCGAGTTTTGATATGAAGGACATGGGTGAGGCTCAGTTTTTGCTCAAAGTTAAGTTCCAGAGGAATTTCTCGAGACAGATATTGGCTTCCTCACAAGAGTCCAACATCAATGGAATTCTCGAGCGCTTCGAGAAGAATGATTGGAACCTTATAGATACTCATATCGCTGAAAGGTTAAAGCCTAAGTCTTTACATATGCCCTAAGACTCAGCAAAGGACAAGGGAGATGAGTAGAGTCCCTTGAACCAGTACAGCGAGTATTCTAATGTACATAGTGCTACAGATATGAGCAGATGTTTGTTTTGCAGTCAGTTTGATGAGTAGGTATCAATCGAATCCTAGAAGGGATCACTGGACAGCAATGAAAAGGATTTAGAGATTTCTCGAGAGAATTGCGAACCTCTCCTTGTGTTACAGAGGAGGTGATTTGCATCTCGTCGGTATTCAGATACCGATTGGGGCGGCAATCTTAATGTATGCAAATCGATATCAAGTTTCACTGTCTTGGAATAGCAAAAAACAAACTTGTGTATCTCTATCTATGATAGAGGCTGAGTTTGTGGTATACTTAGTAACAGTTCAGGAGAGTGTTTGGTTTTGAAGATTTCTGGATGACTAAGGGATTATGGCAGAAAGTGGGAGGCCAGTGATGATTTATTGTGAAAATTAGCTGCCATTGACCACACCTAAGACCCTAAGTATCATAGTAGGATCAAACACATTGATACCTAATACCACTTTATAAGAGACATTACTGAGAAGGGTGAAGTGACAATTAAATATACTATTAAATAGCAAGGTGGTTGATTCCTTCATCAAACCCATTGTGAGAGATTCCTTTATGAGATGTAGGAATCATTGAGTTTATGTATATTTTGACATTTCTCTTTTCATACCGATGATGCTTATTGTTTCGTATATATATATATATATATATATATGATATCTGTATATGATTTAGTCACCAGTTTATTTATTGTACTGTTTTATTGTCATATATTTGTGATTTATAGTCATAAATGTTATGTCAGGCAGACATGGTTGACTCTCTCACACGAGTGACCACCTCCAGCTCTTAGTGAGCGGAAATAAGACAGTTTCTAGTTGTATGATGTTTTGAGAGTGGCCCTGTTAGAACATAAGTTGTTCTGATACGTGTTCAGGATGAGGTCATATGTGATGTGACCGACATGGAAATACCCACATCCATGTTGTCTGTAAAAAGCCAGATTTGAGATCTCAGATATCACCTACGACTAGTGATATTGTCTCTGAGACACTCTATCTAAGATCTCTGGGTAAAGTTTTATGTGTAGACTGAAACCAATACCTGCACAGTGTTAGAAAAATTTGACATATGCCCTTTGAGAGATGGTAGAATCACGCTATGACATGCGTTTTATACCGTGTGATAAGACGATTAGGGACAGTGGGAGCATTATTTGAGACATTGACATGATTTAGATCCTCGTTCCCACTATATGAGACCCAAGATCCATTGGGTGGAATCTCTTGTACCCTTATTATTTTCGATTGTTTCTAGAAATCTTGGTTTAGTGGTGCTATTTTAGTCTATTTACCTATAACTCAGAGATAAATTGAGATCTAAGGGACAGATCTAGGAAAGCAGCTGAATTGAGACTAATAGACTCGAGTTTGGGAAAAGGAAGGCCAATCAACATTACATCATTATATTGTATTTATCCGCTAGCCTATTATGTCTGTCAATGTTGGGATGTAGGTATAATAGTGGATACACAATCGAGCAATTATTGGGGATTACTTTCGATGAGGAAAGTAGATCGATGGATGTAATTAGTCTTGGATTTGGGGTGTTACGAATTTTTTTGGGTACTAATGGTGACTTCTCGATCATCCTAACATGTGTATCGAGAGGTCTTTACTTGCAGGTGTATTCGCCGATCGCATGACGCCCAATCCTGTATAAAAGTTCAACAGGGTGATGAGAAAGATCGCATGAGTTGTGATCTTGTAACGGACGTAAAATGTTCTCACGTGCAAGTGGGAGATGTTGGTTTAGAATGCTCATGAGGGACATTTCGGGTAATGGCATGGGGTTAGTGCGATAACTCCCACTTGCCCATAATACCCATTTATTCTCTTATATTTTCTCCATCATTAGAGATCACACTTATGGAAAGCACACTAACTCTCTCTATTTTTGCATTCTTTGAGTGAAGAAGCCATGAAAGCAATTTGGAGAGTTGCTTGTGAGAGAATTCTCTAGAGTGAGAGTTACATTGAGGGATTGAGAAAATTTCGATGAGGAAATTTTCTCCCATCGTTACGATCACCGGATTAAGGGTTAAGGCGTCATGGTGTCGCGGTAGTGGTTTGATTAACATCGTGATTACTATCTCGGCTGTGCGATCCGTTTGAGAGATTTGCCATTCGGTTCGATTGTTTTTGGAGGCTCTACATTGAGGTACATACCCTAGATCCGACCTATTTTATTTTTTGAAAATTATTCACTTCCGTTGTGCATGGGAACTAAAAATTCCAACATATACAATGTAATATAATTAGCAGGATGGTTATACGAATAAAAAAGACAAATTATCAAGCATGTTGCGAGGAAAAATTGTCTATTCATGATTACATCAAAGCACAGACTAATTTTAAGTTCAGTAACCAAAAATAAGAATGAATCAAGAAATCAGAATTTGCAAAATCAAGAATTTTTTTTTTCAATAATCTTAATCATTGGCTTTTTTACTACATGTTGCATTATTTCAGCATAATTTTTCCTAACGTATCAAGAGATGTAAGTTGGTGATATTCAGAGGAAGAGAGAGATGTATTACAATGGAGATGTACTATATCGAAACACAGAATTTTTTCCAATGTATCAATAGAAGAATATGAAGAAAATACTTGACAGTGAGCAGTAGAAGAAAATACCACTCGTGAATAAAAGAGAACTTGAAAAAGGAGAAATCCTTACGTGGTGGTGAAACCCTATTGATAGATAAGAATATGAAATCTGTGTTATAGTTATAATTTTTGTTAAATATAAAAGGTGAAAATGTATTTTTGTTAATCAAAATAGTTTATTTTAGTTATGTTTAAAAGTATCAAAATAAAAAAGTTGGGGAAACAACTTATTATTTTTTTGGTTTATAAGTGTTTTTTTTTTTTTAAAATTTATAAGCATTTTTTGGGGTTTATAAGTATTTTTACAAATTTTAGTTAATAAACGGTTATAATTATAATTTTAATTTATAAATTAGCCAAACCAGATTATAAACAATTCCAAACACTCTCTCAATTTACAAATTAATATCTAAATTTACCATTCAACACCAAACTACCAAATTACAGAATTTATGCTGTGTGATGTATGCCAGAAGAAAAACAAAAGCCGCTCTCCCCCTCCAACTTACGGACATTGTACTCAATGGATACAAAGACTAATTAGGGAGCTGATTATTTAGCAAGAAATAAGTAAAAAGAGAATAAATAAACTAAAAAATTGATAAGGAACCGAGAAAAAAAAAATTCCCTTAATAAGTTGTGAGTGGTGGGATGGGTAACATCCTGCTTTACCCTAGAAATTGCCTCATCATCATCAAAATCCATGGAATTAAAGAAGAGTTTGCCTTTTATTTTTTCCTCCTTACACTGGCGTCTTCCTATATCACAAGTACTTGCATACAGTGCAAGTGCACTCTATTGCAATTGAGGCCACGAGTGCCGGTATATAGTGCAAAGGCACTGTGCCACGAATTTATTTATTTATTTATTTATTTATTTATTTGCCTCTTCTTTTGAAAATGGTTTAGGCTCCGTTGGGTTTCCTCGTGTCATGGTAATCATTTTCCAGAATCAAATACTAGGTGAGAAGGACTAATCTTCTGCACCAGTGCTCACGAAAGTGTTGTCTATTTCTACGAGTTTGATTTGAAAAAATGTTTATTTAAATTTATACTCCTTACAATCTTCTCCAAAATGCACACAGAATGCCAAGAGATGCTCCTCCATTTCATCGCCACCATAGAAGAAAAGAATACAAAACATGAAAATAAAACATAATCAAAACAAGAAGATAAAACATTAACTTCAGATTTAAAAGGCTCTTTTCTATTTGTTGTAGATTCAAGCAGTACAATTTCTTTTTCAATAATTGATATTGCATTTTTGACTTTCTTCATGTAAATTTAGAAAATCTGAGCCAAACTCTTCCACCACAAAAAAACCACTGTATTAGCGACGGTATTTAGTGATAAAAAAATTCATCGCTATTTTGCGACAAATTTAGCGATGAATATAGCTTTCGTCACCATTTTACAATGAAATTTCTGACGAAAACATACTCTTGACGAAATTAGCAACAAATAGTTTATTCGTGACTAAATTCATCGCTAATTAGCTATGAAAATTTTTTTATCGTAAAATTTGTGACTAATTAGCGATGAATATAAATTTCATAGCTTAATTTTGCCATGAATCGAGCATTTGTCACTAAATTTAGCAACAAGAACAAATTCGTGACAAAATTCTTCATTAATTAGCCACAAAAATTTTCCATAGCTAAAGTAATCATTAATTAGCCACGAAAATATATTCGTGGCAAAATTTAGCAATGGACTCCAATATTCGTGGTTAAAGTCGTTGCTAATTAGTCACAAAAAAATATTCGTGACTAAATTCGTCACTAATTTGTACAGATACTAAAAAATTCATAGCTAATTCCGTGATTAAATTTCTTTTATACTCTATTATGAAACATTTTCCACCGTATCTCTCTCTTTGATCCTTTCTAAATAATGAAATCGAGTTGAACACATATTAAATGTTACAATTCTTATCAAATTGACAATTTTTGACAATAAATAATTCAATCAATTGCTAACAAATAATTTTTCATTTGCCGCTGTTGTCGAGTTCACCCTTTGTGTTCTTCGTCTTCTCTGCCCATTCGCTTCTCTCATCAATAGTTCAATAACTTTTGAAAGTTCAGCCGTTCATCTTCCGTTGTTATTGTCATCAGCAAGGAAGACAGTAGATCAGAATTCTGTACAAGGTTTCGAAGCGATCAAATAGTAGATCAAACATCCATATCAGTTGATCCATATTCTCCAACAAGTAGATTAGGCAGTAGTTTCCGAGAACGGTGGCAGTGAAACGGATGACTATTGAGAGGTGACCATCCATTTACAAACTCTTCTAGGGTATCGAAAAAATAAAATAAATGAGAAAAAAATAATAAAATAAAAGAATAATAAAATAATAAAAGAATAAAATAAAAGAAAAAAATAATAAAATAAAATATAAAGTTCTAATTTCAAAATTAAAAGGAAAAAGATTTAGCGACAGATTTTGCTTTTCATAGCTAATTTAGCAACGGATTTTTTTTTTCCTGTCGCTAACCAGAGCCATATGCTATAATTTTTATTTTTACATTGGGGATTTGAGGTTGCAACGAAAATGTTATTTGTCGCTAAATTTAGTGACGAAAACACGTACAGTCGCTAAGTGTTTTTAGTTACAAAACTTAGCCCTAATTTGTTGTATCTCTCTTATTCACCTCTCTTCTCTTTGACTAACTGCTTTATCTGCTGCCTTCAACCTTTAGCCGCTACCTTCGACCTTTCTTCGTCAATCGAGAGTGTAACTCTCTCTCTTGCTCTCTCTCTCTCTCTCGACTCCTCGTGACCTCTTATTAGCCCTAATCTTTTGTCTCTCTCTTCTTCACCCATCTCCTCTTCGGCCGACTGCTTCATTTGTTGCCTTCAACCTTCAGCCGTTGCCTTCGGCCTTTCTCTGTTGATCGAGAGTGTAACTCTCGCTCTCTCTTTCTCTCTCTCGACTCCTTGTGACCTCTTGTTCATCTCGTTCTCTCTGCCGCCTGATATTCCTTCTCATCTCTCACTTTAAACCCCAGTGGCAACTTTCACTCTCTCTCTCCTTCTTCATCTTTAGATGTGTTATCTTTCAGATCAAGTGTTTCAGAGATCAGATCTTCATTTTCTCTTTTCATTGTCGTCAGTTCAAGTATAATTAAAACCCTAACTTTTTTTTATCATTTTTCTTGAAAAGTATTCTTGGGAAATTTTCGTGAAGTTCATAGAAAACCCTAACTTCTTTGATCTAGCATATGCAATTCTAGGTAATTCCATCTATCTCTCTCTCTATTTCCATTTTCAATTTTAGGATTGTTTGAGAATCTTGTTGAAGCGTATTTCTAACTAAAATTGTGGTTCTTCTTGTAACACGACATCTCGGTATATTCATATTTGCACTCTTTTCCATTCTATGTATGATGTTACTCATGTTCGATATAGAAATTTCGCTAAGAAATTTTTTTCGATAAAACCGTCTCCAAACAGATATTGGCTAAAATCGTCGGAGACTAAAAGTTTTCAAATTGACCACTAAAGGTTAAGTAATGATCAGAATGACTTTAAAAGTGTATAAGGACCTCAAATATGGATAAATATTACTTTGTGGCGCTAAATCAGGGATTTTCGGAAAAGTGCCCGAAAAACCCTAATCGGAGGGTAATGAACCTCGACAAGACTAAATAAACACATTACGACGCGAAATGGACTTAGTTAGACTTAATATGAGGTAAGGGGCATAGTGTGTAATTTTGGAAAATTTTGGGGTCAAAATAGAAATTTTAAAGTTTAAGGGACTATTTTGCAATTTACAATAATTTAGAATTAATCTACTATTTTTATTTTTCCTAAATCCATAATTAGACAAGTGTAGAGAGAGGGAGGAATGTGATTGGTTCAAAGGTTGGACTAGTGTGAAAAAGTGTGAAAACAAGGTTGTTGAAAAGCTTGACTTTGGAAATTTAAACCCTAGGTGGAGAGGTGTTTGTGTTAATTTAGACCAATGAGAGCTTTAAGGTCTTGAGGTGGGGCCCACATAATAAATAAAGGTGTGAGTTGTAGAGAGTTAAATAAAAATGGTGGGTCCCACACATATAATAATAAAAATGTAATTTTAAAATAAAAATGTAATTTTAATAATAATAAATGTATTAACTAATTAAACAAATGAGTGGGGAAGAGAGAGAGAGAGAGAGAGAGAGAGAGAGAGAGAGAGAATGTGAGAGAGGGAGAAGGAGAGGGAAAGAGAGAATAAGTTAGGTTATTTTAGAATAAGTTAGTGAAAATCAAGGGCTAGGATTAAATTTGGACATTGGATTGTCAAGATTAGATGTGAATAAAGTAGAATAGACTTGAAAACCCTAGACTCTTTCTTTATTCTTCAAAAATTCGTGGGAGGCCAAAGAGAGCAAAGAAAACCCTTCATTTTCTTCTTCTCCCTAGCCATAACCTATCCCTTGAAGGAACTTTTGATTTCTTCAAACAATCCTCTAATGTTTTTACATAAATCAAACTCTCTTCATCCCTACTACAACATATCCAAAAATTAGAAGAAGAAAAGAAGGTTTGCTTGGTGATTCAAAGATGGAAACCTAGAGGTTCAAGTGAAGAGATCTATGGTTTCTTCCATTTTCCTTCAACAAATCTAGGTAAGAAAGCCTCCTCTCTACCTCTTGTGTAACATATATTGATTTGGAGACAAAATGAGAAGTGTAACTTGTGGTTCTAGGGTGACCAAAATCAAGAGGCAAAGGAAAAAGAAGAGATCTTTGGAGGAGAGAACTTGTTTGTGGCTTGAGACATCAAATCTTGAGGTATAAAAATTCTGCACTTTGTTTGGACTTGAGAACATTTCATTTGGTGTGTTAATGTGTTGATATTAGCTTAGTTTAGGTGTAAAAATCAAGTAAATGAATGTTATAGTGTGTGCAGAAAATTTCAGCATATGAAATGTTTGATTTAAGTCTTGAATGAACACATATTGAGGTGAGAAACCCAAAGGGAACATGTGCAGGAAAATTCAGAACTTTGGGTATGAAATTGGATGGGTTTTAATGTGATTTTGAGTGTTAAAATGTGGATTTGATGTGCTTGTGTGTGCGCTGGATTTTGGCACTGAAGCATGGTGTGTATATATGTGTATTAGTGAATGAAATGAGGAAGGAATGAGTGCAGAATTTTCTGCACTAATGGAAGCTAAAAAGGAAGTCATTTTCATGTGAAATATGTAGTGAAATGTAAGGAAAATGGAATAGGAAAGTGTGCAGAATTTTGTGGTATGTTATTGACTAAATGTATGTGAAATTGAGGTGATGAGTGTGAGAAATTATGTGCATATGTGTGCTGAATTTTGGATAGAGGTTAGTGAGCATGTGTATGTAAAATGTCTTGACCGAATTCATGGGAGAGAACAAGAGAGTGCATGCTGTCTGGGAGAGGTTGGGAATGAATCTAGTAAGAAAAATGGAGGCTTATATGTGTATGTAATGAGGTATAAAAGTGTATGCATGTATAGTGATATTGGTGAATTAAAGTGATGTGGAAATGTGTAATTGTAAAGAATGTGCAAAAGCATGTGTTTGTACTTATATGATAAATGTATAGTGTTGTATTGGTGTATTGAAGAGGAGAATTTGATAAAGAATTTTGAATAAGAGTGTGTGTGTGAATCTTGACCTAGAATGTATAATGTGTAATTGAATGATGATTTTGATAGTTGATAGTGACACTTTGTTAGTTGAGTTGGGTATCTTTGATAATGTGTGGTTGAAGTTAAAGTTTAGATGGTTGAAAGGGGATTAGTGTGTATATATATATATATGGAGTCTAATAAAAATGTTCTAGACTTCAATCTTATATAAAGTAGTTAAAATAAAATGTAACATTTAAATTTTTCAATACTATAACACTTATATGTGTTATGTATATTGTGACTGTAGTAATATATTGCTCGATCGTTCGAGGGGAAACTTTTTCAGTTGTTGTGGAGCATTTTTTGGAGTGACGTACCCTCCCGTATACAGTGAGTGAGACTTTGATACTGTGTTTTCGATTGAACAAAATCCCTGTTTTACAGTTTTTGAAATGACATATTTTGTGAAATGTGTGTAAGCATTGGTTTTTGACCTATGTTTTATAAATGCTCTCTCTTTTGTGATTATTGGAGTGTCCCAAAAGATTTAGTTAAATGTTATGCATTCATGATTTGTATTGAAAATATATTGTGCCACTCTTTGGAAATTGTGATATGATTTATATGCTATCATTACATTGGTATCTTAATTAAAATGATTTGATGAAATACATTGGCACGCTGTTTTGAAATGATTTGATGATTTATGTGTGGGCCGGATGCCTATTTATGATGGAATTGACGGATATGATGATGTGATGATATTATTGATGGATTCCGTAGTTACGAAGGACATTTGTAGAGGCGACTCTTGTGCGTCCGGATACGCTTCGACCAAGGTATCCACAAATGTCGTGGTTGTGATGTGTATAGTTGCACTTGGATGAACCAAATTTAGGGAGGACGTGTATTACGCCACAGTCTAGCTCCGAGTGAGGTACTATACTTGGTTGGTCGGGTATATGTATAGACACGGGCTAACTGGTTGAACCAAATGTGGGGAGGACATGTGTTACATCACTGTCTAGCACTTGGCGAGACATGTGGCCAATGTTGGGGAAGAGAGCTAATGTTTCTATACTTGCATAAAAAAAACCCCTAACGTGCCCTTCATTGGTCATGGTAGACCACTGCAGGGAATGTCTTATTGGCAAGCTCTATATGATTTTGGATATTGTAAATGGATGCATATTTTGATACCATGATGTGTGTAATGTGAACATTTGATTTCCGGATATGACATGTTTGGTTTTGATATTATATTGGTTTTGAAATATATTTTGACACTCCATACTCACACTTAGATTGAGAACATATTGTCGATCCCCTCACTCACTGAGTATTTCCCCATAATACTCACCCCTCACTTTCCCCCTGATTTTCAGTTATAGACTTGGTAGAGAGAGACGTGTCGAGTGAGTCGACATATTTGACTTTTGTTGGAGACCTCGGAGTCAGGTATGGTATCGTCCACTCTTCTGCAGTGTTGTATTTGGTGATGTTGGATGATGTATATATTCATTTTGAGGTTTATAGAATGACCAATGTATATTTTAATTGGATGACTGTATTATGTTATGTAACGTAACTTGACATTCTCAGTTGTTTTGCTTAATTATGCATTGAGGCACTGTGTTGGGATTTTTACATACTTTTACTTGGGAAATCATGTTTTTGAGAAAACAGGTTTTATACAGGTATTGATGTTAGCCTGCGTTGTCTCGGTATGCGTGTCGAGAGGCGACAGCATACTGGGTGACGGACGGCTGTTCACGGCCTCGGATCGAGAATCGGGGCATGACACTTCTCTGTCTAAAAATTTCTGTAGGAACAAATGACAAGAGTTCAATGCTTGTCTACCATAAGTTAAACATGTATTCCATCTTGCATTCACTTTCTTAGCATTAAGATTCTTATAAAATTACAACCTTGATTGGGACCATATACTTCTTCTAGCGACATGCTAAGGATGATTTTGTTTTAGTAGTGCTAGCTATCTTTTATTGCTTATCAAAAAATTCCAAGTTGCTTTGTATAGAAATGACTGTGTTACTTGTGCTGGCTATCTTCTACAAATTGGTAGTTTTTTCCCTTTTTTGGGTCAAGATTCTAGATAGTGGGACTTATGGATGGTGAACTTTATGCTTGAGATTCTGTGGCATTTTAAAAACTTTTTTCAAAACCTTAGTGATATTTGTTCGCATTGGCTTTTCATGGAGTTCTGTTTTTACAAGCTTTTCTCTTTCAAGTTTTCAAATGTCTTTAAGCATTTTCATGTCAATGGTACCTTAGATACTTCATAATTTGTGCAAGTTTTGAAACTTATTAACTTGTATTTGCACATTTCTCTCTGGATTACTAAATTTCTGTGCTGTTCTATACATCAGGGTGGAAATGATAAATTCAAAATTGTCTGGAAGTATGTAGCCATCACAAGCACATTTGGCTTTGGCTTTGTTGGACTAGTTGGCCACTTTTGGTTAGTTATTCCATTTTTACAGTTTTAACAAGTTTTCTATATACTTTAAGATTTTACTCATTATGAATGAATTAAATAAAGAATGAAGTAAGGAGAAGCATGTAGTTATTTCGAAAGTGTAGCTGCCTTTATTTGTAAATTCTAAACTCTTTTTGGGCATAATAAATCATCTTTAATTGGATATACATGTTTGATAAACCTTTGATTTGGATGTTCATAGTGCTCAACACATATGAAGTGGGTGGTTATGAGGTAGACTTCAAGTTTGTGGCCACAGTGTAACATCGACACTGTGGTATCCGTACTAATGTACTGTTCATGAAATATATATATATAATATTCCTCCATTTATATATAGAGAGAAATTTTTATTTATATTGATTTTCGATTTTGGGGTATTTAAAATTTGAAATTTTGGTATATTTAAAGTATCCGTATCCGCGATTTGCAGTGTAAAATGAGTATAAAAATATATATGAATGTTTGTTCATTCATTAATTTATTTACTTACTCATGTAATTATTTATAAATTTATTTTATAAAAAGAAATATATATAAATAATAAGAATAATCAGAATAATAATAATAATAAAAAAGAATTAGGGTTAGAAAAACCCTAATCCCTTTTCCCTCTCCCTTTTTCTCTCCGTCTCTTCATCTCCGGCCGCCGCCCTCTCTGCTCTACCGCCTTCCACCGCACACCGCCACCCCCACCACCCATCTTCCAGTCTCTACCTCCCTGTCTGTCTCTCGGTTTTCCCTTTCTCTATTTTCCTTTCTCTGTTTCTCTCTCTGTTTCTCTCGATCTCACTCTCCGCCGCTCTCTCTCTCTTTCGCCCTTTTTCGCGATCAACCGTCACCACCAACCACCCAAGGTCGCCACCGCCTGTTCCTCTCTCTCTTTCCCCTTCGATCTCTCTTTCTCTCTCTATCTCTCGCTATCTCATTCTCTCGATCTCTCCCTCGATCACGCTCTCTCTCACTCTCTCAGTTCTCTCTCTCTATCTTACTCACCGCCATGCTCCGCCATAGCCTCTGTTCACCACCACCACCACTTTATCACTCTCTATCATCTCTCTCACTCTCGGTTCTCCCTCTCTCTGTCTCTCGATCTCACTACTTCTCTCTCCCTCTCTGTTCTCTCACTCTCTCCCTCGGTTATACTCTCTGCCTTCTTCCTCTTCCCGTGCGCGCGAACAGTCTCTTCTCCTCTCCAGCGTGCGCGACCACGGAGCCCTCTCCCTCTCCTTCGCTTGCTCACTTGCTCGCGCAGACTCCTTGCTGCAACCTCTGTTGCAACGTAGCAGCAGACATTCGAAACTCTAGGCCAAGACTGTATTCCCTCTTTACGTAGGTAAGGGTTGGTTTTTGATTATTAGCTCTAGTTTTCAAATTTCCTTGGTAATTAGGTTTAATTACTAAAATTGGTTTCAATTTGGAGACATTGCAGGATTGTAGGCGCACGGACGATAGGGTTGTGGACTGCGGAAACCCTAGGTGAGGTAAAATACTAATTCTTTCGATACATTGGATGAAATTAGGGTAAATTTAGAGTAAGAATGTATTGCATATATTAGGATGTATGCTAGATAAGATTTGAATGCGTTGTCTGACATTATATGTAATTATTTGGGTTAAATATAGGATTTTATACGAATTGGGCTGTTTCGGATGATAGAATCATGTTGAGTTGATTAGAATAGTTTCTCTTAGAGTTTAATTTGACGTATGCATGAAAATAGTCAGAAATTGGAATTTAAGTTTAAGGATTGATGAAGTCTATTTCATTATAAGTTGTCATGCATATAAGCAATCAAAATATGATCTCCGTATTTTGAAAATAGACTTCCATACCTTGAAAATGACATATGGTTTGAAATGTTTCGATAAGAATCGAAAAGTGTATGATTTTTCAAAGATTTTCTATTTTGAAGAAAACTAATTATTGTATGTTTGTTTCCGACTTTGAATGGTTTAGAGTTGAATTGGACTAGACTTTGATTTTGTTATTTAATTATAAATTAAATACAATTGATAACATTAGAGTATATTCATAAATTTAAGAATTAAGGTTTGTACAAATTTAGGAAAAATGGATAAACCCTAAAACATTTGGAAATTTGATGACGATTGTGATGATTTGATTAGGTTGACTTTTTTGGAGACTCGAGGAGTCAAATTGGATGATTGTGGA
Source organism: Dillenia turbinata (assembly GCA_037126225.1). Taxonomy (NCBI): domain Eukaryota; kingdom Viridiplantae; phylum Streptophyta; class Magnoliopsida; order Dilleniales; family Dilleniaceae; genus Dillenia; species Dillenia turbinata. Next base: position 11,868,415 of record JBAMMX010000006.1, read on the forward strand.
AATAGGGAGTGACCACCCTCCCTAGAAAGTGAGTGGGACCCTAATCTCTTGCATGAAATAGTGAAACATGATTTTATCGTGTTTTTAATAAAACATGCTTTTGATATGCATTGTCTCGACGTATGGAATTGAAATTCAAATCTGTTTTGTGATTATTGGAGTGTCGTACTTATGTTTTCTATGATTATGCATCCATGTTTGAAATGAAATGAAATTGAGCCATGATTTGAGAAATGGAATGTTTTCTATTCTACCATTGCATTAGTTTGTTGAATTTAAATGATTTCGATGAAATGTATTGGCACACGGATTTGAATTGTTTTGAGGATATGATGAGATGATTTGGCTATGTGGATTGGATGCCTACTAACTTGAGATGATATGATGATATGACATTATTTGATTGATTCCGTAGCTACGAAGGGACTTTGTAGAGGCACGGGTTGTCCGGATATACTTCTGCAAGAGGTATCCGCAAACGTCCAGTTTATATTTATTCATAGGCGCGGCCGGTTGAACCCACATCGGGGGAGGACGTGTGTTCATCACCGTCTAGCACCACACGTGGCCCTATGTCGAGCCTGGGTAAGCAAGGGCTAAGCCCATGGCCAACGTCGGGGTAGAGAGCTACTTTTGAAACACTTTACATAATAAAACCCCCGATGCGCCTGTCCTTGGTCATGGTTGACATTTGTCAGGATTTTTTCAGTTTGCTCTATAATATACTTGATTTTTAAATGGATGCATAAACGTATGATATCGTGTCATCGATTAAATGATTACATTTTACTAAACATACAATGTTTTATTGCAAATCGTGAATTATTATTTACGGATAATGTTGTTTGACACTCCATGGTTCACCTACACTATTTGTGCTTGATATTAATCCCCTCACTCATTGGGTATCTTCCTTGATACTCACCCCTCTTCTTTCCTCCTTCAGACAGGATTATTGTACTAGAGCGACACTTCAAACTCTAGAGGTTTTGGTGGATTTGATATTCACGACGGTGAGGTCTAAGATTAAGTTGAAATATGAATTCCACACTTTATTTCGACCCTGTGAGGTCTTGATATTAAGGTCCGTAGTTGGCCGTGTACATATTATGGGATGACTATATAATTTATGGATATTTATTTGCGAGACTCTCACATTTCACTTGCATTGAGGCATTTGTAAGCATTAAAAATGTAACTTGGGAATTTGTTGTATAATTTGTATAAAATTTAGGTCCGCTCAGTGTAGCGACTGCTCATGCTCTAGTTGGGCATGACAGTAGAGGTCTGTGGCAGGACTGTTAGTACTTATATTAGTCTGGCGTTGTTCTGGTTGTCCAATGTGGATTGGTTGACAGGATTTGAATGTGATGATTGTTGTGAGGACGGAATGACCATTTATTTATTTGACATGATGGATGTCCATTATACAGGTTTATTTATACATGGGAGACCTCTGAATTATGGGGAGGTTTTGCCTGATTTTCTGTAAAAATGTAGTCGGCATTCAGGACAATGGGCGGCTGCTTATGACCCTGGTTTGGGGCGTGACAGTTCTATTGGTATCAGAGCATCTAGGTTGGAGAAAAGATAGTAATGAAAATCTTCCCAAGTATATTTAAAAGTTCTCAATGCATTAGAGAGTTTCATACAGTCATTTAAAGTCCCATACATGGCCATAGGCATATAAGTTCATCTATTTTAGAGGGTAAGATATATGGTACATCTATCCCATTATTTCGCATTCATATGCCTTGATTCATAACTTGAATTCTTTTTTTTAGGGGGTTAGTTACTCTGTAACTAACCCTAATTCTTGATTTTTACCTAATAAAAAGGTGCTCTTTTTGCAGAACTAAGCCGCCTAGACGTGGTGGGCGCGGTGCACCACCAGAGAGTCCCTCAGTGCCTGAAACTACTAGGGCACTCGAGGCTCCATGAGTACCAGAAGGTGCTTCCTCTACTCACGCACCTTCACCAGTGCCGCCCCCAGCACCTCCACCGGCTGTTACAGTTGAGATCCCACCACCACCACTCGACGCCTTGAGGTAGTGGTAGGTGTGGTGCAGTAGATATGGGGTGCAGATGCCACCACCTCCACTATAGACTCCAGCGACCGCACCTGCGATTGTACCTGCTTCTACGGTACCGATTCCTCCTATGGCGGCCGGACCTTCTGTTTTTACTCTGACCGATGAGACATCGGTTACTTTGAGGCACATCCACGAGCTTACTCAGTTGGTGAAAGAGTCTCGGCAGCTCGGATGCATAGACTTTTCAGGATCTAGTGATGCCGTAGCGGCGAGCACTGGATCAACAGGACTCATAGGATCCTTACTGATTTGGGATTGTCAGAGGAGCTCAGATTGAGAGTTGCTGAGAGACTCCTCGACAGGGATGCCCTCTCGTGGTGGGAGGCTATCCGTGACTGTGCTACACAGACCTTGCGGTGGGAGGACTTTCTACGAGAGTTCGACCATAGGTACTTCACCCCGTTTCAGCAGGACCGTATGAGGATGGAGTTTCTACACTTACGCCAGGGGATTAGGTCAGTCTCAAAGTACGAGGCTGAGCTCAGACGACTAGCAGCATTTGTCCCCAACATGGCTACACCAGCTCAGATGAGGTTCAAGTTCGAAGATGGCCTCCAATTGAGCATCAGGAAATATATGACAGTGACTCCCTCTTTTACACTTTAAGAGGTGATTGATTCAGCATATCGGGTAGAGGAGATCGTCCGAGCTGAGGCTAGGTAGAGGGAGAGTCACCAGAAGAGGAAGATTGGGTCATAGGGTGGATAGTCTTCGAAGATGGGTAGAGGTTTTGGATATCCCGGAGGTTCTTCTAGCTTCAGACCAGCAGGACAGGGACAGGGACCTCGACCACAAGGCTTTAGGGCACTAGGCCCTAGTGTCACTACACAGCCTAATGCACAGAGACAGTCTTTCTGCTGCAGATGCGGCAACTATCATGCATATGGATCATGTACAATACCGATTACTTGCTTCCAGTGTGGGAATCAAGGTTACACTAAGAATGCCTGCCCAGATTTAGGTCAAGGAGGACCGACTTTACGGAGTCGTACTAGTACTTTTGGCACAGGCCAGCAGGGGGCACCTGCGCACTTAGCTCTTACAGCTCCTCAGACTACAGCCAGGAGTAATACAGTGCCAGGACCATCGTGACAACAGCTTAGGGTCCAGGCTCGTGTGTTTGCGATGACGCAGGAGGACGCACAGGCAAACCCTGATGTTATTATGGGTAATCCTCCTGCATACCCCTCAGTGTAGTACTTTTGTTGTACTTCTTTACCAGATCTAACATATCATGACGTCGATGTATAGTTTTGACTAGTTAAAGTTTTAGAAGCTTAACTAGTTTGATATACATATATAATTATGTCTACTTTTCTTCGCATTTTAAATATCTTTAATCTTTTTCTTATTTTTAGGTACCATGCGAATATTTGGTATCGACGCTCGTATTCTCATAGATATCAGGTCAAAATTTTCCTATGTGAGCGACACGTTCACTCGCCATTCTGATAGGCCTATCTCGCCACTTGATGAGGAGATTATGGTAGTCGCACCTCTTGACAAGCATATCATTTGAGATACAGTCTATAGAGGCTGCGAGATCAGTATTGAAGAGGTGGTATTAGAGGCAGATCTGATTCCACTCCCTATCAAGGATTTTGATGCCATCCTAGGGATGGATTGGCTGTGGATTGTTTTACGAAGGAGGTTGAGTTTCGGAGGTCTGGCAGCCACCGTTGGTGTTCCGGGGTGAGAGACGGGTATTGCCCCGTTGTGTTATATCTGTTATGAAAGCCAGATGCATGGTATGCCGTGAATGCACGGCTTATCTGGCTTATGTTGTTGACACCACCGCTGAGGGACCGAGACTAGAGGATGTCCCTGTGGTGTAGGAGTTTCCAGATGTGTTCCCCAAGGAACTTCCCGGATTACTACCAGTTTGGGAGTCTGATTTCGAAATTGATCTAGTGCCGGGGACCACTCCTATTTCTATTCTGCCATACAGAATGGCGCCTACTGAGCTGAGAGAGCTCAAGATTCAGTTATAGGAACTTCTGGAGAAGTGGTTTATCTGCCCGAGCACCTCACCCTGGGACGCTCCTGTGCTATTTGTAAAGAAGAAAGATGGTACACTTCGGCTTTATGTGGATTACAGGCAGTTGAACAAAGCCACCAACAAAAATAGATATCCCCTGCCATGTATCTATGATTTGTTTAATCAGCTACAGGGAGCCAGGGTTTTCTCTAAGATTGATCTCCGTTCGGATTATCATCAGTTGAGGATTTGGGTCGAAGATGTGTCCAAGACAGCCCTTCACACCCGATACGGCCATTATGAGTTTTTAGTCATGCCGTTTGGGCTGACCAATGTCCCAACTGCTTTTATGGATCTGATGAACCGTGTCTTCCACGACTTCTTGGATTGGCTCGTCATCGTATTTATCAATGATATCTTGGTGTATTCACGAAGTGATGAAGATCATGTTCAGCACCTTCGGGTGGTATTACAGATACTCCGTGAGAAGCAGCTATATGCCAAATTCTCGAAATGTGAGTTTTGGCTGAGACAGATAGGATTTTTGGGGTATATTGTCTCCGCGGAGGGTATTTATGTTGATCTGCGGAAGGTTGAGGCTATGTGGAAGTGGGAGCAACCACAAACAGTTACCAAGATCCGTAGTTTTCTCAGTTTAGCCGGGTATTATCGCAGATTTGTAGAGGGATTTTCTTGGGTAGTTGCTCTGTTATTTAGATTGACCCGGAAGGGGGTCAAGTTTGTTTGGGATGACCGTTGTGAGGCGAGCTTTCAAGAGCTCAAACAACGGTTGACATCCGCTCTTATTTTAGCCCTTCCCACTAGCAGTCGGGAATACACAGTGTACAGTGATGCTAGCTGATAGGGATTGGGTTGTGTTCTGATGTAGGATGGTCGGGTTATTGCATATGCCTCGCGACAATTGAAAAAACACGAGGTTAACTACCCGACACATGATTTGGAGTTGGCAGCCATAGTTTTCGCGTTGAAGATATGGCGACATTATCTTTATGGGGTGACCTGTAGAGCATTTACAGATCACAGGAGTTTGAAGTATCTATTTACCCAAAAGGAGCTGAATTTGAGACAAAAGAGATGGTTAGAGCTTCTCAAGGATTATGACCTCATTATTGACTATCATCTGGGCAAGGCGAATGTTGTAGCAGATGTCTTGAGTCAGAAGTTAGCATCATCCTCACCGTTAACAGAGAAAGCCTACCTTTCTTGTTTAGTGGGACTCTGAGCCTTAGCAGTCAGTTTGACTAGTGATGATCAGGGAGGCTTACTAGCCAGATTTGAGGTCAGACCGACTTTGTTCGACCGTATCAGAGAGCTCCAAAGTAGAGATGAGGAGCTTCAGGGTATTGCGGATAGAGTTCGCAGAGCTGAGGGCAGAGACTTCAGGATCCGAGAAGATGGGTTGTTAGTATTCAGGGAGCAGGTTTATATTCCCAGGTTTATATTCCCACTGATACAGATCTCCGCAAGGCCATACTTAAGGAGGCACACTCCTCTGCTTATGCATTACATCCGGGTGGTACCAAAATGTATCGGACTATGCGGGATAGTTATTAGTGGCCCGACATGAAATGGGAGATTGCGGACTTTGTGGCTACTAGCAGGTGAAGGCCAAACATCAGCGGCCGACTGGTACATTGCAACCCTTACCCATTCTTGAGTGGAAGTAGGATCACATTACTATGGATTTTGTGACAGGACTACCGCGGACTTCATCACGGCATGATGCCATTTGGGTGATTGTAGATCGACTCACCAAGTTTGCACATTTTCTTCCTATTCGCAGTGACTATCCTTTGGAGACCTTGACACGTCTTTACATCGATACGATAGTTAGGCTGCATGGTGTTCCTGTGTCGATAGTATCAGATAGGGACCCAAGGTTCACTTTCAGGTTCTGGCCCAAGTTGCAGGAGGTAATGGGCACGAGGCTGAGTTTTAGCACAGCCTATCATCCACAGACAGATGGTCAGTCAGAGAGGACCATTCAGACCCTTGAGGACATGCTGAGAGCATGTGTGATGGATTTCTGGGGTTGTTGGGATCGGTACCTTCCACTGGTCGAATTTACATATAATAACAACTATCAGGCCAGTATTGGGATGCCACCATATGAGGCACTGTATGATAGGAAGTGCCGCACCCTGATATGTTGGGATGAGGTCGGAGAGCGACGTCTCAGCAGTGTTGAGTTGATTGAGGAAACGAAGGATAAGGTTAAGGTCATCCGTGAACGGATGAAAGCCGCCCAGGATAGACAGAAGGCATATGCCGATCGTAGGCGGCGACCTCTTGAGTTTGCCACAGGGGATATGGTTTTCTTAAGGATATCTCCTTTGAAGGGAGTTATACGGTTCAGGCAGCGGGGCAAGCTGAGCCCCAAATATATTAGACCCTTCCGTATCCTTGAGAGGGTCGGGAGCGTGGCATATAGATTGGAGCTGCCAGATGAACTATCCCGTATTCATGACGTCTTTTATGTCTCAGTACTCAGGAAGTACCTAGCGGATCCTTCTCATGTACTTGAGCCTCCACCGGTTGAGTTGAGAGAGGACCTTAGTCTTCCAGTTTAGCCTGTGGCTATTCTAGATAGGCAGGTCAGAAAGCTGCGGAGCAAGGAAGTTTCATTAGTCAGAGTCTTGTAGAGGAGTGATCAAGTTGAGAAAGAAACCTGGGAGCCCGAGGAGGCTATAAGGAGACAGTACCTCCATTTGTTTACTGTTTAGCTTTCTTTTAGTTTCGAGAATGAAACTTATTTTTAGGGGGTTAGAAAATGTAATACCGACACTGCGGTGTTCGTACTAATGTACTATTCATGAAATATATATATAATATTCCTTCGTTTATATATACATATAGAAAATTTTTATTTATATTGATTTTTGATTTTGAGGTGTTAAATTTAAATTTTTGGTATATTCTAAATGCTATATCCGTGATTTGTAGTGTGAAATGAGTATAAATATATATATCTATATGAATATTTATTCATTTATTAATTTATTTATTTACTCATTTATTTATTTATAAATTTATTTTATAAAAATTTGTATATAAAAAAACCCAAATAATTGGATTAGGGTTAGAAAACCCTAATCCCCTTTTTTCCTCTTCCTCTTCCTCTCCCGCAGCCGCTTCTGCCTCCCGTCTCTCTCTTTCTCTCGATCACTCCCTCCACCTCTTTTGACCCATGACCGTTACTTCCTCCACCTTGTTCCGCCACCACCAACTACCGTAGCCACCTTCTTCCTTTACCTCCCTCTCGGTTCTCTCTCTTTGCTCCCTTTCTCTCTCCATCTCTCACGATTCTCTCTTTCTCCCGATCTCTCCCTCTCGCGGTTCTCCGCCGCACGCCACCAACTGCCACCGCACCACCACCACCACCATCTCTATTTTGCTTCCCTATCTATTTTTCCCCTTCGATCTCTCTGTTTCTCTCTCTATCTCTTGCTGTCTCACTCTCTCGATCTCTCCCTCGATCACGCTCTCTCTCACCGTCTCTCGATCGTTTTCTCTTTCCCTTCTCTCTCTATCACTCTACTTTCTTCCCTTTCCCGCGCGTGCGAACAATTTTTCCCCTCTCCTGCGCGTGCGATCGCAGAGCCCTCTCCCTCTCCTTCTCTCGCTCACTTGTACGCGGGCCTCCTTGCTGTAACCCCAGCTGAAGCCCAAACCGCAGTCATCAACCGACCCTCGAAAACCCTAGGTCGCAGCTTCTTCACTGCAGGTAAGGGCTGAGTTGGTTGTAGTTCTAGGGTTTTATAATTGGAATTAGAGTTAGTTGCTAATATCGTTTCAAATTGGAAAATATTACAAGTTTTAGACTAATTCGACTGGCGAACGAAAGCTAGGTCTGCAATCCGAGGAACCCTAGGTGAGGGAAATGCAATCTCTTCAACATTTGAATTAATTTTATCGAATTTAGGTTGAAATTAGAATCGGAAGCTATATATATACTTTGAAATATGTTAGATTCGAAGGAAATGTATTTTCCTAAAAATTTTGTATAAAATTATTTAGGTTAAGCTTAGGATTTGATATAAATTGGGTTGCGTAGTATGATAGAATGTATTAGATAATGATAGAGTTTTGTTTGGCTCATTTGTATAGCTTTCTTTGAAATTGGATTGAAATATGCCTGAAAGATTAAAATGAAATTATGTAAATTCGAGAAAAATTAGAAAAATTGAGAAATATTGGGAATTAGGTCATTGGTGAGCCAAATGATTCGAAATTGATGAAATGGGAATCTAGAAAGGAGATTGTGTAAATTAGGGTTGTATTAATTAGGAAAGAAAATTGAAAATCCTTTAATAGGCTTTTATTTGATATTAAATTGTGATGATTTGATTAGGTTGATCTTTTTGGAGACTCAATGAGTCAAATTGGATTGATTGTGAAAATAGGGAGTGACCACCCTCCCTAGAATATGAGTGAGACCCTAATCTCTTGCATGAAATAGTGAAAATCTGATTTTTCCGTGTTTTTAAACAAGACATGCTTTGATATGCATTGATTCGACGCGTGATATTAAATCTCAAATCTGTTTTGTGATTATTAGAGTGTCGTAAACTTATGTTTTCTATGACTATGCATCCATGTTTAAAATGAAACAAAATTGTGCCATTACTTGAAAATTTGATAAGTTTCTTATTCTACCATTGCATTGATATGTTGATTTAAAATGATTTGATAAATGTATTGGCACACGGATTTGAAATGTTTTGATGAACTGTGACGGCACCGGGATGCCCACTTGTGATGAGATCTGTGAGGGCACTGGGATGCCCACTTGTGATGATATGATATTACTTGATGGATTCTGTAGCTACAAAGGGCGTTTGTAGTGGCACCGGGATGCCCGGATACGCTTCTGCAGGAGGTATCCGCAAACATTACATATGCATGCGATAGGCGCGGCCGGTTGAACCCACATCGGGGGAGGACGTGTGTGATGCCACTGTCTAGCATCGGGCGGGGACCTATTGACGAGTCTGAGTAAGCCATCGGCGGCTAAGCTCACGACCAACGTCGGGGTAGAGAGCGACTTTTGAACATTTTGCATAATAAAACCCCCGATGCGCCTGTCCTTGGTCATGGTTGACCTTTGCCAGGATCCTTTTGGCTTGCTCAATAATATACTTGATTTTTAAATGGATGCATAAACGTATGATATCGTGTGATCGATTAAATGGTTACATTTTACTTAACATACCATATTTTATTGCAAATCGTGAATTATTATTTACGGATAACGTTGTTTGACACTCCAATGGTTCACCTACACTATTTTTGCTTGATATTAATCCCTTCACTTATTGGGTATCTTCCTTGATACTCACCCCTCTTATTTCCTCCCTCAGACAGGATTATTGTACTAGAGCGACACTTCAGACTCTAGAGGTTTTGGTGGATCCGGTATTCACGATAGTGAGGTCTAAGATTAAGTTAAAATATGAATTTCGCACTTTATTTCGACCCTGCGAGGTCTTGATATTAAGATCCGTAGTTGGTCGTGTACATATTATGAGATGACTGTATAATTTATGGTCATTTATTTGCGAGACTCTCACATTTCACTTGCATTGAGGTATTTGTAAGCATTAAAAATGTAACTTGGGAATTTGTACAATTTGTATAAAATTTAGGCCCGTTCGGTGTGGCGGTTGCTCATGCTTTAGTTGGACATGACAATAGAGGTTTGTGGCTAGGATTGCTAGTACTTATATTAGCCTGGCGTTGTTCTGGTTGTCCGATGTGGATTGGTTGACAGGATTTGAATGTGGTGATTGTTGTGAGGTCAGGATGATCATTTATTTATTTGACAGGATGGATGTCCATTATACAGGTTTATTTGTACATGGGAGACCTCCGAATTATGGGGAGGTTCTGCTCGATTTTCTGTAAAATTATAGTCGGTATTCAGGACAACGGGCGGCTGCTCATGACCCTAGTTTGGGGCGTGACAAGCCTTGTGAAGCTTCCAGAGAAAGCCACCTGAAGCTTCTAAGGGAAGCCTCACAAAGTTTCCAAGAGAAACCTTACAAAACTTCCAGGGGAAGCCACACGAAGCTTCTAAGGGAAGCTTCATGAAACTTCCAGGAAAAGCCTCATGGAGCTTCCAGGGGAAGCTTCAAGCAACTATATAAATACATGAGGAGGCTATGAGATGATATGGAAAAGAGACATGAATGAGATTGAGAGAGAAATAGAGGGGTGAGAGAGATAATCTTGAGCTTGAAAAAGAGCCTACGAATTTTTGTTCTTTCTGCATGAAAATGATCCTCTATCAATGTTCTTTGTAAGAAAATCATCAAAAGGACTTGGGTTAAGGATCGTGTATGGTTTTCGTTCTCTAATTTCTTGCCAATTAAAGGAGCATATGATTCAATCAAATGTTTGATTCGGATTCTGCTGTGTAGGTAAGTGTTTTTATATTTGAGTTCCTTATCTGTCGTATACTTCTCTTCCTTCACCAAGAATATCAAGTATGTAGTATTTAGGGTATACATTAAATAATACAAATTTTGGTCTATAAAAGAACTTAACTCCAACAATTTATAGGGTTAATATTGCAGCAACGATGGTGGTGAGATGTACTAGGATGAGAATTGGCGGATGTAGATCATCTGGAGTCTTGGTCTTGAAATGATGAAATCAATTGAAAGCAAAATGGAGCAATTTATGGTAAATATGATGTTCCATTGTCGGTGAATGACAAGCAAAATTAAAAGTGAGAGAGCATTAAAGAAGAAATCAATGTGAATTTTTGTCAAATTAGAATGCAAATGAGAAAACAATTACATTATTATTGACTTATCAAATGAGAGAATAAAATGAAATCCAATCAAAAGGAAAAAAAGGAAAAAAAAAATCAATTGAACCAAAGAAAAATAAGTAAAGAGGTTTGGAGAAAGAAGTGAAGGGTTAAGAAGGTTGTCAATCGATAGAGTGGAAAATAATACAGTTTAATATCCAAGGCAGTGTCAAATTTTAAAAAATCTTAATGGCAAACATTAACATCATTAGTTTAAGGATGTAAAGTGTAATTTTTCAAAATACAAAATGCAAAGTGTAATCTTATTCTAAACTTATGAAAATCAATGGTTTATACTTTGACTAAATGCAAAGCACATTTATATTTGTTGGATGTGGGTCTTGACTCCACAGTTCTGACTTCTTGTGATTCGAACATGTGTTCAATGAAGCAGCTCGAAACCTGTAAAAGACTATTGGAGGATGCTCCGGTGGGGGAGGTTTCGACATTTAAGTCAGAAATAACTGTTTTTAAAAGAAGTGGAAATAGACTCAAAAAGGAAAGAGGATGGATCTCCCTGTGATTTGTGTGCCTTTTGTAGAGTTCTGAGAACTTACTTGGTGGTGATGTACTGAAAGCTTTTATATGGAGCATCATAAGGGCCGTGTGCATTCGGGGCATTACAACCCTAACTTCCTTGCAAGGAGATCCAAAAATTTCAAAATTATCCTAACTTCCTTGCGAGGACATCCGAAAATTTTGAAATTTAAACATCAGAGATTTAAAATTGTTATCATTTAGAAAGTTTGATTATACATGGTGATTCATTCCCTTATCGAGTAGATTCTCAAGAGTTTCCTTTTTTGTCCAGGAGATACGTTTCATGCTAAGATATAAAAATTAACTAAGGTGCAATTCAATTGAGTACCACAATTCAGGAGTCGAAATGGTTAGTATCTTAGGTGTTTGGTAGTTATTGGCCACATGAAAGGGGACTACCATTCGGTCTTACGAATATGCTTGTAGATCGATTACATGGATCTCGTTGAGAGTTAGCCGAATAGCGAATAGGATACCACGAATGACAAATCTTCTTAGAAAGGTCGGGGTGACATGGCCCATCCAGCGAGATAGATCCCATCGGTATAACGGGACGACATAGGCCCATTTGTGCTTAAACGTATTGAATATACTGAATCACAGGCCTTATGCTTATTATTGGACGCTTTTCATATTATGTATTGAGCTCTTTTGAATTGGGTCCCATCAATATCAAAAAAAAAAAAAAAAAAAAAAACCCAAAGCACATTTCCCTCATACAAAATGTTTCTTTTAACCTCTCACCAATGTTCAAAACTATGGATCACATGAATTATTGCAAATATTTTAATTTTGGATTACTGATGACTATAGCATTATCGATAAAATATAGTGGAATTTAACATTTAATTTCACAAGTTTTTTGGATTACTAATGACTATGGCATTACGAGAGTCTGAAGAGAGCATTTCCAACAAGTTTGAGTAGAATTGATAGTGGAAGAAGGTTCCTAAGGGTTCGATGATGGTGTTAGAGGGTTTTATTGGAAGAAAACCAAGTCATGTTGTCTTTCAAGGACAGCTCAAGTAGTAGAGCCTTCGTACTTCTATCATCCCTTTCTCGATTCAATCCTGTTTGATTGTATCTCCTTGTATCAGGAAAAAAAGAAAACCAAGTTATGTTGATAGAGTTATGAGAGAGGTTGAAGGTGAGGGAGTGTTGTTAAAGGAGATAAAGGAACAATGAGCTCTCTCTCTCAATGGATTAACACATGGAGCAACCCAAAAGAAGTTTTTGCCATTATATTTTCATCCTCGAAGCTTAGTTGCAAGAATCCAAGTACGATTCATGGTGGCTAAGGTTCGAACCAATATTTTCCATGGTTTTTGACCACTTGGAGGTTCTGTCATGATTGGTAAAGGATCAATAAAACTTAAAACCTAGAAATATTCCTTTTTCATTGATGATTGAAGCCTTCAATCCTCAAGGACTCGGCCGTAACATTTTATAGTTACCCCTGGGACCTAAGTGTTACAAAATAAAGATTTTTGAGACTTGTTAGTGCATCAAAATTGATGGAGAAAGCCATAGGCCTACAAAGTGTTAACGGCAAGACAAGTTGTGAAAAATTTCAACCTTAATAAACAAATTGATAGTTTTAAAACCATAAAGGCAAGTTGAAACTGGAATCAAACCACCGGGAAAGATTATAATTAATTCTTTAATTTTTTTGTAAATTTTCAATTCAGCCAGTTCAATTTAGTTTGGAAAAATTGAATGGAATGATTTTGAAATAATATAGGATATATTATTTATAATTTCTTAAATGGGGAAACTGATCATGTCAAAAATTCAAATAAATCATCATATCTCAAGATAATTTTATAGGTTATCATTTGAAAATCTAACATTAATATTTAAAGTCTAATATTTGAAAGATACTTAATATTAATAATTGAATGTGTAATATTATCACTCAAATAAATCTTTGACCATTGATAATCTTGGATTTTTAAATGATAATATCAGATGATATAGGGCCGAATGGCCCACAACCATAAAATCCAAAGATTATCAAGTCTATTAAACCACAACCACAAAATCCACAGAATGCTCTTGGTAAGCGCCTAAGATAACTGAGCAGGTGTTCAGTTGAACTCTCTCAACTAAACTTCTCAATCACCTCTTGGTCAAACCTTATTGGTTATGTTTCTCAACCAATGCTTGGTTAAACCCTTTCGGTTGAATCCCTCAGCTACTACTGAGTGGTCTCCCACCGAATATCTTCTCTACCAAACGAATCAAAATTATGATCATCCGAGATTTGAATATCCCATAATCTTAAGAATAATCTTACCCGATAAGAAAAGAAATCTCCATAATTTCATCTGATAAGAGAGGAAATCTCCTTCACAACTTGGACTTCCCTTAATATGTAAGATCTTAAATCGCCTAAAAATCTTTGATTATAGTTTTTATAATATAGAAAAATTTCAAATGATCTCTCCATAAGAAAACTAATGTTTTACATTTTCAAGCAAGAGACTTATCATGCATGCACATACTATGTATACTAAGCTAAGTTGACTTACCATGTACGTTCTATTACTCCACATACACACATTATAAGAAACTAAATTGGGATAATATGAGACTTTATTCAATCTTTTTTGTTACTCTCTCACTTCTATTTCTGTCTTAAGTGTCAGAATTTACTCCGTCGAATCACCTTCGGCGGGTGTTTGTAGATCTTTCCATCTATTAAGGTCCACATGACACCTCAACACTAGTTCTCTATTTAGGTCAATAAAGTAATTTATCTGTGGAACAAACCCATCTCCGACAATAATGTTAAATTTTTATCGGTCCCAGTGACAACCAAGAAGAGGGATTGAATTGGTTGTCTATAATTGGTTTTTCAAAATTTTAATCTAACTCTACTTAAATTTATACTAATCATATGATCAATCTAATCATGTGCAGTAGAAAATAAAAATAGAGATTAGAAAGTCAAATCTGGTTTATGGTGGTTCGGCCTTGTGTTTACATTCACTCTTTGCGCTAGCAAATCGAGATCTAGTAACCTACTAGTTTCTACTATGAAACTCGATTACAATGTACAATCCACTTGTTGACTTCTGATTTTCACACTATGAAGATAATTTAGTCCAATAATGGAAGATTTAACTCAAACTCACAATTCAATACACAAATCAATACTCAACATAACACATAACAATAAGTGTACAAAGGATGTTTTTGAATGTAGAAATCAGCCTTCGATGATGACTTTGAAGTGCAGAAATTTTGTCTCTTTTTGTTGTGAACTAGATCTCAAAATAATGCTCAAATTTGCTCTCAAGAGTGAGCTTTTTGTTCAGCAAATTTCTACCTCTTTTTAACTTAAAATCCAATAGTAAAAATATGAGTTTTTCTACTGCTAAAGTGCTACTACTTTGGTGCTCAACCTCCCTAAGTTGAAGGCTCAATTTCCTCCTAATTTTGTGAGATAAGATAGTTGTTACAACTTGAATTCAAAGGTCAAATATCAAATTTAAATCTTAAAAACTCAAATTTGAATTTTCCTAAGAGATAAAGTTATAGTAGATGTGAAATCATCTCCCAAAAATTTAGTTCCAGGAAGTTGCCATCCAAAATTTTTTGTGCAAGTAGCTAATTTTGTACGTTTGTTGGCTCATCAAAAATTCAAAATTAATGTGCTGTAAAATATCATATTTGATATCCAACTATAGCACTATAATGCAGCAATTTCAAATTTCAAAAATCTTGGCCAAAGATAGAAATATTCATGCACAAAGTCCCCTTGAAAACCAATTTTTTTCTACTGTAAAAAATGATTAACCGGCCATCTTCACCTTAATTTTTCTCCAACTTATCCAATAAATTTTTGAATCATAAAAGCTTGAAATTGGAGTCCCTCACACTTTCTTTAAAATATAATTTTTGGACTTAAAATTACTTAATTACACAAATAGATATGGTTGTCCAAATATATTCAAATGATCATGCTCCTACACCAAGAAAATTTTTCAACATGCTTAAATATCACTTTTGAACTTTGGTTCACTTGTCCTTCGAATGTCGGATACCCAAACTATATTTTTAAACTTATTTTTAGGCTAAGTGTAACTTTGGTTCACTTATCATACTGGTTGAGTCTTTAACAAATAATAAAAAATCCATTCATATTATGCAGTAACTTTTATGGCTCAGAAATACTTTGCTTCTTTTATAAGAATTTCTAAATAAAATTTGATCTACACACTTAGTAAAAATATTAGTACAATATGAAATATTTTGTTATCATCAAAACAAAGGGTTCGACGACAATTTCCTTAACATTCTCATCTTTTTTAATAATAATAAAACCACAAAAAATAAATTTAAAAATATCAAGAATGCACATTTTTAAGCTCTAAAAATCATGTGTTTCAAAAATATCATGAATTGCATATTCAACAATTTATAAATTCGTATTATAAGTGAATATCTTCAAGTGAAGCTCCCCCTCAATTTATGAACATTTTTAATTTTCTTCCCCTTAATGTATATATTTATTTATTTTTTTTATTCTTCGTCAAAAAGAAAATATAGCAAATTATTTTTAGTCATAAAATGTGAGCACAACAATTTCCTTTTGAGATATATTTCAACTCCATCATTGACTAAACAACTTAATTTTGCATTTTAGACATTCAACTCATAATTCTATTTTCTCAATGACTCAAATGCAACATTTTATTTTTTAAAAATAAAATCTAGAAAAATCATCTATTTCTAGGAAGCCAAACAAGTTTTGGTTGTCTAGAACATAATCTTACATCATAATTAAATTTTCCTTGAGATGTACTAAGCCTATTTATGAAACAATTCCTAACAAAATAACCATTTTTATGATATATATAACACGAAATATTATTTTTATTTATTGGATAATTAGGTCCATATCCACAATTATTTTGCATATAACCAAATTTATTGTACCTAAATCCAAAATCACATTTTTTTGTAAAAATTTAATTTTTCGCTAGAGCTCCTATAGGTGCTTCTATGCGTATTTCTATGAGAACTTTTATGTGACCTTTTATAAAATTTTTATGCTATTTGTGAATAATTTTTTTAATTATATTGTACAGTTTATACAAAATTTTTATATAGTTTTGATGCAATTTGTGTGACAACATTTTTACTATTGTTTGTAATTTTTTGAATACATTTGTAAAAATTTTCTACAGTTCCAGAGGTACCCATTTTTCCTAAATCTATAGCTTTGACAAAACCACCATTTTTAGAGTTTGAACCTATTTTATGATCACATATATAACCTATGCCATTTTTAGAAAAATCCATTCTTTGAAATAAAAGTAATTTTATCAATTTTTTATCGCTCTCATGAAATTTCTGAAATGTTGTTTCTATGGATTTTCATAGATCTCCTACACTATTTTCAAAATTTTAATTTCATTTTTCAATCCTACATTTTCATTTCTAATTACTTCTAACTCTGAATTCAATAAAAAATTTATTTGTTTAAGTATATCTTTTCATTTGCTAAATCAATTATTTTGCGTTTTAATTTATTAATCACAATAAGTATATTTTGAGTATCAAAACTAGAACATGCAGAATTTTCAGATTTAGTGTTAAAGGTAACCTATGATTTTGCCATGAGATAGAAATTTGCTTTTTCTGTACTTTTTGAACTTTCTGACTATGAATCGGACTTGTCTAAATCACTCCAAGTTGTCATGTTAGCCTTTTCCTTCTTCTGAAATTTCTGTAACTTTTTTAATTGAATGTGATACTCATATTTTATGTGACCTGACTTCTTACACTTGTAGCAAATTATTTCCTTATTCTGCTTTTTTTCTTTGCTATATTTTCCTGCACTAAACTTAAACTTTCGTAAGTTATTAGATTTTTAGATTTAAAAAATTTCTTACTCTTATTTTTAAGAACACGGTTGAGTATTTTTGCTAGTATATACAACTCTTGATCACTATCTTCTTCTTCCTCAGAACTTTCATCTTCATTTGTTACGAAAGCTAATGTCTTCCTCTTGCTTTTAGTTTTAATAGTATGAAAAATTTCAGATTCATAAGACATCATTTTTTCTCTTAATTCATTTAGGGACAGTTTGTTTAAATTTTGTGCTTATTCAATGGCTGTCTTCTTGGCACCCTTGCTCTCGACAATATACGAAGAATCTTCCTAACTTGATTTGCATCTAAAATCTTTTTTCCAAGTGAATCAAGTTCATTAATAATAATAGAAAATCTATTAAACATATTTTTAATGTTCTCTTCTTGTTGAAATCAAAAGAGTTCATATTTTTGTATCAACAAGTTGATTCGGTTTCCTTCACTGTGCTAGTCCCTTCATGAGTGATGCATAATTTATTCTAAATGTCTTTAGCTGTAGGACATGACGAAACGAAACTAAATTCGGTAGGAGAGATAACACAAAAAAGTAAATATTTAGTTCTAAAATTTATAAAAATCATTTGCTTATCATTTTCGGTTATTATTAGGTCTTTTACATTTAGATCTTCAGAGGTAACAACCTCCAAAGTTTTATAATTAGTAACTTTTATAAACATCTCCATTCTACATTTCCAATGAGAAAAATTTATACCATCAAAATAGGGTGTCCTATTGATGGATTGGCTGAATGTATAAGGAGAAGCCATGGATCTTTTGCTTTGGAGAGGTCTCTCTAGTGGAGTTGAACACGAGACTCCACTTAGATTTATAATTGACTTTTCAAAATTTTAATCTAACTCCACTTAGATTTATACTAATTCTATAGTCAATCTAATCATGTGCAGCGAAAAATAAAAGTAAAGATTAGAGAGACAAATCCAATTTATAGTGGTTCGATCTTGTACCTACGTCTACTCTTCCAACCAACAAATCGAGATCTAACAACATACTAGTTTCAACTACAAAACTTGATTATAACGTATAATCCACTTGTCGACTTCTGATCTTCACACTATGAAAATAATTTTGTCTAATAATGGAAGACTAAACTCAAACTCACAACTCAATACATAAATCAATACTCAACACAATACATAACAATAAGTGTACAAAGGATGTTTTTGAATGTAGAAATTAGCCTTCGCTGATGACTTTGAAGTGCAGAAATTTTATCTCTCTTTGTTGTGAACTAGCTCTCAAAATAATGCTCAATTTTGCTCTCAAGAGTGTGCTTTTCGTCCAACAAGTTTCTACCTCTTTTTGACTTAAAATCCCACAGTAAAAAATAAGTTTTTCTGCTACTAAAGTGCTGCTACTTTGGTGCTTAACTTCCCTAAGTTGAAGGCTCAATTTTCTCCTAATTTTGTGAGATAAGATAACTGTTACAATTTAAATTCAAAATTCAAATATCAAATTTGAATTTTAAAAACTTAAATTTGAATTTCCCTAAGAGATAAGGCTGTAGTAGATGTGAAATTACCTCTCAAAAATTCAGGTCCAAGAAGTTGTTGTCTAGAATTTTTTATGCAAATAGTTAACTTTGCACACTTGTTTGCTCATAAAAAATTCAAAATTAATATGCTGTGAAATATCATATTTGATGTTCAATTATAGCACTATAATGAAGTAATTTCAATTTCAAAATTCAAAAACCTTGGCCAAAAGTAAAGATATTTATGCACAAAAACCCCTTGGGAACTAATTTTTTTCTGTTGTAAAAAATGATTAATCAGTTCTCTTCACCTTGATTTTTCTCCAAGTTATCCAACAATTTTTTGAATTATAAAAACTTGAAATTGGCCTCCCTTACACCTTCTTTAAAATGTAATTTTTAAATTTAAAATTACTTTATGACCAAATAGATATGATTGTCCAAATATGATCGAATGATCATGTTCCTACAATTAGAAATTTTTTAACATGGTTAAATGTCACTTTTGAACTTTGGTTCACTTGTCCTTCGAATATAGGATACCTAAACTATATTTTTAGGCTTATTTTTAGTTTAAGTGTAATATCCAAATTATATTTACCATACTAGTTGGGTTTTCAACAAGTAATAAAAAATCTATTCATATTATGCAATAACTTCTATGACTCAGATATATTTTACTTCTTTTATGAGAATTTTTAAATAAAATTTAATTTATATATTTAATAAAAATATAATAATAATATAAAATATTTTTTTATTGTCAAAATTTAAGAGTTGGACAATAATTTTTTTAATAATTTTATTGATGAAATTGTTGCAACCCCATCTCACACTATCATCACCTACACACACACACACACACATATATATATATATATATATATATATACATATATAAAATTATTCTTAATTAAAACATTTTTTTCAAATTTTGAGGTGGAGGAATAACATCGATGTACTCAACAGCAACACAACACTCAAGTCTCTCGCACGCCGGGGGACCCATCAAAACCCCCTAAGGCATGAAATTATGCAATTTTATTATTATAGTACGAAACAACGACAACATGGTATCGCTAATTTTTGCTTTTCTCAATAGCCAGCCGGCCAGCAAGCCATAGTTTTTTGAAGCGTTGACCGTTGACTCCCCTCCGTTATTTTCCGGAAATATTTTTCCCGTTCCGTTTATGCCACTTCGCTCGTCTTCCATTTTCTAGCGCCGGCTGATTGGTTCATTTCGTAAATATTCCCGCGTTCTGGTGGCAAATTGCTTTAGAGATATCCTTCCTTTCCTTCCTTTCCCTACCTTAAATATAAAGTAGTGCAGCTGTGGAAGACATAATAATATTGCTTCCGATCCAAAAAGTCCCACTCTCATTCCATTCGCGTATCACACACTCAATCATGCAAATTAGGGAATCCCCGGGAAATTGATGGAGAAAGATATGGAGAGTTGCGTCATAATTAATACATACGTGCCTTTTAATGAATTAAAAAAATAAAATAAATGTATTTAACATACATGTGTATATATGTATGTCCTACTAAATCCATAAAACTTTGAAAAATAATTAAATTGGATGTATTTAAATTTTTTACTATAAAACTATTATTATGTAATCTTCAGCTATTAAAAAAATAATTTACTTAAGAAAAATAGTTTTAGAAAACAAAAATTTAATATATTATAGTTTTATGGTTAGAACTATAAAATGATAATATAATCAAACATTTGGATAAAATATTCATTTTATATATTTATTTACCTGAATTGAGTCGATTTTGACTCAAATTCAAAAAACTCGATATTGATATTTGCATGATAAACCTGTCACAATCCAACCTCAATTTGTGTATCACATCTCAAATTGTTTTTGCCCTTATCCATGGTCATTTAGATGAGTATTAGTCATTTGTTCTTAAATTGCAGTATTAATAAAATTATACTATATTTATATCATTGTGGTTATTAATTTTCTAGTCGTGAAAATACATTTTAATTCATCTGACTCGACTAGCAATATGGATTTTTTCTCCACTTTCTAAGGTATTAAATTCGCATAAAATTTTAGAAAAATATGCTAAGCCTAATCTAAATAGTAAAACCTATTTAAACCATCCAAGAACTAGATTATTGAGTCATCTGCGTTGCATTACAAATAGGCATTCATTCACGTAACATGGCTAAATTTTTGTGGTGTGCACACTCAACTGGGCGCGTGAACTATTATTTCCAGAGTGTAAAAGAAGTGGGGACTGCTGCTGTATATAATTCATGGCTGTATTATGAGAGGGTCTTTCCTCTTTTCCATTTTTTGTTTCCCTCTCTCTTGTTTCTCTCTCTATTTCTCTTAGATCCTGACCTAATTATCTTTGATCTCCAAGCCACCTCACCCCATCTCAACTCTCCTCCTCTCTATACATCCTCTCTCACACACCAAAGAATTCAAACTCTAAACCTAGGAAGAGGCTGTCCTATCCAAACGCACTTTGGATCTATCTACTAGAAATTTATAGACTCATTATTTGTAACCCAAAAAAGTTTTGCTAGTTAACTTTTGGAGATCAAGAAGAGGAGAGATCATAAGAAAGAGAAATTTTTATTCAAGTGAGGAACGAAGCAAAAAAGAAGGATGACTCCAGCTAATGTTGCTAGTCAATTTGGAGATACAACATATACCAAAGTGTTTGTTGGAGGCTTGGCTTGGGAGACTCAAAAGGAAACCATGAAGAAATACTTTGAACAGTTTGGTGAGATCTTGGAGGCTGTTGTTATCACTGATAAGACCACCGGAAGATCGAAAGGCTATGGATTTGTAAGCTTTTTCTTTTTTTTTCGCTCTCTTTCTTCCCCCACACATTCATTGGTGAATATTTTTCTTTTCCTCTGTTTTGTTATGGCTTATTATGATTAGATCTTGAACAAATGACTGATCTCTTGTGATGGGGTTCTTAAGAAGTTAATTTTTTTTTCAATTTTAGGTAACTTTTCGAGAACCTGATGCCGCCATGAGAGCTTGCGTTGATGCAGCTCCTGTGATCGATGGAAGGAGAGCTAATTGCAATCTTGCCTCATTAGGTGTTCAAAGATCTAAACCCTCAACACCCAAACATGGTATAGAAAATCACTTTTGCTTTTTTATCTCCCTCATTTTCTTGTTTCTTGATTCTCCATTTCTTTCTCTTTCTCTTTTTCTTTATGTCAGATTTTGATTGTTTATACACATGCACATGGACCCTATTGTCATAGTCAAGGTTTCAAGTGATAATATTTTACCAGATCTAGGAGTGTTTCATAAATATCCATCATTTTTAACTTTTTCTTGTGTATACTTACTATTCATAAAACATCTGGCAATGCCAACTAATAATTGGGACAGCTAATTCATGAACATAAATTTCTTCTTTGAGGCTACCACATCTTCATCATGAATATTCCTGCATGAAAATAATAAAGAGCAAACAAGTATATTCGAATTGTCTAAAATAAAAATCCTTTTATCTTTTTCCAAATTGTAACATAAAAAATAATTAACAATGTGTGAAGTTATCATATTTGAATCTTTTACAATCATATATGCTATTGGTGTTTTTCATCAAAAAAGTCTATGTTTGTTTCCCTTGTTGTATCCCTAAACATGTGAGCAGTAGTAGTCGTTTTGTTTGGTGGTATGGAATTTTTATCCTAAAATAGTGGGTTTTTGTCAACTTCAATGGTGAAAATGATGAGCAGGAGGAGGCAGAAACTTTAGGGTAATGAGCTCTTTTCAGACAGGGTTTCAAGGTGGAGTGGGAACAGCTTTTGCTTCTGCAGCAACCTTCCCTCATTATGCCATCCAACAAGGGATTCCCTATAATATATATGGGTACGATTTTATTTATTCTCTCTCTCTCTCTCTCTCTCAATCTTTCTCTCTATACAATTTTATATTACTATTTTATATTTTAACACTCTTGGAGTATTTAGCAAATCCACCATGTGCATTGCCAACTATAACAATGCTTTCTCTCACTCCCAAGTGCATGTATCTGTGTGAACTATTATTTGTCTATGCTTAGTGTGCTGCATGCATGCACATATAATTTTTCATTATGAAAGCTAAAAGAGAATAACCCATTGGAGCTGCTCATGCATGCTCTTTGCTCTTCTACATGTGCACATAATTTTTCATTGTAAGGAAAAGCATCCAAAATTATCTTTTTTATTATCACTGCTACTAATATTTTATGATATAGTTTTCTATCTTATGATTTGTTTTGATACCAAACTTTCAGGTACTCTCCGTACTCGCCAGATTATACTTACCCAACGGTCTGTACACAGATATCCCTCTTTTTTAATTCTGTCTTTTCCTTTATCTACACTTCATCCCTCTTAAAGAGGGATCAGGATGCATGTGGGAACTGTTTAAGTTGGACAATGACTATTTCACAAAACACGCATGCTATTGCCACACATTATATGCTATAATGAGCTGCATATGCCAATCCTAATTGTTCACAACCCCACTTGAATCCATTTATTGCGAAAGCTAAACGGATATGCTGCCATTCTCTTTTTAGTATATGTGATTTTCGTCACGGCATTTTCTTCTTCATTACAAAAGCCACTACCGAGCACTAAACCGACCATTTCGCATTCATTGTATCCTAGCTTACCCAGTTGACACGCCTAGCTCTGGTAGACACTCTCGATTAGACCATAGTTTGTCTATTGTTCCAACAAAACACTTTTAGAATACAAATCCCACGGTCCCTTTCTTTTACACAGAAAGATGACATTGCATCTAAGAAGTCATCCATATCAATATTGATACTCATAGAATTAATAGTTAAAAATTGTAACTGTTGAATGATAATCCAATAATTGCCTACTTCAAAATTACTAATATCCATATGATAATAGAAAAACATATATATATATATATATATTTAATGGGCATCCATGCGAACTATCTCAAATAAAAATGTAACATATATCTTAACTTCATAAGTTGAAAAATATAGACCTAAAGTTCAAAATGGTTCTAACTCTGAAAATAATTCTACAAAGACCTAAAATTTATTTACGTATGGATATTTGTGGTTAAAAAAGAAAAAATACTGTTGCAGAACTACTACACCGTGTACGGAGGTGCCACGGCGCAGTACCCAATGTACGGAGCGACTGCGGCGGCGAGCTCGAGCGGGATGGGGATGACGATGACGGGAGCAGCGGGGGCGGCAGCATTTTACCCATATATCCAATTTGCAGGAGAAGGAAACGGGGGAGGAAACTGCAACTACACCGCAACTGCCACTGGACAGGGGTATGGAGTGCAGTACCAGCCCCACCTGTTTCACTACTCTACTCCTCCCACTTATGCTCAGCATTATGCTCCCCCCATCTCTCTTGCTTCCACTCCTACTCTCCAATCAGGTTTGTCTCCTCTCTCTCTCTCTCTCTCTCTCTCTCTCTCTCTCTCTCTCTCTCTCTCTCTCTCTCTCTCTCTCCTCCACCAAACCCTAATATTATAAAAAAGTATTGACAACAAATTGCATATTGTTGCAAAAATCAGTATAATCTTAGAAAGTTAATACAGTGAGGGTAAGGGGGGTTTTGATTTTCGTGAGAGTTGAAGTCAAAAAGTAACACCTGCCTGCATTCTGCAAACCCAATGCATTTGCATAAATAATTAGACTAACACATTGGGCGGCAAACAAGGCAAAGGGGTTTCAAAAATGGAAAAGAAAAGTGCTTCCTTTGCTGTAAAGTTGTAGTAGTCAAAAACCAAGCAAAAGAATTTAGGAATTTTACCCGCCAATTTCATAAAGTTTAGTGCCCATTTGATTTAAATAATAATAATAATAATAATTCTATGGTTTATCTAACTAAAGTTGTTCCTCTTGATGATACCACTCATGTTTCTTTTACCGGAGAATTGAATTGAAATTATTT
Source organism: Dillenia turbinata (assembly GCA_037126225.1). NCBI lineage: Eukaryota > Viridiplantae > Streptophyta > Magnoliopsida > Dilleniales > Dilleniaceae > Dillenia > Dillenia turbinata. The sequence goes on from JBAMMX010000006.1 coordinate 11,893,176, forward strand.
ATTAATATAATTATTTCAATTTAATCCACACACGTTTTATTTTTAATAATTAATAATTCATTTACGGAGATTTAAAAGCAAAAATAATTAAAAATGAAAATTTATAATCAAATCTCTCTCACTTTCTTTTTATCCTTTATTATTTTTAGGAGTGTGCGACCAATAAACACGTCCAAAATTTAATGTCTTCCTTCATTAGTTCAACAAAGCGGTCAAATGGTCATTTCGAGTTCTCAACAAAAGAGACATTAATTTACTTTTTTGTCCTCATCCATAGTGTCGGCACAAGATACTATCCCAACCTTTTTATATGTGACTCCTCCGGTTAGATTGTCCTGTTTTTGCGGTGTTTTCCTTTTTCTTCTCTTTCCTGTTTGTTTGTTGTGTACTGTTTTCATGACGGGAAACTCTTCAATTATATATTTTGAAAATTTGTGCATAAAATTTTGATAATTACCCTTTTTTATTTGATGCATATGAAGTGGTTGATCAATGAAATGATTTTTTTTTTTATTTTCCTTACAAAAATAAATGAATGAAAAAGAGGTACTAATATTTTTGACAGTGTGTTTTGCTGTGCCACAGGCGTGACCATGGCTCTGCATGCTCCAATTGCTCATCGCTAGAGAGATTCAGCCCACAAATTTGCAGTTGTCGCTTATCTCAAATTTTATCTCTCTCTCTCTCTCTCTCTCTCCCCCCCGCCTTCAGTACTTTCTCAAAGTCTTGAGCACACCTTTGCCCTAACCATGGTTCTCTGTCTCTTTCTCTCTCTAACCCGTGTATGGGCCAAGCATTTGGGCCAGCCCACGACACAAATCGAGCCTCTAATCGGGGCTTGAAGAACCCAATCTCCAAAAAGTTTGGAGTTGGGTTTCATCGTATCATCCTTTTGCATCACAAGGAAACAAGAGGGTTCCCTCATGAAGAGAACCCACTTTTTATTAAGCATGTCTAGTTTTGCCAACTCAAGGTAAGTTGGTAAAAAGTTTCCTCAAGCGACGCTTTGTCCTATGGAAGAGGCAAAGCAAATGCAACAACCCCCTTTGAATTTAGCCCCAGAAAGGGCTAAGAAAAAACCAAAGTGGCTTGCAAAATTGTAAATTTCAACAAAGGCGAGATTCAAAATGTCCTTTTCCTTCACTTTCAACAACCAAAGTGTTGATATTTTGGCTAATCCCTCCAACTACTTTAGCTAAATCACCAAAACATGTAGAGCAAGTTTTTTAGAACATCAATCCTCATGAGAGCAAATGCTTTGCCCTCTACCTTTTGGTTGTGTTGACGTCATGCATGTCTAGTCTTGATTTTTCAAAAACTCCGGCTGGTCATGTTTTCAAACGTTCTTTTTTTCCTTTTAAAACAAACTTTTCATTTTTCCTTTTTCCAACTTTCACAAAATATGTGTCTAACCAACCAAACAAAACATCTTGCCTTAGGGAAAGGGAAGATAGTTCAACTCACTCGTGTAGTCTTTTTATTTTTTTGTACATTCAAATTGAGGAAAAACTTTTGGGAAGTTTTAGCCTCCACACTAACTAAAATGTAGGAGGGATAGTGTTGATTTTAGGCATGTAGTTTAGCATCATTTTGTATCAATCTCAATGAGAACTCTACTAGTGGAATGTGGAGTTCCAAATGCATCCGGAGTTGGCCCCTGGGCATATATTTTGGTCTCTTGGGTTTTTCTCCCTCTAACCCAATCAACCATGGTTAGGACTTAGGTCATCCCCCCACTCTCTCTCTCTCTCTCTCTCTCTCTCTCTATCTCTCTCTCTCTCTCTCTACCCCTCATTTACTTTGAGATGCACCATGCTACCTCTATTATATGGTCTATTATTTGGATTGTAACTAAGTTTACTGTTTAAAGTCTCATTCTCCAACCTTTTTGGTCGGGAGTGGATAATATTAGCTACCCTAGTTACTGTTGCTTAGTAACTTGAAAGACAACTTGCTTTTATATGCTAATGCATTTTCATTTTGTAGCATGCTTTATTGTTTTTCTTTAAGAATTATCTAGAGCATGAATTGCGATAAAATGCTTCGGACGTTGCTGAGTTGGCAAAAGGAAAAAGGCAAAAGTTGGTGTAACCCATTTATCTACTTATTGGTTGAGGAATATTTATCACCGCATCAGGACACTAACTGTTGGTTTAAAGATATGCCGACGTGGTATTTTGAAATTAAAAACAAAAAAATTGGAATTAGGGGATATTGAGTGGTTAACCCATTATCCCCACAGATACAACCAACTAGTAGATCTCATACTCTCTCTCTTTTTTCTCTATGAAAACATCAAACGTGAGATGGTTGAAAAAGTAGCAATCGAAGAATTGTCTGGTGCTGAGCTCTAGAGTGAAAATCAAATGAGAGATTTTCTCCCGTCTTCGAATCATCAGATTTAGGGTTATGACGTCGTGAATATATGATGGTGATTCAATTAATCTCATGATCACCATCCAAACTGAGTATCGTTCGAGAGTTTGTGATTCAAAAATTGTTATAATTTTGAATACCGAGATATTTACCCGATACGATCTATTTAATTTTTCAAAAATTATTTACTTCCGTTGTACATGACAATTAAAATCAAACATTGGTATCAGAGCACTAGTTAGATTAAATAAAATAATTTTTACAATTTTTTGGGTATAAAAATGGTAGGGTATTAAATTTAGAGTTTGGATCACGGATGAATTTTGTGAATCTGATTAAACCGCGAGATACCCATGATATGTAGATTACAAACATGAATTTTGTTGAAATTTTGGAATATATTTAGGGCATGAAATGTGAGGTTGAAGTTTTCGGCTTCAATAGTGACCATGACCCTAGATTTTTAGATTTGTCGAGTTTAAGGACAAATTGATGCATGAAATTGGTTTAGATGTATTCCTCATAACCTGATCTACATTTTGATATACATATTGTGTGTTTTCCTCACCGGAAACTAGGATTTCCAACATTGGCTGCGAGGGCCACGACAAAGGTTGTGAGATTCAGCCCATTTGGGGCTTCAATCCTCCAAATAATCGAGTTAGGATGATTGGAGGTGGTTCAATTACACTTTGCAACCAAAATCCCAAGGAAAAACAAGACAGAATGGAGTTTTCCGGCAACTAGGTCAAGAGGACCTGGTTGCAGGCCCGTCGGGTGAATGAGAAGAGATCCAGACGCACGGGCGCATGAAGAGCATGCACATAGAGGCACGTGTTAATGAGGGTGTAGGCGCATGTAGCCCACGTGCTAGCGAGGCGCGTGGAGGTGTCGGGGCACGGTTTGGGTCGGTTTTGACTCGGATCCATGCTCCAACCCGAGTCTCAACCTGAGGGGCGGGTCGCGTGCGTGCAAGAACGTGACCCACACCCCTATACATCTGGCACGTGTAACAACGTGTAGGACGCACGTGCAGGAACGTGCCAAACGCGTTGCACATCTGGCACGTGCACCACCCTTTCCCAGATGCATGCAGGCGCGTGGGGACGCGCCGCCGGCTTATGGCGGGGCGTGAATCCTCCGACGGCATGTAGGTTTTCCTAGAAATTGAATTTTCTAATTTTTAGAGGGTTCTATACTATTAGATGTGATTTTTTGTGGGTTTTTGTGTGGCGAATCTAAGTCTGAATGGTAAGATACAATTTCAGGTTGTGGTGTATGATGTTCGTTGACTTATACGCTCGCTTTGGCGTCTATGCTCGAATCATTTTGGATTTATTAATTCGTAGGGTGCACAAAATTGTGAGAATAAGTATCACAAGTCACTATTGTCTCTTAGACTGCTTAAAAAATTATCGTATTAGATCTTTGTAAGGGAGATAAAATTGAATGTTAACAATTACGAGATTTTATACCGGTAGATTCAGTTTGTTCTTGAGGAGCAAGATATGTCTGAGATTTTGCAGTACGAGATGGTGGACTTCGGGAAAGGTATTACATCTCAGAGAGACAGGATTAGGAGGCGTTACGTGCATGAAAAAGGAAGGATGACCGAGTTAGGGCAATCCTCCTAAGCAGCATGCACGATGATGTGATCCCCATTTATGAATAATATCCTATGACTATGTCGGTTTGGATTACCCTAAAAAGAGCATTATGGTGCTTTTACGGCTCCTGAGGTGAGGATGCTGACTTGTAAGTTTTATAACTTATGAGAAAAGGGGCTGATCATATAAAGATGCAACATTTGATGCAAATATGGAGTATGATCGCCAAGTTGGAGAATACGAATGAGCCTATTTCGGACGTGTTTTTTTTAAATACTCAGTGCGATCCAATCTTTACCTGATTCATGGGAAACCATGAAAACCTATATCACATACGACGAGAGTATTTGTACTTTCGCTAATGTGAATAGACACAGTGAACTCGAGTAGGAGTGTTTGGAGGCGAGTAGGCCTAATTTGGGTCATGCTTATGCAGTGGAGTCGAGCAAGGACTCCCGTGGCACCAAAGTCAAATGGCATAAGTATGAGTAAAAGACTCAAGGTTTAAGTAAGAAGAAACATTTCGAAAATCTGACAACTAAGTATTAAAGCGCAGGAAGAAGGAGCTAGATAAAAGCAAGGTGAAGTACTACATCTGTAATAGACTTGGTCATTTCGCTCGTAAGTGTGATAAGCGGAAGCTATCTCTTTCTTCTTTATGTGGTTTGAGATGCTCACTGTTTTCTTCTTTCATGGATTGTAAACTTAGGAATCACCAACCATGTAGCTCAAGATAGGAGTGCGTATATAGAGTTTTGCCTAGTGAGTCCTCAAATAGGAGGATTTCATGGGAAACAAAGCATTTATCGACATCAGATAGAATGACACTTGTAAGTTGGAGTTGTAAAGTTACCAAACTTTGTACGTTCTTTACACTTCAGATATTCGACAGAACTTGATCTCAGCGTAGGATATGCTTCGATTACTTGAAAACTTTATAGTTTATATTTATTACGATAGTTCTTTGATTGGTTCTGATTTAGTCCATGAGGGATTATATGCATTGGATGTGATTCATTTTAATGGTGTTTCTTATTATCTTCCTAGGGTGAGAGAAGATGAACCGGTTAGCAGTGAGTGGTCTGTAGGGTCCGCTAACCAGTTTTATCTAGATGACAAAGCTACAAGGAAACATTAGACAATGCAATGAGAGCTGGGACTCTATTGTAGTCGGTTCACTCTGACACTGTGACCTTATGAATGTGAGAATCTGAAATGGAGTTGTATACTCTATTATATTCATAGACAATTACACGTATTTCGGTTACGTCTATTTGACCTCGCACAAGTCTGAGGTATTGAAATGTTTTACGAGATTTATCAGTGAGGTTGAAAATCAGTTAGACTTGAGAGTGGACACTTTCAGAACTGATCGAGTGTGCGAGTATTTATCTGAAGAGCTTTTTTTCGAGAAGGGTACTATGAGATAACTGATTATTTTTGCTACTAAGTGGATTAGAGTAGCCGAGAGAAGAAATAAGAATTTGTTAGAAATGGTAAGATCTATAATGGCACAGGCCAATTTGCTTGTTTTTTATTGAGAAGATGCTTTATTAACTGTAGCTCAATCCTCATTCATGTTCCATCAGAGTCCACAGTCAGTACCCCATATGACCTTAGGACAGGGAGGTAGTTTGATCTTAGCCACTTGAAGTTATGGGGTTGTGCCCCATATGTTCACGTTTTCTCGCATCCACACGACAAATTAGGCCCACGAGAAAAGGAATGTATCTTTATAAGATACTAAGAACACTCCAAGGGGAATGTGTTCTAGGTGAGCATATGAATGACACTGTTATTGAGATTGAATCTCGTGATACTGTGTTTCTTCAAAGTGATTTTCCTAACAGAGGTGAAATCGATTGAGATTTTACCTTTTATGAGATGGATGAGTCTATTGGCTTATCTGAGTCCAGTGGCAGAACTTAAGAACCCATTATGGATCTTGGTCTTAGTGGAAAGGATCCATCTAGAGTCGAGGACTCGTACCTAACCGTCGCTTCCCGATTAAGAGAAAGGCTCTCATTGTGACTCTTGTGAATGATGAGAAACCTTAAACGGTCCTAAAGGCTCTTGAGGGTTCTGTGAAGGACCATTGGTTAAAAACCATGGATGAGAAAAGAAGTTAATGAGAATCAATGGGATTTGAGATTTAGTTGATTTGCCTGAGGATAGTAAGGCCATTGGAAACAAGTGGATTCTCAAGATCAAGAGAACGCTGGCAGATCGGTGGAGAGGTATAAGACTCATTTGGTAGTCAAGGGTTACTCTCAAACTATGCACATGATTACTTTGTTTCGTTTACTTTTAGTGATTATTACAGATATGGATTTAGAGTCACACTAAATGTGTCACGCCCTGATTCTCCCGTCGAGCACGTAACAACCGTCGCGTTATCTCGGCATATGGGCATGACCTCCCCATATATCGGGATAGCACAAGACATTTCACTATTTTTAATAAAACTTCCAAAACAATCAACTCATCAAAATAAGAAAATTATAAAATCAATACACATGCAAGGAGCCCATCCGGCTCATCCCTATACATAAAAGCATACATCGGGGAGTGGGTTCCTGTACATGCAAGCATACATCAGCACACATCGGGGAGTGAGTTCCTGTACATGCACGCATGCAGTGTGGCCATCACAGTCAATCAGAATTCTCAATACAAATAAAACATTTAAAATATAAAAAGTTCCAAAACATAGCCGTCGGATTTTACCAACACTTAGCCGAAGAAAACAATTCAGTACAGGTAAAATCCTAACGGTATGAGATGTACAAAACTTTACTAAATTGAAAGAAAATATCAAAAGCCAACATTTATATTCCAAATGTTCCAATACAGAATAAAACACTTTTCAAAAGATGATTTCAAACAAAAATGAAGTCTTAAGTCATAATCTTTCTGATTTTACCAATACTTGCCGAAAGAATTCAAATAGTATCAGTAAAATCCTCACAGTATGAAATATATAGAACTTCCTTTCCATGGTTTAACGATCTACAATCCAAAAATAAAACATAACCCATACCTATGCCAAAATATCACAAAAGATCTTCGCACATTTAGTCGCCCTTAAGCTATACTTCCTCTGAAAAGAATATAAAGAAGGGGGTGAGTATTTTGGAATACCCAGTGAGTGGAGTGCAATGACATGTATTATATAAATAAGAGGTGAAGGTGGTAATGCCAAATATATGTATCAACTATCATTTAATGCAATAACGAAATTGAATCTCATAAAATCATTTATATCAATCCACCATGACTCATAAAATCAACTCAATCAGTCATATCTCATTTTTTTCACAATTTTTTTTGGGGTATGTCAAAAACATTATCCCACCAATGGCTATTGGCAGGATCCGCCAAATTTGTACGATTTTTACATAAAACTCCCCTTCCCCTTTGGCATTGGCGCGGAACTTTTTTCGTGGGGTGCTACCACGTCATTCGTCCAACCTGGGTGGCTTTCTATCTCGCCACCTCCAAGCCTCTAGTATAATCACAAGTCAGCCCAAACCACGCCACCCCAACGGACCGGTCCGTGGCAGGACTCAGAACTACAGTCCTTTTTCCCAGCACCATGTTATCAAACTCATTTTATCAATCAATGCATGTTCAAATATAAAGTAGAGCAATATTTCATAATTTACATGAGTATCCAAAGTAACATGGTGCAAATAATTCAATAATCGTATACAAGAGTCATGGACATTTCACAATTTCATTTTAGGCATACTACAATCACAAATCAATTTCAATTCCATTTGCAAATTCATTTCAAAACTCAATTTATAAATCATATTTAAAATCATTTACTCATTCATATAATACACAATCCATCCACTCACCTCTAGGGAGGGTGATCACTCCCAATTCCTCAATCAATCTCAAATGACTCATTTCGAGTCTCCAAAAGGTTAACCTAATCAAATTGTCACAATTATCAGCAATTAAAATCCCATTAAAGGATTTTCAAATTTTTCTCCTAATTAATATATCCTTAATTTACTCAATCACATTTCTAAATTCCCGTTTCAGCAATTTAGAATTATCTAGCTCACCAATGACCTAATTTCTCAATATTCTTCAAATTTTCCAATTTTCCTTGAATTTACAAAATCCTGATTTAGTTTTTCATGCACATTCCAATCAAACCTCAAGGAAAACTATACAAATCAAACAAACAAACCTCTACTACCATTTAAGACATTCTAACATGCTACGCAGCCAAATTTATATCAAATTCTTGATTTAACCTAAATAATTTCATACAAAATTTCAGGAAAATATATTTCCTTCGAATTTAACGTGTTTCAGAACATATCTACACATATTCTCAACCTAAATTCAACAAAAATAATTTGAATATTGAAGGGATTGAATTTCTCTCACCTAGGGTTTTTTGTAGTTTACAACCCTCGTCCCAATGGCTTCTTAGTTCACTCCGAGACCTGTAGTGCATTTCAAACCGACGCAAAGCTTAGTAATTAGGCTTAAATTATCAAGTGGGTCAAAACCCTAAAACCATGGTCAGAGCCAAACCAGCCATTACCTGCGCAAATAAGAAATCGCAGGACATTGCCACCTAGGGTTTGTGACAGTTTGCTACCGCTGGCTTGAAGCTTCTGCGATGGTTGCAAAAGGCTCTCAACAAAGTGAGCAGTGCGCGGTTGATCGAACAGGGGAGGAAGACTATGGCCCGTCGCGTGCACGAGAGAGAGAGAGAACGACAGGTGGTCTCGCGCGGTAGTGGCTGTTGGAAGGAGATGTTGGCCGTGGGAGATAGAGAGAGAGACGATAGAGAGGGAGAGGGAGACGGTGAGCGATAGAGTGAGAGAGAAACAGAGGGTGAGGTAGAGAGAGAGAAACAAGGGGAAACAAAGAAGACGAACAGCCGGTTGGGTCGCTGGTGAGGGAGAGAGGCGGAGGAGGGCGCGGCTATTCACGGCGGAGAGTGAGAGAGTCAAAGAGAGCGAGTGAGGCGAAGAGAGGGAGATGGGAGTGAGATTAGGGCTTTTAGCCCTAATCGAATTTTGGAGGAGGGGACAAAACGCTGTATTTTCCCCTCCTCTTGTCTTATTTTTTTTTATATAAACATAAATAAATATATAAATAAATAAATAAATAAATAAATAATCTTATATATATATTTTATACCCATATTTTATTAAAACTCTAAATTTATCATCAAAATAGAATGTATTTCAAATCAGAACATGGATATTTTTAAATATACCAAAAATTCCAAATTTAATACCCCAATATCGAAAATCAATAAAATTTAAAATATTCTTTTTATAATTGTCTAAACATTTATAGAATATCTCTAATACTGAATTTTCGGTGTTACAGGAAGTGGACATTTTCAAGACTACAACATTCAGTTAATTGAGTAAAGTAATACATAAGAAAAGTAAATCTAAATTGAAACTCTTTAGATGGGAACTCTAAGTACTTGGAGCAACTTTATGTTTAGTGAAATTAGCAGCTTGATGGAAGGGTGTTGAAATTGGGATCTGTAGACCCATTAGCCCCATGGGGAGTATGTAGACTGAGGTGTTCGTGGTTTCATGTGCGGATTGATGGTGGCAAACAGAAGCGTGGTTGTCTTTTGCTCCCTCCCTTTCTTTGGTTTTTTCGCTGTGGGCGCCCCCTGGGGGGTTCTTGTTAATGATGAGATAACTGATTCTACTCTGAAAGCTAAAGACACGGGTAATCTTGTAGGTTAGAGATGGAGAGGGCATAAAATTGTTTGTGCTCAGATTTCTTGTTTTATTATTTTTGGTAGATTTGCTTCAAGTGGCCATTGGAAGGGTTAGACTCAAAAGTCTACTTTGATGGTTATTAGTTTTTTGATTTTAATGATGGGTGTTGGGTTTTTTTTTGTGTTTTGTTTTGTTTTGTTTTGCTTTGTTTTTGTTTTGTTTTGTTTTTGTTTTTGTATTTGTTTTTTTTTTTTTTAAAATCTTTCGATGGTTTGGTTAAAGGTGATAATGGGTCCTTGATGTAGAACATGTTAGGCATAATATTGTCCCTTTTTGATTCAAGTAAGGTTTCATATTATCTAGTTTCGTATTTTGTTTAGAGTTCTACTCTGAGTCCTGATCTCTCTGTTCTCTCTTCTCTCTGCATAGAATCCCATTTTTGAGTTAGTTTCTATTTTATCTAGGAGCTGAAGCCTATAAATAATCATGGTTTATTATAACATTTGTAGTCTATGGTGCGCACACACATCTAGAAAGAAGCCATGTCTGTCTAATGTTTTTCCCCGCCCACCCCCAAGCCAAGGAAAAGGAATGGATAGGATGAGTGTTGACCTTGAGTACCTTTTAGAAAAGAAAAAAAAAGAAAAGAAGATAAATGATCGGTCCTCTTACGGACATTTTCAGCCAATCTCTTTATGATAGCTCGGAATAGCTCAGTTTTGATTTGCTCCTGCTATTCCTTCTCTAGACATGTGCATTGAGTGTTGCTTTTTATGGAAGGTACTCATCATTGAGGCCTAAACCTTTTCAGAATTTTCAGGATGCTAGCTACAATGCAAATGAGAGCATAGAGCCCATTAGTTAAAATATAGTGTCTCCATTGGGAAAGTGAAGGGTGGTGATAGGTGATTTTTCCCCCCTTCTCCAGATATATAAATATCCATTTTAAAGTATATCTATCATTTTTGCAAACTCATTAGTTAATAAGTTTCATGAATGAATTTAAATAGGGGAGAATTTTTTTTTTTTTAAATCTATCATTCAAGGTTGAAAATTATATATGTTCAAGCTCTCTACAGAGCGGATATATATCATTTTTGCAAACTCATTAATTAATAAGTTTCATAAATGAATTTAAATAGGGAGAAGATTTTATTTTTAATCCGTCATTCAAGTTTGAAAATTATATAAGTTCAAGCTCTCTCCAGAGCGGAATATAGCAGTTAATGGGAGGAATCCATCAGAAGAGTTTCCCATTAAAAGTTAGAAACATAACTTCTATATAAGTTAACTAATGCAAACTTAAATTATCCCACTGACTACATAGAAATTCAATTTGCTATAAGTCTTGTTATATGGCATTTGATAATGAATAAATGGAAGATATTTGCAATATGTGACATTGGTTATTAGAATGTGGGAATGATCTGGTAACTTCTTTGATTTCACATTCTCTTTCTTCTTTACCCTCTCAATGGGTGAAAGGTTGCATTAATTTCATTCATTCATTAGTGCATTTTGAGTGGGTTGAGGCTTCCACTAGGTCCTGTATTGAGGGTTAGGCTGTGGGTTTTATCTGGTCTTAAAGGGGCCCCTAGACTGAGGGCATGTGATCTTCAAATAATGAAATGCATGATCCTTGTCTTTCTTTTCTTTCTTTTATGCGTGATCTCGTGTTTGATGGCTTTACACTCTTGTTATGTTATGTAGACTATACCTTGGGATAGCAAGATTTTATGTTAATCTATGATCCGAGGATTCTTCTAAATTTTAGGGATCCATATTTTTTTTTTCCTCAGCTGGATGTTACAAAGATCTAGTTTAATGCCAAAAAATCTACATGGACTCTGTTTTATTGTTCTTCTTTGATGTTACTGAGGGGTCTAGTAGATATATATCATAATATTGCTGTAATGTTAATTGTTGGCCTTTAATTGCTTAATTTCTATTTCATGTTATGTGCTATGCAAGCTTCTTGTTAGAATTTATTTATTTCATGTTCATATTGCAGATGAATTGCGCCCACTTTGAGAATTGTCTACACGAAGCAAGAGAAGAAGGTCAAACTCATCTCTGTGCGGCAGACCGAAGGGCCTCAGAATATAGCGCACTTTGTGCCTCTGCTGTGAAAATGCGGGGTCTTTTTGAAAGGCTCAAGACCTGTGTCAATGCTTCTGGTGGGATAGCTGCTTTTGTTGATTCCCTGCGTGCCCTGTCTCAACACTGTTTTGAACCATGCTGCAAGCTGATCTTTAGAAGCTATTATCTCATAAGCCATTTGGAAGTGTAATAATTTCATATTGACTATTGTCTTGTACTATCGTATGGTAAAAGCAACCTCTTTCTTGGCCTTAATATAATACGTTTTTTCGTATCATCGCCCAATATTTAAAGTTTTATTTCGACTAATTAATTATGATATTAGATGAGAGACAGTAACATGGTGTACTGAAAGAATGGTCAAATTATAGAATTTAATTTGATTTTTATTGTAAAATTTTCAAATTTATTGTTAAATTTTCAATTCAAAATACTCAGATTCGTTGTAAAATTCGTTGTTAAATATGTTTGTAACGAAATTTACGACCAAAATGAAAACTGCGATAAACTTGAGTTCGTTGCAGATCAGCAACAAACTTAGCGATGAAAAGAGTTCTTCGCAGATTAGCGATGAACCCTGATTCGTCACAGATTAACGACGAACAGCGGTTCGTCGCAGATTTGTGATGAATCTCGGTTCGTCACAGAATTCGTTGTTAATTTGCGATAAATTTTAATTTTTGATCGCTAAAATTTGCGATGAGCTGATAGCGACAAAAAATTGTTTGTCGCTAAATTTGTCGCAAATAGTTTTTGCAACGAATTTTTCTTAAAAATTCGTCGCAAAATTCGTCACAAAAAGGAGATTTTTTTTGTAATGTGAAAGGTCATAAGATTTTAAATTCTCTAATGGAGAATTCAAGTTGGGTTGTAAAATAGCAATCATCTAGAATCATCAACAAGTTGGTTATAACATCCTATGATAGTTAATATGAAAACACATCAATTAGGTTTGTTGGTTATAACTTCTCCTAGGGTTATTACAACTACAAAATAGTCATTGGGCATTGATTTGCTATAGAAAATCCTTTCCCAACACTTAAAAAATTCTGAAATACACTCTTTATTCTTTAAATTTGATTCACTAAGTGCAAGTGTTATCAAACAATTTCTTCATTTTATCATAAAGGAAATTCACCCAAATCATTGCACTATTAATATAGGATGAATTTAGCCTAAAAGAAAGTGAATCTAATTCACGACTTGAAGTCAATTTAATAAAAAATTTTCTCAAGTTTTTACACCAACAATCTTTAGGCTAAATTTTCCTACACTTGAGATGGCAAGGTCATTGAAAGAATTGGCAATCAATATTGTCAAATTAGATCATTTTGATGGAGGTGATTTCATCTGTTGGCAAAAAAAGGCTCCATTTCCTCTTAGTTACTTCAAAAGTTGCTTATATGTTAACTACTCCAAAACCTATTAGGCAAGATATGAAGAAACACTTGAAGCAATAAGGAAGAAGCAGCATTAGGAGAATAATTATGAAATTTGTAGGAGTCATATCCTAAATCCAATGAGCAATAGACTATTTGACATCTATCGTACCATCCCCACTGCAAAGGAATTTTGGGATAAATTGGAGACCAAGTACATACAAGAAGATACTACAAGTAAGAAGTTTTTTATTTCTATTTTTAACTGTCACAAAATGATAGATACAAGATCTATTATGAAACAATTTGTAGAAATTGAAAAACTTCTTAATCATTTCACACAATTTAATATGAACATGGATGAAACTATAATTGTGAGTTCCATAATAGATAAATTGCCCTCTTCTTGGAAAGACTTTAAATGGGTTTTAAAGCATAAAAGGAAGAGATTTCTCTTGAAAGTCTTGCTAAATATATCCGAGTGGAGAAGGAATTTCATGTATAGGAGAAAAAGGATTCTCAAATTGTTGAAAAAAACAAAGACTCTTCAAAGGTGCACATAATTGAAGAAAGACAATCAAACAAGTTCCAAGACAAGAAGGGTAAATAGTCCAAGAATCAGTAACAGGGCAAGAATAAAAGGAAGAGAGGGAAATGCTTCTATTGCCAGAAGGAAGGACATTACAAGTCCGAATGGAGATTGCTCAAGAAGGCAAAGAAAGAGAAACAAGACTCTTTTAACAATGCAAGCAAAGAACTAATTGCTATGATCTTTGAGATTAATGTCATGGAAGATGACTTTACTTGGTAGGTTAATTTGGGTACAACTTGACATGTATGCAAAAATAAGGAGTTCTTCAAATTTATGAAACCGGTTGAAAATGGAACCGTAGTTTACATGGGAAATTTGACTACTGCTCTGATTGTTGGTATTGATGAAGTAGAGTTGAAAATTACTTCTGGCAATGTTGTCACCTTGACCAACATTTTTATATACTGGTGGTTAGGAAGATCTTATTATTGAGTAGTTTGTTGAATAAGTTTGGTTTCAAACTTGTTTTTAAGGCTGATAAATTCGTACTTTATAAGGGGAGTTTGTTTGTTAGAAAGGGCTATCTGTGTAATGAAATGCTCAAATTGAATGTATTTCATATGAGTCATGATAATAAAATGAATGTTTCTATTTACAGCTTTGAGTCTTCTACTTTATGACATCAAACATTACGATATGTGAATTAGAGAGGAATTCATGAAATTGTTAAATTGATTTTATTGTCATATTTTGACAAAATAGAAACTAAATGCACAATTAGCATGAAAATAAAGATTACAAGACAAACTTTTCCTAAAATTGAAAAATCGTCAAAGATTCTAGAGCCAATACATAGTTGTAACACTGAAAATTCGGTGTGAGAAAATTTTGTTTAATTCCTTGAAAAATATAGAAAAATCGAATTGTAATTAACTTTCGGGCTTGGAGTGTAATATTTGAAAATTTAAAATATGAAATTTAAATTTTTGTAAATTTTGTACTTTCTTGAAAATAGGAAAGGATTTATATTTAATTTGGTGTTTGAATGTGTTGAATGGCTTAGTGGTACTAAACTTTTTGGAGGAATGTGAGCACAAAAGATCAAATCCAAGTAATGCAAATTGGAAGAGGGACAAATCAATTCATGTAGGTGGCAAATTGAATGGTGGTGTTGGAAGTTGAAGCAAGAATGTGAGATGTGAATTGATTCACAAATGAAGCAAACAATTCATGTGAGAGGAATGAAAGAGTTGAATCAATTTATGTAAAAAAAAAAAGGTGGAAAATCGATTTAGGCATAGAGCAAATGAAATTGGCTAAGGAAAACAATGGTGGAAATCGACATGGGACAATTATGAGGCGATTTCCATGGAATCCAGACATGATCTTTGAGGCATGAAGGTGAGAAATCGATTTACTTAAGGAGGGAAATCGATTTGGGGGAGAAGTGGAAAGAGGCAAATTGATTCGGGCTAAAGGGGAATCGATTTGTGTAAGGAATCAATTTGTGCGAGGGATGAGTCTATTTGGTTAGATTGTAGGCACGATTTCTAAGACTTGAGCTTGATAAATTGATTCGTGAGGGACGCAAGTCGATTCAGATTGGATTGGTGAGTCGATTCACCATGCTACAAATTGATTTGCGACTGCTATAGAGGAAGGGTATGAGGCTTGCCAAACACAAATCAATTTGTACAAAGCACAAATCGATTCAGTTTGCAAATGATGAGTCGATTCACCTATGCTGTAACGCCGACACTGCGGTGTTCATACGGTTGTATTTCCATTTCTAGATTTAAATAAAATAATTCTCAATTTATAGATATATATAGAGTGAAATATTTAATTTTATTGATTTCGATTTCGGGGTATTAAAAATTTAATTTTTGTTATAATCAAAAGTATCTGTATTCCAATCCGTGATGTGAAGAATATATTTTTCACTTATTAATTTAATTATTTACACAATTATTTATTTATAAATCTATTTATCTAAAGTAAAATTAGAACTTAAATTTCAAAGTGGATATAAAAATATATATATATATATATATATGAATATTTATTTAATTTATTAATTTAACAAATACTTATCTATTCATTTATAAATTGTTTTATATATATATATGTGTATTAAATAATAATAATAATATAAATATAAAAAAAAATGAAGAAAAAAATCGAATTAGGGCTTATAGCCCTAATTCTCTCTCTCTCCTTCTCTTTCTCTCGCGCGCCGGTTCGTCTTCTCCCATTCCCTCGCCGCGCCGCGCTGCTGCTCTCCGCAGACCTCCCTCCGCCGTGTTCGCCGCCCCTTTTCACCACCACTCGCAGCCACCATCTCTATCTCTCTCCATTTCGCTCTCTATCTCTCAGTCTCCCTATCTCTCTCCCTGCTCGCACGACTGCTCGCACGACTGCCCTAGGCGCACGAGACCCCGCGCGAGATAGCTCCTACAGCGCGCGACTGCTCGCGCGATAGTCCCTGCCCATCGCGCGAGACTGCCCCAGCGCGCGACCCTGCCTCTCCCCATCCTGTCCGCTCGACCACGAGCTGCTCACTATGGTGAGCCTTCTGCGATCATCGCAGAGCTCTAAGTTCGCCTGCAAACTTCATTTTCTGCGTTGGGTAAGATGAGTTAAATTTAGGGTTTCGATTTCATTGGTAATTTAGTATAATTGCTGAACCATTCTTCGATTTGGACGTATTTCAGGATTCTGGACTGAGTTGTAGGCGCATGGACTTTAGGGTTGCGAATCGGGAAACCCTAGGTGAGGGATTTCTAACTGATTAGTTAATTTAATGCATTTCGGGTGAAATTAGCATAACGGAGTGTTGTATAGGTTCAGGATGTATATTAGATTCGATTAGAACACATTGTTTGACATTATATGCTATTATTTAGGTTAAGTATAGAATTTTATACGAAATTGAGTTGTTTCGGATGATAGAATTGAGTTAAATTGATTTAAATGGTTTCACGTAGAGTTTAATTTGATGAATGCATGAAAACAGTCAAAATTTAGGATTTGAGCTTAAGGATTGATGTGTTGTTTTACATTATGGTTGGTGTTGCATATAGGTAAGTCAAATACAATCTTTATATTATGAAAATAGGTTTCAATACCTTTAAAATGAGATATTGTTTGAAGAAATCGGATGAGAAATGAAAAGTGTATGATTTTTCAAAGATTTTTCCATCTTGTAGGAAATTTAGTTATTTTAGATTGGTTTTCGATTTTGAATGATTTTAGGTTTGAATTTAGATTGGTTTGGATTTCGTTAATTATTTATAAATGGAAAGAAATTGATTTCATTGGAGTACATTTATAAATTAAAGAGTTTAGGGTTTGTACAAACTTAAGGAAAATGATAAATCCTGAAAATAGTCGGAAAATTGATGAAATTGATTTAGATTGACCTTCTTAGAGACTCGAGGATTCGAGTTTGGTTCGATTCGTGATATTATTGGGGAGTGCACTACCCTCCCCCATACTGTGAGTGGGACTACGACATCTACTATTGATTGATAAACCATGTTTTACCGATTTTTTAAATGACATGATTTCTATACGTGTGAAAATTTAATTTTTGGATTTTGATAAGTATATGAACATATTTTTGTGACCATTGGAGTGTCCCAACTGCTGATTTTATTGATATGCATCCATGAGTTTGATAACTGAATATTGTGCCACCCTTTTGATATATTGCTATGTTTTAAATGCTTCCACTTGCATTGGCACATGATTTGAATGGATTTATACGTACCATTTGGGCTGTATGCTCGGCTGATATTATGATACAATGTATGGGGCTATATGCCCGGCCAAAATGGTGTTGGGATGCATGGGGTCTCGTGCCCGATTGATTTGATATTGTTCCGTAGCTACGAAGGACGTCTGGTAGCGGCACCCCTTGTGCCCGGATACGCTTCGGCCGGAGGTATCCGCCAGATTGTCGTGTGTATGGTTGTCCTAGGTTGAACCCTCATCGGGGGAGGACGTGAGTTGTATCTCTGTCTAGCACTGGGCGGGGGCATCATACACGGCTGACTATTTATACGTATATCATCATTATTATTATTATTATTATTATTATTATTATTTACAGGCTAGTTGGAGTAGTCTGTGGCCAACATTGGGGTAGAGAGCCATTATTTGATATTTGCATTGTGAAAACCCCCAATGCGCCCGTCCTTGGTCGAGGTAGACCATTGCCGGGGTTGTTTATTCGGCCACTCTTCTCATGTGATTTGATATTTGGATGGATGCATATGTTATTTTCTAGTGTGTGCCTCGAGATATGTTTAAAATTGCACGCTGTTTTCATATACTCGATATTGTATTAAATGCTTTGACACTCCAAGTTCACACTTGATATTGATAGCACGATGTCCTTCCCATCACTCGCTGAGTATCCTCCCATAGATACTCACCCATCTTCTTTCCTCCCTCAGACAGGATCGTTGTGCTAGAGCGACGTTTCAGAGTCTAGAGATTTTAGTTGATCCTAGGCGGGTTTGGTTCTTCTCGACGGTAAGGTTTAAGTTTAAATTTGAAGGATGAATTACGTATTTTATTTTCGACCCTGCGAGGTCTTGTTGAGGTCCGTAGTTGACCGTGTACATTTTTATGGGATTAGTGTAATAATTATGGACATTGTTGTGAAACTCTCATATTATGCTTGCATTGAGACATTTGTAAACATTTAAACTCTTTACTTGGGAAACTATTGTATATTATATAAAATTTAGGTCCGCTCGATGTGGCGGCTGCTCATGCTCTAGTTGGGCATGACAGTAGAGGTCTGTGGTTAGGACTGTTGGTGATTTATTTAGCCTAGCGTTGTTCTGGATGTCTGCTGTGGTTGATGGGTTTTGGAGAGGCCGGGATGACCATTTGTTTTATTTTCAGGATGATTTTGAATTATACAGATTTAAACAGGTTGAATTGTACATGGGAGACCTCCGATTTATGGGGAGGTTCTGTCCGATTTTCTGAAGAAAAATAGTCGGCATCCAGGGCAACGGGCGACTGTTCACGATCCAGGTTCGGGGCGTGACAGTTCGGTTGGTATCAGAGCTCTAGGTTGAGAGTTGTGTTTTAGAGAAGAGTTTTGAAAATATTCCCAAGTATGATTTAAAAGTCCTCAATGCATATGAGAGTTTCATTACAGTCATGAGATCACAGTACATGGTTTTAGGCGTATGAGTTATTCTTTTTAGGGGGTTAGATACGGTGTGTATCTAACCTAGTATATTAGATCGGTTCTTAAACTTATAAGCTCATCCATTTTAGGGGATTTGATGCGGGTTGTAACTAACCTAGCTTATCATTTTCATTGGTTCTTAAACCGGTTAGTTCATTTATTTTAGGGGGTTAGTTATGTCATAACTAACCCTACCATAATCTTTACATTTCTGTCTAACTAGTACCTTTTTCCTCGCAGTAGTATGACGACTAGGCGAGGTACCAGTTTCGCTCCTACTGAACCCACTGGAGCACTAGAAGACATGTCTTCTTCGCACGCACCTCCTCCAGTACCTATTCCACCAGCTGCTACAGCCGCAGTGCCGCCACCACAACCACTGGACGCCTATAGACAGGTGTTCGAGTGGTATAGTTCATATGGCATACAGATGCCACCTTTACCAGTACCGATGGCCGCGCCGATTCCTATGGTCGTGCCACCTCCAGTTGTACCAGCTCAGCCACCAGTTGTTGGTCCTTCCACTGTTTCAGGACCTAGTGACACTACCTCCTCCACCTTGAGAAGTATTCACGAGCTCACCCAGTTGGTGAAGGAGGCGAGGCAGTTAGGCTGCACGAATTTCGCGGGGACGGGTGATTCCACCGCAGTGAAGTATTGGATCAACCGCACTCGTAGAATTTTGACTGATTTGGGGTTGAGCGAGGACTACTGGCTGCGAGTAGCAGAGAGACTTTTGGATGGTGACGCCCTCACTTGGTGGGAGGCGATTCATGACGATGCTATCGGGCCTCTGCGATGGGAGGACTTCCTACGGGAGTTCGATCGCAGGTATTTTTCTGAGTTCCAGCAGGACCGCAAAAGAGCAGAGTTTTTGCACTTGCGGCAGGGAACCAGGACAGTGACAGAGTACGAGGCGGAGTTGAGGAGATTAGCTGCTTTTGTTCTAGACTTGGCGACGCCAAGGCAACTACGATTCAAGTTTGAGGACGGCCTCAACTTGAATATCAGGAGATATATGACGGTGATTCCTAGTCTCTCATTTGCGGAGATCGTAGACTCAGCACTTAGGGCGGAGGAGATCATCCGTGCTGAGGGCAGACAGTGGGAAAACAGAGAGCAAAGGAAGAGATCTGAGGCTACTTCGAGCCAGGGGTCGAAGAGGGGCAGGACTTCAGGATATCAGGGAGGCCCTTCTCAACTGAGACAGGCACATTCTGAGCAGGGATCACAATCCCAGGGGTTCAGAGCACCGGCCCCTAGTGCCACTACTTAGAGTTCAGCTCAGTGGCACCCCTATTGCCGTCGATGTAGTAGACACCACCCTTTTGGAGAGTGTAGGGTGTCTGTTTCATGCTTTCGGTGTGGGAAGCCAGGACACATTAGAAGTACTTGCCCTGAGTTGGGATTTGGGGGTCAGACAGCTACGGACTACTCGAGTGTTCCACGAGGAGGACAGCAGGGAGCACCTGCGCACTCGAGTCATACCGCTCCACGGACAGTAGCCGGGAGCAACACGGTGCCAGGATCATCCCGACAGCAGCATAGGACATAGGCCTGTGTGTACGCCATGACGCAGGAGGACGATCAGGCAGATCTGGACGTAGTAATTGGTACTCCTCCCACTGGTCCCCATGTTTAGAGAGCTTCCATGTACATTCTTTTGGGTTCTAGGTACTTCCTTTTGAGAACCATCACTAGTTAAAGCCTTAGAGGCTTAACTATGTTGGTTTGTACATACATTTTGAGATATATATATATGTAAATATATGTGTGTGAGTATATGTTTTCTTCCATATTTACTAACTAATCTCTTTATTTTCTCACATTGGGAGTTATAAAAATATCGGGGGTCGACGCCCGTGTCTTTATTGACATCGGGTCGAACTATTCTTATGCGAGAGGCGAGTGTTACCTCGCTGCGTTGTATTGGTGATGGAGGTCATGCAACAGATACGCTGAAGGTGCACGACGTACCTAACTCATGATAGACACCACCGTGGAGGGATCAAGGATCGATGAGGTCCCAGTGGTGCAGGAGGTTACAGATGTATACTCGCGGAGTCGTGGAACTCTAAGACATTCTTTTAGTTTCGAGGATGAAACTTATTTTTAGGGGGTTAGAAAATGTAACGTCGACACTGCGGTGTTCATACGGTTGTATTTCCGTTTCTAGATTTAAATAAAATAATTCTCAATTTATAGATATATATAGAGTGAAATATTTAATTTTATTGATTTCGATTTCGGGGTATTAAAAATTTAATTTTTGTTATAATCAAAAGTATCTGTATTCCAATTCGTGATGTGAAGAATATATTTTTCACTTATTAATTTAATTATTTACTCAATTATTTATTTATAAATCTATTTATCTAAAATAAAATTAGAACTTAAATTTTAAAGTGGATATAAATATATATATATATATATATATATGAATATTTATTTAATTTATTAATGTAACAAATAGTTATCTATTCATTTATAAATTGTTTTATATATATATATATGTATTAAATAATAATAATATTAATAAAAAAAATAATGAAGAAAAAAATCGAATTAGGGCTTAAAGCCCTAATTCTCTCTCTCTCCTTCTCTTTCTCTCGCGTGCCGGTTCGTCTTCTCCTCTTCCCTCGCCGCGCCGCGCTGCTACTCTCTACTGACCTCCCTCCGCCGTGTTCACCACCCCTTTTCGCCACCACTCGCAGCCACCATCTCCATCTCTCTCCATTTTGCTCTCTATCTCTCAGTCTCCCTATCTCTCTCCCTGCTTGCGCGACTGCTCGCGAGACAGCCCTAGGCGCACAAGACCCCGTGCGAGACAGCTCCTGCAGCGCGCGACTGCTCGCGCGACAGTCCCTGCCCAGCGTGTGAGACTGCCCCAGCGCGCGACCCTGCCTCTCCCCATTCTGTCCGCTCGACCACGAGCTGCTCACTGTGGTGAGCCTTCTGCGATCATCGCAGAGCTCGAAGTTCGCCTGCAGACTTCATTTTCTGCATTGGGTAAGATGAGTTAAATTTAGGGTTTCGATTTCATTGGTAATTTAGTATAATTGCTGAACCATGCTTCAATTTGGACGTATTTCAGGATTCTGGACTGAGTTGTAGGCGCACGGACTTTAGGGTTGCGAATCGGGAAACCCTAGGTGAGGGATTTCTAACTGATTAGTTAATTTAATGCATTTCGGGTGAAATTAGCATAACGGAGTGTTGTATAGGTTCAGGATGTATATTAGATTCGATTAGAACACATTGTTTGACATTATATGCTATTATTTAGGTTAAGTATAGAATTTTATACGAAATTGAGTTGTTTCGGATGATAGAATTGAGTTAAATTGATTTAAATGGTTTCACGTAGAGTTTAATTTGATGAATGCATGAAAACAGTCAAAATTTAGGATTTGAGCTTAAGGATTGATGTGTTGTTTTACATTATGGTTGGTGTTGCATATAGGTAAGTCAAATACAATCTTTATATTATGAAAATAGGTTTCAATACCTTTAAAATGAGATATTGTTTGAAGAAATCGGATGAGAAATGAAAAGTGTATGATTTTTCAAAGATTTTTCCATCTTGTAGGAAATTTAGTTATTTTAGATTGGTTTTCGATTTTGAATGATTTTAGGTTTGAATTTAGATTGGTTTGGATTTCGTTAATTATTTATAAATGGAAAGAAATTGATTTCATTGGAGTACATTTATAAATTAAAGAGTTTAGGGTTTGTACAAACTTAAGGAAAATGATAAATCCTGAAAATAGTCGGAAAATTGATGAAATTGATTTAGATTGACCTTCTTAGAGACTCGAGGATTCGAGTTTGGTTCGATTCGTGATATTATTGGGGAGTGCACTACCCTCCCCCATACTGTGAGTGGGACTACGACATCTACTATTGATTGATAAACCATGTTTTACCGATTTTTCAAATGACATGATTTCTATACGTGTGAAAATTTAATTTTTGGATTTTGATAAGTATATGAACATATTTTTGTGACCATTGGAGTGTCCCAACTGCTGATTTTATTGATATGCATCCATGAGTTTGATAACTGAATATTGTGCCACCCTTTTGATATATTGCTATGTTTTAAATGCTTCCACTTGCATTGGCACATGATTTGAATGGATTTATACGTACCATTTGGGCTGTATGCCCGGCTGATATTATGATACAATGCATGGGGCTATATGCCGCGCCGAAATGGTGTTGGGATGCATGGGGTCACGTGCCCGGCTGATTTGATATTGTTCCGTAGCTACGAAGGACGTCTGGTAGCGGCACCCCTTGTGCCCGGATACGCTTCTGCCGGAGGTATCCGCCAGATTGTCATGTGTATGGTTGTCCCAGGTTGAACCCTCGTCGGGGGAGGACGTGAGTTGTATCTTTGTCTAGCACTGGGCGGGGGTATCATACACGGCTGACTATTTATACGTGTATTATTATTATTTTTATTATTTACAGGCTAGTTGGAGTAGTCTGTGGCCAACATTGGGGTAGAGAGCCATTATTTGATATTTGCATTATGAAAACCCCCAATGCGCACCTCCTTGGTCGAGGTAGACCATTGCCGGGGTTGTTTATTCGGCCGCTCTTCTCATGTGATTTGATACTTGGATGGATGCATATGTTATTTTCTGGTGTGTGCCTCGAGATATGTTTAAAACTGCACGCTGTTTTCATATACTCGATATTGTATTAAATGCTTTGACACTCCAAATTCACACTTGATATTGATAGCACGATGTCCTTCCCCTCACTCGCTGAATATCCTCCCATAGATACTCACCTCTCTTCTTTCCTCCCTCAGACAGGATCGTTATGCTAGAGCGACGTTTCAGAGTCTAGAGATTTCAGTTGATCCTAGGCGGGTTTGGTTCTTCTCGACGGTAAGGTTTAAGTTTAAATTTGAAGGATGAATTACGTATTTTATTTTCGACTCTACGAGGTCTTGTTGAGGTCCGTAGTTGACCGTGTACATTTTTATGGGATGACTGTAATAATTATGGACATTGTTGTGAAACTCTCCTATTATGCTTGCATTGAGGCATTTGTAAACATTTAAACTCTTTACTTGGGAAACTATTGTATATTATATAAAATTTAGGTCCGCTCGATGTGGCGGTTGCTCATGCTCTAGTTGGGCATGACAGTAGAGGTCTGTGGTTTGGACTGTTGGTAATTTATTTAGCCTAGCGTTATTCTGGATGTCTGCTGTGGTTGATGGGTTTTGGAGAGGCCGTGATGACCCTTTATTTTATTTTCAGGATGATTTTGAATTATACTGATTTGAACATGTTGAATTGAATATGGGAGACCTCCGATTTATGGGGAGGTTCTGCCCGATTTTCTGTAGAAATATAGTTGGCATCCAGGGCAACGGGCGACTGTTCACGATCCCGGTTCGGGGCGTAACATATGCCACAAGTCAATTTGGATTTCTTTTTAGAAGGGTTTTTGAGGTTTCAACTACACAAATTGATTTGTGCTTTGGGCAAGTCGATTCAACTTGTATTTGTGAGTCGATTTGCTTATGTTGCAAAACGACTTGTCCCTTCCACACACATACACATGAATCGACTTAAGAAGTTGCAAATCAACTCGTACAACTAGAAATGAGAGGAAATGACCAAAATGCCATCCAAACTCAATTAACACCTAAAATATTAAAGGGATAAAATGGTAATTTAGCCTTCCACAATTAATAAAGGTTGAACAATCCATTTCATTCATTCCTCTTCATTATCTCATACTTACTCTCGAACACTCTCTCCTCCCACTCTCTGTATTCTCACCCTCTCTCTACCCCATTCTTAATTTCTCTCTCTAGAAATTTATTACACCTTCATTAAATCACTCTATTAATCTTTCAAAACCCCAAGTGAACTTGAGATGAAAGTGATTTTGGGAGAAACCTCGGGTTTTCTACTCTAAGAGGAAATTTAGGGATTTTGAAATTCGACACCCATGGCTCAAACCAACGATGCAATTAAGATAATTTCTCCTCCTTAATCTTGGATTTAGCTTCTTCATCACTATATTAAAATTTAGTACTGAGATTAGGAGAGCTTGTTTGAAATTAAAACCTTAGGGTTAGAAAATTGTTTGAAATTGGGAAAAATTGAGGAAAATTGTGAATGGAAGCTTTATGGTGATGCAAATGACATCTAATTGACGGAATGAGAACATAGATTCGTGAATGTACAAAATTAGTGTTTGTGTTAAATTGGAAAAAATTTGTAAACTCTCAAATTGAACATAATTTAACGATAAATTGTGATGATTGGTTTAGGATAAGCCATTTGGAGACTTGAAAAGAGTTACATTGGATCAAATTGTGAAATTGGGAGTGAATATTTTTCCAAAAGGTGAGTAGATGGTTTGTTGTACTATAAATGAGTAAAATTATTTTAAATTATTTTATAAATGATTTTGAATAATTTTATATACTTTGTATAAATTTTTATGATTGTGGGTTATTTGAAAAGAGAATTTGAACTACGTATGCATCCATTATATTGATAAATGAATGTGTGTCATATGTTGTTGGATATTTAATTCATTAATATTATAGTATGGTTTGGTAACCGTTTGTTGAAATTTGGCACCTGAAATGTGATTTGGATATTTATGAAAGAATGGTATATGTGGTAAATGGCTATAGTCATTCCCTCCACGGAGCAACCTGATAGGGTGGCGTGGTTGGGTTTATTTTCGAGGGAGGTAGACCCGACCTTTCCTCTGCCACATCATACTATATTTGATTGCACCACGGTGAGATACAAGTCAATGCCAAGGAAGGGGGATATAGTATTGTCAAATGAATGTATTGAAAACCTCTTGGCGGGCTTCCATAAGAGTTCGACCAAACTTTGGGCATAAGTGATTTTTTAGGGAGACCCCATGATCTTTGAAATACATAAAAGTATGGATGCATTTCTTTTAAATTACTATGATTGCTGGTTCTATTTTATATTCAATGAATCGTTTGTGACATATACTTTGACTCTTCCACACTCACCCCTCATTTATTGTCACAATCATATCGTTGCACTCCACTCACTAAGTATTCCCATACTCACCCATTTTTTTATCATTTTTCAGAGGAAGCTTAAATGTTGGAGGTTTAGCTATCTTTAGTGTTGGATTTCACCAAGTTCTAGTTTTACGAAACTTCTCATTATGGTATCACTCCTCTAATTTTGATTTTTGAGGAAATTAGATTTGACCCATATGAAGGATATTCTTTTGAATTGTAATTAAAATTTTATTTTTTGTCAGCCTAGTAGAAATTTCAAACTTTTAATTGTAATTAAATTTACATTTTCCTTTCATTGAGTTTGTGAAAAATCTTAGTGTGGTTTTGAATGGTCGAGTTGACCAAGTAAATGATTTGAGACAGAAATGGGCCAGGATGGTCCTTTTAATGTTGTTGAGATGTCTTTGAAATAGGTTGAATGAGTTGAATGCTTTGCACTATCCCGGTATATGGGTAGATCATACCCGTATGCTGAGATAACGCGGTTGTCGTGTGCTCGACTCAAGGGTTGGGACATGACAATTTTATTGGTATCAAAACATAGATTTGATTTTAAATGTTTTGAAAGTTTGTAGAATTTTCAAAAGATTGTTCATTGACTTTCAAAAGTTATTTTCAAATGGTTTTAAAAAGCCTTCTATGGGTTTTAGTACATGGACACACCTCTAAATAAAGGTGCTTGGCATCATCTTAGGATAGTACTATTCTCTTGTAGATTAATCATGCCTCCATGTAGAAGAATGCGGAATGTAAGCGAAAGTCCTCCTTAAGAGCACGAGAATGAGTCGTCCTCACATGCTCTACCTCTTTCAGTATCTATACACCCTGCTCTTTTAATTGGAATTCTTGTTCCTCCCATAGCTTCCCTCCAACAAGTGATAGAGTGGTGGAGCACCTATGGAGTACATTTCCAAACTCCGCATCCAACTTTAGTTCCTCCGTCCGTTCCTCCTCCAATGTTAGCAGTTACACCAAGTGTTCCAATAGTATCTACTCTTTCGGTTGTTGCATTAACTAACCATCCTACTGTTGAGTTGTCAAAGCTAATCAAAGAGGCAAGATAACTCAGATGCGAGACTTTCTCCGACACATGTGATGCCTTGGTGGCCAAG
This sequence comes from Dillenia turbinata, assembly GCA_037126225.1. Lineage (NCBI taxonomy): Eukaryota > Viridiplantae > Streptophyta > Magnoliopsida > Dilleniales > Dilleniaceae > Dillenia > Dillenia turbinata. Next base: position 11,920,265 of record JBAMMX010000006.1, read on the forward strand.
GAATGGATTGGCTGAATTCAAGAGACCGTCACCGACATGAAGTTGGATGATAAGATGAAATTGTGGGTGGTAGTGAAATTATTGAATAAGAGTGCGAGAACTTAATGAGAAAATATGAAGGGTAGGACAACAACACCTCTTGCTTGGGTAGATTTTCTCAGGGCCTTCGAAGAAAAATATTACACACAGTTTTATAGGGACCAAAAGAGAGAATAATTCTTCAAGCTAGCCCAAGGAAACAAGATAGTATCAGAGTATGAGATAGAGTTTAGGGAGCTTGCTACTTATGTTCCAGAGTTTGTAAACTCCAAAGAGTCTCTGTATGCAAAGTTTGAATCGGGATTGAACTTGAACATAAGGGAAAAGATGTCTATCACTAAGGGGCATACATTCCAAGATATCTTAGAATTGGCATTGAGGGCCGAAAAAACGGTGCTCCAAAGGGGAGAGAGGTTAGAGAGCACCATGAGAAGAAAAAGAGGTCCGGCTGGTTCACGCCGAGCCAAAACTTCAAGAAGAGTAAGAACACAGGCTTTTATAGTGGCAGTTTCGTCTCAGAATTGGTTGGCTCTCCCCAAAGCCAATCAGGTTTGGGAGTAGGATTGAGAGGTGATAGGGGAGAACCCTGCCCAAATTGCAAGGGGCACCACTCGGGTCCATATAGAGGACCCAAAAGATATTATTATTATGGAAAGGAGGGTCACTTTCGATACTCTTGTCCAGAGTTGAATACGGAAGGGTAAGGAAATCAACAAGTTTGAGGTCTCTCTAGTGGCTCCAAGAGAGACCCGACTATTATTTTGGCACCTTCCACTAGTGCTACTCCTAGGATAGGCACAGAAAGTAATATAATAGCTACTCTTACTCAACATCCTCAACCAAGAACTCAAGCAAGAATTTATGCTATGACCAATAAAGAGGCTTAAGCCAATCTTGACATAGTCACAAGTAATTTCCTTTGAAATTTAAGTATAAAATTTAAAAATGTGATATAGATGGTTTGTGATTATGATTTGAAGAATGTTGATGATATGATTTTGTTTATTGTTTATACTGATAGGTACGATGAAAATCTTTGATATTGATACTCATGTGCTAATAGATACTATGTCTAATAATTCATTTGTGAGTGCGAGATTTGCTAAGCATTCTGATAGACCTTTAGCTCCGCTTGTGGAAGGGTTGTTAGTTATCACAACCTTGGGGGAACAACTGATTAGGGATAGTGTATAGGAATTTTAAGATGAAGATCGATGAGGTAACTCTCGAAGCGGACTTGATTTCGTTGGAGATGAGAGATTTCGATGCCATAGTAGGTATGGATTGACTGTATCTTCACCGAATTTTAGTAAATTGTTTCACTAAGGAAGTGGAATTTCAAAGACCAGGATGTCCTCCACTTGTATTCAACGGTGAATGTCAGGCATTGCCAAACTATGTAATTTCAGCTCTTGAAGTATGGATATTAGTGCATAAAGGGTGCAAAGATTATTTAGCTCACATTATTGACACCATAGTGGGAAGTTTTAATCTGAATGCTATTCCTATAGTGAATGAATTTATGGATGATTTTTCGAAAAAGTTGTCTGGGTTACCATCGGTTTGGGATTTCGATTTCACTATAGATCTGGTTCCCGACACTGTACAGATTTCTATTCCTCCATATCGAATGACACTCATAGAGTTGAAGGAGTTGAAAGTTCAGCTCCAAGAATTATTGGATAAGGGGTTCATCTAACTGAGTACCTCACCTTGGGATGCTTCGGTTCTGTTTGTGAAGAAGAAGAACGAAACCCTCCGGTTACGTATTGACTACCGGCAACTCAATAAGCTAACAATAAAAAACAAGTATCATCTCCCAAGGATTGATGATCTTTTTGATCAACTTCAGGAGTTAGTGTGTTCTCAAAGATAGATTTAAGATCAAGTTATCATCAACTGAGGATCAAGGGTGATGATATTCATAAGACCATATTTAGGACGCGATATAGACACTATGAATTTCTAGTAATGCCCTTTGGGTTAACGAATACTTTTGCAACCTTCATGGATCTCATGAATTGAGTGTTTCATCTCTATCTCGATAAATTTGTCATAGTTTTCATCGATGACATCTTGGTGAATTCCAGAAATGATGAAGAACATTCTGAACATCTCCATATGTATTGCAAATTCTCAAAGAGAAGAAGTTATATGCCAAATTCTCCAAGTGTGAGTTTTGGCTAAGGAAGATTGGTTTCTTAGGGCATATTGTCTCCAGAGATGGAATTTTTATAGATTCAAAGAAGGTAGAAGCTATTCTGAAGTGGGAGCAGCCTAAGAATGTCACCAAGGTGAGAAGTTTTCTTGGATTAGCAGGGTATTATAGGAGATCCGTAGAAGGATTTTTGAAGATAGTAGCTCCAATGACTAATTTGATTCGGAAGGGAGTCAAGTTCAAATGGGATAAAAAGTGTGAGGGTAGTTTCCAAGAGGTTAAGAGAAGGTTAATATTTGCTCCCATCCTTGCTCTCCGTACTAGCGATGGCGGTGATTTTGTGGTATATAGTGACGCCAGCAAGCAAGGGCTAGGGTGCGTGTTGATGCAAGGCGATAGGGTGATTGCTTACACCTCTCGTCAACTTAAGAAGCATGAAGTGAACTACCCTACTCATGATTTTAAACTAGCTGCCATTGTCTTTGCCTTAAAAATTTGGCGGCATTACCTATATGGGGTCACATGCAAGATCTTTACCAACCACAAAAGTCTGAAATATTTGCTCACTCAGAAGGAGTTAAACTTCAGGCAACGGTGGTGGTTAGAACTAATCAAGGGTTATGATTTGGTAATTGATTACCACCCCAGGAAGACAAATGTAGTCGCAAATGGATTGAGCAAAAGGTCATCATCAAATTCAGCATCCCAAAAGAGTTCTTACCTCTCTTGTTTAGTTAGACTCTGTGCATTTGGACTCGAGTTGCCTAAAGATGATCACGATGTACTCTTGGCCAAGTTTATGGTAAGACCTACATTGGTGGACTGCATTCGGGAGCTTCAAGCGATCAGTGAGGAATTGAAAGGCATAGTGGAGAAAATACATAAAGAGAAGGTGGTGAGTTCTAAATCCAGGAAGATGGAATTGTAACTTATGGGAGATGCATATGTGTCCTGAAAGATAAGGATCTCCAAAAGGCCATACTTGAAGAGGCATATTTCTCGGCCTATGCCATGCATTCGGGGAGTACCAAGATGTACCGAACCATCAAGGAGTCATATTGGTCATCCGGGTTGAAAAGAGAGATAGTCGAGTTTGTTGCTTGATATCTAGTGTGCCAATAAGTCAAAACCGAACATCAGAAGCTTGCCGGTGTCCTCCAATCACTATCGATTCCCAAATGGAAGTGGGAGCACATCACTATAAATTTCATGGTGGGATTGTCATGTACTCCAAACCGTCATGATGTTATTTGGGTAATTGTGGACCGTCTCACCAAATCGGCTCACTTCTTGTCAATTCAGAACACTTACTCTTTAGAGAGATTGGCCAAACTATATATTGACGAGATTGTGAGGCTTCACAAAGTTTTGGTGTCTATTGTGTCAGATCGTGATTCTCAATTTATTTCATGATTTTAGCCAAAATTATAAGAGTCCTTAGGGACTAAGCAGAAGTTTATTATTGCTTTCCATCCTCAAACCAATAGACAATCAGAGTGTATAGTTCAGACTTTAGAGGACATGCTGAGGGAACCTAAACATCCAGGGAAGTTAGGATAGGCACCTTCCATTGGTCGAATTCACCTATAATAATAGCTATCAAGCTAGTATAGGGATGCCACCCTATGAAGTTCTTTACAGAAGGAAGTGTCAGACTCTATTATGTTGGGATAAGGTTAGAGAGAGGAAAATTGAAAGTGTAGAGTCGATTGAGACCATAAGGAAAAGGTGAAGTTGATTTGGAAAAGAATGAAGGCGGTTCAAAATCGACAAAAGAGCTACACTGACAAGAAGAGAAGACCCTTGGAATTCGAAGTAGGAGATATAGTGGTTTTAAAGATATCTCCTTGGAAGGGTATAATCCGGTTTCAGAAATGAGGAAAGTTAAACCCTCGCCATATCAGTCCCTTCAAGATCCTGGAAAGGATCGAAAAAGTGACATACCGGCTAGAATTACCACAGGAGTTGCAGAAGATTCACGATATTTTTCACATTTCAATGTTAAAGAAATACTTGTTGGATCCCTCATATATATTGGAAGCTCATCCGATAGAGTTGATTGAAGATTTGAGTTTCAAGGTACAACCAATAAAGATCATTGATCGACAGACCAAACAATTGAGAAGTAAACAAATCCCCATGGTCAAGGTACTGTGGAGAAGTAACCAAGTTGAGGAAGAGACTTGGGAACTCAAGGACGATATAGAAATAATACCCCCAGTTATTTGATGTATGAATTTTATTTTAAATTTCGAGGATGAAATTTCTTTTTACGGAGTTAAGTATTGTAACACTGAAAATTCGGTGTTAGAAAATTTTATTTAATTCCTTGAAAAATATAGGAAAAAATTGAATTGTAATAGACTTTCGGGCTTGGAGTGTAATATTTGAAAATTTAAAATATGAAATTTTAATTTTTTCAAATTTTGTACTTTCTTGAAAATAGGAAATGATTTATTATTAATCTGGTGTATATAGATTGAAAGTGTTGAATGATTTAGAAGTACTAAACTTTTTGGAGGAATGTGAGCACATGAGATCAAACCCAAGTAAATGCAAATTAGAAGAAGCATAAATCGATTCATGTAGGTGGCAAATTGAATGGTGGAGTTGGAAGTTGAAGCAAGAATGTGAGATGTGAATTGATTCACAAATGAAGCAAATCAATTCATGTGAAAGGAATGAAAGAGTTGAATCAATTTATGTTAAAAAAGAGGGTGAAACAACGATTTAGGCATAGAGTAAATCGACTTGGCTAAGGAAAACAATGGTGGAAATCGACTTGGGACAATTATGAGTCGATTTCTATGGAGTGTAGACATGATCTCTAGGGCATGAAGGTGAGAAATCGATTAACCTAAGGAGGGAAATCAATTTGATGGAGAAGTGGAAAGAGGCGAATCGATTCGGGTAAAAGCTGAATCGATTTGTGTGAGGAGAAGTGAGGAGCCAAATGATTTTTGTGAGGGACGAGTCAATTTGGTTAGACTGCAGGCATGATTTCTAAGACTTGAGCTTGACAAATTGATTCGTGAGGGAGGCATGTTGATTTAGATTGTAATGGTGTGTCGATTCACTATGCTTCAAATCAATTTGTGAGTGTTACAGAGGAAGGGTCTGAGGCTTGTAAAAAAAATCAATTTGTGCTTTGCACAAATCGATTCAATTTGCAAATGGTGAGTTGATTCACTTATGCCATAAGTCGATTTGGATTGCTTTTCAAAAGGGTTTCTGAGGCTTCACCCACACAAATTGATTTGTGCTTTAGGCAAGTCGATTCAGTTGTATTTGTGAGTCGATTTGCTTATGTTGCAAATCGACTTGTCTATTCCACACACACATACACATATGAATCGACTTGAGAAGCCACAAATCGCAAATGGAAATGAGGAGAAATGACCAAAATGCCCTCTAAACTCAATTGACACCTAAAATATTTGAGAGGTAAAATGGTAATTTTGCTTTCCATAATTAATAAAGATCGAACAACACATTTCATTTATTCCTCTTCATCTTCTCACACTCACTCTCAAACACTCTCTCCTCCCACTCTCTGTATTCTCACCCTCTCTCTACCCCATTTTTAATTTCTCTCTCTAGAAATTTATTACACCTTCATTAAATCACTCCATTAATCTTCCAAAACCCCAAGTGAGCTTGAGATGAAAGTGATTTTGGGAGAAATCTAGGTTTTTCCACTCTAAGAGAAAAATTTGGGATTTTGAAATCCAACACCCACGGTTCAAACCAACCACGCAATTAAGGTAATTTCTCCTCCTTAATCTTGGGTTTAGCTTCTCTATTACTATCTTAAAATTTAGTACTAAGATTTGGAGAGTTTGGTTAGAAATCAAAACTGTAAGGTTGAAAAATTATTTGAAATTGGGGAAAATTGAGGAAAATTATGAATGGAAGCTTTATAGTGATGCAAATGACATCTAATTGACAAAATGAGAACATAGATTCATGAATGTGCATGATTAGGGTTTGTGTTAAATTGGGAAAAATTTGTAAACGCTCTAATTGAACACAATTTAACGATAAATTGTGATGATTGATTTAGGATAAGCCATTTGGAGACTTAAAAAGAGTTACATTAGATCAAATTGGGGAATTTGGAGTGAATATTCTCCCAAGAGATGAGTGGATAGTTCATTGTGCTATAAATGAGCAAAATTATTTAAAATTTTTTTATAAATGATTTTGAATAATTTTATACGCGTTGTATAAATTTTGTGACTGTGGGATGTTTAAAAAGAGAATTTGAATTACGTATGCATCTATTGTATTGATAAATGAATGTGTGCCATATGTTATTAGATATTTGATTCATTAATGTTATAATATGGTTTGGTAACCATTTGTTTAAATTATTGCACCTAGAATGTGATTTGGATATTTGTGAAAGAATGGTGCATGTGGTAAATAGCTATAGTCATTCCCTTCACGGAGCGACCCGACGAGGTGACATGGTTAGGTTTATTTGCGATAGAAGTAGATGCGGCCTTTCCTCTGCCATATTGTACTATATCTAGTTGCATCTCAGTGAAGTACGAGTTAATGCAAAGGAAGGGTGATGTAATGTTATAAAACTAATGGATTGAAAACCCCTTGGCGGGTTTCCATTCGAGTTAGGCCAAATTTTGGATAGAAGTGATTTCTTAGGGAGATCCCATGATCTTTGAATTATCTGAAAGTATAGATTCATTTCTTTTAAATTACTATGATTGCTGGAACTATTTTATATTCAATGAATCGTTTGTGATATATGTTTTGACTTCCCCATACTCACCCCTCATTTATTGTCATAACCATGCCGCTGTACTCCACTCACTGAGCATTCCCATACTCACCCCTCTTTCTATCATTTTTCAGAGGAAGCTTAAGTGTTGGAGGTTTAACTGTCTTTAGTGTTAGATTCCACCAAGTTCAAGTTTAGCGAAGCTTCTCATTACGGTATCAGTCCTTCTCTAGTTATGATTTTTGAGGAAATTAGAGTTGACCATATGGAGGGTATTCTTTTGAATCATAATTAAAATTTCATTTTTTATCAGCCCAATGGAAATTTCAAACTCTTAATTGTAATTAAATTTATATTTTCCTTTCATTGAGTTTGTGAAAAATCTTAGTGTGATTCTGAATAGTTGGATTGACCAAGTAAATGATTTGAGATAGGAACAGGCTGGGATGATCCTTTGAATGTTGTTGAGATGTCTTTGAAACAGGTTGAATGAGTTGAATGTCTTACGCTATCCCGATATATGGGTAGGTTATGCCCGTATGCTAAGATGACGTAGCAGTTGTCACGTGCTCGACTCAAGGGTCAAGACGTGACAATAGTGATGTATATGATTTACATAATACACCAACTTTAGGAAGTAAGATATATTTTGTGACATTCAATGATAATTGCACTAGATATTGTTATGTTTATTTGTTACATTCTAAGCATAAAGTCATGTCTAAATTTCAAGTATATAAATCTAACATTGAGTTGAAATGTGAGTCATTTATAAAATGTTTAGAATCGAATAGAGGAGGAGAGTATTATCAAAATGATTTCTTTGAGTTTAATGGAATAAAACATGAAATTACAGCTCCTTACATACCTTTGGAAAATAGTGTGGCAGAATGCAAGAATCGTATTCTTATTGAAATGGTCAATTCAATACTATCAAATTTTGGTTTAAGCAAAGGATTTTGGGGTGAAATATTACTTACTACTTGTCATATTTTAAATAGTTCCACACAAAATGAACTTGATAACCCCATATGAGCTTTGGAATAAAAGAAAGCCTAACTTAAATTATTTTAAAGTTTGGGGTTGTAAGACAATTGTAAAACTCTCTGAATCAAAGAAAAGGAAGTTAGATGAAAGAGATGTTGAGTGCATTTTTTATGATATGTACACAATAACAAGGCATATAAATTTATGGTCATAGAACCTAACGACTCAATATCGATAAATGCTATAATTGAGTCAAGAGATACTATTTTGAACAGAATATATTCAAATCTATTCCTAAATCTATGAAAACTTTTTTAAACCATAATGTACCTATCAAGATAATCAGACAATAAGTGAAAATAAAAATGAATCCATGGAATTAAGAAGGAGCAAAAGAACCAAAAAGATTAAAAACTATGATTTGAATTATTTTATGTATCTTGTTGACGACAATACGGATTCAACAAGTACACAAACTCCATATTACCTAAATGTTGAGGATGATCCCAAGACATTTGAAGAAGCAATGAAATCTCAAGATGCTTCATTTTGGAAAGAAGCATTATATAATGAAATGGACTCAATAATGGAAAATAAAATATGAAAATTAATGAAGTGGACTCAATTATGGAAAATAAAATATGGAAATTAGTTGATTCACCCCTGGTTCAAAACCAATTAGTTGTAAGTGGATTTTCAAAAAGAAAATGAAAGTCCATGGAATTATTGAAAAGTTCAAAGCCAAATTAGTTACTAAGGGGTTCACCCAAAGGCATGGTACTGACTATTTTCATACATACTCTTCAGTAGATAGAATAGCTACGATCAGGGTACTACTTGTGTTGTCTTTAGTTATACATCAAATGTATGCAAAGATAGCTTTTCTAAATGGAGAGCTAGATGAAGAAAAATACATGGAACAAGCGGAAGGGTTTGTAGTACCAAGTCAGGAGAACAAGGTGTGCAAACTTGTATAGTCCTTATATGGATTAAAAAAGCTCCTAAACAATGGCACAAAAAATTTGACCAAGTTGTACTTGCTAATGGATTTAAAATCCATGAAGCAGACAAATGTTGTAACATCGACACTTCGGTGTACTCACTTTTGTACTTCTCTTCATTTTATATATGAAATTTCTCATGTTTCTATATAGAAAATCCATTAAGAAATTTTTCTGCTAAAATCGCTCTTGAAAATTTCGGCTCAATCGCCGACAATTCAGAAAATTTCTAAAATAACCACCAATATTCCAATAATAATGAGAATGACTCTAGAGTATATAAGAGCCTCAAATTTGGGTAGATCTCACTTTGTAGAGGTAAATCATAAATTTTTTAAAAAATCACCGGTAAAACTCCAGCCGGGTCGAATGTGGCTCGGTAAGTCTAAACGATCACGTTTTAATGTGGGATAAATTAAATTATGTTTAATACGAGATTTTGGGTCTAACTTGAAATTATGAAAATTTTCGGGGTCAAATGTAAATTTTATAAGTCAAGGGATTTATTTGAAGTTAACAAGAACTTAGAAATAAATTGGCAAATGCTCTTTTCTCCAAACCAAGATCAAATCAAAGTGTAGAGAGTGAAAGAGTGACATGGGCGGATGTGAGAGGAGAGAAGAGATTATTTGGCTTTATAAGAAGTTAATCCAATGGTAGAGATTTAACGGAAGTGAGAGGAATTAATTTAGATCCTAGGATTTGTGTTAGTGGGAGACATGGCACTATTCATTGTAAGAAAATGTGGGATTTCATGGAAACAAACCAAGGTTGAGGATTTAACTTAGAAATTGGATCTAAATTGTGGGCCATTGGATCTTGGTTGGTGGAGACAATCATGTAATGAGGACTTGTGCTTGTAGTGAGTCAAGGTGAACTTGTAGTGTGTGAGGGAGAGATAAAACGTGAGAAAGAGAGGGTGAAGCCTTGTTAGAATCATGAAATCCTAGGGCTAAGAATTGATCTTGAACTTTGTTTAATGGTTAGGATTGAATGGACCACAATCTAGATAAGATAAACACTAAACTCTCTTCTAAAAAACCGTGTGTATGTTCAAAGATCAAAGAAGAAACAAAAAGCTCTTCATTTTTTTTTTCTCTCAAGGCCGTGAGATGCTAGTAGAAGAACTCACAAATTTTTTACTACATTACCTAAATATTTTTGCATAAATCTATTCCTCACTAGTTCAATTACAACATATCCAAAAATTGAAGAAAATGGAGGAGTCTTGCTTGGTGAGAATTCAAGGAGGCCATGAGCTTCAAATAGAAGAGGAAACTAGGTTTTCTTCAAGTTTCATTCATTATTTCTAGGTAAGAATGTCTTCTCACATATTCTAATATGACATACTTTGATTTTGAGCCAAGAGGAGATGCCTAACTTAGTGAACTTATATTGATCGAGAGCTAGGAATTTGGAGAAAAGATTAATCTTTTGAGGAAAGGCTTTGGTTGTGCTTGAATCATCAAGATCTAAGGTAAGAAAATTCTGCACTTGCTAAAATTTGAAGAGAACTTGTGTAACTACTTTATTTTGATGTTCTAGCATGATTTTATAACCTAGAGCCTAGGTGGAACCCAAAAAAAGCATGAGGAATGTGTGCAGAATTTTTAACTTTGTGGTTGATCGAAAACTTGAATGTGAAATGTGTTTTGGGTGAGCTGAATTTAGTTTTCAAAATGCAAGTCATGTGTGCATAATTTTAATGCAAAGATGATGGATATGTGTATGTTTGTTGATTTAAATGATGTGAGGAAAATGTGCTGAAAATTGTTTGTGTTTGGCCAAGAATTTGGAGAGAAAGGTGTAATTGTGAGCTGAAATTTGTCCTGCACTTTGTAAACTTTGTGTGTTGAAAATTGAATGAGAATTGTGAGTTTGTAATGTGTATATGGGCTGAAAAATAGGGCAAAAATAGGGTGATTGTTGGCTGAAAAATGTGTAGTAATTATGCAAGAAAGTTACTTTAAAGGCCAAAGAATGAGGTATATTATGTGCATAAATTTTCTACACTAAAAATGAGTTAAGTGAGGTTATTTTATGCCAACCGTGGAGTGTATGGTGAGGAAAAATGGATCCTAATGTGTGCAGGAAATTCTGGTTTATGGTGTTGAGGAAGCAAGGAAATGAAATGGCCGAGAGTGTGAGGAATAAATATGTGTGTGTGCATGTAGAGTTAGTATATGTGTGCTAAGTAATGTGATAAAGATGTGTATTAGTTTGGTGTGTTAGCATGCTGAATTTTGAAGGATAAATTATACAATGTGTAATGTGAATGTGGGCTATTTTGTATATAATGGAGGTGAGATTTAAAGCCTTTTAGTTTTTGAAATTGTGTGGACTGATTTTAGTATACGAAGAGATAGATGGTAGGAGTAATGGTTTTGGTAGTTTAAAGTGGCATTGTTTTGCTAAAAAAGTATGGGAAACATTGTGGTCAAGAAGACATGCATGAGGAAGTGTCCATTTTAAGGATTATGGAATGCACAATTTGTAAAAGGGAACTCGAATCTTATGCATGTAGAAAATTAAATCTTGCGGACTGAATTGTGTGTCTTTGGAAATGAACAATTGAAGTTACCTATTTGGTGATGGAAAAAGGGGACAGCACGTGTACAACCTTGGAAACCTACATATGTAACCCTAATTCCTAGTCATGAATAAGGAATTTAGTAAAAATTTAAAATGAGCTAACCATTTTCAACTATATAGCACCCAAATTTACACGTCCATTATATTGTCCTTGTAGGACACACGGTTGGAGACATATCGAGGGGTGCACATTTCTGCATTTTAAGATCATTCTAGGGTGTGACTGATCCTCTCGTATACTGTGAGTGGGACTTTGACATTGTGTTTTTAGTTGAACAAAAATCCATGTTTTATAGCTTTTCAAATGACATATTTAATGACATGTGTGAAAGCATGATATTTGATTTATATGTTATAAATACTTCCCTTTGTGATCATTAGAGTGTCTCAAATGATTGATCCAAATGATATGCATCCATGAATTGTATTGAAACGATATTGTGCCACTCTTTGAAAACTTAATATGATTTATATACTTCCATTGCATTGGCACACTGATTTGAAATGGTTTGATGAAAATGTGTGGGTCGGATGCCTACTTGTGATGTGATGATGTGATGATGTTTCTTGTGGATTCCGTAGCTGCGAAGGGCGTTTGTAGAGGCATCCATTTTGTCCGGATACGCTTTTGTAGGAGGTATCCCCAAACGTCATATGTATAGTTGCGGACGATTGAACCAAATTGGGGAGAATATGTGTGACGCCACTGTCTAGCACCAGGCAGGATTCTATACATGGTTGATTATATATGTCCATATAGGCCCAGTTGAACCAGATAATGGGGAGGTCTGTCCTAATTGGCAGTCTAGCACTGGGAGTTGCTTGTACGTGCTAATATTGGCATAGAGAGCTAATTGTTTTTATACTTGCATATGAAAAACCCCCAACGTGCTCGTCATTGGTCGTGGTAGACCATTGCTGAGGATATTTATTGGCAAACTCTAAATGATTCTTTTAAAACATTAAGGGATGCATATGCTAATATTATGATGTATGATATATGATCACATGATTTATGGAAATGCCATGCTTAATTAATAATATCACCATGTTTTAAAAATGTGTTTTGACACTCTGTGCTCACACATACTATTAAGAACACAATGTCGATCCCCTCACTCACTGAGTATTTTCCCATAATACTCACCCCTCACTTTCTATGATGATAGCTATAAATTTGGCAGGGAGACGTGTCGAGAGACTTCGGCACACTTGACTTACTTTGGAGACATTGAGTTTTGGGTATAGTACAACCATTCTTCCATGATGACATTGGATGATGTATACACTTGAGGTCCATAGAATGACCTTTGTACATATTTTATGGGATGGCCGTAATTATATTATGCAACTTGTAATTTAAAACTCTCAAAATTGTTGTATATTCATGTATTTAGGCAAAGTGTTGTATTTTAATTTCTTTTACTTGGGAAATTACATTTTGAGGAAGAACAAGTTTTAAATAGGTGAAGATGTTAGCCTTCATTGTCTCGGTATGTGTGTCGTGTGATAGGCAGCATACGGGGTAACGAACGGCTGTTCACGACTTTCGATTGAGGATCAGGACGTGACAAATGTGTTTATAGCAAACTCAATAAAAACAACGATGTTATAACACTACAAAATAAGAGCAGTATGCTGACAGTAAAAAACCGTCAGCAAAGGACATAAAACCCGTCACTAATTCTTTCTCCGACGGATGGAATATGGTTGAGTATACACCAGTCGGGATAAGTATATCCTGATATTTTGTGCAACCGTTGTAGCATGCATGTATCTATTGTGACATATAAAAAGTGTCGGTAAAACCAGTGGTTTTATTATCAGTTAATTAGTTGTTAGGAAACATTAGGATTTTTATCGTAGGTTACCATATGTTACGATATGTTACTACTTTTATCGTCTGTTACTATAATGTGAAGAAAAATCACTAATTTTATTATCTGTTATTATATGTTATGAGATGTTACCATTTTTATCGTCGGATACATTGAGTTAGGAGAGATTACAATTTTATTATCAGTTATTATATATTACGAGATGTTACTATTTACATCATCTGAGTTAGAAAAACTAATTGATTTTATCATCATTACCATATATTACGAAATATTACTATTTTTATTGTCAATTATATTGTGTTAGGAAATATCACTTATTTTATATTATATGTTACGAAATGTTACTAGTTTTATCATCGGTTACTATTTAGTAGGAAATGTTACTGATTTATCATCGGTTATCCTATGTTACGTGATGTACTACTTTTATCGTCAATTACTATTGAGTTAGGGAAAGTTAGTGATTTTATTATCGGTTACAGATTTTATTATTTTATTATTAACATATGTTACGATCATCCATTACTATTGAATTAGGAAATTTTGATTTTATCATGGATTACCAAGTATTACAAGATGTTACTATTTTTATTATTGATTCTACAGTGATCTGTGTGGCCGGGCGCCTGCGTATGGGGGTGGGCGCCAGGCCTCTGCTTTGGCGGGTGCCCACGTATGGGGGCGGGCGCCAGGCTCCCACCTTGGCGGGTGCCCACTTGTGAGGGTAGACGCAAACCCCCTTTTTGAGCATGGTCATTTGTTTACGATCATTACATATATTATATTACAACCAGGATAATAATCGGAAAATAAATATTGTTACAATCTAAAATATTAATTATATTAATGATAAAAAAATACATACAAATATAAATACATAGCAACAAAATAACAATTTTTTTTTTTTTAAAAAATCACAATGAACAAATAAAATTGTTCTTCCGGGAAGTATCTCCTGTACCTTATTTTTATTTTTAAACCTGGTAACAATCTGCTTCTCGGATGGTTAATGGTTGGACTTTTTAAGCCCAAAATGGTTGCTCATCTCAACAGAGTGATTTCTTTAGACTTAACTGCATACTCATCTCAACAGAGTGATTTCTTTAGATCCAACTGGATGTTTAACAGGGTGACAAAACTTTACAAAGTTTTAATGAAAATATAGTATAGATTTCAATTGAATGAGAATTTTGATTGAACCAAGTTTGGTTGGTGATAGTTTTTCAATGGATTTTGAGAGTTTGGAGAGCAGAGGAGAGTTTTAAAAGAATGAAAGGAAATGAGAGAGTTTTCATGATTTTAAAGATACTCATTGTCTTATTTTCACAAAAATTTAAAAACCCCCTCTTTTTTTAAATTTTATTTCTCTCCATTTTTTGGGCACTTTTACCCGCATACATACGTTTAGTTTTCTTTTAGATTATTTAAAACTTCACACATGTCACGTTTAAAAATTATATCACCAATTATTTTAATTTTAATTTAGTATTATTAATAATCAATTATTATTAAAAAGTTAAAGTAAAAATATTAAAATAAATTTTTGATATTTTTTAAATAAAAGAAGTGGTTAGATTAGATTAAAAAAAAAAAAAACAAATAGGGCGGGCACCAGGCAGCCCTTGCCTGGCGTCCTCCCCTGTTTTTTTTTAATTGTTTTAAATTCAGAAAAAATGAAATATTAAATTTATGAATTTGTAGAACATATAATATAATTAAAACTATATTATAATTTAATAAGTAATTTAAAAAATATAATATATAATAATAATATATAGTATGTAATATTAATATATAGTAGTATATAATCTAATACTAATGTGATAAAATATAATATAATAATAAGTAATACAATAATATAAAATATAATACTATGTTATGTATAATGTTAATATAATAATAGTATTTGTTATAATATAATATATTAATATATAATATAATAACATGTAGTTATACTAATATATTAGTAATATATAGAAATATATATTAATATAATAGTAATTATTTTACATTTTAGTCTAAATGTACCAACTAAACAATTTACAATTTCATTTTGTTTTTTTTTTTTGTTTCTTTTTGATCGGATATAAGAATTTAATAGTGTAATTAATTATGTGGGTATAATTAATTACATGATATTTAATATTATTTAATTATATTAGTTTAATTAATTATATTGATAGATTAGTTTTGGATTTTATATAAAATTATATAATATTCTCATTTTTTTATTTGTTATTTTTATTGAAATTTATATAAAATTATATCATATAATTAATTTTTAGAATTTACTTTTTTTATTTTTAATGATTATTAAAAAGACAATTACTTACCACCATAGTTATTACTTACCGCTACCACATGGTCACTGCATTACCACTATGTATCGCTAGTTACCACTACTTACCACCAGTTATCACTACCATGTAATATCTGCATTACCACTACTTAGCACCAATTATCACTACTTACCACTACTATACCATTATTTATCATAAATTATCACTGCTTACCACTAGCACTATCACTAATAATTTCTTTTTTTATTTCTTAACATATATAATATTATTCAAAATATTAATAATAATATAATTGATTAAATAAAATCAAAAAATTTATAATATAACATAACAATAACTAATCATATAAAAAATTAATCCAAGTGAAGAGATATTATAATATACCTAGAGGAAGAAGTAAACTATTTTATACTAGTTAACTATACTAACAGTTTGATAAATTCTAATCGGATAAATCACATTTCATTGCCTTAGCCAAACCTTTAAAATGGATGGATATTGGATATTGATTATTAGATTATATAATATTGATAATTACTAATTTATATAATTATATAGTATCATTTAAATTACTAATACTACTGATATTAATTTTCATTACTAATTTTATCTAATTACTAATATTGAATATCATGTATTATTATTTAAATTAATAATATCCAATTTATTAATGAATTGTGTAAGAATTGTCAAAGTAAGACTATATATTATGTATTAATTGGTTACATGATTTCATATTGTAATAGTGCTCTACAATGGCATGGCACTATTGAGTTTATCTTAAATTGAAATTGTGAATTACAAAGACACTGTATCTTAAATTGAAATTAATCCAAACGATTAATATTTTATAATTATATAATTTAGTATTACATATAATAATGTAGTAATGTAAATTCATATTACATTAATGATGCTTTCGTATACCATGAAAACAATCCAAATTAGTTTCTTTCTCTTGTCCAGGTATTAATTCTAAATTGTATAAATCTCATTTCATCCGATGGGTGGACAATCTCTGTATTTGATCCAATGGTTAGGAGGTAATTAGAACGAACTCTTAAATGGACATTTAGGATAAATAATAGGATGAATTGGAATTTGAGGGGATTAAAGGCGGGAAGTTATAGAGAGCGGAAAATTATGTAGGAAAGTTAGGTTTTGAAAGAGAAGAAGGAATTGAAAGTGTGAAGTTATGTTTTCAAAAAAAAAAAATTGTGTAACAATTTAAATTAAGCGGGAATTGAAGGCGGGAAGCGGGAATTGAAGGCGGGTAAGAATAATTTAAATTATCACTATGTATTACTGCTAGTTACAACTATATCACTACTAGTTATTGTAAACTTACCACTATTTTACTATTAATTACCATTATACTTCTAATATTAATTTTCGTAAACTTACCCATAATTTAAGTTACCATAGTTATTATTAATTATCACTATATTATTATTAATTACGTTATATCATAATTTAATTTATCATTATATTACTATTAGTTACCATTATATTACTATTAATTATTACTATATATATTTCACAATTTAACTTATCACTAATTACTATTAGTTATAACTATATTACTACTAATTATCGAAAACTTAACACAATTAAAATTACTACTATATTACTATTAGTTATCTCTATATTACTATCATTTAACATAAACTTAACATAATTTAAATTACTACTAGTTAACCTAAACTTATCACAATTTTAGTTATCCCTATATTACTACCAGTTATAAACATAATTTATTATAAAATTACAATGTTACCTCTACCAATAGTATTGACGACAATTAATAATTGTTTTAATTGAAAATCCATTTTACAAACAGTGCATTAATTATATTAGCATAAATATAGACTTATGTCAATAATATGGTTTAACCGTCACTAAAAAAACTTATATAGTAACTTTTTCCAAACCATCACTAAAGATTGTCACATTTGTCGATGACAAGTGATAACCGTCTGAATGATAGATGACATTTACAGACGGTAAAATATATTAGTCAGTATAGATGAAGAACTTATATAAATGGTAGTGTTAAGTAGACAGAAAATAAGAGTTATATAGTGATTGTTTTCAAACTATCTCTATACACTGTTATATTTAAGGACCACAATTAATAGTCGTCAAAATTGAACATCAGTTTTTATAGACGGTTTTGCTACTTTACTAACGGTTGATAAACTTTTTCTGACTGACAATTTTATATCATTAGAAAATGTATACATTTCCTAACAATTTCGTTGAAAGCGTCTTTAAAGATCATAAAAAACCGTCACTAAAACTCATCGACAATAAAAATCACAATCTGCATATTGCTTTAATTTTGTAGTGTAATATGCTTATATGTGGATGACATGTTAATATTTGAGATTGATTTAGAATAAATTCAAATCACTAAAGATTTGAAAGATATGGGAGACGCCAATGTCATCTTAGGAATAAGAATCTATAGAAAAGAAGGTAGTATAATACTTTCTCAATCTCATTATATTGAAAGGATTCTTAAAATGTTTAATCACCTAGAGTGTACTCCTGTTTTTACTCCCTGGATCCTAAGATAAACTATGTAAAGAATGGTGGGGATCCAATGTCGCAACTTGACTATGCTAGAGTAATTGGATGCTTGATGTATGTGATGATATGTATTAGACTTGATATTGCTTATGTCATAGGCATAATAAGTAGATACACTAACAATCCAAACAAATTACACTGGCAAGGTGCGACAAGAATATTAAAATATTTAAAGACAACAATAGATTTTGCTATTTGTATTAAAGTTTATCCTCTAATTTTGGAGGGATATTCAAATACCAGTTGGATCACCAATAAAAATAATCACTCGTCGACTAGTTGTTGGGTGGTGGTTGTGTTTCTGGGGGTTCAGAGAAATAGATATATATTATAGATTTAACTATGGTAATTGAATTCGTAACTCTAGCATCCACAAGTGAAAAAATAGAATGGTTTTAACATATGCTTTACGAAATACTATTGTGGCCCAAACCTGTATCACCAATTTCTATTTATTGTGATTATGCTACCACACTTGCCAAAACTTATAGTCAAGTATATAATGGAAAGTCTAGACATGTTGGATTAAGGTATAGCTATGTGAAAGATTTAATCACAAGTGGTGTTATCATGGTTGACTTTGTGAAATCAACTCAAAATTTAGGTAATCTTTTGATGAAAGGGTTATCTAAGGATTTGGTGTATAAAATATCAAGAGGGATGGGGTTAAAGGCCAAAATAATTGATCACTAATGGTGGGACCTCAATTCAATGCTGGATATGACGTCTTGTCTTGAATTCAATAAGTTAAAGTACATCATTCTAGTGATCAGTGCACTATATGAATGCAGGAATTAGACACTCCAAAAAGTTAAGGGTTTGGCTTTTAAGTATTCATGAAAGGATAAGGATATAAGATCTATAAATATATCATCTGCATTGGAATGTAAGAGACTATCGAAATCTATATGTGCTTGCTCTAGTGAATACTCATATGTATGAATGGTTCAAAACTTGTCTACTATTACATGCCGATTATTTATAAAGAGTCTTCACTAAGATAGTGGTTCAATTGAAAGACACTATTATTTATGCATATGATTTTCATAATTTTTGTTACCCACTTCAAAACTTTGAAAATGGTGGGGGATTGTTGGAAATTTTCAAAGTTTCCAAATAGGTATTTTATTTAAAAAACTAAATTCAAATAGTTAGTTATTATGAAAGGATACCAACTGATAGTTGGTTATAATTTCCTATGGTAGTTAATATGAAAAGACACAAATTAGATTTGTTGGTTATAACTTCCCCTAGGGTTACTACAACTATTAAAAGGGTCATTGGGCTTTGATTTGCTGCAGAAATCCTTTTCCAACATTTAGAAAATTCTAAAACATACTCTCTTTGTTTTTTTGGGTTTGATTTGCTAAGTTATAACCTAAAGGGAATTTAATGCAAACAATTTCTATGACGAATTTAATTGAGGTTCCTAAAGTGAATCAAACCCAAAAAAAAATTTGTTTGCATTAAATCTAATTCACTAGGTCACTACAACTATATTAATAGTGTTATCAAACAATTTCTTCATTTTATACTAAAAGGAATTTATCCAAGATGTTGCACTGTTAATATAGAATGAATTTAGCCTAAAGGAAAGTTAATCTAATTCATGACTTGAAATCAATTCAATCAAAATTTTTCTCAAATTTTTACACCAACAACATTGAGGTGTATAAGTGATACGGTAAATGATAACAATATTTTTATATACTTGAATTATATTTTTTTAAGTATTTATTCATATGTTTTAGGACTTTTTTAAACCACTTTTTAAGATATTACACTGATTTAATTTTGTGGTTAATAATTTAGGAAATCTTGGGTTTACTTTCTAAAATTGGACTGGACAAGCAGCTATCAGTATTTTGGCCATAACTTCTACTCTGATATCCGATTGAGGTGATTCTTGCGGATTAAAAAGAAGATTTCGAGCCCTACAAATCTTGGGAAGACCCAAAGGCTAATTCAGTAAGAATCTTATTCAAAATATGGGTCGAAATTACTGCATGCTGGAAAAAGGAATCCCCTGTAGAAAAAGGAAACAAAGTGCAAAAAATTCAGGATTGATATTGTTGATAATTTCAAAATCTATTCTTGGATCAAGATAAAAAGGAAGCTTTCAAGTTTTTAGAAAAGCAAAGAGATTCTTATCAACAAGAAGTTTCTAAATCAAAGTAAAACTCCAAGTTTCCATAAGTACAAGTTTCCAAGTCCTTCTAAGGTTGTAGTTCTCTCTATATATATTGCATTGCAAGGGCAGTAGTGGGACTAACTCATCATTCATGCCTCTTTCTCTATTTTCTTTAATTCCTCCTCCAATTACAAACCCTACCAGCCACCTCCTCACATTTTCCACATTCACACTCGTGCAAAAAAGGGTTGTAAAGTTTCCTTTTGGTTTCTTGTTTTTCCTTTCAATGTCTAGCTAATTTTTTTTTGTTCCTAGGACTCGATGGATTCTATTTTTTGATTAATTACATTGTTTGAATTAATTTTTTCCCTTAAACTTTATTGGCATGGTTATTGTTCGATGATATTTTAATATTGAAGTTAATGCTTTGAACATTTTAGGACACGACATTTTGATGATTTGAAATCGATTGCATGCATGACTAATATAATTGCATGAGATTAGTCCGAACAATAAAATCCATATGAGATTATGAGTATGACCATTGGATTAATTTCATATATAGGGTTTTAAGAAAAACTCTAAATTACAAATTATCTATAGAACTTAATACAGTTTGATTAATCAAGATTGCATGACCATTGAGTTTTGATTAATCGAATTAGGAATTCATTGCATGACCATTGGGTGAATCTAATATAGAAAAATCTACCATCATCAACATAACTCGCTAGCTAATAAACTTAGGAATTGAAAAGATTCAACCATGTAACAAATTAAAAATAGATAAAATCGATATTTTAGGGTTTCCATCATATTAAGGTTTTGCATTATATTAGGATTTCACATCTTAAATCTTGTTTTTAGTAGTTTCTAATATCTTCACAACTTTGATTCGTTCCATCCAACTTAGATTAGGTTTATTCATATTTAGTAATATAAAATATTTTTGTGAGAATGATACTTGAACTCATCATTATACACAATATTCGATTAGAGTATATTTGCCCGAAATCGTGACCTTAAAATTGCATATCAAGTTTTTTACGTTGTTACTGGGGATATTTTTGTATATCAACTAGAATAATCATATTTGATATTAGATTTTAATATTTCTAATTTATTTCCTCAAATTAGGGTATATAGTTGCTATTTTAGGTTAGGTTTTTTGGAAATTTGGTGAGAATTTTTATAAATTTTTGGAGACTTGGAAAAGAGTTTTGATTTAGGATTAAGTGACCACTTGTTCCAAAGGATTTTGGGCTACTAAGCAAAACCCATCACGTTGCCATGGGCACCACCCTATCTTGGCCAAATTCTATTATTTTCATTAATTTTTCTATTTTTCTTTATTTTTTCGTGATTTTTTAATTTTTCGGTTAACTGTTTAGCTACTTTTTGTGTATTTGTTTATCATATTTTTGCGATTTCTATTTTCATATAGGTAATCTAGATTTATTAGAGTGGTTTTTGCAATTTATTTTAGAAATCTAATTTTGTACTACTTTTGTGTCCGTACAGGGTTTATGCTGAAATCGAAGAGTCTTGATCTAGCAAAATTTGATCTTGAGATAGAGAAGATTCTGAGAACCATCCGTAAATAGGTTAAGGAAGACTAGGAACATGAGGTATCAATGGATCAAGAGAATAGAGTTATGAGAGAATTATCGATACCCAGACTTCAGGATGTGCAAACTAGCATCGCACAATCCCCTATGGAAGCGAATAAGTTTGAGCTTAAATTGAGTCTCATTGGCATGGTGCAAGATGATTAGTTCGTAGGAGAGACTTTTAAAAATCCCAACAACCATCTGAAGAATTTTTTGAAGATTTGTGATACCATCAAACTTAATGGAGTAAGTCCAGATGCAATAAGGTTACGATTGTTCCCTTTCTCTCTTAGGGAAAAGGCAAAGGTATGGTTTAATTTATTCTCTCCTAATCATTTTATGAATTAGAAAACCTATTTCAAGTATTCTTAGCTAAATATTTTTTGCTTAGTAAGATTGCTAAGCTACACAATAATATTACTAATTTTAGACAATTTGATGGTGAGTCTTTATGTAATGCTTGGGAGCGATTTAAGGATTTGATTAGGAAACACCCACATCATGGTATACCTGACTGGTTAGTTTGGTAAACCTTTTATGGTGGTCTTTGACACTCTGTTAAGATTACCATTGATGCTATGGCTAGGGGTGCATTTATGAGCAAGTCATATAATGAGGTACGTGTATTATTAGATGATATGGTTTTGAATCAATATGATTGGTCTAATGAGTGTGAGATTCCAAGACAAAAAGCTAGTGTATATGAGGTTGATAGTTTTAAAATGCTTCATGCTAAAATTGATTTACTGATTAATGCCATGAAAACTAATCAACTGAATGTTGTGTTTAATCAAGTATTGTATTGTGATTCGTGTGGTGAATCTACTCACATGTCTTCTGAGTGTCTATAGATATAGCAAGCGAATTATGTTTGTAATTTTGGTAGGTCTCAAAATAACCTTTCACCAGGCTTTAATTTAGGGAATCCACAACCACAACAAAGGGAGAGCAAGGCACCATGAGAGATAGCAATCAAGCGCTTGGCAATAGCAACGAATGAAAGGATAGAGAAGCTCGAGAATAAAATTGATCAATTAACTAATGATTTTCATTCTCATGTGCTAGGTAGATTGCCAAGTTATATAGAGAAGAACCCTAGAGAATAAGGCAAGGCAATTACATTAATGAGTGGGAGACAACTACCGGAGGAGCCCACTCAGCTAAAGGAGGAAGAGAACAAACAAGATACCAAAAAAGAGATCGAGCAACCAGAGACAAAATAGGAAAGTACTTCTTTGAGTAAATATAAACCATCTGTTACTTTTCCTAGGCATCTTTTGCGTGCAAATTCAAAAAAACAGCTTGAAAAATTTTTAAAAGTTTTAAGAAACTGCACATTAACATTTATCTTTTGGATGTAATAAAGCAGATGCCAAGTTATGGGAAGTTTCTGAAGGACGTGATATCCAACAAAAGTAAGCAGGATGAAGTTTTGACGATCAAACTTATGGAGGGTGCTGTCCAATCTTACAAAGGAAGCTACCACCGAAACTAAAGGATCCATAGAGTTTTTCTATCCCTAGCACCATTAGTTCTACTTAGTAATCTGATGTTTTATGTGATTTGGATGCTGGTGTAAATCTCTTGTCATACTATGTGTTCTTAAAGTTAGGGTTAAGAGAATGTCGACCAACAAACATTTCATTTCAATTAGCTGATAGGAATGTTAAGTATCCGAGAGGCATAGTTGAGGATATGCTTGTTAAAGTTGATAAGTTCATTTTTCCTATTGATTTTGTCATCTTAGACATGGATAATAATGATGAGGGAACTTCATTAATTTTAGGTTGACCTTTTATTAATACTACCTATGTTTTGATTGATGTTCGTGCTGGAAAATTGATGTTAAGAATCCATGATGAAAAAATTGAGTTTGATGCTTTTAATCATATGAAAAATTTTGATAAGCGTTATGTTTTTAGAGTTGATTGTATCAAATGGATTATTGAATATGATTTTAATGTCTTTTATTCTAGTGATCTTATTAAAAATTGCATTTCTAACTCCTTGTATAAGAATGATGAATTTCTGTGTGATGAGCATGTTAATGTATGTGTTGTTATGAATGCAAGTTTAGGTAATGTTCTGACACAATGCGAGAGCTTGTTGAGTGTTAGGGAGAGAACCGACAAATAACAGCAAGCTACTTAACCATCTTTCACACCAAAACTTAAACTTCTTTCTTCTCATTTAAAATATGTCTTTTTAGATAGTTTTTCAATGTTTCCAGTAATTACATCTTCTAATTTGATAGGTCTTGAGGAAGAGAAGTTGCTACATGTTTTGCAAGAACACAAGAAAGCAATAGGCTGGACCATCACTGATATCTCCAACGAACTGCATGCATAAGTTTTTGCTAGAAGACGGATTTAAAGCCATGGCTCAACCACAAAGGAGGCTAAATGAGCACCATAAAGGGATAGTAAAGAAGGAAATCATTAAGTGGCTTGATGCACGTATTATCTTTTTTATCTCTGATTTTATTTGGGTGAGTTCTTTGTAAGTTGTGCCTAAGAAGGGTGGAACTACTGTGGTTGAGAATGATAAAAATGAGCTGATTTCTACACGTATTATTATAGGTTGGAGGGTTTGGGTGGACTATAGGAAGCTTAATAATGATACAAGGAAGAAACATTTCTCCTCCCCTTTCTTGATCAACTTGTTGAGAAATTGGTTGGCTAAACATTTTATTGCTTTCTAGATGATTTTTCTGGTTATTTGCAAATTGCCATTGATCCTGTTGACTAAGAAAAAACTACATTCACATGTCCATATGGTACCTTTGCATTTAGACGCATGCATTTTGGTCTTTGTAATACTCCAACTACTTTTTAGAAATGCATGATGTCTATATTTGTTGATTTTATTGATGATTTTATGGAGGTTTTTATGAATGATTTTTCTATGTTTGGTTCCTCATTTATAATTGCTTGAACAACTTAGAGAAAGTTCTAAAGAGGTGTGAGGAAACCAACTTGGTGTTGAATTGGGAAAATTGTCACTTTATAGTAAAAGAAGACATAGTTTTGGGACATAAGGTATCTTCTAGGGGAATAGAGGTTGATAGGGCAAAGTAGAACAAATTGATAAGCTTCTTTCCCCTAAATCATTGAAAAATGTTAGATGATTTCTAGGGCATGTAAGATTTTATCGTAGGTTCATCAAGGATTTTTCAAAAATTGTTAGACCTCTGACTAATCTTTTAGTGAAAGACACACCTTTTGTGATTGATGACTCTTGCATGAGTACCTTTAATTGCCTAAATTTGAAATTGATTGAAGCTCCTATTGTGCAGCCACAAAGATAGGATTTGCCTTTTGATATTTATTGTGATGCTAGTGAAGACATTGTAGGTGCAGTTTGGGACAAAGAGTAGACAAGAAATTTCGTGTTATATATTATGCGAGTAGGACTATGAATGAGGCACAGAAATTATACATCACCACTAAGAAAGAACTACTTATTGTAATCTTTTCATTTGAGAAATTTCGGTCTTACTTATTATTATCTAAGATTGTGATTCATACTGACCATTCTACACTTAAATATTTGATTTAAAAGAAAGATGCAAAACCCAGGTTATTGCATTGGATTCTTTTGTTACAGGAATTTGACATCAAGATAGTGGACAAAAAAGGAATTAAAAATGTAGCCGCTGACCATTTATCTCGATTGGAGGGAGATTTTGTTGAAACAATGATTGATTATTCTTTAGATGATTCTTTCCCTAATAAATATTTATTTTTTGTTAATTGTATTCACGAACCATGGTATGATGACCTTGTTAATTATCTTGTTTGCAAGATTTTCCCAGATAAAATGAAGTGGTAACAGAAAAAAAAAATTCTTGTCCGATGTACGCCACTATTTTTGGTACTTTAGACTTTTGTCATGATAAGTAGCCTTCTTAACTTTTGTCATGATAAGGAGATTGGTGGCCATCATGGACCATATTGTACAACAACTAAGGTACTTCAATCTGGATTCTATTGTCCTACTTTATTTAAAGATGCTCACTCTTTTGTTCGTGTATGTGACCAATGTCAAAGAACTAGAAATATTTCTAATCATTATGAGATGCCTCTAAACAATATTTTAGTTGTGGATATTTTTAATGTATGAGGTATAGATTTCATGGGTCCTTTTCTGAAATCTTTTAATAATGAGTTTATTCTAGTTGCTGTGGATTATGTAAGTAAATGGGTAAAAACAATTGCTTGTGTGAAAAATGACTCTAAAACGGTGTGTAAGTTTTTAAAGAAAAATATCTTTTCCCGTTTTAGTATTCCTAGAGTCATAATTAGCGATGGAGGTTAACATTTTTGTAAAGATTTTGATAAACTTTTGGCTAGATATAGTGTTACTCACAAGATTGCTACCCCTTACCATCCCCAAACTAGTAGGCAAGTTGAGGTTTCCAATTGTGAATTGAAAAGCATTTTGGAAAAAACTGTGAGTCTTTCTCATAAATATTGATATATTAAATTAGATGATGCACTTTAGACTTATAGGATAGCATATAAATCTCCAATTAGTATGTCATCTTATCGATTGGTTTATGGTAAGGCAGGTCATCTTCCTATTGAGTTTGAGCATAAGGCATATTGGGTTATAAAATATCTTAACTTTGATTTATCTTTTGTTGGTAAAGAAAGGAAGATGTGGTTGAATGAACTGGAAGAACGATGAAATGACGCATATAAGAGTACAAGAATTTACAAGGAATGTACAAAAGCATGGTATGATGCGAGGATCAAGAAACGATAGTTCGAGGTTGGTGATAAAATTTTAGTATATAGCTCTCGTTTGAGACTTTTTCCAGGGAAGTTGAGATCGAGATGGTATGGACCATTCATCGTCACACAAGTTTTCTAATATAGAGCCGTGGAACTTTCAAATGAGCAAGGTGAGAAATTCAAAGTTAATAGATAGCGTTTGAAGATTTATGAGGATGGGATCAATTTGAAGGAAGGGTCCGCCATTTTTCTCAACAATTCATGAGCATGATAAACCCTTCGCACAAAAGGAAAGAAGTCGATGTTGAAGAGGAGGCTACAAATTTCATGGGAGATTTCCGTTCTCTTTATTTTTATTTTATTCATTTTTCACATTGAGGACAATGCTTAGTTTAAGTGTGGGGGGAAGCATACATATATAGGCTAATTTATTTTGTAGGATTTCTAAGAATTTGTGTGCTAAATTTTTTGCCTGGGTTGAGTTTTTTTTTTCTTCTATACCAACAAAATTTTCTAATCCTTATGTGTTACTTGTTTTGAATTGGATTATATGATTGATGATTAATATTAGTAGTTATTTAGTACTCGATTAGTTGTTCAT
Source organism: Dillenia turbinata (assembly GCA_037126225.1). Taxonomy (NCBI): domain Eukaryota; kingdom Viridiplantae; phylum Streptophyta; class Magnoliopsida; order Dilleniales; family Dilleniaceae; genus Dillenia; species Dillenia turbinata. The sequence continues at coordinate 11,947,594 of JBAMMX010000006.1, forward strand.
CTTTTTGTGGTTGATTTGAAAGATAGACATGCATGATTCAACACTTAGGTGAGGATTTAAGCCTTATAGAGCAATTCATTATGCTCTTATTTTTCTTGATTGAGTATATATTACACGTAGGTTGATCATTCTAGAACTTACTTTATTATATATTTTGAGACTATATTTTTTATTTTCATGCACAAAAATGATTAAGGTATATAGGTTTAGATGCTTTTGGCTTTTAAAAAATATCATCTCTAACAATTTTTTATCCCTTAGTTAACCCATTTGAGCTTAGACCTTTTTCCTTCTTGAATTATCCACACAATTTATCCTATAACCTATTTCTTTTCAAGTCTGAGAATTTGAACCCGAATTCGCAAATTTATTTATAGTTGATAGCATGGCATTGTATTTTTAGGCATTATGTTTTTCTTATATTAGGAGTTTTATATATGTTTTCTTTTTTTTTCTTAGTCATTATCATGTTGAGTTTTGAAAAAAAAAAAAAGCCAAAAAAAAGAAAAAATGCTAGTTGAGGGGGAAACAGAGGAGAAAAAAAGAAAAAAAAAGAAAAAAATTAAGAAAGGAATTCTTCATTCTTGATTTGTTCACTCTTATAGTGGATTTTATTATATTGTTGTTTGTTTTAAATAAGTGATATATCATATTACATATTCGTACTTATAGTGCTTTATGTTTTAGGATTCGAAGTTATGGAAGATAATATTTCGTTTGTCTTGATGTAAAGAATGTCATGTCTTGATTTTTGGGTATATTTAGTGAATTATTTTTAACCTAATATTTTTATCCATTATCTTACCCTTTACTCTAACTCCGTTACAACCAAATAAAAGACCTTTTGATTGGTACATGGATTTCATATATATGAGTGGTGGAGATTTGATATATTAACAAGCTTATGGTGATGTTATCTCATTGTGTTGATTTGAGTAATACACTTACTCCTCTCATAAATTTCAGTATATTGAATAGTTAAATTTTAGTTTCCTTTATTCTATTAAGTGAATCGATTGTGAGGGTATTTGAATTTTACATTTTTCTTAATTTTGATGAGACTATAGGAGATGCGATAGTTATTCTAGTACTGCATTCTCAGAAGTATTGGCTGTCTTGATTACAATTAAGGTTTAAACTTGTCATATGCATGGTTAGAGACTTGAGGAAGTTGAATTGGATTTGGAGAAAATTTGTTCTTGCTTGAGGACAAGCAAACATTCAAGTGTGAAGATATTTGATAACAATATTTTTATACACTTGAATTAATTTTTTTTAGCATTTATTTATGTGTTTTAAGACTATTTTAAACCACTTTCTATAATATTATACTGATTTAATTTCATGGTTAATGATTTAGGAAATCTTGGGTTTACTTTCTAAAATTGGACTGGACGAGTAGCTGTCGGTATTTTGGCCATAACTTTCTACTCCAATATCCGATTGAGGTGATTCTTACGGCATTGGAAAGAAGACTTCTAGTTATATAAATCTTGTGGAGAACCTAAGGCTGATTCAGTCAGGAGTTTGTCTAAAATCTAGGGCAAATTTACTATATGTTGGAAAAAGGAATCCCCTGATGAAAAAGGAATCAAAGTATTGAAAATTTGGGATTAATACTAATAATTTTAGAATCTATTCTTGGATCAAGATAAAAAGGAAGCTTTCAAATTTTTGGAGAAGTAAAGAGATTCTTATCAACAACAATTTCTCGATCAAAGTAAAACTCCAAGTTTCTAAAAGTATAAGTTTCCAAATCCTTTTAGAGTTGTAGATCTCTATATATATTGTATTTCTAAGGCAATTACGGGACTAACTCATCATTCATGCCTCATTCTCTATTTTGTTTTATTCCTTACAAATCCTAGCAGCCACCTCCTCACGTCTTTCACATCCACACTCATGCAAAGAAGTGTTATAATGTTTCCTTTTAGTTTCTTATTTTTCCTTTCAATGTCTAGCTAATTTTTTATTCTTAGAACTCGATGGATTCTATTTTTTGATTAATTATATGGTTTGATTTAATTTTTTTCCTTAAGTTTTATTGGCATAGCTATTATTTGGCGAGATTTTATTATTGAACTTAATACTTCAAACGTTTTGGGGCCCGACCTTTTGATGATTTGAGATCGAGTGCATGGATGACCAATATAATTGTATGAGATTAGTCCAAATAATAAAATCCATATGAGATTATAAGCATGAGTATTGGATTAATTTTATATGTGGGGTTTTAGGGGAAACTCTAAATTACAGATTATTTATAGAACTTAATGCAGTTTGATTAATCAAAATTGCATGACTATTGGGTTTTGGTTAGTCGAATTAGGGATTCATTGTATGACCATTGGGTGAATCTAATTTAGAGAAATCTACCATCATTAACATAACTCGTTAGCCAATGAATTTATGAATTGAAAAGATTCAACCGTGTAAGAAATTAAAAATAAATGAAATCGATGTTTTAGAGTTTCTATCATATTAGGGTTTCTCATTATATTAGTGTTTCACATCTTAAATCTTATTTTTAGTAGTTTCTAATATCTTTATAACTTTGATTCGTTCTGTCTAACTTAGATTAGGTTTATTCATATTTGATAATATAAAATATTCTCATGAGAACGATACTTAAACTCATCATTATATACAACATTCGACTAGGGTGTACTTGCCCAAAATCGTGACCTATAAATTCAGCATAACATCTCATGACATAGTGAGGATGGGCATCATCCTCCCACAAAATCTTCACATAGGCATTTTACAGGCTGTTAAGGTATATATCAAAGACCTTCTTGAAGTGAGGCCACAAAGAAATGTTAACCTATATGGGATCAGGAGGAATTTGATCAAATTGTTGCATTCATCTAGTAAGGTAAAGGGAACTTGGAAATTAATTTAAGGAATCCACATGAAGCAGCATGAGTTAAAGAAATTTAGATTTTTTGTTTTGTTGACACCTGTTAGGGAGACCTTTGAAGTTATTATGGATACATGAGGCCTATTCTATACCAACCTGTGGTGGTTGCGTATTTATTCAATAGTATGCAAAGCAATTTGTGGGCATCCTCTAAAATAAGAATAGTGAACAAATCTCACAAAAAATCCCTCACATGCTTGACAAAATTCCTAATGGTTTGCCATGACACAAAGTGACATCCATTGATAGTAAAGAAGGTTATATTGTTTACTTATATATACTGCTACATGATCTTTATTTCAATCACATACAAGAAGCTCAGCTTATTACTACAAAACTTTGCAGCCACCGAGGATGACATAGTTGAATACCACTTGTTAAAGAACAAAAAGGGTAAAAATATATTTTTATTAGAAAAAGAATGGTAATCAATTGGCACCATGAGTAACATGAGATATATGCAGGAAGGGTAAAATGGCACCTTATCTAAGTATGAATCCAAGCATGGAATGCACCACTGAGGCATTATGAGTTAAAAAATAAAGCAATCATTATCATTATAATTTGACATTATTCACCTCGCATCCTGCAAAGGGGGAATTGTCCCCAGAAGGTTCCCAAATAACAACCATGAGCTTATAGTTTCTTGAATAGAAAGAGAACAATGTTATCATAACTAAATAATAGCATGAAAAATGCAGCTACAAAAAGGCAATGGGGAGGGGAAGGAATAACAAAAAGGGAAGAATATATGGAAGAGGAAACTGCCAATAAGCTTACTATGTTTACAACTTAACAATATATAAATCCATTATAGTATCAATCATTATCAATCTTTACATAGACCATATATAAAGGAAAGAGAAAGGCTCAGCTGACACAAAAGTGTGTTACAGGTTGTCTTTGGAAGGACATCATTTAACTTTTGATGTGATGGATGTAGGATCTTTTATCCACGTTGGTAGCAAGGTTTCTCACTAAATAATGTCCAAAGACAATCAAGGAAGAGGAGCACAATCTAAAGTAAAAGGAAAGAGGAAATACAAACTTCATCTCAAGCATGATTAAAAAAAATGAGAAGTCTAGGTCACCTTCTATTTAATCAAAAGTTGAGACAAACTTCAATTCCCAAAACATTGACATACTCAATGTAATATTGACAAGACAAATAAAAAGGGAGGAAAAAAAAAAGAAAGTCAAACCCACTCACCCCTACTTTACTCTCTCTCTCTCTCTTCCTCCCCTCATTGTCCTCTCCTCTTACCTAAGGACCCATTCTCCTCTCCCATACTCTCCCTCTCGGCTCACTTTCTCTCTCTCTACCTCTCTCTTTACTCTCTTCAAGAGCCAACAAGATCAAACAAAAACCCACATATTGAGATTTCTAAAACTCCCAACAAAACCATTGGAGATTGGAACTAGTGAGAGAAGTGAGCTTTCTAGAGAAAGAAAATCTAGAATTTTGGAAAATTTGGGTCTTGAATGAGATTGGTGTCTCAAATCAAGGTAATAATATTTTCTCAATATATATTTGAGTTATTTATGCTTGTATTGATGATTTATACAATTTTTAAGAATTTTTGTAGAGAGAGAAAAATTAGAGTTGTTGTTTCTCGACTTTGGAAATGAAATTGATGACTCTATTTAAGGTAAATTATCTTCCTTAACTAGATTTGTGTTGATTATGTAAGTATTTGAATTTTAGAGTGAGAATGGAATGAAAGCCATGAATGTTATAAACTGGACAATTTGAACTTATTATAGTTTTTCGACCATAACTTTCTCTGCACAATAGTAAATGTGTAGGGTTTCTTCCTACTAAAACTAGACTTCTAGATGTTTAAAATGACATATATAGTAGATATTTCATTGATAATTGTATTTTTGGTGAATTTTCAAAGGAGATAGGTAATGTAAAATTGTTTTGCTCTATCCTGTTCTAACCATAAACTTTGCTTCGAACTTGAACAGCCTTTTAGGCAAAATTAGACCAAACTCTAAGCATAAATATTATAGATCAATATCTTATTTTTAATTTAAGACTTGAATCACTTAAATCCAATGTGTGTAGTGAAAGTTATGACAATTTTTTGGTGATTACGCAAATATGAGTTATGAATTTAGGGCTATCATATTCATATATTTGGATATTTTTGTATGATCTGAATGGGCTTGGGTCATAAGCATAAAAGTCATAGTTTTATGTCTAATCTTTAAGTGAAAATTGAAATTTCTATAATTTGAGAAACATAGATCAAGATACAGTCATTTTTCTAAGACATGTTTGTGTTAAAAATTTGTTGGAAACTAGGGTTGCAAAATATTTAGGAGAAATCAATTAGTGTTAGTGTTAATCTATGATTTAATGGTTATTTGGTGTTCAATGTCTTAGGTTATGACATTTGAAATCAAAAGAGAGATTAGATTTTATTGATTTAGAAATTATGAGTGGTTACCCTTTTAAGAGGTGAGTGACTATATGATTATAATTTTGAATGAAAAAATATTTTACTTGATTTTTAAGAATGTTTTTAAAATTCATTTGCAAATTAGCTTGTGATTGTGGGGTTTCCCAAAAGTGAGTTTAAAATGAAATATGCATTCAAGTATTGAATTAAAACAGTGTATCTTGTATATTGATTTATGTTGAACTTGTTGGCATTGAATTCATGATTTGATGAATGCTTGAACTATATTGTCACATTTTGATTTATGTTATGAGATTTATAAAATGGTGTCTGATGAAATGACTATAGTCATTCCCTTTTACTGTATGGCCTCGATGGGGCGATGTAGTTGGGGGTTATATGACCAAGGGGGTATACACGCTCGAGAGGTACCTCCGTGGTCATCCCCTTGGACTAGCTTATAACACTCCAAGGGAGACACGAGTCAATGTCAAAGTTGGGGGTATTTATAAATCGAAAAAATTTGAAAACTCTTGGCGGTTCCACCCTTGGTCGTAGCAAACCATTGTCGGTAATTATGTTTTTGGCTACCCTATGAATTTCGGAAAGAATGTGAATTTAAATTGAATACATAAATTGTACTCTCCATGATTTATTTAATTTCATTTGAAACTTGACATTTGGTGAAAAACTATGGATTTTATTGATATAATGATACGATTTGGAATTATATTTGGCACATCAACAATCACCCCTCATTTATGGTCATAACGTGTATTTCTACTCACCGAGTATCATTTATACTCATTCATCTCATTTTATTTTTACAGAGGATGCTTAGTTTGGTGGTTAGCTCTTGTCTTGAACCAGACCAAAGATATTTTGAGAACTTTTTCAGGTATCAATTTCTTTTTTATTATATATTAGTGTATTTGTGGACTTCTATGGAGGCATTGGTTATAACTATTTTTAGAAAACTATTTTTACTGATTTTGGACTTTAAATTTCGTTTGGTTTTGAATATGTATGTTTAAGACCTATTTGATTAACTGAAGTTTATTTGGGATTTTTTTTATTGAGTTCGTTTGGATCTCTTGAGTATGAACTTCTTTACATTTTATAGAATTGATTGGAATGACTGGGCTGACATTGTGCATGTAGTTGGATTTGAATGACTGGGATGACCTTATGCATACATATTTTGAATAGGGACGGACTGGACTAATCCTTTGGTTGTGTGATAAATGCATGTTGATTTATTTAGATTTGTTGAATTATTTTGAAAAATGGTTGGATATCAGTGAATGCCTTGCGGTACATTGGTGTATGAGTTAAGTTTACTCGTATTCTGAGGTAACGTGACAGTTGTCACGTGCTCGATCAGAGGGTTTGGGCATGATAATTTTATTGGTATTAGAGCTTGGATTTTCAATTTGAAATATGTTAAAACATTTGAAATGTTTTCCAAGTATTTTAAAGATTCCCAATTGGTTTCAAACTATTTTGAAAAAACTTAATATTCAAAATGTTTCAAATGATTTTTTTTAAAGATTCTATGGGCTCTAGGAAATTAGGAATATTATTTTAATTGGGTTAATAATCTAGTTTAATTTTTATTTCATTAGTTAAGCTTAGATTCTCTTTTATAAAATTATATTTTCTTGAAGAAAAATGAGAAACTCGAATAAGATTCCTTACACTCCATCTCCACAACCCATGTGATATATTGCTTGGTAAATAGTTACTCGATTTTGACTAAGGACCTCCTTTGATTTTGGCTTCTTTAGCCAAATGGTGGGGGAACCCTAATAGTAATTTTGGCCTCTTGGCCTATATCTTGATATTATGAATTTGACATACAAGTTTAATTGATATAGGAATGTGGTATTGCTTATGATTTAGATATAAAATGAAATATTCTTGAGTCTTAAATTTGAGAGTATGTGTTATGATTTGATAAATGTTTGACTTATTTTATTAGATATGATGAGTATTTTAGAGTTGATGCATGAGTGTTGATTGACACGAGGTTTAATAACTCAATTGTAAGTATAGGGTTTGTTAAGCATTCCAACCGACTCTTGACCCCTCTTGATGAAGAGTTATTGGTGGTCACTCTATTGAGAGAATGTGAGATATAGGATTTTTACTTCTCTTACTTGAAGGGAATTTATTAAAGCTTTTGAAGAGAAATTCTATACTCGATTCTATAAGGACCAAAAGAGAGAAAAATTCTGCAAGCTAGTACAAGGGAATAGAATGATGGCGGAGTATGAGATGGAGCTGAGAGAGCTAGCTACACATGTTTTGGAGTTTGTGAAATTTATGGAATCTTTTGAACAAGGTTCGAATAGGGGTTGAGAAGTGATGAAGAAGGTTGATGGGTTGCTAAAGTTATGACAATTGGCACACCACATTTTTCTATGAAGACAAACTCTTTGCCTTAGAGAGTCTAATACTAGAAGGTATCTTCTTGTGTTCCACGTTTATAATCATGATAATCATTGTACTCATTCATAAATATCATGTGATAGGGTTCTTAGAAAGTCTCAGTCACTATCTTCTTGTTATCACTGTTTTGGATATTGTAGCATTGCTTGTTTCATGTTACATTCGATCAGTCTTGCATTTTATGCAATTAGATCTACTCATTTAGGCTAGCTAGTTTCCAGGCCTCATGGGAAATGAAAGCTTTAAAAAAGTCATATGTTGAATTCTTTTCTTTCACATCCACCATGAAATGGACCAACATTATTTAGATCTCATTTATAACATTTATGATGATGAAATTAGTTTGAGAAAATTAAAAACATGTCATGTAAGTATTATGCAACAATACCTTGATTATTGATATTGGTTACGTACAGAAGTATTAAGCATATTGACGAATAGGTTGGTGAAGGTGTAATCTTACAAATATCATGAGAAAAATCTTATTTGTAAAATCTAGGTACATTACCTTAATTATTAATATCGGTTATGTGCAAAACTATTAAGCATATTCACAAATTTGGTGAATGTGTTCTCTTATAAATAGCATACCTTAGAGTTAAGCTTTAATCCTCATTTCTAGTTTTTAGAATTTTTATTAGGTTCTTTTGTATAGAACTTGAGAAACTGAAAGGTATCGATGGTTAGAATATTGTTAATATGGACTACTTTATATGTATATTGGATCAATTAAATGCTATAGTAGCCAAAGATCGGCTTATCATATCTTGATCTTAGTAGAGGATGAGAGAGTTGATGGTATTTGATAGTTATATTTGTAGAATCATTCTTAAGAAGACAACTTACAGACCCAAAACTTATAATAGTAGGCAGTCAATAAAGAAATGGTGAATTTCAAACAAACAAGTGGTCATATAATTAGAAAGAGGATGCACTTACCTAGATATAGATCTAATTGCAGTTAAGATTAAAAAAATTGCATGGAAAAAGTTATCCCTAATTCAGTAGGACTATACTATGAAGTGTGGAGTTCTTTTGATGGTATTTGATCGTTATATTTGTAGAATCATTATCTAGAAGACAACTAACAGACCCGAAACTTATAATAGTAGGCATTCAATAAAGAAATGGTGAATTTCAAACAAATAAGTGGTCATATAGTTAGAAAGGGGATGCACTTAGCTGGATGCAGATCTAATTGCAGTTAAGATTAAAAAAATTGCATGGAAAAAGTCATCCCTCATTCAGTAGCACTATACTGTGAAGTGTGAAGTTCTTTATTAAATACATGCCAGTTGCCAAACCATTATATTGCTGAGTTTGGAATTTGAGATGTAGCTAAGACACTCAAAAATGATGCTAGCAAATATATTTAACGAAATATGTAGAAATTTGTCTTAATTTTAGGATTTTCCATCAACAAATAGAGATGACTAATGAACTCCTAGTATTTTCTCTTCCCCGTCATATAATCTAATATTAAGTTGTTAATGGGTGAGTTAGTATGAGAATTATTTTAGGGAGGCAATGACACATAAGAAGAGTTGAATAGGCCATTTTTCCTAATAAGAATAAGAGTTGAATTATATTTCATTTTGTGTATATATAATAAATGAGATATTCCTACAGAACAAAAGGCTGACCTTCCCATGAAAATCTTTATAACATATTGCATAAATAGATGTTGTTAAAATTCCTCTTTAAAACTATAATTTTACTTGGATTCCTATTCGGGTAGTAATATTGTTATGATGACCATTACTTTCTCCCTCAATTGGTTTGACAATTTGTGCTAGTGACTTTTTATTTAAGATGTGATAGACCATGGTATCTTATGTTTTCAATTTTCATTTATGATTGTCATAGCAAACATCACTTATACCTCCATTGCCTAATATGTTTCAAAGAGGGAGATACATGAGTTGTTTAGAGTAGGATGAAACTTTGTTGGAGAAGGTCAGGGGTATTAAACAAAATTTATGTTATATGATGGTTGAGCAATTAGACTGAAACCTGGTACGTGATTGTATAACTAAAAGGAATATATAGTTGGGTTATTGATTCATAGAGGTTGCCCCAAGTGAGTATCTCTTAGCGAGTAATTACTTGGTGTTGACTGAGGACCATATATGAAGTCATGACTTGTTTAACTGAAGGGTGTTAGACCCTATTAATTTGGTAGTGGCCTCTAGACCAAGAACCACTAGTTCTAACGGTCCTACATTAGATATGTATGATTGGGGTGATGAAATGTCATCTTGAGACACATATGCATCGATCATGTACTATAAGTATTGGTGTGATGGTCCATATATGTATGTATGATGAAAATATTTAGAGAAATATTACCATTTAATTGAACAAGTTTCTTTTGTCCTCATGGACAGAGTTGATTTTTTTTTTTTTTTTTTGGTATGGAGAAGGATATGTTGAGAAAGTGAATCGAAATCACTAGGTAGAGAAGTCCTGAAAAAGGGGTGAAAGTAGATACTTCGAAGTTTGACAGTAGAATGGCTCGTAATTTATTCCTAAACTAGTTGGCAACCATAATTGATCATTTTGAGTGTATGACATGTCTGATGGCCACCAAGTTCTGTTTGCAAAATAAAGCTAACTTGTGCTACTAAGCATCACTGCTGAAATTTTTAACATGCCTTAAAATGTTTAAGACAAGAACCTATCACTCTTTTAACCATATGAAGTAAAAACATAAAGGGAAGTTTCTTATACCCTCCTTTTCGAAAGCGACTCCTTGCTCAACGAATGGATCTTAAGCAAGAGTTGAGTAGTACTATGAACACTGATGTCAATTTTGTGAGTTCATGTCTAGCCACGCTTTTGAGGAAACACCTTGGGCTATGGTTATTAAATTCGCTAAAAGTCTAAGTAATGAGAGGAAGGAATATATAAAACTAGACAATCTTGATTAGTTAGTTGAAGCCTATTATACTGCTTTGAAAAATTAAGATATCTCTCAATACTCCTATAGCTAAACAAGCTACTTTTTAAGCAAAAGAATAAAGATGAATGCAATCTTCTTCGACTTCTTATCCTAGTGCAACCTTCTAGCCTTCAATGTTAAGGGGTAGTCCTTCAATTTGGCAACCCTTTTTTGGTCTTATCTTTTAGAGTTAGTTATTTTTGGGTCATCTATGATGCCATAGTGGAGTATAATTCTTTTGAAGAGATAGTTCCTAACCAATCCCATATTGGTGGCTTAACTATTGAAGGAGGCCACTTTGCTTCATGTTATCCTCAATGAGGCCTTACCTCAAGACACGAGCCTCTTGAACTTGTGGACGGAACATATGCAAATTTCATTTTTATGGTATTCTCTTTGATGATAAGGAGTATGATTTGGTGAGTTCAATGAGTTCTTGTTATATGTGATACGTCTACTATTACAGATTAGAAGCATACTAGTATTTTTCACACCTTTGTTATATACAGGGCAAGAATATGCCAAGTAGTAGTAGATGTAGGTATTGCCATGAATGTGGTATCCAATTCCATTTTTAAGAAGTTGAAATAGAAAGTGAAAACCAGGTCGATGCTTTACATATTAGTTGGGTGGACAATAACACTTTACCTATGACCGAGAGATGTAGAATTTTCATATACTTTGGTGTGTGCTCTAGGAATATCTATTGTGAAATTTTCTTTTAGATGTTTTCCATTTTCTTTCAGGTCTATGATTTTTTCATGACTATGAATGGCAAGGATAATACTGTGTTCCTATTATAAAGTAAAATCATTCAACTACATCCAACATAACCAAAGGAGCCAACTTCTAACCCTAAGTGTAAGATATCTCCACCAATGCTTCTTACCAGATATCTTCCTATTGTAAATTATAGGTTTTTTTAGAGAGAGGTTCTGGACACAAGCTCATGCTAGCATTAATCTCTTCTGATTTGTTCCTTCCATCGATACTCCTAGCATTGATCAACCCTAGAAATTTTTCACTTGTTGCATGAGTTTGCTAATGTTACCCTCAAACTTCCTGATGAGTTTCTACCATTAGGGATTGTTTAACACTCCATAGATTTTTTTTTGCGATCTCAATTACTAGCTTTCCTCAATGGGATGAATCTAAAAGATCATAAAGAGTTGAATATCCAAGTGAAAGAGGAAACTTAGGAGGGCAAAGAGTTGATGTGAACAATACCCCCCATCTTTTTTATGTATAATTTTCTTTTAAATTTTGAGAACGAAATTTCTTTTTAGGGGTTGTGTTGTAATATCGAGGAAACAAAAAAGGGAAAGGGGAAGAAAAGTCACACCCACTCAATCCACTTTATTGCTCTCTCTCTCTCTCTCTCTCTCCGCCCTCACTTTCCTCTCCTCTTTCCCGAGAATCCATTCTACTCTCCCATACTCTCCCTCTTGGCTCACTTTCTCTCTCTCCCTCTCTCTCTTTGCTCTCTTCAACACCCACCACGATCAAACAAAAACTCACATATTGAGGCTTCTAAAACTCCCAACAAAAATATTGGAGGTTAGCTCTAGTGAGAGAAGTAAGTTTTTTAGAGAGAGAAAATCTAATGTTTTAGAAAATTTAGATCTTGGATGAGATTGGTATCTCAAATCAAGGCAGTAATATTTTCTCAACATATATTTAAGTTATTTATAATTGCATTGATGATTTATATAATTTTTGAGAATTTTTGTAGCGAGAGAAAATTAGGTTGTTGTGGCTCAACTTTGGGAATGAATTGGTGACTCTATTTGAGATAAATTATTTTTTTTGACTTAAATTTGTGTTGATTATGTAAGTATTTAAATTTTAGAGTGAGAATGGAATGAAAGCCATGACTGTTATAAGTTAGACAATTTGAGCTTGTTATGGCTTTTCAACCGTAACTTTTTCGACATAATAGTAAACGAAGTAAGGTTTCTTCCTACTGAAACTCGACTTCTATGGATTTAAAATAACATATTTCAGTAGATATTTCATTGAGAATTGGATTTTTAGTGAATTTTGAAAAGAGATAAGTTATGCAGAATTGCTCTGTTCTATCTTGTTCTGGCCATGAAGTTTGTTTCGAATTTGAATAGCCTTCTGTCAAAATTAGACCAAACCCTAATCATAAAATTATAAATCTATGCTTATCTTTAATTTGAGAATTGAATCACTTAAATCTGATGTGTGTAATGAAAGTTATGATAATTTTTTGGTGACTAGGCAAATGTGAGTTATGAATTTAGGGCTATCATATTCATATATTTGAATGTTTTTGTATGATCTGAATGGGCATGGGTCATAAACATAAAAGTCATAGTTTTATGTCTAATCTCATTGAAAATTAGAATTTTCACAATTCGAGAAATATAGATCAAGATATGGTTATTTTTCTAACACATGTTTATGTTAGAAATTTGTTGAGAAATAGGGTTGTGAAATATTTAGGAGAAACCAATTAGTGCTAGTGTTTGTCTATGATTTAATTGTTAATTGGTGTTCAATATCTTAGAATATGGCATTTGGAGTCAAAGGAGCGATTGGATTTTATTGATTTGGAAATTATGAGTGGTTACCCTATCAAGAGATGAGTGGATGCATCATTATGATTTTGAATGAGAAAATATTTTACTTGATTTTTAAAAATGTTTTTAAAATTGGTTTGTAAATTAGTTTGTAATTGTGAAGTGTTCGAAAAGCGAGTTTAAAATGAAATGTGCATCTAAATATTGAATTGAAATAATGTGCCATGTATATTGATTTATGTTGAACATGTTGGCATTTAAATCATGAGAACTATTTTGACACATTTTGATGTATGTTATAAGATTAGTGAAATGGTGCCTGATGAAATGGCTATACTAATTTTCTTCCATAGTGTGGCCCGACGAGATGACGGGTTATACAACCATGGGGGTAGCTCTGCTCGAAAGTACCTCTAAGATCATCCCCTCAGACAAGCTTGGTAGCATACCAAGAGAGACCCAAGTAAACACCAAGGTTGGTGGTATTTATGAGTTGGAAAAACTTGAAAAATTTTGGTGGTTTTGCCCTTGGTCGCTGTAAACCATTGTCGGTAGCTTTATTTTTGACAATCCTATAAATTTTGGAAAGAATGAGAATTTAAATTCGATATATAAATTGTGCTCTTCATGATTTATTTAATTTCATATGAAATTTGATGTTTAGTGAAAAACTATGGTTTTTATTGATATAATGATATGATTTGGAATTACATTTAACACACTTACAATCATCTCTCATTTATTTTCATAACATATACTTTCACTCACTAAGTATTATTTATATTTATTTCTCTCATTTCATTTTTACAGGTGAGCTTAGTTTGAAGGTTAGCTTTTGTCTTGTGCTAGACCAAAGATATTTGAAGTACTTTTTCAGGTATCAATGTCTTTTTTTATTGTATCTTGGGTTATTAGTGAACTCTCATGGAGGCATTAGTTATAACTATTTTTGAAAAATTATCTTCAAAATACTATCTTTGCTGATTTTAGGCTTTAAATTTCATTTGGTTTTAAATATGTATGTTGAAAACCTATTTGATCAATTGAAAGTTTATATGGGATTTTTTTTTATTGAGTTGGTTTAGATCCCTTGAATATGAACTTGTTTTATATTTTATGAAAATGATTGGAATGGATTGGCTAACATTCTATATGTAGTTAGGTTTGAATGGTCGAAATCGCTTTATGCATGCATGTTTTGAACTAGAATAAATCGGATTGGTCCTTTGGTTGTGTGATAAATTCGTGTTGGTTTATCTGGATTTGTTGAGTTATTTGGTAAAATAGTTAGATATCGATGAATATCTTCCGATATTTTGGTGTATGGGTTAGGTTTATCTGTATTTTGGATAATGAGACCGTTGTCGCATACTCGATCAATAGGTCGGGGCGTAACACTCAAAGGTGAAACTCTTCAATTCCAAGTTCAAACTAAATAGACATACCCTGGCTCAACTCAATTCAATTGTAATTGATGCATCTTGCATGTCTCTCTATGCCATTTGAGGAAAAGTAAAATAAAAGCATTTTTATGATGCAACATCAAGTTGTACATCTGAGATATTATCCTACAGAGAAATATAAAGCAAGTTCAAGTGTGAATATAATAGAGTTTCATGGGGATGCTAAAGCATTCAATCACACTCCCAGAACCTTATAAAAGATGCTTTTGAATAGCCTAAAGTGATATTTTGTGACATCATTTTCATCTGCATGTATGCATCATCATGATCAACTCCAAGAAAGCAATGAAAGAGAACAATTAAAAAACACTTGATTGGCATCAGATTTGAATTATTTTGGGTGTTCTAAAGAGAGGGCGAAACCCTCAATATACATCAAAACAATGAAGAGAACATGAAAAAAGCATATTATTTACCGAACACCCACAAGTAGGGAAAAGAGGTACTGAATCCCAAGTAGGTCATGCTTCACTAGCCAATGCCAACATTTATTTGATCTTTCATGACAATATCATTTTAAGCTAACCCCGACAGCTCCTTTAAATTGGAACTAAGAGCAAATTATACTGACCTTAAAAGACTTCTTAATTGCTTCCCTACCCAGGGTGCCCTACACACGCAAAAAAAATCTAATACACAAAAAGAAAAACCATAGCACAAGCTATAGTAAAAATATTAATATACATATACATTACTTTCCGTAAGAAGTGTTACCTGATGTTGGTGTATTATGTGAATCATTTACATTAACCCAACAGCATCATAACAGTTAGGAAGGATTGAGTTGAAATGCTCGTCAATCACCCAAATGGGCCTGGAATTTCAAAAGCAAATTAAAGAACAGCACACCCAAGTATATGATACTTTTCACCATCACTACAAGAAAGCAAATTTTCAAATCTCATTTCTTTCTTCTTTTTTTTTGGTTTTCATCGGATGGTATCTGGATTTTGCTCGACTAATCCGATCTAACTATTGTGAGATTCATTAAAGAGTTAGTTCTCTAAATTCTTTTTCTCTATTCTCATGACTCGAATTCGAGACCTATAGTTAAGAGAGTAAAATGGCTGACCACCAAAAAAGTTTGGTAAATCTCATTTCTTTTCAATGAGACTTCTAATTGTGAGACTTCGATGTTGTACAATGGTGAAGCGAGGAAAAAATTTTGAACATCGAAAATTATATGGATCTTATAAATCCCCATGGATTAAAATATTTACCATCATAAATGATTATATATTAGAAAGATGTTAGCCACATATTATGAACTAGAAGTGATGCTTTGAGATTCAAAAGTTGGGTGGGAACCACAACACACATTGCAATAATAATTGAGGGTTTGCCAATTACCTGAAAAAATTTCATAGAATGCTGATTCTTCCCCAAAGAAATTATCACAAAAGAGATCTCTGCAATATGAGAAAAAAAAGGATTAGACCAAAAGTAAAATGAACTCAGCAAGGAAAACTTGATTACTCGGAAACAAAAGTATCTCAAACAATCTAGTTGTCTACAACACATTTCAACACTCAAATGTACCAAAGCATACAACAAGAACGTTAACAAGAATGGCTTAAGGTTCCATTAATGCGAGAACATAGACACCATGATTGAGATAATCCCCGTCAGACATGGACCAAACCAACATCATTACTAAGGAGGACCACAACACAGGAGCTTCTAGTTAGCAGTGGCAAATAGTAGGATGACTTAGCAATAACAATTGAAGGATGAGTGCACCTCTTTTCTTTTTTCTAATTTCCCAAATAAAACTACCTACCCCAAAATAGGGATCCATTAGACTAAAGTTACAAAAACTATGAATCTATATGGACAGAAAAGGAACATCCATTAGTCCTGATCATGGGTCTAATTGTCACAAATGTCGAAAATCCCCATTGCAACACAACCATCTTGGTCCTAAGGCTGGCATCAAAGGAGAATGCAAAGAGTCTATTTCTAATTAGTTAATAATGTTTGATGTATGCATTCATTCAATTTATGTGCATATTATTTAAGATCTCAAGTTAATTTTGATCACCTGTATGTTGAGTTTTCGTGAGAACATTCCTTTTTCAAGGAAATTAAAACACTAATAGGACAGTGATATATATGATGCATTCATCAGAAACAAATATTTTAGAAAATATTTAAAAATTGATAAAAAGAAAGGATTTTAGAAAAAATAGTAGTTTCTTTTTTTATGTATTTTAGTTGATAACAATTTTTATAAAAATAGTAGTTAACTAAGTTTTGAGAATTCTTCAAGTAGAAATGATTTTATAGATTTGATTTTAGAAGAATTTTATTTTACTGTAAATCCTAATTTTCTTTATTTAAAAAGAGTATGATCAATAAAGAGACAAATCTATATTCTCCTAAAAAAATTGTGGTGGAAAGCTTGTTAAGGAACAAGTTTCCAACCGTCACAAATAGAGTTAAAGAAAAGAAGAAACTTGAGAAGGGGAAGAGAGAAATTTCCTATATAGTATCCATTAGTTAGATCCGGTACTAAGAGTTATGACAATTTGATATCAGGACCAGTCATCATTAAAAACTATGTAGAGTGGTTTAGCCAGATTGTCATGCCCTAACCATCGAGTACGAACCCACGATAACCACCGTATGATCTAGAAGTACATGCAATCACCAACATATATCCCAAGATCTTGCCACGCCATAATGATACCACTTTCTAGTTAAGAAATCGAGTTACTAAAATATTTTAAATTCAAACTTGTAAAGGACAAATTGTAACACTAAAAATCAGTGTCAGAGAAATTTCATTGAATTTTCAATACCTTTTGTAAAACATATCAGAAGAAACCGGTTGTAATTGAATTGTCAATTTATTCCCTCATAAAATTCTCAAAACGTTTGAGTGGTTTGGTGGTAGAAAACATTTTTTTGGTGACATGGAATGCATAGATTCAAATTTTCTTAGATATATGATCGAGAGATTTATTCCCCATTTTGCATGATTTGTGAGGGACAAGTTGGTTTGTGTTTGTGAAGTGTGTGAGAGACAAGTTTGTTTATATCTTGGCAAGTTGGTTTGTGTTTGTGCAGTATGTGAGAGATAAGTTGGTTTGTAAAGTTGGCAAGTTGGCTTATGTGTTGTTAGGTTGGATAGCATTGATGGAATTTGAGGGGCAAGCGGACTTGTGCAATTGTAAGTGGGCTTGATAGTATGCAGAATACTAAATTTCTAAGACTTGGACATGCCAAGTTGATTTGTGCAATTAGACAAATCGACTTGGTAAGAGAGCAAGTAATGGTTCTAAGGTTTGGACATGACAAATTAACTTGTATCAATAGACAAGTTGACTTGACAAGTGTGTAGACAACGGTTCTGAGACTTGGTGATGGCAAATCGACTTGGCTTTATATGGGAAATGCTCAAGTCATCATAAAACTATGTCGATTTACTTATATCACAAGTAGACTTGACCCCTAAAGACCCTAAACTCACAAATCGACTTGTAAGATTTGCAAGTCGACTTATACACATGAAATGCAGTGAAATGACCAAAAAGGACGCCCCAAACCCAATGAAAACACTTAACACAAGAACGACAATATGGTAATTGATCATTTCATTAAAATAGACTTGGATAAAGGCTCAATTCATTCTCTTTCTGTCTCTCACCTTCTCTCATTCAACTCTCACATCTCTCTCACTCTCGTCCATCTCTCTTCCAAATCTCTCACTTGAAATCAATTACTCCCCTACAAAATTACTTCATTAATCTTCCAAACCCCAAGCAAACTCGTGAATGAAGGTGGAATTGGGGAAAACCTAGGGTTTGCTCCACGAAGAGGAAAATTTAGGGTTTTCGAAACCCGACACCTAAGCACCAATC
This sequence comes from Dillenia turbinata, assembly GCA_037126225.1. Classification (NCBI taxonomy): domain Eukaryota; kingdom Viridiplantae; phylum Streptophyta; class Magnoliopsida; order Dilleniales; family Dilleniaceae; genus Dillenia; species Dillenia turbinata. Next base: position 11,966,186 of record JBAMMX010000006.1, read on the forward strand.
CAAGCACAAAATAAAGGTAATTTCCTCTTCCAAAACTTAAATTTAGCTTCTCATTACTAAATTGAAATTTATCACTGAGATTTAAGGAGTTTTGTTGGATATTATAACTTTAGGGTTTGTAAATGATAGAAATGTGGGAAAATGGTGGATAAAAATTTTATATAGATGCAAATGACATGTAAATGATGGAATGAAAACATAGGTTCATGAATTAGAGTGTTATATTGGGGAAAAATTCATAAAGCCTAAAAATGGATATGATTTAACATTAAAATTGTGGTTATTGTCTTAGGTTATGACAATTGCAAACCGGAGAAGTATTTTCTTAGAAATTGGTTGTGAATTTGGAGTGTTCACCTTCCCAAGAGATGAGTGGATGGCTATACTAAATATGAATGAGAAAATGCTTTCTATTATGATTTGTGAATTGAATTTGGAAAGAAATTTGAAATGGATTTGAAATATTTTGTGATTGTGGTATGCTCAAAATGAAACGTTGTTAAATCCATGACTCTTTTACTTGATCATTGAATTGTTATATCATGTCACAATAAAACCTTGACTATAAATCGTGAAATTGCTCTTCTTCGTACATGGGCATAAATTTGATAAATGAAATGAATTTCTTATAACATGGTGCTAGGAAAAAGACTATAGTTTAAGTTTTCCATGGATCGGGCTATCAGAGCAGAGTGGTTAAGGTTAATTTAAAACTACAGCTTCGAGGAGACAGGATGGAGAGCCACTTAAGCTAATCGTGATGACGTGGCGGATTTTACCAATGACCAACACCAAGGATATGGGATTATTTTATGAAAATTGTGAAAAATCTCTTGGCGGATTTTACCAATGGCCATTGCCAGATAAGTGGTTTTGGCAAACTCCAAGGATATTGAAAAGAAAATTCAATTTGTTTATTGAATTAGAATTTATGAGTCACGGTAGATTTGTTCTGAATTTATTTTATGCAAGTGATATTATTTATTGACTTGGAATATATATTTGACATGCATGTTTGGCAACACTATCCTCACCCCTTATTCATGTTCAACATACCATTATACTCCATTCATTGAATATGTTATACACATCTCTCTTTCTAAATTTTTTAGAGAAAGTTTTGACCGGAGATATAGGCTTCAATTAGTGATGGTTGGAGAAGATATTTTTGTTAAGCATAAATAAGTAATAGTTAAGAGAATATTTTTGGAAATTTTGTTGTTTGAATCCCTGGAAGGAAAATTTTATACATCTTATATGTTTGAATTTATTTTGCTGGGATATTTGGAATTATTTGAAGAAATGTGAACTGATGTGGAATATGTAAATTTATTTTAACTGCTTGGGATTTGCTTGGATGGTCGGGTGGACCTATGAATGATTTGAATTTTACTTTAAAATGGTTGGAAAGTTGAATGCCTTGCGATAGCTTGGGGCATAGAGTGGGGTTCACATGTGTTTTGGGGTAGCACAACGGTTGTCACATACTCGATTCAAGGGGCAGGATGTGACAATTCTATTAGTATCAGAGTTTAGGTTGATTAAATGTTTTAAATGTTTAAATATTTACAAATGTCCCTAAAAGTTTTCCAATGGTTTTAAAATACATTTCTTTTTGAAAAGTCGAATTTTAAAAGATTTTTCACAAAGTTTTCAAAAATCTTCTATGGATTCTAAAGACTAGGAGTCATTTTATTTTTAGAGGGTTAAGTATCTAGTCCGAATTCTAATTTAGAGAACTAAGAATAGCATCTTTCTTATTATGGGAATTGTTACGCTCCGATCCATAGGTCCGAGTAAGCAACTACCACCGCGTGATCTAAAAATACATGTAGACACCGACACGTACACCAAGATCCCACAAGGCTATAAAAATACCCCTTTCAAACCAAAGGATGCCAACACATCAAACATTAAACATATCATACATAAATTCAATTTTGAGAAAATATTTATATAAAACATACTTAAAAAAAAAAAAAGAGTTTTCCAAATACAATTCCCAAAATATCAGTTTTATTTGCAAAACGCCCTCCGGTGGGTCCATCTACAAGCCTAAAAAATCACACTAATAAGACCATTACCAACCATTGGTCACGAACAGCTTCACCTCGGCTGGATCCAACTAACTGAAGAGGGCCACTGTTGTATCTACACTTCCTCTGGAAAACATAAGATAAAGGGATGAGTATAAAATACTCAGTGAATTGAATACAATAGCATGTTGTGTCAATAAATTAGTAGTAAGTTTGAGGATGTCAAATTCATACTTTTCAAACAACTCATCAATGGTAAATAATTGAGAATAATCCAGATCATCAAAAGACATATGCATCCACAAATTCATGGTTTTCCAAAGGTCATGAGGACTCCCTAAATAAAACACTTCTGCCCATAATTTGGCCAAATCTGGGTAAAAACCTGCCAAGAGGTTTTTAATTCATTCATTTCATAACATTAATTCCCCCTTCCTTGACGTTGACTCGTACCTTACTGAGGTACTACTCGGATAGTACGACGAAGGCATAGGGAACCACGTCTGCCATCCCTTTCCAATAAAGCCCAAACCACGTCACCCCGTCGGGTCGCTCCATGGAGAAAGTGACTATAGTCATTTACCATCACCAGCACCATCATTTCACAAATACACAATATTTTCCAATGTGCCATAAATTCAATAAATAGTTAACAAACCTTATCACAAAATTCAAGAATGCAATTCCTAGCAACAAATAGCACATATTCATTCTCAAATTCAGTGATTGCATGCATGTTTGGAATTCACATTTTGGGACATCCCCCAATCACCAATAATTATAGAAAATCATTTAAAATCATTTATAAAATCATTTATAAAATCATTTTCTCATTCAAAACACTACAATCCATCCACTCACAGTGACATGGAGAGTAGTCACTCCCAGATTCTTATGCAACAATAGTCTTGCCACGATCAGCCCATTCGACTCCTTGATTCTTGTCTCCAAGAAGTCTTTCATGTTTGGATTTTATCAAGCCCTAGGAATTTGCCCTTCCTTGTGACTGTTAAAATGAAGCACAATTAGGGTATGAAATTAACTCTGAAATTAGTACACCTTGTTCTCCTTAGAAAGGCCATTTGTATGTCTCAAAGAAAGGATATTTTGTGTCCAGAATGTTTGGCCAATTTAGGGACCCAAAATGGGCCCTAAATTGGCCTGGCCCGCGGAATTCGGGCTGGGCCCGAAGAGCCCAGCCTGGGCCAGCAAAAGGGGGCCCAATTGGGCCCCAACGGCTAGACAAATCTAGCCGTTGGAGGCTGTCCAATGGCTAGTAATTCTAGCCGTCGGAGACAGCCTCCAACGGCTAGTAGAGAGGGGTCTTAACCCCTCTCTTGTTCTCTCATTTGCTCTCTAATTCTTTCCCTCTTCTTCTTCTATAAATAGGCTTCTATGTATTCAAGCAAAAGCATGAACAAAAGTTCAAAGCTATGATTGTTATTTGCTTTCATTATCAATAAAATTCAGAATTTTATTTCAAAGATCTCTTGTGTTCTTTCTTTGATCTTTCAACAGTGACAACTCTAAATCCTCAAATTTTTCCAAAATCAAAACTAGAATCTAGTTTTGGAGTGTTATATGGGTAGTTTGTAACATTGGATTTGAGTTTTGTTGACGAATCGATTGGATTTTGGGAGGAAAGAGAAGAATGATTTAGAGAGAGAAGTGAGATTTGGGTTTTATGAGCTTTCTGGAGTCTCAACTCCACTTCTCATTTTATTCTTAACCTATTTTCTATAATTGCTTAGTAACCCTCTTACACTCCTAAATTACACAAATGCCCAATATATTTTCCTCAGGTTATCGAGAAAGTCATCCCAATAAGTTTTAGTGCTTGTAGTTCTATTCAGTTATGAAAATGTGTCTGGTGACAAGTAGAATTAGGTGCAATGGAAAATATAGTTTATGGTAAACAAAATATGTAGGATGTAATATAAATTATGCATATTGCAACTGAAGATATTGAATGGCATGGTGGTGGAGAGCTTTTTGGACTCCTAAAGAACCAAGGTTCAAATCTCACTACAAGCAACTGAGAAGGGAGGAATAGTGTATTATATATATATAGATATATATATACGAGGAGTGGTGCATGTTGCCACTGACAAGTGGTATAGCCGACAAGAGAATTCAAAAATGGTTGTAGTGGTCGATGGAGCAATTAGAAGATGTGTAAGTTTAGCCAAATGGGTAAAACCATAAGGAGAATCATAGTAGTGTATCGATAGGTAAATGGAACTCAAACCGATGGGTTCAAATATCCACCGTCAGGAAATATAAGTAGAGTATAATATACCGAAAGACATATAGAAATTTGAGCATATCAATAGGTATATAAAAATTATAAAACACCCTACTAACTCAACTCCATAAGATACAAATAGACTACAACTTCACATTACACCAAAAGGTAGTAAGTCACCAAGAGATGGTCAGCACCAACTACTGACCAGAAAATCAAAATTTTAAAGAAATTATTTACTGCATACGAAAACTCCACCGAACAAGTAAATTCTCTTAGAAGAGTCAAATTCTACTAAGTACACCAAATACTCAAGTAATCGATGACTTTAGTGATCGGGAACTTAAAATTTAAAGCCTATCAGTCAAATATTTAGAGGAGTTTCTAGACAATCCAAAAGGCAAAATTCACATTTTCATAAATATAAAAATATTTAAATAGTCCATTTATTGTCTACATCACAAACTGGACTTATCCGGTATTACGATTTTACCCCCTTAAAAAAAATTTTGTTCTCTAAATTTTATTGCATAGTCATTCCTTAATAGTTGGGGATATTGCTTACTCAATATCTCCTCTGGTTCTCAAGTCATTTCTTCAATATGATTGTTTTTCTGTAAAACCTTGACAATTAGGGTCTGCTTATTTCTTAAACTTTTATGTTGTTTCTCTAAAATAGCTACCAGTTGGACTCCAAAATTTAAATCTTCTCTCAACTCAATTGGAGGAACTTCAAAGACATGAGAGTGGTCTATCAAGTACTTCTTCAATATAGAGACATGAAAAACATTATGAATTCTTTCTAACATTGGTGGCAGTTTTAATCTATAAGCCACCTTTCCAATCTTCTCTATGATCATGAAGGGACCAATGTAACGAGGAGTTAACTTTCCCCATCTCTGAAATCAAATCACATCTTTCGAAGGAGATACTTTCAAGAATACCATGTCACCGATCTCAAACTCCAGTGGCCTTCTCCTCTTATCGGCATTGCTCTTTTGTTAGTTTTGGGCTATCTTTATCCTTTTTTGAAACAACTTCACCTTCTTGGTAGTGGCTTTGATCAACTCTACGATCTCAATCTTCTTTTTCCCAACTTCATCCCAACACAATGGAGTTCTACACCTCGTCCATATAGAGCTTCATAAGAGGGCATTACAATGCTAACTTTATAACTATTGTTATAGGCAAACTCTATCAAGGAAAGATACCTATCTCAACTTTCCTGAAAATCCATTACACAAGCTCTAAGCATGTCTTCAAACGTTTGGATTGTACGTTCAGATTACCCATTGGTTTGAGAGTGAAAGGTAGTGCTAAACTTCAGTTGAGTGCCTAAAAATTCTTATAGTTTTGGCCAGAACCTAGAGGTGAATCAAGGGTCACGATCAGACACGATCATTACTGGAACCTTGTAACACCGATACCTCGGTGTACTCACTTTTGTACTTCTCTTCATTTTATATATGATATTACTTGCTTTTCTATATAGAAAATCCATTAAAAAAAATTTTCGCTAAAACCACTCCCGAAAATTTCGGCTCAATCGTCGGCAATTCAAAAATTTTCAAAATAATCACCGATGGTCCAATAATAATAAGAATAAATCTAGAGTGTATAAAAACCATAAATTTGGTTAGAACTTATTTCGTAGAATTAAATCACAAATTTCCAGAAAAAAATCACCGGTAAAACCCCAGTCGGGTCAAATATACTCGGTAAGGCAAAATGATCATGTTCTAACACGAAATAAATTAAATTAGGTTTAATATGAGGTTTTGGGGTCTAACTTAAAATTATAAAAATTTTTGGGGTCAAATTATAATTTTTATAAGTCAAGAGACTTATTTAAAATTAATACGAACTTAAAAAATAATAACAAATGCTCTCTTTTCTCTCCCAAAATGTGAACAAACAAAAGGAATGTAGAAAGTGGAAAGTGAGGTAGCGGTTGTGTGAGGAGAGAGGAATTGTTAAGGACTTTGAGAAATAAATCTAAGGGTAGAGATTTAATTGAAGTTATATGGATTAATTTGGACCTTTGGATTAAGTTAGTGGGAGACAAGGAGACTATTCATGGTGTGAAAGTGTTGGGTTTCTTGGAAATCAATCAAGGGTGAGGATTTAACCTAGAAATGGGATCAAAATTTTGAGCCATTGGATCTTGGTTGGTGGGAGACAAGCATTTAATGAAGACTTGAGTTGTGAAGAGTGAAAGTGTGTTTGTAGAGTGAGAAAGAAGGAGAAAACGTGAGAGAGAGAGGGAGTTCTTGCTTGTGAATCATGTAATCCAATGGCTAAGAATAAATCTTGAAAAGGTTGGATAGCTAGGATTAAATGGAGCCACTTGAACTAAGTAAAACACTTAGCTTTTTCTCCCATTCTTCCAAACCGTGAGTTGTTTAAGCCAAGAAACAAAATGCCATCTTCATATTTTTTCTCTCAACAACCTTGAGTTTAAGGGGAAGAACTCACAAATTTTCGACAACACCAGCTAAATATTTTTACATAAATCATTTCCTTACAATGGTTATTAATAGTTATCAACACCACCTAAACAAAATGCCCTCTTCATTCAAAAATCAAAGCAAAAGGAGGAGATTTGCTTGGTGAAACAAGAGGATGGCCGAGAGCTTCAAGAGGAAAGGGAACTAGGTTTTCTCCAAGTTTTATTCAACATTTGTAGGTAAGAATGTTTTCTCTCATACTCTAATATAACGTACTTTGATTTTGAGCCAAGAGGAGATGTCTAACTTAGTAAACTTATGTTGACAGAGAGATAGGAATTTGGAGGAAAGATTGTTCTTTTGAGGAAAGGCTTTGGTTGGGCTTGAAACATCGAAAATTGAGGTATAAAAATCTGCACTTTACAAAAATTTGAAAACCTTATATGAATATGTTAATGTGATGTTCTAGCATGATTTTATAACCTAGATCCTAGGTGGAACCGTTCTAGCATGATTTTATAACCTAGATCCTAGGTGGAACCCAAATGAAACATGAGCAAAGGTGTGTAGAAAATTTAAATCTTGTGTGGCCAAGATTTGGGATGAGAATACTATGTTTTGGTGAGCTGATTTTAGTTTTTAAAATGCAGATCATGTGTGCTGAATTTTAATGCAACGATGATGGATATGTGTGTATGTTTGTTGATTGAAATGATGTGAGAAAAGTATGCAGAAATTTGTTGTGCTTGGTCTAGAATTTGGATGGATGAAAGGTGTATTAGTGAGTTGAAATGTGTCCTGCGTTTTGTAAAATTTGTGTGCAAAAAATTGGATGAAAAATTGAGTATGTAAATATACATTGTTGACTGAAAAAACAGGGGAAAAACAAGGTGTTTGTTGGCTGCAAAGAATGGATTGTAGTTGTGCAAGAAAGCTACTTTAAAGGCCAGGGAAAGAGGTATTATGTGCAAAAATTTTTTGCACTAAAAATGATTGAAGTAAGGCTATTTTCATGCTAGCCAAGAAGAGAATTGTGAGAGAGAAAGGGGCACAATGTGAGCTGAATTTTCTGGTAAGATGGTGAATGTGTGTATGTGCATTTAAGGCCAAAAGTGTGAGGGATAAGCGGTGATGAATGTGAGTGATAAATGTGTGTGCATGTATAGTTAGCATATGTGTGCTATGGTGATATGATATATTCTGTATTAGTTTGGTGAATAGTCTAAATTGTAAGAAATGCATGTGAGCTTGTGTATGTGTAAGGATGGTAGAATAGGAAATCTTATGAAGGAGTGGTGAGTTCAATTGATGTGTTAGCATGAATAATTTTAAAGAATGAATTATAAAATGTGCAATGTGAATGTAGACTATTTTGTATATAAAGGAGGTGAGATTTAAAGCCTTCTAGTTTCTGAAATTGTGTGGACTGATTTTAGTATACGAAGAGATAGAAGGTAGGAGTGATGGTTTTGGTAGTTTAAAGTGGCATGGTTTTGTTAGAAAGGTATGGGAAGCATTGAGGCTGAAAAATACATGTTAAATCCTGAAATTTGCGGGGTGAATTGTGAGTCTTTGGAAAGGAGCATTTGAAGTTGCCTATTCAATGATAAAAAAGGTGACAACCTATATACATCTTAGAAGCTTACCTATGATGCCCTAAGCCTTGAACCTAAACGAAGGACAAATTAAAATACAAATTTACATAGTGGTTTTCAATTTATTTATATATATTATGCATTGCCATTGTAGTGACACGCTTGGTGACCGAGCGAGGGGAGCATTCTCTTACACGTTGTGGTGCATTTCAGGGAGTGATATACCCTTCCATATACTGTGAGTGGGATTTTGACACTATGTTTTTGATTGAACAAAAATCTATGTTTTATAGCTTTTCAAATGACATATTTAATGACATGTGTGAAAGCATGATATTTGATTTATATTTTATAAATGCTTCTTTTTGTGATCATTGGAGTGTCTCAAATGATTCGTTTAAATGATATGCATCCATGAGTCGTGTTGAAATGATCTCATGCCACTCTTTGAAAATTTGATATGATTTATATACTTCTATTACATTGGCACACTGATTTGAAATAGTTTGATGAAAATGTGTGGGCCGGATGCCCACTTATGATGTGATGATGTTCCTTGTGGATTCCATAGCTATAAAGGGCTTTTGCAGAGGCATCCATTATATCCGGATACGCTTCTGCAGTAGGTATCCCCAAACGTCATATGTATAGTTGCAGTCGGTTTAACCAAATCAGGGAGGACACGTGTGATGCCACTGTCTAGCACCGGACGGGATTCTATACATGATTGGTTATATATATGCGCATAAACACAGGCTAGCCGGTTGAACTATAAGGGGAGGACATATATGATGCCACTGTCTAACACTTGGTGAGGCCCGTGGCCAACATTGAGGTAGAGGGCTAAATATTTTATACTTGCATATGAAAAACCGTCAATGCGCCTGTCATTAGTCGTGGTAGACCATTGATGGGATTATTTTATTGGCAAACTCTAAATAATTTCGAATTGTTAAATGGATGCATATGTTGATATTATGATGTATGATATATGGTCACTTGATTTATGGAAATACCTTGCTTGATTTTAATATCATATGGTTTTAAAAATACGCTTGACACTTCGTGCTCACATATGCTATTGAGAACATAATGTCGATTCCCTCACTCACTAAGTATTTTTCCATAACACTCACCCCTCATTTTTCCATGATGATAGATATAGTTTTGGCAGGGAGACGTGTAGAGAGGCATTTGACACACTTGACTTATAGTTGGAGACTTCGAGTCTTGGGTATGGAACCAACTATTCTTTCGTGATGACATTGGACGATGTATATATTTGAGGTCTATAGAATAACTATACACATATTTTATGGGATGACTGTAATTATATTATGCAACTTGTGAATTTGAAACTCTCAAAATTCTTGTATGTTCATGCATTGAGGCAAAGTGTTATATTTTAAATTTCTTTTACTTTGGAAATTATATTTTGAGGTAAAACAGGTTTTAAACAAGTTCTAAACAGGTGAAGATGTTAGTCTTCATTGTCTCAGTATCTGTGTCGTGTAATGGGCAGCATACGGGGTAACGGGGGGCTATTCATGGCCTTCGATTGTGGATCGGGGCATGACAATTCGGTTGGTATCAGAGCTCTAGTTGAGAGATATGTTTTATAAAAAAGAGTTTTGAAAATATTCCCAAGTACATTTTAAAAGTCCTCAATGCATATGAGAGTTTCTTTATAGTCATGAGATCCCAGTACATGGTCTTAGGAATATAAGTTCCTCTATTTTTAGGGTGTTAGATATGGGTCGTATCTAACCTAGTATATCATTTTTATCGGTTCTTAAACCGATAACTTCATCCATTTTAGGGGATTAGTTACTTCGTTACTAACCCTAATCCTTAAATCATGCCTAATGCAAATTATTCCTTTGCAGAACTATGACGACTAAGCGGGGTACTAGATTTGCACCCCCTGAGCTACCTGGAGTACCTAAGAATACATCCTCATCACGTGCGCCCCCTCCAGCGCCTTCTTAGTCGGCTACTACAGCCGCGGTTCCACCACCACCACCACTCGATGCATTTAGGTAGGTGTACGAGTGGTACAGCGCACATGGGGTTCAGATGCCACCCCCACCACCATCGGTGGCCGATCCTTCTTCAGTATATGGTCTGAGTGACACCAAATCATCCACACTTAAGCGCATCCACGAGCTGACTCAGCTAGTCAAAGAAGCTCGGCAGTTGGGATACACAGACTTTGCGGGACTCGGTGATGCCATTGCGGCTAAGTACTGCGTCAATCGGACCCGTCGGATCTTGATGGACTTGGGGTTGGGTGAGGAGTACAAACCGTGGAAAGTAGAGAGGTTACTAGATGGGGATGCCCTCACTTGGTGGGAGTCTATTTGTGATGACGCTACCGAGCCACTGCAGTGGGAGGACTTCTTGAGGGAGTTCAACCGCAGGTACTTCTCAGAGTTTCAGTAGGACTGCAAGAGGGTAGAGTTCCTCCACTTGCGGTAGAGGACTAGATAAATTCCAAAGTACGAGATAGAATTGAGGTCATTAGCAACTTTTATCCTCGATTTAGCGATACCAAAGCAGTTGAGGTTCAAGTTTGAGGACGGTCTCAACTTGAACATTATGAGGTATATGATGGTCACACCCAGCTTCTCTCTCGCAAAGATGGTCGATTGAGCTCACCGTGCAGAGGAGATTGTCTGTGCTGAGAGTAGGCAGAGGGAGAGTAAAGATCAGAGGAAGAAGAAGGCTGGGACCCAAATGAGCCAGAACTCAAAGAGGGGTAAAACTTCTGGTTTTTCTAGAGGCCCCCCTCACTTTAGACTAGCACACTTTGGATAGGGACCACGTCCCCAGGGGTTTGGAGCACCAGCCTCCAGTGCCACGAGTCAGACCACGATACAGCAACACCCTCCTTGCCATAGATATAGCAGGCACCATCCTCTGGGAGTTTGCAGGGTACCTATTATATGCTTCCAGTATGGGAAGCCAGGACATATCAAGAGTTCGTGCCCTAATTTAGGACTTGGAGGTCAGGTGATTTCGAGTTTTCCGAGTGGTCCGCGAGTAGGACAGCAGGGATCACCTGCACATTCTAGTCACATTGTTTCACGGACGACAGCCGGGAGCAGCAGTGTACCTGGTCCTTCACGACAGCAGCCTAAGACACGGGCCCGCATGTATGCTATGACGCAGGATGACGCTCGGCGAACTCAGATGTGATCATGGGTAATCTTCCCACAGATCCCCCTGTTTAGGAGCTTTTAGTACTTTTCTTTTTGGAAATCATATATATCATGAGGATTATGTACAGTCATGACTAGTTAAAACCCTAGAGGCTTAACTATTTTGATATATATATACATATATCTTTTGTGCACCCTAAATTGATCTCTCTTTCAATTTCTTGCATCTAGGTACCATAAAAATGTTCGAAGTCGACGCCCGTGTTCTTATAGACACCGGGTCGAATTATTCTTATGTGAGAGCTTCTTTAACTCAACAGTCGGGTAGGCCGTTATCGTCACTAGATGAGGAGCTATTGGTTATCACTCCTCTTGGTGAGCAGTTGATCAAGGATTCTGCATATAGAGGGAGCGATGTCATGATTGGGGAGATAGTGTTAAAAACAGAATTAATTCCACTCGACATGATAAACTTCGATGCCATCCTAGGGATGGATTAGTTGAGTACTCATAGGGCTTCCGTGGACCATTTCACCAAGGAAGTAAAGTTCCGAAGGTCTAAAGGGTCACCACTGATCTTTGCGGGTGAGAGACGGGTATTACCCTATTGTGTAGTGTCTGTGATGGAGGCCAGACGGATAATACACCGAGGATGCACGACATATCTAGCTCACATGACAGATACCACCATAGAGGGTCCGAGGCTTGATGAGGTCTCGATGGTACAATAGTTTCTCGTCGTATTCCCCGAGGAGCTACCTGAATTACCACTAGTTCAGGAATTTGATTTTGAGATTGATTTGGCTCCGGGGACTACTCCTATCTCTATTCCGCCATATAGGATGGCAACAACTGAGCTGAGAGAACTCAAGGTTCAGCTGTAGGAATTGCTGGATAAGGGATTTATCCGTCCTAGCACTTCACCTCGGGGTGCTCTAGTATTATTTGTGAAGAAGAAGGATGGTACCCTCCGACTTTGTATGGATTATTGACAATTAAACAAAGCCACTATCAAGAACCGGTATCCATTACTCCGCATTGATGATCTGTTTGATTAACTTCAGGGTGTTAGGGTTTTCTCAAAGATAGATCTCCGATCGGGTTACCACCAGTTGCAGATTAGGGTCGAGAATGGGCCCAAGACTGTATTCCGCACCCAATACGAACATTTTAAGTTCTTGGTCATGCCATTTCGGCTGACCAATGCACTAGCCGCATTTATGGATTTGATGAATCAGGTCTTCCACGATTACTTGGATCGGTCCGTCATCGTGTTTATTGATTACATCTTAGTCTACTCGTGGAGTGATGAAGAGCATGCTCAGCACCTTCGGGTTGTTTTACAGATCCTTCGCGAGAGACAGTTATATGCCAAATTCACCAAGTGTGAATTTTGGCTGCGGCAGATTGGTTTTTTGGGGCACATAGTATCTGCGGAAGGTATTTTTGTTGATCTGCAGAAAGTCTAAGCTATTTTGAGATGGGAGTAGTCGTAGACCATGACTAAGATCCGGAGTTTCCTTGGTCTTGTAGGTTATTATCGACGGTTTGTAGAGGGATTCTCTCGGATCGCTGCTCCACTATCTAAGTTGACGCGGAAGGACGTCAAATTCTATTGGGATGATAATTGTGAAGCGAGCTTTCATGAGCTCAAACAACGATTGGCATCTGCACCGATATTGGCCCTTCCCACTAGTAGTCGGGAGTATGTGGTATACAGTGATGCCAACCGACAGGGATTAGGTTGTGTACTGATGCAGGATGGTCGGGTTATTGCTTATGCTTCTTGACAGTTGAAGAAGCACGAGTTAAACTACCCGACACACGATCTCGAGTTGGCCGCCATAGTCTTTGTCTTGAAGATATGGCGACATTACTTATACGGGGTGACTTGCAGGGTATTCACAGACCATAAAAGTCTAAAGTATTTGTTCACCCAGTGGGAATTGAACCTTAGACAGAGGAGATGGTTGGAGTTATTGAAAGATTACGACCTTATCATTGATTATCATCCGGGAAAGGCAAATATAATGGCAGATGCCTTGAGTCAGAAGTCATCATCTTTTTTTCAGATGACAGAGAGTGCTTACCTCTCTTGTTTGGTGGGACTTTGTGCATTAGGTGTCAGCTTGGCTAGTGATGATCGAGGAGCACTACTAGCCCGATTTGAAATGAGGCTGACCTTGCTCAACCGTATTAGGGAGCTCCAGGGATCAGATGAGGAGCTTCGAGGTATTCTTGATAGAATACGCAGAGGTGATGACTGAGATTTCCGAATCCGTAATGACGAACTAGTGGTATACCGAGAGCGGGTTTGCATTCCTGCTGACAGCGATCTCCGGAGAGCTATTCTTGAAGAGGCTTATTCCTCCACTTATGCTATGTATCCAGGTGGTATGAAGATGTACAGAACTAACCGAGGTAGTTATTGGTGACCCGGTATGAAGAGAGAGATCGTAGAGTTTGTTGCTCAATGCCTGGTTTGTCAGCAAGTGAAGGCTGAGCATTAGTGACCCATCGGCACTTTACAGCCTCTCCCCACTCCCGAGTGGAAGTGGGAACACATCACGATAGATTTTGTGATGGGGCTACCGCGGACTTCGACATGACATGATGCTATATAGGTAATCGTCGACAAACTCACCAAGTCTACACACTTCATTCCTATTTGTGGTGATTATTCCTTGGAGGTGTTGGCACGCCTCTACATCGACACCATTGTTAAACTTCACAGGGTACCTATGTCGATAGTGTCAAACAGAGACCCCAGATTTATGTCTAGATTTTGGCCTAGATTACAAGAAGCATTGGGTACTAGACTGAGCTTCAGCACAACATACCACCCCCATACCGATGGTAAGTCAGAGAGGACCATCCAGACTCTAGAGGACATGCTGAGAGCATGTGTTATGGATTTTCGGGGCAACTGGGATCGACATCTCCCACTGGTAGAATTTGCATATAATAACAGCTATCAGGCTAGCATTGGGATGCCTCCGAATAAGGCATTGTATGGGAGGAAATGCCGTACTCCATTGTACTGGGATGAGGTAGGAGAGAGGCGACTCACCAGTATTGAGACTGTTAAGAAGACTAAAGAAAAAGTAAGGATCATCCGTGAATGGATGAAGGCCATTCAGGACCGACAGAAGATTTATGCTGATAGAAAGCGGCGACCACTTGAGTTTGAGGAGGGAAACATGATTTTCCTACAGATATCGCCCTGGAAAGGGGTGATTCGATTCAGACAGTGGGGTAAGCTGAGCTCTAGGTATATTGGGCCTTTCCGTATCCTTGAGAGGGTCGGAAATGTGGCATACAGGCTACAACTGTCAGATGAGCTTTCACGCATTCACAATGTCTTCCACGTCTCGGTACTTAAGAAGTACCTACCTGATCCATCACATATCTTAGAGCCTCCGCCAGTTGAGTTGCGTGAGGACTTGAATCTACCAGTACAGCCCGTGTCTATCCTTGATCGGTAAACTAGGAAGCTATGGAGTAAGGAAGTTCCTTTAGACCGAGTCTTATGGAGAAGTGACCAGGTCGAGGAGGAGACCCGGGAGCCCGAGGAGGCCATGAGGAGACAGTACCCTCAACTTTTCTCTGTATAGTTTTTTTTTTTAGTTTCGAGGATGAAACTCATTTTTAGAGGGTTAGAAAATGTAACACCGACACCTCGGTGTACTCACTTTTATACTCCTCTTCATTTTATATATGATATTATTTGTGTTTCTATATAGAAAATCCACTAAGAAATTTTTTCGTTAAAACCACTCCCGAAAATTTCGGTTCAATCACCGAAAATTCAAAAATTTTCAAAATGACCACCGATATTCCAATAATAATAAGAATGACTCTAGAGTGTATAAGAACCTCAAATTTGAGTAGATCTTAATTCGTAGAGCTAAATCGTAAATTTCCTGAAAAAAATCGTCGGTAAAACTCCAGCGGGTCGAATGTGACTCGGTAAGGCAAAATGATCATGTTTTGATACGGGATAAATTAAATTAGTTCTACGACGAGATTTTGGGTCTAACTTGAAATTATAAAAATTTTCGGGCTCAAATTGTAATTTTTATAAGTCAAGGGACTTATTTGAAATTAATAAGAGCTTAAAAAAAGTAACAAATGCTCTCTTTGCTCTCCCAAAACGTGAACAAACAAAACGAATGTAGAAAGTGGAAAGTGAGGTGGCGGTTGTGTGAGGAGAGAGGAATTGTTTAGGACTTTGAGAAATAAATCTAAGGATACAGATTTAATTGACGTTAGATAGATTAATTTGGACCTTTGGATTAAGTTAGTGTGAGACAAGGAGTCTATTCATGGTGTGAAAGTGTTGGGTTTCATGGAAATCAATCAAGGGTGAGGATTTAACCTAGAAATGGGATCAAAATTTTGAGCCATTGGATCTTGGTTTGTGGGAGATAAGCATTTAATGAAGACTTGAGTTGTAGAGAGTGAAAGTGTGTTTGCAGAGTGAGAAAGAAGGAGAAAACGTGAGAGAGAGAGAGGGAGTTCTTGCTTGTGAATCATGTGATCCAATGGATAAGAATAAATCTTGAAAAGGTTGGATGGCTAGGATTAAATAGAGCCACTTGAACTAAGTTAAACACTTAGCTTCTTCTCCCATTCTTCCAAACCATGAGTTGTTCAAGCCAAGAAACAAAATGCCCTCTTCATTTTTTTTTTTCTCTCAAGAATCATGAGTTTGAAGGGGAAGAACTCACAAACTTTTTACAACACCACCTAAATATTTTTACATAAATCCTTTACTCACAAACCCAATTACAACAAATTCAAAAATCAAAGCAAAAGGAGGAGATTTGCTTGGTGAAACAAGAGGATGGCCGAGAGCTTCAAGAAGAAAGGGAACTAGGTTTTCTCCAAGTTTTATTCAACATTTTTAGGTAAGAATGTTTTCTCTCATACTCTAATATAACATACTTTGATTTTGAGCCAAGAGGAGATGTCTAACTTAGTAAACTTATGTTGACAGAGAGCTAGGAATTTGGAGGAAAGATTGATCTTTTGAGGAAAGGCTTTGGTTGGGCTTGAAATATCGAAAATTGAGGTATAAAAATTCTGCACTTTACAAAAATTTGAAAACCTTATATGAATGTGTTAATGTGATGTTCTAACATGATTTTATAACCTAGATCCTAGGTGGAACCCAAATGAAACATGAGCAAAGGTGTGCAGAAAATTTGAACCTTGTGTGGCCAAGATTTGGGATGAGAATACTATGTTTTGGTGAGCTGAATTTAGTTTTTAAAATGCAGATCATGTGTGCTGAATTTTAATGCAAAGATGATGGATATATGTGTATGTTTGTTGATTGAAATGATGTGAGAAAAGTATGCAGAAATTTGTTGTGCTTGGTCAAGAATTTGGATGGATGAAAGGTGTATTAGTGAGTTGAAATGTGTCCTGCGTTTTATGAAGTTTGTGTGCAGAAAATTGGATGAAAAATTGAGTATGTAAATGTACATTGTTGGCTGAATAAACAGGGGAAAAACAGGGTGTTTGTTGGCTGAAAGGAATGGATTGTAGTTGTGCAAGAAAGCTACTTTAAAGGCCAAGGAATGAGGTGTATTATGTGTAGAAATTTTCTGCACTAAAATGATTGAAGGCTATTTTCATTCTAGCCATGAAGAGAATTGTGAGGGAGAAAGGGGCACAACGTGTGCAGAATTTTGTGATAAGATGGTGAATATGTGTATGTGCATTTAAGGCCGAGAGTGTGAGGGATAAGTGGAAATGAATGTGAGTGATAAATGTGTGTGCATGTATAGTTAGCATATGTGTGCTAAGGTGATATGATACAATGTATCTTAGTTTGGTGAGTAGTCTAGAATGTAAGAAATGCATGTGAGCTTGTGTATGTGCAAAGATGGTAGAATAGGAAATCTTATGAAAGAGTGGTGAGTTAAATTGATATGTTAGCATGAAGAATTTTAAAGAATGAATTATAAAATATGAAATGTGAATGTAGACTATTTTGTACATAAAGGAGGTGAGATTTAAAGCCTTCTAGTTTCTAAAATTGTGTGGACTGATTTTAATATATAAAGAGATAGAAGGCAGGAGTGATGGTTTTGGTAGTTTAAAGTGGCATGGTTTTGTTAGAAAGGTATGGGAAGCATTAAGGCTGAAAAATACATGTTAAATCCTGAAATTTGTGGGGTGAATTGTGAGTCTTTGGAAAGGAGCATTTGAAGTTGCCTATTCGATGATAAAAAAGGGGACAACCTATATACATCTTAGAAGTTATCTATGATGCCCTAAGCCTTAAACCTAAACAAATGACAAATTAAAATACAAATTTACATAATGGTTTTCAATTTTATTTCTATATATTATGTGTTGTCATTGTAGTAACACGCTTGGTGACCGAGTGAGGGGAGCATTCTCTTATACGTTGTGGTGTATTTCAGGGAGTGATATACCCTCCCATATACTGTGAGTGAGACTTTGACACTGTGTTTTTTATTGAACAAAAATCCATCTTTTATAGCTTTTCAAATGACATATTTAATGGCATGTGTGAAAGAATGATATTTGATTTATATTTTATAAATGCTTCTCTTTGTGATCATTGGAGTATTTCAAATGATTCGTTTAAATGATATGCATCCATGAGTCATGTTGAAATGATCTCATGCCACTCTTTGAAAATTTGATATGATTTATATACTTCTATTACATTGGCACACTGATTTGAAATAGTTTGATGAAAATGTGTGGGCCGGATGCCCACTTGTGATGTGATGATGTTCCTTGTGGATTTCATAGCTATGAAGGGCTTTTGCAGAGGCATCCATTATATCTGGATACGCTTCTGCAGGAGGTATCCCCAAACGTCAAATGTATAGTTGTGGCCAGTTAAACCAAATTGGGGAGGACATGTGTGACGCTACTGTCTAGCACCGAGTGGGATTCTATACATGATTGGTTATGTATATGTGCATAGACATGAGCTAGCCGGTTGAACCGTAAGGAGATGACATGTGTGACGCCACTATCTATCACTTGGTGAGGCTCGTGGTCAACATTGGGGTAGAGGGCTAAATGTTTTATACTTGCATATGAAAACCCCCAATGCGCCCGTTATTGGTTATGGTAGACCATTGTTGGGATTATTTTATTGGCAAACTCTAAATGATTTCAAAATGTTATTAGATGCATATGTTGATATTATGATATATGATATATTGTCACTTGATTTATAAAAATGCCATGCTTGATTTTAATATCATATGGTTTTAAAAATGCGCTTGACACTCTGTGCTCACATATGCTATTGAAAACATAATGTCGATCCCCTCACTCACTGAGTATTTTCCCATAATACTCACCCCTCATTTTTCCATGATTACAGATATAGTTTTGGTAGGGAGACTTGTCGAGAGGCATTCGACACACTTGACTTACAGTTGGAGACTTCGAGTTTTAGGTATGGAACCAGCTTTTCTTTCATGATGACATTGGACGATGTATATACTTAAGGTCTATAGAATGACCATGTACATAGTTTATGGGATGATTGTAATTGTATTATGCAACTTGTAAATTTGAAACTCTCAAAATTGTTGTATATTCATGCATTAAGGCAAAAGGTTATATTTTAAATTTCTTTTACTTGGGAAATTATATTTTGAGAAAAAACATGTTTTAAACAGGTGAAAATGTTAGCCTTCATTGCCTCGGTATGTGTGTCGTGTGATGGGTAGCATACGGGATAACGGGCGGCTGTTCATGGCCTTCGATTGTGGATCGTGGCGTGACAAACCCCATGGAGTCTCACAATTTCATCAATATATAACCTGGTTAACTTGTCCAAAGGATATGTGTTTTGAATAGGTAAGAAGTGGGCTGATTCGGTGAGTTAGTTTACAGTTACCCACATGGTATCATACCTATTTGGTGTACGAGGCAAACCAACTACGAAATCTATTGTCACATGTTTCCATTTACATTCAGAAATTGGTAATGATTGGAGAGTACCAGCAGGCTTTTGGTATTCACTTTCACTTGCTGACAAACTAAATACTTAGACACAAATTCAACAATCTCACTTTTCATTCCAGACCACCAATAATTCTCCTTAATTGTTCGGTACCTCTTAGTACTTTTCGGGTGTATAGCATATTTCAATGAGTGGACTTCCTCAAGAATAGCTCTATGAAGATCAATGTCCTTAGGAGCACAAATCCTATTCTTAAACACAAGCATCCCATCATCATGGATCCTAAACTTATTCCCTTCTCCATTCTAGACTTTCTCAACTATCGTCTTTAATTCATCATCAGTAGTTTAGAGTTCTCGAATATGGTCCATTAAGCTTAGTATTACCTCAAAACTAGCTAGCAATGCACATTGCTCGTCGCTTGCTAATCTCGCCCCAAGGGATTGGATTCCAACGAAACAAGAAAAATAAGAACTTTCATGAGATTTTACATTAGATGAAGATTTCTTACTCAAAGCATTTGCAACTACATTGGCCTTATCGGGATAGCAATCTATCACCAAATCATAGTCTTTAATTAATTCAAGTAACCTTCTTTGCCTCAAATTTAGCTCCTTTTGTGTAAACAAATACTTCAAACTTTTATGATCGGTGAAAATCTTACAAGTCTCCCTATGTAAATAATGTTTCCAAATCTTCAAAACAAACACAACTGCTGCTAACTCTAGATCATAAGTAGGATAATTCTCTTCATATTTCTTCAGTTGACTGGAAGCATAAGCTATCACCTTACCATTCTACATCAACATATATCCCAATCCTTGTTGGCTTGCATCACTATATACTACATATCCACCTCCACTTGATGGAAGAGTAAGGATTGGAGCGGATGTCAACTTCTTCTTGAGATCTTGGAAAGTAGCTTCATACTTATCATCCTACTGAAATTTAATTCCTTTTCTTATTATTCTAGACAATGGGGCTATAATTTTATAAAATCCCTCAACAAATTATCTATAATACTATGTTAACCTAAGAAAACTTCTAACCTCCGTCACATTTTTTTATTGTTCCTATTTCAAAATAGCTTTAACTTTTCTTGTATCTACAAATACCCCTTTACCAGCACTATATTCCCCAAGAACCCAATTTCTCTTAGCCAAAATTCACACTTTGAGAATTTAGCATACAATTGCTTTTCCTGAAAAAGTCTGCAAAACAATCCTGAGATGTTTCGAGTGTTCCTCATCATCCTTTGAGTATACCAATATGTCATCAATAAACATAATTACAAACTTATCAAGATACGAGTGAAATACACAATTTATCAAATCCATGAAAGCAATAGGGGCATTCGTTAACCCAAATACATCACTAAAAACTCATAATATCCATATCAAGTCCTAAATGCTATCTTATGCACATCACTCTCCTTGATCTTCAATTGATGATAACCGGACCTCAAATCAATCTTTGAAAATACACGTGTACCTTGAAGTTGGTCAAAGAGATTATCAATTCTAAAGAGTGGGTACTTGTTCTTAATGAAGACTCTATTTAGTTGTCGATAGTTAATACATAATTTAAGAGTACCATATTTCTTCTTCACAAACAAGACCAGTGCACCCCAAGGTGAAGGACTCAGCTGGATAAATCTCTTATCTAGCAACTCTTGGAGTTGTACTTTTAATTACTTCAGTTCTGCGGGTCCCACTCTATAGGGTGGAATAGAGACGAGTGCAGTGCCGAGGAGTAGATCAATGGTGAAGTCAAACTCCTAGTCTGGAGGTAAACTAGGTAGGTCTTCTGGAAAAACATCCAAAAACTCATTTACTATAGAAATGTTATCTAGAGTTGGACTCCCTTTAGTTGTGTCAATAATATGAGCTAAATATGCTTTACAACCTTTGTACATTAGCCTACGAGCTTTAATTACTGAGATCACATAGGTCGGTACTACTTGACATTTATCGGTGAAAACAAATGTTGCGTGTCCTGGTTTTCAGAACTCTACTTCCTTAGTAAAACAATTCACAAATGCTTGATGAAATTGTAATCAATCCATTTCCATAATAGCATCAAAATCCTTCATCTCTAAGGGAATTAAATCTGCCTCAAGAATCATTTCACCTACCAAGACATCACAGCCTCTATAAATTGTATCTCTAACCAACTATTCACGCAAAGGAGTGATCACCAATAGCTCTTTCTTAAGTGGGGTCATGGGCCTATCGGTATGCCTAGCAAAACTTGCACTAACGAAGCAATTGTTGGACCCCATGTCAATAAGTATGCGGGCATCAACACTAAAGATTTTTATTATACTTATTAATATAACCGTCAAGTGATCTTTAGTCAAACCTTACGACACACATTCCATATGTACTTCCTATAATATTTCATCAAATCACATATACAAATATCAAACATCCTAAATATTCCACTAGAATAATCACTAACATCTCAAATAATGCATTCATCAATAACATGCCTCTTTAAATCCGTGACTTTATGCTTAAGTAATTTACCTATAACAACATCGGGTTGTTCTTTGCCTCTTCATTGGTTATCATGTAGATTTTGGTTTGGGTTCGAGATTGAGGACGTTAGAGATTGGTTGCCACAGTGTTACAGCCGGTCCCCATTCTTAAAGTGATATTGATGGGAGGTGTTGAAGTAGTAGGCAAGCCACCTTTATGGCCACTAGAAGAACCTCAAACTGGTTGGTTCTCTTGCCTTTCCATATTCAACTCGGGACAAGAGTGTCGAAAGTAATCCTCTTTCCCACAATGATAACATCTTCTAGGTCCTCCACATGAACCCATGTGATATCCCTTATAATTTGTGCAAGAATCCCCTTTACTTCCTCCCGGCCTTACTCTTGATATAGTACCACAGCTAAGAGCATTCGACTTGAAGAACAATTGGCCTTGGGAAGTGCCAATTGACCCTGAGATAGAAGCACTACCATATGAGCCCATGCTCTTACTCTTCTTGAAGCTTTGGCCCAAGTGAACCCGAACCTTTTCCTCTTCCCATGGTATTCCCTAATCTTGCCTCTCTCTTACACTATTTGTTTGGCCCTCAAAGCTAATTGTCAAACATTCTGGTAAGTGTGGTCCTCCGTAACTGACATCCTCTCTCGAATGTTCAAATTCAAGCTTTCGTCAAATTTGAAATGCCTATACTCCTCGAAGGCTACTATCTCAGGAACAATTGAGGACAAACTCCTAAACTCCGCTTTATATTCTGCCACCAACCTATTTCCTTGATGGAGGTGGAGGAATTCTCTCCTTTTTAATTCTCGATCAAACCATGTAAGGAATTTCTCATCAGATTCCCTAAGAAAATCATTGCAAGTAAGGGGTACAGTTGATCTCTCTTTTACAACATTCCACCAAGTATTAGCATCCTTATCTAACAACCTCACAACCACCATAAGCTTCAAGTCATCATCAATTCTCATGTCTATTATCGCTCCACTGACCCTTTTCATCCATTTCTTGGCCACTATAAGTTCATTGGACCCCAGAAAGCTCACACACCCTCGTTGTCTAGCCTCTTTCAACAACTTGGACAATTCGATGATGGTTGGGTTGATGGTGTAGCTACCGAAGTAGAAGTGCTACCGGTGCCATAGAAGGGACTAGTGAAACCACTAGATTGGAAGGTGGAGTAGGAACTTGGACTTAAGGTGGTGCTTGAAGGTGCACACCATAGGTATTCCACCACTCGATCCATTGCTGAAGAGCATCGAGTGGAGATGGAGGTATCCTAGTTAGAGGAGCCAGGTGAGTAGATGCCGGGGGAGATAGATCATGCGAGGATGACTTATCCTCGTGCTCTTGAGAATAAATCTCATTTATATTCCTCGGTCTTCTATGAGGAGGCATGATGGTTTGCAAAAGAAAACCTACCTTTAGCACACTATACTGAGACAACACTGGCATCTATGGCTAAAGATGAGTCAATTTCACAGGACCCATTGGAGGCTTTTGAATCTTCCCAAAACATTTGGAAATACAGAAACCTTTAAAATCATTTATAAATATTTGAAAACATTTAATAACTCCAAAACCAACCTCACTCTGATACTAATAGAATTATCACGCCCTGACTCGTGGGTTCGAGTATGCAATAACCGTCATGTGAACTAGAAATACGTGCAGACACCGGTACATACCCCAAGATCTCGCAAAACTATGAAAATATCCTTTTTCAAACTAAAGGAAGAGAACACATCAAACATTAAACATATCATACATAAGTTCAATTTTGAGAAAATATTTATATAAAACATACTTCAAAACAAGAGTTTTTCAAATACAATTCCCAAAGTATCAGGTTCATTTGCAAAATGTCCTCTGGTGGGTCCATCTACAAGCCTAAAAAATCCACACTGGATAGGACCATTACCAACCATTGGTCACGAACAGCTTCACCTCGATTAGATATAACTAACTGACGAGGGTCACTACTGTTTCTATACTTCCTTTGGAAAAGATAAGAAAGAGGGATGAGTATAAAATATTTAGTGAGATGAGTGCAATGACATGTTATGTCAATAAATTTGTGATGAGTGTGGAGATGTCAAATTCATATTTTTCAAACAACTCATCAATAGTAAATAATTGCAAATAATCCAGATCATCAAAAGACATATACGACCACAAGTTCATGTTTTTCTAAAGGTCGCGGGGACTCCTAAATAAAACAATTCCATCCATAGTTTGGCCAAATCTGGGTGGAAGCCCTCCAAGGGGTTTTCAATTCGTTTATTTCATAATACTAATTCTCCCTTCATTGACATTGACTGTATGAAGGGAGCACAGAAAGCCGTGTCTACCATCCCTTGCTAATAAAGCCCAAATCACATCACCATGTCAAGTCAGTCCATAGAGGGAATAACTATAGTCATTTACCATCACCAGCACCATCATATCATAAATATACAATATTTTCCAATGTACCATAAATTCAATAAATGATTATCAAACCAAATCACAATATTCATGAATATAATTCCCAACAACAAATGGCACATATTCATTCTCAAATTCAGTGGATGCATGAATGTTTCAAATTCATATTTTGGAACGTCCCACAATCATAAATAATTACAAAAAATCATTTAAAATCATTTATAAAATAATTTATAAAATCATTTTCTTATTCAAAGTACAGCAATCCATCCACTTACAGTACCCAGATTCCTCAACAGTAATAGTCTTGCCACGATTAGCCCGTTCGACTCCTTGGTTCTTGTCTCCAAGAAATCTTTCCCATTTGGGTTTTATCAAGCCCTAGGAATTTGTCGTTCCTTATGACAACTATAGATCCTCAAGCTTTTCCAAAATCGAAACTAAAATCTAGTTTTGGAGTGTTAGATGGGTAGTTTAGAATTTAAGTTTTGTTAACCGATCGATTGGGTTTTGGGAGAAAAGAGAAGAATGGTTTAGAGAGAGAAGTGAGATTTGGGATTCGTGAGCTTTCTGGAGTCTCAACTCCACTTCTCCTTTTATTCTTAACCCATTTTTCGTAATTGCTCAGTGACTTTCTTACACTCCTAAATTACACAAATATCCAATATGTTTTCCTTAGATTATCAGAAAAGTCAACCCAATAAGTTTTAGGGCCTGTAGTTCTATTCGGTTGTGAAAATGTCCGGCGACAAACAGAAGTAGGTGCAATGGAAAATGCAGTCTATGGTTAACAAAATAGAATTTGGGATTATTTCAAGAATATAGGATGTAATATAAATTATGCATATTGTAATTGAAGATATTGAGTGGCATAGTGGTGGAGAGCTTTTTGGACTTCTATAGAGCCAAGGTTCAAATCTCACCACAAGTAACCGAGAAAGGAGGAATAGTGTAATATATATATATATATATATGAGGAGTGGTGCACACTGCCATTGACTAGTGGTGTAGCCGACAAGAAAATTCAAAAATGGTTGTAATGGTCGGTGTTGAGAGCAATTCGAAGATGTATAAGTTCAGTCGAATGGGTAAAACCAACAGGGAGAATCAGAGTAGTGTACCGACTGGTAAATGGAGCTCATACCGATGGGTTCAAATATCCACCATCAGGAAATATAAGTAGAGTATAATATACCGAAAGACATATAGAAATTTATGGATATCAAAAGGTATATAAAAATTATAAAACAACCTATTAACTCAACTCCACAAGATATAAACAGACTACAAGTTCACATTACACCGAAAAGGTAGTAAGTCACCATGAGATGGTTACCACCGACTACCAACCAGAAAATCAAAATTTTAAAAAAAATTGTTTATTGCATACAAAAACTCTACCGAACAAGTAAATTCTCTTAGAAAAGTCTAATTCTACCAACTACACCGAACACTCAAGTAACGATGACTCTAGTAATCAGCAATTTAAAATTTAAAGCCTATACATCAAATATTTAGAGGAGTTTCTGGACAACCCAAAAGACAAAATTCACATTTCCACAAAATATAAAAATTTTTAAATAGCTCATTTATTGTCTACATCACAAACTGGACTTGTATGGTGTTATAGGAATTATGCCTCCTAGATGAAGGTTGAGAAATATAAATGAAATTTCTCATTCTGAGCATGAGAATGGATCATTCTCACGTGCTACCTCTTCCCCTTCGGCTGCTACTAGCACCTACCAGGCTCCTTCAACTGGGATTCCTCCACCGCCACTCAACACACTCCAACAATAGACCGAGTGGTGGATTACCTATGTCACTCATCTTTAAGCCCCTCCTCAAACACCAATACCTCCTCCACCGTGCCTAATCATTCCACCTAACTCTCTGATAGCACCAATTGTTTTTCCTACTTTAATGGTCACTCTTATCAACCGTCCAACTATCGAGTTATCCAAGTTGATCAAAGAAACTTGACAACTTGATGTGTTACCTTTACGGGGACCAGTGATGATGGTGGTGAAGAACTGGATAAATTAGATTCGGGAGACTATGGCTGATATGAGACTTGATGATAAGTTAAAACTACTAGTGGCTGTAAAGTTGTTGAATAAAAATGCCTGAGTATGGTGGGATAATCTCAAGGAGAGGTCCACCACACCCATTTCTTGGAATGAATTCCTTAGGGAATTCGACGAAAAATATTATACTCGTTTTATCAAGACTTAAAGAGGAAAGAATTCCTTTACCTCTGCCAAGGCAACAAGTCGGCGGCAGATTATGAGACCGAATTGAGGAGGTTACCCTTATTTGGCCTGAAGTTGGTGACTTCCGAGGAATACTTGTACTTTAAATTTAACGAAGGACTAAATTTGTCTATCCGGGAGAAAATGTATATGATCTCGGCCTATACCTATAAAGATGTCTTGGAATTTGCATTAAGGGCTAAGAAAATGGTTGAGGAAAGGGGAAGAACGAGGGAAGGAAAAAAGAAGAAGAGGAGGTTCTAACTTACATCGGGCCAGAGTTCAAAGCAAAGTAAGAGCACAGGCTCCTACGGTTGAGTCTTAGTCATCGGATCAGTTGGCACCACCACAAAACCAATGACTGTCCAATTTTGTATCCTCCACAACTAATGCTGCCTCTGAGAGTAAATCAGCAGGAAACAAGAATGAGCAGTGCAAGACTTGCAAGAAGTTCTATCTCAGGATCTATCATACACCCAAGAGGTGCTATCAATACGGAAAGGAAGGCTGTTTCCACCATGCTTGCCCAGAGTTGGGACAAGGATATCAGTCAAGTCAAGATCACCCTATTAGAGCCATGGACGACCAAGCCAACATTCCTACTTCCTCCCCAATATGACACACGAACGAGGACCGGGAGCGACATAGTGACTGCTCTAACACAACATCTACCAACAATGACTCAAACAAAGATATATACAATGACGAATAAGGATACACAAAATAACCCAAACATAGTCACAGGTAAATGCCCTAGAACTTGAATTTTGTGATTTAAAAATTTGGATACAAATACTATGTGATTATGGGTTCATGATTTTAAAAATTGGAGACATATTGGTGATATTGCATGATAGTAGAATGGTTGAGACTAATTTTGATGTCTTATAATAGTGATGGTGGTATTGAGAACTATGGATTTAGGTGGAGTTTGGTTAAATTTGTAATTTAATTATTTTTCTGAACATATAGACATGCAGATTAACATGTTGAAGCCTTGGGTAGACTTGCTCATACTAGGTTTCCTTTTTAAAAATTTTTTTCTAGGTTTTAAAAGCCTCAAACAATTAGCTCTAATTGTTTAATGGCTTTCGTTTAAAGGTATGATGAAAATTTTTGGCGTTGATACCCGAGTATTGATTGACACAGGATCAAATAATTCTTTCGTAAGCATAGAGTTTGCTAAATACTCAAATAGGCCTTTGACCCCAGTCAAAGAGGAGTTGTTGGTTATCACTCTTTTAGAGGAACGGTTGAATAGGGACACCATATTCAAAGCATATAAAGTAGTCATAGAGGCTGAGATCCTTGAAACTGATTTGATTCTATTGGAAACGAAAGACTTTGATGCCATACTGGGTACAAATTGGTTACACTTTCACTGAATTTCAGTGAATTGTTTCACTAAGGAGGTAAAATTTCATAAACTAGGATGTCCTCCACTTGTATTCACCAGTGAACGACGGATATTATTGAGCTATGTGATCTCAGTAATGGAGGCACTAAGATTAATGCACAAGGGTTATGAGACTTATCTAGCCCATATCATCAACACCACAATGGGAAATCCCGAGTTGATAGAAGTTTCGGTGGTGAATGAGTTCCTGGATATTTTCCCGGACGAGTTACCCGATTTGCCTCCAACTTGGGAGTTTGGCTTCACTATTGACTTGACTCTTGGAACCGCACCCATTTCCATTCCTCCGTATAGGATGGCACCTGCAGAGTTGAAAGAATTAAAGGTCCAACTTTATGAGTTGTTGGACAAGCGGTTCATCCGATTGAGTTTCTCATCTTGGGCACTCGATTTTATTTGTAAAAAAGAAAGATGACACTTTCGGATTGTGTATCAACTATCAATAACTAAATAAGGTGATCATTAAGAATAAGTATTCTTTGTCGAGGATTGATGACTTGTTCGAGCAACTCCAAGGGGTTAGTGTCTTTTCGAAGATTGATTTGAGATTGGGTTATCACCAATTGAGAATAAAAAGGGATGATTTCACAAGACTGCCTTTAGAACGCAGTATTGAAACTTTGAGTTTTTAGTGATACCTTTCAAATTAACTAATGCTCTGCGGCCTTTATGGATCTAATGAATAGGGAGTTCCATTCCTACCTCGACAAATTCTTCATAGTCTTCATAGATGACATTTTAGTATATTCCAAGAACGATGATCGGAACATCTTCGAATTGTACTATAAACTCTTCGAGAGAAATAATTGTATACCAAATTCTTCAAATGCGAGTTTTGACTAAGGGAAATTGGCTTTTTAGGGCACATTGTATCTGAAGATAGGATATTTGGTAACCCGAAGAAAGTAAAAACAATTCTAAAATGGGAACAACTTAAGAATGTCATTGAGGTGAGAAGTTTCCTTAGATTGGCAGAGTATTACCAAAAATTTATAGAATGATTCTCTAAAATCACGGCTCCATTATCTAACTTGACTCGAAAAAGAGTCAAATTTGAGTAGAGTAATAAGTGTGAGCAGAGTTTTCAAGAACTCGATAAGAGACTCATGTCTATTCCAATACTTGCTCTTCTTACTAGCAAGGGCGACTATGTGGTTTATAGTGATACCAACAAATAAGAGTTGGGGTGTGTTTTAATGCAAGACGATAGAGTGATTGCCTATACTTCTCAACAATTGAAGAAACATAAGTTGAATTACCCCACCCAATATCCTATATAAGTTAGATAGAACGAATCAAGATATCAAAATTTTAAAACTACGAAAATATTAAAAACATAAATATTGATAAACAAAAACCTAGTTTCATAAAACCTTAGGATATTGATTTCATCTGTTTTCAATTTTTCATATGGTCAAAATCTTTCAAATCCCTTAAAGTTTATTGACTAAAGATTCATTCTTGATAATGATAAATTTTTTTAAATTAGATCCACCCAATGGTCATACAATGAAACCTTAATTCGACTAACCAAAACCCAATGGTCATGCAATCATGATTAGAACAAACTACATTAATATCTATGGTGCATCTGTAATCTAGGGTTTTTCCTAAAATCTCCATACATAGAATTAATCATCCGTTGATCTCATAACCATATATAGATTTTATTGTATTGGTTAGATTTCATGCAATGTTCTCTCAATCTCATGCATATAATTGCACATCATCAAATTGTAGGGCCCTTTATGAATGAAGCATTAACTTCAACAATGAAATCTCATCAAACAATGAACATATCAATAAAGATTTAAGAAAATCAAACCATACTATTAATCAAAGAATAGAATCTATCGACTTCTAGGAACAAGAAATCTAACTAAATATAATAAAAAAAATAAGAAACGTAAAGAAAACATCCCTAGATGGAAGAATCCATCTAAGGAGGCAGTTGCTAGGGTTTGCCCCTCTCCCTAAGTGCAAAGGATGTCTCGTTCTTATAATCTAAGTTCTAAGAGTCTTAAATGACTAAAAATTCATGGATCTTCATAACAACTTGATATTTCACTTGGACTTGAACTTTTAGAGCCCATGGGCCTTGATTTCCAACACTGTAGTAAATTCGACTCAAATTTCAGATATTTTCTAGTCTAACCCAGCCTCTAAGGTCTTCAAAAGATTTGTAAGCCTTGAAGTCTTCTTTCCAATCCAACAAGAATCAGATCAATTGGATATCGGAGCAAAAAGTTATGCCCAAAATATTGAATACTGTCTACGTAGTCTAATATCGTTAAAAAAGTCCAATAATCCTAAAACAAAAACTCATGAAAATAATCAATGTAAAATCATGAAATAATATCTAAAATAGTCCTAAAAGTCATAAATAAAACCTAAAATAAAATAAAATAAAACAAATCGAGTGTATAAAAATATCGCTATCAATTATCCGACTCCATGACATTCCGACGTCGATTATATCAGATCATAAACCCCAATTCACTTCTCGATTTTAGCCTAAGTTATAATAGGTTTTTGGGACTAAACTGAAGTTTAGTATAGCTTTTCATTCATAGACGGATGGACAGTCAAACTGAACTTTTTAAACGTTGTAAACATGCTTAGGGCATATGTAATGGACTTTCAAGGGAGTTGGGATAGGCACCTCCCGTTAATCAAATTTGCATATAACAATAGCTATCAAGCTAATATTGGGATTCCACTCTATGAAGCTCTCTACGAAAGGAAGTGTCGAACTCTATTGTGCTGAGATGAGGTAGGAGAGAGGAAGACTGGTGATGTAAAGCTAATTAAAGCAACTATAGAAAAAGTAAAGGTGATTTGGACAAAAATGAAGGCAACTCAACTTAGACAAAAGAAATACACCAACAAAAGAAGAAGACCTTTGGAATTTGAGGTCGGAAACATGGTTTTCTTAAAAATATCATCTTGGAAGGGTGTAATTCGATTTCAGAAACAAGGTAAATTAAATCCTAAGTACATTGACCTTATCAAAATCCTTGAGAAGATAGAAGAAGTGGCTTATCAGCTATATTGCCCCGGGATTTAGAGAAAATTCATGATGTATTCCATGTCTCCATGTTAAAGAAATACTTACCGAATCCCTCATCTGTATTAGAAGCTCATTCAGTAGAATTGAATCCGGACTTGATTTTTAAGATGCAGCTAGTACAAATCATTAATTGGCAACTCAAGCAATTGAGGAGTAAGCAAATCCCTACGGTTAAGGTATTCTAGAGGAATAACCAAATGGAAGAAGAAACTTGGGAAACCAAAGACTCGATGTGGAAATAACACCCGCACTTTTTTATGTATAATTTTTTTTTAAATTTTGAGAACGAAATTTCTTTTTAGGGTGTAAAGTGTTGTAACACCTAAAATTTAGCATTAGAGAAATTTAATTGAATTTTCAATGCTCTTTGTAAAAAATACCGAGAGAAATCAGTTGTAATTGACTTGTCAATTTATTCTCCCTTAACATTGAATTTTTTTGTGACATGAAATGCATGGGTTCAAATCTCGTTGGACGCATGAACAAGAGATTTATTCACATTTTGTATAATTTGTGAGGGACGAGTTGGTTTGTGTATTGGCAAGTTGGTTTGTGTTTGTGAAGTATGTGAGAGACAAGTTGGTTTGTGTATTGGTAAATTGGTTTCTGTTTGTAAAGTGAGTGAGAGACAAGTTGGTTTGTGAGGTTGGCAAGTTGACCTGCGTGTTGCTAGGTTGGATAGTGTTGATGGAATGTGAGGGGCAAGCGGACTTGTGCAAATTGTAAGCAGGCTTGATAGTATACAAAACACTAAATTTCTAAGACTTGGACATGTCAAGTTGACTTATGCAATAAAACAAATTGACTTAGTAAGAGAGTAGCCAATGGTTTTGAGGTTTGGACGTGACAAATCGAATTATGTCAATAGACAAGTCGACTTGGCAAGTGTGTAGGCAACGATTCTGAGGCCTGGTAATGGTAGATCGACTTGGCCTTATATGGAAAATACTCAAGTCGATTTGATTTCATAAAACTAAGTCAATTTACTTATATCACAAGTAGACTTGACCCTTGAAGACCTTAAACTCATAAATCGAATTGTGAGGCTAGCAAGTTGACTTGTGCACATGAAATGTAGTGAAATGACCAAAAAGGATGCCCCAAACCCAATGAAAACTCTTGACACAAGAATGGCAATATGGTAATTGATCATTTCATTAAAATAGGCTTGGATAAAAGATCAATTCATTCTCTTTCTCTCCCTTAACTTCTCTCATTCGACTCTCACCTCTCTCTCTCGTCCATCTCTCTTCCAAATCTCTCACTTGTAATCAATTACTTCCCTACAAAATTACTCTATTAATCTTCCAAAACCCTAAGCAAACTCATGGATGAAGGTGAAATTGGGGGAAACCTAGGTTTTGTTCCACGAAGAGGAAAATTTAGGGATTTTGAGACCCAACGTTGAAGGCTCAATCCAACCATAAAATAAATGTAATTTCCTCCTTCAAAACTTGAATTTAGCTTTCTCATTACTAGATTAAAATTTATCATTGAGATTTGAGGAGTTTTGTTAGAGATTATAACCCTAAGGTTTGTAAATGATAGAAATTGGGGAAAATGGTGAATCAAAATTTTATATAGATATAAATGACATGTAAATGATGGAATGAGAACAAAGACTCTTGATTTGGAGAGTGCTATATTGGAGAAAAATTCATAAACTCTAAAAATGGACGTGATTTAAGATTAAAATTATGGTTATTGTCTTAGGTTAAGACAATTGCAATCCGAGGAAAGATTTTCTTAGAAATTAGTTATAAATTGTGAGTGTTCAACCTCCCAAGAGATGAGTGGATGGCTATATTGAATATGAATGATAAAATGCTTTCAATTATGATTTGTAAATTGAATTTTGAAAAAAATTTGAAACAGATTTGAAATTTTAGAAATTTTGTACATCTTATATGTTTAAATTTTGTGCATCTCATAATTGAAAGCTTAGACCGGAGATATAGACTTCAACTAGTACTGGTTGGAGAATCTATTTTTGTTGAGTCTAAATAGGTAATAGTCATGAGAATATTTTTTAAAATTTTGTTATTTGAACCCTTGGAAAGAAAATTTTGTACATCTTATATCTTTAAATTTGTTTTGTTGGGACATTTGGAATTATCTGATGAAATCTAAACCGATGTAAATTTGTAAATTTATTTTAACTGTTTGAGATTTGCTTGGATGGCCGGGTAACCTATGAATGATTTGAGTTTTACTTTAAAATGGTTGGAAATTTGAATGTCTTATGGTACTTTGGGACACGGAGTGGGGTTCATAATTGTTTCAGGGTAATGCAGCAGTTATCGCGTGTTTGACTCGAAGGTCGAGGCGTGACACGAATAAATGTTTAATTTTTCAAAACATAACTTTCAAAATGTAAGTTTCAACTCTAGAGAATGTATACATAAAATATTATACAAGAGAAGTTTAAAAATACCCTCCAATGGATCCGTTTACGTTAAAATCCACAATTAAGAACCAATACCGACAGATGGTCCTAGAAAGCTCTCTCTTCAAATGGATTTAGGTGGCAATGGAGTGACTTTCGTCTTTACACTTCCTCTGAAAAAATATAAGAATGAAAAAGTTAGTATAAAAATATTCAGTGACTGAAATGCAATGGTATAATTATGTGAGAAATAGCGGGAAGTATGAGAGTGTCAAACAATATCTCAAAATCATATTTCTATTTCAACAAAATTATCATGTAATTATAAATACATTTTTTAACAAAAGCCCTGATTTCCTTGAAACGCAACGAGTATCCAATATGCACTTTTCAAAACCAAGAGGTTTGCCTCATAAATCTTTTCACCAAAGGCTTGGCCTAGACTCGTAGAGAAACTATCAAAGGGTTTTCAATTATTATCAATATTAAACATCAACCACAATCTTGGCGTTAGCTCGAAACCTCCGAGATGATGCAACCAAGTTAGCCCAAAAAGACAAAAGAGACGTCTTTTGGCTCAACTACCTCCTTGTCTAATCAAATAATGCCCTCACCATGTTGTGTCATTGAGCCACACCATAGTAAAGAATGACTATAGCCATTAATAAGAATTCAGACTTACACCCCAAGCCAATACATGCACCATTTCACAAACAGCATATCATGTGCTATGAGAAATCAACAATTTCTCAGTTCATGAGTTTAGCAACAATGTCCACAATAAAATTTAGCATGGCACAAAATATATTTGTAATTGCATAAATTTCATGGCTCAAGTCAAGACATTTTTAGAGACACTCCACATTCACAAAACCATATAAATTCAAGTTAAGAAAATTATTTTAGAAAATATTTCCTCATTCACAAACACAACAATCTAACCACTCACAGTACTAAGAATAAGTCACTCCCAGATTGATCCATAACAAGGATCCGGTCTTGATCAACCTTGTCCAACCCTTAAAAAATATCACCAAATATTCTAAATCATTAATATCAATTAATCCAAGTCAACCAGTAACAATGACACTGCGGTGTCCGTACTATTGTACTCATGTTCATTAAATATATAAAATATTCCTTAGTTATATATATATAGAAAAATTTTTATTTATATTGACTTTTGATTTTGGAGTATTTAATTTAAATTTTTTGTATATTTTAAAATGTCGTGTCTGTAAATCGTAGTAAACCTCATTTTTATGAAATTCGCAATCTAGTGAAATATCGGTGTGAAATTATATATATATAAAATTATTTATTTAATTATTTATTTAAAAAAAAAAAAGAAGGAAGCTCAGTGTTTTTGCCAAAACGCTGCACTCCCTCCCCCACTCAAATTCGATTAGGGCTATTAGCCCTAATCTCTCTCTCCACCGTCTCCCTCTTTCTCTCGATCTCCCCCTCTCACGATTCTTTCATTCTCTCCGCCACTCGCTCCGCCACCACCAACCACCGTCGCCGTCTCTTTTCGCCACCACTACCACCACTTTCTCATTCTCTATCGCCTCTATGTTTCTCAGTTCTCCCTCTCTCTGTTTCTCTCTCTCTATCTCTCGCTGTTTCTCTCGCTCTCACTCCCGAATCTACTCTCTCTCTGTCCCTCTCTTTCTCCTTTAATTTCTCTCTCACTCTCTACCTCCGACCACCACACAGTCTCTCTCTCTCTACCGTATCTCTCTTTCTATCTCTGTTTCACTCTTTGTTCACTCTCTCCCACGTGCGCGATGGAAGAGCTCTCGCTCTCTCTCTTCTTTGCTCACTCGCGCATTACTCACTGTGAGCCCTTCTGTAACTCTCTCTCAGTTCCAAACTGGCACTTGATGAATCCTTCGGAGAAACCCTAGGTTATGACAAAACCTCATCCTCTGCGAAGGTAACTGATTCCTAATCCTAGTTTAGGGTTTTGATTTTTCTAAGTAATTAGACCTAATTAATAAATCTTGTTTCGGTTAGAAAGCACTACAAATTCTGGAGTGGATTGAGGAGACATTCAGACGAAAATCGTGAACTATAAAAACCTTAGGTGAGAGATTTTTGATTCCTTCGATTAATTAACTGAATTTAGGGTAAATTTAGAGTAAGAATATATCACATATGTTAGGATGTATATTAGATTCGATTAGAATGCAATTTCTGAAATTCTATACCTGAATGTTAGGGTTAAGTTTAGAAATCTGCATGAATTAGGCTGTTCAGTATGAAAGAAGCATGTTAGAGGATGAAAGATTCATGTTTGGTTGATTAGAATAGTTTTCCTTAGAGTTCAATTTGACATATGCATGAAAATAGTAGGACTTTGGGGTTGGAATGGACTGTTCTATAAAATGAATAATACATTATTACATTTAATATCCTTCTCAGGTTACTTTTGAGTTGTTAATTGCCTGAGGAAATGCATTTTTGAAGGATAGTTTCAAAAATTGTGGTTAGGTTTAAGAACTTTTGTAATATTTCTCATTATAAGTTGCCCTGCATATAGGCAATCTAAATACGATCTCCATATTATGAAACTAGACCTTTTCACCTTGAAAATGACATATGGTTTGAAGCATTTGGATAGGAATCGAAAAGTTTATGATTTTTCAAAGATTTTATATCTTGTACAAAATTAGGGAAAATGGATAGACCCTAAAAATATTTAAAAATTGATGATGAGATTGTGATTGTGTATTAGGAAAAATCAATTGAGGATCTGAGTAAGATTTCATTTGACTGAATTGTGGAAATAGAGAGTGAATACCCTCCATATAGGTGAGTGAGACTCTAATCTCTGGCATAAAATAGTGAAACTTGAGTTTTTACCGTGTTTTCAACAAAACATGCTTTTAATATGCATTGACTCGATGTGTGAAACTAAATTTCAAATTGTTTTGTGACTTTTGGAGTGTCATAAATTTATGTTTCCTATGACTATACATCAATGGTTTGAAATAAAATAACATTGTGCCATTATTTGAAAACTATAAAGCTTTCTATCCTACCGTTGCATTGTCATGTTGATTTGAAATGATTGATGAAATGTATCGGCACACGAATTTGAGATATTTTGATGAACTATGTGGGTTGGATGCGTACTAGTTATGAGATGATATGATGATATGATATTACTTGATGGATTCCGTAGCTACGAAGGGCGTTTGCAGAGACACCAAGATGCCCGGATACGTTTCTGCAGGAGGTATCCGCAAACTTCATCTAAGGGCTATAGGCGCGGCCGGTTGAACCCTCATAGGGGGAGGACATGTGTGACGCCACTGTCTAGCACCGAGCGGGGTCCTATACATGATTATGAGCTAGCCCCAGTGAACTCATGGCCAACGTCGGGTAGAGAGCAACTTTTGAACATTCTTGCATAATAAAACCCCGATGCGCCTGTCCTTGGTCATGGTTGACCTTTGCCAGGATCATTTTCGGCTTGCTCTAAAATAATACTAGATTTTTAAATGGATGCATATATGTATGATATCGTGTGATTGACTAAATGATTTCATTTTACTGAGCATTCCATATTTTACTGCAAATCATGAATTATTGCTTGCGAATAATGTTGTTTGACACTCCAATGTTTCACCCACACTATTTATGCTTGATATTAATCCCCTCACTCACTGGATATCTTCCTTGATATTCACCCCTCTCCTTTCCTCTCTCAGAAAGGGATTCTCGTGATAGAATAATGCATCGGATTCTAGAGGTCTTTGGTAGCGTATTGGTGGATACGGGTATTCTCGACGGTGAGATCTAAATTTAAATTGAAGTATGAGGTCCGTATTTTCTATTGACCCTGCAAAGTCTTGATATTGAGGTCTGTAGTTGGCCATATACATTTTATGGGATGACTGTATAAATTATGGATATTTATTTATGAAACTCTCATGTTGGTTCATTACGTTTGCATTGAGAAACTAGTAAATATTTAAAATGTCAACTTGGGAATTTGTTGTACATTTGTATAAAATTTATGCCCACTCGGTGTGGCGACTGCTCATGCTCTAGTTGGGCATGACAGTAGAGGTTTGTGGCTAGGACTGTTAGTATTGATGATAGCCTTGTGTTGTCCTGGTTGTCCACTGTGAATGTGGTTGATTATTGTGAGGCCGGAATGGCCCATTCATTTATTTGACAGGATGGATGTCCATTTTACAGGTTGATTTGTACATGGGAGACCTCCAAAATATGGGGAGGTTCTGCCCAATTTTTTGTAAAAATATAATCGGCATCCAGGGCAACGGGCGGCTGCTCACGACCCCGATTCGGGGCGTGACACAACCTATAAACCCCAACCTTCAAAACTTAATTTTTTTTCTCTCACTTATTGTGACTTAAATATCTTCCAAATTCAAAGAGACAAGTAGTTAAACAAATTAAAATCTTTAGTTTGGAAGAGTATAAAACCTTAGTTTTGTCTCCAAAGAATCTTTCCAGTTCGGGTTATACCAACCCTTTGATTCCCCTCTTTTTATGACAAATCTAAATCCTTAAGCCTTTCTCTAAGATCAAGGCTAAAAGCTAACTTTGGAGAGTTGGATGGGTAGTTTGGAAGCTTTGAATATGAGATTTGTTGGTGAATTGATTGGGTTTGGGTTTGGAAGAAAAGAGAAAGAAAGATGAGAATAGTCTAGAGCGTGAAGAGATATTCTTAAATGTCGTGGGTTCTAGAGTCTCTTATTTACTTTTATCTTCAAACTCATTTTCAATATTTGCTTGGTAGCCATTTCACATTTCTAAATTGTACAAATGTTCAATATGTTCTCTTGGGTTATTGGGAAGGTCAACTCTATGAACTTAAGCACTTTAGATTTTGTCTTGCTGAGAAAATATGTTCAGTGATGAGTAAGGAAAATTGAAATAATAAAAAAACGGAATTTATACAAAATAAATTAGAAATAATGAAAATGTGGAATGTTAAAAAAATATGGGACATAATATAATTGGTGTATTATATGATCAAAAAGTTTAAGTGATCTAGTAGTGGAAAGCTTTTTGGAGTCTTGGAGTGCTAGAGTTCAAATCTTCTTGTCTACATGTGCGAGAGGAAAAAGGCAAGTACCTAAGGCAAGTACACTCTAGCAATGTACCGAGAAGTATACCACGAGGTAGATATTAAATGGAAAGTGTACCAAGAGGTTATGTGTGTCGAGAGATTCTTGGAAGTGCTCCAACTCTCATAACCAAGAAGATATTTGCAAGGCAACCGAAAGTGCTAAGAGGTAACATACTGAGAAGAAAAGGGATGTTGATACAAGTGCTTCAACAGTTTGAAAACCAAGAAGGTGAAGAGTAATACACATGAGCTCTCAGTAATAGTTGGCTCTCGGTGAAGCCTAGTTAAATAAAATCAAAGTTTGGTTAAGATCAAGCAAAGTCATTGTTTACGAGCAGGAAGGGTCATGTCTATAAAGATAACAAAAGTCCACCAAGAACAATTGTGAGATTTTCACCAAGGAGGTTAAGTCTAAGGGAAGGGAATCAAGGAGCACTGTTGCACACAATGCACCAAGAGGTGGAAGAATGCACCGAGAGGTAAATAGAAGAATGTACCAAGAGAGTACAAATTTCACCATATACTGAGAATGACAAAATTAAATGAAAGTGTTTCAACATCAAAAAAACTAGGAGGTAACAATTACTGAGATACTATGGAATGTACTGAGAGAGATAAAAAAATAAAATTGCTGCCAAGTGGTAGTAAATCAACTTCTCACATAAAATTCAAATTCTACTGAGGAGACAATTCCTACCGAGAACTTAAGATCTACCGAACACCGAGCACTCTAGTAACCGAACACTTAAAAATTAAAAGCCTATCAATCGAGAGTCTAAGGAAATTTTTGTAAAACCCAAAGAGTAAAATCCACATTTAAATTTAAATTAATTATGCTCTCACATTTTACAAAATATTGAAATTTCAAATAATCACTTTAGTATCAACACCACAATCGGACTTTTCTAGTATTACACGAATGAAGAGATTCATAAGGAAATTCAAGCAGTGAATAGGAAGCAACTGGCTAGGGTGGAGGAACTCCTGTAGTCTCTGAGGAGTTGCTGTAGCAACAATAGATAATGTTGAGCTTATGGATGGAAGGGCTTCTATGAGAACTAAAGGGGCTCAGCAACGTCTAGGAGGTGGGAGTAACAATTGCACCCTTACAAACCACTGGAAGGAGTGAAGCATCCAGCAAGAATGAGGGACTGCCATACCTAGGTTCTCTAACCAAGAATTCCAATCATACGATGGGACTAAGGATCCCCTGATTTGGATCCATTAATGTGAATAGTTTTTTGAATATCAAGGTACACTCACAGAGGAAAATGTAGGGCGGGTAGCATTCCACCTTAAGGGGAAGCTCAATTATGGTTTTTCAAGGTTAAACAAGAAGGAGGGGTATCAATTGGGAGACATTTATTGAACCATGTCACTTGAGATTTGGCCCCCCCTTGAGCCTCAACCCCTTTGGTGAGTTGACCAATTTAAAACAAGTTGGGACAGTGGAGGAATATCAAAGGGAGTTTCAGTCCTTGCTAGCTCCCACTTCAAAACTCTCCATAAAGCAGCAAGTATTCACAACTGGACTCCTGGATGAGCTGTGGTTGGTGGTGGAATTACAACAACCTCTTGGCTTGGGGGCTGTCATGAATTTGGCCTATACATATGAGAAAAAATAAAAAAGCAACCAAGCTACGTTAGGAGGGAACTGTAAGACAACACTGTGTGGAACAACCCAAAAATAACTCTTGACTAGACTACTGCAGAGAAGGGAATTATTGGGGTGATACAAGTACTAAGGGTACTACCATCCCCTTCTCTAGGAAGCTCACCAAATCAGAGATAGAGGAAAGAAAGACAAAAGGCCTCTACTTCAACTATAATAAAGCATTTTCTTG
The DNA here is from genome assembly GCA_037126225.1 of Dillenia turbinata. NCBI lineage: Eukaryota > Viridiplantae > Streptophyta > Magnoliopsida > Dilleniales > Dilleniaceae > Dillenia > Dillenia turbinata. Next base: position 12,006,637 of record JBAMMX010000006.1, read on the forward strand.
GGGGACATAGATGTAAGAATCCATTTTATGTGGAATTGACAGAGTCCAAAGAAGAGGATGGGGGAACCAAGAGAACTTAAGATATCCTTCCATGTTATAACAAGGGAATAAAACTCACCAACTAAGCAACTTAAAATGTTGGTGGAAGGTAGTCCTATATGGGTACTAACAAATTTTGGAAGCACCCACAACTTCATTAGTGTTGATGCTACAAAATGACTAGATCTCACAATCAAACATGCCAGGACTGCAAGTATCAACGGCCAATAGCGAGAAGGTTCCCAGCTACGGTAGGTGTGAGATTATGTCATTCCAAGTTATTGCTGATAACTTTTATACTGAGTTATATATTATTCCTTTAGTAGGATTTGATGTTACTTTGAGGGTAAAGTGGCTGCAAATATTGGGGTTGATTGTATAGAATTTTGCTAATTTAACTATGAGCTTTAACTTTGGAGGAAAACAAGTTAAGTGGCAGGGACAAAAACTAGAAAAAGAGGTAAGAGTTCATCCCCTTCAAGGGGCCTTTCCTTATTTGGTTGAGCGTGAAAAGTTAGCGGTGGAATTCTTATACTTATTTGGAGAACTAATCAAGATATCTCCTACTCGTGAATCTGATCACATGATCACACTTCTTCCAGGGGCAACACCTGTGGTGGTTAGACCATATAGATATCCCCATTGACAAAAGGATGAGATAGAGCAACAATGTGAGAAGATGATGACTTGGGGCAACATTGGCCAAGCTTATCACCCTTCTCCTCCCCCGTGCTGCTTGTTCCTAAGCAAGATGGATCTAAGAGATTTTGTGTGGATTATAGGGAGTTAAATGTCAAGACTGTGATGGACAAATTCCATATTTTGGTGGTGGAGTGGTTAGATGAGATGCATGGAGCAAAGACATGGAAAAGAAGACTACATTCCGAACCCATCATAATCATTTTGAATTTTTAGTTATGTCATTCAATCTCACTAATGCTCCATCAACCTTTTAAACCTTGATTAATGAGATCTTCTAGCCTCACTTATATGAGTTTGCTTGTTTTATTTTTTTATTTTTTTTATAACAATGATATATAGTAAGACAGGGGTTGAACATCTTCACCACCAATGTACTATTTTGGATTTATTACGTGCTCGTTACTTTTTTGTAAAGAAATCCAAGTGCACCTTTGGGGAAACTCAGGTGGCATACTTGGGACACATTGTTCATGGTGTAGGTGTCTCGGTTGATACCTCAAAGGTCCAAACAGTCACTAACTGGCAAGCCCCTCATTCAATTATAGACCTTCATGGATTCCTGGGTTGGCAGAGTATTATAGAAGATTTAGCGGGGACTTGGGGAGTTTGCCACACCATTGACAAATTTAGTAAAAAATAACTCTTTTTAGTAGAATGAAAGGGCTACTATGGCCTTTGACTCACTAAAAAGGGCCCTCACTCAATCCCCATACTGCAACTACCCAATTTCAATGAAGAATTTGTCCCAATTTAGTCCCCATTGCATTCTTTAGTAGGAGAATCACGGACAGGCATAGCAAATTGCTAACTTACAAGAGGGAATTGATTAGGCTGGCAAAGGCAATGCAACATTGGTGGCCATGTTTATGGGGAAGGTCATTCACCATTCAAACGAAGTAGTTCAGTCTGAAATAGCTACTGGAACAGGGTCTATCTACTTCCCCACAAAAACATTGGGTAAGTAAATTAATGGGGTTTGATTTTAAGGTAGAGTATCAGGTTGGCTCTTTAAATTGAACTTTAAATGCTTTATCCGAATGAGGAAAGCAGACTGCGAGGTTCCTATATGCAATTTCTCAACCATGACCAGCACTATTTGATTCAATAAGAGAGGAAATTATAACAAAGACAAAACTCTAGGAGCTATGACAACAAATGGAAGTAGGGAAGCTAGGGGCTGACCAAACAGTCTAAGGACTCATATTTATAAAAGCAAGGTTTATTTACCCCTGAATTCAACTTTGATTCAAATAGCCTTAGCTGGAATTCAAAACTCTACCTACGAGGGCATTCAGAAATCATTACACCAAGTCAAGACTGATTTTTACTGAAAAGGAATGAAGAGGATGGTTACAGAATTGTGCAATAATGTAAGATTTGTTAGCAAAATAAATAGAAGAATCTACACCCGATAGGGTTGATGCAGCCCTTGGCTATTCCTACCCAAATTTGGGCTGACATATCAATGGATTACAGAAAGTGGGGAGGGAGGAACGTCCTATTTGTGGTAGTCAATAGATTTTCAAAATTGGCTCACTTTACTCCCATTGCACATCCCTATACTATAGTCTATGTGGCTCATGTGTTCTTTGATAGAATTTTCAGACTGCATAGCCTCCCAGAGTCATCTATGAGTGATAGGGATAGTTTTTACGAATACCTTTTGGAGAGAGTTGTTTAAATTATATAGGACAAAATTGGCTTAATCATTTGCATACCATCGTCAATCGGATAGTCAAATGGAGGTGGTGAACAAAACAATTGATATGTACTTAAGCTGCTTTGTGGGGGATTGTCCGTGAAACTGGGTGGAATGGATTTCTTGAGTAGAATTTTGTTATAATACATCATCCCATTCCTCATTATAGGCTACACAATTCTATATGGTCTATGGTTGTGTTCCTCCATGTTTGTTGTCTTATGATCGTGGAATAACGAAGCAGGATGTGTTAGATGAAGCCCTTCTGGAAAATATAAAGTATTAGCTGAGTTGAGGGGGCAGTTAGCTCACGCACAAGCAAGAATGAAGCAAGCACATGACCTTCACCATCATGCGCTCTCATTTTCGAAAGGGGTCTGGGTATGGTTGAAATTACAAACCTATAGGCAGCTGTCAGTGGTTGGTAGGGACACGACCAAACTGGCATTCAAGTATTTATGGCCTTTTCAAGTGGTCAAGCAAATTGGCAAGGTAACTTATCATTTAGCCTCACCACTGGACAACAAAATTCATGATGTGTGCATGTGTTGTAGTTAAAGGAGTACAAGGGACCGCCTCCTCGTTCTTATTCCTCCATTGTTGGAGGGAAAATCAGGACCTGGGTCTCAAGCAATTGCATGTGCCAAGCTCAACAGGGGAAATGGAAGTTATTGGTTCAATGGCAGGGACTGCCTAAGGAAGAGGCTTCTTGGCAATCTTGAGAAGACTTAGAGATGAAGTACCCAAACAGCAAGCTTGAGGAACTACTCTTTGAACAAGAAGGGAGTAATGATATGCATGATACATTCATTGGAAACAAGTATTCTAGGAAAACATTTAAAATTAGTAAAAAGGAAGGATTTTCAGAAAAATAATAGTTTTATTATTTTAGTTGATAGTAATTTTTTTAAAATTAGTAATTACCTAAATTTTGAGAATTATTAATATTAGAAATGATTTTAAAGATTTTCTCATGCCCCGATCCTCGGATTGAGCACGCAACAACTACCGCGTTATCTCGGTACACGGGCAGAACCTTCCCATATACCGGGACTCCATAAGGCTACATTACTGAACATTAAATCCTCCAATACACAAATCCATCAAAAATAAGAAAAATCATGAAACAATACACATGCAAAGAATCCATCCGGTCAATCCTTGTACATATACGCATGCGTCAACACACAACCGGGGGAGGGGTTCCTGTACATGCATGCATGCAGTGTGGCCATTCCAGCCAACCTGAATTCTCAGTACAAATAAAGCATTCAAAATAAAAGAGATTCCAAATCATAGTCGTAGGATTTCACTAATACTTGTCTGAAGAAAACAAGTTAGCATCAGTCAAGTCCGAATAGTACTAGATGTACAGAACTTCACAAATCCAAAAGAAAGTATCGAAACTCAGAATTACAATCCAAATGTCCCAATACAAGATAAAACATTTTCTAAAAACAGTTAAATCAAAATAATGAAGTCTCAAATCATAATCGTCAAATTTTACCAATACTTGCTGAATAACTCAACCAATATCAGTAAAATCCGCATTGTATGAGATGTACAGAACTTCCTTTCTATGGTTCTATGAACTATAATTCCCAAAAAAATTCTACATTGCTAGATACCTATACAAATCAATAAAAATCCTTCGCAGGCTCCAATGTCGAGTCTCCAAACTAAGTATCCTCTGAAAAATGTGGAAAGAGAGGTGAGTATTAGGAATACTCAGTGAGTGGAGTGCAATGATATGATTGTGTCCATAAATGAGGGGTGAATGTGGGGCAGTCAAAACATTTCATAAACAACACTTTATATATATAAAAACATTTCAATAAATCAAACAATTTACAAAACATGCATCCACATCAATCATTCTTTCAGAAAATCATGGAGTCCCATCGAAAACACTCCCGTCTTAGGCTGGCCGAACCCAAACGAAAGCCCGCTAAGGGTTTTTCAATCCAGAGTTTCAAAACATACCCCCTTCCTTGACGTTGGCTCGTACTTCATCGGGGTGCAAACCAGATATAATACAATTTCGACAGAGGGAGGAACGTCTAACTCCCCCGCATATCCAACCCCAACCATGCCACCTCGTGGTGGGAATGACTATAGTCATTAACTACCAGCACCATTCTTTTCTCAAACAATTCATTTCACAAATCATGTGCCATAATTTCTAACAAATAATCATAAATTTCATACCATAGCAATTCATAAAACAATATCAAATAACATATGGCACACATACATTTATAAATACAACGGATGCATTCATACTTCACAATTCAGTTCAGACTTCCCATAATTACAAAACAATTTATATAAAACAAGTAAAAATCTTTCAAAATCATTTATAAAATAAATTTAAAACAAGTTACTCATTTAAGAATACAATGAACCATCAACTTATTTCTTAGGAGGATATCCACTCCCAACTCCACAAATTTAATCTAAGGAAACCCTTCTCAACCTTCAATTGAGTTATCCTATACCAATAATCACAATTTCATTATTTCAAGATCATTTGTATCACTAATGATTTTAAATTCCCAATATTCCTCAATTTTTCCTAATTTCTAACAATTTTCCCAATTTCTCTCGAATTTACATTGCCCTAACATTGTTCATGTACATTTTAAATCGAACTCTAAGGAAAGCTGTTCTACACTACTCAACAAGTTTCTAATTTCATCTAACATGTTCTTTTCGTATTAATCAGCCTAAATTTATGTAAAATTTAGAAGCAACCCTATAAATCATATATCAAATTTCAGGAAAATGCATTCTCCACAAATCCCACACATTTTCAGAACATATACAACGCTCTCATTCTAAATTCAGCCTAAACTCATTCAATTATCGAAGGGACTAGAGTTTCTCTCACCTAGGGTTCCACAATTTGCATCTCTAACGTCCATGTGCCATTCAATTCAGTCCGGGATCTGCAATACTTCCAATTCGAAGTAAAGTTCAGTAATTAGGCTCAATTACTATGAACAATCGAAACCCTAGAATTAAGATTAGGAGTCAGCCCTTACCTGAGAGAGGAAGGAATTGCAGTCTCAGCCTAAGGTTCTCGGATGTCCAATGAATGCTGGTCTAGGACGGGTTGTCGAGGGGGAATGCTCGCACAGAGCACCGCGCAAGCGAGCAAGGGAGATAAAGCAGTGTGCTTGCCGTCGCGCGCAGGAGAGAGAGAAGGAAAGAGTTCTATCGTGTGAGAGAGGAAATATAGAGAGAGAGGGAAAACAGAGAGAGGAGGGGGCGTGTGGTCGCTTGCGATGGTTGGAGGCGGAGAGTGAGTCGCAGGAGAGGGAGAATATAGAGAGACAGAGAGTGGGAGTGGCGAGTGAGAGGGTGAGAGAGTGAAAACAGAGAGAGAGGGAGAAATAGAGAGAGAAGACTGTGGCTCAGCGATCGCCGGTGAGGGAGAGGTGGAGAGAGTGGCGGAGAGGGGCGGAGCAAATCGAGAGAAAAAGAGAGAGTCGCGGGAGAGAGGGAGTAGAGAGTGATAATTAGGGTTTGTAACCCTAATAATTGGGGGGAGAGGGAGGTGCTGCGTTTTGGTCAAAACGCAGTGCCTCCTCTTTTTTTTTTAAATATATATATAAATTAATTAATTAATTAATTAATTAATTAATATTCATATATATATATATATATTTTTATATTTTTATACCTACTTTTCACTAAATTTTTAAATCTCATAAAAATGAGATTCACTACGAATCGCGGATACAGAATTTTAAAATATACCAAAAATTTAAATTTAATACCCCAAAATCAAAAATCAATAAAATTAAAATTTTTCTATTATATTATAAAGATATTAACGAAATTTCTAATACCGAATTTTCGGTATTATAGATTTGTTTTTAGAAAAATTCTATTTTATTGTAAATCATAGTTTTTTTCTATTTAAAGAGAGTATGATAAATAAAGACACAAGTCTAAATTTTTTTAAAAAAAGTATAGTAGGAAACTTGTTAAGAAACAAGTTTACGGCCATCGAAATAGGGTTTAAGAAGGGAAAAAACTCAAGCAAGAGAAGAGATGAATTACATGAGTGTCCATTGACTAAATTCTATACTAGGGTTTATATCAATCAAACACAAATCTTTACACATCAAGACTATTTTCAAACTTTGTTGGGTACAGCATGATGGAAAATTAAAACTAATAACACTTAACACGACATGAATACACAAATTAAAACTACTATATATTTCAATTAGTATTTTACATAGATATAAAAGACAAACTAATATTTTGAAATTAATCAATATCTAGTGTGTACAATGCACCTTCTTGATGGCTTTGGATTACTAAATTGCTTTGCTCCGACACAAAAGAAATTCAACTAAATTGGATAATGTACACTTTTACATGTTATTGTCTCTTAATATCTTATTTATGCCTTCATTTTATACAAATGAGCTTTCTTCTAACATTTGCACTACCCATAATAAGTTTTTTATTTCCTAACTTTAACAAATATTAAACTCTTTGTCAATGTAGCAATTTTTTAGGGTAAAGAAAATTTCCTCAAAGTGCCTATTTAAATACAGAACAATATTAAAACTGACATCTTTTCAAAGAGTCCTAGGGGTGTCGTGTGTTAAAAACGTATCCAACAAGGGGCATGCGGTATTTCTGGAAGTGTCAATCCACCAAAATTTACAACACAAAACAAACCAACAGATTAAAGAGAGAGAGAGAGAGAGAGAGTGACTGTATGCTCCATTTTTACGTTGATACTTCCATGTTACTATTTAAGTAAATCTAATTCTTTTATTCTGCTCCACCCATACCAACAAGAAAACAACCAAGCAAAATGATTGTTAAAATGACCCATTTATTATATATTGATAGGCGAGCTGGGGCATCTTTAGCCAAATGGAACCGAGAACTCTTTCCCTTGATTGAAATCAAAGGTCTAAGTCTTAAATTACTGCCCCTCACTGTTTATGAGCAAAACCTTAAGGTAGAGATGGTCGAGTTCCTGGCATCTTTACATGAAGTTTTGGGTTTAATGCTTGGTAGTGGCGTCATCTTAATAAGGAGTTAAGCCTCTTCATATTGTCCATCCTAGACTCCACATGCCTAGTGGGATGCTTTAACCATCGGTTAAACTTCCTATAGATTATTGTTAATTGCAACTAGTGCAACACATTGCAAACCATCTTTCTAGGTACGCAGAAACGAGTTGAGAATTGGACGAAGGGGGTGATCTTCTACATTTCCCTCCAGTAATTGAATGAGCAGGAGGTAATCTACTTCAACTTGGAGCAGATTAATGTGTAGGTCCTTGGCTAATCTAAGACCCTCTCTCAGCCCCCATATCTCCGCCGTGAGGACATCAGCACTCCGATATTGATGGTAAACCCTTTTAACCAGCTACCATCATCTTTCCTCGGGATACTCCCAGCGCTGTCCTTCTTGGTTACTAAGTCTACACCGCCATCTGAATTGAGCTTCACTATTCCTTTTTGCGGGGGATGCCACTTCACATAAATAACCTGATTCCTGCTCTTGCCGTCCTTGCCCTCAAAAGCTTCTGCCCAAGCACTCGACATGCTGTGAATCCTCTTTAGAGTGGCTTGATTCTCTTCCCTCTTATTCTCCATGACCACCACATCTACGGGGAAATGAACAAGTGTGCTGATTTCTTAGTGAACATGGGTAAGACTACAGCTCCAGGTACTACTATGTTAGACTGTCCTCCGGAAGTGCTGATCAACCTGATGTTGGAAGACATGGTGGGGCTGGGAAGTCTTCGCGAGTTGAAGGGCAAGAGTGTCAATCAAGGCCGGTTGTTTCGTAGTTCTGAGTTTCTTTGTTTTGTGTTTGGGCCTGGCCTTTCTTTCTCTTTCTTTCTACCAAAAAAAAAAAAAAGGAGTGGAGAAAAATAGAGATCAAAACAAGTTGGCATCGCCAAACCAAAAACTCAGCAGTAACAATAAAAGACCTTTAATATGTTAATCCTCTCCCCTAAAGCAAAAAGGGCAAACCGATTCTTCAAAGGTTCTCTTTCTCTGGAAAAGAGGCTAGAACTTCTTGCTTCAACACCAATCAAATTACTGGACGTTGCTATATCCAACTGTAACTTCTCCAATGCTTGGATATATGCACGGAAATGGGCACTTAGAACCTACATCATAAAACCAAGCAATGTGAATTATATTTACATAGAACATAGAACTTTTGTACAGCTAAGACTTGAAGATGATGTCTGATCATTCATCAAGAATAATATTTAGATATACTTTAAACCCAACAAGAATTGGTCGTCAACAGATCTTAGCCCCCGATCAGATGCATTTGGGCAAAAACAGCAGCAGGCTGCATGTAATGAAGAAATTAAAAATATTACTAGGTCAAGGACAAAACTTTTATAAGCCTTGTTAAGAACATTTTCGAACTTCAGTCTCTGGAGCAGATGGCATGGTAACATCATATAGGAAATGCCACAACAGCAATTACATAATTGAATATGCTATTACAACAAGAATTGCAATCAAATCGATACAATGTAAGGAACTATCATAGTCAAACAAGTGAACAAACTAGACCAGAAAAATCTGTACTTCTTAACTTAATGTTTGCTTTAGCATGAAAAATCAACACATTAGAAGAGGAAACTTCAGGGCATATGAGCTAATAAAGAAAAGGACGTAGGCCTTTCTAAGGCAAACATGATCCATAGACCAGAAAAAAAACAAAGATAAATGTAGAACTTGATTCTCGCTTAGAAGGCAAACCACCAAGATCCTTCTTTTAAGAAAGGGGTAACTTTGATAGCGGAAAACTGAGCAAAACCAGCAAGGACAAGAAAACTTGCATTTCACACACTGAACGGTAGAGTAGAAAAAAATAAAGGAAAGAAAAGAGAAGAGTTTTCTTCTCCCCAGAAAGGCAGACCATCATAATTTCTATGGCATTAAACAAAGTGATGCAATGTTCATCGCCAACAATGACACTACCAGTATCTCGACTCTCAAATCCTTTCTCCAGCAACAATTGGAGATGAAAGATCTACGTACTCTCAATTAGTTTTTAGGTCTTGAGGTCTCATCTGATCAAATTGGATACTTTCTGTCACAAGAAAAATACGTTGCTCATCTCAGCTTACGTGCTGACATCACGGACACTAAGACAGTCAGTACTTCTCTTGAACCCAATACTTACCTTTCAGCAACCGATGGGACTCTTCTTAGTAATGGTACTCTCCATCCTCAACTAGTTGATAGTTTTATTTATCTTACTATATCACATCTCAACATTACACATGTTCATATTATAAGCAAATTAATGAGTGCACCACGGATCACCCACTTTTCAATTGTTCTCCATATTCTTCACTACATTAGAGGTACCTTATTTCATGGCTTTCACTTCGCTGACCGATCTCCATTGAAACTAAGAGCATATTTTGATACTGATTGGGATAGAGACCCAACTAATCGCCTTGTTTTGGGAGAGTATGTCTAAATTTTCTTTAAAAGATCTTCAAGCACTTCTTCAATAGCTTCAACTAGATTTTGACACTCACCCTTCTGTCGCCTTGTCTATCAAACCATGTACCTCCTCCCTATGGTACTTTGATTACGCATGCTATGATAAACGACTTCTGACTCACCTATATTTGACACACCTACTATTTCCCCTACTTCTTATGGTGTTCACACCATTTATTCACTATTTATGTTCAAAGTACAGACACTGTTCAAACATAAAACTTACCTTTACAAAATACTCATATTTGTTGGTCAACTATATGACCTTAGTGCTGATTTATATTTTCTCAATCATGATTGTATTATACAGGATCCACAGATGAGCTAGATTCTGAGGACAGAGTGTAAGGTTGGTTAACTGTTTGGACTTACTTTTCTTTGCATTTCATCGAGGGTGAATCTTGGTGTGATGACAGAGTTGTTCCTTTAATTACCTCAAGATCACAGGTTCAAGATGTGAAAACATTCTCTTTATAAAAAATATAAGGAAAAAATTATGTACATATATATTCGTCCTCCTCATATCCCCGCACTAAGTCGGAAAGTAGTTTATGGATCGGGTGAACCCTTTTTTTCCGCATTTCATCCAAACTAGTTATTGCTACTATTACATCCAATATCTGACATTCTCTTCTTGATCATCTTTCTGATGTCAGATCGGGATCTGTAATCTTCAGTGGTTCCTTAAGTTAAGTCAAGTCTAAAAGTTTCAATTATGCTCAACTTTTGAAAGGTCATGCATTACCTTTCCCTTAATAATGATTCTACTTCTTTAGCACCCCTTGACTTAATTTATTCTAATATTTGGAGACATGCTCCTCGTGACATTATAGGTGGTTCACGATATTATATTATCTTTGTTGATTTTTATTATTACATATGGATTTATTCTATGCGTTTGAAGTCTAAATTATTATTTAATTACTCTTGTTCTTAAATATAATTCAGACTCAATTTCTCACAAAATCAAACTATTTTGTGCTAATAATGTCATGGAATATAAAAAAAAATCATTCACTCACTTTCTTACTCAACAAAGTACTCTTGTTCAAAAATCTTGTCCAGGAGCCTCTCAAAAAAAGGTAAAGCAAAACGGAAATATAAATATATTCTAGATACCATTCGAACCCTTCACATATCTTTATCATATCTGGAAACATTTTGGTGGGAAGTCGCTCTTACAGCTACCGATACTATCACCTGTATTTCTACTCCAATCATTAGTAATAGCTCTTTTTACAAACAGTTATATAATCGTGCTCTTGATTGCCACACTTTTAGAGTTTTTGGTAGCACCTACTTTGTATTTTTACAACCTCATGAGTACACAAAACTAGAACTTGAGCGTCTCCTCCACCTTCATGTATTCTTTCTTCTGACCGAGAGCATCTTGTAGTGCTAAGACCTGAGCGCTTAGCCGATCGGTACGCTCTTCCAAATATCCTATCGTCTGTTTCCTTCTTCATTTCTGGAACTCCACCAGGGCCATCGTCTGCAAAAAGGAGAACCGAATCAACCATTGGTGAAGAAAAAACAAAACGGGACAATACCATTAAGCCAACAGATTTGAGAGACCCGTCAGCCTGTTCTATGGATATCTTATGCAACTCTAAGTCACAGCGATGAATATTGAGCCGATCAACTATTTTCTCTGTCTCGGCTAAGTCCACGTAACTGTACTGCTTGTCTCCCAAGCTGATATCAACTGTTCCCCTCTCCTTTGATCCCTTGTCACCATAAAAGGACTGGATAGGAATAAAAGGAGAGATGACAGTCCCATCGGACACCTTACGCTCTCCCTAACAACAAAGCCACAATGGGACAGCGCACGATGGCCCAGACATTTCTTCCACCGATGCAGATCGAGCCCCTATCCTCTTCGGTGGCTTTGCCTCAACAACAAGGGGTGGAGCCTCTTCAGATCTCCCTGCCTTAAGTATCTTCAGCATGGGAACACCCTCTTTATCGACAAATGACAAAAGATCAGCCCCATTTGACTCAGGCAACTTAAACCCATGACGTTTGGACATGTTCGAGGGCACGTCTTCCCTAATTCCCTCATCTCCTCTATGTTCTCCCCTATTGGAGACCCATGCGGTATAGTCCTCCTCCTCCTTGTGAGAGGGGATGCAAGCCTTGGTTGGGCCTCAAACACTTTGTTGACCCCTTTTGAAGGCTCCTTGACACCTGAATCCTTATCAGTTGTGATATCTATCAACAGAGTGTCATCCACAAAATCTAGAACGCCGACCTAGTTGGTCTCCCCCCCTTTGATTAAGAAGGGCCTATCGATTTTCCTTTTTTCACCTATCAGCAAGCCTGCCAATGACAACATTTGGTCATTTATCAAAAAATTGACACAAATCATCCTTTGAGTAGATTTGTAATAGCTACCAACTGACCGCACGAAACGAAAATGATGGGAAGGAAGGCTTCTCCCCAAGCAAAAGCGTCCCATCGGCCCAGGGAGCGTCGGCACTAGATCTTTGTTCATGAATTTCACAAAGAAGTACTTGTGCTTTCAACTTCTATTGGTGGACTCCTTGTAATGAAATCTCCAGTCAGACTCAGATCGAGTTTGCAACCTATACTAGTCCCGGGTCGACCCATTACTTCCATACCTCACCAGAGAAAAAACAGCCGCTAGAATGTCAAAGTCAAAATGAAAATAACAAAACCCTAATAAAGAAATTACAACGACAATCAAATATCAGGCACCGGGAATCAGCAAAGTTGGAAATATGTTCCAACGACATAACACCTCAGCAAACTGGGCAGTATACGGCATCCTCAGGCCAAATTCTACTGACTACTTGTATATTGGAACGCATCCCTCTGGCGCTCTATTCGCCCTATCCTCATCTCTAGTCGACACTAGAGTATAATCATTGCTCATCAACATTCTAGTTTGGACTTCTTGAAGTTCTTCTGCCGACATAACACTTTTGATGTCGCCAATACCCGAGTGGCTCTAAAGAGTAGAATTTTTGGTCATTTTTCCTCAAATAAGATCTCCCATGCGATGCGATAACTCACAGGATAGCAAAACAAAAGCAAAAAAGTGGAAGTGTCAAATCCTCTCTCATGGCAGGCCCTACAAAGAACGCAGGAGGCAGTTTGTAAAATGTGAAATGACATGTGTAATGGCAAAAGCTTTACACCTTTCTAATGACCGCTACTCATTTTGTATTTTTCACGAAACGACACCATGAGTTGAGGGCAAATGATGGGGCTCCATCCAAAAGGTCCAATACAAAACGTGTTCAATTCTACCAAACCCATGGTCCAAAAAGGCAGGTATGCCTAGACGTGTCGACAGACTGGGATTAATCTCCCCGAATGTTGGACACGGCCCAACACGATAAGAGAATGTTATCGGCATTATCCTAACTAATCATTTTGTAAGGGCAATCCAATTGACATATAGAAATGTTCGACAAATCCGGACCGATGCCCATTTTTCTTCTGTCGATGAACAAGCACTCCCTAAGGAACCAATTGCACTGACTAAGGGTGATGTTTGACTAAAATCTCACATTGATCTCTTGTTTTCTATTTTGACACGGATCATATCTCCTAGATAAGAAATGAAGCCTTCAGATCCTAATCGATAGGGGAAGAGATCTCCACATACCATTGAACTTTCTAAACGATAAATATTACGAATCATACAGAATATTTAACTACCAGATTCGGAGATTCTCGAACTCCCAAATAAGAAAATTAGGTTTGCGACACCCCGAATACGTATAACTCTTGTGGCGCCCATGCATATAAACTTTCGGCAAATCAAAACCCGGGTATGCTCTTTGAAACCCCCACACTGAGCATATAAGTCACAGGAAAACCAGTTCTCTCTTTCTCTTTCCTTAGCTCTCTTGATCCCGAAAATCATTTTTTCTGACTTGAGTATTGGAATCTCCCCTGTCAGAATACCCATTTTTTGTAGATCTCAATACGCCTCAACAATCAGCTATTCAATTTGAAAAGAACCGAAATCTATAAAATCGAAACCCACCTCCAACGTCCTCGATCAGTCGTTTGCGAAAAGAAATCAGGCATCATCTCCGGCAAGTTCTGATGTGCTCTCCGTTCCCAATTTAATTTATTTATTTAATAAAATTCTCAAATTCAATTGAGGAAAATGAAATTGAATTTTTGAAAAAATGGAACCTGAACACAACCGAAGAGCTTGGCGTCTTTGTTCTCTGATTCTACCGCATACCATTTACATGGTCGGATAGTACATCTTATACCTGTTCATCAGATCTACTAACATTCAATCACCAAATCAGATCTGATAGAGAGAGAGAGAGAGAGAGAGAGAGATTGGATGAAATAATTACTTCTTGCGAGCAACGCCGACCTTCAATGCCATCCAAAAATTGAGGAAGACATACAGAACGAGAACCAAAGCCACATACCCATACTTAGGAAGCAACTCCACTCCTCCCATTTTCCTCTTTCCTTCTGCACCTAGAGCTCCTCTCTCTCTCTCTCTCTGTTCTCAGGCCTTCGTCTCGTCTATTTTATTTTATGCCCCGACTGGCTTTTCCTCCAAGTTAACGTTGAGAGGATTCACAAAATATGCTTCAATCTCCTACTCCAGGTACATTCTTCACCTAGTTTGAAGTGGATCTTCGGCTTTATTTGGATTCGAAGCAATGTGGTCTGAAATTAGGGTTTGATCAAAATGATTGAGGATTTAATGATCGATCAGATCAGATTTTAGAAATTATTAAAAAAAAAAAAAAGAGATGAAATTTTGGTTTTGTTGTCAATTAATCATGTATGAGGCAAGTGTAAATATTTTTCCAAATTGATTTCTGACTTTTGGTGCAAAATGAATCAACACCGAGACAGACAATAGATTGATTCCTCGTTGTTGAAGAAACAGTGATGGAGAAACGCCAAATCAAGCTACTTACTCGCAAAGAAGTAATGGCTTTTGCAAATTTATCTGTGTAGCGATTCGCACGTATTAGTTGTTTGCTTACTTGTGGTTCAAATCCCAAATTGCCTAGTTGGCTTTGTGCAAGTAATTTTATAAACAAATGCACCTCTAAGAGCATCCAAATCCCAGACGGTAGAGGATGCGCCTGTCTTTTAAGTGAGGTCACTAGTGGCAACAGGAAGGTTTTAAGCTTAAACGCACTGTTTGCTTGCTTGATCAGCAGGTATGGTCTCTGGGGCACACACTTAGACGGAATGGTTGAGGTTCCCCGTCTTTATAGAAAAAAATAATTGTGCCAATAGAAGTCTCGGAAATAGCTTTTGCATGATTTGAATTGGACCATTCATGCTTCGGAATGACCCATGAGGTAAAAGCCATATGGAATTGTAAATGACCATTTGAAACTTGCGTAGTGTTTTAGATTCACTTCATAACCTTTGTGTAAGAGTATACAGAATTGTGCTTAAATATTAACAGCTTCCTTGATGGTATCACAAAAATATGATGGATGACTTTAGTAAAGGCAGAAATGTGAAATTGACTTTTGTTTACCGTGCAGGTTTAGGCGGGGTCTGTCTGATGAGTACAAAATGGAGGGATCAACATCCACCATCAGTCATCAATTTCATCTCCTCCTTCCTTGGCTCAAACTCTTTTCGTCTCCACATTGTCCAAATTGCCCCTGTAACTACTATGCCTTTCTAGTTATCTTCTGCACTGACGTTCTTTCTCTGCTCGGTTCACAAGATTGTTGTTTGTAGGACTTTATTTTCAACTGCGGTGGTCTGTCTATGGCATTCGTTTTCATAACCAATTGGGATGTCAACAACAGTGCCTTCATTCTTAATAGGTAACATGGTTAATTCTGTTTTCAGATACTTCTTTGTGCATTTCTTCATGGTTTACTATTTGTACAGGGTTCGGAACCTGAAGGGGCAGTTTGCTAATTTCTATGTGGTTGTTTCTCTTCCAGCAAGAGACCAAAATGATTCTTTTGTTCGCTTTTACTTCAAGTGAGCTGCTTGAGTTTAGCATGTAACTTCAAACGTAGTTAATTTTGATACTCATGAGCTTGTTTGGCTTCTGCCAAAGATATACAATGGAGGTTGGCAGGCCGACGTTTATGCCAGTTCAAGACATTGAGATGGGTTTCGAAAAGATTGTGAAGATAGCTATTGCCCGTGGAGGTTAGTTTGTTCTAAAGAAGACATCCATTTTACAAATTCCATGGAGTTCTTTGACTTGACTTTTCCTATTTCAGTGGGCAAGAAGCAGGGCCTCCCATCAAGGATGAAATCCGAGGTAGCTTTGTAGAACTTCCCTTGGTGCTTATGGTTATTGTACCAAAAAGCTCACTTTGTTTTCTTTCTCTGAAGAAGGAGCAATCTGTGCAAATGATGGATCATTTTCTGAAAGTGATTACATCAATTCCTGGCATCGATAACCATGACGCATATGCGGTAATTATAACCACGATGCACCTTTTCAGTGTTCTTCCTGCCATTATCTTTGACATCACTACACAGGCTTCCCTCGGGGAAAAAGAGAAGGAAGAAAGTGACACTTTTCCTCTGTATTAATCCTCTACCGATTCAAAATTACTGCAATCATAAAACTTGGAGACTGTCTGGTTACCAATTTAACTTTTTCAAGTTTGACCAGAAAAATAAATGGAGAAAGATTATGGATTTTGATGTTGAGATCAAATATAGCCTGTTTCACTTGTTCTACATTCTAAATCACCAATGCAGTAGAGTAATGGTTCATTTTGTTAAACACAGAAATCAAAGCGCATAGAGGTCCATTGAGCTCCTTACATTTATATCCTCGCCACTTAGATAAGTTGGCATTTCAAACAAATACTAGGAGTCTGCCTGTTTCCTGCATTCCACCCAATTTTCATTATATGCTCGTTAACTTTCAGTTTCATGCTCTTGTTATAATGTGAAGGCAAAAACCTTTAACTTTTTTGGCTTCCTCAGCTGAATCAAGCTATAGGTTCAATTGAAGCAATAGCCAGATCATCAAAGGAATACATCTTGGAAAGCACAGACCTTTCAGCTGACAAAGCAGAGACAATATCAAAGTTCTTCAGAGATCCAAAGTTTTTCCTTAGTCCCAAAATAAATTGAGTTTTGGAAGGTGGTTAGTACAATTAAACGTGATCATTTTGAAGACCTCCCCCCGACCCGAATGTTGCTGTTCTTGTTTTGTAATCACTCCGGCAACTCAAAAAGTAACCTTGAATTGAATAATACGTCTTGATGTGAACTTGTACTATGTACATTAGTGATGCTATTCTCTGTTTCTGTACCCCAAGTAGAATTCTCATTTTCTTGGAAATGAACACTATATTCCCTAAATGTTTGCTTTGCGATGTTGATTATCCGTTTGGAATCAACATGGCGCAATTCTCCACATTTCCAATATTTTTGCCTTCTGCCCTTTTATTGTTATGTTGTGAAATGGGCAACTACTTGCGGAGCAGAGGAAAGAGATATGCACCACTTTTTTGGCAATGGTCTTGGCCTCACCCCTCTACAGTTTGCTTTCAGTGATAAACATGATATGCTATTAAATAAACCAGTTGTAACTTGGCTCCCAAAATTTGTTGCTATATATATATATATATATATATATTGATATGCATTGCTTTTAAATTTAAACTAGCACGTAGCCCTGACCCTAACCATGGTTCCCAGACAAAACTGGAGCAGAACCAGCCAACAATGGGTCTGTTCTGCATCTGTTGAGGGCTTTGTGGATATGAAGCTGCCAAACGTGGTGTTACTAGCTGTTGCTTCAGACTTGGATTTTTCCTTTGGCTTTTCTTTTTATTTATTCATTCATTTTTTCTTTTCTCCTTGTTTTATTGTGCTTTTGACTAGCAAAAATCAAATCAAAAGCAGCAAGACCCATGAGATAGAGAAAGAAGAATGAAAAAAGGAGAAAGAAGAATGAAAAAAGGAGTACCAACTGAGAGGAAAACAAAAGGTGACTTCCTTTATTACAACAGCAAGATTGTGTTCAACTTCAGCTGGAAGCAATTGGAAATTGATCAAGCAGTTAGCTGTTTAATCCAAGTAACATGTTTAGCGTTTCCCTGTTCAAAGAGCATGGTTAATCCAAATAGCATCTCCCACTTCCAGCATTTGTAAAATGTGGACATTTCTCAAACGCTATCCAGGCTCCTGCTGCTTGCAGCAAACACAAAATTTTGGAACTCCCAAAACATGCATGTTCTCTGGTTACACTTGTTCCCTCAACCATGTTTTTGATGCCTAAAAACTTCTTAGCAAAATTGTGTGTGTAAAAAGCAGGGCATCCAAGTCGAGCCAAACCAGAGGGTGTTTGAAATATGTTCATTCCCTAAACAACCCAAGTTAACTAGAATTTTGAAAACAAGCTAAAATATATATTCAAACTTACCTCGCTTGCCTAGTTGAAGGAGAGAAGCGACTCCCTCTACACCAGACTACCAATATAAACGAGCTTTAACCTTGTGTTCAAACTTTGCTCATTTAAATATGTAAAATTGTGCTTGTGCTTAGCTCAGTCAGCTAAATGAACAAGCCAAGCTGAGATTTTGATGAGTCGAGCCAAAAGCTACTCATTTGGAACCCTAGGTAAAAGACAAGACTACCAAAACATGGATGCAGCAGAAACTATTAGCCAAGCACTTAGTCCTAGCCAACATTAAGAAAAATGGGTAAAGAATGCATGGTGCACTTAAACAAATCATGATGTTCAATGGGATACGGTGTGTAGTCCCTCATATCATGAGGATCCCACAATGAAGATGCACATCCAAAAGTAGAGTGTACAACCTCAGAAATACCAGCATACTAAAAGAGACATTTAAGAAATAAATGGATATCGATTTGGATATTTAGCACAGAAAATAGCTGCCAAGATTTCTCCAAGGGTTTAAGTATCAGCATAGTGAAAATTCTTCATAATGTAAAGGCAGAGGAGGACATATTCTGTAATGTTCATAAGAGAAGACATTGCCCAATCTCAAGACTTAATGCTTCTAGATATATGGATCATTAAAATTCACGCTTCACACTCCAGATACATAAGAATTGAGAAACTGAACAATCCCTGAGAATGTAATGCGGCTGACAGTGGAACTTGAAGTGCATAACTAATGTAATTCATTGTGACTGTTCAACGAAACACTGATAACTTTATCTGCTAATTCTCTATGCAGGTCTATTTCTCATCAAATAGATGTCCAAAATTGTTGAAAATCTTGAACTCGAAATTATCCATTAACAACATAGTCATAAGCAAGTTTCAACTTTAGTTCAGAATAAAGTCTCAGCGAATGCACTCAAAACCATGGCAAACGATTAACCAAATCCCAAATAGAGTCACACAAACAAGTACATCAATTGCAAGCACAATCCTCTCATGGTGATGGCACTTCCTCCAAACACTCTGAGAGCTAGACCTGATCATCCTCCTTGAACTTAAGTCCTTCTGTAAAGATATTGGCAAAGCCACTCCACCTTGGCTACCCAAATCGATAGTTGCTGAATCAGCCTTAACTCCTCTATCTGTAGATTTGCAGGGTTCCTCCAACTCATTCTCTCTCACAGAAACCACATGATCCTTCATCCTTTTCTTCTCTTGCTTTCCATACTTACCCAACAATGGGGCCTTAGTAGAAGCAAAAATTTCCATATGCCCATTCACATTGGTGTTGGGCAATGCAGAAAGACCATGTTGATTATTATTCAAGGGAGCAACGTCAGACCAACTACCATCACTCCGAGAGACTTGCTCTAACGAGGCAATCAAGTGGTGGATAACAGATAAAAGTTGTTCTCGGATGCAAATAGAGTTAAGACTCGGCACACTTCCCCTCGGGGCCTTCTTAGACAGTTTCCTAAATTCATCCCTCAAATGCTCTAGAAAGCTAAGCACACCCTGGTTTCCAAAACTTCTATCCATGATGGCAAAATAAACACACCCATCTTCCATCAAAAACCCAAAAGTCTTTTTCCCCATTGTGTGAAAATACCATTTGTGAAATGGGGGAATACCCTTTAAACACAAGGCTGCCAAATTCTCAATCTCATGATCTCCCCCATTATAAGCATAGAAAATCCGATTCCCTTTTGACACGGAGCAATAAAGAACAGTATTTCCTACCGAATCCATTCATTAAA
Organism: Dillenia turbinata; assembly: GCA_037126225.1. Taxonomy (NCBI): domain Eukaryota; kingdom Viridiplantae; phylum Streptophyta; class Magnoliopsida; order Dilleniales; family Dilleniaceae; genus Dillenia; species Dillenia turbinata. Next base: position 12,026,731 of record JBAMMX010000006.1, read on the forward strand.
ACCCTAAATAAGCTCAAATCAAACTTGAATCCCCACAATAACATCCAGAAGTTTTCTAGTTCAAAATAGGGTAGGTGAATTTAGGGAGTTTATGAAAATCCAAAATGATGAAGATCTGGGAAAAAAGGAAGGCAACGAAGTCTTCAAGGAAAGAAGCAAAAACTAAAGCAAAAGCAAGGAATTCGTCGGCAAGGAAATCAAAGGCGTCCAAGAAATACCAGAGAAAGGCTTTAGCAATGTATTCAAAGTCAAGAATCAAGTCCAACATACAGGGTTTAACAACAACAGACCACATCAAAATACTTAAATATATAAGCATAGGATTTTCCCGACTCCCTCTCCTGCAAATTCAGAACAACCCCCACTACTGAGTCATCAACGACATTAAAATAACTTCAAACGTCGAACTGATAAAAGGAAAATAGGGAAATCAAATTTGAATTTGGTCGGAGAGATCACCTTTAGAGACTTGTTGTCCAACGAGAGAGAGAGAGACAGTGGTGTTGACTCCAACAATTAGAGAGTTAAAACAAGGCGGATTAATTTGGAACAATTCCCAAAGTGGTGTGATTTTGCCAAAAAATTCGTCAAATGGCGTTGTTATGTGCAGTATTCCCAAAAATGGTGTTTTCGATATCTACAACCGCGATTTCATATTTGTTTTTTTTTTTTTTTTTTCCTGCAATGCAGAGGAGGAGCAAAAAAAAAAAAAAAAAAGTTTTAACGCGAGATGCTGGATCTCGCTTTCAGAAGCCTTCCGAAAGCGCGATCTAGAATCTCGCTTTTAGAAGTTGAAATTCTGGATCTCGCCTTCTGAAATCTGTTCCAATAATTTTTTTTAAAATATTGATATTATTAAATTTTGTTATCTTTATTAGAATTGTTATGGAAATTTCTCTACGAAGCGAGATCATCTGGTATCGCGTTTTCAAAATATATATTTTTAAATATTATTATTAAATTTGTTATCTTTATTAGAATTTTTATGAAAATTTCATGCGAAGCGAGATCCGGAATCTCACTTTCAAATTTTTTTTTTAAGATATTGATGTTGTTAAATTTGGTTATCTTTATTAGAAATGTTATGAAATTTTCCCTACGAAGCGAGAAGCCCAATCTATACTAATAAATATCGCTTAATACATAAATTTATAATATTATTGATTAAATTTGAAAAAATTGATTCAAAATGAAGTGAAAATATAAATTCTAATTTTTTTTAAAAAAAACAAATAATCAATTAAGATGAATTGAACATCTAAGGTCTTTAAAATAAATATTATCGATCAAATATCCTATATCTTTTTACAATTGAAATGTATAAAATGTTGAATTTATTTTGTTTTTTGTATAAAATGCAAATTTTGTTCAAAATTTAAGAAAATGCAATAGTTGGTAAATGAAATCATCTTGATATAACTTAATCAGAAACTCTTAAAACTATGGAGAGAAATGGTATCTCAAAAATCACCATCGCAAATAGAAAGAATAAACATTTGTAATTACATTTTGCGTAGCTAACATAAAGTGGTCATGACAAGCTCATATTGTTTGTAGCAAATGCAATAAAAAATGGAGGTTGAATTGGTTGACAAAAATTAATGTTTTCAACATTCTGAACGGCTGTTAGATGTAGTTTAAACATATGGTGAATTTAAGTAATATGTATAGAAAAAAGTAAAAGAGGTAAGTAGGAGACAAATCTGATTTATAGTGATTCGGCTTTGTGCCTACATCCACTCTTCCAGCCAAGCAAGCCGGGGTCTAGCCAGTAGCTAGTTTCCACTATTATCCACACAATAATGTACAATTCACTTGTTGACTTCTGATCTTCACACCATGAAGATTGATTCATCAAACAATGTAAGACAAAACACACACAATACATTTCTCAAGTCATACAACTCAAAGAAATGAAGTACATAATGTAGAAATATAAGATGGCAGTAGGAAGCTATGTTTTTGCTTTCGAAATGCATAGTTTTTCTCTCTATTTTGTAGTACTGTATCTTCTTCAAGATGTGTGAATTTCGGAGACATATTGCTAAATAGTTGCTCTATATGAGAAGAATGAATATATGAATGCAGCCGTAAAAATATAATGCCCAAAGATACGAACATTAGCTCCAACAATTTCCTCTAAAATAGGCTAAGAATCTTCCTAAAAATGAGATAATTATATGTTGAAGTGAGATGTTTACCTACGGGGCAAAACGAGGTGCTTTGAATGGTGTTCGCCAGTTAAACAGTGAGCAAACAATCGCTCATAATTGAATGCCCACAGTGTCTTAAAGCTTGTTCGCTTGAATAAGTCGAGTAGAAGCATGTTATGCAATTTATCACCGCATAATTTAAATATAAGAGGGAAAAAGTAATATATCAACAATAAGAAGGACTAATTCTGTGATTCATTTCAGGGTTGAAACTAGAAGTGGATAAGAATAACATAGGTCTCATCAGAATCGTCAGTCGCATTGACGAAAAAAAGTCACAGAAAGAAAATAATCATAATGAACATATCCATGACCAGTGGCTCTAATTCACCTCAAATGGTTATGTCAGACTTGGTGTTAGAGCATTTCTTGACCTGCGAAGTCGGTGTAGTGGTAATGATGTGCCCACTTGTGAAATTGGGACACATTGGACGATATGTCTTTCTCGCGTGTACTTATAATAATATGAATTGGGAACCTGGATGAGCTTATAGTTATAATCATATGTAAACTCACGCGAATGAGGAATGTTCGCAATAGGAAACAACATTACGTATGGTATTATCTTATCATCAAAATCGCACACAATAGTATAAGCATGAAGATCAGGAGAAAAATTTAGTCACGGCAAGGGCAAATGAGGTATTAAATGAGAGTGGAGTTGACATCACAGTTTAAAAATTTAACTCATCACACAAGTTGAAGAGATTGCATTCGTTATGGAGTGAATATATTATAAATCGGCAAATTAAAACAAATCAATAATGTAATTGGGGGAGGGCATCAGAGAGGAAATGAGATCATAGTGATGAAATTTAACTTCTTACAACAGTTGAACAAATTACATTGCTTAAGAAAGACAGTTATAAAAAGCGCATTACTGAGAAGAAATAATATTTTAAAAAGAAAATTCTTTCATACACACGTTTATAATGTTGATAACACAGTTTCAACCTCTGACCATCAATTTTAGTCTCTATGTCTCACTGTCCATGAGAGTGAGAGTGAGAGACTAGGAGTGATGGAGAGAGATAGAGACAGAGTGATCAACATTATGAATATGTGAATGAACGAATTTTATTTGTTATGACATTATTTCTTTCTCATTTATACATTATATATATATGTTTTCATAAGTAATGTAATTTGTTCAACTGCTACGATGAATCAAATTTCATAACATTGATGTCAATTCCTCTCTTATCATACCCCAACTATAATGTTGACTGGTTGAGATTTGTTGATTGTTAATATATTTATTCCATAACAAATAGAATTTTTCCAAGTAGTGTGATGAGTTCAATTTTTACGCTGTGATGTCAACTCAACTCTCATTTAATACTCTTTTGCGCTTGTCGTGCCTAAATTTTTCTCTTGAACTTAATACTGAAACTGTTATGTATGATTTTAATGATAAGAGAACAACGCACGTGCTGCTGTTTGCTGTTACGAACTATCCTCCTTTGCATGAGTTTATATATGATTATAACTATAACCTCATCCAGATTCTGAATTCATATGATTATAAGTAAACGCGAGAAAGAGATGTCTTCCAATATGAACCCCAATTTCACAAATGGGCACATCATTAGCACTACACCTACTTTGCAAGTCAAGAAATGCTCTAACACCAAGTCCGACATAACCATATGGTGATAAATTGCAAAACATGCTTCTAATCGAGTTTTCCAACCGAACAAGCTTCAAGACAACGTGGGCATTCAAATGTGCGTGATTTTTTGCTCAATGATGAATGCAAAAAACCATTCAAGAGTATTGCTGATTGTATACCATCACAACACAATAGAAATATGATGTTGGAATTTAACTTATAAGAGTATCACTAATTATTCTTATATATTACATACCATTTTCCCCCCTAAAAGCTTTGTCCAATACCACAAGGAGGACGTCCAACATTTCTACGTGGCTGACGTCTAGTCGGAACACGATTAGGCCTAGGGGGAGGCTGAGCAACATTGTGTGATGGACCCTCATCACTACTGCCGAATAAAACACCAGCCTCCATGGCATCCTGTAAATATCTATGACGCCGTCGTTGATAAAAACTATGACGTGGTGGCTCAGTCGTAAGAATATCGTGAGTACCTGCTGAAACTGGAGTGAATGTAGGAGTGAGAAAGGAATATGACGATAATATTGGTATCTCAAACGTGTCCTTATAGTCCCCAACATTAGCAGGTGCTGAGGGCATAGCCTCCTCATACTAACCCGCATGACTAGATGTGGACGGCACAACTGGTGAAGGCTCATGACTCTCTGTCTGTGTTGATGTATAAGAATAATAACTTTCAGGTGGACAACAACCGAACATCTGTATAGAATCAGTTGTCAAATCTCTAATACAGCGAGCCCTGTAATCGCACCCCTCGACGGCAACCATATCAGAGGATAGAAGGTGAACGTGACCGAGCCTTTGACACTAGAAACAGTATGAATGTAAGAAAAAGATCATGAAAATGACACTAAATGAATGTTAAAATTGACATATAAAGTGTTGTCACTTACGATAGACTCTATCTGTGTTCCCATCGGGAGATAACCCTAACAAGGGCGATGCTCAGGATTGGAATATATAAACATGTGATATGACAATACCATGTCATGTAGTCTGGTGTCGTGGTCGAGTGACCATTACACTCGTACCCTTGGACGACAAGATATCGTCGATTTCTCCATAAGTCCAAATACAGTGCATAGCCTATCCTCCAATCTCTATTAACTCTTCCATGCCGATCAATTCTATGGAGATCCACTCAGGTATCAACAGGTAAAGGAATATCCTACTGCAAACCGAATTGCCTCAATACCCTTTCAGGGTAATGAAACTCAATAACCTCAAAACATATTAGCGGTACAGAGGCACGCCAAATATCAGATCCAGCGAGACAATAAGCAGGCAATGACTCGAGATCAGCTTCTAAATATGGCATCCATACAACTGAAAAATATATATATATATAGTAACAGATAAATTTGTAACGACGAAAAAATTAAGCTTACATCAGTCTCTCTCATATGATCAAGTTGATCACGATATGCACAAAGAACATGTCGTCCAGTGTTAACAAACTACGAGGAACATCCCAACTGTGTACGAAAAAAAGAACAAAATTAACTAAGATTATACTAGAAACTGAGCGATAGCTTGACGAACATCAAATGATAAGCGTAGTGAATGTAACATATTGAGATCCTCGAGGCCCGTTCGGCAGATTCAACTCAGTGGGGATCGGATCAACAGCATGACGTCAAATCGGAATAAGCATAGGTATTCTCTCCCATGCCCAAAGCTGTTACAAACAAATATTGAACATATGTAAACATACATACTCAATTTTGTTGTACTGTTATTCAGAATAGTACCTGAAGAAGTAATAGTGGTCCAGAGATTTGCGTTACTTCATTAACAGAGGCTCTACACAGAGCTCTGTATAATGTAGCCAATACAGCGCTACCCCAACTGTAGCTTCCAGCACAATCAAGATCTTGAAGCAACTCCAAATACATGAGTTTGACCTTTGATCCAGACTTATCCCCCAACAATGAACCAAAGAGCTGCATAAGGCGACCTCGCGCATGAAAGTCTACCCAAATCACATCTGAATCTTCAGTCAATGCATGTGAGTTTAGAAACCTAGTTATAGCATTTAATTTCAGTCGATCCCCATCAAAATCATTCGGAGTAGGGATAAAGCCCAAGAGACTATGACAAATATCCTGCCATGCAGCGATTGAAAGTGTCAAGTCTATCCCACTAACTGGTTCTCCATCAATAGGCAAACCGAATAGAATAGATATATCCTGAAAAGTGATGGTAGCCTCTCCAACAAGTAGATGGAAGGTGTGGGTCTCCTGTCTTCATCTCTCAACCAATGCTGTTATGAGTGCATGGTCGTACATAATATGCCCACATCTATAAACACCGTAAAAACCGACCCGTAATAAAATTTCTTAAACCCTTACATCTAGAGGTCGAGCACTCCAAAATCCATGATCGAAGCGTCAGATCATCAAAGGGGTGTCAGAACTAATGTTCCAAATACTCTCACTTCGGTGTGATGATTGTAGAGTCAATACGGTACGATCACGGGGGCCCGGGTGAACTCAGGCATATGATAAGCCATATTGCATATGAAGATCTATTACATTAAAAATAACATAAACTATATTGATTAACGAAGATGATTGAATAGCATGAGAGATAAGATACACAATTTTTCATAAGATACAACATAGGAACTAGAAATGAAAAATAACATCATCTTATATGCCACGTCGCGCCCTCTCTTCCAAACGAGCCATGTTTGGGCAATGATTATGGTTATGACCATATTCGTCGCATGCCTTGCAACGCTGTGATCTATGTCTGTCCATTTCATTACGAATCCGCATACTACGTGGTTTCCCTGGTTGATGATTTAAACGTGAAATATTTGCCGATAAAGAAAACGGACTGCGGGGCCAATAGTCCGAGTGCCCAAGAGGATAAAATTGGCCAACATAGGTCTGTAGCATGACTTCACATGTGTGCAATCTATCTACAAGTGTCAGGAACTAAAGTCCTATATCTTTACATACTCTCCACATGTGTGAGCATGGAAGCTTGTATATGGTATACTTCCCACAGGTACAAGATGGACTGTCCATACGCACTGTGTGCTCATTTCCACCCCTACCATCGTGAATATCTGTGGTGATCTCGTATATCCCAGTTCCTCTATTAAAAGCTGTAAAGTGGTGATATCTACCTTTATGCTCATTTCTCAATAATCTATTTATCACCACTGCAGGCTGTCACGCCCCGAACCGAGATCATGAACAGCCGCCCGTTGCCCTGGATGCTGGCTGTATTTTTACAAAAAATCGGACAGAACCTCCCTATAAATCGGACGTTTCCCATGTATAAATAAACATGTTTAATCCTGTAAAATTCAAAATCATCTTGTAATTAAAATAAAAGGGTTATCCCGGTCTCACAACAACCCACCAACCACAGCAGACATTTAGGACAACGCCAGGCTAAATAAACTATCAGCAATCCTAGTCACAAACCTCTGCTGTCATGCCCAACTAGAGCATGAGCAGCCGCCACACCGAGAAGGCCTAAGTTTTATACAATTTACAACAAATTTTCCCAAGTTAACATTCAAACACTACAATTACCTCAATGCAAATGAAAAATGAGAGTTTCACAGATAAGGTACGTAAATTATACAGTCATCCCAAATTAAGTACACGGTTAACTACAAATCTCAATATCCAAACCACGCAGAGTCGAAAATAAATTACGGAATTCATCTTTTAAATTAAACTTTGATCTCACCGTCGTGAATCACCCAAATCCACCAAAATCTCCAAAATCTGAAGCATCGCTCCGGCACAATAATAATCCTGTCTGAGAAGGGAAAGAAGAGGGGTGAGTACTCAGGAAAGAATACTCAGTGAGTGAGTGGGTCAATGTAATCGTCTAATATGGGGTGTGAAACTGGAGTGTCAAAGCGTAAGTATACAAATCATATTTCAAATCATCATGCTTTTCATTTCAACAATATATCATTAGCACGCATTATCAAGTCAAATATGCATCAAAAGCACTGTCATTAAAATCATAGAGCTACCAGCCGAAAGTGTCCTGACAGAGGTCTACCTCGACCTATGACAGGCGCACTGGGGGTGTTATATACAAATTTATTTAAAGTGCTCTCTACCCCGGCGTTGGCGACGGACCTCATCCAGGTGCTAGACTTGGAGAGAGTATCCAAATCCTCCCCCTTTCGGGTTCAACCTGGCTAGTACCATGTCGTTAATATAATCAAGACAACTCGTGGGATACCCCAGGCCTAGGCATATCCGGACGCCACCCAAGCGCCTCTCACGGTGTCCTTCGTAGCTATGGAACAATACATACCAAAGCCCTCAAGGCCAAAATCAATATCATATCAAGAATGTGTCGTAAATCAGGTTCGCAAACCAAATGCCACATATAATATAAAATGGCACATTATACATTTCAACCACATTTATGCATAATTTCATAATTCAAACCAATTTTTGGACACTCCATCGGTTCACAAAAAGTTAGTTCTAAAACTAGTCAAAACATTTCAAACACACGATAAATCATGCTCATTTATCAAAATGTTATAAAACAGGGTTTACATATTAAACAAAAACATTGAAATAAATCCCACTCACAGTATACGGGAGGGTAAATCACTCCCCACAATGCACAACAAGTGTCGAAAGTGTGCTCCCCTCGATTGGTCTCCAAGCAGGTCACTACAATTGTAACACATCACATATGTCATGAATTGAAAAATTACTAAGTTAGTTAGCATTTTAACTAACCCTATATCTAGGCCAAAACTAGGGCATGCTAAATACTCTCTCAAATACGTACATTTCATCTTCCTCTTTCTCCATCACCAACAACAACTTCCATGTTCCATAGATTCATTCCTCATAGTATCATCACCAAACATACATGCCTCACATTCCAACCTTTGCACACACAAAACAGTTTACATACAAACATATTTATTCTTTATCAAATTTTCTCCTTTCGACATACAAATATAATACACATACATTGATCATACATACGCATGCACATATTTCTCACACCTCGACCTCAATTATATCCATGCACATTCACCATTGCACCACAAAAATTCTGCACACTTTCTACCATGCTCCTTGGCCTTTAAGGTGATTTTAGCACACAATAACATCCCATTATGCTCAACTAACAACACCACACTTTTCAGCCCATATACACTTGCATATACTCACAATTCAATCAAATGAAATCTTACTCGATCCTCAATTGACCTTTCCTAATACAAAATCATAATTACGTCATCAATTTTCAAATATTTTTAGGGTTTATCCATTTTCTCTAATTTTTGTACAAATCTCAATTCTTCAATTCATGAATACACTTTAATGTCATCAATTGCATGTCATTTATAAATAAGTAAAACATTGAAAGTCAAGTCTAATGCAATCCTAAAGATCATTCAAGATCGGAAATAACCATAAAATAATAAATCTTCTCCCAACATAGAAATTCTTTAAAAAATCATAAACTTTCCGATTCTCATCCAAATGTTTCAAAGTATATATCATTTTCAACGTAAGGAAGTCTATTTTCATAATACATGGATTGTATTTGAATTACCTATATGCAAAACAACCTATAATATAAAAGAATGCATCAATCCTTAAGCTCCAACCCTAAATCCAAATACTTTCATGCATATTTCAAATTAAACCCTAGAGAAACCATTCAAATCAATTCAAGTATACATTCCAAACGTATACAAGACTTCTGACCCTAAATTTATCCTAAATTCATTCAATTATTAAAAAGATCAGAAGTCTCCTCATCTAGGGTTTCTCGATTCGTAGATCTAGCCTCCGTTCGTCATTCGGTTCAGTCTAAAACCTGTAACATTTCCAATTTGAAGTACAATTTAGAAATTTAGCTAAAACACTAAAATAATATCGAAACCCTAAGCTAAATTCATCCTTACGTTCGTAGAGAAAGGATTTCAATCTAGGGTTTTCAAAGAACGGTGGATGACTGAAGTTTGGGGTTTCCACTGGGATTGTAACAAGGCTCTCGATAGAAAGCAGCCCGCGCGCAAGTGAGCGAGCAAGGGAGAGGAAGAGAGCTCTGCGGTCGCGCGTGCAGGAGAGGGGAAAGGTTGTTCACGTGTGCGGGAATAGGACGAAGGTAAAGTGATAGAGTGAGAAGGAAGAGAGAGAGCGATCGAGGGACAGTGAGAGAGATGATAGAGAGGGAGTACAGAGAGAGTGAGAGATCGATCGGTCGATCGAGAGCCGAAAGAGAGAGAGACAAAGAGACAGAGGGAGCGAAACAAAGAGAGATAAACAGAGGGGGAAAAACAGAGAGGGAGGTAGAGAGAGAGTGGTCGGTGGCGGTTTATGGTTGTTGAAGGCAGCGGAACAAGCAGAGGACCGCGGGAGGGAATCGCGAGAAAGAGAAACCGCAAGGGATAGAGAGAGAGTGTGTGTGTGATCGAAAGAAGAATGGAGGTGGTGGTGCTAACGGTGGAAGGCGGTGGCGGAGGAGCGGCGGTGGCTCTCAACAGCGGAGGAGAAGGAGGCAGAGGGGGAGGGAATCGGGTGAGGGAGAGGAAGAGACGGAGAGAGAAAGAAACAAATTAGGGTTATTAGCCCTAATTTGATTTGGGGGAAAGGGGGGCCAAAACGCTGCGTTTTGGCTCTTCTCTTCTTCTTTTTTTTTTTTTTTTACAAATAAATTAAAATAAATTATATACATGTCTTCATATCTATTTCACTCACCTTATATTAAGACTCCAATTTGTCCAAAAATGGAATACACTTAGAAATTTGAAATACGATCATTTTAAATTTATCAAAAACTCAAATTTAATACCCCAAAATCGAAAATCAATAAAATTAAATTATATATATATATATATATATATATAGACTGAAGAGTATTTTATATATATTTCATGAATAGGAGTACAGTAGTACAAACACCGCATTGTCGGTGTTACACAGGCCATGTCTTCCTATCTCATATATAGTTTGCAGCTTCATTTCGATTATTATTGAAAAATTTAACAATGCAGTATAATGTTGTCTTCACACATGCTGTGATAGGTAGCATTCTTGCCCTTTCAAAACTCCATTAAATGATTCGGATCTATTCGTTGTCATATTACCCCAATGTTGTCCCCCGTCATAACACAACGTCCACTTTTCAAGAGGGATTTGTATCAACCACCTATATGCTGGTTCACTAAGTTCTCTGATTTCATTCAGCACCGCATTGAACTTTCTAATTTGTCCTTGCTCAGCTGCCTTATGCTTCAAATATGTTAGTGGTTTATTCTTGAAGTGCTTGCTAAAATTGGCTTCAATATACCGTAAACACAATCGATGATGCACAAATGGTGGTTGCAAGTGTGGATTCATCTCAATATATCGCATGATACCGACAGCCCAATCAGAGATCAAACATACTCCCTGACGATCACTAATAATATGCAACCTGAGGTTATCAAAATCCATGACCAATTCACGACACTTTCCTCCTCAACAATGGTGAAGCACAAAGGTACTATGTGATTTGTGTGTCAGTACCAATAGCAATAAGAATTTTTTCTCTATACCTCCCGTATTGAAATGTACCATCGATGCTAATCACAGGTTTGCAATGTTGAAAAGCATCAATACATGGTTTGAATGCCTAAAAAACTGATTGAAACACTCTCTCAGATGAAGCAGGCTGTTCGATTACCTTCCAATCAACAACAGTCCCTGGATTGCTTCTCTACAAAGCTAACATAAATTGAGGTAACAACGTATATGATGTTTCCCAATTTCCATAAACCATCTCTACAGATTTTTGACGCCTCATCCAGGCCTTCTTGTATGACATATTTACCCCGTGACATCGCATATCCTCGACAACATCACAAACTTTATAATCCACATTCTTCATTATATGGCCTCGTATCAAACGGCCAACCATCTTAGAGTCTAAATTTGGGTGATCCCCTGCAACCCCCGAAGGGAAGCAAGTGTGTTTTGAGTATAACCTTGTAATTTCCCAAAAACCATGACTGCTTTTCTGTTTGGCTTGAACATGCCACAAGCAAATTTGCTTCTCGAACAATGAACACCATACATACCAAATACTTGACTTACTCTCATACACCTTGAAAAATCTATGCTCTCGCATAGAGCAGCACTTAACAGCGTATTGAACCCCCTCTTTTGATTTGAATACCATGCCGACTTGCAACTCAGATGTCTGATCATTATCCCAAATTGGACGATTATAGTTATTGTAATCATCCACCATCATATTGTCTTCCCCTAAATTAGATAAAAATGGAATTTCATTTTCTTCCTCACCTCTCTCATTGACATCATCCCCATTATTTTCTTCATCGTCAATGTCAACATCTGAATCATTATCTATGGCATCAACGATTGCTTCAATAGGATCGGCATCCCCATTACTCTCTTTATCGGGTCCGCTACTACTTCACTCCCCATACTCAGGGGATGGCCGGGTACTTTCCTCCCCATACTGAGGGAGTCAGCTACTACTTGGCTCTCCATATTCATTGCCTCTATTGGCCATGATATTATATTGTCTGCCTGTCAAGTCATAATCAGTTGACAGAAATGCCCCATACTGGAGCCACTCATCTCCGATCTGAGTTCTTAAACCCTCACTCAGTAACTGTGTGTATGACCCCACATTACTACCACCACGACAATCTGGCCTAGGGTCCTCAAAATTTTGTCTATCAAATGAGGCACGTCGAATGTCTAACTCATTCTCAATGGGCCAACTTGAGCAACCAAGATCTGACTGTCCAACACTTGTATTCATAATACGCTCTGTCTCTATGAATAATTTAATAGATGACAATTAAGGAAAATATTTTGGAAGAGACAACACGTCTGGTAAAAAATCATCATCCTCCAGTGGTATAGTTGTGTAACTCATTGATTGACCATGATTCCAAAGTGGATACCTACACAATACTTTCAACTTGAATTGTCTAGCATCAATATTAGTTTTGCGATACAAAACTTTCAATAATTGATTCCATCGAATCGTACTTTCAACATCAATAACCCCCTTTGGCGGTAAACTATACCTATACCCATCTTCACCACATATAATTTCACCTCCCCAATACAGTACCAGTCTAACACGATTCTGATTCATCTTTCTTTTCCTAAAACCACAACAATAACGTAAACAAATATAAATAACATAAAAAAACTAACTTTTATCTATTTCTAACATTTATATGATACTAATAATATACATTTTTTTAAAATCAAAAATTTATAAGTTACAATATTTTATATGTATAAACGTGAGTCATCCAAGAGTTTATTTTTCCAATAATTACAAACTCACATAACTATTACTTTTAATATTAACTTAAATAAGAATATATAAATTTTTATATATTAAAATGAATTTTTTTATATATATAGTTATTCTAATTTAACAATAATTCAATAAAATTTGTTATTAATTTAATTTAACAACATTAACAATATTTTACATTAACAAAATATACATATATATATTATATCTAATTCTACCATTATTCAAATATTAATAATTTCATTTTTTTAACGATATTTATTATATTTTTTTATTTAACAATGTGTTACTATGATTTAATACTACATCAATATACATAATCAAAATTTTATATATTATTATTCTTATTCTCATTTAACAATATCTAAAATATAAGTTATTAATTTCATTTAACAATATCAAAAAAATAAATGATTTAACATTATTCTCAATAAATTTCAATTCAAACTTGATTATATTTATAATAATGACCTCTTAACATTAGTTCATTTAATTTAACAACATAACAAAAAATACATTCAAACTTTAATTTAATCACATAAAATAAAATGTTATTAATTTTATTCATCTTAACAACATTAAAAAATATAATTTTTTTTAAATTTAATATCATTACAAATATAAATTACTTAATAACATTAAAAAATTTAATATTTAAACAAATATATATCTTATATCTAAACATTCAAATTTTACACCTAAAACTAAATATTAATTATTTATATGTAATATTACATTAAACATTATAAAAATTCAAATATAATTTTATTCATCTTAACAACATTAACAAATATAAGTTATTTTTTTAAAATTTAATATCATTACAAAATAAATTACTTAATAACATTAAAAATTTTAATATTTAAACAAATATATATCTTATATCTAAACATTTAAAAGTTATACCTAAAACTAAATATTAATTACTTATATGTAATATTACATTAAACATTATAATAATTCAAATATAATTTTATTCATCTTAACAACATTAACAAATACAAGTTTTTTTTTTTAATTTTAATATCATTACAAATATAAATTACTTAATAACATTAAAAATTTTAATATTTAAACAAATATATATCTTATATCTAAACATTCAAAATTTGCACCTAAAACTAAATATTAATTATTTTTTTGTAATATTACATTAAACATTATAATAATTCAAATATAATTTTATTCATCTTAACAATATTAACAAATATAAGTTTTTTTTTTAATTTAATATCATTACAAATATAAATTTCTTAATAACATTAAAAATTTTAATATCTAAACAAATATATATCTTATATCCAAACATTAAAATTTGCACCTAAAACTAAATATTAATTATTTGTATCTAATATTACATTAAAAATTAAAATAATTCAAAAATAATTTTATTCATTTTAACTACATTAACAAATATAAGTTTTCTTTTTAATTTAAGATCATTACAAATATAAATTACTTAATAATATTAAAAAATTTTATATTTAAACAAAATATATATCTTATATCTATACATTAACTAATATCACGTTACATATTCGAATAATTTCACAATAATAACTATAACATAATGAAATCTAATATTTTCACATCCAAATGCATAATTAAATAATTGATTCAGAAATTAAAAAAAAAAATGGAGCTGCAAGGGAAAAATTAAAGGGTGAAATGGAACAATTAAAGGATGAACCGAAAAAAAAATAAAAAATAAAATTGTAATCCTATGCAAATGGTGGAGGATGAAGCAGCGAGTTCGAACTCACCTTCAGCCGCCGCAACCGCACCACAAGCCCCAACCGCAACCGCAAGCCGTCCCCCAGATCCACTGTCGGCCGAGAAGATCAAGCGCCCAGCCACCGCCCCTGCACTTGCAACTGTCAGAACAGAAAACTAGCGAAGAGGAAGAGGGAGACAAACTCAGAAACTTACCGATTCAAGCCATCCCACGACCACTGAAGATGGAATCCCCGTTGACCACCGTCGCCCGACCTTGCATTCACCGACACAGCGAGGACAGTGAGAGATAGAATGGGAGGGAGCGACCGAGAAGAGGATGATGATGCACCAGCTGTGAGCAAGGAGAGTGAGAGATTGAATGAGACTGAGCGATCGAAAGGCTTTGGGATTGAGTGGAGTGAGATTGAGAGATTGAGTGCAGATATAGGGAGCTTTGGGTTCACAGGTACCTCACCCGTGACCGACAATGGCTGAGGAGCAGAGGACTGAGCGCAGGTTCCTCACCCATGACCGACAATGGCTGAGGAGCAGAGCACAACACTGAGCGCAAAAGGCTGAGCAAGAAAGCACAGGCATGGGCAATTTGGTCAAATAGAAAGCGCGAATGCCAATCGCGCCTTCTAAGCTCGCGATTGGCAATAGTGCCTTCTAACCTCGCGATTGGCAATCGCGCTTTAATTTTTTTTTTTCTTTTTTTTTTGTTTACTGAAAGCACAATCGTAAATATTGAAAACACCATTTTGAGAATGATCCGCATAACAACACCATTTGACGAATTTTTTGGCAAAATCACACCACTTTGGGAATTGTTCCAATTAATTTCCTCCCTTCTTTCCTCCGCCCCAAAATTTGACCCTGAATCGATGAAATATGGGAAAGTGGGCCAGGACCTGGGCCGAGGGGCGGCCCACAGCCCAAATTTTGAAATATTGTTCCGTGTTATGTCCCTATCAATGGATACGTATATTGTTTTTTCCTCGCAATGAGGTTAGAGTTCCAAAGAAGTAAGAGATGTCAAATAATTACAAAATAAATTACTCTGATTAAAATTTAAATTCATTTTATTAAAAAAATTCTTACGCATCATATAATTTTAAAATATATCACAATCATTAAAATTCAAATTTTGAACTTAATGTTCACATTTCAGTTATTGATGTGACACTGTAATAATGATACTCTCTATTGTCAAGTAATTGATAATCTTATTTATGTCACTGTCTCATATTTTGATATTATATATGCTATTAATGATGTAAACTACTTCATAAATACATTATGGATCACTTACTTTTAATTATTTTTTATATTTTTTGTTATAATAGATGTATTTTATTTCATAACGTTCACTTTTTTAACTCATCACCATCGAAACTATGAGTATATTTTAATACTGATTGGACCGAAAACTCAACTGATCGTTATTCCACTATTAACTATTGGGTTTTTTTCCCTTATGCATCTCTCATTTCTTGGTGAGCAAGAAATATTGAGCTCTTACTAATGTTACTTGTGAGTTCTTATGGTTACGATGACTTCTTTGAGATGTCTATGTTACCTCCTCAATAGCCACTCCTCTTCATTGTAATAATCGACAGTGTCATATAAATTGCACACAATGATGCCTTTCACCGGACATATTGAGATTGATTATCTTGTGTGGCACCATGTCCTTCAGAACACTCTTCACTCCTCTCAATCTTGATAACACTCTTCACTCCTCTCAATCTTGATGATGGATATTTTCACCAAATTGCACTTACTGTCTCAGTGATTTCAAGATCTTATTTGCAAACTCAAAATCACCGACTCTTCACCACCTTGAATTTGAAGGGAATATTAATATATATGTTAGATTATGGTGACTCAATCATGCAGCGGAAGCAAATAACAATAAATTTTTCGAAACCGTAAATAGTAGAGTTCGCAGTATACCTCAATCGGTGATATAAAAAATTTCAATAACCGCAAACTTTGATCACGAACAACTCGTAGTCGGGAAGATAGCCACGAAAATCGAACTATCAACATGACGTCACAACATTCCAACCCTTAACCCGGTGATCTTGAGACGATCAGAAAACTCTCTTTAAAATTGTTCTTCTCAACAATGTTTAGAGTATTTCTCTCAAAGATTATTCTCTCAGGAATTTTTCTCCGTCTTTTTTTAATTAATTGAATAATATAATTATTATCAAAAGTTTTAACTCACATAGAGTTATGTAGAGAGAAAATAGGAGGAGTGGGGATAATGGGTAACCATCCATTATCCCCTCATTTGAATTTTAAATTTTTTACTTATGGTAAAATTGCCCCTACGTGGGCATTTACCAATATCTTCCACTTGCACACGGAGACATTTTACTTCCGTCATTAGATCACAACTCATGCGATCCATCACATCACCCTACTGGGTTTTCATACAAGGTTGGACTTCGTGCGACTAGCGAGTATACTGCAAACAAAGACTTCTCAACACACCTGTTAAAATGATCAAGTAGTCACCGTTAGTATCAAAAGAAAGCTCGTTGTACCCCAAATCCAAGACTAATTACATCCATCGAGCGACTTTCCTCATCGAAAATAATCCTCAGATATCGCTTGTAACACCGACACTACGGTGTATACATTATTGTACTCCTATTCATATTATATATATAATATTCCTCGTGTTCCTATATAAAAAATCCATTAAAAAATTTGTCCGCTAAAACCACCCTAGAAAAATTTCGAGTCAATTACCAGCAATTAAAAAAAGAAAATTCAAAACGACCACCGATGGTCCAATAATAATAAGAATGACTCTAGAGTATTTAAGAACCTCAAATTTGGATAGATCTTACTTCATAGAGATAAATCATAAATTTCTGAAAAAGTCATCCGGAAACCCTAATTTAGGTCGAAGACCGTTCAAAAAGACAAAACGATCACGTTTTGATAGGATAAATGAAATTAGGCCTAATACGAGATTTTGGGTCTAATTTAAAATTTCTAAAACTGTCCTCAAAATCGTTAAAACCTAAAATTTTATCGGTAAACCGAAAAATTTCTCGGAAAGTACCGGCAAGGCAAAAAGAAGTCAAAAATAGTTAAGAGAATGCCTAAACACTTAAATAAAAATATTTAAATGAAATTTCACATATTCAAAAAATTTCAAATAAAATTTCATAGAGACCAAAAATACAAATTGTTAAAAGTTAGGGGTTTAAATACAATTAAGAAAAGTTAATGGACTAAGTTGCAAAACACTCATTGATGGACAATTGGAGCCAAATGATTGGTTAAGAGGAAGCAAGGTTGGTTAGTGGCTACATAGGATTTTTTCACATTCAAGAAAACTCATTGGATAGAAATTTATGCATGAAATCTTATTGAATAGAAATTTTTGCATGAAAACTAGCTAGAATAGCTTGTTCTAGCTTGTGACACTTCTCCCCCTTCACATGGACGTCCAAAAACACCTAATGGAGTGCATGGAGGTTGCTTGAATCAATAATTGCATGGTTTAAGTGTTAGAACAAGTGGAAGGTTAAGATGATGCATGGAACGATCCAATGGTTAAGAATATTTAACTAGATTTATAAAAGAACTTGTTTAAGAAGAGTTTGACTCATTTTCTTCATTCAAATCATCCCTTGTATGAAATTTATAGAGTCTATTTCCATTTTTGAGTTCAACTATGGAGCCAAAGAGGTAAGAACATTTTTGGGAATTCTTGAATTTCAATTAGAAGTATAGATGTATTGTACAAGAAATTTATGTTCATTGTGATTTGATTTTTCTAAGGTGATAAAATTTAAAGATTTAAAAGGAGTGATGATATATATTATTAGCAAGATATCTTACAAAGGAGGTAATATATTCTAATTTATGCTAAGATTAAATTATTTGATGAGTAGTTACTTTGATATACATACTAGCATACTCGATGTTGATTTCTAGATTGAGTCTTATATAATTTTCTTAGAATATCTCATTCTGTAGAGATCAAAAATCTAAGATATTTATTTCTCTATAAACTAGACTCCCTAAACTTTAAAATGGTATATCATGTGAAGTAATTCATGAAGAAATAGATTTTTGGTGATTTTTGGAAATTTAACAAGTTTCACAAATTCTGTTTCATGTCCTGTATACCACCAGTACATTTTATAAATTTTTGAGGTATTTTCTATTCAGAAGTTGGAGAAATGTCAAACATAAAAATTGTAGATCCTGTCTTATCTTTAATTTAAAATAAATATCACTTGAATCGAAGTTATATGCAAAAGGTTATGATATTTTTACTAAAACTATGCAGAAATAGTTCTAAAACTGAAATCGAGATGAAAATTGAATTTTACAAAATTATACATTTAAAATATAAGGATGATCAAAACTAGAAAATTCTAGATCTATGTCTTATCGTTAATTTGAGATAATAATCATTTAAATTGGAGAATTATATTGGGAGATATGAAAATTCTCCCAAAACTATGCAGAATTGGTTTTAGGAACTTAGACTGAAAAAGTGATAAATTTTTATAAATTCATATATTCAGTGGTCTAAGCATAAAAGTTGGAGATATATATCTTAGTTTTAATAAAAAATTTAAATAATTTGAACCCGATCAAGATTTTAGAAGATATCTTGATTTTACTAAACCTGCGCGAAATAGGTTTTGTAGGAATTTTTCTCTAATTGTGGAATTTGAGATTTTACCTTAAAAAAAACATTTTCATACGTATTTTGTTGACAAACATTATGATATTAAATTGACAAATAATACATATTATTTAATTTAGGTATAAGGTTACGTTTTCGTTCGATGGGTGACTCATTCGAGAAACGAGAACAGTTAGGAGGAGCCTCCCCAGTCGAGGTGAGTGAGACAACTATTTCTAACTTTAAATGAAAAATATTTTAATCATGATTTTTATAAATGAATTTTTAAAATGTGATTTAGAAATATTTTAGTGTTTGTGGCATGTCTTGAAATAATGTTTGTGACAATTGCATCCTGATGGATGATCTGATAGTGTCATGTTTTGTAAGTAAATATTTATAAATCATGATTTATGGCACAAGTGTATGATTATGGAATGGTGCACAGTGGCTATAGCGCACTCCCTACCACAGGATTGACCCAACGGGGTGACGTGGTGGGGTAACACGGGAGCAGGGGTTTGAGTCCCTTGTCTCTGGGCAACAAATCCAATAGACGAGCACCCGTGAGGACCGTGTCAACACCAAGGGAAGGGGGAAAGATATATGAGTTTTATTCTTATGATATTATGATGACCCCTTGGTGGATTTTATCCTAATTAGGCCAAACTGTGGGTAGAATACATTTTTGACACCCCATTAATGCATGGTTGATGATAAGGATGCATATTATTTTAAATTATGCAATATATTTGCAAATGGATGAAATGAAATTTGAAAATGATATTTTGACTTGTCACTCTCACAAATTCATTTATTGTCATTATATAGTCATTACATTTCACTCACTGAGTATGTAGATTATACTCACCCCTCATATTAATATTTTCAGTTTATACTATACGTGACACACATTTAAAGACTTTGGGTTTTTGGGTATGGAACCAACTATTCTTCCGCGATGAAATTTAATAATGATGTATATTTGAGATCCATAGAAGGACCATTATATATTTATTGAGATGGCTTTAATTGTATTATGTAATATAATTGAAACTCTCGATAGTGTTGTATACTTATACATTGAGACAAATGAGTTATATTTTTATATACTTTTACTTGGGAAACGATATTTTGAGAAAAAACGGGTTTTAAATAGTTTTGAACAGGTATTGGTTTTAGCCTTTGTCGTCTCTGTATGTGTGTCCTGTGATAGGTAGTGTACGGAGAAACGGGTGACTGTTCACGACTTTGAATCGAGGATCGGGATGTGACAGTTTTGTTAGTATCATAACTCTAAGTTGAGAACTATATTTTATGAAAAGAGTTTTGAAAATATTTCCAAGTACATTTTCAAAAGTCCTCAATGCATATGAGAGTTTCTTTACAGTCATTAAATCCCGGTACATGGTCTTAGGCATATGAGTTCCTTTATTTTTAGGGGGGTTAGATACGATTCATATCTAACCTAGCATATCATTCCCAACGGTTCTTAAACCGATAACTTCATTCATTTTAGGGGGTTAGTTACTCCGTAATCAACCCTAATTCTTGAATCGTGTCTAATGAAAATTCTTCCCTTCTAGAACTATGACGACTAGACGGGCACTAAATTTGTACCCCCAGTTTTTCTCTGTATAGTTTTCTTTTAGTTTCGAGAACGAAACTTATTTTTAGGGGGTTAGAAAATGTAACAACCATACCATGGTATATACATTATTGTACTCCTATTCATATTATATATATAATATTCCTCACGTTCCTATATAGAAAATCCACTAAGAAATTTGTCCGCTAAAACCACCCCAGAAAAATTTCGACTCGATTACCAACAATTCAAAAAAAAAAATTCAAAATGACCACCGATGGTCCAATAATAATAAGAATGACTCTAGAGTACATAAGAATCTCAAATTTGGATATATCTTACTTCATAGAGTTAAATCGTAAATTGTCAAAAAAGTCACCCGAAAACCCTAATTTAGGTCGAAAACCGTTCGGAAAGATTAAACGACCACGTTTTGACGTGGGATAAATTAAATTAGGCCTAATACGAGATTTTGGGTCTAATTTGAAATTTCTAAAACTTTGTCATCAAAATCGCTAAAACCGAAAATTTTATCGGTAAGCCGAAAATTTTCTCAGAAAGTGCCGACAAGACCAAAAGAAGTCAAAAATAGTTAAGAGAAGACCTACACACTTAAATAAATATATTTAAATGAAATTTCACATATTTAAGAAATTTCAAACAAAATTTCATAGGGACCAAAAATGTAAATTATTAAAAGTTATGGGTTTAAATGCAATTAAGGAAAGTTAATAGACTAAGTTGTAAACCACTCATGGATGGACAATTGGAGTCAAATGATTGGTCAAGAGGGAAGCAAGGTTGGTTAGTGACCACATAGGATTTTTTCACATTTAAGAAATCTCATTGGATAGAAATTTATGCATGAAATCTTATTGAATAGAAATTTTTGCATGAAAACTAACTAAAATAGCTTGTTCTAGCTTGTGACACTTCTTCCCCTTGACATGGATGTCCAAAGACACCTAATGGAGTGCATGGAGATTTCTTGAATCAACAATTGCATGGTTTAAGTCCTAGGACAAGTGAAAGGTTAAGATGATGCATGGAATGATCCAATGGTTAAGGATATTTGGCTATATTTATAAAAAAACTTGTTTAAGAAGAGTTTGGCTCATTTTCTTCATTCAAACCCCCCCTTGCACGAAATTTATAGAGTCCATTCCCATTTTTGAGTTCAACTATGGAGCCAAAGAGGTAAGAACATTTTTGGGTGTTCTTGAATTTCAATTGGAAGTATAGATGTATTGTACAAGAAATTTATGTTCATTGTGATTTGATTTTTCTAATGTGATAAAATTCAAAAGGAATGATGATATATATTATTAGCAAGAGATCTTATAAAGGAGATAATATATTCTAATTTATACTAAGATTAAATTATTTGATGAGTAGTTACTTTGATATCCATACTAGCATACTCGATGTTGATTTTTAGATTGAGTCTTATATAGTTTTCTTAGGATATCTCATTCTGTAGAGATCAAAAATCTAAGATATTTATTTTTCTATAAACTAGACTCCCTAAGCTTTAAAATGGTATATCATGTGAAGTAATTCATGAAGGAATCGATTTTTGGTAATTTTTGAAATTTTAACATGTTTCACAAATTCTGTTTCATGTCCTGTATACGACTAGTACATTGTATGAATTTTTGAGGTATCTTCTGTTCAAAATTTGAAGAAATGTCAAACATGAAAGTTGTAGGTCTTTGTCTTATATTTAATTTGAAATAAAGATCACTTGAATCAGAGTTATATGCAAAAGGTTATGATATTTTAACTAAAATTGTGCAGAAGTAGTTCTAAAACTGAAACCGAGATGAAAATTGAATTTTACAAAATTATACATTTAAAATCTTAGGATTCTCAAAACTATAAAGTTTTAGATATATGTCTTATATTTAATTTGAGATAATAATCATTTAAATTGGAGAATTATATTGGGAGATATGAAAATTCTCCCAAAACTGTGCAGAATTGGTTTTAGGAACTTAGACCGAAAAAGTGATAAATTTTTTTAAATTCGTGTATTCAGAATTTGAAGTTGGTCTAAACATAAAGGTTGGAGATATATATCTTAGCTTTTAGAAAAAATTTAAATCATTTGAATTCGATCAAGAATTTAGATGATATCATGATTTTACTAAACCTGCGCGTGATATATTTTGTAAAAACTTTTCTTTAAGTATGGAATTTGAGATTTTACTTTAAAGAAAATATTTCCATAGGTATTTTGTAGACCAACATTATGATATTGAATTGACAAATAATACATATTATTTAATTTAGGTGTAGGGTTACATTTTCGTTCGAGGGGTGACTTGTTCATGAAACGAGGACAGTTAGGAGGAGTGGCGTACCATCCCCAGTCGAGGTGAGTGGGACTACTATTTTTGACTTTGAATGAAAAATATTTTGATCATGATTTTTATAAATGAATTTTTGAAATGTGATTTAAAAATGTTTTAGTGTTTGTGACATATCTTGAAATGATGTTTGTGACAATTACATCCTGATGTTATGATGATCTGATAATACCATGTTTTGTAAGAAAATATTAATAAATGATGATTTATGGCACAAGTGTATGATTATGGAATGGTGCATAGTGGCTATAGCACACTCCCTACCATGGGATTGACCCAACGGGGTGACGTGGTAGGGTAACACAGAAGCAGTGGTTTGAGTCCCATGTCTCTGGGCAACGGATCCAATAGACGAGCACCTGTGAGGACCATGTCAACACCAAGGGAAGGGGGAAGATATATGAGTTTTATTCTTATGATATTATGGTGACCCCTTGATAGATTTTATCTTAATTAGGCCAAACTGTGGGTATAATACGTTTTTGACACCCCATTGATGCATGATTAATGAAAAGGATGCATATTATTTTAAATTATGCGATATATTTGCAAATGGATGAAATGAAATTTGAAAATGATATTTTGACTTGTCACTCTCATAAATTCATTTATTATCATTATATAGTCATTGCACCTCACTCACTGAGTATGTGGATTATACTCACCTCTTTTATTAATATTTTCATCTTATACTATATGTGACACATATTTGGAGACTTTGGGTTTTTGGATATGGAACCAACTATTCTTCCACGGTGAAATTTAATGATGATGTATATTTGAGATCCATAGAAGGACCATTATATATTTATTGAGATGGTTGTAATTGTATTATGTAGTATAATTGAAACTCTCGATAGTGTTGTATACTTATGCATTGAGACAAATGAGTTATATTTTTATATACTTTTACTTGGGAAACGATATTTTGAAGAAAAATGGGTTTTAAACAGTTTTGAACAGGTGTTGGTTTTAGCCTTCATTGCCTTTATATGTGTGTCCTGTGATGGACAGCGTACGGGGTAACGGGCGGCTATTCACGGCCTTGGATCGAGGATCAGGGCGTGACATCGCTCGACTATGTATTCATTATTATGTTCGAATCCCTACACGGATGAACATAAAAGACCGGTCAGTGAATATAACATAGTGATGTAATGTCAATTGGTCTTCCTTTTTCTAAACATGAATCTATTGGTCTTAACTCAGCTGCTTTCCTAAACCTGTCCCTCAAACCTCAATTTATCTTCCGAGCCATCGGTAAACAAACTAAAGTAGCAAACAATGAATCACGGTCTCAAGAAACAACCGAAAGTAGTAAGGGTACAAGAGATCCCACCCAATGGATCTTGGGTCTCACACAGTCGGGCTCGGGGATAAATTTCAAGTTATTGTCTCAAGTAATATAGCTCCCACTATTCCAAGTCGTCTCATCACATGTGGTATGAAACATATACCACAGTGTTATTCCACAATCTCTCAAAAGAGCATATGTCATATTTCTCTAACATTGTGCAGGTATGAAACTCAGTCCACACATAGGACTCTACCCAAAGATCTCAGAGAGAGTACCTCAGAGACATTATCACAAATCGCAAGTGATATATGAGATCTCAAACCTGGCTACTCACAGGCAACATGGATGTGGGTACGTCCATGTCGGTCATGTCGCATATGATCTCATCCTGAATACGTATCAGGGCGACTTATGTTCTAACAGGGTTACTCTCAAAGTATCTTACAGTTAGAAACCGTCTCATCCCCACTCACTTAGAGCTGGAGGTGGTCACTCGTGTGAGAGAGTCGACCTCGCCTGCCTGACATATCTATTATCACATCACAAAACATATATATGATAATCAAAGAAAGTACATTAATTGAAATATAATACAAGTGTGACTGAATAATGTACAATAGTCATATATATAGAAAAATCAATAAGTATCAATGTCGTGAATAAATACAAATTGAGAAATGTCAGAAAGTACCCAAACCCAATAACTCTCTATGCCCTAAAAAGGAGTCTCTGGTGATGGGTTTGGTGAAGGGGTCAGCTACCATACTGTGTATAGAAATATACTTCACGGTCACTTCACCCTTCTCGATGATGTCTCTCACAAAATGGTATCTGGTATCGATGTGTTTAGTCCTACTATGAAACTTAGGGTCTCGAGTGTAAGCGATAGCGGCCTGATTATCACAATAAATTATTACTAGCCTCCCACTATCAACTATAATCCCTAAGTCATCCAGTAGTCTCTGGAGCCAAACACTCTTCTGAACTGCAACTGAGCAAGCCACGAACTCAGCCTCCATTATAGATAGAGCAATATAGGTTTGCTTCTTACTGCTCCAAGAGATGGCCCCGCCATTGAGTAAGAAGGCAAAACCTGATGTCGATTTGCACTTATCCAAATCACCTCCCCAGTCGGCATCTGAATAACCCACAAGGAGCAAATCGTCTCCTTCGTAACACAAAGAGAAGTTTGCAGTTCCATTTAGATATCGAAAAATTCTTTTAACTGCTCTCCAGTGATCCTTTCCAGGATTTGCCTGATATCTGCTAACCAACCAACTGCATAACATATGTCCGGTCGTGTACACAACATTGTGTATATTAAACTTCCCACTGTACTGGAGTAAGGTACTTTATTAATTTCCATTACTTCTTCCTAAGTTTTAGGATACATTTCTAGGCTCAGGCCTTCACCTTTGGCGATCGAAGTAGTTATGGGATTACAATCACTCATCCCAAAAAGCTCGAGAATTTTCCTAATGTAGGTCTCTTAAGAAAGAGCCAACATTTTTCTTGAGCGATCCCTTTGGATCTGAACTCTGAGGATGAACTCAGCTTCACTCATATCTTTCATGTCGAAGCTGGATGACAACCATGTTTTGATAATCATTAAATACTGAATGTTGTTCTCGATCAACATTATGTCATCCACATATAACGACAGGATCACAAAAGAGTTATCGAACCAAATCAGATAGACACAATGATCCTCCTTGACCATCGTAAAACCATAAGATATCACCTCCTCGTGAAATCTTAGGTACCACTGCCTGGATGACTGCTTTAGACCGTATATCGACTTCCGAAGTCGATAGACCTTATCCTCCTCACCTACTAGAACAAACCCAGAAGGTTGTTCCATATAAATCTCCTCATCCAGACTCTCGTTAAGGAAAACGGTATCCAAACTAGCGACAATCGCCAAAAGTAAACGGATCGATATAAACTTAACTATTGGGAAGAAAGTCTCCTCGTAGTTAATACCCATAGTCTGCATGTAACTCTTGGCTACTAGACGGGTCTTATACCTCTCGATTGATCCGTCGGCCTTCCTTTTAATTTTGAGAACCCACTTGTTCCCAATGGCCTTTCTATCCTCAGGTAAGTCAACTAGGTCCCAGACCTTATTGACTCTCATTGATTCCATTTTCTCTTGCATGGCCTGTAACCATTGGTCTTTTGCTAGACCCTCGAGAGCCTCACCAAATGTCCTCGGCTCTTCATCGTCCTCGGGAGTCACAATAAGGATCTCATCCTCAATCGGAAAACGACGACGTGGTACTTATCCCTGACTACTCCTACGAGGAGAGAGAGCCTCCACGCCTTCAGATGGACTGCTCCCACTATGACCAAGATCCATAATAGGGTCTTGAATCCCGTTACTAGGTTTGGCTGAGCCACTAGGCTCATCCATCTCATAGAAGGTGTAGTCCCGATTGATTTCTCCTCTCTTAGGGAAATCATTCTCGAGAAATCTAGCATCACGAGACTCGATCTCGGTGACTGTACTGTCCGTATGTTCTCCTAGAAATACATGTCCCTTGGAGTGTTCAGAATATCTAATAAAAATACACTTCTTTCCTCGCCGGCCTAACTTGCCGTACTGATGCGATGAATCATGAACATACGCGGCGCAACCCCATGGCCTCAAATGGCTAAGGTCAGGCTGCCTCCCTGTCTAAAGCTCGTATGAGGTGCTGACTACGGATTTTATTGAAACACGGTTAAGGACTTAGACGGCAGTTAATAACGCATCCCCCTAATGGGAGATAGGTAAATTGGTATGCGTCATCATCGACCTCACCATCTCCAACAGAGTCCTATTCCTTCTCTCGGCTACTTCGTTCTGCTGAGGAGTAGCAAGAATAGTCTACTGTCTCATAATGCCTCTCTCAAAATAGAGCTCTTTGAACTGTTCAGACAGATACTCGCGCCCGATCGGTTCTGAGAGATTTTACCCTCAAGTCTAGCTGATTTTCAATCTCGTTGATAAACCTCCTGAAGCATTCTAGTGCCTCAGACTTATGCGAGATCAGGTAGACGTTACCGAAACGCGTGTAGTCGTCTATAAACATAATGAAATACGTGACTCCGTTTCGGACTCTCACATTCTTGGGTCCGCAAATGTCGGAATGAACCAACTGCAATGGAGTCCCAACTCTCATTGTTTTCTCAAATGGTTTTCTAGTGGTTTTGCCCGCAAGGCAAAACTCACACAAAGGCAACTCGACCTTTGTTAGCGGGCCCAACAAGTCACTCGCAACTAACTGGCCCAACCTCTCTTGCCCTATGTGGCCAAGTCTACTATGTCATACATTCATATCATCCACTACACTATCAGATACAAAGGCAATAGGAGAAAAATGATAAATTTCATAATAAGAAATCAAATCCAGTACATAAAGTCCCTTATGGACTAAACCGAAACAAATTAAATAACTGTTATATGAAATGGAAACTCTAGAGTTTCTCAACAAAACAGAGTATCCTAACTGGTCTAGACATCAGACAGATAAGAGATTCCGCCTAATCTCAGGAGCATACAAAATATCATGAAGATATAGGACTTGGTCACTTCGCAACAATAGTTTGCACGTGACAATCCCTCTCACTTCTACAAATGTTCTGTTCCCCACATACAGCCTCCTCGCCTGGGGACTCAAACGGCGAAACTCCATGTATACGCTCCTGTCGCGAGCTACATGGTCCGTGGCTCCTGAGTCTACAATTCACAAAGGAGAAGAGTTAGCGAGTATCACACTAGATGACATGTAACTCAAACCATGTAAAAAAGAAAGACGTACCTTTCGCTTACCACACTCGGGTGCGAAATGCCCAAACTTACCACAAACATAGCATTGGACTTTACTCTTATCGAGCTCCTTCTTTTTGCACTTCTGCCCTTTGTCGTTGGTTTTGGCAGATTGCTTCTTCTTGCCTTGGCTCTTGGCCTTCTTCTCATGCTTGCGCCACTTGTGCTTTACTCCCCGGGAGCCTTTACTAGACTCCGCGATATTAGCATAAGCAGTAGAAGACCTAGCTACCTCCTAGCGCTCCTTCTCAAGCTCACAGTACCTACTCACGTCTATGAAAGTACGAATACTCTCAGTGTGCATGAGATAGGTCTTAACCACATCCCAGGAGTCAGGCAAAGACTGGATCACACCCAGTACATGAATCTCATCAAACATAGGCTCCACCATACTCTTCAGAGAGGCAATCATACTCGACATGTGCATTAAATGCTGCTTCATAGTATGATCGGGCCTCTTCTTATACGTGATGAATTTATAGGTCAGCATCATCAACTTAGGAGCTGACGGGGCGCCATAATGCTCTCTTAGAGCATGCCAGATCGACATTGCATTAGGATACTGCTCGTAGACTGGAATCAGCTCGTCGTACATGCTACTAAGAAGAATCACCCTCGCTTGGCCATCCTTCTTTTTCCAAGCACGATACACCTCCTGATCCCGCCTAGCTTGTGCCGTGGTACCCTCCCCGAGGTCCACCGTCTCGTGCTTAAGAACTTCCCCGAGCTCTTGTTCCACGAAGACAAACTGAACATTTCGGTGCTAAATATCGTAGTTGTTACCATTCAGCTTGTCTCCCTTTACGAGATCCAGAACGACAGTTTTCGTTGCAACCATATCTCTGTCATACAGAAAAAGAGACATCAGTGACAATTGATGTTTAAATTCACAATTTTATATATCCTACGATTCACCAAGACCAAAATGACTCGAGTGCATACCCCAAGACGAGCGTATGAGTCAACGGATACCATACACCACAATTCGGGATTGCATCTCACCATTCAGATTAGAATTCAGTACACAAAAATCCACAATTAGTCACATTTATATCATAGAACCCCTAAAAAAAATTTGGAAAATCCAATTTTATGATAGCATACACGCCGCTGGGAGAGTCCACGTGCCGCCAGACCCTGGCGACGCATCTCCACATGCTCTCACGCGCTAGGGAGGCGCCTAGGCGCTTGCAGAACGAGCAGCACGTCAGGCAGGCGCCTGCACGAGCCCTGTGCGCATCGGTGCATGCGCTTGACACACGGGCGAGCGGGTCACGCGACCACACACGCGTGACCCGCTCACGCGGTCTGTCCGGTTCGCGGGTTCTGGTCAGAACCCGAAAACCCGGATCCGGACTCGGGCACGTGTCGGGTCTGGACCCGAGTCGGTTCCGACCCGGCCTGACCTGGGAGCTCATGCGCCTCTGCGCGTGTGAGCTTCACGTGCCTCTTGCCTCTGCACACACGCGCCTTCTCGCGCGTGCCATGCCCGAGCCTGCTTGCTGGGCTTCGTCTTCTTTGCCCGAATTTTTTCTGCAACCGACTCTTTCGACCCGGTTGCCGAAAATACCTTTTTCCAGCACCGTTTTCATCAAATTTTTTAGAAATCTCTAATTACACCATAATCTCAGCGTATTTCGGAACCAAAATTCTGGCCCTTCATGGCCAATTTTGAAACCTCATTTTCTGGTAACAATAATATGCAATATATATATCAAAACGAAGAGCATGAAGAGATGAACATAGATTTACAATTTTCATGCACTGATTTATCCTAAAACTCGACAAATTTGGGGTTGAAAGGTTCGATCACTATTCACGGCCGAAAATTTTAATATTTTCTTGGCCTAAACGTGCTCAGAAAATTACGAAAAATTATTTTCGTGATCTACGTGACTTGGGTAACACAGTAGTATAATCGAATTCACGAAACTCATCTGTGATCAGAACCCCAAATTTTATACTCTATATTTTTATACCCAAAATTAATTCGAAAAATTTATTTAAAAATATATTTAACACGCTCTGATACCAATATTAGATTACGGTGACTCAATCACGTAGCGGAAGCAAACAACAATAAATTTTTCAGAACCGTAAATAGTAGAGTTCGCAGTATACCTCATCAATCGGTGATGTAGAAAACTTCAGAAATCGCAAATTCTGATCATGAACAACTCGTAGTCGGGAAGATAGCCACGAAAATCAAACTATCAACACGATGTTACAACCTTAACCCGTTGATCATGAGGCGATCGGAAAACCCTTTCTAAAATTATTCTTCTCAACAACGTTTAGAGTTTTTCTCTCAAAGATTATTCTCTCAAGAATTTTTCTCTATCTTTTTTTAATTAATTGAATAATAGAATTATTATCCAAAGTTTTAACTCACGTAGAGTTATGTAGAAAGAAAATAGGGGGAGTGGACCCATTATCCCCTCATTTGAATTTTAAACTTTATACTTATAATAAAATTGTTCCTACGTGACATTTACCAATAATATATGTCCCCAGATTATCATATATGTGTCACTATTTGTTACCCTATAAGTTATTGCTTCACATACATCAAGTTATATTAACATATGTCCTAATATGTCAACATGAATATTCTTGATAGATTATTATAATTAGTTTGATATTACAATTTTTTTCCTTTATTGCACATATCCTTACTTATATAAATATTTTATTTGTACAATATATTAAATAAATATAATTTTCCCTTACCCTCTCGCATTTTCCACTTACTTCTTCAAATTCAAATCTTATGCTCAAGTCACCAAATGGAACATTTGAGGACTTGCAAAAGTTGATAGTCTCGAATACACATTTTGAAAGAACCTTTTCAGTTTTTTCTCTCTTTTTTTTTTTTTTTTTTTGGGGGGGGGGGGGGGGTACCAGATTACAGCTCATTGATGATTAACTCACTTTTTTGATTTAGGTCAGGCAAAATGACCCAGAGAAGGGCGGCTCCCCCCCCCCCCCCCCAAATAAAAAAAAGAAAGATTGATTGCAAGGGAAACAATGGCCCAAGGGAAAAAACTGGGTGAAGACCATGATATCATTGCTCATGTATCTCATAATATGCATTGGGAAAAACCAAAGAATACCGAGGATAAATTCAAACAAATTTAAACACTAACCTTGTATAATGGGATTTTGGACCATGCAAACGCTTATCTGTAAACTTTTCTAGAGATAATACATATATGTATTTGACATTGGTCTTACAAATACTGCTACCTTAACAATGTGTTGCACCATTATTGCCACTGCTCTCACAATCAGTTCTGCTCCTTGCATCTGCAGGTTCTGAGACTACAACAATAGCATGAAAGCTTCTCTCTTCTGCATTCATTGGCTCTGCCAATTCTCGATTTATTCCACCGTCTTCACAACCATGAAGATGATCTTGCAGTGTTCCTTCACTACTTCTCGTAACTTGGGTTTCATGAGTACTTTCTGCTAGGATGTCAGGCTGAGCATCTGGAGCTTTAGCAGATGGATCAAGGGAAATACGGCAAAGAGGGCAGGTGGTGTGTTTAGCAAGCCAATGATTGATACAGTCCATGTGAAATGTATGGCCACAGGCAGGTATTTGTTGAAGGCAATCTTCTGCCACATAATCGCCAAGGCATACCGAGCATCTGCAACATGAGTGACCAGGGCCAAAATAGATAAGAAGTTGTAAATGATAGGACTCCCTAAACTTCAAAGGGAAGTATTAGCTCAATCCCCACTTCTCAGCTTACTGTCTTCTTGCATCTTTGTGGATTTTTTCCCCCCAATTTTTTAGATTTATTTTTATTAAATCTTTTTTAAGGGCTCAAGAGTGGAAGCTAGCGAATAAGGCCATTCATAGCCTGCTCCAATATCTTCAACCATGAAAAGAATTGAAAAAACAATACAGTTCTGCTTTTTTCTTAATATGCATGTATTGCAAACAGATACACAAACACACATACTAATGCACACATAATGGTTCTTTACTATGCGAGTAGCAAGCTTCTCCAACCTAGCTAAGTGCTTCTTTTGTGGTGGTTAGAGCATGGCTTAGCCACTTCGGTAAGATCATCCATGGTTTTGGGTAATTCTGGAGGAGTTGCAGGTAGTACTAAATTTCAAGCATACGACTCTTTGTTCAAGTTCAATGTCCCACCCGCTTAATAGGTCAGTATCACCCCCATATTTAGGCATCATAGATGAAAATCTACAAGTACTATGTGCTTGCTTTTGACTTCACCTACTATATTAAAAACCACACATCCCACCACCATGAGTTCCATGTCCCATTGTTGTGGCATTCATGTGGGTGCTATGTCTAGCAGGTACATATACAGTAACTGCCTAGCATCTGGTCAGCATAATGATTCAGATTCAAATTCTTCAACCATATATATCCATATAGGTATTTTCTGTTCGCAAACCATCAAAACTACTAATCTTCCCCATCCCACCCCCACTCCCAGCCCCGGGAACAGTTTCACAATTAAGAAACTCTTTGACCAAGTAATGCACGGTTCATATCCAACATGGTTTTGTTCTGAAGTTCATATCTATTCACTTGATCAAGTAATACACAAAAGCAATACCCTTTT
Organism: Dillenia turbinata; assembly: GCA_037126225.1. Lineage (NCBI taxonomy): Eukaryota > Viridiplantae > Streptophyta > Magnoliopsida > Dilleniales > Dilleniaceae > Dillenia > Dillenia turbinata. The sequence goes on from JBAMMX010000006.1 coordinate 12,059,934, forward strand.
ATCATTTCTTCTTGTTCTCAACATATAATTTCACACTCTTGTTAGGTAAATGCTTGCATAAACGAAACATATGAAATTTTGTGCCCTATCCTGGTGACAGTGGTTGAGATGTGGCATGATCAAGGCCCCCATTCTCCAAAGACCTCCACAAATGTTGATTCCTAACCATTAGACCCAATGTAACGATGCTGCACTCAAAATCCAGTAGCTAATAATTTCTTCATAAAAAGAAATTATGAGAACTACAAAATATGAAAACAAAACAATAGACATCAAACAAAAATACTTTAATAAGTGAATTACTTAGTGAATATAAGCTTTATCTTCATAATGCAAGCTGATACTCGACAGTACTAAGAAAAAATTTGATGCTTCTAGAAAACCTAACCTTATAACTAAATCTCCACAACACAACCAGTGAAGAGAGAGAAAGATAACTCAAAGCCCTTGGATGTCTGATCTAAATACGAAAGCAAGACTCCAAATTTCTAATCCTTAATTACGAATTAAAAGGGATAAAGCTATGTATCCCATATGAAAATACATCATGTTGTTACAGTCACACCGACTGAATATGAAAATGAAAATCTTGTACTAACTTTTACTTGAGAATAAACCACAACTATAGATTCTTTACATGTTTGGCAGGTACAACAAAATGGTAAACTTTCACCATTGATTACATTGGTAGAACAAAACCAGGCCCAGCAACATGGCAAGTTTACTATTAAAATGGTAATCAGGCTAAATTTTGAATGCATCGGTGTTGTCCCATTTGGTTGCTAAGATATAAAAGAATTGACAACACGTCCTTTCACTTCCACTTTTGGAAGGTATAGTAGTTAAATAAAACATAAGAGCTTCCCCCCGCCCCCTTTAAGCATCGTTATAAATGGTTTCTTTTTCCAACAATAAGCATGACAATAGCAGTTAAAATGAAAACATTTCTGCTAATAAAATAAATGCATACTCATGTCCTAGGTTTGGCTTATATTAAAAAAATTAATTTTCAAGAAAAGAAAGAACATTTTGACAAATACAAATAAAAACATTTTGTTCCACGGACAACCAAACAGGCGGCAAAGAAAATTTAACAAAGCAGAAATTTAGAGAAATTAGGCACTCACTGTGTATCTTGGACGGGGTAGCTCTCTTTATATATGATAACAGGTAACATCTCTCTCACTTCCTTCTTTAACCCCACTTCACATTGCTAAACTCCCATTAAAAAAAAAAAAAAAAAAAAAAAGAAGCACCTAATTAATTAAATCACTAAAAAGAACACTTGAAAAATAAAAATGCATAAATCAAATGAAGCAGAAAGAGTCTTACAGAGGTGAGAAAATCATGTTGATTAGGAAATGTATTACGCATACGAAGAGAAGCCCAATCAACCCTACGACGGCGAAGGTAGAACAAGTAAAACAAAAAGAGGAGAACAAAAGTGAAGAAGATGGGAACAGAGAAGATAAAAGCTTGGTAAAGCTTCAATTCAGCTGCAGCAGTTGAACAACAATCGTCTGAATCTGAATAGATATAAGACATCACAGACCCAATGGTTTCCTTCTTCTTCTTCTTCTTCTTCTTCTTCTTCTTCTTCTTCTTCAATGCCTCCTCCAAATCTACGAAATAAATAATCTCATGAAAGTTGAATGTCTAAAATGAACAAATTAATCAGACCCTGATGGGATTTTGACATTTTTTGTCAATTGGGAGTGGGGTTTTGGATGAGAATGAAGAGACCTGGATGGGAAATAACGAGGTAATGAAAGTGAAACGAGTGAGGAGGGTGAGATGCGAGGAGTGAGAGATATGGTCAGCTCAATATTGTATAAAAGAGATGACCATCATAGAGAGAGAGAGAGAAAGAGGGTGGGGGGAGTGATGAAACGATGACTGAGTCGAAGAAACAGCAGCCAAAAAAACCGAAATGAGATGCGCTACGAAACAAAAATTTGTAGAGAAGTCGAGAACGTGGCCCTGTCTGTCTTTGTTCTCATCTCATCCTCCGGACTACAATTATTTATTTATTTATTTCTTTATTTTTATTTTTGGGAACGACCAGCTTAATCGCTCGGCCCTTCATCATAAGCAGTGAAGAGTTCAATATAAGTTACAAATGTGTAAAGTTTTAAACGCCGTTTTTGGTAAAAGTTTACCTTTAGTAGTTCTACTTTTCATTTTATTGTAATATCTTCCTACAAATTATTGGATGTGATTTTTAACTCTACAGATCTAATTTCTTGTGAATTGAACGAATACTTGATGAAGGGATTTGAAACTTATAAAATACCACTAGAGGGTGCTCAAACGGAAAAAATTCTAACGCTCAAATAAAAAAGAACGATTTTCGAAAAGAGTCGAAACAAACTCAAAGAAGAAGTGAGAACAATCTCTCTATGATTTGTGTGACCTGTGTGAAGTCAAGGGGGACTTACCTGACTTGAGATATTGAAGAATTTTATATGAGATATCGCAAGAGCTATTTGTATTTGGGACGTTATAACCCTATTTTTCTTACGGAAAGATCCGAAAATTTCAGATTCCAAACGTTAGAGATTCGAAATTGTTATTATTCAGGAAGTCTGATTATACAGGAAGTTTTTTTCCCTTATCGATTAGATTTTTAAGGGTTTTTTTCTTTATCCAAGAGATACGTTTCGTACTCAAATAAAAAATCTAATCAAGGTAAGATTCGGTTAAGTATTACTGCTCAAGAGTCGAAGTACACGATTCTTTTAAGTATTCGGTAGTTATCAGTCGAATGAAGAAGATAGTCGTTCGGTCTTACCGAAGGTGCTTATGAATTGGTTGTGCTGTCTGGATCGAAATGTTCGCTGTTCGAAAGAACTAGGCCCCTAGTGACTATGAGTGTCACATCGGGCTTTCAGGCACTTGAATATAGCACCGACTGTTATTTGGATCATGTCTCATCATTTACCCCCGACTCATGGTATCGATTTGTGGGAGAAACGTCATGAGTGAAGTTCGCTTCTTGAAAAGTTAGAAAGATATGAAAACTTGCGACACGTATCTCTTGAGATCACAAGAATCGTCTGCAACTGATATGAAATTAAAGTAGATGGGATGTAAATCCCCCTTTTTGCCTCAACCATTTCGTCTTCCACTAGTGTTAATGCATCTAACATTTCACTTGATTTGATTTGAAATTAATACGGTGCAAGAAGGTGAAGCGGTATGATCTCTCTCACTTAATTCGCACGCTTTTTAGAGAAGCGCTTCAACTGCTCAGGGATTTGAAAAGATTGCTTCATATCTATAAATAGGGACTGTGAGACCATGTTTTACCTCAGTGAGTTTCCTCATGCCTAAGGGTTTTCTTCTTATGAGAGCCGTCTTCTGCGAAGGGTGGTCCTTAAAAGGACTCTCCTGCTTCGTAAAACTCGATAACATGAGTTGCTTTTGTTGGTATGAGATCTCATCAAGAATAGGGACTACTAGTATGAGGGCTCGTCATGCCATTCGGTGTTCGAATATCACGACGGGCTTTGTCAATGTTCCAATCAGGGTTCTTGACTCGGATTTAAGAAAATAGTCTCCTTTCGAGTTGAGTCCATCATCCGACTTGTTGTAACACCGACTCCCGGTGTATGATATACTCTACTCATGTTCATATATATGATATTGCATCCATTTGAGATACATGATTTGAAATTTCTAAAACTTTACCCTTAAAATCACTTAAACCAAAAATTTTATCGGTAAGTCGAAAATTTTTTTGAAAGTTCCAGCAAACCCTAAAGTCACTGAAAATGGCTAACGAAAGCCAAAACACTTAAGTATAAGTATTAAAAAGTGAATTTGAAATTTTGAAAAAAAAAATCGCATAGGGTCAAATTTATAATTTTTCAAAAGTTTAGGGATTAAAAGTACAAATATGAGAATTTAAGGGACTAAGTTACAAAAACAACTATTGAATGACAATTGGAGATCAACCATTAGCCAAGAGCACACATAGTGGCTACCTAAACTCATTCCACCAAGGAGAAACCTCATTGGTTGAAAAATCCTTGCATGAATTCTCATTGGTTGGTCAAAAACCCCTTTCTTTGTGTTTAGAATTCATCATGACCAAATTTGACCTGAAGAATGTGCATGAAGGTAGCTTGTAAGCAACCTTTCATGTGAGAAAGACTTAGGACAAGTGTAGAGTAGAGATTTTGCATGGAAATGAATCAATGGTCAAAATTTTTGCTATGTTTGCATAAATGAGTTGTTTCAAACATTGGACCTCATTTTCTTCTCAAAATTTACCCTCTTGGCCATGAATTCTAGTATAGGAAGTGAGAATTTCTTGTGTTCATCCAAACACTTGAGGTGTTGAAGAGGTAAAGAAAATCTTTGGTTAATAGAATTTTAATTGTTTAGATAGTATTAGTATGATATAGAGGTTTTTATATTGATGTATATGTGTTGCAAGATTTGGTGATCAAGTGCTAAAGGATGGTATTGGTGATGAATATTTGGATTTCAGGATCTTATTAAAGAGATAATATATTCTTCTTTGAGTATACATTGGATTAAATTGGTCCCATGAAGTAGGTTTGTTCAAGTAAACTAGCATGATCAGTAAGCTGTAGTAATTCCATGATATCTTATCATGTGATGATCAAAATTTAGATTGGTTTAGTTTTAGTAAAACTAAACTCCCTAAGCTTTAAAATGAGATATGGTGAAAAAATTTTTATTAAGAAATGAAATTATGGTGATTTTGAGAAGAAACCTTAAAAATCGATGTGCTATTCATGGTCCTGTACACGACCAGTAATTTTATTTAAATATTAAGACAACTTTTGGACAAAATTAAGGAAAACTCTAAACATAAAACTTTTAGGTGTCTGTCTTATCTTTAAAATGAGATAAATTTTACTTGAATCGGAGTAATATACTAGAGGTTATGGTGTTTTTACTAAAACTATGCAGAGCATAATTTAGAACTAGAATTGAGGGAAAAATGAAACTTTATAAAATTCGGCACTTAGAATTAAAGGAAATACTGAACATGAAAGTTGTAGGCTATCTCCTATCTTTCAGCAAAACTTGGAATCATGTAAATCAGAGATATATATACTGAGATATGAATTTTCTACCAAAACTGCGCAAATTTAGTTATATAAGTATGAACTGTATTGAAAATAGATTTTTATAAATTCGTACAGTGGAAATTTGGAGATGAGTTGAGCACAAAAAATATAGATATATGTCTTAACTTTAATTAGTAATTTGAATCATTCGAATCCGATTTAAATAGAGAAAGTTATCATGAATTTACCTGTGTAAGAGGAAAATTATGAAATTTGAGATTATTTTGCTAAATGGAATTTAGGAGTTTACTGTAAACATATAAGTGACCTAGTTTTATGTTATATTTAGGTAGGAAATAAAGACTAGTATATTTATGATGAAAATTAAGCCCTAATGAGGGAATGTCCGTGGAGACACATAGAGTATACATAAAAACATATACATATATGTATATGTATACATTTCATAGTCTGACGATGCGTCGTTGTTAAAATGATTAAAATAATGAATTATGCTTATTATTGACTTAGGCGTAGAGATACAGTTGTATGAAGGGTAACTCGTTTGAGAAACCAGAAGATTTAAGGGAAGTGTCGTACCCACCCCAGTCAAGGTGAGTGGGCTTACTGTTGCTATGTAATTAATAAGCAAAATCATGTTTTATGATTTTCAAAGCATGATTTGTGAAATGATTGTAAAATGGATTTGTTAAATGACTGGTAACATATTTTGTGATATATGGAGTGTCCCAAAATTTTAAAATATGCATCCATGAATTTTGATGAAAAATATATATGCCATGTTTTGAATCATGAAATGTAATTTGATGATATATGCTATAATATATTATATCAGATTTTCATGATTTTCCTCGACATGTATGGCACGGTTGGTTTATTGATGATTTTGATACGAGACTAGATACTCGGGTATTAGTACCTGAATCTCCTTGATCGTAGATCGGGGATAGTACTTATAGTCATAATACTATGATATGATAGGCGTCATCCTGCGCAAACTCGCCTCGTATGATATAGCAGACTCATCTCGTTATATAGATTGTCGCATGTTTGCGATGTCACAAGACGCAGACACTCCACATGGTTGGATGGCGTGTATATGATATTATGTTTTGGACTAACCAAGTTGAACTGAAAGGGGAGGACTGAATGATGTTTCAGTCTAACACTTGAGGAGGCCCGACGCCAACGCTAAGGTTTTGGGGTTATTTTTCGTTTACATACAAAAACCTCTTGGTGGCTCATCATTGGCTGAGGTAGACCTTTGCCGAGAACATAATTTAGCATGACCCTACGATTTATGACATGAGAATTTGGATTCATATGTTTTGATTGGATGGTAAACTGTGTTAAAATTATCATGATTTTGATAATATGTCTTGCATGGATATACATATATATATATGACTTTGACACTCCATTCTCACTTTACTTATTAATTACATGTCACAGATTTCTCACTCTCTGAGTATTTGATTATACTTACCCCTCAATATTTTTAAATCTCTATAGAGTTAATCATCGGAGAGATACGTTGACTTATTTCAACGTACGTAGTATCGGAGACCACTTACGGTAATTATCTTTCGCTGTATTTTGAGGTTATTAGTTGATCATATGAGTTGACTATATGTAGTAATGGAACTCTCAATTGAAATTCATATTTCTACTTACTAAGTACTTGTATATATACGAGAACTTTATATTTATTACTTTGAGTTAAAAAATGATTTGAAAAAATGATTTTGAAAATATATGTGACTGTTTTATGATTAGTCTTGCGTTGCTTTGGGATACGTGATGCGGTTAGGCCAGTATCCAAGGTAACAAACGACTGTTCACGGCTTCTGGATTGTGGAGCGGAGCGTGACACTTGTGTTCTCTTCTGGTCGGGTGGTAGGAGGAGTTGATAAAGTGTGAGGGCTCGGGAACGTATTCTGATATGCCCTCTCAATCTATTTTTAGTCATCTCACACCCTCCTCGCCCCATTCTCTGCGGTCTTCTTGTTTTAGTAGAGCTGCAGATTGTTTTTCGTTGTTCCTTTGCTTACCATTATTGTAGTCTCCAGTGTCATCGAACGATCAAGGTGGTGAGCCACTTACGTATTTCTTTTGATATAATCAATCTCACTAAGGGACTTGTAGGATATACATACTCATGTAATCGAACATGTATTTATTGTATGGAAATAAAAGAGATTTGCTTCACTTACTTGTCGTCTGTCGTATCTGTCGGAGTTTCTTTCATATGTTTGCTTACATGATACTTTTGTTAAGCTGGCTATGTGATCGACCCGCTTGCATGAGTGACACAGGGAATTGTACTCACGCTTTCCTAATCGGTAGGAGTACGCTCGGTCTGTCCATTGGTGCAAGCTCAATTGGAGGAACAAATTCTTTCAGTAGGATGGGACAATTAAGGTCCGCTGAAAGAGTTAGATTTTTTCGTTAGGACATGGCGACAGAGGCCCATTGGCAGAGATAGATCCCTTTGATAGGACAGGGCGACTAAGGTCCATTCGTGGAGATAGATCTCTTTGATAGGACAAGGCGATTAAGATCCGTTTGGAGAGATAGATCCCTTCGATAGAATATGGTGATTAAGACCCATTTGGGAAGATAGATCTATTCGATAGATGACAATCGATAGGAATGAAAATGTTAAGAATCAGCCGATAGGACTATCGAAAGGAAAAAGCGTGAAGAGCTTACCCGATAGGAAATACCTCTGTTGATGGAGAACGATGTGACTTATTAATAATAGATCCATAGATTTTCTACATTCCAAGTACTAGGCATAGCCAATCCATCTAAGTTATTGAGGCGATAAACCCCCGGGTGAACTATGGAATGTATATGATAAGGGTCTTCTCAATTAGGGGCTAGTTTGCCCCTGGGTTAGAGTTGGTAGGTAGTTCTACCTTCCTTAGCACCAAATCTCTTGGTTTGAATGTTTAACTTCTGACTCTCCAGTTGTAGTACTACGTCATTTGTTGCTTATATGCCACCATTCGAGCGGATACGGATTCCCATAGCACGAGAAGTAGGTCTAAGCATTCACGCAAGGCAGATTCATTCTGTTTGGAATCATACTGGGTTACCCAGAGCGAATGGATCCCAATCTCCACCGGTATGACAACGTCACTTCCATATGTTAGGCTTAATAGAGTCTCTTCGATTGTCCTTCGGGGCATGGTGCGGTATAACCAGAGGATGCTGTAAATCTCATCTACCCCTCATCCTTTAGCTTCGTCTAGTATAGTTTTTGGCCCCTAAAGGATCGTTCTGTTGGTTATCTCCATAAGTCCGTTAGTTTGTTGATGAGCGACCGACGAGAATCGATAATCGATCTCAAGTTTTCCGTAGAATTCCCGAAAACTAGCATTGTCTAACTATTTTTCATTATTTGTGATAAAAACACGGGGTATACCGAACCGAGTGATCATATGAGTCCACACAAATGACTGAACCTTGGCTGCTGTTATTTGGGCTACAAGTTCGGCCTCCACCCATTTAGTGAAATAGTCAATGGCTACTATGAGAAACTTTCGCTATCCAGTAACAGGTGGAAATGGTCAGAGGATGTCCATCCCCCATTGGGCGAATAGCCGTGGGCCCGCTATAAGACTGAGCTCAGTGGAAGGCAGTCGTGGGACCGAAGAGAATCATTATCACTTGTCGCATTTCTTGACATAGTTGTTCGAATCAATCTTCATGGTCAGCCAGTAGTACCCTTGTCGTAGGGTTTTGTAGACTAGATTTCGAACCCCTAGGTGACTGCCGCAAATCTCTTCGTGGATCTCTCGAAAAATATAGTCTCCCTCTTATGGGGTCAAACATCTCAAGTATAGATAAATGAAGAATTTTCGGTATAGTTTCCCATCGATAATTGCATAATGGGTAACTTTTCGCTTTAGTTTGACTGCCTCCAATGGCGAGTCAGGCAGTCGGTTGTCTCTCAGGTATACTTCAATTAGGTCCTTCCAACTAGGAGACTGGTCTATTGCTACGATCCTTTCACGCTCGTCGATGTTGGGGTATGGTAAGCGTTTAATATAGACCTTTCGACGAGAAGCAACTGAATCTGAGCTGACCAACTTAAAGAGCATATCGACTTGTGCATTTTTTGAGCGAGGGATTTGTTGAATGTCGACTCTATCTAGTTTATCTATCATCTCATGTAACTTACTTAGATATTTGGCCATGGTCAGGTCTTTAGTATCGTAAACCCCTTCAATCTGCTTGATTACCAGTTAGTTGTCGTGAATACCCGTATGCTTTAGGCTCCCATGTTGGCTACTTTTTGGAGTCCCGTCAATAAGGTTTCATCCTCCACTTGGTTGTTGGTGGCTTTAAAGTCAAAGCAGAGGGCATATTCTATTTTGAAGTTGTCCGAATCCATCAGTATGAACCCGGCGCCACTACCTGAAGAGTTTGAGGATCCGTCGACATGTATGGTCTAGTCTGGTAATGACCATTCGTTAGCACTACTAGTGAACTCGGGCTCAGCTGCAATTGGGAGGGTGCATTCGAGAATGAAGTCGGCCAAGGCTTAGCCTTTGATTGCAGGTCGAAACTAATATTGGATGTCGAATTCACCCAATTCAACACTCCATTTGATTAAACGGCTAGAGATATCTCTCTTCTGGAAGATTTGTTTCAATAGTTGATCGGTAAGCACCACGATGGTATGGGCATGAAAGTATGACCGAAGGCATTTAATCGAAATGACCAACACGTACGCTATCGTCTCAATCGGTCTATAATTGACTTCGGCTTCTTTGAGTATCCGACTGATCCAATAGATCGACTTCTAAATAGTTGAGTTCTGTCTTACGAGGACAGAGCAAAGGGCCCAATTAGAAATAGAAAGGTAAATGTAGAGTTTCTCACCAGGAATTGGACAGGAGAGCAGCAGAGGAGTCATAAAATACTCTTTGAGTTGTTTGAAGGCCATTTGGCACTCGGTTGTCCACGCGAACTGTTGAGATCTCTTTAGAGTATCGAACATAGGTTTGTACTTTTCCCTAACTTTTGACATTAATCGACTTAGAGTCGTTATCTGACCGTTAAGGCGCTGCACCTCCTTTAATGTTTGAGGCGACAATATGTCTCTGTATCTTCTCGGGATTTACCTCAATCCCGCGATTGGTGATCATAAAGCCCAAGAATTTGCCTGACGAGATACCGAAGGCACACTTGGTGGGATTCAATTGCATGTTGTAACGTTCAAGTATCTGAAAGGTCTCCTCAAAATCAGCTGTAACACCGACACTGCGGTGTCCATACAATTGTACTCATGTTCATGAATTATATAAAATATTTCTCAGTTTATAAATACAGAGAGAAATTTTTATTTCTATTGATTTTCAATTTTGGGGTCTTTAAATTGAAATTTTTGATATATTTAAAGTATTAGTATTTCCGATTTGAAACATATCATATTTTATTAAAATTGAAACCTTGAAAAATAAAGAGTATTAAAATAAAAAAAAATGAATGAATGAAGATGCAGCGTTTTGACCCAAAACGTTGCATCTCCCCCAAATTAGAATTAGGGTTAAAAAACCCTAATTCTTATCTCCCTCACTCCCTGCTCTCTCTCCCTCTCGCGATTTCTCTCGCACTCTCCGCCCCTCTCTTCCGTCTCCTTCCATTGCTGTTTCCGCCGCGACTCGCCCCCACCCACAGCCACCGCACACTGCCACCGCTCACCTCTCGGTCATCTCTCCCTCTCTATCGTCTCACTCTCTCACCCTAGCTCTGTTTCTCTTTCTCGATTCTCCCTCACTCTGTTTTGCTCTCTACCTCCCTCTCTGTCTTTCAGTTCTCTCTCTCTGTTTCTCTCTCTCAGTTTCACTCTCTATCTTTCTCTCTCTCGATCGAGTCTTCTCTTCCAGCGCGCGACAGAGCTCGCGCTCTCTCTCCCTCCTTTGCCCACTCGCGGTGTTTGCTGTGAGCACCTACTGCTGCAACTCACTTCTGCAACCTCCGTAGAGCCCCAAGTCGACAACAATAGCAGATTTCGAAAGCCCTAGGCTGCGGCAGTTTCCTGCGATCCTTTCACTGCGTAGGTAAGGGCTGAGTCTTGATTTTGCTCTAGGGCTTCAAATTTCCTTGGTAATTAGGTTTAATTACTCACATGTGCTTCAATTTGGAGACATTGCAGGATTTCAAACTAAGTTGCGCACAGACGTTAGGGTTGTGAGCTGTGAAAACCCTAGGTGAGGGATTTTTGGTTCCTTCGATTAATTAACTGAATTTAAGGTAAATTTAGAATAAGAATGTATCGGATATGTTAGGATGTATGTTAGATTCGATTAGGATGTATTTTTTAATATTTTATATGTAATTAGTGAGGTTAAGTATAGGATAATTCAGGAATTAGGTTGTCCGATATAAAAGAAGCATGTTAAAAGATACTGGGATCTAGTTGAGTTAATTTGAATGGTTTCCGTTAGAGTTAATTTGAAATATGCATGAAAGTATTTGGGTTTAGGGTTAGAATGGACTGCTCTGTAAAATGAAGAGTGCTATTACATTTAATATCTTTCTTATGTTACTTTTGAGTTATTAATTGCCTGATGAAATGCATTTTTAAAGGATAGTTTCAAAAAATTTGTTATTAGGTTTAAGAACTGTTGTAATCCTTCTCATTTTAAGTTGTCCTGCATATAGGCAATCTAAATACGATCTCTATATTATGAAAATAGACTTCCATACTTTGAAAATGACATATGATTTGAAATGTTTGGATGAGAATTGAAAAGTTTATGATTTTTCAAAGAATTTATATTTTGTAGAAAACAAATTATTATATGCTTGTTTTCGACTTTGAGTGGCCATTTAGGCTGAATTAGGCTCGACTTTGAAGATGAAAGTGATAGAACTAGATCTTAGCACTTGAGACTTAGAATCACTTGGATCCGATATGTATAGGAGAAGTTACATCAATTTCTCTGTGACTGTGCAAATGCAAATTCTGAATTGTTTTAGAAAATGATTTTAAGTGAAAATTGATGTTCAATGCCTTAGGATAACATGTTCGAGTTCAAAGAAGGAATTTGATTTGGTTTAGTTTGGAATTGGGAGTGCAAACCCTCGTTGAACAATGAGTGGGACTTTGACGTCTGCTATTAATTGAAAACCATGTTTTAAAAATGCTTTTCAATGACATGATTTCACAAATGTATGATCATTAGAGTTTTGAATATTTTATGAAATATTTTGTGACCATTGGAGTGTCCCACCTCTTGATTCGATAGATATGCATCCATGGTTTTGATAATTTATATTGTGTCATCCTTTAACATATTGACATATTTTAATATTTTCATTCTATTGGCACACGGTTTTATGTGATTTTGATCTGGATATGTGTGTGGGCTGCATGCCCGGCTGATATGATGGTATTGTCTATAGCATCCGTAGTTATGAAGGACATTTGGTAGAGGCACCTCTTGTGCCTAGATACGCTTCAGCCGAAGGTATCCGCCAGATCGTCATGTGTGTGGATGCACCCGGTTGACCCTCATCGGAGAGGACACGAGTACAGCTCTGTCTAACACTGGGTGGGGCTCCATACACAGCTGGCTATTTATATATATATATACAGTATTTACGGGCTAGTTGGAGTAGCCTGTGGCCAACATTGGGGCAGAGAGCCATTATTTAATACTAGTATTGTGAAAAACCCACAATGCGCCCGTCCTTGATCGAGGTAGACCATTGTCGGGATTGTTTTATTGACCGACTCTTTATGACTTGATATACATATTGGATGCAAATGTTATTTTCTAATGTGTGCCTTGAGATATGTTATTTTTGAAACAGCATGTTATTTTCGCACACTTGATATTGCGTTACATGCTTTGACACTCCAAGTTCACCATCGATATTAATAGCACGATGTTAATCCCCTCACTTGCTAAGTATCCTTCTATAGATACTCACCCCTCACTTTCTTTAACATAGGATTAGTTTTGGACTGAGGGAGAATTATTGTGATTTGCATACTTACAACGTGGACTTGATATCACTGAACTTAGGTATGGATTTTACCATTTCTTCCATTATGATTATTGGTGATATCGCTGTATATTGGAGATTTTAGTTTGATCAATATACTTATCTATTTATTTTATGGGATGACTGTATAAATTATGGATATTTATTTGTGAAACTCTCATGTTGGTTCATTACGTTTGCATTGAGACACTTGTAAATATTTAAATTGTCAACTTAAGAATTTGTTATACATTTGTATAAAATTTAGACCCGCTCGGTGTGGCAACTACTTATGCTCTAGTTGGGCATGACAGTAGAGGTCTGTGGTTATGACTGTTAGTATTGATGATAGTCTTGCGTTGTCCTGGTTGTCCACTGTGAATGTGGTTGATTGTTGTGAGGTCGGGATGACCTATTTACTTATTTGACATGATGGATGTCCATTTTACAGGTTAATTTGTACATGGGAGACCTTCGAAATAAAGAGAGGTTCTACCCGATTTTCTGTAAAAATATAGTCGGCATCCAGGGCAACGGGTGGCTACTCACGACCCCAGTTCGGGGCGTGACATCAACAACATGAGTCTCAACATTGGTGCTTTTTTGAGCATGTCATCTACGTACACTTCTATGTTTAGGCCAAGCTGACTTTTAAAGACTTCATTAATCAACTATTGGAAGGTTGCTCCCGCGTTCTTTAGACCGAAAGGCATGACTCGGTAATAGTATGTACCGAATTCAGGGATGAAACTTGTTTTCTCTTCATCCTCAGGTGCCATTCGTATCTGATTGTATCCCGAGTAGGCGTCCATGAAACTTAAGAGTTGGTGGCCTGAAGAATTGTCCACCAATTTGTTGATATTCGGGAGAGGGTAACTATCTTGTGGACATGCTTTGTTGAGGTCTGTGAAGTCTATGCACATCCTTCTCCTACCATTGGTTTTCTTTACCAGGAGCACGTTGGCTAACCATTCGGGATACTTAACTTCATAGATGAACTTGATGGTTAGTAGATTTTGGACCTCTTTTTGAATGGCTTGCTAACATTCGAGAGCAAACACTTTCTTCTTCTATTTGACCGGCTTGTAACCAGGGTTTACGGTTAACTTGTGAACAATGACCGACGGTTTAATGTCGCTGTCTTCGGGGGATCAAGAGAAAATTTTGGAGTGTTGTCGTAGGCAACTGACAATTGCCTCTTACAAGGATATAGACATGCCAACTCCAATCCGAACAATTCGAGTAGGGTCATTGGTTAAAGGAAGTTCAATCACCTCTTCTCCTGGTTCTGGTTTTTTCATCGGTTTGATGTCGCCTCTAAATTCTAGGGTGTCAATAGGAAAGTTCTTCTATCCGTCAATGTCAGCGAAGAGTGCATAGGGGGTAGGATCATTTCGAATAGTAGCAACCCCTTTCGATATTCTAAACATCATCTTCATATGTCTAGTATTGGGTAATGCTTCTAGCTCATCTAGACTCAGTCGGCCAAAGATGATATTATACAATGAGAATAGTTTTACCACATGGAATGCAACTTTGACATTTACATGATTAGAGGAAGTCCTCAAAGTCATGGTGAGGGAGATGATTCCCACTGGATAAATGCGTTCGTCAAATAATCCCTTGAGGGATCTAGTTGGAGGCCGAAGATGTAGAGCATTAAGGCTCATTCGCTGAAAAGCATCCCAATTAAGGATGTCACAGTTCGCGATTCGGTTGACGAGGACCCTTTTTACTGTATGAGACCCTATTTTGGTAGTAATGACTAGGGGATCATTACGACTAGGGTCAACTCTGATTAGATCTCGTCGTCGAATCCGATGATTAGCCTTTTTCTCTTGACTATAGTCATGTTCTATTTGATGACAAAGGGTTGTGAGAAAGACTGATGATTAGTCTATTTTTTACAGACGGTGCTAATCTGTTAGAAATAAGTCTTAGTTCCACAGATCCGACTCCTTGTGACTCGAACGGGTGCTTGATGAAGAGGTTTGGAGCCTGCAAAAGATCATCGAAGGGTACTTCAGCAGGGAAGGTTCCGACGCTCAAATCAGAAAGAATGGTTTTCGAAATGAATCAAAACAAACTCAGAGAAGAAGGGATAATGATCTCTCTGTGATTTGTGTGACATGTGTGAAGTCAAGGGGGACTTACCTGACTTGATGTATCGAAGGCTTTTATATGAAATGCCGTAAGAGCCGTATGTATACGGGATATTATAAATCTAGTTTCCTTACCAGGAGATCCGAAAATTCCAGATTCCAAATGTCAGATATTCAAAATCGTTATTATTTAGGAAGTTTGATTATACGGAGAGATTATTTCCCTTATAGATTAGATTCTTAAGGGTTTTCTTCCTTATCCAAGAGATACATTTTGTACTAAAATAGAAAGTTTAATCAATATGAGATTCGGTTGAATATTACCGCTCAAGAGTCAAAGTGCACGATTCTTTAAGTATTCGGTAATCATCAGTCGAATGAAGAGGATAGCCGTTTGGTCTTACCAAAATGCTTATGAATTGGTCATACTATCTGGATCGATATATTCGTTGTTTGGAAAAACTGGGCCCCTCGTGACTTTGGGTGTCACGTCGGACTTTCAGGCACCTGAATACCGTACCGACTGTTGTTTGGATCATGTCTCATCATAAATAAATAAAAATTAAAATTTTTTTATTACTTTTTATCAGTTTTCATTTGCTTTTGAACATTTTTCTTACTTATATGCAATTCTATTTAAAACCATTAAAATCAATCTGAAATGCATATAACTCATAATGCAAATCATTTATTTATTTTTTGGTTTTTTTTTCCCTTCTCTCTCTTTTAGGGCTTTAAAAATAATAGATCAAGTCATCTTGTTTAGTACTTCTGTTTACGTTGGAGACTAGTCAATTGACATCAATTAGTATTAAAACAATATTTGATTCTCGGATCTCCTACCAGAAAAATAAAATGAAAAAATAATAACAAATAGACAAGTTGTCTTAATTTTAATTATTACTAAAAAAATAAAGGATTGTTTATTCTACAATTAACAAATTATAAATTAAGTTACATCTCTCCCAAATGCTGTAGAATATCGTGCCTTTACTTAATATAATTCGTCTCTCGTTAATCACATACTCATGGTTGTAAATATCTAACGATGAGCCTTCAGTTAAATTATAATCAAAATAATTAAAATTAAAATAACCTATTTAATTCGATTATATAATTTTCATTACCATAATCTAACTAAATAAACTAAAAATTAATAATTTGTTTGACCGAATTAGGTGATTCATTCGGTTTGGTTATCCAAATTAATCAAATTATTGAATTTTATTAGTTTAAAAGACTTTTAAATAATGTTATTTTCTACATATATCTATGTAAATATAATATATATCATTCATATCAACCTGTGATAATAAATTGTAATTTTAAAATTCAAAATTCTCTAATAATTTTAATTTACCAAATGTTATTTTGAAAATTTTAAATTTTAAATTTTAAATTTTAAGTAAACTAAATTTTGGAAGTGGAAAAAGAGTGAAATAGGAGTAGAGGAAGAGACATGAGTGAAAGTCTCAAGTTTGGGAGTGGAAAACCGTACAATGGACTAAATATTAGAAATTTGGAACTAGAAATATGAAAATTAAAAGTCTTTTATTAATTGTGCACTCTTTACTATATTAGTTTTAATTTTTAATTTTTCTCTTTTAATTTTAATTATGAATTATAATAATATTTATATGAATAAAAATTATCCAAAATATATATATAATATTTTTAATTAATTCAATTAATTCGGTTTGATCGAAATAAGAATTTCTAAAACCGATAATCATTCAAATAAATCAAATTAAAGTTTGATTTTATCCAAAACCAAATCGAATACTTAATAAACCACTCAAAAAATAAATAAACGGATTAGTGAAAATGATTTTTTTGATTTTAATTGAATAGTGTTCACCCCAACAAATATCAATAAATACCAAGTTTGCATCTTTTGTTACTCAATGCCTCAAAAGACACCCCTTCGGCGTCACTTTTTGAGTTAGAGAGAGAGAGAGAGAGAAATTAACTCAAAACTTAATATTAATACTAAATACAAGAAGAAAAAGTATTAGTTAGTTGTATTTTTCTTGTCTTTATAGGGATACTCAAATGATAAAGAGGACTTGTTTAAGTATTTTCTTCAAAATCTAGTATTCCAACCTTTGTGAACGTTTTTGTGATTTTTGTAACCCCATGAAATAAAAAAAAAAATTAGGTATACTTTTCCTCTCCATTTTCTCTCTCTAACGGTTTCCCTCTTATTCTTTTCAAATATACAAAAAAATTGTATCATATTCAGAGTAGCTCCTTTTTTTTGCTCTCTGATTCTTGAACACCAAAATGAAAGCAATCAATAATTCATAATATGAGCCGGCCTATTTGGAAAAATTGGAATTAAATTACGATGAAATTAATTAAAGTTTTTGCAAGATTTCTTCTTTTTAAAAAGATTAGAGAATTGCTCTACCTAAGCCAGATGAGTGTTCTACTATTACAGATTCTTCTCTTGTGTTTAGGTAAAATCAGAGTCTCGATGGTTGAAAATCAATGCTGATGCTTCAACAAATGTGATGGATTTGGATTCTGGTATGGGTTTAGCAGCAAGGGAGAGTTAAAATCTTTGGTGGCAGAAGCTATGATTGTTGTTGGAGGTAGGTTTAGACTGCATAGATAATAACTCCTTCAGCTTAAGGGTGGAGATGAAGTTGATGTAGTTCTTCGCTCATTCCATAGAAATGTACCTGCAAAAGTCCGTCAAGGGTTGGTCCGGTGGAGAAAATTCTGACACTCAAATTAAGAGCTAGTATTGGTAAAAAGAGAGAAACAAGCTAAAGAGAGAGAGAGAGTTGCATGTCCGCCCTTTGTTGTTCTTATGTGCTTTTTGGGTTTTATAACATACCTGGCTAGTTGTCAATGTTGGGTGTATATATATAGCATGTATGTAGGGTAAGTCCCGTATCAGTAGAAACCCTAGTTTTCTACTATTACAGATTCTTCTTTTGTGTTTAGGTAAAATCAGAGTCTCGATGGTTGAAAATCAATGTTGATGCTTCAACAAATGTGATGGATTTGGATTCTGGTATGGGTTTAGCAGCAAAGGAGAGTTAAAATCTTTGGTGGCAGAAGTTATGATTGTTGTTGGAGGTGGGTTTAGACTGCACAGATAATAACTCCTTCAGCTTGAGGGTGGAGATGAAGTTGATGTAGTTTTTATCTCATTCCATAGAAATGTACCTACAAAAGTCCGTCGAGGGTTGGTCCGGTGGAGAAAATTCTGACACTCAAATTAAGAGCTAGTATTGGTAAAAAGAGGGAAAAAGCTAGAGAGAGAGAGAGAGTTGCGTGTCCGTCCTTTGTTGTTCTTATGTGCTTTTTGGGTTTTATAACATACCTGGCTAGTTGTCAATGTTGGGTGTATATATATAGCATGTATGTAGGGTAAGTCCCGTATCAGTAGAAACCCTAGTTTTCTTACAAGGGTTGCTAAGAGTCTTCCAAAATTGCTGGGGTTATAGTTAAAGATCCGTAGGAGATTTAGTATCCTATCAATCAAGGGAAGCCCTAACTATCGCGAAAGCTTCCTGCCTTATTAGGAGTGGCCATCGAGATTTTTTTCAAAAACAAAGGAGATGCATATCCAATTAAAGAATGTTTGAATTTATCAAAGATTTACTACCTTAATGGTTGGCTTCATTTTGTGTCTATCGCGTGATGAAATAAATTATGCTGGAACATGTTCACCTAGGAATAGAGTAACCGAGGAGCTTAAGGATCATGAATTGATATGATCGAGAGAGTACTCAGCTGAGAGACTGTAAGCGTATTTAGTGAATTTAAAGACGGTATGGCCTAATGGGTTTGAGTAGTCTTGATCTTATGGTAATGGGCTACTAGACCATGTATCATCATTTTTCCCCACTCTTAAAGCTAGTTTAAAGAAGTAGCGTTAAGAGTAAAGTTAAGATGTAATTTGAAAGATGTGGTGCAGATAAGTGAAAATGATTGTGGATTAGTAAAAAGGGGTGAAAGTGGAACCGTCATAGGAGTGGATGTATTAAATGTGGTTAGCATTAATATTTCAAAGCAGAAATGTCGGAGATGTAAGACCTACTAACATGGTGAAATTAGACGATTATGTGTGTAGCATTTAATGGGAGCAGATTGCATCAGTTCTGAAGCGTGCCATTTCATCTTTTGAGATTGGCTATAAGTAGCGAAACATTATGGTTGGTTTTCTTCGACTCATCAAATGGGCTATGAGAGAATAGGTTTTTAATTCATGGTTGGTGATATGGTATGTGAAAATTAAAGGCTACAACTCCTTATTCATCTCAATAACGCTTTAGTATCAGCGACTTGAAGATAGGGGGTTTTGTATGGTCGTTCTTCTATGTTCTGCCATCAGGATGTTCAGAAGAACATATAGGTTCTGTCGATACAAGATTCCATCAATCATCGAGACTATCGCTATAAGGTCCCATCACATTATCTAAGAATCCAATACCGTGGTGGCTCATGTTGGTGTAAACAAGGGACCTTGTAGTGGGTGTGGGCACCTTCTCCCTTTTGTATTTCAAATTGGGAGGAGAGGTTATCTATCATATGTGAGGTTTGATGGAGACAACCGAGCACTCAGTGCAACAAGCGGCTGATACATGGTTTGATTATTGTGAGCACCTTTGCGCCCGAATGTGAAGAGAATGAGGGAGATATACTCAGCGCTGGCCGTCTTTTTAGAGCATAAAGAGGATAAGAAAGAGATCTCACTGAGTTCCTTATCTTTCTCTGTATCTCATTTTCCCTACACTTCTAATACCCCAATCCTTGTATTCTTAATATATGTAAAAATTTAGTATCTGTATTCTTGTATGAATTCTAAGTCTCTTTGTAAAAATGCTATTAGTGAATAAACGAAAGAGTTTCCCTTGTACCTGATCATTTTGTTGCTCGATTCTATTGGTAGATTTGGATGTCTAATTCCTTTGCTTCTGTTTCTCATGAGTTTTGTTATGTTCTCGTGGTTTATTGAAACTACTTACTGCCTCATTTGTAATTGCTCGATAATTGGGAACTGTGTGCTAGTGCCTTGTAGCCTTTGCTGCAAAATTTTGAATCAGAGTTTAAGAACCTTTTGTCACGTTATGTTGAAATTACCCATGGAAATGGTGTTGCCGAGAAGTTTGATGGATGTTCTGGTGTTACGTTGAGAGAAAGAGAGAGAGAGAATTCAAGGGTGTTATGCCGAGGGTGCATATTGCGCCGATGATATTCGAAAGCGTTGCTTTGGATTGGTATAGTGTATCAGGTGTTATGTCGAGATACTTGGAGACATTGTACCTTGGATTTGTATAATGTATTGGGCATTGCACCGATGATACTCGGAAGCGTTATGCGTTGGGTTGATATAATGTATCAGGCGTTGTGCCGACGATACTTGGAGGCATTGCATCTTGGCTTCTATAGTGTACCAAACGTTGTGCCGATAATACTAGGACGATATTCAGAGGTATTGCACCTTAGATTTGTATAGTGTATCTGGTATTGCATTGACAATACTCAAAGGCGTTGCTCTTTGGATTTGTATAGTGTATCGGCCATTGGGCTGACGATACTCAAAGGCGTTGCGCCTTAGATTCATTTAGTATATCGGGTGTTGTGCCTTATATTGTGTATAACCGGGGCAATGTGCCGAGAAGCTATTGTTGTTTTGTGTCAAGCAGGGATGATTCTGCTATGAGGGACATGATAAACTCCAGGTAAAGCATGAATGCATAAAAATCATAATGTTATTATCGATAAATTATAAAATAACTAATGGTTCGAATAATAAAACCTATTAACAGTGAATATGCAAATTCTCAGAGTTTCATGTGTGGGGTATAGTTGAGCCATCTAAATAATCAAGTCGATAGGTTCCAAGCCGAACCAGTGAGCATATTCAGTATGGGGCTTCCCAGTTAGGAGCGAATTTGCCTCCCTATTGGGGTTATCCCATAGCCTCTGCCCTTCGAAGCACCAGGTCTCCTGGCCTAAAGACCTTGGACCTAACTATAATGTTATAGTTCCAAGCCATTTGTTGCTAGTATGCTACCATTCATACACATGCAGTATCTTTCGATTTTGACAGAAGGTCCAATCGTTCTCGTAAGGTGGGTTTATTCAACTCCAGTTGGTATTATTCTACTTGCAAAGAGTGAATTCTTATTTCAACAAGTAACACTGCTTCCGACCTATAGGTTAGGCTAACGACATCTCCCTTGTAGCCTCTCTTGGTGTAGTACAGTATGCCCAGAGAATTTCATGGAGTTCGTCTACCCATCAACCTTTTACCTCATCTAGAGTGGTTTTTAACCCTTAAAAGATTGTCCTATTTGTTACCTCAACTAGTCCATTAGACTGAAGGTAGGCAACTGACATCAAGCAATGTTGGATTTCTAATTTATCACATAACTCCCTGGACTGTCTATTATCAACTTGTTTGCTATTGTCAGTGATCAATACTCGAGGCAATCCAAACTTGATAATTATTGATGACCACACAAACCTTTGTATCTTCTTGGTTGTAATTTGGGCCAATGGTTCTGCTAAGTAATCGATTGTGATAATAAGTAATTTTCATTGTCCCATTGCGTGAGGAAATGGGCCCAATATATCCATCCCCCATTATGCGAATGGCCAGGAACTTGTTATCGAGGAGATCTTGGTAGAAGGTTGATGAGGTACTAAAGAGAAATGTTGACACTTATCACACCTTTTGATGAACGAGCATGCAATAGCTTTCATAGTAGGCCAATAAAATCCTTGTCACAAGGCTTTGTTGGCCAAGTTCCATGCACCCAGGTGATTGCAACATATTCGTTTGTGTATTTCCTTGAGAACATAATCTCCTTCCTCGGGAGTTAGGCATTTGAGATATGAGTGAGTGAAGGATTTCCTATAGAGAGTCCCATTGATGATAGCGTATTGCGCGGCCTTCCATTTAATCTTCATTACTTATGTGTAAAACTCCTGTAGTTAGCCATTGTTCAAATAGGTTTGTATATGATCTTTCCAACTCATGAATCGTGTGTTGCCAAAATCTATTCCAGTTCGTTGATGCTTGGGTAGGGAATGCTCTCAATGTATACTGTCAAGCTTATAGCAATTGAATCTGAACTGGCCAACTTAGAGAGGGTCTTGACTTTGCCATTCTCTGATCTGGAGATCTGTTGTATGTCCACCTTGCCAAATTTATGCATTACTTGTTGTAATTCTATCAAATACTTCGCCATTACTAGTTCTTTTGTTTCATAGATTTCTTCAATTTGTTTGATTATAAGCTAACTATTGATAAATACCCTGATGTCTCCGACCCCTTGTGATGCCGCAATTTGGAGTCCCATCAAGAGCGTCTCATATTCAGCCTGGTTATTGGTGGCTCAAAAGTCAAAACGAAGAGAATATTCAACTTTGAAATCATCAGGACCTATGACAATAAGTCCAGCACTTCTTCCTGATGAGTTGGAGGATCTATCCACATATAGTGTCCAAGCTAGCAATGTGCATTTTTCTTGAGGGCCAGTGGGTGCTTGCTCAATGAGGTTCGGAAGTGTCCATTTGAGAATAAAATTAACAAGTATCTAACCTTCGATGGCAGGTTTCGATTGGTACTTGATGTCGAATTCACTGAGCTTAATGCTCCATTTGATCAGCAACTAGAGATGTCTCTCTTCTGTAGGATTTGCTTTAGTGGTTGATCAATTAATACCACAATTGTATGTACTTGGAAGTGTGGGCGAAGACGTCGGGCGATTATAAAGAGAACAAAGGCCACTTTCTCGATAAGCCTATAGTTGATTTATGCTTCCTGGAGAACTCAGCTAACATAACATACCAGACCTTGTACGTCGGTTTCCTATCATACAAACACGAAACAAAGGGCATGGTCAAAAATAGATAGATAGAAATAGAGTTTCTCACCGATGAAAGGTACTCTTTAAACTTATCAAATGATTTGTACTTTTCTCCAACTTTATATATGAACCGGCTCAAAGCGACGATCTGCCCCATGAGACATTGCATCTCCTTCAATGTTCTAGGTGGCACCATATCCATGATGGTTTTAATCTTTTTTAGGTTGGCTTCAATCCCTCAGTTTATGATTAAAAAGTAGAAAAACTTAGCTGATGTGATTTCAAAGGTGCACTTTACAAGGGTCAACTTCTTTCAGGCATACTTTGTTGAGATCGGTGAACTCGACACACATTCTCCACTTGTTGTTCACTTTTTTTACCATGAGCATACTGGCCAACCACTTGGGATACTTTACTTCCCTTATGAATCCTGTTACCAGAAGCTTCTGTACTTCCTCTTAAATCACTCGTTGGCACTCTAGTGCAAATATTCTTTTCTTTTGTTTCACAAGCTTATAGATCGATCTACAATCAATTTGTGAATAATCACTGAGGGGTGGATCCCAAGCATGTCTTCTAGTGATCATGCGAAGACTTTGGAATGGCGGCGGAGGAATTCAATAATAGCCTCGCGCAACAGTGAGCGTAGGTAGGCTCCAACTTGAACAGTTTGTCTAGAGATATCAGTAATTGGGATCTCAACTACCTCCTTGGCAGGCTGTGGTTTGTCTGTATACAATATTATCTCTGAATTCAGCCATCTCTTTTGATAGGTTCTCTCTACCTTCTTTAGACAGGGGAAAAGTCTGCGAAGGAGGATCGTGGTTAAGGGTCGAGATACCCTCCACCATTCTGAATTTGACCTACATGTGTTTAGTGCTTGGTAAATCCTCTAAGCCATTTAAGCTAGGGAGGCCGAGGATAACATTGTAAGGAGATAGGGATGTGATCATGTTGAATGTGGTCATTGTGATAGCATGATTTGGGGGAGGCCCTAAAGTTACGGGGAGGGAAATTGTACCTTCTAAGTGTAGCAATTCGCCAGAGAGTGCCTTTAAGGGGGTCATCTGGGGTGTTGGTTTGTGGAAACAAAACTCATATGCTGAAATGCATCCCAATTGAGAAGATCACAATCTGCTCCCTGATCGATGAGAACTCTTCTTACCATGTATGATCCTATCTTGGTTGTGATGACTAATGGATCATGGTTATCTGAAGTAGCTCCGACCAGATCATCGTTATCAAAGCCAATTGGTGGTCTCTTTCTTTTTTCACAACATGGTAAGACAACAATGGAAGACCGAATGTGAAATGAATCTCTTTCTAACCTGTTCCTATGAACGGTATCAATCTGTTAGAGGTGGGTTTAAACTCCACAGATAATAGCTCCTTTGGCTTGAGGGTGGAGATGAAGTTGATGTTATTCTTCGCTCATTTTGTAGAAACGTAATTGCAAAAATCTACCAGGGGTTGGTCCGACGGAGGAAACTCCAACACTCAAGTCAAGAAGTAATATTGGTAAAAAGAGAGAAACGGGCTAAAAAGAGAGAGTTCTATGTCCGTCCTCTATTATTCTTGTGTGCTTTTTTGTGTATGGTCTTAGAACATACCTGGTTAGTTGCCGATGCTGGGTATATATATATTATGTATGTAGGGTAAGTCCCATATCAGTAGAGACCTTAGTTTCCTTACGAGGGTTGCTAAGAATCTTCTGAGATTATCGGAGTTATAGTCAAAGATTCATAAGATATTTAGTATCCTGTCGATTAAGGGAAGCCCTAATTGCCACGGAGGCTTTCTGCTTTATTATGAGTGGCCACTGAGATATGTTTCCTTATTAAAAGTGATTTTTCTTGGAATAAAGGAGATACATATCCGATTATGGGAGATTTGAATTTACTAAAGATTTATTACCTTAATAGTTGGCTTTAGTTTGTATCTCTCGCGTGATGAAATAAATTACACTTCTAGCAATGGAACGTGTTTGCCGAAGAATGGAGTAACCGAGGAGCTAAAGGACCATGAATTGAGATGATCAAGAGGTTACTCGATTGAGAGGCCGTCAGCGCATTTAGCGAATTTAAAGACGGTATGGTCGAATAGGCTTGAGTAGTTTCAGTGTTATGGTAATAAGCTACTGGACCATGTATCATCAAGTGTTAAGAGAGGGTCTAAGTTGGACTAAGGATGGTGGTTGGAGTAAGCTAATTGTGGAGTTAGTTACTCTGGTAGTGATTAATACGTTAAAGAATGCATCTTTATTGCTACTTTATTGTTATCACCCTTTTAATTAATTAATTGGATATTATAAATCTTTGATTTA
The DNA here is from genome assembly GCA_037126225.1 of Dillenia turbinata. NCBI lineage: Eukaryota > Viridiplantae > Streptophyta > Magnoliopsida > Dilleniales > Dilleniaceae > Dillenia > Dillenia turbinata. The sequence goes on from JBAMMX010000006.1 coordinate 12,085,267, forward strand.
TGATATTATTAACACTTCAATTCTGCTTCTCTACTCGATGATTTGTCGGCAAAGGCATCTCATCAGCTATGGTTTTTTTTTTTTTTTTGGTTATATTAAAGTTTGAATCTGAAATCATCAGATTAAAAGAGTGATATTATGACTATTAGATTGTGTCCTTTACAAGCATAAAGACTTATTACACCGTTGCCTTATTAACATGCACTATTTATTTCTACTTTCATACTGTAAAAATTTTTACCATGAAAAATCCAATTATTATTTTTTTTTACTTATATTTGTATTTTATTCAACCAATTCAATATGAGTACTGTAGAGCTCATTAAAAAAATAGTTTTTTCAAATCTCATCACTCGAACACGACGCTAATGGATAAAGGAGTGCAACATATTACCGCCATAACTACAACAGTTTGGTTGACAAATCCAATTGTAATAATTCTCTATATACACAAACCCGTAAAGAAAGGCGATCCAAAATCTTCATAGAAAGATGTACAATTTTCACACTTTCTGTTCGGATACTGGATTTGCCTTCCTATCATATATGCAGGCTTACTGAGAGCAAATGTTACAAAATGTTCGACCCCTTTAGCAAACTTCCATACAATTTCCCAATGTCCAGATAGGTTCTTTTTATACACGCAACTCGTATTTTCTTCCATTAATTTCTACATATGCACGTTTTACATGATTGATTGTTAAAGAAGTGGGAGAGGACAGCCTATTAACAAATTTCTAAACAATGGGTGACATGGAAGCGAGTTTTGACTTTTAGAACAAGTGTGTTCATCTTCAATCTTTTCAAAAGACAAGAAATTTTTTATGTTTATGAGATGCGTTTGACAGCAATCCTATCTATATGCCTTGTCCTAAAATTTTGAACCATGACAAATGACGAACAACTCTTTAACCAGATATTTAATGTGTAAGATGATAACTTTATTTAATGTGCAAAGTTGGCACCTCATCGTATATATTTTTTCCTTTATATTACCATATGTTTTTCTTTTTTTAAGATTTGCAAAATTTCAACATAATTTGCTTTTCATTTTCATGCATACCTTAATTCCAATCAGGAGATCATTACACACATGGCTTAGCATCATTCAAAAGAATCATAAATATCACTCCTAATTTTCTTTTTAAGTGTTAATGAGTTATAATTCAACTGATACCATCTTTTCTCTTAAAGATCTCAAGTTCGAATCTCCTCAATATATTAAATAAAGAAAAAAAATCCGTTTTAAATGAATTTTGAACCTTGGTGGGGTGATTTAAACTAAACATTTTATTTCGAATAAAACCCACCCATATGGTATCTAACCCCTAGACGTATCAAATATCTGAGTATGCTTTCTACACCTTCTCTCCCAATCTAGGGTTTCAACAGGATCATCAAGAGTTTTGATCCTTGAGAACATATAGCAGGGGCGATTTAGGCTACATATAACAGGATCAACAATGTTGAGGATGCAAATGGAACAGGTCCCAAAAATAACTTGTATAGTTATAATTAAAAAAAAAAAAAAAAAAAAATTGAGGATGCGTATATCAAATCTTAGAACATCTTGTTATGCATGGCTGAAACTACACCAAATAGTTTGTGTAGATACCGTAAGATTTATTCTCTACAAAATAATAAGAAGGATCGGTACCGTGTTTTTGGTCCGACAAAGCCATTTAACATCAGTCTGGTCGGTTGAGGTTAACTCTTCCATTCCATGAATTCAATTCAATCTTAACCCTGTTTTTGTTTTTGTTTTTTTTTTTTTTTTTTGGGTTACATAGGAAAGTTTGAACTTGAAATCCTTACAAGAGAGACAGTATCAATTGAGGTATAGCCCGTTAGCACTTTTAGCCCTGATATAGACAATAAAGAATAATAATATAATTAATGTTTATGTTGGTATTGTTGGAAATGGAGATATAGTGAATAGTGACCCGAAACCGGACCAACCCGGCCGGTTCCAACAACTAATATTTTTTTTTGAATTTTTTACAATTTTAACTCTCCTAACAGTTATAAAATTATTAGTTTGGAGACTATTTTGCTCCAAGAGATCAAAAAAAATTTTTATAAATAGGTTACATCTCATTTCCAAAATCTTATATTTTCTCTTCTATTCATATTCTCTCAATACTACTACACTCTCTCAAACACAATTTTAATTTTTCTACACTACCATTTCCATCTTCTACTAAACACATTCAACATATTTCCACCATTTCACATTTTCCATTTTCACCATTTTCACAATTTTACTATTTACACTATTTCCATTTCCACCATTTTCACAATTCTCATATCTCATTCTCAATTTCCACCACCACCACTTAAATTTAACAAGATTTCAAGGTTGTAAGATCAAATTCAAGATTTAACAAAAAACAATCGCGATTTTCATCAAATTAATACATTTATTATTTTTTCGTCCTTAAATTTTTTTTGCATAATATATATTATTTGTATGCGTTTGCATTACGTACAAATTTTTTTTAAATTATCTCAAATTTTTTTAAAAAATGATCGAAACACATTCTTCTCAAACTTTTCAACAATCTCATCTTCCCCCATTTTCATTTTTTTAAGATAAAATTTTGAAAAATATAAATATTGAAAATCTTTTAGAAGAAACTCAACCTAACAAAACACAATTTACTAAAAAATGATATTAATGTATGAAAATTTTTTATTAAAAATATTAATGAACAAAAGCCAATTTGTAAAATTTGTCATCAAAAATATAAATTTTTTAAGAGTCAGGGCGTAGGCATACTTAAGAGACACTTAGTTAGAGATCATCTAGATAAATTATCTCAAATAAGACAAACACAAATAGCCACCGGGGGAGGAAATATCACGGGTACAATTAAATATAATGCGAAAAAAGAAAAAATTGATCAAATAGAATGAATAGTAAAAAAAGAATTACCACTTAGTATAATTATATATCATGTTTCTGAAAAATATATTCAAAAATATTTACAATCGGATTATAAAAAAAGTAGTAGAGCATCCGGTAATAGAAAGTCAATAAATCAGTATCAAGAATTAAAAGATGGTATAATTACACAATTTATGAGTAATTAATGTAAATTTTCATTAAATTCTGATACTTGAAAAAATAACATAAAAAGAACAGTATATTGTAGTAACATGTCATTGGATTAATAATTCATGGGTTTTAAAAAAAAGAATAGTAACTTTTCAATGTTAGAATTATCCATATAACACATAATTAGAGTAATTATAAATATTATTCATAAATTTGAAATTAGTAATAGAATTTTTTCTATATTCTTTGATAATATTTTGAATAAATAGTAATACGGTTAATATTTTAAAACAAATTATAAAAACTTGTTTAGATGAAATATTTCTTCATATTAGATGTGCATGTCATATTATTAATTTATGTGTTAGAGATAGATTACAAATAGTAAAAATAGTTTTAAAACTCATTCATGACTTGATTCATCAAATTAGAAATTTTTCAATAAAAATTCAAAAATTTGGACAAATATGTCAATTACATAATAAAAAATTTTAAAAATTTAAATTATAATGTAATACTAAATAGAATTCAACTTATGATATATTACAAGAATATTTTCTTTTAGAAATATCTTACTTGAATTTACAAATTCTAATTATGAATTTGATTTTATTAATAATACCATTTTTGATTTCGCATCCACACTAATTAAATTATTAGAAATTTTTTCTACATGTACAAATTTATTTTTTGAAAATCACTATCTAACAACTCATTTAATGTTATCTAATATTTGTAAAATTTGTTATGTATTTACTCAATTTGAAAAAAACGATAGATTTAGTGATATTGTTGATATAATGAACATAAAAATTTTAAAATATTATGAAAAAATTCATATTTTATATTTAATAATAAGTGCTTTAAATCCACAAATTAAAGTTAAATATGTTGAAATGTTAAAAAATTATTTTGCACAAACTTTTCTAATAAAAATATATATTAGTCGATAACATTTAAAACAACAAACATTTAATACTTTACAAATCATGTTTGAATTATATGAATAAGATTATAATAATTTAAATATTAGTGATTTAAGTAATACTAATACTAATACAACAACTAAATCATTTTCAATTTTTTTTAATCCTTTACATATATCAGGAAAAAAATAAAAAATTTCTTCATCAACATTTAATGGATTACTTTTATACAAACAAATACCTAGACTAAAAGGTTTCCATGATAATGATTTTTTTTTTTTTAGGTTGGTGAAAAAATAATTTATCATACTATCCAATTTTGATTTAAGTGGTCAAAGATATACTAACCCCTCCAGTATTCACAATGCCATCGAAATATATTTTTAATGCAGGTTGTCGAGTATTAACCAACAGACAATACTTTAAAATCATTAATTTCCATTAAAGATTGGAGGGATGTGGATAAAAGGATGCAAGGTATTGTGAAGGCCTCCGAAGAAGATGAAGAAGAAGTAAAGAAGAAAAAGAAGTATAATTTTTTTTATATAAGAATCATTATGTAAATAAAAAAATCAAAATTGTGTAAAAATCAAAATAATATAACTATAAAAAAATTAGTGAATTTTTAAATCCAAATGAAGAATTTGATAGTAGAGGAACACCGAATTCGGTAGAATTACTCTAAAAATTTTTGTATCTTTAATTTTTTATCTATTTATTCATAAAAACTGAATTTTCAAAAAAATATAAAATAAAGAAAAAATCACAATAAGAGAGTTAAAAAAAAAAAAAAAAGCAACAACAACAAGAGAGTTAAAAAAAAAAAAGAAAATAAGAAGAGGGTTAAAAAAAAAAAAAGAGGGAGAGTTTAAAAAAAAAAAAAAGGACACTAGAGAGAATAAAAAAAAAAGAAAATAAGGGAGTTAAAAAAAAAAAAGGTTAAAAAAAAAGCTTGTTTAAAAAAAAAAAAAATGAACTCAATATAGGTTAAAAAAAAAAAAACCTTGAATTGGGCATGGCCCGACACACCGGTTCGGTTCATTGGGCCGAGTCGATTCTAGAATAAATATTTTTGGAACCGACGTAACCCAACCTGACATGGAACTACAGCCAACCCGGCCCGTCGATCCTAGAACTGTCTCTAAACCGAACCAACCCTGACCCAGTTCAGCCCGATGACATCTCAAGTTGCAAAACATCGATCCAAACCTAGTTTAAAAAACATGGTGTACTTTGTACTCTTCCTTGCAGCTGGAATCCAACCACAACATGTGTAATATGTGAAGAAAATTTTAAAAGAGAAAAAATAATAAAAATAATATTTTAAAGAAATACATGTTATTCACGTAAACTTAAAACGTATTCCCCCCCCCCCCAATAACTCAGAATCAATAACTACTCAATGCAACAACTCTAGCTAAATAACTATTCAAACAGATTTTTCTTTCCCCTTAATGTCTCCCATCTTCTTTACTTTTCCTAATTTCAATTTATGCTATAAGATAATAGAGGATTTTAATACCATCTTAGACTTGAAATAGTAATTCTTACTAAAGTCTCTTAAATCCTGATGACACATGCTAGTGAAAACTACATCGCAAAAGGGTTACCTCACTTATGTGGCCTTTGAGCGTCCTCAAAGAAAATAGAAGATCAGCCTGAGAGAGAGAAAAACACCGAGAGTCTTGGATTATGTCCCTCCCCGAATTGATAGTTTTCATTTTCTTCATAATTAATTTCAGTAATACATTACGGTTTCAACAACGACCAAGTTTATGATATACAAATGCAAGATACTAAGACAATGGCATTTATGTACACAAAAACAAAGTTTTGGCAACAAATGTGATGTTTTCCTCTTGCAGTTGATGGGACAAACGAAGAAATCATGCTTTAAATAAGGATAATGCATCAGACATCCCTGATCTTGAGACTAATTTCTGAAGGAGAAAGGAGCGGCATCTTTGGACTTAAAGATCCAGAATTAAATTTGCGAAGCAAGACTGTGAAACAAGGTAAGAACAGTACATATAGGGCTGCCAAGAGAAAAGGTGCTGCAACTAGCCACCCTAACAACTGCAAAGGCACAGACAACAATCAAAATTCAATTCTTTGCAAGAAAGGGGGGAATTATTCCAGCTTAATAATACCCAGAGCACATCTTGGTCTCAAATTAACAATTAAATTGAGAGCTCATGAACACTATATGAACATTAGACTAGCTGAGAATTTTATAAGCTTTGTTAAGCTCTAGAAACTCCCCAGGACTAACGGCCTTTTGAATTCAATGCCACTCAAGTGCTAAGAATCATCTGGGGCTTGCTGACACTTAGCCATATATACTCCCTAAAGGGTTAAGTACATAGAATCGTCTGCTCTTTTCTCTCCGGAATCCAACCAAGTGAAAATATAGATCAAAAACTTAATCAACCTGGAATAACCCATTATATGCATCAAGGTCATGTTACACAATTGAGATTGCATCATCTCTTTAGCATCTTGCTTTCCCATGTCTTTCCCGGATACAAGTCAACCCAGAGATATATCACCTCAACCTACTCAAGTACCTTTACCATTATATAATGGTATAAATGAAATCAATATGGAAAACTATATTCGCTGGCATGTATCCTCATCAGATTAGAAAGCAAAACACTAGATCATAAAGAATTAGCAAGAACCTAGTGGTCACACAACTTCATTTGGATGAATTATACAAGTTTAGATGGGATCCTAGCTTTTACATTACTAAATGAAATCAACAAACAATGGCTTAATTTATGATGACAATCATATGAATGTTGAACCTTAAAAAGGTATTTTGTCTAAAGGAGCCATTGAAGCACATCATGAATACACCCAGTGTAGTTTCTTTCCATCTTTATTAGTTCAAGATCACAATTTAAAACCTAATCGGAACATAAATTTCGTCCTAGTTAGTCCAATGATGACGTCATTCCTCAATTTGATCTATATTTTTCTCAATCACCATGGATGAAATAAAGTTCCCAATCAAACCATAGTAGTAATTTATCAACCATGCACACTCGAAGCCAGATTTTTTCCTTTTTTATTTTGATAGACTCTTAGATTTGCCACCATCAATAGTTACAACAGCAAGCTGATCAGGAAAATAGGATAGAGGAATGTAAAGAGGAAAACTGTGTAACAAGTAAACTCCAATGCTTTCAACAATATTTGATGTACATCAACTGCAATTGAAATCCTAAGCATCATAGGAGGCCAAAGCATCAAAGCTCGACTAAAGGACAGAGCACACCAGTATAACTTGTGCCAACTGGCATCCAAAAGGACATGGATTAGAAAAGAGCAAGTGCTGAAAGCAAGCTATTAAACACAAGTGGTCAATCTTTGTATATACTGTAAAACTTCAGTACAAACAACCTATTAGGTGACCTAATGTGAAGCTAGACAATGTTTATTTTAAAACTATTCCAATGATGACGACATTCCTCAATTTGATCTATATTTTTCTCAATCACCATGGAGGAAATAAAGTTCCCAATCAAACCATAGTAGTAATTTATCAACCATGCACACTCGAAGCCAGATTTTTTCCTTTTTTATTTTGATAGACTCTTAGATTTGCCACCATCAATAGTTACAACAGCAAGCTGATCAGGAAAATAGGATAGAGGAACGTAAAGAAGAAAACTGTGTAACAAGTAAACTCCAATGCTTTCAACAATATTTGATGTACATCAACTGCAATTGAAATCCTAAGCATCATAGGAGGCCAAAGCATCAAAGTTCGACTAAAGGACAGAACACACCAGTATAACTTGTGCCAACTGGCATGCAAAAGGACATGGATTAGAAAAGAGCAAGTGCTGAAAGCAAGCTATTAAACACAAGTGGTCAATCTTTGTATATACCGTAAAACTTCAGTACAAACAACCTATTAGGTGACCTAACGTGAAGCTAGACATTGTTTATTTTAAAACCATACAACACCAACTTCTTTATAACTAGATGTTTGGATTCTCTGGAGATAAGCACTTCCAGAGGGAAGAAAAAGAAAGCACTTTTCTCTTCTTTACTGAAGTAGAACTTTTCCTCAAGAAATACGGTAAACTTCCCTAAACATCCCCTTTAGTATCATAACATTGTTCAGAAAAGCCAGCCTCAGCTTTTTCAAAAGCTTCGTGTCTAAGTGCAGATATTAATTAGCTGTTCCTAAAACCACAGTTGATATATGCTCTAATGAAAGTTATGTGCACCCGTGATGGTATACTTTTGTTTTTATTTCTGCACCCGCACATATGTGAGAGAGAGAGAGAGAGCAGATTACATACCGCATGAACAATACTTAAGAGAACTTCCCGAGAGGCTTGACCAGTCAATACCTTCTTCAGAGCATCAGCAGTTAGGGGGAAATGAGCTCCACCGGTAAGAGTTTCACCAAAGCGCAAGAAAGGAACCACAAGACTAGAAAAAAACATTCTGACAACAGTCAAAATATTGATTGATACAGGCAAGCAATATCTGTGCATTTAAAGTTTACTTGTGAAACAATTAGTTGCTGAACAATTTTGTTAATTATGTTTTAACTAATGTAAGAACCTGCAGGGATTTAAATGATAGCTTTCCAATTAACACTGGGCTTCACCAAGGTTCCGCATTAGGTCCCCTCCTTTTTGCAATGTGATGGTTGAAATCATAAATAGTATCCGAGATGAAATATCATGGCATATGTTTTTTGTAGATGATTCAGTGTTAGTCGATAAAACTAGAGAGGATATTAATGTTAAATTGAAATTATGGAGAGAGACACTAGAATCAAAAAAAAAAAATAGATTGAGTCGGTCAAAAACTAAATATATGAGATATATGTTTGATGACAGCCATCGGAATGATCAAAAAACTATTAAGTTAAAAGGTCAGAACGTACCATAAAAAACTATTAAGTTAAAAAGTCAGAACGTACCAAAAAGTTAACGTTTTAGATATTTTGGATTAATCATTCAAAACTATGACAATATAAATGGAATGTGAATTATAGGAAACAAACGGGTTGGATGAAAAGATAAGTGTATCTGAAATTCTTTACGATCACACGATACCATTGCAGTTAAAAGAAAAATTTTATAAAACCGCAATAAAACCTGTATTATTATATGATATCGAATGTTTGTCATTAAACAACAACAAAAATATAAAATAGTTGTAACTGAAATGAAGATACTCAAATGGATGTGTGGTAAAACTAGAAAAGATAGAATTAGAAATGAAAAGATACGTACTAAGTTGGGAATGAGTTTAATTATGGATAAGATGCAAGAGTATTCCCAAATGTGGTTTGCACATGTACAACAAAGACCCAAAGGCACACAAGTTAAGAGATGCGAGATCTTAAATGTAAAAGATTTAATAAAGTGCCAGGTTAGACCATTGAAAACCGGGATACAAGTTATCCGTAAAGATGTGTGATGAGATAACTTTATATAGGAATGAATGGTATAAGAGAATCCGAAATAGTTAAATTATTTCTTTTATTATTTAAGTTTCTATAAATAGCTTTTTTCATTATTTTTATTTTTATTTTTTATTTTTTTAGTGTTATCTTCTCTATTTTTATTTTCAAACTTTAATTTTTTATTTTTTTTCCTTTATCTTATATTTATCTTTCAAACGACAGACCTCAAAATTTGGGATTCAAATTCAGATTGTTGTTATTGTTGCATGTTTTTAACTAATTAAATTTGACAATGGAGATAGTACATTGGGAAAGATAATTAAAGATTAGATTGAATAAAATTCGCTTTTATATTCATACTGAACTTTAAAGATGCTAAATGGATAATTGGAAGGGTTTTCCACTTGGCATTTAAAGATAGGGCATCTTCACTCCCCTTATAGTTGTCACAAACACCAGCTAATATGGAAGATGAGGTAAAAAAAAAATGTTCAATAAAATGGACCAACTAAAATTTATAAATCTCGAATTTTGTTAAAATAAGTGTATGCTCAAACACCAGCACTCTCATAAACAACTTACAACAAATAGATAACCTCTTATGGACAACTACGCACCATGAAAAATGACAATATGTACAATGGCTTCATGAAAAGAACACACCCGTAAAGGATCACTTACCTCAATTCTATTGGAGTAGCTATAAAGTTTGCAAGCATCAAACTAGGAGGATGGCAAAGAGACCCAAGTACTGCAATAGCCATCCCACAAAGAAAGACAGTGACCCCTGCAAACGACAAAGTTAGTTAAAACCAGTAAATATTCTCCCAAACAAAAGATGATTATACATGCCCTCAATAGCTTCATGATCCTTGTTAGGGGTAGACACGATTGGACTGAAGCAAAACAAAAGAAATATTACTCAACTACAAAACCAGTTAAGACTTCTAACTTTCAAGCTCCAATGGCCCCAGGACAAGGGAAAAGATAAACAAGTAGAAACGACCTTCCATGGGCGTTTTTAAGATAGAGTGCTCAAGCCAGTGCTGCACATGCCTCGTTCCAAAAGAATTGAATCAAAATGAATTGTTCAATACCCATACATAGGGCTGGCAATCGAGCTTTGTGAGCCGGGCTTTGCAAAGCTCGGGCTCGGCCAGTTTAAAATTTTATGGGCCCGAGCCCGGGCTCAGCTCAAATTTGGAGAATTCAAGCTCGAGCTCGGCCCAAGAAATTAAAAGGGCTTCAGGCCATTTCGGGCCAGGCCCGAGCTCGATTTATTAAAAAAAAAAAAGAAAAAAGAAAAGAACAACAGAGATGGGTGAAGGAGGAAGACGAAACAGCCAAGTTTGAAGAGATTCTCCGGCTCCTTTGCTTCTTCGGCCATCGATCTGTTTCAGATCTGACTCTTCATCCTGGGTTGATTTTCAACGGCAATATAGAAGAAAAAAGAAGGTCGAAGAGCAGAGGGGGAGCGAGAATGAAAAAAAAAAAAAAGTGTGGAAAAGTGTGAGGGTGAGAGAGGGAAGAGAGGGTGAGCGAAGAGCGGAGAAAGCGGAAAAAAAAAAAAAAGGCTGAGCGAAGAGCAGAGAGTGAAGGGAGACCGAGAGAGGAAAGAGTGTTTCGAAATTAATGAAGGGAAAAGTGGCGTTGGAAACCAAAAGGAGAGAGAGAGAGAGAGTGAGAGTGAAGTGTGCCTTGAAATGTGTGTCAAAGTGGTGTGAGAAAATGCTTGTCTTCTTCCCCATCTAAAATCAAATCAAAAAAAAGTATTTAATTTTAAATGGAACGGGCCCATAAAGGGCCGAGTTCGCTAATGTTCAAGCTCGGCCCGAAATTTAAACGGGCCTATATAATGAGCCCGAGCTCTGCCTGACTCTAAAATTAGTCAAGCTCGACCCTTCAAAACGAGCCGAGCTCGGGCCCAATTGCCAGTCCCACCCATACACATGTTGACAAAGGTTTGGCAGGAAGTGCATGTAGCATAGTCCAATGAAGAATGTATAAGAAAAAAAATATAACCCGACTCCATTGATGAAACAATATCCCAAAAAGTTCTTTATGAAGTTGCTTTAAAGAAAATTTTCATAAAGAAAGAGGAGTGGAAAGAAGAGCTTTGTGTGCAATGGAAGAACCTCATTCATCATAGACTAATGGATATATGAAGAGTTTTGATGACAGTTAGTACAGTTGATCAAATGCCATTCATAACCGTCAGCTGTCCTAACCACCATAACTATTATTGAACGTTATAAGCTGACACTTAGGAAAATGCCCCTTTAAAATATAAATTTCACAATAGCCTAAACTTAAATAAAGTGAAATTATAATAAAAATAATGCTTCAGGTTATACCCTGTTGCAGTTACAGTCAAACACCTGCATTTCCATCAAAGTTCCAAGTACACCTTTTAGTGCACCTCAATTTTAAACCAAAATAACAAGTTAGTGAGAAATATAGAAAATTTTTAAAAGCACACTGCACAATCAAATTGAGTATAAAAATCATACCACTTATTTAAGACCACAAAGTTAGACATGCTTCAGCATAAAACCATTTTTAGGCTCATCCTAAATGGGCTTTGGCATACACATAACTCAAAGCCCCAAGTAGCCCAGAGGCGTTTCTTTTATAACAAGCCTCACTAATATGAGGAAGGCAACATGTAAGGGTTTGAATTTCAATTAACAATGTAAATGAACAACTCACAAACATAAGGCATGTTTGTTGGTGGTAACAACACTACACAGCCACAAATCCCGAGACGCCGAAGAAGTGGAAAAATTAGGCCCGCAAGGGTATCTTCACTACCAATCACTATCCCAGATGATTTGCTGCACCTAATAAATGACATAAAGTCACCCAAGGAGGTGAGGGACACTCTGGTAGCATTATTTGCAAGGATAAATGACGTGATATTGCAACGGCTTAAGGATGAACTCTTCTCCATCTTGCAGCAGAATTTGATGATAAGCTAATACTTTACCAAAGTTGAATTGCTTTGTGAAGAAATTACAAAATTAGATCCACAAAACCCAATCCAGGAACAAGGATGAGAGAAATTATTATTAACGGTTTAAGACCAGACATTAATAGTATCATCACTGTCACCCAGGGATGGGTCAAGCAACCAACTTTACAGGGAGTTACAAAATATATTAGCCAACTCTAGACAAGCAAAAATCTAGAGTTTCAATTAAAGAAGTGGATCAGGCTCTCTTTAGAAATAGAAGAGGTTTTAAAGGAAATAAAAAGACCGCAAGAAATAAGGAAAGCAACCAATTCAAGAAGAAGGATGAAGGTTGGTTGAGGAGACAGTAAGAGAGGAGTTCCCAATCAGGGGGAGCTCAATAGTTCACAAGGCAAATAACGAGTGCCAAAATCGTCACAAGGGCACTTCACACGAGATGCTGGTAGAAGAGATGGTCTGCTTGGGGCAACTTGGTGATATCTAATCATCACCAAGATGCAAACAGAAGTAAAGATGAGTGGGATCCCCAAGAATCATTTGTTGCAACAACACTTGGGGAAGACTTGGGGGAAAATGGGCACAAAGAATACTTCGAGATGCAGAATGTTGAAGAACAGCCGTGTCAAGCTGACTACGAAGGTTAGCAAGCTCAACCACAGTTGGAACTGAAGAGTAGGCCCTGAAGGTGTCTACTGCTGAAGAAGTAGACCATGATCAAAACTGGGTTGTTGACTCTAGATGTGCCAATGAAAAGACTGGAGACAAGAAAAACCTACCTGGTATAACCAGTACAAAGGTAATAGAGTTATTGTGACAGCCCAGTACAAAGGTAATAGAGTTATTGCCATGTTGGCCAGGTACTGCTCATGCCACGGCTCCATCCAAAAAAGGAAGTACAATTGCAGAATGGCTTCCATGCTCCTGGCATGATGAAGAATTTAATGCCGGTGTCCGAGCTAACACAAGGAGGCAATTACGTGCTATTCGGGTCAGACAATGTAAAGGTGTTCAAGCAGATAAATTTAGAGCTTCTTGGAGCACTCATCTTGCAAGGCAAGAAAGTAGAGTCTATCTACATATTGTTGGTAGAATCAGCATAGATAAGACAAGAAAGAATGGGATGGCAGATCTGTTGCACGTGAGACTCAAGCATGTCAGTGATCACAAGTTGAAGGTAATGATGCAGCAATCGATTTTCAAAGGCCTTCCACAATTAGAGGTTCATGGAGATATAATCTATGCGGGATGTCAATATAGGAAAGCACATCAACTACCCTATAAGGAGACAGTGTTCAGAGCCAAGGAGTCCTTGGAACTGGTTCACATGGATATTTTTGGCTGAGTCAAGCGAGCATTGGTAAGATGACTGTTCGAGGTATGTGTGGGTATACTTTAAGAAAGAAAAATCAGAAACTCTTGCTAAGTTTATAGAGTTTGGGAGAAAATCGAGAATAAAGTTGCTGACATCTTCACCAAGAATTTAAATCATACTAAATTTAGGCAACTTCAACAACAGCTAGATATGGTATAGAGAGAGTCAATGCAGAGTGGCGGGCTGAAGAAAATCATAACCGCCTCTCTGTCTAGAAAACTCTCTTAGTTTCTTGAATCCTCTCCCCTCCTTTGTAACAAGCAACAGCTGCAAGAGCCGCAACAAGCGGGATTTGTTCTTCCCTCCTCTCTCTTTAGAAGCTGCTGCAAGAGAAGCATCATCACAACCCATGGCAGCCAATTGCATAGGAATAATAAAAGTTGTGGACTCTGCAAGCAGCAGCAATTGTTGACAAGGCTAAGTGCATCAACAACAATTCAAGAAGAATCATCAAAACACCATTCGTGAGCCTTCCTTGCTGCTATAGTTGCCGACGTTGAAGATTTATAAATATGGTTATGGGTCTTCAATTAAGAAACAGGGTTAGGAATGGGAAACATAATGAGTCAAAGATAGAGATACGTGAGTTGGAGAGAGACACATGAGTATGTACCTGTGTGAGTAATGAGAGTGTTTGTGAGACTTGTCTCTTTTGAGTTTAAAAAACAATGGAGTGATAGCCTTCTTCACGTGGATGAGACAGAGATTTTTGTGGAACCATAGTAAATTTGTCTTTATTAATTTTAGGCAATTTTATTGTGTAAATATCCAGCAACTATAAGGGATTCAAAAGGCATAGGTTTCTCCATTTAACCCCTTATTTAGTAATCCATGTTAGCCCAACTATAGCAGATCAAAAGTAAAGGCTACTCGGTCTAAACATTCTTCAACAATATCATGTTTATCTTCATGAAATAGTTCATCAATAATCACGAATTATCTACAAAAGGTCGTTGTCGCATTTAACCTCAGTTTGCTGCAAGGTTACTTCCCCTTGTATCAAGGTGCAAAGTTTCCAGAATACTATCAGTCTTACGGTGGAGTTCTTTGTATTTACATTATGGTTGAGTTCATTATATTTACATTTTCCCTCCCTCTGTCCTTAGATACTCAGATTAATTGGACAAAATTGCTTAAACTCCCAAATGCAGCAAACAGAATCGGCAGCTCATCTTCATCCTTTCAGTCCTTGCAAGCCCATACACAAGCTTAAGCTAAAACTATGGTTGATTGTTCTCATCTTGCATGACATCATCTCCCAATAACAAAGTAGCCCCAAATGGTGCTTCATTTAGCGGCTGCAGTGGCACTTGAAAGGAAGTTCAATCTTCTAATCATCTTAACTACACAAACCCAAAGGATAGGGAGGTCCGGGGAGAACAAAATTTTTTTTATTTTTGGCTCTCCAAATTCACTATATATATCTGAATAGACACTACACTAGTCCATTCCAATAAACTCTCGACTCCAACTTTTATAATGATGCATTTCTTTGTGTTCCGAAACTCTTACAACGAACTGAAGAGAAGTTCCTACAAAGATCTAAATATTCATCATCACTAAGGCATGCTGAAATTATCTAACTTTTGCATTTTTGTTCTTCAGGTCATATAAACAAACAATTTAAACAAGTCATGAAGCCAAACCAATCAGGAAAAAAGAAAATTACATACCACAAATTGGGAACACTCCTAATGTGATTCCAAGAGCCGTGGAGAATGCCAATTGCTTCGGTTCTGCACCTCTGATAATTCATGCATGCATCAGAAATTGGAGAAACCAACAAAGAATTTGGTTGGAGAGAGAGAGAGAGAGAGGGATTTTACATGCGAAGGATTTGCAGAAGGGGATCAACGACCTTGGCGTTGAACCAAGGACCCAATCCGATCCACGACATCGTCACGGCCTTGAGAGAGAGCAAAGAAATTTTCTGTTGGAAGCGAATTAGGGCTTCGAGATCGAGAAATTCAAACAGTATTTAAAATTCCTGACAGAAAGATCAAATTGAGCATTAAAAGGTCTCCCAAATCCTGACAACTAAAAAGATCAGATCCGTGTCAAATGTCTTCCGGAATCAATCTTAATTACAAATTTCTGTTCAAACCTTTTGGTAGTTTCTTCACAAAGAAATTGAAATCGGTGAGAAAGGGCATGTGCTTTGTAACTCTAGTTAATGAAGCTTCCAAAAACCAAGTTAACAAGGAGACAGAAAAATTGTGAGAGAGAGATGGAGCGAGAATTGCCGTTTTAGTTAATTTTGCGTGCATTATTATTATGATCAAAATGATTTGTATTACTAAGAATAGTAGTCTGATTCAATATATATTTTAGGGAGCAGAGAGACGTCGGTGGGAATAATTTTGACATATCAAGGTAGACCGGACCAGCGAGAGACGCAATTGCTCAAAGAACAAGCAACCATGTGGTGGTGGTTTTTTATTGTTAAATGTGAATGTGGTGTTCGCGTCTCCACCGTTCCTTATTGTGGAGCCCATCCCAATATCTATCTGAAAATTAATTTTTCCTTTTATACTTTTTTCCTAAAAACATTTTTGGTGTATTTTATAAAACTCGTTATTGCTGATATATTAATGAGTATCAGATAAATTTTTTCATTACCCAAAAAGGAATTGCATATGAGGTGGTCTTCCAACTAAAAGTCATTGCCTGACCTGATTACTCTTTTAATAGAAATATGCATTACGGAAAAATTTAATTTAATTTTTATATTTTTCAACATAAAATATTTTTTATGAATAAATATAAAATAACATCAATAAACTTTAGTTAGAAATTAATTTTAAAAAAATGGATATAGAGTGCATTCCCGTTTAGCCTTAATTTGTCGGGCAAATATAAAATTAAATGAATTTATCTATAATCTTACTATTAAAAACATATTTGTGCCGATCTAAGCCAGGGCAAAGAAGGTGGCTTTGGAGAAGAAACCTGTGCAGATCATTCATAGAATACAAGAAATACACACCAAGCAACTAGAGTTCCAAAACATGATAAAAATAAAAAAGCAAGGATTAAAATAAAAGATATATGATAATATATGGTCCCACAGTCTAAATCCATAAAGGAGATTACTAAACTCATTATAGTCATAATTATAAGGGCCATAGACCACTAGAGAGATCTCTCGATTAACATCCAAAACAATTGAGCATATTGGACCTGGCACTCTCTTGACTATCTCGATTAAACCCTCTCGGATAAATCACTTGCTCACTTCTTGATTGAATGTTTTCTTGAATATTACTAAATAGCTTCACTACGAATAATGTTGATAGTAATCTTTTCTGATAAGAAAAAAAATCTCCATAATTTTTTCCGATAAGGTAGGGAATTTTGTAATTAACTTAAAATTTTCTTAATCTATAGGATTCTAAGAGTTTGTTTGGCAGATCTTTTTTCTTTATATTCTTCTTTTAAGAAGAAACAAAAATTAATT
Organism: Dillenia turbinata; assembly: GCA_037126225.1. Taxonomy (NCBI): domain Eukaryota; kingdom Viridiplantae; phylum Streptophyta; class Magnoliopsida; order Dilleniales; family Dilleniaceae; genus Dillenia; species Dillenia turbinata. Next base: position 12,102,488 of record JBAMMX010000006.1, read on the forward strand.
TTTTTGAAATAAGTTAAAATTTATTTTTAAAAACTACTTCTATACCCTTTTTTATAAATAAACTTTTTTAACAAATATTTTTTTATAAATTCTATTTTTAATAAAATTATCATAAAGAGTATTTTTATAAAATATAATTTTTTTTCTCTTAACCATTGATTGATAAAAATCATATATCTACATTTTAAAAATAAAATGTATAAATACTAATAATTAAAATAAAAATAAATTAATTATTTTTCTAAATTATTAAATTCAAATATTTATAAATATAAAATCATTTTTTATATAAAATTTCTTATATTTTTTATATTTATATATTTTTTTCATATTTAATGATTGATTTATTTATTTATTTATAATTTTTATTTTTATATTATTTGTCTTAAGATTAATAATTATATATTTAATTATTTTAATTTTTATTATAAAATATGTTATTCTATTATTTTCATAAAATAATTAATATTTATATAAAAAAATTTTTAATTTTGTATTTACTCATTTATTCACATTTGCATTTCCAAAATTCTTATAAAGTACCCATTTTCAACATTATTTTGTATTCATTTTCGTTTTTGTACAATTTAAGTAGAAAGCGATTGTTTTCAAGGAATTCAAGTGGTGGGCGAGAAACGAAATAAATAAATAACTAAATAAATAAATAAATAATCTTAATAGCTTATTAGAAAAGGTAAATTTGAGTATTATGTTGACACCAAATTTAAGTTAGAAGATGAGGGGTAATGTATAGAGAATATTAATAAATGCATGTGATATGCCAAGCAAAATGAAAGACAACTGTGAAGAAGATATGAAAAGCCATGAAGGCGATTTTGAGAAATTAAAATATTTAAGAAAATCTACCATTAAAGAAAAAGTTGTTATTTAGAAAATAAATACACAATTTCAAATCAAATTAGAATTAGATAATGTTAATTTGATAAAAAAAATCAAAATTACTCGATTCGAATCGAATTTAGTCTGGATTAATATGACTATCAGATACCAATAATTTATACAAATAAAGAAATAATCAAAATTAGAATCGAAATGATAGTTTTAATTTTAATTTTGAAAACTGAACAATTTTTATTTGTATCTCTTGATAAATTTTCTTTGAACTTAATAACTCCAAAATATTGTTAAAAAATTTATTCATCAATATTTATATTTTTATAGAAAAGATTGACAAATAATAATTTTAATAAAATACACACCAATAGAATGATGATAAATATTATTAAAAAAAATTACAATACAAAACGACAAAAGAACAACTATACATTAGAAATGGATGAATGTCAACGGTGGGTGTTGCACATAAAAATAAATTTTCAAGCTAGCATCACAAATAATAAACATAGAAATTTAATTAATTAGATTCAGAACTAAAGAATGCAAAATATATGTTGAAATGGGGGGAAATATAGTATCTTAGAGTGAACTACCCCAAGGTAGGAGGTCCATTTTTTTTTTTTTTTTTTTTTTTTGCAACGCTAGACCTGGAGTAGCATATGGTTTATGTATGAATCGTATACTTTAAAACGTTGATAATATTATTTAAATTATCTTCCCCAACACTCCCTCCTCTATACGCATTCATACCCAAAATACATCAATTCTCATACCCTGCCTTTCCAACAACTCAAAACTCAAATTTTGAACAGTAAAACAACAGCAACATTTTCACAATCAACTACAGTAATTGTCACACCAAAATTCTCAATAAAACATAAACTCAACATCTAAAATAGAAACAATATTTTCTCACTAAATTACACCAATTGTCATACCGAAACCAACAATACATAAACTTCATATTTCAGCAGTACAACAAAAACAATAAAATAAATCAAATGTAATAAACTATAGACAACAAAACCAACATTCAATAGAACATATTTTTTATTAATGAAATAAAATATACAAAGTACATAGTATATAAGAAAATCAAACGTTTTCTTCTCTCAGTATAATGTCTAACACCGAAATCTGACCTAACATCTTTACTATCGTCATGAGATACTAAATCTAGATCATCTATTTGTGTGATATGAGAAAAACCTACATCATTGTACTAGTCATCAGTAAAAACTGGATGAGGCATATGATACATGAGCCGTGCATCATCTCTCTCAACTTGTGTCAGTCTCTCGTCTATATGAATAACGGGACGAGCCCCCCTCTATAGAGCCCCGGAAGTAGAAAACCGAGGGAAATCAAACTTAGGTATATAAAAAGATAAAGACTCTACACACCTGCTCAAAGGTCCCGCGACATCCTTTGGATGCTAAGATGGTAGCGGTGATACATGACGTGGTCGTCTTCTAGGACGTGATCTCCCTTGGTGTCATCCACATTCTCGACGCTTATCAGCTTCCTCGTCACTGTACGTAGCCGTCACGATCTCGATCTCAAAAGATACGTCATGTCCTCTGTCAAGACTGAGATGACTGAATCCATAAGTTCATATATGTCAGCACCCTTGGAGTCTTGAATTTGATACAAAACATTCCACTATAAAAAAGTATGTATATGATAGTTAAATTAACAAAATATAAATTATTGATATAAATAAAAAATAAAAAGATGTACGATTTCCATATAGCCTAAAAAAACTCCTCGGCGATCAATAAATTAACGTGTGATGCTGCGATACCACATGAAGTAGGTATGGTCCATGATTGGTCCATAGAAAGTGTCTAGTGGCACTAAATGATCCAATCGATGAGACCAAATATCTACGTAGCGAACATACTCAACTGACCAATCAGTCACCTGTACACTATGCATGAAAGTGTCGTGGAGTCAATTCTCAGTGTCACAGTAAATTGGTCTAGACTGAATGCTCTGAACTGACGGATCACCATATCTGGAAAAGTGTCACTCTACGATATTAAAACAAATAAAAAACTCTCTTGACAATAGTCGAGAAGAGAAGACAATACTTTCTCAGTGTATGGCATCTAAACGATCTGATCCAAAGTTTGCCTATCAAACGCTTTTCTATACACTCTCACCACGTGTGTAGGAAGGCTAGTGATATCATAGTCGAGGAGGGAAGACAAATATTGTAAATATACACAATATCTAGACTTATCACTAAACAAAACACCCCTGATAGGTAACAAAATATACATCTATGTCTATTATCTAATATATACAGCATCTGCATCATCGGGCAAGTCACCAAAAACCTCTGCTAACCAAGTCATACTCAAACTGTGCCCTTTAAACACCTCACGTGGAGGTCTCACATCTAATAACTTCTCACACTTATCATCCCATCTGACTCCCGTCGTCCTACCTACTATGGGAGTCACATCTACACGTAAACTTAAAAGTATCTCAACATCCTGTAAGGTGATGGTCAACTCTCCATAGGGCATATGGAATGTATCCATCACTCTATTAGGGTTGTAAACTGCAGTCAAGCGACACCCAAGAAACCTGATTGCTTAAGGAGAGGACAAACTCACTCGTTGTCATGAACATGGTCCCAACGTCGTAATGATGCCTTACATCTACTACAAATGAGCCATCTCTGGTCATCTCTATCTCAAACTCTGAAAGAGCGGTGCCCTCGTTGTAAGTGTAAAAGAATATGATCTGTAAGTCCAGGATCCATTTGCAAGAGAAAGAAGAAAAAAGATATCAACACTTAGAACAAAAGACATTAACACAAATGTTTAACACAAACTTTGTATTCACACAAATGCTTAGTACATTAATACAAATGCATTAACACAAATGTTTCACATGAAATATATTAGCACAAAAGACAAACTTTGAATTCATAAGAAATGTTTCAGAAATACATCAACACTTAATACATTAACACTTAATACATTAATTGTTTCACAAATAGAATCAAATATTTGGATTCATTTAGGTTGGACAATTTCGTCGATTATGCCCTTGTCTGCCACAAAGTTCACATTTCATTTGTCTTGCGCATCTCCTCCTATTATGATTATCTGCACTACAGTTCCCACAAGATGTACGCGAGGATGATTCCCGAATTTGTCACATCCACAATTTGTTTATTGCCTCCCTTGTGCCCGTACGAAATATGTCTATGGCCTATCTCTATCTCAAAGATCACATGCTCCCTGCTAAATGAGACAACCATATGGATGTTAGCCGTGCTTATCCATCTTCCCAGCATGGTATTTGCATACTTTGTATACCACTTCCCTCTTCTCATTCCCGCTCTTGCCTTACCAAGTTGAGTGTCAAAATAGTTCACTGAATTATAAAAAGTCTTAAATACCAAGACTGAAACAGATAGATTTCTTGCACCCTTTAACATGAAATTATAGTTTTCACTTATATTTGTCGTCATATACCTAAAACGAAAGCCACCATCGTAAGAAAAAGTCTATTGTTTACTAGCAATATTTGCAAAGTAATTAGAGCATCTTCTTTTATTTCCTTCATCCTTGTCATATATATGTCAAATTTCTTCCATTCTGATTATAATGCAACAATGGTAGTAACTTTCTTACAAATTTGATTTTTATAGTGTGTGTTGAAATTACTGACCACATGACTCATACAAAAGCGCCATACAACGTTCGGAGGTGACCACCCAAATTCAGGACGAACAACTGTTGCCCTTATCCTTTTATGTCTATCCGAAATCAAACAAGTCAGACCCTCCCTATTTCTAACAACATGCTGTCTCACACAACTCAAAAATCACGACCAAGAAACAAGTGACTCCCCATCAACTAACCCAAATGCCAATGACACAATATGATTCGCACCATCCATATTGCATACAATCAACGACTTATATTTGTATTTCCCATAGAGGTGAATTCCATCTATATTTATCAATGGCCTACAACTCCTAAAAGTCATAATACTATGACTAAATGCCTAAAACACACTTTCAAAAACCATTTCACAATTTGCATTTGATGAACTCAACTTTCAATTGACTTCTGTCCCCGGATTTTTTTGAACTATTGATCCAACAATTGAGATAATTATTTATAGGAATCATCCCAATCCCTATATACCATCTTTATAACTCTTCATTTTGCTGCCCAAACTTTTTCTACGAGAAACTGCATACGTGATTTTCTCGCTCATAACAGTTTGGAGGAAAGCAACTTTGATACAAGAATCTTATCTCACATAGTTAAGGAAATGTCGAGCCATCAAATTTGAATCCAATTGTCTATAATCTTGCATCAATCTGACATTCACACATGTGTGTAGTCACTCAACAACAGTAATCACAAAGTCACCAAATAGTCTTATTCTATGAGTACGCAATTTCCACTTACAACTTTTATCCCTTTGCGTACAGATTGTCGTCCAAAGTGTTGGACTTGATCTCCCAACCTGAAATTGATAATGGTGCTCCACATGGTATATTTTGACAGCATGAATAAGTTGCTCATTCGACTCAAATCTCATTACTTTTTTCAATTCATCGCTAAAACTCCAATTATCGTATGTCAATCTACAATGTTGTTCAAAAGTCATATAACTATCACCTCGAGGTATGGTGGTTATAAAGGGAATTGAGTCGTCTATTCGAATATAGATATATCCCATACGACCACTGTCACAACCACAACCACTACCACTACTACTACCACTACCACAAACATCACCACTACTATGGACTGAGAAGGGCCCGATCATTAATTCATTTGCATCACCACCACCACTATCACCACCAAATTCTGCATCATATTCTTTTTCATTGTCATCCTTTTTTTCGCCTCTTCTTCAATCTCTTTTTTTGTCTCTTCTTTTTCATCAACATCATTATCCATTTCTGTAAAAATAAGATTCGCTCGATATTTGATACATAAATAGTCATTCGTATAGTCACAATCTTGTTGCATGACATTCCACTATCGTATGATTTGATATATAACTCAGGAGTGATATCCTCTCCCATCTTCATCGCAAACTCCATCAAATTCAAAATATCGTTATCATCACTGATCGAAATCAGTTCAAATCGTAAATAACCATGTTGCATATATGAGATGTGATATCTATGATAAATCTCCATATTTTGTGTCATACGATTTATTCGAATATCCTTACATACTAGGGTCACCAACTCATCAAACTTTACAATCTTTTTCACCCTAGTCAATTTTATCGGACCACGGTTATAACAAACTCCATTCTCACCATCACAAATTTTCCATTTGTATACCACAACAATCTTACCATATTCACCATTTTTTTCTAAACATAAAAAATTAAACCAATTAAATACGACTCTAAACATATATTTATAATAATTCAACATACATTTAACAAACATACAAAATTTATATTATTTTACATTAACTAAGCATTGCAACAAAACTACCGATTAATAAATTTGCTAACATATCCTAAATTTATGCTCAATATTCAACTAACCGTAAAATATTAAATTTATAATTATAACAATTCAACAAACACTTAACAAATATACTAAATTTATATCAATCTAAATTAATTAAATACTCAACAATTAATAAATTCATTAATATTATTCTAAACCCTAAATTTATATTTTAAATTTTAAATTTATACTAAACATTTAAAGTTTAAAAATTAAATCAATTGGGGTAATTTCAACGAATGTATTCGGTGAGCATTATATATATCATTCAATAAATATTAAAATATATCAAATTAAAAATTTCAATTGAATCCATCAAAAGCAAAGAAAAATTATTCTTTTGGATTCGTATGAGGATTTGCTATAAAAGTTTTAGTGAAATAATGCAGAAGGTTTGGCTTGGAGAACAAAAGCGTCGGATGCTATTTCTTTTGCTGGGATGCTCAAACGGTCTCTCTTAAGGGGACTGAATATATCACATATTAAACATGTGATAAATACATATTGTATGTTCAACATGTGAGAGGACTATTTTATAAATTTTTTTTTTTTTTGTAATATTTTATTTTATTTTATTTAAATAAGGCTATTTCCGTATACGTCTCCTCGCGCCTTTGGGGCTTTCCGCATGAGCGAGACACCGAGGCTTCACAACTTTCCCGCCAAAATGTTGTTCCATTTTCTGGGCTGTAATAAACACGCTTCTTTCTTAATCTCTCTCTCTCTCTGTCCATATATCTCTGAATCTCTGAAGGATCTAGAGCTCGGAGACGAAGCTATTGGCAATGGAGCAATGCTTGCTACATATGAAGACCTTGCGCTCTCAAATGAACGGTCTCTCTCTCTCTCTCGGCGCAAATGTTAAGACATGAAACAGGATTCATTGTTAGCTTCGTAGTTGGAACCCTTGGATTAATGGAAATTGAAAATTGCAGATGTAGAGGATCAAGCGACGAAGATCTCGGTGGAGGAGCAAATGCACATCACAACCATTCATACCATGGAAAAGGATCTTCAATCAGGTTATTTTCTTCCCCGTTCTCTCGCTCTGACTTTTTATCTTTCTCTTTGATTATTTGTTAATTGCTGCTATTTCGTTTCTTTGATTGTCAAATAGAACATCTGTGATGTGAATTTAGCTTTATAATGCTTAATTTAGACGAGAGAGAGAGAGAGAGAGAGAGAGAGAGAGAGAGAGAGAGAGAGATCTTTGTTCTTTATACCTAAATATGAGATGCTGCCTGAGTACTTTTCTTCGAATTTCTATTAAGCTTTTTCGAATTTCAAGAAAAGATTTGGTATGTATGGACATTAATGTTTTTACGTATGGACATTAATATGTTCATTCTTCGAAATTCTATTTTCTTTCTCAATTTCAAGAAAAAATTTGGTGTCCCGGACTTTACTGAGTTCTGAGTGGAACTTTTGATCGTTCTCTCCTAGTGCTATCTCCTTGCTGTAATGCAGCGATTCTTAGGTGCTGCAGCACTCGCAAACTTGATACCATGCCAGAAATAGATAAAATCTATTGAGTCCTAGCTGCTAGCAAGGTCTTTCTTGACTAGATCTTGTGGGTGATAACGCTGCATTCTTGCAAGTTTTCATGGTAGGTGTGACTAAGATGCTTGTCCTGGTGCCTAAAATATATCATCACTACATCTCACTAGGTCTGAATTCATGTTTCATGTTGAAGCATGTGGGATCGTTGTTGTCTTGCATTTTCTGCCTTAATTTAAACTTTTTGGTACTGGTAATGTTATTCTTGTGCTGGGCTTGGAGGGGGCTCAAAATTCTAAGCTGTATCCACACGTTGAGTATATATATTTTTTACCCCAGGGTTTTAAAGATGTGGTCTCTTGGGGTTTTGGGTGTGTTGGTCTTTGGATTGCAGTGCTTTTGTTCTTCGTACTTTATACCACTCTTTGACATAATAAGTTTCACTTCTCTTTCTGCCCCTTTCTGCCGCTGGACATAGGCTTTTAAGCTAAATCATGTAAATCTTGCCTTTGTTTGTTCTCGTGTGTTGTTTCTCTTGCCATTGCTATTAGAGATAACACAAGTAATGAAGTACTTAATCATATTTAATTTCGTCAAACATTTCCAATGTTCTCCTAAAAGGGACATGATGTTGTGTGGTGTGTTCAGAAATTCTGGACTAAGACTTTAAAATCTTGCTGGAGTTTTAAACTTATAAACTCAAAAAACACAAAACACTCAAACTCACATGAGGGAAGAGAGAGAAAAGAATAAGAGTTAAGAACTATTTGAACTATTTCTTCTATTGATGGAATGAATTGTTTAAAACTTGAGGGATGCTTACAACTAAGCACCAATGTGGGTTTATATACTATTTTAGTCTAAACTCACATTTAATATATCTATTGAATGTTAGTACTAAGTACATCAAGGAATTTAGAAACTAAAAAGACAAAATCACATGTAAATATTTTTGAGTCACAAAAAATTTTTTCTTTGACATTTTGCACATATTCTATATTTTTTATCTTAATTGTTCAGTATTTGGTGAGACTTTTGAACTTCTATGGCTTTCCTTATTTCTACATTTTTAATGAAACTTGACTCTTCAAATTTCTCAATAATATTGACTTATATGAATAGCCATTTTATCTCTATATAAATATCAAGTTTATTTTGCAACACCTTGTCTTAAACTTGATTTCACCATTCCAAGAGAACTTTGAAACAAGATGAACAACTCACTCTTGAGAGGTTTCGTGAAAATGTGTGCAATTTGATCATAAGACTTCACATATTTGAACTCCACCTCTTTGTTCTCAATGCATTCTCTTATGAAGTGATACTTGGTGAGTAAATGCTTGTTTCTTTCATGGAAAACTGGGTTCTTGGGGAGTGCAATTGTTGATTTGTTGTCAATGCATACTTTCATGGAGTTCTTTTGTCAAAAATGAAGTTCATGCAATAAACTTCTAAGCCATATTGCATAACACACAAGAAATTACCACAACAACATAGTTGAATTTGGCAACTAAAGATCCAAGAATTTTGTTAAGCACCCGATCATCTTTCATCTCATCCTGATATCTTTTCAATTGGTTAACAATAACCAATACTCTTGAAATATAATCTGAAACATTTTCCGAATCTTTCATTTGTAAAAATTTGAACTTGCCCCTTAGAATTTGGAGCCTCACCTTCTTCCCTTTGTCAACTCCTTTGAAGGAGTTTTGAAGAATGTCCCAAACTTTTTTCGAAATTGTTGTACCTGCAACTTTCTCAAACGTCATCTCATCTAAGCTTTGATGGATGAGGGTAAGAACCTTTTGATCCTTGCTTTTCATACTTTGAATTGTTTTAATTTGGGCAGGATTTGAAGTGCCTACGCCACTGGGCTCTACAAAGCCTTTCTCTACTAACTCCAAAACATCATATGCTTTAAACAAGAGCTTCATATGAATACACCACTTTTCAAAATTTTCTTTGGTGAGTGTTGGAACTACAAAAGGAGCTCCATTTGACATCATTTCTACAACAAATTGAGTAAATTGGCTCTAATACTAGTTTGTTGGTGGTTTGTTCAAAAATTCTGAATTAAGGCTTTAAAACTTTGTTGGAATTTTGAACTTATGAACTCCAAAAACACAAAACACTCAAACTCACAAGAGGAAAGAGAGAGAAAAGAATAAGAGTTAAGAACTATTTAAACTCTTTCTTGTATTGATAGAATGGATTGCTTGAAACTTGATGGACGCTTACAACTGAGCACCAAGATGGATTTATATACTATTTTAGCCTAAGCTGATATTTAATACATCTTTTAAATGGTAGGACTAAGTACATCAAGGAATCTAGCAACTAAAGAGATAAAATCACATGTAAATATTTTTGAACAACAAAACACATTGTTCTTTGACATTTTGCACATATTCTATATTTTTTTATCTTGACTCTTCATGTGTCGTTAAACTACCAAAAATAAATTAACCTACTTCACTAAATACTAGTTTAGAGCGAGTAAGGTCGTCTCCTTAAGAAATGGTGGATTTACCTCTTTTAAAGACTTAAAAATAATAAAATATGGGGGTTTAAGATTAACTAAATTAATAAATTAAATCAAGAAAATAATTGGCTAAAAATAAATAAATAACTTAAAACTAAAAGAATAAAAATTAATGGAAAAACAATTTCTAGTCAAAGGAATTACATCCACCTTGATTCGGGTTGATTGACCATCGATCTATCAAATGGATTCAACAAATTATAAATAAATTGCTTGTAATTATTCAACAAACGCTGAACAACTAATCTCTTCTTATTTTGTCGATAATTAAGAGAAATTTGTTAATTATTTCTTTAATCGAAAGACAACCCTAGAGAAGTTTTTAGGATTTAATGTTCTAACAGTATTAAAATTTAGAGAGATCCAATTCTAATGAACAAACTCATAAGCAGGTTCATTTAAATTACATTATTTAATTCCATGACATAAATTAGATTATTGAGAAAGTCATGAAATTATGTCATGCACCACTATATTAAAACAAACAATAATTATGGATTTGCTGTTTTAATTCATTGTAAATTATTCTACAATTATTAAATATGGGCCCTTATTCAATAAACCAAAAAAAAAATCATAAACATTAAAGTATGGAAGTTAAATAAATACTTGAGTTGTTGATGCAATATGCTCAATTAGATCTCACAATCATGGAGAATCAAGGTTTCAATACTCCTTCAACTAGAAAAGAAAACTAAGAACAAAACATAGAAGAAGAGAAACAAGAAAACAAATAAATTTTGCTAGAAAATAAAACTTTAAAAAACATGAGTTCGAGGGGTTTTATCCTCTTTTATTGGAGTGGACTTTCTATTTTAAAGGAAAGTCTTCCTAAATCTTTCTACGTACTAAAAAGAAAAAATTTCCTAAAAGAAAATATGCTAATTGGTTTCAAAGAAAAGAAAATTCCTAAAAGATAAAAGATTTTGAAAGTTTAACTTCTAAAAACCATTCCTGAATATTATGAAGAAATCAACATTTTGAGAATTTTCAATACTTCCAAATCAAATTCAAATTTTTCTTGAATTCACGTGCAAATAGGAAGGAATTATATTGACTTGGCCTCCAGAAAATTTTTGCAATGATTCTCGAGATCCATATGCCCATGCGCTAATTGAAGAGCACTGCTGTCCACTATTTTTAGCACCTATGCGTCAATGCTCCAAATTAACTCATTTTTTTAATCATTTTTTTGTATAACTCTTCTCCATTAATTCTAAAATATCAAACATCATAAAACATAACCATTAGTGTAATATTTATTCAAAAATCAAGCAAAATCAATTATAATTATTATACTAATTTATGTTCTATCAAATTCTCTCATATCTAGAAAATGCTTGTCCCTAAGTATTCCTAACTCAAATAAAACAAAAAAACTACTTTATAAATCAACCTACCTTTTTTCCCCCAACTCCCAAGCCAACATATGTTATCAAAATCAAACCGGAAACGTAATCAAAATGAGTACTTCATAGCGTTTTGTACTAAAACAAACATTACATCCCCTAACAGCTCCTTTGAAATCAAAACTGTAAGATTCAACAATTCTCTCCAAGGATTCACTCAAAAACACTCAAAATTAGGTACAGAATGTATATCACTCAAATTAACACAATGGAATGATATTATCATAAGCATGCAAACATATCAAATATCTACCACTCAAAAATTTGAATTCCATGCATTGATCAAAAGATCTTCATTTGGTTGTAATAGGGATAGGGTTAAGGATAGGATAAAAGGGATATCTGAGGTTAAAAATATACCAAAGGAGATATATACTTAACCACATACTTTTTCCAGTATTGAGCACTTTTGCCCTAACAAATAGCACTCAAAAAAATTGTCTTCTCGCTGTTCCCTTGTTCTCTTTTCTCAACTTTTTTTCTTCATTCACTTTTGTCTTTTTCTTTTTCATCTCCACGTATGAAAAGAAACAAGATTTAGCACTTTTTTTGATGTTTTTTTGCTCTTTTTTTTTTTTTCCAAATCACCTACCAAAAATAGAATAGTCAAGAGAATGATCAAAATTCTTTCTCCCTTGCATAATCTCAAAGTTCATTTTCATATCATATCCATAGAAGCAATAGAACCAAGATTTCAGTAATCGTCTTTCCCTTGGGGCAAACAAACAACTAAATCATACTATTAATTATATATTCCTTTGGTATAAGGGTTGAAAAGAAAGTCAAAATAAAAGGCTAAGTGTTATATTGAGATAGTTATAAATAAAGAAAATGGTCACAGACTCAACTTGGTTAACTAGAGGGTTTATAAATGGGAAATAAATGGGTTGAAAAGAAAATGGGCAATAAATGTATCAATCCAGAATTTAATTTAAATAGAGTTTCAATATTAGGAAAATCAATGCAAAAAGATTATTGATTAACATAAGGGTTTGCTAACTCCCTTAAACTCTTTTGGGTAGCCATATCTTCATCTTTAAAGTCCTCTTCTATGTCATTGACAAATTTTAGAAAGTTTACTATAAGAGTTAGTCCCCAAAACAAAGAGAATGCAAAACTTGAAATAAATCACTTAACACTGTTCCCCGACAATGGTGCCAAAATCTAGTGTGCTGTCAAACTATTAAAAATAAATTAACCTATTTCACTGAATACTAATATAGAGTGAGTAAGATCGTCACCTAAGAGAATGGTGGATTTACCTATTTTAAGGAATTAAAAATAATAAAAAATGGGGGGTTTATAAAATCAAGATGGGAATTATGACGAAAGCCAAAAAGGGTTAACTCTAGGTGTTTGTATCATTTCAATACATGAAATTCTAAAATTGTAGTCTCGACATGCATAACAGAGCAAGTTTTAGAATGACTAATTCAAGTGCGATATTCACTCGTAAAAAAAACAATTTCGAGTATAAAGAATGAATTTACTTATTTTAGGCTTCAAACCTCATTTTTAAGTAGAGTTTGTGTCAAATCTTGCATGCTTGTTCTTCAAAGAAAACCATTAAAGAAATGAATAGTCATTACAAGCACAAAAACCATTAATACAAGTCATTTCTCATAAATTTTCAGTCCAACCAAATAATACACATTAACTAGAATGCTTGAAATTTTGTGTTTTGTATTTTGGTTTTTTATTTTATATATATATTTTTTACTTAACCTATTGAAGAAAATCAAACATACTACCAAAAACAGAAGTACCAAACACTCTCTTCCACACCTAAATTATACATCGTCCTCAACATATGCTAAGTTGAGAGAGAAAAATAAAGATAACCAGTCCAAACAAAAACAAAAATAAAAAGGTAGAGTTAGAATAACAATTTTCTATGGTGGAGTGGGGAATGGAGGTTCAAATCCGACGAACTGGAAGAAAAAGTTAAGGCCTGGGCATGTCCTAGTCTTTAGATCGCTTTTGTCCCTCCTAAATTTAACTCCTTGAATTCTTCAAATCTTGTGTGGGCATGCGATAAAAACTGAGAGATTCTGATCATCGAAGATTCTTAGCTTTTATTCACCTATAAAACACTAACAAAATTTAAATCCAAATTAAATCAAATAAAAATCATAAAAATCATAAAAATATTGGGTTGCCTCCCAATAAGAGCCTTTGCTTAGTGTTTTTGGCTCAACATGGTCTTCTTGCTTCATCCTCGTTCAAAGATTGGTTCAGTCCATATAAACTTCAACTTGCCTAGCATAAACTTCAATTTTGAATTGAAGTAAAGGACTTTTTGGCATACCATGGATTGCTTTCGGTGAAAAATTTGTCTTGGAAAAACTTGTCCCATTATACAACATTATTTGTCAACCTCTCCTTAAACACAAAATTTAATTCATTTCACACAAAATTATCATGTATAATGAAGTCCACTATGCTAACATGAAAAACAGATTCAGAATCATTTGGATATTTCATGGCATAAAAAATATTAAAAGTAGCAACCTCACTATCAAACTCAAGAGTTAAAGTAGCCAAATTCACATCAATTTTTGTTTTGACTGTTTTCATGAATGGTTTTGGCACTTGTCTTATTACTTCCAAAAGTGGAATGTTGATCTCTACCTTTTGAAAAGTTTCCAAAATATCTTTCTTTTCCTTCTCTTTCTTTAATTGTGTTAATCTGCCAGGAAAATGTGGTGGAATCATTATCTTAGGTTTTGAATTACATTTATTACTTACCTCCTTAGTTGAAACATCCAAAGTTGTTGACTTTTCTTCATTTTTGGTCTTCTTTTTTTCTTCCACTTTTGGTGTTGTATTTTGTATCACCTTTCCACTTCTAAGGATCATGGTGCTAACATTTTCCCTGAATTGATTTCAACTTGAGAGGCCAGTTTTCCATAATTAGTTTCTAATTTGCTTATTGTTGTCATCCACTGCAATACTTGGGTGCCAAGATTTTGAATACTAGCTTTTGTTTCTTATCGGAATTTTTGCATCTCCTACATCAAGTTTTTTTTATAAGATCTTCTAGAGCTAGTCCTCGGTTTTGTGGGTTGGGTTGCAGCTGGAATGGTGGTTATCCATGTCAATTTGTCTGAATGAGTTTCTTCTCCTTTGTTATTCTATATATATAAAAAATTATACAGAAATAATTTAGAAAAGTTTTTAAACTACAATCGTGATCTTCTCTCATTCCTAATCTATATATTTTAATTTTAGTTATCTAATTATGTACATAGTATGATTAAACAAATTAATGGAATCCCATTGATTTTCGAATTGACTAGCAAATTGATGGAATCCCTTTATTTCCGAATTGACTTGTAGATTGATGGAATCCCCTTGATTTTTGAATTGATTTGCTCATTTTAATGTTGATTCCTTGATTGACTCTGTTGATTAAATCTGTTACTAACATCCCCCTCAAATTGATGCGGCTCAAGAAGCATCAATTTGTTTATGAGAAACTGGTGACGAGGCCTAGGTAGTGCCTTGGTAAGGACATCAGCCAGTTGAAGATCTGAAGTAATATGCGGTAGGGAGATAACCTGATTTTCAAAAGCTTCACGAATAGAATGACAATCCACTTCAATGTTCTTGGTGCATTCATGAAAAACAGGATTAGCAGCAATAGCACTAGTATTATTTGCATAAAGAGGTGTGGGATCGGATTGAGGAAATCCAATTTCAGTAAATAAACTGTGAAGCCAAATAATCTCTGAACAAGCAGTAGACATAGCACGATATTCTGATTCGGTGGAAGATTTGGATACCCGATCTTGTTTTTTAATTTTCTAAGAAATGAGTGTAGAGTCAAGAAACATATACCAACCAGTAACAGAGCGTTGAGTGTCAGGGCAGCCTGCCCAATCAACATTACTGTAACCAATTAATCGAAGGGAGGATCCAACAGGAAAGAATAAGCCACGACCAGAAGTATCCTTCAGGTAGCGAATGATACGACGAACAACAACTAAGTGAAGGTGTTGAGGGGTATGCATAACCTGACTGACTTGCTGAATAGAGAAAGAAATGTCAACGAAAGAAATGTCGGGACGTGTAATTGTTAAATAATTAAGATTTCTGACCAACTGACGATACATCATAAGATTAGGAAGAAGGACACCCTCATCACGACTAAATTTCACATTAACCTCAAGAGGGGTGCCAATAGGAGAAGCAGATTGAAGTTCAGCTAAAGAGATCAAATCCTTTGTATATTTGTGTTGATGCAAAAAAATACCCTTCCGATCTAAACGGACCTCAAGACCCAAAAAATAGTGGAGAGAACCAAGATCCTTCATATGAAATGAAGTTTAGAGTTGCTATTTAAACTGTTGAATCAAAACAATATTTGTGCCAATTATCATCAACATAGACAAGAATAAGAACAATATTATCCACTGTTTTGTAAAGGAACAAAGAAGAATCATACTGGTTTTGGGTAAAAGAAAAGCCAAGTAAAGTACAATGAAATTTCTCAAACCATGCCCAAGGTGCTTGTTTCAAGCCATAAAGAGAACATCTAAGTTTGCATACGCCAGAAGAGGAAGAGAATAAGCCTAGAGGAGAAGTCAAAAAAATTTCTTCCTTAAGATCACCGTGTAGAAATGCATTTTTAACATCCATTTGATGAAATAACTATCCCTTAGAAGCAGCAATAGCAATAACAGTTCGGATAGTAGTCATTTTGACTATTGGAGCAAATGTTTCATCGTAATCCACCCCATATTCCTGCCTATTGCCAAGAGTAACCAACCGAGCCTTATAACGGTCAAGAGAACCATCAGAATTCAATTTCATAGAATATACCCACTTACAGCCAATAGGTTTAATACCAGAAGGGCATGGAACAATATCCCACGTATGATTTTCTTGAAGTGCTTGGAGCTTATCTTGCATTGCTTGTTTCCAACACGAATATAGGGCTGCCTGAGAATAACAAGTAGGAACAGGAATGTTCAATAAAGTTACATTAAGAGATGTATGTGGAAACCCATACCTATCTGGTAGATGGGAGACACGTGTAGATTTTCGAGGTGCCAGATGTACAGGCTTAAGTGGCGAGTCAATATCAGAAGGAGTTAAAGTGGTTTTACGTCTCATATATACAATACCTTGTTTGAAACGCTCAATAGGACATGAAATATCATCAAAGTGAGGAAGTATAAGAGGACTAGTAGAAGAGACCACATTAGACTAAAAAAATAGTGATTCTCAAAGAAAATCACATTTCTAGAGGTTCGAAGACGATTAGTAATAGTATCATAACATACAAATCCCTTTTGAGTGGTACTGTAACCCAGAAACGCACACTTAACAACTTGGGCACCAAGTTTGTGACGTTCAGTAGATGTTAAGTGAACAAAACAAACACACCCAAAAGTATAAAGTGTGTGATAACTAGGATGAGTGTTGTAGAGACGAAAAAATGGTGAGTCAAAGTTCAAGACTTGAGATAGAAGACGATTAATCAGATAGATAGCTGTGGACATGGCCTCAACCCAAAATCGAGGGAGAACAGAAGATTCAAGTAGTAAAGCACGAGTGACATCCAACAAATGTTGATTTTTACATTCAGCAACACCATTCTGTTGAGGTGTAGAAGGACAAGAGTGCTGTGAAATAATACCTTTGCACTGTAAGAAAATTTGGAATTCATTTGACATATATTCTTCCCCAGAGTCAGATCGTAAGATTTTAATACTAACAGAAAATTGATTCTCAACATATGTCAAGAAATTTTGAAACACGGAAAAGACCTCACTTTAGAGTGAAGAAAATAAATCCAAGTAAACCGACTGTGGTCAGCAATAAATGTCATGAAGTATTTGTGATTTGTATGAGAGAGTACAGGAGAAACACCCTAAACATCACTATGAATAATATCAAAACACTTTTTTGCATGATGATTAGAAGAATGAAATGGTAGTGTCTTACTCTTAGCAAGTTTACACGTAGAGCAATCAAAAAATAAAGAGAAAGACTGATTTTTATTGCCCAAGAATCCATGTTTCAATAAGTGAGATACGACAAGCGAAGTAGGATGGCCCAAACGTTTATGCCGCACCTCACTTAGATTTGTTACAGTGTTACTAGCCAAAGAAAAAATATCATGACTAAGGAAATGTATAGGAAACAATCTTTCCACTTTAGGCCCCTTCGCAATCACTTTCCTAGACCCTTGATCCTGCACAAGACAACCATCACGAGAGAAATGCGATAACCATCACGAGAGAAATGCACGTTATAATTGTTATCTACCAATTGATCAACTGAAATTAAACTTGATGAAAGCCCAATGGACACAAACACATTACGAAAAGATGAATCAATATCACTAACAACAGCAACAGGAAGGGAATTACCATCCATAATTTTAATATGTTGTGCACCACAATATGGACGAACATTTTGCAAATAATCAGAAGTACCAATATATGATTCAAAGCCACAAAGTCAACAAACCAAGGTTGAAGAGTATGTTTAGTCTTACCTTGAATGTCCAAAATAGAGAATGCTGAGATAATCATTTGTTAGACAATTTCTGGAGTCAAGGCAACTTGATTAGAGACTGTCGGAAGTGTTGTCATGGGACCCTCATCTGCTGGCTCTGTAGGGGAAGAGGAATGAACCGTAGCATGGAAGGCTTTGGTTGGACGATTCTCTGGTCATATTGGACATTCTTTAATAATGTGATCACGTTGTTTGCAATAGTTGCAGAATTTTCGGTTACAATTTTGAGCAATATGCCCAAAATCTTTGCATGAATAGCACTGAATTTGCTTCATATCTCTCATTTTCTTTTCCCTTGAGCAGCGTAGGCAACTGTTATAGACTCTGAGGTGAGTTTGTCTTGTGCCGTAACTTTTTGAGTAATTAATCGTTGCTCTTCCCGAAATAATTCTCCAACACACACGTCCAAAGAGGGAATTGGATTTCGGTTCAGTAAAGCAGCCCTTGTAACCTCAAATTCTGGTTTAAGTTTCATGAGTAACTGATCCCGTTGACTAGTATCATAAACTTCTTTGAGGATAGACAGTGCCTCTCGTGGTATTTTATCATGTATAATGGCTGAATGTTTTGTCCATAAATTAAGAAAACCAGAATAGTATTCTTGAATTGAAAGATTACCTTGATTGTAATTTGAAATGTTCAGCTCCAGCTGAAAACGCTTTGGATTGTTGTCTTGATTATCAATACGTTTCAAATATTCTCACATTTCCTTGGTTGTTGTAAAAGAGCGCAAATTGTTGACCATGTGTGGTTCAATAGATCCCAGAATCCAAGAAATAATCTAAGTATCTTTTGTCTCCCACGTAGCAAGGCCAATTTTGTCATTTGGTGCAGTAGAAGACCTATCAATATGTCCCTACAGTCCTTTGCTTTTGACAAACATCCTGAATTGAAACTTCCAAGTCGAATAGTTTTTTCCACTAAGCCGAACAGAAAAAGTTTTCTGTTGTCATAGTGATATAAAAAAAACTCAAAAGTGTGTAAAAAAATTATAACTCTCCGAAATAAAACTCATAATATGTGATTTGGAAATAATTCCAAGATCAGAACTACTAAAACTAAAGGAGAAGACCAAATATTCGAGAGCCCTTAGGGTTGAAACAAGGATACTAAAGTCCATAGAATTGAACCAAAGATATTCGAGAGCCCCTAGGGCTAAAACAATGACACGACTATTTCGATTTTTGATAGAAAGCTCTGATATCATGTCAATTTGTCTGAATGAGTTTCTTTTCCTTTGTTATTCCATATATATAGAAATTTGTACAGAAATAATTCAGAAAAGTCTTTAAATTACAATCTTAATCTTCTCTTATTCCTAATCTATATATTTTAATTTTGGTAATCTAATTATGTACATGGTATGATTAAACAAATTGATTGAATCCCCTTGATTTCCGAATTGACTAGCAAATTGATGGAATCCCTTTATTTTCGAATTGACTTGTAGATTAATGGAATCCTCTTGATTTTTGAATTGACTTGTAGATTGATGGAATCCCCTTGATTTTCGAATTGATTTGCTCATTTTGATGTTGATTCCTTGATTGGTTATGTTGATTAAATCTCTTACTAATAGTCCATAAGGTTGTTGTGAAAATATTTGTAGTTGAGTCTCGTAACTTAGATTTGGATGATCTATCTAACCTTGATTGTAGGTGTTGGAATAAGAGTTATATTTTCTTTTAGGCTGCTTAGAAAATCCACCTGCAACATCATAGGGATCAACTTGAAGAGTGAGACATATATCGGTTGGATGACCCACATTTGAACAAATTCCACAAGTCTTTACGTGATGTATTTGCCCTACTACCAATTTCTCTACAAAAGATATTAGTGTATCTAATCTTTGATCGATGGGAGAAATACTTACCTTATTGATTTTCCTTTGAACATCTTGTTTTAATCCAAATTGCTGTGCATAGACTGCCATGTTAGATATTAAATTTCTTGGTTCTGCGGGTGTTTTATTTACCAATACACCTTCACTAGCAACATCAATCATATTCCGATCTATAGGTGAGTCTTTCATAAAAATATTGAATAAAAAGCTGTTTTAAAATTTAGTGCTGGGGACAACTCGCACACAGCTGTTTAAATCTCTCCCATACTCATGCAAGGTCTCTTCACCATATTGTCTTATACCACATATCTGCTTCCTAATTGCAGATGAACGAGATGCTAGAAAATTTTTTTCTAAAAACACCCTTTTCATGTCATTCCAAGTTGTGATAGAACTAAAGGACAAATAGTAAAGCTAATCCTTTACTTTATCGGCTAAAGAAATAGGAAAAACTCTTAATTTAAGTTGTTCTTCAATGACTCCTTATGGCATCATTATCGAACACATAACATGGAACTCCTTTAGATGCTTGTAAGGATCCTCTCTTGCAAAACTATAAAAAATGGGTAATAAATATATAAATTCAGAATTTAATTTAAAGGGAGTCTCAATATTAGGAAAATTAATGCAAAAAGATTGTTGATTAACATCAGGGTTTACTAACTCCCTTAAAATCTTTTGGGTAGCCATATCTTCGTCTCTAAAGTTCTTCTCTTTTATGTCATTGATAAATTCTAATAAGTTCACCGGAAGGGTTAGTCCCAAAAACAAAGAGAAAGCAAAACTTAAAAGAAAAAAATCACTTAACACTATTCTCCAACAATGGCGCCAAAATTTGGTATGTCGTCAAACTATTAAAATAAATTAATCTACTTCACTAAATACTTATAGAGCGAGTAAGGTTGTCTCTTCAGGGAATGGTGGATTTATCTCTTTTAAGAAATTAAAAATAATAAAATGTGGGGGTTTAAAATTAACTAAATCAATAAATTAAATCAAGAAAATAATTGGCTAAAAATAAATAAATAACTTAAAACTAAAAGAATAAAAATTAATGAAAAATCAATTTCTAGTTAAAGGAATTATGTCCACCTTGATTTGGATTGATTGATCATCGATCTACCTAATGGATTCAACAAATTATAAATAAATTGGTTATAACCATTCAACAAATACTGAATAACCAGTTTCTCCTTATTTCGTCGATAATTAAAAGAATCTCTTTAATTATTTCCCTAATTGAAAGACAATTCTAGAGAATCTCTTAGCATTTAATGTTCGAACGTCATTAAAAGTTAGAAATTCAATTCTAATTAACAACACACGTGCGAGTTTATTTAAATTAAATTATTTAATTTCATGATTTAAATTAGACTATTAACAAAGCCATGAATCTAAGTCATGCACCACTATATTAAAACAAACTTTGCCGTTTTAATTAGTTGTAAATTATAATAGGATTATTAAATATGGGCCATCATTCAATAAACTAAAATAAATCGTAAACACTAGAATATGACAATTAAATAAATACCTATGAGTTGTTGATGCAATATACTCAATTAGATCTTACAATCATGGAAAATCAAGATTTTAATACCCTTCAACTAGAAAAGAAAACTAAGAACAAAACATGGAAGAAGAGGAACAAGAAAATAAATAAATTCCACTGGAAAATAAAACTACAAAAAACATGAGTTGAGGAGCTTTATGCCTCTTTTATAAGAGTGGACCATCTATTTTAAAGGAAAGTCTGTCTAAATCTTTCTAACTACTAAAAAGATTAAATTTCCTAAAAGAAAATATTCTAGTTGGTTTCTAAGAAAGGATGTTCTGAAAAGATAAAAGATTTTGAAAGTTTAACTTCTAAAAACTATTCCTAAATATTAGGAATAAATCAACATATTGAGAATCTTAAATGCTTCTAAATCAAACTCAAATTTTTCTTAAATTCATGTTCAAATAGGAAGGAAATATATTGACTTGGCGTCCAGAAAACTCTTGCAATGATTCCCGAGATCCATATTCCCACGCGCTAATTGAAGAGCATTGCTATCCATTGATTTCAGCACCAATACATCAATGCTCCAAATTAACTCCTTTTTCTTCACTTTTCTGTATAACTCTTCTTCATTAATTCTAAAATATCAAACACTTTAAAACACAGTCATTAGTGTAATATTTATTAAAAAATCAAGCAAAATCAACTATAATTATTATATCAATTTATGCCCTATCAACTTTTTAGTATTTGGTAAGACTTTTAAACTTCTATGGTTCTCGTTATTACCACATTTTTAATGAGATTTGATTTTTCAAACTTCTCAATAATGTTGGCTCATATGAATAGTCATTTTATCTCTATATAAATATGTTGAAAGATATGTATTTGATATGTTCTATTCTTTTCTAATTTATATAATATAATTAAGGAAGGTTTTTGGATTTATTTTTCCCTAATTTATATAATATAATTAGGGAAGATCTTTAGGTTTACTTTTCTTAAATTATGTAATATAATTAAGGAAGATCTTTGACTTCATTATACTTGGCATATAATCAAGGAATAACTTCCTTGATTTATATAAGGTCAAAGATTTTGTATCTAGATTTTTCATTTTTTTAACTAACATCCAATTCTGATTCATAGTAACTCTTGTATATACATTTGTTGGAAACTATGTAAAATACGGAATGGAGAAATGCAAAACTTCTTTCATTATTTTTTTTTCCACATCTCTTTCAGTATTTTCTTTTCACTTGGTATCAGAGCAATACTTTTTTTTCTAAACTATGTCTAACATAGTCTTCGAGACCACATCCATGGCAGCACCTTCCAAAGAAACCCAATCCTTTAAGAGAGTGACCAACTTCGATCGCTCTCCTACACAAATAACCACTATTTGACTAAATGATGAGAATTTTCTGCGATGGTCGCAAGCAGTTTGAATGTACCTAAGGGGCGAGGGAAGATTGGGTATATCATAGGATATGTACAAAACCTGCAGAAATAGACTCCATGTTTGCCACTTGGGATGCTGAAAACTCCATGGTGATGACGTGGCTTGTGAACTCAATGGCAGAAGACATCAGCTCTAATTACATGTGTTACTAGACGGCAAAGGAGCTCTAGGACAATTTGACAGAGATGTATTCAGATCTTGGAAACCAATCTCAGATATATGAATTAACACTGAAACTCGGAGAAATCCACCAAGGTGAGAATAGTGTTACAACCTATTTTAATTCTTTAAAACGGATTTGACAAGATCTAGATCTGTTCAATGTGTATGATTGGGAATCTATAAAGGATTGTAACCACTACAAAAAGTTGGTGGATGCTGGTCGTGTATTCAAATTTCTTGCAGGCCTTAATGTGGAGTGTGATGAGGTAAGGGGTCATATAATTGGACGTGTACCTTTGCCTTTAATTGGTGAAGTCTTTGCTAAGGTGTGAAGGGATGAGAGCCGGAGATATGTGATGTTGGGGAAGAAAGGTCCTGGAACCTCTACTGATACGTTTGCAATAGTTGTCTCTGATGCATTTGGTAGTCGTAAAAACACTCCCAAAGGAGCCGGAGACTGGTCCATTTAGCAAAGAGCAAATTGATCAACTCCTAAAGTTGCTAAAATCCAATATGTCAACTAGTACTCCTAATGGTTCTTTTGCACAAACAGGTAGCAACCCAATAGCCCTATTTGTTTTTACTAAATCCGGTCCTTGGATCATTGATTCAGGGGTTTCTGATCACATGACCAGTGCCTCCCATTCATTTAACACTTATTTTCCATGCTTAGGTTTTGAAAAAGTTAGAATAGTGGATGGTAGTTTTTCACCTATTGCAGGAAAGGCCCTAATCAAAATCTCAAAAGATATTACTCTCAAATCTGTTTTACATGTGCCTAAACTCACATGCAACCTTCTATCCGTTAGTAAACTTTCATTTGATTCTAACTGTAGAGTCATTTTTTGTGATTCTCATTGCACCTTTTAGGACCAGTGCACGGGGAGGATGATTGGCAGTGTTAGGATGATCAATGGACTCTATTATTTTGAAGAGAGCTCTTTTAGTAATAAAAAAGCTCAAGGACTAAGTAGTATTAATTCAAACTCTGTTTTTGATTAAATAGTGTTATGGCATCGTAGGTTAGCGCATCCAAGTTTTCCTTATCTAAAATGTTTGTTTCATACTTTGTTTAAAGGAATAAACTATTCTGAATTTTCTTGTGAAAGTTGTCATTTATCTAAGAATCAGTGTTGTTTTTCGGTCTAAACCTTATCGTGCATCAAAGCCGTTCTATCTAATTCAGAGTGATGTGTGGGGACCATCTAGAATTAATACATTATTTGGCAAGAAATGGTTTGTAACTTTTATTAATGACCATACCAGACTATGTTGGGTGTATTTAATAACTAAAAAATCTAAAGTTGAACAATGTTTTAAGGAATTCCTCACCATAGTGGAAAATCAATTTCAAACTAAGATCTGTGTTTTACGTTCAGATAATGGTACCGAGTATTTTAATGAGTGTTTAGGTACTTTTTTAAAGGTAAAATGTATTATTCATCAATCTACCTGTCGTGAAACCCCACAACAAAATGGTATTGCAATGAGGAAAAATGGGCACTTGCTA
The DNA here is from genome assembly GCA_037126225.1 of Dillenia turbinata. NCBI lineage: Eukaryota > Viridiplantae > Streptophyta > Magnoliopsida > Dilleniales > Dilleniaceae > Dillenia > Dillenia turbinata. The sequence goes on from JBAMMX010000006.1 coordinate 12,127,312, forward strand.
GAGGTAGCTCGTGCCATGATGTTTTCTATGCAAATACCAAAATGTTTGTGGGGTGAAGCTGTTTTAATTGCATCCTATTTAATTAATAAGATGTCCTCTTGTACCCTAAACTATGAGACACCTCTGAATTGTTTCAAAAAAACCTTCCTCACTTCACTCCAATATTGTGATTTACCTTTAAAAATCTTTGGCTGCACATGCTTTGTTCTTATATCTAACATACTTCGATCTAAGTTAAATCGTAAAACTAAAAAGTGTGTTTTCATTGGTTATGTTCCACAGAAAAAAAGGGTATAAATGTTTTAATTCGGTCATTAGAAAAGTTCATATTAAATTGGATGTTTCTTTTCTAGAAAATCAACATTTTTTTGACAACAATCATCTTTAGGGGGAGCAAATAATAGAGGAAGATAATTTTTAGAATATCATAGAGCCTATACCTGATACTGTGACATAATCTGATGAATTAGTTTCTCCAACTGATTTTGAAAAACAAACTGAGGATACCATTGTTAAAGATAGTGATACTTTGAATGACTCTAGATTTCAAGTGTCAGATACCATTTCATCAAAAATAGGGGGAGAATTACTATAAAAGGAAACTCAAAATCCTAATTCTGAGTTTTAGGTTTATACTAGAAGAGCATCATTGAAGAGTACTATAGTCTAACTTGTTTCTCCAGCACGCCAATCACAGTCTCCAACTCATGGTCCATCTTCCAACTCTCAGAGTAATCCCTGTCCTCCAAAATTATCCACTTCAATTGGGCATCTCAATGATAGTTCCTCGACTTAGATATTCCAATAGCAAAAAGGAAAGGTACTCGCTCTTGTACTATTCATCCTATTGCTAATTATCTGTCTTACGAAAAACTGTCCAACAATTACAGGGCATTTACATCCAAGGTTATTAACCTGTTTGTTCCAAGAACCATTTAGGAAGCATTGGTTGATCCAAATTGGAGATTGGCAGTCAGAGGAAATGAAAACTCTTAAGCGGAATGGTACTTGGGAGGTAGTTAATCTTCCAAAAGACAAGAGAATAATTGGTTACAAATGGATCTTTAACATAAAACGTAAAGCGGATGGGAGTGTAGAAGGTACAAGGCAAGACTTGTGGTTAAATGATTAACCCAAACTTGTGGGATAGACTATCAAGAAACATTTGCTCCTGTGGCAAAGATAAACTCCATCAGGGTTCTTCTATTCTTAGCAATCAACTTAAACTTGTCATTACATTAGCTTGACATAAAGAATGTCTTCCTAAATAGAGATCTGAAGGAGGAAGTGTTTATGAGACTACCACCTAGTTTTGAGGAACAATTTGGAAAGAGCAAGGTGTGCAGATTAAAGAAGTCATTGTATGGCCTCAAACGATCACCAAGAGCATGGTTTGAAAGGTTTGGAAAGGTAGTCATGGCCCATGGATTCCTTCAAAGCCAAGCAGATCATATAATGTTTTACAAACATTCAAAAAGATCACTATCCTAGTCGTTTATGTTGATGATATTATTATGACTGGAGATGACTTTGATGAGATAGATGGTTTGAAGAGGAAACTTGCAGCCGAGTTTGAAATTTGCAGCTGAGTTTGAACTCAAGGACTTAGGGACATTGAAGTATTTCTTTGGAATGGAATTTGCTAGATCTAAGGAAGGAATTGTTGTGAATCAGCATAAGTATGCACTCAATCTTTTGATGGAAACATGGATGCTTGGATGCAGAGCAGCTGACACACCCAATGAGCCAAATATAAAGTTGGAACCAATTGCACCTAAAGACATAGTAGACCGAGACTAGTATTAACGCTTAGTGGGGAGGCTCATCTACCTGTCATATACTCGATTTGACATAGCCTTTGCAGTGAGTGTTGTAAGTCAAGTCATGCACTCACCTAGTTTAGTACATTTTGAGGCGGTATTTAGAATTCTCAGGTACTTAAAAGGAACACTTGGAAAGGGTTTACTATTTAAAAAGAGAGGGCACCTAAAGATAGAGGCCTACACGGTGCTGATCGGGCTGGAAGTATAATTGACAGAAGATCAACTTCTGGTTATTGCACATTTGTTGGAGGAAATCTTGTGTCTTGAAGAAGTAAGAAACAAAATGTGGTGGCAAGAAGCAGTGCAGAAGCTGAGTTTAGATCAATAGCTCATGGTATTTGTGAGGTAATATGGGTAAAGAGGTTATTGGAAGAACTCAAGATATACACACCTTCACCTATCAGAATCTACTGTGATAATAAAGCTGTTATCTCGATTGCACATAATCGTGTCTTACATGACTGAACCAAACATATTGAAGTGGACAAGCACTTTATCAAGGAGAAGTTAGAAAGTGGAGTAATATGTATGCCGTACATCTCTTCAATTGATCAGATAGTTGATATTTTTACAAAGGGTGTTCACAAGAAATGGTTTGATGATTTGGCAAGCAAGCTGGCAATGCATGATATTTTTATGCCAACTTGAGCGGGAGTGTTGAAAGATATGTATTTGGTCTGTTCTATTTTTCCCTAATTTATATAATATAATTAGAAAAAGTTTTTGGGTTTATTCTTCTCTAATTTATATAATATAATTAGGGAAGGTCTTTAGGTTTATTCTTCCTTAAATTATATAATATAATTAGGGAAAATCTTTGACTTTATTATATTCAACATATAATTAGGGAATAACTTCCTTGATTTATATAAGGTCAAAGATTTTGTATCTAGGTTTTTCATTTTTCAGTTAGCATCCAATTCTGATTTATAGTAACTCTTGTATATATATTTGTCAGAAACTATATAAAATACAGAGCAGAGAAATACAAAATTTTTTTCATTATTTTTTCTTTCCACATCTCTTTTAGTATTTTCTTTCCACTAAATATCAAGCTGGTTTTGCAATACCTCCTCTTAAACTTGATTTTACTATTTCAAGTGAATTTCAGAACAAGATCAACAACTTACTTTTGAGTGGTTTCGCAAAAATGTGTGCAATTTGATCATGAGACTTCACATATTTGAGTTCCACCTCGTTGTTCTCAATGCATTCTCTTATGAAGTGATACTTGGTGTGTATATGCTTGTTTCTTAGGTATCTTAGCAATCAACCTCCGATTTTTGTCTTTAGTAGACAAAAGATAATTTTTCAAATGAATATCATAGTCTTTCTCCAAGAGTTGCCCAACCTCAAAATATTATTTTTCTTGCTCGGCACATAATAAACATTTGAAACAAATTGGTGTCCACCATCTTTCAAACGAATCAAAATTGTACCTTTTACTTTCATTGGAGTTTTGGAGTTGTTACTAAAAGTGATGATACCATCTAGAGAATCATGAATCTCAACAAAGAAGCCATTCTTCCCACATATATGATTGCTTGCACCGATATCAAGATAGCACTCATTCTTCTCTTCCTCTTCTTCACATTTGAGTACACGAAGTAAAGATATGACTCACCATTTTCATGCTTTTCTTTGGCATAATTAGTCTTTTCTTCCATTTTATGTGAAGAATTCCAACACTCCCAAACAAAATGACCAAACTTATTACAATTATAGCATTCAATTTTTTATTTATCTTACCTCCAATTTTGTTTGAAGTAGTGCCCTATTCAATGGCCTCTTATATATTTGGACTATTGACTTTGTTCATTTTTGTTTTGAGAATGATAGCCGCTTCTTTCTTGTCCATGACCACGGCCACAACCACCATGACCTCAGCATCTAGAACCTCTCTCTTGCTTATCTTCTTTCTCTTTCAATGAGAACCTCATTTGCAAAGATTGCTCCACTAATTCTTATTTTGGTTTGTTTAGCCTCTCTTCATGGGTTTGCAAAGAACTGATGAGTTCTTCAATGGTCATGTTGCCAAGTCTTTGGACTCCTCAATTGCCACAACAACATAGTTGAATTTGGCAACTAAGAATCTAAAAATTTGTAAACTACCTGATTATCTTTTATCTCATCCATATATCTTTTCAATTTGTTAACAACCAATACTCTTGAAATATAATTTGAAACATTTTTGAAACTTTCATTTGTAAAGATTCGAACTCACCCCTTAAAGTATAGAGTCTCACGTTTTTCATCTTGTCAACTCCATTGAAAAAGTTTTGAAAAGTGTCCCAAACTTTCTTCGAAGTTGTTGCACTTGCAACTTTCTCAAACATCATCTCATCTAAACTTTGGTGGATAAGGGTGAGAGTGTTTTGATCCTTCTTTTCCATACTTTGAATTGCTTTGCTTTCCAATGGACTTAAAGTGCCTGCGCCACTAGGCTTGACAAAGCCTTTCTTTAGCAGTTATGAAATATCATATGCTCCAAGTAAGGCTTTCATATGAGTACACCAATTTTCAAAATTTTATTTGGTGAGTGTTGGAACTACGAAAAGAGCTCCATTTGACATCATCTCTATAACAAATTGAGCAAAATGGCTCTAATACCAATTTGTTATGCGGTGTGTTCAAAAATTCAGGACTAAAGCTTTAAAAGCTGTTGGAGTTTTGAACTTATGAACTCCAAAAACACAAAACACACAAACTTACAAGAGGGAAGAGAGAGGAAAGAATAAGAGTTAAGAACTATTTGAACTCTTTCTTGTATTGATAGAGTGAATTGCTTAAAACTTGAGAGATGCTTACGATAGAGCACCAAGTTGGGCTTATATACTATTTTAGTCTAAACCCGCATTTAATACATCTGTTGAATGTTAGGACTAAGTACATCAAGGAACCCAGCAACTAAAGAGACAAAATCACTTGTTAATATTTTTTAGGCACAAAAAGTATTGTTCTTTGACATTCTGCACATGTTCTATATTATTTTATCTTGACTCTTTAATATTTGGTAAGACCTTTGGACTTATATGGCTCCCCTTATTTCCACATTCTTAATGTGACTTGACTCTTCAAACTTCTTAATAATGTTAGCTAATATGAATAGTCATTTTTATTTCATATAAATATCAAGTTTATTTTTCAACACTTGAAACTGATAACAAAGCATTTAAATGAGAAATGTAGGACTCACTTAATTCATTATATGCTGCTGGATGCCTGTCATATATAGCTGAAAATTCAAGTGCAAAACTTTCCTTCTTAAAGAAATCTCTTTGTATATCTCTAGCTTGTCTTACCTTTTGACGTTCATTTATCCTACTAGAACACAATTTAGTATTCCAATGATTGTTTCAATCGGTAACAGGAAGAAAATGGCATGGATTGCACAATTGAGTTAAATATATACCATCTGCTTTCTTCTCCAGATGTTTCTACTAAATCACCCATCTTTCTACTATGTTGAAGGTGCTAATGAAAATGTGACACCAGAGCAAATTTAACTGGATAATGATTTGCTATGATTGAGAATGCAGTTTGTGGGTCAGGCTAGGCTACATTGGATGCCTCAACTGCTATTTTAGCCAGCAATTTGTGTTCATTTAATTCATGTTTTTTTTTTTTTTTTTGGTTTTAAATGATGGATATTTTTAAACTAAATTTAACTAGATTTTAAGCAACTAAATAAAATGAAATCAACTATCTAAATATCAGAATTGTTTTTTTAATTAAAATATTCTTTACCCATTCATGTGGTTTGCTTTTGGTCAAACTTCTTCAAACATATACTCAATCTGGACTGCCAAATGTGGTGTTTGCAATCACATGATCCTGTTTACTCATTGCTACAAGGTAGAGTGGAATGTTGTGCCAGACATCCTTTTACATTTTATCAGCTGCTTTGGAAGGCACAGGGGTCACAGACATTTATTGAGAACCTGCTTTCATCTACAGAACTTTGTTTCTTGCATAGGAGTAAATGCCTGATGGCTAACCCATCCTCTTCAAGGAGTTTGGTCAAAGTAGAATGGCTTGCGATAACTTTATCATTTATGCTGCTTGTTTCTTTGTGAGCCCATGATAAATGTTGTGTATGAACAAGCACTAAATTTGGAAGAACATCTTGGTAAATTGCTACAAATATTGGACTTTACCTAGATTTGTTTGGCCAGAGTTAGTGGGGTTTTTTTTTTTTTTTTTTTTCATTATTCTGCTCTGTTAGGAGCATCTCTGTAGCCATCACTATTTTAGGTGAGTTGACATAAAATTGATTTATTGAAGAAAAGAATTAGAAAAAAGGGCCACTTGAAACTTGGAACATGCTGTAATGTACCCCCAAAGTCTTACTTAGCCATTATAATGTATCTTTGTCAATCCTTGTACAGCATTGCTTGTATACCATGCAACATCTAAATGAAACTCCCCTTTCAACTTGCAGCCTATATATTACCTAAGAAGAAAACTTCTTGACTAATGTGTACTATGTACAGAAAGTTCACTTTAGATTTGATTCTCTTTGTTAGTTTTGTAATGGAGATAAATTGACAGCTTATTGGAAGGTAATTCATTGCATTGCAGACAATGAAACTGATTTATAAGGGCACAAAACTTTTCATTTGAATAGTATTCAGTTGATTGGATCTATCTGATAAATGACTCTTCATATGGTTAGTTTGTTTTAGTTCTTTGAGAAGAATGTGCCTCGCCATTATTTTATTATGTGCAATTTTTTTTTTTTTTAAAAAATTTGTGGGGGTGGGGGGTTGATTTGGGGCTTTGGAAAAAAAGAGAGATTGAATGAAAACTGCTGCAGAAATTACTTGGATCTTGTAAAGTTTTGGTTGTCTTGGGGATTCCTGTAGAGTATCCAATCCTTACAGTACAGCAACTGATTAACTGTATGCTATAGAATGAGAATGGGTTTTTGACAGGGGTCCTTTATCTATGGCATAAAAGTAAATGTACGTACAGGACCATATATGCTACCTGAACATCTTTTGAAATGATTTTTCAGCAAAAAGTGAAGCAACGGAGCTTAAAGAAGAAACAGACCAGATGGTCAAGGCAAAGGGACAGATCTGCTCAAAGATACTGGAGAAACATAGAAAGATTGCTTCTTTAGTTGCTGATATGTCCACACTCAATCAGGTAGCATGATCACTAAAATAGTTGCATGAAATCTGTAAGTTAAGAAGTGATTTTGTTACTAGTTGACTTCCTTTAAATAATGGTCACACAAATGAGCACAAACTTTTGTATTGTATTATTTTCAAATCATAGGGAATGTATCTTATTGTAAACATTTTTAAGACACATAGAGCCTTATCTAAACTCCTATGATGTGTACTGATGAGAGATCTTGTGTGAGATTTTGTACCATACCAGGGAAATTGTGGATGCAAGATAAACTTTGAGCACTTCTTTACCAAAAAAATAAGGAGAAAAGACTCGGGATTTTGGGATGGCCTTTGTAGATAAATCTTATAACAGGCCGATGGCTAGACTAACTCGTAAGGGATTCAGCAGACTCAAATATGCAACATTAAATTAAAAGAAAATATAAATAATTGGGAGGAAATGGGATTTCTATAAGCATTTCACAGATATATTTTTAGGCATCATGACTTGGCACCTTTAAGACTTCAGAGAACCCCAACAATTTCGGGAACTCTCAGTTAGTATGTTTGAATATGAAGTTACAGCATTTGCTTTTTTACTACTAACACTTCACAAGTAGAAACATTTAAATGTACGTTATAGAGATCTTGAGCATCTAACAATGCCAAGAACTGAGAACAACTTTCCCTCAGTACACAAGGCAGGGTCTTGGATCACGGCACTATGCAGGTTGCCTTTTACCTTAGGCAGTAGTCATACTCAGATTGTCATGATTCTCATTTTCAATGATTACATTATTTTGGAACAAGTACAGAAGTTTTAACGAAATTATTCATGCCCAATTGTGAAAACTTATCATTGAATTCAACTAGGCGCTTTAATTGAGGAATAGATACTTCTAGGTTCTTTCCTCCCATCTAAAATTTGATGACCAGCTGTTACTGTTATAGTATATTCACAGATTTTTTTCATAGTTAATGCTATTAGGAACTCTTCTTTCTGCTGCCCTGATGTATAGTATAACCTTAACTAGTAAGAATGGTTTACAACCACCAAGCAGGGAGTATTGGTGTGCAGATAGATACCTGCTTTTACGCTTTGTTGATGTAACTAAGGCCATTGATTTCCCTAAGACCTTGAGCACACCACAAAAACATACCATATCCTTCTGCTGGAAACTGTTCTTTTTCATTTAAATCAAAATTGGAGGGCAAAACTAACTCTACAGCAATGCATTTGTGATGTCATATCTTCCCTTGTAACCATGGAGTCTGATGGTCTATTTGTGCAGGATTCATGGTAATCAACATTTCTTATATATGCTGTAAAATGAGTGCATGTTATAAACTTGATTTAACAACTCCAATTAGTGGGGAACAAGTTGCTCCTTTTTCTCATTGAAAATCAGATAAGAGGATGCCTAAAAACCCTTACCTAGTTTTGTTGATCAAATCCTTATCATCATCATCATCATCTCTTGTAGACATTGGAGCTTATTCAGCAAGAAAGAGTCAGCTTATCTGCAAAAATTTCTGAGAAAAGGTATTTAACATGTAAATTTCCTGGGTAGAATGACGGGCACAAGAAAAAAGAAAGGACCAGCGAAATCTTTTGAGTCTGGAATGCTATTGGAAACTTGTAAAGCCAATACTCATGCTTTTGCTATTGAACAGTGCTTATTACAATACAGTTGCAGCGACCATGACTGCGAAGTTATGTGATCAACAGGTGTTTATCCTATTTTTTCTTCTTCTAAAATAAAATTTGATCATATGTTCACATTTTCTTACTGACTCTTTGTAATGCCTTTTGAGTAGGTTTGGGTTAACTCTCACAAATTTACCAAAATTACTGGGGAGCATGGATTGGTACTACCATATTAGCTTTCTCTCGTTTTTTGACAACCATTTTTAAAATTTGGACTCGCATGTATATTTTAACAGATAATCCATGTGTGCATTTTTAAATTTGGAATTGCTTTTCACTATAATGTGTAATCTCACTTTTAACAAAATTATATCATCTCATCAAATGGTTCCAAATGTTCTTAAATTTATCTTACTTATCTTCAACTCCTAAATTATTCTTATTGTTATTATTATTTTTAACTCAAGAATGATACTCCCACTATCCCATTTTAAATGACAAAGTTAACCAAACACCATATTTAGAGAAACACATTTATTTCTTTGATTCATTAACTAAAGTTAATTTCATTCATAAACACCCAACCATGTAGTTTTATCTACTATAGATTTAAAATTGTAAAATTGTTCATTGATTGTATTGAAAAAAGTAAAGCTTGACAACTATTTTAGGACAAGAAAGTTAAAAAAAAAAAAGGAAAGTCGGAGAAAGGGAGTAACATATCCAGCAACAACAAGAAGTTTTGTTGTCATGTTGTTGTTGTTTAACATATATAAACTTAAAATATCCAAATGCCAAGTTTTATAGATTATTATTTTTATTCTTTTAACACTATATGGTTTTAATTTATTTACTATTTAGCAATATTTGTCCGTGTTAAAGATAAATAGGAAGAAAATCAAAATTTATCATACTAATTATGAAATATAATTAGTTTGACCAAAATGAGTTGGGATGCAAAGTTAGAAGTTAAACAAAATAAAAGAATTGTTTTAGATAGTTAAAAACAATATTTTTATATGTATATATATTTACTCATGCAATGCATGGGGTAGGCTTCTAGTTTTGAAATAATTTTGGTTTCCTTATAATTTTATGACCATCATAGCAACACCATACATATACATTACACACACACAATCCCATGCACACACAAACACATCACTTGAGTTATTGATTTTAATTGTTTTTCAATTTGAATTGGTTGCTTTATTTATCTATTTAACATTATTATTTGTAATATCGCTGTTTTATTTTCAAGGTGCCCGATGTTTTTGTTTTCATTTAAAATGTGTTTGCTTTATATTGAGAGAGCTTATTGGAAGACAACTACCTCGTGCTTTTGTAGGTCAAGGATAAAATTGAACAGCAAACAGGTAAGAAGTATAATAAATAATACAAATTTTAGTTTGTAATTTGAATTTTGTGGTTACCTATGAATTGCAAAATCACCAATTTGTTTTTTAGTTTTGAATTTTATGAATTCGGGGGAAGGTATAGTCAATACCATTGCTTCTTGATGAAAGGGCTTGACACTTCAAGTTGGATTTTGATTCTGGTGGCTCAGACTACCTTATTGTTTTTTGTTTTGTTTCGCTTATTTATCCTGAACATTGATGTGCATATGGGCATAGGACAGTGGTTTGTGTCTAGTTGGAGAAGCATGGTTGGGGAGTGGAAAACCTTGTTTGGATCATAAAATAATTTCTTTGATAATGAAATAATAAAATTATTTGATGGTGTTGACAAGGATGTGGACGATTCAAATGCTCTCTTTTGATAGTTTTCTCCTGTTCATGATTTTTATTAGAAATATCTATTTTCTGTTGAATTTCTAGAATTTTTCCTAGTGCTCAAATCATGCTAGTAAACATGTGGAGGTTGCACTAAGCAAAGTATAGAGAATATCTTCTTTTGTGCAACTTTACATTTATTCATAATATGATTACCTTTATTTTTCAAATGTAGATGATATAGTTTTGATATAACTTGTTTCTTTTCCTAAGACAAAATTTTCCTTGTCTAACAAAGAGAAATGATAATGCTTTTCAATTTCTGTTTATATGGTGTTAAACTAGTTTTCCATTTGAACTTGATTTTCAGGGGAGTCCATCAAGAGCATGGCCATTACAGACAATCAGGTAGGGGCAGTACATCCAAATGAATGGAGCTATAGTTTAATAATAATATTTCAAGCCACAGACAGGTGAAGCAAAGAACCTCGTGGCCAAGTTGGACTATAATCTAGCTAAACTTAATGAAATCATGCAAATGAAGTCTCAACTTCTTGAAGAAACAACAAAGGTTAAATACGATTTTTTTTTTTCTTGTATAGTATTATTTTATAATGCAGTGTGGACCTTATGTTGAATATTAATAGCTAAAGATTTAAAAACTCTTAAAACAAATTTTGATCTTCCTCTGGAGTATTTCTTAGAATTTCCAAGAACCGTTTAGAATTTCTAGTACAAATAAAAGGTTAACATATACTCTTGAAGAGCCACTTTGGCGAGTCTACGATTTAAGTAAACTTTTAATTTCACTTTTTTCTTTTTTATTTTGCTTGTATAAAAGAATCTTCATAGAAGCCAATGTGGTAACTTAATTAGAGCTCAGGGTGTTAATCTCTGAAGCTGAATGTTATTTTGGGATGAAGAAAGCCTATGGGATTCTCATTTTAGAATTTGAGGGTTAATATGATATGTTCAATGTGTGTCAATATCTTTTCTGGTGAAAAAAGTTACAACAGGGAGCCAATTCATTTCAATAGTTTTAAAAGTGGATATAACTCTAGAGTTAATTTCTTGCATATACTGTTGCTGATGATGGCAGTTTGCAGAAAAAATTCAAATTGATGACGTAAATAGTCTCAGACAGTAGCAAGTTATATATAAATGTTTCCCTTTCTCTCTCTTTCATTTTCAGTCAGTGTTGATTAATTGCTTCTTTTGCAGATGAAGCAGTCCCTAAAGCAAGTGAAGCATAGGTTGTCTGCTTATAAGGTCAGTGCTGTGTCTAGAGTTGTATAGCCATTACTTTTCACATTTCCTGTTTAAATATTCACTTGATTTAGTGGAAAATGTCTGGAAGATGCTGCATCTGCTGTTTCAATTTGTCTGTTCATAGTTAAATGGTGTGATTTAAAGGATTTTGCTGTCATATTAGGCTTCTCTGCGTGATATGTCTCTGCAAATTTAGAAACTGCTGTGAATAATCCTTTGTCAGTGCAGATATTTCTTAAAGGTTCTAGTTAATTTTTCTTCTATGTACAATGTGCAACGTTACTATGGTAATTTTTCTGATTGTAATGATTACAGCCGGAGGTAAGGGCACTGGACATGAAGACCCTTGAAGAGGAGCAGGAAGCTCTCTTATCTGACAAGACTGGAGAAACCGAGTACTTGCAGTCTCTGAACATTCAAAGTCAGAAACTAAAGGTATATACGTTTTTTGGGTTCTGCCTCATATCTAAGAAAAGTTGGAAAGTTTAAACAAATAGCACTTTATGAGGGGGACAAAAATATCTCATGAAATACACATCTTCATGAGCTATTTCTAGATGGAGGAAGAGACACAGAAACATTTACCCAGTTTACTGGCATATCATCCTCTTTTTTTCGCAATAATAAGATGCATGCCAATGTTGAACTTAGCATGCATAGTCTTTTTTTTTTTTTTTTTTTTTTTTTTTTTTTTATTTTTTGTGCATACGCCGAAACTTGAACCCGAGTCTATTACAAAGAGGAGGGGGAGGTATCATTTGAGCTAAAACTCATTGGCTTAGCATGCATAGTATTGTCCCTCTTGGCTTTTTAATCCAATTGTTAAATGCTTTGTTTGTGAAGGAAGTCTCTCACACAATCGAATGTGCTTGTGGAGAGAAATACAAGGTGGATTTAAATCTCGGTGCATGAGGAGAGTGGAACTCAGATGGACTCTCAATCATATCAAGAGGCTGTTAAAAGATATAGGTCATAGCAGTAAGTTGACTTGTAAACAGAGATTTATCTCTGGACCTCTCTAACTAAATGTAACTGGAATACATATAAACAACTTGGTTGCCATTAGTAAGAGAAACAGACTACTTAAATATATTCCAATCCATGTATTTTTCATTTGTGCAATGTTGTACAGATAAGAGAAGGAAAGATTACCCACCATTGCTAAATCCATAGGCCTCTTAATATTTTTTTTTAAAAAAATATTTTTTAAAGAAAGAGTAAGCATTTTGAGTCGTGCCTCACTACAAAATGATTTCCTTAGTAATTCTGCACGCTTTTTGGTCAGTTCTAAAATTTGCACCTAAAAATTATAATACTTGACAAAAGCAATGAAGTATATTACTTATCAATATTAGTTAATTCAACTTATGAAAACAAATGATATTAAGAGATTTTGAAATCAAACTAAAGTTGAAAATTTTGGGGGTAAGAAAAAATTACCTCCTAGTATGTAACTCAATTATTATTAAAAAAAAAAAAGTTCTATACATATATAATACTTTTAGGGTCACAATTGTTGTTTTAGATTCAACTCTCTGCATGGAAGTAATCTTAACATGGGACTAATTTCAATCATGAACAAAGTATCAAGTTCGATTTAAAAAACCGAACCAAACCAAATCAAGATGGCCTATCTTTCAACTTTCCATTCCCACACACAAAAAGAAAAGAAAAAAAAAAGTTCTTAAACAAGTAATATAACATCACATGCAAATATCACCATCATGGTTTGAACAAATTCTATTATTCTTTTGATTATAGCGTCAGATACCTAAAAGGCAGAAAAAATCACTAGAAAGAACAATCCACTTGGCTTTGCTTGAGTGTTGGCCTAGAAATTTGTACACTTTAGGCATGGAGGAGGTGTATGTTAGAGGAGTGAGAATGAAGAAAAGGATCAAACAAAGGAGATCTGAAATGTGAAAGGAAAGAAAGAAAGGGAATAAAAAAGAAATGAAAATGGAAATTTTAGATTTTTTTTTTTTTTTTGGTGAATTTGAGTGTCAAATTGTTGTTATATATTGAACCGTCTAATAACTATGAAACAAATAAATTTGTGAAATTATTTATGAGATTCCTTTTATAAATAACATTCCTTTAACAAAAAAATTTAAAGACTTTTATCAGATAATAGAAGGAAAAAAGCTTTAATTTTACTTTATTATTATTATTATTAACTATATAGATATAAGCGTGAATGATCCCCTACTCTCAGATTTCGTCGTCCTTCAATTGGCAAGAGACAATTTGTTGTTGGTGAATTGGATGTGTGATGTGTCATTTTTTTTTGGGTGTGGGTTGGACAAAAGAATGGTCTCACAATTCTATCATCATGTGTCTTACTTCTCTCTCTGTCTCTCTTTCCACCGTCATCTGATAACTTGTGTCTTCCAATATTGTTAGTACACACACACTCTCTCTAAAATCTTTTCATTCTAAAACACCCATAAGATCTTCTCTCTAACTTCTCATAACATTCTCACCATCCTCTTATATTATTTTATCTATTTGCCATTTGGTAAGTTGGAGTGTGTTGGACCATAACATTGAGATGATCTTTCTCTCTCTCTCTCTATTACAAGGACCATAAAATTAGGGATTTGTATCTCTCTCTAAGCAAGGTAAATGGACATGCAATTTCAATGCATCGTATAGATTAGTTGAGGAGAGTGGTGTGTCATGATGTTGATGATCATATGTATGGAAGCCATTCTTCTATGCTCCCTATCTATCTCTTTTCTCTCTCTATATAAGCAGGGAAAATAGACACGGTAAGGTGTTCATTAAGCAAATTATGCTTTCTCTTTCTTTCTTTCTCTCTCTATATATCTAAGTGGGGTAAATGGAGACGGTCAGGTGCTCATTATGGAAGTCATTCCTTTGTTGTGAAGGTTTCTGTTTGTCTTTCCTATTCTAAACATTTGTTTTGTTTAACGTTTGTTATGCTACTCTTCATATTTGCTGCTAATTCCAAAAATGTTCTTTTTCAGTTCCAGTTGAGGAGAGTATTATGCCCAATGATGATCATGGTGTATCGAGGCGATTCCTCTATTCTGAAGGTTTGTCTTTCTGAATGTTTGCTTTATTTGGTGTTTGTTTTGTTGTTCTTCATGTTTATTGCTGATTCTAAAAAGGTTATATTTTTTTCAGTTTCTATTGAGAAGAGTGGTGTGGCTAATAATGATCGTGATGTATGGAAGTCATTCATCTACGATAAAAGTTTGTGTTTGTCTTTTCTACTTCTAACTATGTAAGACCGAGAAACTCCGTATGTAGTGTTGACTTTAAAGAATCATTTAAGATTTTTGTATTTTGTAAAATATATGAAAATAATTAATTTAAACATGACTGTAGACTTTGTTCTTTGGACTGTATGGTAATTTCTTGGGATCTTCATCGATGGACTCACAATTTTTAAGTCGTTGGTAACTAGAGTGTTTGGTGTTCGGTAGAATTTGGTTTCTCTATGAGAATTTATTTGTTCAGTTGAGTTTTAGTATTGGGTGGACTGTTTCACCAATTTTGATTTCGAATATTTGTTTTCCATCTGCCTTGGATGTGGTACTCGATGGAATTTGGTTTCTCTATGAGAATTTATTTTATTGGTTGAGTTTTAGTGTTTGCTAGACTGTTTCTTCAATTTTAATTTCGAGTATTTGTTTTTTATCTGCCTTAGTACATTTTTCCATTTATCTTCCAGTACACTATCTCTCTGTATATCAGCTTTCTTGGTACATTTCTTTGCATTTACCTTCTGGGGGTCTCTCGGTGCATCACTCTTTTGGCTTGGTGATTCCTTCCTCTCTCCATGGTATATTATTTCTCTGGGTACATTACCCTATTTCTCCTCGGTACACATGTAAAGGGAGAGAGAGAGTGTGTGGATTTGCTTTATGAAGTCAAAGAGACAATATCGCATTCCACTGTTACCTTACTTTATTCACATGTGTACATGTGTACATAAAATCAACAACTACATACCCTCACACCTCGCGCTCTACTGCTTGCTTATTGGCAGTCCACCGCGCTTGCATGCAGTCTACCTTTTGCTTTTGCGTGTGGTCTAACTTTTGCTTGCACATGGTTTGCCTCACTTGCTCGCGGTCTACCTCGCGACGCTTCCATATGCTTGTTGGCAGTTTAACTTGCAGTTAACTTCTGCTTTGGCGCGATCGGTTGTCCTTGGGCGGTCGGTTGCCTTTTTGGACAGTTGGCTTCCCTTAGGCAGTTGGCTGTCCATTTGATTGGTCGACTGATTTATAAGCTTTTAAACTTATGTTGAGTTTAACTTAAGCTTAAAACTTAAAACTTAAACTTATTGTAACTAAGAGTAGTAGTTGAGGAGTTTGATCTCTCTCGGTAGTTGAGAACTAGCCTCTCTCAGTAATCGAGGAGCTTTCTTTTCTTATTGTAACTAAGAGTTGTAGCGGAGAAGCTTGACTTCTCTCGGTAGCCGAGAAACTTGATAATTGAGAAAGGTTAACCGAGCCGAGAGGCTCAATCGAGGGAGGTAGCCGAGAGGCTCAAATCCAGACAGTCAACACTAATCGGAGGTTTGGTTGGATGAAGGCACCAAGAAAGAGAGGTGGCCAAGAGGAGCCATGCCTTTGGTCACCGAGAGGTTCTAGGTGAATTTTGTTCGTTATATCCACTTTTAATAATGATAAATTAATATAAATACCCGTTTACAATCTCTGTTTTGAGATGATATATTACATGTTGGAGTGCATGGTGTGGAGTTTTAGGTATCATATTGTTCTAATCTATTAGTAGATATATCTACCTTTAACAATTCCCTAAGACCATCGCCTTGGGTGGATGAAGGCATTTGGGTTGACCAAGGCCACGCCTTTGGTTGACCAAGCCATGGTCTTGGTCGACCAAGGCAACTCCTTGGCCTTGGTCGATGGGAAATATTAGATCAAGGAGAAGTAGGGTAATGTAGAAATCACTGAGAGAAATAGTGTGAAGTATCAAAACCCAAAAGGTAAATGGAAAGAAATGTATTGAGGGAATTTCAAATTTTCCATTTACCTAGGAAAAATGTACTGAGAGAGATGAAAAACAATCTTAGACAGTCATCACTAATCGAAATCAAAATTGAAGAAATAGTACACCAAACCAAACTTTAAAATCTACCGAGCAAAATGAAATCTCATATAAGCACCAAACACTCTAATAATAAATGAGTACTCTAATAATCGAGAACTTAAAAGTCTATCGACCGAGAGTTTAAAAAATTCCTGTATACATTTATATTTAAATTATTTATTATCATATATTTTACAAAATATAGAAATCTCAAATATTTTTAAAAATATTTTAAAAATATTATAATATGATAATTTTTTATGATATGATACTACAAAAATATTTTTTAAAATACTAAGTAATGTATGCAATGATAATTTTATTATAAAATTTTACAATTATACTAAAAATACTTAAAATATTTGAAATAGATGATTTTAAAAATACTATAATTTTATTATATACAAAAAAATTTTTCATATATAAAAATACTTCAACATTATAATATTAGAAAAAGTTATAATTATAAAATATTTTACGAATATTTTTAGATTAAAAAAACATTTAAAAGTAGCATATTATAATATTATATGATACAGATCACAGTCGACCCATGGCCTCCTTGGTCGACCCGGTGTACTCCTAATAGTTTTATAATTTTATAAAAATAATACTATAGTATCATGGTGTAAAAATACTATAATATTGTAATATAATAATTTTTTTAATTTAGATACTATAAAAATATTTTGAAAAATACTAAATAATGTATACAAAATAAATGATAATTTTATTAAAAAATTTTATGATTATACTAAAAATATTAAAAATATTTGAAATAGATGATGTATGGTAAAAATATTATAATATTATAATAATATAAAAATTATAATTATAAAAATATTACGTAAAAAAATTTGAAAATATTTTTATATTAAAAAAAGCACTTACAAGCATTGGATCATATGTTATTATATGGTTAATAATTAATCAAATGATAATTTTATTATAAAAATTTTATAATTATAATAAAAATACTAAAAATATTTTATACAGATGATTTTATTATATGCAAAATATTTTTGTATATAGTAAATATAATATAATATTATAATATTATAAAAATTATAATTATAAAAACACTAAATAAAAAAATTTTAAAAATATTTTTATATTAGCAGAAAGTGACCAAGGGACGTTTGGTTGACCGAGGCAAGGCCTTTGGTCGACCAAGCTAGGACTGGTCGACCAAGACCCAAGCTTTGGTCGACTAGGCTTGGCCTTGGGCCCAAGTCTGGGCCTTGGGCTTGGGTCAACCTAAGGGTTGGCCTGGAGTCCCAAGGTTGGGTCTTTGCAAGCATGATTTTGTATATTTATTTATTTTTTCTCTTCATATATATAGTGCTCTCTTTATTCTCATTATATAAATCCAATGTGAGATTAAAATGTCACCTCTCTCTACTTATTCTCTCTATAATTTATATCCATTTGATATGGGATAAAAATGCCACTCTTCTCTCTTTATTCTCTGTAATTTATATTCATTCGATATGGGATAAAAATCTACATTTCTATCTCTCTTTGTTCTCTCTATAATTTATATTATATTGTCTTCAAGCAAACAATTTAGTGATCACAATCCTTCGTTTCCAATCTGAAAATCCCATATTCAAATTTTTTTGTAGCCAAACCAAAGAAAAAAAAAAATCTATGTGATACTAAAAATATTTTGACATTTCATTACTTATATTATACTAAAAATGTAATACATGTGATTATTTGATGAAAAATTTTCTTTTGCTTTTCCAAGCCATAATTTTGAATTTTTTTTTTTTACTTTTCAATTTATTACTTACTAAATAAATTAAAACAAATGTGCACATAGTTTCTATCAAAATGTAAATTGAGGTGTTTGATGAATATAATAAATATTTCAAAAAATACAATTCGGCACAAGTCAAACTTTTATGATTATTTATTGTAAATAATCATAATTTTTTTTTAACAAATTTTAATCTTTTAATTTTATAAATTCAAATTTAAATTAACGTTTTAATAAATTTTATTTATAAACGGGCACATCACCCAATATTTTATTACGAAATTCAAACTTCACACCTCGTGCATCCCTCCTAATTATGATAATAAGAATGGAAATGGAAGTTAGGAAGGTTAGTGGACAGCAGAAAGATGTGGGGGTCTGAGGACAAAATAGCAAAATCCAAATTGGATATTTCAACGAATATCCAAATTGGAGTTTGAATCTCACATCAAGGCAGCAGTAGAATGATCTTGGTTTGTATAAATGAGACCATATCTCCAATATGGTAAGTTGTCTTCTATGGACAAAACCGTGAAGACTTTCGAGTCAAAGCAGTCAATACAAGTTTGAATCCCACAGCATACGTGTAATTACATCTCCAATACAGTAAGGCGCCTTTTATGAATAAAATCGTGAGACTTTCGAGTCAAAAGAAATCAATATCTCAGGTGTTGGTGTTGGGGGAATTAGGAATACGACGTCATCGAAAGTTACAAAACGAGAATTCTAGATAGTATAGAAACCATTTCACAGACGTAACTTGAGTTATATAGAGAATGATATCAATTAATATTTTGGAACAGAACAAGTTACTTTGATAAAAAGTTGCAAATTCAATTTTTAATGAAATCCTTGGGATGATATGTCATTTTAATATTTTGGAAGTTTAGTTTAAACACTAAAAATCCCATTTAATTTGGAACACTACAGAAAATGTTATCAATTGAAGATTGGAGGGAGTGAAGGCTATTCAAAAGTGCAAAATCTATGAACTTTCATATTAGCATGGCCTTTACACAATTTCTCCCATTTCTTCGCATCTCTAAACCATACTAATATGTCATAACATAAAAAGCTTTTGAAAAACACAGAAACTTACAATGTATTTACGCCTTGATTTCCAGTTGTTGCTTGGAACCTTCACTTTGATTGGAAAACATTGAACCTCAGGACAAATTAAATATTTGACATTAAATACTCGGTATATAGTTCAACTGATATAGAAATCAACAGCTAGGGAACTCTCTATCAACATCTCTTTATTAATCCCATCCCAAGAATTTTAGAAAAAACTCATAACCAAGTCTTAAGAGACAGTTTAATGGTTACATCCTCTTCCTCCAACCTCGAGAGTTGGAATTCAAATCTCATTCTAATCAAAAGGAAAAAAGAAAACTCATAATCGACTCCAATCTACCACTTATCTTCTTATAGCTTTCCTTTCCACTCCTAGCTCAAAATCCTCGAGCTCTAGCTCCACTTTGGCACTTTTAGAGACGAGGGATTGATTTATATCAATAAAATTTGAGAAATTTATGTCTTATGGTGATTTTGTGAACTTGAGTATGCTTTTAAGGTGATGAGGAGTAGGAAAACTAAGAAAGTTAGGTGTGGAGGTGGATCCCTCCACTGAAACTCCAGTATGCACCTCACCCTATGATTATTTCATTTGCTTGGGTTCGATCTAGCTCGCTGGGTTTTAATTTTCTAATCAAATATCAAATGCGAACTCTAGCTCTAGGTATGGCTAAACTTAGCCAACTCAAGCAGCATATAACACAACAAAAATCATAAATCATGCATCAAAGAAATGCTAAAACTAACATGCTCATACACAATGCTTATGCTTAGGTAATCTTCATGGATTCTTGAAATGGGTTCTTACAAATGCCTGTATGTCAATTCACCATCGTCTGCTGTTAGCCACCTGTTTGCACTATCCCTATCAATCTTTGGCTTGAACACAAGTATATCAGCTGCAGTGTTGAATTCCTCCCTTTTCTTTGAACCCTCTCCATTGTAACTCACAAGTACAAGATGACTTGAGTGCTAAGATGAGAATTAGAGCTTTACTTATTTATTTATTTATTTATTTTTGTGTCTAGTGGTGATTAAGCCACACAATAGAGGTAGCTCTCCCCTGCCGTAAACCCTTTTTCCTTGCCAATCCTAGTACCAAGGGGATTTAAACCCCGAAGTAGAAATACTTTGATAGACAAAGATATAGCACTTAATAAATAATGCCTTGAATTTTACAAAAATTAAAATAAAAACAATGAATGAGTTTGCAAGCATTAAAAACATACGCTAGATTAATCCGCTACAATTTGGTAAATTCCTCCATAAAGTTTTACCCTTTAAATTCACAAAGTCACCATATGCTTAAAGCATCCCACAAACTAAATGAATAACTGGATGGTACGCGATATATATGTAAGCGTTATCTATAAACCAAAAATCAAACCACTCATTTGAGGAAGAGAGAGAGAGAGAGAATAGGATTTCCGGCTTTTTACTTAAATATCGATATTTTTAATAAAAATTATTTAAATGTTGCTTTTTTTCCTTTCCAGAAGTATCAATTTCACACTTTGAGAGTGCACTATAAAATTAAAGCAATATGCTGACGGCAATTTTTATTGACGATGAGCTTTAATGATGGTATTTTATGACCTATAGAGACACTTTTGATGAAACCGTTAGGAAATGTATATATTTTCTAACGGTATAAAATTGTTCGTTAGGATAAATTTATCAACTGTCAGTAAAAATAGCAAAACCGTCTATAAAAATCGATATTCAATTTTAACGGTTATCACTTATGGTCAGCAAATGTAACAGTGTTTAGAGACGGTTTTGAAAAAGTTTCTATATAACTCTTTTGTACTATCTATTTAACAATACCGTTTGCATAAGTTCTTTATTTATACTAACGGATATATTTTTTCGTCTATAAACGACATCTACTATTTGAATGGTTATCATTTATTATCAATAAATGTGGTAACTTTAGTCACGGTTTGAAAAGAGTCTCTATTTGAGTCTTATTTACTGACGGATAAACCATATCATATGCATAACTCTATACCTATACTAACATATATATTGTACCGTTTGTAAAAAGGATGTCTAATTGAAACGGTTATTAATTGTCGTCAGTAAATGTGACACTATTAGTATATAATAGGTAGTAGTAACATGTTGTAATTTTATAATAAATTGTGGTAAAATTTATAATAACTAGTAGTAATATAGTGATAACTAATAGTAATATAATAATAGTGATAAGTTTACTAGAACTATTATTAATATAGTGATAACTAATAATAATATAGTGATAATTTAAATTACAGAAAGTTTGTGATAACTAATAGTAAAATTATGATAACATATAGTAAGTGGTGGTAAGATTATGATAACTAGTAGTAAGTTGTGGTTTACCATACCCCTATACAGTCTACCTCATGTTATCACTGTATTATCACTAATTATCACTATATTTCACTCCAATAAATAATAATATAATCAGACTATATTTACAGGTAGTTATTACAAATTTCTCATAAGTTATCATTATATTACTTATTAATATTAGTAATTTAAATAATATTACATGATGTAATTAATTTTCAATATTAGTAATTTTAAATATTAGTAATTATATAAAATTAGTAATTATCAATATAACAATTGTAACATAATTTAGTATTAAAATATGACATTATGATAATTGGACTAATTGTTATATAATATAATATCAGGTAAAGAATGAAAGAATGAAAAAATGGCGGGAAAATTTATAGGGAGACAGTTTTGAAATTTTTTTGGTAAAATTTAGATGGGCTAAATGACTAAATTCAAATATATTGTTAGAATAGTTTTCAATGTAGCACTTTTAGGGACTCTTTTAAAATTGTCTTTATAATAAAACCATTGACTATGGTAAGTTGAGGAGATAATTTGGACAGATGATATGAATCACTATAACAAAATATGGTAAGATTGTGATAATATGTAGTAATAAAAGGTGATAAGAGAAAAATGTGAGAGGTGATATCTTAACTCATCATTTAATACATTTCCTAAAAATAAAAATAAGAAGAGCAACTTCACTTCCTAAAAATAAAAAAATATTGAAATAAAAAATAAAAAATGCATCGCATATGCTTAGAGTTCTAAGCCATTTAATACTTTCTTTAAAAAAAAAAGAAAAAGAAAAATATATAGACTCATTATGTAATACATTTCTCAACTTTTTATGTCTCAACTCTTTTTATGAGATATAGTAATAATACTTTATGAGGTGTAGTAATAATATAAAGATAACTAATAGTATATAATACAGTGGTAGTAATATAGTGATAATTAATAATAATATAGTGGTAACTAGTAGTAAGTTTGTATTATAAGTTTACGAGTGATAATGTGAGACTGTGGAACCACGGGATATGTAATATGGTGATAGTAACTGTAGTAGTGATAAATAGTAATAAATCAGTGTTATGACCTTATAATGGTAACTAGTGGTAATTTATAATAACTAGTAGTAACTAGTAGTAGTGTAGAATGGGAGACGGTAGAATCATGGGAGGGACGGTGGGGATGGTGGAACCGTGGGCTATGTAGTATAGTAATAGTTATATAGTGGGGTAATTAGTGATCACTAGTAGTAAATAGTAAATTTATGTTATGATTTTATATGATATAATTTTATATAAATTTCAACAAAAACAACAAATAAGAAAAAAAAATGAAAATATTATATAATTTTATATAAAATTCAAAATTAATGTACCAACATAATTAATTATACTAATATAATTAAATAATATTAAAAATCATATAATTAATTATACCTATATAATTAATTATTCATTACATTCTCAAAACTTATTAAAAAAATAATAATAAAAAGCAAAAAAAAAAAAAAACAAAACAGAGGATGGGCACCAGGAAGGGGATACCTGGCGCCCGGCTTATTGGCGGGCCCGGGCACCCTGCACCGCCCTCTCTGTTTTGTTAGTTTTTGTTTTGTTTGTTGTTTTTTGTTTTTTTAAAACCTAATCCAAAACCAATAAAAAGAAAAAAACAAAAAAAAACAAAAAAAAACAAAAAAAAAAACAAAAAAAAACAAAAAAAAAAAACAAAAAAAAAAAGCAAAACAATGAGAGGCGGGCGCCATTTTTTGTTTTTTGTTTTTTTTTGTTTTTTTTTTTTTTAAATCTAATATATTAATTCAATATATTTTTAAAGATTAAATGATTTAGTAAATAATTATATTTAATTACGTAAATTAATTATTTTTAATTGTTTAAATATTTATTATATTACAACATAGTATTATATTTAAATAATTATTATACATAATTAAAAAAAAGAGGTGGATTATTATAATATTAATATTATATTTAAATAATTATTATAATCCTAATATTGTATAATTTATCAATATTATATAATTTTATATAAATTAAAAAAAACAAATGGTAATATTAATATTAATTTGAATATCAAACTTCATATTTAATTTAAAGAAATATTAATTAATTAATTAATTAATTAATTAGTAAGTTTAATTAACAATTATTTATTTTGCTTATGCAAAACCAATTATTTTGCTTGTCAAAAATATTTGATTTGAAAATAATCTAATTATAAATTTCAAATTTTAATATAGAACGACTAAAAATGAAAAATATGAAATGAGGGCAAAAAATGTGAAAAAATTAGAAAAAAATGACGGGTTTTGATAAGTTAGGTAATATATGTAGTAATATATGGTAACATATAATAACATGTAATATATGTATATAGAGTGTGTAGAGTCTATCTGGCGCCCGTCACCGTAAGCGGGCGCCAACCCAGTAGGGGGCCTGGCGCCCGCCCCCCATAAGCGGGCGCCCGCCATAGGGGGGTCCTGGCGCCCGCCCCCATACGCGGGCGCCAGCCTAATAGGGGGCCTGGCGCCCGCCCCCCATAAGCGGGCGCCCGCCTTAGGTTCTTTTGTTTTTTTTTCCTCTTACACTTTTTTTTTTAATTTTTTTTATCTCACTTTCATATAAACAAATAAAAATTAAATATATATATAAAAAATTACCTTAAAATTAAAAATTTATTATTTTTTGGTAATATTATTTGTATGATTTATTGTTTTGGTTCTAATTCAATTTATTCAAAATTTTTAATAATATTAATTTTATTAGAAATTCATCGATATAAAATTTTTGATAATATTAATTTTATTGAAAATTCATCATGTAGTTCATTTTTTTCATTTTATTTTCTTTTTTTTATAAAAAAAACATTATCAAAAATTTATTTTAAAAAGTGCGGGAGATAATTTTGAATTACTTTCATAGTATATAGCATGTAGTGAGTTTTTAACAATTTTAACAATTTAAAACTAAAAATATAGGCGGGAACATTTAAAAGTGAAAGTGTGTGTAGAGCGGGAGACAAAATTTTAAAAAGCGGCGGGTTTTGAAACTAGTTGTGAAAATTTGACGGTCAATATCCTTTAAAATTATCAAAACTCTCTCATTGCTATAGTTATTGTAAAACCCACAATTAGTATTAGATTATGTATTAATATTACATACTATATATTATTAGTATATATTATATTAGTATATATGTTGCATTAGTATTATATTATGACAAATTGTAATATATTTTATAAATTACTTATTAAATTATAATATAGTTTTAATTATATTATATGTTCTACAAATTCATAAATTTAATATTTTATTTTTTCTGAATCCAAAACAATTAAAAAAAATGAAATAATAAAAAGAAAAAAAAAAAACTAAATGGGCGGGCGCCCGGCAGGGCTGCCTGGCACCCGCCCTATGTATTTTGCAAAAGGGCAGGCGCCAGGCAGCCCCTGCCTGGCGCCCACCAAGCACCACCAATGTTTGTTTTTTTTTTTTTTTAATCTAATCTAAAACATAATTATATTTAATTACATAAATTAATTATTTTTAATTGTTTTAGCTTTAAATCATTTGTTAATAATTATTATATTTAAACAATTATTATGCAACATAGCATATTATTACATAATTAACTAATAATTATTTACCTTTAATTATATATTATTTTGGATCTGTTATGTAAAGTTTAAAATTAAAAACAGGAAATAATAAAAGTAAAAAAAAGAGGACGGGCGCCAGCCCTGGGCTACTGGGCGCCCGCCCTTTACTATATATATTTTTTATTATATATATTATTATACTATATATATTTGTATAATTAATATATAATTCTAAAATATATATATTATTATATTATATATTGTTGTATTATATATTAGTATAATATTTAAAATAGGCAAGATTATGAATATTATGTAGTTTATATGAAAAAAAAATCTAATTCTAAAATTAATTATCATTATTATTTTATTTTGTATAAATTCTAAAAAATAACTAACAATAATAATTTTAATTAATAATTTTTGGGCACAAAAATATATTTTACTTTTTTACTTTTTATTTATATGCTATTAATTTTTTGGGAAATAATAATTTTATTTATAATATTAAATTAAATAATTTTAATTTTATTTTGAAAAAAAAAACAAAGTGATGATATGTAGTAATATATGGTAACATATAGTAAGTAGTGATATATAATATGTAATGCAGAATACGTGGGCACCAGCCCAATGAGGGGCCTGGCGCCCGCCACCCATAAGCGGGCGCCCGCCATAGGGGGGGGTCCTGGCGCCCGCCCCCATACGCTGGCGCCCGCCTAGTGGGAGTCCTGGCGCCCGCCTCTTTACGCGGGCGCCCGCCCACACACATACAAATTTTTTTTTAAACCAATTTGTCTCTCTCTCACTCACACTAACTCACAATTGCACATTTTCAAGAGTTGGACATTCCTTCCATCGCGGTAGAAACATTCCCAATTAAATACCCCAAAATCAAAAATCAATAAAATTTTAAATTTTTCTTTACAGAATATTTCTAACACCGAAATTAGATATTACATTTTTGCAAAGGATTGGATATTAAAATATAGGTATGTATTGATATATATTTTTTTTAAATCGGCATCATAAAAATTGTATGAAATACAGTAATAGTATAGAAACAAACGGTAAAAGTGGTAAAAATAGCATGAAATGTAATAAGTGATTTTTTGAACAATCTGAATAACGTGCATAAAAAACAAGTGATAGTATTGATTAAAAGTATGAACAAATATGAGGAATTAAGGCCAATCCAGCTAATGACTAAAAACAAGAGGCGGGTAAAGAGTAAAAGTGTGAAAAAATTGAAAAAATGTGAAAAATACGCGGAGAAAATATGACGGATTTTGAAATTTTGTTTGTAAAAATGGCGGTCAAATGATTGAACTGAATTTATTATAAATCATCCTCCTCCTTCCCTCATTTTCTCGAAAGCTCTCCTCTCTCAAAGCTCTCAAAGTTCTTTATAAATCAACAAAACATATTTTTAGTCTTATTTCCATCGAAACATATTTTTAACGAAAACTCTTCGAAGTTTTTCTTCCCTGAAGCCAAGTATATTTTTAGCCTCCAGACCTAGCCAAAACTCTCACTCAAGCTTTCACACTGAAGCACACTCTATAGCAAATATTTAGACACAAACGAACAATGACTTTGCAAATTTCATCAAAAGGTAATTGTATATTTTTTTATATAAAAAAGTTACTCAGTTGGATTCTATTGGTTGTATTGTTAGATTTCTCAAATACCAGATGGTGGAAGTATACAAAGAAGTCAATCATCATCATCATCATCATCCACTCCATCCCACTTCATCCCAGAGGTAATATTTTCATTTACAACTATTTTTTTTTTATATTGTCATGTAATTATATTCATTTCACAACTATGTAATTATATTCATTTTGGTTTCTGTGAATAGATGGACGGAGAATTGCGCATAAAGTTGATCACAAAGTTGATCATTGCTACCGACTTAATTTTAAAGTTATCTGATTTTGATGCTGGATTGTGCTTTCAAGTGATGGTAGCATTTTGATCAAAGTTAACATTTTTTGTTTGAGATGGTGACATGTTTGCAGTTGTAGGATATGTAATTTTTTTTTTATCTTATATGTATCCATCATTGTATTATGAATAAATGTATCAATAATTTTTGGATATTAATACAATCATTATTATTACGTTTATATTATTTTTACAATTTTTATAGATAAAATACAGTAATTTATTTGTGGACATATTATGGTATTCGATATTAACCGATGATGAAAGTAATAATATCTGGTAATATATAGTAACCGATGATAAAATCAGTAATATTTCCTAATTCAATGGTAACCAACAGTGAAAGTAACCAATAATGAAAGTAGTAACATCTAGTAACATCTTATATAACCGATGATAAATCACTAACATTTCCTAACTCAATTGTAACCGACAATGAAAGTAGTAACATCTAGTAACACATGGAAAACGATGATAAAATTCGTAACTTCTCCTAATCAAATGCTAACCGACGATATAAGTAGTAACATCTCGTAACACATGATAATTGATGATAAAACCACTAATTTTATTAACATTTTATACCGTCACTCGTAATCGATGATAAAAATAGTAACATATAGTAACACATGGTAACCGATTATAAAACCACAAATTTTATTAATACTTTTATACCGTCAATATTTTGTACCATCTGATAACACATAGTAAGTGACGATATATCACGAGTTTTACCGACACTTTTTAAAATGTCACAATACATCCATGCATGCTACAACGGTTGCACAAACTATCAGAATACCCCTATCCCGACTGGTGTATACTCTAATGATATTTCATCCGTTGGAGAAAGTGTTACCGACACTTTTTTGATCTTTTGCTGACGGTTTTTTACCGTCAGCATATCGCTCTTATTTTGTAGTGGTGTGAATTCATGTCATGATAATTTTTTTTTTTTTAAATCCATCTTAAAAAAAAAAAAGAAAAGTTGGTGAAATCCATCTTTATTTTATTTTTTTGGGCAAAAATTGTTGGTTTTGCGTTCTGTGAGTGCGAAACTTGATTTTGCACTCCCAGTGTGTGAAACCTGATTTCACACTCCCAGAGTGTGAAATCATCGCGCTATAAGCCCACACTTTGTCATTTTCTTTCCTTCTCCACCCCTTCTTCATTCCTTCTTTGCGACTGAACCCTAGGCAACCCGTGACCATTTTCTTTCCTCCTCCGCTAGTGTTGCCTTTCCTTCTCTGCAAATGACCAACCCATAACTAGAACAAGCTCTCTTGACTGCTGATCTGCTTCTTATTCTCCTTTTGCGACAGGAACTTCTCTCCTCCTTGGTAATTTCTTTTTTTTTTTTTTATTACTCTTTGTACGAAAAATTAGGATTTTTCTGCGAATGTAGGTTTATTTGAATATAGGGTTTAGGGTTATTTGAATATATCTGCAATGTAGATCAATTGTAGGGTTATTTAAATATATGCTAGGCTTTTTCTGTGAATTTAGAGTTTGTTCTCTTGGGTTTTATGCTATTATATGCTTTGATTGTTTGAATCTAGGGTTTTTTCTAGGAATATAGGTTTATTACGTGCTTCGTTCTAATGTTCTAATACTCTAGGGTTTCTTTAAATTTTTTATGCTCTACAAATCTAGAGTTTATTCTAATATTCTAATACTCTATGAATTTTTTATCTGTCATATGCTCTATGAATCTAGGGTTTATGCTATTATATGCATTGATTGAAATACATTTGTATTTGGTGTTTGCAATATGTTTGTAATATATTTTTTGTTGTTGTTTAGTTGTTGATTGAACTTCATTGTTAATACTTTGTTGCCATATATTGGTTACATTAAAAAAAAAAAAAAAGAACATGTGGGGTTTGCATTATAGTTATTACTGATGCTCTGTTATTGATATTCTATTAGAGTTAGTTCTAAAATTGTTAATAATGTATTTGTTATTGTTTTAATTGATAGAAAAAGGGAACATGGGTGATTACTGTGTGAGGTTGTTGCTTTATTGGGAGTGTAATTGGTGAGATTGAAAATAAATATCGGTATAGTGTGGGTTCAAAAATAGGTATTGAGGTTGATGCTATTAGATGGTAGGATTTTATAAAAATCTTGCATTGCAAAAGTGAATATAATGCTAGGAAATTCAAGCTAAATGTGGCATGTAGATATCCTCTTTGATTTGATCAGTCTCTTTTTTATTGTATATTACCTATAGAGAATGATGAATTCTTACCGGAGGTGTTGTCACTCTCCAAATATATCCCAAGTTTAATGACAATTGAACTATTTTTAGAGTCAGAAGCAATTATGTGTGCACCTGTTGACCCACCTATGGTGGGTTGCTCAATTTGGGGTAAACAAAATATGTTTGATATTGTAGGTAGCTCTTCTGGGACTCAAATTATCCTGACGTGATGACTAATATTGGGGATAAGACAAATTTTAGTTTTTACATAGAGATGTTGAGAAGTGGGAATTTGAAGATGAATTGCTACAATACGGGGCATTTATTTCAGATGATGTTGGTTTAGCTTGTCTTCATGAATCAGCTATACTTATGCAAGTAAGTATGAGGAGCCTAGTACCAATAGACCCTTTGAAGAGTAGGAGATAGATCCTATAGATGCATTTGTTGCTGAGAAATCAGAGAATTTTTTTTAGAGACCGTCTTAAATTTTGAGTTATCACGGATTTTCATGATTCACACTCTTTAGATCCGGCGTCAGATGTAACACTAGTGGAATATACACATGGTCACATTATACACCTGTTGGGTATTCTTTTTGGGGACTAGTCTGGGTCGAGGGTGAAGCTCATATATTTGAAACTTCTATGAGATCTTGATTACATCGGACAATATAGTTGAGATAGTGCTGTCTTGGCATCACTTTATAGAGCCATGTGTCGGGCTTTCGTTGATGGTGTTAGATAGATTTGTGATCTTGTCTTGCTTATACAAGTAATGTATCTTCTTTTAATGTATTCTTTTTTATTTAATAATATTTTCTCTATATACTATATCATTTATTCAATATTTTTTCTCTTATCAACTTTGGGCATGGGAAAGAGTGCCCATATTTACCCCAATCAGACGCCACACCATTGATTTGGTGCTCTCTACTCCACACTTGCCTGCCAGCTCTAGAGGATCTTTGTATGTAGTGTTTACTCATTTATTCATAATTTTTTCTCTATTCCTTTGATTTTGTGTAATTCCATCTTGACACTTTTTATTTGTAAATAGTTGGGATGTTTCTCGTAATTATGTACATACTGGGTAGTTTGTTCTTAGAGCATATTGAGATCAGTTAGATCATATGGGAGAATTTTGGGTAAGTAAATTTCATCTTTGTCAATCACTTCTATCACTATAGATCGAATTAACACCATTTTTTTTAGTTCGTGTGGATGCCATATTCATATACTGACTTGGCAGCATTGCTCGAGTATTGCCTCGTCGGCTCTGACATATGGTGTGCCAGTTTCTCGCTTATCTGTTTTGAGATTGTCGAGTATCATTACCTTCAAAGGGTTTTGAGATAGTTCGGGTTGTTGCGGCGTGTTCTTTTACCCATATAGACCGACAAGGAGTTGCATCGAACTGATCTACATGGGTGACATGGACGGGATTGGACTAGAGTACATGCGGTACCTTTGTAATTGTGGGGTAACTATCAATATCACATCATGGAGGGTGAGGAGACTTGCGATGAACTGGCGACAATAGCTGACTATATGTCGTGATATCGGCAGATCACCCGTTTATACATTGGCAGCCCTGCATATCATTATCAGCAGGGATTCTAGCCCACAATGACGTAGACGGAGTATCTCATAAGTAAAAATAAGTTTACCATTTTCATATTATTTTATTGTTTATGTAACATTTCTTTTCTTTTTTATCATTTGCAGTGCTATGCACTCGAGAATATGTATTTGGTAGCATTTGACGTACTTACAATGGAAGGAACGGATCCTATAGTTGGATATCTTAGAGACGGTGCTTGACGTGCACTTCAGTTTGTCAGGAATGTGTAATTTGAGGATTACTGTCCTTTGATGTCTGCACAGAGAGTTACTGAGATGATAGACATACCTTCCACTTCTGGTGCTGCGGATGATTATGACGAGCCGACAGACTACCTGTGTCATATTCCGATTCGATTTCGACTCTGGTATTTATAGAGGACGTTGATGATGCTGCACTGACAAGCCCCCATGACTTCATGTTTACGAGCAGAAATGCCATCCTCGTCGACATTTCGATGATGTTGGTGTGGTTCCATTTCTTGAAGTTGATAAGGATGCACAGCTAGATGATATACCTCCACCTCCACCTGATAGGTCGGCTCATATTCCCATTAAATGTTAGTCGCGATGCAATACTAGATGATCTCCTTGTGGCACTTAGTTTAGGTTTAGCATTTTATAGATACTACATTTAAATTTTGTAAACATTAATTTCAATTTCGATTAAAAATTTTTTGTTATTTTCTTTCTTGTGATTTCTTTATTTATGTCACTTCAATGTTTATAAATAATTTAATTTATGTTGTTTGGATATTTGAAAATTTGGAGATCATGTATGTTTGGTTGAGATTTGGTGGTGGCCATGGTGGAAAATGTTTGGTTGTATTTTGATTGTTGGTGTTTAGATTGACTGTGTTTGGTTGTTGCTATTTGGAGTATGATTGTTGGTATTTAAAGTATAGTTATTTGGTTGTGGTGTTTTGGAGTATGTTTACTTGGTGGTGGTTTTTTGATATTTGGTTGAGTATGACTTATTTGGTGGTAGTTTTTTATATTTGATGTGAAGTAGAGTGGTGGTTTATTTGGTGTTGGTGGTTTATTTGGTATTAAAGTAGTATTTTGAAGTGTATTTGGGCATACAAGGTTTTTTGAAGTATGTTTGGTCATGCAAGGTGGTGGTGTTTGATCGTGTTTTGAAGTATGTTTTATCATTTAAGGTGGTGTTTAGTCATGTAAGGTGTTGGAGTAGTATTTTGAAATGTGTTTGGTTATGTAAGGTGGTGTTTGGTCATGTAAGGTATTAGAGTGATATTTTGAAATGTGTTTGGTCATGCAAGGTGGACAAATGTTGCGGGGGAGGGGGAGTAAGTTTCGTACTCTGGGAGTGCAAACTAATTTCACGCTTTGAGAGTGCAAAATTAGTTTTGCACTTTTTTCGCCCTTGTTTCACACTTTAAGAGTGCGAAATTAATTTTGTGCTCTGAAAGTGCAAATTCAGTTTTGCACTCCCAGAGTGCGAAACCACTTTTCCTTTTTTTTTTTTTTTACAAAAAATATAGATTTAAAAAAAAATTATAAAGACATGATTTCACACTCTCAGAGTATGAAATTGATATTTTTGGAAAGAAAAAAATAACAACATTTAAATATTTTTTTATTAAAAATAACAATATTTAAATAAAAAGCCCTACATCTAGAATTGGAGGGTTAATTTTCTTTAGCTCCGCTCTCTCCAAACCAACAAAAAGAATATAATGAGGAATCATATAATCAAAAATACTTTTTATTGGAGGTGGATCTTAACTTCACAAATCCGGTTCCTTGGACTCGAACGGGTGCTTGATGGAGAGGGTTGAAACCTTTAAAAAACCGCTAGAAGGTATTCCAGTGGGGGAGGCTCCAATAGTCAAGTCAGAAAGAGCGATTTTTAGAAAGAATGAAAGACAGACTAAGAGAGGAAGGGATGATGGATCTCCCTATGATTTTGTGTGTCTTGTGTAAAGTCAAGAGAACTTACCTGTCCCGATGTATCGAAGGTTCTTATATGAAGCACTACAGGAGACGTGTGCATTCAGGATGTTACAACCCTAGTTTCCTTACGAGGAAATCCGAAGATTTCATGTTTTAAACGTCAGAGATTTGAAATTGTTATCATTTAGGAAGTCTAATTGTACGGAGAGATTATTTTCCTTATCGATTAGATTCTCAGGGTTTTTTTTTTTCTTTATCCAAGAGATATGTTTCGCACTAAAATAGAAAACTTAATCAAGGTAAGATTCGGTTGAGTATTACCATTTGGGAGTCGAAGTGCTTGGCTCCTTAAGTATTCGGTAGTCATCGGTTGAATAAAGGGGGTAGTCGTTCAGTCTTACTGAACACGCTTGCGAATTGATCGTACTGTCTAGATCATCATGCTCGTTGTTTGGAAGAATTAGACTGTTCGTGACCATGGGTGTCTCGTCAGGCTTTTGGGCACCTGGATACCGTACCGATTGGTGTTTGAATCATATCTTATCATTTGCTCCTGACTCATGGTGTCGGTTTGTAGGAGAGACACCATAAGTGAAGTTCGCTTCTCGAGAAGTCAGAAGGGCACGGAAGCTTGCGCCATGTGTCTCTTGAGCTTATACGAACCATCTGTAACTGATACGAAATTAACGCGAATGGGATATAAGTCCCTCTATTGTCTCAACCGTTCCATCTTCCACTGGTGTTAATGCATTGAACCATCTACTTGATTTAATTCGAAATTAATATGTTGTAGAAAGATAAGGCGATGCGAACTTTCCCACTTAATTCGCACGTTTTTCAGAGAAGCGCTTCATCTGCTTAGAGATTTTAAGAGATTTCTTCGTGTCTATAAATAGGGGCTATAGAACCTTGTGTTACTTTAACAAGTTTTCTCATGCCTAAGGGTTTTCTTCTTATGAGAGTCGTTTTCACTAAGGATCCTTCGATGGAGTCCTTCGGTTCACCGAGCTTAAGAGTATGAATGATTTCTGCCAACGTAAGGTCCTGTCAAATTGGGACTGTCAACATGAGATCTTGTCATGTCGTTCGATATTAGGGCGTCATGATGGACTCTGTTAAGATTCCCGTCGGGGTCCTTGACTTGGATTTAAGAAAAGAGTCTCCTTCCGAGTCGGGTGGCAAGACGTACTGGATATGTGTAGGGAGCTGGGTAATGCAAGAAAGTTTGATGATATCCTGATGCATCCTTAGAATCCCTTCCTGATCTGTTTGTCCTTCCTTTCGACAGTCCTATTGTGTCAGTAGAGCTGTGGATTATTTCTTTTGATGTAACTGGTTCAACTAAGGGACTTGTAAAGTTTAATTACTTATGTATTTGTCGTATAGAAACAAAAGAGATTTATTTTACTTACTTGTCATCTATCATACCTGTCGGAGTTTTTTTCGTATGTTCGTTTGCATGATACTATTGTCTAGCTGCTTATATGATAGACTCGCTTGTGCAAATGGCTCAGGGCACTTTCTGATTGATAGGAGTATGCTCGGTTTGTCCATTAATGCAAACTCAGTTGGTGGAACAAATTCTTTCAGTAGGATGGGATAGTCAAAGTCCCTTCAAGGAGTTAGGTCCTTTTGTTAGGATGGGGCGATAGAGACCCATTCGGGGAGACAGATCCTTTCGGTAGGATAGGACGATAGAGATCCGTTCGGGGAGATAGATCACTTCAGTAGGACGGGGCGACAAAGGTCCGTTCGGGGAGATAAATCCCTTAAGTAGGATGGGACGACACAAGCTCGTTCGGAGACATAAATCCTTTCGGTAGGACGAGACAACACAAGCCCATTCAGAGAGATAAATACCTTCGGTAGGATAGGATGACAGAGACCCATTTGGGGAGATAGATCCCTACGGTAGGACAGGGCGACATAGGGCTGTTCGAGAAGATAGATCCCTTTGGTAGGACAAGGTGACAAAGGCCCGTTTGGAAAAATAGATCCCTTCGATAGGATAGAACAACAGAGGCCTATTCGGGGAGATAAATCCCTTCTATAAGTAACAACCGATCTGAGTGAAAACGTTAGGAACCAAATGATAGGATTATCGAAAGGGAAATCACGATGGGCTTACCTAATAAAAGTACCTCTATCAGAGGAGAAATGATATGACTTACTGATAGTAGATCCGTCGGTTCTCTACGTTTTAGGTCCTGGGCATGGCCGATTCGTCTAGGTTATTAAGGTGATAAGCTCCCAGGTAGACTATAGAGCGTATTTGATAGGGGCCTTCCCAATTAGGGGCTAGCTTGCCCCTGGGTGGGAGTTGTTCGATAGCTTCTACCTTCCTTAGCACCAGATCACTTGGTTTGAACGTTCGGCTTCTGACACTTCGGTTGTAGTACTGCATCATTTATTATTGGTATGCAGCCATTTGAGTAGATACAGATTTCTATAGCTCGAGAAGTAAGTTCAGGCATTTGCGCAAGGCAAACTTGTTCTGTTTGGAATTATGCTGGGTTATCCGAAATGAATGGATCTCGATTTCCACCGGTATGACAGCCTCACTTCCGTACATTAGGCTAAATGGGGTTTCTCTGGTTGCTCTTCAGGGTATGGTGCAGTACGGCCAGAGGATGCTATAGAGCTCATCTATCTATCATCCTTTAGCTTCATTTAGTATAGTCTTTAGCCCATAAAGGATTGTTCTGTTGGTTATCTTCACAAGTCCGTTGGTCTGTGGATGAGCAACCGATGAGAATCGGTAGTCGGTCTCTAGCTTTGTGCAAAACTCTTGGAAGTTAGAATTGTTGAATTGCTTTCCATTGTCCATGATGAGGACGTGAGGTATACCGAACCGATTAACTATGTGAGTCTATATGAATGACTTAGCCTTACCTGCGGTTATCTAGGCTAGATGTTCAGCCTCCACCCACTTGGTGAAATAATTGATAGGCATTATAAGGAATTTCCTCTATTCGGTGGCTGGTGGGAACGATCCAAGGATATCCATTCACCATTGGGCGAATGGCCATGGGCCTGCTATGGGACTAAGCTTAGTGGAGGGCAGTCGCGAAACCGAAGAAAATTATTGGCAATTGTCACATTTTTTGACATATTTATTCGAATCGGTCTTCATGGTCAGCCAGTAGTACCCTTATCATAAGGCTTTATGGACTAGGCTTTAAGCCCCTAGGTGACTGCCACATATCCCTTCGTGGATCTCCCAAAGAACATTGTTTCCTTCTTCTGGGGTCAGACATTAGTACGAATGAGTGAAAGACTTTTGGTATAATCTCCCACCAACGATTGCATAATAAGCGGCCTTTCACTTCAGTTTAGCTACCACCAGCGGCGAGTCAGGTAGTCAATTGTCTCTTGGGTATGCTTCGATTGGGTCTTTTCAACTTGGAGGCTAGTCCATTGCTAGGATCCTTTCAAGCTTGTCAATGCTGGGGTATGGTAAGCTTTTGATATGGACCGTTCGACTAGATGCAATTGAATCTGAGCTGGCCAATTTGGAGAGATATTGGCTCATGCATTTTCTGAGCGAGGGATTTGCTGAATGTTGACTTTATCTAGTTTAACTATCATCTCGCGTAATTTGCTTAGATATTTGATCATGGTCGGGTCTTTAATATCGTAAGCCCCTTCAATCTGTTTGACTACCAGTTGGCTGTTGGTAAATACCCGAACACTTCGGGCTCCCATGTTGGCTGCTATTCAGAGTCCGATCAATAAGGATTCGTACTCCGCTTGGTTGTTGGTGGCTCTGAAGTCGAAATGGAGGGTATATTTCGCTTTAAAGTTGTCCGGACCCATCAGTATGAGCCCGGGGCCACTACCCGAGAAGTTTGAGGATCCATCGACATGTATGGTCTCATCTGACAATGACCATTCGTTAGGGCTATCAATGAATTTGGGTTTAGCTATAACTGGGAGGGTGCATTCAAGAATGAAGTTGGCTAAGGCTTGGCCTTTGATTGTAGGTCGAGGCTAGTATTAGATATTGA
Organism: Dillenia turbinata; assembly: GCA_037126225.1. Classification (NCBI taxonomy): domain Eukaryota; kingdom Viridiplantae; phylum Streptophyta; class Magnoliopsida; order Dilleniales; family Dilleniaceae; genus Dillenia; species Dillenia turbinata. Next base: position 12,164,490 of record JBAMMX010000006.1, read on the forward strand.
ATTCACCCAATTTGACACTCCACTTGATTAAACGGCCAGAGGTGTCTCTCTTCTGGAAGACTTGTTTCAACGGTTGATCAATAAGCACCACGATGGTATGGGCCTGAGAGTATGGCCGAAGGCGTTGGCCAAAATGACCAACGCGTTCGCTATCTTCTTAATCGGCCGATAATTGACTTCGGCATCCTTAGTATCTGACTGATGTGATCAAAAATAGAAAGGTAAAGGTAGAGTTTCTCATCAGGGATCGTACAGGAGAGCAACAGAGGAGTCATAAGGTACTCTTTGAGTTGTTCGAAGGCTGTTTGGCACTCGGGTGTCCATGTGAACCATTGGGACCTCTTCAGAGCATTGAAGATGAGTTTGTACTTTTCTCCGACTTTTGACATGAATTGGCTTAAAGTTGTTATCCGACTAGTAAGGCGTTGCACCTCCTTCATGTTTGAGGCGGCGACAGATACATAATGGCTTGTATCTTCTCAGGATTTGCTTTAATCCCGTGATTGGTGATTATAAAGCCCAAAACTTGCCTGACGCGATACCGAAGGTACACTTGGTGGGATTCAATCGCATGTTGTGGCATTCAAGCATCTGAAAGGTTTCTTCGAGGTCAGCAACATGAGTCTCCGCATTGGTGCTTTTGACAAGCATGTTATCTTCGTACTCTTCTATGTTTCGGCCGATCTAACTTTTAAAGACTTCGTTAACCAATCATTGGAAGGTTACTCCCGCATTCTTTAGACTGAAAGGCATGACATGATAGCAGTACGTACCGAATTCAGTGATGAAAATCATTTTCTCTTCGTCCTCAGGTACCATTCGTATCTTATTGTATCCCAAGTAGGTATCCATAAAGCTTAAGAGTTGGTGGCTTGAGGAATTGTCTATCAACTTGTCGATGTTCAAGAGAGGATAACTGTTTTTCAGACATACTTTGTTAACATCTGTGAAGTTCACACACATCCTCTATTTACCATTGGCTATTTTCACCAAGACAACATTGGCCAATCATTTGGGGTATTTGACTTCACGGATGAATCTAGCAGTTAGTAGTTTTTGAATCTCTTCTTGATAACACGTTGATGTTCGAGGGTGAACACCCTTTTCTTCTACTTAACCGGTTTGTAATAGGTATTCACGGTTAACCTATGAATGATGACCGAAGGATCAATGCCAGGCATGTTCTCGGAAGATCAAGCAAAAACTTTGAAGTGCCGTTACAGATAATTGATAATAACTTCTCGTAAGGGCATAGACAGACTAGCCCAATCCGAACGGTTTAACTGAGGTTATCAGTTAGAGGGATTTCGATTACCTCTTCTCCTGGTTTTGGTTTGTCCGTCGATTCGATGTTGCCTCTGAGCTCTAGGGTGTCAATCGAAAAATTCTCCAATCTGTCTTTATCAGGGAAGAGGGTATAAGGATCGAGATCACTTCGGATAGTAGCAACCCCCTCCGATTGTCTGAACTTCATTTTCATGTGTCCAGTGCTGGGTAGTACTTCCAGCTCGTCTAGACTTTGTCAGCCGAGGACGATGTTATACGGTGAAAATAGTTTCGCCACATGGAAAGTGGCCTTAACAGTTGCGTGGTTAGGGGGAGTCCATAAAGTTATAGTGAGGGGATGATTCCTTTTGGATAAATGCGTTCATAAGATAATCCTTTGAGAGATCCAATTGGGGGCCGAATATGTGAAGCATTGAGACCCATTCGTTGAAAAGTGTCCCACATGAAAATGTCACAATCCGCGTCTTGGTCGACGAGGACCATCTTTACCGTATGAGACTCTATTTTGATAGTAATGACCAGAGGATCATTACGACTGTGTCGACTCTGATTAGATCATTGACGTCAAATCCGATGATTGACATTTTTTTCTTGACTGTAGTCATGTTTTGTTTGGTGACAAAAGGTTAGTGAAAAAGACTAGTGATTAGTCTGTTTCCCACAGATGGTGCTAATCTGTTGGAAGTGGATCTTGACTCTATAGATCTGGCTCCTAGGACTCGAACGGGTGCTTGATGGAGATGCCTGAAACTTGCAAAAAACTATCGAAAGGTACTCCGGCGGGGAGATTGCGGCGCTCAAGTCAGAAAGAGTGGTTTTCGGAAGAAATGAAAAACTGACTAAGAGAGAACGGGAGGACGGATCTCCCTGCGATTTTGTGTGTCCTATCTAAAGTCAAGAAAACTTACCTGACCCGATGTATCGAAGGTTCTTATATGAAGCATTGCAGGAGATGTGTGCATTTGGGGCGTTATAGCCCTAGTTTTCTTATGAAAAAATTCAAAGATTTCGATTTTCAAATATCAGAGATTTAAAATCGTTATCATTTAGGAAATCTGATTGTACTGTGAGATTATTTTCCTTATCGATTAGATTTTCAATGATTTTCTTCTTTATCCAAGAGATATGTTTCATAATAAAATAGAAAGCTTAATCAAGGAAAGATTTGGTTGAGTATTATCGTTTGGGAGTCAAAGTGTTTGGCTCCTTAAGTATTCGGTAGTGATTGGTCAAATAGAGGGGATAGTCGTTCGGTCTTACTGAACGCGCTTGCGAATCGATCGTATTATCCGAATCGATATGTTCGTTGTTTTGAAGAACTGGACCGTTTGTGACCATGGGTTTCTCGTCAGGCTTTCGGGCATCCAAATACCGCACCGACTAGTGTTTGGATCATGTCCCATCACTTTCATTGACCTTTGACACCAGTAGTCTAGCAGGTACCCAAAATCTAGATGGAGTGAACAAGACCCCAGATCTTCCTTACCCTTAAAAAAATGCAAGAAAATAAAAACATTTATCTTTAACCCTTTTGCACAATTTGATATCTTATGCAATGACAGGGATTTTATCTTTCTTTGTAATTCAATTGAAATTCCTCCCCATACTGCAGCCACATGAAGAAGCTCAGCTTAGCGGGAGTTCCAATCCTCCGTAAGAATGTCTAAAGCCTTGCATTTCGCATCCGGCCAAAGCTTCACAAAATGGAATTTCTCTAACCGCTCTTCCTCAACCCCTCGAAAAGCACTATGTCCAAGTAAATCAAGTTTCATTCAGGAATTCCCATAAATACTAACAGTCCAACAATCTTCCTACCCGAGTGTAGTATTATTGACATTCTTAGACAATGCAATTAAAATGCCCTCAATAATTTATGTATATGCTAGCACGTTAATCCAGCATGTTTTAAAGTTCGCCATTCTGATTCCAAGTCTCTTTAGGTGTCTAAGATCCATGTGGACCACTTAAAGGTCCAATAAAAAAATATAACATATAGAAGGCCCTCTGTCCCTAGATCTGCCATATAGTGAAACAGCAAGGAACTCTATCAGATTTGTTTGTGCTTCACTTCATGACATGAGAATGGAGATGATTTTTTGAAATTACACTTATAAATGAGGAGTAAAGTGAAACATAAATTTCAAGAATAAGTACACAACTAAGTTTTAGATAAAAGAATTTACGTTGTTCCATTGTAAAACCCATATACACTGGCATCAAGAGAGAAATTGCACCATAAGAAGAGAAAAATGGAGTAGGCATCCAAAACTCTCAAACACTCCAGCCACACACGCGCACACTCACAACTCTGCTGAGAGTTCACAACACACCCACAGAACTTTTTTTTTTTATTTTTTATTTTTACATAAATTGAAAATGGGCTTATCGTTGGGCCTCAAAATAGTAAGGGACAACCCAACAATAAACAAACATGATAGACAAGGAGTTACCAAGGAACTTCTGGTTATATTGAATGCATCCCTCATAACATGACAATAGACATTACACCAACAAATAGTGGTGTAGGTGGGTAGGGACATCTTCACCCCTTAACCATGCGGGGGTTCGAATCTCGGCATGGGCATGAAAAACCCTTTGTTGGGAGACCCGCCCCCACTAAAGTGGGTCCTACAGCGGTCGGTCAGGAATAGTCAGGGTGAAATTTCGAATACCGGGTGGTGGCTTAGCTAAGGTACCAAAAAAAAATAGACATGCAATTACAAGGATTAGATTTATACATTAGATCAAGAAATTAAAACGTCTGAATCAAGTCTGATTGTAAGGCATCTTCCCTATATTTAAGAAAAGAAGATGAGCTCAGAAGTACAAGTCCAAGGATCAAAATAGAACATCAGAAATCAAGAAAGAATGAAACAAATTGATCCGACCATACCATATTTCTTTCATTTTGTGCTATTGCATAGTAGACACCAGAAGGACAATTTTCACTCTGATAGAGGTGGGTTATAGCTCCACAGATACCGGCTCCTTGTAGACTTGAACGGCCTCCGTCAGTAAAGAGGAAAACATATGCAAAAACTGTCGAAAGGTGCTCCGACGGGGAGACTCCGATGCTCAAGTCAGTAAAGAGCGGTTTTCGAATGAAAGAACAGACTGAGAGCTTGAAGGAATTATTCCCTGTGATTGGTGTGCCCAATGTGTTTGGCCTCAAGAACTTACCTGGCTTGGAGGATTTTGAGAGATTTTATACCTTCCATAGTCGTGCACCGCTAGGGAATTCAACCTTACCTTCCTTATCGAGCTGATTCAAAAATCTCGGGAATTCAATATTCTGTGTTGATTGTGATTCTCATCCTTTGGAAAAGTTTTCATTTTCAAGAGGGATACTTTCCTTGACTGAAAGATCCCAGGAATACCACTCTGAAATAGGAAACTAGAGTTATTAGGATGTTCTGACATTCCCTTAGAATCGTTAGAGATGTTGGCTATTGATTAGTCGCTTGACCGTTGAGGAGTCTTCAGGACTTGTTCGATTGAAGGATTGACACTTGATTGTCCGATCAGAGCTATCACCCTTTGCTTGGTGTACTACGTTCGGTTGGGGTGACTGAGGCCTTGTCATTCGAAAGATTTGGGTGGCTAAGACCATTCGGTAGGTTGTCGTGGCAATCGTAAATTATTAGACACTGGTCGGTAGGCGCTCTTTATGGGCTTTTCAAAGATGACCCTTCCAATTAAGCCTTGAACCATATCCCATTATTTGCCCCTAACTCATGGTCTTCTTAGGAAAAAAAGCGCCATAAGTAATAACTTTCGAAAGAAAAAAGGGGGGGAACCTTTCTTGACTTGGTTTATGTTGTTTCAGTTTTCGTGAATCATCTTTTGCACGCTCTATAAGGGTTCAAGCTTGTCAAAGAATTGTATACTCCATCAGCTATACTATTCTTCTAACCCTTCTCCAAAGATCTTTCTTTCACAAAGAAAATGTCGAAAGATTCTTTCTCATCGCAAAGTGTGGATAGTATTTACAGCATCATGACCGAAGAGGACTTGAGGGAAGTTCAAATGGAAATGTCGCTCAGAAGCGACTTCGAGTTTGTATTGCCAGGTGAGAGGGACAAGGCGAGTCATGTTCCCGAAGATTGTGTCCCAATGTATAAGCAGTGTGTGAGGTATGGCTTAAAGATCCCATACACAGGCCCGATGGTGGAGGTCCTGAGGTATTAGAACGTTCATCCCTCGTTGCTCATCCCAACCACTTGGCGTTTTGTGATTGCCCTAATTTCTCTGCTAGGGTCTTTTCGCGTTTGCTTTGACCCAGAGATTTTGGGTGCTATCTTCTCTTTGGGGTGATGTAGTTCCAAGGATTCTACCCGTGGCTGGTATAAACTCCAAACTCATAGGGAGTCTCGCTGGAGGTTCTTTTATAGTGAATCTCAAGATAAAAACTGGATACATAAATTTTTCTATATGAGGTTTCTAAACAAAGATCTCCTTATAGCGCTTCCAGATGCCAGTCAAGTACCTTTCTTAAACAGGAAGACTGTTGATATCCTTCGTCATTCTCACTTTTTACGGACTGTCACGCGCCATTATGAGGCTTATCACTGGAGTATTTGGGTAGATTCTTTGATAGAGGATGAAATATTGTTGTTGTCCGGCTTGCTAATGGGCGAGACAAGGCAGATCACCAAACCTCTCTTACTAGAACGACTAGGAATGGAGTGGGTTGACATTGTGTTAGTCGTAGACGCCTATCTTTTCGATGAGATTTCTACCGAACGGGAAGTGCGGTCGCATGTGAAGAGGGAGGCGTCTGATACTTCTCCCAAGTCTCGACAGAAAAGGTCCAGGGTTCGAGCTTCTAGCCCACATGTTGAAGAGGAAAAGTAGGCTAAAATTGGAAAGCATGAGCCTTCCCAAGAGCATTCTAAAACGGGGGGAAACCAAATGATGGATTACTCGGGGACCTTTAACGCGCCCATTGAGATTAAAGAGGGAGGTGCCCCCGACGAGAGGCTCCTTGAGATGACTAGGAGTGCTCCGGCTTAGAATTCTTAATGGCGGGAGGAGCCTCTAGCAACACAGATCCCTGTTTTCGTTCCAGGAGAAGGATCGGAACAGTCTTCCTGAGGATCCCAGTGTCTCTTGGAAGATATAACGGATGACTACTGCGTTCCACCACCTATTCCGGTTGAGTCCATTAGTGGAGAGGGACGTAACTTTGAAGAAGGATCGGTGGTAGTCTCGGTGGGGGGTCGTGATTTTTATCTTATTGATCCGCAGGCGGCATTGCAACTTGCTGAGAGGTTTGAGTTTCCTCCGAAGCTCGCTCTCCGAACGATACCTCTGGATTGTATCGACAAGGCTATTCATTCTCTTTGCTTTACAATAAGCATTCTTCTTGTCAGAGTTAAGCTTAATTTTGCCATCTCATGATTCTAACCGATGCACTTCTTTCCAGGCCTCGGCTCTGACCGAACTTCATAGGAAACGGAGGAGGGAGCACGATAACCAATTTATCCGCATGGGAGACCAAGTGCTGGCGCTACAGAATGCCCTGGAGAACCAAGGGAAGTGCATCGCAGAGGAGAAAAATAAAGAACTTGAAAGTCTTCAGGAAGACCTTGTTTCAGCCCATGCTCGTTATGAAGAATTAGACACGGAGGTACGCATTCAAGAAGCGCGATTGAAAGCTACTAAAACATTTGCTCGTCTTCTGTCAGAGACACTGTCAACCTCCAACTTTCTCAGCACAGGTTGCTCGAACGTCTGAAGTGTGCCGAATAGATTCTTCGACAAGTCAGTCAGTACGAGGCTCTGCCCCCTCTCGAGGGATCAGCAGATTCGGATTCTGCCCTTGTCGCTTCCATTGCTCCCTCTACTCTCTTGTGATTTTGTGAAGAAATTTTTGCTCCTTAACTCATTGAAATGTAATGATCTTCGAGAAACTTTTGAATCCTTTCAGGTGAGGTGAGGAGATTTACCCTCTTGATGAGTGTTCGATTGGTTAAACCGGGTTGTCCGATGTCTAATGTTTGATTGAGAACCTCTAAGGTTAGGGTTATTTTTACCCGTTCGGGGAGATTGGTCCGATATATTAGTTCGGAAAGTCTGGGCGACTGAGGCCTGTCGGCCGATTAAAGGCTTTAGAAGTCAGGGCTACGTCTGCCCGTTCGGGGAGTTTTATCCTAACTTAACAACACATTCGTTTGGAAGGATCTGGGCGACTGAGACCCTTCTACAGATTAGAATCCTTAGAATTTAGGGCTGTGTCTGCCCGTTCGGGGATGTTTATCCCAATTTAACGACATATTCATTCAGAAGGATCTGGGCGACTGAGGTCCGTTGGCCGATTAAAAGCTTTTGAAATTAGGCCATATCCGCCCGTTCGGGGAGTTTTATCCCAACTTAATGACACATTCGTTCGGAAGAATCTGGGCGACTGAGACCCTTCGGAGATCAGAATCCTTAGGAGTTAGGGCCGTGTCTGCCCGTTCAGAGAGTTTTATCCCAATTTAACGACATATTCATTCAAAAAATCTAGGCAACTGAGGCCCTTCAGCAGATTAGAATCCTTAGGAGTTAGGGCCATGTCCACCCGTTCGGGGAGTTTTATTCCAATTTAACAATACATTCATTCGGAAGGATCTGGGCGACTGAGACCCGTTGGCCGATTAAAGGCTTTTGAAGTTAGGGCCGTATCTGCCCGTTCATGGAGTTTTATCCCAACTTAACTACACATTCGTTCGGAAGATCTGGGCTACTGAGGCCTTTCGACAGATTAGAATTGGTGCTCGTCTCCACGAATCATTAAGAATCCCATGCCACGTGTTATCAATGAATAATAAGAGAAAGTCGAAACCCTTATCAAGGAAAAAGCGCGAGGAAATCTGGGTTGTAGGCCAGACAGATGCTAGTGGGCACATAAGACTCATGCCAACTGTCATCACTATGGATTTGGAGAATCATCCTTCCTGGTTCATTTTGCAGTGGCCTAGGGTCTGGCCCATTGGGCAGTTCGTTTAGCCGTGGTACATTGTGTCTGTCGGGAGAAGGCAGGTTCCTTCTCTCTGTGCTGTTGAACTTCTGTAGTTTACCACTGCGAACCAAGAATTTCAACTCATCCTTAAGGCTTTTGCACTCTTCGGTTCTGTGGTCGTAGTCCCAATAGAAATGACAGTACTTAGACTTGTCTTTCTTGGGATCTTCTTCTGTGGGACGAGGGGGCCACCTGACGTATGACTTGTTTTTTATCTGATATAAAACTCGACTTGGGCTATCATTCAGCGGAGTGTAGACGGTGAACATTCCCGGGGGTAGAACTCTTGGTTTGTTTGTCTTCAGAGAGGGTTGACAGGGCGATCGACTGTGTTCCTTTCTACTGGGGCGGTTCTCTAGTCGGTCGAACGCTTCTGCTTCTTCTGCCGTAATATATTTCTCCACTCGGGAGTAAAATTCTTGGATGGTCGTTGGGGTTTTTTGTGATAGATGTTTTCATGTCGAAAAAGCGTAAGCCCGTTAGGAGGGCAGCTAGTACGATGTTGTGATCCAAAGCATGGACTTTTAGCATTTCCATTTTAAATCTTTCTATAAAGTCCCTTAGAGACTCTTCCTTCTATTGTCGCAACGATAACAGGGAATTGGACTTCCGTTTGGCCCCTTGGCTGATTATGAAATGAGTCTCGAGTTGCTGTCAGAGTTGGAATGGCGGGATGCCGAAGGGGCTATAGGTGTGGTGGGCATAGGGGCGTACCCTTCCGCAATACCGCCTTTGAGGATGCTCTGATTTTTGGAGGTATGGTTGTTCGAATGACAAAAGTTGCTCTAGCCTATTTCCCACAGACGGGTTATGGCTCCACAGATATTAGCTCTTTGTAAACTCAAACGGCCTCCGTCAGTAGAGAGGAAAACACCTGCAAAAATTGTCGGAGGGTGCTCCGACGGGAGACTCCAACGCTCAAGTCAGTGAAAAGCAGTTTTCAAATGAAAGAACAGACTAAGAACTTGAGGGAGTGATTCCCTGTGATTGGTGTGCTCAATATGTTTGGCCTCGAGAGCCTACCTGGCTTGGAGGGTTTTAAGAGATTTTATATCTTCCAGAGTCGTGTGCCGCTAGGGGATTCAACCCTACCTTTCTTATCGGGCTGATCCAAAAATCTTGAGAATTTAATATTCTGTGTTGATTGCGATTCTCATCCTTTGGGAAAGTTTTCGTTTTCATGAGAGATACTTTCCTTGACTGAAAGATCCCAGGAATACCGCTCTGAAATAGGAAACTAGAGTTATTAAGATATTCTGACATTCCCTTAGAATAGTTAGAGATGTTGGCTATCGATCAGTCGCTCGATCATTAAGGAGTTTCAGGACTTATTCGATTGAAGGATTGATGTTTGATTGCCCGATAGGGGCTATCACCGTTTGCTTGGCGTATTACATTCGGTTGGCGGGGCGACTGAAACCCTTTCGTTCGGAAGATCTTGACGACTAAGTCTCTTTGGTAGGTTATCGTGGCAATCGTAAATCGTTAGACATCGGTCGATAGGCGCTCTTTATGGGCTTTTCAAAGATTGACCTTTCCAATTGGGCCTTGAACCATGTCCCATTACACTCCATTAGATCTTATATTCAACTTGCATCATAAAATGATTTCCAGTACCATAAGTTGAGTACAATTTTTACAGCAAAATAGTAATATAGATGTACCTGGTCATTCAGCCACTGAAGTCTTGCATGATGCAACTTTCCTTTGGAGTTCTGATGCCAATGACTGGGTTTATCAAATGAGCCCCATCTTGATGTTTTGTTACTTTTGTACTACCCTGCCAACGATCGGTCATTATCCGAGTTGTTCTCCGAGCACCTTTCCGGACAATTGACTCGATGCCTCTTGTCACAATGTGATGAGCTTGCAGTCGGTTTATAAATAAAGGTCCCAAATCCCTTGTATGAACTTCAAATGAGTAAGTTGACCCAATCTCTTGTGCCATAATGAATAGGAATTCTCATTGGTTAATTTACGCTTTATAGTTCGAGTAGTAATTTGCAGGGATTCATTAAATGAAATAACAATATTTATCAGATAATGATTATCGAATCCTAATAAAGAATTGGAATCAATCAATCTAGATTCAAAAAACAAACTAACTTTTTCTATTTTTAAAAGAACAAGTAAAATTGAATTTGTCTAACACAGAAATAAAAATCAAGTTTCGTCTAAAAGATAGTATAATAAATGTTTCATGTAAATCAAAATAGAATCTAGTCCTTAGCAATAATCTAAATCTCCATGTTGCTTTTATCAGTACTTTATTACCATCACCAATGTAGATATTTTTTCCATCATCATTTGGTGATCGACAATTTAGACAACATTGCATAGATATACTTGTGTGAGTGGTTACAGTAGAATCTAATAACCAAGTGTGTCATGATACTAAAGTCAAATTAATCTCAGAACAAATCAAGCTAAGGAATATTATAGCATCCTTATCGTGTTTCCTTATCTTTCATTTCTTATCCTGAGTTGTCAACTGTTATTGACCCTTGTACCACTTTGAGATAAGATTTGTTAAGAGTGTGCCAATCTCAATCATTTCATTCTTGACAAACTGTCTCCCAATATTCATAAAAAAAGATTTAGCCGTCATAACTAACTCAGACATGATGTCTCTAAATGTTTTTGAGGTGATTCATTTCATAATCATTAAACAGATATGATTTGACCTTTCTCACCTTTCAAACTCACTCTTTTCATCTGAAATACTCTTATCTGTAAGAGATGGAGATGAGTGGATCCTTAAATGCAAGATCTAAATTCATGATTCTAAAAACTGTGAACAAGTTCTTTTGCCATAATCGAAAATTCAAGCCATTCAATTTAAAAATCAATCTGAGCTAAACATTAATGTGAACAAAAGTAGTAAACTAAATTGAATAAAGAACAATAATCAATATATACTCATATAGAACTTTAAAACCAAATAAATTCAAATATGAGTAATTCCAATTATAAGATATCCGACACTCTATAAATATTTCATTTTTGGACAAAATAATTAATTTGTAAGTGGTATTTTAATGTAGTAATCAAATACTGATAATAATAACATGTGAATAACTGTCATATATTTATTACCACAAGGTATATATGCAGTTTTGTTAAATACGGCCTTCTTTTGAACCAATCGGTACTCATATGAATTGCATACACACAACCTTTTATACATTCAAAATAAATTAATTTTCACAGGAGGGATCATTTTGACAACATGTTTTAATTAATTTATTTTGAGAAATATACAAAATCACACTCATATTTGAATCATATTTGTAATTGAAAAAAGTTCCAATTTTATCTTGATGGTGTCAATTTATTGAAAATTGTGCTACTTAAAACCCAATCTTATTAACTTCAAATTGGGTCTATAAAACCCCAATTTTCCGAATCTGCCTCGTTCATCTTTTTTTTTTTATCCATATACTTTTATTCATTATAAAAAAATATAGTTTTAGTGATGAAATTTAGTGATGAAAAAAATTCGTCGTTATTTTGTCACGAATTTAGCCACGAAAAGCGATTTCATCACTATTTTGCGACAAAATTAGCAACGAAAACAATTCGTGACAAAATTATCAACAAATAAATAATTCATGGCTAATTAGCCATGAAATAATTTTCGTGGCCATTCATGGCTAATTAGCCCTAAAAAAATTTTCATGGTTAATTAGTTACGAAAAAATTTTTCGTGATAAATTTAGTGACAAATAAAAATTTTGTGGCTAAACTTTATCACGAATCAACTCTTCGTCGCTAAATTTAACTACTAAAACTACATTCGTGGCTAAATTTAATGACAAACATCGCATTTATCGTTAATTTTAGTAACGATTTGGAAGTTCGTTGCTTTTTCGTCGCTAATTTTAGCGACGAACAATGAGTCGCTAAATTTGTCACCAATTTGTCATAAAATTTGTTCATGACTAAATTCGTCCTGAATTTGCAACAGTACATGAGAATTCATGACTAATTTCATCGCTAAATTTCTTCAACACTCTCTTTTAAAATATTTTCAATCGTTTTTCTGTTTTTGACTCTTTTTGAATAACGAAATAAGATTGAATGTATAGTGGATGTTATAATTCTCAGCAAATTGGCTATTTTCAATAATAAATAATTCAATAAATCTCTAACAAAATATTATCATGCACAGTAATAGAATCTTACTTATATAAACATATATTTTGTCTTTTAACTAAAAACAAAATTAAATTGGAGTTGAGCTATATTTTTGGAGATTAGGTAAAGGAATTCGTATTTATTCTAAATATTATCAATTATAACTTTTGGAGAAGTAACAAATTTATTTAAGTAATAAAATCATTATCAATGAACCGCACAATAAATAATTTTTCGTATTTAATTTTGATGTAAACTTCTAAAAATTTCTTTTTTATTGTTAATTTCATTACAAACAATTAATTCGTTATTAAATTTATTACAAAAAAATGGATTAAAAAAGATTTTATTATAAAATTCATTACTAATTAGTGATAAATAGTCCTTTTTGTCACTAAATTTAATAATATATATGATATTCATCTTTAATTTTTGCAATGAACTCCCTGTCCATCCATCGTTAATTTTTGCGACGAATTTCCTGCTCGTTCCTAATTTTCGTGACAAAAATCCTCTTTGGTAGCAAATTTTAGTGATGAACAGTTTTCATCGCTAATTAGCGATGAAACCTTGTTCATCGATAAAGTTAGTGACGACGAACGGGTGTGTGGTGGTGTTCGTCGCTAAACTTAGCGACGAACATACTTGTTCGTTGCTGAGTTTTATGTTTAAGTTAGAAAAAGCTCATCTCATTTCTAGGTTTGCGACTGAAGATCCTTCCTCACTCTCACTCTACAGGGCAACGATCGAGCAACGGTGATGGCGACAATCTCTCTTTGACTGTCGAAGATCAACCTCAGACCTTTGGGCTAGGTTTCGTGTCTCTTGTCTTCGAAGGTGATCGAGCCTTTAGACTAAGATTTTCGTGGTCAAACCTCTACAGATCTGGCAAATTCCAATGGTTAGGGTTTTCTTTCTTGACTTGAGAACTTCTCTTCGAGGTGATATCCTTTCACGGTGTGTTTAATTACCTCTCTCTTGCACTCTGCATACAAAACTAGGGTTAGAGTTGTTCTTGCTCCATAATCGCTTAACGCCGTCTTTTTGGAACCCTAACCACAGTTAGGAAAAATATTATTTAGGGCTTTCTCTGCTTAATCTTCCATTTGGTGATTTCAATCCTAGGATTTGATTGTTCATTTATTGATGGCAACCTTCAACGAGCAATAGATCACTGGAAAACCAGTTTTTGTGTTTCACAGTTCGAGCTTCTCAGTCTACTGATGACAAGAACAAGGTCTACAAAGAACTAGGTTTGTCTTCTTTTTCCTCCTCGAGCCTTTTATTTCTGTGTGCTGTGCATTGTCTACTTTGTTCTTTGAGATGTGGTTTGGCCTATCTTCTTGGCATCAAATTGGGAAGTGGGTTGGTTCTAGACTTTGGATTCTGAATACCTGTATGAAAATGGCTGTTTTTTGTTTCATTTTTTTAATGCCTGGGACTTTAGGTGAGCAAATTACTATGGGTTCCGAAGTGTTTATGAAATGGTCGCAAAGAACTTTTGTGAGCCTCCTAATTACTGAGTGAGCCAATTGATTTTGGATTGTTGGAATGGTTGCAGAGAACTTTTGTGAAATGGTTGGAGGTGAGCAAATTACTGAGTGTGCCAATTAAATTTGGATTGTTGGAGGAAATAGATTTGAACTTGCCTATCATATCCTCAACCTCCACTTTTTTATTATTATTCTTATTAATGGTACCTGCGATGACCAAGTTTCAACTTTTAGTTTGGGTAGGGTTATATTGTGTCTGATTTTATTTTGTTCTGGTCTTGGGTTTTTAAATAAGATGCTAGTGAAGATGGGTGAGCTGGTGAGCTAGTTTCATGGAAATGAGAAGAATGGTGGGATGGGCTTAAGTAGTAATCTCTTGACACATGCAACACTTTTTTTTTTTTTTTTAATTTTTGATTTTGTTACTTGATGCCCTTTGCCAGTGTTTGATCTTATTTCTTCTCCAGCATTTTTTTCCTGCTCTCTTTATTCTTTGGTACTAATTATGCCTTTGGTATATGACCTTCTATCTTGGGATTTCAAATATTGATATCATTAGCTTTTTAATTAACTGTGCTTGACAACAGTGGCTACATATCATCGCTGCTATAAAGAACACAATAAGGCCTTTTTTGGGCTATATCCTACATCTGCCCTATGTTTTTATCCAATGCTTGGGTGTTGTTAATAATGGCTCTAGCGCATGTTTGAAAGTGAGTACCAAGTCTAGAAATTATTTTAATTGTTCCTTTTTTTTTCCATTCTATTCTGCTCTTCATGCTTAGGATTGCCATAGTCCAAAATTCCAGGTAAAGGTATGTCCCTTTTTCAACTTTTTTGAATTGAAATGTTTAATCTGGATCATTTGTAATGTTGAGGGGATTCATTCATTAGTTGGTCAATCATAACACTATTGCTTTTCCATTAATGAGAGATTGGAAACTTAAATTTTGCTAATGCCTATCACTAGATGACCCAACACCTCTGACTTCAAAATGTCATAATTAGAAGGACTAGCTTCTATCATCACTCCCCTCCTTCTACTGTCACCTCTCACTTCATTGGAGAACTATCACAGTGATGATGAGGGGGAAAAAAAACTATAAGTGAAACCATTAGATTCTGACACTAATATCATCACTAGTATTGGGGAGTTTAAACATATCTGCAATACTTTTCAATATATTTTGATATTTGTAAAGTAACTTGCTTCTCACCTTTAAGATATCAATATATGTTAGTCATAGAAGAACGTCGTTGTTAATTTTATTAATTGATATATATATGTATGTATATATATTTATATATATGTGTGTGTATAATGCGAAGGCCTGGTTTGCCAGATGGGCTCTTATGGGACCATCTCCAAAAGACTCGATACATAGAACGAAACATATTCAATAGATGGCCTAAGACCCATGATTCAATATAATTTAACATGATCAGGCGTAAGTGGGCCTCTGACGCCCAACTCTACCGACGGGACAAGCCTCCCCGAACGGACCTCAGTCGCCCCAACTACTCAAAGGGGTCTAATTCCGTGGAATCCTATCCGCTAATTATTTGACTCCCTATGAGGTTTATGTGATCCAATCTACAAGAGCATATGGTGGAACCGAATAACCGTTCTTCTCTTTCTCTCACCTGATCGATGGCAGCCGAATGTTGAGGGAACCGAGCGCTTCTACTCTTAGTCGGTTATACTTAATTGAATTTCATCCTGATTGAGTTTCTTATTGCAATACAAAACGTATATCTTGGATATGGAATGAAACCTTGAGGATCTAATCGATAAGAGAAAAAATCTCTCCGTATAATTCAACTTCCTAAATGATAACATCTTTAATAATTGAGATCCGGAATCCTTGGATCGCTTTGTAAGGGAATTAGGGTTGCAACGCCCCGTGATCACATGACTCTAAAAGGGACGCTATATAAAAGCTCTCGGTGCATCAAGTCAAGTAAGTCATCTAACTTAACACAGGATACATAAAGGTCACAGGAAGATCCTTCCACTACTAAAAAACCGACTTTCAGGGATGGAAATTAGCAATAGAATTGCGACGAAACATTTAGCGACGGAAAAATCCGTCTGAAAAAATTCTGTCGCTAATCTGTCGATAAAAATAGCACGAAATTACCACGCAATTTGGCAACGGAATTAGCGACGGAAAATCCATGGAAATAATTCTGTTGCTAATTCGTTGGTAATTTCGACGGATTAGCGATGGAATTTTTTCCGACGGATTTTTCCGTCGCTAAATGTTCCATCAGTAATCCGTCACTAAAACTCACTAAAAAAAATTGTTTTTATTTTTAAATTAGGTTATTGTATTTTTATTAAATATAATTTTATATTTTTATTAAATATAATTTTGTATTTTATTAAATATACTTTTGTATTTTCTATTTTTAATAAATTAGGGTATTGTTTTTTTATTAAGTATAATTTTATATTTTTATTAAATATAATTTTGTATTTTGTACTTTTATTAAATTAGGGTATTGTTTTATTAAATATAATTTTATATTTTTATTAAATATAATTTTGTATTTTGTTTTTTCATTAAATAAGTGTATTTTTTATTAAATATAATATTGTGTTTTTATTAAATATAATTTTGTATTTTTATTTAATATGATTTTGTATTTTTATTAAATTAGGGTATTGCAATTTTATTAAATATAATTTTGTATTTTTATTAAATATGATTTCGTATTTTTATTCCATTAGGGTATTGTTTTTTTATTAAATATAATTTTTCATTTTTATTAAATATAATTTTGTGTTTTTATTAAATATAATTTTGTATTTTGTATTTTTATTAAATTAGGGTATTGTTTTTTATTAAATATAATTTTGTATTTTGTATTTTTTTTAAATTGGGGTATTGTTTTATTAAATATAATTTTATATTTTTATTAAATATAATTTTGTGTTTTTATTAAATATAATTTTATATTTTGTTTTTTATTAAATAAGGTTATTTTTTTATTAAATAAAATTTTATATTTTTATTAAATATAATTTTGTGTTTTTATCAAATATAATTTTGTATTTTTATTTAATATGATTTTGTATTTTTATTTAATTAGGTTATTGCAATTTTATTAAATATAATTTTGTATTTTTATTAAATATAATTTTATATTTTTATTAAATATAATTTTTTGTTTTTATTAAATATAATTTGGTAGTTTGTATTTTAATTAAATTGGGGCATTGTTTTATTAAATATAATTTTATATTTTTATTAAATATAATTTTGTGTTTTTATTAAATATAATTTTGCATTTTGTTTTAAATGGTGAGAGTGACATAGAAAGTAATGAATTAAAAAAAAAACAAAAAAATAACACATAAGTCATTGTCACATGGTGGTTAAAATAACTCAAAATATGTTCTGGAACCCGGGTTCGAACCTGGGTGAGAGTATTTTTTCAACAAAAAAAAGTAGGGGCGAGGACAGGCTAGCGAGCG
Organism: Dillenia turbinata; assembly: GCA_037126225.1. NCBI lineage: Eukaryota > Viridiplantae > Streptophyta > Magnoliopsida > Dilleniales > Dilleniaceae > Dillenia > Dillenia turbinata. The sequence continues at coordinate 12,181,891 of JBAMMX010000006.1, forward strand.
CGCGCGCGCAGTCAAGGGAGCGCACGCGAGCGGGCATGGGCAGCGACGTGTGAGCAAGCGCGGGCGGGCATGGGCAGGGGCGTACGGCCTCGTGCACATTGGGTGCATGATTTTTACCGACGGATTACCGACGAAAATTTTTAGTCGTTAAAATTCGTCGGTAATTTGGAATAATTTGAAAAATGTAAAATTAAATTAATGACGGATTAGCGACAAAAATTTCCGTCGCTAAAATTATTTCATATTTTTTCAATTATTTCAAATTAGTTGCGGATTAGTGGCGAATTTTCTTAGCGACGGAAAATTTATGTCTTTAATCCATCGCTAAACTTTCCGACGGAAATAGTTCTAGCACTAAATTTAACGAGATGACTTTTAGCGACGGAATTTCCGTCGCTAATTTTTTGTCTTCAATTCGTTTTAGCAACGTAAATTTGACTATCAGCAACGGATATTTCCATCGCTGATACCCATTTTTCTAGTAGTGTTCCTCCCTTTTTCTCAGTCTATTTATTCTTTTGAAAATCACTCTTTTTGACTTGAACGTCGGAAGCTCCCCCGCCGAAACACCCTTCGGCGGTCTTTTACAGGTTTCAAGCCTCCTTACTAAACACTCGTTTGAGTCATAAGGAGTCAGATCTGTGGAGTCGAAATCCACTTCCAATAGGCTCAATAGTCACAATTATCCTAGTACAACTCCTTGTTTTTGTTTGAACTATCTCCTAATATGCAAATGTCTCAGTCAGCTCAAAAGATTGCTCTTGTGCTGGATAAAGCTTCTAAGCATTTACAGTCTGATCTAGTTGCTTTGGTACCAAAATTGGTGGAACATTCTGAGCATCTACTTGCTGCTTATGCACTTCTTGATCGTCTTTAAAAGCCGGATGCAGAACCTACATTACAATTACCTGTAAGTTGGTCTTTTCAAAGTTCTGTTCCATCTAAAAATGGTCTTTTTTAATTGAATATATATATATTTTTTTAGAATTTGTAGTTGTTCAATGAAGGTTGCATCTTAAGTAGAACACTCATTGTTGGAGATATTATATATATATTTTTTTCATGAAATAATTCATATAATGTAACTCGTGTAGACTTTTATTTTTATTTGTTATTTGTTATTTTTTTATTTTTTCGTTTAAGAACCTTATTATGCTCTCTTTGTTAGGCATCATATCTTTGTTCCTCAGGTTTTTGGTGCTAATTTTAGCGACCCTGTTGAGGATCACCCAGTGGAAAGGCTTATATTTAAAAGTCTAATCTTACAAATTCTACCATGTGCCTATTAGTAGGTTGTTTAGAAAGTTTGCTTTCTAGCACCATTGCAATTTTATCTAGAAAAAGGTTTTGCATTGGTAAAGGTATGATTTTTTAGTATAGATCTTTTAGCCATTATCTTTAATCTTTTTTAACGTTTATTAAACTTACGCTAAAAGATTAACATAAAATTTCAACCTTTATCCCTTGATAAGCCCTGTTTTACAAAGACAGAGTGCCTTGCCTTGCTCTTTTGCCTTTAGAAATTCAAGTACTGCAGTCCCTCATAATGAATTTGGTGGTTATATGAATGAACATGCTATGCAAGTTCTTTCAGAGAAAGAAAACTGCATATTGAGTCTACATAATTGGTTATTTTAGGTACTCGACCGGGAACTTGCTGAATGGTACTGTGCAGAATTGGATGCAAAAAAAGTGGAGATATATGTAAATACTAATTTTAAATGCTCTACTATTATGCCATGACATTGACTATGCAGGGGATTGCCTTCATGTAAGTACTTATTTGTTTACTGTATCCTATGTTTTAGTTGAATTTGCTTTTTAATTTTCAAGGGATTGCCTTCATGCTTCGGAAGTTACACTTGTCCAAAAAGTAAGTGAATCTATATTTATCATGGAGTCATTTTAATTTTAATTTTTCTTCTTCTTGTTCTTTTTTTTTTTTTCTTTTTTTTTTTTTTTTCTTGTATTCAGTTCTAGTGCAATAGATAAGATTATAAAATTCTAAGGAGGCTCTAATGGTAGACCAAATGGCACATTTCAAACATTACTTAGACTAAGTTTTCCATATGATATGTTTCCTACTGTTATTTCAGAAAAGGGTTCCTCTGGCCATTATGGGTTAAGAGGCACTTTTGAGAGTTAAACCCTAATATTCCGTCCATAAGATGCCATTATGGCCATTATCGTATTTTGCAAGTTCGTGTTGTTGCCCTGGGTTGGGGGCAGACTCGTCCCAGATATGCAAACATTTCTTTTTCTCTTCTTGGTCCTTTTATTTATTTATTTATTTTCGTTTACTGGTACTTGGATTAATAATACTGAATATTCAGGTTAGAATAGAAGAAGGTGAGAGCAGGTGTGGTGATGCGAATAACAAAACAATCATGCTGCACAGCCCTGTCTTTTTCCCAATTTTATTTTTTCTGTTGTTGCCTCACACCAGTTACATTTGTGATGGGCTGAGTTTATCAAGTTTCTCTTCAGAAATAGTCTTTTAGATTAAATCACAGTTAAAGTTGTAGTCACTACTAGGTTGGGAGGGGTTTTCTGGGCATGGGGACTTGAAATTTCTCTAATTTCCCAAAAAATATGAGGAATAGACTTTCCAAATAGTTGTATACAATCTCAGCATATTTCTGATCTCAATACCCATTACCATTAAAGTTGGATATATTGAAGGCATCAAAATATGTAAGTTCTTGCATCATCTATATATGAACCCGATAAATTGTTTATTTGCTATTTGTAAAATATTCATAATGGAAAAAGAAAACAAGTTAAGAGTTTCTCCTTTCCCCCCTTTTATATCCAAGACGGAGGAGCAGGTACCACTCTTTTTATGATTTGTTGAATTCCTTTAGGGATCATTCCAAATGTCACCAATTTTACTTTGCCAGTTGATTAGGTTGGAGGTTCCTTGTGTATCTCCAATTTGTGCTAGCTCCCTTGATTTCATTTCGCCTCTCCAATCTGTGCTAGTTCCTTGTGTATTAGTTGTAAGAGATTCCTCAGGATGAGTGCTTAGATAACAGAACCGAGGAGTATGCAAATATGAGAAAACAAGAAAGAAATCTAATTTTGTTTTCTTACACAGCATTTATTAGCATTGCTACCAAGTGATTCATCTCTTTTTTGATTACAAAGGTTCAAACATTTAGGGCAATTTGCTCCTTTGGGAAGTGAGCAAGCAGCTACAGAACTTTCAGGAGATTGGGTTTCTATGGGCTACAACACTCAATGGCTTTGGTATTCTGTATATGCAAGGTGGTCATATGCATCCACAATCCATTTTCCATTTTTAATACTTTTTTTTTCTGAGGTAGCAAAAACATTCTATTATCACTTTCAGCAAGCAAGCCGGTGCTGGACAAGAAGATTCATTTTTTGAAGAGATTCAAGCTGCATTTGAGGCAAGAAAGGAAACCAGAAGACTTATTTTGCATGTTGTGGCCATCATATTTGAAAATTTTTATTTAAGTAACATGCAATGCGTTTCTTTTATATTTTCTTTTAAAATTTCTCTGTATATTTTTTTTTTTCTTTTTCATTTGATGTTGTTTCTATTGATATTTTTTGGAAATTTGAATATTTATGAACAATATAAAGTTTATTGGTTTCGACAAGATTTTTGAAATTTGATTATAATGTTGGTTGGATAGGGAAAATTTTGAGGTTTGGAAATTTAAATATTTATGAACAATATAAAGTTTATTGGATAAACATTCATGATTAAATTTGATCTTCTCTCTCAATAAAATTAGGTGTGTTTCTGTTTATGATTTGCAGTTTAGGGGAAAGATCCTTCCTGAAGTTTAGTGAATGAATGTTTATTTATGTTGATATATATATATATTTTTTGTTTAAATCTTTTGTCTAGATGATTAAATTTAGTTTTAGGACTGGATGTGTGGATGAGGATTTCGTGTGGATATAGTTTCAGGTTGAATGATTTCGTGTGAATCTTGTTTAAAGCAGGGTTTGTGTAACTGATTAAATTCAGCAATCAAAAAGTTTTTTTTTTGAATCATAAAAAATCCGTCAATAAATTCATGATAAAAAATTCGTTGTTAAATTTGTGGTAAAAAATTCGTCACTATATTCATGACAAAAAGTCATTATTAAATTCGTGACAAAATATTCGTTGTTGAATTCGTGACAATAAATTAGTTACTAAATTCGTGACAAAAATTTGTCGTTAAATTCGTGACAAAAAATTGTTGCTAAATCCACGGCAAAAATTTGTCGCTAAATTTGTGATAAAATATCCGTTATTAAATTCATGGTAAAAAGTTTATCGTTAAATTCGTGACAAAAAATTTGTTACTAATTTTTTGTCATTAAATTCGTGACAAAAAATTCGTTACTAATTTTTTGTCACTAAATTCGTCACTATTTTGTAATGAACTTTGCCACAAAAATTTTTCATCGCAAATTTGCGACGCCATATTAGCCATGAATTTTTTTTGTCACAAAATTCATCGCAAATCTTTTTTGTGATGAATTTTCTTTGTTTTTTGTCGCTAATTTCATAGCTAATTCTTCATTTTTTATAGTGGTTGTCGGCATAAAATCAATTTTTTAATTTTTACTGACAACTGATTCAAAACTTGGTTAATTCTCATCCTATAGTAAGGAGCATAAAAAAAGTTTCTAGACAGGTGATGAGTTCATTTAGAATTGTTTAAAATTCAGTTAATCTTAAATTTATCCTCGTCTTATTGACAAAACTTTTCTATACATGTTATGTCATCACATACTAAAAGAATAGTTAGCGTTGAGTACAAAGGGATAGTGAAGAATTATAAAGATAGAAAATAGGTTCAATTGAGTTAAGTGAATTTTTAAATCTTTTCACCCACAATTGGGTCTAATTGGACCCAAAAATTTACCCATAATTCCTTTTAAAAAATTTGTGAAAATTATGGCGTTGGAATCTAGAAAATTTTCTTCTTAAATTGGGAAGACAAACTAAAAAAAAAAAAAAAAGGAAAAAAGTTGAAATTTGGAAATTTTTCTTTTTTTTTATGTTTATCAAAAACCGTAAGCTTGTTAAAAAGGGAACCAAATTTCTAAAGATTCTTTAAAACTAGAATTCCAATATATAAATATATATATATATTTGTCATAAAGGGCCCACGCTTTTCCTTTCTTCCTTTATTTTTTTGTTTATTTTGGAAGTCCAAAAGATTCTTTAAAAAAAAAAAAAAGTTAACTTCCTTTTTATATATATGTGTGTGTGTGTGTATGTATGTATTTGCTCTAAAGAAAAGGAAAGTGAACTTCCAAAAAAACACCAAGAGTCTTTGAACTTTTGAAGACTTGACGTCTTCTTCTATTTTGCCTAATATATATATATATATATATATATATTTTGAAATACCGAATGTTGAGTTTGATAAAAATTGGAGGTCGATTTTGATAAAAACTTCTTCGTTTATTTTTTTAAACCCTGAATATCAACTTTGATGAAAACTGGATATCGATTTTAATAAAAAACTTTCTAATTTTTTTTTTTTACTGAAATCCACAACCAAAAAAGCCCTTGAATATTTTCTAAAAAATCGAAATATCCTAATGATCCCAATTTTTTCAAAAATATCAACATAATATAACTTAACCCAAAAATTCACATAATTATATGATCATATATATAAACAAAATTTTAATCACAAAATATGTAGAAAAAATTCTGATGATTCAAGTACGAGTGGCTCTAATACCACTTATTGGGAAAAATAATTTAATGCTATATATACCAAATATCATGTTAAATCACCATAATTAATACTTAATCATGGAAATTGAAATCTAGATCAGATAGAAGAGTACCTAATTTCATAGCCGAAGAACTCAATTAAATGAAATTCTGGTATAGGTAGAATTCTGGGTTCAGCCTTCTAGCCAAATGCATCCTTACAAAATCTCTCTAGATGATGGGGATATCAAAGGATTAGAGTAATTCATTGACCCAATCTCTATAACCTTTTTATAGTTGTAGAATAACTTTTATCTTCTAAATTTGTCTGTTCAGCTTTTGCCAATTATCTTACTGAATTCATATAAATTAGGTAACTTTCCAATTGTCCTCAAGTAATATTTCGACATTCTCTATTTAACTCATCATAAATAGTAAATATCTATTAGTATGTACAAATTTATTTATTTTTATATCTTATTAGATACATTAAATCTAAATTACTGAAATTCTAAATTTAACAGATTACCTTCATATGAGTTTAAATTAAATGACAGTATGTAATTGATGGAGGTGGGTTTTGGCTCCTAAGATACCAGCTCATTATTGACTCGAACGGTTGCCGTCAATGGTGGATATACCTGCAAAAACCGTCAAAGGGTACTCCGGCGGGGAGGCACCGACGCTCAAGTTAGTAAAGAGCGATTTTTGTTTGAGTGAAACAGACTGAGAGAAGAGGGAGAGTGGTTCCATGTGATCAATGTGCCCCCTGTGTTAGGCTTAGAGAGCGTACCTGGTGTCGAGGGTTTTGAAACCTCTTATACCTGTGAGAGTCTTGCGTCGTTGAAGGACTTTTACCCTATTTTCCTTATCGAACTGATTCGGGAATCTCAGAAGTTAATATTACGAACTGATTACGATTCTTATATATCAGGAAACCTTCCTCTTCGGGAAGGACGCCTGCCTTATCTAGGAGATCCACGATTTATCATTGTGAAATAGGAAACTGAAGTTAAGGAGATCTTGACCTTCCTCTAGAATCGTTTGGAGTGCTGCGTACTGATCGGTTGCTTTGACTGATAAGGGACCTTCGGGACTGGTTCAATAGGGAGACTGACGTTTGCTTACTCGGTGACTGTCCTTACTCGATGGGTCATGATCGGTTATCAGGGCGACTGAAACCCTATCGTTCGGTAGACCCGGACGACTAAGGCCTTTCAGTACAATGATCAGGGCGACTATGGCCCTTTGGTAGATTGATCGATGAGCATCCTTTGCGGGGGTTTTTGGGAATCGACTCTCTTGGCTCGGGCTATTGGGCCACGTCCCATCATTTGTCCCTGACTTATGGCTTTTTTGGAAAAGAAAAGTTATAAGTGAAGCGTGTTTCATACGTTATGAATGCATATGGACACTTTGTCCATTCTGATTCGCCCACTTTGTACGTTAGGAATGCGAGCTTGTCTCTTCACATACGATTTTCTTCATAGGAAACTAAAGGTAATTCACTCTCGGCATTTATGACTCGCTTTCGTGCTAATCTGTTTCATCTTCTTCGAATTAATTGGGGCTTCTGTTTCTTACGGCTATAAGTAGTCAAGACGCACGTTCACTTTCTTTCGCAGCGAACCAACGTTCTTCCTTCTTAGCTCTAGGTGGAGAATGATTCTTCCTGAGGGTTAGCTTTCGAGGTGTCATAGCGTGCAATGTTTTTTGATTGGGATGATTCCTGCTGGAATGAGATCTCATTAAAAAAGAGGACTACTGAAATGAGATCTCATTATGTTGGCCGCTCACCGGTCAGCGTAATCTGATTCGTTGCCACCGAGGTGGTATATCTTGTATCGCCTTGCATGATCTTCCCCGGTCAGTCCTCACCCTGTGAACGCAGTGGATGGTGTTTCTCACACCGTCTTTGGATGGGTAAGTGAGTATGGGCTGCGTTGGGGGTGGCAAAACCTGGGCTCATCTTCTCTTATCCCTAGCGCTACATTTTTGTACTCTCCCGTGTAAAGATTGTGTTCTTCCTCTTTAGGTGAATCGGCAGCCTGATGAGGTGGATCTTTATGTATATTCCCCTTAGTGTAATCAGTTGGATCTAGCTGTCACGCCCCGAATCGGAAATCGTGAACAGCCGCCCGTTGCCCTGGATGCCAGTTGTATTTTTACAGAAAATCGGGCAAAACCTCCCCATAAATCGGAGGTCTCTCATGTACAATTTCACCTGTATATCAACATTCATCCTATAAAATAAACAAATGGTCATCCCGGCCTCTCCAAAATTAACCAATCCCACAACCGACATCCAGAACAATGCAACGCTAACTAAATTACCAGTAATCCTAGCCACAGACCTCTACTGTCATGCCCAACTAGAGCATGAGCAGCCACTACACCGAGCGGGCCTAAGTTTTTATACAATTTATAATAATTTTCCCAAGTATTATTCAAATTTGCCTTAATGCAAATGAAATATGAGAGTTTCGCAAATAAACATACATAAATTATACAGTCATCCCAAAATAAGTACACGGCCAACTATGGATCTCAACAAGACCTCGCAGGGTCGAAAATAAAATACGAAATTCATCTTTCAAATTTAACTTAAGATTTCACCGTCGTGAATCACCCAAATCCACCAACAAGCTATCAAACCCTCCAGAGCCAAATGCGTCACCCTAACACCAAAATCCTGTCTGGGGAGGGAAAGAAGATGGGTGAGTACTCAGGGAAGAATACTCAGTGAGTGAGTGGGTCAATGTAATCGTCTAATATGTGGTGTGAAACTGGAGTGTCAAAACATAAGTATACAAATCGTATTTCAAATCATCATGCTTTTCATTTCAACAATATATCATTAGCACGCATTATCAAATTAAATATGCATCCAAAGCACTGTCATTAAAATCATAGAGCTGCTAGCCGAAAGTGTCCTGGCAGAGGTCTACCTCGACCTATGACAGGCGCACCGGGGGTGTTATATGCGATTTTATTTAAAGTGCTCTTTACCCCGGCGTTGGCGACTGATTTCGTCCAGGTGCTAGACTTGGAGAGAGTATCCAAATTCTCTCCCTTTCGGATTCAACCTGGCTAGTACCGTGTCGTAAATATAATCTCGACAACTTGTGGGATACCCCAGGTCTAGGCATATCCGGACGCCACCCAAGCGCCTCTCACGGTGTCCTTCGTAGCTACAGAATAATACATACCAAAGCCCTCAAGGCCAAAATCAATATCATATCAAACATGTGTCGTAAATCAGGTTCACAAATCAAATGCAACATATAGCATAAAATGACACATTATACATTTCAACCACATGGATGCATATTTTCATAATTTAACAAATTTTTTTTTGGACACTTCATCGGTTCACAAAAGTCAGTTCCAAAACCAGTCAAAACATTTCAAGCACACGATAAATCATGCTCATTTATCAAAATATTGTAAAACAGGATTTACATATTAAACAAAAACATTGAAATGAATCTCACTCACAGTATACGGGAGGGTCAATCACTCCCTACAATGCACAACAAGTGTCGAAACCGTGCTCCCCTCGATCAAGACATCCAACACTTACGAATGTATAAAAATCGGCAAGTTTCAAACCTGCGCAGTTATAGGAAACAGGCTATAACTTCTAATACACCTTTACAAATCAAGGTGTTTTTTATTTCATTTTTAAAGCTAAGGATGTCTAGTGTCTAAGGCAGAAAACCTCATGTCATTCGGAGCTGTGTAGAGAAAGTTATGCTAAAAGACTACATGCTGTTCAATTGGCTAAAATGCATGTTTTTCACTTTCAAATTTCCAATGTCAAGTCAAGTCTTTTAGGCCACTACCTTAACTCTTTATATTTTGTTCATGCTTACAACATGTCCACAAGACTCAAGTGGTGGTACTCAACCAATCATGTACAAAGCTCACACCAATCCAATCTCTCGCCGCACATAAGAGTCAGCATATACACCAATACACTTTTATTCAAAATTCTTTATCAACTTCTTCTCTTCAATACACTAATACAATTCTATACATTTATCATATAAATACAAACACATGCTTTTGTTCATTCTTTACAATTACACATTTTCATATCACTTTAATACACCAATATCACTATATATGCATACCCTTTTTATACCTAATTACATACACATTTAAGCCTCCATTTTGCTTACTAGATTCATTCCCAATCTCTCCAATGGATTCGGTCAAGACATTTTTACATCCATATGTTCGCTAACCTCTATCCAAAATTCAGCATACATATATACATAATTCCTCACACTCATGGCCTCAATTTCACATGCACATAGTCAATAACAGACTACAAAATTCTGCATACTTTCTTATTCCATTTTCCTTACATTTCACTACATATTTCACATGAAAATGACTTCCTTTCTAATTTCCATTTGTGAATAATTAATCAAATCAAAATCAAGTCTGATTCAATCCTAAAACTAATCAAAATTGGAAATACGCTTAAAATAAATAAGTTTCCTGCGAACTGGAAAAATCTTTGAAAAATCATATACTTTTCGATTCTTATCCGATTTCTTCAAACCATATGTCATTTTCAAGGTAGTGAACTCTATTGATTGCCTATATGCAAGACAACTTATAATGAAAAAGACCGCATCGATCTTTAAACTTAAATCTCAATTTCCCACTATTTTCATGCATTCGTCAAATTAAACTCTAAAAGCAACCATTCAAATCAAGTCAACATGATTCTATCATCCGGAACATTCTCTTTCCATATCAGACACTAGACTCAACCTTAATATTTTTCATGCACATTTCGAATCAACTCTAAGCAGAGCTATTCTAATTAACTCAACAAAGTTCTAATTTCATCAAATACGTTTCTTTCATATTAATCCGCCTAAATTCATATAGAATTTAGATGTAACCCTAGAGTCTGGATTTAGCCGTATGTTGTACCATTCTAAAGTCTAGAAGGTCTCTTCAAGATCTACAACGTGAGCTTCTGCTGTAATACTTTTTACGAGCATGTCGTCAACATAAATTTTGATGTTCCTACCTAATTGGTCTTTGAAGACCGCGTTGACCAGTTGTTGGAAAGTTGCTCCGACGTTCTTCAAGCCGAAATGCATGACCCGATAGCAATACGTACCGAACTCGATGATGAAGCTAGTTTTCTCTTCGTCTTCTAGTGCCATTCTAATCTGGTTATAGCCGGAGTAGGCATCCATAAAACTCAAAAGTTGGTGTCCTAAGAAATTGTCTACAAGTTTGTCAATGTTGGGGAGCGGATAGCTATCCTTCGAACAAGCTTTATTGAGGTCGGTGAAGTCTACACACATCCTTTACTTGCCATTAGCCTTTTTCACCAAGACTACGTTAGCCAGCCATTCGGGATACTTGACTTCGCGGATGAATCCTGATGTCAACAACTTCTGGACCTCTTCCTGGATGGCGCATTGGCATTCGAGGGCGAATACCCTCTTCTTCTGCTTGATCGGTCTAAAGTCGGGGTTAACGGTCAACTTATGGGCTATAACCGACGGGTCTATGCCAGGCATGTCTTCCGGAGTCCATGCGAAGACCTTTGAGTGTCGTTGCAAACAGACGACTAAGGCCTCTCGTAAAGTAGGTGATAATTTGGCTCCTATCTTGACCATTTGACTGGGGTCGTTTGTTAGAAGGACTTTGGTAGTTTCTTCGCCTGGCTTAGGCTTAGCGCTCGGCTCAGTGTCGTCTCTGGGTTCCAAGGCATCAATCGGGAAAACTTCTTGTGCACCTTGTGTCGCAAAGATAATATAGGGGTCAGAGTCACTTCTGATGGTCGCTATCCCTAGTGGTGTTCTGAATTTCACTTTCATGTGTCTCGTGCTCGGTAGCGTCTCTAGATCGTCTAGGCTAGGTCTGTCGAGTATGGCATTGTAGGGGGAGTAGAGCTTCACCATATGAAAAAGGACGGGAGCGGTTGTGTGATTAGGGGGTCTCCCTAGGGTCACAGGAAGATAAATGATGCCTTCAGGATGAGTGGGCTCGTCCGAAAGCCCTTGGAGGGATCCAGTAGATAGCAAAAGTCGAGATGGATTGAAGCCCATCCTACAGAAGGCATCCCAGATTAGGAGATCGCAGTCAGCCCCCTGATCGAAGAGGACCCTTTTTATAGTATAGGAATCAATTTTGAGGGTGATGACTATAGGGTCATCCTGGAGAAGATCTGTTCCGGCGGGAAGGTCATCATCATCAAAGCCTATGACTGGCCTTCTTCTTTTGGTGGTTGTTGTGTCGGAGATGACTGTTGCGAACATTGCCATAAGATCTCAGAGAATCAGTCTATTTCCCACAAACGGGCCAATCTGATGGAGGTGGGTTTTGGCTCCTCAGATACCAGCTCCTTGTTGACTCAAAGATTGCAGTCAATGGTGGATATACCTGTAAAAATCGCCGGATGGTACTCCGACGGGGAGGCTCCGACGCTCAAGTCAGTAAAGAACGGTTTTTCGTTTGAGTGAAACAGAATGAGAAAAGAGAGAGAGTGGTTCCCTGTGATCAATGTGCCCCATGTGTTAGGCTTAGAGAGCGTACCTGGTGTCGAGAGTTTTGAGACCTCTTATACCTGTAAGAGTCGTGCGTCGTTGAAGGGCTTTTACCCTACTTTCCTTATCGAACTGATCCAGGAATCTCAGAGGTTAATATTACGAATTGATTACGATCCTTATATACCGGAAAACCTTCCTCTTCGGGAGGGACGCCTTCCTTATCTAGGAGATCCGCGATTTATCATTGTGAAATAGGAAACCAAAGTTAAGGAGATCTTGACCTTCCTCTAGAATCGTTTGGAGTGCTGCGTACCGATCGGTTGTTTCGACTGATAAGGGACCTTCGGGACTGGTTCGATCGGGAGACTGACGTTTGCTTACTCGGTCAGGGTGACTGTCCTTACTCGATAGGTCATGATCGGTTATCAGGGCGACTGAGACCTTATCGTTCGGTAAACCTGGACGACTAAGGCTTTTCAGTAGAATGATTGGGACAACTATGACCCTTCGGTAGATTGATCGATGAGCACCCTTTGCGGGGTTTTTTGGGAATCGACTCTCTTAGCTCGAGCTATTGGGTCACGTCCCATCAGTAATATATAATATTTTAATATATAAAGCTAATGTTGGATTAATGATCCAACATGTAAAGCTCCGTTACTTCAAACAGTCTCTACAAAACCCCAGTGACAACAAGATTATTAGTATGACCAATATAATTTTCCACTCGACGCTCTGGTATAAAAGAAGTGTAGTTTGGATGTCTACGATTAACATTGACTAAAGTAACTTCCTTTCTACTTTTGCCCTCCTTTATTGAAATCTGAATAACGATCCAAAAGTTGGAACCCAAAATTTTCTAAATCATACAAGTAACCAAATATCTAAACGACACAACTCGGAAAAAATTCGATGCACAATTTTGTTGAGTTTATATATCATAGCTGGACTTTAAAAAACATGCATCCTCATTTATAGTTAATGCAAATTTAAATAAATAAATGGTTTTAAACACCAGAGACTATAATTTCATGCAGCTAGTGATCTCAATCTAAAAGGTCAAGATGTCATCCATCAGTGATAATCAAAGCACCTCCATGGGAATCATCTATCACTACACTGAGGTTTTAATGCATTTTTACTCTAAAACTATGAATTCATCCATTTTTCGCAAGTAATGGAATTTCAATCTACATTGATAGTACATGTCTGACGGTCCATAACCATAGAGTATAAACAGGCCCATGGTCATAGAGCCCACAAATCTCTCTCAGTAAATAATAAACACTCTTAAACCCCCGATTCTCGTTTGGCCAAAATCTCCCTCTCGGTCTAGGCCTCTTGATAAAACCCTCTCAGTCACTACCATTTTTTCGGTATCCTAATCTCTCAGTCCTCCCGGTTATTATGGAAATAGTTCCTTCCTATTACGCAACAAGTCTAAGTCGTGACTATCCGATAAGGAAAGGTGTTGGTCCCGATGACAACCAAGAAGGGGGGTTGAATTGGTTATCAAAAATCGGCTTTTCAAATCTAACTCCACTTAATGATAATCTTATGGTCAATGTACGTGTGTGAAGCAGAAAATAAAAATAGAGTTGAAGAGACAAATCTGTTTATAGTGGTTCGACCTTATGCCTACGTCCACTCTTTCAGCTAGCAAACCAGGATCTAGCAATCTGCTAGTTTTCACTATGAAGCTCAATTATAAAGTATAATCCACTTATTGACTTCTAATTTTCACACCATGAAGACAACTTCATCCAACAATGAAAAACTCAACACATACTCATAACCCAATACACAATACAACACTCAACACAACACAAAAATAAGTGTACAAGAGATGTTTTTAAATGCAGAAAATTAGCTTTCGAATGTAGACTTGGAATACAGAATTTGTTCTCTCTTTGTTTTTAATGTTGCTCTCAAATGATGCTCAATATTACTCTCAAGAAAATGTGCTTCATGTCCAGCAAGTTTCTGCAATATTTAGACTTAAAAATCTGTAGTAAAAAGGTGACTTTCTACTATAAAATGCTATTATAATTCTTCAAAAATATAGTAGTAACTTTGGTGCTCAACCTCCCTAAGTTGAAGGCTCAATTTCCTCCTAACTTTCTGAAACAAGATAGTTGTTACAACTTGAATTCAAAGTTCAAATTTAAACTTGAATCTTAAAAACTCAAATTTAAATTTCCCCAAAAGATAAGACTGCAATAGATGTGAAATTACCTCCCAAAAATTCAGTTCTAGAAAGTTGCTATTCAGAATTTATTATGCAAGTAGCTGACTTTACACACTTGTTTGTGAAATCTAATCAAATCTTGATAAATCTTATAGGTGGTGTGATTAAGGAGATTGAAAATGGTTAAAAATGGAAATGGTGGTGTGATTGGAAATGGTAGAGTAATTGAAAATAGTGTGATTAGTATGAGATAAAAATATGTTTAACGTGAGAGAGAGTTGTAGAAAATTATAATAGAGCTGTTGTATAGTGATTTTGAGAGAGAGTAGTAGAGTTGAGAGAATAAAAATGTGAGAGAGAATATAAGATTTTGTTGTATGAGATTTAGAAATAAGGTGTGATCTATTTATAGAAAATTTTTTTAACCTTATAGATCAAAATACCCTCCAAACTAGCCGTTTTATAATTGTTAAAATGAGTAAAATTAGAAAAAAAAAATCAAGAAAAAGAGAAATGGGCCACGCCGGGCTAGGCCCATAGCCTTTGGAACTAGCCAGGCTAGGCCGGTTCCAATGGAATGTTGGAACCATCAGGCCGATTCGACTTTGGTGTACTGTTCACTTGGGCCGATTTCTGGTCCAGGCTTTTCAAGGTCGATTGGGCTGGTTTCTAAGCCGGAACCAGCCCAGTCCTATCTTTACACTTATACATAACTGCTCCACTTTCACGCCTTTTTTCGCTTCATTAACACACATAACTTTTCGAACCACCAATGTTTACTGCATACAATATTCACTATCGAGTCCTTTCACTTACTCAAAATTGCTCTGCTTTCATGATGATGCAATTTCTTAATTATTTAACTCTAACTCTACACCTAATTCCCTTTCTATGAAATGACATTAGCGGTGAAGGGGGCAAGTGATGGTGTATGGTATGATGGCCCATAACCATAGAGTCTCAGCAGGCCCATGGTTATAGACCCTACAAGCCTCTCTCAATAAACAATAAACACTCATACACTCTCGGTTCCCGTTTAGCCGAAATGTCCCTCTCAATCACTATACCTTTTTTCGGCCTTCTAATCTCTCGATCCTCTCGGACATTATGGAAATAGTTCCTTCCTACTATGCAATAGGTCTAAGTTGTGACTATTCGATAAGGAAAGGAATCCTTAACAAGTTTAGACATTCCTTAATCTGATATAAATCTACCGTCATCTTTCCCAATTAGGAAGTAAATCTCCCGACAACGGATACTTCCCTGTTCTCCATGACAATAACTAGAACTTTCCTATTTTAGAGGACTCGGAACCTACAAGAAGTTTACGATTATGATTCCTGCAATTGTGAAAGATTTTCAACGATATTTCCACAAGATAGTTAGAGTTTCTGCATTCCTAGACATATAAGAGACTCACCGTACATGATATATTTACTATGCAGAGATAACCTGCTAAGACTCAGAGTCTTTTAGTCTCTCATTCCTCTTTACCGCTCTTTTTGTTTTGAGTATCGAAATCTTTTCCATCGGAGTGACCTCCGTTAGGTTTTTTGTAGGACTACTCTCTGAAGACAACCTAGCAAGCATTACATCATCAGTTTCCCGTTCAAGCCAAAAAAGATGATTTACTGTAGAGTCAAATTTGACTTCATTTTTGCCGACCGAAGTCCACTAGAACTGCACTCAACAAATCACTGTGCTATCCCAAAATTCATTTTTTCCCACGTGTATAAAGCTATTAAGATTGCAGCAAGCAACGAAACAATGCAATTTGATGTTGGATGTGGATATAACAAGTCCCAACATAAATAAAAAGCAGGATCCTAGTCTATAATAACAGTAAGTGACCAAAGAGACTTTCTAAATCCAGCCTATGCTTCTGAGTGTAACCACTTTGACTATTTCTTGAGCGAGGACATGTAGGTACGTAGAGTTACACCCAGCCCAATGGCGAGTCTAAGACTCAAAGGATCATAAGATATTTGTTTAAATAATAAATATAAATTAATAATTTTTTAAGCTACAATCTTATTTATTTTTTCTTTCTTAACTTTAAGGACCATAAAATATTTTTTATTAATTTAAAATATACAATGATAATATCATATTTTATTTTTATTATGTGATGAGTTTTTATAAAAGAATTATATGAAATTTAATTAAATGAATGAATTTTAAAAAATATAAGTGAAGATAAAATAGATATAAATTATAAATATTAATTGAATTTTAAAAAATTGAGAAGGTGTAATTGTTGATCATAAACTCTATATAGGTCTGGCAACCGAAGGTAACATATGGCTTCACCTACGTCAACGCCACGAAGAAAATGATTTCAGCTTGTATTAAACAACCATGGTTTCATTACTTTGTTACTCCTCTTTTTTTTAAAAAAAAAAAAAAGTTACTTAAATT
This sequence comes from Dillenia turbinata, assembly GCA_037126225.1. NCBI lineage: Eukaryota > Viridiplantae > Streptophyta > Magnoliopsida > Dilleniales > Dilleniaceae > Dillenia > Dillenia turbinata. The sequence goes on from JBAMMX010000006.1 coordinate 12,198,722, forward strand.
TTTATGTGATAAATATTGAAGTATTTTCAAATAAATGGTGAATATTTATCACACATAAAAAGTTAATAAGTTTGAAACTTGCGTGGTATTAATTTTACGGCCCTAAAAGTTGCCGTCTCATCCATGAAAATGCAATCCACTTGTTAATCGAGAGAAAGAGCGAGAGGACCGACCCATCTCTCGGAAGACAAGCGGTCGTAGTCTTCCCTAAACCATGGTCCATCCTTGTCCCATCAGTCGACAAGTATCCTACACTACGCCCAAAATAAGTCTCCCCTCAAAAGAGGCACCGGCACATTTTTTTCAGAAACAAAATACACACACTGGGGGGAGGGAGGGTGAGAGATAGAGAGAGAGAGGAACATGAGCAATCCACAGAATACGAAAATGCAGGGAGTGCCTCTGAAAGCGAAGCTGCTCTTGGCAGCACATTCGTTCGCAGCAGACAGAGCAAGGCGCCCTGACATGACCATTAACAGGCGCCTCATGAACCTATTCGACCCCAAGGCGCCTCCCTCTCCCTCAAAGCCCCACCATGGCGTTCTCTCAACCGACACCAGTATTGATTCCTCTCGCAACCTCTGGTTTCGTCTCTTTAACCCCTTCGCAACAACAATCGCCTCCTCTCTCCCAGTCATCATTTACTACCACGGCGGCGGCTTCGCTTTCATGGGCCCCGACTCCAGAAACTACGATGATTTCTGCCGCCGGCTAGCCACCCAAATCCCCGCCATTATCATCTCCGTCAACTACCGCCTCTCCCCCGAACACAAGTATCCGTCCCACTACGACGACGGCTTCGACGCCGTCAAATTCATCGACGACGGAAAATTGTCCGATCTCCCGACAAATGCCGATCTAAACCGGTGCTTCCTGGCCGGAGACTCCGCGGGAGGGAATCTGGCCCACCACGTGGCAGTCAGGTGCGGCGAGCAGGAGAATCAGCTTCAAAAGGTAAAAATCGTTGGCCTCATAGCAGTCCAGCCATTTTTCGGAGGCGAGGAAAGGACTCCGGCCGAGCTTCGAATCCTCAACACGCCGGTCCTGTCGTTGGACCGAACGGACTGGTTGTGGAAGGCGTTTTTGCCGGAAGGGTCCGACCGGAACCATGAGGCGGCCAATGTGTTCGGGCCGAATGGCAAGGACATTTCGGGAATTAAATTTCCTTCGACAGTTTTGTTTGTCGGAGGATTTGATTTGCTGCAAGATTGGCAAAGAAAGTACTACGAGGGATTGAAAGAGTCGGGGAAAGAAGTCAAGTTGGTTGAGTATCCAGACGCGTTTCATGGATTTTTCATGCTTACTAATTCCAGCAATTTCAGGTCATTTGTCTCTGAGGTAAGTAGTTTCGTGCAGAGTAAATCGGCTGAGATTGAAACCAGCTCGCCAACCGAAACTTGAAATTGTACCAGGGAGGAATACTACATAAATTGTACAAGGTTGAAGTACCATCTTGTTTCCTCTCTTCCCTTTTCTTCATTCTTATTCACATTGTTTTTGAATGTTAGTGTTTGATTTTGATATGCGAATTTATAAGTAAAGTCCCAGAAGACTACATTTGTCGAGCTAATAATCTTACAAAATGTACAAAGAAATATATATATATATATATATTGGGAATCATTGCCGCAAAGCTACCATGTTAATGGCCTTTTGCTTTTCCGATTCCTAATCCCGTATTTGTTGACTGCATAAATAGCAAATTCTCTATTTTTCAATATTCTCATATTTCTTGGCTTTATTTTGAGCTAAAGCAATTTTCTTTTAAACCCTTTCCGATTCTTATTTCTTTGGTTTTGTCACGAAACATAATTTGCCAATAAGACAACAACTATACAAACAACGTTTCAGATTTTGCTCGATTATCAAGCTGGCATACAAAAACGGGGGAAAGCACATGGCAAGAATCAGATTGAAGTATTTTTTTTTTCTTTTGACAAAACTCGATTTAGAATTATTATATACGAAAATTTCACCATTCAAATCAAAACTCTTAGGCAAACACTTGAAATTTAACAAAGTAAAGAAGCAACATGAGTAAAAAATATATATATATTTTCCATACAAACCTAAATATATTTCATTAACTTACTTACCGAAAATTTCCAAATTAATTAAAATCGTTGCACTACTCCCACTTTACCAACCTTTTGATATATAGCAATAAGCTCCAACAAAGAGCTTGAATATAGCAATAGTTTCTGATGGTACATGAACCGAAAACCCATTACCATAAGGCCCATAACTAATATACTATCGAGAGAGGGGCCTCTCGTTCGAATCCCCTTGACACTCAACACTACCCTCTCGATTCCACAACCTCTTGGTCGTCTTACCTCACTACCGAACCCTTTTGACTGGATACCCTTCGGACCATCGCTTACTTACCTTTTGACTAAGCATCCTTTTGGTCATTGCCAGCCTCTTGGCTAATCACATTTTGGGATCAAAATAACATTCATCCAAGATTTGAACTTCTCCCGATACCGGGAGTAATCTTCCCATATATGGGAGGAAATCTTCATATTCAATTCCGATTAAGAAGGAAACCTCCGTGACAACTTAAACTTCTCTAAATTGTGAGGATTATGAATCTCTTAGGAAATCTTGGGCTACGGCCCCTGATAATTTTGGAAGACCTCCACAAGGAATTTAGAGTTTCTACACCCTACAATAAGATTTGTCATACAAATACATGTTATATATACCAAACAGAGAAGACCAACCAAGTACATTCACTCTCTCTACACAAAAAACACACTATGGCTACACATACTATTTTACTGCTCTTCTCAATCTAATTCTCTCTTTAAAAACCACTATTTCTGATTTGAGTATCGAATCTTCCTTTGTCGAAGCCACCTTTAGTAGGTTTTTTGCAAGTCTCCCAATAAGGGTAGTGTCACCAGTTCCCCGATCGAGCCAGGAAGACGGCTTACTGTGGAGTCGAATTTGGGTTCAACAGATTGGTATCGTCTGTGAAAAAATAGAACCAGCCAGCACCACCCCCTACTCCCGTCTCTCCCAAGAGTCCATCGCTTAGAGATGGAAAGATTCAAATCAATGATATAGGGGATAAGGGGACAACTAGAAGAACTCAGCAATAGACTCTAACCTCAGAGACACAGAGAGCCTTTGATAACTTCTCAGCATGATCCGAACGACCTAAGAAAACAGGTCAAGGATCTCTGGTCGTAAAACTGAAATGTGTTAGCATAGGAAGGGATGAAGCTGCACAATACGCCACTAGCCTCTCACCCTTCGATCCCAAAATCTCTACCGAGCCAATTCCATGGGACATACTTTTCCTTCTTATGGAGAGATACGATAGTACCACCAATTCTCGAGACCATGCCACTTATTTCATGACAGTGATGATTTCTAGATACATGTCCGATGCAACCATGTGTAAGCTTTTTCCCACAACCCAAAAGGGCAACACTATGACATGGTTCAACTCTCTACCCCCCATTCAGTGTCCGGATATTTTTGTAACTAAGCAATTGTTTGAGGCCCACTTCATGATCAGTCAAGGGGCTAGGAGGAAATCTACTTCTCCTATCATTGCGATAGAGGGACGATAAACCCTTGAAAGATTTTCTTGAAAATTTTAAGATAGAGATAATAGAAGTTTTAGACCTTGACCACTCTATTGCTCAACGGTGCTGCTTATCGGATTGCAGCCTTCAAGAATGAAGACTTCGATTACGAAGAACCCCTGAGCTATTATTCAGGAATTCTATTCACGGGCCGAGAAGTATATTACCGCAGAAAAAGTAGATGCATTTGACAAGATCTAAAGCAAGAGGAATAACCATAGTCGCTTTCCTTGCCGACCATCCCCCAAGAGAGGTCAGTGGGCACCTCCACCACATCGCAACTTTAATCACTACACCCTGTTGAACAAAACACCCATCCAAATTGTGTTACAAATCAGGAACAAACCCTAGATTAGATAGCCCCCACCTCTTTCAGGGGATGACTCTAAGAAGGACAAGACCAAATACTATGACTTTTACAAGGACTACGATCACTTAATGGACGATTATGGAAGCTGAAGGACGAACTCGAGGTATTGATTCGAGATAACAAGCTTCAGAAGTTCATCCAAGCAAAGTGGGAGGATCACTTTCCCCAGGAATCCCATGCAGTCGACAGAACAAATGAACCGAATGAGCATCACCTTGCACGAAATGCCCGAGACACGACAGATAAAGTAATCCTCCATATACAAGGAGAACACTCCCTTTCAGCACCTCGCACCACTGACGATCTGCACAGAACATAATTGGCCCTGTGGGATTAAGCCCACACCCAATCAAGTAGATTGTTGCGCCAATCTTCCAAATGATTGTAGCATCTTCTTCTAAGGAAGTCCTCTTGGCTCATGTCAAGAAGAGGCAAAAGCGGAAGAGACCAATGATCGGGTTTTATGACATTGACCTCATAGGAGTTGATCTAAGCCATGATGATCCGTTGGTTATCTCAGCCACAATCAGCCAGTATGAGATAAAAAGAATATTTGTCTATTTGGGAGCAGGATGTGATCTCCTTTACTAGGATGCTTTTCGGTGAATAAGCATTAATCATACAAATCTTCAAATCTCATGCCAGACCCATGAAAAGACTTTTCAATGAATGGCGCTACCCGAAGGTACCATCTCCCTTCTAGTAACTCTGTGAATACCATCAAGTTCCCATCACTCTATAATGTTATCCTGGGTCGCCCAAGCCTGAATGCTCTGGAGGCATTGCTAAGCACCAAATACATAAGGATCAAGTTCAGAATGCTTCTCAGCATTAAGACACTCAGCTGCGACTAATGCCCTTCAACCGTACCTGCTTAGTAACCTTTACTTGTCATTTTCTACTGTCTTATTAGGGACACTGTGTCACTAGCTAGATACCTTAATTTGATGTTTTCTTTCTCCGCTTGTTTTAAATAATAATAACTTTATTTTTCATGTTTTTGCAAAATGACTCAACCAACCATAAACAACTACAAGCAATGTCCAGGGGCAACACCTCCAATCTCTCATCTATCAAAATGACAACGACCCATCTAGGCACAACATCTCCAGTTCTAGTTTAGCACAACGCCAATGAGCCCTCCAGATGTAATGCCTCGAATCCTCATTTGGCGCAAAGCCAGTGAGCCTATCCAAGTGCAACGCCTCTAATCTCTCATCTGGTGCAAGCTATTGAGCCCTCTATACACAACATCTCCAATCCTCATTTGGCATAATGCCTCCAATCTCTTGTCTAGTGCAACACCATTGAGCCCATTCAGGTACAACACCTCCAATCTCTCATCTGGCATAATACCAACGAGCCCATCTAGGCACAACGCCTCCAATCTCTCGTCTAGTGTAACACCAATGAGCCCATTCAGGTATGACACCTCCAATCTCTCATCTGGCACAATGCCAATGAGCCTATCCAAGCGCAACGCCTCCAATTCTTCTCTGGCATAATACCAACGAGCCCTCCAAGTGCAATGCCTCCAATCCTCATTTGGCGCAATGCTAAGAGCCCATCCAGGCACAACGTATAACACCGAGAAAGTCTGGTTGTGGTGTTAACAGTAAAATGACTATTTGAGATTTTTATATTTTGTAAAATATAGGAGAATAATTAATTTAAATTTTAAATGTGAATTTTGTCCTTTGGGTTACACAGGAATTTCTTTAGGCTCTCGGTTGATAAGCTCTTAAATTTTTAAGTGATTGGCCACTGAATGCTTAGTGCTTAGTAGATCTTGACTTCTTGGTAGGAATAGTCTCCTCAATAGAATTTGACTTCTTTGTGAGAAGTCGATTTACTACCTGTCGATAGCAATTTTGTTTTCAACTCTCTCTCAGTACAATCCACAATCTTGGTAATTGCTACCTTGATGTTAGAACACTTATATTTAATTCTATTTCTCTCTCAATACTTGTATCAATCACCTCTCGGTTTGGGTGACAGCCACCTCTCTTGGTGTTGGAACACTTGCACTACCCCTCAGTATATCCATTCTGAAAACCCTCTCAGTACATGTTTATCTTTTGGTAAACATTTGTTGCTTGAAAATGGGAACCTGCCGGTACATCCATTGTTTTACCATTTCCATACGCCACTCGATACATTGTGGAACTTGTGGTCTCTCGGTATAAATTGTACAATTTCCATTCATATGTACCTCTCGACTGCTTCTTTGAATTTGTTGTTCATCTCTCGGCATTTATAGTTATGGAATGCTGAAACTCTCGACAACATCCTCTCGGCATGTAGTTCTTAGCACTTATATTCACTTCATTGATATTCAGTTGTTGGCACTTGAATCCAAGTGGATTTGAACCATTGATCTCCAAGACCCAAAGAGATTTTCCACCATCATTTCACTCAAACACTTTAATCATATGATATACAATTTTTAATACAATTTTTATTATATCTTATATTTGTGAACATTCTAAATTTTTATTATTTCTAATTTATTTTTCATAAATTTTATTTTTATTCTAACTTACCTTGCTTATCACCAAACACGTTTTCTAGACAAAACAAAAGTTCCAAGCATTTAAAATTCATTGAGTGAGCTTCCCAATAACCCCAAGGGACATATTGGATAATGTGTGCAATTTAGAACTGTAAGAGGATGACTAAGCAATTATTGGAAACGGATTAGGAGATAAAAGTGGAGATGATACTCTGGAACCTACGAGACCCAAATTTCATCTCACTTTTAAGACTATTCTCCTCTCCTCTCCCAAACTCAATTGATTCACTACCAAAACTCAAGATCAAAGGTTCTAAATGACTCATCCAACTCCCCAAAGTTAGATTTTAGTCTTGATTTTGGAAAAGGGCTTAAGGAGCTGGGTTGTCACAGAAAGGGAAAAATCAAAGAGTTGGTGTAACCCAAACTAGAAAGATTCTTTGTAGATAAAATCAAGGTAATTACAATCTTTCTAATTCAAGTTTTAATTTTTTTAGCTACATGTCCATTTAGATTTGGAGGATTTTAAAGTCATGTTAGGTGAGAGAAAATAGATTGTTAGAGGTTAGGGTTTTTGGGTTGATTTGAGTTGATTTATATTGATGATCTTAGTTACTTGATGATGTCCCCTCAGGGATTGGACAAAGCATATCAAGGAAAGACCCTTGTTGTGGATAAATCAAGGAGTGGTTATCCTCTCTAACACTGTGAGTGGATAAATTGTTGTGTTTGAAAATGAGAAATGTTTTCTCTTAGTTTTCAAAAATGATATTTTTAATTGGAATTTATATAATATTTTGTAAATATGGAGTGTCCCTAAAAATGTTTTAAATTAAGCCATGAGATCTATACATTTGCAAATATATTATATGTCATGTTGAATATTCTTATGAATATTGTTGTTGAACTCATGAACTAAGAAATTTGTGGATTTTCTGTGGTACATGATATGCTTTTTGTGAAATGATGTATGTATTAGCTTGGAGTGTGAGTCTCAACCAGTATTAATGGCTATAATTATTCCCTGTCATAGTGTGGCCTGATGGGAAAATGTAGTAAAGACTTTATCATTATTAGATAGGGAGGTAGCCAAACCCGAGGAGATACCTCTTTTGTCCCTTTAGGCTACTTGGTTGCACCGCTTGGGAGGTCTCAAGCTAATGCCAAGATTGGGATTGATATTTATAATTGATAATAATTGAAAGCCGCTTGCCGGTTCTACCATTGATTCGGGCTAAGTTTTTGTTGAAAAGATTTTGAGGTAAACCCCTTTGTTTTGAAAAAATGTATATTGGATACTCATTTGTGTTTCTTGGAAATCATGACTCCTGTTGAAAAATGATTGATGGCTACATGATGTCTGTTGAGATAGAAATATGATTTTTAAACCTTGTTTGACACTCCTATACTTACCACTCATTTCTTGTATAAGTATACCATTACACTTCACTCACTGAGTATTTTTATACTCATCCTTTCATTTTATTCTTTTTTAGATGAAGTATAGAGATAAAGGCTATTTCACCATCAACTAGATCCAACCGAGGAGAGAGTTGCCTGGGACCAACTATTGGTATTGGTCCTTCCTAGTCGTGGATTTTGAGACTTGTAGGTGGACCGATTAGAAAGCACTTTTAAACTCTTTATTGCAACATATTTTAATTATTCTTTTCTATAGTTAAAACCCACATTTTGGAAATTATATTTTAAAATGTTAAACATTTATTTGACCCTTACATGTTTGGATTTAAAACATTTTGTAAGCTGGATTTCTTAGTTAGAAAGTGGTATCATCCTAGCTTAGCAGGATCTTGGAGTGCATGTTGGTGATTACACGTACTTCTAGATTCACGTGGTGGTTATCACGTGATCGAACCTGCGGGTCGGAGCGTAACACAATGCCTCCAATCCTCATTTGGTGCAATGTCCATGAGCCCATATAGACACAACACCTCCAATCTCTCTTGGCGTAATGCCAATGAGTCCTCCAGATGTAATGCTACAAAACTCTCATTTAAGCACTATGACAACAAGTTTCTTCAACACAGCACCATCATAACTCTTTCGACATGATGACTCACAACATATGGTCAATATGAAAACATAACTCTCGACCGAATAGACACAACTCGCCTTCTCGGCTCTACGTTCACAAGGGTGCCGATATCTACCACCTTTATTTCAGCCCTGAATGCCACTTGAATGTTCTTCCTATGGCATTTTCTCCTTGGTTAAGGAACTATAGCCAAGCATGGTCCCTATTTCTACATCTTATAACTCTAAAGAGCCTCAATATGAGGGAAGAAGGAGAATGACAAAGCAAGAATGACTCAAGCCATAGCAATATTCAAATAGCAAAGAAGACAAAACAAAGCCAATGAAGTTTTATTATTCCTTTATAAACAGTATGTACACAAAGGGGCAAAAGAAAAAGAATACATGAATGACAGAAGTCAAGGTGAAGGGGGACGATGAGGCTTCTGTTGCAGAAGAGTGAAACCTTCCCGAAGGGTAGAAACACGAGAACCTGCATCAATGACCACTTGAGAAAAACCAACAGGGACATCAACTAGGGGCCGACCCATTTTCTCAGGATCTTCACCATCAGTATCACCAGCTAAGTCTTCCTCCAATCTAGCCTTGGGGATAATCTCTTCTGCTTGCCACATTCTTTTGGAAAGCTCTTACTGACACCACTCATAGTTCTCCTGAATCTCTGTAACCCTCCTTTTTAAAGCTACAAGTGCTTGCCCTCATTCCTCCACTAACTTTATAATGGCTTCCCACTCTGCCTCGCTATTTCTCAACATCCCCTCCAACCTTTCACATTCCGCGATTGCAGCATTAGTATATTGATACAAGCTTTCCAGGCTAGCTTGCAACCACTCTATCTCCTTTTCCTTCTTCTCCAAGGTAGCATTTGCTACCCCTTCCTCCTCAGCATCCATCTGGGTCTACTTAACTCAAAGCTGAATGAGCTCCTCTATGCACTAACCCAATATATTTTGCAAATCGCCAACTAACTACTTCTTTCTCAACCTTTGGAACTCCACCATGGCAACAGTTTATACAAAGAATAATAGATTATCTTTTCCATAATGAAGATGTTAAATATATCTACACTTTGGGGGGGGGAAATACCAGGATTCCAAGGGCTATCATCGCCTCATCACCCTACTCCACCAATAAGCCATTCATTTTCTACTCGACTCGGTAAAAATCTAATCTATCGGCTAACCTACTCACTTTGATAATGTCCAAGTAGCAAAAATTATTGTTTTTACAACTTATCGTCGTAATTCCTCTCTCTCTTAGATCCTTCAAATGATCAAAGGATCTAACAAAAATGGAGGAAGAGGGGCCGTTTTCTTAGGCATGACCCCTTTACCCTTCTAGATGTATAGACACTCCGGATGGGTACTTAAGAAACCCAGTTCAACCCTCAGTTTTCCTGCCTCTTGACCAACATTAGGGGCTCTCAAAGAAGTATCCCCTTCCTCGAGGCCAGGAATGCCAACCTGAATATCCACTGCCTTTGAACACTCGATAGCCAAAAGGGGAACTAGAGGTGCCTCTCTAGTAGTCTCTACTTCCTCGATGCCCGAAGCAAGAGCCGCCATCTTACTTTTCTTCCTTTTAGGAACAAGAGTAGCGATCAGGCATAAATCACTCACCATCTCAACCGAGACCGGACGCCAAGGCACTTGGAATAATTAAAGTCAAAAAAAATGTTCCAACCTCTCAATACCACGGTGGGGGACCTATGAGCGGCACCTGAATGTCGTGCCATACATACTCCTTGTACATAGGGACACAACTCTCTACTAGCTTATTTGTTATCATCTTCCATGGCAAAAGACAAAATATAATAGTCTCCCAATGCCATCTCGTCCCACAGACCTTGTAACACTTCTTTTGTCAGCATAGTCCTAATATCATCAATTGAGCGATGAACACGGGATTTGGAACCTTTTGCCATTTCAATCTCTTCAAAAATATCAAAAACCCTAAATCGTTTAGTTTTTTTTTCTCTCTCTCTCTTGAAAAGTAACTGTTCGAAGTGTAAACACTATAATACCCACAACCAATTGCAAAATGAGCAATAAGAAGCGTATTAAAGAAGATTCACAAAAACTGAAAGGGTACGTAGCGTATTTAATACACCACCTCCACACCCATTCGCCTACCCAAAAAACTCTTCACTTTCATAACTTTTCACTATTTCTAATTTCACTTCTTCAAAATGACATTAGGACTAAGGGGCAAATGATAGTACATGGACCGAAAGCATATTACCATAAGGCCCATAAACTAATATACTATCAAGAGAGGGGCCTCTCATTCGAATCCTCCAACACTCGACACTACCCTCTCAGTTTCGCAACCTCTTGGTTGCTTTACCTCACTACTAAGCCCTTTTGACAGGATACCCTTCGGACTGTCACTTACTTACCTTTTGACTAAGCATTCTTTCGGTTGTTGCTAGCATTTCGGCTAATTACACTCTAGGATTTAGATAATAATCATCTAAGATTTGAACCTCCCTCGATCCCAAGAGTAATCTTCCCAGATAATGAAGGAAATCTTCATGGTCACTTCCGATTAAGAAGGAAACCTTCATGACAAATTAGACTTTTCTTAATTGTGAAGATTCTGAATCTCTTAGAAAATCTTGGGCTAAGTCCCCAGTAATTTTGAAAGACCTCCACAAGGAAACTAGGGTTTCTACACTATACAACAAGATTTACCATATAGGTACATGCTATATATACCAAGTAAAAAAGACCAACCAGGTATGTTCACTCTCTCTACACAAAAAAACACACAAGGGCTACACAGGGCTATTCTACAGCTCTTCTCAATCCGTTTCTCTCTTTAAAAACTACACTTTTTAACTTGAGTGTCAGAGATTGCTCTGCCAAAACCACCTCTACAGGTTTTTTGCTGGTTTCTCCATCTAACAAGTATAGTGTCACTAGTTCCCCATTCGAGTCAGGAAGATAGATTACTGTGGAGTCAAATTTGGCTTCAACAGTTTCCATGATAAGCCTAAAGTGTTAACGTGGCATGTTTGATCGTAGATTTTTGCATAATTTGTCACACCTACTTTGCCTTTGGCATGCATTTTCCCCATGGAATTTGTATCTTGAATCATTGCTCACCACTATCATTCTACATATGTATGACATCTTAACACTTTATGCAAGCCATGTTGATAACAATAATTTTATGTACTTGAATTACATTATTTTAGCCCTTATTTATGAATTTTAGGATTGTTCTAAACCTTATTTTGATATTTTACTGATTAAATTTATGAATTTTGATTTAGAAAATATTAGGTTTATTTAAGAAAATTCAAACTGGACAGATAGCAGTCAATATTTTGGATTTATCTCTTTTCTCTGATATCCGATTGAGTAAATTCTTGTTACATTGGAAACTAGACTTCAAGACCTACAAATCTTGTGAAGAGTCCAAATGTTAATTCAGGCCAAAAGATATCCGAAAATTGGAAAGAATTTGATGCAGTGCCAAAGGTCAAGTTCTCGTTGAAGGGGAAAACCAATTGAGCTTATTTAATGGATGATTTTTTTAAAACAGTTGCTTAAAACTCAAAGAGTCTTCAAAATCAAGAATAAAGATGAAGTTTTTAAATTTTGGGAAAACAAGAAGATAATGTTTATTATAACAAAAATAAGTTTCCAAGTCAAAGAAAAAAACCAAATTTCTAAAAACTCACGACTTTTTGACATAGTGTTTTAGTTCTACAAATAAGAGGCATCCACATACACATGACCTTAGAGAGAGAGAGAGAGAGAACGTGAACCCTAGTAGCCACCACATGATTTTCACACCTTTTTTGTGCAAAAAGAGTTATAATGTTTTCTTTACTTTTCTTGATTTTCTTTAATATGTCTCGTTAATTTCTTTTGTTTCTAGAACTCGATGATTCTATTTTCAATTAACTACATAATTTGATTTATTTCTTTCCTTTAAGATTTATTGGCATGACTATTATTTGATGAGATTTTATTATCGATTGTAATATTTCAAAATGTTAGGATCCACGTTTTGTATGATTTGAAATTGATTACATGCATGACTATTATAATTACATGATATTAGTCGATGATAGTAAAATCCACACGAAATTATAAAATCGACCGAAAATTAATTTCGTGTGTGGGAATTTAAGGAAAACCCTAAATTATAGTTTTTTCACAGAACTTAATACAATCCAATTTAATCAAAATTGTATGACTATTGGGTTTTGATTAGTCAAATTAGGGATTTCATTGCATAACCATTGGGTGAAATCTAATTTTGAAAAATCTGTCTTCATCAACATTAACTCATTAGTCAATAAACTTGAGAGATTTGAAAAGATCCAGTTGTATAAAAGATTGAAATGGATGAAATTGATATCCTAGGGTTTTTACCAACTAGAGTTTTTATGGATTAGTATTTTATTAATTGATTTTAGTTTTTTAATACCTTCATAATTTTGATTTGATTTGTCCAACTAAGATAGGGTAATTTATACTTGGTAATACAAAATATTTTTGTGAGAACAATACTCAATCTCATCATTATATACAATATTTGACTAGAGTATACTTTTCTTAATTCATGGTGTTAAATCCTATATCGCATGTGAATTGTTTTTCACTTGCATGGAAGAAGAAATGGAAGCCAAATTGAGGATCTCTAAAAGAAAGACAATTTAATACAACCTTATCATATCCATCTAGTATGCTCAATTTGGGATCTATTCATGAATTATATAAAACTAATGCCAGAATTAACCACACTTCAATAATTCAGTTGAAATCAGCTTTGACTCCATAGGTAAATTGATCTACTGACTTGAGCAAGGATCCGATGCTGATGTGCTTGTTAGATCTTCTTGAATAAGAAACCTACAAAAACTCGTAGGAGGTGGCTTTAGCAGAGAATGTTCCAACACTCAATTCAAAAAGAGCAATGAGGGAATAGAAAACTGAGAGAGTCTAAATTACAACTCTATGTTACCTTAGTATGATAAGTGTAGAGTTAAGTATATTACATACCTTTCATATGTTGCCCCTATTCAATACTTATAGTATGTGTATGTATGGAAAATCTCTAGTTTGAGAGTGTAGAAACCCTAGTTTCCTAATGAAGAGATCATTGGGGATCTCCCAAAATTGCATGGACTATCATCAAAGATCTTTAAGAGATTTAAGATCCTATAAATTGAGGGAAGTTGAAGTTGTCACTAAGATTCCCTACCTTATCACAAGAGATCACGGAGATTTCCTTTCTTATGAGAGAAATTACTCCCAGGATTAAGGAAGGTTCAAATCTTCGGTGATTATGATCTTAATTTGCTTGACAGAAGAGTTATCCATTGAGAAGTTGTTTGGTAATGGTCGAGAGAGTTCAACCGAGGGGTGATCAAGAGGCCTAGTCGAGAGGGTATTTGATCAAGAGAGCGTTTGACCAAGAGCATGTTTGAATGTTTTTGGTGTTTTATTAGAGACTCCCTTGGTGGTCTATATACTTTATGCCTATAGGCGTGGTATATAAACTTTATGGTAATGGGATATTGGACCATGTACAAACATTTGCCCCCACTCCTAATGTCGTTTTTAAGAAGTGGCATTAGGATTAGAGTTAAAGAGATAGGAATTGGAAAATTTGAAAGGGTGCGAAGGTGGAGCATTTTGGGCAAGCAGAAAAGACCTAGTAGTGGAACATGTTTGGGAATTGGAAGAGGCACGATAGAGAAGCATTAAATGTGAAGCATGTCGCTTCGATTGCAAAAATGTGTTGCTTTTATTGTTGTGAATGGTTTTCAATACATTTTCTGTCATTATAAGTAGTAAAGGGCATTGGTGAAGTTTCATCGGTTCATTTAGTGAGATGAAATTATGGGCTTAGGCTTTGATGAGTTGCAAAGTTTGTGAGAAATAGAGATGGTGAAGGGTTTCGAATCACAATCTTACTTCAAGATCAAGAGTATGATGGGCGAGAAGAAACTGTGGCAACACACAGAATGCTCACGATCACTGCAATACAAAAGGGATTTGTATGGTGATCGTCAACTGCATCCCATTGAATACTAGAGGGATGCTTTGGAGAGTCCCTTGTAAAGTGGTAATGTTTCCAATCTTATCTAAGTCTATGGACCGTATGATTGGAAGAAAAGTGAGGAGATAAAATATGGCCCATAGTTGGACTTAATCAAGAATGGTGGGGAGATTAACTACCAGAAGGATGTAAAACGAACCTGGTCAATGAGTTGAAGAATAACGACATCAGGCTCTGGGTTATTTGTCGGCTATTGAACAATCCTTCCTTTTCCTTGTAATCTTCTCATTTATGTACTTCGTTTCCTATGTAGCTTGTATTTTTGACCTTCCAATGTTGTATTCTTGACATGTAATCATTGCATTATATTGAAATGGAATTCCTTTGTTACTCACAAGTCCTGTGCTCCTGCTTGTATAAATCTTATCTCCCTTTATTCTGACCTATTTTACAGAAATTTTGATGAATGAATAAATAGAGAGCTTCCTTTCTTGTCACTATGGTGTTCTTGTTGCCTTATATTTATATGTCGAAAGACTTGAGTATTAAGTTCTTCGAAGGAATTATAGCTGAGAGAGGTCGTTAAAACCCCTTTTAGGTGTTGAAACCAATAGAATGGGAGTTAGATTCCACTCATAGCTAGGATATGTGTGAAGTTAGTCGAGAGAATAAGTGTCATATCCTGTTAGGGTCTACATAAGGCATAGAGCTGAGAGTGTGGGTATTAAGACCCGTATGAGACGTGTGGGTGGCATAAAGTTGAGAGAAAGGGTGTGGAACCCTTGTGTGGCGTGGAGCTAAGAGAGAGTGGTCGCCAACGGCTCGAGAGTTACATCCGTATTATTGGTGTATTTAGAGGCATAAAGCTGAAAGATTATGTACTGTTACGTAATTTAGGTGTATCACGATTTCAGAAAAATATACATCAATCGAATGTTGTGTATAATGCAAAGCAAGTATCATTCCTACGAAAATATTATGTATTACCAATTATAAAATACCCTATCTAAATCAGACAAAACGAATCAAGATTGCAAAGATATCAAGATTACGAAAATATCAAAAATAGAATATCGATAAATAAAAACCCTAGTTTTATAAGATCCTAAGACATCGATTTCATCTGTCTCAAATTTTTTCACATAGTTGAAATCTTTCAAATCCCTTAAATTTTATTGACTAAAGATTTATTATTGATAATGGAAGATTTTCCTAAATTAGATTCACCCAATGGTCATGCAATGAAACCCTCATTCGACTAACAAAAATCCAATGGTCATGCAATCTTAATTAGGCTGAACTGTATTAAGATCTATAGAATATCTGTAATCTAGGGTTTCTTTTAAGATCCCCACATACAGAATTAATCATCCGTCGATCTCATAACCCTATGCAAATTTTATTGTATTGGTCAAATTTCATGCAATCTTCTCTTGATTTCATGCATTTAATCGCAAATCATCAAATCATAGGGCCCTTTACGAATGAAGCATTAAGTTCAATAATAAAATCTCATTAAAGAAAGAACATGCCAATAAAGATTTAAGGGAAAAAATGAATTAAACCATATTATTAATTAAAAAACAGAATTTATTGAGTTCTAGAAACAAGAAATCTAACTAAACATAATAAAGAAAATAAGAAAGGTAAAGAAAACATCCCTAAATGGAGAAATCCGTCCAAGGAGGTGGCTGTTAGGGTTTATTCTCTCCCTCTTTGGTGTAAATGATGTCTCCTCCTTATAATCTAAATTCTAAGAGTCTTAAATGACTAAAAATTTGTAGGTTTTCATAACAGTTTGATATTTCACTTGGATTTGAGTTTTTAGAACTCATGGGTCTTGATTTCCAATACTGTAGTAATTTCGACTCAAATTTTGAATATCTTCTTATCTGACCCAGCCTCTGAGGTCTTCATAAAATTTGTAGGCCTTGAAGTTTTCTTTCCAACCCAATAAAAATCATGCCAATCGGATATCGGAACAGAAAATTATGCTCAAAATATTTACAGCTATCTATGCAATCCAATATTCTTAAACAAGCCCAATAATCCTAAAATAAAATCCACGAAAATAATCAGTGTAAAATCATGAAATAAAACTTAAAACAGTCCTAAAAGTCATAAAATAAAGTCTAAAATAAAATTAAATAAAACAATTTAAGTATATAAAAATATAACTATCAAATACCCCCATACTTGAATGTTTGTTTGTCCTCAAACAAGAATAGATTTTCTCCAAAGCCAATTCAGTCTCCCAAGTCCCTAACCATGCATATGACAAACTCAAACTGAAATTGCAATCAAAATAATCAATACTTCGTAATATCCACCACTAGAGAAACTATTACATCTCATATTGTCTCATTGAAATCAAGAACAATGCAAGATTCAACCACTCTCATAATCGGTTCACTCAATAGAATCAAAGAAGATACTAATCAACTACTCAAAGCACTCATTTTATGTAAGGGTACATGTATCACTCAAATCAACACAATAAGATGGTATTACCATAAACTTGCTCATATATTAAATCTCTACCACTTATATATGAAATCCATACACCAATCAAAAGATATTTTATTTGGTTGTAATGGGGTTAAGGTAAGGGATAGGGTAATGGTTAAGATGCAGGGTTAAAATGATTCACTAAGTATACATAAATATCAAGACATGACATTGTTACATCAAGACAAAAAAAAATACTAACTCAAAATTAAATCACTTATTCAAAGCAAAGAACAAGGTAAAGACATTTCACTATAGGAGTGAACAATATTAAGAGCGAAAAATATTTTTTTTCCTTTTTTTCTTTTTTTCTTTTTTTTTCTTTTTCGATTTTTTATTTTCCCTTTTTTCTTTTTTTTTTTCCAACCTGCACTCTTTCTTTTCTTTTTTCATTTTTTTCTACTGGTTTTTTTTTTCATAACTCAACATGATAACGACTAAAAACATATATAAAACTCAAACAAAACAATAATACCTAAAAAGATAATGTCATGCTATCAACTATAAGTATATTAGTGAATTAGGTTTCAAAATTTGGGGCTAGAAAAAATAGGTCATAGGATAAATTATGTGGGTAACATATGAAGGAAAAATTTTAGACTCAAATTAGTTAACTAAGGGATATAAAATGATAGGTATATAATTTTTCGAAAGCCAAAAGTGTGTAATCCTAAGTGCCTTAATCATTTTAATGTATGAAAATCAAGAATGCGGTCTCAAAATGCATAACAAAGCAAATTCTAAAATGACCAAATCATGTATGATATACGCTCAACAAGAAAAATAATAAAAGTAAAAAATTGTTTTATAAAGCTCAAATCCTCATTAAGGTAAATTTGGTATTAAATCTTATATGTCTATCTTTCAAATCAACCATAAAAAGATGAATAGCCACTCATATACCAAATAACTACTAATACCAATCACCTGTCAGGTAACCTAATTCAAGACAAGTAACATATAAGAACTAGAAAACTAGAGAAAATCTAGTTGGTATTGAAAAATTTTTCAAAACTCAAAAAATTCAGCAAAAATCAAGATTCTTAAATAAAAATGTCATAATTCCTAAAAAAAAAAAGTCATAAAAATCAAAATGAAATAAATAAAACACCTTAAAATTAAAATGCAGCACATCCCCCCACACTTAATCCAAACATTGTCTGCAATCAAATCAATCTAAAATCAAGAGAAAAGAATAGAAAGACTCCCCTGATTATGTCGGGGAAGGGGTTACTTGTGCTCATCAATTGATTGACAGAATGGACCCATCCTTTAACTTGGTTCCATTTTCATATATCTTCAAACGATGTCCATTGACTTTGAATTTATCACCTTGCTCATTTGAAAGCTCTACCACTCTATATGGGAAAACTTGTGTTACAATGAATGGTCCACTCTATCTCGATCTCAATTTTCCTGGAAAAAAATCTCAAACGAGAGTTATATAATAAAACATTATCACCAACCTTAAACTCTCGCTTCTTAATCCAAGCATCATGCCATGCCTTTATTGTCACGGCCCAAATTCGCCCCCTCGCCGGGGCTTCATTAGTGGCGGACTGCCTAGCTCTCGCTAGGGCTCAGTAACTTATATGAGTAATAATAGTCATGCTAAAATAATAGATTTTTTCTTTATTTAGTTACTGTAAATATTACATAAATCTTTTCTTCTTGATAAAACAGCAGAACTTCTATACTACAAAGGTAATTTACAATAAGGCTATCTCTACCCGTTCATTAATTCTCTTAGACTTCCATTCCTGCAGGATCTGAAAATAATTTCTTGGTGTGAACTTGATAGCCCAGTGAGATTCGTGTGTGCATGTGTAAAAGAAAAATCATTTCATTATAAAATTATACGATAATGGTTATATTGTAAAACCTATTAAAAAGTTCTCAAAGCAGCAATAACAAGCACAAGTAATAATAATAATAGTAGCATGTAACAGTACAGTGCAGATAATAGTTCACTAATATCTTATCGCTCCATAACAAGAACAGTTTACTTATCCCTCCCAGGAGGTCCATTTCTGGAAAGGTCTATCGGTCTCCCCCGCATTGAGTGGACAAACCTCCTATCCATATTAATGGGATGCTACCAACATGTATTTTGATGCTCGACAGAGCCCTTGCTTGCTCGAGTAATCTCCACACATATCAGTTATATAGCAATTACAAACACATACATTGATGGAGTATTAATAGGTCATAATAATAGTGGTAAAACATGATGACACTAGAAAATCAGGGAAACAGTTCCAATTCATGGTAGTTATATAAAATCATGGTAATGGCAGTAAATTATAGAATTAATTGTAATTCATGATAATCATAGAAACTCATGTTAATTTATACATAAAGAAATATAAAAATACAAACAACACTCACTTTAATTATAAATTAAGATCTTTTTGCCCTTTTTCTAGCGCTTTTCTTCATTTTCCTTTCTTTCTTTCTCTCCCTTTCTCTTTTTCCTTCTCTTCTCTCTTTTCTCTCTTCCTCACAGTTTTGTTGATGATTTGGAATGGAGGAGGATGGGTATTTATAGGATTTGGGTTGTCATGGATCTTTGACCAGTGTTAGAACACTTGTCCCTTATCTAAGGTTATTACCCTTGATGTAAACCAAGTGTCCTCCTATGTGGCACCATAGGAGGTATATATCCTTGATGCAAGCCAAGTGTCCTTCCATGTGGTTTAACATGTGCATGACAAGTGTGGTGGATGGTGTTATCCTTTTATGGCTTTTATTTAAGTTATATATATATGTATATAGTCTTTTATGTTCATGTAATGTCATTTTAGTTTATTAACTTGCATGTATATAGGGAAATATCTTCTGTTTGGGTTCAATAAAAATAATTCCAGAACCCAATTCCTTTAGAATAAATGTCGACTCTCCCTTCTAAGAGAGAAAAAATTCGAAAATGCGAATTTTGTTGGATTTTAATTTGGTAAGCTAATAATCTACAAAATTCTAGAAAAATAGTTTTTCCTCTAATTTGATCATAAAGAACAATTATCGGGAATTTTTCTTCTAAATATTTCAAATATTTTTTTTGGGTACTTATTTTTTAGTGATTTGGTCAAACCTGTGTTTTTAACATTCAAGCCTTTGATTTCGAAGGTAGTCCCACTAATTCCCAATTAGTAATTACTTTTTGTAATTAAATCAGGGTATGTAACATTCTTTCCCCCCTAAAAAATTTCGTCCTCGAAATTCATACCTGATTACTGGAATAGTGCAGGATACTTTTGTCAGATTTCATTTTCAAGTTCCCATATAGCATTTTCAATTCCATGATTGTTCCAAAGTACTTTAACCAGATACACTTCCTTTATTCTCAGTTTTTTTATATCAAAGCCTAAGATCTTGACTGGTTTTTCTTCATAAGTTAGGTCTTGACGAAGTTGAAGTGGATGGTGGTCTAGTATATGATCTGGATCAGGTTGATACTTCCGAAGTAATGATACATGGAATACATCATGGATTCTAGATAAAGTTGGTGGTGGGCTAACCGATATACTACTTTACCAATTCGTTCTAGTATTTCAAATGGCTCAATATATCTTGGACTCAATTTTTCCCCTTTTCCATGCTAAATAATTCCTTTTTGAGGAGATACTTTAAGAACAACTTGATCTCCCACTTGGAATTCCAAATTCTTTCTTCGATGGTCAGCATAACTTTTTTGTCTACTTTGAGCAGTCATCATTTTTTGTCTTATTACTTTGATTTTGTCAAGGGTTTCTTCCATCCATGGTTTGGTATTTGGTGCATTCATATTTCTCTCATCAATTCTATCCCAATAAATTGGTGATCAACATTTTCTTCAATATAATGCTTCAAAAGGAGCCATACCAATCGTAGATTGAAAACTATTATTGTATACGAATTCTACAAGCGGTAAATGTTTATCCCAACTTCCCTTGAAATCCAGAATGCATGCTCGAAGCATATCTTCTAATACTTGAATTGTACGTTCAGATTGTCCATCAGTCTAAGGATGAGAACTTGCTCTAAATTTCAATTTGGTACCTAAAAGTTGATGTAGTTATTTCCAAAGTCGAGAAGTAAATCTTGGATCTCTATCAGAAACAATACTAAGAGGTACTCCATGTAATTTAACTATCTCGTCCACATATAACTTACCCAATTTTTCAATAGGATATGTCATTTTGATTGACAAGAAGTAAGAGGATTTAGTGAATCTATCCACAATTACCCATATTATATCATATCTATTTTTACTTTTTGGTAATCCACAGACAAAATCCATAGTTACTTCATCTCACTTCCATTCTAGAATTGGTAAGGGTTGTAGTAACCCAAATGGTTTCTGATATTCTATTTTAACTTGTTGATATGTCAAACATATAGAATTATATTCTGCAATATCCCTCTTCATGTTATTCCACCAGTAATGTTTCTTTAAATCCTCATACATCTTAGTTCCTCCCGGGTGGATAGTATATTTTGAGCAATATACCTCCTCAAGGATTTCTTTTCGCAAGACATCATTTTTAGGTATGCAAATTCTTCCTCGGAATTTTAATATTCCATCCTCAGTCTCTTGATAATCTGACAATTCATTTCTTTTAACTTTTTCCCTGATCTTTTGTAGTTCTTAATCCTGTTCTTGAGCATTCTTGATCCTCGAGTACAAATCAATGCTTATTTTCATGTTGGCACATCTAATTCCTTGGTGAATCTTGATAGGTTTCCAATGGATCAACTGTTCCCCCATTTCCCACACTTTTATCCTTATTTTTGCTATCTTCACCTTTCTGCTAACAGCATTTGTAACTACATTTGCTTTCCGTGGTTGGTAGTTGATGGTACAATCATAATCTTCAAGGTATTCTATCCATCTTCTTTGCCTCATGTTGAGTTCTTTTTGAGAAAATAAGTATTTTAAGTTCTTGTGATCTGTAAATATCTCAAAAGTAACCTCATACAAATAGTGTCCCCATTTCTTAAGGACAAACATTATAGCAGCTAACTCTAAATCATGTTTGGAATACTTTTTCTTATAGGGTTTCAATTGTCGTGATGCATAGGCTATAACCTTTCCTTTTTGCATTAATACACCCCATAATCCTTCTTTTAATGCATCGGTATATACTACGAACCTATCTTTTCCTTCGAGTAGGGTAAGTATTGGAGTTATAGTTAATCTTCTTTTTAATTCAAGAAAACTTTGCTCACATTTGTTATCCTAGTTGAACTTAGTATTCTTTCGAGTTAGCTTTGTTAATGGTCCGGCCAACCTTGAAAAATCTTATACAAATTTTCAATAATAACCTGCTAATCCTAAAAAACTTCGTATTTTTGTTACCGTCCTTGGTGTTTTCCATGATAAAATGGATTCAATTTTAGAGGGATCAACAAAAATTCCATCCATAGATATTATATAACCCAGGAAAGTAACTTTTTCTAACCAAAATTCGCATTTGCTGAACTTGGCATATAATTTATTTCTTCTAAGTGTCTGCAACACACAATGTAAATGTTCTTTATGCTTTTCTTCTGATTTTGAGTATACCAGTATATCATCTATGAAATTATCACGAAACAGTCAATATACTGTTGGAACACTCTATGCATTAAATCCATGAATGCAGCTGGTGCATTAGTTAATCCAAAAGGCATGAACACAAACTCGTAATGGCCATATCGAGTTTTGAAAGCTATCTTAGGAATATCCTCTTTTTTAATTCTCAATTGATAATACCCTTATCTGAGATCAAACTTGGTGAAGATTTTAGCACCTTGGAGTTGATAAAACAAATCATCTATCAGAGGCAAGGGGTATTTGTTTTTTATTGTGACATTGTTTAGTCCTCGATAATCGACACACAATCGCAATGTACCATCTTTTTTCTTGACAAATAACACATGAGCTCCCCATGGTGATACACTTGGTCGTATAAACCCTCTTTCAAGCAAATCTTACAACTGTACCTTAAGTTCTTTTAATTCTAGAGAAGCCATTCTATATGGAGCCTTTGATATCGGCTCTACTCCTGGAATAAGATCAATACCGAATTCTGTTTCCCTTTCTGGAGGTAGTGAGGTTAATTCTTCAGGAAACACATCTGGGTATTCTTTCACTATAGGGATATTCTCAATTTTCTTCTTCTCAATGGGCTAATTAATAAAATAAGCAAGATATCTAGTACATCCCTTATAAAGGAATTTTCTAGAGCGTACACCAGATATAATAAGATTAGAGAAGAGCTTACTATCTCCCACCAATTTAACCTCAGCTTCTCCTGGAATATAAAGTTTTACTTCCTTTGTTCTGCAATCTATTTTTGCATGATGCTTAGATAATCAATCCATTCCTAGTATCACATCATATTCTTGAATAGGTAGAATTATCAAGTCTACCGAAAATTTTTTTTATGCAATCTTGACTTTATATGATTTCACTACAATTTCAGTAGTTATATTACTTCCCATTAGAGTACTTACCTCCAAAATATAAGGTAAATTTTCAACCTCAACATCTAAGATTTTTATCCAACTAGGATTAATAAATGAAGTGTGGAAGTGGGATCAAATAATATCTTAACCTTATAGTTATTAAGTAGTAGCGTACCTTCCACAACATTAGATGTTTCAGGGATTTCTTCTCCTTCCATAGCAAAAACTCTTTCTTACATCCTGGGTTTATTATTCTGATTACCTTGTCTTTGACTTTGAGGTAGACTTCTCTTTCCTGCTATCTTGGGATAATCTTTAATGTAGTGTTCATTACTTCCACATCTCATACATTTCCTGGCCTTTAGCCAACAACTATCTTCATCACGTCCCAACTTTTGACAATAATTACAAAATTCTCTTTGCCTTGCTTGCCTACCAGAACTTCCCATACCTTTTTCTTGGCTTTGAGATGCTAAGCCATTAAAACCTCTCTTTATCATCTTTGTATTTCCTTGAAACCTTCCCTGCTGCCAACTTGCTGAGGTTGTTCTCTTACCCAGTCCCATCTGTCATTTGTTTTTTACTATCTTCTTCTCGTTTTTCTTGCATGTGGCATGGGAAATACTTTTCATTGAATTATCTTAAGAAATTTTTCCAGGTAGGTGGAATATTATTTTGTCCCCACTTATGAGAGATGGTTCGCCACCATTCTCTAGCTGTCCTAAACAGTTGATGTACAGCTAGTCTAACTTTTTGTTCATCTGTATAGTTTAATACCGCAAAGATTCCTTCCATTTCTTCTAACCATAGTTTAGCTTTCTCATCATTTCCATACCCTCCATCAAACCTTGGAGGATGAAACTTCAAAAATCATTCCAAAATGATATCCTCATGTTGTTCTGTGTTTGGTGACAAATCATGGGAGGACTGGTGATTGGCTATGTTGTTGGCTTGTTGTTCCATTATTTGGGATACTTTATCTAGTGTCGCAATCACTTAATCCAAGGAGTTCAAGGTTTGATTTATTGAGTTGTTTTGTTGTTGCCTTATGCTAACCATCTTAATAATATTCCAAGAAAATACCTTCAAAATAATAAAGATAGTTAACATTTCAAAAAGATACACTAGAACCATAGTATTAATATTACTTATTACTGTATAACTATATTACAATGTCAAAACATATTCTAAGTATTTTCGATAGTACTCATGGTTTGATCCTAAGGGGTTTAGTTAGCTAGGCAACAAGCTTTGGCTAGTTCTCTGAGTGTTGGCTGTGTTCTGGGCTATTTCTTCTTGCCACATTACAGAGATCATATAGGCCCATTTGCAAGGGTTGGATCTTGTCTTCGTAATTTTGAATAATTTTTGCAGATTCTAACCTTTCCCTTTCTAATAACCTATTTTTCTTGGACAGTTGATCAATTTCTTCATATGCCTTAGTGCAATATTCGGCCAAGAACTGTCCCCACTTCTCATGGTAATCAAGTTTTTCACTTAGCGCTCGATTTTCGTGTTTTACTACAATCAATTCCTCCCTATTCTTATTGCTGTCATAACGGGCCTCTCCTAGTTGTTGATGAAGCTGGCTATAAGCTTGGTAACTAAGAAGCAATTCTCGCTGAAGCTCATTAATCTCTTCTGTTTGAGTATCAATTACCAAATCTTTTCTTGATAGCCTAGTTGACTCTACTTCTTCCTCACTATATTCTATCACAATATAACAATCCTCATTATTTGGCTCATTAGCTTTTTCTTCCATTTCCTCAGAGGGATCTTATGAAAATGTTAGAAAAATTCTTATGAAACATAATGATTATTTTTTAAAATGCAAAGGTTTCTATTTAATATCATCCCTTTTTCTAAACCTAGGCTCTGATACAACTCAATTGTCACGCCCCAAATTCGCCCCCTTGTCGGGCTTCATTAGTGGCGGACTGTCTAGCTCTCGCTAGGGTTCAGTAACTTACATGAGTAATAATAGTCATACTAAAATAATAGATTTTTTGTTTATTTAGTTACTGTAAATATTACATAGATCTTTTCTTCTTGATAAAACAACAGAACTTCTATACTAGAAAGGTAATTTACAATAAGGCTATCTCTACCCGTTCATTAATTCTCTTAGACTTCCGTTCCTGCAGGATCTAAAAATAATTTCTTGGTGTGAACTTGATAGCCCAGTGAGGTTCGTGTGTGTATGTGTAAAAAAAAAAATCATTTCATTGTAAAATTATACGATAATGACTTTATTGTAAAACCTATTGAAAAGTTCTCAATGCAGCAGTAACATGCACAAATAATAATAATAATAGTAGCACGTAACAGTACAGTATAGATAACAGTTTACTAACGTCTTATCTCTCCATAATAAGAACAGTCTACTTATCCCTCCTAGGAGGTCCATTTCCGAAAAGGCCATCAGTCTCCCCCGCATTAAGTGGACAAACCTCCTATCCATATTAATGAGGTGCTACCAATACGTACTTTGATGCTCGACAGAGCCCTTGCTTGCTTGAGCAATCTCCACACATATCAGTTATATAGCAATCACAAACACATACATTGATGGAGTATTAGTAGGTCACAATAACAGTGGTAAAACATGATGACAATAGAAAATCATAGAAACAATACCAATTTATGGTAGTTATATAAAATCATGGAGATGGTAGTAAATTATAAAATTAATAGTAATTCATGATAATCATAGAAACTCGTGTTAATTTATGCATAAAGAAATATAGAAATACAAAGAACACTCACTTTAATTGTAGATTAAGATCTTTTTGTCCTTTTTCTAGCACTTTTCTTCCTTTTTCTTTCTTTCTTTCTCTCCCTTTCTCTTTTTCCTTCTCTTCTCTCTTTTCTCTCTTCCTCACAGTTTTGTTGATGGTTTGGAATGGAGGAGGATGGGTATTTATAGGATTTGGGTTGCTATGGATCTTTGACAAGTGTTAGAACACTTATGCCTTATCTAAGGTTATTACCCTTGATGTTAACCAAGTGTCCTCTCATGTGGCAACCATAGGAGGTATATATCCTTGAAGCAAGCCAAGTGTCCTTTCTTGTGGTTTAACATGTGCATGACAAGTGTGGTGGACGGTGTTGTCCTTTTGTGGCTTTTATTTAAGTTATATATATATGTATATAGTCTTTTATGTTCATATAATGTCATTTTAGTTTATTTACTTGCATGTATATAGGGAAATATTTTCTTTTTGGATTCAATAAAAATAGTTTCAGAACCTAATTTCTTAAGAATAAAAGTCGACTCTCCCTTTTAAGAGAGAAAAAATTCGAAAATGCGAATTTTGTTGGATTTTAATTTGGTAAGCTAATAATCTACAAAATTTCTAGAAAAATAGGTTTTCGTTTAATTTGATCATAAAGAACGATTATCAGAACTTTTCTTTCTAAATATTTCAGATATTTTTTTTTGTACTTATTTTTCAGTGATTTGGTCAAACCTGTGTTTTTAACATTCAAGCCTTTGATTTCGAAGGTAGTCCCACTAATTCACAATTAGTAATTAATTTTTGTAATTAAATCAGGGTATGTGACATTTATCCTCTCTTTGTAGATTCTTGCACTCTCATAAGACTCATTCCGCCATTTCTCCAACTCTTTCAACCGCATATTCCTTTTTGTATCTGCTAAAAGTTTTATGATAAAAGTTTTATAAATGACACCATATTTTGCTAAAAGTTTTTCAAAATCCTTACGAAAATGAAAACCTCCATCACTGATTATGGCTTTAGGAACACCAAAATGGGAAAAAAATATTTTTCTTTAAAAACTTGCACACCGTTTCGGAGTCATTTTTCACACATGCAATTGTTTATACCCACTTACTCACATAATCAACAGCGACAAGAATGAATTCATGATTATAAGATTTTGGAAAAGGTCCCATGAAATCTATACCCCGAACATCAAAAATATCGACAATCAAAATATTGGTTAGCATCTCATGAAGTTTAGAAATATTCCCAGTTCGTTGACATTGATCATATGCACAAACATAAGAATAGACAACCTTAAACAAAGTAGGCTAATAAAATCCAGACTGAAGTATCTTTGTTGTTGTACGAGAAGGACCATGATGACCAACGACCTCTTTATCAAGAAAAAAACTAAGGCTACTACTTACCTCTTGCTGAGGAACATATCTCCTAATGATACCACACCACAAACCTTATACAAGTATGGCTCATCCCAAACAGAATTAGAGATAGGAAAGATAATACATGCATCAAGTCAATTAATGATCTCCTTCTTTACCACCTCCTTAAAATATTCATGAGCCTTCTTTGTGGTTGAGCCATGGCCTTGAACCCATCCTCCAATAGGATCTTGTGCATGTAAATCGAGGGATCTATACCACGGATGTCGTCAATGGTCCACCTATTGCTTTCTTATGTTGTTGTAGAACTTGCAACAGTTTCTCCTCCTTAAAACCTAACAAATCAGAAGAAACAATCACTGGAAACATCGAGAAACTATCTAAGAAAATATACTTCAAATGAGATAGCAATGGTTTAAGCTCAGGTATGGAAGAAGCTTGCTGTGAACTATCACTTTTCTCCTCAACATTCAAAACCTCATGCAAGTTTTCTATGTGTGTAGAAATA
This sequence comes from Dillenia turbinata, assembly GCA_037126225.1. Taxonomy (NCBI): domain Eukaryota; kingdom Viridiplantae; phylum Streptophyta; class Magnoliopsida; order Dilleniales; family Dilleniaceae; genus Dillenia; species Dillenia turbinata. The sequence goes on from JBAMMX010000006.1 coordinate 12,226,850, forward strand.
GTATGAATCTCATCTATCACATCTAAAGCAACACAAATATCAGCATGCTCAATATCCAGAAAATCATGCTTCACACGAAATGAACTAGAAATACAATTTTTAAGAGGATCAACAGAATAAAAGACATTCAAATCGTGCTCGACAATCCTCTCAATGCAATCAACTCTGAAAACTTCTTGTCTATCAAAATTTCTCATGGAATTAAAAACATCAAACTCAATTTTCTCATCATTCAATCTCAAAGTTAGTTTTCCATAAGAAATATCAATCAATGCATGTGCAGTGTTCAAAAATGATCTACCCAAAATCAAAGAAATACCCTCATCATCATCCATATCCAGAACAACAAAGTCAACAGAAAAGATGAATCTATTAACCTTTACTAAAATATCCTCAACAATGCCTCTAAGATACTTGACACTCCTATCAACTAATTGCAAAGAAATATTGGTAGGTCGACAATCCCTTAATCCTAAATTTAAAAATATGAAATATGGCATGAGATTGACGACGGCACCCAAATCATATAAAATATTAGAAAAATCAGAAGAGCCAATAGTGCAAAGGATGAAAAAACTCCTTAGATCCTTAAGTTTTGGTGGTGGCTTCCTCTGTAGAATTATCGAACACTTTTCCGTAAGCTTGACCGTCGAAACCTCGTCTAGTTTCCTCTTGTTTGTGATCACATCCTTCAAAAACTTTCCATAGTTCGGCATTTTCTTGATAGCATCCAAAAGATAAATGTTAATATGCAGTCTCTTAAAAATTTTTAAAAATTTCTCAAATTGTTTTTCTGCATTATCACTCAACAAACGACCAAGAAAAGGAACAAGAGGTTAATACTCACTCAAAGGTAAGGAATTTCCCAGTTTTGTTTCAGATGCCTTGGTCTTCTCTTCAGTAGGCTGCTTGTTCTTGGCCTCTTTCTCGTTCTCTTCCTTTGACGGAATCGATTCCTCCAGCAGTTGCTTCCCAATCCTTAATGTAACTACCTTCACTTGATCTCTGGGATTCTTTTCTGTATCACTCGGCAGTCTACCTAGCACACGAGAATGAAAGATGTTAGTCAATTGATCAATTTTATTCTTAAGTTTTTCAAACCTTTCATTAGTCGCAGTTACCAAGCGTTCAATTGCTATCTCCCACGATGTCTTGCTCTTCCTTGGTTATTGACTTTCGGAAGCAAAATTTGGTGGATTATTTGGTCGTGGTGGTGCCTTTTGACTCCATGAAAGGTTCGAATGGTTCCTCCACTTGAGATTGTATGTGTTGAAGTATAGGTTATTCTAAGATCTGCCAAAATTAGACACATAATTCGCTTGCTGCACCTGCGGACACTCAGAAGACATATGAGTAAAATCACCACACGAATCACAATATAAAACTTGATTAGCCACAACATTTGTTTGATTAGTTTTTAAAGTATGTAATATAGAATTCATCTTGGCATTAAGCATGTTAAAAGTGTCAACCTCATGCACACCAACCCTCTACCTAGGAATTTCATGCTCACTAGACCAATCGTATTGATTAGATACCATATCATCTAGTAATACGCATGCCCATCATATGACTTACTCATGACTGTACCCCCAGCCACAACACCAACGGTAATTTTCACAGAATTTAAAAGACCACCATAAAAAATTTACAAAATCAATCGGTCAGGAATACCATAATGTGGGTACCTTCTAATCAAATTCTTAAACCGTTCCCAAGCATTATATAGAGATTCACCCTCAAACTGCCTAAAACTAGTAATGTCATTACGTATTTTGACTGTCTTACTAGGTGAAAAATATTTAATTAAAAATGTCTTAGAAATAATTTTTCAAGTTGTGAAATGATTAGCAGAAAAAGAGTTTAGCCATATGTTTGCCTTTCCCTTAAAAGAAAAAGGAAATAACCTTAACTTGATGGCACTATGCTGACTTCATATAGCTTGATGGTGTCACTGATCTCCAGAAAATTTTTCAAGTGGCTATTTGGATCCTCGAATGCTTCACCACCAAATTGATCTGCTTGTACCATCCCAATGAGACTCGGCTTCAGCTCAAAATTGTTTGCCTCTACAGTGGGTCATGCAATGTTAGTCCTAATGTCTCGAAATCTAGACATCAAATACTCCCTCATTGCTCTATTTTCATGAGTCATTGCTTCTTCTTCCTTGACTTCCCTAACATATTTATGAATGATTCGTAAAGTTCTCTCAATTTCAGAATCAAAATCAGCTAAGTCAAGACTCTTAAATCACAGCATGCACTGTATGGATACAAAAAATAACACAAAATTCAATCTTCAAAACCAAATGCAAAAACCACTCAAAAAATCAATATTACCTACATAAATGTAGAAATTACAAAAATACAACAAAATAATACAAAAAGATACCCAAGAAGATAATCAAAAAATTCTAAAAATCACGAAAAAATTAAAGAAAAATAGAAAATCCTATGAAAAAGATGGAATTTGACGAAAATAGGGTGGTTCTCATAGCAAAATCTATGGGTTTTGTTCAGCAAGCCAAAATTTTTCGAAACGAGTGATCACTTACCCTAATTCCTTAATCCATTTTCAAACACAAAAAAAAACCCTAATAAAACCTAATTCTGTATAGAAGAAGCAAGAAATATTTGAAAAACCCTAAAATCTGTATATCCTATTTATCAAGAACAAGAAATAGACAAGGAATAAAAAAAAATAATTTCCAATTTCAAACAAGATGATTTTTATTGATATATATGAATCTCCCCGAACGACGCCAAAAACTTGTTACGCGATTTAAGTGTATCACGATTTCGAAAAATTATACCCTAATCGAATATTGTGTATAGTGCGAAATAAGTGTCGTTTCCGTGAGAATATTATGTATTACCAATTATAAAATATCATATCTAAGTCGGACAAAGCGAATCAAAATTACAAAGATATCAAGATTATGAAAATATCAAAAATAGAATATTGATGAATAAAATCCCTAGTTTTATAAAATCTTAGGATATCGATTTCATCTGTCTCTAATTTTTTCACATGGTCGAAATCTTTCAAATCTCTTAAAGTTTATTGACTAAAAATTCATTCTTGATAATGACAGATTTCCTTAAATTAGATTCACCCTATGATCATACAATGAAACTCTAATTCAACTAACCAAAATCTAATGGTCATGCAATCTTGATTAGGCTAAATTGTATTAAGATCTATAAAATATCTGTAATCTAGAGTTTCCCCTAAGATCTTCACTCACAGAATTAATCATTCATTGATCTCATAACCCTATACGGATTTTATTGTATTGGTCAGATTTCATGTAATTTTCTCTCGATTTCATGTATGTAATCGCAAATCATCAAATTGTAAGGTCCTTTACGAATGAAGTATTAAGTTCAACAATAAAATCTCATCAAAAAAGAACATACCAATAAAGATTTAAGGAAAAGAAACGAATCAAATCATGTTATTAATCGAAGAAGAGAATACATCGAGTCCTAGAAATAAGAAATCTAACTAAACATAATAAAAAAAATGAGAAAGATAAAAAAAAAAAAACATCCCTAGATGGAGGAATCTATCTAAGGAGACGGCTGCTGGGGTTTTTCCCCTCCCTCTTTAGTGTAAAGTATGTCTCCTCCTTATAATCTAAGTTTTAAGAGTTTTAAATGACTAAAAATTCATAAGTCTTCATAACAGTTTGATATTTCACTTGGACTTGGGTTTTCAGAACACATGGGCCTTGATTTACAGCACTGTAGTAATTTCAACTCAAATTTTGAATATCTTCTGGTCTGACTCAACCTCTATGGTCTTCATAAGATTTTTAGGCCTTGAAGTTTTCTTTCCAACCCAATAAGAATCAGGCCAATTGGATATCAGAGCAGAAAGTTATGTTCAAAATACTGACAGATGTCTGTGGAGTCCAATATCCTTAAACAAGCGTAATAATTCTAAAATAAAACCCACGAAAATAATTGGTGTAAAGTTAAAAAATATAACTTAAAACAGTCCCAAAAGTCATAAAATAAAGTCTATCAGTATGATCGCTTTGAACTGTGCAGTCCTAAAATAATGAGTGGATTTCTATTTCCATCAGTATGATCACTTTGAATCCACAAGTTAAGTTGAATGGTGTTTCCCTTATGGCCATTTGGGGTGTAGTTCAGTAGGTCTAGAGGATTTCATAGAATTCGTCTACCCAGCGATCCTTCACTTAGTCCAGTGTTGTTTTAAGCACTTGAAGAATCACTTAGTTGGTTACCTCGGCAAGGCCATTGGATTGTGGGTAAGCGAAAGAGGTGAAATGACGCTGGATCTCTAATTTACTACAGAATTCCCCAAAGTTTTTATTATCGAACTACTTGTCATTATTGGTGATGAGGATATGGGTAAACTGAACCTATGATGATGAACACCCACACAAAAGTTTGAACCTCGTCAACTATTATCTAGGCTAGTGGTTCGGCTTCTACCCACTAGGTAAAATAATATATAGCCACAATGAGAAACTTCCGTTGTCTAGTAGCTTGTGGGAATGGCTCTAGAATGTCCATGCCCACTATGCGAATAGCCATGGACTTGCAATTGGACTGAGCTCAGAGGAGGGTTGGTGCGGCACAGAGGAGAAATGCTGACACTTATCATACCATTTAACATAAGTCTCTGCATCGACATTCATGGTAGGCCAGAAGAATTCTTGATGTAAGACCTTATTGGTTAGGTTCCGAGTACCTAAATAGTTGTCGCATACCCCTTCATGAATTTCCCTAAGAACATAGTTCCCTTCCATGGGCATCTGGCATTTGAGGTAGGGATGAGTATAGGACTTCTTGTATGCCTCATTGATGATAGCGTAATATGTGGCCTTGCGTTGACCTTTGCTGTCTCTTGTAGTGAGTCAGGTAGCTGACCATCCCTCAGGTAGGTCTAGATGGGATCTTTCCAAGTCGGTAAGTCGTCTACTATTAGAATTTGCTTTGGTTCGTTAGTACTTGTGTATGGGAGGCTCTCGATGTAGACATTTCGGCTAGTGGCCTCCAAATTCGAACTAGCAAGCTTGGAGAGCATGTTGGACTTGGTATTCTCGAATCTAGGAATATGTTGTATGTTAACCTTGTTAAACTTGCTCATCTCCTCCTAGAGTTTGGCGTGATACTTTAATATCATTCACTCTTTGGTTTCATATGTTTCCTCAAGTTGTTTACCAAGAGCTCGCTATCGATGAAGCCCAGATGTCCCTAGCTCCCAACAATGCTGCAATCCGCAATCCCATAAAGAGTGTGTTACATTTGGCTTAGTTATTGGTGGCTTAAAAATTGAAGCCGAGTGCATACTCTGCTTTGAATTCATTGAGACTCATTAGGATGAGTCCAATGCCACTCCCTACTGAATTGGAGGACCCAGCCACATGTAAGGTCCATATCAGTGACGGGATTTTCTCTGAATGGTCATCAACTGCTTGCTTGGTGGCGTTTGGAAACATACATTCAAGGATGAAATCAGCTAGATCTGCTTCAGAGGTTGGTCGATTAGAACCATGATGGTATGTGCCTGAAAATATGGTCAAAGGCATCAAGCAATTATGACGAGAGCGAAGGCCACCTTCTCGATAGGTCTGTAATTGATCTCTAATTCCTGGAACACTCGGCTGACATAGTACACAAGTTTTTATATGGTGGTATCCTGTCGTACTAGTACAGAGCAAAGGGCTTGATTATAGATAGACAAATAGAGGTAGAGTTTCTCAGCAGGGATGAGACAAGAGAGTAGTGGAGGAGACAAGAGGTACTTCTTGAGCTTGTCAAAGGCTGCTTGGCATTCCAGTACCCATGTGAATTTCTAAAACTTCTTCAATACATCAAAGAAGGGCTTATGCTTCTCTCCCACCATCAACATAAATCTGCTTAGTACCATAATCTATTCTGTGAAGCATTACATCTCCTTCAATATTCTAAGCGATGTCATATCTAGGATAGCTTAGATCTTCTTAGGTGATGTTGGCTTGATTCCTCGTTGAGTGATCAGAAAACCTAAGAACTTGCCTTAGGTGATGTTGAAGGTACACTAGGCAAGCCTCAGCTTCATGTTGTAGCGCTCCTATGTCTGAAATATCTCTTCGAAATCTGCTATGTGGCCATCCAAGCTAGTACTCTTAGAGAGCATGTCATTAACGTAGGCTTCCACATTTCTGCGAGGCTACCTACTGAAGACCTTGTTGACTAGCCACTGAAAGGTTGCTCCCGTACTTTTCAGGCCAAAGGCATGACTTTATAATAGTATGCGCCGAACTCCATGATGAAACTCATGTTTTGGCTCATCTTCCGGGGCCTTGCACGTCTGATTGTAATCGAAGTATATGTCCATGAAACTTAAGAGCCAATGGCCTGATAAATTATATACAAATTCGTTAATATTATGGAGTAGATAACTATCTTTCGGGCATACTTTGTTGAGGTCGGTGAAATCAACACATATCTTTCACTTGTTTACTTTTTTCATCATGACCACATTCGCCAACCATTCGGGATATTTTACCTCTCGGATAAAGTTTTCCATTTAGAGATTTTGTACTTCCTCTTCTATTGCTTGCTGGGTTTGAATGTGAACACCCTCTTCTTTTTCTTCACAGGCTTGCGGTTAGGATCTATTGTTAACTTATGTACGATTTTCGAGAGATATATTTCCGACATGTTTTTAGGCGATCATGCGAAGATATTGGAATGTCATCACAAGCATTTGATTATGGCTTCTCGAAGATGTGTCGGCAGGTGGGTCCTGATTTGAATAGTTTGGCCAAGTACATTTGAGATTGGAACCACGACCACCTTTTTATCGGGTTTTGGTTTTGCAACTTTTTCAGTGTTGTCTCTGAGTTCTATGACCTTGTCTTCTTCTGATGCCAAGATGCTCGAGGGGTCGGAATCACAATTGTGTCCCGATATCGAGAGATGTTCTAAATTTGATTTTCATGTGTTTGATGCTTGGTAGAGCTTCCAAGCCGTCAAGGGTGGGGTAGCCAAAGATAGTGTTGTAAGGGGATGACAATTTGACCACGTTGAAGGTGGTTATGGTGGTTGCATGGTTAGGTGACTTTCTCAGGCTTACTGGGAGCGATATAGTACTCTCTAGGTATAGCCTCTCATCAGGTAGCCCCTATAAAGGCCCGATGCGCCTAGTTAAAACTCATTCACTAAAAGGCCTCCCAATAGTAGATGACGCAACTCGCCCCTTGGTCGACGAAGATTGTTCTTACGACATACTAACATATATTGGCAGTGACGGCCAGTGGGTCATGTCAGTCTATGTTGTTTTCGAGTAGATCATCGTCATCGAAGTCAATCATATGTCTTCTCCTCTTTTGTCCTTCCTTGGAATACACAGTGACGACCTCTCTAAAAACAGGTGTTCCCATTTTTTGGATTGCTAGTGTGTCCGAGGGTGCGATTTGAAGCTATTGCGTTAGATAAGTTTCCCTTAGGCAAACTAATGCCATAGATAGCAGGGCCTTAGGGGCATCACCTTCACTCCTTTTCAGTGGCATGATGATATGAGAGAAAGAGATTGGAACAGGGCGTAAGATTTCCTTGGCTAGTCAGTTAATCATTTCCCACGGACGGTGCCAATCTGTTGAAATTGGTTTTAACCCTATAAGTAAATTGATTTGCTAAACTCGAGCATGTATCCGATAACTATCTGTCCGCTAGATCTTCTTGAATAGGAAACCTGCAAAAACCTGCTGGAGATGACTCCGACAAAGAAAGTTGCACCGCTAAAGTCAGAAAGAGTAATAAGAGAATGAAAGACTAAGAAAGTCTAAATTATAGCCCCGTGTTACCTCAGTGTGATAAGTGTAAAGTCTATTGCATAACTTTCATAGGTTGCCCCTGCTCGGTATATATAGCATGTGCATGTAGAGTAAGTCTCTTGTTTGAATGTATAGAAACCCTAATTTCCTTATAGAGAGGTTGTTGGGGATCCCCCAAGATTGCAAGAACTATCATCAAATATCTTTAGGAATTTATGATCCTATAAATTAAGGAAGTTGAAGTTGTCATGAAAATTTTCTATCTCATTGGGAAAGATTACAGAGATTTCCTACTCTCAGAATTAAGGGAGGTTCAAATCTTATATAATTATAATCTTAATTACTTGACAAAAGTGTTATCTACTGGGAGGCTATTTGATAATGGTCGAGAGAGTTCAATCAAGGGTGAGCGAGAAGTCTAAGGGTATTTGACCAAAAGAGCATTCGACCAAGAGTATGTTTGATCATTTTGGTTGCTCATCAAGAGAGTTCCTTGGTGGTCTATGGACTTTATGACTATGGGCTTGGTTTATGGACTTTATGGTAATGGGACCATGTATCATCAGATTCATAGGTTTTTTCTTCCGGTCTTGGGTACCGTTAGAAATGGCTTCATCACTCTTACCAAAAAAAAAAAAGAAATGGCTTCATCACTCTAATGTTGCACTTAAATTGTTAGAAGCTAATAGCATAAAAAATAGTTGCACGTGGTTCTAGAGAATTTTTTTTTTTTTTTTTTTCATTCCTTGGAGTATATAAATTGGTCTTCGAGTGCTAATCACTCAAATAATTCACAAAATTTTTCTCTCAAGTTTTTCAAGCTATCAATACAAGTTGATTCAGTTTTTGAGCAACTTCAATCCAGAGCTGGTCTTGTCTTGCTCCTTTCCTTAATCTCATGGGTCTCGCATCCAGTCCAGCAATACTCAATTTTCTTCTTCTTCTTTTCTTTCTTTTAATTAATTTCTCAATCATCTCTATAAGGTAGTCCAGCATCTTCATCTCACCTTGCTCAACATACTTTATCAATTCCTCCGTGGGTCACAATTACCAATCTTGCTCAACCTTTTCATCTCATACAATCAACAGAGTAAGACAACCAGCCATCTCAGAACCTCCGACCAATCTGCCAGCAAAGTTCCGTCATTGGCAACTTCATCATGCACCATTATGCATGGTCTTTCTTGTGCTCTCCCATTGGCGTGTATAGTCCACATGCCTCCTTCCCAAAGTCGGATCATAGTAAAACCAGCATAGAGTGTGTCATCATCTTCTGTCTCCATTCTAGTAGCCATCTTCCCCATCAGAGTTTTGTTTCATGTTGCTTCTTCCACACAAACCGAGTTACGCAAGCATGAGGTTGCTTCTGTCTTCGATGCTCTTTCTTGCTGTTCAGCTGCGGTTTCAAATTGTCTCTATTTGACACTTGATTCACCTTTGAGATTTAGATTGCCCCTCTTTGTTCGAAATGTCTACGTCTATATCTCCCTTTGAATCAAAGGATTCACCCTCCCCCGTCTTCACCAAACTATCACACGCTGAATAAATGCAGCCAAATAAGCGCAGATTTATAAGGATCCGTTCCAAGATTATGAAAGAAAACCGCGAACCCTAGGACGAGCATGGCCATAATAGCATTTAGCATGACCATAATTCTAAAGATTAATTTCTTCTCCTAAATGTACAATATTGTTATTCTCCTATAGTCATTCTTTCGTGTATTACCAATTCAAGCCATGTTGAATGCTAATCATTCAAGCAACTCAGTCTCAAGCTTCTCAAGCACAACTCACATTCTGCAGCCTCACACCAAAGAGGTCCAACTTTCTAAGTGGAATTCGACACTTTGGCCCAGAATAAGGCAGCCTCCCCATTCCACAACAAATTTACAGTTTGGTAACATGATGCTATTACCAAGCGCAATATAGCATTACGGTGTCTACAAGGAGTCCCAAGGTTAAAACAGAACGGGATGCAGAATTCTGCTTTTGCAACCGTAACTTCAAACACTGGTCATGTTACAACCAGACGGTAAGGCATTTCCTTAAACACGTGGAGGAAGATTATTTCAGGTAGCACACTTCTATAAGATTTGTAACAAGAACATTACAAAATTTGCACATTGCTACACTCGTAAGCATAATGTCATATGCAAGAAAAATGTTGCATCAATCCCAAATGACACCTGGTTTATGACAAAGATGACATTTAACATAGATATTTCTCACAAGAAAGCACCGAGACAAAAAGAGGATGGGAAATATAAATACAAAACTAAAAACTATTCTCAAATTTTAGTATTGTCCCGTTGATGTGCAAAGTCTCGGAAATATATCACATTCAGAGTCTCATCTCCTTGTTTTATCAAGTACTTCAATGTATCCCCTAGGAATCCCATATTGTTCAATTAGATGTTTCGCCAGATCTTCAATCACCCCACCTTGAACTAGAACCTCTTCACCTTTCTTCCCTGATATGAGAAAGAAAAAAAATATAAGTTAAAAAAATTATAGAAGCAAAGTCAGCTTGACACAGATAACCATAACTATCTGCATTCTGTAAGATAGGGGAGAGATATGTCATAATTCAAGATGATACAACAAAAACACAATGAGAACGCTAGGGGAGAGAGATGTCATTATTTAAGACGATACAACAAATACACAATGAGAACGCTCCTCTTAACATTCCTGTGAAATCAACATCCGGTATGGGTTTTGCCAAGAGGTAGACGGACAGAAAACATGCAATCCATCATCCCCAGTTAAGCATTCCCCTCCCAACATGATACAGCCACAGCCACAATATATGGGGAAATAAATTTCTTCCACCAACTTTTGCACGTCAAGACCCAAAATAATAATAATAATAATAACAATAATCATGTAATTTGTTTTTTGACAAGATGAAAGTAGACACAAGGAAGTTAAGCAAAAATCTAAAAATTCAATTCCCATCCCTTTTGAAGGTTTAACCAATCATCTGTAAACGTATAATGAGGCCTCCCTCCCCAGTCTCCATCAAAACTCATTCATTCAAATAACCAAAAGCATGCTTAAGAGACTATAGCATCAGATCACTTCTGCCTTCGTACATGTAAAAACTCAGCCTACTCTCCTTCTCACCCTTAGTTAGCCCTGATCTGATAGATGCCTGAAACTGAAAAAAAATTATCACTTTAATCTTTCTAGTCCCTCTGGACTACAGAAGATCTTTTTCAAAGATAAAGCCAGTCAACAAAATCTTTACATAAGTCCAAGCAGGATGCAAGAAACTTTTAACATTAAAATTATCATGTGGAGACAACACAAAAAGATGATGCGTGCGTGCATCCATGCCAGTTTTCCATTTTTGCCTCTCATGACAAAAGGAATCACTGAGAAGTTATAAAGAGCATGCCTATATGTCAATTCACCATATTAAGCATATTCACAACCATCTTACCTTTTCATCCACCTATCTTCACCACTCCTATCAATCTTTGGCCCGAACACAAGGTTGAATTACATTTTTTCTTTGAACACTTTCGTTTGTAAAACGCATACAAGTACAGAATATGACTTGATTGCTAAGATGAGAACTAAAATTAATTTTTTCTTTGTCCAATGGCAAGAGAGTCACACGATAGGAGTGGCTCCCCCCTACACGCAACCCCCCCCCCCCCAAACCACAAAAAAAAAAAAAAAAATACCCTTGTACCAAGCAGATTAAATCCCAAAACTAGAGATACTTTGATAGACAAAGCACTGGATGAATAAAGTCTAAGACTTTCAAGAACAAAAAATAAGCATGGGAAATATAAGCAAGATTGATCAGCAGCCACTAGGTAAATTCCTCCCTAATGTTTTAGCTTAAAAGTTACCAGCATCCAGAGTGGTAGGCAATACGTAAACAATGTTACCTTCTTGTTGTTTCCCATATTTTTAATAATTACAAAAAGTTAAATACGTGTATTTGCATATTATAACTGGATACAATGCCACAAACTTGGAGATAAACCAGCTTTATCCAATAAGCTAGACATCGAACACCCCATTTTAAAGAGAGAGATTTCCACATCATATCTTTAAACAATAATAAGAAAAACTCTTCAGAGAAACACATTCAAAAGTTGCGGCTGATTTCCTTAACCACCCAAAAGTCCCCTACTGCTCTCTACAAACCAACTAAAAGAATAGCATGAGGAATCAGAAATTCAACAATACTTTCTTTGACCTTTCGACACCAGCAGTCCAACGGCTACCCAATAAAAACTAGATAGAATGAGCATGCTCCCAGGTCTTCCTTACAAAAGAAAAGATGCAAGAAAATAAAATCAATTGCCTTTAACCCTTTTGCACAATATGATATCATATCTAATGACAGGGATGTCATGTTCGTTTGCATAACAATTGAAATTCCTTCCCAGGCAGTAGCCATGTGAAGAAGCTCAGATTAGAGGGGATTCAAATCCTGCATCCTTTTCCAAGAAAAAGAATGTCTAGAGCCTTGCATTCCGCATCTGCCTAAAGCTTTGATAAAATAGAATTCTCAAACCACTCTTCCTCAGCTCCCCAAAAAACCCCATATCAGCACAAATCAAGTCTCATACAAGAAAATAATCAAAGAAAATTGCAAATATCTCAAGCTCCATTAGGTTGAAAATTCTTCATACAAACAAGTAGTCCAAGAACCTTCCTCCCCAAGTATAGTTGGCATTCCAAGACAATGAAATTAAAATGACCTCAATAATTTATGTGTGTTGGCATACTAATCCTGCATATCTCGAAGTTGGCCTCAACCCTAATGCCATTCTAATTCTAAGTCTCTCTAAGTACCTAACATATGTAGATGGCTTCACATGCAAGGTACAGTAAGAAGGTCCACTGGCTCTAGATCTGCCATACAGTGACACCACAAGGTACTACATTTGACCAAAGTCCTTCATGATGTGATAACGGACATTGCAACTGTAAAAACTTCATTCTTTCCAATTATATAGGATTGATCAATAAACATCTATGTTGTGTATTGTGGATGTGATAAGGCACCTCCAATATCAAGAAAAATCATAGTAAATAGGAGTTACCAAGGAACTCCCTGTTAGATTGAATACATCCCCTGAAACATGTGAATAAACATTTCAATTACAAGGATTCAATTTGTGGATCAAGAAATTAAAACATGTTGATCAAGTCTGATTGTAAGGCATCTTCCCAACAAAGATTGTTTATAGTTAAGTAGTTGAGCTCAGAAGTACAAGTCCAAGGAGCAAAACAGAACATCAGAACATCAGAACATCAGAAATCAAGAAAGAAAGACTCTGACAATACCATATTTCTTTCATTTTGAGCTATTGCATGGTAGACACCAGAAGTGCAAATTTCATTCAATTAGATGTAATATTCAACTTGCTTCAGAAAACGGCATCCGGAACCAATACTAAGTGCAGCCTTTACAGCAAAATGGCAAAATAAGGCATACCTGGTAAGTCAGCCACTGAAGTACTGCAAGCAAATTTCTTTTGGAGTTCCGATGCCAATGACTCCGGGTTTATCAAAAACAATTCCAATCCGGAAAGTTTTGTTACTTTCTTATTACCCTGCCGACGTTCAGTCATTATCTGAATTGCTTTCAGAGCACCTTTTCGGACAACTGACTCACTACCTCTCGTCACACTGTGATAAGCTTGCATCCGACTTATAAATGTAGGTCCCAAATCCCTTTTATGAATTTCAGTTGGGTAAGTGGACCCTTTTTTAATTGCACCTTTGTATAAAGCATCACATAGTGTTGCATCCAGTACAACAAAGGACTTATCAGTTGGCTTGACCAGATTTTCAGTTTCAATGTACCTGAATACGATATCAGTTGCTTCAGAGGCACTGTAAAACCTCCCCATACTAGCTCCTACAGAGGCAAAAATTGGATTGGCATGCACGCTAGGTTTGTAAACCTCTGCCACTCCAAGCAATTTCTGTGAACCCTCACTGACAACAGGATTACTAGCGTGATCAATCTTCTCCGTCTGACGCTTCTCTGGTCTGAAAGAAGTGTAATCTGGATGGCCACGATTAACATTGACCAAAATAACTTCCTTCTTATGTTTGTCTTCCTTTACCGAAATCTGTACACCGAACCAAAAGAATGAACCATAATTTACCAGATTATAAAATAAGTACCAGATATAAAGAATAGATAAGTACTCGTTAGTATCAAAAATAACATGACACAACTCGGGGGAAAAAAATCCATGGATAAATTTGTTGAGTTTATATATCATCACTGGACTTCCAAAAACATGCATCCACATCTGAAATCAACACAAGTTTTAAAATAAAATTAAACACCAGGGATTGTAGTTTCATGCAACTAGTGATCTCAATCTAAAAAGTCAAGATCTCACCCATTAATTACAATCAAAGCACCTCCTTGAGAATCATTTATGATTACACCCAGGTTTTAAAGCATTTTTCCTCTGAAACTATAATTTCATCCATCTACCTCAAAGAGATTATGCAAACAAATGGAATTTCACAAACATATGGAATTCCAATCTACACAGAAGTTGCCTACCAGGTTCACCATTTTGTAGAACTGCACTCAACAATTCAATCACAATCCCAACATTCATTCTCACCACTTGTATAAAGATATTAAGACTGCAGCAAGCAATGGAACAACGCAATTTGATGTTGGATGTAGATATCACACGTCTAACGTAAAAGGAAGGATTCTCATCTAATATAATCATAAACTGACAAGGAGACTCACCAATCCTGCCGACACTTTTGACTGTAACCACTTAGACAATTTCTTGTGCGATGACTTTTTGATATCTAGAGTCACACCTGCTGGTCTGCAATGTAGTACATGGCTTGACCTACGTCAATACCACCAAGGAAAAAAAACACGATTGTTAATCATGACAAGGAAGTAACAAAATTAATTACTAACAAGCCATATTGACAAAATATTGACTCATCCAACTACTTAGTTCAGAATGTTGGAAAAATTGAAATTGCAAACAAGGTCTGACATCCTCCAACAAACTTCTCATTTCATTCATTACCTAAGGAAGAAAGCATTAGTGGTAAGAAATGCAAATTGACCACATTCAAGATTCCAGCTTGTATTAACTACCAAGGTTTCTGCTCTTTGGCAAGATAAGACCTAATTTGTCACTCAACATCTGAAGTTTTGCAAGCATCCATTTTTGTTCATTCTGTTTTGGATATATAAAACATCAACTAACTCAAACATCAATAAGTCTGTACTTTACCTTGCATTTGCCACATGAAAAATGGCTATCAAAAATTGAACTTCTTTAAAAGACCATGCACAACCATGTTCCTACAGTTGCTTGCATGCCAACCCTCCACACAACTACCACAGTTCAACACAGACTGTGGCAATGGGGCTGTTTCTGCTAAATGGGGTTTGGTGGGCATATGGACCAAAGTTGTTACATCTCAACTCTATGGGTACAATTTTTCTGTTCTGTAAACAACTAGGGTCCAAAATGTTGTAGATTTAAAATATAATTCCACATTTCAACCCTTAGTTATGTCTTATAAGTTAATTTAACATAAATTTAATTTGATAGAGAATAAATTTAACATAAATTTAATTTGATAGAGAATAAAATAAACAACATATTAATCAGTGAATGATAAAGATATATATACTTAAAACAAAACTTTAAAGATCAGTTGGAGAGGATCTCGATTTTAATAAGTACACTGACAGAAAACAAGAATGGAGAAGCGTTAGGATCAGCATTTATTGTAAATATTGATAGCACCCTGTGAATCTTGATTTGACATTGGTAGTAAACGAGGACAAGCAATTAATTGTTCTCTGAAAGGCTGCATTTATGCTTTACTTTCAGTCTAGAAGACTACCATTTATTGCCTTATATTATCCTGGTAATAATGACTAATAAATAAACAACTAAAATGGATTCGTTGATGTTAATTTGTCATATGTCCCAAGCTGATAACACTTCGGTATCTCTGTTATGAACAAAAAGAACTCAGCAAATTCATGATGGCTTTTAGCTTGTGGAATCACAAACACAAGTTCACACCCCAAGGAGAAAAAGATTATAACTCTCACCACAATGAACTTCCAGGCATGGGAAGATCTTTATCTTTAACAGTTGTATGCAATGCTTGCAACAAGCATTTGTCCAAAAGTGCATCCACATCTTCAATAGAAAGAGAGTGCTGTCCCTCCACATCTAAATCATCATTAGTAGCATTACCAGTTACCTTCAAATTACTCATATCAGCAACAACTTGTTCAACAATATCATTTTTGGCCTCAATTGGCACTTGCGGGGCAAGGCTAACTTCATAATTAACATCTATGTCGGTCATCGAATTTGCGCCTTCATCATTGTTCACATCATCTTGTTGTTGATCACCAGGAGCATCAGTGCTTTCACAAGAACCAGAAGCCTCACAAAGTGAAGTTACAGCAGGATCTTCAAATACAACATCCTCAAAAAACCCAGCATTCGGAACATGATGACCCTCAACTGATTCCCTGAAAGAAGTTCCAAAGAAAGATCACATTAATAACAAAACATTCTAATATACCAAAATTGAATCAAGAAACAAAAGTTGTATGATACTTGCCAAAGAAAGTCCCTGTAATAGTGAGTTATTCTTAAGGCCTTTCCCCGTAGACTGGCTCTCGACGCTTCTGTGCTACTCATTGTGGTAGTTCCAACCTAATTAAAAACAACTGCATTAATCAAACATCCCGATAAACTCTCCCCAACATAAGATATTTATAACATTGAGACAGAAGACGCCAACAAATTGAAGAGGCTTACTGCAATTGGAGCTGGATTTCCAGGAACTTTTACTGCCCAAGGTTCCCCAGCTGAGAAGGAAGGTAAACCCTCAGCAGGAATACTAATACCAGGGAACATCAAATCAGCCCCACCAATAACATAACGAGAAACCTCACCACCCTTCAACACAAAAGAGGGCAACAGTTCAGGGACCTTCCATAGAGCATATACTGCAACAAGAAATAATTAAAATCCTCAGTTCGGGAGATTAGCACTCCACACACAAAAAAGGACCCAATAACAAAACATAAAGCAAGAGAACCCACAAAGTGTGCTGATGTTTTGATTATAGGATAGATAACCCAAAAAAACCATGATGTGAAGTCTATCATCTATCAGTATTTTTTTATCGACCCAAAAACATAGGGGGAGAAAAAAGAATTTGCCAATCATAATTAAAATTAAAAACTAATAACTTGTCTTATAAAGTTACTCTAGTTCAATACCTCAATCCACATTTAGATCGCTATGAAACTATTTTCTTACACTACTTGCATTTTGGCGGAAAAAATAAATAAATAAATAAATAAATTTACAAGACAATATAAAAACTATAGAAAATTTTCCAACATATCTGTAACTAATCAATTGTGCAAGCCCTTGCTTGGATTGCATAAAATGCTAGCCTAACCAAGGACCATGTGATGACCATTTCAACCAGAAACGCATTCTCTTTAATTTGGGGAGGCCAAGTTAATAACTTCTTTACAACAACAATCTAGACCTTTAATTCAAAATTTTGAAATCGGTCATTTGAGAGACGAACACAAGAGGGACAAATATATATATATATATATATATATATATATATATATATAAAATCTATAAAAACGTAAAAAGACAAAAGAGGTGATGTAATTTGTTCGAATTCACATACGTCACTCATTCCTATCTAGGGTCATCTCTTTAACTACACCCATAATTATCATATCTTTACGGATAACTTGCATCCAAATTTTCAACAGTCTGCCCTTACGTTTCACTAAATTTTCTATACTTAAATTCTCGATCCTCCAAATTGGTGCGTCTTTAAGTCTTCATTGCACATATCCAAACCACCCCAAGCGATACTCTCATATTTTATCCACAATTGAAATAACTCCCAACTTAATACATATCTCTTCATTTCTAATCCTATATTTTATAATTTTTGTATACACCCACCCAAACATCTTCGTTTTTGCTACACCCATTTTATACATTTATTATTGTTTAACGGTCCAACACTCAATGTCATATAATAATACAAGTCTTACTGTGTTTCTATAAGACTTCCCTTTAAAATGCAACGACATCACACGATCGCAAAGAACTCCAGATGCCCTTCTTTATTTCATCCAACCCGCTTGAACCATATAATTAATATTTTCATCTATATTGTCATCGTTTTGAATGATGAGTCCAAAATATCAAAAACGTTCACTTTTTGATACGTCATTTCCTTCTAACTTAATCGTTCGTTCATCATTCAGATAATTGCCACTAAACGTTTATCTCATATATTCAGTTTTTTATCAACTCAATCTAAATCCTTTGGATTCTAGTGTGGCGCTCCATAACTCCAATTTCACATTACTACTCTCTCTCGTTTCATCAACTAGCACTATATCATCAACAAAAAGCATATACCATTATATTTTCTCTTGAATGCTCTTTGT
Organism: Dillenia turbinata; assembly: GCA_037126225.1. Lineage (NCBI taxonomy): Eukaryota > Viridiplantae > Streptophyta > Magnoliopsida > Dilleniales > Dilleniaceae > Dillenia > Dillenia turbinata. Next base: position 12,245,148 of record JBAMMX010000006.1, read on the forward strand.
GATTTCATCTATTACTATTACAAAAAAGATGAGACTTAATATCGAATCTCAGTGAAATCCAATGTTTATTAGAAAACTCTCACTTAAACCCCAAATTCTTACATTGCTAATAGCTCCCCTGTACATATCTTTAATAAGATTTATATATCTCAAGAAGATCCCTTCTTCATCAACGTCCATCACAATACGTCTCTAGAAATTCTATCATATGTCTTTTCTAGATCAATAAATACCATATATAAGTTTCTCTTGTATACTCTAAATGTCTCCATCAAGTTAATAATTTCTTTATAAAACAAATATTTTAGTTACAGATTTACTGTAAGCTTATAATTCAATATAAAATAGTTGAGAAGAAATGATTCATAAGATGAACAGATATTACAAAATCACATTATTTGAACTTTCTATTCATCTCAAAGCACATATGCAAAACCTAGTAGCATGTAAAGCTCAATGTTGTTATGAGGTGTATCATTTGTGTTAGACTATGAAACTATCCTAAGAAATTCTACTACAACTGGTCAAGGTTGTCTATCATAATAAATTTTGACCTTGCTGGATCTGGTCCCGACCAGTTCACTCTCGAAGAAGTTGAACTAGTCATGAGATGCACTGCTACAATGTCAATTTTTCATGCTTCTGGTCTTTTTTCTTTCTTTTTTTTTTTTTGGTGGGGGGATGATAGACTGATCTTGATTATTCCCAATGGTTAGATTGGGGGGCTCAAGTTCTAGTTTTGGATGTCTTCTGTACATAGCTTCTACCCTTCCTTTGTTTTTGTAATGCTCCTGTAGCTCCTATCTTCATTTCCTAAGCTTCCACCTCCAAACTGTATTACCTAATTATAACTCTACAACCTTGCAGAACCTAATTTAGTATTATGATCTAGGAAGCTTGTTAGAGCTTCCTTGTTACTTCGTAAAATTTTTTTTCAAACTTTCAAAGATGTCGACCAGCAGTCATGCTTTTCATTTTCTCTCTCCATAAAAATATTGATTTGCCATCCCAACAAATTAAAGAAAATCTACCAAGGAAATGTAAATCAAGTCACAAGTTATATTATTGATTTCCTAATAGGCATTAGCAACAAAGCTATAATCTTAACATTTGAGTGCGTGAAAAGATTTTTCTTCACTATGAAATTCTTAATTTAGCACATCCCACTTAATTGAATGAAACCAGTTTCAGGAAAGAGAAAAGGATGACAAGCAGAACCCATCAGTTAGAACGTTGCTATATACACCAAGACATGCAAAACTTTAGTCTTGACAAGAATGATCCCCAGGTCCTCTCTCTCTCTCTCTCTCTCTCTCTCTCTCTCTCTCCCTCCCCCTCCCCCTCCCTCTCTCCTGGTAGAGATATGAATTAACAAGGAAGCTCCTTTGAAAGTTTGGAGAAAAATTTTATGAAGTTTGAAGCTTCTTTCCATGTACAAGTCATTGGGTTCCTTTGATTGTACAAGTCATAGGAAACATTGGGCAAGCCGTACAATGTTATTGTCATTATCATGAATGTGCAGGCTCATCCAATAATAACAGACTCAAAGTGCATCACCAAGTACGGTCCCATTGCTTTATAAGTTTTGAACCCAAAAATGAGGTAAAAGGGGAAAATAGGAGGCGAAGGGGTTAACATAAACATGATCTAATTACAACCTTGATTCAAGCCTCACAGAAGGGATCCATCCTAAAAACATGAGGAAACCTAATGAACCAGAAATAGGAGACTAGTCTTCAGCAAATCAGAATATGTAGATGTCATTCTGAAGTTCTCTCACATAAATGCCTACGAACTATGAAGTACAAACGCACCATCTAAACGGAATATCCTAGTACAACACGCATTTCTACATGTACAAATATTAAAATATATTATATTATTTTTAATCTCATACAAAGATTGGCATGCCACTGATACAGCTAGGGCTTCTATCAAAAAAAAATATTAACTAATTATACACTTTGATTATTAATTTCATAATCATCATGTTAGTAATAAATTTTACATTAATCTTAACTCTATACTTTTAAATGATTAGCATTTGAATATATTTATATATTCTAATAAACATATCTATGTTGTAGATTTTGTGATGTTGTCATGCTCATTGTGTGTCTCATGTCCATCTCAATGCTACATAGTCTACGAATCATCCACCTCCACAGAATGGATATTGTTTAACCCAAATATAAAGAAACCCTGTGAAACCCACTTCAACTCTCGCTTCTGTGATCACCCAAGAAAACTAACATATACTTGAAGATTAACTATATCAAACAGAAGTTTAAAAGTGACATCTTTACCCAATTAAAATAAAAAAGAGACAAACACGCACACACCCCAACTCCCTACAACTGCGACTAGTAGACCCAACCAACGACTCAACTAGCCTGGAACGGGACCAAACCAGCAGTTCCAATTCAAATGAAAGAAGAACCAGAACTGGAACCAAAATCAAGGTTCTGGTTCTGAGGACTGTAGGGTCCAGTTTTAACCGTTAAAAAAATGCTTCGAAGGAAGCTGCTACAGCCTTCATCGTCAATCACAGGAGATTTGAGGTGATGTCATGAGGATGATCAATTTCACCTTTGACAATCAAAGAAGAGAGATAAAGTGAGGTCGTGAAGGATATTCTCGAGAAATAGGAGAAGAGATCCAAGGAGGAAATTGAGGTGAGGTCATGAGGATGATTGATTTCACCTTTGACAATCAAAGAAGAGAGATAAGGTGAGGTCGTGAAGGAGATTCTCGAGAAATAGGAGAAGAGATCCAAGGAGGAAATTGAAGATGTGTTCCCATGGAGAAATCAAAGGTGAAGTTGGAGGTGGAGAAAGATGAGGATGGAGATTCTAAGATATGGAGAGGAAGGAGAAGAGAAATCAAAGTCAAAGGAAGAGGAAGAAAAGGAAGGAAGATCTCAGTTTGATCTCACTTTTTTTCTCTTATTTTGTTCGATCAACTTCTCCTCTTTCAATTTATATCCCACTACGGATTTAATTGTGACTTGTTGCTCCAAGCCTATATCTATTTGGAGAGGAGGCTAGGGTTTTGATTTGAAGAGGAGAGATAAAAGGAAAGGGGTTTGCAACTAACTGGGGGGGAGAAAAAGAGAGAGTTGAATCACTAAACCATGAAAAGAAATAAACAAACAAATGAACCACCAGTCAGGTTCCAGTTACAGTTCCACAATTCATCTCACGATTTCGGTTCCAGTTCAACACATAATGAACCATAACCGAACCAGAACCGTCATAACCAAACTGGTTTACAAGTAAGCTCTCATGTACTAATTCAGAATACAAGAAAGCACTACGCTTGAAATATATACATTTATTATGAAGTTGACAGAGAAGTACCAACATCAAACCAGAAATATACAACATCTAGGCATCAAATACCTGTGGGAAAAAATTCTGAGCCACGCCCATCAACATCAAAAAACATAGGAAAGCCACCTTCCACTGCATATACTTGGGCTCTATTTTGGTATTTTGTCACTGTTAGCTCTGCCTAGAAAAAATAATGTAACATTAAACAAATGAAAGTTTGATTCATATGATATCAAAAGGAGTATATTATGAACACAAGAAAGATACAAAAAAAAAATAACCAAAACTACAGATAAAAGAAGAGGAAGGCGAAGACTAAACAACAGAGAAATAAATTATTTAATAGCATGGACAATATCTCGTTGACAAAAGGATGTCAAAAGGAAAGCTTAATGTCAATGCTAAATTAGAAAGTAAATTACAAGGAAAAAGGTAAATAAAAAATAGAAATGTAGACCTATGCTTTTTTGGTAAATAAACATCTTGAAAGCTTATTGCTCTGATAGATCACCATACTCGAGAAGACAATACAGACTCCCGAAGGAAACACCATGAACAAAAAGTTCAAAACAGGACATTAATGCAATTTGTTAAGTGACATTCAATTCAACATTTCATGAGGCATCTAAAAGCTATTATTGCACGGAAGTTACACTAGAGAGTGGGGACTGACTTGGTATAACCAGGCCAGAAGGAATGAGTCAGATCCACGGAAAATTCAACCAGTTCATTATTACATGATTATATAGCCAACCAACAAGGTCCCGTGTGTGGTTTCTTAAACAACTAACTACTAAGAATCACTGGTTATGACTTCACATAATGTTTCAATCATCTCGCGTGGCTGCTCCCGTAGGAGACCTATAAATAGGTCTCCAGGGGGGCATTTATGAGCAATCATTCCAACCTTCACATGCAGAGAACAAATTATTTCTCTCTCTCTAAACACTAGTATCTAATCAATGCCAATTTTTACTTCGCAAATCTTACATCACTTCCTTCACCCGATCCCTCATGTCCGTCCCAAAAACCTACACCTTTTTAACAGGTCTAATAGACTGCCCTCTTGTTACAGGCAAGCATCTAAACCAAATTTTCTTTCATCTATCAACTCAAATGTAATGCTTATATATGAATCAAGGATTCATACATTATGAATCAAGGATTTCAATTATTAAACTTTTGTTAAATGTTTGGTAACCAAGACCCACGAATTCCTAAATCTCCTATGCACACGGTGTCCAAAACTGAACTGAATCCAAAATTTTAAAATCAATGCCATGCGCAATTTTTTTCTTTTAGGGAAGGCAACTCCAGATAGTAGTGCATTGCCGAGAAAAGCATTAAAACCAGCTTATTGTCAGGCGTTTGTAAATTTTTCTAACCATTCAAAATCAATAAACTCAAAATGAACAGATATAAGTCATTCAACTCCATCTAAATCTCAAGATTCTTGTCTACACCTCCTTTGCAAATTGCAAATTGCAAATAGCAAATAGCAAATATCAAAATACTAGGGTTTCAAGCAAACAAGCCAAGTTGAAATATGGAAGGTTGATAGATACCTTGGGAGGAAGGATCAAATCGATATCGGCATCAGAAGCTCGCGGGAACTTCTCTTTGATTGTTCTCTTCAGCTTCTTCCGATCTGCGCCCGACAGTCGCTGCTGCGACTTCGCCTCCACCACCTTCTTGAACATTTTTCACCTCTCTCTCTCTCTCTCTCTCTCTCTCTCTCCCCACAAGAGAATAACCCGGTTTTTGAGACCGGATGAATTGGGGATAGAGGACGGTTCGGGAAAAAGGACTAATTGAGCATACGTCGGTTGCAGGGGTAGGAGTATTCTGGTAAGCCCATAAACCTTTAGAACGTGTTTGGCTCGATAAAGCAAAAAGGCTCAATTGCTTAAAAAATAAAATGAAGAAAGAAAAAACAAACATACAAACTTAACAATTTTTCTAATTTGTTAATATAAATATTAATAATGCTAATTTAAGTAAATCAAATATTTATAATATTCTACTATCCTATGCTCATGTACACTTAACTTTTCCTCATGTACATGTATGTTTCTTATGCTCATCTACATGTTTTTCTCTTCATGCACTTGTATTTTTCTTAATTGACTCATTCATGATCTAAACAAAAATAACACTTATACTTTTTTAAAATTTTGTATAAAATATATAAATTTTTTAATTGTTACATATTATAATTTAATGAAAAAGTTATACTTTTTAAAATTTTTTATAAAATATATAAATTTTTTAACTGTTACATATTATAATTTAATAAAAAAGAAAGTTTAAAGTATCATATATCTGAATTTTCGTGTCTCGGTGTAAATTAGGATTAATAAAATAATTTTAATATTATTACTAATAAAACAAATTTTTTTCCATATATTTTTAATGTGAATATGAGTAACCATATATAAGTTATAATTAATAAAATATATCTTACAGATGACTAATAAAATGAAAGTTATTTGCTACTTTTTTCAATACAAAAACAAAACAATAACAAACTAGACCTTTTATCTCAAAATTTGGGATCACTCATATAAGAGACAAATATCGAAGAAGATAAGAGAAAAAGAGTGAAGGTAAAAAAAATAATAATTAATTAATAAATAAATAAATAAAAGAATAAAAACTAAAAGAATGAAAAATAAATAAATAAATAAATATATATATATAAGAGAGAGAAAAAAGAGTTGATTTAGTTTGTACGGATTCTCCTATACCACTCATTTTTATCTAAAACCATCTGTTCAACTAAATTCATAACTATCATATCTCTACGAATACATTGCATCTAAATTTTCAATAGTTTATCTCTACGTTTTATTAACTCTCTTATATTTAAGTTCTCGATTTTCCTAACAGGTATGTCCTTAAGTGTTCGTTGCACGTACCCAAACCATCTCAGAAGATGCTCTCGCATCTTATCTACAATTGAACTAATTCCCAACTTATTACGTATCTCCTCATTTCTAATTCTATCTTTTCTAATTTTGTCACAAATCCATATAAATATTCTCATTTCAGCTATAACCATTTTTTGTTCTTATTGTTGTTTAATAACCCAACATTCAGTGGCATACAATAGTGCAGATTTTATTGCGGTTCTATAGAATTTTCTTTTTAAGTATAATGGTATCGTACAATCGCAGAGAATTTCAGTTGCCTTTCTCTATGTCTTTAGGAATACTTTTTTCAATACAAAAGATGCGATTAAATATGATAGAGTTGTGTAACGAAATTAAAGTGAACCAACAAAAAATTTGTTCCATTTATTCAAATGGCATCAAAACTTAATGATTCATTCAATACATAACCTATTAATATACTTTTATAAGTTTTTATTTCTTTTAAGTTTTATATTCTAATATAAACATATTTTAAGAATGAAATAAATTAGAATGGCTATTTGTTATATGTCTTAAAACCATATAAAATTTTCTTCATGTAATTATGATGCGATATACGAAATGTGAATATGTAAAACCTTTAATAGCTTGCAAGTATACGAAATTATTTGACATGATAAATTTGATAAGGTTATCAATCCCACGAATACTAGATAAATTTTTTGATTAACATTGAATTATTTTTGTAATATCGGGAAAATCTGATTGTAGTGTTGACAATAAAGTGATTATTTGAAACTTCTATATTTTGTATGTGGGAGAATAATTAATTTGAATTTAAATGTGAATTTTGTCATTTGAATTGCACAGGAGTTTCCTTAAACTCTCTATTGATAAGCTTTTAATTTTTAAATGTTTGGTTACTAGAGTGCTCGATGCTTGATAGATCATAAGTTCTCATCAAGATTTATCTCCTCAGTGGAATTTGACTTTTCGGTGAAAATTGATTTGCTCGATAGAGCTTATGGACTATTTATGTTCTTTCCAATCTTGACTTCCTGCTTGGTGGCTATTGTCTAAATTTATTTCCATCTCTCTCTACCTCTCGATACATTTTGGGGATTACTAGCTCTCAGTACATTTCCCTGTTTCTCTCTCTCAGTGATGTTACTTTCTATTTACCTCTCGATGGTATTTGAAACACTTGCATTTCTTAATATATGTTTACTTCTCAGTACACATTTACCTCTCGGTACACATTTACCTTGTAAGTGGAGAACTAAACATCTACCTCTCGATACTTTACCTCCCCTTTCGGTACAAACTTATAGCCATGAAGAACATCTCGGCAATTATGCACTACCTCTCACTTATGTAGAAATACCTCTCGGTTATGTAGAAATGAGAGTTGAACCTTAGTCCTCTCCAATCTCCAAAAAACTTTTAACTACCATGCCATTCAAACATTTTAATCATATAATACACAATTTATATTATATCTTATATCTTGAACATTCTACATTTTTATTATTTCTAATTTATTTTCATAAATTCTAATTTCCATTCCAACTCTCCTTACTCATCACCGAACACATTTTCTCAACAAAATGCAATTTCAAGTACTTAAAGCCATAGAGTTCTCAATAACTCAAAAAGGACATATTAAATATTGTGTGTAATTTAGAAGTGAAAGAGGGCAACTAAGCAAATAATAGAAATGGGTTTGTAAATGGAGATGAGATTCTAGAACCCATGTGACCCAAATTTCATTTCTCTCTAGATCATTCTTCTCTCACCTTCCAAACTCAAATCAATCCACTACCAAAACTCAAGATCAAGGTTTTAGACTATCTATCCAACTCCCCAAAATTAGATTTTAGATTTGATTTTGGAAGAATTCAAGAATCTAGAGTTGTCATCAAAAAAGGGCAAAAATCCAAGGGTTTGGTGTAATCTAAATTAAAAGGATCTTTTGGAGATGAAAACAAGGTATTTTAATCTTCCTTTCCCAAGTTTCAAATTTGTTTAACTGCTTGTCTAATTTGATTTGGAAGATTTAAAGTCACATTAAGTGAGAGAAAAATAGGTTTTGAATGCTAGAGTTTTTGAGTTGACTTGGATTAATGGATATCGATAATTTTGATTACATGATGATGTTTCTTAGGAGATGAACAAAACTGACTGAGGCTGGATCTTTGTTGTGGAGAAATCTAGAAGTGACTACTCTTTTTAAAACTATTGATCCCTGTGACAATCAAAAAGAGAAGTTGAATTGGTTGTCTCAATTGATTTTTAAAAAATTTAATATAACTTCACTTAGATCTTTATTAATTATATGATCAATCTATGTATGTGCATCGAAAAATAAAAATATGGATAGAGAGACAAATCCAGTTTATAGTGGTTTGGCCTTATACCTACGTCCACTCTTCCGGCCAACAAGTAGCAACCTGCTAGTTTTCTACTATGATACTTGATTATAGAGTGCAATCCACTTGTCGACTTCTAATCTTCTCAAATGAAGATAACTTCGTCTAATAATGGTGGACTCAACATTAATTCAAAACAACTAACTCACAAAGTACATAACTTAACACTCAACTCAACACTCAAGAACTCAAGTGTAAAAAGCTTATAGAAGACAGCAGAAATGTGTTCATGAAATAGGGTTCAAGTGCTGAATTTTCTTCACGATTTCTTCTGTGTAATTGCTGAAGTTTTTATCACTTTGTTGCTCTCAAAGATTGATTGTATTTCAACTTGAAGCCTTCGAAAATCTGCTGTGAGATCTTAAATTTACTACCTCTGAAGCCTACTGTAACAGCACACTTTAACAAACAACCCTTGAAAACCAATTTTTGGAAATATTCCTGTTGTGAAAAATGAATGACTAGCCAATTTCACACTAATTTTTCTCCAACATATGTTGAAATTTTTATACTATTAATATCCAAATTTGTAGTCCTTCATCCATTCTTTGAAATGTAATTTTCAAATTAAAAAAATGCTTGACCACACAAAAAGATATGCCCGTCTGAACATAGCTAAATAATCATGCTCCATGACTTAGAAATTTTCCAACTTTATGAAATGTCAGACTTGAACTTTAATAATTCTAAGCTTTAGATGTGGAGCAAGTAATATGTATATTTAAACTTAATTTAGATAAAGTGTAGTATCCAAACTACACTTACCTTATTAGCTAGGTCTTCAATAAATAAGAAAAATGCATTCTGACTGTACAATAGCTTTTATGATCTGAAATGTCTTGCTTCTATGGCAACTTCTGTGGCAACCTCTATAAATCTGAAATTTTGCTTCTGTCTCAACCTCTATAGTTTTGAAATATCTTACATCTATGGCAACTTCTACGACAATCTCTATGAACCACATTTTATCATAATTTCTAAATAAAATTTATTCTAAACACTTAGTTAAAATGTTAGAATAATATAAAAAATTTTGTTATCATTAAAACTAAAAGAGACAACAATGTCATTAACATTCTCCTCATTTTTTATGACAACAAAACCATAAAAAAATAAATGCTCAAAAAATCATGTATCTTAAAAATATCATGACTTGCATATTCAACAATTTACAAACTCATATCATCAATAAATATTTTCAAGTGAAACTCCCCCTCAATTTATGGACATTTTAATTTTCTCTCCATTAATGTATGCATTTTTTATTTTTCTATTATTTTTCCTCTTTTTGTTTCATCAAAAGGAAAATATAGCAAATACGATACAAAGAATCGGAGAGAAATCATAGTTAACCTTAAAATATGAGTACAACAATTGCCTATTGAGATATGGTTTGACTTCATCATTGATAAAACAACTTAATTTTGTCTTTTAGATAATCAACTCATAATCCTATTTTCTAAATAGCTGAAATACGTTATTTATTTTTTAAAAATAAAATCTAAAAAATCATCTGTTTTTAAGAATTCAAACAAGTTTTAGTCCTCTCGAAAACAAAATTATATTAGTATTAAAATTTTCTTGATTTGTACTAAGTTTGTTTAAGAAACAACTCCTAATAAAGTGACTATATTTATGATATATAACAAGAAAAATTATTTTTTTTTCTTGGATAATTAGGTCTATATCCAAAATTATTCTACATATAACCAAATTTATTGTACCTAAATCCAGAATTAATTTTTTTGTAAAAATTCAATCTTTCATCAGAACCTCTATAGATGCTTCTATGGGAATTTCTATGTGATCTTTTGTGAATTTTTTTTTGTAATCTGTGAATTATTTATGTGCTTATATTGTGCAGTTTGTAAATATTTTTGTGCAGTCTTTATACATTTTGTGAGACAATCTTAAGCATGTTATCTGTAGACATTGGGACAATTTTGTGTAAACTTCCTACAGGCTGTGAAGAGTTGATTTGTCATGTTTCTGTAGCTTTAACAAAACCAATATTGTTAGAGGTTGAGGTATATAACTCAAACCTTTTTTGGAAAAATCCATTATTTGGATTGAAAGTAATTTTATCAATTTTTTATCACTTTCATAAAGTTGTGAAAAGCGTTTTCTATTGACTTTGACAATTCATAGCCCATTATTTTCTACTCTTGTAATTTCTAACTCATAATTCAGCAATAAATTTGTTTGCCTCAACATATAATTCTCCTTTTTTAAAATTAATTATTTTGTATTTTAACATATTAATCATATTAAGCACATTTTTAGTATCAAAATAAGAATATGCAGAATTTTCAAATTTAGTGTCAAAAGTAACCTATAACTTTGCCACAAGACAGAAGTGTGATTCTTTTGCACTTTCTGAACTTTCTGAATCTGAATCAAACTCGTCTAAATTACTCCAAGTTACCATCTTAGTTTTTTCCTTCTTTTAAAATATCAGCAGCTTCTTTAGTAGAACAAGACACTCGTATTTTCTCTTTTTGTTTCTTTTCTTTGCTATTTTTCATGTACTAAACTTAAATTTTCGTGAGTTATTAGATTTAAAAAAATTCTTACTCTTATTTTTAAGAACATATTGAGTCTTTTTGCTAGCATGTACAACTCTTAATCACTGTCTTCTTCATCCTTAGAACTTTTATCTTCATTTGCTATAAAGGCAATTATTTTTCTCTTACTTTCTGTCTCAACGGTGTGGAAAACTTCACCTTTGTAAGACATTGATTTTCCTTTTAATTCGTTTAGAGACAGCTTGTTTAAACTTTAGGCTTTTTCAATGGCTATTTTCTTGGTATCCCAAGCTCTCGACAATACATGGAGAACCTTCTTCACTTGATCTGTATCTGAAATCTATTTTATAAAAGAATCAAGTTCAATAGTTATGATAGAAAATCGATTAAACATTTCCTTGATGTTCTCTCCTTACTGAAATCGAAAGAGCTCATGTTCTTACATCAATAAATTAATTTTTGTTTCCTTCACAGTACTAGTTCCTTCATGAGTGATGCAAAATTTATCCCAAATTTCTTTAACTGTACAATATGAAGAAAATAGATTAAATTCGGTGGGAGAGATAATATGAAGAAATAAATGTTTAGTCCTAAAATTTATATAAATCATTTTCTTATTATTTCGGTTGTTATTAGGCCTTTTACGTCTAGATTTCCAAAGGTAACAACCTCCCAAGTTTTATAGTCAATATCTTTTATAAATGTCTTCATCTTTCATTTTTAATAGGAAAAATTTGTATCATCGAAATAAGGTGTCCTATTGATGGATTGGCCAAATATATAAGGAGAAGCCATTGAATCTTTTGCTCAAAAACAGTCACTTTTGTAGAGTAGAACATTGTGCTCTAATATCACTTGTTGGTCCCTGTGACAACTAAGAATGGGGGTTGAATTGATTGTCTCGATTGATTTTTAAAAAAATTAATCTAACTCCACTTAAATCTTTATTAATCCTATGGTTAATCTATGCATGTGTAATAGAAAATAAAAATAGGGATAGAAAGACAAATCTGGTTTATAGTGGTTCGACTTTGTGCCTACATCCACTTTTCCAGTCAGCAAATCGGGATCTAACAAGTTGTTAGTTTTCCACTATGATACTTGATTCAGAGTACAACCCACTTGTCGACTTCTATTCTTCTCACATGAAGATAACTTTATCCAACAATGATAGACTCAACACTAAGTCATAACAACTAACTCATAAAGTACACAATTCAACACACAACTCAGCACTCAACTCAACTCAACACTCAAGAACTCAAGTGTAAAAAGCTCATAGAAGACAACATAAATGTGTTCGTGAAATAGGTTCCAATGATGAATTTTCTTCATGATTTCTTCTGTGTAATTACTGAAGTTTTTGTCACTTTGTTGCTCTCAAAGAACCTACTGTTCGACTAAATGTATTTCAACTTGAAGCCTTTGAAAATATGCTATAAAATCTCAAATTTATTATCTTTGAAGCCTGCTATAATAGCACACTTTTACCAGCAAAGGTAGCAGTAATTCTCATGGAAAATTATCCTGATATGTAGATAAAACCTCCTCCTAATTTCTTGAGATTTTCTAGCTATTATCACTTAAATTTGAAATTTAAATATCAAACTTGAAATTTGAAAATCCAAATTTAAATTTGCCCAGATAATAAATATGCAGAAAATTCGAAACCACCTCAAAAAACTTAAACAATCAGTTGACTTTGCCCATTTATTTCTCCAATGAAATCTTTAATTTTTACCACTGTAATTGTTTAAACTTAAAGTCCAACAATAGCTCTAAAGTGAGGAATTTTCAAATTTGAAAATGCTTAGCTAGTGGTAAAGAGATTCTTAAACAAACAACCCTTGAAAACCAACTTCTGGAAATGTTCCTGCTGTGAAAAATAAGTAACCAGCCAATTTCACACTAATTTTTCTCCAACATATGTTTGAAATTTTTGTATTGTTAATATATGAATTTATAGTCCTTCATCTCTTCTTTGAAATGTAACTTTCAAATTAAAAAATGTTTGACCACATTAAAAGATATATCTGTCTGAACATAGCTAAATGATCATGCTCCATGACTTATAAATTTTCCAACTTTATGAAATGTCAAACTTGGACTTTAATAATTCTAACCTTCAGATGTGGAGCAAATAATATGTATAATTAAACTTAATTTTAGGTTAAGTGTAGTACCCAAACTACACTTACTTTGCTAACTGGGTCTTCAATTAATAAGAAAAATGCATTCTGACTGTGTATTAGCCTCTATGATCTGAAATGTATTGCCTCTATGGCAACTTCTGTGGCAACCTCTATAAATCTAGAATTTTGCTTCTGTTTCAGCCTCTATGGTTCAGAAATGTCTTGTCTTCATGGTAATTTCTATGACAACCTCTATGGATCACTTTTATTAGAATTTTCAAATAAAATTTATTTTACATACTTAATAAAAATATCATAACAATATAAAAGATTTTGTTATCATCAATATCAAAAGAGACAACAATTTCCTTAACAAAAACAATGAGTGGATGGATTGTTGTATTTGTGAATGAAAAAGTGATTTTCTTGATTTTCTAAAATGTATTTTCTTAGTTTGAATTTATATAATGTTTGGTAAATATAGAGTATCCTTAAAAGTATTTGATTTTGAGTCATAAAATTATGCACTTGCAAATGTAGTTTGTGTAGTAGCCTCTATGATCTAAAATGTATTGCCTCTATGGCAACTTCTGTGGCAACTTCTATAAATCTAGAATTTTGCTTCTGTTTCAGCCTCTATGGTTCAGAAATGTCTTGTCTTCATGGTAATTTCTATGACAACCTCTACGGACCACTTTTATTAGAATTTTCAAATAAAATTTATTTTACATACTTAATAAAAATATCAGAACAATATAAAAGATTTTGTTATCATCAATATCAAAAGAGACAACAATTTCCTTAACAAAAACAATGAGTGGATGGATTGTTGTATTTGTGAATGAAAAAGTGATTTTCTTGATTTTCTAAAATGTATTTTCTTAGTTTGAATTTATATAATGTTTGGTAAATATAGAGTATCCTTAAAAGTATTTGATTTTGAGTCATAAATTTATGCACTTGCAAATGTAGTTTGTGTAGTAGCCTCTATGATATGAAATGTATTGCCTCTATGGCAATTTCTGTGGCAACCTCTATAAATCTAGAATTTTGCTTCTGTTTCAACCTCTATGGTTCAGAAATGTCTTGTCTTCATGGTAATTTCTATGACAACAGCTATGGACCACTTTTATTAGAATTTTCAAATAAAATTTATTTTACATACTTAATAAAAATATCAGAATAATATAAAAGATTTTGTTATCATCAATATCAAAAGAGACAACAATTTCCTTAACAAAAACAATGAGTGGATGAATTGTTGTATTTGTGAATGAAAAAGCGATTTTCTTGATTTTCTAAAATGTATTTTCTTAGTTTGAATTTATATAATGTTTGGTAAATATAGAGTATCCTTAAAAGTATTTGATTTTGAGTCATAAAATTATGCACTTGCAAATGTAGTTTGTGCCATGTTAAATTTCTCATGGATGTTGTTGTTGAACTCATAAAATTAGAATTTTGTTGATTTTTCTATGGCACAAATTATCCTGTTTGTGAAATGGAGCATGTATGGGGTGTAAGCACCTATGAATATGTGATGACTAGTCTAAACTTCCACGGGATTAATTTGATGGGGGGACATGGAGAGCTTGTTAGACTTGAGGGGATGGATGCGGTAGAGAGATACCCCCAAGTCTCTATTGGGTTAACTTGGTTGCACCACTTTGGAGGTTACGAGCTAACGACAAAGTTGGAGGTTGATATTTATGATTGATAATAAATGAAAATCTCTTGACAGTTTCACCATTAATCTAAACTAAGCTTTTAGTGGAAGAATTTTGAGGCAAACCCCTTACTTTTAAAAACAAGTACATATTATTTATAGTGAATGCTTATTATATTTCATGAAAACTATAACATTTGTTGAGAGACACAAAGATGATTACATGATATTTTTATTGAATCATAATATGATTTTGAAAGTATTATTTAATATTTCTACACTCACCACTTATTTGCTTACACAACTGTACCATTGCAGTTCATTCACTGAGTATGTTATACTCATCTCTTCATTTTTTTATTCTTTCAGAGGAAGAGTAGAGGTAGAAGCTATTCCACCACTAGTTAGATCCAATCAAGAAGAAAGCTTTCCTGAGCCAACTGTCAGTTTTGGTCCTTCCTAATTATGAACTTTGAGATATGTAGACAAATTCATCAAAGGACATTTTCAACTGTTATATTTTAAAAACTTATATATGCTTTTTTAAAGTTGAAACTTATATTTTAAAAATATATTTTGAAATATTAAATATTTATTTGTTCCTTACATATTTTGGATTTAAATATTTTTTGTGTGTAGGATTTCTTGAATTAGGAATAGTATGATTATAGCCTTTGTATTATCTTGGGGTGCGTACTGGTGATTACTTATACTTTTAGATTATGTGGCGGTTGTCTTATACTCGAACTTGAAGGTCGAGATGTGACAATTTATCTACCTAAATTTGTTTGAGAATATTTTAAAATTTTGAATGAAAATAAGAATTAAATTTCTAAAGCTAAGTTTATTAAAAATAAAATAGAAAATGAATAATAAATAAATTAAATCTAGCTAAATGTAAAATCTTAATAATTTGTCCCAAATCAATTTATAAAATAAAAATTAAAATTTATTAAAAATCTAAAACTACAACAAAATCTAAATAATCTTAATTGCTAATGAGAATAAAATTAATTTTTTTTTAAAAATAAAGATATAATTAATAAATTAATGTCTTAAAGAAACTGTAAAATAAAATATAATAATATACTAAAATTAGACCGTAAATAATTAAAGCAAGGAAAATGGAAAATTTAAAACCAAATCAAACGTGTCCCTAAATTGAGAATTGAAACTAAGAAAAAGCAAATAAAGGTGTTCAATATATTTGATGATGACTTTCTCTCATTCGACACACAATGTGGTTATGGAACTCCAAGTGAATAGCGGTGGAAGATGCACAATCGAATGGATGATGGTGATTGAATGGTGACTGCAACAATGGTTATAATGAATACGAGATGATGAACATAGTAATTAATGACACTGATGAATACGAATGGAGCAACAATTGATCTCAAGAAGAAAATAGACCATTGTCACGAGCACGAACTCTTCTTCCCCTTTATTTTCTATATTTTTCTTATATGATTTGTTCAACTCTAGATTACAGGAGGTCTCATCCCAAATCAATTTCAATTCTAATTGTTGTTTTTTACATTCTTCACAAACTCTTAATTTGAAATTTTATGCAAAACTCCTCTTCTTTGATAGACCAGAAATTGGTTACCTCTTCAATTGCAAGTCAACAAAGTTACTTCTCACTCCTTTGGACATGAACTTGTTAAGGTTGAATCTTAAAAATGGCTTGTCGATTTTTGGGTTCGATTTTTGGGTTTTGAATGTGGACTTAATTTATTAGGCTGTGAAATTGTCACTTGATTTGAGCTTTGTTTATCAACCACTCTTAACAATTGACCTAAAATACCTCATATGTATTATAAAATGTAAAGGAAATAGAAAGGACTCAAAGATAATGGGAGAACAATGATTTTATTTCTCTATTTTTTATTGTTCACCATGAGATTACAAGCATACCTATTTATAGGTATTTCAAGAGATAATGAAAAGACTACAATTTAATAACCATAAGTAAACTCAAAAGCCAAAGGTTATCATATCATTGAAGAGTAGTCCAAAAGCCAATAGTCATTCTTGAATATATGAATAGACATCCACAAATAAATACATATCATTTATAACACTCCCCCTTGGATGTCTATTGTATAAAGAATATGCCTCGTTAAAACCTTACTAGAGAAAAACCCTGTGGGACAAAAAACCCTAGTGAAGGAAAAAGAGTACATCATTCCTTATACATGTATTTTGATATTACACTCCCCCTGTTGAGGTCATTACTTAATATCCTTAGGACGTCGCATTCCAATCTTATGAATCAATTTCTCAAATATTGTGGTGGGTAATGCTTTTGTAAATAAATCTGCAGGATTCTCACTTGATTGAATTTTTTGTATGTCAATATCTCCACTTTGTAGTAGATCATGTGTGAAAAATAATTTCGGGGAGATATGTTTCGTCCTATCACCTTTGATGTATCCACCTTTTAATTGGGCAATACAAGCTGCATTATCTTCAAAAAGTGTCGTTGGAGTCTTCTTGTTTATTAATAACCCGCATGATTCTTGAATGTGAGAAGTCATCGACCTCAACCACACGCATTCACGACTTGCCTCATGGAGTGCAATTATTTCGGCATGATTTGATGAAGTGGCAGTTAGAGTCTGCTTCATAGATCTCCAAGATATCGCTGTTCCACCATATGTAAATACATAACCTGATTGAGACTTGGCTTTGTGTGGATCAGATAAATATCCCGCATCTGCATACCCAAGTAATTGTGCATTTGATTCATGAGGATAAAATAGACCCATATCAGTCATTCCTCGGAGATATCGAAAAATGTGCTTAACCCCGTTCCAATGTCTTCTGGTTGGAGTAGAACTATACCTTGCTAATAAATTTACAGCAAAAGCAATATCAGGTCGGGTATTATTAGCAAGATACATTAAAGCACCAATTGCGCTTAAATATGGCACTTCAGGACCAAGTATCTTCTCATTATTATCCCGAGGACGGAAAGGATCCTTTCGTATATCAAGTGACCGAACAACCATTGGGCTGGTTAATGGGTATGAGTTGTTCATATTAAATCGTTTTAAAACTTTCTCAGTATAAGTTGTTTGATGAACAAAAATCCCGGTCTTTAAGTACTCGAACTGCAGGCCGAGACAAAATTTAGTTTTACCAAGATCTTTCATTTCGAATTCTTTCTTTAAATAATTAATTGCATCTGAGATCTCTACAGGAGTGCCAATAATATTTAAGTCATCAACATAAACAGCGATTATTACAAAACCATGTTCGAACTTCTTTATGAAAACACATGGGCAAATATGATTATTTGTATAACCCTCTTTTAACAAATATTCACTTAGACGATTATACCACATCCGCCCAGATTGTTTTAAACCATATAAAGATCTTTGTAATTTAATAGAAAATAATTCTCGAGAATTGCATGCTTCTGGCATCTTTAGTCCTTCTGGGACTTTCATATATATGTCATTATCTAGTGCACCATATAAATATGCTGTAACGACATCCATCATTTGCATATGAAACTTTTTCTGTGCTACTAAACCAATAAGATAACGAAAAGTAATAGCATCCACTACCGGGGAATATGTCTCTTCATAGTCAATCCCAGGTCTTTGCGAAAAACCTTGATCAACTAGTCGAGCTTTGTATCGCACAATCTCATTCTTCTCATTTCGTTTTCGTACGAATACCCATTTATATCCTATTGGTTTGACGCCTTCAGGTGTTTTGACAATGGGCCCAAAAACTGCACGGTTTGAGAGAGATATTAACTCTGTCTGAATTGCTTCTTTCCATTTTGGCCAATCCTCTCTTGATTGACATTCCTTTAAGGTCGTGGGTTCAAAGTCCTCATTTTCACTCAAAATGTCAATTGCCACATTATATGCAAATATATCATCAATGTTCGTATTTCTTCGATCCCATGTCTTCATTGTAGAAGTATAATTGATCGATATTTCTTGATTGTCTATTTCAACTTCTTCTGAAAGTTTTTCTTCTTGGATCGGAGTATTCCCTTTTTCTATACAGTCGATTTGTTCATTTGTTCATCTTTTCTTTCGAGGGTGTTTGTCCTTAGAACCCATTGGTCTTCCACGCTTCAGGCATGGTTTAGGTTCATTTGTTATGATGGGTTCTTTAGAGACATCAATTCTGATAGGAGCATTTTCTGCTGGAACATGTGATTTTGTTACTCGTTTTGGATCAGAGAAATTATCTGGTAATTGATTTGCAATTTGTTGTAAATGAATGATTCGTTGAACTTCTAGTTCACATTGTTTTGTGCGAGGATCAAAGTGACATAAGGATGGATTACTCCAAGTAATCACTTTTTCCATCTTTTCTTTCCTAGTATTATCGCTCCCTAAAGTTGGAAAGAATGTCTCATCAAACCGACAATCAAGAAATCTAGCATTAAAAACATCTCCTGTCATGGGTTCAAGATATTTGATGATAGAGGGAGAATCATAACCAATATAAATGCCTAATTTCCTTTGAGATCCCATTTTTGTTCTATAAGGGGGAGCAATGGGGACATATACTGCACATCCAAAAGTACGTAAATGAGAGATATTAGGTTCTCTTCCAGAGACCAATTGGAAAGGGGAAGCTTGAGAACTAATTTGGTCGGATGCGAACTAGTATTGCTGCATGTAAAATTGCATGTCCCCAAGCATGAACGGGAAGCTTGGATTTCAAAAGTAATGGTCTTGCTATTAATTGAAGGCGTTTAATAAATGACTCGGCTAGGCCGTTTTGGGTATAAACATAAATTACGGATGTTCAACCTTTATACCAATAGACATGCAATAGTCATTAAATGCTTGGGAAGTAAATTCTCCGGCATTATCAAGACGGATTGTTTTGATGGGATAATTAGGAAATTGTGCTCATAATCGAATTATCTGAGCAAGTAATCTCGAAAACGCCAGGTTTCGAGTTGATAATAAGCACACATGTGACCATCTTGTAGATGCATCTATTAAAACCATAAAATATCTGAATGGCCCACATGGTGGGTGAATCGGTCCACATATATCACCTTGAATTCGACTCAAAAATGTGGGACATTCAAATTCAATCTTACTTGGTGATGGTTTTACTATTAATTTACCTTGATAACATGCAACACATGAGAATTCATTTGAATGAAGAATCTTCAAGTTCTTCAATGGATGTCCAGAGGAATGTTCCATAATTCGTCGCATCATTACAGATCCAGGATGACCCAATCTATCGTGCCATAAAAGGAATTCATTCTGACTAGTAAACTTCTGGTTTACTATGACATTTATTTCAATTGGTTTAATATATGTATAATAAAGACCCGAAGAAAAGACAGACAGTCTTTCCAAAATCTGTTTATGTCCCATTTTAATATTAGTAATGCACAAATACTCATTTGTTCCCAAATTAGTTGTTTCTATATGGTAGCCATTGAGATGAATATCTTTGAAACTTAATAAATTTCGATGGGACTTGGGTGAGAATAATGCATTACTGACCAAGAAATTTGTTCCTCCTGGTAGTAAAACGTTTGCTCTTCCAGAGCCTTCGATTAAGGTTACACTACCAGATATAGTATTCACATTTTGTTTTTTCATAATAAGATGAGAGAAATATCTTTTACTTTTGAGAATTGTATGTGTAGTTGCAATTCTACGAGACAAAGATCATCATCTTCAATTTTTGATCCAATAATATCCATATGGCTTCAAAAACAATAAATAAATAAATAACCAAATAAATAAATAAACAAACAAACAATAAAGTTAAATTTATTATAAAATTGAGAAACGAAAACAATTACATTAATTAAAATCACCATATTCAGTATTCTCAAGAAAATCACCAATTTCTAATTGGGGCAAATTTTCAAGACCTTCAAAAATATTATTGGGATCATTATTTCGGTATATTGCATTTGCCTCCACATTCTTATCATTCTCCTTCAACGAGGCTTGATAAAGCTCGACAAGATGCTTTGGCGTACGACAAGTACGCGACCAATGTCCAATAACCCCACATCGGTAGCATTTATTTTCAACATTCTGGCTAGATCCACCCTTTTCTTGTTTCTTCTCATTACTTTTCCACTTCTGGTTGTTTGTATGATCATTACGATTATTACGGTAAATATTCCAACCACGGCTACGGCCACGGCCACGACCACGACCATGGTGTCGTCCTCGACCACGACCATTTCCATATCCTCGTCCTCGTCCAGAATTGTTATGAGTTGTCGCATTCACTTCAGGGAATGGACTAGAGCCAGTTGGACGAGATTCATGGTTTTTCATTAATAACTCGTTATTTTGTTCAGCCACGAGTAAACAAGAAATTAGTTCAGAATATTTCTTGAAACCTTTCTCTCGATATTGCTGCTGCAGGAGCATATTCGAGGCATGAAAAGTGGAGAGTGTTTTCTCTAACATATCATAATCAGTAATATGCTCTCCACATAATTTTAATTGAAAACTAATTTTAAAAACGGCTGAATTATATTCACTCACAGATTTAAAATCTTGGAATCGCAAATGGATCCAATCATAACGAGCTTTAGGAAGTATTACCGTTTTTTGGTGGTTAAATCTTTCCTCCAAACTTTTCCACAATTCAAGTGGATCTTTTACCGTCAAATACTCGATTTTCAAATCTTCGTGGAGGTGGTGACGGAGAAAAATCATTGCCTTGGCTCGATTTTGCAATGTCTCTTGATTATTTTCTTTAATTGTTTCTCCGAGTCCATTGGCATTCAAATGGATTTCAGCATCAAGGATCCATGACAAATAATTTTTTCCCGAAATGTCGAGGGCCACAAATTCAAGTTTGGTAAGATTTGCCATACAATACTAAAACAAAAACAGAAACGAATAGATTAGATTATAATTTATATAAATGTTACTAAGAAATATTATTAGTAATAATATGCTAAGAAATTAAAAAAAACTAATATCACTCCGCTATATCATGTATGAACAACAACATGATTTTTATGAAAAATATCACTCCGCAATTAGGAAAATATTTATGTTCTCACAATCACAAAATAAATGCAATGACAACACAAAAGATTAATTACAATATACAAATGACAAATCAATGTACCAAGAAAAGTCTAAGAATTGAATCCAAGAAATGCAACTAGTTGCCATGGTACTGTATGTAAGCTGGAAAGCAAAATTGTTCAGAAAAACTAAAGGAGATATATGCTCTGGTGTTAGAGCCAATGATAACTTAATGTACCGTAAAAAGCATACGACCAAAATAAAACAGTCTCATGCTTCTTCACCTGGTCAACAATCAAATAAAATCAAGCACAAATTCTTGCATCCGAACTCAATCATATATCCAAAAACTTGCACAAATCATAAGAGGTCAAGAAAAAAAATTATGGATAAAAAAAAAAAAACATAACTTACCGAATATCCTTTGATTGATTAGAGACTCGTGCTGATAACGTATTATAAAATGTAAAGGAAATAGAAAGGACTCAAAGATAATGGGGGAACAATGATTTTATTTCTCTATTTTTTATTGTTCACCATGAGACTACAAGCATACCTATTTATAGGTATTTCAAGAGATAATGAAAAGACTACAATTTAATAACCATAAGTAAACTCAAAAGCCAAAGGTTATCATATCATTGAAGAGTAGTCCAAAAGCCAATAGTCATTCTTGAACATATGAATAGACATCCACAAATAAATACATATCATTTATAACAATATGTTCAAAGTTGACTTCAACAAATCTTTTATCCATCATTTTTAAATTAAAATAAGCTCCTTCTCAATATTTGAAGGTTGTATATCTCAAATTTTTCTTTTTAACCCTCATAATCGCTTCAATATGATAATTGTAAATCAAGTTAGATTTTTCGAAATAGTACTCTTGGTCACATTGTTTTGTTATTCAAAATATTCAAATTTTGTCCTTTAATACACGTTCTCCCATCTTTTGAATTCAATCACTGATTTCTACTCAACTTTAAATCTGAAAGTATAATTATATTATTTGAGTAGAAAATCTAGCAAATTTTACCTTAAATACATAATGAGTTTTAAAATTTTAAGTTTAAAATATATGTATAAAATAAATTTATTAAACACCCCCTACACTTGACTGTTAACTTGTTCTCAAACAAAATATAAAATGGACTGGAGCTAGCACTACAACATAACCAAAAGTTTATAGTCAAATTTTTAGATCGGTAAAATCGATAATCGTACATCATGGTCTTACACTGTAAAACCCTAGTGTGTGTATGTGTTTGTATAACTAAAAAGAAAATCACTATCAACAAAACCCTAAAATATCATATTTTTAAACAAGGAGGTAAGTCTTTGTAATTAAATATTTTAAAGTGCTTTATCTGCTTACTTTTCAAACCATCTCTCCACAAGTGGAACCCGCACATAAAACCTAAGCCAAAAGATCTTCATTATGTAGTAATAGCTATAATGATGCTAAGATGGGACGGGTTTAGAATAAAGGAAAGAGATTAAGGGATTCAAAAATAGTAGAGAATATAATGGATATCTTTAAGCAAGGTGAACAAAAAATGGGTAATATGGATGATAAAAATACACTTCCTCTTTAATGAATTATTGACTTTACTTGGAAATCTATTTTTGTCCTTTCTTTTTTTAGATTTTTTTTTTTTCTTTTTTAAACAAATAATTGCTTCAATAGTGAATGAAAATCTCGATCTACTCTATTTCAAGACTTCAATGATGGATAAAATATAAAGTGTGTGAAACATAGTTTATGTGATAGGTGAAAAAATATTTACTTAAATATTGAATTATGTAATATATTTCTAAAGCATCAATGGCATGATAATGAAAGAAAAATACTCATCGATTGTCATTCATAACTTCAATGGTTAAGGGGTAGTTGATGTGATTACCAAAAAGATTTTTGGTTATTAATTTAAGATTACATAGGGATAATGTCATAGTTAGGTTTGAAATGTTCAAATGATATGAAGAAAACATGCACAAATCGTCTCTTAGCCTTATGTATGAATTTGGGAACTTTGTTTCGAGTTTTTATCAAATAACTTGTAAAGTCATATAGTGATAAACTTTCGTACTTTCAAACAGAAACAATTTTTATTTATTTCAAATTTTAAAGATGACAATTTATATGGCTTTTGTGCTTAAAATTAGGTGTTTTCTTACCTTGGACTTCTAACATACAAGGTATAGTTCTAGTTTAAAATGGTTTTAAACATACTTATATTATTCAAGATAGTGAAAAATATGTGAGGATATCGAGGCATTCAAGTGAAAACAAAATATATCAAACTCTCATCCTATGGTTAAATTGAGCATTATTTTTAATGTTCTAGAAAATGAAAAGAAGAGCAAGGGTAAAAATAGAATACTCCCCTAGGTGAGACATCCCCTGGGTGAGACAAACTACTTGTACGAATATAAAATTGCATATTTCAATTGGTGCAATCCACTCATATGTATGTCGTGCAGTCTAATATTAATAATTAATGAGAAAAAGATTCTTAGAAAATACTAAGCAAATAAAACCTAAAATCAATAAAAATTCTAAAACCAAACTACTCCCTAATAAAAATTCTTGAGAAGTAAGAATCAAAAATGAAAAATCAAAATACGTGAAACCAATAAAAATTTTAAAATCAAAGAGATATAGAAGAGAGAGAATTTTGATTTATCGTTCCCACTCAATTTCATGGTACACATTAGGGGTGACCACAGTTTGGTTTGAATTGTGAACCAAACCAAATCCGGTTGTTCAAAAACGGATACGAAACTAGAACTGGAATGAGACTGAAACCAGACCAGAACCAAATCTTTTTTTTTTGTTGAAACTCGAACCAAATTTTTAAAAACAAGTGGTTTTTGTTTTTACACAAAAACCAAAGTCACTTTAAACATAGAATTGGAATTCATCGTTTTTGCACAAAGATCAAAATCATTTAAAATTCAAATTTTTTTTATTATTCTGTCACAACAATAAACATGCACAAAAATCAAATTCATTTAAAATTCAAAATTTTCATTATTGTACAACAACAATGAACACGTACAAAGATTAAAATCATTCAAAATTTAAAATTTTCATTGTTGTGTCACTACAATAAATATGCATAAGGACCAAAGTCATTTAAAATTCAATTTTTTTGTTGTTGTGTAACACAATCACAATTTGGAATAGTAACATTATTGTGTCAAAAAATTGAAATTTTAAACTTTTCATAATTAGTTTTATACTCTTCAAAACTAATTGTTATACAACTTTTAGAAAGATAATTTTAGTTTTTTTTTTAAAAAAAATATGAAAACTCTATAAATACCACTTCAATTTTATTTTTTTTTCACAAATCAATTTTCACTTCCAACTTCTTATTATTAATATATTCTCATAATTTCAGTTTAATTCATAGTCTCAACTTCTCAACTCTTAATTTATATTTTTAATTTTTTATTCTCTCTCATATTCAATTGCTCATTTTTTTAATTTCTAATTCTATTCGATTTTATTTATAAAAAAATATTTTAAGTGGTAGAGACAAGAGTAAGGTTGGAGAATCATCACAAAATGAGCAATTTTATCTTAATTTTTTTTTTTTATAAAAGAATCTCAACACATCAATACTGAAGTTAAAAATGATGATTAAGAAGAAATATATATAGAAAAGGAAAAAATATTGAAATCTAATATTTTTAAAATATATTTCAAAAATGATCATTTGCCAAATGGTTCAATACAAGTTATTTGTCATTATTGTAGATTATAATTCAAATTTAAAGAAAGTGAAAGATATGAGATATTTAGAAAACATTTGAATAACAAATATCCTACTGAAACTGGTTTTGATAGAATATAAATTCAAATATTTAGATTTGTATTTTTTAATCCTTCTTCTTTTTTTATTTATTCTGATGAAAAAATAAGAAAGAATTAGTTAAGATAATTGCTATTGAACATTTATCTTTTAATTTTGGTTAAATATAGGATTTGCTAATAATTGTCAAAATACTTTATATCTTTTTGCAAAACGTGCGTTTAGAACCACTGTTATACATACTAACTCATAAACTTTATAAAATGGAGAAAAAAAATTTACAAAAGTTTTTAAAAAATTTTAATGATTAGCAATCTATATATAGTGATATTTGAAGTGATCATCGACAAAAACATTCATTATGACTAATACATATCATTTGATTGATAATAATTGAAATATCCAAAAACATATTATTACATTTAAAGTTTTTGATAAAAGACATACAGTGGAAAATATTTATAAGACCATTAGTTTAATTTTATAAAAATATTATTTAGTAAATAAATTTTTTTATTAGTTTTGATAATAATTATGTTAATATTGCTTCTATTACAAATTGAGAAAATATTTGTAAACCTAACTTTGATGGTGAATTTTTTTATATAAGATGTTCATGTCATGTATTAAATTTATGTATTCAAAATGAATTAAAATCTCTTAAAATTTATCTTACCCCTATTAAAAAATTGATTTCTTATTTATGAAATCAGCCGCAATGAACAAAAGATTTGGTTAGATTTTTTAAGAAAAATAGAAAAAGACCTAAAAATTTTCCTAAAGATGTTCCAACATGGTGAAATTCAATTTATGAATTATTAAATGAATCATTTCTTATAGACAATTGTTACGCGCTTTTATTACAAATAATATTAATTTTATTTTTTATATTTACAATAATGGAATATTTGTGAAAAAATTTTAAATTTATTAAAAGTATTTAATGATACTACATATACATTGTCTGGTGTTTATTACTCTACATCTTAAATTTAAAGCTTTTAATTTATTAAAATAAAATGGTGTAATTATTTTTATGAAATTCTTGACATTTATCTTATTGCTATTTTTTATCATAAATGTAAATTAGATGGTTTATTTGATTATTTAATTTTCTATATTGAATATTTTGGATTAAATGATTATGATGTTACACAAAAAATAAATTATATTAGAAAATTAATTTTTAATATATATGTTGAATTTAATATAACATTCGATAATTTTACTCAATAATCTTTTTAATCTACAAATATTGGGGAATTTTCTAAAATGAATAAAGATGAACAACTATTATTTCAAAGAAAAAAAAAAAACATCAAAAGATTATTAGATTCTACATTTAAAATTGATTAGTATCTAAATTTTTTTTTGAGTTTAATATTTGAAAATTATTCCAATTCTAGAATGGTGGAAATAGCAATTTTCCTATATTGTCACAAATTGTTAAACAAATTTTAGCAACTCATGTTTTAACTATGGCGGTTGAACAAGCATTTAGTATGAGAGGAAATATTTTGGATGAGACAATATCATGTATGACTCCTGAATAACTTGAGGTCAAACATATATTGATAATTCAGATTGATTAGAACTTAGACAATAAGAGATAATCAAGAAGAATAATGAAAATTTATACGACATTACAATCAAAAGCACATCAACCACAACTTCTGACAATATTTTAGATTAAGTTAAGATAAGCAAGTCATAAATTTAAATGGTAAGTGAACTACAAGTGTTTTAATTTCTTTAAACTCTAAAAAGATTTGTAGGTTCAAACCTTTTTCTTTATTTTTTTTCATTTGATGATATGAATTTGTTAATCAAATATATTTCGATGAGAATATTTTTACGATAAATATTTGATTTAAAGAGTTATATAGAGCAAATAAATTGGCCTAAACTAAAAGTACACATGCAAAACTTGAGTTTAAACAAAATTTAAATATAAGACAACTTAAATTAACATAAGTTAATCTGTGAATGAATTGAAAACAAAACAGTCAAGTCAACCTATTAAAAGGATGAGAAAATTGAAATTAAAGATTTTAAATTTTGGTTCCAAATGGTTTGAACTAGAACCAAACCATGAGGAACCAGAATTGGAACTATCGGTAAATAGTTTGGTTCTGGTTCCAATTTTAGTGGATGATGAACTGGAACCGTTAGTTTCGGAATTGAAACCGAACTATAAGGAATCAGAACTAGAATCAGAATCGTGGCCACCCCTAGTACTCATGGTACTCAGATGTTTGATAAAAGGATGGAGGAGCTGTGGTCCATAAACCTATCTCCTCTATGATCAACTTTTAGTTTTATCTCTGCACTTTGGACTTAGGTCCAATGCTATACTCATTAGATCAAACCATGTTATTTATCTTTATAATCTATCCCCATGTTTGAATCTTGCCATTTGGAGGCTCCCTTACCCAAAGACAACTTAGATTAACTAAAGGGGTCCACACTATGTTTCTTACAAGGGAGTTTTTAGTCTCTTATAACGAAAGAATGAGTATTTTCATTGAATGATTTGGGATAGGAGAATCTATTTTCAAAAACCCTAACTGCTATTTACTTCAGTGTATTATGTTCACCACACTCAAATTCTCATGATGTTGTATTACGTTCTCCTTTTCCTTCTCGGGTGAGTCTCTCCGACTGTTTTGACCCATGCAGATCTCAAGCAAATATGAGTCATCTAAAGACTTGTCACTTGCAAAAGGGTATACATGATTAGTAAATAATGACACTTTAAATTAGTTGAACCGTCAAAAGAGGAAAAAAAAGGTAAGTAGAAATTGAGATTTAGCTTCCAGAGATGAGGTTGAGTGATGCTATGTCAAATCAAAAGGCACAATATTAAGTTGGCTTCGGTAAGACTTAGTTGCAGTCTAAAAGGTATCAACAATCATGATCAATGGGAAAATTTGATTTGTCCTTCATTTTCTCCATTCATTCTATAAGTTTCTCTAATTATATATCCTCAAATGTTACTGTGTCTAATTCGAGCCCATATAATATTCTAAAAAAAAAAAAATCTCATCACTCTTAGAGCTCTCTTCCTTTAATGAAATATAATTTAGAGGGAGTGAATAGATTGAATGACATTTTTTTCCTAAAGATTATCAAAATGTGGGAGACTTAAACTATTGGACGTATTAGTAAATAAATAAAAAACACAAAGAACACACCCAAATTTATAGTGGTTCCACCCAAAACTGATGGATGTTCACTCCCAAGCTCTCTTCTAGATTTTCCATTATTGACTCAATAGTATAAATTTGATTTAAA
The DNA here is from genome assembly GCA_037126225.1 of Dillenia turbinata. Taxonomy (NCBI): domain Eukaryota; kingdom Viridiplantae; phylum Streptophyta; class Magnoliopsida; order Dilleniales; family Dilleniaceae; genus Dillenia; species Dillenia turbinata. The sequence goes on from JBAMMX010000006.1 coordinate 12,274,230, forward strand.
ATTAAAGTTAGACCTTTACAATTTTCTTCCTGAACACTAAGTTTTCTAACCTCAATAGGTTGATATTCCTTCTCTTTAACTTATACAGTGAATCCCTTACCAATCTTTAACATATTTAATACAACAGTAGAGTGGTGTTACAGAAAATGAGACTTGATTCTCAAATGTAACAATGTTTAAATCAAACAAACGATTACACTCATGAATGAATGAGTATAAAATGAAAAACAGAGTGTGTTAACAACTAGAGTTCACTCAATATATTCCAGATTATTAGATCAGCTTCTTCTTCCAATCTGACATTTATAGATGCATTCAATAGAGTCGTTGAAGAGCTGGTGAGTTTTGAAAAGTTTGACATTTATGATCTTCACGGTCTTCATTAAATGTTTCAACCATTGCTCTGAATGCTTTTGTCGCCTCAAACTGTTATCCAATAGTTTCACTTGCTTTTGTTGCATAAGTTCGGTTAGTCTGAATAAACATTTAATCAAATATTGTGTAATGTGTTAAGTAAGGTTATTTCTAGTTAATCATGCATGCTTTAACCATTCTAAGGTCTAATCAACTAAAGATTTGAGTTATGGTAGCTCTGGGTCGATATGACAAAATTATTTGAGTCGACTTGGTTTTGAAATCATTTAACCATTTAGACACAAACCAAAAGCATAAGTCGACCTACATATTTTCTTAGTCGACTCATTAAAGTGTACAGGTCGACTTGTTTTTCCTTTAGGTTGACCTATGTTATAAATTTTTTACAACCCAAAGTTTAGGTTGGCACATTATTCCTCTTGGGTCGACATGTCCAGTTGAGAAAACAATTGAGTTTAACTCTAGATTGATATGTATACTTTTAGGGTCGACTATGTGCATTACTTAAGGTCGACATGTGCATCCCTTCAAATCAACCTATATTTTAAATTTCTTATAATTTTAACCTTAAGTCGACCTGTATAATATCATGGGTTGACCTATTCATGATAGGGTTAACCTTCCTTTTTTCATGGGTCGACCGATGCTTTGAGAATCTTCTAACCCAAGACTTAGGTTGACTTGTCCTTGGGTCAACCTTTTCATATGCTATGGTTGACTTACCCAAATTGATGGGTTAATATGTGTTTATAAAATTCTTCTAATCTAAAGTCTAGGTCAACTTGATGAGGTTTTGGGTCAACCTCTTCATGTGCTAAGGTCGACTTAGCTTAATTCTATGGTTGACCTATGTTATAAAGATTATCTAATGGCAGGTCGAATGGTAAAGGAAAGGAAAGGGTTGATATATTTGTTTGGCTAAGTCATAAGAAAGTCGATCTGTGATTGTGTGTGGGTAGGGATGACAATGGATCGGTTATGGTTTGGGTTATATTAATACCATATTCGATCCTAAATTTTAATTATAATATCCATATTTGACCCTAATCCAATTCGGATTAAAAAATCAAAAACCACATCCGACCCTATGGATTTTTCAAAAAACCCGATCTGACCCAATCTACTACGTATCCTTAAAAAATCGATCCGATCTGATCATAAACCGACTTGTACCCAAACCATACCTGGCTCATACCCAACTTAAACCGTAATCTAATATAATTTTTAATTTAATAATATTTTTTCAAAAATAAAAATTAAATTTATAAATTATAACAAACTCTAAAAATATTTTTATTTTATTTAATAATTTTATATTAAATAAAATTTTATTTTATTATAAATTATTATCGGATCGGATCAGATTATTTATAACATCAATCCGTACTCGAACCGACCCAACTACTTTAATATTAAAACCCGACCTTAACCCGCCCCTAACCCGATTTTTGAGGAAAAAAACCCGAACCATCGTATCACGGATATCCGTCAGATCGGATCGGATATTATCATCCCTATGTGTGGGTCGACCTATTGTGACCTAACTTAGATAAACACAACTTAGGTTGACAGGTTCACATTATTGGGTCGACATGTTTGAAGGATTTCTTAAAACAAGTCGACTTGTTCCTCCTTGTGGGTCAGCCTAAGGTTTGCTAACCCTTATATAAATATTTAAGGCTTGCTTGTGTCGATTTGTTCCCTTGCATAGGTCGACCTATTGTGAGTTAAACTTCTATAGACATTGTAACTTAGGTTGAATGATAAGTTGATGCAAGTAAGGATGTTCAAAGCTCAAACACTAGTTTGGGTTGATTTGTTGAGTCAATAGGTTGACCTGTTTTAGTCCCTAAGTCAGATGGTCAAGCTATTTGGGTCAATCTATTTTGTTAAAATTAAAGAGGTTAAGATCTGGATCGACCTATTCACTTAGTGGGTTAAACCGGACACTTAGTGCTCAATCGTCTGAGTATTTTATTTTTTGTTTTTTCAAATTGACTTGTATGATCATCATTAAAACGTTATTTGTACAACATTTGGCAACCTCGCCAATGGATTCTCAATTGATATCTTCTTACAAAATTTCACTTCTACTTAACAATGAAGCAAGAAACATATGACCATTGGAATGTTGCAGTGTTTTATTTAATTGAAAATCCATCGACTCATCAAATAACTTCCTTTTCTTGACATCTATGAGGGCTTGCACGATAGCAATGAAAGATCTATTGAAAATAAGTGGTATAGGTATATTGACTTCGATATCAAACACCACAAAGTTAACCGAAAAGTAGAATGAACCAACTTGGACTAATACATCTTCTATAACTCCCTTGGGTGCACTACAAAAAAAATACTTTTTCCCAACACTTTTTTTACCATTCCTGACATTTTACAAGTGTCGTTAAAAAATATGGGGATGAAAGAATAAATGTTGGATAAAACGTCGATAAAAAATTGATCAGGAATTCTCCCGATATTTATCTACAAATGTTAGGATATTGCTGATGTTGACTTTCATAAAAATATCGGCAAATATCTTATGATTTGCCAACGTTTATCTTTAGAAATGTTGACAAGGGTTAACTTTTTTTAATGAATGGTTTGCTTATATTTGTCGCCAAAACCTACTCTCAAACCCAAACTAAATCCAAAGCTAATTATCACATTGTTATCAACCACAACAAATTCAAATTTCATATTTCATCCATAGTTCATATTTTAAACAAACAATCATTCAACCACCAATACCAAATAACTCATTACTCCAAACAAATATAATATATCCATCACTTTTAAACCACAAATAATTCATTACTCCAAACATAATACATATTTTAAAAAAAAATAAATTACCATTCACACATAATTTTGAAATAAAAAATACAGATTTTTATAAACCAAAATGTAAAAAAGTTTATAAAATAACATTAATGAACCAAAGTTAATTTGTCAACTAAAGTTTACAAAATTTGCATCATCTTTCAAGACGTAAGACCATCCCCTTGGATAAAATAAGAGCCATCATCTTCCATTTCTAAAAAGAACAAAAGTTAATATATTACCACTTTTTACATTTTAAGAGATACTTCCACATCTTGGAATTTTGAGATAAATATTTAAAACAAAATTTCAAATTTTGTTTTTGTTTTCTTGAATTCACGGCCCACCGCACTTAACTCTTTAGTAGAGTTAACCTTTGTATGAGAAAATTATGATTTTTCATAATAACTTGTATATGTTAACTCTATCCCTTTACCTCAACTCTATGCGGATGTTCCTTACATGTTACTTTGAGGAACACTTTATCTACAATTTGATTAATAGACTCTTGTGTTGACGTCATTTATTGAGTTGCCATCATTTTATCAATTTGTTCCAATGTATATAAAATGCATATAAAAATATAAATACAAACTCTCATAAAAATATCGAAACAGACACTTAGAAATAAGTGAGTGACTTATCACATATCGACAAATTCTACGTTCACAAATGAATCGTCTTTCTTCTTATGAGTAGCTTTGTACAATTGAATTATGTCAGAGAAGTCCTGTCTCTAATTTTTAAAACAAAACTGTTAACGATTAATAAAAATACTATTAAATACAACATTAATATTTAAAATAATTATCAATTTCTTTACCCGCCTCACAAATGACTTTGAACTACAAGTGTATGTACACATTTGCTATCACTGGCTCTACTTTCCTCCTTCAGACTTCTCCTACAAAATATTTTAAGTTATTATGGTAATTATATAAAAATAAACAAAATGTTATTAAGTAAAATATGTTATTATCTTTCCACATTTTAAGTACCAGCGTGCAATAATATCCTTCAATTTACAAGGGTTATAACCATTCAAGACACTTAAGGAAACATCTTCAGCAGTCTTTTTCTCATCATAATATATATATATATATATTTATATATATATTTTCTTTAAAATTTATCTATACTTTTAAAATTTTGTAAAAATTGATTTGAGGATGAATGCATTAGCAATGCCTCCAATTTCTGGTTTAAAACAAAATCTTTGCTATAAAAGAAAACCATTAAATTAGAATATGTTGCAATGACAATAAAAGGAAGCAAATTTAGAAAGTACCTTAATAAAAGATTTCATTTGTTCTTTTGATACCGCAAAGATATTGTGCCACATCTTGTGACTAAAAGGGCAAAATCATTAATTTCTGACCACAAGATCACAAAAACTAGATAGGATCTATAATTCTATCTAATGAGTTGCGGCTCAGCATTGAATGATACTACAATTTGCTGAGATCTTAGGTCCCATATGTCTTTGAGAGTGGTCCTCCCTCTTCTTCAAGTACTTTGAAAATCATCACAGGTAAAACATGAGAAAATAAATCAATGAATGACCAAATTCAATATGCTTATAATTAATACTTAGTTTTGATACATTACCAAATGTAGCGTTCTGCATGGTAGTGGTTTCTTCTTTGATTGGGCACTTATCAACATGTGCTCATTGTGTTTTCTCAGATAATTCTATAATTTTGATTACCTTAACTTTTCCTTTTTCTTGAGACATATTTCTAGTACAAGAATTAAATGTTTGTAACATATGTTAATTTGACATAATCAAACATGTAAAACCAATAATGAATTAAATAAATTTAGAGTAATTAGAGAATAACTAACTGAACAATAATGAATATGGACTTAATATTTCTTTTCTATATATATATATATGTTAATTGATGGTACCCGGCTTGACAGCTCACTATCTTTCATGGTTATATCTAATAAGGAAGGAAATCTCTAACAAATTCAAACATTTCTTATTTTCATAAGATTCCAATTCTCTTGATAAGGAATGAGACCCTTGCCCGACAATGAAAGAAATCTCTACGATACTAGAAACTTTCCTTATTTCCATGAAATTCCAATTTTCTTGTCCTCTCAATATGGAAGGAAGCCTTTATAAAATTTTAAATTTTCCTTAATCTCTAGTGATTATAAATCAAATTCTTGCCATTTCAGAAGACAATTTCTCCACAGGGTAAGTAGGGTTTTCTACGACTCTTGATACACACAAAGCTATATATATAGAATAAAGGCATCCAATCACGGGAGGAGCTTTAGATACACTATTCTATATACCATCAAAAAAAGGAGGTATTGGGACAATTCAAGTTTTCACAAGAGAGGTACGGTTTCATAGCCAATTCTAGACAATCGAAGGCAACTCAATTCTCCATAAGAGAGGCACGACTTCATAGTCAATTCCATACTATCAGAGGTATGATTTCGTACTCAATTTTATATATGATCAGAGGTATGATTTTATATACATACACACAAATTACATTACTTGACATTACATATGCAATATATAATATATTTTTATACATAGTACTCATTGTACAATACATACAATATACACAGGGTAACATATGGCAAAAGTTACAAGCTACCCTCAAATTTTCTTTTATTACTCTTTCTAATTTGAGTATCAAAATCCCCTCATTGGGCCACCCTTCGTAGGGTTTTGTAGGTTTTCCATCCAAAAAGATCCGGCGAACATCTCGATGTCGGTTCCCTGTTCAAGTCAAAAAAGTATTTATTTGTGGAATCAAAATTGACTCCAACATTAATCAAAAGAGAAAACTTATATATATATATATATAATAAATGAACATTTTATATATGAGTATTAAACCAATATATATTTGAAACATTTCAAAGTAATCGAAGCATTTGAAACATTAAACCAATAGGTATGTATGTATGCTATCATTGAAACCAAAATACATATCTATTTTTGTAAAACATGCAACTTTTTGGTATATGTTGCTAAATTAATAGTAAATTTCTAAATTAATGGGTTTATATCATGATTTCTATTATCTATATATACATACATATATATATATACACACACACACATAAAAATAACTTAGTCTAGATAAGTATTTTAAAAATTTTTTTTGTAAGTAAATATTATCTTTTACTAATAAAAGTAAATATTATCTCTAAACTCTAACGATAATATATATAATATATATACATATTCACATTATTAATAAAAGTATGTATGAGATTTATAGATGTATATAGCATATTCATATAATTTATTAACAACAATTGTTAATATTATTTTTTATATGTTTTACTTTTAAAAATTGTTAATAATTGTCAATAATCTATATTTATTATATATAGAAAGTAATATGTTAATAAAATAATTATTAATTAAAAATAATACATATATAGCATATATACATGTACATATTATTAAAATATATATATATATATATATATATATATATATATATATATATATATGAGATTTACTTATATATATATGTATACATATATAGTATATTCATATAATTTATTTATAATAATTGTTGATATTATCTTGCTTTTAAAAATTGTTAATGATTTATATGTATGTCCTATAGGGGTGTTTATCGGTTTGGTTTTCGATTTTTTCGATTCTTTCGGTTCGGTTAATTCGGTTTAGACATTTCTTAAAACTCGAACCGAACCGAACCGAACCGAATTCGATTAAATTCGAATTCAATCCGAACCGAATTCGAATTCGGTTTGAATTCGAATTAAACCGATTTTAATCCGAACCGAATTCAAAATTTGATTTTGATTCGAATTCAGATTCGAATTAAACCGAATTCAGATTCGAATTAAACCGAATTCAAAATTCGATTTGAATTTGAATTTGAATTAAACCGAATTCAATTTCGATTTCGATTCGAATTCGAATTAAACCGAATTCGAATTCGTTTTCGATTCGAATTCGAATTAAGCCGAATTCGATTTCAAGTTTTCAGAACATCTCTATAAATTATCCCTATTAAAAAGTAAAATTTGATCATAATGCATTTGATAATTCCTACATTGTCATATAATTAACAAGATAAAGCTTTAAAATACAACCATGCAAAAAAGACTTAGTAATTAGTCTTGAGATTAGCCTCTTTGAAAGAGTGCATTACCTGTACCTGTACCAAGCATCATCAAAGCTCTCTTACCTAATGCTGTCAAGTAAAGTAACCACATTGATAGGGGTAGGGTTAGGGGTATCATGAACTTAAAGTAATCCATATTGAATGTAACAAACATACTCAAACATACAATCCATATTGAATGTAACAAACATACAATCACCAGCAACATACTCAATGTAACAAACATAGAATCATAACCAAGGTCAACCCTGCACCACACAAGGACCTAAATTTTCCATGGGGGAACTGCAGTGACTGAAATCTCAATGCAATGCAGTACCAGAATATGACAAAAAGCAAGGAAACATTTCGGTGGCATGCCGGCGAAATAGTCATTTGACACCATAGAATGACTGCTGGCTGCTGCTTCAACTACTAGAATTTGCTCATGATAAGAGTTTAACCTAGCCTTCAAGATCACAACGACTGCTTGCATCTCTGAGAGGTGCATGCACTTCGCCATATTGAATCCTACAAACTTCAGTAGTCTATCACAGTGACTTCATCCTCTGGTACATCAAGATCATGGTAACTGCATCAAAATTATATAATTGTGATGGAACCCACATGAATCCTGAAATTGATTAGTCAAAATATTAAAAATACAACAAACCAGCTAGTTTTTTACCAAGAAGAAATAAGTCTTAGAGTGAGAAGTCTTACATTTTAGAGATCGAAGTTATTCTTTCCACTAAATTGCAGATACATAAACATATTAACAAACAAATGTCACAAATCTTAACTACTAACCTAGTCAGAACTTCGAGCACTCATTTTATACCATCATTAAAGATCCATAGCATTTCATGTCATAGTAAGAGTCATTGGTGCTTGTAGCAAATGCTCTCATGACCAGTGCCAGGAAAAATGTCCCAAGTCAGCAGTAGTAGTGAACAGGATTGTTCACTTTCCCATTTTCTATTTGAGAAATGACAGATGGTACTTCATTCTTTATGTAGTTATTCAAGACCCTTCAACAAAAAGATTGAAAAGGTTGTAATGGGCTTCAATGATTTTCAGGAGTATTTACTTTATTTTTTTCATCACATTTGACAAAGAATACAACTGAAGTGGCCTATACAGCTGTGAATAGGTGGAGAGATTGTTATTCTAACTTATCTAACTCTACTAACAGCCATTCTACAATGCCCAAATAGTGGAGGAACAAATGGTTTCTTAATTTAATACCATAGTAATGTATAATGCAAGAAATAAAGCTTTAACTATGAATAGCATTATTTCCCAAATAAGATCAGTTAACAGAAAAAAAGGAAATTCACATTATAAATAATTACAAAGGTTACTAACCTTAAGAAAATCAAGAAAAAAGTATCCACCATTGAGTAATTCAGCTTCTGTCATAGCATCTCACAAGATGTCATAGCTAAAAGCCTAGTTATCAGTAAAATTATAATACAGCCGGCTTTTGTCTGCTCATCTGCAATCCAAATTGCATGGATTTCTGCAATCATGTATACAGAATTCATCCATTTCAAGTTCTATGACACTGGCACAGCATTTGAGGTACATAAAGAAACATACACAGCATTTGAGGTATAAAAAAAATAGGAGCAAAACCTACTGATACAAACAAAATGGGCCACATAATGTGCCTTTCCAGGTCTGCTGATTTCTTAGTCAACCCAAGATAATTACTTCTTAATCACCTATGCCAAATGTAATTTATGCCAATCTTCTCAACATCTCTTTCTTGATCCTAATCCACAATTTTGGCTTAGTTTATAAGGATGTTTGAGAATGGAATGCCAAATCTTCAATAAAAATGCAAACAAATCTAAATCTTCCCAAATAGGTTGCATATATCTAATTTAGAACTATTATACAAAAAGAACAATACAAAAGAAACTCTTTCTTGGTCCTACACCAATTCTCAGAATATTTTGACATCAATGGAACACTTTTGCATGGCCCTACTTCAATATTCAAAACATAAACATTACCATTTAGTAACTACTTTGGTAAAAAAAATAGTGCATTTATGATTACATTCAACATATAAGGAATCCTAATTTGTTTGTGATATTGTCCATGATTGTGATGGAGCTGCTATTTATTGATGCAGTGCAAAACCAGGCTTCTTCCACGAGGACAATAAAGCCAACCTTTTTCAGGTTGATCCAAAGACTGGTATGCTTCTCAATACTGACAATGGCACTCCTATGCCCCAGGTCAGCACAAGATATTGATAATTTAAGCTTCTCTAGCTTTAAATCATGTATTGAAAAATAAACAAACAACTAGAATATAATCAATAATCAAATAATGAAGTTTTGTAGTTCAACAATGGAAAGTTACCAAGGTAGAGTAGAGTGTAGAGAGAGAGAGAGTGAGATAGTGTACTTGGGGAGAAATAAATAGTGTGATGACAGCCAGTGGAGTGGAGCATGACAAATTGCATTTTGAAAGTGTTGAAGGGGACAAGTGGAAAATGGTGTGATGATAGTGCTTGTTGACAGAAATAAATACCCAAACTGAAAAGAGGAAGGGGAATCCAAAGCAAGTGATGTTTCCTTAACCCCCATGAATAGTGCAGCCTGCAGTCCAGGTAAGCAATCAGAGTTTTATCACCTACAATAGATTCTGCACTTTGCAGTCTTGAAATTTTTATATCTCAGTCTACAATAGAAATTCAGCAGTTGCAGACATTGATTGTTTAGACAAAATAACAAAGGAAACATGTTCATGAGAGTTACCAAAAAAATATCTCACATCTGGATTACTCACTGCTGGTACTAAACATCAACAACGGTTGATTCAGACATTGATTGTTTTACTTCTGCAATAGATTGAAAAAAAAGTGTTACTTCTACAATACATTGATTATTTTACTTCTGCAATAAATAAGAGAGAATAAGAGGTTACCTTGTTCAAACTTTTCAAGATCCTCAATGTTTTCTTCCACATTAATCGGAAATTCACCTGAACGAAGCCAATCTTGGGTACATATTAATGCTTGCACAATTTTAGGAGTTAAAGAACTCCTAAAACAATCAAGAACTCTTCCCCCAGTACTAAAAACAGATTCAGAAGCAACTGTGGAAATTGGAATGGCTAAAACATCTCGAGCAAGTAAAGATAATATAGGAAATGCTGGACCCTTTTTCTTCCACCAGCCCAAAACAGTAAAGGTTGAACTCTCAAGATTATCTTTGTCTTCTTCATCATCCTCAGTTAAATATCTATCCAACTCTGACTTAGAGTCCCTCATAGCACCAGAATCAGCCTTTCTCCTTTTCAATTCAGCCATGTGCTTTTCTTTTATTCTTCGCATAGGATCACTATCAGTAGCATTAGTGCACCAATTTGTATCAACTGAACCTGAACTTGGACCCAAGGAAGTGGAAGACAATGAGGATGAAGATGAAAATGAAACACTCCTAGAAGGATGATCCGAATGAATTCTCTTGTACTCATTAAACAACTCATATAATGCATGCTTCACTTTTTCAGCCAATTTTCTCCCATCTTCATCACCATACATATTACAAAGGACAATATCACAATAATCAAATTTGCTCCTAGAATCAAGTATACAAGCAATGAAAACCAGCAAATTAAGCTTTTCAATATTGCCCAAATACTTGTCAAATTTTTTCTTCATTTGCAATGCCATGTCTCTAAAATGATCATCTTCACTTGAAAGACATTCTTTCAAAATTCCATAAATGCAACTAATGTCATCTAAATAAGAGTTTGCAGTTATATATTTTGTACCGGAAACTCTTAAAGTGAGAATATAAAAATGCCGAAGAAAAATAACCAATCTCTTCACATTCTCCCAATCCCAAGAAGTTGGAACCCCAGGTTTAGAGCTATGATTTTCAAGATCCTCCCGAAAAGAAGGATCCTCCATATCTAATCTATCAAATGCCCTCTCATACATCTGAGCCACATTCAACATCAAATAAGTAGAATTCCATCTTGTTGCAACATCCAAGCACAAAGATTTGCTGCAATCACACTTTTCTAAATCAACAAACCCCATGAACTTTTTCATCCTGGCAGGTGATTGCCTAACATACCTAAGAGCTGCCCTAACACTTTCAACTGACCTACCAAGGTCTCTTAAACCATCTTGGACAATTAAGTTTATAATGTGAGCAATACATCTAACATGCATCCATTTTCCCTGTGAAACACATAGTCCTCCCCAATTGACACACTTTTTTTTGAGATATTCAAGTGCTACATCATTAGAACTTGCATTGTCAACTGTAACAGTGAAAACATTTTGTAAACCCCAATCAACCAAACACATTTCAATAGCCTTTCCAATGTCTTGACCCTTATGACTTGAAATAGGACAAAAATTTAACACTTTCTTTTGTAAATTCCAGTCACTATCAATAAAATGAGCAGTGAGACACATATAATTAATTCTTTGCAAAGATGTCCAAGTATCAGTCGTTAAGCAAACTCTGATGGCTGTACGTTTGATTTGAGCCTTAAGTTTTGCCTTTTCATCAAGAAACAACTGATAACAATCCTTTGTTATTGTACTCCTAGATGGAACCACAAGTGCAGGCTGAATTGCTTTCATACAATGCCTAAAACCTACATTTTGTACAAACTTAAATGAAAGTTCATCAACAATAATCATTTCAGCTATAGCCCTCCTAGCAACTTGCTGATCAAATTTCCATGCCATTAAATTAACTTTTGTCTCCCCAGTGTCTTCATTTGTGAAAGTATTATGAGACAATTGAGTTTGGCTTGAAGATTGGTTGGCAGGGTTTGAGGTGCAATTTCTCATGTGATTCAACAAAGTGGAAGTCCCACATGACTTGGATGCACAATTATACTCTCTACCACAATAATTACATGTGCACTTTTTTCTACCCTCAGAATCTACAAATTCAGTGAAATGTTGCCAAACGACTGACCTCTTATTATACTCTTTGCGTTTTCCAGCACTCTTCAAAGTAGCATTACTTCCTATCGACCCTTGGCTTTCACCTTCAGTGCTTCCACTTTGGCCTTGGCTTGTCTGAAGCATTGGATTGACATCATTTGATTCAGACATCTTGACCACCACCTATAGCTCTACAATACCTCAGAAAAAGTGTTATTAGAATCTGTCATACAAATACAGAGTTAGTGCAGAGAGTGAAATCATACCTGATGCTGACAGTTGAGTTGATATAAAAGCACAGAGTGCAGAGAGTAAATAGGAGACGAAGGTCGAAGATGAGAGTGAGACGAAGATGATAGATGTAGAGAGTGAAGAACAGATGCAATTGCAGACGAAGGTTGAATCAAAGAGGAGACGACAGATGAAGACTAAAGTGAGTTCGTGCAGGGAAAAAGGGTTAGGGTTCGTGAGCTTGTGAAGGGAAAAAGTGAGTTCATGAAGACTGAAGACTGATTAGGGTTAGGGTTCATGAGTTCGTGAGGATTAGGGTTAGGGTTAGAGGAGACGATGGTCGAAATCAGATGAGAGTGAAGATGAGAGTGAGACTGAGACAAAGATTGAAGACCAGATACAAAGAAGATGCAGACGAAGACAAAGATCGAAGATCGAAATCAGACGAACATGAAGGGTTCGTGAAGATTGAAGGTCGAAGATGAGAGTCTAGGTCAGATGCAAACTTGCAGAGAGTGAATACTGAAGAGCAATTAGGGTAGAGAAGTCGAAGGTTGAAATCTGAGAGTGAGACAAAGGGTTCGTGAACTTCATGAAGAGCAGACGAGACGAAGACTAAGAAGAAGCATTCGTGAAGAGCAGATGCAGAGACAAAGATGGAAGTTCGATGTCGAAGATGAGAGTGCAAGGAACTACGAAGATCGATATCGAAGGTCGAAGATGAAGAGCAGATTAGGGAAAATGGGTTAGGGTTTGTCGCTGTCGGGTTGATTTTGAAATTGGGAAAGTGTTTTTTCTTGGCTTGATAATGATCGATTCGATCGAGATCGACTACTGGTGGGGACTGTGCCTGTGGTGTAGGTGTAATAAGGTGTATTAGTGTTTTGTTTTTTTTTTTTTTAATATCAAATAATGAAATGACTCTAATGCCTTTCGATATTTAAATAAATCAATTATTTTTTGAAGGGTGTTTTTGTACTTTCACCGATATAGAAGGATACCACACCCGAATTCAAATTCGAATTCGGTTCGGATATTACTCGAAAACCGAATTCGAATTTGAATTCGGTTTTCGGTTCGAATTCGAATGAAAACTCTCAATTCGAAACTCGATTCGAAATTCGAAATTCGGTTCTGGCCGAAATTCGATTCGAAATTCGAAAATATAATTTGAATTTGTAAATTCGAATTCGATTGAATTAGATTCGGTCGGATATTCGAGTATAACCGAAAATTGCACACCCCTAATGTCCTATATATGTTATGAAACTTCAACTTACTTTAGTTTTGTTAATATATGTATTATTTTTAAAAATAGTTAATAATTTATATGCATTTCATTGTTTCATTTGTCCTATATATATATATATATATATATATATATATATATATATATATATATATATATATATATATATATATATGTTATGAAACTTCAACTTGCTTTAACTTTATTAATATATGTGTTATTTTTAAAAATTGTTGATAATTTTTAGTTGATATATATGGGATTTACTTTTATATAAGTATTTACCTTTATTAATAAAAGTGAACAAATTTTAAATCTTAAACCATAAACTCTATATCTTAAACCCTAATTTTGTCTTAAACTTGTTCTAATTTTGTTCTAATTTTATTTTAATTATAGCATGACAATATAAACAATTCTGAATTTAACTTTAATTTAAACTAATTTTGCCCAAATTTTATTCTAAGTTTGTCCTAATTTTACCCTAATTTTAATCTAATTATATCATGAAAATATAAACAATTCCTCATTTAACCTTAAATTAATCTAATTTCACCATAATTTTGCTTTACTTTTATTCTAATTTCTCATAATTTCACCCTAATCTTTTCCTACCCTAAATTCTAATCATGTATGGGTATCAAAATCAGTAATAAATCCATCAATGGTTGCAAAAAATGGAGAAACTTGCCTTTGATAGAAGATAGTGTTCGTGGTGAGGGAGAGGGAGAGAGAGAGAGAGCAGAATTTACCTCTAGCAAAAAATGGTGTTCACAGCAAAATGTATCTCTAGCAACTTCCTTTGATGGTGGGGCATAATGGTGGTGTACAGTTGGCAAATATCTTCAGATTCAGCGAGATTCAACAATAACAACAAATGGAGAGAGTGATAGAGGAAAAAGGGCAAAAAAGAGAGAGAGAAGATGAGAGAAGTGAGGTTGAGGATTTTAAAACATCCTCTTGACAATTCTCTCGAAAATATCAAGAATCCCTTTAAATATGTTGATATTTTTAAGTGAAAATGTCTATATATAGTTTAATTTTTATCAACGTTTTATTAAAATATCGGAAAAGGTTCCCACCAATGCTATTTTTGTCACGGTAATTATTTTTTTTTATATTTTTTTCTTAACCGTCTTGAAAAATTGATTTCTCTGACTTTCAAGAGAAACAAATATTGGTGATGAAATAATTAAATGTTAAGAAAAGACTGTCAGGAAACACTTTGTTTTTTGTAGTGGTGTCTTCATTGAGTGATATAATTTGTTGTGGTACATTATTAATATTTGAGTTTACTAGAGAAATGCATTTGTTAGTGGTTCTACATGATTTGTTTCCACATTTATAAGCTATGGTTATGTAAAATTGGGAACTAAGTATGCTAAGTTAAAACAAAGAGTATTTGAATTACTATAGCGAATAAAGAAGGAATTGCCATAAAATAATTTTTTGGAGCATAATACAAATGTTAACCAAATTTGACTTACAAATGTTTTTACATTATTTTTAGGTCATAGCATAAAATTTCATTTGAACTTAACTTTTGGTCACAACCTTCTGGATTCATTTTGCATTATTTTAACTAAGTATGAAAACTTGATTTTTCACCTGAATTGAATTTTGATTCAAAAACCAAATAATCGAACAACATTTCAATTTTAGTTTAACTATTTTTCCTATAGATTAGTTAATTGGATGCTAAATTGAAACGTTGGAAACCAAAATAAAAAATATGAATCATAAAACCTAATCGTATGCACAAAGGAATTCTAATTTCTTGCAAAATAGAAAGTTAAGCAAGTAAATCAAATATGATATTTTTTTACACTACCTATGTAGGGAACAGACTTATTTTAAAAATTTTAAAGACCATTAAAAAATAGGTTTAGAAAATAAAAAAAAATTAATGGTGGTTTTGGCTTAATCTTATGCAATGCACATGTATATATATTAACCGGGTAAAGAATGAAGTGATACAAAATTACAATTATCACTCCTCCCTCTCGATTCAAATTTCAAATGGCAAAAGAGTGGGGAGATGTCCTTTTCCGAAGGAGTGGGACAAATGATCCAATTTCCATTATTGACTGGTCACCACCCAATGTGCGATACACACCCAACCCATCACCGACCCAATTCAGCAAGTATTTCATTTGTTAAAATCAAGATTCCCACCTTTACGTATTAGAGCACAAGTAAATAAATATGTTTTTGTGGAAATATTTGAAATGATGAAAAATTTTTGTTTAAATGTTTTTTTTTTAAATTTAATATTTAAATTTTTATTGTTATGAGTTTATATATTTTTGTGTTTTTCATAATATTATGTAAATTGGCAAATATCATATTTTTGTTAATATAACACTTTTGATCCATGCAATGGCAATGTGGGACACATGGCAATTCCATCCCATAAATGGTCTCTCCCCTTTCAAAATTATTATTTTTACTGCTTCCTCAAATCTACCCGATATTGATAAGTAGAAAAAGTTTTTTTAAAAATATTATTACGATTCGAACCCGAGAGGACGGAGGAACAGAAATTGAAAAACATTTTCAAAAGAGAGCGAGAGCGAGAGCGAGAGAGAGGGAGAGGTTCGATTAGCTTTATTGGTGACATTGTCATCAGACCGGCCTTTGCACTTTTTTTTTTCCTCCATTTTTCAATTCTTTTCGATGGTTAAATCTTCGAATCTGTAGTACCGATCTGGATCCATCTCACCCATTCCATTTAACATCTAGGGTTTTCCAATCTTCACTTATTTTTTGGTTCGATTTCAATCTTGATACAAATTAGAGTTTACGTTTGTCTTTTGAGTTTCTCGGATCTAGTTGTCGTTGGTGATTCGATTGAGAGAGAGAGAGAGAGAGAGAGAGTTCTATGGATGCGATCGATGAATTGGTTCAACTTTCAGATTCGATGCGGCAAGCCGCTGCACTTCTTGCCGATGAGGATGTTGACGAAAATTCCAATCTCACTAACTCCAAGAGAGCCTCTACTTTTCTCAATGTCGTTGCTCTCGGCAATGTCGTACGTTCTATTCTTTCATTCATTCAAACACCTGATTTTGGTTGTGCTTGCATTTTTCAATTTGGTTGGATTTTGTTTCCACTTTTGCTTGCTTTTAATAGTGATTTTCTTAGTTCCCCCTAGACCCGAGAGATATTTTTAGATCTAATAAAATTGGATCTTTAGGGATATTGATTATAGCGTGCGATTAGGGCGAGTGATGGAAATTATTGAAAATGTTTATGTTTTTTAAGCTCTTGTATGTGCCATTGTGCATTTTTAGGTTGCTTTATAAAGGCATTATTAATATGATGTTTCAACGCCAGTAGCTTTAGCTTTCCCGGAAGTAGAAGTTTAGTTGTATGTAGACTTGGGTTACTAATTTAACTTCGTAATGATAAATGGAGAATAAATTCCTTTTAAATAAGTCGACCCTCATGGTGCCTAAGATGATAGTTTTTCAAGTATTTCTTTTTCTATAAGCTGATAAGAATTTTGTTCTTCTTTGACTCGTTAGAACATATCTTATAAAGCAGTTTCTACTTTTTTGTGAAATTTTCATCTTCTTCTGTAACTGAACTACACCGAAGAATTCACATTCTGCTTCACGAAAAATTCACGCATAATTCACATTGAGTTATTAGTCTTTTGCCTCGTGTAACATGAATGTCAAAGTCAAACTCAAAGCAAATGTTGCAGGAAATTTTCGATGTGGGTTAATGTTGGGTTTGGACCATCGATTCAAATGATTAAGTTAGTGATGTGGTATTAGATGTTGATTGGCAATTTGAAAAGGCACTAACACTACTTGAGTGCAAGAGCATCATTTATAAGATTAGTAAAAAAATTAAGCATTACAAACATAAAGTTTACTATAATAAAGGTGTAACGTCTGAATTCAAAAATCTTTAACTCATTGAGAGACCTTTCTTTCCCCCAAAGTTCTACTATTGCATTTCCTCCACACCATTTGTAAAATTTAGAGTGACTAGCCTAACCGAGCTTCTGTTATCTGGATAGGATGAAGACCATTCTAAGCCCATAATTAGTCTTGAATCGGACCTGCAACCACCTGACTTACACCTTGGAATTAACCAGGATCCAAAGCTTCCTAGGAAAGAATATTGCAAGAGCAATTGAGCTACTAATTCTTCATGCCTTTTACACAATAGAACATCTATTGATCTTTCACCTAGCCCTCTTTTGAAGGTTGGCAGTATCTGAAATATGACTCTATGCCCACTCCCATACAAAAAGAAGGGTATTGTTAATGGACATTAGCCTTCCAAATGGGTTTCAAAGGACAACCCCCTTCAAAGAAGCCATCTCTGATTCACAACCTTATGGTAAGAAGAACTTCAAAAGCACCTTTGCTTGAAGCCTGCTACTGTTGCTTGTTTGAACTAATTCCATCTGGATCAGCAATATACATTACATCAAGAAAAGAGACAACAGTCCAGAGCATTCCTATCCTACCTTAGGTATCAAGGCCAGTACAGGCAGTAAGCGTAAGATCAACTGCTGATTTGAGCAAGGCTGTGGCAATAGGAAAGAGGTTTACGTTTAAAGAAAAAAGTTATCAAAACTTACTCGAGTCATTGTAAAGCTTAGAAATTTATTGCAACTTAAAAAAAGTTATATACATATATTTAGTTCATCCATTATAACATGTATTGGTAAGAAATAAAATAATAAACATATTGTTTTCCATTAGCTTATGCCTTTGTTTTGCACTGAGTGGGAAACTCATTCATAAGCATCCGAAGAATTAGAAAGTTTTCACTTTTCGGTTTTTTATGAGTTTTCCTTCTTTAATTAGGTTTTTATTTATGAAGTTTATATTTTCTTTTTTTTTTGGTTGTTATTGTTGATGTTTCTGTTCTATTTAACTAATTAGGAAGTTTTAATTAATTAGATGGTCTTAACTAGTGTGAATAGGACAATGGTAGTCACTTTATGATGGTGTCATATTTTTCTCTTAATTTGAAATTTATTTGGTTTTCTTTAAACTTCAATATTATTGTTGTTTCAATCATAATCATCTTGTCCTAACCCTAATTATTGAGATCTATTTGCACTAAACCCTTTCATTGTCGTGGAAACTCTCAGTTCAAAACATGTTAGGCCCCTTTTCACCCTATTTAGTATTGCACGCCTCCACATCCAATTAGTGTTAATGATAGAATAACAAACATATGATTCTCGTTTGGCGTAAGTTTATGGAAAACTTGGTTGTTTCATAATTACTACTTTCATGATATATCTCCATACACATTGGAGTGAAAATGAGTCACTGAAACTATTCCTGACTAGCGTGATGTATCTCCATAATTATGAAAGAACTCAAAGCGAGTCATATTTCTATTTTAGTTAAATTTTAAGCATTTGGGAAAGGATAAACTTGAGAGACCCCGGGGGGGGGGGAATGGAGACAAGTCGATGAAAAAGGAGAATTAGCATAGAAAAAAAGGGAACAAAAAAGATGCTTGGATCAAAGTCGAAAAGCAAAAAACTAGGAAAAAACAAAAAAACTTAGTTAGCAAAGTTAATCAAGTTAATTTTTTTTTTCTTTTTATGATAAGCCAAACTTGATTGAGTGAACTTAAGATGAGGTGTAGCTTAAAGCCTTGTTGGGACTACCAAGGACCTGGAGTGCCCTTGATAATCCTGCTACAAAAGGAGAAAAATTTTAGACATATCTTGTCATCATTGGGTGATATGGGCTTATAAATCATGAGGACTTGTTATTACATCAGATCACAATATACAGATTCTGATAAAATTTGCATTATTGCCGATTTAGTGTTGATTGAGGACTTGTTCATGTATATCCGTGATAGGATAGAGATTACTGCAAAGAGAATGTGAATTGACATTGTGCATTTTGCATGCTTAGGCAAAAGGTTATGATCTCAACTCAGTTTGAATGTTGTCTCTTTGTACCTTTTGGGAGGATAACCCCCTTGTATACTATTTTATCTATATCCTGTTCTTCTCAATAATGTCTCAATGATATCTCCTTTTCTAGCCAGAAAAATTAGCATGGAATCAGACATCCATCAAGAACACGTATTGGAATTGAAATGTTCTTAACTGACTGCTACTTTGGCATTAAGAAAGGGAATAATGTATTGTTGATTGAGTAGTTCTAGGCAGATGATCCATTCCTTGTACAACCGGGCAATTGGACAATTTTTTTGATGTCTCAGTTGGTTTGATTCCTTCAATGGAACCCGATACTAGTGCAATTTGTTTTTGAGGCAGTCCTATTGAGGATTAGCTGATGTCTAGCTGGGGACACTAATTGATACAGTGGAAAGAAAAAACTAGAAGGGATGTGGAAGAGAAATAATGAAAGAAGTTCTGTATTTTTCCACTAATTATTTTACATGGTTTCTGACAAATATATATACAAGAGTTACTATGAATCAAAAAGGGATACTAGTTTAAAAATGGAAAACCTAGATACAAAATCTTTGACCTTATATAAATCAAGGAAGTTATTCCCTGATTATATGCCGAATATAATGAAGTCAAAAATCTTCCCTAATTATATTACATAATTTAAGGAAGAATAAGCTTAAAAATCTTCCTTAATTATATTATATAAATTAGGGAAGAATAAATCCAAAAACCTTCCCTAATTATATTATATAAATTACGGAAGAATAGGACATACATATCTTTCAACACTCCCCCTCAAGCTGGCATAAAAATATCATGCATTGCCAGCTTGCTTGTCAAATTATCAAACCGTTTCTTGTGGACACCATTTGTAAAGACATCAGCTATCTGATCAGTTGTAGAGATGTACGACATACATATTACTCCACTTTCTAACTTCTCCTTGATAAAGTGTTTGTCCATTTCAATATGTTTGGTTCGGTAATGTAAAACAGGATTATGTGCAATCGAGATAGCAGTTTTATTGTCACAGTATATTCTGATAGGTGAGGTGTGTATATCTTGAGTTCTTCCAATAACCTCTTTACCCATATTACCTCACAAATACCATGAGCTACTGATCTAAACTCAGTTTTTGCACTGCTTCTTGCCACCACATTTTGTTTCTTACTTCTCCAAGACAAGATTTCCTCCAACAAATGTACAATAGCCGGAAGTTGATCTTCTGTCAATTATACTTCCAGCCCAATTAGCATCTGTGTTGCCCTCTATCTGTAGGTGCCCTCTTCTTTTAAATAGTAGACCCTTTCCAGGTGTTCCTTTTAGATACCTTAGAATTCTAAATATTGCCTCAAAATGTACTGAATCAGGTGAGTGCATGAATTGACTTACGACACTCACTGCAAAGGCTATGTCAGGTCGAGTATGTGACAAGTAGATAAGCCTTCCCACTAACCGTTGATACTGGTCTCAGTCTATTATGTCTTTAGGTGCAGTTGGTTCTAACTTTATATTTGGCTTATAGGTGTGTTAGCTACTCTGCATCCAAGCATCCTAGTTTCCTTCAAAAGATCGAGTACATACTTACGCTGATTCACAACAATTCCTTCCTTAGATCTAGCAAATTCCATTCTAGGGAAATACTTCAATGTCCCTAAGTCCTTGATTTCAAACTTAGCTGCAAGTTTCTTCTTCAAACCATTTATCTCATCAAAGTCATCTCCAGTCATAATAATATCATCAACATAGACGATTAGGATAGCAATCTTACCACCCTTTGAGTGTTTGTAAAACATTGTATGATTTGCTTGGCTTTGAAGGAATCCATGGGCCATGACTACCTTTCCAAATCTTTCAAACCATGCTCTTGGTGACTGTTTGAGGCCATACAATGACTTTTTTAATCTATACACTTTGCTCTTTCCAAATTTTTTCTCAAAACTGGGTGGTAGTTTCATGAACACTTCCTCATTCAGATCTCCATTTAGGAAGGCATTCTTTATATCAAGTTGATGCAATGACCAGTTTAAGTTGACTGCTAAGGATAGAAGAACCCTGATAGAGTTCATCTTTGCCATATGAACAAATGCTTCTTGATAGTCTATCCCATAGGTTTGGGTGAATCCTTTAGCCACCAGTCTCGTCTTATACCTTTCTACACTCCCATCTACTTTACATTTTATGTTAAAGACCCATTTGCAGCCAACTATCCTTTTGTCTTTTGGAAGATCAACTACCTCACAAGTACCATTCTGCTTAAGAGCTTCCATTTCCTCCATGACTGCCAATCTCCAATTTGGATCAACCAATGCTTCCTGAATGGTTCTTGGAACAAACGGGTTAGTGACTTTGGATGTAAATGCCCTGTAATTGTTGGACAGTTTTTGTAAGACAAATAATTAGCAATATGATGTATAGTACAAGAGCGAGTATCTTTCCTTTTTGCTATTGGAATATCTAAGTCTGAGGAACTATCATTGAGATGCCCAATTGAAGTGGATAATTTTGGAGGACAGGGATCACTTTGAGAGTTGGAGGATGGACCATGAGTTGGAGACTCTGATTGGCATGCTAGAGGAACAAGTTGGATTATAGTACTCTTTCGTGATGCTCTTCTAGCATAAACCTGAAGCTCAGAATTAGGATTTTGAGTTTCCTTTTGTAGTTATTCTCCCCCTATTTTTGATGAAATGGTATCTGACATTTGTAACTTAGAGTCATTCAAAGTATTATTATCCTTAACAATGGTATCTTCAGTTTGTTTTTCAAAAAAAGTTGGAGAAACTAATTCAGTAGGTTGTGTCACAGTATGAGGTATAGGCTTTATAATATTTCAAAAATTATCTTCCTCTATTATTTGCTCCCCTTGAAGATGATTTTTGTCAAAAAAAAGGTCGATGTTCTAGAAAAGAAACATTTATACTAATGTGAAATTTTCTAGTGACTGGATTAAAACATTTATACCTCTTTTTATGTGAAGCATAACCAATGAAAACACACTTCTCAGTTTTAGGATCTAACTTAGATCGATGTATGTTAGATATAAGATCATAACATGTGCAACAAAAAATTTTTAAAGGTAAATCACAATATAAGCGTGAAGTGAGGAAGGTTTTTTTGAAACAATTCAGAAGTGTCTCATAGTTTAGAGTATGAGAGAGCATTCTATTAATTAAATAGGATGCAGTTAAAACAGCTTCACCCCACAAATATTTTGGTATTTGCATAGAGAATATCATGGTACGAGCTACCTCTAGCAAGTGTCTGTTTTTTCTCTTAGCAATACCATTTTGTTGTGGGGTTTCGCTACAGGTAGATTGATGAACAATGTCATTTTCCTTTAAAAAAGTACCTAAACACTCATTAAAATATTCGGTACCATTATCTGAACGTAAAATACAGATATTAGTTTGAAATTGATTTTCCACCATAGTGAGGAATTCCTTAAAACATTGTGCAACTTCAGATTTTTTTGTTATTAAATACACCCAACATAGCCTGGTATGGTCATCAATAAAAGTTACAAACCATTTCTTATCAGATAATGTATTAATTCTAGATGGTTCCCAAACATCACTGTGAATTGGATAGAATGGCTTTGACGCATGATAAGGTTTAGACCGAAAAACAACACGATAATCCTTAGATAAATGACAACTTTCACAAGAAAATTCAGAACAGTTTATTCCTTTAAACAAAGTAGGAAACAAATGTTTTAGATATGGAAAATTTGGATGCCCTAACCTATGATGCCATAATATTATTTCATCAAAAAAGGGTTTGAACTAATACTACTTAGTCCTTCAGCTTTTTTATTGCCATAAGAGCTATCTTCAAAATAATAGAGTCCATTGATCATCCTAGCACTGCCAATCATCCTCCCCGTGCTCTGGTCCTGAAAGGTGCAATGAGTATCACAAAAAATGACTTTGTAGTTATAATCAAATGAAAGTTTACTAACAGATAGAAGGTTGCATGCAAGTTTAGGCACATGTAAAACAGATTTGAGAGTAATATCTTTTGAGATTTTGATTAGACCCTTTCTTGCAATTGGTGAAAAACATCCATCGGCTATTTTAACTTTTTCAGAACCTGAGCATGGAAAATAAGTGCTAAATGAATGGGAGGTACTGGTCATGTGATTAGAAGCCCCTTGAGTCAATGATCCAAGGACCGAATTTAGTAAAGGCAGATAGGGCTATTGGGTTGCTACCTGTTTGTGCAAAAGAACCATTAGGAGTACCAGCTGGCATATTAGATTTTAGCAGCTTTAGAAGTTGATCAATTTGCTCCTTGCTGAATGGACCTGTATCAACTTCATTTGCAGTGGATTAAGCTCGGTTTCCTTTGTCACCTTTATTGCCTTTCCAATTTGCTAGTTTTCCATGAAACTTCCAGTAAGTTTCTCGGGTGTGTCTAGCCTTATTACAATAATCACACCAAAACTGAGACTTGTTTCCGACCCCTTTGGGAGTGTTTTTGCGACTACCAAATGCATCAGAGATAATTAATACAGACGTATCAATAGAGGATTCAGGACCTTTCTTCCCCAACATCACATATCTCCGGCTCTCTTCCCTTCGCACCTCAGCAAAGACTTCACCAATTGGAGGCAGAGGTACACGTCCAATTATACGACCCCTTACCTCTTCGAACTCCACATTAAGGCCTGTAAGAAATTTGAATACACGACCAGCATCCACCAACTTTTTGTAGTGATTACAATCCTTTGTGGATTCCCAATCATAAGCATTGAACAGATCTAGATCTTGCCAAATCCATTTTAAGGAATTAAAATAGGTTGTAACACTATTCTCACCTTGGCGGATTTCTCCGAGTTTCAGTGTTAATTTATAGATCTGAATATATCTCCATCACATTATCCTAGAGCTCCTTTGCCGTCTGGAAACACATGTAATTAGAGCTGATGTCTTCCACCATTGAGTTCACGAGCCACGTCATCACCATGGAGTTTTCAGCATCCCAAGTGGCAAATATGGAGTCTGTTTCTACAGGCTTCTGTACATCTCCTGTGATATACCCAATCTTCCCTCGCCCCTTTAGGTACATTCGAACCGCTTGCGACCATCGCAAAGAAATTCTCACCATTTAGTCGAATGGTGATTATTTGTGCAAGAGAGTGGTCGAAGTTGGTCACTATCTTAGAGGATTGGGTTTTGCTGGAAGGTATTGCCATGGATGTGGCCTCGGAGACTATGTCATGCATAGTTTAGGTGAACAAAAAAAAATGTTGCTCTGATACCAAGTGGAAAGAAAAAACTAGAAGAGATGTGGAAAAGAAATTATGAAAGAAGCTCTGTATTTCTCCACTAATTATTTTATATGGTTTCTGACAAATATATATATAAGAGTTACTATGAATAAAAAATGGATACTAGCTAAAAAATGGAAAACCTAGATACAAAATCTTTGATCTTATATAAATCATGGAAGTTATTCCTTGATTATATGCCGAATATAATGAAGCCGAATATAATGAAGTCAAAGATCTTTCCTAATTATATTACATAATTTAAGGAAGAATAAACCTAAAAATCTTCCCTAATTATATTATATAAATTAGGGAAGAATAGGACATACATATCTTTCAACAGATACCAATACATTTCTTCTGCATTTTATTCTATTTCTTAAAGTATGTACACATTGAGTGCTGCTATTTTATTTTACATTGAAGATCCTGGCAAGTTTTACTTATTTATCATTTTTGGACAAACTTATTAGGGTGCTGGCAAATCTGCAGTTTTGAACAGTTTAATTGGACATCCCGTCCTGGTAAGTTGGAAGTTGTACGTACTGTGGGTTATGATGTATTCTCTTATATCTACCAGGCCATATTATGTTTCCTTTAGGCTCATATGCTAATTCTCTTTGTTGACCCTTTTCTTTTCAATATTCAGCCAACAGGTGAAAATGGCGCTACTCGGGCTCCCATTAGCATTGATTTACAAAAAGATGGTTCCATTAGCAGCCGATCTATTGTCTTGCAAATCGACAATAAATCACAACAAGTTTCTGCAAGTTAGTATTTTTAAGATCAAATTCAAATGAATTTAAATTTACATGTTTTTGAATCATGATAATGATATATGTGGATATTTCTTTAATAATTCCAATTGTAGGCCAAGTTTTCTTGTGCTTTCAAGTTGTTGTTGAACTTTGCTGAATTATCAATGTCATGCGCCTTCTTGAAATATTTAACCAAGTCAAACTAGAGTCAAGTGCTTTGGCCTTTTTATTTCTGTTTGCATGGAAATGATTTACTTAATTCTACTTTTGTTGGCAAAACTGTTTTATATTTGTCTCTCTTTCCTTCAGTGCCATCTGGAATGTTTATGAGTTCTATTGTTATTCTCAAATAACTTCTTCTTTTAATCACTTGTAGCTGGTTTATTTGGTTTTTGGATTTTTTTCTTATGGTTTGAATTCGGTGTCTTGCAGGTGCCCTACGACACTCTCTACAGGATAGATTGAGCAAGGGTGCCTCTGGAAAGAACCGAGATGAAATTTATTTGAAGCTACGTACAAGTACAGGTTAGTCAATGGTAGCTGGTATTGCCTTGCTATTTATGATCCATATGTGGTCTTCTTGGTCATACCTTTCTGTCTGATGGATGAGGTTACTTTTGTGGCAGAGAAAGCTTGCATATAATGTCTTTGTTTTGGTAGCGTGACTTTAAATTTGGATATCTTAGAAAAATGAATGTCACTTATGCATAAATAAATAGGAACCAATCTAATTTAGAGGTAGGTCAAAGGCTCAAGCTCCACCATGAGGTGGATTTTTGCTATTATGGGCTTAGAATTTCTATGGGCAAAGCAATTTATATGAATGTGAGAAGATAACTTTTTGAGCTGCATGTGGTGGACTTCTTTTTCTTTTGGGATGTGGGATAACCTTTAGACAATAGTAGTGTCACTGTGGTAAATAGATCCTCTTTGGAAATATTAAGAAATGGTTGAGGATTTTTTGTTCCATTGCCCATGGAAAAGAAGGTTGGGGGAAACTTTTGATGAGCTGTGACTGTTTGCACTGTGAGTTGTTGTGGTGTAAAGAGGGAAAATTTTTATCTTGGGTCTAGGGGGGAGTTTGAGAATTGTCAAGGGTCTAGGATCACCTCTTTGGTATAGTGGAAATTACTTTGGGACACTTAAAGCTTTAGATCTCATCTCTGTATTTTTTTTCTCCTCCCTTCTTTTCTTTTGGCTTCCAATGTAGTATAGCAAATTCATAAGTCGTCTTTCAGTCCTTTGGGTTGTAAAGGGTGCAATTTCTTGTGCTCCTTTTTTTTTTTTTTTTAAAAATTATTCTTAAAATTTAGACGAAGTCTAGATTTGTTTGTGTTATGCTTGTGTAGTGACCATGCTAATCTACTCTGTGTCCTTCCAATTTTATCATGTCTCTGAGAAGATATCCCTGGGCACTGTTATTAGTGCACATTTCTTTTTCCTATTAAAATTGCCTTTGTCAATAATATATTCTGGTTATTTTTCAGTTGTTAGTGCTTGGTACTTTTGTCACTCTTATATCATATGATGGAAGGGTTATTCATTCTGGGTTTGCTGGTGTCTTTTTGTTTCATTTTGTTCAATTCTTCTGTATGCATTTCCATTCAACTTTTGAAAGGCACAAGGATGTTGAAATTTTGATAGAATTATTTGCATTACTCGACCCAAAAATTTACATGAACTTGTATTAATTTGAATGTTGTTTGTTAGATACATAGTTTAGTTGCTCAATTTGAAATGATAGCTGTGTTATTTTTTTTTTCCCTTTTCAATTCCTGAAAATGTCAAGTGATTTTACTTTTTTGCAGCGCCACCTTTGAAATTGATTGATTTGCCGGGCTTGGATCAACGAATAATGGACAATTCAATGGTAATTGGTGGCTAAAACTTAGTGGTTTTGTTATTTATTTTAATCTTTATATTCTCCGGTAATTCAAATTTCATCATTGAATATCGAGTGCGTTTGTGTGTCTTTTGATA
Organism: Dillenia turbinata; assembly: GCA_037126225.1. Taxonomy (NCBI): domain Eukaryota; kingdom Viridiplantae; phylum Streptophyta; class Magnoliopsida; order Dilleniales; family Dilleniaceae; genus Dillenia; species Dillenia turbinata. Next base: position 12,301,880 of record JBAMMX010000006.1, read on the forward strand.
AATTTCTTTAAGGAGTTGAGGGTCACTTATCCAGGATGAATTAACATTTTGATGTGCACTATTTTTCTGGGAGAAGTAATATAAAGTTGCATTATTTTTAGATAAGTGAGTATGTTGAGCACAATGACGCCATTCTGCTTGTCATTGTTCCTGCTGCTCAAACACCAGAAATATCTTCATCTCGGGCCTTGAAGGTTGCCAAGGAGTATGATGGGGAAGGTGAGTTGCTGTTCGTTTAATGGGCTTTTCTGGTGTTTTTACCTTTTTATCAAATTTGTGCTACCATAAGCTAATATCAGCCAAGGATATGGCTGTGTTTGCTTCTCTTCCATGTTAATTTTTGACCTCTGTTATGATTTATTAGTTTGAGGGCGAATTTTGGCATAACGGTGAAGTTGCTTCTTTGATGACCTCGAGGTCACGGATTCGAGGCATGGAAACAGTCTCTTTGCAAAAATACTAGGGGAGGGCTGCGTACATATACACTCACCCTCCCCCTGCCCCCGCACTAAGCCGGGAAGCACTTTGTGCACCTGGTGAGCCTTTTTTATGATTTATTAGTTTGAGCTTTAATGTATTTTTTATGGACTGCAGCTACCAGAACTGTTGGTGTGATAAGCAAAATTGATCAAGCTGCTTCAGATCAGAAGGCACTAGCTGCGGTTCAGGCTTTACTATTAGGTCAGGGACCAAGAAGTACTGCTGATATCCCATGGGTTGCCCTAATCGGTCAATCAGTTTCAATAGCTTCTGCACAGGCGGGATCTGTTGGCTTGGAGAACTCTTTGGAGACTGCTTGGAGAGCAGAAAGTGAAAGTCTTAAATCCATACTGACTGGAGCTCCTCAAAGCCAGCTTGGTAGGGTGGCTCTAGTGGATGCTTTAGCACAGCAGATTCGTAATCGAATGAGACTTCGGGTTCCAAACCTCTTGTCTGGGTATGTGTTCCCTGACTGCTGTATCTCATTTATGAGAAATTATAATTTATATATGCATCTCTTTGTTTAGCGTCTGTTCATTTTTGCTTTCTCCCTTTTCTGTTTGTTTATTCCTCCTTTTGTACGTAGAGAAAGTTCATGTTGCCTGCTTTCTATGAATGATCAAGTAAACTCTCTTTGTTAATACTGTCACAGTTATATGATTATTGTTGCTTTACAATTTATGCAACTGCAAGCATATCCTGTCTTAAAGTTAACACATTGATCTATGCCTGCTATACTCAATTTAGTTGCATGTCATCTCTGAGGACCTACTTGATAGAAGTTGAGGACGTTGACCCTTGATTTTGTATTTTTCGTTTTTGCTAATTTCGTTGTCTATGATGTTGATGCTGTCAAGTTTGATGATCTCTCTCTCCCTCTCTATGATTTTATAGTTGCACTTTTGGTTTATGGTTTGTTATGTTGAATTCCTATAGAAAAGGGAAAACTGATTGATGGTAGTACACGATCTCCCACCCTTCTTCATTGAATTGTGATTAGTTTGGTCATTTGATGCATTGCTTTTTTTTTTTTGTTTAATTGGAAAAAAATTCATACATAAAAAATAGGTAGAAAAGACATTGAAAGCATGGTTTCTAAAACTGGATCAGACCAGATGGTTTGACTGGTTGAACCATTATTTTGATGAAGCTTCTGATCTGCAAATACTTGCTGAACTGGACTATCTCAAAAATTCTGTATTTTGGGACTATCGTCTGAACTGCTGGTCGACCATAAAAACTCTCAAACCAGAGCTAATTAAATGATTTGGACCAGTAATGTTAAAAGGGGGAAAAAGAAAAGAAAAGAAAAAACACCAGAGTTTTGAAGTCTCTCTCTCTCAAATAGACATAGGAAAGAAAGAAAAACAAAACTAACACTTTTCTCTCCTGAATCTCATCTTTGGGTTTTCGTCAATCAACAACATAGAGAGGTGTGGTAGGTTTAATCTCGTCCTCCTCCTTCTTTAGACCTGTTGTTTCTTTCCTTTCTTTTCACATCTGATTTTCCTCCTGTTGTTTCTTCTTCTTCTTCTTGGAATTAGGGTTTCTTTACTTCCTCCCTTTCTCATCTGTTGGGTATGCATCTTTAACTTCTCTCCTCACCTTTTTTCGTCCTACTTTTCAGATCTGCTCTCTCTCTCTGTCTCTGTCGCTCTCGCTCTCGCACTCTCTCTTCCTGATTTGGTCACCACCTTGATCTTTTCCAATAAGGAGATGGATCTCCTCGATAGTCGGTAGATATGATGTGTGGCCTTTTTTTCCCTAATGATCTGAAGCAATGTGATTTTAAAGTTATTTATATCATATTTATTTGTTATGTCGAACTGAATGTTGAATTGTTATTTTCATTCATACTCCCTAATGTTGAGAATTTTGTTTCTAAAATTATTGGAATTGCTAATTAATAATATTTAAATAGAACCCGTTAATAGATGATATTGAATAATTAATGATTACAATAACGACATCATAATGATGTCATGAGTTCAATCACTCGTTTGAACATGGTTGAACCAGTGAGCATGACTCCCCCCTTCCAGGTTGGTGACATGGCTGGTTTTTACCTTGAGAGCAATTGCACCAAGGAGGTGCTCCAAAAAAAAAAAAAGACCTGTTGCTTTTCAAGTGATTTTTCACGTCTCATGTATAACAATCTGATAGTGTTATCCCCTTACCTTCTTCTGGTAAGTGCAGTTCGACTGAGTATTATCTTTAAGGATTCTGCTGCAGCCTTGCGCATAAAGAGATCTTGTCATGTAGAACAAGGAAAAAATTACTCTCTCTCACAATTTTTCTTGCCTTCAACCATGCAGGTTGCAAGGTAAGTCCCAAATTGTTCAGGATGAGTTGGCAAGGCTTGGTGAACAAATGGTCCATACTTCCGAAGGCACAAGGGCCATTGCTTTGGAGCTTTGCCGTGAATTTGAGGACAGTTTTCTCCGGCACATTGCGACGGGTGAGGTAAGTTATACAACATTGCTTGCTTTGTGCTTTCCACATTAATATTTCTATATGTACAGTTATGCTCTAAAAATGATCAGATATAGTTTGTACATGAGTAGATTTTCTTCCTATGATAACAAGAAAGCTACTGGAATTTATTTATAGATGAAAGAAACTCTTATTTTTGAAGTGATTGTAACTGCTGGGTGTCAAGTGAGCTGTTAAGTGTTTAATTGCCCCTTATAACTAGCGTCAAGCTTCTGGGAAATTCTAAGTGTGTTTATAGCATGTGACTACAGCTCATGAGAGTAGGGATGGTGTTGAATATAATCTTTTAAGCCGTTGGTATTGAGTGGGATGTGGCGGGTTCCTCAGCTGAGTATAGGGTTTGTGGGTCTTCTTGAGTTTGAATATAGAAAATAGAGGTCCTTTGGTGTCTTTTTTTTTTTTTTTTTTTTTTTTTTTTTTTTTGTGTTTGGGGACGATATGGAGGGAAAGGAACTGATAGAGTTGTAGTTTAGAACAACCAAATTTTTGGATGATTGTCTCTTGAGAGAGTTATTGTTATTTTAAAGGAAGACGCAAGGTTACTTGAAATAAAAGATATGTTGTATTGATTTTCAGCCACAGTGTTGGATGTGACACTTGTCTGTTATCCAGCCTAGGTGTATGCTCTGGGTAATTTACATGTGTAGCATAACCAATTCTTGTAAAACCACATACACGTCCAGTGCTTGTCCAATACCTAAGTGCTTCTTATAGAATTTTGTTCAAGTGAGACTCATTTGTATCACATTGGCATATAATATGTCTACACAAACATATTATGTATATGAGATTTTTTTTTTCTTTTTTCATTTGTGGGTCCCCCCCCTAAAGGTCCCAATCTAGTTGACGTATCCTTTATGATTAAAGTTTGTAATCCTCAAGTACCACATCGTATATTAATTTCTAACGGAACAGAAAGCGTCTTCAGGATCAATAAGACATAAAAATGTACAATATAATCTTTTGACAATGTTTGGAATAAGTGGTGAACATTCCTGCCGCCCAATAGATGAATTTCATGAGGACACTCAAATAGTTCATGTGAACATTTTTTCCTATAAAAAAAAATATTTTTTTCAAATATTTTCTTTATTTCTAATTTTGTTGAATGGTGTTTCCAAGAGCTAATTTTGACCTCATTGGGGCCTTAGACAAGGCAATCCTCAATTTCACTTCCTTTCTACCATTAACCAATGTGTGCTTGGGTTCTGTATCCATATCCATATTTCATTTTGAGAGTTCTTCTCTCCTACTTTTACATCTCTCTAATCTACCCCTTTATGTAGTCCGAAGTGTGCTTGAGATAACCCTACGAGTTGCCCAGACTAATCAGCATGTGATTGCTGATATTGCAACTCCTTGACTAGGTTGTGAAGATAGATTTGTTACCATTTTGTACTTCTCCATCGTGTTTGAACTTCAGGCAGACAAATAGCTGAAATATTGCCCTTCAACCTTTTATGTGGTGATAGGGGGAAGATAACTTCTTGGATCAACTTTGATTGAGATTTACATGCTACAACACCCAAATGTTGCTTAAGTGAACTCTCTCTCTCTCTCTCTCTCTCTCTCTCCCCCTCCCCGGGTAATTGCATTTTTAGGTAAAGAATTGCTGATGTATCCCTTTTATGCATCATACGAATCCCGTTTCCATCCTTTCTCCAGGGAGAAACAGGATGCCACTCTCAGTTTTTCTATCTGATGACTAAGTCTTCCTATCTGCTGGGATTTTCTTGCCAGTATCACTGCTGTAATATTCAGAATGTTTTTCAATCTGTTTCAATGGTTTCCATCTCATTGTCAAGTGATTTATGGCTGATGAATGATGACTTGAACATTGGTGTCACTGATTGCTACAAATTCTCTTGCTTTGAAAGTAGCAAATATGTTACAATTCTTTGTTGCAGGGTGCTGGTTGGAAAATAGTTGCCAGCTTTGAGGGAAACTTTCCTAACAGAATCAAGCAACTTCCTTTGGACAAGCATTTTGACATCAAGAATGTTAAAAGGGTATATTTTTCTTGCCAACAATATTCAAGTTCCATATCTTCTGTTGATTTGGCCTTCAAGATTTTCATGTATGTTGTCTTGATATCAGATTGTGCTGGAAGCTGATGGTTACCAACCATATCTTATATCTCCGGAGAAGGGTTTGAGGTCTTTGATAAAAACTGTGTTGGAACTTGCAAAAGAACCCTCACGACTTTGTGTTGACGAGGTATATTAACTTATGGGGCTTTCTTATCCTTGTAATACAGATTTTAAAGTTGCAGAAATTCTGACTTAAGACTTAAATATTCATTGTGCATGTTCATATTCAAGCTTTTTCCCTGCTGCAATTCTATCATTTCTGGTTTCAACATGTTGCTGGATCTGGGAAACTTTCTTCAGTCTTTGGAATTACAGTTTATTGGCCTGAACAAGGGAATTAGTAAATGGACTGAAAGGATTTGTGATTGAATTGACTAGCACTGTTTGTGATAATCTAATTTTTTCATTTAGTCACAAATGCCCTAGGTCCATGTAATATTGTTCCTCACCACTTTTATTCTCATGCTTTAGATTCTGCATCAATCTCTAAATAATCACCCTTTCAAGAGCTCATGCACTTCTTTTTACACACTGATTTTGACTTATTTGGTTTCTTGATATTGATCTTGATGATAATCTTTTATATAATCGCATCATATTTTTTCTGTCCTTGATACTTATTTAGTTCTTGGGTGATGGTTATATTAGGTGCACAGGGTTCTGGTCGATATAGTTTCTGCTGCAGCAAATGCTACTCCTGGTCTGGGAAGATATCCCCCATTTAAGAGAGAGGTAGCTTCGCTTGCAGTTCTATATACTCCAATAACATGATCCTTGATTCTGTTCAGTTATTTGCATATTCCCTTCCCCTTCTTTATGTAAAATTCTTCTTCTTTTTAACATTGCCTGAACAATTTATGTTACCATTGTTCCTAGATTGTGGCTATTGCAAGTGCTGCGTTAGATGGGTTTAAGAATGAAGCAAAGAAGATGGTTGTTGCACTTGTTGACATGGAGCGAGCTTTTGTACCTCCTCAGCACTTCATTCGATTGGTGCAAAGAAGGTAGCAATATTGTTTTGGAAAATTTATATGGCAATGATAATGTGATTGTTGTATTGTGCTTCATCTGTGTTTCACTTTTACGGTATCGTCATGAGTATGCTATCAAAACCTGCTTGAATGGCTGGTTATTATCATTTTAATTACCACATGGAGGACCTGCTTCCCTGTTGTGGTCATTTACAGTTTTTGTTAGGGTAAAACCCTGGCATTGCTGGGGAAGAAGATAAATCAAGTGTGATAAATATTTTATATTTCATTACACTTTTAAAAAATAAAGAGAATAATTTTTGTTTCAACTTCTATCTTTCAATTACTGATAAAGTTATATCGTGTTAAACTTTTCATTTCAACCATTGAGCTTTTTATTTCAAAATATCACTATTTTACAACCCAACAAATGTCATCTTTTGCAACTCCAGGAGGAAAAAAAAAAGGCATTTCTGGCAACTTCAACCAAATGAAACATTCCAATCTTTTGTAACAATTCTAGACAAAGGTTACATTTCTTTGAATATATATTATTTTTGTATAAGCGATAGGATTAGAAATGAAGATATACGCACTAAATAGGGAATGAGGCTAATTGTGGATAAGATGCGAGAGTATCGCTTGAGATAGTTTGGACATATACAACAAAGACCTAAATACACATCAATTAGGAAGATCGAGAGCTTAATATAGGAGATTTATTCAAACGATGAAGTAGATTGTTAAAAATATGGATGCAATGTATTTGCAAAAATATGATAGTTAAGGAGTTAAGTGAAGAGATAATTTTGGACAGAAATGAGTGGCGTAGGAAAATTAGAGTATGTTAAATCATCACTTCTCGTATAATAAGTTTAGTTGGGTAGTGTGTGTGTATATATATTTTGTAATACTATTATTATTGTTTTATTATTATTATTATTATTATTATATATATATTTTGAAGTATCTTATATTTGTTTCTCACGATTGTCCCCAATTATTTTGGGATTAAGACTCTGGTTGTTGTATAAGGGTTCACCTAGTGCACAAAGTGCTCCCCGATTTAGTGCGGGGTAGGGGGAGGATTGACATATATGAACGTAGTCTTTCTCTTTCATTTTGCAAAGAGGTTATTTCCACATCTCGAATCCGTGATCTCGAGATCACCAAAGAAGCAACTCCACTATTGTGTTAAGATTCGTCTTCATATATTATTTTTTATACCTTGTAAAATATACCTCTTTCCAAAATTGAATGGTTGATATTATATTGCTAATATCTTCTATAGCTATTGATCATGATAATGTAATTTTTTTTTTTTTTGGGAGTTCCTCAAATGTGTGTTGGATTTTGTTCGTCAAATTTTTTTTTGGGGGTTCTTAGAGCGACATTTTTTTACTAGATCTTTCCTATTTTTGCTACATCTATGAATGCAGCATGTGGGCCTCATTTCCATCTCAAAAAGGTTTTTTTTTTTTTTTTTTTTTTTTTTTTAAATTTTTTTATTGGTGTGGGTCCCATGGCTAATTTGATCAAATCTGAGAGGGAAGAGAGGTGTACAAGAAGGAGAGAACAACACCTCAAATAAATCCAAAGGAAGACACGTAGCAAATGGAAAATGCCGGTAGTTTACCTTAGTTGTTTGCATAGATGTAAATTTCTAAGTTGTCTTAGGTATTTATTACATTTTTAAGTAACACGTGTGTTATTTAGTGATGATCATTTATTTATTTATTTATTATATTCTATATTTGGCTATGTGATTAGTTGATTGAACCACTTCCTTTTATTTATTTATTTATTTTTTTGGCAACATAGATGGATATGTGAATCATAGGATTCAAGCGGGATGAAATGGAGAAGGACATTCGAAATTCTTTGCGGTCGCACGATATCACTACATTTGAAGGGAAAGTTTTATAAAATCCTGATAAGACCTGTATTATTGTATGACACTGAGTGTTGGGTTATTAAATAACAATAAGAACAAAAAATAGTTGTATCAGAAATGAGAATATTTAGGTGGATATGTGACAAAACTAGAAGAGATAGAATTAGAAACAAAAAGATTCGTAATAAGTTGGGAGCTAGTTTAATTTCAAATAAGATGCGAGAATCTTGTTTGAGATGGTTTGGGCATGTGCAAAGAAGAGCAAAAAATGCTCTGGTTAGAAGGATAGAGAATTTGAATATAGGAGATTTAGAAAATATAGAGGTAAATTGCTGAAAAGTTGAATGCAAGTTATCCGTAAGGATATGACAGTTAGGGGTTTAGATTAGAAGATGACCTTGAATAGGAACGAATAGCGTGGGAGAATTCGTACAAATTAAAATCTCTCTCTCTCTCTCTCTCTCTCTCTCTCTCTCTCTCTCTTAATCTTTCCCATATTTGTCTTTCAAGTGGCTGATCCTAGTTATGGGGATTAAGGTTCAAGTTGTTGTTATTGTTGTTGTTGTTAGATGGCGGGATGAGGTGGAGAAGTAGTTCTTCTATTCATTATCATCCTTAACTTATTGATGATGGTATTCAAATCAAGTCTCTAGTATTAGCCCAAAGATACAAGCTTTGTATGTTTTTGTAATATGGAAAACAATTTTGTTGTGGTGGCCATTATTTTGGAAACATGGACCGAGTATGTTTCTTCACTGCAAGTATGTTTCCAAATGCTAGACTAGTTTCCTTGGAGAGATTTTCTGATTAAACTGAAGTGTCTGAAGCTTGCATCCACATCCTTGTCGTGTCTTTTTGATATGATACGAATTGCTGAGGTTAAAATTTTGGACCCTTTTGAATACTTGGAATGTTTGAGCTATAGTAAGAGCCTTTTTAGAGCCTAAAAGTTGTTGGAATAAGGATGATTTTAAAACTTTCTATAAAGAAATTCTAGTTTCATATGAAAAATCATATAGTTCCTGCTAAAAAGTTTTAGTCCTAGTTGGTGAATGCTAAATAAGAAATATGTGGAATTATGAGTTAAGAGGCAAAGGAAGTGTTGCCATAGTTTTGTAGTCAAGTTGGATGTTAATTTGGGGAATAATGAGTTATCCAAAGAATGTGAGATATCAAAAAGTTTGTTGGCTACCTGACTGAGATGGATCTTTCTTTTTCAAGCATTTTCTCTAGTTGTAGCTGACAGTGTTTTGTTATGATTCTCAAGGATTTATCTGTTGCGGATTTGATTTATTGCTTTAAATATTATTAGGATGGAAAGGCAGCGGCGGGAGGAAGAGCTGAAACAAAAATCCTCCAAAAAGGGAAGTGAAGCCGAGCAGGGAATACTTAATAGGGTAATGTAGTCCATTATTTTATGTGCAAATCAGAGAAATTTTATTTGCTGAATCCTTATTTGCTGATTGCTGATTTTAATATTCTTCTCTTCATTCTCTTTCTTTTGTTGGCTGTTCAGGCAACAAGCCCTCAAACAGGAAGCCAGCAAACTGGTGGAAGCCTAAAATCAATAAAGGACAAATCTGGTTCAGAGAAAGAAACACAAGAGGGTTCTGTTCTGAAGACTGCTGGACCCAGTGGTGAAATAACAGCAGGTTTATGCAGAAACTGCAGCCATGCTAAAATTTTCTTGTGTTTGCCATAAATACTAACCCTTCCTTGTGCTTTCCATATTGTGGGTTAAATAGAGAGAATGTTGTGACCATGGTAGCTAGAAGCGAAAAACGCAAAAAAGCGATAGGCTAGCCAGGGGCTTAAGCGCAAAGCGAAGCACGGGTTTTTTATATAAAGCGCACTTGAGATATAAAATCAAAATATATATTTGGATATACAATAATAGCACATGAAATATATTATAATATTAAACTATCAACATACATAAGAGTCAAAAACTTTTAATGACAAGAAAGTGCACTAAAGATTAATTTTAATGTAAGTCTCATCAATGATCAAACACTTATATTTACTAATTTTAATTTTTTTTTTCTCTTTGAAGGACAGCAGCAAAGCAACTGAAAATAGGGCAAGAAATGAGTTAAATAAATCAAAACTTGTTTACAGACCTTTCTTTACAAGAGAGAACTTTTTAGCCATTAGTGTAGAAATGAATGCCTTTAGTTTAGCTCAGCCAAAGGATTAGCTTCCGCACTATAGATCAAGAGCTTAATGTTTCATAAATCTAATCCAGCCCACAAAACCCCAATTTTAGAATAATCTAAGAGACCTTGCTTCGTAAACCCAAAAAAAAAAATGAGGAACACAGATCCCCCCAAAAAAAAAGTGCAGAACAGATTAAAAAAGACCACCGAATAGAGGAAAAAAAATGAACAACAGCAACTGAAAAAAAAAATAGAGGCCTGAAAGGGGACGCAGAAGAAAGATGGAGTAGTAGACCGAGAAGAAAGAAAGAAGAAGAACCCAGAAGGAAGGAGGAAAGAAAGAAAGGAAAAAGAAGAAGAAGAGAACAGACGAATGCACCTAGTAGAAAAATGAAAAAGCGCCGCTTTTTTGCGCTTTGCGCTTCAGTTGCGCTTTTTCATCTACATAAGCCCAAGGGCAGCGCCTCGCTGCGCCTTGCACTTCAAGCGCGCTTTCTTGCACTTTTGACTACTATGGTTGTGACAATGGCATGGATCTCTGTATAACCTCACTTGAAGCAACATCACTTGATCCCACATTAAGCGTGGCCTTTTTAAGTCTTTGTTTCCTTGTTAACTCTTTACATAATTTGTAGTGTGCTTCAGGGATGTGTGCATTGAGCAACAGTGATGCTGAAGTAGCATGTATATCGCTTAAGAGATATTTTTATTCCAAAAGTGTAATGCACCTTGTCTGCTAATCACACATTATCAAAATGCACCATACTGTCACCTGTAAATTTGTGGAAGAATGTTTTGGGGGTAAAAACAGGCCAATAGGTGGCCCTTTCCTGTGTGGGGATTTTGGACTATGCATAGCAATGACAAACGGCTGTTTGCCTAGCATAGTGCAGTCCCGTGTCTTAAAAGTGCCTTACTAATCTGACTTAACAACTTAGTGAAAGCTTGTAATATTTTGCTCTTAAGGACTGTACACGCAGGACTTCTTTCAATATTCCTGTTGTTAACAGTAACATGCTTTCAATCTCAATTTTGTAAAATATGGATGTTTACCAGATTGTGTTTATTTTCAGGCTTTTTGCTGAAAAAAAGTGACAAAAATGGATGGAGCAGGAGATGGTTTGTCTTGAATGAGAAGACTGGAAAGGTTTGTAATGTATATTCGTAGTTAATTGAAGTTTTTACCCCAGGGTTTGACATGACTGATTTTTGTCCTTCAATTGCAAATCCATGCTTGGAAGCAAGGTAGTCAGAATCAAGTTCTACCTGATTGGTTGCCAGACTAACATCATAGTATCTAGCAAGTTTTATGAAAGTTTTTAAGTGTTGTAATTTGGAAAATAGGCTCATACTGTTGAATCAGGATTTTAATAACTGTGTGTGGTAGAATGTTCTCTCTGTGTTGTTGGGTGGATGGCTTGTCTGGTAGAAGACAGATGTGTAGATCAATTCATCTAGGTCTTGCAAAGAAGTTGCTCTTTAGCCTACCAATATCCTGATTTACAACACAATAAACATGAAAGTTGAGAAATACATTGCAAAAACAATCTAGACAGTTCTTATACGCCCATTTCAGACATGCATATAATCATTTGATGCCAATCCTTTTTATTTATTTATTTATTTTATTTTATTTTCCCAGGAATTGCAGGGCTTTAGTATCTGTTTACCTTTTTTATTTTGGATTCTATAGAGAATGTTCAACCTCATAATGAACTTCAGTGTTAGCAAGTCAGTAGTTTTGTCCTTTCACCATCTTCATCTTACTTTTCTTGCAGAATAAGTTGCTGTTCCCTTCCTTTTTGTTCTGTGTTTGGTGCCCAGAAAAAAATGGTGTATGTGATGCACATATAATAAATTTTTCTGTTTGGAGCACTTAGGGTTTTGTGGGCTAGATACCCTATGTTCTGTCTTGATTTGAGCTGTATTCTAACACCTTCGCCTTTTCCCTTTTGTTCACATTAAGTAAAAATATTTTCTTGGAATTCTCTCAGAAAATGTAGTGTATGGTCGATTTTCAAACAAATTTGATGTTTGTCACGTGTTGATTGCACAGCTTGGTTACACCAAAAAACAAGAAGAGAGACATTTTCGAGGAGTTATAACTTTGGAGGTATGTGTCACCATTGCATGTGTTTATCTAGACTGCTAAATATGCTTCATGACATGCCTTTCGATGGTGCATAGAACCCTGTATTATATCTCCCATGTTCAAAATTTAGCTCAATCTTGTTTCAAATTTTGAGAACATTGTTCCAGTTTTCTTCTTTTCCTCTTGCAACATTTTTGTTTTGGTAGAAAAAAGAGGAGATTTGTTAGTGCATGGTCTTAGAAAGTAAGAGGATGGGGAGCTCAGGAATAAAACAGATAAATGAATAAAACAAAAGTGAGACACTTAACAGAAGAAAGAAGGGATGAAATACCAAAGAAACTGGAAATATGAAAGAAAAGAAGAAAACAGAATATAAGGGACTTCCATTCCAAAAGAAAACCCTAACAGAAGCTCAGAATTTTGCAAAGAGAGGCTATGGAAACAGAAAAATATTTTTAAAATTTTGAGCACTCGTCTCCAACCAGATACACCAAAATTGCATATATGAGGCCATATGGATTTTCCATCCTTATTAAAGCCCAAATTCATTGAACTTAGTGGCAGGAAAATGTTTTATCTGCTGCTCTATTAATATATATGTACATATTAAAATATTGAAGCAGGAAAATTTTTTCAGCTGATATTTTTGTTGTTTCTTTTTAAGTCCTTGGTATCAGAAAGTGTGAGATTGTTGCATCTACCCGATTCATTTGCAGATTCAAAAAGAAGTCATTTATTCTTATATGATTTACAAATAAATAAATATTCCATTCATATAAGAAGTATGGGATTATGCCGAATTCATTTCAAACTTCAATCGAAAAATTTTACTCGCTTATAAAGAAATATCCGGAGAAAAATATAATTTGTTATATGTGGAGTGAAACAATGAAATAAAGGGGTAAAACTTTCTTTGAAGTATGTATTATTGGGGCTGAAATTCACACTATATGCCAATAAGAGTATCTGATCTTCAAGCTCTGTTGATGAAGTACTCTTTAAGTTTGTAATATTTAAAGTTGAACTTGTTTGAGCACTGCCATAAATTTGTTTTGCTTAATTGGTTTCTCCATATGTTGGTGCTAGATATAGGAAGTCCTAGTCAACATGTGTATGGATTCTTCATAAAGTTTTGTGCCTGTCTTGTTTGTTTGGGTTAGTTTTATGCCGCCTTTTCTGATACTTTCCTTTTGATGATCATTGCACTTAGAGCTGCTATGGAATTTTTCCCTACTTGTACTTCCTCTTCTACAAGTGCTTTGTTTCCAATATATATATCTCAATGGAAGTTTGTGTTCTAATTTCGTTGATCTAATTTTAATAACTTATAGTGACAGCTTTTTGTTGCCAGTAATTTACATTTATGGATGTGTCCTATTATAGAATGTATCCAATTTTTGCTCTTCAAGTTAATGAGTTTAGTCTGCAGGAATGTAATATTGAGGAAGTAGAAGAGGAAGAAACTTCATCAAAAAGTTCAAAAGATAAAAAGGCAAATGGACCAGATAAATCACCAAGCCTTGTGTTCAAAATTACTAGCAAAGTCCCTTATAAAACAGTCTTGAAAGGTATTATGCTTCCTACTAATTTAATTGTATCATCTTATTTAACCAGTATTTTCTAGTGTTAATCTTATATTATTTTCTTTTCACAGCTCATAGTGTGGTTTTGTTAAAAGCGGAGAGTATGGCAGATAAGATTGAATGGATAAATAAGATAAGCAATCTTATTCAACCTTCTAGAGGAGGTATAAAGGGTGGTCCTAGTGAAGGTGGTCTTTCCATGCGACAAAGTCTTTCTGATGGCTCTTTGGTGAGTAATTTACTTTTGCTCACTGTTTTCAAGAAAAAACTGTGAGATTTTCCTCCTAATAATTTAGAGCCACCATCCACCCTCCTGCTTTCCTGAACCATGAATGGGTAACCAGGTCTGCCTTCCTTGTCATGCTTATCTTTGTCTCCACTCTCATGTTTATGTTGGGCTGTTCCTGAATTGTTGAAATGACATTATCTTTAAATACAATATTAATTGTGTAAAGTAACTGATTTGATTAATTTATCTAGGATACAATGGCGCGAAGACCTGCTGACCCTGAAGAAGAACTTAGGTGGATGTCTCAAGAAGTACGTGGCTACGTGGAAGCTGTCTTGAATAGTCTCGCTGCCAATGTTCCTAAAGTAGGCTCTTATTTTTGACTGAATATTAATTGTGCAAGCCTCTGTCTTAAAGATTTTTCTTATTTTGTGGGTGGATTGTTTTGCAGGCAGTGGTTCTTTGTCAAGTTGAGAAAGCAAAGGAGGATATGCTTAATCAGTTGTACAGCTCTGTCAGGTTGAATGAACATTCTTTCTGCATGAAGAATAATTTTCTCCTCTAGTAAATGCTGTGAATAGAGTCTGAGTTAGTACTGTCCCAGCCGCCTATTGGCTGATGTAACTGTGGTTTGTTCTTTTGCTTATTGTGTTTCACCTCTCTTGACCTAGTGATAGCATAATGCTTGACCGCTTGTGTTGGCATTGATTTATGGGGAAGTGCTCTCCTCATGGTAAGCCATGGAGTGTCCTGCATGACAAGGCAACAAATGGTTGGACAAGATTTGTAGACATGTTTACATAGTTTTGACTTATGAGAATGCTTAGGTGGATATGTGGCAAGACTAGAACAGATAGAATTAGAAACGAAGAGATTCGTAATAAGTTGAAAGTTCAATTGCAGTGCGAGAATGTCGTCTGCGGTGGTTTGGGCATGTGTAAAGAAGACCCAAAGATGCTCTTGTTAGAAGGATTGGGAATTTAAATATAGGAGATTTAGTAAAACGTAGAGATATACTACTGAAAATTTGGATGTAACTTATTCGTAAAGATATGATAGTTAGGGGTTTAGATGAGATGACGTTGGATAGGAATGAGTGGTATAATAGAATTCGCACAAATTAAAACATCTGTCTCTCTATCTCTCTCTCTCTGTTTTTTTTTTTTTTTTTTTTTTTTTTTTAAATCTTTCCCTTATTTGTCTCTCAAATGACAGATTTCAATTGTTGGGATTAAAGCTCAGACTGTTGTTGTTTACATAGTTTGACTTAATTCATCAGACCAAATTACTAGTTGACTCCTAAGTTGTGGAGAAGTCCATGGATAGCATTTTCCTTGTTTTTGAAGAAATTAGGTTTGTTTCTATGTCGCCAGTTCTCAGAGCACGGCAAGGATTGAAGAGCTGCTGCTGGAGGATCAGAACGTTAAGCGCAGGAGGGAGCGCTACCAGAAACAGTCGTCTCTCCTTTCAAAATTAACACGTCAGCTAAGCATTCATGAGAATAAGGCAGCTGCTGCAGCAAGCTGGTCCAATGGTGGTGGTGATGGAGCAGGTGCATAAGGAAGATTTACAGTTTATTTTTGTCTAATATCTTATGATTGAAAAGTTTTGAACTAATTTCTGAAAATGGACATTTGTTAAATTCTTTTTTTTCTACACTATCTTGTCATTCTGGTGTTGCTCTCATTATTATCATTCAAGCGTTTGTTTTTCACATTCTTGCTTTCAGAAAGCAGCCCCAGAACTAGTGCTTCAGGGGGTGTGGACTGGAGATCTGCTTTTGATGCAGCTGCTAATGGACCTGTTGGCAAGGACTCAGGCAGTGGATCAAATGGTCACAGTCGGCATTACAGCGACCCAGCTCAGAATGGTGATACAAACTCTAGTACAAACTCCAGCAGCCGCCGCACTCCTAACAGGCTGCCACCACCACCACCCCAGTCTGGTTCTTCCTCCAGATACTTTTAGTTGGTGCTGACTGATTATTATTGATTGGTTGTTTATCCTCATTCTTGGCAGGTGAGAATCTGTTCAGCCCCTCCGATCATATTAGCATTTGGCCCTTGAATTACCATAGCATGTAGAAAAGAACGGTGTTGTGTACATAATGGCCTGCAATTCATAATGATTTCTTTTTTTTTTTTGGGGGGGGGGGGTGTTGCCAGTGTCAAAGACGTTTTGATTTCAAGGTGTTCTTGGAATCCACTCACCATACCTTTCTCGATTGATATTTCTCCATTTTTTTCATTCAGTTGTCTTTTTTGTTTTGTTGTATTATTTTTCTTATTTTGCTCCCATTTTTGGATGCTACAGATGCGATGCATTGGCACGTTTTCTGCTTTAAGTGTACCTGATATGGCTCTGTATAAAACTAAAATGTCATGCCCTTCTATAGGGAAGAAACGTATTATGTAAATGACATGCACATACACATACACACCCATACCCACCCCACCTCCCCAGCACCCACAACCCCCCACCTCCCTAATTCCCCCTTCTGCCCTTTCAGACATTCCTCAAATCACTTCTACTAAGCTTCCTGGTGCTTGAGTGGGTCAATAATTTGATGGTTGAGATGTTATTACTTTTATGTATGAGCTCCTTCAATGTTTGTCTAAAATCACAAATGATTCATTGAAGATTAAGCTTACTTTTAAATAGCTTAAGGAACTTTTTTAAATGTAGTTAATCACTTCTTGTTAATTGACTATAATTAAAATTTAAATAATTATTGAAAAGAATATTTTAGGCCACAATGGTGATGTTATTCGCCCAGAAATTTTTTGGCATTCATATCATATAGGGAAGCGGAGTGAGGAGAAATGGTGGCCGAATTCTCCTCCACATTTAGGAAATGGGTACTTAATCCATTGGTAACTCCAAAGTGTGAATTTACTGGGACCCATTGGTAACTCCAAAGAGTATGAATTTACTTGGATGAGGTGTTTTTTGAAAGGAGTTCTAAGTTACTCATGTTATACGGCACCTTCTCAGTTGTTTTTCGGTAAGTTTTTCTTTGTACTTTTTTGTTTGCTCTTCATCTGCGCTTCAAGCTTTGGTAGCCCTTCTCAATTTTTATTTTGGTCTAGCTAGGCATGAAATCGTTGTCTTTACAAACGAAAACTGTTAATACATGAATGAGATACCATCATTTTTTTTTTTTTGGTAATATGAGATGCTATCATTAGTGGCTCTATTCGGTGGCTTTTCAGTAACAGAATTCCCCTGTGGCCAAATTGATGTTTGATCAATTGAAATTGTCTAAATAGGTCTGCACTGCTGGATTTAGGTTGAAGTTAATGAAATAAGTCATGAAATGGGCACAATTTGTCGAAAACATAAGAAAGGAAAATGAAGATTTCATTTCATTAGTACTTTGATTATTAGAACAATAATTTAGACATTCGGTAAGCAATTGACATATAGGCTTTATAACCAACGGACTGTGTGAGCTTGCTGAGTTAATCTAACTTTCAGGGCAATGTTTTGGGTCATTCCTTGCAAAACCACTTAGTTGATTGACAGTCCAATATTATCATTGTTTATAACAAATAGATAATCGGTTTAGTGGATAAGAGTATTTGTTTTTTCAACAAGTCTCGGATTAAAAATTTGAGAACAAAAAAGATTACGTCATAAGAGTTATCTATGATAATGTTCAAACTGAATTAATAAAAATATGATTCTGGATATCGATTGGTAATATTAAAAAAAAAAAAAGGAAAAAATCATAATTGTTTGGAATTTGTGGGTTTTGCAGTGTACTGCTGTCCATGAGATGCTCGTCGGGTGCAGATCTTAGACGGGCTGTAACACAAACCTGCTGTAACGATGTCGCGGGTTTGGATAACTCCGGTGGTTGACTATCTGCACAATGCCGGTTGTTGGATCGACGGTTGGTAGTGCCACATGTCCATTTGTTCCTTTGTGAACTTCTTTATTTACTTTTTTTAATTTTTTGGAGAAGAATGGCTTTACGTACTTCCATCTGTTCCATCATGAACTTGTTTGATGTTGCTTTGTTCGAGCTGGTTTGTCGCTACCCACAAACGTTTCGTTGACGACATGTCCTAATACATTATCTCTACCGAGTGGGTAACCCTAAAAATGAATTCAGCTTGTTTAGAAACATCTCCGATTGATATGAGATTGTATATGATAATTTTGGCTAGTCCTTGCTTCACTGTGGCTTTAAAATAGATCCAAATCCACACGTTTCAACCACTTTTAAGCTGCAAATGCAACCAAATAGAAATAAACGTCTCTCAAATAAGATTCAAATACAGATGAGCTAAAGCATGGTCAAAATACGCTTCAAGTCATGCATAAAATGGAAGCTATCACGGTGTCTCAAAAGTTTCGTTGTAGAAAGTGAGGGCCAATTTTCTCCTGTTTTGATTTGACAATTGTCTGAATCGTTCCGGTCTTAAAATCAATTGATTCAATTAGGTTGTAATTAGAAGTAATCTACTTTAGGATAATCTATGATATTTAGATAACAATATATGTTTTGTTAAATCATGTTTTGTGGGGTCGAATTGACTCAAAGAAGTGTTGGGCATATATGTATTAGCAGGTCGAAGCATCAGCGGACAATAAACTTTTTTTCTATCATAAACTCTACATGAATATCACATTTTTATTAATTTAGATTGAATCTAAATATAATTAGAAACATAAGTTTTCAAATTTAAGAACAATATTTAGACAACGAAATTAAAGGAGTTAATATAAATATATTATTTAATTGATGTTGGAGGTGAGTTATGGCTCCGACGCTCAAGTAAGTAAAGAGCGGTTTTCGATTGAAAGAAACAAACTGAAAATTGAGGAAAACTATTCTCTGTGATCAGTGTGCCCAGAGTGTTTGGCCTAGAGAGCGTACCTCGTTCTAAGAATTTCTGGGATAATTTATACCTCTGAAAGACGTGCGTCGCTGGGAGACTTCAACCCTACCTTCCTTCTCCAACTCATCCGGGAATCTCGGAGGTTAATATTATGAGTTGATTACGATTCTCATTTATCGGTAGAACTACTATTTTCGGGAGAGGCGCTTTCCTTACTAGAAAGATCCGGGATTTGTCGTTATGAAATAGGAGATTGAAGTTAAAGGAATTATAAACTTTCGTTAGAATTGCTAGGGGTATTGCACAATGTTCGGTCGCTTAATCGATTTAAGGGATCTTCTTGACCCGTCCGATTGAAGAGTTGATGTCTGCTTACCCGATCGGGGCGAGTATCTTTGTTCGGTGAATTACATTCGGTCGGTGGGGCAACTGAGGCCCTATCGTTTGGCCGGTCGATCTGGGCGGCTAAGGCTCTTTGATAAATTCTCATGAAGATCGTTAAGTGCTGGTCTGTAAGCGTCCTTCGTGGGCTTCTTGAGAATTCTTTCTTTTGATTTGGATTTTGGGTCATGTCCCATCATTTGCCCCCGACTCATGGCCTTCTTGGAAAGAGGCGCCATGAGTAATGATTTGAAACGGGGGTTCGGAATTCTTTAATATGACCGCTGTCGTTTTGGTTTTTACGAATCGTCCCTTGTACGTCTCGTAAGAATTCTCCTCCATTACAGTTTTTTTTGCACCAAAATTTTTTTTGCCCTTTCACTCTTCCCATCAGAAAGTCATTACTGGTGGCGAAAATATCTGCTTCTCAGTCCTTTTTAGATATTGGTGACATTGCGAGCAATTATGTCTATGCAAGAACTCCAGGAAACGCAAACTAACACGCTATTGGGGGGCGATCACTCTCTGGTGTCCGTCACAGAGGTTGATAGGGCTAATATGGCGCCTGAAGGCTGTCTGCTGATGTATCTTCAATCGGTTAGGTACGGCTTGAAAGTCCCCCACACGGGTCCTTTCTCTGAGGTCTTGCGTCGATGGAATATATTCCCTACTCTCCTGATCCCCAGTACGTGGTGACTGGTGGTTGCGGTGACTTCCCTATTAGGGTTTTGTCGTTTTCGCTTCGATTTTGATATTTTGTCTTCTATTTTTATTCTGATGAGCTGTGGGAGTAGTGGTCCGACCAAGGGATGGTACAAGTTACAAATTCGGCCCGATTCCCATTGGAGGTTTTTCTACAAAGAGTCCATCGACAAGCATTGATGCAGAAGTTCTTTTTCATTGAGTTCTTGGATAGGGATCGCATGCCCTAACTTCCCAAGGCTGATGAGTGCTTTCTGTGGGGCTGAGGCCCCATATTGCTTCAAAACGCGGCCGTTTTGTTCGGTCTATTAATGGCTATTGCCAGTCTACCAGTCGGAGCAAATGGGTCGAGTCCTTACTGGACGATCAGATGTTATCCCTAGCTGGTTTGTTGCTCGGGGAAAAATGAAAAATCGATCGACTCCTTCTGTTGGAGAGAGCGGGAGTCGGGTTAGTTGACTCTTTGGATTCCCTTGATGACAGTGTGCTAGAGAGTGTCACTATTGATAAATTGGATCGACATAGCACGAAGAGGCCCTTTTCGGAGAATACCGAGGTGTCTGAGGCCCTACTTAGGTCTTCTTCAGGGGGTGACTGAGGCTCTTCGCAAGTCATCGCCTACTTTGGTGGAAAGGAAAGTGATTTCCTCCCCCTCATCTGTCTTGGTAATTTCGTCTGACCGTCTGAACCCAGTAATAGTTGCACCGATAGAGGTATCTGTTCCGGATGAAGGCGACCCACCGGGTAATATGAATAAGTCAAGAGAAAATGAAGATGATACTACAACCGATGCCAGAGTGAGAATGGGCGTTTCTCGAGCTGCTAGAGACAAGATGGCGGGGCCTTTTTCCGTTGTCCCTTATTGGTAATACGCTCCGCTTCTGCTAGATCTATATAGCTATATTGCATATCCCCAGCATAAATGACAAAGGTTCCACGCTCTTTTGAGCCTTTCTTACTATCGAAGTTGGCTCAATTTCGTGAGGAGTTAAGGATCCTTCGATCGGAATTAGTCTAGTGCCAAGAGCGATGCGAAAGGTTAAAATTAAAGGCTCTGGTGCATAAAAAGTTGGCTCAGTTTTGTGAGGAGTCTCTTCGAACTGCGGAACGTAAAAGAGCAGAGCTTGAAGAGTCCTATGCATGGGAAACTACCGTCCACACAGATTCCAAACGTAGACTAACCAAAAGATTAAAATGCGCCGAAAAGATAGTCCATAGTATGGGTCTGAGTGATGCCCTGCCCCCAATCGAAGAAGAGGCTGATACTCGAAACCTAATTACATAGTTTTCACTTGAGATTTTGTACTGAATGACCTTTGTTTATTTAATGAGAAATTCTAATATTTTGTCGATAGAATTCATATTCTTCTCTTCTTATTGCGTTGTCTTAGTAGAATGGAGGGGGCTTAGGTTTTTCACCCGGTAGGGAACCTTTAGATAGGGGGACCGTGATTGTCGGTTCAAAGGGCTGCACCTCTTGCTAGCAAAGCGTACAATCAGCAGGGACTTGGCAGCTGAGACCTTCCAAACAATAAGCAACTTTCAAATAGTTGGGCTACGTCCACCCATCCGGGGAGTCACATTCCCTATTGACGACGCGTACGAATGATAGATACTGGGTGACTGAGACCCTCCGAAAGATAGGAAACTTTTAAATAGTTGGGCCGCGTCCACCCGTCCGGGAAGTCACATCCCCTATTGACGACGCGTGCGAACGATAGATACTGGACGACTGAGACTCTCTGAATGATAGGAAACTTTCAAATAGTTGGACCGCGTCCACCCATCTAGGAAGTTACATCCCCTATTAACGACGTGTGCGAACGATAGATACTGGGCGACTGAGACCCTCCGAACGATAAGAAACTTTTAAATAGTTGGGCCGCGTCCACTCGTCCGGGGAGTCACATCCCCTATTGATAACGGGTACGAACGATAGATATTGGGCGACTGAGACCCTCCGAATGATAGAAAACTTTTAAATAGTTGGGTCACATCCACCTGTCCGGAGAGTCACATCCCCTATTGACGATGCGTACGAACGATAGATACTGGGCGACTGAGACCCCCCGAACGATAGGAAACTTTTAAATAGTTGGGCTGTATCCACTGTTGAAAAGAAGGATTAATCAACCCTTTCATCACCTACTTGAAGTCTTCTCAACAGTCCAGCAAGATCTCTCCCTTGGAGCCCAAAGTATCTTAGAATTATTCTTTGTTCTTGTAACAATTAGAGCCCAAGCCTTCCTCAGCCCATGGGCCTTATCAAGCCCCAATAGGGGCCCGTTTTCAGCCCATCAAAGGGGGCCCAATTGGGCCCCCAACGGCTGCTCCAAAACAGCCGTTGGAGGCTGTCCAACGGCCAGAAAAGAGAGGGTTAAAGCCCTCTCTTGCTCTCCTTTGTTCCCTCAAAATCTCTCTCCCCCCTTTCTCTATAAATAGTCTTCAAGGTCTCCTAGCTTTAGTATGAACAAAAGTTCAAACTATGAATGTTCTTAGCTCTTCATTTCAATAAAAAACCAGAATTTTATTTCAAGGTTCTTTGAGTTCACTCTTTGATCTTTCAACATGGTATCAGAGCAATCGATCCCATCCTCTTCTAGGTTGGGTGACCCTCCTCCATCCATAAACATTACCCAAATGCAAAATTTATCTTCCATCCAATTGAAAGGAGGAAACTACCATCAATGGGCAAATGTGATGAAGAGGGCACTTAATCTCAACAATCTAGAGAATCACGTTCTTGATGATCCACTTGAAGAAGCTGATCCATCATTCCGAGAATGGAAAAAAAGAGATGATCATGTCTTCATTCTTCTTCTGAATTCTCTAGATGAAACTCACAAAGCGATGGTGTCGTGTGCTCCAAATGCAAAACTTTTATGGGAAGAAATGTTCTCTCTCTATGGTTTGGAATCCAACCTTGGGAGAATTTTTGAGCTTAAGAGACAAATTGCTTCCATAAAAAAGGAAGGCAAATCTCTTCCTCAATATTTTGGGGAGTATATGGATGCTTGGAATGAGCTAACAACTCTTCGACCAGATTCTATAGATCTCAAAGTTCTTCGAAAGAGAAGAGAGGAAGATAAGATATTTGGTCTTCTCATGGGCTTGGATGATTCATATTCTCACCTAAGGCAAGAAATCCTTCGAATGAAGGACTTTCCATTATTTGGAGAAGTCCAAAATATGATCCAAAGGACTGAAGTGAGCATTAGATTGGAAGAAAGCTCCAAACAAAAATTGGAAGCTCAAGCTTTCATTGCTTCCTCGAATGAATTCAATGCTGCCAAAGCCAATCAAATTCGAAGGAGAAATGAAATATGCTCTCATTGCAACAAGAGGGGTCACTCAAAGGACAAATGCTGGGAATTGCATCCTCATTTAAAGCCTAAAGTGTTCAAGCAAAGAGACCAGCAAGGAGCTTCAAATACATACAATTCTGGACAGCAACCTTCTGCCCAATTCGTGAAGATCCAAGCTCCATCAATGGCTGAGTTTGCTGCACTCCAAACACAATTAAATGAAGTTACAAAGAGGCTTCAACAAATGGCTCCATCATCCGGTAAAAAACAAGAACTTTTCTCATATTTAAATTCTGAAAAATTTCTCATTGATTCGGGAACCGAATGTCATATGGTTAAGGATAAAGCAAAAATAAAAAAGTTTGAAAACCTTCCTAACCATATGATTGTTCGTGTTGCAAATGGACAAGATTTGAGAGTAAAACAAGTTGGGGAAGTTGACATTTTTGGAAAACCTACAAAAGCTTTATATGTTCCCAAACTTACCTCAAACCTATTGTCCATTAGCAAGATCACCAAGGATCAAAAGTGTAGAGTTGTTTTTGACCCCAATAATGTCTCTTTTCAGGACCTCAAGTCGAATCAATTGATTGGGAAGGGTTCTAGAAGAGGAGGACTTTATTACTTGGATCAAGAACAAACTGCACTTGTAGCTCACATCAAGGAGGATCAATCTCTTTGGCATGGACGCTTAGGACATCCTAGTGATCGAGCTTTAAAACGTCTATTCCCAACCTTGAATTTTGAGAATAGACATTGTAAAGCTTGTATTTTGGCTAAAGAAACCTGAACAATGTATCCCATTTCAGAAACAATTTATGAAAATCCTTTTGATTTGGTTCATTCGGATGTTTGGACTTCTCCTATTATGTCACATTTAGGTTACAA
Source organism: Dillenia turbinata (assembly GCA_037126225.1). Lineage (NCBI taxonomy): Eukaryota > Viridiplantae > Streptophyta > Magnoliopsida > Dilleniales > Dilleniaceae > Dillenia > Dillenia turbinata. The sequence goes on from JBAMMX010000006.1 coordinate 12,325,991, forward strand.
ATACTTCATTACCTTCATTGATCATAAAACCAGATACACATGGGTGTACCTTTTAAACACCAAAGACCAAGCTCTTGAAGCTCTCAAGAGCTATGTGAGGTATGTGACCAAACTATACAATGCAAATATAAAAGTCCTTAGGTCAGATCATGGGGGTGAATTTACAAGCCTCAATTTTGAAAACTACCTTAAGGAAAATAGCATTATGCATCAAATGTCATGTGTTTACACACCCCAACAAAATGGGATAGCCGAGAGAAAGAATAGGCACATACTTGAAACATCTAGGGCAATGATGTTTTATGCAAACATGCCAAAAAAATTCTGGTGTGATGCGGTTAAAACCGCGGTTCATGTTATAAACCTCATGCCCACTGAAATTTTAAAAGGGCAATCTCCTCTAGAGGTTCTTCTAGGGAGAAAACCTAAAATCTCTCACCTTAGGACATTTGGTTGCACATGCTACATTCATATTCCAGCACACTTAAGAAACAAGTTAGAACATAGAGGAAGAAAGTGTGTATTTCTTGGATATGCAGCCTTTGAAAAAGGGTATAGATGCTATGATCCTACTACTAACCGAACATACACATCTAAAGATGTGATATTCTTGGAAAATGAGTTCTATTTTGCAGGAAATGAAGAAACTAAGGAAATGCAAAAAATTGAAATTCCTCCTAGCTCTTGGGACTTTCTCATAGCTCCTCCTCAAAGAGCTGAACAAACCGAAGGAAACTCCTCTTCAAACGCAAGCCACAACTCTCAAAATGAAAATTCAGAAGCTTTAGAAGCTGAACAACCAACTACTTTAGGGGGAGAAAGTGATACAAATGAGGAAGTCACAAATGAAGAAGAATCCCTTGAAATAGAAGGGGAACCGGATCAACCTCCACCTCAATTAAGAAGATCAACTAGGCTTCGGCTTCCTCCATCCGAATGGATCAACCGAAGAGTGTTCTATAACTCTAGGGTAACCTCTCATCCTATTTGTGATTACTATAACACCTCTCATGTTTCCTTGGACCACCAAGCTTTCTTAAGTAACCTAGATAAAGAAGTGGAACCAACATCATTTGAGCAAGCATCAAGAGATCCAAGATGGAAAAAGGCAATGGAAGAGGAATTAGAAGCTTTATCAAAAAATGGAACGTGGGAAATCACTACTCTACCTAAAGGGAAGAAGGCCGTAGGGTGTAAGTGGGTTTACAAAGTCAAGCACAAGATTGATGGATCAATTGAGAGGTTCAAAGCAAGGCTGGTGGCAAAAGGATATACTCAAGCCTATGGGATTGATTACAAAGAGACCTATGCTCCGGTTGCAAAAATGAACACTATTAGAGTCCTCTTGTCTCTTGCGGTAAATCATGGATGGAGCCTATTTCAAATGGATGTAGCCAATGCTTTCCTTCAAGGAGATCTAGAAGAAGAAGTCTACATGCAAATACCAAAGGGTCTTCTTTCACAAAGAGGAAATGCATGCAAACTTCATAAGGCAATTTATGGTCTCAAGCAATCTCCAAGAGCTTGGTATGCAAAGTTAAGCCATGCTTTCCTTAGTAATGGATTTCATAAATGCAATAGTGATTCATCTCTCTTTCTTAGAAGGACTAATGATCATATCACAATTGCATTAGTATATGTAGATGACATTATCATAACAGGTAGTGATTTGCATCAAATAGACCTTGTTAGGAACTTTTTAAAATCTAGATTTGAAATTAAAGATCTAGGGAAACTAAAGTATTTTCTAGGCATTGAGTTAGCCTATTGTCCCAATGGGCTAATTCTCTCCCAAAGAAAATATGCTCTTGATCTTTGCGGGGAAACGGGAAAGCTTGGAGCAAGACCGGCTTGCAGCCCAGTTTCCACTTCCGGTCCCTTAGCCGATGACAATGATCCTCTAGAAGACATTGAAAGATACCAGAGGCTAGTTGGCAAACTTATCTATCTCACCATCACAAGACCGGACATAGCATATGCAGTGAGTTATATAAGTCAGTTCATGCACTCCCCAACAAAAGGTCATTGGAGAGCAGCGGAGAGGATTCTTCATTACATCAAAGGATCTCCTGGGCTAGGAATTTGGATGAAGAACAATGGGAGTGCAGACATTGAAGGGTATTGTGATGCTGATTGGGCAGGCGATCCCATCGATAGAAAGTCTACCACTGGATATTGCATGTTCGTTGGAGGAAACTTGGTAGCTTGGAAGAGTAAGAAACAACGGGTTGTATCTAGATCAAGTGCAGAGGCCGAGTATAGAGCCATGGCAGCGGGAGCCAGTGAGATTGTATCGCTAAAAGCATTGATAGAAGAACTAGGGTTTGCGGTCACCACTCCTATCAAGCTTCATTGTGATAATCAATCCGCAATTCACATTGCCACTAACCCAGTGTTCCATGAACGAACCAAGCATATAGAGGTTGATTGTCATTTTATTCGGCAAAAGGTAGAAGAAAAACTCATTGTCACTCCTCACATCAAAGGAGAAGATCAACTTGCGGACATCTTCACAAAGGGAGGGACAACAGCTCATCTACAAGAAATAATAAGCAAGTTGGGAACTATCAACATCTACGCTCCCAACTTGAGGGGGAGTGTTGAAAAGAAGGATTAATCAACCCTTTCATCACCTACTTGAAGTCTTCTCAACAGTCCAGCAAGATCTCTCCCTTGGAGCCCAAAGTATCTTAGAATTATTCTTTGTTCTTGTAACAATTAGAGCCCAAGCCTTCCTCAGCCCATGGGCCTTATCAAGCCCCAATAGGGGCCCGTTTTCAGCCCATCAAAGGGGGCCCAATTGGGCCCCCAACGGCTGCTCCAAAACAGCCGTTGGAGGCTGTCCAACGGCTAGAATTTCTAGCCGTTGGAGCAGCCTCCAACGGCCAGAAAAAAGAGGGCTAAAGCCCTCTCTTGCTCTCCTTTGTTCCCTCAAAATCTCTCTCCCCCCTTTCTCTATAAATAGTCTTCAAGGTCTCCTAGCTTTAGTATGAACAAAAGTTCAAACTATGAATGTTCTTAGCTCTTCATTTCAATAAAAAACCAGAATTTTATTTCAAGGTTCTTTGAGTTCACTCTTTGATCTTTCAACATCCACCCGTCCGGAGAGTCACATCACCTATTAACAACGTGTACGAATGATAAAAACTGGACGACTGAGGCCTCCCGAATGATAGGAAAATTTTAAATAATTGGGCCGCATTTACCTGTCCGGGGAGTCACATCCCCTATTGACAACGCGTACGAATGATAGATACTGGGCGACTGAGACCTCCCGAACGATAGGAAACTTTTAAATAGTTGGGCCGCGTCCACCTGTCCGGTGAGTCACATTCCCTATTGACAACACGTACGAATGATAGATATTGGGCGACTGAGACCCTCCGAACGACAGGATCAGGTCGTAGAGTTATCAAAACAAATGTCGTCAAGAACTTAAAAAACACCCTTGGAGTTTAGAAGAACACCAGCAATAAAACCAGATAGCTACTTGGGAGCGGAAGTAGAAGGCTCTTGCTCATATGATATAGTCCCGATCCCCAATGACGTTCTAAATTTGATCTTCATATGTTTGTGTTGGGCAAAGCCTTCAAGGCTTTCAGACCCGGTCTGCCCAAGATGACATTGTAAAGTGAAGGTAGATCCACTATATTGAATACGACAGGAGCCATCGCATGATTGGAAGGTGCTCTGAGGGTGACCGGGAGTGAAATGATACCCATAGGGTATATCCATTAGCCCAAGAGCCCCTTAACTGGCCCGCATGGGGCTGGAGATCAGCAGAAGTGAACCCTATTCATTCAAAAGCATCTCGATATAGGAGATTATAGTCGGCTCCTTGATCGACAAAGATTCTTCAGACCTCAAATTGTCCAATTTTGGTTGTTATCACAAGGGGATCGTGCCGATTTGGATCGATCCCAATTAGATTTTCGTTGGTAAAACCGATGATGGGCCTCTTTTTGTCTTGTCGTTTATTGGCACTCGCTGCTAGGACTTCTTGTGGTACAGGGAGAATGGCCTTAGGGTAGTAGAAAATTGGTGTGATCAGGCGCGTGGCCTCATTTTCTGTCGGTTCGTTGCGAACCTGAAGAATCACCTTATCCCTTCTATCTGTCGAAGGTCGAGCAGCTTGGCGTTCCTCCTCTTGGTCACGTCATGGCGGTTCGTGCCGATAATTAGCAGGAGGACCTCTTTCCCTCCCGACGACGAACTCCTATAGCCTCCCTTCATGCACTAGGAATTCCAATTCGTCTTTTAATTTCTCTCAATCATCGGTCGTGTGATCGTAGTCACGATGAAAGTGACAGTATTTTGTCCTGTCCTTGTTGGAGTCATCCTCCGTTTATCGTGGGGGTCATTGAACGTATGGCTTGTATCTGATGAGGGCTAAGACCTGGCCAGGGGTTTCATTCAACGGGGTGTAGTTGTCGTACCTCCTCCTCGGAGGAGGTTTTTTCGGGTTCTTCCTGGGCAAAGACCTCCAGGGTGACTGGTTCTGTTCTTTACGGGTGGACCGATCTCTTCGATGATTAGATGCTTCGACGTCCTTGGCAGCAATATACTTCTCAGCTCGAGCATAAAATTCTTGGATGGTAGCAGGGGGTTTTTTCGTGATAGACACCTTCATATTGGAGGGTCGTAGGCCTATTAATAGCACGACCAATGTGATTGAATGATTCAAATAAGGGACCCTCATCATCTCCTCCTTGAACCGTTGGCCTCCAGCGGCTAGTGAGAACTAGCCGTTGGGCAGCCTCCCAACGGCTAGTTCTGTTGAAATGAAGCTTAATTAAGCCATTTAGCTCCTCCTCCAACATGCTCTAATTAGAAGTCTTAAATGAGCTCCTAAAAGGGGTCATTGTTTAAGCCCATTTGCAAGCCTCTCTAAAGCCCAAAGAAGACCCATCCTAGTGCAACCAGCTGGGCCCAAATGAGCCTAGCCCAGCCCTCTCCAAGAGGGCCCCCAACCTCCCAAACGGCTAGGAGAGGGCATTGCCCTCTCCTCTCTCTAATTCTCTCCTCTCATATCTTCTCTTGGCCTCTTCTATAAATATGGTTTGTAGTTGCCCTTAATGAGTATGAAAAATGTATTCAAATTCATGTATTTTCTCTCCAAATTATCAATAAACACTTGAGGTTTTTTATCCATTGTTCTATGCTTGCTCATTTAGAAATTCAACATGGTATCAGAGCAGGCCAATATTCCTTCCTCTTCCGGTCTTGGAGACCCACCACCACAAATTAGCACTTCAATGTTCACATCCATTCTTTTGGATTCATCAAACTACAATTCATGGCAAGACACCATCAAGAGGTCTCTGAACTTCTTCAATCTTGAAAATCATATATTTGAAGATCCTCTTGATGCTGCTGATCCATCCTTCAAAGCTTGGAAAAAGAGAGATGATCAAGTGGTGGTGCTCTTACAAATGTCTCTCGATAAGTCCCACAAAGCAATGGTCACTTGCATTCCAAATGCTAAAACTTTGTGGGACCAAATGCATGCTCTCTATGCTCAAGAAACCAACACGGGCAGAATTTTTGAGCTAAAGAAGAAAATCTTCAACATTCAAAAAGGAGGAAAGACCCTACCCGAATTCTTTGGGGAATATAGGGATCTTTGGAATGAGCTTAATGTTTTGAGGCCTCCAACCTCAAATCTCAAAACTCTTCTTCAAAGGAATGATGAAGACATGACTTTTGGTCTTCTAATGGGACTAGGAGAAGAATTTGCTTCTATTCGCCAAGAAATTCTTAGGATGAAGCTATTTCCTTCATTCCAAGAGGTCCAATTCATGGTTCAAAGAACTGAAACTAGCATGAAGCTTGAGGAATCATCCAAGCCCAAAATCGAAGCTCAAGCATTCAAATCCATCCAAGAGGAGTTTCCGGCCAATAAAGTCCAGAACTTTGGAAAAAGAGACTTTTGCTTTCATTGCAAAAAACCGGGCCATAGGAAAGACAAATGTTGGCATCTCCATCCTCACCTACGGCTTAAAAGCTACAAAAGAGAAGGAGAATCAATGGCAAGTGCTCAAAACGTCTCCCAAGTTGCTGCCCTTGAAACCAAAATGGAGGAAATGCAAAAGGATATGAAAAGGCTCATTGGACAGATTACTCTCCATTCTGGTAACCTTCTAAACTCATCTAATTCTAGTCCATGGCTTATTGATTCCGGTTGTGACAATCATATGGTCAAAGATAAAAGCAAAGTTAGGAAATTTTTTCCACTTATTAATCATAAAATTGTCAAAGTTGCTAATGGTGATAAATTAAAAGTTGATCATTTAGGAGAAATTGAATTGCTTGGCATGAAAACTAAAGCTTTGTATGTACCCAAATTTGATTCTAACCTTCTGTCCATTGGAAAAATAACCAAAGAACAAAATTGCAAAGCTACTTTTGATCCTAATAAAGTTATTTTTCAGGACCTCAAAACGAATCTCTTGATTGGCAAGGGGTCTAGGAGGCACAATCTATACTACTTGGATCAAGAAAACCAAGCTTTTGCTGCTCAAAGTCAAATGCATTCTTTATGGCATGCTCACCTAGGTCACCTTGGAGACTTAGCTTTGAAACGCCTATTTCCAAATTTAGAAGTGGAAAATAGGCATTGCAAAGCTTGTGTACTTGGAAAACAAACTAGAGTGTATTATCCTATTTCAAATACTATATATGAGATGCATTTGAACTTGTTCATTCTGATGTTTGGACTTCACCCATAGTATCTCATAATGGTTTTAAATACTTTGTGACATTTATAGACCACAAAACTAGATACACTTGGGTTTATCTATTGGCAGCCAAATCTGAGGTCTTTGAAGCTCTTAAAAGCTATTATAGATATGTGACCAAGCAATTCAATGCCAACATCAAAATCATTAGGACTGATCATGGGGGGGAGTATACTAGTCATGCATTTGAAAAATTCTTAGAAGAAAAGGAGATCATGCACCAAAAATCATGTGTCTACACTCCACAACAAAATGGAGTTGCCGAAAGGAAAAATAGGCACTTATTAGAAACAACTAGGGCCATGATGTTCCATTCTAATGTGCCAAAAATTTATTGGAGTGAGGCAATAAAAACTGCTGCCCATATTATTAATCTTATGCCCACTCAAGTTCTAGGAGGAAAATCTCCCTTAGAACTACTCCTAGGAAGGAAACCCAATATCTCTCATTTAAGAGTCTTTGGGTGCATTTGCTATGTGCATGTACCGGAAAATTTTAGGAACAAACTAGATGAGAGAGGAAGAAAATGTGTATTCTTAGGATATTCAACATTTGAAAAAGGTTATAGATGCTATGATCCTCTAACCAAAAAACTATACACATCCAAGGATGTGATATTTGTGGAAAAAGAACCTTATTTTTCAGGAAAAGATGATCAAGATCAAGCTGAAAAGGAAGGAACTCAAGATCTATGGAATATCATTCTCCCATCCATCAACCACTCCTCTCACCCAAATAATCATGAAGAATCTGCTCCAAATAATCATGAAGTATTGGTTCAAGAAGACTCTTCACCTTCTCATTCGGATCATGAGGAACATGGGGATGATGATTCAAATCAAGAACCGGTTCTAGAGCAAGAAGAACAAGCTATTCATGAGCAGCCTCCCACTCTTCGTAGATCCACAAGGCTTAGGCTTCCTCCTTCCGAATGGATCAATAAAAGGGTTTTTTACAACACTAAAGTAACTTCTTATCCTATTTCGAAATATTATTCAATTGCTAATACATCTTGCAGCCATCAAAGATTCATTCAGAACATAGATCTTCATGAAGAACCAAGATCCTTTGAAGAAGCTAAGAACCAACCTCAATGGGTGCAAGCTATGAAGGATGAGTTGGAAGCATTAGCTAAAAATGGAACATGGGAGATAGCATCACTTCCAAAAGGGAAAAGAGCAGTAGGATGCAAATGGGTTTACAAAATCAAGCACAAAAGCGATGGAAGTCTTGATAAATACAAGACAAGACTAGTTGCCAAAGGTTTCACTCAAGCCTATGGAGTGGACTACAAGGAAACATATGCTCCCGTGGCAAAAATGAATACCATTCGTGTGCTCTTATCCCTTGTTGCTAACTACTCCTTACCTTTATTTCAAATGGATGTTGCAAATGCCTTTCTTCAAGGGGACTTAGAAGAAGAAGTATATATGGAGGTTCCTCCGGGCTTTTCTCATCAAGACAACAAAGTTTGCAAATTAAAGAAAGCAATTTATGGACTCAAACAATCTCCAAGAGCTTGGTATGCTAAACTCAGCTCTACTCTTCTTGATCATAACTTTAAGAAATGCTCTAGTGATTCATCTCTTTTTATTAAGAAATTAGGAGATAAATTCATCATAGTCTTAGTATATGTAGATGATATCATCTTAACCGGAAATGATTTAGACTTAATCAATCAAGTTAGGAAATTTCTCCAAACAAAGTTTGATATTAAGGATTTAGGGAAACTAAAGTACTTTCTAGGGATAGAACTTGCCTATTCTCCAAATGGGTTTGTTCTATCACAAAGAAAGTATGTGCTTGATCTTTTGCAGGAAACTGGCAAGCTAGGTGCAAAGCCTGCATGTAGTCCGATCAGCACCTCTTATGGTCTCAAGGACGATGACAGAGAATTTGAGGACGAACAAAGATACCAAAGGCTTGTAGGAAGATTAATCTATCTCACCATAACAAGGCCCGATATCTCATTTGCTGTGGGACAAGTAAGCCAACATATGCACAAACCTAAATGGAAGCATTGGAGAGCCACCGAACGGATTCTTCACTACCTAAAAGGCACACCCGGCATGGGAATTGTCATGAGGAACAATTGCAGCTCTCAAATCATAGGATATTGTGATGCAGATTGGGCCGGGGATTCAGAAGATAGAAGATCAACTACTGGCTATTGCATGTTTGTTGGAGGGAATCTAGTAGCTTGGAAAAGCAAAAAACAACATGTAGTCTCAAGATCAAGCGCCGAAGCGGAGTATAGAGCAATGGCAGCCGCTACTAGTGAGATCGTGTGGCTAAAGGCTCTAATAGAAGAATTAGGGTTCTTTGTGTCAACTCCAATTCAACTCCATTGTGACAATCAATCAGCGATTCATATTGCCTCAAACCCGGTCTTTCATGAAAGAACAAAGCATATTGAGGTAGATTGCCACTTTGTGAGGCAAAAGATAGAAGAGAAGCTCATCTCTCCAAGTTTCACAAGAAGTGATCACCAAATAGCCGACATCTTCACCAAGCCGGAAACCGCCAATCACATACAAAGAAATATGGGCAAGTTGGGTGTCATAGATATATACACACCCAACTTGAGGGGGAGTGTTGAAATGAAGCTTAATTAAGCCATTTAGCTCCTCCTCCAACATGCTCTAATTAGAAGTCTTAAATGAGCTCCTAAAAGGGGTCATTGTTTAAGCCCATTTGCAAGCCTCTCTAAAGCCCAAAGAAGACCCATCCTAGTGCAACCAGCTGGGCCCAAATGAGCCCAGCCCAGCCCTCTCCAAGAGGGCCCCCAACCTCCCAAACGGCTAGTGAAGTTCTAGCCGTTGGGAGGCTGCCCAACGGCTAGTTCTCACTAGCCGTTGGGTGCCAACGGCTAGGAGAGGGCATTGCCCTCTCCTCTCTCTAATTCTCTCCTCTCATATCTTCTCTTGGCCTCTTCTATAAATATGGTTTGTAGTTGCCCTTAATGAGTATGAAAAATGTATTCAAATTCATGTATTTTCTCTCCAAATTATCAATAAACACTTGAGGTTTTTTATCCATTGTTCTATGCTTGCTCATTTAGAAATTCAACAAGTTCTTCACTAGCCGTTTGGGGGAAATGGGGGCCCTCTTGAGAGGGCTGGGCTGGGCCACTTAGGGCCCAGCTAGTTGCCCTTGGATGGCTCTCTTTTGGGCTTTAGGAGGGCTTGAGAAGAGACTTAAATAATGACCCATTTTAGGAGTTTATTTAAGACTTCTAAATAGGGCATTTTGGAGGAATAGCTAAAAGGCTTAATTATGCTTCATTTCAACAGTTTCGGCCCTTTGAACCATAAATTGAACTTCTTGGAATGAAGGGAACATCTTCATTCTAAGAATTTCTTGTCGAATAGGAGCATATTCATCTCCAAGACCCATAAGAAGACCAAAGGTCATGTCTTCATCGTTTCTTTGGAGAAGAGTCTTGAGATTAGAAGTTGGAGGCCTAAGAAGATTAAGCTCATTCCAAAGATCCCTATATTCCCCAAAGTATTCGGGTAGGGTTTTACCTCCTTTTTGAATCTTGAAGATTTTCCTCTTTAGCTCAAAGATTCGTCCGGTGTTGGTCTCTTGTCCATATAGTGCATGCATTTGATCCCACAAAGCCTTTGCATTTGGTATACAAGTAACCATAGCTTTGTGGGTTTTGTCAAGAGACATTTGGAGTAGCACCACCACTTGATCATCTTGTTTCTTCCAAGCTTTGAATGAAGAATCGACATCATCTAAGGGATCCTCCAAAATGTGATTTTCCAGATTGAAGAAATTGAGAGATCTCTTGATGGTGTCTTGCCATGCATTGTAATTGGAAGAATCTAAAAGAATGGAAGTGAACATGGAGGTGCTAATTTGTGGTGGAGGGTTACCAACACCGGAAGAAGAAGGTATCGAAGCTTGCTCTGATACCATGATGAAATTCAAAGATAGCAAACTAAGAAATGAAGAAATAAACTTCAAGAATTTTATTCAAAGATCAAAGAGTGTTTACATGTAATGGAGGCATATTTTTCATACCTTAGAAGCACAACCACCTATCCTATTTATAGAGAAGGAGAAGTGAGGTAAAGAGGGAGAGAAAATAAGAGAGAGGAGAGGGCATTGCCCTCTCCTAACAGCCGGCCCCAACGGCTAGGAGAACTAGCCGTTGGGCAGTCCCCAAACGGCTAGTTCTCTACTAGCCGTTGGGGGCTGCTGCCCCCACTTGGATTGGGCTTGGGCTGGGCCAATTTCGGCCCAGCTGCTGAGGAATGGGAGGCCCATATTGGGCCCTTTAAATGGGTTTACAAAGAGGCTTGGAGAAGGACTTTTACATGGGCTAAATATAGACCTCCTTATAATCATATAAGAAACTCTTAGGTAGGGCATCTTGAAGAGAGTGCTAATGAGCTCAATTTTGTCTCATTTCAACAAATATAGGGATCTTTGGAATGAGCTTAATGTCTTGAGGCCCCCAACCTCAAATCTCAAAACTCTTCTTCAAAGGAATGATGAAGACATGACTTTTGGTCTTCTAATGGGACTAGGAGAAGAATTTGCTTCTATTCGTCAAGAAAATTAGAATGAAGCTATTTCCTTCATTCCAAGAGGTCCAATTCATGGTTCAAAGAACTGAAACTAGCATGAAGCTTGAGGAATCATCCAAACCCAAAATCGAAGCTCAAGCATTCAAATCTATCCAAGAAGAGTTTCCGGCCAATAAAGTTCAGAACTTTGGCAAAAGAGACTTTTGTTTTCATTGCAAGAAACCTGGCCATAGGAAAGATAAATGTTGGCACCTCCATCCTCACTTGCGGCCTAAAAGCAACAAAAGAGAAGGAGAATCAATGGCAAGTGCTCAAAACGTCTGATGAAATTCAAAGATAGCAAACTAAGAAATGAAGAAATAAACTTCAAGACTTTTATTGAAAGATCAAAGAGAGTTTTTACATAATGAAGGCATATTTTTCATACTTCTAAAGCACTCCTACCTATCCTATTTATAGAGAAGGAGAAGAGAGGTAAGGAAGGAGAGAAATGAGGGGGAGGAGAGGGCATTGCCCTCTCCTAACAGCCTGCCCCCAACGGCTAGGAGAACTAGCCGTTGGGCAGTCCCCAAACGGCTAGTTCTCTACTAGCCGTTGGGGGCTGCTGCCCCCACTTGGATTGGGCTTGGGCTGGGCCAATTTCGGCCCAGCTGCTTGAGGAATGGGAGGCCCATATTGGGCTCTTAAATTGGGCTTACAAAGAGGTTTGGAGAAGGACTTTTACATGGGCTAAAATTAGACCTTCTTATGATCATATAAGAAACTCTTAGGTAGGGCATTTTGAAGAGAATGCTAATGAGCTCAATTATGTCTCATTTCAACACTCCCCCTCAAGTTGGGTGTGTATGTATCTATAACACCCAACTTGACCATATTTTTGTGAATGTGATTGGCGGTCCCTGGTTTGGTGAAGATGTCGGCCCCTTGATCATCACTTCTTGTGAATCTTGGAGTGATGAGCTTTTCTTCAAACTTTTGTCTCACAAAGTGACAATCCACCTCAATGTGCTTTGTTCTCTCATGAAAGACCGGATTTGAGGCTATGTGAATTGCCGATTGATTGTCACAATGGAGTTGGATTGGAGTAGGAACAGAGAACCCTATTTCTTCAATTAGAGCCTTTAGCCACACTATTTCACTTGATGCACTGCCATGGCTCTATATTCGGCTTCAAAGACTTGATCTTGATACTACATGTTGTTTCTTGCTTTTCCAAGCTACTAAATTTCCTCCAACAAATATGCAATACCCTGTGGTTGATCGTCTATCCTCTGAGTCTCCAGCCCAATCCGCATCACAATACCCTATGATTTGTGAGTTGTTGTTCTTTTTCATCCAGATTCCCATGCCCGGTGTGCCCTTTAGGTAGTGAAGGATTCTTTCGGTGGCTCTCCAATGCTTCCTTTTGGGCTTGTGCATATGTTGGCTAACTTGACTTACGACAAAGGAGATGTCTGGTCTTGTTATAGTGAGGTAGATCAATTTCCCTACGAGCCTTTGATATCTTGGTTCATCCTCATAATCTTCATTATCATCCTTGAGATCACTAGAGGAGCTGATGGGACTACAAGCGGGCTTGGCACCTAACTTCCCGGTTTCCTGCAAGAGATCAAGCACATACTTCCTTTGTGATAGAACAAGCCCATTTGGACAATAGGCAAGTTCTATCCCTAAGAAGTACTTTAGTTTCCCTAAGTCCTTAATATCAAATTTTGTTTGTAAAAAACTTCTCACTTGGTTGATTAAGTTAAAATCATTGCCGGTTATGATTATATCATCTACATAAACTAGCACTATAATGATTTTTCCATCTAGTTTTCTGATAAAGAGAGAAGTATCGCTATTGCATTTATTGAAATTATGATCAAGAAGAGTTGAGCTAAGTTTGGCATACCATGCTCTTGGAGATTGTTTGAGACCGTAGATTGCTTTCCTAAGTTTGCAGACTTTGTTGAGTTGGTGAGAAAAGCCCGGTGGAGTCTCCATGTATACTTCTTCTTCTAGATCGCCTTGAAGAAAAGCATTGGTTACGTCCATTTGAAACATTGGCCAAGAGTGATTGATTGCGAGGGACATCAAGACTCGAATTGTGTTCATCTTGGCCACCGGAGCATAAGTTTCCTTGTAGTCTACTCCATAAGCTTGAGTGAAGCCCTTAGCTACTAGTCTAGCTTTGTGTCTATCAATGCTTCCATCGCTTTTGTGCTTGATCTTATAGACCCATTTGCATCCTACCGCCCTTTTTCCTTTAGGGAGGGATGATAACTCCCACGTTCCGTTTCTTTCTAAGGCTTCTAGCTCCTCTTTCATGGCTTGAATCCATTGGGGATGTTGTTTTGCTTCTTCAAAGTTTCTAGGCTCTTGATGAAGATCTAGATTCTTGATGAATTTTTGATGGCTACAAGACATGTTAGCAATCGAATAATATTGAGAAATGGGATGAGATGTCACCTTTGAGTTATAGAACACTCTCTTGTTGATCCATTCAGAAGGAGGGAGCCTAAGTCTTGTTGATCTTCGAAGAGGAGGTGGAGGCGGTTCCTCAATACTTTGTTCTTCTTCTTCCATAACTTGCCCTTGATCTAAGTTGTCTCCCCCTTCCTCTTGGACAGATTCATGATCGGAATGTGATGAGATTGGTTCTTCTTGAATTGGATCATTTTCAGCTAGGATTGGTTGTTCTCCTTCTTCATTTTGATGGGAAGGTTCTTTGATTGAGGGAAGAACTATATTCCATTGATCTTGAGCTCCTCTTTCCTTTGCTTGCTCTTGATCCTCTTTTCCTGCAAAATAAGGTTCTCTTTCTACAAATATCACATCCTTGGATGTGTATAGCTTTTTAGTTAGAGGATCATAACATTTATATCCTTTCTCAAAGGTAGAGTATCCTAGAAATACACATCTTCTCCCCCTTTCATCTAGTTTATTTCTAAAGTTTTCTGGTACATGTACATAACAAATGCACCCAAAAACTCTTAAGTGTGAGATATTTGGTTTTCTTCCTAGGAGTAGTTCTAAGGGGGATTTTCCTTCTAATACTTGAGAGGGCATAAGGTTTATAAGGTGAGCAGCGGTTTTGATGGCTTCACTCCAAAACTTTTTAGGTACATTGGAGTGAAACATCATAGCCCTAGCCGTTTCTAGTAAATGTCTATTTTTCCTTTCGGAAACTCCATTTTGTTGAGGAGTATACACACAAGATTTTTGATGAATAATTTCTTTTTCTTCTAGAAAATTTTCAAATGCATGACTAGTGTATTCTCCCCCATGATCCGATCTAAGGATTTTGATATTTGCATTAAATTGTTTGGTTACATATCTATAATAGCTCTTAAGTGCCTCAAATACTTCAGATTTGGCTACTAGTAAGTACACCCAAGTGTATCTAGTTTTGTGGTCAATGAAGGTTACAAAGTATTTGAAGCCATTATGAGATTCTATGGGTGAAGTCCACACATCAGTATGAATGAGTTCAAAGGCATTTTCATATATTGTATTTGAGATTGGATAATACACTCTAGTTTGTTTTCCAAGAATACAAGCTTTGCAATGCCTATTTTCTACCTTTTGACTTGGAAATAGGCATTTCAAAGCTAAATCTCCTGGGTGACCTAGACGTGCATGCCATATAGAGGATACTTGACTTTGAACTCCAAAAGCTTGATTTTCTTGATCTAAGAAGTATAGGTTGTTCCTTCTAGACCCCTTGCCAATCAAGTGATTTGTTTTGAGATCCTGAAAAATAACTTGGTTAGGATCAAAAGTGGCTTTGCAATTATGGTCTTTTGTAATTTTGCTAATGGACATGAGGTTAGAGTTGAATTTTGGCACATATAAAGCTTTGGTTTTCTTGCCTAAAAGTTCAACTTCTCCTAGATGATCAACTTTTAGTTTTTGACCATTAGCAACCTTGACAATCTTATGACTAGATAAGGGAATGAATTTCCTAACTTGATTTTTATCCTTTACCATGTGATTGTCACAACCCGAATCAATAAGCCACTTATTTAAATGAGATGAGTTCAAGTTGTTACCGGAATGTAGAGCAACTTGGCCAAGGAGCTTTTTCATCTCTTTTTGCATCTCCTCCATCTTGGATTCGAGTGCAGCCACTTGGGAGACTTGTTGAGCATGGGCTGGTGGTTCCATCTCCCTTTTGTTGTTCTTTGGGCGCAAATTAGGATAAAGAAACCAGCACCTTTCCCTTTTGTGACCGGGCTTCTTGCAATTTGTGCAAACGTCCCGTTTAAAGAAGTTTTGAGCTTTGTTGACAATGTGATCATCTTGGACAGCTTTGAAGGCTTGAGCTTCGGATTTGAGCTTGGTGGATTCTTCTAGCCTCATGCTAGTTTCGGCCCTTTGAACCATAAATTGAACTTCTTGGAATGAAGGGAACATCTTCATTCTAAGAATTTCTTGTCGAATAGGAGCATATTCATCTCCAAGACCCATAAGAAGACCAAAGGTCATGTCTTCATCGTTTCTTTGGAGAAGAGTCTTGAGATTAGAAGTTGGAGGCCTAAGAAGATTAAGCTCATTCCAAAGATCCCTATATTCCCCAAAGTATTCGGGTAGGGTTTTACCTCCTTTTTGAATCTTGAAGATTTTCCTCTTTAGCTCAAAGATTCGTCCGGTGTTGGTCTCTTGTCCATATAGTGCATGCATTTGATCCCACAAAGCCTTTGCATTTGGTATACAAGTAACCATAGTTTTGTGGGTTTTGTCAAGAGACATTTGGAGTAGCACCACCACTTGATCATCTTGTTTCTTCCAAGCTTTGAATGAAGAATCGACATCATCTAAGGGATCCTCCAATATGTGATTTTCCAGATTGAAGAAATTGAGAGATCTCTTGATGGTGTCTTGCCATGCATTGTAATTGGAAGAATCTAAAAGAATGGAAGTGAACATGGAGGTGCTAATTTGTGGTGGAGGGTTACCAACACCGGAAGAGGAAGGTATCGAAGTTTGCTCTGATACCATGATGAAATTCAAAGATAGCAAACTAAGAAATGAAGAAATAAACTTCAAGACTTTTATTGAAAGATCAAAGAGAGTTTTTACATAATGAAGGCATATTTTTCATACTTCTAAAGCACTCCTACCTATCCTATTTATAGAGAAGGAGAAGAGAGGTAAGGAAGGAGAGAAATTAGGGGGAGGAGAGGGCATTGCCCTCTCCTAACAGCCTGCCCCCAACGGCTAGGAGAACTAGCCGTTGGGCAGTCCCCAAACGGCTAGTTCTCTACTAGCCGTTGGGGGCTGCTGCCCCCACTTGGATTGGGCTTGGGCTGGGCCAATTTCGGCCCAGCTGCTTGAGGAATGGGAGGCCCATATTGGGCTCTTAAATTGGGCTTACAAAGAGGTTTGGAGAAGGACTTTTACATGGGCTAAAATTAGACCTTCTTATGATCATATAAGAAACTCTTAGGTAGGGCATTTTGAAGAGAATGCTAATGAGCTCAATTATGTCTCATTTCAACAACGTCTCCCAAGTTGCTGCCCTTGAAAACAAAATGGAGGAAATGCAAAAGGATATGAAAAGGCTTATTGGACAGATTACTCTCCATTCTGGTAACCTTCTAAATTCATCTAATTCTAGTCCATGGCTTATTGATTCCGGTTGTGACAATCATATGGTCAAAGATAAAAGCAAAGTTAAGAAATTTATTCCACTCACTGATCATAAAATTGTCAAAATTGCTAATGGTGATAAATTAAAAGTTGATCATTTAGGAGAAATTGAATTACTTGGCATGAAAACTAAAGCTTTGTATGTACCCAAATTTGATTCTAACCTTCTGTCCATTGGAAAAATAACTAAAGAACAAAATTGCAAAGCTACATTTGATCCTAATAAAGTTGTTTTTCAGGACCTCAAAACGAATCTCTTGATTGGCAAGGGGTCTAGGAGGCACAATCTATACTACTTGGATCAAGAAAACCAAGCTTTTGCTGCCCAAAGTCAAATGCATTCTTTATGGCATGCTCGCCTAGGTCATCTTGGAGACTTAGCTTTGAAACGCCTATTTCCAAATCTAGAAGTAGAAAATAGGCATTGCAAAGCTTGTGTGCTTGGAAAACAAACTAGAGTGTATTATCCCATTTCTAATACTATATATGAGAATGCATTTGAACTTGTTCATTCTGATGTTTGGACCTCACCCATAGTATCTCATAATGGTTTTAAATACTTTGTGACATTCATAGATCACAAAACTAGATATACTTGGGTTTACCTATTGGCTGCCAAATCTGAGGTCTTTGAAGCCCTTAAAAGCTATTATAGATATGTGACCAAACAATTCAATGCCAACATCAAAATCATTAGGTCTGATCATGGGGGGGAGTATACTAGTCATGCATTTGAAAACTTCTTAGAAGAAAAGGAGATCATGCACCAAAAATCATGTGTCTATACTCCACAACAAAATGGAGTTGCAGAAAGAAAAAATAGGCACTTGTTAGAAACAGACTAGGGCCATGATGTTCCATTCTAATGTGCCAAAAATTTATTGGAGTGAGGCAATAAAAACTGCTGCCCATGTTATTAATCTTATGCCCACTCAAGTTCTAGGAGGAAAATCTCCCTTAGAACTACTCCTAGGAAGGAAGCCCAATGTCTCTCATTTAAGAGTCTTTGGGTGCATTTGTTATGTGCATGTACCGGAAAACTTTAGAAACAAACTAGATGAGAGAGGAAGAAAATGTGTATTCTTAGGATACTCAACATTTGAGAAAGGTTATAAATGCTATGATCCTCTAACCAAAAAACTATACACATCCAAGGATGTGATATTTGTGGAAAAAGAACCTTATTTTTCAGGTAAAGATAATCAAGATCAAGCTGGAAAAGAAGGAACTCAAGGTCTATGGAACATCATACTCCCATCAATCAACCACTCCTCTCACCCAAATACTCATGAAGAATCTGCTCCAAATGATAATGAAGTACTGGTTCAAGAAGACTCTTCACCTTCTCATTCGGATCATGAAGAACAAAGGGATGATGATTCGGACCAAGAACCGGTTCTAGAGCAAGAAGAACAAGCTATACATGAGCAGCCTCTTACTCTTCGTAGATCGACAAGGCTTAGGCTTCCTCCTTCCGAATGGATCAATAAAAGGGTTTTTTACAACACTAAAGTAACTTCTCATCCTATTTCGAAATATTATTCAGTTGCTAATACATCTTGCAGCCATCAAAGATTCATTCAGAACATAGATCTTCATGAAGAACCAAGATCCTTTGAAGAAGCTAAGAACCAACCTCAGTGGGTGCAAGCTATGAAAGATGAGTTAGAAGCTTTAGCTAAAAATGGAACATGGGAAATAGCATCACTTCCAAAAGGGAAAAGAGCAGTAGGATGCAAATGGGTTTACAAAATCAAGCACAAAAGCGATGGAAGTCTTGATAAATACAAGGCAAGACTAGTTGCCAAAGGTTTCACTCAAGCCTATGGAGTGGACTATAAGGAAACATATGCTCCCGTAGCAAAGATGAATACCATTCGTGTGCTCCTATCCCTTGCGGCTAACTACTCCCTACCTTTATTTCAAATGGATGTTGCAAATGCCTTTCTTCAAGGGGACTTAGAAGAAGAAGTATATATGGAGGTTCCTCCGGGCTTTTCTCATCAAGACAACAAAGTTTGCAAATTAAAGAAAGCAATCTATGGACTCAAACAATCTCCAAGAGCCTGGTATGAAAACTCAGCTCTACACTCCTTGATCATAACTTTAAGAAATGCTCTAGTGATTCATCTCTTTTTATTAAGAAATTAGGAGATAAATTCATCATAGTCTTAGTATATGTAGATGATATCATCTTAACCGGAAATGATTTAGACTTAATCAATCAAGTTAGGAAATTTCTCCAAACAAAGTTTGATATTAAGGATTTAGGGAAACTAAAGTACTTTCTAGGGATAGAGCTTGCCTATTCTCCAAATGGGTTTGTTCTATCACAAAGAAAGTATGTGCTTGATCTTTTGCAGGAAACCGGCAAGCTAGGTGCCAAACCCGCATGTAGTCCGATCAGCACATCTTATGGTCTCAAAGACGACGACATAGAATTTGAGGACGAACAAAGATACCAAAGGCTTGTAGGAAGATTAATCTATCTCACCATAACAAGGCCCGATATCTCATTTGCTGTGGGGCAAGTTAGCCAACATATGCACAAACCAAAATGGAAGCATTGGAGAGCCACCGAACGGATTCTTCACTACCTAAAAGGCACACCCGGCATGGGAATTGTCATGAGGAACAATTGCAGCTCTCAAATCATAGGATATTGTGATGCGGATTGGGCCGGGGATTCAGAAGATAGAAGATCAACTTCTGGCTATTGCATGTTTGTTGGAGGGAATCTAGTAGCTTGGAAAAGCAAAAAGCAACATGTAGTCTCAAGATCAAGTGCCGAAGCGGAGTATAGAGCAATGGCAGCCGCTACTAGTGAGATCGTGTGGCTAAAGGCTCTAATAGAAGAATTAGGGTTCTTTGTCTCAACTCCAATACAACTCCATTGTGACAATCAATCGGCGATTCACATTGCCTCAAACCCGGTCTTTCATGAAAGAACAAAGCATATTGAGGTAGATTGCCACTTTGTGAGACAAAAGATAGAAGAAAAGCTCATCTCTCCAAGTTTCACAAGGAGTGATCACCAAATAGCCGACATCTTCACCAAGCCGGGAACCGCCAATCACATACAAAGAAATATGGGCAAGTTGGGTGTCATAGATATATACACACCCAACTTGAGGGGGAGTGTTGAAATGAAGCATGATTAAGCCCTTTAGTTCCTCCTCCAACATGCTCTAATTAGAAGTCTTAAATGAGCTCCTAAAAGGGGTCATTGTTTAAGTCCCTTTTCAAGCCTTCCTAAAGCCCAAAGAGAGCCATCCAAGTGCAACCAGCTGGGCCCAAATGGACCCAGCCCAGCCCTCTCAAAGAGGGCCCCCAAACCCCCCAAACGGCTAGTGAAGACCTAGCCGTTGGGAGGCTGCCCAACGGCTAGTTCTCACTAGCCGTTGGGGGCCAACGGCTAGGAGAGGGCATTGCCCTCTCCTCTCTCGAATTCTCTCCTCTCTTATCTCCTCTTGGCCTCTTCTATAAATATGGTAGGTAGTTGCCCTTAATGAGTATGAAAAATGTCCTCAAACTCTTGTATTTTCTCTCCAAATTATCAATAAGATACTTGAGGTTTTTTATTCATTGTTCTATGCTTGCTCACTTAGAAAATCAACAGAGAGAAGGTCTTTATACTCAACGGTGGGAGAGAATTGAACCAAATAAGTGCGTTTCCTGAGAGAGTCATGGGAAAGTACTTGCACATGGCTGCGTCGGGATGTCTCTGGAGATCATTACAGTTATGAAATGGGCTACGTGATCTCGGGGGTTCGTTGTCCCATTGCATCTCTCCATGGGGGGCAGGAGCACGTTGCGGGGCATAGGCTCTGAGGAGATCTTGGAGTCAAATGGTGAAGCGTGAGAGTAAGTGGGGATTTGGTCTCCCTGAGGGTTGGCCCGTTTTAGTTCCTCAGCTACCAGTTGCTCGACTTGCTTTCGAAGATCATCAGGGAGTGGTTTGAAGTTTTCAGATGCTTCGCCATGAGGTGGTGACGGTCGTCGCTGAGGACATCTAGATCCCCCAACAGAGGATTGGACTTCGGGCATGAGGGCGTGGCTAAGGTCCTCCATGTCACAAGTATGCCCTATTTTCACATCGAGGTGACGCAAAATTAATATTATGACCCTACTCAATATCATTAAGTCAAAATCATACAGCGAAAGATTAAAAAAAAAAGATAGTTTTTAATAAAAATTTTCTTTAAAGCATTTGCCTCCAATTTACATATAATATCTATATGCATAGTCCAATCGTAAACAAAAATAGGTATGATCACTCACCCGATAGCGTCTCTCAGTAAAACTAGTGGGATAGTACCTCAATGTATGTCAAGTACAGTATAAGCTGAAAATATTAATATGAGGGGTGAGTATAATCCATGTACTCAGTTAGTGAAGTGCAATGACTACATAGTGACAATAAATGAATTTGTGAGAGTGGCAAGTCAAAACATTATTTCAAATTCATATTTCATTCATTTGCAAATATATCGTGTAATTCAAAATAATATGCATCCTTATCATTAAATCATACATCAATGGGGTGTCAAAAACATATTCTACCCATAGTTTAGCCTAATTAGGGTAAAATCCACCTAGAGATCACCACAATATCATAAGAATAAAACACATATAACTTCCCCCCTTCCCTCGGTGTTGACACGGTTCTCACGGGTATTTGTCTATTGGATCCGTTGCCCAGAGATAGGGGACTTAAACCCCTGCTCTCGTGTTACCCCACCACGTCACCTGTCGGGTAAACGCTCAATACCGTGGTAGGGAGTGCGCTATAGCCACTATGCATCATCTCATAATCATACACATGTGCCATATATCATCATTCATAAATCTTTACTTGTAATAAAAACACGGCACTATCAAGTTATCATAATATCAGAATGCAATTTTCACATAACATCATTTCAAGACATGCTACAAACACTAAAACATTTCTAAATTACATTTCAAAATTTATTTATAAAAGTCATGATCAAAACTATTTTTCATTTAAAGTCAAAAATCGATCGTACTACTCACCACGATTGGGGAGGGTACGCCACTCCCCTTAATTGTCCGCGTTTCTCGAATGAGTCACCCCTCGAACGAAAACGTAACCCTACACCTAAATTAAATAATATGTATTATTTTTCAATTCGATATTATATTGTTGGTCTACAAAATACGTATGGAAATGTTTTCTTTAAGGTAAAATCTCAAATTCCATACTTAGAGAAAAATTCTTACAAAACCTATCACGCGCAGGTTTAGTAAAATCATGATATTTTCTAAAATTTTAATCGGATTTAAATGATTTAAATTTTTTCTTAAAGCTAAGACATATATCTCCAACTTTTATGTTCAGACCAACTTAAATTCTGAATACACGAATTTATAAAAATTTATCACTTTTTCAGTCTAAGTTCCTAAAACCAATTCTGTATAGCTTTGGGAGAATTTCTATATCTCCCAATATACTACTCCAATTTAAGTAATTCTTATCTCAAATTAAAGATAAGACATAGATCTAAAACTTTTTAGTTTTGACTATCCTTAAATTTTAAATGTATAATTTTGTAAAATTCAATTTTCCTCTCAGTTTCAGTTTTAGAACTACTTCTGCATAGTTTTAGTAAAAATATCACAACTTTCTGCATACAACTCCGATTTAAGTGATCTTTATCTCAAATTAAAGATAAGACAGAGACTAAAACTTTCATGTTTAATATTTCTCTAGATTCTAAACATAAGATATCTCAAAAATTCATACAATTTACTGGTCGTACACAGGACATGAAACAGAATTTTTGAAACATGCTAAACTTCCAAAAATCACTATAAATCGATTCTTTCATGAATTACTTCACATGATATACCATTTTAAAGCTTAGGGAGTCTAATTTATAGAAAAATAAATATCTTAGATTTTTAATTTCTACAGAATGAGATATTTTAAGAAAACTATACATGACTCAATCTAGAAATCAACATCTAGCATGTTAGTATGGATACCAAAGTAACTACTCATCAAATAATTTAATCTTAGCATAAGTTAGAATATGTTACTTCATTTGTAAGATCTCTTGCTAATAATATATATCACCACTCCTTTTGAATTTTTGAATTTTATCAGCTTAGAAAAATCAAATCATAATGAACATAAATTTGTTATACAATACCTCTATACTTTCAATTGAAATTCAAGAATTCCCAAAAATGTTCTTACCTCTTTGGCTCCATAGTTGAACTCAAAAATGAGAATGGTCTCTATAAATTTCGTGCAAGGGGTGGTTTGAATGAAGAAAATGAGTCAAACACTTTTTAAACAAGTTCTTTTATAAACCTGGCCAAATATCGTTAACCATTGTATCATTCCATGCATTATTTTGACCTTCCACTTGTCCTAGCACTTAAACCAGACAATTGTTGATTCAAGCAACCTCCATACACTCCACCAAGTGTCTTTGGACGTCCATGTCAAGGGGGAGAAGTGTCACAAGCTAGAACAAGCTATTCTAGTTAGTTTTCATGCAAAAATTTTTACCCAATAAGTTTTCATGCATAAATTTCTATCCAATGAGTTTTCTTGAATGTGGAAAATCCTATGTGGCCACTAACCAACCTTGCTTCCCTCTTGACCAATCATTTGGCTCCAATTGTCCATCATTGAGTGGTTTGCAACTTAGTCCCTTAACTTTTCTTAATTGCATTTAAACCCCTAACTTTTAACAATTTGTATTTTTGGTCCCTATGAAATTTTGTTTGAAATTTCTTAAATATGTGAAATTTCATTTAAATATCTTTATTTAAGTGTGCAGGCCTTCTCTTAGCTATTTTTGACTTCTTTAGGCCTTGCCGGCACTTTCCGATAAGTTTTTCGGCTTACCGATAAAATTTTAGGTTTTAACGATTTTGAGGAGAAATCTCAAAATGAATAAATAGATAATTAAATAGATGTCTCAAAAAGATGCTTATATATTTAGAATCATAAGGAGTAGTATATGATATACAGTCACCGAAAATCGATGTTACAATTCCTAACCCCCAATAAAAAGTTTCGTCCTCGAAACTAAATTGAAACTATGTAACAAATAGTTGGGGGTACTTCCTCATAGCATCCTCAGGCTCCTAAGTCTGCTCCTCGACTTAGTCGTTCCTCCAAAGTACTCTAACCAGGGGAACCTCCTTGCTCCGTAGCTTTTTGGTTTGTCTGTCTAATATGGCTACGGGCTGGCCGGGGAAACTCAAGTCATCGCTCAACTCTATCGGTGGAGGTTCCAATACATGGGAAGGATCAGGAAGGTACTTCCTCAGCATCGAGACATGGAATACATCGTGAATCCGTGCTAGCTCAAGTGGTAAGTCCAATCTATATGTCACTTTCCCAAACCTCTCAAGGACTTGAAAAGGTCCAATGTATCCGGGGTTAACCTTTCCACGCTGTCTAAATCGGATCATCCCCTTCCAAGGGGATACCCTCAAAAACACCATGTCTCCCTCCCCGAACTCCCAAGGTCACCGTCGTCTGTCTACATAGCTTCTGCCTATCTTGGGCAGCCTTTATCCGAGCATGGATGACCTTCGCCTTCTCTCGGGTCTCCTTAATCAAATCTATACAATCAAGCTGTCTCTCCCCGACCTCATCCCAACACAAAGCTGTCCGACACTTTCTCCCGTATAAGGCTTCATATGGTGGAATCCCAATACTAGCCTGGTAGCTATTGTTGTAAGCGAACTCGATCAATGGGAGGTGCTGGTCCCAACTTCCCTTGAAGTCCATGACACAGGATCTCAACATATCCTCTAGTGTCTGAATGGTCCTCTCGGGCCCGACCATTCGTGCCGGGGGGTGAAATGCGATCGAACTTCAATTGGGTACCCATGGCCTCTTGCAACTTTGGCCAAAATTGGGAAGTAAAACGTGAGTCTCTGTCTGATACAATGGACACTGGAACTCCATGTAGCCAAACTATCTCATTAATATACAGGCGAGCCAAACCCTCTAGTGGATAGCTACTGTGGATAGGAAGGAAATGTGCGGACTTGGTGAATCTATCTACGATCACCCAGATAGCATCGTATCATGCCGAAGTCCGTGGAAGACCCATTACAAAATCCATGGTGATGTGTTCCCACTTCCACTCAGGAATGGGAAGCGGTTGTAGTGTGCCGGCGGGCCGCTGATGCTCAGCCTTCACCTGTTGGCATACTAAGCACCTGGCAATAAAACTGGCTATCTCACGCTTCATGCCCACCCACCAGTAACTTTCTCGAATCGTCCGATATATCTTTGTGCTATCAGGATGCATAGCATAGGCTGAAGAGTGAGTCTCCTCCAATATGGCACATCTAAGATCATCATCCTTGGGAATACAGATACGTCTCCTAATAACTACGAATCCATCATCCCTGACTCTGAAGTCTCCGCCTTCCCCTTTGTTGATCCTTTCAATAATCCCCTGAAGCTCCTCATCAATAGATTGAAGTTTCTGAATGTGGTCAAGTAGAGTCGGTCTCACCTCAAATCTAGCTAAAAGTGCTCCAAATTCATCTGTCGTTAGTCCAACTCCTAGTGAGTAGAGTCCAATAAGACATGAGAGATAAGAACCCTCAGTGGGTGCTAACGATGATGACTTGCGGCTCAGTGCATCCGCAACAACATTTGCTTTCCTTGGGTGATAGTCAATAATCAGATCATAGTCTTTGAGAAGCTTCAACCATCTCCTCTGCCTGAGATTGAGCTCCCTCTGAGTGAGTAGGTACTTCAAGCTTTTGTGATCTGTATACACCCTGCAAGTAACTCCGTATAGATAGTGTCGCCAAATCTTCAATGCGAACACAATAGCAGTAAGCTTTAAATCATGGGTAGGATAATTCAGTTCATGCCTCTTTAGTTGTCGGGAGGCATAAGCGATGACTCGCTCCTTTTACATCAGGACACAACCTAATCCCTATTGACTGGCATCGCAGTATACCTCGTACTCACAATTGCTAGTAGGGAGAGCGAGGATGGGTGCTGATGTTAGTCGCTGTTTGAGCTCCTGAAAGCTCACCTCACAGCGGTCGTCCTAAACAAAGTTGACCTCTTTCCGCGTCAAGTTGGAGAGTGGAGCAGCAATCTTGGAGAATCCCTCTACAAACCTCTGCTAATATCCTGCCAATCTAAGGAAATTTAACACTTTCGTAACGCTTCGTGGTTGTTCCCATTTTAGAATAGTCTCAACTTTTTTCGGGTCCACAAAGATACCGTCAGCCGAAACCACATGACTTAGAAAGTCAATCTCTCTCAGCTAAAACTCACACTTGGAGTATTTGGCATATAGCTCCTTCTCACGGAGTGTTTATAATACAACTCGTAGGTGCTCGGAATGCTCCTCATCACTCCTCGAATATATAAGAATATCGTCAATGAAGACGATGACAAATCTATCCAGGAAGGAGTGGAATACTAGGTTTATCAGGTCCATAAAAGTTGCCGGGGCATTAGTCAGCCCAAACGACATCACCAAGAACTCAAAGTGACCGTACCGAGTCCCGAAGGCTGTCTTGGGAACATCACCTTCCCTGATTCATAGCTGGTGATATCCAGATCTTAGGTCAATCTTAGAGAAAACCCGGCCTCCCTACAACTGATCGAACAGATCATCAATCCAAGGTAACGGGTATCGATTTTTGATGGACACCCGATTCAACTGTCGGTAATCGATGTATAGTCTGAGAGTGCCATCCTTCTTTCGGACAAATAATACCAGAGCTCCCCAAGGTGAAGTGCTCGGTCTGATGAAGCCCTTATCCAACAATTCTTGCAATTGGACTTTTAGCTCTTTTAGCTCTACCAGAGCCATCTTGTATGGCAAAATGGAGATAGACGCAGTGCCTGGTGCTAAATCAATGGCAAAATCGAACTCCCGGACTGGAGGTAATCTGGATAACTCCTCAGGGAATACATCAGGAAACTCCTGTACCACTGGAACATCATTTATTTTTGGTCCCTCCACTGTGGTGTCAACAACATGCGCCAAATATGCTATACAGCCCTTGCTCATCAATCTGCGGGCCTCCAAAGTTGATATCACACAATTCGGGAGGACCCGCCTAATTCCATGGAAAACCAATACTGGACACCCTGGTCTCCGAAATTTAACTGTCTTAGCAAAACAATCCATTGAAGCTCGGTGTCGGTGTAGCCAATCCATACCCAGGATGGCATCAAAGTCCCGTATGTCTAGTGGAATCAGATTTGCTTTTAACACTGTACTCTCCACCTCGACTCCATAGTCTCGGTACACCTCCTTCCTGACAATCTGCTCCCCTAAGGGAGTAATGACTAGCAGCACTTTATCCAGTGGTACTAGAACCTTGTCAGTATAGTGAGCGAAGTCCGTGCTCACAAAAGAATTATTCGCCCCAGTGTCAATCAACACACGGGCGTTTCTTCTGAAGATAATCACAGTGCCTATCATCCAAATTTATAAAGTCCATTAGCCCAATATCATCAAAATAAATAAAAATTACTTAAGGATAAAACCGCAAAATGGATATATATATCATCTTTTAAAGTTCAGCAAAATACATCATAGTCAAGAGTTCTTGTACATCATCAGGATGAGGAGTGGGGGTAGCACCTGTTACTATGTCTGGACTGGCCTGTGCCTCCTCGTCGGTCATAGCATATAGTCTAGTCTGCGTCTTGGGCTGCTGACAGGAGGTAGAGCAGACATGTTACTCTAGTAAAAGACTTCCCTGCAATACTATGAGGAGGTGTCGTAGAAGGTGTTGAGCTTCCTTTGGGGCCATAAGGAAAGCTCTGATCTGGCACATGACTGTACCCCTCAGCTCGTAGGTCGGGACAACGGTCTTTGAAGTGTCATTCCTTTCCGCACTGGTAACATCTGCCATAGAATCGGTATGGGCCTGTGTATGCCTTTTTACAAATCAGGCAGGACCTCCTCTGCACTCCTCCAGTCCATGGTACATTGCCCAAGTTACATCCTGGTGTACTCATCGGTGCTGATGACTGCCTATACTGCCCATGAGGTGTGGTCTTGGGCCCCTGTCTAGGGCCGTTGCTGTATGAACCTTGGCCTTTGCTCCTCTTGGAGCTGTGTCCCTGCCCAAATCCTGGCCTCTTTCTTTGATCTTATTGGTTATGAAGTCTATTCCGTTCTTTGATATTCTGCTCTTCTCTCAGTGCCTATTGCAGAACTCTAGCATATGTATCCTCCTCGGAGACTGTCATCTAGTCTCTGATGGCGAGATTTAGTCAATGTTCAAACTTGAATCTCCTGGTCTCCTCAGTCGCCACCAACTCTGGAAAAAATGTCGCCAGTCCGTGAAACTCAGTCTCGTACTTTGACACAGATTTCTGCCCTTGCTTCAACTCTAGGAACTCTCGCCGCTTCATGTCAAGGTCGAATATCATGTAATACTGGGAATCAAACTCCCTCAGAAAGTCACCCCAAATCAACGGCTCATTCGTTCTATCCTTGACGCCGTCCCACCAATCACGGGCGTCATCCTCTAGCAGTTTGACTGCTATCACCAGCTTGAGTCTATCCTTAACTCCCATGTCCTCCGCAGCCTCTTTGACCCGTTTAAGCCATTTCCTAGCTACAATGGGGTCGTGGGTCCCAAAGAAAGACTCACACCCTAGACTCCTAGCCTCTCTTAGCAAAGTGGAGATCTGTGTCATCTGCCGAGTAGTCGGCGTAGTCGTCAGTATAGGAGAAGGCACTGGTATCGCTGTGGGTATAGGCGGAGTCTCAACCGCTGGTGCAGGTTGTGCTCTCATCTGGTCTCGGTGGGCCGTCCACCATCCCATCATCTCCCTGAGTATAGAGAGTGGTGGGGGAACTTCTCTAGTAGGAGGGGCCTGAGGTGCTTGAAACGATGACGCGGCCTCGATCGGGGTCTCTGTGGTAATCCTCGGTCGTTCTCGGGGATGCATAGTTCTACATAAATAACCATACTTAGTACTTAAGAGTGAAAAAGTAAAAGGTTAGGTGCTAACCTAACCCCCTAATAAAGATTAACGTTATAAGACCATAGGAGGCAAATTACAAACTCTTTGAAAACATTTTACAAACACTGGAAGTAAAATAGAGTATATACGGAACCTAGAGCTCTGATACCATCGAAATCTGTCACGCCCCGACCCGCAGGTCGAGCACGCGAACAGACTGCCGCGACTCCTTGAGGCACGAGTATGCCCTACTCACACATCGAGGTGACGCAAGACTAATATTATGACCCTATTCAATATCATTAAGTTAAAATCATACAACGAAAGATTAAAAAAAAGATAGTTTTCAGTAAAAATTTTCTTTAAAATATTTAACTCCAATTTACATATAATATCTATATGCATGGTCCAATCGTAAACAAAAATGGGTATGATCACTCACCCGATAGCGTCTCTCAGTAAAACTCGTGGGATAGTACCTCAATGTATGTCAAGTACAGTATAATCTGAAAATATTAATATGAGGGGTGAGTATAATCCATATACTCAGTGAGTGAGGTGCAATGACTATATAATGACAATAAATGAATTTGTAAGAGTGGCAAGTCAAAATATCATTTCAAATTCATATTTCATTCATTTGCAAATATATCGTGTAATTCAAAATAATATGCATCCTTATCATTAAATCATACATCAATGGGGTATCAAAAATGTATGCTATCCATAGTTTAGCCTAACTAGGATAAAATCCACCAAGGGGTCACCACAAAATCATAAGAATAAAATACATATATCTTCCCCCTTCCCTCGGTGTTGACACGGTCCTCACGGGTGCTCGTCTATTGGATCCATTGCCCAGAGACATGGGACTCAAAACCCTGCTCTCGTGTTACCCCACCACGTCACCCCATCGGGTAAACGCTCAATACCGTGGTAGGGAGTGCGCTATAGCCACTATGCACCATCTCATAATCATACGCATGTGCCATGATATACAGTCACCGAAAATCGATGTTACACTCCAATTGTTTGCCCATATCCTGAAGTTTGGACTCCAGTCTCTCCATCTGGGGGCGATTGACTTGCTCTGGAATAGGATCGACAATGGGTTGGCTGGAGATTGTGGGTTGTAAGGCCTGTTCTTGATGAGGTGGTCCCATGGGAGCTGCTTGATCGCGAGTGGCTTGATCAGGTGCCGCAAGAGGAGTAGCCTCAGAAAGTGTGATAGTGTGCCCTTCAACAAGGAGGATGACTTTTGAGGATGCTCTAGTTCTCAGAGGCATGATTATCGAAATGACCGAGACTTCTTCAATCTATTTCTCACAGACGGCGCCAATCTGTTGGAAGTGGGTTATGACTCCGACACTCAAATCAGTAAAGAGCGGTTTGCGATTGAAAGAAACAGACTGAGAATTGAGGGAAGCTATTCCCTATGATCAGTGTACTCAGAGTGTTTGGCCTAGAGAGCGTACCTTGTTATGAGAGTTTCTGGGATAACTTATACCTCTGAGAGACGTGCACCGCTGGGAGACTTCAACTCTACCTTCCTTCTCTAACTCATCCGGGAATCTCTGAGGTTAATATTATGAGTTGATTACGATCCTCATTTATCAGTAGAACTACTATTTTCGGGAGATGTGCTTTCCTTACTCGAAAGATCCGGGATTTGCTGTTATGAAATAGGAGATTGAAGTTAAGGGAATTATAACCTTCTTTTAGAATTGCTAGGGGTGTTACACAATTGAGGCCCTATCATTTGGCCCGTCGATCTGGGTGGCTAATGTTGAAATTTAAAGATAGCAAGCTAAGAATGAAGAAATAAACTTCAAGAATTTTATTGAGAAATTAAAGAGAGTTTACATGCAATGAAGACATGTTTTTCATGCCTTTCAAAGGAACATATATGCTCTATTTATAGAGAACAAGAAGAGAGGGAAAGAGTTGAGAAAAGAGAGGAAGGAGAGGG
This sequence comes from Dillenia turbinata, assembly GCA_037126225.1. NCBI lineage: Eukaryota > Viridiplantae > Streptophyta > Magnoliopsida > Dilleniales > Dilleniaceae > Dillenia > Dillenia turbinata. Next base: position 12,356,831 of record JBAMMX010000006.1, read on the forward strand.
CATTGTGCCCTCTCCATTCTAGCCGTTGGGGCTGTCCCCAACGGCTATATTTTACTTAGCCGTTGGGGGCCTTTTGGGCCCCCATTTGCTGGCCCGGGCTGGGCCCGACAAGGCCCATTTAGGGCCCGATATGGAACCCTAAAGGGGATTACAAATATGACAAAGGAGAAGGAAAATTCTGCTTAGTTTAGGGCTATACATTTAGACTTCATTCCCTTAGGATATAAACCCTAATTATCCTCTATTTCAACACTCCCCCTCAAGTTGGGTGTGTATGTATCTATAACACCCAACTTGACCATATTTTTATGTATGTGATTGGCGGTTCCCGGTTTGGTGAAGATATCCGCCACTTGATCATCACTTCGTGTAAAACTTGGAGTGATGAGTTTTTCTTCAAACTTTTGTCTCACAAAGTGACAATCCACCTCAATGTGCTTTGTTCTTTCATGAAAAACCGGATTTGAGGCTATGTGAATTGCCGATTGATTGTCACAATGGAGGAGGATTGGAGTAGGAACGGAGAACCCTAGTTCTTCAATTAGAGCCTTTAACCAAACTATTTCACTTGATGCGGCAGCCATGGCTCTATATTCGGCTTCGGCACTTGATCTTGACACCACATGTTGTTTTTTGCTTTTCCAAGATACTAGATTTCCTCCAACAAACATGCAATATCCTGTGGTTGATCGTCTATCTTCTGAGTCTCCGGCCCAATCCGCATCACAATATCCTACGACTTGTGAGTTGTTGTTCTTCTTCATCCAAACTCCCATGCCGGGTGTGCCCTTTAGATAATGGAGGATTCTTTCGGTGGCTCTCCAATGCTTTCTTTTGGGCTTGTGCATATGTTGGCTAACTTGACTCACGGCAAAGGAGATGTCCGGTCTCGTTATGGTGAGGTAGATCAATTTCCCTACGAGCCTTTGATATCTTGGTTCATCCTCATAATCTTCATCATCATCCTTGAGACCACAAGAGGAGCTAATGGGACTACAAGCGGGCTTGGCACCTAACTTCCCGGTTTCCTGCAAGAGATCAAGCACATACTTCCTTTGTGATAGAACAAGCCCATTTGGACAATAGGCAAGTTCTATCCCTAAGAAGTACTTTAGTTTCCCTAAGTCCTTAATATCAAATTTTGTTTGTAAGAAACTTCTCACTTGGTTGATTAAGTCTAAATCATTACCGGTTATGATTATATCATCTACATAAACTAACACTATAATGATTTTTCCATCTAGTTTCTTAATGAAGAGAGAAGTGTCACTATTGCATTTTTTGAAATTATGATCAAAAAGAGTTGATCTAAGTTTGGCATACCAAGCTCTTGGAGATTGTTTGAGACCGTAGATTGCTTTCCTAAGTTTGCAAACTTTGTTGAGTTGGTGAGAAAAGCCCGGCGGAGTTTCCATGTACACTTCTTCTTCTAGATCACCTTGAAGAAAAGCATTGGCTACATCCATTTGAAACATTGGCCAAGAGTGATTGATTGCAAGGGACATCAAGACTCGAATTGTGGTCATCTTGGCCACCGGAGCATAAGTTTCCTTGTAGTCTACTCCATAAGCTTGAGTGAAGCCCTTTGCTACTAATCTAGCTTTGTATCTATCAATGCTTCCGTCGCTTTTGTGCTTGATCTTATAGACCCATTTGCATCGTACCGCCCTTTTTCCTTTAGGAAGAGATGATAACTCCCAAGTTCCGTTTCTTTCTAAGGCTTCTAGCTCATCTTTCATGGCTTGAATCCATTGGGGATGTTGTTTTGCTTCTTTAAAGTTTCTAGGCTCTTGATGAAGGTCTAAATTCTTGATGAATTTTTGATGGCTACAAGACATGTTAGCAACCGAATAATATTGGGAAATGGGATGAGATGTCACTTTTGAGTTATAGAACACTTTTTTGTTGATCCATTCCGAAGGAGGGAGCCTAAGCCTTGTTGATCTTCGAAGAGGAGCGGGAGGCGGCTCCTCAATACTTTGTTCTTCTTCCTCTATAACTTGCCCTTGATCTAAGTTGTCTCCCCCTTCCTCTTGGATAGATTCATGATCAGAATGAGATGAGGTTGATTCTTCTTGAGTTGGATCATTTTCAGCTTGGATTGGTTGTTCTCCTTCTTCATTTTGATGGGAAGGTTCTTTGATTGAGGGAAGAACTATATTCCATTGGTCTTGAGCTCCTCTTTCCTTTGATTGCTCTTGATCCTCTTTTCCTGCAAAATAAGGTTCTCTTTCTACAAATATCACATCCTTGGATGTGTATAGCTTTTTGGTTAGAGGATCATAACATTTATATCCTTTTTCAAAGGTAGAGTATCCTAGAAATACACATTTTCTCCCCCTTTCATCTAGTTTATTTCTAAAGTTTTCCAGTACATGCACATAACAAATGCACCCAAAAACTCTTAAGTGTGAGATACTAGGTTTTCTTCCTAGGAGTAGTTCTAAGGGGGATTTTCCTTCTAACACTTGAGAGGGCATAAGGTTTATAAGGTGGGCAGCGGTTTTAATGGCTTCACTCCAAAACTTTTTAGGTACATTGGAGTGAAACATCATAGCCCTAGCCGTTTCTAGTAAATGTCTATTTTTTCTTTCGGCAACTCCATTTTGTTGAGGAGTGTACACACAAGACTTTTGATGAATAATTTCTTTTTCTTCTAGAAAATTTTCAAGTGCATGGCTAGTGTATTCCCCCCATGATCCGATCAAAGGATTTTGATGTTTGCATTGAATTGCTTGGTTACATATCTATAATAGCTCTTAAGTGCCTCAAATACTTCAGATTTGGCTACTAATAAGTACACCCAAGTGTATCTAGTTTTGTGGTCAATGAAGGTTACAAAGTATTTGAAGCCATTATGAGATTCTATGGGTGAAGTCCACACATCGGTATGAATGAGTTTAAAGGCATTTTCATATATTGTGTTTGAGATTGGATAATACACTCTAGTTTGTTTTCCAAGAATACAAGCTTTGCAATGCCTATTTTCTACCTTTTGACTTGGAAATAGGCGTTTCAAAGCTAAATCTCCCGGGTGACCTAGACGAGCATGCCATATAGAGGATACTTGACTTTGAACTCCAAAAGCTTGATTTTCTTGGTCTAAGAAATATAGGTTGTTCCTTCTAGACCCCTTGCCAATCAAGTGATTCGTTTTGAGATCTTGAAAAATAACTTGGTTAGGATCAAAAGTGGCTTTGCAATTATGGTCTTTTGTAATTTTGCTAATGGACATGAGGTTAGAGTTGAATTTTGGCACATATAAAGCTTTAGTTTTCTTGCCTAGGAGTTCAACTTCTCCTAGATGATCAACTTTTAGTTTTTGACCATTAGCAACCTTGACAATCTTATGACTAGATAAAGGAATGAATTTCCTAACTTGATTTTTATCCTTTACCATGTGATTGTCACAGCCCGAATCAATAAGCCATTTATTTAAATGAGATGAGTTCAAGTTGTTACCGGAATGTAGGGCAACTTGGCCAAGGAGCTTTTTCATCTCTTTTTGCATCTCCTCCATCTTGGCTTCGAGTGCAGCCACTTGGGAGACTTGTTGAGCATGAGCTGGTTGTTCCATCTCCTTCTTGTTGTTCTTTGGGCGCAAATTAGGGTAAAGAAACCAGCACCTTTCCCTTTTGTGGCCGGGTTTCTTGCAATTTGTGCAAACATCCCTTTTAAAGAAATTTTGAGCTTTGTTGGCCATATGATCATCTTGGACAGCTTTGAAGGCTTGAGCTTCGGATTTGAGCTTGGTAGACTCCTCTAGCCTCATGCTAGTCTCGGCCCTTTGAATCATAAATTGAACTTCTTGGAATGAAGGGAATATCTTCATTCTAAGGATTTCTTGACGAATAGGAGCATATTCATCTCCAAGACCCATAAGAAGACCAAAGGTCATGTCTTCATCATTTCTTTGAAGATGGGTCTTGAGATTAGAAGTTGGAGGCCTAAGAAGATTAAGCTCATTCCAAAGATCCCTATATTCCCCAAAGTGTTCGGGTAGGGTTTTACCTCCTTTTTGAATCTTGAAGATTTTTCTTTTGAGCTCAAAGATTCGTCCGGTGTTGGTCTCTTGCCCATATAGAGCATGCATTTGATCCCACAAAGCCTTTGCATTTGGAATACAAGTAACCATTGCTTTGTGGGTTTTGTCAAGAGACATTTGAAGTAGCACCACCACTTGATCATCTTGCTTCTTCCATGATTTGAATGTAGGGGTCGGCATCATCTAAGGGATCCTCCAATATGTGATTTTCAAGATTGAAGAAATTCAAGGATCTCTTGATGGTGTCTTGCCAAGCATTGTAATTTGATGAATCTAAGAGAATAGAAGTAAACATGGAAGTACTAATTTGTGGTGGAGGATTACCAACACCGGAAGATGAAGGTATTGAAGCCTGCTTTGATACCATGTTGAAATTTAAAGATAGCAAGCTAAGAATGAAGAAATAAACTTCAAGAATTTTATTGAGAAATTAAAGAGAGTTTACATGCAATGAAGACATGTTTTTCATGCCTTTCAAAGGAACATATACACTCTATTTATAGAGAACAAGAAGAGAGGGAAAGAGTTGAGAAAAGAGAGGAAGGAGAGGGCATTGTGCCCTCTCCATTCTAGCCGTTGGGGCTGTCCCCAAAAGATAGTTTTACCAGCCGTTGGGACAGCCCCAACGGCTATATTTTACTTAGCCGTTGGGGGCCTTTTGGGCCCCCATTTGCTGGCCCAGGCTGGGCCCGACAAGGCCCATTTAGGGCCCGATATGGAACCCTAAAGGGGATTACAAATATGACAAAGGAGAAGGAAAATTCTGCTTAGTTTAGGGCTATACATTTAGACTTCATTCCCTTAGGATATAAACCCTAATTATCCTCTATTTCAACAGCTAAGGCCCTTCGATAGATTCTCATGAAGATTATCAAGTGCTGGTCTGTAAGCGTCCTTCATGGGCTTCTTGAGAATTCTTTCTTTTGGTTTGGATCTTGGGCCATGTCCCATCATTTACCCTCGACTCATGACCTTTTTGAAAAGAGGCGCCATGAGTAATGATTTGAAACGGGAGTTCAAAGTTCTTTAATACGACCACTTCATTTCGATTTTTACAAATCGTCCCTTGTACTTCTCGTAAGAATTCTCCTCCATTACAGTTTTTTTCGCACCAAAATGTTTTTTGCCCTTTCACTCTTCCTATCAGAAAGTCATTACTGGTGGCGAAAATGTGTGCTTTTTAGTCATTTTCGGATATCGGTGACATTGCGAGCATTATGTCTGTGCAAGAACTTCAGGAAGCGCAAACTGACATACTATTGGGGGACGATTACTCTCTGGTCTCTGCCACAGAGGTTAATAGGGCTAATATGGCGCTTGAGGGCTGTGTGCCGATGTATCTTCAATCGGTTAGGTATGGCTTGAAAGTCCCCTACATGGGTCCTTTCTCTGAGGTCTTATGTCGATGGAACATATTCCCTACGAGTTATGAAACCTGCAAAAACCGCTGGAGGGTGTTCCGGTGGAGGAAACTCTGACGCTTAAGTCAGAAAAAACGGTTTTCGAATGTAAAGAAGTAGACCAAGAGTTTAGAGAGAGAGAGAGGTTCCCTGTGATTAGTGTGTCCAATGTGTAAGGTGAAGAGAGAGTACCTGACTTGGAGAGTTTAGGGGTCTCATATACCTAATAGAGTCGTATACTTTCGGGGCGTTGTAACCCTACTTTTTTATGGAAATGATCCGAAAATATCAGGAATTCAATATTCTGAAATGATCACGATCTTTATAGTATGAGAATTTCTATTTTTCAGAGAGATCTTTTCCTTATTTGAAAGATCCTAGAGATACTACTCTTTAGTTGAGAATTAGAGTCGTCAGGGTGCTTGACCTTTCCTTAGGATTGATAAAGCCATTGGCTATCGGTCGGTTGTTAGGCCAATGCAGAATTTTCGGGGGTTTATGAATTAGGGGCCAAGCACCCAATCAGGGAGATAAATCCCATTCGACAAATCTCGTTCGATAGGCGGGGCGACTAAGGCCCTATCGTTTGAGAAATTGGGCAACTAAGACCCTTCAGTAGATTAGTTGAGTAGTCGTTTGATAATACTGAGCTATGCTCACCCATCAGTTAGTAGTTATCCCTGGTGGGCCTCCTGTATGGGCCTTTCAAGCATTGAACTTTCGAAATGGGCATTGGCCCACGTCCCATCATTTGCCCCCGACTCATGGCGTTTTTTCCTTGGGAAAGGCGATAGGACGTATGGTTATTGAAAAGACATGAGGCTTCGTCGCTTCGATATTCGGGACTTGTCTTCTGTACGCTTTATAAGGATACACATCTGTCAGGTCCTCACATATTCTATATTTCTTTCCCACCATTCTCTTGGTCCTTTGCAAAAAGTTTATTTTTTCGAGAAGAAGTCGAAAGGTTCTCCCTCGTCACGAAGCATAGATACCATACGGAGCACGATAACTGAAGAGAAACTACAAGAGGTCCAGAGAAACATATTGCTCGGACGTGACTTCGAATTGGTGTTGTCTAGTGAAGAGGACATGGCGAATCATGCCCCCAGGGCTGTGTCTCGATGTACAAGCAGTGTGTGAAGTACGGTGTGAGGGTCCCCTACATGGGTCAGCTAGCAGAGGTCCTGAGATATTGGAACATCCATCCTTCGTTGCTCATCCCCAACGCTTGGCGTTTTGTAATTGTCCTGATTTTTCTGTTAGGGTTTTTTCGTATTCGCTTTGATTTGGAGATTTTGGAGGCCATTTTTTGTACGATGCAGCGCCCAAGGCTCCACCCATAGTTAGCATAAACTGTAGACCCGCCCGGGTTTCATTGGAAATTCTTTTATAGTGAGTCTCAAGACAAACATTTGATGCAAAAGTTCTTTTACGTGAGATTTTTGAACAAGAGTCTTCTTCCGGTTCTGTCGGGAGTTGATCTAGCACCTTCATTGAATATGAAAGTTTCAGACCTACTTCGTCACTCTCGCTTTTTGCGGTTCGTTGGGCATTATTATGAGTCTACTTAGCGGAATATTTGGGTGGATTTTTTAGTAGAGGATCATATGTTGCTATTGTCTGGTCTATTAGTGGACGAGGCAAGACAGATCACAAAACCTCTTTTACTAGAGTAAAAGAAGAAGGAGCTGGTCAATTGTTTGCCATCTGTGAATATTTTCCTTCTATAGGAGGTTTCGACCAAGTGGGAGGTGCGACCAAACGCAAAGAGGAAGACAACTGATACTTCTCCTGAGATTTGGTCGAAGAGATCAAGGGTTCGATTATCTGGTCTACCTGCTAGTGAGGAGGGACCGGTGGGAACTTGAGAACATGAATCCCTGCAAGAGCATGTTGGAGCGAGGGAGGACCGGTCGACCACTTTGATGGAGATCGTTGGTACGCCAATCAGAGATAGTGAGGGGAATGTTTCAGACGAAGAAGTCCCTGAGGCGACAGAGAGTGCTCTAACTCAGAATCCACGGTTATAGGAAGAAACTTCGATGGGACAAAACGTATCTGCTCTTGTTTTGGGAGAAATGTCCGAACAATCTCCCCAAATATCCCAATGTTCCTTATTTGATGGCGAGGATGAGGCCGGCCTTCCGACTCCTATTTTTGTTGAGTCGTTTAATGGGTAAGAGGATGCTCTAGATGAAGGGTCGGTTGCAGTCTGTGTGGGGGGCCATTGGTACAATTTAATTGATCCACAAGAGGTGCTACAGTTGGCTGAGCGGTTTGAGTTTCGTCTTGAACTCGTGCTCCAGGCAATGTTTTTGGATCATATCGACAAGGCTGTCCAATCTCTCTGTCTGACGGTAAGTGTTCTTTTATTTGAGCTCCGCCCTCATTTGTTATTACATAATTCTGATTGTCAAGTGTACTTCTTCCCAGACTGCGGCCTTGATCGAATTCCAAAGGAAACATAGGAAAAAATTTGAGGGGCGACTTGTCTGTTTGAGCAACCAAGTGCTGGCGCTGAAAGACGCTCTAGAAAACAAAGAAAAGGACACTGGAGGGGAAAAAGACAAGCAGATCGAACGTCTTCAAACGGATTTGGCCTTATCCCAAGAGCATTGTGAGAAGTTGGAGGCCGAGGCGCGTGTTCGCGAAGCAAAATTAGCGGCCGCCGAGACATTAACTCATTTTTGGGAGGAATCCCTTAAGAATGCCGAGCAAGAGATGACTGACCTTTGGATGTCTGTTGCCAGAAATGCTACTAATCTCCAGCTTTCTCAGCGTAGATTACTTAAGTGTTTGAGATGCACCGATGAGATCCTTCGACAGGTCGGTTGATATGAGGCTCTATCTCTTCTTGAGGGGTCCGTCAAGAGAGTGATAACAGATCAGGGCCCCTCCCACATGGCCTATGTTGTTCATTCTAACACTATATAATACATATATAATCTTGTATTGTTTTGGTGATGAAGAGATTTTCTGAATTGAGAATGTCTACCCAGGAGTGCTGTTCGAACATTTGTCTAATGCTTCATCAAAGTGTAATGATCTTTCGCAAAAGAGACCTTTAAAATGCTACATCCCGTTCAGGGAGTCCCATGATTTGTTCGCCCGATAGGAAGCTATAGATAGGGGGCCTTGTTCATCCGTTCTGGGAGTTTTACCCCATTTGTTCGATAAGATCAAGGCGACTTAGGCCCAACGTATGATAAGGAACTTTAGACGCTAGGGCCGTGTTCATCCGTTCGGAGAGTTCCATCCTGTTTTGGTGACACGTTCGTTCGGTAGGATTAGGGCGACTTAGTCCCAACATACGATAGGAAACTTTAGATGTTAGGGTAGTGTCCATCCGTTCGGGGAGTTCTATCCCATTTTGATGACACATTCGTTCAGTAGAATCAGGGCAACTTAGGCCCAACATTCGATAGGAAACTTTAGATGTTAGGGCTGCATCCACCCGTTTAGAGCGTTTCATCCCATTTTGATGACACATTCGTTCGGTAGGATTAGAACGATTTAGCCCCAACGTATGATAGGAAATTTTAGATGTTAGGGCCATGTCCACCCGTTCGGGTAGTTCCATCATATTTTGATGACATGTTCGTTCGGTAGGATCAAGGCGACTTAGGCCCAATGTACGATAGGAAACTTTAGATGTTAGGGTCGTGTCCACTTATTCGGGAAGTTTCATTTCATTTTGATGACACGTTCGTTCGGTAAGATCAGTGCGATTTAGGCCAACGTACGATAGGAAACTTTAGATGTTAGGTGATTCTTCCGTAAATCACTAAGGACCTCGTGTCACGAACCATCACATGAATGATCACTAAATGATGAGAAGATACAGAGCCCCCTCTCAGGAAAGAGTGCCGGAAACTCCGGGTCGTATGCCGGACAAATACTAGTGGGAACATAAAGTTTATGCCAGCTGCCTTTACCATCGATCTGAAGGATCACCCCTTCTGGTCCGTCTAGGTGTGACCTGGGGTCTGGTCGGTTAAGTGGTTTGTTCTTCCGCGGTGGATTACGTCGCTCCGGGGAAGGTAGATTCCTTCCTTCCGTACTGATGAATCTCTGTAGTGTACCATTGTGAACCAGAAATTCCAGCTCGTCTCTTAGCCTCTTGCACTCATCGGTCATGTGACCATAATTCTGATGGAAGTGGTAGTACTTGGACTTATCTTTCTTTAGGTCTTCCTCTGTGGAACGAGGGGGCCACCTGACGTACGATTTGTTTTTAATATGATATAAGACCCGACTTGCGGTCTCGTTTAGCAGCGTATAGACATTAAACCTTCGTGAGGGCGGTGCCCCCGGCTTGCTCCTCCTCGAGGAAGGCTGGCGAGACGATCGACTACGTTCTTTATTACTCGGGCGATTCTTTCGCCGATCGAATGCCTCCGCTTCTTCTGCCGCAATGTATTTCTCGGCTCAGGAGTAAAACTCTTGAATGGTTGAAGGGGGTTTCTTTGTAATGGAGGTCTTCATGCTGGAGGAATGTAGGCTCGTTAAGAGAGTGGCTAATGCAATGGAATGGTTCAGAGCTGGAATCTTTAACATCTCTGCTTTAAACTTCTGAAGGAAATCTCTCAGGAGCTCGTCTTCCTATTGCAGCAATGATAGCAAGGAGGTGGACTTTCACTAGGCTCCTCGATTGATTATGAAATGAGTCTCGAACTATTGTCGGAGTTGGGTGAAACTCTTGATACTGAACGGTAGGAGAGAGTTGAACCATGCCAGGTTATTGCCCTTGAGTGTGGTGGGGAAGTGTTTACACATTGCCACATCTGACAGGTCCCTGGAGACCATGACTCTTATGAAGTGGGCGGCATGATCGCGGGGATCAGATGTCCCATCGTATCACTCCATGGGTGGCAGGAGGACGTCCCTTGGCATCAGTTCCAAGGAGATCTTCGAATCGAAAGGTGATACTCCTGAAGAGTGGAGGGAGTCTTCATCCCTCTTCGCGCATGCTTTTCTAAGCTCAGCGGCTACAAGTTGTTCAATTTGATTTTTTAGATCCTCCGGGTCATGATGAGAGGTCGCTGATGGTTCATAGTTCACAGGAGGCACTTGTCGTGGGAGACGTTCATGTCCAGAATCCACTGCGGATAAGTGGCTGTCTAATTTAAGGGCCTGACTGAGTCCTTCCAGTTGTTTACTCATATTTTGGAGTTTTGACTCGAGTCTTTCTATCTGGGGATGTCTAACTTGTCCTGGCATAGGGGCCATAATCGGTTGTTCTTGAATCGCAAGTTATAGGATCTGCTCTGAATGAGATGATTGAGAAGAGACCGCACGATCATGAATGGAGTGACCGGACGCCGCAGGAGGGGCGGCTTCAGAGGCTGTTACGGTGCGCTCGTGTACAGTGGGGGTGGCTTTCAAAGTTGTCCTGGTCCTTCTCTTTGGAGGCATGATTTCATACTCGATTTGTTGGTCATACAAAGGTGGTGGCTCTGGTCTGTTCCCATGGACGCCAATCTGTTGGAGGTGGGTACTGACTCTATAGATACTAACTTCTTGATGACTCGAACGATTGCCATCTACTGGATATGAAACTTGTAAAAACCGCCGGAAGGTACTCCGGTAGAGGAGGTTCTGACGTTCAAGTAAGAAAGAACGGTTTTTGAATATAAGGAAGTAGACCAAGAGCTTAGAGAGAGAGAGGTTCCCTATTACTAGTGTGTCCAATGTGTAAGATGGAGAGAGCGTACTTGATTTGGAGGGTTTAAGGGTCTCTTATACCTAGTAGAGTCGTATGCTTTCAGGGCGTTGTAATCCTATTTTCTTCATGGAAACGATTCAGAAATTTCGGGAATTCAATATTCCGAAATGATCGCGATCATTATCGTACGAGAATTTTCATTTCTTGGAGAGATTCTTTCCTAATATGAAAGATCATAAAGATACTGCTCTTTAGCGGGGAATTAGAGTCGTTAGGATGTTTTGACCTTTCCTTAGGATTTATAGAGCCGTTGGTTATCGGTCAGTCGTTAGGCCAATGCGGAACCTTCGGGGGTTGACGAACTAGGGGCCGAGCACCCAATCGGGGAGGTAAATCCCATTGGGAAAATCTCATTCGATAGGCAGGGCGACTAAGCCCCCTATCATTTGGGAGATGGGGCTACTAAGATCTTTTGGTAGATTAGTTGAGCAGTCATTTGATAATACTGAGCCATGTTCGCCCATCGATTGGTAGTTGTTCCTAGTGGCTCTTCTGTGTGGGCCTTTCAAGTGTTAACCTTTCGAAATGGGCATTGGCCATATCCCATCAATTTGCTAGACAGTTTATTTTGAAACCCTTTTCAAAGGAGAAACTTTTCTATCTCAACAACAGATTGTTAATCACATTCTGACATTAATAAAAACTTGGATTACATGATCCTAATTTTATTTTATGCCAACCTCATAATTCAATAATAATAAATTACACTTTGATGATTTAATTGTCATTTGATCTTGGTCACTCTTTTGTGTGTGATTTACAAGATTCAGCCCAAAACAAGAACCAGGATATCGCACATATGCTGAGATATTATACAAGAAAAGCTTTCTAAACTTTTAGGATAACATTACCAAACTATCATTAGCTATCATAAGTTTAACTAACACCAAACATAGTCTGCCACACTACTTATTTAGTAATGAATGTTTTCGAATGAATTTTAGAACTTTCAAGTAAATCTTCGGACCGCTGTTATCATGCACTTGAATTCTTTCATCTCAAGATTTTTGTTTTTGCTACAGTCATGGGATTTTAGTCAAACCCTCGATACTCGAATTATAGGGCCTCATCTGATCATCACGCTTTGTTGGCGTCATTTGGAAACTCATTTCTAATTTAGTCAGTTCACCTTGATAAGGAATTCCTACTATATGTCAACTTAGATTGTCATATGTGCTTATCCCCGTTTTATCTAGGGTGATAAATTTTATTTCTATGATCAATTATCGCCATACATATTAGGGTCACCAGATATAGCGCATTCAAATATAGTTTAATATCTAGGTATTAGTAAACCCTAGACCTAAACACAAAATGACTATTCTACCTCAAGTTTAAGGATTATGTGTACTAGTGACATAAATGAGAACGTTTGTTAACTTCAAGTAAATTAACATGCAGTGATCATCCAGTGGTCAAATTCAAATCATTTATCCAATGAGTGCCCTATTACTCGTAACTTGAGACTTAATTCTCTATCATCATTAACATCACATACTAATCATGGACTTAGGAAAATAATATTTTACACTAATGATTGTCCATTCAAAAGTTCTTGATCATGAACATCTTTAAAAAGATTGTACAAGACGATTCTGTCTTTCATATTTCCAACTCTTGAGAATGAAATCTTTAATCAATCTCTTGTAGACATATTCTAATTAAATACCAAAGTATGTCATGAAGGGATGTAAGATCTCACCCCAAGAAATCATTAAAACATGTATTTGTATTTTTTTAACGTGTTTATTTATTTATTTATTTATTTATTGCATTGCACTGTTCTACAATTTATTGGTTTTTATTGTGCAATGCATGCTTTAATTTTAATGTTGGCTTCACCCTAGGGTCGATCATACAACTAGGGTAGTTTAACAGCTTAAAAATGTAGTGCAGTCTGCTGACAGATGAGACTCTTTAAATTTAAATCGATAAGAGAATTGATTAAGGTTATTGTGTGGAGCCTATAAGAGGCCCCACAAGATAAGTGTCCTCTTCTTAATCCACATAGCTTAGACATGCACTAGTGGAGGACCCCACAATCTATTAAGGTAGAAGTCGTTGCCACGACCACCGATTTTCATTCTCTCTTTCACACCTTTCATAATCTTGTTTTTCCCTCTCAACCACCAAAAAATAGTACCATGAACTCCATGATACTTTATAAAAGCTTAAAAATTGAAGGTCACTCATGGGACATAGCCCTAGATCCAATTCGGAAGGGTCAGCATCAATAAAGCCTACACGTGAGATCCACAAAGGGACAACTATCGACCAATGTTTGATATTCTCTATGACTATCTACCCAAGGGTTTCAGTCGCCCAGATCTCCCAAACGATAGGCCCTTGGTCACCTGGTCTCTCGAGCGATAGGGTCTTGGTCGCCCCGCCAACCGAACGTGATTCCTCAAGCAAAGGTAACCGCCCCAATAGGGTATTTAGTCGTCGGTCCATCAAGCGAACGAACTCTGAAGACCCTTCATAGTTCGAACGACCGATCGATAGTCAACAGCTCTAACGATTCCAACGGAAGGTCAAAATATTCTAACAGCCCCGATTTCTTATTTGAAAGTAGTATCTTTAGGATTTTTCAGTTGAGAAAAGTATCCCACCAGAAAACGAAAACTTCCCAAAGGATGTGAACCATGATCAATTCGGAATATTGAACATCCGAGATTTTCAAATCTATTCGATAAGGAAAGTAGGGTTGAAGCACCCGGACGGCGCATGACTTTCACAGGTATAAGACATCCTAAAATCCTCCAAACCAGGTACGCTCTCTTGGCCTCATACATTGGGCACTCTAATCACATGGAATCACTCCATTGATCTCTCAGTCTGTTTCTCTTTCATTCGAAAATCGCTTTTTCTGACTTGAGCGTTGGAGTCTTCCGTCAGAGCACCCTTCGGCGGTTTTTGCAGGTATTACATTCCTTATGATGGCAACCGTTCAAGTTTACAAGGAGCCGGTATCTGTGGAGCTGCAACCCACCTCCAACAGATTGGCGTTGTTCATGGGAACTGACTAGAGTAATCTCTGTTATTCTGACAACTATGCCTCCGAGAACCAGAGCATCTTCGAAAGCCGCCCCTGTTGTAGAAAGGCGCACTGCAACACTTTCTGAGGCTGCCCTTCCTATAGCACCCGATCACTCTGTTCGTGATCATGCGGCCTCCCCTTGCTCGCCTCATCAGGATCAGACCCTATAGCCAATGATCCCCGGCCAGCCGATTGTGGCCCCTACTCCAGAGCGAGTCAGCCGCCTCTAGATAGAGAGGTTGGAGTCAAAGATTCAAAATATGAGCAAACAACTGGAGGACTTTAGCCGCGCCCTTAGGCCTGAGGGCTAGTCTTCTGTCAGGGGGTCCAAACGTCCCCACGCCATGAAGTATTCGAAAACTCTAGATTAGATCCCTGCGATTTTCGAAAGCAAGTCGAACAACTCATTGCCAAAAAACTTAGGCGAGCTAATGCTCGGGGAAATGAACCTTCCCCATATACTCACGCTTCACCTTTCGATCCGAAGGTTTCTTCGGAGCCTATGCCCCGCAACATACCCTATCCCCAATGGAAAGGTACAATGGGACAACAGACCCTCGGGATCATGTGGCCCATTTCGTGACCATGATGATTTTCAGAGATATGTCTAATACGACCATGTGTAAATATTTTTCCACCACTCTTTTGAGAAATGCATTAACTTGGTTCAATTCTCTTCTAATTTTTGACTTGCTCTTTAGACTCTCATAAACTAACTTGATTCAACATTCAATTTTTTTTTTTTTTATTTCTTTAATTGCAAGGCAAAGCAGGTACAATGAGAATGGAAATAGAGAATGAATTAAAAAATGATGACAACTTTGTTTCCCTTGGGAGTGACTTGAAATGATACATGGTTCATTTGTATCTTTCATTATGTTATGTCATTGTTCATTTTAATATTATGTCTTATATACCATATATATTGATTTTGATCTTATCATACATGCTATACATCTTGTGCATGTTATTTATTCTCACTATATTTGCTTAGCTTATGTTGATCCCTTATACTTGGTGATTAGGGAGCCGAGGGGTGCTATAGAGTAAAGGCCATTGAATCGAGGGATTTAGATCCCCATTTTGCCTTTGACCATTTTTTTGCATTGTACTATAAATACAGTGATGGTTATGTATAATACTTTTGGCTTTGTGACTTGTATTTATGTGCGTTCTTTTATGTGGTTTGAGTTACACTACCAGTTTTGGTATATAGATGTTGGTCAAGGGAGGTTTTATGTACAGTTTGTGTATTATTATATTTATATAGTATGATGATATTTGTTGGATAGTCAGGAAAGCCAATGATGCCAGTCTATTTGTTAGTCATAGAATTGATTTTTATTACTCTATCAGGTTTATATGTTAACCCTATGTCATTAAACGGTCATTAAATAGGAAAGATTTTACCAAATTTTTTGGGGAAAAAAAGTTATTGATTTTATTTTATTTAACCTATTCCTTCTGTGATATCACATGCGGAGGGCAATTCTCATGAGTTCAAATATTGCATTTACAATTGTGTTGTTTGCTTTTGAATTTACATGTTTAATTCCCTTTGCTAGGAG
Organism: Dillenia turbinata; assembly: GCA_037126225.1. Classification (NCBI taxonomy): domain Eukaryota; kingdom Viridiplantae; phylum Streptophyta; class Magnoliopsida; order Dilleniales; family Dilleniaceae; genus Dillenia; species Dillenia turbinata. The sequence goes on from JBAMMX010000006.1 coordinate 12,372,612, forward strand.
GTGTGATACCTGGATAACAAGTTCTTGAAGCTGGTATAAGAGCCCAAATTTTTGGGTTATCTACACTTAGGATATAAGACCATAAATATAGAATGTTAGATAGAGATTGGTTTATCTAATGAGTGACAATGTTTGACATGTGCATTCATCGGATTATTGGCATATAACATGGTCAAAACCAGAAGACTAGATCACATAACTCTTGAGGTGTTGAAATGAGACATAATTGAGCTCATTAGCATTCTCTTCAAAATGCCCTACCTAAGAGTTTCTTATATGATCATAAGAAGGTCTAATTTTAGCCCATGTAAAAGTCCTTCTCCAAACCTCTTTGTAAGCCCAATTTAAGAGCCCAATATGGGCCTCCCATTCCTCAAGCAGCTGGGCCGAAATTGGCCCAGCCCAAGCCCAATCCAAGTGGGGGCAGCAGCCCCCAACGGCTAGTAGAGAACTAGCCGTTTGGGGACTGCCCAACGGCTAGTTCTCCTAGCCGTTGGGGGCAGGCTGTTAGGAGAGGGCAATGCCCTCTCCTCCCCCTCATTTCTCTCCTTCCTTACCTCTCTTCTCCTTCTCTATAAATAGGATAGGTAGGAGTGCTTTAGAAGTATGAAAAATATGCCTTCATTATGTAAAAACTCTCTTTGATCTTTCAATAAAAGTCTTGAAGTTTATTTCTTCATTTCTTAGTTTGCTATCTTTGAATTTCATCATGGTATCAGAGCAAGCTTCGATACCTTCCTCTTCCGGTGTTGGTAACCCTCCACCACAAATTAGCACCTCCATGTTCACTTCCATTCTTTTAGATTCTTCCAATTACAATGCATGGCAAGACACCATCAAGAGATCTCTCAATTTCTTCAATCTGGAAAATCACATATTGGAGGATCCCTTAGATGATGTCGATTCTTCATTCAAAGCTTGGAAGAAACAAGATGATCAAGTGGTGGTGCTACTCCAAATGTCTCTTGACAAAACCCACAAAGCTATGGTTACTTGTATACCAAATGCAAAGGCTTTGTGGGATCAAATGAATGCACTATATGGACAAGAGACCAACACCGGACGAATCTTTGAGCTAAAGAGGAAAATCTTCAAGATTCAAAAAGGAGGTAAAACCCTACCCGAATACTTTGGGGAATATAGGGATCTTTGCAATGAGCTTAATCTTCTTAGGCCTCCAACTTCTAATCTCAAGACTCTTCTCCAAAGAAACGATGAAGACATGACCTTTGGTCTTCTTATGGGTCTTGGAGATGAATATGCTCCTATTCGACAAGAAATTCTTAGAATGAAGATGTTCCCTTCATTCCAAGAAGTTCAATTTATGGTTCAAAGGGCCGAAACTAGCATGAGGCTAGAAGAATCCACCAAGCTCAAATCCGAAGCTCAAGCCTTCAAAGCTGTCCAAGATGATCACATTGTCAACAAAGCTCAAAACTTCTTTAAACGGGACGTTTGCACAAATTGCAAGAAGCCCGGCCACAAAAGGGAAAGGTGCTGGTTTCTTTATCCTAATTTGCGCCCAAAGAACAACAAAAGGGAGATGGAACCACCAGCCCATGCTCAACAAGTCTCCCAAGTGGCTGCACTCGAATCCAAGATGGAGGAGATGCAAAAAAGAGATGAAAAAGCTCCTTGGCCAAGTTGCTCTACATTCCGGTAACAACTTGAACTCATCTCATTTAAATAAGTGGCTTATTGATTCGGGTTGTGACAATCACATGGTAAAGGATAAAAATCAAGTTAGGAAATTCATTCCCTTATCTAGTCATAAGATTGTCAAGGTTGCTAATGGTCAAAAACTAAAAGTTGATCATCTAGGAGAAGTTGAACTTTTAGGCAAGAAAACCAAAGCTTTATATGTGCCAAAATTCAACTCTAACCTCATGTCCATTAGCAAAATTACAAAAGACCATAATTGCAAAGCCACTTTTGATCCTAACCAAGTTATTTTTCAGGATCTCAAAACGAATCACTTGATTGGCAAGGGGTCTAGAAGGAACAACCTATACTTCTTAGATCAAGAAAATCAAGCTTTTGGAGTTCAAAGTCAAGTATCCTCTATATGGCATGCACGTCTAGGTCACCCGGGAGATTTAGCTTTGAAACGCCTATTTCCAAGTCAAAAGGTAGAAAATAGGCATTGCAAAGCTTGTATTCTTGGAAAACAAACTAGAGTGTATTATCCAATCTCAAATACAATATATGAAAATGCCTTTGAACTCATTCATACTGATGTGTGGACTTCACCCATAGAATCTCATAATGGCTTCAAATACTTTGTAACCTTCATTGACCACAAAACTAGATACACTTGGGTGTACTTACTAGTAGCCAAATCTGAAGTATTTGAGGCACTTAAGAGCTATTATAGATATGTAACCAAACAATTTAATGCAAATATCAAAATCCTTAGATCGGATCATGGGGGAGAATACACTAGTCATGCATTTGAAAATTTTCTAGAAGAAAAAGAAATTATTCATCAAAAATCTTGTGTGTATACTCCTCAACAAAATGGAGTTGCCGAAAGGAAAAATAGACATTTACTAGAAACGGCTAGGGCTATGATGTTTCACTCCAATGTACCTAAAAAGTTTTGGAGTGAAGCCATCAAAACCGCTGCTCACCTTATAAACCTTATGCCCTCTCAAGTATTAGAAGGAAAATCCCCCTTAGAACTACTCCTAGGAAGAAAACCAAATATCTCACACTTAAGAGTTTTTGGGTGCATTTGTTATGTACATGTACCAGAAAACTTTAGAAATAAACTAGATGAAAGGGGGAGAAGATGTGTATTTCTAGGATACTCTACCTTTGAGAAAGGATATAAATGTTATGATCCTCTAACTAAAAAGCTATACACATCCAAGGATGTGATATTTGTAGAAAGAGAACCTTATTTTGCAGGAAAAGAGGATCAAGAGCAAGCAAAGGAAAGAGGAGCTCAAGATCAATGGAATATAGTTCTTCCCTCAATCAAAGAACCTTCCCATCAAAATGAAGAAGGAGAACAACCAATCCTAGCTGAAAATGATCCAATTCAAGAAGAACCAATCTCATCACATTCCGATCATGAATCTGTCCAAGAGGAAGGGGGAGACAACTTAGATCAAGGGCAAGTTATGGAAGAAGAAGAACAAAGTATTGAGGAACCGCCTCCACCTCCTCTTCGAAGATCAACAAGACTTAGGCTCCCTCCTTCTGAATGGATCAACAAGAGAGTGTTCTATAACTCAAAGGTGACATCTCATCCCATTTCTCAATATTATTCGATTGCTAACATGTCTTGTAGCCATCAAAAATTTATCAAGAATCTAGATCTTCATCAAGAGCCTAGAAACTTTGAAGAAGCAAAACAACATCCCCAATGGATTCAAGCCATGAAAGAGGAGCTAGAAGCCTTAGAAAGAAACGGAACGTGGGAGTTATCATCCCTCCCTAAAGGAAAAAGGGCGGTAGGATGCAAATGGGTCTATAAGATCAAGCACAAAAGCGATGGAAGCATTGATAGACACAAAGCTAGACTAGTAGCTAAGGGCTTCACTCAAGCTTATGGAGTAGACTACAAGGAAACTTATGCTCCGGTGGCCAAGATGAACACAATTCGAGTCTTGATGTCCCTCGCAATCAATCACTCTTGGCCAATGTTTCAAATGGACGTAACCAATGCTTTTCTTCAAGGCGATCTAGAAGAAGAAGTATACATGGAGACTCCACCGGGCTTTTCTCACCAACTCAACAAAGTCTGCAAACTTAGGAAAGCAATCTACGGTCTCAAACAATCTCCAAGAGCATGGTATGCCAAACTTAGCTCAACTCTTCTTGATCATAATTTCAATAAATGCAATAGTGATACTTCTCTCTTTATCAAAAAACTAGATGGAAAAATCATTATAGTGCTAGTTTATGTAGATGATATAATCATAACCGGCAATGATTTTAACTTAATCAACCAAGTGAGAAGTTTTTTACAAACAAAATTTGATATTAAGGACTTAGGGAAACTAAAGTACTTCTTAGGGATAGAACTTGCCTATTGTCCAAATGGGCTTGTTCTATCACAAAGGAAGTATGTGCTTGATCTCTTGCAGGAAACCGGGAAGTTAGGTGCCAAGCCCGCTTGTAGTCCCATCAGCTCCTCTAGTGATCTCAAGGATGATAATAAAGATTATGAGGATGAACCAAGATATCAAAGGCTCGTAGGGAAATTGATCTACCTCACTATAACAAGACCAGACATCTCCTTTGCCGTAAGTCAAGTTAGCCAACATATGCACAAGCCCAAAAGGAAGCATTGGAGAGCCACCGAAAGAATCCTTCACTACCTAAAGGGCACACCGGGCATGGGAATCTGGATGAAAAAGAACAACAACTCACAAATCATAGGGTATTGTGATGCGGATTGGGCTGGAGACTCAGAGGATAGACGATCAACCACAGGGTATTGCATGTTTGTTGGAGGAAATTTAGTAGCTTGGAAAAGCAAGAAACAACATGTAGTATCAAGATCAAGTGCTGAAGCCGAATATAGAGCCATGACAGCTGCATCAAGTGAAATAGTGTGGCTAAAGGCTCTAATTGAAGAAATAGGGTTCTCTGTTCCTACTCCAATCCAACTCCATTGTGACAATCAATCGGCAATTCACATAGCCTCAAATCCGGTCTTTCATGAGAGAACAAAGCACATTGAGGTGGATTGTCACTTTGTGAGACAAAAGTTTGAAGAAAAGCTCATCACTCCAAGCTTCACAAGAAGTGATGATCAAGTGGCCGACATCTTCACCAAACCAGGGACCGCCAATCACATTCACAAAAATATGGTCAAGTTGGGTGTTATAGATACATACACACCCAACTTGAGGGGGAGTGTTGAAATGAGACATAATTGAGCTCATTAGCATTCTCTTCAAAATGCCCTACCTAAGAGTTTCTTATATGATCATAAGAAGGTCTAATTTTAGCCCATGTAAAAGTCCTTCTCCAAACCTCTTTGTAAGCCCAATTTAAGAGCCCAATATGGGCCTCCCATTCCTCAAGCAGCTGGGCCGAAATTGGCCCAGCCCAAGCCCAATCCAAGTGGGGGCAGCAGCCCCCAACGGCTAGTAGAGAACTAGCCGTTTGGGGACTGCCCAACGGCTAGTTCTCCTAGCCGTTGGGGGCAGGCTGTTAGGAGAGGGCAATGCCCTCTCCTCCCCCTCATTTCTCTCCTTCCTTACCTCTCTTCTCCTTCTCTATAAATAGGATAGGTAGGAGTGCTTTAGAAGTATGAAAAATATGCCTTCATTATGTAAAAACTCTCTTTGATCTTTCAATAAAAGTCTTGAAGTTTATTTCTTCATTTCTTAGTTTGCTATCTTTGAATTTCATCATGAGGGAAAATAAAGAAATGATGACCAGAAGCAAGAGCCTCAGTTCGAGACTCTAGGTGTTTAGAGACTACGAGGCCATAATTCAATAGGCTTTGGATTTGTTGTTGGCAATAACTAGGACTATGTCGAAAGATATACATAGTTTGATAGAGAGATTGTCGTGACTGAGGCTATTGATGTTTCTATCCTTACTCAAGCTACTACTACACCCTTAGCCACAGTAACTACCTCTCAATCAAATTAGTTAAGATCAGATAGAGATTAGAGAGATATAAAGCACATACATGAAAACATGGATAAGAGGAGTAAAGATATATCTCGAGATAATTGCTGGTTCCAAAAGCTAATAACTGAGTTTAGCAAAATGGAGCTGATGACTTTTTAGGAGAGTAATGATCCTCAGTTACATAGACTTTTCTTTAAGTCACGGTTGTAGAAGAGTACAAGGTCATGGTTGTAGAAGAGTACAAGGTTAGACCTACTGCTTATTATCTAAAAGAAGTAACCTATGATTGGTGAAGTTCAAAGCTGAGACTCCGATATTAGAGTGACCTTCAAAATGTCTCTTAAATTGATTTCACTTGGATCTTCTAATGATAGGTATGTACCTGCCTTTATTAGAGATTAGAAAATGTTTGAATTTATAGATTTGAGGTAGGTAGCAAATCCATGAGTCAGTATGAGGTTCATTTTGCTAGATTGTTAGTTTTTAGTCCTGAGTTAGTTGATACAGATAAAAAAAGAGTAAAGAGGTTCAAGAAAAGACTCATCTTTGTAACTGAGTCCTTTAACACTTATAGAGAGTTGGTAAATAATATAAAGGCCTTGGAATTAGTTACTGAGGAAATGCAAGATAAATTATAAAGAAAAAGGTAAGTTGAAATTCAAGCATCAAACAAAAAGAAGGGAAGAAAAAGCATTATGAACATGGTGAGAGCTCTAGAAATAGGCTATTATGTCCCAGTTATGAAATCAACTTCGTTTTACATGTTATCAGCCAGGCCACTATGCCCCAGACAGTCATAGTATGTCCTTCTGTAGCATGTTATGCTACCTACACCTCATTATCAACCATTAGTTCCCTAGTTCCATAAGGTTAGTGCCTCCTAGACCAGCTCTACTACCATAGCCATATGAGAGATACCTCAAATATGTCACCAGTTGAGGAGGTCATGCTAGAGTTTATGTAGTTACTATTTAGGAGGCTTATGCTTCACCTAATATGATCACTTATAGGATGATGTCATTTTCTCATGATGTATATATTTTGATTTATCCGGGTGCTAAGTATTCATTCATTTCATTAGCATTTATTATGTATTTACCGTGTGACTCTAAACCTTTAAAGCAATGGTTAGGGGTTGCTATACCAGTTGGAGATAAAATTTTAGTTACCGAGGTTTATAGAGATTTTATTGCATGCTTTCAAGAGTAAGAGTTGATAGATTTGGATGTAATTCTAATTTTGGATTGGTTATAAGCAAAATATGCTTTCATTGATTGTGAAGAACACAATGTGGATAACCTAGAGAGATGAATAGGTTGTTTTCGACATTTATAGATTTTTCTATGTTTTAAGGAGATATTGCCTAAGGAATGAGAAAATTAACACTCTAGATTTATAGTGGTTCCACCCTCCCTAGTGTATGTCCACTCCCAGACTTCACCTATATTTTCAAATTCACTGTTAAAGAACTAGTTATAACAACCTGGAGGGGATTAATAGGTTGTTTGGCACTCTCGAGCTTTTTTGAAATTTGAAAGAGAGTTGAGGAAAGAAAGAGAGAAATCGGAACAGACTATTTATGGTGGTTCCACTTTTCCTGGTGTACGTCCACTTCCAGGCTTCACTTGGATTTTTTAATCCACTATTAGTTTGCACAGGTGTTAATCAAACCTTAATTAGCATGCTTACATAGGTGCTAGTCAGAACTTACAAGTATTTCTCTCACACACTCCCATTAGCTTTGTACAGGTGCTAGCAAATCTAAGTATTTCACTTGAACACACTAAGCCTTGACTAGAGAGAACCCTTTTTTGTGAAAGCATAAAATACAATTGAAGCTTAATCTTCATATGTGCTCTTTGAAGCTCTTAGAAAATATAACAAAGGAGCTTAAGGTTTACAGAAGATATTCATACTCTTGAGCCCAATAAATCATCCAAAAAGTTGTTTGATCTTCAATTGATGTTGTATTTATTGCCTTCCTTAATGATCCAACCATTTTAGAACATTTAATGTTGATTTATAGTCATTGAGGGTGGTTGAGGCTTTATTTATGGCTCAAATAGCTTTTCTGAAAAATTAGCCATTGCTCACAATAAGTCGACTACCTCTTCTTCTTAAGTCGATTGATGTTTGAATTTCTTCAACTTTTGGCTAAGCTAAGTCGATGCCTTCGTATCGTGAGTCATCTGCCTCTCAAGTCTGTTTAGAAATCTAAGCTTGAACTCTAAGTTATGTTGACATAACTTACTACAAAACTAATGTCCTATCCAGATGGACGAAAATTGTCTATAAAACCCACTAAAATTATTGCTAGAACCTTCTCCGACAAACAGGTCTTTAGTTGGCTATACACCAATTAGGATAGATCTATCTCGATGGTTTTGGTCGTCGTTGGAGCATGTCCTAGTCTATATTGATGGTTAGAAAAGCGTTGGTAAAGGTTATTGCCTTTTGTCATCGATTGCCACATGTTTTACGAAAAGTTACTGTCTTTTATCATTAGTCCACAAGTATTAGGAAAATTATTATCTTTTATCGTGTGTTTGAAAAGTGTTGATAAAAGTTATTGTCTTTTATAGTCGGTTACCGCATACGTTAGGAAATGGTACTGCTTTTTATTATCGGTTACTACGTGTTAGGAAATGTTATTGCCTTTTATCATTGATTTCCACAACTATTAGGAAATGTTATTGTCATTTATCGTTGGTTATCACATGTGTTAGGAAATGTTATTGCTTTTTATTGTTGGTTACCACAATGTTATAGGAAATGTTATTATCTTTTTGTTGAAAAGAAGAAATAATCAATCTACTCATCACCTTTTAAGTCTTCCAGGAAGGTTTCTCTCTTAAAGCCAAGATTCACATTTGTTTTCACCTCAAATTGAAGCCCATAAAGACCTCAGCCCATAAGCTTCATCAGGCCCCTAAAGGAACCCATTTCAGCCCATCAAAGGGGGGCCCTAAAGGGGCCCCAACAGCTATTTAAATAGCCGTTGGAGGCTGTCCAACGGCTAGAATTTCTGGCCGTTGGAGAAGCCTCCAACGGCTAGTATAGAGAGGGCTTAAGCCCTCTCTTGTTTCTTGGTTGTCTCCTTAGTTCTCCTCTCTCTTTTGCTCTATAAATAGTCCACAATGTATTCTAGGAAAAGCATGAACAAAAGTTCAAAAGCTATGCATGTTACATTCTCTTTTTATCAATAAAATTCAGAATTTTATTTCAAGATCATTTGTGCTCTTAGTTTGATCTTTCAACATGGTATCTGAGCAATCGATCCCGTCCTCTTCTAGGTTGGGTGACCCTCCTCCATCCATAAACATTACCCAAATGCAAAACTTATCCTCCATTCAATTGAAAGGAGGAAACTACTATCAATGGACAAATGTGATGAAGAGGGCACTCAATCTCAACAATCTAGAGAATCATGTTCTTGATGATCCACTTGAAGATGCTGATCCATCATTTCGAGAATGGAAAAAAAGAGATGATCATGTCTTCATTCTTCTTCTTAATTCTCTAGATGAAACTCACAAAGCAATGGTGTCATGTGCTCCAAATGCGAAAATTCTGTGGGATGAAATGTTCTCTCTCTATGGTTTGGAATCCAACCTTGGGAGAATCTTTGAGCTTAAAAAACAAATTGCTTCCATCAAAAAGGAAGGCAAATCTCTTCCTCAATATTTCGGGGAGTATACGGATGCTTGGAATGAGCTAATCACCCTCCGGCCAGATTCTATAGATCTTAAAGTTCTTCGAAAAAAAAGAGAGGAAGATAAGATATTTGGTCTTCTCATAGGCTTAGATGATTCGTATTCTCATCTAAGACAAGAAATCCTTCGAATGAAGGACTTTCCATCATTTGGGGAAGTCCAAAATATGATTCAAAGGACTGAAGTAAGCATTAGATTGGAAGAGAGCTCCAAACAAAAATTGGAAGCTCAGGCGTTCATTGTCTCCTCGGATGAATTCAATGCTGCCAAAGCCCATCAAATTCGAAGGAGAAATGAAATATGCTCTCATTGCAAAAAGAGGGGCCATTCAAAAGACAAATGCTGGGAATTGTATCCTCATTTAAAGCCTAAAACATTCAAACAAAGAGACCAGCAAGGAGCTTCAAATGCATTCGGTTCTGGACAGCAATCCTCTGCCCAATTCGTGAAGGTTCAAGCTCCATCAATGGCTGAGTTTGCTGCACTCCAAACTCAATTAAATGAAGTTACAAAGAGACTTCAACAAATGGCTCCTCCTTCCGGTAAGATTCAAGAACCTTTTGCATATCTAAATTCTGAAAATTTTCTTATTGATTCGGGAACCGAATGTCATATGGTGAAGGATAGAGCAAAAATAAAGAGATTTGAAAACCTTCCTAACCATATGACTGTTCGTGTTGCAAATGGACAAGATTTGAGAGTAAATCAAGTTGGGGAAGTTAACATTTTTGGAAAACCAACCAAAGCTTTATATGTCCCCAAACTTACCTCAAACCTACTGTCCATTAGCAAGATCACCAAGGATCAAAAGTGTAGAGTTGTTTTTGACCCCAATAATGTCTCTTTTCAGGACCTCAAGTCGAATCAATTGATTGGCAAGGGTTCTAGAAGAGGAGGACTTTATTACTTGGACCAAGAACAATATGCACTTGTAACTCATGTTAAGGAGAATCAATCTCTTTGGCATGGACGTTTAGGTCATCCTAGTGATCGAGCTTTAAAACGTCTATTCCCAACTTTGAATTATGAGAATAGACATTGTAAAGCTTGTATTTTGGCTAAGGAAACCCGAACAATGTATCCTATTTCTGAAACAATATATGAAAATCCTTTTGAATTAGTTCATTCCGATGTTTGGACTTCACCCATCATGTCTCATCTAGGTTACAAATATTTCATTACTTTCATTGATCACAAAACAAGGTACACATGGGTGTATCTTCTAAATACTAAAGACCAAGCTCTTGAAGCACTCAAGAGCTATGTGAAGTATGTAACCAAGCTATACAATGCAAATATAAAAGTCCTAAGATCAGATCATGGTGGTGAATTTACAAGCTTCAACTTTGAAAATTACCTTAAGGATAATAGCATCATACATCAAATGTCATGTGTTTACACACCCCAACAAAATGGGGTAGCTGAAAGAAAGAATAGGCATATACTTGAGACATCTAGGGCTATGATGTTCTATGCAAATGTGCCAAAAAAATTCTGGTGTGATGCGGTTAAAACCGCGGTTCATGTTATAAACCTCATGCCCACTGAAATTTTAAAAGGGCAATCACCTCTAGAGGTTCTTCTAGGGAGAAAACCTAAAATCTCTCACCTTAGGACATTTGGTTGCACATGCTACATTCATATTCCAGCACACTTAAGAAACAAGTTAGAACATAGAGGAAGAAAGTGTGTATTTCTTGGATATGCAGCCTTTGAAAAAGGGTATAGATGCTATGATCCTACTACTAACCGAACATACACATCTAAAGATGTGATATTCTTGGAAAATGAGGTCTTTTTTGCAGGAAATGAAGAGGTAAAGGAAGCTCCAAAGACTGAAATCCCTAAAGGCACTTGGGACTTTCTTATATCTCCTCCTCAAGAAGCTGAATCAACCGAAGGAAATTCAGACTCGGATACAAGCGACAACACTCAAAATGATAATTCAGGGGCATTAGAGGCTGAACAACCAAGTACTTTAGGGGGAGAAAGTAATACAAATGAAGAACCTACAAATGAAGAAGAATCCTTTGAAATTGAGGAGGAACCAGATAAACCGCCACCTCAACTAAGAAGATCAACAAGGCTTAGACTTCCTCCATCTGAATGGATCAACTGAAGGGTGTTCTATAACTCTAGAGTAACCTCCCATCCTATTTGTGATTATTATACCACCTCTCATGTTTCTTTGGACCATCAAGTTTTCTTGAGTAATTTAGATAAAGAAGCTGAACCAACATCATTTGAGCAAGCATCAAAGGATCCAAGATGGAGAAGAGCCATGGAGGAGGAAATAGAAGCTTTATCAAAGAATGGAACATGGGAAATCACCACACTACCAAAAGGAAAGAAGGCCGTAGGATGTAAGTGGGTATACAAAATCAAGCACAAGAGTGATGGATCAATTGAGAGATTCAAAGCAAGACTAGTGGCAAAGGGATATACTCAAGCCTATGGGATTGATTACAAAGAGACCTATGCTCCGGTTGCAAAAATGAACACTATTAGAGTCCTCTTGTCTCTTGCGGTGAATCATGGATGGAGCCTGTTTCAAATGGATGTAGCCAATGCTTTCCTTCAAGGAGACTTAGAAGAAGAAGTCTACATGCAAATACCGAAGGGCCTTCAATCACAAAGAGGAAATGCATGCAAACTCCATAAGGCAATTTATGGTCTCAAGCAATCCCCAAGAGCTTGGTATGCAAAGTTAAGCAATGCTTTCCTTAGTAATGGATTTCATAAATGCAATAGTGATTCATCTCTTTTTCTTAGAAGAGCTAATGATCATATCACAATTGCACTAGTATATGTAGATGACATTATCATCACAGGTAGTGATATACATCAAATAGACTTAGTTAGGAATTTCTTAAAATCTAGATTTGAAATTAAAGATCTAGGGAAACTAAAGTATTTTCTAGGTATTGAGTTAGCCTATTGTCCCAATGGGCTAATTCTCTCCCAAAGAAAATATGCTCTTGACCTTTTGCAGGAAACAGGAAAACTTGGAGCTAGACCAGCTTGCAGTCCAGTTTCCACTTCCGGTCCCTTAGCCGATGACAATGATCCTCTAGAAGACATTGAGAAATATCAGAGGCTAGTTGGGAAGCTTATTTATCTCACCATCACAAGACCGGATATAGCATATGCTGTGAGCTATATAAGTCAGTTCATGCATTCTCCAACGAAAGTTCATTGGAGAGCAGCGGAGAGGATACTTCATTATATCAAAGGGTCACCCGGGCTAGGGATTTGGATGAAGAACAATGGAAGTTTAGACATTGAAGGGTATTGTGATGCTGACTGGGCAGGAGATCCCACTGATAGAAAGTCTACCACTGGATATTGCATGTTTGTTGGAGGAAACTTAGTAGCTTGGAAGAGCAAAAAACAGCGGGTTGTATCTAGATCAAGTGCAGAGGCCGAGTATAGAGCCATGGCAGCGGGAGTGAGTGAGATAGTTGGCTGAAAGCTTTAATAGAAGAACTAGGGTTTACGGTCTCCACTCCTATCAAACTTCATTGTGACAATCAATCAGCAATTCACATTGCCACTAATCCGGTGTTCCATGAACGAACCAAGCACATAGAAGTTGATTGTCATTTTATTCGACAAAAGGTGGAAGAAAAACTCATTATCACTCCTCATATCAAAGGAAGAGATCAACTTGCAGACATCTTCACAAAGGGAGGGACAGCAGCTCACCTACAAGAAATGATGAGCAAGTTGGGTACTATCAATATCTACGCACCCAACTTGAGGGGGAGTGTTGAAAAGAAGAAATAATCAATCTACTCATCACCTTTTAAGTCTTCCAGCAAGGTTTCTCTCTTAAAGCCAAGATTCACATTTGTTTTCACCTCAAATTGAAGCCTATAAAGACCTCAGCCCATAAGCTTCATCAGGCCCCTAAAGGAACCCATTTCAGCCCATCAAAGGGGGGCCCTAAAGGGGCCCCAACAGCTATTTAAATAGCCGTTGGAGGCTGTCCAACGGCTAGAATTTCTGGCCGTTGGAGAAGCCTCCAACGGCTAGTATAGAGAGGGCTTAAGCCCTCTCTTGTTTCTTGGTTGTCTCCTTAGTTCTCCTCTCTCTTTTGCTCTATAAATAGTCCACAATGTATTCTAGGAAAAGCATGAACAAAAGTTCAAAAGCTATGCATGTTACATTCTCTTTTTATCAATAAAATTCAGAATTTTATTTCAAGATCATTTGTGCTCTTAGTTTGATCTTTCAACACTTTTATCATCGGTTATTATAAGTGTTAGGAAAAGTTACTATCTTTTATTGTCGATTAGAAAAGCATTAGGTAAAAGTTACTACCTTTTATCATCGGTTATTATATGTGGTAGAAAATGTTACTGTCTTTTATCGTCAGTTACTATGAAATGTTACTACCTAATTACTACATGTATTAGAAAATGTTACTACCTAGTTACTATCTTTTATCATTAGTTACTATGTGTTAGGAAATGTCGGCTACTACATGTGTTAAGAAATATTACTATCTGGTTACTACGTGTTAGGAAATGTTATTGTCTTTTATCATCGGTTACCACAACTGTAAGAAAATATTGCTGCCATTTATCATCAGTTACCACATGTGTTAGGAAATGTTACTGTCTTTTATCATCAGTTACCAATTGCTACCTTTTATCATTAGTTAGAAAAGCATTAGGTCAAAGTTACTAGCTCGCGATCTGCCACGCTCGCGCTCACGGTTTACCATGTGCACTCGCGGTCTACTGTTCACCATCATAATGTATGGTTGTTTGTTTATTACGATGCAAGTTCACCATCAACATACCATTCACCATCATCATTATACCTATAGATGTTGTTGAAATGAAGCAAAAATGAGACATTTAGTCAACTCTAATCAAGGTCCATGAAGGCCCAAAATGTAATTCAAGAGGGGGCAGAATGCTGCCCCCATTTTGCTCAGATTTTAGGCCCATTTAGAGGACCCAAATAAGTCCCTAAATGGGCCCATCCCATGGGCAGCAGCTGGGTCCAATACGGCCCAGCCCAGCCCAAGCCATGGGGGTCCAAAAGTGCCCCCCAAAGGCTGGTCATTCCAGCCGTTGGAAGCATCTTCCAACGGCTAGAAATCTAGCCGTTGGGAGATGCTCCCAACAGCTAGTAGAGAGGGCATTAAGCCCTCTCTTCTCTCCCTCTTCTTTCTCTTTAAATATGTGTAGAAGTCTTCTTTAGAGGGTATGAAAAAATGCCCTCTTATTATGTACAAAAATGCTCTCAAATTCAATGAAGTTCTGATTTTTATTTCAAGAACAAATTGTTCATCATACTTCAAATTTCTTCATGGCATCAGAGCAAGGAATGGTCCATCTTCTCAGCAACAAAAGTCATCCAAATTGGATGGATCTCATACAAAAATTGCTGAACTTATGTGATGATTTAAGTTTACTTTTGAAAGAGCCTTTTGGAGCATTCAAATTCTTGGAACTATGGAGGAAGTTGCATGTAGATACCTCCAATATAAAGGCTCTTCCACAATATGAAGAAATGAAGGCCACTATTCAGCAAATGATGGCATCCGAAATGTCTCAAAATCAGGGTCAAATTCTGGAAAAAGGAAATGCCATCATCACCACAATAGAGCAACAACAAAATGCTTTTATTCCTTCTAAATTCGGCCACCAAGCTGCTGCAGTCTATGAAGACCCTTTATCATCAATAAAAGTCAAATGTGATGAGCTTCAAATGAAGCTGAATAAGTGCATTAAAGATCTACAGCCGGCCCAAAAGGAAAGCTATATTCCTCAAGTTCAGCCTGAAATCAGCTCACAAGCAAAGGATCAAATTGTAATCTCTATGATGCCTGAATACACTAATCGTAAAACAAAGACAAATCCAAGCTTAAGGGGGCTTCAAGAACCTGTCCAACAAAGAAGATCCTATGCTTCAATTGTCGCTGGATGTGTTGCTCAATGTGGAGCCTCTCAAGATAAATTGGACATTCACTTGAAGAGGCCTCAACATTCAGAACACATAGATGGTAACAATCAAAACCCTATCCCTCCTTTAAATTCTGAGAAAATTCTTATAGATTCCGGAACGGATCATCATATGATTAGGGATAGAAGAAAAATCAAACGCTTTAAACATCTCCCTAATCAAAGGGTAGTACGTGTTGCTAATGGACAAGATCTAGAAGTAAAACAAATGGGAGAAGTAGAAATTTTTGGAAAAACTACAAATGCTTTATATGTTCCACAACTTACTTCCAATCTCTTGTCCATTAGCAAGAT
This sequence comes from Dillenia turbinata, assembly GCA_037126225.1. Taxonomy (NCBI): domain Eukaryota; kingdom Viridiplantae; phylum Streptophyta; class Magnoliopsida; order Dilleniales; family Dilleniaceae; genus Dillenia; species Dillenia turbinata. The sequence goes on from JBAMMX010000006.1 coordinate 12,388,195, forward strand.
CACCAAAGATCAAGGATGTAGGGCCATCTTTGATCCAGAAATAGTTACATTTCATGATCTAAAAACTAACCATTTGATTGGCAAAGGAACTCAAAAAGGAGGCTTATATTACTTAGATCAAGAGCATCATGCACTCACTACTCACATTAATAATGATGCTTCACTTTGGCATGCACGACTAGGACATCTAAACTACAAGGCTTTGAAAAATCTTCTTCCTAATTTGAGCATTAAAAACAAGTCTTGTGAAGCATGCATATTAGGAAAAGAAACAAGAACTTCCTATCCTTGTTCAGAGAACAAGTATGTCTCTCCCTTTGAACTAGTGCACTCAGACATTTGGACCTCCCCAATCATATCACATCTAGGATACAAATACTTCATTACATTTATTGACCAAAAAACAAGGTACACATGGATTTATCTTTTGCATTCTAAAGATCAAGCATTTGAGGCACTCAAAAGTTATTTCAAATATGTAACAAACCTTTACAATGCCAAAATCAAGGTCCTTAGAACCGATCATGGTGGGGAGTACACAAGTCACAAATTTGAAGAATTCCTAAGAGACAATGGGATCCTTCACCAAATGTCGTGTGTGTACACACCCCAACAAAATGGCGTAGCGGAAAGAAAAAATAGGCATATATTAGAGACCGCAAGAGCCATGATGATCTACGCCAATGTCCCAAAAAGGTTTTGGTGTGATGCAGTTAAGACCGCAGTCCATGTAATGAATTTAATGCCTACTGAAGTTTTAAAGGGCTTATCTCCATTAGAAGTCCTCTTGGGAAGAAAAACAAAGATCTCACATCTCAGAGTTTTTGGGTGTACATGCTTTATCCATATTCCCTCACAATTTAGAGACAAATTAGATCATAGAGGAAGGAAATGCCTATTTTTAGGATATGCAACATTTGAGAAGGGATATAGATGTTATGATCCGACAACTAACAAAACATACACATCTAAGGATGTGATATTTGTGGAAAATGAGTATTTCTTTTCAGGAAAAGAAACACATGAAGCACCAAAGGAAAATGCTCCAACAAAAACTTGGGACTTTCTAGCTCTACCTCGTCTTCCGTCCACTCAAGTTGAAGAAAGAAATGATTCCCAAGATGTGGTTCGCTCTCAAGACATTGAAGAAGAATCAAACACCTTAGAAGAGGAACTACCATCAGGTTCAGGGGGAGAACAACAAATAATGGAAGAAGAGGCATCCGAACAAGAAGAATCGGATGTACCTCCACCGCCCCTTAGGAGATCAACAAGATTAAGACTCCCACCATCAGAATGGATTAACCGAAGAGTCTTTTATAACTCCAAGGTAACATCACATCCAATTTCTAATTATTACACTATATCTAATGTCTCTTTGCACCACCAAACATACTTGAGTGGAATTGACAAAGAACAGGAACCAAAATCATTTGAAGAGGCCAAGGATGATCCTAGATGGAGACAAGCTATGAAAGAAGAGCTAGATGCTCTCACCAAGAATGGAACTTGGAAACTTACAAATCTGCCAAATAACAAAAAGGCGGTTGGATGCAAGTGGGTGTATAAGATCAAACACAAAAGCGATGGATCGATTGATCGTTTCAAAGCTAGGCTAGTGGCAAAGGGATTCACCCAAGCATATGGCATAGACTATAAAGAAACATATGCACCAGTTGCAAAAATGAACACAATTAGGGTTCTCATATCTTTGGCTATAAATCAAGGATGGAGTATGTATCAAATGGATGTGGCAAATGCATTTCTTCAAGGGGATCTTGAGGAAGAAGTCTATATGCAATTACCTCAAGGACTTCAGAACCATGAAGGCAAAGTATGCAGACTCCACAAAGCTATCTATGGGCTAAAACAATCTCCAAGAGCATGGTATGCCAAATTAAGTCATGCCTTCCTTAGTTATGAATTTACAAAATGCGCTAGTGATTCATCTCTATTTGTTAGAAAGGATAATGGAAAAATCACCATTGCTCTAGTTTATGTAGATGATATCATTATCACTGGGAATGACACACACCACATAGACTCCCTTAGAAACTTCCTGAAATCTAGATTTGAAATTAAAGACTTAGGAAAGTTAAAATATTTCCTAGGAATCGAGTTAGCTTATTGTCCTAATGGGGTAGTTCTATCCCAAAGAAAGTATACTCTTGAGTTATTGCAGGAAACAGGAAAATTGGGAGCAAAACCAGCTTGTACTCCAGTTGCCACCTCTGAATCTTTTGATGATGATGAACCATATAAGAATATCGAGCAATATCAAAGGCTTGTAGGGAGGTTGATCTACTTGACGATTACAAGACCGGACATTGCTTATGCAGTAAGTAAGATTAGCCAACACATGCATGCACCAAAGAAGCAACATTGGAAGGCTACCGAAAGAGTGCTTCACTATCTTAAAGGATCTCCCGGCTTAGGAATATGGATGAAGAAAAATGGAAACACAGAAATCGAAGGCTATTGTGACGCCGATTGGGCAGGTGATACCTTGGACAGGAGATCTACCTCTGGCCATTGTATGTTCGTAGGAGGGAACTTGGTCGCATGGAAAAGCAAAAAGCAACATGTGGTGTCTAGGTCAAGTGCGGAAGCAGAATATAGGGCAATGGCGTCAGCCGCAAGTGAGCTCGTTTGGCTCAAAACCTTGGTAGAGGAGCTTGGGTTTAAAGTTTCAACTCCAATCAATCTTCATTATGACAATCAATCCGCCATTCATATCGCATCAAATCCAGTCTTCCATGAAAGGACCAAACACATAGAGGTCGATTGTCACTTTATTCGGCAAAAAGTAGAAGAAAGACTTATTTCCACTCCTCACATCAAAGGAGAAAATCAACTTGCGGACATCTTCACTAAAGGGGGAACCGCAGCTCATCTTCAAGATATCATGGGCAAGTTAGGTACTATTGACATATACGCACCCAACTTGAGGGGGAGTGTTGAAATGAAGCAAAAATGAGACATTTAGTCAACTCTAATCAAGGTCCATGAAGGCCCAAAATGTAATTCAAGAGGGGGCAGAATGCTGCCCCCATTTTGCTCAGATTTTAGGCCCATTTAGAGGACCCAAATAAGTCCCTAAATGGGCCCATCCCATGGGCAGCAGCTGGGCCCAATACGGCCCAGCCCAGCCCAAGCCATGGGGGTCCAAAAGTGCCCCCCCAAAGGCTGGTCATTCCAGCCGTTGGAAGCATCTTCCAACGGCTAGAAATCTAGCCGTTGGGAGATGCTCCCAACAGCTAGTAGAGAGGGCATTAAGCCCTCTCTTCTCTCCCTCTTCTTTCTCTTTAAATATGTGTAGAAGTCTTCTTTAGAGGGTATGAAAAAATGCCCTCTTATTATGTACAAAAATGCTCTCAAATTCAATGAAGTTCTGATTTTTATTTCAAGAACAAATTGTTCATCATACTTCAAATTTCTTCAGATGTTACGTTACAACCCAAAGATAAGTATTGTTATAATGCAAAATATTCATTATAATAATGATAAAGAAAAAAATACATGCAAAGATTAATATATTAGCACACAAAGTAACAACACCTTTTTTTTATAAATCAACACACTACATCTAGAATATAATAAACAAATAAAATTATTCTTCCCATGACTCAAAAACACACTGGATACCATAGGGAAGTATGTGTTTTTTGGTCAAATCACAAGGAAAAAAGTGTAATTCACCCTATTTTTATTTTAAACTTAGGGTAACATCTTGGATGGTTGGACTTCTTCAGACTGAACTTGGTCTTGGGATGGTTGTGATTATTCATGGTCAGCTATAATACTCATCTGTCATTTAGTTCGTTCCATATTTGCAGCTAAAAAAATTTAAAATCTTTCAAACACCCATTCCCAGCGTAACAGAGTGACTTTTTTTATAAAAAAAATGTGATTACTTTTTGATGAAACTTTTCAAAGTCGTTGTTCGTCATGTAGATTTGATTTGTTAGTGTCTGAATATATGTTATAGTGAGCTTTAGTGAGAGGTTGAGTGAGAGTTTTGTGTTGAAAATAAGTATCAAACATCATCAACATGATACTTTCATCAAGTGCATTGAAGGATCTCAATTGGACTTCTCAAATTCATTCAAGTTCAAGAGTCAATAAAGTCCAAAATTTTCAGCCCTTGTATCAAGTCCATTAGGGTTTCTCTTGGGCTGCTTTAAGGTCCATTTGAAAGGGCCTTAAAGGCCCAAAGATTGAGCAATCAAAGGAGTCCATAGGGCTCCCAACGGCTAGCAAATGCTAGCCATTTGGAGAGGGCTTTGTTGAAGATGAAGATGACGATGGAGCATTTAGAGAGATGTGTGATTGGATGCCCCCCGAATACATAGCCCTAATCCGTCAACAACTTGGATAGCAAATACACATCAAAAGTCCATACAAAGGAAGAAAGAAATGGCTCCAAAATGAAGCATACCATGACTCAAGTGTTGAAAAGAAGAACTAATCAAGCTTCTCATCACCAATTTAAAGTCTTCCCAAGCATTCAGCAAGTTGTCTTCCATTGGACACCTAAAAATGCCTCAGCCCATGGGCCTCTTTGAGCCCAAGAAAGGGCCCATTCCAACCCATCAAAGGGGGCCCAATTGGGCCCCCTTAGGCTGTTTAAAACAGCCGTTGGAGGCTGCTCCAACGGCTAGAAATTCTAGCCGTTGGACAGCCTCCAACGGCTAGAATAGAGAGGGCCAATGCCCTCTCTTATTCTCTCTTGTTCTCTCTTATTCTCTCTTGTAATCTCTCCCTCCTTTTTCCTCTATAAATAGTCTTCAATGTTCTCTATCATAGGTATGAACAAAAGTTCAAACTATGAATGTTCTTAGCTCTTTATTTCAATAAAATCCAGAATTTTATTTCAAGGCTCTTTGAGTTCACTCTTTGATCTTTCAACATGGTATCAGAGCAATCGATCCCATCCTCTTCTAGGTTGGGTGACCCTCCTCCATCCATAAATATTACCCAAATGCAAAATTTATCCTCCATCCAATTGAAAGGAGGAAACTACTATCAATGGGCAAATGTGATGAAGAGGGCACTCAATCTCAACAATCTAGAGAATCATGTTCTTGATGATCCACTTGAAGAAGCTGATCCATCATTCCGAGAATGGAAAAAAAAGAGATGATCATGTCTTCATTCTTCTTCTGAATTCTCTAGATGAAACTCACAAAGCGATGGTGTCGTGTGCTCCAAATGCAAAACTTTTATGGGAAGAAATGTTCTCTCTCTATGGTTTGGAATCCAACCTTGGGAGAATTTTTGAGCTTAAGAGACAAATTGCTTCCATCAAAAAGGAAGGCAAATCTCTTCCTCAATATTTTGGGGAGTATACGGATGCTTGGAATGAGCTAACAACTCTTCGACCAGATTCTATAGATCTCAAAGTTCTTAGAAAGAGAAGAGAGGAAGATAAGATATTTGGTCTTCTCATGGGCTTGGATGATTCATATTCTCATCTAAGGCAAGAAATCCTTCGAATGAAGGACTTTCCATCATTTGGAGAAGTCCAAAATATGATCCAAAGGACTGAAGTAAGCATTAGATTGGAAGAAAGCTCCAAACAAAAATTGGAAGCTCAAGCTTTCATTGCTTCCTCGAATGAATTCAATGCTGCCAAAGCCAATCAAATTCGAAGGAGAAATGAAATATGCTCTTATTGCAACAAGAGGGGTCACTCAAAAGACAAATGCTGGGAATTGCATCCTCATTTAAAGCCTAAAGTACTCAAGCAAAGAGATCAGCAAGGAGCTTCAAATGCATACTATTCTGGACAGCAACCTTCTGCCCAATTCGTGAAGATCCAAGCTCCATCAATGGCTGAGTTTGCTGCTCTCCAAACACAATTAAATGAAGTTACAAAGAGGCTTCAACAAATGGCTCCATCATCCGGTAAGAAACAAGAACTTTTCTCATATTTAAATTCTGAAAAATTTCTCATTGATTCGGGAACCGAATGTCATATGGTTAAGGATAAAGCAAAAATAAAAAAGTTTGAAAACCTTCCTAACCATATGATTGTTCGTGTTGCAAATGGACAAGATTTGAGAGTAAAACAAGTTGGGGAAGTTGACATTTTTGGAAAACCTACAAAAGCTTTATATGTTCCCAAACTTACCTCAAACCTACTGTCCATTAGCAAGATCACCAAGGATCAAAAGTGTAGAGTTGTTTTTGACCCCAATAATGTCTCTTTTCAGGACCTCAAGTCGAATCAATTGATTGGCAAGGGTTCTAGAAGAGGAGGACTTTATTACTTGGATCAAGAACAAAGTGCACTTGTAGCTCACATCAAGGAGGATCAATCTCTTTGGCATGGACGCTTAGGACATCCTAGTGATCGAGCTTTAAAACGTCTATTCCCAACCTTGAATTTTGAGAATAGACATTGTAAAGCTTGTATTTTGGCTAAAGAAACCCGAACAATGTATCCCATTTCAGAAACAATTTATGAAAATCCTTTTGATTTGGTTCATTCGGATGTTTGGACATCGCCTATCATGTCACACTTAGGCTACAAATACTTCATTACCTTCATTGATCATAAAACTAGATACACATGGGTGTACCTTTTAAACACCAAAGACCAAGCTCTTGAAGCTCTCAAGAGCTATGTGAGGTATGTGACCAAACTATACAATGCAAATATAAAAGTCCTTAGGTCAGATCATGGGGGTGAATTTACAAGCCTCAATTTTGAAAACTACCTTAAGGAAAATAGCATTATGCACCAAATGTCATGTGTTTACACACCCCAACAAAACGGGGTAGCTGAGAGAAAAAATAGGCACATACTTGAAACATCTAGGGCAATAATGTTTTATGCAAACATGCCAAAAAAATTCTGGTGTGATGCGGTTAAAACCGCGGTTCATGTTATAAACCTCATGCCCACTGAAATTTTAAAAGGGCAATCACCTCTAGAGGTTCTTCTAGGGAGAAAACCTAAAATCTCTCACCTTAGGACATTTGGTTGCACATGCTACATTCATATTCCAGCACACTTAAGAAACAAGTTAGAACATAGAGGAAGAAAGTGTGTATTTCTTGGATATGCAGCCTTTGAAAAAGGGTATAGATGCTATGATCCTACTACTAACCGAACATACACATCTAAAGATGTGATATTCTTGGAAAATGAGGTCTTTTTTGCAGGAAATGAAGAAACTAAGGAAATGCAAAAAATTGAAATTCCTCCTAGCTCTTGGGACTTTCTCATAGCTCCCCCTCAAAGAGCTGAACAAACCGAAGGAAACTCCTCTTCAGATGCAAGCCACAACTCTCAAAATGAAAATTCAGAAGCTTTAGAAGCTGAACAACCAACTACTTTAGGGGGAGAAAGTGATACAAATGAGGAAGTTACAAATGAAGAAGAATCACTTGAAATGGAAGAGGAACCGGATCAACCTCCACCTCAACTAAGAAGATCAACTAGGCTTAGGCTTCCCCCATCCGAATGGATCAACCGAAGAGTGTTCTATAACTCTAGGGTAACCTCTCATCCTATTTCTGATTACTATAACACCTCTCATGTTTCCTTGGACCACCAAGCTTTCTTGAGTAACCTAGATAAAGAAGTGGAACCAACATCATTTGAGCAAGCATCAAGAGATCCAAGATGGAAAAAGGCAATGGAAGAGGAATTAGAAGCTTTATCAAAAAAATGGAACGTGGGAAATCACTACTCTACCTAAAGGGAAGAAGGCCGTAGGGTGTAAGTGGGTTTACAAAATCAAGCACAAGATTGATGGATCAATTGATAGGTTCAAAGCAAGGCTGGTGGCAAAAGGATATACTCAAGCCTATGGGATTGATTACAAAGAGACCTATGCTCTGGTTGCAAAAATGAACACTATTAGAGTCCTCTTGTCCCTTGCGGTGAATCATGGATGGAGTCTATTTCAAATGGATGTAGCCAATGCTTTTCTTCAAGGAGATCTAGAAGAAGAAGTCTACATGCAAATACCAAAGGGTCTTCATTCACAAAGAGGAAATGCATGCAAACTTCATAAGGCAATTTATGGTCTCAAGCAATCTCCAAGAGCCTGGTACGCAAAGTTAAGCCATGCTTTCCTTAGTAATGGATTTCATAAATGCAATAGTGATTCATCTCTCTTTGTTAGAAGGACTAATGATCATATCACAATTGCATTAGTATATGTAGATGACATTATCATAACAGGTAGTGATTTGCATCAAATAGACCTTGTTAGGAATTTTTTAAAATCTAGATTTGAAATTAAAGATCTAGGGAAACTAAAGTATTTTCTAGGCATTGAGTTAGCCTATTGTCCCAATGGGCTAATTCTCTCCCAAAGAAAATATGCTCTTGATCTTTTGCAGGAAACGGGAAAGCTTGGAGCAAGACCGGTTTGCAGCCCAGTTTCCACTTCCGGTCCCTTAGCGGATGACAATGAACATCTAGAAGACATTGAAAGATATCAGAGGCTAGTTGGCAAACTTATCTATCTCACCATCACAAGACCAGACATAGCATATGCAGTGAGTTATATAAGTCAGTTCATGCACTCCCCAACAAAAGGTCATTGGAGAGCAGCAGAGAGGATTCTTCATTACATCAAAGGATCTCCTGGGCTAGGAATTTGGATGAAGAACAATGGGAATGCAGACATTGAAGGGTATTGTGATGCTGATTGGGCAGGGGATCCCATCGATAGAAAGTCTACCACTGGATATTGCATGTTTGTTGGAGGAAACTTGGTAGCTTGGAAGAGCAAAAAACAACGGGTTGTATCTAGATCAAGTGCAGAGGCCGAGTATAGAGCCATGGCAGCGGGAGCCAGTGAGATTGTATGGCTAAAGGAATTGATAGAAGAACTAGGGTTTGTGGTCACCACTCCTATCAAGCTTCATTGTGATAATCAATCCGCAATTCACATTGCCACTAACCCAGTGTTCCATGAACGAACCAAGCATATAGAGGTTGATTGTCATTTTATTCGGCAAAAGGTAGAAGAAAAACTCATTGTCACTCCTCACATCAAAGGAGAAGATCAACTTGCGGACATCTTCACAAAGGGAGGGACGGCAGCCCACCTACAAGAAATAATGAGCAAGTTGGGTACTATCAACATCTACGCACCCAACTTGAGGGGGAGTGTTGAAAAGAAGAACTAATCAAGCTTCTCATCACCAATTTAAAGTCTTCCCAAGCATTCAGCAAGTTGTCTTCCATTGGACACCTAAAAATGCCTCAGCCCATGGGCCTCTTTGAGCCCAAGAAAGGGCCCATTCCAACCCATCAAAGGGGGCCCAATTGGGCCCCCTTGGTTTAAAACAGCCGTTGGAGGCTGCTCCAACGGCTAGAAATTCTAGCCGTTGGACAGCCTCCAACGGCTAGAATAGAGAGGGCCAATGCCCTCTCTTATTCTCTCTTGTTCTCTCTTATTCTCTCTTGTAATCTCTCCCTCCTTTTTCCTCTATAAATAGTCTTCAATGTTCTCTATCATAGGTATGAACAAAAGTTCAAACTATGAATGTTCTTAGCTCTTTATTTCAATAAAATCCAGAATTTTATTTCAAGGCTCTTTGAGTTCACTCTTTGATCTTTCAACATCAAGAAGGCTGCCCAAACTTGGGCAGAAAGATAGGCAAATTTCTGGACAGAAATTTGTCCAGAATTAGGCCCATTTACAGCCCACCTTTGACCCACTTAAAAGAGACTTCAAGACCATCAAATGAAACCCTAATCAAGGTCCAAGATGTCTCTATAGCCAGCCCAAAACGGAACCAAAAGACTGGCCCAACAATCTGTCCAGAATGCTCACAAGAACGAGGCCCAATTCAATTCAAGTTCAAGTTCATTTCATGGGAGCTTTTGGACTAGCTATGGGAGCTTTTAAAGCCCAGCAAAATGGGCATATTTAGTCCAATTAAGGTCCTAATTAAAGGCTCCAAACAGCCAGAAAAATCTAAGGAAAAAGGGCCCAAACTACCAGGGGCAGTTTGGGCAGTCCATATTCCAACAGCTAGTTTTTCTAGCTGTTGGAATTCCTTGGTTTTGAAGCCCAACGTCTCTTTTGGCTTTAGACATCATTTTGTATCATTTTAGGCCCCTCTCTTCCATTATAAATAGATCTCAAAGGGATAGAGCAACTCACCTTGGAGCATTGTCTCCTAGAACTAGTTTAGAGCAAAAATAGTCTCTACAAATTCTTGTATTTTTAGAGCATTGTCTCTACAAATTGTTTCATGTATATTTGATATTTCATCAAAGAAATATATTGAGTTCATTCTCATATATTGAAGCTCTCTTCTTTCTTGTTGTTTCATCAACACTTACAAACTCACAAACACAAAACCTTCTTTCCATTTGCTCAAACACCAAAACCCTAGCTCAACCACTAAAGCTTCCGCACTCCAAATATCAACATGGTATCAGAGCGGGTTACATTTCCTTCCCTCACTTCTGAAAATTACCCTCAATGGGCTGCCATAATCAAAAGGCTCTTAAACATTTCAGATTCTTTGGAGCATATCCAAAATGAGCCTTTTGAGTCCACACATCCAAAATTCGAGCAATGGAAGAAGCAAGATGATGGCATCACTCTCAAGCTCCTCACATCAATGGATAAAGCACATCAGAGCATGGTAAGGGGCTGCCCAAATGCCAAAGCCATGTGGGATACTTTGGAAGGTCTCTACGGCAACAAACACATCTTGGGAAGAGTGTTTGAACTCAAAAATCAAAATTTCAGCCTACAAAAGCATGAAAATGCTTTATCACAAACCCTTGGCAACTTCAATAGGCTGTGGAGTGAGCTTGAGGAATTAAGGCCACCAACCACAGATATGAAGATTCTTCTTCAAAGGAGAAATGAAGACAAGGTGTTTGCCTTCCTTATGACTCTTGGAGATGCATTCAAAGAAGTTCGCCAAGAGGTTCTAAGAAAAGAATCACTACCTTCCTTTGATGAGGTAGTGATGATGGTCCAAAGAGCCGAAACCTCTAAGAGGCTTGAGGAAGAAAGTCGACAAAAAATGGAAGTCTACGGCTTCAATGTGACGGTGGAGCAACATGCTGAAAACGTGTGCCCCCATTGCAAAAGAAAAGGCCACACCAAAGAAAGGTGTTGGGATTTGCATCCAAATCTCAAGCCAAACGGAGCTAGGCCGGATCAAAGAAGGAGTGAACTGCCTATTAAAGGTATAAGCTCTAATCCAAATTTAAATGTTTTTAAATATGTACATTGCCATATTAAAGAAACTCCTTGCATGTCTAGAGAAGGATACAAGTTTATCATATCATTGATTGATCATCACTCTAGATATACATGGGTATATATGCTTAAAGACTTGGCACAAGCACATAATGCATTTAAAAAGTACTATCATCTAGTTACTAAAGTGTACAATGCATCAATTCACACACTTAGAATGGATGATAAACATAAAATATGCCCAAGCTTTGAAAACTTCTTAAACCAAAAGGGCATAGCATTAGAAATCATGAGTCAAGAAAACCTCAAAATAAATGAGGAAGATATAAACTCAATGGCATATTCATTATTAGATGATGCACATTTGACACATGAATATTGGTGTGATGCTATTAGCACTGCCTCACACACATACAACCGCATTCCCCAAGAATCACTTGATGACAAGTCTCCATTGGAGATAATTAGAGGTAGCAAACCAAACCTCATGCATCTTAGGGAATTTGGATGTGTTTGCTACGTGAATGGGGAACGGTGTGTATTCTTAGGATATGGTCCAAGGAAAAATGGATACATTTGTTATAATCCTAAGACTAACACGGCATTCATGTCGAAAGATATGAAATTTGCCGAAGAACTTTATTTTGCAGAATTAGGTGATGAAGCACCACTGAGTCTGCCTATCAAAGCTCCAATTGAGGAGCTAGGGGGAACACATCAAACAAATCAAGTGCTCACAGCTTGTAATGCTCAAGTCATTGAGGGGGAGCAAGAAGACAAGGCCAAGAAGAAAAAGAAGAACAAGAAGAAGAAGAAGAAGGCCAAGCAAACTCAAGAAGTTCTCACCTCCAACATCATCTCTCCAAGTCTCGACTCCATGGATTTCCATTCGTCGGACTTGAGGGGGAGTGTTGAAGATGAAGATGACGATGGAGCATTTAGAGAGATGTGTGATTGGATGCCCCCCGAATACATAGCCCTAATCCGTCAACAACTTGGATAGCAAATACACATCAAAAGTCCATACAAAGGAAGAAAGAAATGGCTCCAAAATGAAGCATACCATGACCCAAGAAGGCTGCCCAAACTTGGGCAGAAAGATAGGCAAATTTCTGGACAGAAATTTGCCCAGAATTAGGCCCATTTACAGCCCACCTTTGACCCACTTAAAAGAGACTTCAAGACCATCAAATGAAACCCTAATCAAGGTCCAAGATGTCTCTATAGCCAGCCCAAAACGGAACCAAAAGACTGGCCCAACAATCTGTCCAGAATGCTCACAAGAACAAGGCCCAATTCAATTCAAGTTCAAGTTCATTTCATGGGAGCTTTTGGACTAGCTATGGGAGCTTTTAAAGCCCAGCAAAATGGGCATATTTAGTCCAATTAAGGGCCTAATTAAAGGCTCCAAACAGCCAGAAAAATCTAAGGAAAAAGGGCCCAAACTACCAGGGGCAGTTTGGGCAGTCCATATTCCAACAGCTAGTTTTTCTAGCTGTTGGAATTCCTTGGTTTTGAAGCCCAACGTCTCTTTTGGCTTTAGACATCATTTTGTATCATTTTAGGCCCCTCTCTTCCATTATAAATAGATCTCAAAGGGATAGAGCAACTCACCTTGGAGCATTGTCTCCTAGAACTAGTTTAGAGCAAAAATAGTCTCTACAAATTCTTGTATTTTTAGAGCATTGTCTCTACAAATTGTTTCATGTATATTTGATATTTCATCAAAGAAATATATTGAGTTCATTCTCATATATTGAAGCTCTCTTCTTTCTTGTTGTTTCATCAACACTTACAAACTCACAAACACAAAACCTTCTTTCCATTTGCTTAAACACCAAAACCCTAGCTCAACCACTAAAGCTTCCGCACTCCAAATATCAACAGGCTTTAACAGCCCTCTCACTCTCTCTTTTGTCTCTCATTTCTCTTTATAAATATATCCCTAGCTTCTCATTGTAAGGCATGAACAAAGTTCAAAATATGTTCGTTATATGCTCTCAAGTTCAATAAAAATTTCAGACATTATTCATCAAAGTCTTTTCTTGTATTCTTACTTTGATATTTTAACATGGTATCAGAGCAATTGATCCCATCCTCTTCAAGGTTGGGTGACCTTCTCCTTTCATAAACATCACTTAAATACAAAATATATCCTCCATTCAATTGAAAGGGAGAAACTACTATCAATGGACAAATGTGATGAAGATGACACTCAACATTCACAACCTAGAGAGTCACATTCTTGATGATCCACTTGAGGAGATAGAACCATCTTTTTGAGAATGGAAGAAAAGGAATGATCACGTGTTCATTCTCCTCCTCAACTCTTTAGATGAAACCCACAAAGCAATGTTAACGTGTGCTCCAAATGCAAAAACAGTGTGGGATGAAATGTTCTCCCTCTATAACTTGGAATCCAACCTTGGGAGGATCTTTAAGCTTAAAAGGTAGATTGCTTCCATAAAAAAGGAAGGCAAATCTCTTCCTCAATACTTTGGGGAGTACATTGATGCATGGAATGAGCTGACCAATCTCCGACCAGATTCTATACACCTCAAGGTCATTCAAAAAAGGAGAGAAGAAGATAAGATATTTGGTCTTCTCGTGGGCCTAGATGACTCATACTCTCATCTTTGGCAAGAAATTCTTCGAATGAAGGAATTCCTTTCATTTGGAGATGTACAAAATATGATTTAATGGGTAGAAGTTAGCATGTGGTTGGAGGAAAATTCTAAGCAAAAGCTTGAAGCTCAAGGATTCATGGCTACAATTAAAGAGCATGCTGCTGCCAAAGCCCATCAAATTGCAAAAAGGGCTGATATATGTGCTCATTGTAAGAGGAAAGGGCACACAAAAGATAAATGTTGGATTCTCCATCCAAATTTAAAGTCCAAAACATTCAAGCCAAGGGAGCAACAAGAGGTTCCGAATGCCTTCAATTCTGGACAGCAAAATTCTTAGCACGTAAAGCTTCAAGGTCCCACTATGGCCGACTTTGTTGTACTCCAAAACCAATTGAATGATGTTACAAGAAGGCTACAACAATTTGCTCCCTCGGGTGGTAATAATCAAGGCACTTTTGCTCATTTAAATTCTGAAAATTTTTTGATTGATTCAGGAACGAGCTATCATATGGTTAGAGATAAGAGAAAAATTAAACATTTTAAAAACTTTTCCAACCATAAGATAGTCCGGGTTGCCAATGGACAAGATTTGGAAGTTAAGCAAGTAGGGAAAATTAAACTTTTTGGAAAAACTACTAATGCTCTTTATGTCCCCGAGCTTACTTCTAATCTTTTGTCTATTAGCAAAGTCACTAAGGACCAAGAGTATAGAGTTGTATTTGACCCAAATTTCGTCTCTTTTCAGAACCTCAAGTCGAATCAACTGATTGGCAAGGGTTCTAGAAGAGGGAACTTATACTTTTTGGATCAAAATCAACATGCACTTATAGCTCATGTCAAAGAAGATGTTGATCTTTGGCATAAAAGATAGGGCATCCTAGTGACCAAACTTTAAAATGTCTATTCCCAAATTTAAAAATTGAGAATAAACATTGTAAAGTTTGTATTTTGAGAAAAGAAACCCGAACAATGTACCTGAATTCAAAAACTATATATAAAAGTGCTTCTAATTTAGTACACTCTGATATGTGGACCTCTCCTGTTTTGTCTCATTTAGGCTATAAGTACTTCATTATATTTGTAGATAAAAAAACTAGATACACTTGGATATATCTCTTGCATACAAAAGACCAAGCTTTTGAAGCTCTCAAAAACTAAATGAAATTTGTGACCAAATTATACAATGCCAAGATAAATGTCTTGAGGACATACCATGGTATTGAATACACAAACCACATTTTTAAAAATTACCTTAGAGACAATGGCATTGTACGTAAAAAATCTTGTGTTTATACTCCATAACAAAATGGATTTACCGAAAGAAAGAACAGGCACATCTTGGAAATAGCTAGAGCAATGATGTTCTATGCAAATATACTAAAAAAATTTTGGTGTGATGCGGTTGGAACCACTGTCCATCTAATTAATCTAATCCTTTCTGAGGTATTAAAAGGGATGTCCCCTCTTGAAGTCTTATTGAAAAGAAAGCCAAACATTAATCACCTTAAAACTTTTGGATGTGTGTTATGTTCATATTCCTGTTCATCTTAGGGATAAACATATACATCCAAAGATATGATATTTGTAGAGGAAGAACTTTTCTTTACAGATGTTGAAGAACACAAAACACCACAAAGGGAAGTTGAACCAAGTACATGGGATTTCTTGATAGCTCCCTTAGAAGCTGAGACCACAAGAACTCCTCAAGTAGCCGAAGGGAGTTCTCCAAATGATCAAATTGAATAAGCTTATTCGGACGAAGAACTGTCTAACAATTCATGGGGAGATCAAAAAGAAAACCTAGAGGACCCTCACGAAGAAAACCCCGAAGAATTAGATGAGTCTCCTCCTCATCTTAGGAGATCAACTAGACTTAGACTACCTCCATTTGAATGGATCAACCGAAGAGTGTATTACAACTCGGAGGTAACTTCTCTCCCTATTTCTGATTTTTATACTATCTCTAATGTTTTTTTGGGTCACCAAGCTTTCTTAAGTGGCATAGACATAGAATAGGAGCCTAGGATCTTTGATAAGGCAAGGTAGGACCCTAGATGGAGGAAGGCAATGGAAGACGAGCTAGATGCACTCACTAAGAATGGAACTTGGGAAGTTACTAAACTTCCTAAGAATAAGAAGCCAGTAGGTTGCAAGTGGGTGTTTAAAATCAAACACAAAAGTGATGGATCGATTGAACGATTTAAAGCAAGGCTAGTGGCTAAGGGATACGCACAAGCTTATAGAATAGATTATAAGGAAACATATGCTCTCGTTGCAAAAATGAACTCAATTCGGGTTCTAATATCACTTGCTATAAATCAAGGATGGAACATGTATCAAATGGACTTGACAAATGCGTTCCTTCAAGGAGACTTAGAGGAAGAAGTGTACATGCAACTCCCACAAGGATATCAACAACAAAAGGGTGATGTTTGTAAACTTCGTAAGACAATCTATGGGTTAAAGTAATCACCAAGGGCATGGTATGCTAAACTATGCCTAGCCTTTCTTAGTAGTGGATTCATGAAATGCAATAGTGATTCATCTCTATTTGTTAGGAAAGATAATGATAAGATAGTGATTGCTCTAGTGTATATAGATGATATTATTATTATTGGAAATGATGTTTATCAAATAGAATTAGTTAAAAATTTCTTAAATTTTAGGTTTAAAATCAAAGATTTAGGAAAACTAAAATACTTTCTAGGAATAGAACTAGTCTATTGCCACAATGGGCTAGTTCTCTTCCAAAGAAAGTATACTCTTGATATTTTGCAGGAAACACAGAAGCTAGGAGCAAAATCAGCGTGTAGTTCTGTTTCTACATCCGGACCACTAGTTGATAATGAGAAGCCATATAAAGACATTGAAATATATCAAAGGCTTGTAAGAAGATTAATCTACCTCACGATAACCAGACCAGATATTTTTTATGCTGTGAGTCGAATTAGCCAACATATGCATGGACTTAAGAAACAACATTATAGAGCAGTGGACCGAGTACTTCATTATCTAAAAGGATCTCTTGGTTTAGGTGTATGGATGAAGAAGAATGAGAGCTCAAAAATAGAAGGATACTGCGATGCGACTGGGTAGGAGACACCTTGGACAGAAAATCTACTTCAAGATATTACATGTTTGTAGGAGGAAACTTGGTCACTTGGAAAAGCAAGAAGAAACATGTGGTGTCTTGTTCGAGTGCTGAGGCAGAATATAGGGCCATGGCATCAGCTGCTAGTGAAATTGTATGGTTGAAGGCTCTAGTTGAGGAGTTAGGGTTTAAAGTGACTATACCAATTAAACTTCATTGCGACAATCAATCCGCTATCCACATCGCATCAAATCCAGTGTTTCATGAATAAACAAAACACATAGAAGTGGATTGTCACTTTGTTTGACAAAAGGTGGAAGAAACACTAATCACAATTCCACATATCAATGGAGGGCAACAACTTGTGGACATCTTCACTAAAGGAGGAATTGTGGCCCATCTACAAGAAATAATGCACAAATTGGGTACTATTGACATCTACCCACTCAACTTGAGGGGGAGTATTGAAAATAAGCATCAAACATCATCAACATGATACTTTCATCAAGTGCATTGAAGGATCTCAATTGGACTTCTCAAATTCATTCAAGTTCAAGAGTCAATAAAGTCCAGAATTTTCAGCCCTTGTATCAAGTTCATTAGGGTTTCTCTTAGGCTACTTCAAGGTCCATTTGAAAGGGCCTTAAAGGCCCAAAGATTGAGCAATCAAAGGAGCCCATAGGGCTCCCAATGGCTAGCAAATGCTAGCCGTTGGGAGGGTGCTTTAACAGCCCTCTCACTCTCTCTTTTGTCTATCCTTTCTCTTTGTAAATACCTCCCTAGCTTCTCATATAAGGCATAAACAAAAGTTCAAAATGTGTTTGTTATATGCTCTTAAGTTTAATAAAAATTTCAGAAGTTATTCATCAAAGTCTTTTCTTGTGTTCTTACTTTGATATTTCAACATTTTGGATGAGTTTGGAGGTTGAAAATATACTTGGCTGATTGTATAGATTTCAGGGGAATGAAAGTTTTCGATATTTGATTGAAAATATGTTTGGTTGAGTGGGAGTTTTCAATGGATTATGGATTATGAGTGATTTAAGGGGAATAAGGAATGAGACTGTATGTTTGATTGAGTTAGAACTTTCAATAGATTTTGAGAGTTTTGAAGGGAGGAGAGCTTTCAAGGGAATGAGAGCTTTGATGGTTTTAAGGGGATGATTTAAAATATATTTGGTTTAGTCATAACAAGTTTTCAAAACTCACCCATTTTTAAAATTTTGTCCCTCTATAAATTTTTTTCACCATTTTTTTTTACACTTTTACTTTTACCCGCATTGTTCTTCCCGCCTTGTGCGTTATTTAGGTTGTTCAAAATCTCACCACTTTTACATTTCATGTCACGAAAGTAATCCAAAATTAGTTCATTTTTTGTCACGTTGTCAATTCCAAATTAGATAAATCACATTTCGTTCGATGGTTGGGACAAACTCTGAAATGAATATACCACACTACAATTGATCCAATGGTTGGGGGTAATTGATTGAATGTTCTTTCAACTGAAAATTATATAATATTGATAATTACATTATGTAACATTATTATATAATAGTGATAATTACTAATTTTATGTAATTATAAATATTGAACATCATGTAACATTATTTAAATTACTAATATTGATAATTACAAATATTGGCATCATGTAATATAATGTTATTATATACCATTATATTTCTAATGTGTGAATTGTTGTAACAATTGGTCATAATATCTAATTGGTCAATGAATTGTCTTAATATCATATTGTAACACTGCATTATGTATTAATTGGTCATAATATCTAATTGGTTAATGAATTGTCATAATTTTATATTGTAAATGTCACGCCCCGAACTGGGGTCGTGAACAGCCGCCCGTTGCCCTGGATGCCGGCTACATTCTATAGAAAATCGGGTAGAATCTCCCCATATTTCGGAGGTCTCTCAAATACAAACCAACCTGTATATTGATTGATCATCCTACCACCTAAATAAACGGGCCAATCCGGTCTCACAACAAATCAACCACATTCGTATAATACCAATCAATCCACAGCATACAAACCAGGCAACACAAGGCTATCATGAATACTAGCAGTCCTAGCCACAGACCTCTACTGTCATGCCCAACAAGGGTATGAGCAGCCGTCACACCGAACGAGCCTAAAATTTTATGCATGTGTACAACAAATTCCCAAGTTAAGAAGTTAAATGCTTTCAAGTGCCTCAATACAGGTGTAATGAGCCAATATGAGAGTTTCACCAATAAATATCAATAATTTATACAGTCATCCCATAAAATGTACATGTCCATCTACGGACCTCAATATCAAAGCCTCGCAGGGTCGATATACAACACGGATCTCATATTTCAAATGAAATTTAGATCTCACCGTAGTAAATACGTAAATCCACAAATACGCAACAAAGACGTCTAGAACTCGACGTGTCGCTCAATCACAATAACCCTGTCTGAGAAAAGAAAAGAGAGGGGTGAGTATCAAGGGAGATAATCAGAGAGTGAGGTAATCAATATCAAGCATAAATAGTGTGTGAACTATTGGAGTATCAAACTTAATTATTCGTAAATAATTCACATTTCGCGGAAAAACATGGTATGTTCAGTAAAATGAAATCATCTAGTCCATCACACAGTATCATACATATATGCATCCATTCAAAATCAAGTATTTTTAGAGCAAGCCGAATATGATCCTGGCAAAGGTCAACCATGACCAATGACAGACGCATCGGAGGTTTTATTTAGCATAAATGTTCAAAAGTCGCTCTCTACCTCGATGTTGGCCATGAGCTTCACCGAGGCTATCTCATACACAGATCGGATCATGTATAAGACCCCGCCCGGTGCTAGACAGTGGCGTCACACATGTCCTCCATCTTGCGGGTTCAACCGGTCGCGCCTATACCCATATACCGGACATTTGTGGGTACCTCCGTGCGAAGTGTACCCAGACGCATACTTGGCGCCATAACAAACATCCCCCATAGCTACGGTCATCCTCTCGGGACTCAATCATATCATAATAGTGATCTCACGGCCACACGGCCCCAACTCAGTGATATGGAAACCATAGTGCTCAATAAATGTGCCATATTGGCTCATATGAAACTAAACATGTGAAAATCATAAAACATGACACCATTTCAGTTGAATCAAATTTGTGGATGCATATTCATAGAAAACATGAATTCACGACACTCCAATAGTCACAAAACAATTTCGAAATCCAGTGGCACACGCGAGTCATACATATCAAAAGCATGATTTGTGAAAAAACACGACAAAATCAAGTCTCACTTTTCATGCATGAGATTTGAGTCCCACTCACTGTAATACGGAGGGTATAGCACTCCCAAATGAACCACAATTTCGATGTTTTGTGCTCTCTTTAACGGCTTGGGCAAAAGTCACCTAACAAGTTCACTCATAGTTCTCCACTTTGGTGCCACTTTACGCAGTCCTACGTTTTATATATCAGTCCAAATCAGGCGAAATTTTGATATGTTGTAGGTAACTTCACGACCTACAACTTTCATGCTATACACTTTTCCAAAATCACATCACAAAATTCCCAAAAATTCTCATTTTGTTTCAGTTGCATTCTAAATTCAGATTCTGTCCCATTTTAGTACAAAAGCCATAACTTTCACTATACCTATCCAAACTCAATGGAATTTTAACATGTTATACCCAAGACATAGGCCTACCACTTTCATGTTTTGAGTTTCTCTCAATTGTGCCTAGAAGGAGGTTGAAATGGATCATGCTCAGAACAGGCAGGTTTCAGTTGGAAAACAGAATTTCTGTCGACACCTATTTAATAAAATGGGCAAAACATTTGATTCCCTCGTGTGAATTGGTTGAAAGTTTAACATGTTGTAGCTAAGAGGGATATCTACAGCTTTTATTCTTTGAGCTTGCCCAAACTAAGACTGAAAGAGGGTTGTTTTTATACACTGTTTTTAGGGTTCGAAACAGGACAACCTTCTGTCGAGTTTCAGGAAAATTGCCATAACTTTTGACACGGGAATCGGATTAAGATGATTCTTAAATCGTTGGAAAGATAAGACCTAGATCTACAAATTACATAACTGGAACATTTGTTAATTCAGATCATAAGACACCTCAAAACAGAGGCTAAATCACGGACAGAAACAGAGCTAAAGCAGGACATAACAAAAATTTCTGTGCAGAACACTTAAATTTGAAAAATCATAATAAATCCAATTTTCATCAGAATGCAACGAATCATATCTCATTTTAAAGCCCTGTGAGTCTAGTTTCACCTGAAATTAACCTAGCTCAGTTTTCCTTTGTGCAGCAAATTTTATGACCAAAACATCACAGCATGGTCAGAATGTCCTATTTGCAGAAATTTTCAAAGTTTTCATTTAATTTCTTGACCAAGCAAGGTTCAGATTTTCTTATCTCCTTGAGGCTTTTAGTCTCTCTCTAGATCCACTTGGTTAGGTTTCTCCTTTCCTCCCAATTTTTGGATATGTCATAATAGGGTTTGTGAGGAATGAATTGTTAAAAATGAGGAGGAGATGTATATTGTATGTAGCTCGATGCCTTCCATTTACTATGAGTTATTTCACTCCAATTTGGACAACAACAAAGGAGCAATGAATCAACCATCCAAGTCCAAGAAAAAGAAAAAAATGGCAAGAAATGAGCCATCTCATAGCCCAAACCCACAGCACAAATATGGGCAGTAGGTTAAGGCAGAATGTTTGCCAAACATTCTGCCCAAATGGGCCCAGAAATCTGCCCAAAAACTTGGCCCAAAATTAGGCCCGTTCACAGCCCACCTTCGGCCCACTCAAAGGAGACTTCAAGTCCATTAAATGAAGTTCCAATCAAGGCCCTAAGTGACTATATAGCAGGTCCAAAAGAAGCCCAAAAGCCAGGCCCAAGATGCTGTCCTGAAATGTTCTCTGCTCAAGGCCCACTTCAAGCCAAGTTCAAGCCAAATTTTCAAGCAACTTTTGGTCCGATTCTTAAGGGATTTTTAGTTCATAAAATGGGCATATTAAAGCCCTAAAAGGGAGCCCAAAAGGACCTTAAAAGAGCTCAAACGGCTAGTTCAAATGAACTAGCCGTTGGACTGTATAACAGCCAAAAATATGGCTGTTATACAGTCCATTGGGGACAGAAATCTGTCCCCCTGTCCCCCCAACAGTTCTCTAATGCTTTGGAGACCATTTTCTCTCATTTTAAGTTCCTCTCTTCCTTTATAAATAGATCTCAAAGGGATGGAGCAAAGTACCTTGGAGCAAAGTCTCCTTTAGAATAGTTTAGAGCATAGTCTCTCCCAAATTGTCTTTGTATTTCTTGAGCATTGTCTCACAAATGTCTTGTATTCTTGATACTTCATCAAGTAAATAAATTGTGTTCATTCACATATATTCAAACTCTCTTTTCATTTATTGTTCTTCAACATTCAAACAAAACCTTCAACATTGCTCAAACACCAAAACCCTAACTCAATCACCAAAGCTTCCGCACTCCAAATTTCAACATGAATTTATGTAATAACATTGGTTTGTTGTTTGGAGAAATCAAATTTTCCTTCAAGACAAGCTCTCGTTCATGGAGGTAGAAGAAAAAGAAGTTTTTGGTTCTTCCTTGGGTGTCTCACGGTTTTGAGGATGAAGAAGACTTGTTTGGTGCTTGATCTCTCACTACACTCTCTTTCTCAAGTCCCACAAGTCAAGTTTCATTAATTGCTTCATTAATGCCTTGTCTCCCAACCACCTAATCCAATGGCTCAAGATTTTTTACCTTTTCTCCATCCATCTTCCACCATTGATTTAATTGAAATAAATCAAACACCACTATGCTTGAATAGTACCTTGTCTGCCACCTTTTTCTAAATTGCATATTAGGACCTTTTTAGATTTGCGTGAAAATTTCTACCTCGATTTTCGTGTAATGCTCGGTGGGGTCAATATTCGACCCGAAATCCGAGAAATTCGAATTTACCCATTTGGTTTAGTTTTTCGCACTGAATCCAATGGAGTTGATCTTGCATGTAGATGAAATCATTTGACCTTCCAAATCGCCCTTAAACGCATTAGGGTTTTTAGAGCGATTTTGTTTTCCGCCTTGCGTTTTTGCCAAAAATTTCTTGACCCTTGACTTCAAGAGCATTATAAATCGAAAAAAAAAAATTTTGAGTGACTTTTCTCTATATGAAAAATGAAAACATATCATATATGGAATAAATGAGAAGTACAATATACAATACACCGAATATCGATGTTACAGTAAACACTACATTATGTAATATAGTGTCACTACATTTAAACAACTTCCTCCACAATGTCACATGATCCAACAGTGAATTACAATATAACACTATATATAACATTATTTAAATTACTAATATTGATGTAATGTAATATAATGTCATTATGTACCATTACATAATATCATATTGTAACACTATATCATATAACAATTAGTTATAATGCCTAATTAATTAATAAATTATCATAATGTTATATTGTAGTACTACATTATGAATTAATTGGTCATATGTTCAATTCGTCAATGAATTGTCATAATTTCATATTATAACACTACATTATGTAGCATAGTATCATTATATTAAAATAACTTTCTCTACTCATAAGAGAACTACAATGCCATTTGATGTAACGGTGGATTACAATGTCACTTGAATTTATCCCAAATTGGTCCAACAGCTAGCATTACATAATTTAATTTAGCATTACATATAGTAATGTAGTATTACAAATAATAATGTAACATTGACATTGGAAAATCAATGATGTATTTGTATGCCACGAAAACAATCTCAAATTGGTTCCTTTTCTGGTATATTGTTAATCCCAAATTGGATAAATCATGTTTCATCTAACGCTTGGAACAAACTCTAAATGGATGTATCACACTGTAATTGTTAAGAAAAGTTACTGTCTTTTATTGTTAGTTAGTACAGTGTTAGAAAAATTACTATATTTTATCACTGGTTATAGGTAATGTTACATTTTATCGTCAGTTAGTACAAGTGATAGGAAAATTTATTGCATCGGTTACCACATGATATCAATGATTTTTTTTTTAAGATTGTATAAATTTGAATTATAATATGTAAATTAAAAGACTATAAAATAAAAAAATTATAAAAATAATATAAATGTAATAAGAATTGTATTAATATGCAAGAATAATTGCGGGGTCTACCACATGCACGGGTGGTCTACTGCGCTTACACTTGTTACCACTGACTTATCACTAGTTATTATAATCTTATCACCTTTTATTGTATACTTATTACCTATTATTGTAATTTTACCACTACGTATCCTAACTCCAATATATAATTACACATTATATAAATTATTAATATTGATAATTACCTTAAATTCATAATTTCTTGTAATATTCAGATAATAATATCTAATTGGTCATTGAATTTTTATTATATCATAACACTATATTATATAAATCACTAAATTACATAAAATTACTAATTTTATGTAATTATTAATATTATATAAAATTATGCAATTATTAACAATATTTATCATGTAATATTATTTATGTATTTACTAATTTATGTAATTACATTGTTTAAATTAATATTAATATTGATAATTTTATGTGAATTGTCATAATGTCGATTTTGATTTTGATGTAATATTCAAATTGTGATTATCCACCATTTTTTTTCTTCTTCTTCTTCCTTCTTCTTTTCTTTTCTCTTTTTTGGGCTTTTTTACCTATGGTGCACTGTAGATTATCACTAAGCACGAACACAACCTTCAGCAGACCGTGCATGCCTGCGTGGTAGACCATGAAGGCTGCATGGACTGCACATGCAAAAGCCCAAAATCTTCCACCGCTGCCACCCTTCCGCCGTCGGAACACTATTGCCCCCACTCTAGCAGTGACGACGATCTATGGGCATTGCATTGCCTGCAGTCTTGTCAGCCGAATGGGACCAGAGAGACGTCATAGAAGCTTTTCCCAAACAAGCAGAAACCTTTGCTTGTCGAACCAAAAGATCACGATTGGAAACTGTAATTAAAGAAGGGGATTGCTCGATTGTTGTAGTTGCCGCTGAACCCAAGCTCCATCGGTTTGGAATCCATCATCGGCGGCAACATCTTTAGTTTGCAGAGGAATCTCAATTGTTGGCCTCTATAGGGGATCTTCAATTCGGCTTTGAACCTTTCAATCTTTTGCAGTTTTGAAAAGATCTAATCAAGGTGCATCTGTCTAGACCATTGTTGGCTCTCAACTCCTATCATCGACGACAAATTTAAAGGAGATAGGTGACGGTTGAATGAATGGATACTTGACAAATTGATGGCTAGATAAAAGAATTTCACTGATTAGACTTCTAATATGTTCTCTTTGAGTGTTGATCAACCTTCCCCGGCATTTTGTTTGAGTTTTCAATAGTGGCAACGGCGGAATCAAAATAGACGGTGGAGGAGTAGCGACGGTCTTTGCATTGTGTTAGGGTTTTTCTAAACTAGTTCTAAAATAGTCTGAACCGATCTAAGCCCTATTCAAAAGAATAAAGAAGGTTCATAGTAGCTTATTTGGCTACTGTATAGTAGGGCAAGAAGAACAAAAAAAAAAAAAAAGGAGGTTGGGCTATTGTTCACTTTGCTACTCTACAGCATGACAAAAAGAACCAAAAAAAAAAAAAAGAAAAATCATTCATTTCTCATTTTGTTTCATTTAGTGATGGTTGCTAGCATGAGTGATGTGGTAGACCGTGCTTGCACACCACGCTAGCCTATGCAGTAGGCCACGCTAGCGCTCGGTAGACCGTGCTAGCCCTTTTGATTGAGCTTTTGTAATTGAAGACAATAATTTCCAGAAATGTATATATATAAAAAGTCGTAAATCGAGAAGGCCTAATAATAATTTATATTAATACTGCAAAATCACTACACAATATTTCACTCCAATATGTAATAATATTATCACACTATATATTATCACTAGTTATCATAAATTTACCATAAGTTATCGTAAAATTACCATCTATTATCGTGAATTTATCACCACGCACCATCTATTATCCCAAATTATTCCCTGTTATTGCAACTTATTACTAGACATTGTAAATGGTTCTATACCTTAACCTTAAAATTTTAAATCGTGCTAAAGACTATCTAGATGGTGGAACTCAGTAGTTACAGAGATTATTTTCAAATAGTCCCTAAAGACTGACATATTTATTGATGAAAAGCAACAATAGTTAGAATTGTAGATAGGGTTTACATATGATACAATCTATGGGTTAGCATAGTTATAGCTTGGTTTAGGGTGAGTAAAAAGAGTCATACAGAGATTATTTCAAACCATCCCTAAAAGAATGCCACATTTACTGATGACAACTGATAATGGTCCTAATTGAACATTATTTTTACAGACGGTGCAATATGTACGTTAGTATAAGTATAGAATTTATGCAGATAATATGCTTTAGCAGTCAGTAAAGAAGAGTCATAAAGAGATTATTTTCAAACCGTCCCTAAAAACTACCACATTTATTGACTGCAAGTGATAACTGATAGAATTGAACATAACTTTTAAAAACGGTACAATGTATGAGTTAGTATAGATATAGAACTTATGCTGATGGTATGGTTAAGTAGATAGTAGAGAAGAGTCATATAAAGACAATTTCAAATTGTCCCTAATGAGTGTCACATTTACTTAGCACAAGTGATAACTGTCATAATTAAACATTGCTTTTACAGACGGTTATGCTATCTTTATTGATAGTTGATAAACTTTTCCCAATAGACAATTTTATACCGTGAAAAAATGTATACATTTTCCAATGGTTTTGTCAAAAATGTCTATATAGGGTATAAAAAACCGTTACTAAAGATCACCGACAATAAAAGTTATCATCAGGACAAGGCTTTAATTTTGCATTGACTATTTCTTTGTGTTGACATAATTCCCTCATTGCTTAAACTTTGTTCGTTAGTGCTTAGTGTAAGTTAACTTGTGTTCCTCATGTGTCGAGAGCCTTTCAGAGCTATTTAAGCTTCTGGCCTTTAGAGACTTGGTTATGTCAACATAATAACTTTTTTGTCAACATAAGCTTCTGGTACTTAGTTATTTTTGCTCTAAGCTTTGTGTGAGTCAACTTGGACATCTATGGGAGTTAACTTCCACCTATCCTTGTTTATGAGTATATGCATCGTGCAATGTGCAGGATGGCTTACAAAGTGTCTAGTGTCGGATTAGTGCATTTTGGCTCTGGCTATATTGCATTTGGCTCAGGTTATATTGCATTTGACTCGGTGCTATATGGTTTGCTCATGCTTTAAGCTAGTAGTGTGTTCAGTGATATGCATGGCCTAATGAAGTCGACTTGGTCATTGTGCTAGTCGAATTGTCCTTGTGCCCTATGAGCCATTCTATGTTTTAGTTATGTTTATGTCGACATAACTATTTATTTGTGTTGACATAATTTTGTTCATACTTAGAATTTTCTTGAGTCTTGGATGCACGAGTCAACTTAGGGGATAGGGTGAGTTAACTTGGTGCCTATATCTTATGAGTTATAGAGCATTCTGACATGTTGTGTCAACATAACAATTTTCTTGTGTTGAAATACAAAATATTAGTACTTTGTTTTGTGTTGTGCAAGATTCATGCAAGTTGAATTTACATGGTGTGTGTCGACTGGTGCCTACATGTTGTGTCAACATAACATTTTTCATGTGTTGACATAACTTTATGGGCCATGTTCTATGTTATGCCTAGTGTTGTGGCATGTGTCATGGCCTATGCCGTAGCTCATGTTGTGGTATGGTGTAGCTCTTGTCAAGTTCTATGTCGTGGCTTGTGTCATGGCATATCTGGCTCGTGTCATACATGTGTCGTGGCATGTGTTGTGACATGTTATGGTTCGTGCTAAGGACTATGTCGTGGCTCCTGTTGTGCTCATTTTTCTAAATGCTTATAGTGTGAGTTGACTTGGGATAATATGTCAGTTGACTTGGCCTAGTACATGACTTGAGATCTAAGGATGGCCTATGTCTTGACAGGTGCAATGGCACAAGACGTTCTAGTGTCTTGTGCTTTATGGCCTAGTATGTGTGTGCTCTTGTGGCCTAACATATGTGTCGACTTATTCCTTCACAAAATTTTCTAAGTGCTAAATGTTTTAGTTGACTTATGACTCATAGCAGGTCGACTTGACCTATATAGATGTGTCCACTTAAACCTAGTGCATGACTTTAGCTCTATGGTTTGGCCTTTGGGTTGGCATGTGCTATGGTGTCACACCCTTAGTCATATGAGCAACTTGGTGCATCCAAGGGAGTTTGGATGTTTGGTTTTAAGTAAAGTGTAACATTTCTTAGGGTGATTTAGAGGAGAGAATTGGTTAGAGGTTAGCTTAGACCAAGAAAATGACATAGGAGTTGGTTCGACAATATATGCCATTTGACAAGAAACACGACAACTATAAGTAGTTATGATTCTTTGGAAAAACTAACTCGAGTAGTCAATAGATTATAAAAAATAGCTTGTGAATACTTAAAATGGCTAAGTTTTATTAAGGTTGGCCCAAACAACATTGTTTGACACAATCGGCAATGGGATTTGATTGCTCAGGGAGACAAGTCGACTTGTGAACCTAGTGAGTCGACTTGAGAACACATGAGATCGACTTGGCAACTTTTATAGGTTGACCTATGAAGATTTTATTGATGTTGTATATGTGGCTTGCCGATTTTGGATGTCTGAGGAAGTTACTGAGGCATTCCTCGGGCAATCATCCAAATTTGAATTTAGATACAAGTGAATATTGGGGGGAATGTGTTAGCATGCCCATGAGGGTAGACCCGCCCACTTGTTATTTGAATTTAAAGAAAAGGGGGAGGGATGGTTAATTAGGAAAACCACCCCCTCAACCCCCCTTTAACTCCCCTCACCCTCTCTTAAAGATAATTATGCCAAAAAAAAAAAAGGAAAAAGAGCATTTCTTTTCTACGGACATGATGATGAACCAATTGGAGGGCCTCTTTGTTTTTTTTTCCTTTTTCTCTTGATATGTGAGTCAAATCAAGAATAAATGGGAAACCATTTTTCTTTGAGGGATATAAAATGAGAGAAATAAACTAAAGGGCTTGATGATCATTTTGTTCATCAGAGGCATTTGGATTGTGAATAATAGGAGGTGATCCGATTTTGCTGACGCTTCCTCGATCTAGAATACCCATCGTCGAAAAGAGATAAGTAATCCAAATGTAATTTCGATCCGGGGAATTTTCACATGAAATATTTTTTGTTGATTTGCAAGAAAATCATCATTGATATCAGAGCATGCATTGGTTGTTTCCTGCCTAATTTGGGTATTTAAAAAAATTAAATTAAAAATACCATGCATGATCATAGAGATTCATTAATGGTATCTTAAAATTGGTTTATTGAAATACTCTCAATTTTATACTATAGCATGCTTATGAGATGTAGATCCGATCTGCAAAATTTCACATGCAACGGATGGGTATATTTGAAGATATTTCAAACCCTAACCAAAACTTAATATACTTATAACTTTTAAAATATTAGGTTTCGTAATATGAAATTTATATAGTTAATTTTTTCATGAAAAATACTTTCCAACCATATAAAGATCACAAAAAATGGTTAAGAATTGAGAGAGATATGACCATTCAAAATTTGGGTCGAAAATTAAAAAAAAATGAGAAAGAAGATGAATAGTATTTTTCCTATCACACTTTCGGCCATAGCAAGTGACATCCAACCGCTAGGTTAGAGACATCCGATTGAAAATCCAATATCACCATTGAACTTAGAGATATTGAAAATAGGATGTAAGCAAAATTTGGTCAACCACGGCCGCCGAGAAGAAGCGCGTGGTCTTCACGCTCCATTGCGGGCGTATAAGAGGAATGCAGAACTTTGTTATGTAATAGATAGGTCCTTTGGTGCATGGGAGAGCATGCAGGGGTATTTTTTGTCCCAATTCTCACCAAAATAACATATTTTCCTTTTGATTTTTCTGTGATTTAAAATTTATTTTTCGGATGTGAAAAATATTTTTTATTGATTTATAATCAATAAATAGTTAGAAAATAATAAAAAATAGTTTTTCAGTCTGAAAAATTCTAGAAAATTTTGTATTAGTCTAAAAATATTTTTTGGTATTTTCAGTAAATTTTAATATATTTTCCAGAGTTGAAAAATATTATTTATTGATTTAATAATCAATAAATTGTTTAAAAATTATAGAAAAATCAATTTTATGTCTGAGAAAATTCTGAAAATTTTTTGGTGGGACTAAAAAATTATTTTATTAATTTTGGCTACTTGAGTGTAAATTGTTTGCACTCATTTTAATTTTATGCTCTTTTTTTTATGTATGAAAAATTCATTTTTTCAACATAAAAATTGTTTAAAAATTGAGCATATTATTTAAAATAAATAATTTTAAAATTTATTATAATATTATGGTTGGCTTAGTGTCCAATCTAATATTGAATCTATTTTCTAGAGTAATAGTGATATTTGGACGGAATATTAAAATTCTCGGAAGAAGAGTTAAAGTATTAAGAAGTTCGGAGTGTATAATGAGATTCGATCAAATTTTGATAGACCAAACTCATGCTTTATCGGATCTTTTAGAGATCATGAAAGCACAATGTCTAGAACTTTTTGGATTAGGTTATTCCTTTTGGAAGAATGACGTATATATATAATATAAGAAATACTTTGACTTTTAAATGGGACAGCGTGGATGATGAGATGATTGCCGAGAGAGAGAATTTGATTCTTAACGATGTGAACCCCATATTAATAGAAATATGGGAGGTCGAGAATTTAAAGACCCAAATGAAGTAAAGTCATCCCACAACATAAATAACATAGCTCACGTGCTATAAGGAGATTTTTTCCCTAGGGATGGACAATCCATTAGGGTACCTTTGAAAGGAATTCTGGATCGGAAGAATTTAAATAATTTTCATCCAAAATTGAAAGAATTTAAATACTTTTGTGTATTTAAGTGGGAAGTTTTAGGCTGGAAGAATTTGAGTAATTTTCATCTAAAACTTATAAAATTTTGTAACTTTAAATTAAATTTATGATGGTGATACATTAGGACCATAGATAATGATTGAGATCTAGTGAACTTTCGATTCTATACCTGATATTGACCTGTCATGGATGTTAATCTTGAAGTACAAAATTATATGTATATATGAGCATTAGTATCCATGTCTACCCTCTTAGAAAACCCAAACCATAGCATTGAAATCCTTTATTGAGGATTTGAATAGAAGTGACAATTTGAATGACGACGATCATGAAATATGATGCTATATAATGTGAAATGTACTGAGAGAATTAGATGCCTCAGAAGGCATCAAACATGTCATGTAATACCCTATAGTGGGCAATGCTGCCTAGTAATAGAGAGAACTAGATGCTAACTAGGTGTGAAAAATGATAGGTTCTACTACTCATGAGATCTTAGTTAGCTTCGTCATTAAAGACATGATACCTGAGTATAAGCAATATTTTGATTACTCATGACATTAGGGTGTACCTCAAAGAAAATATAGAGGTACCAGTGACTTACTTTAGATAGGTAACCATGAAGTTTGATATCTATAAAGGGCAAAGTAATCACAGTATTAAATGGCAATTGAGAGTCATGTCTAGCATGATAAGAGAGTGAGAGTTAGTTGGTCATGTTCTCTCCAATGAACAGAAAGTTCAAATTTTGATCTGATTCTTTCCTATCGAGTGGGAGCACCTGAAAGACAGATTGATTTACAATAAAGTGTGAAGACTTTCTCGAACATTGCTTGCCACATTCAGCTCGGGGATGAGTAGCTTTGTGTTGCAAGATCCTTAACTTATGCTTTTGTTATAAAGTCTAGATCTGAAGAGTTTCGGACTCTAAACGTGAGAAAAGTAAGAAAGGAAAAGAAAATTGTAGACAGATCACAAAAGAACAACCTTGGACATAAGAACAGATAAAGAGATATTTATAAGTTTTTTATTGATTGTTTTCTGGTAGATAATATGTAAAGAGCGATATAAGAGTGAACATTAGAGGAGTTGGCACTTGTAAATTGTAGTTACAAAGTGGCCGAACTTTCATTCTGCATGAGGTTCTCTACATGTCAAAAATTCAACGAAATCTTATCTGTTCTTATTCTTTTGAAATTTGATTGTGATTTGAACTTTTAGAGATATATGAATGATTTATATTTAAATGACATATGTATTGGTTCTGGACAGTTTGCAAATGGTTTCATCATTTTGTAAATTTTGAAAATGTGACATGATAGATTTGGTCATACTGGGGCAAGACATGATAAATTAACTAGTGAGAGCAGAACTATTGGATTCACTCGCAAAAGTTGATTTATCAATGTGTGAATATTGTCTTGACGGCAAAATGACGAGAAAACTATTTCGAAAAGCCATACGGGCTAAATTTCTATTGTATTTGATCCATTCAGACATTCGTGATCTAATAGTTATGAAGGGTTCGCAAATTTCATTACGTTTATTGATGATTTTATGTGTTTGACCATATTTGTTTGATTTCTCACAAGTTTGAAGCATATAAGTGCTTTAGACATTATATGAGATAGATAGAGAATTAAACGGATATATGATGTGAATATTTATCTGATCAACTTAAAGATTTGAGTAATGAAAGAAACACAATCTGACATTTGACCATTTCTTATACACCTTGATAGAGTGGTGTTATAGTGAAAAGGAATAGAACATTGTTGGATTTGATAAGATCTATGATGACGCATGTTCACTTGTCGATTTTCTTTTGGGAGATGTCTTGTTGACTGCAATCTTTATTTTGAATAAAATGCCTTCAAAGGTGGTACCAATGACAAGATATAAACTTTAGATTGATAGAAGGTCGTGTCTAGTGACTTGAGATCTTGGGGATCAACAGTTTGTATTTTGAGATTTTTCCGATAAGTTTGAAAAATTGGGTCCCTATAGAGGTAAGAGTATTTTTATAAGATAATCCGACCAGTCTAAAATTTAAGTATTTATTTGTGAATAAGATGATGGTACTATAGTAGAGATTATATCACAGATGTCACATTTCTGAAGAATGATTTTCCTAGCAGAGGTGATGTGAAGGACATAGAGCTGTTATTTGAATTAGTTGATTCAAATGATAGTTTTATCTATTACGGATTGTTGGGATGGTGATGATCTCAGTGGAAAGGATTTAAATTCTAACGATCCAACAGAGTTATAGACTCAGAAAAGTATTAGGAAAACCGTGTCCAAACGTCACTTGGAGATTTAAGGGGCACATATTTGTTGTTTCTTCAGAAGATGAAGAAGAGTTTCAGAATATATATGAGGCTCTATCTTGTCCCACCTAAGGGTGAATGGAAAAGGCAATAGAATGAAGAATAGGAGTTAACGAAGTCCAACCATATTTGGGAATCAGTTGAACTTCTATTAGGGTACAAGGTTATTGAGCATGACTGGATTCTCAAAACCAAGCATAGGACAGATAGAACTATTGGGAGATAAGAGGCTCAACTAGTAGCAGAAGGTTATACTCAGTAAAAGAGTGTTGATTATGAGAAAATCTTTTCCCAGTAGTAAGATTTATCTCTATTCACATGACAATAGTAGCAAATTTGGATTTAGAATTACGTTAGTTGGATGTGAAAACTACTTTTTTTAGTGGTGAACTTAAGGAAGAAGTTTGTATAACACATCTGGAAGGTTTTTTCATTAAAGGCCAAGAAGACAACAATTGATGGCCTTAAGTAGTCTTCGAGACAATGGTGTTTGAGATTTCATAGAGCTCTCTTATGATTTCGTAATGATAGATAAAACCATTGTTTTTATTTGAAAAGTCCAACGATGAGTTTGTAATTCTATCCTTATATGTCGAGGACATATTATTAGCGGTAAATGATAAGGAGTATGACTTTCGAGATGAAGGATACGAGTAAAGTAGATTGGGAATTAAATTCCAGAAAAATCGTTTCGGGAGATTACTGAAATTATCTCAAAAGTTTTATATTATAAAGACTCTGGAACGGTTTAGCTTAAAAGACTGCAAACCCGCTGATACTCCCGTGACTATAGGTGATAGTTCAAAAGATGACATATGCCCTAAAACTCCTAATGAATATATAAAATTGCCAGAACATCGTATTCCAGTATAGTTGGGAATTTGAAGTACGCTATGATGTGTACTCATTCCGATATTTGTCATGCTATAGGGTTTGGTTGGCAAGTATTTGTCCAATCTAGATAGAATGATTGGATTGTAGTGAAAAGAATATTAGGATACCTTAGCGGAATTGCAGACTATTTCCTTATATTAAGGAAATGATCTAGTATTGAAAGGACACACAAATGTTGATCAGGGAGGAGATTTGCATGAGAGAAAATCTATCTCCGGTTATGTTTGCTTGCTCATTGATAGCGCTATCTTATAAAGAAGCAAAAAACAAACCCATGTATCACTTTCTATGGTGGAAGCAGATTTGTGGTCAATGGTTCAGCAGTTCAGAAAATGAGTTTGGTTAAACGGATGTTGCAATATTTGAGAGTAGTAAACAACTCAGTGGGAGCTTGACGATTCATTGTGACAATGGGTCAACTATTGTTTACACATAAGACTCTAAATATAATGGCAAAACCAAACATCGACACAAAGATCAATCTTGTCAGAGACATGATTGAAAAGAGGGGAATAACATTTAGATATGTATCTATGCATTTGGTAGTGGCTTGTCATTTTTCGGAGGCCAATGCCTAAAGACATCTTTGAGAGACATGTTAAGTGATATAGATTGCATAGATTGTGGCAATATTTGTTATTGTGATAGTGATTATGATTATATACAGAATGTATATACGTTATAATGTTCATTTTCGTTGACATTTGAATTTTATTTTTGTGTCCAAAATTCTTGTGTCTGGAATTAAAAGTATGTCAGACAAGTTTTGAGATTGGTTTACTCACACGAACAATCGCCTTTAATGTCTGTGTGACATGTAGAGATGAGACGTGTTAATTTATGGTGGATTAACACATATATAAGCCGCCTTAGTTAAAGTATTAAGATGAGATTACCGGTTGATATACTACGTATATAATAATCGAAATGGATTTCCCACAATCCATTAAACTTGTTGAATAGCTAGGTGTGGGTTTTTCTTGGTGTTGTGAGATGTTGGAAGACTTGTAAGAAGGAAAATTCAAGTCAAGTGTTGTGTATACTTGGACTAAGACCTGTATGATGCGTTATTTTAGAAAAGAAGACAAACGCTTCCAAATGGAAAGGAAAGCGTCGTAGCACGTGTTTTATACAACGTGTGCTTATGTGACTATATGAGTAATGAGATAGTACATCCCTCTTCATCTTATTATGTCCATCTCATTGTATGGGACTTAGAGGTTTATACCCTTAGGACTTTCGTCTGTCTCTTAAAATTTTATTTTAGTGTTGCTACTTTAGCATGTCACTAAGAAGCCATGGATGATTCAGTTTGACGATGCATGTCTAGGAAAGCAGCTAAGATAAAGTTGAAAGTTAGTAGTATGAAAGGAAAACTGTCTTTGACCGACACATTACTCTGTATTCATAGGTCGACCAATTATGTCTGTGACTTAGTGTTTAGAGACGTAATTGTGAATACATAATTGGATTTGAGTCAAGTATGCTCTTATATTGTTTTGAGGGATGAGAGATACGTTGACTGTGTCGAATACAAGAGGTCATGGGTATAGCGAGATACGATATCCTCATCACCACTTTGACGATGAGTTGTAATATATCCTTAACTGGTGTATAGCTCTAAAACTCTTTGTATTCTTGCGGGTCACACGATCCTCTTATCTATATGAAATTAGTGTTTGATAGTAATGATCACACTATGTGCGAGTCTAGCCCTCATGTGCAAGTGGGAGATGTTAGCATATGGGGTGGGTCCGTCTATGAGTGTAAACCCGCCCACTTGTTATTTGAATTTAAAGAAAAAGGGGAGGGTGGTTAATTAGGAAAACCACCCCCTCAACCCCCCTTTAACTCCCCATCATCCTCTCTTAAAGATGATTATGACAAAAAAAAAAAAAGGAAAAAGAGCATTTTTTATCTACAGACATGATGATGAACCAAAAGGAGGGCCTTTTTGTTTTTTTTCCTTTTTCTCTTAATATGTGAGTAAACATCAAGAATAAATAGGAAACCATTTTTCTTTGAGGGATATAAAATGAGAGAAATAAACTAAAGGGCTTGATGATCATTTTGTTCATCGGAGGCATTTGGATTGTGAATAATAGGAGGTGATCCGATTTTGTGACGCTTTCTCGACCTAGAATACCCATCATCGAAAAGAGGTAAGTGATTCGAACCCAATTTCGATCCAGGGAATTTCTACATGAAATATTTTTTATTGATTTGCAAGAAAATCTTCAATTTGTTTCCATGATCCCCTTTGGACTGTACCCCTATTTCTAACTCATTTTAGCTATGATGCCAATTAATTATTTGACCACCAATTTTTTTTCCCATTTTTCTTAGTTTTCTCATGTTTCCTCCAATTGTTCTCCCTATTGGTTCTTACTTATTTATCTCTCCTTGTTAGCTCTTTGTTTCTCTCCTAGTATGATGAGGTCACCAAGGTTGTAAGGAATTCACAAGATCCAACTCAAGTTCCAGTTAGGCCAGTGACAAAGACTCGAGTTAAAAAGTTCAAAGAAATACTGAATAACTTAATTTAAAGGGTTTTACAACAAGAGATTGGAGTCCAAATGAATGAAAAACCGAAAGGGACCTTAATTATGCTCATACAAGCCCAATTGAGAGAATAAAGGGTCCAAAACTACTCAACACCAAGGGAGGACGAAAATAAAGAAAAATAACAGCAAGACTTGGTCAAATAGTTTGGTTTATTTAGTTTTCTAATTCTTCTTTATAGTTTATATTTTAGTTTTCTATTTTTTAAGTGTTTAAGGAGTTATTAAATTTTTTGTTGCTAATTTAGTTTTTACTTTTAACTTATAAATAGGCCATTACACATTATGTAAAATACAACTTTTGAGAGAATTAATAAAATTTTGAGGTTTTTTTCACACAAGTCTTGTTCTTTTGAGAACTTTTGAACTTATTCAAAATAAGACTCTTGTTTAATTCTTTGACTTATCAGTTTAGGCTTCGAACCACCTAGGTTATGGCATCATTCATTCCATCTTTATATCAATGTTCTTGTTCTAGTGAGAAGTGAGTTTAGGGTCAACTTAGGTTCTTCCTCATTTAGGGCAAGGGTCGAGGTCCTTATTTTCCACCGGTTCAAATCATTCATTGGAAAGATTCTTGGGCTATATTACTTGTTTATGGGTTCTAGAGTTTCTATACCCGTCGGGTTCATATCAGTTGGTATCAGAACAAATCTAGGTTTTTTTTCCTTCGAATTATTTTTATTTTTTTCTTTCTTTTGTTCTTGTTTGTATCTTAATACTCTAATTCCAATCTCGATTCATTATCTTGACTAAAATTCTTCATTCATTGGTTTACTTCTTATTTTTGGTGTATTTTATTCTTTATTTTATGCTGCCATGTTAAAAAAAAAAAAAGATGCTGTTAAAAAAAAGGTCGTACAAAAAAAAAAGAAGAGCAAAAAAAAGGCAAAAAAAATGAACAGCCAAAAAAAAAAGAGAGGCCATAAAAAAAAAAGAGGCAAAAAAAAAAAAGAAAAAAAAAGGCAGCTTCCAAATTTTTCATCTTGTTCTCAAAATTGATAATTGTTCATTTTGATCTTATTCAAATTTGACAAGTTTCTAAATTGTTATTACCCAATTTGAATTTGAACTTTCTAAATTTTTGTGTGTTGAATTTGAAATATTTTTTTATCTGTGCACTTTCCTATATTTGTGTACTTATCCAAATTCAAAACTTTTCATATTTGTTCTCCTTTTTGAACTCTTTCCTTATTTGTTCACTTTCCTTATTTTTCCCATTCCTTATCTATTTCCTTTCTAACTTGGGATTTTTCCAAATTTGCAACTTTCCTTGTTTCTCACTTTTTCTTTCCTTCTTCTTGCTATTCTTGTTATACTTTCTTCCATATAAGTCATTGAATTTCATAAGGTAATTATTTTTATGTTGAGTTCTCGAGTTCAATAAAGAACTTGACTAAGTGAAATAGAGTGGTAAAAGGCAAGAGATAATTCATTAAAGATAAAAGCCAAATTTAAAGAGTGAAACATGAGTGGATTTGAGTGAATCATTATTTTTAAGTGAAACACGTGAGGGAGTGTGGTGAGCTTCTTTCCTATTTTATTCTAACATTGTCTTGCAGATTCCAATCATGTCTCAAAATTAAAATGGTAACATAAATGAGGAGGTTTAACTACACGTTGGACCGAATCTACAACTACAAGCATTTATGGGGGAGATGAGACGGATGATAAAGAGGGAGTTAGATCTTATACATGAAAGGTTAGATAGGGTAGAAGAGGGATCACAAAGGGGACAACCATCAATAGGGCCGAACCCCTCAAGAATGAATAGGATTCATCAAAGGGAAGCTGAAATTGTAGATGAATTTGAACGAGATGGTTTAGAGAAGGAGTTTGATAGGTTATCAGTGGGTAGTTATATAAGACTTGGTCAGGATAGAGAAGTTAAGAATCGTGTAGACAATAACTTAGGTAGTATCAAGATGAAAATTCCGTTGTTTCAAGGTAAAAGTGATGCCGAAACATATCTTGGGTGGGAAAAGAAGATTAAGTTAGTTTTGATTGTCACAACTATTTCGAATTGAAGAAGGTAAAACTTGCTATTATTGAGTTTACTGATTATGCAATTGTATGGTGGGATCAGTTGTGTATCAATAGAAGGCGGAATGAGTATCGACCTATTGAAACTTGGGAAAGATGAAGAGGGTGATGAGATGACGATTTGTGTCGAGTTATTACTATAGAGATTTATATCTCAAGTTACAGAGTCTTTACCAAGGTAACCGAAGCGTAAATGAGTATTACAAAAAGATGGAGATAGCTATGATTTAAGCCAATATGGAGAAGATAAAGAGGCAACGATGGCTAGATTTTTGAATAGTTTAAATCAAGAGATTGCCAACATGATCGAGCTTCACCATTATGTGGAGTTAGAGGATTTAGTACATATGGCAATCATGGTTGAGAGGTAGCTCAAGAGAGGTAACACACGGCCAAGACCAGCCCCACAGATTCCGAATGCAATATCTTAGAGAATGAGCTACCCGAAGAAAGAAGAAAATTTAGCTATCTCCAAAGTTAAGCTTGAACATAAACCAGCTGCCTCCACCACAACTTCTTAAGGTAAGGTAGCCTCCACTTCAACTCGTTCTAGTGATATTAAATACTTCAGGTGTTAGGGAAGGGGACATATAGCTAACCAATGTCCAAACAAACGAGTTATGGTGATTCGAAAAAATGGTGTAATTGAGTCAGAAGATGAAGATGACATTGATTGTATTCCACCATTGGAAGATGTCACCATCGGAGATGAGGAGTACGGAGCTGAACACGGTGAGATGTTAGTACTAGTTACATGCCAAACCTTAAGCTTACAAGCCAGAGGAGATGAAGAAGAAGTACAACGGGAGAATATCTTTCACACTTGTTGTCATGTGAAATACAAGGTATGTATTTTGATTATTAACGATGGTAGTTTTACTAATGTTGCGAGTACGACTTTGGTGGAAAAACTGAATTTGTCAACCACTAAACATTCTTAACCATACAAGCTACAATGGTTGCAAAGCAAGTTGTTGTGTCATTCTAGATTGGGAAATATGAAGATGAGGTGTTATGTGATGTAGTGCCAATGCAGGTTGGGCATATTTTGTTAGGAAGGCCTTGGCCATTTGATCGACATGTGCAACATGACAGCTTCACCAATAAGTATTCATTTATGTTCAATCAACGAAAAATCACTCTAATTCCGATGACACCAAAACAAGTATATGAAGACTGAGTAAAATTGCAAAAATTAAAAATTGCAAAAATTAAGTGAACAAAAGAAACTGAGAGATCAAAATGAGTTGAGAGAACAAAAAAAAAAAAAAAAAAAAAGAGAGAAAAGAAGAGAGAGAGAGGTCAAATTTGGTGAGAAAGAGAAACGAGAGAAAAGTTCGGCTAATGAGGTAAAATCAGAGAGAAAACAAAAGAATTTTTATGCCAAAACAAGTGAGATTAAGCGAGCAATGCTCTCTAAATGACCAATGATTGTACTTATGTACAAAGAAACCCTTTCTAAGTACTGACCAATTTAATCCTTCTTTGTCTAGTGCTGTGGTTTCTATCTTGCAGGAATTTGAAGATATGTTTCTCGAAGAGCAACCCCAAGGTTTGCCACCTATTCAAGGGATTGAATATCAAATCAATTTCATATCTGGTGTATCAATTTCAAATTGTCTAGCATATAGAAGCAATTCAGAAGAAACAAAGGAGCTACAAAGGCAAATCGAAAAGTTGATGGAAAAAGGATATGCGAGAGAAAGCATGAGTCCATGCGCAATTCTGGTGATTTTGGTGCCTAAGAAAGATGAGACATGGAGGATGTGTGTTGATTGCCGAGCCATCAACAATATAAGGTAAGATATCGACACCCTATTTCTCGATTAAATGACATGTTAGATGAATTACATGGTGCTTGTGTATTTTTTAAGATTACAATCATTTTATATTTTTGTTTTTTTTATTTTGTTTTATTTTTTTTAATGGCTAATACTCGATACTATACAATAATGCATGTCTTACTATATTTTTATAAAATTTTCTCTTCAACTGTTATGGTATTGTGCTATCACAAAGAATTTCAAATGCATTTTTTCATTTGATGTAACCTACTTCGATCTTATGATTCACATATCTCAGTTTTTTATTGACTCTATCTAAATTCTCTAAATTCTAGTGAGTCCCTCTATAATTTCAACTTAGTACTAATACTCTCTAGTTTCATTGAAGTGCAATATATCATCTGTAAAAAGTATATACTATGATATTTCATTTTGAATGTTTTTTGTTATTTCATCTATCACTATTGCAAAAAGGAGGGATTTAATGCTGAACTTTGATGAATTCCAATGTCAATTGGGAACACATCACTTAAACCCTGTAGGCTCTTATATTGGTAATAGTTCTCTTATATAGATCCTTGATCATCAATGTATTTCTATTAATGCCCACTATACTGTCTTTAGGAATCTATTATATGCTTTTTCTAGGTCAAGGAATTCCATATGCAAGTTCTTCTTCTATACTCTGAACGTTTTTATCAAATATTTGAGCAAGTGAATGAGACACACTTTCAATCTCAACT
Organism: Dillenia turbinata; assembly: GCA_037126225.1. Taxonomy (NCBI): domain Eukaryota; kingdom Viridiplantae; phylum Streptophyta; class Magnoliopsida; order Dilleniales; family Dilleniaceae; genus Dillenia; species Dillenia turbinata. The sequence continues at coordinate 12,429,485 of JBAMMX010000006.1, forward strand.
TATGCTTTATTACTTTTCCACAATTTTATAGTATGATTACTAAGTTTAATTTCCTTGTAATAATTTAATATGTCTTCTTTATTCTTATATAATAGTATAACTGTGCTTTTTCTTCATAGTTGGGGCATTTTCTTGTTTTGTCAATTTTTATTAAAAAATTCATCAATATTCCTATCATCACTTTACCCAAACACTTCCATACCTCAATTGAAATGCCATTGGGTCTTATGATTTTATCATTCTTCATTTTTTTTAAACTCTCCTTTATTTCATAAGGATGAATCTTTTGTTTAAAATTCCTATTGATCTTCTTTACATATAACGTGATATCGTCGATATCTCTTGTGCCTTTGTCATTTAAATCTTTTCATTTCCTATAGTTTGATAATTTTGTAATTTTTTTTTAATTCTTAGTCTCTAATTTCTTATATAATTCGGTATATATCTTTTTTTTATTCTCAAATAACCTTTTCACCTCTTGTTTGCAATCTTATACTTCTTAAATGTATCGCTATTTCTCTTGTTTTTAAGATTTCTATTACACTCTTGTTTGATATGCATAACAGGTTGGATTTTCGTATTTCATCACTATGACTCCTTTTCTATTGGTGGCCATCTCTAGTTATGCCAAAAACCTCTTTATCTAAATTCTTCATATCATTAAATATTTTTACCTACATGGTTTCTGAATCATTATTAGTAGATTAGGTAATTACTTGAATTGTCTCTAATGGTTGTCACCCATTTCTCTCTCCAGTTTCACCACTTAATTCATTGCTCTATAAATTGACGATCATTTTTTTGTTGACTGTCAATTTATCACAATCTCCTCCTCTACTAGAGTTTGGAATCGACCATACCTAGTTACCTCACTTAATCCATTCAGGGAGAAATTTGTTATTGCATGTGAACCTAGGATGCAGGTATCATATGAGATATCAGTCAATACAATGGTTTAGTTGGGCATCGAATGGATTAGGTGAATCGACATGAGTTAGACACGAGTCGACAAGTTTTCAGAAAAGGGATACAGGATAAAATTTTAAAGCAATATTCCCTCCATTCCATTTTAACTGACGTTTTTTTCACTTTTTCTTGTCCCAAAACAAGTATTAATGGTTTATTTGGTTAGTACAATATGCATGTGATTTTACTATCATACCCAAAAATATAGACTGAACAACTTGATTAAGAAGGTGAAGAAAATGGCTTTTAGTGAATAAAGTCAAAGCAATTAATGCTTTTCCTTAATATGCATTTCTCGGGTAATTTTATCACTTAAAAACGGGCCATAGGTAACAAAATTATACTATTTTAATGTTAACTTTATTCACAAATAGGTTTAGTATAGCAAATTAGGAAACTAAATGTTTAGAAGTGTGTTTTAATGAGATATGAGAAGTTGGTGTAATGAATGTAGTCCTTTTCATTTATATATTGTATAATGAATAATACAACAATAACAACTTGATGTTTAATCTTAAATTTTAGAATCGATCATTTGAGAGATAAATATCGACAAAAAAATTATAAGAATTTTGATTTAATTTGTGTGGATTTTCCTATACCACTCATTCTTATTCAAACACCATTTTCTCAATTAAACCCTTAACTATCATACTTTTACGGATAATTTGCATTCAAATTTTCAATGGTCTATTTCTACGTTTTACTAAATCTCCTATATTTAAGTTCTCAGTTCTACTTACCGGTGTGTTTTTGGATCTTTGTATAATGAATAGATAGATAAAAAGATTATACATGTTAGGAAACACTATTGACATAGAAAAGGTTATCGCTTCCATTTTAAAGTACAGGTGCTTTTTAGCCTGGAACAAAATCCCCTTTGGAGTTTGCCTTGCTTCTGCCTTAATAGACTATGATTTTGTCAGATTTTGTATTTAACTAGTTGTAAATGAAAAATATCTTGTACTAGTCTATTTCTTAAGGTAAAAATATATGAGAAAGGGTATATCAGCAAATCTAAACCTGCTTAATGGGGATGGGTAATTGGGTAAACTGGGTGGGGTTGTTGTTTCCCATTCTTCCCCACACTTGCAAGGAATTTTCTAATTATTATCCACACACCTCTATGAGGGTGGGTTGGTATGGTTTACCGATTACCAACTTTGTTTACATCCTCTTTTTAATTGATTTTATTACTGTAAGTCCTTCCTATTTCTTTTTCACTTAATTCTAATGAGGAAATATATTTTCCAATTTTAGTTGTGCATTGGATGTGTAATAACAGCGAAATGCTAAATAAAATAGCTTTGAAGGCATCTTATATTAAAAAAGAAATTGCTTTGAAGGTACTGCCAGTGCCATATCAAGTTTGTACTTGTTATAAGAGAATACCATGTCTTGAAATGGAAGGGAAATGCTCATGTCACTATAGCCCACCTCATTCGTCATCTTTACTATATTCCTTCTCTTCATGAGGCTGCAAGGGAATACCATATATCAGCATTTGCTATTTTTTGTTGGTTTCTTAGTGATGAAGAAATTCAGGATCTTTTCTTGGCGTCCTTGATCCTTGCTCTTCCTTGCAAAGCATTGACATCAGAAGCTGTACTCTTGATAACTACCGGTCTCCTATATGTAAATTGAAAAGAATTCAAAATTCTTTAGAGGTCAACCATTTACAACTTATACTTTATGGGATAGGATTTTCTTCCTTTCTTCTTTATGTTGCTACTTCTTTAAGGTGTTAAGGATAAGGAGTATCCCATTGCTATCCAAAATTTAAGAGAAATTGGTGCAAATCAATTTTTTAACTTTCTTGTCTTGCAATAGGGTGCCTCATCATCCTTTCCTTCTCCCAAGTAAGTCTCTTTTTAATCAAACAGAGATTGCTATGTTTGAGATTGAAAGTATAGTTGAATGGAAGGCAAACCAGGATTGTTTTTGGACAATTCACTTTGATCTATCCAACCAGATAGCTTGATTCTCATTGTTGGTCTGTTCATGGTTCCATTACAATTATGTGAGTTTGGATAGAATCAGCCCTGGAATCGGAAAGAACCAAGGGGACTGCACTGGTACCAAATCTATCTGCCTTTTCACATATAAGGAAACAAAAGAAGGATGCTTATATAGCGGGCTCTCACTTGATAAGTTTCTACTCTTGCAAGAAGCAAGCTCCTTCTAAAGAACTCAATTCTGAATATCATTTAGTATCAAATCAAGGTATTAGGGTTTTAAAGGAACTTAGTAGAGGCTTATAGAATGAAGATCAAACCAAATTTCCAATAATCAATTTGGTTCTCTGTCACATACTTTAACCATGAGAGCTGTCTAGAAGAACCATGTGATTTCTATTGAACTAGAAAAATCAGATGACAAAGTACTTGTAGAAGTCCTATGGCAAACTTTGAGAATGAAATATGTTTCTGTTACTTGAATAAATCCCATTAATATCTAGGTTTAGTTCTTTCCTTCTTCTTCTTCTTCTTCTTCTTTTTTTATTTTTTTTTTAATTTTTTCTTCTTCCTTCCCTCTTTCATGTATTGCACTCAACCACATACATAGGCCACTCTAACTCCTCAACTTTGCGGCCAACAAGAAGAAAGACATTTGGAGATTTTCTTTCTTTCTTTGGCAAAGATATAAAAAAATAATAATAATAATAAATAAATAAATTTTATTCTGCATTGTGTTGGGAAGCTTTGTTTCCTTCCTGTTATTAGTTTTCATGCTGGGAAGGCTGGCTTCCTTCCTTCTCAGAATATGAAATTACCTACAAAAGTGGCTCTTGATTTTTTTTTCCTTCCCAGATTGGCATGACTCTGTACCATATGCTTTCCTTAGTTGCTTGCTGATGGATCATTCAGTTTTTTGATGTCTTAAAATTGCACGTGCATATGTTTCAGGATCCTGTGAAAAAGGAACATAGGGGAATTGGGTTTGTAACATATGGCACTCCTGGCATGTATACCTCAATTGTATTCAAATCATGATAATGGAGATGGTTCTAATGGTTTTGTGATTTCATGATAAATTTGCTAGTCCTGTGCTTTACTAATGTTGCCAACAGAGATTATATTAAATGAACATGAACTTCAAATTATATTAAATGAACATCAGGAGTACTTTTCTCAATAGGGTGGTAAATGAGACACTATATATAGAACAACCCCCAGGATTTAAAGATCTTGAATTCCCAGATCATGTATATAAATTGTCAAAGACTCTATATGGTCTTAAACAAGCCTTTAGAGTTTGGTATAAAAGATTTAGTAATTTCTTAGTTAAAAATGGTTTTAGTAGAGAAAAAGTGGATACCACTTTACTCATTAGGAGGAATGATGGAGATCTTTCAGTACTGCAGATATATGTTGATGACATAGTGTTTGGTAACACCAATGAAGATCTCTACAAAAAATTTGTTGAGTCAGTGCAAAGGGAGTTTAAAATAAGCATGATAGGAGTGTTAAATTATTTCTTGGGCTTTCAATTTGAGAAGAGCATATTCATAAATCAGGCAAAATTCTCAAAAGAATTAGTGAAAAAGTTTGGTCTTGAGAAGTGCAAAGGAAGTGTCACACCTATGAGCACAAATGTGAAGATAGACAAAGATGAGAAAGAGAAATCAATTTACCTGAAGTTATATGGAAATATTATAAGCTCCCTTCTCTATTTTATAACTTCTAGATCAAACATTTAGTTTATTATGTATCTATGTGCAAGATTCCAAAAAGATTCCAAAGAGTCTCATATGACATTAGTTAAGAGAATTCTTGACACTGTCAATTTAGGATTATGGTATGATAGAAACTTCAGTCTTGCCTTAGCAAGTTGTAGATAGATAGAAAAAACACTAATGGAACATACCAATTCTTTGAAAGCATACTGGTGTCATGATTTTTCAAGAAACAAAGTAGTGGAGTAACCTCAATCACAGAGGTTGAGTATGTTGTTGCTGAGCAATAAGTTGCCCAGATTTTATGGATCAGAAACCAAATGAGAGATTATGGTTTGAATCTTGAGTGCATACCAATTAAATGTGACAATACCAGTGCAATTAACTTAACCAAAATTGAAGTGAGATATCATTTCATCAGAGATCATGTTATGAAGAATGATGTAATTTTAGAATATATAGACATAATCCCCTAGATAAAAATAAGTTCCTTGAACTTAAAAGAGAGCTAGGAATGCTAGAAGTAAGTTAGAAAAGAAGAAGTAAAGATTTAAAAATATCTTCGAACGAACAAGAAAATTTTCAGAAAAATTAAACTGAAGACATTCGACCGAATCAAATATGATTCAATCGATTGCATAAGAAAGTAAGGAAATGTTTGACTACAATGAAGTCTTAGTCAACCAAGTGATTAAAACGGTCGACTGTCTCGAGAAGATAGTCAACCGTTTCGTCAATCAACCTGAGTGATAAATCATCCAACAAAGCAAACTAGTCGAATGTCACTATAATAATCGATTGAAATATTCAAGCAATCAACCAGTCAAGAGAAAATAGTCGAATGCCTAGATTAGACATGCGATCATTACTGTTTTAATCGACTGAAAAACACAGTGCAATTGATTGAATACACGAACATTCAATCGATTGGATGAATCAGTCGAGTGTCGTGTATTTGCGTAGCTATGTATAGTAATTAGTACTTAAAACGGTTGATTGTCTGAAATTGGCAGTCGACCGATTGTAAGCTATATGAGAAAAACAATCGAATCATCTGGAAGTGACGTTTGACTGACGTGTGTATGTCTATGTATGAAACTGTCGAATCTCACCTACCACATTCAACCAATGTGTGCTTATCTCTGCAAAACATGTCAAATGTCCTAGGAAATGGTTGAACCACCTATGGTGACAACCGACTGAATTCTTCATTGGACTATAGTAATTTTCAAATATCATGATAAGTATTCGATTATCTTTTAAAGTGATCAAATCATCTTAATCATTTTCCAAGGGTCTAAAACAACCAAAAAAGCTCACTCAAGCATAAATTTAACTCTAAAAATTTGAACTCTCTCCCTCATGTTCAAGCATAAATTTAAATCCTAGCTCATAAATTAAAACCCTAGTCCCCAAATCTCAAATACTTTGCAAGCTAGATCTTCAAGGGTGCTCAAAACTCTCTCTCTCTCTCTCTCTCTCTCTCTCTCTCTCTCTCGTTTGAATACCAAACACATCGAAATCAAAATCCCCTGTAAGGTATGATCAAATCCTCTTTTACTTACCCACACCCCTAGTAATTGATTCGATAATCCTTCTCTCAACTCTGCAACTCCTTCACAAACCCCTCATACTGTAGATAAAAGAGCTGAGACCCACATTCTCTTTTGACTCTTTTATTTTTCTTTGTGACTTTTTTGATTCCCTTTTTTAATGATGACAAAAAGAGGGAGAGATATATGGTGTATGAATGACATGCATAAATCTTCTACAGATAAATAACTTCCTTGATTGAACTTTGCACTTCAGTTTGGCACTTTACATTTCATTCTGAACACCCTGATCATTGAGGCATATTCTAAAGGGGACAATGTATAGATTAAGGGGGAGAAATTCCGAACTTTTGGATATTTTGTCATCTTCAAAAAGGGAAAGATTGTTGGCATATTTGGATTTTAATGAAAAGCAAAACAATCCAAAAAATTAGCCCGCAGAGTTTGGAAATCAACCATAGAACTAAGTTATTTGATTGATGTAAATCATATTCGATCAATTCCTTAAGAAAATATAGCAAATAGTCGAATGAGAAATATGATAATTCGAGCAAAACCTAGTAGAAAGCATAATATAGTCAAATGTTGATGAGATCAATCAACTGAACCTTGTTTTTAACACTAAAGCATTTGAGCACCCTGTTGAGGCATTTGATCGACTCAGACAATGAGACTTAAAACAAGTACAAAGTTCTCAAATGACCAAATGAACATTCATTCGATCCCAACCTTAGAATCAACCAGCTTGTTCAGTCATTCGACCAAATTGAGTCAAAATTTAGAACTTGTAGTCCTAACTCATGAATAGACTTCCGACTTGATAGGAAAACTCAAAAAGTAACTCAAATGACTTATATTCTTAAAATCCATTTTGCAATTTGACGATTGGAATATCTTGCCAGTCGATTATAATTGTAAAATTCAACCAATGTGATAGAACAGTCAAATAAATACCATACTTTGAAAATTTATACTTCGACTAAGATAGTCTTTCGATCGAATTGAACTGTAGCATTCAACCAGTTCACACAGACATTCGAATGAACTCTTAGGCAGAATAAGTAGACCAAGTCAACCATGTCACATAGATAGTTGAATGGATTTTAGGCAAATATTAAGAAAACATTCAATCGAATTTGAGAACTATTCAACTGACAATGTAGACCAAGTCAAAAATACATATCTCAGTCGAATAGGGGTAGATCTAGTCAAACTCAATTTGAGCACAATGTCCAAATCAGTCGACTAAGTTGACTAACTATTCGACCAAAGTTGAACATCTTGCCCATGTTGGTCGAGTTGTATAATAACGTATAATTGACCTAAGCCTTAATGTCTATTTCAGTTGAATATCATATCCAAAATGGTTGAATGGGTTCAACAAATGACCTTGAGATATTCAATTGATAGCATACTAATTCGACCATTTTTTCTCTAATATTTATTTCTGAGAATTCAATAAATACAACTATGAGTATTAAATTTCTCAACCATCAAAATCTGCTTTCAATAAAAACTCAACACCATATCCGCAAAAGATGATTCATTTTTTACCAAGACAGATGGAAGCATTAACTGAAACAGTCAAAATTTGAATCTATCAATGGTTGAGAAAGGTTCGCCTATAAATTCTTAACCTCTAAACAAGAGAGAGTTTCGCCTTTTTGAAGCTTGAACTGCTTCTACTATTGAATAAAACTTGAGCAAAACTCTTGTAAATTTTATTAGTGCTTATATTCGTTACATTTGAAGTCTTTAGTTTCAAGAATTGTAACAACTTTATTTCTTCTTGTACATCAGTGAGAAAAGATTAGAGAGAGTTGAATATGAGTTTTAGAGAGAGAAAGAGGTTGTGTAGAGTTTGAGGAGAACTCTGTAAAGATTCATTTGTACCTGTAAGCAAGATTTGTATCAGCGTTATCTAATAGTGAAAAATCCAGACAGTGGATGCACACCAAGGTTGGTGAAACCATTATAAAAATCTTGATGTCCTATTTCTTGTCTTTCTTACTCTGTTTTTCTAGTCTTTTTACAAACTCTTTTTAAAACTCAGTTTAAATACCAAAACTTTTTGAAAAACTTTCTAAAAATTCAAAATAACCTATTCACCCCCTCTAGATTGTATTTCACAAGTCAACCTTGAATTTAAGTAGAGGATGAATCTTGATACAACGGTTGAGTTGTTTTTATGGTGACCTCAAGATCACAAGTTTGAGATGTGGAAACAGTCTCTTTGCAAAAATACAAAGAGAAGACTACGTACATATACGTCCACTTTCTTCTTACTACTGCACTAAGTCAAGAAATATTTTGTGCAACGAATGAACCCTTTTAACCTTGAATTCAAGTAGGAGGTTGGCTTTTTGAGGTTGATTTAAAAATCAATCCTGAGCACAAGTTGGTAGATACCTAAACATATGAAAAAGCATGATCCCAAAGCCTAATCGACTTACAAACTCCACAACCCCTCCCACTCGCTACCTGGATATTTGTCCAACTTTTACATAATTAATTTGTGTTGAATAATTCTAATTGGGGGTATTTTTTTATTTAAATACGTTTTTTGAGATTGGAATGACACTAATGACATTATCTATATTATATAAAAACTGCTAACGATATGAGTTGTAGCATAAGGGTGGTTCACAAACTAAAACAATCAACAAGGTTTTACATCTGAAATACTAAAATTGCTTAATTTCTTCTAGGGTTTTCATTTAAAATCATTAATACTGGTAGCGATGCATTTTTTTAAATAAAACTGATATATATTTCTTTTTGGGATAAATAAAGTTGTATTAAATGAATGATATAATAAACAAAACCCGAAGAACTCCACCGCGACCGGTACCAAGCCCAGGTAAAGAAGTAAGGTTGCGGTAGGTTGACATGAAGCATATAACCCCATGTCAAAATACAAAAATGATAGACAAATATAAGAAAAAGAAAAAAGACTCTAGGGCGTTCCTTGCAAGCAACGCGCCACATTGTTGCTTGGATGTGGTCTCAAATAGGCAAGGGTTCGTACATTAATGTGGATGGGTGCAAGTAAATAAGTCAGTCCATGAGAATAGGATTCGTCTAGACATTTGGAATATAGAAACCCTAACCGGCAAGTTAGAACAAGTAGGAGAAATAATGGATAAAAAAAATATTAATGTTATGTGTCTCTAAGAAATTAAGGGGTGGGGGAGAATGCTAAACTAGTAGAGGCTTATGGGCATAAACTTTGATGCACATGTAGAGATAAAACTACAAATGAGGTAGGAATAATTTTTCATAAGGATTTATGAGAGAGTGTAGTGGAAATAAGAAAAAAAAGGAGATATAATTTTACTTGTCAAGCTAGTTAATGAAGAAAACATAATTAATATAGTTTGTGTCTATGTTCTTCAAATAGGTATAAATGCAAATTGTAAAAAATAATTTTTGAAAAATTTGAATGAATTTATCCAAACCATACCTAGTAGGAAAACATTATTTATTGGATGGGATCTAAATGGATATATAGGAGAGAATAATGAGAGATTTGAAGTGGTACATGAAAACTTTGGTTTTTGTAATATGAATGAGGCGGGATATACCATTTTAGAGTTTGTCATAGTATTTAATCTGATACTTATGAACGCTTTTTTCGAGAGTCGCACATAGTTATATATAGAAGTATGTCGAATGCCAACTAAATAGATTTCTTTCTCAGTAGAAGGGGCGATAGAATGATCTGTAAAAATTACAAGATTATATCAGGAGAAAGTATAACAACTCAACATAGGCTTTTAGTAGTAGATATGCGTGTACCTCAAAGGCAAAAGGAATTTCACTCTTTGGTGGAATCAAGAATTAAGCGATAAAAATTAAAAGAAGAAAATGTGATGACTTTTAAAAACAAATTAATTCAAGCGGTAACCTAGTCTGCTAATGATGATTTGAAAACTATATGGTTAAAAAATATCTAATAACATTAAGAATATAGGTAAGGATATTCTCGGTATTTCTAGGGAATGGACTCCAATAGATAATGAGTCATGGTGGTAAAATGAGAAAGTCCAAACTATCATATGAACTAAACATGAGTGTTGTAGAAACCTTAAAAGTAAGAGAAATAGTGATACATTTGAAAAATACAAAACTGTAAAGAATGAAGTGAAGAGGATCATTCACAAATCAAAAGATAAGGTATATAATAAATTATACAAGAGACCAAAAACTAAGGATGAGGAAAAAAATTTACAGAATTGCCAAATTAAAGGAGATGAAAGAAAAAAATGTAAATGGTATTTAATGTATTAAAAGTAAGACCAATAGTATATTTGTAAGGAATGAGAATATAAAAAAAAACATTGTAAGAATTATTTTGATAATTTCTTTAACGCGGAGGGTACAAGAGATATTGACAATACCTTGATATTTATAGAAAAAATCAATTGGGACTTTAAACGTAAGATTCGCCCTCATGAAGTAAAAGAAGTCTTAAAAAAAATGAAAGATAATAAAGTCATAGGATCCAATAGCATTCCTATCGAGGTGTTGAAATATTTAGGTGAAATTGGAATAACAATATTAATAGATTTTTTTTAACAAAATATGGTAAACCAAGAAAATACTCCAAGCGTTGAGGGAGATCACACTTGTACCACTATATAAAAATAAAGAAGCCATACAAGATTACTCAAATTATAAGGGATTTAAACTTATGAGTCATATTATGAAATTGTGAGAGATGGTGATTAAGTATAGATTGAGATAAGAGACAAGTGTGACTCAAAATCAATTTGAATTTATATCAAGTCAATCTACCACCAAAACAATTCACCTACTAAGACATTTGATGGAGACATTTAGAGTACAAAAGAGATTTACATATAGTATTCATTGATCTGAAAAAAACATATAATTGAGTTTCTAGAAACATTATGGTGGGTGCTGATGAAAAGGAGAATTTTCGTCAGATATATTAATCTCATCAAACATATGTATGAAGAGTTGTTACCAATATAAAAACTTGTAGGGGTGTAAGTGATAGTTTTTCAATTAATGTTGGATTTCGCCAAGAATCAGCATTGAGTCTCATCTTTTTTGCGATAGTAATAGATGAGATTACAAAGAGCATTCAAAATGAAATATCATGGTGTATGCTCTTTGCAGACGATATAGTGTTGATCGATAAAACTAGAAAGGACAATAGTACAAAATTAGAATTATAGAAAGAGACACTAGAATTTAAAGAATTTAGATTGAGTTGGTAAAAAATTGAGTATATAAACTATATGTTTAGTGGCAATTACCATAATGATAAGAAATGATTAAATTAAAAGGGCAAGATATATCGAAAAGTAAACATTTTAAATATCTAGGATCTGTCATTCAAAATAATGCCAATATAAATGGAGATATGAGATGTGAATCATAGGATCTAAGTAGGTTGGATAAAGTGGAGAAAGGTATCTGGAGTTCTTTGCTATCGTATAATGCCACTGTATTTGAAAGGAAAGTTTTATAGAACGACAGTAAGACCTGCACCATTATATGATTCTAGAAACATTGTGGTGGGCGCTGATGAAGAGCAGAATTTTCGTCAGATATATTAATCTCATCAAAGATATGTATGAAGAGTTGTTACTAATATAAAAACTTACAAGGGTGTAAGTGACAGTTTTTCAATTAACGTTGGATTTCACTAAGAATCAACATTGAGTCTCATCTTTTTTGCAATAGTAATAAATGAGATTACAAAGAGCATTCAAGATGAAATATCATGGTGTATGCTCTTTGCAAACGATATAGTATTGATCGATAAAACTAGAAAGGACATTAGTACGAAATTAGAGTTATGGAGAGAGACACTAGAATTTAAAGAATTTAGATTGAGTTGGAAAAAAAATAAGTATATACACTGTATGTTTAGTGGCAATTACCAGAATGGTAAGAAAGATTAAATTAAAAGGGCATGATATATCGAAAAGTGAACATTTTAAATATCTAGAGTCCGTCATTCAAAACAATGCCAATATAAATGGAGATGTGAGATGTGAATCATAGGATCCAAGTAGGTTGGATGAAGTGAAGAAGGGTATCTGGAGTTTTTTACGATTGTATAATGCTATTGTATTTGAAAGGAAAGTTTTATAGAACGATAGTAAGACCTGCACTACTATATGGTATCGAATGTTGGACCATTAAACAATCACAAGAACAAAATGTGGTTGTCACTGAGATGAGAATATTAAGGTGGATGTGTGGTAAAATTAAGAAAGATATGATTAGAAATGTAGAAATATACACTAAATTAGAAGTGAACTCAATTGTGAATAAAATGCAAGAGTATCACTTAAATTAATTTGAATGTACATAACAAAAACCTAAATACGCACCATTTAAGAAGACCGAGAGTTCAAACATAGGAGATTTAGTCAAACGACAAAGTAAACCGTTAAAAATATGGATACAATGTATTCGCAAAGATATGATGTTAAGGGGTTAACTGAAGAGATAATTTCAGACAGGAATGAGTGTCGTAAGGGAATTAGAGTAAATTAAATCATCATTTCTCGTATTTTAAGTTTAGTTGGATAATGTGTGCGTGTTGTTATTTATTTATTTATTTATTTATTTATTTATTATTATTATTATTATTATTTTCAATAATCTTATATTTGTCTCTCACGATCGATCTCAAATTTTGGGATTAAAGTTTTAGTTATTATTGTTATTGTAGAATAAACAATTCCCCAAGGACGAGAAGGCCCCAAGATTGAAAAAAAAAAAGAAAAAAAAAGGAATAAGAAGAAGACATCAACTAATAAAGAATGGCTAAATAGAACTCATAATATCATAAATGGTTTTAAATAGATAGGAAAAAAATAGTGGAGTCTAGGTTAATGTGGGCCAATCCTTGCAATCTTTTTGGTCAAACACCAATAAATGAACTATAATGACAATGAGCACCAAAACTTCCTGATTTCATGATTTTTCTTTTTTGTCTAGCTGGGGTTATGTTTAAATTGGTCACTGGTTCTTAACCAATGGGCGTGTGTCACTTTCCCAATCCACAGGTCGAGCACACGAACAGACTGCCATGACTTCTCGAGGTACGGGTATACCCTACTCGTATATCGAGATGACGCAAGGCGAAATTCTTAACCGAAATTATGACCCTACTTGATATTTTAATTCAATCATACAATAGAAGATTTGAAGAAGAAAATTTTGCGAAAAATTTCTTTAAAACATTTGTTTCCAATTTACATATAATATTTATATGCGCGGTCCAATTGTAAATAAAGATGGGTATGAATACTTACCTGATAGCGTCTCTCAATAAAACTCGTAGAATAGTACCCCAAAGTAAATTAAGTGCAGTATAAGATGAAAATTTTAAATATGAGGGGGTGAGTATAATCCACATAATCGTATAAGGACTATATAATGACAATAAATAAATTTGTGAAAGTAGGAAGTCAAACCATCATTTTTAAATTATATTTCATTCATTTGCAACATATCATGTAATTCAAAATAATATGTATTCTTATCATCAATCATGCATCACGGGATGTCAAAAATGCATTCTACCCATAGTTTGGCCTAATTAGGGTAAAATCTATCAAGGGGTTTCCAAAATGTCATAAGAATAAAACACATATTTTCCCCCTTCTCTTGGTGTTGACACGATTCTCACGTGGTGTTCATCTATTGGATCCGTTGATTAGAGACATGGGACTCAAACCCCTGCTCCCATGTTACCCTACCACGTCACCCCGTCGGGAAAACGCTCTATATCGTGATCAGGAGTGCGCTATAGCCACTATATATTATCCCATAATCATACACATGTGTCATATGTCATCATTCATAAATCTTTACTCGTAAAAATAAGGCACTATCAAGTAATCATAATATCAAGATATAATTTTTTTACAGAAACATCATTTCAGGATATGCTACAAACACTAAAACATTTTTAAATCATATTTCAAAATTTATTTATAAAAATCATGATCGAAATTGTTTTTCATTTAAAGTCAAAAATAATTCATCCCACTCACCTCGACTGGGGAGGGTACGCCACTCCCCTTAACAATCTTCGTTTCTCGAATAAGTTACCCCTCGTATGAAAAGTAGCCATATGCCTAAGTTAAACAATTCATCAATTCAATTATTTCAATAATATTATATTGTCGATCTACAAAATGCATATAGAAATGTTTTCTTTAAGGTAAAATCTCAAATTCTATATTTAGAGAAAATTTATACAAAACTTACTACGTGTAGATTTAGAAAAATTGTGATATCTTTCAAAATTTTGATCGGATTCAAACGATTCAAATTTTCTCTTAAACTTAAGACATATATCTCCAATTTTTATGTTCAGACCAACTTCAAATTCTGACCACACGAATTTAGAAAATTTTATAATTTTTTCGGTCTAAATTCCTAAAGTCAACTCTGCATAGTTTTGGGAGAATTTCCAAATCTCCATATGTCTCAAACTGAAGACAAGATATAGATCTAAAACTTTCTAGTTTTGACCGTCCTCAGATTTTAAGTGTACAATTTTTTAAAATTTCATTTTCACCTCAGTTTTAGTTTTAAAACTACTTTTGCATAGTTTCAGTGAAAATACCATAACATTCCGTATACAACTCTGATTCAAGTGATCTTTAGTTTAAATTAAAGATAAGACAGAGACCTAAAACTTTCATGTTTTAAGTTTCTCCAAATTCCGTACAGAAGATATCCTAAAAATTGATACAAATTATTGGTCGTACACAGAGTATAAAATAAAATAGGTGAAACATACTAAATTTTCAAAAACCACTAAAAATCGATTTCTTTATGAAATGTTTCACATAATATACCATTTTAAATCTTAGGAAGTCTAGTTTACACAGAAATAAATGTTTTAGATTTTTGATTCCTACAGAATGAAATATCAGAGCAAGACTACACAAGACTCAAATCTGAAAATCTATATCTAGTATGCTAGTATGAATACTAATGTAGCTAGTCATCAAATAATTTAATCCTAACACAAGTTAAGGCATGTTACCTCCTTTGAATTCTTGAAACTTTTTATCACCTTAACAAAATCAAAACATAATATGAATTCCTATACAATACTTCTATACTTCCAACTTGAAATTCAAAAATTTCTAACAATACTTTTACCTCTTTGACTTCATGGTTGAACTCAAAACGGATATGGAATCTACAAAATTTCATCCAAGGGGGGTTGAATGAAGAAAATGAGCCAAATTTTCTTAAACAAGTTCTTTTATAAACCTAGCAACATATCCTTGACCATTGGATCATCCCATGTATCATCTCAACCATCCACTTGTTTTAGCACTCAAACCATGCAATTGTTGATTCAAATAAGCTCCATGCACACCATTAGAGGTCTTGTTGGACGTCCATGTCAAGAGGAGAAGTGTTACAACTAACACAAGCCATTCCAATGAGATTTTATGCACAAATTGTCATCCTATGAGTTTTCTTGAATATGGAACTATTCTATGTGGCCACTAACCAATGTTACTGCCATCTTGACTAATCATTTGATTCCAATTGTCCACCATTTAGTGGTTTACAATCTAGTCTCTCAATTTTTATTAATTGTATTTAAACCCCTAACTTTTAACAATTTACATTTTTGGTCCCCATGAAATTTTGTTCGAAATTCCTTAAAAAAATGAAATTTTATTTAAGTGTGTAGGCCTTTTCTTAGCCATTTTTGACTTCTTTAAGCCTTCTCGGCACTTGCTGAGAAGATTTTCGGCTTATCGATAAAATTTTCGGTTTTAACGATTTTGAGACGAAACCTCAAAATAAATAAATAGATAACTAAAATTTCATTTTAGATGTCCTAATAGGATATTAATATATATATATAGAACCATAAGGAGTGGTACATGATACACAGTCATTGAAAATCGGTATTACAATTCCTAACCCCCTAATAAAAAGTTTCGTTCTCGAAATTAAATTAAAACTATACATCAAATAGCTAGGGGTACTGTCTCCTCATAGCATCCTCAGGCTCCCAAGTTTGCTCCTCAACCTGGTCGTTCCTCTAAAGTACTCTGACCAGGGGGACCTCCTTACTCCGTAACTTTTTGGTTTGTCTGTCTAAGATGGCTACGGGTTGGACGGGGAAGCTCAAATTATCACTCAATTCTACCGGTGGAGGCTCCAACACTTGGGAAGGATCAGGAAGGTACTTTCTCAGCATCGAGACATGGAATACATCGTGAATCCGTGCTAACTTAAGAGGCAGATCCAATCTATATGCCACTTTTTCAATCCTCTCAAGGACTCAGAAAGGTCAAATGTATATGGGGTTAAGCTTTCCCGACTGTTAGAATCAAATCATCCCCTTCCAAGGGGATACCCTCGGAAACACCATGTCTCCCTCCCTAAACTCCAAAGGTTGTCGTCGTCTATCTGCATACCTTTTCTACCTATCCTGGGTAGCTTTTATTCGAGCACGGATGACCTTCACCTTTTCTCGACTCTTCTCAATCAAATCAATACAACTAAGTTGTCTCTCCCTGACCTCATCCCAATATAAGGGTGTCCAACACTTCCTCCGTACAAGGCTTCATATGGTGGCATCCCAATACTAGCCTGATAGCTATTGTTGTAGGCGAATTAGATCAATGGGAGGTGCTGGTCCCAACTACCCTTGAAGTCTATGACACAGGATCTCAACATGTCCTATAGTATCTGAATGGTCCTCTCAGACTGACCATCCGTTTAGGGGTCAAATACATTACTGAACTTTAATTGGGTACCCATGGCCTCATACAATTTCGACCAGCAACAATGGACACTGGAACTCCATGCAGTGGAACTATTTCACTGATGTACAAGTGAGACAAACCATATAGTGGATAGCTACTGCGGATAGGAAGGAAGTGTGTGGATTTGGTGAGTCTGTCTACGATCACCCAAATAGCGTCGTGTCGTGCTGAAATTTGCAGAAAACCCATTACAAAATCCATGGTGATATGTTCCCACTTCCACTCAGGAATAGGAAGAGGTTGCAGTGTGCCAGCGGGCTGTTGATACTCAGCCTTTACCTGCTGGCATACCAAATACCGGGTAACAAAACTAACTATCTCACGCTTCATGCCCACCCACCAGTAACTTTCTCGAATCATCCGGTACATCTTTGTGCTATCAGGATGTATAATGTAGGCTGAAGAGTGGGCCTCCTCTAATATGGCATGTCTAAGGTTATCATCCTTTGGAATGCAGATATACTAAGTCATCATCCCTGACTCTGAAGTCTCCACTTTCCCCTTTGTTGATCCTCTCAACAATCCCCTGAAACTCCTCATCAGTAGATTAAAGTTTCCGAATGTGGTCGAGCAGAGTGTATCTCACCTCAAATCTGGCCAAAAGTGCTCTAAAATCATCTATCATCAATTTGACTCCTAGTGAGCGGAGTCCAATAAGAGACGAGAGATAAGAACCCTCGGTGGGTGCTGACGATGATGACTTGTGGCTTAGTGCATCCGCAATGACATTTGCTTTTCTCAGGTGGTAGTTAATAATCCAATCATAATCTTTGAGAAGTTCCAACCATCTCCTCTGCTTGAGATTGAACTCCCTCTGAGTGAGTAGATATTTCAAACTTTTGTGATCTGTATACACCCGATAAGTAACCCCGTATAAATAGTGTCGTCATATCTTCAAGGCAAACACAATAGTAGCAAACTTTAAGTCGTGGGTAGGATAATTCAGTTCATGTCTCTTCAGTTGTCGGGAGGCATAAGCGATGACCCGATCCTTTCGCATCAGGACACAACTTAGTCCTTGTTGGTTTGCATCGCAGTATGCCTTGTACTCACGGTAGCTAGTAGGGAGAGTAAGGATATGTGCTGACGTTAGTCACTGTTTGAACTCCTGAAAGTTCGCCTCACAGCGGTCATCCCAAACAAATTTGACCTTTTTCCGCGTCAAGTTGGAGAGTGGAGTGGCAATGTTGGAGAATCCCTCTATAAACCTTCAATAATATCCTACCAATCCAAGGAAACTCCACACCTTCGTAACGCTCTGTGGTTGTTCTCATTTCAAAATAGCTTCAACTTTCTTCAGGTCCACAAAGATCCCACCAACAGAAACCACATGACCCAAAAAGTCAATCTCTCTCAGCCAAAACTCGCACTTAGAGTATTTGGCATATAGTTCCTTCTCACGGAGTGTCTGCAATACAGTCCGTAGGTATTGGGAATGCTCCTCATCACTCTTTAAATACACAAGAATATCATCGATGAAGACGATGACAAATCTATCCAGGAAGGAGTGGAATATCCGGTTCATCAGGTCCATAAAAGTTGTTGGGGTATTAGTCAGCCCAAACGACATCACCAAGAACTCAAAGTGACCATACCGGGTCCTGAAGACTGTCTTGGGAACATCACTTTCCCTGATCCGTAGCTGATGATATCCAGATCTCATGTCGATCTTAGAGAATACCCGAGCCCCTTTGAACTGATCGAACAGATCATCAATCTGAGATAACGTGTATCGATTTTTGATGGTCACTCGATTCAACTGTCGATAATCAATGCATAGTCTAAGAGTGCCATTTTTCTTTCGAACAAATAATACTAGAGCTCCCCAAGGTGAAGTGCTCGGTCTGATGAAACCCTTATCCAACAATTCTTGCAACTAGACTTTTAACTCTTTCAACTCTACCGGAGCCATCCTGTATGGCAGAATGGAGATCGGTACTGTGCGTGGTGCCAAATCAATGGCGAAATCGAACTCCCGGACTGGAGGTAATCCGGGTAGCTCCTCAGAGAATTATCAGGAAACCCCTATACCACTAGGACATTATTTATTCTTCGTCCCTCCACTGTGGTGTCCACAACAAGCGCTAGATATGCTGTACAGCCCTTACTCATCAATGTACGGGCCTCTAAAGCTGATATCACACAATTCGGGAGAACCCGTCTAATTCCGTGGAAAACCAATACTGGACACCCTGATCTCTAAAATTCGACTGTCTTAGCAAAACAGTCAACTGAAACTCTGTGCTGGTGTAACCAATCCATACCCAGGATGGCGTCGAAATCTCGTATGTCTAGTGGAATCGGATTTGCTTTTAATACTGTACTCTCTACCTTGACTCCACAATCTCGGTACACCTCTTTCCTGACAATCTGCTCCCCTAAGGGAGTAATGACTAACAACATTTTATCCAATGGTACTAGAACCTTGTCAGCATAGTGAGCGAAGTCTGTGCTCACAAAAGAACTATTCGCCCTAATGTCAACCAACACACGGGCATCTCTTCCAAAGATAATCATAGTGTCTGTTACTATATCCGGACTGGCCTATGCCTCCTCGTCGGTCAAAACATATAGTTTAGCCTGCGTCCTGGGCTGCTGATGAGGAGGTGGAGCAGGCATGTAACTCCCAGTAAAAGACTTCCCTGCAGTACTATGAAGAGATGTCATAGAAGGTGTTGAGCTGCCCCTAGGGCCATAAGAATAGCTTTGATCTGGGGCATGATTGTACCCCTCAGCTTGCAAATTGGGATAGCGATAACATCTACCAGAGAATCAACATGGGTTTGGATGTACCTTTTTACAAATCGGGCAGGACCTTCTCTGCGCTCCTCCGGTGCCTAAACTACCTCCCGATGTACTCATCGAGGCTGATGACTTCTTATAAGGTGTGGTCTCGGGCCCCTGTATAAAGCTGTCGCTATATGAATCTCGGCCTCTGCTCCTCTTGGACCTCTGTCCCTGCCCAAATCTAAGCCTCTTCCTTTGGTCTTACTGGTCGTGGAGTCTATTCTGTTCTTTGATGTTCTGTTCTACTCTCAGTGCCCATTGCAGAACTCTAACATATGTATCCTCCTCGGAGACTGTTATTCGGTATCTGATGGCGAGATTTAGTCTATGTTCAAACTTAAATCTCCTGGTCTCTTCAGTCGCCACTAACTCTGGGAAAAATATAGCCAGTCTCCAGAACTCAGTCTTGTACTCTGACACAGACTTCTGCCCTCGCTTTAACTCCAGGAACTCTCGCCATTTCATGTCGTAATCAAACATCATGTAATACTGGGAATCAAATTCCCTCATAAAGTTACCCCAAATCCGCGACTCATCCGCTCTATCCTTGACGCCGTCCCACCAGTCACGGGCATTATCCTCTAGCAATCTGATTGCTATCACCAGATTGAGTCTATCCTCAACTCCCATATCCTCCACAGCCTTTTTGACCCATTTGAGCCACTTCCTGGCCACAACAGGGTCGTGGGTCCTAGAGAAGGACCACACCCTAGACTCCTAATCTCTCTTAGCAAGGTAGAGACCTCTGTCATCTGTCGAGTAGTCTACGTAGTCGACAACGTAGGAGAGGGTGCTGGTGCCGCTACGGGTATAGGCAGAGTTTCAACCGTCAGTACAGGTACTACTCTCATCTGGTCTCGGTGGGCTGTCCATCCCATTATCTCCCTGAGTATGGAGAGCGGTGGGGGTACTTCTCCAACAGGCGGGGCCTGAGGTGTTTGAGATGATGATACGGCCTCGAGCGGGGTCTCGGTGGTACACCTTTGTCATTCTTGGGGATGCATAGTTTTACATAAAGGATCACACTTAGTACTTAAAAGTGGGAAAGCAAAGGGTTAGGTGCCAACCTAACCCCTTAATAAGGATTAACGTCATAGGACCATAGAAGACAAATTATAAACTCTTTGAAAAACATTTTACAAATACTGGAAGCGGAATAGAGTACATACAGAATCTAGTGCTCTGATACCACCAAAATTTGTCATGCCCCGATCCGCAGGTCGAGCACACAAACAGACCGCCGCGACTTCTCGAGGCACGGGTATACCCTACTCGCATATCGAGGCGATGCAATGCTAAGTATTTAACCAATATTATGACCCTACTTGGCATCTTAAATCAATCATACAGTGGATGATTTGAAAAGGAAAATTTTTAGAAAAATTTCTTTAAAACATTTGCCTTCAATTTACATATAATATTTACATGCACGATCCGATTGTAAACAAAGATGGGTATGAATATTTACCCATTAGCGTCTCTTAGTAAAACTCGTAGAATAGTATCCCAAAGTAAATCAAGTGCAGTATAAACTGAAAATTTTAAATATGAAGGGGTGAGTATAATTCACATATTCAGTGAGTGAGTTGTAAGGACTATAAAATGACAATAAATAAATTTGTGAGAGTGGTAAGTCAAACCATCGTTTTCAAATTGTATTTCATTCATTTGTAACATATCATGTAATTCAAAATAATATACATCTTTATCATCAATCATGCATCATGGGGTATAAAAAAAGCATTCTATCCATAGTTTGACCTAACTAGAGTAAAATCTACCAAGGGGGCATCAAAATGTCATAAGAATGAAACATATATATTTTCCCTCATTCCCTTGGTGCTAACACGGTTCTCACGTGGTGCTCGTCTATTGGATCTGTTAGAAACAAGGGACTCAAACCCCTACTTCCATGTTATCCTACCACGTTATCCTGTCGGGTAAACACTCTATACTGTGATAGAGAGTGCACTATAGCTACTATACACCATCCAATAATCATACACATATACTATATGTCATCATTCATAAATTTTTACTCTTAAAAACAAGGCATTATCAAGTAATCATAATATCATGATGCAATTTTTTTTATAGAAAAATCATTTCAGGACATGCCACAAACACTAAAATATTTCTAAATCATACTTCAAAATTCATTTATAAAAATCATGATCGAAACTGTTTTTCATTTAAAGTCAAAAATAGTTCGTCTCACTCATCTCGACTGGGGAGAGTACGCCACTCCCCCTAATTATCTTCATTTCTCGATCAAGTTACCCTCGTATGAAAAGTAACCATATGCCTAAGTTAAAAAATTCATCAATTCAATTACTTTGATAATGTTATATTTTCGGTCTACAAAATGCATATGAAAATGTTTTCTTTAAGGCAAAATCTCAAATTCCATACTTAGAGAAAATTTATACAAAACCTACCACGTGTAGGTTTAGAAAAATCGTGATATCTTCTAAAATTTTGATTGGAATGAAATGATTCAAATTTTTTCTTAAACTTAAGAGATATATCTCTAACTTTTATGTTCAGACCAACTTTAAATTCTGATTACATTAATTTAGAAAATTTTATAACTTTTTCAGTTTAAGTTCCTAAAGTCAACTCTACACAGTTTTGGGAGAATTTCTATATCTTCTTGTGTACTTCTCCAATTTAAGTGATTCTTATCTCAAACTGAAGACAAGATATAGTTCTAAAACTTTCTAGTTTTGATCATTCTCAGATTTTAAGTGTACAATTTTATAAAATTCTATTTTCACCTCAATTTTAGTTTTAAAACTACTTCACAGTTTCAGTTAAAATACCATAACTTTTATCATACAACTCCGATTCAAATGTTCTTTAGATCAAAGTAAAGATAAGACAGAGATCTAAAACTTTTATGTTTTAAGTGTCTCCAAATTCCATACAAAAGATATCCTAAAAATTTGCAAAAGTTACTAGTCATACACAGAGTATGAAATAGAGTAGGTGAAACATATTAAGCTTCCAAAAATCACTAAAAATCGATTCTTTAATGAAATATTTCACATAATATATCATTTTAAAGTTTAGGAAGTCTAGTTTACACAAAATAAACGGTTTAGATTTTTGATTCCCATAGAATGAGATATCACAGCAAGAATACACAATACTCAAATCTAAAAATTTATATCTAGTATGCTAGTATGGATACTAATGTAACTAGTCATCAAATGATTTAATCCTAGCACAAGTTAAGACATGTTACCTCTTTTGTAAGATCCCTTAATAACAATATATATGAGCACTCCTTTTGAATCCTTGAATTTTTTTATCACCTTAACAAAATCAAAACATAATAAATATGAATTCATATATAACACTTCTATGCTTCCAATTTGAAATTCAAAAATTTCTAGCAATGCTCTTACCTCTTTGGTTTCATGGTTGAACTCAAAATGGATATGGAGTCTACAAAATTTCATCCAAGAGGTGGTTGAATGAAGAAAATGAGTCAAATTCTTCTTAAACAAGTTCTTTTATAAACCTAGCAACATATCCTTGACCATTGAATCATCTCAACCATCCACTTATTCTAGCACTCAAACCATGCAATTGTTGATTCAAACAAATTCTATGCACACCATTAGAAGTCTTGCTGGACGTCCATGTCAAGAGGAAAAGTGTCACCACTAGCACAAGCCATTCCAATGAGATTTCATGCACGAATTGTCATCCCATGAGTTTTATTGAATGTGAAACCATCATATGTGGCCACTAACCAATGTTGTTGCCCTCTTGACCAATTATTTGGATCCAATTGTCATTCCTTGAGTGGTTTGCAACTTAGTCCCTCAATTTTTCTTAATTATATTTGGACCCCTAACTTTTAACAATTTACATTTTTTGTCCCTATAAAATTTTGTTCGAAATTCCTTAAAAATATGAAATTTCATTTAAATATCTTTATTTAAGTGTGTAGGTCTTTTCTTAGCCATTTTGACTTCTTTCAACTTTGCCGACACTTGCCAAGAAGGTTTTTGGCTTATCCATAAAATTTTTGGTTTTAATGATTTTAAAACAAAACCTCAAAATAAATAAATAGATAATTAAAATTTAATTTTAGATGTCCCAAAAGGATATTTATATATATATATAGAATCATGAGGAGTAATACATGATACATAGTCACCGAAAATCGGTGTTACAACATGTCTAAGGACCAAATGTTCGATTGCACAGTTTTACTCCTAGTCACTCGCTAATAATGGATATTACTTGCTTGTGAGACAATTGTGAAGGATTTACTTGCACAAAGAATCTTCCTTGTATAATAATCTTTGTGTGTTAATGTTTGTTTTGTTAACGCATGTTTTTTTTTTCCTTTTCAATGCAAATGTATTAGTAAATAATATTTACACCCTTTTCCTGTTGCTGTTTGAACATGGTGGAAGGAAAGAAGCAAAAGTGAAAATTTCATCACATTAATCCCCATTAGTACTTGGAGCTTGTTCGTTTGGTAAATCAAAAATTTGGCTAAAAAAATCTTAAAATGCTAAATTTAAGATGTTGAAAGAATGCTGAGTTTTCATCACATTGTCTGATCTAAACATTTTATTGATCTACATGTAAATATTGCCTCGTTTGTTCAGTCTGGGGGAGTAAGGATTGTAAAATGACAAATTCTTAGATGTATTTGGCATCAAGACAGTTCATAATACATTGTTCAAACTCATTCCTGCAAATTTCTAATTGCTTAAAAAAATTCTAGGAGAATGTTCAAATTGAGATTGTCTTGACTTCATAATTTTCGTAAAATCTGTTCCTCAAAACTAAATAAAGGCTTGGTTAAGCTCAAAATGCATGAAAATCTTTAGAATTCTGGAATAATGTTCTAAAAATCACTTTAGTGTAACAAGGGGTTAAAACCAAAGAATAATTACTGTGGGGATTCAGCAAGGATTGGGATGTAGCTATTCTTTTATCATGAATTGTTAATACTCATAAAAGGGAAAATAACGAAGTTGCTGTTTTGTATGGTGGAAGGGAAATTAGCATCAGGTTTGGTTCTACACTTCTCTAGCTGGTTTTCGGAGTGTTCCTCCAGGAATGGGATTATTTGTTGTCTTGCTGCACAGTGTGAAATTTCCTTATGTTATAAACTGGTTTTTGATGGATTCTCCGGAAGAGTTAGGGGAAAAAAAATTGTATCTTGGGCTAGATTGGGTGAAAGTACTGTGAGAATTGGATGCACCTTGAAAACCAGAGGAGATCAAATCCTATATTAGAATTATACATGATGGGTTCATTAAGGGATTTGTTAATAAATATTTACTTCATCCCATCTCCAACCCCTCAACGAGTCCATTAAGGGATTTGTTAATGAATATTTGCACCCAAAAGATATCATCCCGCTTGTCGTGACTCTGGAGACACCCCCTCATCACACCCCTACTGAGACCATTTTTCATGTGATAAAGCTCTCATCTCCCAATAATGTAATTTTGATCCAACCTAGTTTGGACGGTCTCAAAGCATTACCGAGTATGAGGTACATGAAGATCAAATTCAGAACACCCTTAGGAGTGGCTATAGTTCATGGTGACGCTGACTTGCCGACTACTTACAACATGGAAGAGGAAAAGGAGGTCTTTTCGATAGACATACTAGAACTTAGAGATGCACTCCAACACCAGTCTAAGCCACAGTCTGGAGAGGAAGTACTTGAAGTTTCCATTATTGATACGCCAGGCCAGATGGTCCAAGTGGGCCCCACCTATCAACAACCCTCCAACAATTATGAACTATCTTTGGCGCCACTTTAAAGTCTCGTATAGTCCCCAGAAGACATGCCCGGTATCCACGCGTCGATCATAGTTCATATATTAACTGTAGACAATAGTTGTAAACAGGTCAAATAAACGAAAATGGTATTAGAGCCTTAGAGGGCAATACAAGAGGAAGTTCAGAAGCTGCTAGCTGTAGGACTTATTTGCAAGGTTAACTACCCGAAGTGGCTGGCTAACGTGATCATGGTAAAGAAGGCCAATGGCAAATAGAAGATGTGCATGAACTTCACCAATCTCAACAAGACTTCCAAAAGACTACTACCTGCTCCCCAACATCGACAAGTTGGTAGATAACTTCTTGGGCTGCCAACTCTTTAGTTTCATGGACGCATACTTTGAATATAACTAGATACGTATGGTCTCAGAGGACGAGAAAAAAAAACCAATTTTGTTACAAAATTTGGCACGTATTGCTACAAAGTGATGTTATTCTGTCTCAAGAACACTAGTGTGACTTTCCAACAATTGGTCAACAAAGTTTTCAATGATCAGCTTGGCCAAAATATAGAGGTCTTTGTAGATGACCTATTGGTCAAAAGCATAGACGATCTGCTGATAAAAAGCAAAGAAGCTGAAAACCACATTGCGGACCTAGAAGATACATTCTAGACATTGGAACGGTATAGTATGAGATTGAACTTGGTAAAGTGCACCTTAGGAATCATCTCGGGAAAGTTCCTCGGCTTCCTAATCACCAATAGGGGGATCGAAACGAATCCGGAGAAGATACAATCCATATTGGACATGACGCCACCTAGGAGATCAAAGAGATGCAGCGTCTTATAGGGTGAATTGTAGCTTTAAATCGATTTGTGTCGAAAGTGGGGGGAGAAATACAAACCCTTTTACGATGCCCTCAAGAAGTCCTGAAGGTTTGCATGGACAAAGAAATGTCAAGCGGCGTTCGATCAACTAAAATAGTATCTTATGTCGCCCCACTTTTCTCTCGACCTGTTCCTCGTGAGAAACTTTATCTTTATCTTTCTATTTCTAAATGAGCACTCTGTTCTATTCTCGTGAGGCCAGAGTCCGATGCACAGAAACCAGTATACTATGTGAGTCGTATACTCCAAGAAATTGAGATCAACTATTGACTTATCAAAAAAATGGCTTTCATCCTGGTCGTGACCGCTAGACGCCTCTGACCTTATTTTTAAGCCCACACTATCATAGTGTTGACTAACCAACCTTGGAAGCAGATTCTATAGAAGAGGGATGTCTCGAGTCGACACCCTCTCGCCAATTACTACTCACCGAACAGGCCCTTATCGAGGATGGAGGAGAATTCTCGTCACCCGAATGGACCCTCCATATAAACGGGTCATCAAATTCCTCAGGAGGCGAAGCTAGATTCATCCTCATAGGATCAAATAACTTCAAAGCCAAATACGCTCTCCGCTTCGACTTCCGAGCAACGAACAATCAAACCGAATATGAAGCCCTCTTAATTAGGTTACAAATAGCCGCTTCATTGGGAGCCCAAAATGTATAGGTTTTCACTGACAGTCAGCTAGTTGTGAAGCAAATTATGGGAATCTACAAGACTAAGGACCCCACGATGGCAAAGTATTTGACCAAGATACGAGTAGCAATGAGCAAGCGCAACTAGGTGGATGTACAGCAAATCTCCTAATCAGAAAATACGCGAGCCGACACCCTCTCGCCAATTTTAACTCGGCAGCAACCAGTCGGACCGTCTACATTGAAATCCTACCATAATCGAGTATTGATGAGTCCAAACAGATCCTATCAGTGGTTACCCTATTGAGCTGGAAAGATGCTAAAGAGGCTTATTTAAAGTATGAACAGCTACCGACTTCCCCCATAGGGGCAGCTATGCTAAAAACGTAAGGCCGCTCATTACGCCATCAACAGAGAACTCTATAAGAAGTTCTCACACATTCATACTTGAAGTGTCTGACACTAGATGAAGGAACTACGTGCTCAGGGAAATCCATGAAGGGATATGCAGTAACCACCTGGGTGCTTGAAACCTAGCGAATAAAACTCTTCGACAAGGGTACTACTGGCCTACTATAAAAGTTGACGCGGACAACTATGTCAAAAGATACGACAAGTGTTAATGCTTCTCATCAGTGCCTCGTCAGCCTTCCACCGAACTCAATCCAATAACGAGCCGATCACTATTTGCACAATGTGGGATAGACATTCTTGGGCTATTCTCACCAACCACCGGGCAGCGAAAGTTCCTAGTCGTAACTATCAACTGCTTGACCAAATATGTAGAAGCCGAACCGCTAACCGATATCACTACCGACAAGATGCAAAGTTTAATATATATGTATATCATCACGAGATTTGACATAACCGCATCGTCATCACTAATAACGGCAGACAGTTTGACAACAAGAGTTTCCAAGACTTTTGTTAAAGGTTGGAGATTCAACATCGCTTTACCTCCATCGCATACCCCCAAAGCAACGGCCTCGCCAAGATCATGAATAGAACGATCCTGCAAGGACTGAAAGCCCATCCTTTGGACATACCAAACAATGCCTCGAAGAGTGACAGGAGAAACCCCATTTAGTTTGACTTATGGATGTGAGGCGGTAATATTGGTGGAGATTGGCATCCACTCTCTTCGAGTAGATCTACACGAGTCTAAGCGAAATGAGCTAGTGTTGCACGAACGACTAGATTTACTCCCCAAAATGTGGGAAATTGCGTCTATTTGTATGGCAGTCTATCAGTAGTAGTAGCACAATATTACAATCAGCGGGTTCGAGTTAGAACATTCAGGCCTGGCGATCTAGTGCTAAGGAAAATAGAAACTATTAGACATTCTCAACTTGGTGGGAAGTTAGCGCCCAACTAGGAAGGACCCTACATTCAAAAGTTTGCCCAAGGACATATCGTTTCAACTGCCTAGACGGCTTGATTGTACCAAGGACTTGGAACTTTAAAAATATATGAGTCTGCTAGCAGTGACGGTTACCGCTCTATCAAGAAACAACGTTCTACTCCATGTCTAGTCAAGTTGGGTAAGGCTTCTGCACTTCTTGAATTCGCTACACTAGTTCACTCACCGACTAATATATATCTCGCCAAATGGCGTGTCATTAGATAGGGACTTATCTCCTCGAACAGTCCTTCTTAACGGAGTCTAGTGATAGGGACTTATCTCCTCGAACAGTCCTCCCGAATGGAGTCTAATGATAGGGATTTATCTCCCCGAACAGTCCTCCCGAATGGAGCCTAGAAATACGGACTTATTTCCCATAATAGTCCTCCCAAACGGAGTCTAACAATAGGGATTTATCTCCCTGAACAATCCTTACGAATGGAGCCTAGCGATATGGATTTATCTTTTCGAACAGTCCTCCCGAACGGAGCCTAATGATAGGGATTTATCTCCCCTGAACAGTCCTCTCAAATGGAGTCTAATGATAGGGATTTGTCTCTTCAAACAGTCCTCTCAAATAGAGCCTAACGATAGAGATTTATTTCCCTGGACGAGTAAATATCACTCACTCCTCCGAACGAAGTTTGTAGTTAGGAATTTAATTCTCCAAAAGAGCGAACATAACCCATCCTAGAAGGATGAATGAACAATCGAAACAAAAGAAACCCTTGCTTGTGTAAGCATGACTCACTCTCTCAATTATTCACAATCCAATGGGTACAAAAGCCATGGTGCCCCGCGCCCAATGACTAGTGAACCTACCAACTAAGAGGCGTACAACTGGCCAGGAAACATGCTCAGAAGTTCACTTCTCGTTATACTCATTGATAGACCACTAGCAGATAGGATAATAATTCTAAAACAAGACTGACAAGTAAGTAACAAAAACTTTTCTTTTATTTCTATACGTCAGATACATATCAGAGTACACAGTCAAATGCAACACAAAAGCAAAATTTACAAGTCCCTAATTAGGATCGAAGTTACATCGAAGTAATACATGAGGAATCCATACTGGAGAGCCAAATGGAAGCAAACTGAGAACTGAAAGAAGTTCCACGGCACATTGACATTCCACGATTGGAATAGGAAGATTGTGGAGGACTCGCTGTCTATGATAGCACCCTCGAGCAGCGAAGCTGGGGGGAACAAAAGTTTCAAACCCACTCCAGCAAAAACTAAAAAGGACTTGAGGAGTCAAGGAGGGTACGAAAGAAACTATGAGAATGCATCAAGCCTTTGGTTGTCTCCTACTCCTTCTGTTTGCCCGATTGGAGGAAATACTAAGAAATAGCTTAGCTACTTATTATACCCGGGGATCGGATGATGATTCTAACCTTGAGAAGAGTGTTTACTCTGAGGAGTGTCTCATCCTCCTCAAGGTCAAGAACCGTGATGAGAGACTTGACGGGCTCCATCCCAACGTCCAGACACCAGATGACATGATGGATTCTCGCGTTAGTAGCCCCATTCTTGATGGAATCTCACATCGACAGAAATTCTCTAAACAATAAAGTTTTGTGGCTCAAAACTCATACTTACAGAATCTCTTGGAAGCACTAACTCTCAATAGAAGTAATTTATAAAATCGCTCTCAAAAGTACTTCATATCATTAATGTGATAGCACAATCGTCCACCCCCTATTTATAGTCGCAATAATGTGATCTTTGCGATCTTGAGCAGGTGAAACGGCCCAATGAGAAACATACACAATAAATGAAAAATTCAAGTTCTTCAACTTCCCACGTAACATTTATTTGATAGTTATCAATATTTACACCTCCATGACCTTTTATGGAATGACTATTTACTTACTCCTTATGTCTTTCCTTCGAAACGACATAAGGAGTAAGGGGCAAGTGAGGGTACATGGCCCAAATCATGTAGGGATCAAACTAATCAAGCCCATTAATCGACCCTCTCGGTACCCACAGATCACATCCCTTTAAATAACCAACAACTCGATATTAGGACTGATCGTTCCACAGTGCTCAGCACAGGCCACTCGATTTGCTAAGGTAATATTTGTTTCTCCTATAGATGCGAAGAGAATCTTATAGAATAGAAAGAAAATCTGCAACCGTGATTAATATGGGAAAGAATCTCTACAATGATCTGAACTTTCCATATTGATAAGATTTGACGATCTTTGAGAATTTTACATCATAACACCCACGAATCTAGGGACACCTATGTAAGGAAGTTAGGGTTTCGACATCTCAATGACACACGACTCTTACAGGTAAAAACTATAAATACATCGCCAACCAGGTGGCTCAGGTAAGTCCCTCTTTCTCCTCTCAATCGAGACAGAGCACACAAGAGCACCTAGAATCTTCTTTGTCAGTCTGTTTCTTCCCTTTTTGAAAACTACTCTCTGACTTAAGTATCGGAGTTTTCCCCGCCAGAGCATCCACTGACTGTCTTTTGCGAGAAAATTACGTCAAAACAGTTAGTCGACCATCCAAACCATTCGAGTCAATAAAACCGGTATCTATGGAGTTCAACTAGCCTCCAACAAATATATTGGCATGAATATTGTAGTTTGCATAGTTTCATGGCGCATTCATGAATCGGCCAGTGGGATCCCCGAATCGGTACTAGCCATACTAGGAAAAAGCTGTTGGCTTCTCACTGATAGGTAGTACTGCTTGCGGGTAGCCTCACACTCAAGCCTATTATTAATGTTAACATTTTAAAAGGAGATATGGGGGAGTAGGTTTTCTATTCTAGTAGAGATGAGGACTTAGATCTGACAATTTGATCTTGATAACACTGCATATATGAGACAAGGTTAGGACAAACATCTATATGATCTCGTAGATCTCTTTTAAGAATTCCAATCTGAAAGAAAAAATGGATATTTTGTACTTTTGGTGCATTAATTATCATTAGACAACAGGTGGTTGGTAAACAAGGATTAGGCTTTTAGCGAGGTATAGAATGTATGGTTAAACATTTAATATGATTTCATAAGATTTAGTTTTGTTCAAGTAACGGATTATAACCAATTAAAAGGATTCTCTAATCAATTTTATACAAGGTTGTAATCAATGTCCACAATATACATTGAATAAATATTGTTCGATTTTAAGTTAAACCCTCTTTGCTTACAAGTATCTTTGTTGTTGTCATCTCAAAAATTTCTCCTCATTATGCTTTACATATTATCCAATGAGGGCTATATTTTTCTTATCGTCTAATTTGAAAGGTGTGTTTGTGTAAAATGCACCACAACATAGAATAAAGGACTGAATTTCTTCAAGTGTTACTATGGGATCTTAGGTTTAAATTTTTCCATAATACGAATAAATTTCATATAGAGTTTCAAAATTTTTTCCTATTTTAAAATTTAGTCCTAAATCTTTTATTTTTTTTATTGGGTCCTAAACATTTAATTTTAAGTTATAGTTAGACTTCTATAATGGAACTATTAACGAACTTATATTTTATTTTTTAAATACGTTATGTGATATCTTACATCTTATTGACATATTTGCCAATAGTAACTGTCACTCCCCGAACCGGGGTTGTGAGCAGCCGCCTGTTGTCCTGGATGTCGACTATATTTTTACAGAAAATCGGGTAGAACCTTCCCATAATTCGGAGTCTCCCATGTACAAATTAACCTGTAAAATAAACATCCATCCTGTCAAATAAATAAATGGGTCATCCCGACCTCACAACAATCAACCACATTCAAATGATACCAACCAAACCACAGTGGACAACCAGGACAACGCAAGGCTATCATAAACACTAGCAGTCCTAACCACAGACCTCTACTGTCATGCCCAACTAGAGCATGAGCAGCCGTCACACCGAGCGACCCTAAATTTTATACAAATGTACAATAAATTCCCAAGTTAACATTTTAAATATTTACAAGTGCCTCAATGCAAGTGTAATATGAGAGTTTCACAAGTAAATGTCTATAAGTTATACAATCATCCCATAATATGTACACGGCCAACTACGGACCTCAATATCAAGACCTCGTAGGTCGACATAAAGTACGGAATTCATACTTCAATTAAAATTTAAATCTCACCGTATGTGAACACCCAAATCTACCAATAAGCTACCAAGCCCTCTAGAGTCCAATGCGTCGCTCTAACACAATAACCCTGTTTGAGGGAGAAAAGGAGAGGGGTAAGTATCAAGGAAGATACCCAGGGAGTGAGAGGATTAATATCAAGCACAAATAGTGTAGGTGAACCATTGGAGTGTCAAATAACATTATTCGTAAACAATAATTCATGATTTGTAGTAAAACATGGTATGTTCAGTAAAATGAACTCATTTAATCAATCATACGATATCATACATATATGCATCCATTTAAAAATCAAGTATCATTTTAGAACAAGTCGAAAATGATCCTAGCAAAGGTCAACCATGACCAAGGACAGGCGCATCGGGGGTTTTATTATGCAAGGTTGTTCAAAAGTTGCTCTCTATCCCGAATTTGGCCATGAGTTTGCTGGGGCTAGCTCATCATCATGTATAGAACCCCGCCCAGTGCTAGACAGTGGCGTCACACACATCCTCCCCCTATATGGGTTCAACTGGCCGCGCCTATAGCCATATGAAATGACGTTTACGGATACCTCCTACAGAAGCGTATTCGGGCATCCCGGTACCACTACAAACGCCCTTCGTAGCTACGAATCCATCAAGTAATATCATATCATCATATCATCTCATAACTAGTAGGCATCCAACCCACATAATTCATCAAAACATTTCAAATCCATGTGCCAATACATTTCATCAATCATTTCAAATCCACATATCAATGCAACGGTAGAATAGAAAACTTTATAGTTCTCAAATAATGACACAATATTATTTTATTTTAAAGCATGGATGCATATTCATAAAAAAAACATAAATTTACGACGCTCCAATAATCACAAAATAGATTTGAAATTTAGAGTCACACGTCGAATCAATGCATATCGAAAGCATGTTTTGTTGAAAACACGGTAAAAATCAAGTTTTACTATTTCATGTCAGAGATTAGGATCCACTCACATTCTAGGGAGGGTGATCACTCTCTATTTCCACAATTAATCCAAACTGACTCATCGGGTCTCTAAGAAGGTCAACCTAATCAAATCATCACAATTGACATCAAATTTCCAAATATTTTTAGGGTTTATCCATTTTTCCTAAATTTGTACGAATCCAAATTCTTCAAATTTTTATATTCATTCGAATGTCATTAATTTCATTCCATTTATAAATAAATAATACAATCAAAACAAAGTCTAATTTAACCCTAAACCACTCAAAGTCGTAAACAAGCCTAAAATAATAAATTTCCTACAAGATAGAAAATCTTTGAAAAATCATACACTTTTCGATTCTCATCCAATTGTTTTAAATCATATGTCATTTTCAAGATATGGAGATCTTTTTTCATAGTAGGGAGATCGTATTTTGATTACCTATATGCAGGACAACTTATAATGAAAAAGACTGTATCAATCCTTAAACTCAAATCCCAAATTCCGACTATTTCCATACATATGTCAAATGAAACTCTGAGGTGAAAGAGATCGGGCGATAGAGAGAGAAAGAGAGCGAAATAGAGAGGGAAAGAGAGAGAGAGATAAAGGGTAGCGGCAGATGGCAGGTCGCGGCGGAAGCAGCGACGGAGGGGAATCGAGTGGGAGAGAGAGACAGATTCGAGAAGAGAGAGAAAGAGAGAGAAACAGTGAGAGAGAGAACCAAGAGGGAAAGATAGAGAGGGAGAGTGGATCGGAGATGGTGGTGACGTGTGGTGGCGGCGATCAGTGGTCGAGGGAGGCGGTAGAGAGGGAGAATGGCCGCGGGAGAGGAAGAGACAAAGAGAGAAAGAGAGAGAGGGAAAAGGGTTAGGGTTTTCTAACCCTAATTCCTCTTTCTCTCTGTCTTTTATTATTATTATTATTATTATTATTATTATTATTATTATTATTATTATTATTATTATTATTATATATTTATTTTTATAAAATAAATTTATAAATAATTAAATGAGTAAATAAATAAATTAATAAATAAATAAATATTCATCTATATATTTTTATACTCACTTTACACTACAAATCGAAAATACGAATACTTTAAATATACCAAAAATTTCAATTTAAAGACCCCAAAATCAAAAATCAATATAAATAAAAATTTCTATATATATATATATATATATATATATAAACTGAGGAATATTTTATATAATTCATGAACATGACACTAGTACAGACACCGCAGTGTCGGTGTTATAGCAATACTTTTATACAAAATTAGTAAAATCACATTAATATTCAATTTCTAAATTAACACTTAGTGTTTAAATTAAGGACTCAATAATCACATAATAATGTCACAAAAAGGTAGTTATATAAATTTTCAAGAATAATCAAGTCATGTGAAGTTAAGAAGGGTTATTTCCCTAAATATTAGATTTAGGGGTAAAAATAATAAAAATATTGATATTTTTATTTGGATCATAAAAGTAGTGAAGTCAATTTTTAGAAAATCGATTTCAAAATGCTATTCTTATGCTTCACAAAAATAACAAAAAAAAAATTGTGTGAAATCGATTTCTTATAGATTTACGAATCGATTTATGAGAAATCGACTTCTGCTATGCTTAAGTCGATTTCTCAGACCTCGTTTCTTCACTTCAGCGATTCTTGACAAATCCCTCCTCCCCTCTTTGTGACGTGAACCTCACCTCCCGCCGATCCCACCATGATCTCCATTTCTGACAACAGTTGATAATTTTTTGTTTTAATTTTCTCATAATCTTGCTGCAGCTATCTGCATGGACATTGAGTAATTTTTTCTGCGATATATATATTAGGTTTTAATTTTTTTTTTAATTTCTTGTAATCTTGCTATTGCTACATAGATATTTGTTTTCTACCGAATAAATATAATTTTTATGGTTAGGGTTTCTGTTTTTTTTTTCTCTACTAAATATATATTTATTGTCTACTTGGATATTCTGTTGTGGACATGGCGGTTGGATCTGGTGGCTGGGTTTATCTTAGGGTTAGGTTTAGGTAAATTAATATGTACACACACACACACACATGTTCAAATATAAATATTTGTTTTATGAACCAAATTTGCTTTAGTGCTAAATTCTTAGGTTTAATTCTCATTCTCATTTTGATGCCTAAATTGACATGAAAAATCACTTGTGCCTTATAAACTTTCAAAGGCATTCTTAATATCAAGTGAAATGATTACATATGCTGGAGTTTGACTTGCATATCCGATATTTTTGTTTGTATTTTTGTTTTGATAACACAGAAAGCAAATCAGGATGACAATTGGGTTAGACTATTGTTTCATTGGGGTGACAAAATTGTAAGAGGGTAAAATGGATTTGAGTAGATATAACATCCAAAAGGGCATCATGGTTGATAGCAAAATCATATGGCAGCAGTTAATACAATTTTTGCATCAGAAAACTGGAATTGATGATAGACAATTCAAGTTGAAAATCACATGTAGATATTTTTATGAAGAACACAGATATTCATTTAGTTATACCCTAATACCAATTGAGGATAAAGATTTCTTGCCTGAAGTGTTATTAATCCTAAATATTTTTCAATAACTAAAGGCCGTTGACCTATTATTAGAGTTGGAGCCAATTCTAGATGCACCTGAACAATTATCTCATGTGGGTTGTTTAAGTGGGATTAGAAAAAGTTAGTCATTCATCCCAGATAACTCATTTTGGACCCAAATTTTGTTATCCCTAAGACCGGATTGTCATGGTGAGACCAATGTTGAGACATACACAGTTTATAACAAGCCAATTGGAACTGGGTTTAGTTCTGAGACATACATGTAGCTTATAAATGAGACAATTGGAAGCAAGATAATTGGAGATAATTGGGCCCAATATGGGGCATTTCTAATAGGTGATGCCATTTTGCCTCTTCCTAACTATCGTGATATACCCCAACATGAAAACGACATCGGACAGCCCTATAGCAACAGACATGATACTGATCCTCTAGAGGCATTAATTGATGACGAAGATACAGGTTTTATGGGGCCGTTGATGATATGGTTAATGAAATGGGTGAAGGAGACTATGATTAAAGAGGATGATGAGGGACTAAAATTCTATTCTTATCTAATATGGGTAAAAGTGAGAGCATGATTGATGACTTCAATGATTATAACTGACCAATGTGAGAAAATGATCCGATGTCGATTCTAGATGCTAGCATGGTCTTTAAAACAAAAGAAGGGGCTCAACATGTTGTCAAATGTTTGACGATACGAGAGCACAGATTTTACAAAGTGCATAGGAGTAAATTAACTTGCTGGTTCGTGCAGTGTTCCTTTTACACCAAGAAAAATTTCTTGTAGCATGTGTGGACAAAGCTTAAAAAGTGCCATCGTTTCTTTGAGATAACAAAAATGTATTTTAAACACACTTGCTTTTTCAAACAGTCTGTGACTGATCACCCAAATTTGGTCTCACACATAATTGGTTGATTCATCAAGAACCATGTTAAACACAATGTGTTGTACAAGCGTGTGATGTATTTAAAAATGTGAGAGTCTATGGTGTGAATTTGTCCTACAAGAAGGGCTGGGTGGGGCAACAGAAAACAATTAAGCTAGTATATTGCAATTAGGAGATTTCATACACACTATTGGGTCACTGCTTTTAATAAGACTGTAGAGGAGTATGAGTTTACTACTAGAGTTCAAGGGGCAGAGGTGAGTATGAGCACAAAGTTGTTATGAATGAATGTTCCTATACATGTGGTAATTATATGATATTTAAACTCTCTTGTTATGATATATAAAAGGTTTGTGGCAACATGGGCAAGAATTTGTTAGACTTGTGGACAAGTTCCACACTTCACAATTCATGATATTTACTTATGTCGGCCAATTTAATCTTTTGGGATACAAAGACTATTGGTATCCAAGTCCATTTTACCTGGTGACAAATTTTTCAAAGTTCAACCATCAGCTTGGTAGACCACGAGGACAGGCAAAGAACACAACATTGTAAAGATTGTGGTGAATATGGAAATAACTGTAACAATTGTCCAAATATGGAAGACTTAGTGAGAGGACTCGTTTGAACCAATAAATTATTAGGGTTATTTTTTTTGTCCATAAGAATCTTAAGATTGCTTTCATTATTATATGATTCCATTCACTATGTATGCATTCACTGTACTTTTCTATTGATATTGGTGTTTTAAATTTCTGTGTTATATTGTGGTTGCCTACGTTTCAAATCTAATAATGATCTCTATTTTTTTTTTATATAAAGATATCTTCAGGAACAAGCACACTCTTAGCATTCTTTAGGGGAGAGACAAAGATTTGAGAACTTTAGAATGTTTGACAAAATTAAACATAATGAAGAATTATAAAATGGACCCTATGTATATTTTGCCATATCATTTGCAAATTATGAAAGAAAAATGGTTAGAGTTTCTTCATTTGGGTCATTCCTTTAGGGGAATTGAAGTCAAAATTAAAATAATAAAAATTTCTTTGCCTTATGATTGAGTTAATGTAGTTGACAAGTTAAATGAAGGACATAACACGACTTTTAAGAATTTGATGAAAACATTAGTTAAAATGTGGAGAGTTAAGAAAATACAAATCAAGATGAAAAAATCATTAGCCTCGAGAATAAGTAACTATAGCTCACATGTCATAAGGAGGTTTACTCTTGCCAATAGACTTTCAATAAGAATAATGAAGATGAACTTCTCATGTACTATGATCATGTCTTATGGTTTGAACTTGTCATGTACTATGACCATGTCTTATGGTTTGAAGTTGTCAAACTCTTATTTTATATGATGTGTGTTATATTTTTGAACATCTTATGAATGATTTTATGTATTATGGTTTTACGTATTCCGCTCATCTTATAAATGGTTTTATGTATGATGGGTTTATGTATTTCACTTATCATATGAATGGTTTTATGTATTATGATTCTAGACATCTTATAAATGGCTTTGTGTACTATTGGAATCTAACTAGCTGCATGTAACAGAACATTGATTTGACAATGGCCAACCATGATTATTTAGAGTTATAGTCAAGGTCCATGTGACCCTAGTGTATTGCACCTTCAGGCAACCACATGAGGGAAGATAAGGTAAATTACTTTATTATGTGCATGACTATAATATTGTAATTCACTGTCCAATTGAGTTCATTGTTGTGTATCAAATTGATATTTCGTTATCTCATTTTCAGTTCATTTGCATGTCATATTCAGAGGGGGAGTTAGATGCATTACTGGTCTATTGTCTATAGGGTCGGAACATTTAGCGTGCATCTTTACCACTCATCTATTTTGAGTTTGTCAAGTACTATTTTTCGGAGAGGATTTTTAGGTAGTTTGGCATACAACAAGGTGTACCGGTTGATGCACACACTAGTTTGGATTTGCATTCCATTAATTGACGTGAGAGAGTGAGATGAGATTGAACTATTGTGTATACAGCCCACATACGGAGATGGGAGGATTATCGCGAGTACATTGTGATGTAGCCCCATTTTATAGTCAAGTGATGATGACTCCAGATTACATGCCATGGTATCGCTTTATCACACATACATATGTGGACAATCTGATGCATTGTTATCTAACCAAATTTTGCACTACAGCATTGCAGTTAGAGCTTCTACAAGTCTAATTCACTTCACCATTTTCTATGTCATTTTTTTCCAACAGTTATCTGTTTAACATTGTATCTACTACAGAAACAATCACTCGAACGCATCTATCATATTGTCGATGATATAGTTGCCTTCGATGCATCCGATCTTAGAGCTGCTGAACTTAAAAATTTAACATCTCATGCACTCGTAGTATTTGGTGATGATCGGACTTTGACTTCTGGACAAACGGACTACGTGGGTCATCTATCTACGTGGGTCATCCATTAGCAGATGACTACATGGGTCATGCATCTACATCTCATGCACTCATACCGATGACCCCCCACCCAGTGTGCCTCTACATATAGCTGTGTGCCACCAGCGTCATTGTAGATTATATGAGAATAGTCAGAGACAGTCATATCCCCAACTTTTGATAAAAGTGCACAACCATCTTACAAGGCTGGTCCTCCGTCAAGTAGATCTCAGCACTATAGAAATGTTGAACCTCCTCCTCGTGAGATTTACGATTGTGTATGCATGTATATAACACTAGTGTATAACTTTTTGTATAACTCAACTTGATATATGTCACTCCCCGAACCGGAGTCGTGAACAACCGCCCATTACCCTGAATGTCGGCTGTATTTTTATAGAAAATCGGTCAGAATCTCCCCATAAATCGGAGGTCTCCCATATACAAATAAACCTGTTTAAACCTGTATAATTTAAAATCGTCCTGTAAATAAAATAAAATAGTCATCCCGGCCTCACAACAACCCACCAACCATGACAGACATCCAGAACAACGCCAGGTTAAGTAAATTACCAGTAATCCTAGCCACAAACCTCTACTGTCATACCCAACTAGAGTATGAGTAGCCGTCACACTGAGCGGGCCTAAGTTTTATACAATTTACAATAAATTTTCTCAAGTTAACATTCAAACACTACAATTACCTCAATGCAAATGAAAAATGAGAGTTTCACAGATAAGGTACGTAAATTATACAGTCTCCCAAACTAAGTACACGGTTAACTACAAATCTCAATATCCAAACCACTCAGGGTCGAAAATAAATTACGGAATTCATCTTTTAAATTAAACTTTGATCTCACCGTCGTGAATCACCCAAATCCACCAAAATCTCCAAAATCTGAAGAGTCGCTCCGGCAGAACAATAATCCTGTCTGAGGAGGGAAAGAAGAGGGGTGAGTACTCAGGGAAGAATACTCAGTGAGTGAGTGGGTCAATATAATCGTCTAATATGGAGTGTGAAACTGGAGTGTCAAAGCGTAAGTATACAAATCATATTTCAAATCATCATACTTTTCATTTCAACAATATATCATTAGCACGTATTATCAAGTCAAATATGCATCCAAAGCACTGTCATTAAAATAATAGAGCAGCCAGCCGAAAGTGACCTGGTAGAGGTCTATCTCGACCTATGACAGGCGCATCGGGGGTATTATATGTAAATTTATTTAAAGTGCTCTCTACCCCGGCGTTGACGACGGACCTCGTCCAGGTGCTAGACTTGGAAAGAGTATCCAAATCCTCCCCCTTTCGAGTTCGACCTGGCTAGTACCGCGTCGTTAATATAATCAAGACAACTCGTGGGATGCTCCAGGCCTAGGCATATCTGAACGCCACCCAAGCGCCTCTCATGGTGTCCTTCGTAGCTACGGAACAATACATACCAAAGCCCTCAAGCCCAAAATCAATATCGTATCAAGAATGTGCCATAAATCAGGTTCACAAACCAAATGCAACATATAGCGTAAAATGGCACATTATACATTTCAACCACATGGATGCATAATTTCATAATTCAACCCAATTTTTGGACACTCCATCGGTTCACAAAAGTCAGTTCCAAAACCAGTCAAAACATTTCAAGCACACGATAAATCATGCTCATTTATCAAAATGATTGTAAAACAAAGTTTACATATTAAACAAAAACATTGAAATAAATCCCACTCACAGTATACGGGAGGGTCAATCACTCCCTACAATGCATAACAAGTGTCGAAACTGTGCTCCCCTCGATTGGTCTCCAAGCAGGTCACTACAATTGTAACACATCACAGATGTCATGAATTGAAAAATTACTAAGTTAGTTAGAATTTTAACTAACCCTATATTTAGGCCAAAACTAGGGCATGCTAAATACTCTCTCAACTATGCGCATTTCATCTTCCTCTTTCTCCATCACCAACAACAACTTCAATGTTCCATACATTCATTCCCATAGTATCATCAACAAGCATACATACCGCCCATTCCACCCTTTGCATACACAAAACAGTCAGCATACAAACGTATTTATTCTTTATTAAATATTCTCATTCGACATACAAATATAATACACATACATTGGTCATACATACACATACACATATTGCTCACACCTCGACCTCAATTATATCCATGCACATTCACAATTGCATCACAAAAGTTCTGCACACTTTCTACCATTCTCCTTGGCCTTTAAGGTGATTTTAGCATACAATAACATCCCATTATGCTCAACCAATAACACCACACTTTTCAGCCCATATACACTTGCATATACTCACAATTCAATCATATGAAATCTTACTCGATCCTCAATTGATCTTTCCTAATACACAATCAAAATTATGTCATCAATTTCCTATCATTTATAAATAAATAACACAATCAAAGCCAAGTCCAATTCAACCCTAAAGATCACTCAAAGTTGGAAACAAACATAAAATAATTAGTTTCCTCCAAGATAGAAATTCTTTGAAAAATCATAAACTTTTCGATTCTTATCCAAATGTCTCAACCCATATATCATTTTCAACATAATAAAAGTCTAGTTTCAAAATACGAAGATTGTATTTGAATTACCTATATGCAAAACAATTTATAATGTAAAACAATGCATCTATCCTTAAGCTCCAACCCTAGATCCAAATACTTTCATGCATATTTCGAATTAAACTCTAGAGAAACCATTCAAATCAATTCAAGTATACATTCCAAACGTATACAAGACTTCTAACCCTAAATTTATCCTAAATTCATTCAATTAATCGAATGAATTTGTATTTTACGTCACTTAGGGTTTTTTTTTTTTCGCAGCTCAGACCTAGCTTCCATTTGCCATTCGACTCAGTCTGAAACCTGTAATGTGTCAAAATCGAAGCAAAGTTCAGACATTTAGCTTAATTACAAAGAGATATCAAAACTCTAGAACTAATTCATCCTTACCTACACAGTGAAGAATTGGGGACCTAGGGTTTTCGAAGTCTGCACTACTGTTGACTTGGGGGCTCTGCAAGGGTTGCAGAAGTGAGTTGCAGCAAGGAACTCTGCGCGCAATAAGCGAGTAAGGGAGAGGGAGCGCTGCAGTCGCG
The DNA here is from genome assembly GCA_037126225.1 of Dillenia turbinata. Classification (NCBI taxonomy): domain Eukaryota; kingdom Viridiplantae; phylum Streptophyta; class Magnoliopsida; order Dilleniales; family Dilleniaceae; genus Dillenia; species Dillenia turbinata. The sequence goes on from JBAMMX010000006.1 coordinate 12,472,082, forward strand.
CACGCGGGAGAGGAAGCAGAGGGACTGTCGCGCACGAGTAAGGAGAGAGAGAGAAAGAAGGGACCGCCGCCTGCGGTGGTTGGAGCATGACTAGTGTGCGGCGGAGGAGCGGGTGGCGACCGAAAGAGAGAGAGAGATTTCGAAGGAGGGAGACAGAGAATGAGAAACAGAGAGTGGGAGAGAATGCGTGAGAGAGAGAACAAAGGGAGAGATAGAGAGAAATGGGGAGGGAAGACGTACGGTGGTGGTGGCGGTGGAGATGGTGTTGCGACGATGCGAAATCGAGGGTGAGACAGAGAGCTGTGGGAGAGAGAGGGTAGAGAGAACGAAAGAGGGAGAGAAATTAGGGTAAAAACTCTAATTTCGAATTTGGGGCCTTTTTTTTTTTTTACAAATAAATTAAAATAAATTATATACATATATTCATATCTATTTCACTCACCTTATATTAAAACTCCAATTTGTCTAAAAATGGAATACACTTAGAAATTTGAAATACGGTCATTTTAAATATACCAAAAACTCAAATTTAATACCCCAAAATCGAAAATCAACAAAATTAAAATTTTTTCTCTATATATATACATATAGACTGAAGAGTATTTTATATATATTTCATGAATAAGAGTACAGTATTACAAACACCGCAGTGTCGGTGTTACAATAAATGTATATATATTCCCACCCAATGTTCCTCCACATAGTTGTGTACCCCACTAACGTCATAGTAGATTATATGAGAATAGTAAGAGAGAGTCATATCCCCAACTTTCGATAAAAGTGCACAGCCATCTTACAGGGCTGGTCCTCGGTCAAGTATATCTCAGCACTATAGAAATGTTGAACCTCCTCCTTACGAGATTTAGGATTGTGGATATATATAGTGTAAGGGTGCTTATGAATGTATATAGTACTGGTGTACAATTTTTTGTATAACTCAACTTGATATATGTATATGTATTCTTTTGTTAAAAACCAAATTCGTCCACTTTGTGTTAATTAATTCAATTAATTTGGTCTGTTTTTTCTCTTAGTGAAATATTTAGGTTGAAATCTAATTGTGTTGAAATTTAGGAAATTGACTTCAAAATAGATATTTTATAGCTTCTCGAAAATGGCAAAAATGAAAAAGAAAAAAAATTCCATGAAGTCAATATTTGGAAAATCAATTTCAAAGTTGATTTTTTAGAAATCGATTTTGAAATCGATTTCTGAGAAATCCATTTCACCCACATTTTTTTTTTTTTTTTAGTTTTGCTACTTTGGGAAGTATAAAAATACTATTTTGTGACCCAAATAAAAAATATCAATATTTTTTGTAATTTTTACCACCTAAATCTAATATTTAAGGAAATAACCCAGATTAAATAAATAAACTACAAGCACTTTTCCTTTTAATCTTCAAATGAGGTGGCAAAATATGCATAAGATCCATTTTATAATTCATTATTATGTTAAAATTTGTCAAATGCTCTAGAGTCCTCAAATCTCTAACTCTCTCCTAAAAAATGCTAACAATGTGTCTGACACTTCCCATATCTTGAAAAAACGAATCACTATTCGATTTGATATGTAACCAACCTTAATACGATACAAAAAATGTAACACCGATTTTCGGTGACTACATATCATGTACTAATCCTCTTGATTCTAAATATATAAGCATCATTTTGAGACATCTATTGTATATTATACAAAATTGGAGGCATCATTTTAAGTGAGTATTCATTATATGTAAATTGGAGGCAAATGTTTTAAAGAAATTTTCTAAAGATTTTCTTCTTCTTTCACTATATGATTTGACTTAGGATATTTAATAAGGTTGTGATATTAGATATAATATTTTCCTTGCGTCACCTCATTGTGTGAGCAGGGCATACCCGTGCTTCGAGGAGTAATGGCGGTCTGTTCACGTGCTCGATCTACGGGTCGGGGCGTGATAAAAAAATTAAAAACACCTATTTTAATTAATTTTCTCAAATTTCAATTATTTTATATTGAAAAACTAATTTTCAATCATAAATAAATAAACATAAAATAAAAAAGGCATTAAAATTTTCACCTAGGTAGCCAATAATTGGCAAATAACTTCCTTACCTTGCAAAATTTTCCAGAATTATTTTAGACTGTAAACAATTTTCCTATAATTTCAAATAATTTATAATTTTAAAAATAAATAAAAATTATTTTCCGAATTCAAAAAATAAATTTAAAATTATAGAAAATTCCACAACAAAAAAAAATATATTTTTTAAAAATTTCAATCAAATCTGAACTTGCATTCGCCCCACGTCTCGTTGCATGTGTGTTGTCCAAATTTGAACTGTGAAATACAGTTTGCATATCCACATGCACATGTCGACAGGCATGGCCGCGTGCCACCTTCCTAATAGTTTCTGACAACAAAATTTTGGCTATCCCTCATTTCGATATTTTTCAATCTAATGGCAGTTTTGTTGTTCTGATCAAATACCTTTGACCTATAGTTTGAGTCTCATGTACATGTAGCTGAGAGTGGGAAAAAACTATGGTTACTATTCCTCTTCTTAAAAATTTTTATAATTATTTTGAAATTCAACTCCAATTTCAAATGATTATCTCATTTTTAACCATTTTTGTGTACTTTTATATGATTGGAAATCATTTGTTCAATAATGAAACTAATCATATAAAAATCTGATCATGAAAAATATTATACAAAATAATATGACCATTTCAAAATTCGACTAGGGTTGAAAATATCTCTCAAAATACAAAATATATTAGTGTAATATTTCACAAAATCATTCCACACGATATAAACATTCTAGTGTTAAAATATGAGAGCATTTGCATACATATTTATATTATTTTTTAACATAAAAAGAAACCTATGCATGACTCTAACAATAATGACAAAATTTGAACACTATTTCATATATATAAAATATAATCATATATTCAAAATTTTTAAATTAAATCACTAATATTTTTTTGATATTTTGGTATGAAAATTGTTTAAAAATGATTAGAAATAGAGCATTTTCAATTTTCACAATTCAAATTTATTTAATTGTAGTATAATCCTTTCAAAATGATTAACTATTGTCTTCATATATATATATATATATATATATATATATTGTTTTTCACATTCATTCTTTTTGTATACCTTTTTCAAAAGCCGCCATTTTAAATTCAAATGGAGAGGGAAGATAAGTGTTTTTTTTTTTTTTTTTTTTTGGTATAGAAAAACTACTATCTTCCTCCTTTTTCTCTTATTTTGAATTCAAATGAATTAGGTAGCGTCAAGCCCTCATGGACGACTTGTACCATTTTCTAATACTTCTACATCACATTTCTCAAAATTTTCAAATGTCTCACATACTTCTTATACGTATGTGAAAGCCATGTCTCATGTCTACCTCATTACTTGAAGGACCGATGTGAAAATATTCTTTTAGACTTTAGTTTGGGAGTTTAGGGACGAAAAGTAAAGATTACCTAGGGGAGAAAAGAAAAGAACAAAAAATAAAAACACATCATTTTATTTCGGAGTTCAAGAAAGAAAAAAAAAAGAAAATAAATTTCTTTTTATTTAGGAGTTGAAGAGAAATAAGAAGAAAATATCTAAAAACATATTATTTTTACCTTTATTCCCTTTGGTTTTTAAATCCAAGTTTTTCCAAAGATGGAATAGCATGAAATAGGAAGAAAATATCTAAAAACATATTATTTTTACCTTTTTTCCCTTTGGTTTTTAAATCCAAGTTTTGCCAAAGATGGAACAGCATGAAACCATAGCATATAATTCTCACAATTTTGTAAATATTGTTTTATTTATAATTGATGAAGAATTGAATGACCAAATGTTCTTCTTCTCCTAATTGTTCCATGGCGATGAATGTTGAAGTATTTGAATGCTCTGAGCTTCGCAACCTTCACTTTAAGATAGACGTGAGTTGGTCAATATGTTATACCATTTGTATGATATATTGGATATAAATTTATTTTGTGCTAACTATTTAATGGTTGAATTAGCATATTGAAATTTTTACTCATACGCGTTGGTCTTTCCTTCCGTTTCTTCCCATATTTGGTAAGAAAGTTTTTAAACTTTTGGAAAGATTTTTTTCCTTCCCCGATCATTTCTTTTCTCTTTTGAAACCTTAGTGATTTTGTAGAAAATAAAACCTATTAACAAAAGCTGAAGACAATAAAGTGCCAACATGAAATAGTAAAGATTATATAAGAAAGACTATAAAACTCCTAACAAAAACCTGCACAAAAGTTTTGCACGAGGGAAAATAGACTGGAGCCAGCAGAAATTATAAACAAGAGTGTTCTGGAAATAACTTTTACCTGAAGATAGTAGGTATACTCCGCGTTTGGTCTTATGTCATCAATACTATTACACAACTAGGCGCATTAGAGCACCTTTTACCAACAAAAGTTGCCCAAGTAATAAACTACATATAGAAGCACAGTCTTAGAAGTTGAATAGTAATTTCTTGGGAATCCTAAGGCTATTTTTCAAAAGGCACCATTGTGGTTAGCATAATTGCAAACTATTGAGGTTGGGGCATCACAAAAGTTGACCAGGATATATCAACTTAGTTTTTTCTTTCAGCAGAATTGTCATTTTTGCCGTCAAAGCCAATATTTTCAGCATTTTCTGCTTCAACAAATTATCCATTAGACAAAGTCAAACTTTGGATCTATTGGTTCCTTCCCTATATGCAACAGTATTTATTAGTTATAGAGTTTATAGGGAAAAGAAACTGGCACATGCTGTATCTTGAGTTGAAGTAGTTGCCTTAAGTTTTAAGTTCCACAATTCGTGTTTGATCGGTAATTGAAGAATCATCATTTGCATCTCCTGCAAGTTAAATAGGGTTGGCAGAATCTTTAATTTCAGAATAGTATATGATAATATAGTGCTACCTAGCATTGACTGACTGTGTCTAGCTTGGTTTGATATGTGCCAAAAATGTCGTTGTTATGAGTTCTTTGTGAAGAGATTCAAGAGGAACTTCAACATTCTATGAGGAGCAAACAAAAGTTAAACATTTCTAAGTTAATAATAACTTCATTACTTCAATTTTAGTATTGTAAAGGAAGCCGGTTAAAGTGTTTCATGGCCTCAATAGCACTAAATGTAAGAAGCTACTCTGCTAAATCTCTAATGATGGAAGTTAGTAAAACTCTAGTGCTATCACTTACATCTAGATCAAAATGAGATCTAAAGATTGAAGGGAAATTTTTAGCAAGGTAAATTCCATTTTGTGAGACAAATGTGTTATTCAATAGAAATTACGCATTAATAACTAAGTGATAGGGAACCTTGGCACAACAGGGTGTTTAGGTTTGCAAGAATTGCATGTGAATTCAACTCCATATTCTAATGTGCTCGAAAACATTTTTCACAACTCATGTATCAATATTTTTGGAATATATGTTTAAAGGAGAATTGCGCTTTCACCTATGTTGTCTAAAAGTAAAAAATAATAAATAAATAAATAAATAAATAAAATAAGATAAAATAAAATAAAATAAAAAATGAAGCTAGAACACATCTTAATGAATTATTTATGCATATTAAAAAATCATTGTTTTTGTCACCATTTGTGCTAGGTTGACAACAAATTAAAGTAGTCTTGGTGTCTGTCTGAATGAAAGCTGAGGATTATACCTGAAATAAGTCTTCTTATCAATTATTTCTACAATTAACTTACTGTTTCTTATTGCCCTACAAAAAACCTTACATTTAGGTATTAAAAAACATGAATTATTTATATACAATATTACATCATAGAAAAGAATGGACAGAAGACAACAATGATATTTGCTTCAACAAGCTACGATTATCAATCAACAGCTTTTGAGTAGTTCTTCGAAATTGAATAACCCAATTTCCACAACTCAAAAAGAATTATCGGTAAGATTTCTCTTTAACTATAAGCCTATTAAAAAAAAATCAGTTAAAGTGTTTGGAATTTATATTTGCAAGAATGCGATGAGTTATGATTCAACAATATAATAAACATGTAAGAAGTATTTAGTGCTTGAAAAAAGAAAGAAAGAAAATAGTAGAAAAGCAATGCTATTGACACTTGTACTGGTCACACAGAAATTGCTAATATGTTCATCTTGATCATGTAGAAAAGTTTCTCATCCTTAGCTAAACCGGCTGTGATAATATTTTCTTAATCATCCGTTGATTCGACAATATGATAAATTTATCAGTTGAACAACCAATATCTATTTTGTGTGTGAATAAGAAGGAAGAGGAGAGTTATTTGTATAAAACTAAAAGAAAAGCTCCAAGACATACATGGTACATAACATGAGACAAACATAATATTTTAAAGTTATAAAAAACCCTTTACACTATTATAAGTCTAAAAGTGTCATTGGGATATGTATGAAGAATATGTCCAATTGGACGTATAAACACATGCATTTTATAGAAGTATTCATGCAACATAGTTAGAAATGCTATATATGAGTTAAGAGATGTACATAGATTTCAAGGGGGAATAACAACATCAAACAGGGAGTAGTATGCCATTGAAAAAAGAAATGCACATCAAGAGGCAACAAGACATCCTTATCAAAAATGAGATATTACAATGAAAAATAATAGCCAGTTGATGTTGCTCAACATTTTACCAGTTTTTCAGTTCTCTTGCATCCTATACTGGTGGAACAATAAGAATTGCAGAATCAAACCAAGTGAAAAGTGTAACACCTATAATAACAACAAAAAAGATTTATTGTTAATTTGGCAAACGCAGTGAAGATAAAGATATACATACCTTAATATTGGAGTGCAAAAGTATGAACTAATCGTTATAGTTGTTTAATTTTATCCTCCGAGCAATGATTACTGGATGGTTGTGTAGGTTAGTTAACAAAACTTGTCCTTCAGTCTCTAGAATTCTATCTCACAAAGATAGAAGTACTATCTGTGCCCTAAATTGTATTGACCACAGGTTGTCATGAATTAGTTTAATGTCATAAACAAGTAAAAAAAAAGGGAAAAAAAGAAGTAAATATTATATTATAAAGCATAAAGTGAGTATAAAGCTTAGAACGCATATTGCTCATTAAGAAGCACAAATTTCTGAACAGTAAACTCTTTAGAGTTTTTAGTGATCATTTTCTTCTTAAGTGCAGTAACCACCACTCCTAGTGCATCTATAAGAAGAAAAAAGCTATACATAAACCTAGAAATGAGGTAAGAAAGCAAAAACATTTAGGTGTGTAAATGCTCGCCCACTGATTTGTTCGTCATCCATATAGTCTGCCAAATCTGTAAACTTGGTGTAAGTAAATTTAATAGGTGTCATGCCATCATCTTTATTGAGGTGTTCAATGACAGTTTTAGTGCTTATCACCTATTGCTGAGTAAGTTCAGATGTTTAGAATTTGGGCGGGATAAGCCTGACTTTAGCATTCGAAACTTTGTATTTTTTGTACACTTGTAAGATTGGACTCATCTTAGCTAAATCAGAATCTAAAATTATAGCTTCAACTTTTGAACCTTGTTGATTTAAAAAGAGACTAAATATATGGGAAAAGTGCAAAAATAAACAATAGTTTAAAAAACTAGTAAAAGTTGACAATGGAATGTCCATAAAACCTCTAAGTCATAGAAGATGAGCTTCTATTTTTTTGTTGGTGTTCCCATTGAGTTAGTCACTTGTTGTTTTTCTTGTATAGTTATCTTGCAAGACCAATTTTTCATCCTAGGAGCAATATCCTTTATTTGCAACAGGTTAGACATTCTAGATGCATAAAAAATATCAAGGATGAGTAAGAAGTAAGACTTTGTTGTAATTAGGTAGCCACATAATAAGTTAGCATGAGCATACCTTCAAATGAAGTGATCTATTGATTAGTTAACTCAAATATTTCATTAAAAACAATATTCCTAGTTTTGCATCTAGTTTAGTTCCATTAAAGGTTTTAGGAACGAGATGAATTTTAACATTCTTTGAAGTCTAGCTCTTGACAAGGCTACATATAATTGACCATGAGAAAAAAGGGGCTCCTGTAAATATATGCTAACATAGTCAAGAGTTTGTCCTTGAGATTTATTGATAGTCAACGCAAAGCAAAGGCAAATAGGAAATTGAGTCTTTATAAATGGAACACCATTTCTTTCATGGTCAGAAGTTTGGAGATGTATTCTTGAAATAAAGACAACCTTTCCTTAATGCTGGGCAAAAGAATTTCAGCCGAAATGGTTTGGTCACCAAGTTCTTTACATTTGAGCCTAGTTCCATTGCACAGTCCTTCAATAGGATTTAAATTCTCATAAGAATGACAAAACAATTTTTTTTTTTAGAAAGAGCTTATGAGGAGGAAGTCCTTTTGGATACTGAGAATTACAGAAGTCTTCATAGTCACCTTGCTACCTTTGATCAACTGTTTTGTTTGAGCTAACATAAGTATGAAGATCACTAGGAAATCTTTTAATCATGATATCATCTAGCTTATCAACCGAAAAGTTTTTTGGAGCAAGGATTCATCTATTGTGTCACACCCCAATCCTCAATCCGAGGCCGTGAACAGCCGCCCGTCACCCCGTATGCTGCCACCACTTGACACACATACCGAGGCAACGAAGGCTAACACCAATACCTGTATAAAACATGTTTCTTCAAAATATTATTTTCCCAAGTAAAGAATGTAAAATGCAAGACATTTGCCTCAATGCATAAGAATACAACATATCGGAGAGTTTCAATTACATTACATAACAAATTTCCAGTCATCCTGATAAATGTGTACAATAGTCATACTATAGATCTCAAATGTACATATATATATCATCCAACATCATCAAATACATCACTGCGGAAGAATGGTCGATACCATACTCAAGTCCAAGGTCTCCAAATATGAATCAAGTGTGTCGAACTCTCTCAACACGTCTTCCTGTCAATTTATCTCTGAAATCAAGGAAAGTGAGGGGTGAGTATTATGGGAAAATACTCAGCAAGTGAGGGGATCGACAATATGTTCTCAATAATAAGTGTGAATATGGATTGTCAAAAAACATTTCAAAACCATAATGATATCAAAACCAAGCATGTCATTTCCAGAAATCAGGTGATCACATATCACATATCATAGTATCAAAGTATGCATCTATTTATATTTTCGAAATCATTTAGAGCTTGCCAAGAAAATAACCCCGGCAAAGGTTTACCTCGACCAATGACGGGCGCGTTGGGGATTTTTCATACGCAAGTATATATATAAAATTTTAGCTCTCTACCCCAACGTTGGCCACGAGTCTCACCAAGTGCTAGACAATGGCTCACGCATGTCCTCCCCTTTTGGTTTAACTTGACTAGCCCGTGTCTATGCGCATATAAATAATCAACCATGTATAGAATCCCGCGTGGAGTTAGACAGTGGCGTCACACATGTCCTCCTTGATTTGATTCATCCGGCCACAACTATACATATAGCGTTTGGGGGATACCTCCTGCAGAAGCGTATCCGGACACAATTTGTGCCTCTACCAAAGCCCTTCGTAGTTATGGAAATCCATTAACGATTTCATCACATCATCATATCACAGGTAGGCATCCGGCCCACATATATCATCAAATCATATCAAATCTGCGTGTAAATATATTTTATCAAATCTTTTTAAATCAATGTGCCAATGCAATAGTAGCATATAAATCATGTCAAGGTTTCAAAGAGTGGCACACTATCATTTCATTACAAATCGTGTATGCATAATATTCAAATCAAACATTTTGGACACTCCAATGAATCACAAAAGCTATCATTTATAATACATATTCAAAATCATATGCTTTCACACATGTCTTAAAACATGTCATTTGAAAAGTCATGAAACATGAATTTGTTCAATCGAAAACATAACATCAAAGTCCCAGTCACAGTACTAGGAACAATAGTCACTCCCGGACGTCTCTACAGTGAATGTCTCATCTTGTTCAGCTTTCGGCAACTCCTAAAGGATATAACCAAGTATCCACCATCATCAATATCAATTCTTTCAAGAAAACCTAAAACCCTAATATTGAATACCCAATCTTCCTCCCACTTACGGTGACTCAAAACCCACCAATTTTTTTTCATCAAATTTTAGCATAACTCCAAAGTCATGAAAGATGAAAAATAAACCCAAACTAAAATTAAAAATATTACCTAAATTTCAGTCTCCGATTTGTCTCAAATCGAATCACGATCAAATCCTAGATTTTCTCTCACTTGAAACCTCAACTCTCTCGCTAGCTTTAACTTGCTAGAGGTTGGGTCGTGAGTTTTGAAACTTTTGGAGTGTGGATTTAGAGGTATTTTGATTGATCTTTGGAAGAAACAGGAAGAATGAGAGAGAAAAGGTGCGAACCGAGAGAGAAAAGGAAGAAGAAAAAAAATGAAGTTTGGCCTTCGTGGGTTCTAATGCCCCATTACTACACTTTATTTATAAACTCATTTTCTTGAATTTACTTAGTTATCCCTTTCTCTCTTAACTTACTCAAACTCCCAATATGTCCTTTTTTGAAAATTGGGTGCTCAATATAATGAGTTTGAATATTTAAAATTTTATTTATTGAGAAAAGAGTGATCGGTGATGGGATGGTGTCAATTTTCATCGGTTACCGAACAAGAGTAGACAATTGTTCAAGCACAATGTGAGAGGAAAGTTCACTCCACCGATGGGTCACATTTACACGAGGGGACATATTAGTAGAAATCCCAAATTATAGGATATAATAAGGGTTTTGCATATTATGATTAAAGTGTTAAAGTGGCTTAATGGATAAAACCTTTTTGGACGAAGGTAAGGTTGTGTTCAAATCTACATGTCAACACTTGCCGACAAGAATTTGAGGAGTTTTTTGGACAGCAAAATGGAGAATCGATGGTTCTTACCAACGGATGCAAACAATTGAAAAACTTTGTATATACCGATGGCAACTATCGATGGAAAATTCAAATATTCAAACGGAGAAGTCTCACAGTATTGTTACCGATCAGCTATTTCAAAATCAATACCTAAGGACATTGCTAACCAAGATTGACAAGGAAAAAAAAATTAAATTAAATTAAATTAAATTAAATTAAATTAAATTAATATAAAATAAAATGAAATAGAAAAGAATAAAAATTGAAGACAAAGCATTCACTTGTTGAAATTCAGCTGAACATAAAATTTGAAAAGTTAACCGAACGGATATTGAAAGGAATGCTGGATATGGGCACCGTTCAGTCAACACCGTATGAAGAAATATTTGAAAAAATTTATGACCGAATGGATTGGCAAATACTCGAAGGGAAATAAAACAGACTGTTCGGTTAATGAAAAAAATTATGCCGAGCGGGTGCAGGAACAAAATTGGAAGGCACCGATAAGGATTATTTAAAATTTCCAATTTTAAGTCCGAATAGAAATTTCCCAACAGAGCCGAAAGGAAACGGAAGATGCCGATTGGATTGGACGGTCGGCTAAAATAACCATCAACAAACTAAGATCCCCGAATGACCAATGAAAATGAATTACCGATCCGGAGTGAAAAATTTATTTAGTGTTCAGTAAGGTAAAGATTGGGTGTTCGATAAAAATGAAAAGTAAGTGTTTGATCAACATTGGATATACAGTGACTAAATGGGTATGTGAAAATCAAAGAGGGCACCGAATGAAAATATTGAAAATTAGTAAAGTATACATCATGAGCCGAATGGATATACTGACTGAAGGAATGGAGTAGAATACCGAACATTTAAAATCCACCCTGTATCGACCACCGAATACTCAAGTACCCGATGACTTTGGTGCTCAGGACTCTAACGATCGGTAACTTAAAATCTTAAAATCTATCGACTAAGTATTTAAAGAATTTCTGACCATTCAAAATGAGAAAAATTCACATTCTTGTTCCCAACAATCATTCTTCCATATTTTCATAAATATATAAAAAAAATTTCTAATAGTTCCTTAAAACTAAATATCATAATTCGAATTTGTCCGGTGTTACATATTGATCATCATATAAGGATCCCAAGCATAGGCATTCAAATCTAGGAAAACAAATTTTATCAACCTAATTCAAGCAAACAAAGTCAAGAGAGAAAAAAAGAAAAGTTGAAAGGCAGAAAAACAAATAAATTCTACTGAAAACATTTGAGTTTTTAACCTGTTCAAAGACAACTCTTTATTATGATAGGGAATGACTATATTTCTTGGTAGAGTTGCTTCACCATTACTGTCGATAGGGTCTAGTCCCTCACCTATTCTTAATAGAAATTGAGAAAACTCAGGATCCATTATAACCCGCATGTTTTTTGTTAGCATAAGCTTATGCAGTTTAGTCCACAATGATGAATTAGGAAAGTGATAGCAATATTTTTATACAGTTAAATTATATTATTTTTTATTTTAGACTTTATTTATGATTTTTAGGAATATTTTAAATCTTATTTTATGATATTGCATTAATTAATTTCGTGAATTTTGTTTTAGGAAACTTTGAACTTATTTAAATAAATTCGGACTGCACAGACAGTAGTTAGTATTTTGAGCATAACTTTTTGCTCAGATGTTTAATTGACATGATTCTTCCGGCTTTGGAAAGAAGACTTCAAGACCTACAAATCAAGTGCAGAAGCTAATTTAGGCCAAAGGGTATCCGAAAATTGGAAACAATCTACTGTAGTGCTGAAATTCAAGAAAGACAGATTCTTGTTGAAGAGGGAAACCACTTGAGCTTATTTAATGACAAGTCTTTGGGATAAAGTTACAGATAACTTCAAGAATCTTCAAGATCAAGGATGAGGATCAAGTTTCCAAATTTTGGAAGAGAAAGGGGATAAAATTTATTATCACAACTTAAATTTCCAAGTCCAAGTGAAAAGCCAAGTCTCCTAAGCATTCACCACCTCTTGTTCTGTTAGGGTTTTGGATTTATAAATATAGGGGCTGCCTCACACGTTTAAGGAGAGGAGGGAGAGACATGAATCCTTAGCAGCCCCCTTTGGACATGATTTCTCATCTTCTTTTGAGTACAAAAGGGGTTGTAATGTTTTCTTTACTTTTCTTATTTTTCTTTATTATGTCTAATTAGATTTTTTATTCTTAGAACTCGATGGATTCTGTTATTTGATTAATTGTATAGTTTGATTTATTTCTTTCTCTTAAATTTTTATTGGCATAATTATTATTTAACGAGATTTTATTGTTAATCTTAATGCTTCAAAATGTTTAGACCTGCGTTTTGTATAATTTGAGATCAAATGTATGCATTAATAATATAATTACACTAGATTAGTCCAAACAATAAAATCCATATGTGATTATGAGTATGACCATTTGATTAATTTCACGTGTGGATTTTAGAGAAAACCTTAAATGACAAATATTCTATAGAATTTAATACAATTTGGTTTAATCAAAATTACATGATCATTGGATTTTTATTAGTCGAATTAAGATTTCAATGTATGGCCATTGGGTGAAGCTAATCTTGGGAAATATACCAACATCAATAATAATTCTTTAGTCAATAAACTTAAGGGAATTGAAAGAATTCAATTGTGTGAATAAATTGAAAACAGACAAAGTTGATTTCCTAGGGTTTTATAAAACTAGGGTTTGCATTTATTGATTCAAGTCTTTTAATATTTTTGTTATTTTTAATAATTTTTTGAATTTTAATATTTTTGTAATTTTGATTTATTTTGTCTAACATAGATAGGGTAATTTAAAATTGGTAGTATAAAATATTTTTATGGAAACAACACTTGCTTTGTACTAGGCACAACACTTGACTAGCGTATATTTACACGAAATCTGTTTTTGGCACTGTTGTCAGGGATTTTCTTGTATACTAATCAAAATAATTTTGTTTTAGATTTGAAACTGTCACGCCCCGACCCACACCCGAGCCGGGCACGTGACCAGCCCGCCGCGGCACCTCGATGCACAGGCACCACGTCCCGCACATCGAAGCACCGTAAGGCTGTCGACATTCACAAAATCCAGGTTTCCAAATCACAGAGATCCCCAAGAAATAAAAATAATACATGTATGCCTCAATGCAAATTAAAACAAGTGAGAGTTAAACTTATACAGACAAGAAAAATTATAATTACAGTCATCCCAATTTAAACAAATACAATGGTCATCCTAACTTCCTCAAAATGATAAAATAACCTCAATACAAAGCGGAAAAGCGGGTAGTCATACCCCGGCCCAGTAGTCTCCAAAGAATATGCAATACAACAATGCGCACAAATCTCTCAGTCTGAGTCTACACCTGTAGGAGGGAAATGTGAGGGGTGAGTACCGTAGAGAGGGGGGGTTGGTACTCAGCAAGTCGGGGGGATGACATACTACAATTAATTTTTGGGTGAATTAGGAGTGTCAAAATTATGTCCCAATAAATCCATGGTATGCAAAAATATTATGACATCTCAATAAATCATTCACGGCATACGTATCAAATCAAATATGCATCCATTATGCATGTCCATCATATCATGTAGAGCCGGCCGAAAATATCCCGGCAAAGGCCAACCATGGCCAAGGACGGGCAACGTTGGGGGTTTTCACGGTGCAAGTAATAAAATAAGGCTCTCCACCCCAACGTTGGCCACAGACTACTCCAACTAGCCTGTATATATATATCGCACACGTATCAAGGATCAAGCGTGTATGGAAACCCGCCGGTGCTAGACCTACCAAGGTCATCCCCGAAGAGGTTCAACCGACGACTGTCCGTACAATATGTATGACAATCTGGCGGATACCCCCTGCAGAGGCGTATCCGGGCACAACGGGTGCCTCTACCAAATGTCCTTCGTAGCTACGGAATGCCATAGGAAGCATATCATCATCATCACAGTATCCACAGGGGCATCCAGCCCAAATCACATATCTCAAGTCAAATCTCAAGCCATAACATGTCAAAATCATGTGCCAATATGCAATGGAAGCATAAAATTTTATGGATATATCAAAGTGTGGCACAATCATCAAGTGTCAAAATCATGGATGCATATCGATATAAACAAGTTGGGACACTCCATATATCACAAAACATTTTCATAAATCCAAGAAAATAGGTCAATCATACCATTTTAAATCATGCCTTTGAAAGCTTTTTAAAACACGGTATCAATTAAAAGTAGATGTCAAGTCCCACTCACATTCTAGGGAGGGTGGTCACTCCCTATTTCCACAATCAAACCAAACTCGACTCCTCGAGTCTCCAACAAAATCAACCTAGGGTTTCTCGGTTTGCAGACCTAGCCTTTTAGTCGCCAATAGTTTCAAGCTCAACCTATAACGGTTTCAAATTCAGAGCAATTGTTAGCAATTAACTCTAATTACTCAGAAAATTCAAAATCCTAGAATTATGGCTAGGAATTGATCCTCACCTATGCGAAAGTGGAGTCGCAGATTCGGCCTAGGGTTTTGAAGGCTTTCTGCTGTTGGGGTTTCTACAATGATCGAACGAGCTCCCAACGGTGAGCGGTGCAAGGTTAGGAGAACAGGGGAATGACCGTGGGCCATCGTGTTGCAGTGAGGCGAGCTGCCGCGCGAGCGCTCGAGCAATCTCGCGCAGAGGGGGGCGGTCTCGCTCTGCGGTGGCGCGGCCGAGGCGGGGACAAGGGCGCGACGACGCCGCCTTGTCGCGGCGAGAAATCGCGCTATTGCGCGCAGCAGACGCGCGCGTGCGCAGGATAGGGAGCAGAGCGAGGGAGACCGAGGGATGGCGACCCGCGGCGGTCGCGGTGGCTGCGAGTGGCGGTGGTTGCGCCGAGCGGGCGGCGCGGTGGCGGTTGGGGTGGATCGCGAGAGGGAGAACTCGCGGGTGATAGAGAGAGCAACCGAGAGAGGGAAAGAGAGAGAGAGCAAAATAGAGAGAGAGAGAGAGAGAAGGTGGGTCGGTGGTCGTCTGCGGTGGTGATGGCACGGCGGAGGAGGAAGCCGCGGCGGCGGCTGGCGCGGGTGGATCGCGAGACCGCGAGGGATAGGGAGAGAAAAAGAGCGATAGAGAGTGAGACCGAGGGGAAGGTAGAGAGAGAAGTGAGTGGTCGACGGGCTGCCGGGAAAGGACCGCGGTGGCGGTGATGGCAGCGGTCGGCGGAGGAGGAAGCGCCGCGGGAGGGGAGATGAAAAGGCGGAGGGAGAAAGAGGGAGAGAGAGAGAAAGAGAGGAATTAGGGTTTAATACCCTAATTCGGTTTTTTTTTTTTTTTTTTTTTTTTTTTTTTTTTTTTTTTAAACTATTATTATTATTATTATTATTATTATTATTATTATTATTATTATATTTCTTTTTGTAAATAAATTTAAAAAAAAAATTAAATGAATAATGTATAAATAAATGAATAAATAAATTAAAAAAAATCATCTATATATTTTTCATATTCAATTTATTTTACAAATCGGAAATACGGATATTTTAAATATCCCAAAAATTTCAAATTACATACCTCAAAATCGAAATTCAATATAATTAAAAATTCTCTCTCACAATATATAAACGGAGAAATATTTTATTTATTTTCATGAACAGTATACTAATACGAACACCGAAATGTCGGTGTTACAGAAACTATCTTTAATTTCTATTTCATATTTTAGAGTACACAGTCACTATTTAGGTTTTAGATTTAGTCCAGATTTAGGAATTTTTTGGGATTTTCGAGATTTGAGAAAATTTTTTCGTATTTAGGGTCCTATGACCACTTTGTCCAAAGGATTTCGGTCTGTTGAGTGAAACCCATGGCCTAACCATGGACACCACTCCATTTTGGCTAAATTCCATCATTGTCATAGGTTTTTCCATTTTTCTTTGATTTTTTTCTTGATTTTTAGGGTTTTCTGATTGCTTTCTTGGGTATCTTTTTGCATTATCTTGTTTTTTTTTTTCTTGATTTCTACTTTTATATAGGTAATATAGATTTTCTTGAGTGGTTCTTGTAGACAATTTTGAAGATCGAATTTTATGCTCTTTCTGGTGTCAAGTACATGCTATGATCGAAGAGTGTTGACCTATCTGATTTCGATTCTGAGATAGAGAAAACTTTGAGATCTATTCCTAAACAAAATAGAGAAGTCAAGGAAGAAGCAGTGGCCCATAAGAATGGAGTCATGAGAGAGTATTTGATGCCTAGACTTCAAGGCATACAAACTAGCATCGCACGATCCACTGCGGAGACAAATAATTTCAAGCTGAAGCCAACACTCATTGGCATGGTACAAGTAGATCAGTTTCATGGAGAAGTCTTTGAGAATCCAAACAGTCATTTAAAGAATTTCATGGAGATCAGTAATACGATCAAATTGAATAGAGTCAGACCCGATGCAATAAGGTAAATGTTGTTTCTTTCTCTCTCAAAGGAAAGGTAAAGGTATGGCTAAACTCCTTCATCGCTAATCACTTCAAAAATTGGGAAAATCTTTCTCAGGTATTTCTGGCTAAATATTTTTTACCTGGTAAGACATCTAAATTACGTAATGATATTACTAATTTTAGGCAATTTGAGGGTGTGTCTTTGTACAATGCTGGGAAATGATTTATGGATTAAATTAGGAGAAGCCCACATCATGGTATACCTGATTGATTAAGTTTAAAACTTTTTATGGTGGTCTTTTAAATTCCGTCAAAATTACCATTGATGCTACGGTTGGGGGTGCATTTATGAGTAAGTCATATAATGAAGCATATGTATTACTTGATGATATGGTCTCAAACCAGTATGATTGGTCAAATGAGCGTGAGATCCCTAGACTGAAAGCTAGTGTGTATGAAGTTGGTAGTTATACTATGCTTAGTGCCAAAATTGAATCCTTAATGTAAAAACTTAATGTTGTGACTAATCAAATTTAATATTGTGATTCATGTGGTGATTTTACTCACAAGTCTTCTGAGTGTCCACAAGTGTAGCAAACAAATTATATTTCTAACTTTGGCAGATCTCAGAACAGCCTTTACTTTAACATGTATAAGTCTAGGTGGAGAAACCATCCAAATTTTTCATGGAGTTAAGGAATACCATCACAACCAAACAATCCACAAAACTTTACTTTGGAAAGTCAACAGCAAATGGAGAACAAGCCATCATGGGAGATTGTAATTGAATGCTTGGCAATAGTAACAAGTGAAAGGATTGAGAACTTGGCAACTATAACAAGTAAAAGGATTGAGAGTTTGGCAATAGCAACTAATGAAAGGTTTAAAAAACTTAAAAATAAGATTGATCAATTAACTAACGTCTTTCATTCTCATGTGCCAGGTAGACTACCAAGTGATACTAAGAAAAATCCTAGAGAGCAAGTCAAGGTAGTTTTTATTAAGGAGTGGGAAACAACTATAGGAGAAGTCGATTCAATCAGAGGATAGACAAGAGACCAACGAACAGAATAAATAAGAGGCTGAAGAGGAGATCAAACAGACTATAAGTGAGAAGTCCATGTCACAGGATGTTTAATAGGGAAGTTCTTTGCCTTTGAGGGAGTATAAACCCCGTACTCATTTTCTTGGATGTTTGTTGAGTGATAATACAAAAAAACAATTTAAAAAAATTTTAAAAATTTTTAAGAGACTGCATATTAACATTTCCTTTTTGGATGCTATCAAGCAGATGCCGAGTTATAGGAAATTCTTAAAGTACATGATCATAATCAAGAGAAAGCTGGATGAGGTTTTAACTGTTAAGGTTACAGAAGAGTGCTCTGCGATATTATAAAGGAGGCTGCCATCAAAACTAAAGGATTTAGGGAGTTTATAAATCCCTTGTACCATTGGTTCTACTAATTTTTCTAATATTTTGTGTGATTTGGGTGCGGGTATACATCTCATACCATATTTTGTGTTTTTTGAAATTGGGGTTAAAGGAATGTTGACCTACCAATATTTCTTTACAATTAGCTTATAGGAGTATCAAGTATCCAAGAGGCATAGTTGAGGATATTTTAGTTAAAGTTGATAAATTCATCTTTTTTGTCGATTTTGTTGTCTTGGATATAAATTATGAGGATAAGGGTACTTTATTGATTTTAGGTCGACCTTTTCTAAACATTGCACATGCATTGATTGATATTTCTTATGGAAAACTGACTTTGAGGTTGAATAATAAAAAAAATTGAGTTTGATACTTTTATTTCAATGAAAAATTTTGATACACAAGATGTCTTTAGAGTTGATTTTGAGAGTGATTGTATTGAGAGGATTGTTGAAAACGATTTGAATATCTTTTATTCTAAGGATCTTCTTGAAAATTGCATTGCTAGTTTGTTACAAGTGAGTCATGAGTTTTTAGATGATGAACATGTTGATATATTATGTTGTTTTGGATGTAGATCTAGATACTTTTCCTATGAGATATGAGAGCTTGAAAGAATCTTTTAGTATCAAGGAGAGAAAGAAATCACAGCAGTCTATGGTAGGCAAAAATGTTCATCAATTTAATTCAAGACTGCAGTTTATGCTAGGCAAGCTGAAATCTAGATGGATCGGACTGATCTATGAGTCAGGTTGAAACAAGAAGATGATATTTGGCCAAAGACAATAAAGAAAGACATTTATTGAAAGGCAACCCAATGATTTTCTTTAATACTTATTTTTGTTGATTTAATTTAGGTTTAGATTTTGATATTATTTTATAGATGCATAAGAAACCCTTTGTACGAGAAGAGTAGAAGTCATTGAAGAAGAGGTTGCAATTTCACCAACATGATCAAGGGAGTCTTCTGTCCTTTTTTGTTTAATTTGTTATTTTTATTCCTCTTGTACATTAATGACAATGTTTGGTTTAAGTGTAGCGGGAACATGCATTTCGATTAATTTATGATTTTTTTAGTTTTGATTTTTTTTAGGAAATTTTTAAAAAAAATTAAAAATTTTAGAAAAAGCTTAAGTTTTGTTAAATTTCTTGAGTTTTGATGAAATTTT
This sequence comes from Dillenia turbinata, assembly GCA_037126225.1. Lineage (NCBI taxonomy): Eukaryota > Viridiplantae > Streptophyta > Magnoliopsida > Dilleniales > Dilleniaceae > Dillenia > Dillenia turbinata. The sequence goes on from JBAMMX010000006.1 coordinate 12,492,018, forward strand.
TTTCATACCAACAAAATTTTCTCGAGTTTTTTAATTCTTGTGTGTTACTTGTTTTGAATTGGATTGTATGAGAGATGATTAGTATTAGTAGTTATTTGGTACATGATTAACTATTCATCTTTTTATGGTTGATTTGAAAGATAGACATGAAAAATTTAATACTAAATTTACCTAAGTGAGGATTTGAGTTTTAAAGAGCAATTCATTATGTTGTTATCATATTTCTTGTTGAGCGTATATCACATATCGGTTGGTTATTCTAAAACTTGTTTCGTTATATATTTTGAGAACACATTTTTTATTTTCATGCACCAAAATGATTAAAACACTTACATTTACACACTTTTGATTTTCGAAAAATACAATCCCCAACATTTTATATCTTTTTAGTTAATTCATGTGAGTCTAGACCTTTTCTTTTATATATTACTCATATAATTTACTCTATAACCTTTTTTTTCTAGCTCTATAATTTGAACCCAAATTCACTAATATACTTATAGTTGATAGTATGACATTGTATTTTTAAGCATTATGTTTTTTTCTTATACATAGGAGTATTATATATATATTTTAGTCATTATCATGTTGAGTTATGGAAAAAAAACTAACAAAAATAAAAAAATGAAAAAATGAAAAAAGAGGAGGAAAAAAGAGAAGTGTCGATTGAAAAAAAATGAAAAAAAAAAAGAGAGTAAAAAAAACAACAAAAACAAAAAAAAAAAAAAAAGAGAGAGAGAGAAAGAAAAAGAAAAAGTTGAGAAAAACATTCTTCATTCTTAGATATTGTTCATTCTTATAGTGAAGTTTCATTATATTGTTCTTTATTTTGAATAAACGATATATCACATTACATATTCGTAATTAGAGTGCTATATGTTTTAGAATTCGAAATTGTGAAAATTAGTATTTTCTTTATTTTAATATAAATAATGTCATGTCTTGATATTTGAAAATTTCTAATGAATTATTTTTATCTAATATTTTTACCCACTATCTTATCTTTAACCCTAGCTTCGTTACAACCAAATAAAATGTTTTTTGATTGGTATATGAATTTCATACATATTGAGTGGTGGAGATTTGACATATTAGCAAATTTATGATAATACTATCTTATTGTATTGATTTGAGTGATACAATTACTCATTTCATAAATTTGAATACTTTGAGTAGTTGAATTCTAGTTTCATTCATTTTATTGAATAAACCAATTATGAGGGGTGGATGAATCTTGCATTGTTCTTGATTTTAAGTAGACTATAGGATATGTAATAGTTTTCTCTAGTACTGAATGTTGCGAAGTATTGGTTGTCTTGATTGTAATTACAATTTCAACTTATCATATGCATGGTTAGGGATTTAAGAGATCGAATTGATTTTGGAGAAAATTTGTTCTTATTTGAAGACAAGAAAACATTCAAGTGTAAGGATAGCAATATTTTTATACACTTGAATTATATTATTTTATTTTATTTTAGACTTTATTTATGATTTTTAGGAATATTTTAAACCTTATTTTATGATATTGCATTAATTAATTTTGTGGGTTTTGTTTTAGGAAACTTTGGGCTTATTTAAAGAAATTTGGACTGCACAAATAGTAGTTAGTATTTTGGGCATAACTTTTTGATCTGATGTCTAATTGACCTAATTCTTATAGCATTGAAAAGAAAACTTCAAAGCCTACAAATCTTGTGAAAAGTGTAGAAGCTAATTCAGGCTAGAAAAAATTCAAAAATTGGAAACACTCTGCTATAGTGTTGAAGTTCAAGAAAGATAAGTTCTTGTTGAAGAGGGAAAACACTTAAGCATATTTAATGAGAGAACTTTGGGATAAAGTTGCAGATAATTTCAAGAATCTTCAAGATCAAGGATAAGGATCAAGTTTCCAAATTTTGGAAGAGGAAGAGAATAAAGTTTATTATCACAACTTAAGTTTCCAAAGTCTAAGTGAAAACCCATGTCTCCTAAGCATTCACCACATCTTGTTTTGTTAGGGTTTTGGATTTATAAATATAAGGGCTGCCTCACATGTTTAAGGAGAGGAGGGAGAGGTATGAAACCCTAGCACCCTCCTTTGGATGTGATTTCCCATCTTCTTTCAGGTGCAAAAGGGGTGGTAATATTATCTTTAATTTTCTTGTTTTTCTTTATTATGTCTAGCTAGATTTCTTGTTTCAAAAACTCGATGGATTCTGTTATTTGATTAATAGCATAGTTTGATTTATTTTTTTTCCTTAAATCTTTATTGGCATGATTATTATTTGATGAGATTTTATTATTGACCTTAATTCTTCAAAACATTTAGATCTATATTTTGTATGATTTGAGATCGAATGCATGCATGACCAATATAATTACACCAGATTAATCCGAATAATAAAATCCATATGAGATTATGAGCATGACCATTGGATTAATTTCATGTGTGGATTTTAGGAAAAAACTTAAGATTACAGATATTCCATAGAACTTAATATAATTTGGTTTAATCAAAAAGGCATTATTATTGGGTTTTAGTTAGTCAAATTAGGGTTTTATTATATGACCATTGGGTGAAGTTAATATAGGAAAATCTGTCAACATCAATAATAATTCTTTAGTCAATAAACTTAAGGGCACTGAAAGAATTCGACCATATGAAAAAATTAAAACAGATAAAGTTGATGTCCTAGGGTTTTATAAAACTAGGATTTTCATTTATTGATTCAAGTCTTTTAATATTTTTTTTAATTTTAATATTTTTTTGATTTTAATATTTTCGTAATCTTGATTTATTTTTTCCAACTTAGATAGGGTAATTTAAAATTGGTAGAACAAAATATTCTCATGAGAATGACACTTGTTTCGCATTATACATAATACTCAACTAGGATATATTTGTCCGAAATCATATTATCAAAATCGCGTAACAAAAAGCTTGACTGCACCAAAACTTCCTTTGTTGCTTTCTCAATAATGGGTAGAGTTTGTCAAAAATCACTGCCAAATACAATTGCTTTTCCATCAAAAGGTAAGTTAGAATCCATTTTGTGTCTAAGCAATTCATCAAACGCCTCTATCGTCTCTCATTTAGCCATTGAAGCTTCATCCCATAAAATAAGCTTAGATTCAGAAAGCAACCTTGCAACACTTCCTTGTTTGCTAAGGTGGCATGTTTTAGACTTTGAAAAGTCAAGTGGTATCTTAAATTTGGAATGTGTCGTGCGTCCTCTAGGAAGAATAGATATAGCTATTCTAGATGTTGCCACTGCAATAGCTACATAACCTTGTGATCTCAAATCAATAATCAATGATTGATACAAACATGCTTTTCCTATGCTACATGGACCGTCAATAAAAAAAGGCTGACCCTTTGAAGATAAACAGGTATGCAAAATGATATGCATATTTCTGTTGAGTATTTAACCTGGAAGATAGAGGCAAATCTTCTGCTGCTATTTGTGTGCTTCTCTCTGCTTCTATCTCCATTGTATAGTGATGATTACTTGCATTTTCCAGATCATATGGAATCAATTGATACTCAAAAATATTATTTCCCCTATGCTTAAGTGATGTGTTTATGTCTAGGAGAACTTTTCTTTTGATCTCATCAAATGAGTAATCATAATGTGAACTATGATATTGATAATCTTTAGAGAGTTGTTGCTCAAATTTTTCCCATCGCATCCTTGGATTAGTTGGAGTAATAATCTGAGTGAAGCCTATATTTGAAATGTAGCTACTTTCTCAAGCGTTTCCTCTATGTACGTATCAGAATGAAGCAGTCCAGGAGCCAAGGCAGCTTGTCTAAACGAGCTCATCTTATTTCCACAGACGTTTAAGATATCACCAAACGATGTTAGTCCATGGATATGATTTAATAATAATCTCAAATAATATCTTTCTCCTTCCACTAAACTAACACTGACCAGCCTACCTTTAACCTTCTTGCGCTTTCTCTCTCTCTCTCTCTACTGTGTATATTTAGTGAGCCAAACAAAATGCTGAGGAAAATCTTTATAGAGGCATTTTAGACTTTGTGCTTTTGAATTGTCTTGTTCATGTTGAAAAACTCAATTAACATAGTGTTTAAAAGATTAACTTTTGTCAACAATTGCAACAAATCAGAATTTTTGTAAAAAGAAACCAATTGCTGATTTAGAAGGTGAACTTGGAGAGTCAACACCAATGGTGTCATCTTATTCAAGCGGAATTCGTAGATGTGCCAAAAGGCTTCTGGAGGTGAAATATATCTTCCCTACTGAAACTTTTTAATTTCATCAATAGTAGAAGCACTATCCTGAGTAAAAATCTTAAAACTGACTAAGTCATGGCACTTAAGATATATTTGTATAAGTACTTGATTAGCCTAACTGTAGAGCAAATTTCACATTGATGTGACAATTAAATTGTGCTAAAAGTTAGGGATGGTAAGGAACAACCCATTTATTATTAGGGTATGCCTATGAACTGTCATTTTTTTGCCATCACCTTTTCTTCTATAATATGGGTAAGCATCCTCAGCATGCATCGTTTATGCACAAAATTTTTTGGGATAGTGATTTTTACATGCACCAATTTTCATACAGGGACACGTCTTATCCATATCTTCACAGGGTCCATGGATCATATGTTTTATAACAAGAGAATACAAATAAGGGTCAACTGGTATCTCAACACATACCACCCTATCATATGATTCTGGATTTAGCAACTTGAACTCTGGTTTTAAAATCAATAGTAAGTGAGCATGTGGAAAAACTCATTTTTTTGAAATTTGATCACATAGACACATATTACTACTTCCCCAAAAATTTGCCTGTTCGAGAGTTCATGCTTCAGTATTTCAAATTTAGTTCTAAATACTCTTTCTAAGAGGTCTGGCATGTCTGTGGCTTCTCATGGTATTTTAAATTGTCTTGAATTTCTTTCCACACTAGATTGCATGTCATCATGAGAAAGATATTTGGCTTACCATACCTTTGCACCAAAGCCATTGTATCAAGATAGCGCCGTCTCATGTCACTCAGACCACCTATAAAAGAAGCTGTAGGATTATCCTATGGCTAATGCTGTAGCCTTCAGTTTGACCCATAGAAACACTGTCTATAATCCTTGAAGCATCTTTATGCATATTGTATTCTATTGGTTCCTACAGAAACTAAGCCTAGATGTTTCTATTTTAACATAGGAATCAACTGAAAATTGCTACAGCAATCTGAGAGAATGTAGTAGCATTGACTCATCATTCTCTCTCATTTGAAATCTATAATAATGATACTCCCTTACCAAGATTGCATCACTAGAATTTTTTCTACGATTGGCAACTACACATAAGAGGAAAATGATTACTATTTTAATAAAAGAGAGGAAGAAATTGTACAATTGCTAAATTTCATATACTCTAATGAACAAGAAATCTACTGGCCTCTCTCCTCCAAATGTAACAAGGTTGTTGGTGTTAATTTTCTAAGAGAGCAAGCAATGAGAAATGAATAAGAACTTCAAGAATTTTATTGAAATTTCAAAGAAAGTACATAAGAAGTTGAGACATTTTTTTCATGCCCATTCAATGCTCCAACTTGACCTATTTATAGAAGAGGAAGAAGAGAGAAAAATTAATGGAGGGAGGAGAGGAAATGCCCTCTCCTTAGTCAGCCCCAACGGCTAGCACAAGCTAGCCGTTGGGGCCTTTTGGCCCCTTTAGGGTCATCCTTTGCTGGGCTCATTTGAGTCCAGCTCAATGGGCATTAGTGCCCTCTCTTTGGACCTTAGGAATGGGTACAATTGGGCTCCAAGAATTGGATCATTTGGAGGATCCAATTTGCACATTCATGAAAACTTATTTGACTACTTAGCAAGGCTTATCTAGAATGGCTTGATTATGCTTCATTTCAACACTCCCCCTCAAGTTAGGTATGTATATATTAAAAATACCTAACTTGCCCAAGTTTTTGAGGATGTGATTGGCGGTTCCTGGTTTTGTAAAGATATCCACAACTTGAAGATCACTCCTTGTAAAACTTGGAGAGATGAGCTTATCTTCAATCTTTTGCCTTACAAAGTGGCAATCTACCTCAATATGCTTTGTTCTTTCATAAAAGACCGGATTTGAGGCTATGTGAATTGCTGATTGATTGTCACAATGGAGTTGAATTGGAGTAGAAACAAAGAACCCTAATTCTTCTATTAGAGCCTTTAGCCACACGATCTCACTAGTAGCGGCTGCCATTGCTCTAACTCTGCTTCGGCACTTGATCTTGAGACTACATGTTGTTTTTCGCTTTTTCATGCTACTAGGTTCCCTCCAACAAACATGCAATAACCAGTAGTTGATCTTCTATCTTCCGAATCCCCGGCCCAATCTGCATCACAATACCCTATGATTTGTGAGCTACAATTGTTCTTCGTGACAATTCCCATACCGGGTGTCCCTTTTAGATAGTGAAGAATCCTTTCGGTGGCTCTCCAATGCTTCCATTTTGGCCTGTGCATATGTTGGCTAACTTGCCCCACAGCGAATGAAATATCAGGCCTTGTTATGGTGAGATAGATTAATTTCTCTATAAGCTTTTGATATCTTTGTTCGTCCTCAAACTCTGTGTCATCATCTTTGAGGCCACAAGAGGTGCTGATTGGACTACACGCGGGCTTGGCACCTAACTTGCCGGTTTCCTACAAAAGATCAAGCACATACTTTCTTTGTGATAGAGCAAACCCATTTGGAGAATAGGCAAGCTCTATCCTTAGAAAGTACTTTAGTTTCCCTAAATCCTTAATACCAAACTTTGTTTGGAGAAATTTTCTAACTTGATTGATTGAGTCTAAATCATTTCCAGTTAGGATGATTGTTGAAGATGAAGATGATGATAGAGCATTTAGAGAGATGTGTGATTGGATGCCCCCCGAATACATAGCCCTAATCCGTCAACAACTTGGATAGCAAATACACATCAAAAGTCCATACAAAGGAAGAAAGAAATGACTCCAAAATGAAGCATACCATGACCCAAGAAGGCTGCCCAAACTTGGACAGAAAGATAGGCAAATTTCTGGACAGAAATTTGCCCAGAAAATTGGCCCAGAATTAGGCCCATTTACAGCCCACCTTTGACCCACTTAAAAGAGACTTCAAGACCATCAAATGAAACCCTAATCAAGGTCCAAGATGTCTCTATAGCCAGCCCAAAACGGAACCAAAAGACTAGCCCAACAATCTGTCCAGAATGCTCACAAGGACAAGGCCCAATTCAATTCAAGTTCAAGTTCATTTCAAGGGAGCTTTTGGACCAGCTATGGGAGCTTTTAAAGCCCAGCAAAATGGGCACATTTAGTCCAATTAAGGGCCTAATTGAAGGCTCAAAACAGCCAGAAAAATCTAAGGAAAAGGGGCCCAAACTGCCAGGGGCAGTTTGGGCATTCCATATTCCAACAGCTAGTTTTTCTAGCTGTTGGAATTCCTTGGTTTTGAAGCCCAACGTCTCTTTTGGCTTTAGACATCATTTTGTATCATTTTAGGCCCCTCTCTTCCATTATAAATAGATCTCAAAGGGATGGAGCAAAGTACCTTGGAGCAAAGTCTCCTTTAGAATAGTTTAGAGCATAGTCTCTCCCAAATTGTCTTTGTATTCCTTGAGCATTGTCTCACAAATGTCTTGTATTCTTGATACTTCATCAAGTAAATAAATTGTGTTCATTCACATATATTCAAACTCTCTTTTCATTTGTTGTTCTTCAACATTCAAACAAAACCTTCAACATTGCTCAAACACCAAAACCCTAGCTCAATCACCAAAGCTTCCGCACTCCAAATTTTAACAATGATATCATCTACATATACTAAGACTATGATGAATTTATGTCCTAGTTTTTTAATAAAGAGAGATGAGTCACTAGAGCATTTTTTAAAGTTATGATCAAGAAGTGTAGAGCTGAGTTTAGCATACCAAACTCTTGGGGATTGCTTGAGTCCATAGATAGCTTTCTTTAATTTGCAAACTTTGTTGTATTGATGAGAAAAGCCCGGAGGAACCTCCATATATATTTCTTCTTCTAAGTCCCCTTGAAGAAAGGCATTTGCAACATCCATTTGAAATAAAGGTAAGGTGTAGTTGGCAGCAAGAGATAGAAGCACACGGATGGTATTCATTTTTGCCACGGGAGCATATGTTTCCTTGTAGTCCACTCCAAAAGCTTGAGTGAAACCTTGGGCAACTAGTCTTGTCTTGTATTTATCAAGACTTCCATCACTTTTGTACTTAACTTTGTAAACCCATTTGCATCCTACAGCTCTTTTCCCTTTAGGAAGTGGTGCTATTTCCCATGTTCCATTTTGCTCTAAAGCTTCCAACTCGTCTTTCATAGCTTGTACCCACTGAGGTTGGTTCTTAGCTTCTTCAAAAGATCTTGGTTCTTCATAAAGATCTATGTTTCGAATAAATCTTTGATGGCTGCAAGAAGTGTTAGCAATTGAATAATATTTGGAAATAGGATGAGAGGTTACTTTAGAGTTATAGAAAACTCTTTTGTTGATCCATTCAGAAGGATGAAGCCTAAGCCTTGTCGATCTACGAAGAGGAGGAGGTGGCTCATCTATGATTCGTTCTTCTTGATCTATGGCCAGCTCTTGCTCCTAATCATCTCCCCCTTGTTCTTGAATGGTTTCTTATTCAGAATGAGATGGTGAGGGATCTTCTTGAGTTGGTTCTTCATGATCATTCGGAGCTGGTTCTTGTTCAATGTTTGGATGATTGATAGTTGGTAGAATAATGCTCCATGGATCTTGAGCATCTCCTTTTCCAGCTTGGTCTAGATCTTTCTTTCCTGAAAAATAGATTTCTCTTTCTACAAATATCACATCCTTGGATGTGTATAGTTTCTTGGTTAGTGGATCATAACATTTATACCCTTTTTCAAATGTTGAGTATCCTAAGAACACACATTTTCTCCCCCTTTCTTCTAACTTGTTTTTGAAATTTTCAGGTACATGAACATAGCATAAGCATCCAAAGACTCTAAGATGGGAGATATTGGGTTTCCTTCCTAAAAGTAGCTCTAATGGAGATTTTCCTCCTAGAATTTGAGTGGGCATAAGATTAATGAGATGGGCAGCGGTTTTTATTGCCTCACTCCAAAATTTCTTAGGCACATTAGAGTGGATCATCATAGCTCTAGCTGTTTCTAGTAAGTGCCTATTTTTTTTTTCGGCTACTCCATTTTGTTGTGGAGTGTACACACATGATTTTTGGTGCATGATCCCATTTTCATCTAAGAAAGTTTCAAATGCATGACTAGTATACTCCCCCCCATGATCAGACCTTATGATTTTAATGTTTGCATTGAATTGTTTGGTTACATATCTATAATAGCTTTTAAAGGCTTCAAGAACCTCAGATTTGATTACCAATAGGTATATCCAAGTATATCTAGTTTTGTGATCAATAAATGTCACAAAGTATTTAAAGCCATTATGAGATATTATAGGTGAGGTCCAAACATCAGAATAAACAAGTTCAAATGCATTTTCATATATAGTTTTTGAAATTGATAATACATTCTAGTTTGCTTTCCAAGAACACATGCTTTGCAATGCCTATTTTCTACTTCTAGGTTTGGAAATAGGCATTTCAAAGCTAAGTCCCCAAGATGACCTAGACGAGCATGCCATAATGAATGCATTTGACTTTGGGCAGCAAAAGCTTGGTTTTCTTGATCCAAGTAGTATAAGTTGTGTCTCCTAGACCCCTTGCCAATCAAGTGATTCGTTTTGAGATCCTGAAAAATAACTTCATTAGGATCAAATGTAACTTTGTAATTTTGTTCTTTAGTTATCTTTCCAATGGATAAAAGATTAGAATTAAATCTAGGTACATATAGAGCTTTAGTTTTCTTGCCAAGTAACTCAACTTCACCTAGATAATCAACTCTTAATTTCTCACCATTAGCTACCTTGACAATCCTAGAATCAGTGAGAGGAATAAGCCTTTTGATTTTGCTTTTATCTTTCACCATATGATTATCACAACCAGAATCAATAAGCCATGAAGGAGATGTGTTTAGAGAATTACTAGAATGCAAAGCAATCTGTCCAATGAGCTTTTTCATCTCCCTTTGCATTTCCTCCATTTTGTTTTCAAGGACTGCAACTTGAGAAACATGCTGGACGCTTGCCATTTGATCTCATTCCCTTTTGTTGAACTTTGGCCGTAAATGGGGATGAAGATGCCAGCATTTTTTCTTTTTATGGCCAGCTTTCTTACAATGGGAACAAACATCTCTTTTGGTGAAATTTTGAGCTTTGTTGGCTGGATGTTCTTCCTGGACAGATTTGAATGCTTGAGCTTCAGATTTGAGTCTAGTTAAATCCTCAAGCCTCATACTTCTTTCAGCTCTTTGAACCATGAATTGCACCTCTTGGAATGAAGGAAATATCTTCATTCTTAGAATTTCTTGGCGAATAGGAGCAAATTCTTCTCCAAGACCCATAAGAAGACCAAAGGTCATGTCTTCATCAGTTCTTTGAAGGAGAATTTTAAGATTTGAAGTAGGAGGCCTCAAGAGATTGAGTTCATTCCAAAGATCCCTATATTCCCCAAAGAATTCGGGTAGGATTTTACCTCCTTTTTGAACCTTGAAGATCTTCTTTTTTAATTCGAATATTCTGCTCGTGTTTGTTTCTTACCCATATAGAGAGTGCATTTGATCCCACAAAGCCTTAGCATTTGGAATGCAAGTAACCATTGCTTTGTGGCCTTTGTCAAGAGACATTTGTAGAAGAACCACCACTTGATCATCTCTTTTCTTCCATGTTTTGAATGAAGGATCAGCATCATCAAGAGGTTCTTCAAATATATGATTTTCGAGATTGAAGAAATTTAAGGACCTCTTGATAGTGTCTTGCCAAGCATTGTAGTTTGATGAGTCCAAAAGAATGGATGTGAACATTGAAGTGCTAATTTGTGGTGGTGGATCTCCAAGGCCGAAGGAAGAAGGAATATTGGCCTGCTCTGATACCATGTTAATTTTCTAAGAGAGCAAGTAATGAGAAATGAATAAGAACTTCAAGAATTTTATTGAAATTTCAAAGAGAGTACATAAGAAGTTGAGGCATTTTTTTCATGCCCATTCAATGCTCTAACTTGATCTATTTATAGAAGAGGGAGAAGAGAGAAAAATTAATGGAGGAAGGAGAGGGCAATCTCCTTAGTGCTGCCCCAACGGCTAGCACAAGCTAGCCGTTGGGGCCTTTTGGCCCCTTTAGGGTCATCCTTTGCTGGGCTCATTTCAGCCCAGCTCAATGGGCATTAGTGCCCTCTCTTTGGATCTTAGGAATGGGTACAATTGGACTCCAAGAATTGGATCATTTGGAGGATCCAATTTGCACATTCATGGAAACTTATTTGACTACTTAGCAAGGCTTATCTAGAATGGCTTGATTATACTTCATTTCAACAGTTGGTTCATCTAACATCAACGCATCAATTATAAGATCATCTTCTTTGTAATGATCACTTGTTCGTTCCCTCTTTCGAACTCTCTTGATGCCATGGTGTCATCCACATTCACCATGAGGAAAAAGAATAGGATATTGTAGAGGGTCATAATAGCCATAATAATGTTGAATTCTGTGCGTAGTGTTTGAATGATTATAGATCTAAATATGCACACGTCTATCAACTGATTCGTTTGCATCTTCAATCCATATTGCCGTAACTTGGGATGCTGAAGGTAGGTTATAAACTAGTTGGTTCAAGGTAGGGTAGCTGTTTAGCACAATGTTATGACTTGCAATATTAGGAACATCTCTAAGATTTTAAAAAAAAAATAGTATAGGGATTGTTCGAAAGAATTTGCATCAGCAACTTCAAAGTGCTTTCTCTCAACTTATCCAAACTTTCAATTTTCTTTGCTGACTCTTTATCGGTATCAAAGAAATAGAATTGAATACCATATGGTTTTTCACCTGACTGCATCAATCCATTAAGAAAGTGATATACCTAACCTTGGACAAGAAAGGTATAAACCCTTTTGTATTTTCTTTTGTTAATTCTGAATCATAACATGCAGCAAAAGATATAAAGGTGCCGTTATTATTATATGTTCGGATATTTTTTTTTATAATGAGCACTTGTTGAAAGATCAAAGAGAGAACTCAAGAAAACTTGAAATAAAAGTCTGAATTTTATTGAAATGAAGAGCTAATAACATTCATAGTTTGAACTTTTGTTCATACTTATGCTAGGGAACATTGAAGTCTATTTATAGAGCAAAGGGGGAAGAGAGAACAAGAGGGAATAAGAGAGAACAAGAGAGGGCATTGGCCCTCTCTATTCTAGCCGTTGGAGGCTGTCCAACGGCTAGAATTTCTAGCCGTTGGAGCAGCTTCCAACGGCTGTTTTAAACAGCCTTTTGGGGGCCCAATTGGGCCCCCTTTGATGGGCTGGAATGGGCCCCTTCTTGGGGCTTGGAGGGCCCATGGGCTGAGGTCATTTAGGGCTTCTAAGGAAGTGAACTTGCTGAATCTTTGGGAAGACTTTAAATTGGTGATGAGGGGCTTGATTAGTACTTCTTTTCAACACTCCCCCTCAAGTTGGGTGCGTAGATGTTGATAGTACCCAACTTGCTCATCATTTCTTGTAGGTGGGCTGCTGTTCCTCCTTTTGTGAAAATATCAGCAAGTTGATCTTTTCCTTTGATGTGAGGAGTAACAATGAGCTTTTCCTCCACTTTTTGCCGAATAAAATGACAATCGACTTCTATGTGCTTGGTTCGTTCATGGAACACTGGATTAGTGGCAATGTGAATTGCGGATTGATTGTCACAATGAAGCTTGATAGGAGTGGAGACCATAAACCCTAGTTCTTCTACTAAGGCTTTTAGCCATACTATCTCACTGGCTCCCGCTGCCATGGCTCTATACTCGGCCTCTGCACTTGATCTAGATACAACCCGCTGTTTTTTGCTCTTCCATGCTACCAAGTTTCCTCCAACAAACATGCAATATCCAGTGGTAGACTTTCTGTCGGTAGGATCTCCTGCCCAATCAGCATCGCAGTATCCTTCTATGATTACACTTCCATTGTTCTTCATCCAAATTCCCAACCCAGGTGATCCTTTGATGTAATGAAGGATCCTCTCCGCAGCTCTCCAATGACCTTTCGTTGGAGAATGCATGAACTGACTTATATAGCTCACAGCATATGCTATGTCAGGCCTTGTGATAGTAAGATAAATAAGCTTTCCAACCAGTCTCTGATATCTCTCAATGTCTCCTATAGGATTATTGTCATCGGCTAAGGGACCAGAAGTGGAAACTGGACTGCAAACCGGTCTTGCTCCAAGCTTTCATGTTTCCTGCAAAAGATCAAGAGCATATTTTCTTTGGGAGAGAATTAGCCCATTGGGACAATAGGCTAACTCAATGCCTAGAAAATACTTTAGTTTCCCTAGATCTTTAATTTCAAATCTAGATTTTAGAAAATTCCTAACTAGGTCTATTTGATGCAAATCACTACCTGTTATGATAATGTCATCTACATATACTAGTGCAATTGTGATATGATCATTAGTCCTTCTAAGAAAGAGAGATGAATCACTATTGCATTTATGAAAACCATTACTAAGGAAAGCATGACTTAACTTTGCATACCAAGCTCTTGGAGATTGCTTGAGACCATAAATTGTCTTATGAAGTTTGCATGCATTTCCTCTTTGTGAATGAAGGCCTTGTGGTATTTGCATGTAGACTTCTTCTTCTAGATCTCCTTGAAGGAAAGCATTGGCCACATCCATTTGAAATAGGCTCCATCCATGATTTACCGCAAGAGACAAGAGGACTCTAATAGTGTTCATTTTTGCAACCGGAGCATAGGTCTCTTTGTAATCAATCCCATAGGCTTGAGTATATCCTTTTGCCACCAGCCTTGCTTTGAACCTCTCAATTGATCCATCACTCTTGTGCTTGATTTTGTAAACCCACTTACACCCTACGGGCTTCTTCCCTTTAGGTAGTGTAGAGATTTCCCATGTTCCATTCTTTGATAAAGCTTCTAATTCCTCTTCCATTGCTCTTTTCCATCTTGGATCTCTTGATGCTTGCTCAAATGATGTTGGTTCCACTTCTTTATCTAGGTTACTCAAGAAAGCTTGGTGGTCCAAGGAAACATGTGAGGTGGTATAGTAATCACAAATAGGATGAGAGATTACCCTAGAGTTATAGAACACTCTTCGGTTGATCCATTCGGATGGAGGAAGCCTAAGCCTAGTTGATCTTCTTAGTTGAGGTGGAGGTTGATCCGGTTCCTCTTCTATTTCAAGGGATTCTTCTTCATTTGTATTTTCCTCATTTGTATCACTTTCTCCCCCTAAAACAGTTGGTTGTTCAGCTTCTAAAGCTTCTGAATTTTCATTTTGAGAGTTGTGGCTTGCGTCTGAAGAGGAGCTTCCTTCGGATTGTTCAGCTCTTTGAGAGGGAGATATGAGAAAGTCCCAAGAGCTAGGAGGAATTTCAGTCTTTGGCATTTCCTTAGTTTCTTCATTTCCTGCAAAATAGAACTCATCTTCCAAGAATATCACATCTTTAGATGTGTATGTTCGGTTAGTAGTAGGATCATAGCACCTATACCCTTTTTCAAAGGCTACATATCCGAGAAATACACACTTTCTTCCTCTGTGTTCTAATTTGTTTCTTAAGTGTGCTGGAATATGAATATAGCATGTGCAACCAAATGTCCTAAGGTGAGAGATTTTAGGTTTTCTTCCTAGAAGAACCTCTAGAGGGGATTGCCCTTTTAAAATTTCAGTGGGCATGAGATTTATAACATGAACCGCGGTTTTAACCGCATCACACCAGAATTTTTTTGGCATATTCGCATAGAACATCATTGCCCTAGATGTTTCAAGTATGTGCCTATTCTTTCTCTCAGCTACCCCATTTTGTTGGGGTGTGTAAACACATGACATTTGATGCATAATGCTATTTTCCTTAAGGTAGTTTTCAAAATTGAGGCTTGTAAATTCACCACCATGATCTGATCTTAGGACTTTTATATTGGCATTGTATAGTTTGGTCACATACTTCACATAGCTCTTGAGAGCTTCAAGAGCTTGGTCTTTGGTGTTTAGAAGATACACCCATGTGTACCTGGTTTTATGATCAATGCAGGTAATGAAGTATTTGTAACCTAGGTGTGACATGATAGGAGAAGTCCAAACATCCGAATGAACCAAATCAAAAGGATTTTCATAAATTGTTTCTGAAATGGGATACATTGTTCGGGTTTCTTTAGCCAAAATACAAGCTTTACAATGTCTATTCTCAAAATTCAAGGTTGGGAATAGATGTTTTAAAGCTCGATCACTAGGATGTCCTAAGCGTCCATGCCAAAAAGATTGATCCTCCTTGATGTGAGCTACAAGTGCATTTTGTTCTTGATCCAAGTAATAAAGTCCTCCTCTTCTAGAACCCTTGCCAATCAATTGATTCGACTTGAGGTCCTGAAAAGAGACATTATTGGGGTCAAAAACAACTCTACACTTTTGATCCTTGGTGATCTTGCTAATGGACAGTAGGTTTGAGGTAAGTTTGGGAACATATAAAGCTTTTGTAGGTTTTCCAAAAATGTCAACTTCCCCAACTTGTTTTACTCTCAAATCTTGTCCATTTGCAACACGAACAATCATATGGTTAGGAAAGTTTTCAAATCTTTTTATTTTTACTTTATCCTTAACCATATGACATTCGGTTCCCGAATCAATGAGAAATTTTTCAGAATTTAAATGTGAGAAAGGTTCTTGTTCTTTACCAGATGATGGAGCCATTTGTTGAAGCCTCTTTGTAACTTCATTTAATTGTGTTTGGAGTGCAGCAAACTCAGCCATTGATGGAGCTTGTATCTTCACGAATTGGGCAGAAGGTTGCTGTCCAGAATTGAATGCATTTGAAGCTCCTTGCTGATCTCTTTGCTTGAATATTTTAGGCTTTAAATGAGGATGCAATTCCCAGCATTTGTCCTTTGAATGACCCCTCTTTTTGCAATGAGAGCATATTTCATTTCTCCTTCGGATTTGATTCGCCTTGGCAGTATTGAATTCATCCGAGGAAGCAATGAAAGCTTGAGCTTCTAATTTCTGTTTGGAGCTTTCTTCCAATCTAATGCTCACTTCAGTCCTTTGGATCATATTTTGGACTTCTCCAAATGATGGAAAGTCCTTCATTCGAAGGATTTCTTGCCTTAGATGAGAATATGAATCATCCAAGCCCATGAGAAGACCAAATATCTTATCTTCCTCTCTTCTTTTTCGAAGAACTTTGAGATCTATAGAATCTGGCCGAAGAGTTGTTAGCTCATTCCAAGCATCCGTATACTCCCCAAAATATTGAGGAAGAGATTTGCCTTCCTTTTTGATGGAAGCAATTTGTCTCTTAAGCTCAAAGATCCTCCCAAGGTTGGATTCCAAACCATAAAGGGAGAACATTTCGTCCCACAAAAGTTTTGCATTTGGAGCACATGACACCATCGCTTTGTGAGTTTCATCTAGAGAATTAAGAAGGAGAATGAAGACATGATCATCTCTTTTTTTCCATTCTCGGAATGATGGATCAGTTTCTTCAAGTGGATCATCAAGAACATGATTCTCTAGATTGTTGAGATTGAGTGCCCTCTTCATCACATTTGCCCATTGATAGTAGTTTCCTCCTTTCAATTGAATGGAGGATAAATTTTGCATTTGGGTAATATTTATGGATGGAGGAGGGTCACCCAACCTAGAAGAGGATGGGATCGATTGCTCTGATACCATGTTGAAAGATCAAAGAGAGAACTCAAGAAAACTTGAAATAAAAGTCTGAATTTTATTGAAATGAAGAGCTAATAACATTCATAGTTTGAACTTTTGTTCATACTTATGCTAGGGAACATTGAAGTCTATTTATAGAGCAAAGGGGGAAGAGAGAACAAGAGGGAATAAGAGAGAACAAGAGAGGGCATTGGCCCTCTCTATTCTAGCCGTTGGAGGCTGTCCAACGGCTAGAATTTCTAGCCGTTGGAGCAGCTTCCAACGGCTGTTTTAAACAGCCTTTTGGGGGCCCAATTGGGCCCCCTTTGATGGGCTGGAATGGGCCCCTTCTTGGGGCTTGGAGGGCCCATGGGCTGAGGTCATTTAGGGCTTCTAAGGAAGTGAACTTGTTGAATCTTTGGGAAGACTTTAAATTGGTGATTAGGGGCTTGATTAGTACTTCTTTTCAACAGCACTCTCCTCATCGTTACTAGTAAAGAGACGTTTAAGGTCACAAGGCATTGGTGGAGAAACAATAGATTCTTCATCCCCAGAGCAACAAAAATCAGGAGGTTCAAGGTAAAACCTCTTACCACCATAGTGTTCACAATCAAGAACATTAGGAAGAACCAAAGATTCGTAAGGTATATCGTCATTCTGGGAAATATTTCTTCCTCTAACCTGCATGCACCATATTGTGCTTACTTATATACATTTAGTTAAGAACATACTAAGTTAGTTCCTTATTTAGAAAGTAGGACAAAAATGAGGGAAGAGTTAGAAAGCAAACCCAAAAATAGATAGCATCCTGAAGTTTACTTCCTTGCACGTCAATAGGGATGATGGTCTATGTGAGCAAGAAAAACTTCAGCTGAGATATCAATACAACCTCTTTTATTTCTCCAATTACATGGCTTTACTGATCTTCCCTCAAACTATTCCTATGAACAAAAAGACCTTCTATAATTTCGGGAAACTACCAGTTTAGACAAGGCAGCTTCAAGGACTATATAACTATGACTATCAAGTTTTCTGAGTGCCTATTAACTGCTAAGCTATAAATTAGCCCAACAATTAAAAAAGATTGATAGAGAGTAGCAAAAATGCAAAGGTAAAATGTTACCTCTACAACTACTCACTAAAGCATAAGATTGTGTCTGAGGAAACGGCTTTTCAGAGTTCAGAGAAGAGCCGCGTAAAGAAGACATCTAAACTATACTTAGAAAAAGTTTATGCCCGAGTAAATTCTATTTTTCAACACAAGAATACTTACTATTCTAATTATTAAGTTTAGAGGATGTTGGAATTAATCGAGTCACATGCAGTGGAAGCATTCATAAATAATTTTCGGGAAAAATAAATATGGATTGGGTATAGTATATAAATACCTCGAATATGCAGAGCCAAAAAAATCGACCGTGCGTTCCTCGATCGGATCTCGCGGTCGGGATGGTGATCACGATGTTAATCGAACCACCACCGCAATGTCACAACGCTGCAACCCTCAGTCCGACGATCATCGTGACGGGAAAAAATTCTTTACGCAGAATTTTTCTCATGCCCTCTATATTCTCTCTCTAGAGAATAATATTCTCTCTCAAAAATTCACCCATGGGAATTCTTCTCTAACGTACAATAATAAAGGAGTAGTGGTTAAGATGTGGTTAGTGGAGGTTACCCCACTAACCCTATTGCAAAATATCTAAAATGCCCCTCGTGGGCATTCTAAACTAATATCTCTCACTTGCACGTGAGGGCATTTTAATATTCGTCACAAGATCACAACTCATGCGATTACATCACCCTGCTGGACTTTCATACAGAATTGGGCGTCGTGCGACCTGCGAGTACACCTGCGAGTACACCTGTAAGCAAAGACCTCTCGATACACCTGTTAGGATGATCGAGAAGCCATCGTTAGTATCAAAATAACTCGCTGCACCCCAGATCCAAGACTAATTACATCCATCGAGCTACTTTCCTCAACGAAAGTAATCCCCAATAAATGCTCGACTGTGTATCCACTATTATACTTACATCCCAACATGGATAGATATAATAGGCTAGCCGGTGAATACAACACAATGATGTAATGTCAATTGTCTTCCTTTTCTCAAAACTCGAATCCATTAGTCTCAATTCAGCTGCTTTCCTAGACCTGTCCCTTAGACCTCAATTTATCTTCCGGACCATCGGTAAACAGATTAAAGTAGCAACACTGAGCCAAGACTTCTAGAAACAGCCGAAAGTGATAAGGGTACAAGAGATCCCACCCAATGGATCTCGGGTCTCACACAGTGGGAACGGGGATCAAAATCATATCAGTGTCTCAAATAATGCTCCCACTATCCTTGGTCGACATATCACACGCGGTATGAAACGCGTGCCACAGTGTTATTCCCTCATCTCTCAAAGGGCATAAGTCAGATTTATCTAATACTGTGTAAGTATGGGACTCAGTCTACAGACTTTACCCAAAGATCTCAGAGAGAGTATCTCAGAGACAATATCACTAGTCGCAGGTGATATCTGATATTGTTGAAATAGAGCACAATTAACCCTAATCTAGTAAACTTTGTATTCCTAAATTAAAGCCCCAAATGTAAAGATAAGAAGGGGCAGAATTGTGCTCCATTCTGTCCAAGAAAATGGGCCCATTAAGGGACCCAAAATGGGCCCTTAATGGGCCTGACCCACAGCCTTCGGACTGGGCCCGTAGGGCCCAGCCCGGCCCAGCAAATGGGGACCTTTTGGTCCCCCAAACAGCCAAACATTCTGGCCGTTGGGGCTGTCCCAACGGCTAGTTAAACTAGCCGTTGGGGACAGCCCCAACGGCTAGAAGGAGAGGGCTGTTTTGCCCTCTCCTCTCTCATTCTTTCTCCCCTCTTAGTCTCTCATTTTCTCTCTATAAATAGGGTAGCTTGTTACCCATTTAAGGCATGAAAAATAGCTCTCTTATAATGTACAAACTAGCTTTCAAATACAATGAAATTCTGAGTTTTATTTCAAGTTTAGTTTGTTCATCTTACTTTGATTATTCAACATGGTATCAGAGCGGGTTTATGATCCGTCTCTCAACTTCAAAGATGATCCAAAGTGGGCTCTCTTGGTGCAAGGAATGCTGAATATTTGTGAGGAACTAAACCTCATTTTTAAAGAGCCATTTGGATCCTATAAATTCAAAGGGTTGTGGAAAACATTACAACAATGTATCTCCAATACAAGAGCCCTTCCATCCTATGAAGAAATGAAGCATGCTCATCATCCAAAAAGGGGAGAAATGGGCAGCATGAAAGGCCAACAAATTAGTGCAAAACTCTCCAAATTCGGTTCACAAGGAGAAGAAAAAATAGCATCATTATTGGGCAGCAAAGCTGATAACAATAATGTTGTCCAACCTACTTCAAATCTCTCCAATCTCGGCCATCAAGAAGCTATCCAAGGAAGAAGATCTTATGCTTCTGTAGTGGCCGGATGTGTTGCCCAATGTGGAGCTCTTCAAGATAAATTGGATACTCACTTGAAGAGGCCTCTACATTCAGCACTCATGGATGGTAACAATCAAAATCCTAATTCCTCTTTACATTCTGAAATTTTTCTTATAGATTCCGGAACAGACCATCATATGATAAGGGATAAGAAAAAGATCAAACGTTTTAAAAATCTCGCTAATCGAAGGGTGGTTCGCGTTGCTAATGGACATGATCTAGAAATAAAACAAATGGGAGAAGTTGAAATTTTTGGAAAATCTACAAGTGCCTTATATGTTCCACAACTTACTTCCGATCTTTTGTCAATTAGCAAAATTACGAAAGAGCAAGGGTGTAGGGCTATCTTTGATCCTGAGATTGTCACTTTTCATGATTTAAAAACCAATCAATTGATTGACAAAGGAATTCAAAGGGGAGGCCTATATTACTTAGATCAAGAACATCATGCTCACTCTATTCACATTGATAATAATGCTTCACTTTGGCATGCACGTCTAGGACATCTAAACAACAAAGCATTGAAACTTCTTCTTCCAAACTTGAAAATAGAAAACAAACCGTGTGAAGCATGCATATTAGGAAAGGAAACAAGAGCTACTTATCCTAGTTCAGAAAGCAAGTATATCTCTTCATTCGAACTAGTGCATTCGGATATTTGGACTTCCCCTATTATATCACATCTAGGGTATAAATATTTTATCACATTTATTGACCAAAAAACTAGGTATACATGGATTTACCTTCTGCATACCAAGGATCAAGCATTTGAGGCACTCAAAAGCTATTTCAAATATGTGACCAACTTATACAATGCTAAAATCAAGGTCCTTAGAACGGATCATGGTGGCGAATACACAAGCAACAAATTTGAAGACTTCCTAAGAGAAAAAGGCATCCTTCATCAAATGTCATGCGTTTATACACCCCAACAAAATGGGATAGCCGAAAGGAAAAATAGACATATATTGGAAACCGCAAGAGCAATGATGATTCATGCCAATGTCCCAAAGATTTTTTGGTGTGATGCGGTTAAGACCGTTGTCCATACAATGAATTTGATGCCCACTGAAATTTTAAAAGGCTTATCACCATTAGAAGTCCTCTTAGGAAGGAAAACAAAGATCTCACATCTTAGAGTTTTTGGGTATACATGTTATATTCATATTCCCTCACAATTTAGGGACAAATTAGATCATAGAGGTAGGAAATGCCTATTTCTTGGGTATGCAACTTTTGAGAAAGGATATAGATGTTATGATCCTATAACTAACAAAACTTACACATCTAAGGATGTGATATTTGTAGAAAATGAATCTTTCTTTTCAGGAAAGGAGACTCAAGAGGCACCCAAGGAAAATGCTCCAAAAACTTGGGACTTCCTAATTCTTCCCTACCAACCGGCTGCTCAAAATGTAAATGATTCCCAAGAAATGGCTCAACCACAAAATAATGAGGAGGATTCAAGCCCATTGGAAGAAGAACCAGCCTCTTCACCTTCTGATCAAGAAACCGAACAAGAGGAAGGGGGAGATAATTTGAATCAAGATCAAAACATTGAACAAGAAGTACCAATCGTAGATAAACCACCTCCCCTTAGAAGATCAACAAGACTTAGACTTCCACCTTCTGAATGGATCAACAAAAGAGTTTTTTATAACTCAAAGGTTACATCACATCCCATCTCCAAATATTATTCAATTGCTAACATGTCTTGCAGCCATCAAAGATTCATTAAGAACATAGATCTTCATCAAGAACCAAGAAACTTTGAAGAAGCAAGACATCATCCTCAATGGGTTCAAGCGGTGAAACATGAGCTAGATGCCTTGGCAAAGAATGGGACATGGGAAATATCATCTCTTCCAAAGGGAAAGAAGGCTGTGGGCTGCAAATGGGTTTATAAAATCAAACATAAGAGTGATGGAAGCATTGATAAATACAAGGCAAGATTGGTGGCAAAGGGCTTCACTCAAGCTTATGGAATAGATTACAAGGAGACATACGCACCAGTAGCAAAGATGAATACAATTCGGGTCCTAATGTCTCTTGCAATCAATCACTCTTGGCCAATGTATCAAATGGATGTAGCAAATGCATTTCCTCAAGGAGATCTAGAAGAAGAGGTATATATGGAGATTCCACTAGGTTTTTCACATCAAGGCAACAAAGTATGCAAATTGAAGAAAGCTATCTATGGCCTCAAACAATCTCCAAGAGCTTGGTATGCCAAACTTAGCACTACTCTTCTTAATCATGATTTCAAAAAATGCAATAGTGATACATCCCTATTTGTTAAAAAACAAGACATAAAAATCATTGTGGTATTAGTTTATGTAGATGATATAATTATAACCGGAAATGACTTAGATCTTATTAACCAAGTAAGGGGATTTCTCCAAACTAAATTTGATATTAAAGATCTAGGGAAACTAAAGTACTTCCTAGGAATAGAACTTGCCTATTGTCCAAATGGGCTTGTTCTATCACAAAGGAAATATATTATTGATCTTTTACAGGAAACCGGAAAGTTAGGAGTCAAGCCCGCTTGTAGTCCCATCAGCTCCTCTCATGGTCTCAAAGATGATGATGAAGAATATGAAGATGAGCAAAGATATCAAAGACTTGTTGGAAGGTTGATCTACCTCACAATAACTAGGCCCGACATTTCATTTGCCGTGAGTCAAGTGAGCCAACACATGCACAAACCAAAAAGAAAACATTGGAGAGCTGCGGAAAGGATCCTACATTACCTAAAAGGCAGTCCGGGAATGGGAATTTGGATGAAGAGAAATGGCCACTCTGAAATCGAAGGATATTGTGATGCAGATTGGGCTGGAGACTCAGAAGATAGGCGATCTACCACAGGGTATTGCATGTTTGTTGGTGGAAATCTAGTGGCATGGAAAAGCAAAAAACAACATGTAGTTTCAAGATCAAGTGTCGAAGCAGAGTATAGAGCCATGGCGGCCGCTACTAGTGAGATAGTTTGGCTAAAAGCTCTAATTGAAGAATTAGGGTTCTTTGTCCCTACTCCGATTCATCTCCATTGTGACAACCAATCGGCAATTCACATAGCCTCAAATCCGGTCTTCCATGAAAGAACAAAGCATATAGAGGTAGATTGCCACTTTGTGAGACAAAAGATTGAAGATAAGCTCATCATTCCTAGATTTACAAGAAGTGATCTTCAAGTTGCAGACGTCTTTACAAAACCGGGAACCGCCAATCACATACACAAAAATATGGTCAAGTTGGGTGTTAAAGACACATACACACCCAACTTGAGGGGGAGTGTTGAAATAGAGCACAATTAACCCTAATCTAGTAAACTTTGTATTCCTAAATTAAAGCCCCAAATGTAAAGATAAGAAGGGGCAGAATTGTGCTCCATTCTGTCCAAGAAAATGGGCCCATTAAGGGACCCAAAATGGGCCCTTAATGGGCCTGACCCACAGCCTTCGGGCTGGGCCCTATGGGCCCAGCCCGGGCCAGCAAATGGGGACCTTTTGGTCCCCCAAACAGCCAAACATTCTGGCCGTTGGGGCTGTCCCAACGGCTAGAAGGAGAGGGCTGTTTTGCCCTCTCCTCTCTCATTCTTTCTCCCCTCTTAGTCTCTCATTTTCTCTCTATAAATAGGGTAGCTTGTTACCCATTTAAGGCATGAAAAATAGCTCTCTTATAATGTACAAACTAGCTTTCAAATACAATGAAATTCTGAGTTTTATTTCAAGTTTAGTTTGTTCATCTTACTTTGATTATTCAACAGATATCTCAAACCTGGCTACTTACAGGCAACATGGATGTGGGTACGTCCATGCCGGTCATCTCGCATATGATCTCATTCTGAACACATATCAGGGCGACTTATGTTCTAGTAGGGCCACTCTCAAAGTCTCTTACAACTAGAAACCGTCTCATCTCCGCTCACTCAGAGCTGGAGGTGGTCACTCGTGTGAGAGAGTCGACCACGTCTGCCTGATATATCATTTATCACAACATATCACAAAATATATGACAATTAAAATAGTGCAATAAATAAATGACCCAATCATGCACACATGTCATATATATAACACAATAAGCATCAGTACAAGGTGAGAAATGTGAATGTACATGCAAACCCAATGATTCCAATATCTCATACAGGAATCTATCACAATGGGTTTATTGAAGGGATCAGCCAACATGTTGTATAGTAATGTACTTAATTTGTCACTTCACCCTTCTCGATAATTTATCTCATAACGTAGTATTAGATATCAACGTGTTTGGATTTATTGATACTTAGGGTCTCAAGTGTGGTCAAAGGCGGCCTAATTTTCTCAATAAATCATCACTGGCCTCTCACTATCTGACACAACTCCTAAGTGATCCGAAAATCTCTGGAGCCAAACACTCTCCTGAACTGCCGCTGAGCATCTCATAAGCTCAGTCTCTATCGTAGATAGAGATATACAGGTTTACTTCTTGCTACTCCAAGACAGTAAAACCTAATATCGATTTGCATACGTTCAGATCACCAACCCAGTTGGTATCTGAATACCCAATAAGATGCAAATCACCTCCTCCGTAACACTAGAGAAGGTCCGCAGTTCTCTCGAGATATCTCGGAATCCTTTCACTGCTCTCCAGTGATCCCCTCTAGGATTCGATCGATACCTAATTACCATAGTGACTGCAAATCAAACATCTAAACGTGTACGCGACACTTCGTACATCAGATCACTCAGTGCACTGGAACAAGGGATTCTACTCATTTCCCTTGTCCTTTTCTGAGTCTTAGGGCATATGTCAAGAATTAGGCTTTAACCTTTTAGCGATAAGAGTATCTTTAAGGTCGTAGTCGATCTTCTCGAAGTACTCGAGAACTCTCTTGATGTTTGACTCCTATGGAAGGGTCAACACCAGTCTCGAGCGATCCCTTTGGATCTTAACTTTGAGGAAGAACTGAGTCTCACCCATGTTCTTCACATCAAGACTCGACAATATCCACGTTATCGTGGTCATTAGATACTCTCTGTTGTTCCCAGTCAACAGAATGACATTCACATGAGGACATGATCAAAAGAATGTAAAAGGTATACGCGATGATCATCTTCGATCATCACGAAACCGTAAGATATCACCTTCTCGTGAAATCTCAAACGTCACTGCCTGGATTGATGATTAAAGTCATATGTAAACTTCCGAAATCAACAGACCTTATCATCCAGATCTATAAGGAATGAAGCCAGATGGCCATTCCTTATAGATCCTCATTCAAACTTCCACTCAGGAGAACAGTCTCAACGTTCATCTGGTCTCACTCCAGATCCATATCGTGTCCACGACAATTGCTAAAAGTAAATGGATCGAGGTAATCTTGCCCTCAATCTGAGTAACCCCTGGTTATCAGATAGGCCTTATACCTCTACACCGATCCGTCGGCCTTTTTCTTGATGTTAAGAACTCACATATTCTCAACGGCCCTACTTCCCTCAGGTAAATCAACTAGATCTCGGATCCTATTGATTCTCATCAACTCCTCTCACCCATGGCCTATAATCAATGGTCCTCCATGGACAGTTAAACGTTTCTCGTAATCCTCAAGAGTTATACTGAAAGCCTCTCCCTCAATCGGGAAGCGACGGTTAGGTACGCATCCTCGACTACTCTTAAGAGGATGGGAAACCTTTTTACCTCTAGATGGATCACTCCCACTAGAACCCAGATCCATAATGGATTCTTGGATCCTGCCACTGGGATTAGCCAACCACTAGGCTCATCCATCTCATAAAAGGTAAAGTCCTAATTTATTTCACCTCTCATAGGGAAATCACTTTCAAGAATCTCGGCATTATGAGACTTAATCTCAGTGAGAGTGTCATTTATATGCTCATTAGAAAAACATCTCTTTTCTCGCAAGCCTAACTCACTGTGTAAATGCGAGAAATAGTGAACATACATTGCATAACCCCATAATCTCGAATGGCTAAGGTCAGGCTGCCTCCCTGTCCAAAGCTCATATGAGTACTGACTGCGGATTTCAATAGAATACGATTAAGAACATAGGCTGCAGCCAATAACGCATCTCCCCAATGGAAAACGAGTAAATTGGTTTGCGCCATCATCGGCCTCACCGTCTCAAACAAAGTCCTATTCCTCTCTCGCGGCTACTCTACTTCACTGAGTAATGAGAAATAGTCAGTTTCTCGTAATGCCCTTCTTGAAATAGAGCTCTTTAGACAAATACTCACGCTCTCAATCGGTTCTGAGTATCTCAACTCTCAGATCTAACTGATTCTCAACCTCGCTAATAACCTCCTGAGGCACCTCAATGCCTTAGACTTGCGCGAGATCAGATAGATGTAACCAAAACACATGTAATTGTCTATGAACATAATAGAGTACCCAACACCATTTCAGATTCTCACGTTCATAAGGCCACAGATATTGGAGTGAACTAATTGCAATGGAGTCCCAGCCCTCATTGCTATGTCGAATGGTTTTCTTGTAAGTTTGCCATCTAGGCAAGACTGATTAGCAAGTTCTACAAAATCACTCATTGCTAACCGGTTCATCCTCTCTCACACTAGGAGGATAACAAGAAATACCATTGAAATGAATTATTTCCAGTGCATTTAGTCCCTCATGGACCAAAATAGAACCAATCATAGAATTGTCGTAATAAATGGAAATTATAAAATTTCCAAATTAAAAGAGCATATCCTAAACTGAAATCAAGTTCCGTCAAACTTTTGGAGTGTAAAAAACATACAGAGTCTAGCAACTTTGCAACTCCAACTTGCAAGTGCTACTCCCTCTGATGTCAACAAAACACTCCGTTTCAGTACGTAAATCCTCCTACTTGAAGACTCACTAGGCGGAACTATATAAACGCGTTCCTATCTCGAGCTATATGGTTGGTTGTTTCTGTGTTTACAATCCACGAAGGAGAGAAAACAGAAAGCAACTCAAACCACATAAACAAGAAAGAGATAATTTTCACTCGTCGCACTCACGAGCGAAATGACCAAGTCTACTACACGTGTAGCATTACACCTTGGTCGTATCCAACTCCTTCTCGCTGCGTATTATTATTATCGGTTTTTTTCAGATGTTTTCTTCTTACCTGAATCTCGAGTCCCACATGAGTCCTTGCTCGACTCCATCGCATAAGTATGACCCGAGTATGGCCTACTCGCCTCTAGATGCTCCTACTCGGGCTCACTGTGCCTATTCACATTAGTGAAAGTGCGAATACTTTCGTCGTATGTGAAATAGACATTCATGATTTCTCATGAATCAGGTAAAGAGCTGGATCGCATCCAGCACTAGAAAACATATCCGAAATGGGCTCAGTCATATTCCCCAACTCGGCGATCATACTCGACATTTTTATCAAATGTTGCATCATCATATGATCAACCCTTTTCTTATAAGTTATTATACTTATAAGGTAGCATCCTCATCTCAGGATCTGTAAAAGCACTATAATACTCTTTATAGGGTGAGCCAAACCGATAAAATCGTAGGATATTGCTCATAGACTGGAATTACATCATCGTGCATGCTACTCAGGAGGATTACCCTGACTTGGCTATCATTCCTCTTTCATGCACGTAATGTCTCTTAATCCCGTCTCTCTGAGGTGTGGAACCCTCCCTGGAGTCCACCATCCCATGCCTCATAATTTTAATTAGATCTTGCTCCTCGAGGATAAATTGAATCTACCAGTGAAAAATCTCGTATTTATCACCATTCAATTTTATCCCCCTTGCAAAAATCAAATACGACAATTTTAGAAGCAATCATTTAGATAGACGTGACTTGTGATGTTTATTCTCACATTTTGTGCACCCTACGAATCAACAAGACCCAAATAATTCGAATACATACCCTAAAACGAGCGTATGAATCAACAAACACCATACACCACAATTCGGGATAGCATCTCACCGTTTGGATTAGGATTCGATGCACAAAAACCCACAAAAAGTCACTTTTATGGATGTGAGACCCTCAAAAAATTGAAAAGATTTCAATTCCGGATGACCTGACGCGCCGCCAGCGGTCCCACGCACCACCACGCACCGGCGGCACGTCCCCACGCGCCTCCACGTGTCGAGAACCGCTTCTGGCGCGTGCCAGACGCGCTGTGCGTCGGCTCACGTGCCTGACACGCAGGCGAGCGGGTCACGCGCCTGCACGCGTGCGACCCGCGTGCGCGGGTCGGTTCTGGGACCCGGACGCGGGTCGGAACCCGAACCCTGGTCCGGATCGTGGGTCGCGGGTCGAGGACACGTGTTCGGGTCGTAACCCGACCCAGACGACCGGTCGTTTCACGCGCCTGTTCGCGCGTGAATGACACGCTCCCCTTCCCTGCTGCTTCACGCGCCTGCCTCGCGAGTGTATCGCACGCGCCCTCGGGTTGGGCCTCTTCGTCTTCACCCGATTGTTCCTGTAACCGGGTCTTTCAACCCGGTTGCCGGAAAAGCCCATTTTCAGCACCATTTTGACCGGATTTTTTATGGAATCTCTAATTCCATTTATTCCAAGCATCCTTGACTCGATTTTTGAAATAATTATGCCTTAAACTCGGCGTATTTTGGATCCAAAAATCCGACCCTCCACGGTCAATTTTGAAACCCCATTTTCTGGCCATAAATATATACAATATATATATCAAATTGAAAAGCATGAAACAAGGATTACAGATCTATAAATTTCATACATTGATTTACCCTAAAACTCGACAAATCTAAGGTTGAAGGGGTCGATCACTATTCACGGCCGGAACTTTCAACCGAAAATTTTTTCGGCTAAACGTACTCAGAAAATTACGAAAAAATTATTTTCGTGTTCTAGGGATCATGGGGAACGCAGTGGTGTTCTCGGATTCACGAAATTCATCCATGATCCGAACTCCAAATTTTAAACCCTAATTTTTTATACCCAAAAATTAACCCAAAAATTATTTTTTTTTAATCCAACATATCGTTTTGATACCAATGTTGGAATTAATCGAGTCACATGCAGCAGAAGCATTCATAAATAATTTTCGGGAAAAATAAATATGGATTGGGTATAGGATATAAATACCTCGAATATGCAGAGCCAAAAAAATCGACCGTGCATCCCTCGATCAGATCTCGCGGTCGGGATGGTGATCACGATGTTAATCGAACCACCACCGCAATGTCACAACGCCGCAACCCTCAGTCCGGCGATCATCGTGACGGGAAAAAATTCTCTACGCGAAATTTTTCTCATGCCCTCTATATTCTCTCTTAAAAATTCACCCATGAGAATTCTTCTCTAACGTACAATAATAAAGGAGTAGTGGTTAAGATGTGGTTAGTGGAAGTTACCCCACTAACCCTATTGCAAAATGTCTAAAATGCCCCTCGTGGACATTCTAAACTAATAGAGGCATTGCTTGATTGGTCAAGCAATGGCAAGGGTTCAAAATGTGTGACATTTCTTTTTGATGTAAAAATATAAGGGTGAACATCGATATAATCAATGTTAAAATTTTTTCTTTTGTTATTTTTGGGTAACCTTTGGCATTTAACATTGATGTCATTAGTAAACTAGGCATCCGCAAGTAATAAATACAAATAAACTTATTTGTATCGAAATAGGACACGGAATGGGCACTAAAAGGCATAGGTAATGAGATAAAGTAGCTTCACATGAGATACGAGAGCGACCTCTTCTACTTCTCTGAACACGATGCTTTCTTTGATTTTGTCTGAAACTATTCCCATGAACAGAAAGATTTTCTGCAGTCCATGGAGATTGTTAGCATAGAAACCAAGCCGATGGCCTATATGACTATGGATACAATGATGCTCAAGAGGATATACCAATGAGTTACAAAGCAGCCTAATCAACAAAATGTTGAAGAGAGAATGCCTGTAAATATAAAGGTAAACCTTTACCTCCAGAACCACTTACTAAAGTCTTTGAATGTGCATGACCATATGACCCTTCATTGTTGATAGAATTTTCATCCAGAGAAGACATTTGAATTAGGCTTGGACAATGTTAGCAAGTAAGTAAATTCAAATTTTCAACTCCAAAGATCGTGGCTATTCTAGTCATTAAGTTCAGAGACATTGTTTGATTCATCAAACAATATGGAAGCCTCAAAATGGCTAATTTTAGTTTTTTATGCACAAACATCAATTTGAACATCAAGAGAGTCAAAGTCGATATTTTTTCTTTTGCAAGCAGCTGGTGACCTTTGGCACTCTATTTGATCTAGGTTATCAATACAGTGAGAGCTACAGATGATAAACATAGGCAAGCTTATTTGCATCATAATAGGACATAGGAGGCCAAGAGTGTATGTCACGCCCCGATCCTCGGATCGACCACGCGACAGCCGCCACGAAATCTCGGTACACGGGCAGAACCTCCCCATATACCGGAAATCCGCAAGGCTACAAAGCACACAGTTCTTTCCATACATCAATCATCAAAAAAAAAAAACAAAACATCACATAACAAAACACATGCAAGGACTCATCCGGTCCATCCCTGTACACACGAGCACACATTGGGGAGAGGGAACTTGTACATGCGCATTTTCACATCAACACACAATCGGGGAGAGGGAACCTGTGCATGCACGGCACACAATATGGCCATCCAAGCCATTTCAAAGTTCACAGTATAAGGAAAGCACTTAATAACAAGAAATCCCAAAACATAGTCGTAGGATTTTTCTAACACTTGCCTGAAGCAATCAAGCTAATGTCAGTAAAATCCAAACGATATGAGTTGTCCAAGACTTCGTGAAATCGAAAGAAAATAACCATTCTCAATATTACAAACCAAATGTCCCACTCAAACAATGAGTTTTTACAAAAAATGGGAGAAGGGAAAATAAACAACAAATCACGTAAGGATTCCATCAATACTTGTTCCTATATAGGAAACAAGTATCAATTGAATTCGTACCAAAAGAATTGTACAAGTCTTCCTTTCCATGGAATTCAGTTCAGATCCAAAATGACTATACATCACGATGTATACCTACAAAAGTCAGCTGGTAGGCCCTCCCCAAGCTCCAATCTCTGTCACAAGTCTAATCTTCCTCTGAAAAAATATTAAAGAGGGGGTGAGTATTATAAATATTCAGTGAGTGGAGTGCAATGGCATGATTGTGTAATAAGTAAGGGCTGAAAGTGGGGAATGTCAAAGCATACTTCAAATATCATTTTTTATATTCAAACATTTTCAGTAATTCAACATCATTTACAAACTATGCATCCATATCAAACATTTTCTCAGAAAATCACAAGGGTCCCATCGAAAACACTTCCGTCTTGCATTTGGCCGAACCAAGACGGAAGCCCGCCAAGGGGTTTTCCATTTTAGTTTTTCAAAACTACCCCCTTCCTTGGCGTTGGCTCGAACCTCACCGGGGTGCAATCCGGATAGTCCGACGTGGCAGAGCAGAGGCCGCATACCTCTCTCGCATATAAACCCCAATCCACGTCACCCCGTCGGGTCGCTCCGTGGGGGGAATGACTATAGCCATTTCTCTCGTGCACCATCATTTCACAATCATTCCATTTCAATCAATGTGCCATATTTTATCAATTCAATCCGAAAATCATGCTACGAGCATTTACCAATCAAGTAATCAAGACAATTGGCACAAATTCATGTAAAATCACATAGGATGCATTCATAATTCAAATTCTCATTTCAGACATCCCACAATCACAAATCATTTCATATAAATCATGTGAAAATCATTCAAAATCATTTATCAAAGAATTTAAAGACATTTTGCTTATTTACTACACAACGATTCGTCCACTCACCTTTAGGGAGGGTATCCACTCCCTATTTTCGAAATCAACTCAAAAAGACTCCCCTCGAGTCTCCAAAGGTCAACCTAGACCAATCAACACAAATAATCATTAATTAAGGCTCTATAAAAGGATTTTCAAATTTCCCTTTTTATTTACAATAGCCTTAACTACACAATTATATTCCGAAACTTTCGTTTCATCAATCTAGAATCATTTCAAATCACTAACGACTTTAATTTTTCAATATTCCTCAATTTACCGATTTTCTCCCGAATTACATAATCTTAATTTATTTCACACCAATTTCAATTCAAATCCCAAGGAAAACTGCGCAATTCAATCAAACAAAACTCTATTATTATCTAAGACATCCTATCACAACCCAATTTATATCGAATTCTAGATTTAACCTAAATAATCACATGTAAAATCTCAAAAAACGCATTCTATTCAGATTTAGCATACTTTCAACACATATACAGGTCTTCTCACCCTAAATTAACCCTAAATTTATTCACTTGTCAAGGGTTTGGAAATTCCCTCACCTAGGATTTTCGCAGTTCACAAACCTAACTTCAGTGTATGCTCTGCTCAGTCCAAGACCTGTTCCAAATTCGAAGTACAGTTCAATAAATTAGCTCAATTACTATGAACAATCGAAACCCTAGAATTACAATTAGGGTTCAGCCTTTGCCTGAGAGAGGAAGAAATCGTAGTCTAACTAGGGTTCTCGAATGTCCATTTACTGCTGGTCTAGGGCGGGTTGCCGAAGAGGGATGCTCACACAGAGCATCACACGAGCGAGGGGGAGAACGCGAGGTCTCTGTCGCGCGAGGGTGAGAGTGAGAGACACTGAAGACTGATGGACTGCGAGGGAGAGATAGAGAGTGATGGTGCGGGACGAAGAGGTGGCGTCCGCGGTGGTTCGCGGTGGCCGCGGTGGTGGCGATCGATGGAGGGTGAGGTCGAGATGGCGAACAGGGAATCGCGAAGGGAGAGAGAGTGCAGAGGCTGGAAACAGAGAGAGAAATAGAGAGTGAGTAGAGGGAGAGAGACGACGGTGGTGGTGGCTAGCGGTGGTTTGCGGTGAGGGAGAGAGGCGGAGGAGTGTGATCGAATACGCGAGAGGGAGAGGGAGCAGGGGGTGAGGGAGTGAGATCGATTAGGGCTTTCAGCCCTAATCGATTTGGGAAAAAGGGGTACGCGGCGTTTCGGGCTGAAACGCTACGTCTCCCCACTCTTTTTTTTTTTTCTCAAATATATATATTTATTTTTGTATTCTTACTATGATGAACTTTTAAATTTACCTAAAATAGAATCCACTACGAATTTACGACTCGACATTTTAATTATACCAAAAATTTAAATTTAAGACCTAAAATCGAAAATCAAAACTTTTAATATTTTCTTTTATAATTACTGAGATATTTTACAGAACATTTCAAATACCGAATTTTCGATATTACAGTGTAGACATTCAGAAGGGAGGAAAAACAAATAGTGCAAAATGAAAACGAATATTAGAGATTAAACAACTAGGAGCGAAAAGAAAGATACCTCCATGAGGAATGGCCGCCAGTGCTAAAGGCACTCTTTGGCAAGAAGAAGAAGACAAACATATGTAAAGAGTGACAAACAAAGGATTCATATCTTCCATTACATTGGCATTTAAAGCGATTTTATCTATAATAAGAAGTGGCCTAGTAAAACCATCGAGAAACGAAACATCGGATTCCACAAAGCCAAGAGGAACTTTATGATCATGAGAACACATCTGTTTCTCTCTCTCTCTCTCTCTTTTTTTTTTAATTTTAACAGCCTTAGCTTCTCTTCATTGTCGTAAAAGGTTAGCTTTTTGTAGAGGTAGCATTTTTGCATACTTCTTATGGTGTAGTGTATTTCTATCCATCTTTTTCGACACACTAAAAGTTATGGAATGCCAGAGTACTTTTAAAACATAGAACAATGATTTGATTTGGTTTCAAACATTGACAACATAACCACAATATGAAAACAAAAGCCAAAGAAAGCACAAATAGAACATATGACAGCAAAAAGAAGATAAAAGAACTAAGAACCAAAAGCAAGAAAGCTTCTTGCTACATCACATGATATAATAATAGTGCACCAAAGAAAGAACAGCTTCTAAGTAAAGCATTTCATTTGAACTTTGAACATCTTTTGAGAGTTTTTAGCATGCTTGTTTTGTAAAATTTTGAGAGGAAAATAAAAATTCTTTAGTTTTGTAATTATGGGTTTCTCTTCTCTCCCTCTATTCAAGTTACAAATATTAATTAGAGAGAGGGAGAGAGTGGGTTGGAAAAGAGGGAGAGAATTATGTAGAGATAGACATGTTCATTTTTTTCCCCAAACCTTTTTAATTTTATTCTCTGCACTACCAAAAAAGAAAAGTATTATGACACATTTAATGCCTTTTACTTTCCTTTTTTCCATTTTCAGGCAAAAGGTTTCTAAAAATGCAAGAAGAAAGGAAATCACTACCACTTGTTTAAAGGAAAGCAACTCTAATCTTATCGAAGGAAAGTGGTTTAAATAGTTTCTCTTCTTAAAGGAGTTTTTCAGTTAGTGGTTTTCATTTATAGGTGACGGTGTGATAACATCATCCTGCGAGACTATTTCTTATATGTGGGATAAGGCACAAGTGGGGATTTTGAAGTGGGTATTGTGAAGCTTTGCTTCCAGATCCTGTTTATCTCTAATCTTAAACCTAAGAGAAGTGGGCTTGATAAGAACTTTAAGTCGTGGAGATGGAATTTACTTGCAAATACGATGGACTGGTCCAGAAGCTAGATTGTCATGTTTGCTTGGACTTTCTCAATGAAAGCAACACTTGTAAAATGTTATATGCTTTGAAGTGGTGAATTCAAAAACTAATCTAGGCACATCCAAATAATTAAGTAAAGCAATAGCTGTTGTTAATTTGAAGTGGTGAATTCAAAAACTAATCTAAGCACATCCAAAATTTTTTTGGCATGCAAGAGATGGAAAGTCTTGGATAAGTGGATTGGGAGGGTGAATTCACTTAATGTTTGAAGTGATTACTTGAGTTTGACTAAAGAAAATGAAAAGCGAAAATGTTATGGGGGTATTCTATGCTTTTGAGAAGATTTCCCTATTAAATCTGACACCTAAACCATTTTGTAGTTGGATGTTTTTCTTGTAGTCCTTTTGTTTCGTGTTCTTTCAATTTCTTGGTGTATCACAAGGATCTCCTAACACATCATAAAATGGGAAAACTTTATTCCTCCTCCCACAGAAGCACTACAAATTTATCCACTGAATATCTTGAAGCACCAAAACTGATAATTAGAAAGAAGCATAAACCACAAATGAATAAAAAAAGAAACCAAAAGAATCAAAATATTCGTAAATGCTGGAAACCTATCAATAACAGCACATAACATTCTTTTAACGGGTCACATTATACAAGCAAAGTCAACACAAAATGAAATAAGATAAAGTATGCAGCTGGACTAAACAGGACAAGAACGGTTATCAAAATAGATACTTACCTTAAGAAATTGCCTAAGACAATACAATAGCAGAATATAAAAACAGAACCGAACGCAGGAGTAAGGATAAATTCTACAAAACAGAGGAGCAGAAGAAAAATCAACAGGGACTTTAAATTGTTCTATGAATATTTTATTCATGCATGTAAGAATAATAAAAAGATGTAGAATATTTTATGTTGAAATTTAAAGAAAGATCAACAAAACAAATTCAGAACTTCATTGAATTTGAGATTGATTTTGAACACAATATAAGAGCATATTTTTCATGCCTTTACAAGAGAGAGTTCATCCTCTATTTATAGAGAAAATGGGAGAGGAGAGAACAATGAGAACATAAGAGGGAGGAGAGGGCTTTGGCCCTCTCCTTGCTAGCCGTTGGGGCTGTCCCCAACGGCTAGATTTACTAGCCGTTGGGACAGCCCCAACGGCTATGCTATCAAGCCAATGGGGGACCCTTTGGTCCCCCAATTGCTGGCCCGGGCCAGAAAGATCAACAAAACAAATTCAGAACTTCATTGAATTTGAGATTGATTTTGAACACAATATAAGAGCATATTTTTCATGCCTTTACAAGAGAGATTTCATCCTCTATTTATAGAGAAAATGGGAGAGGAGAGAACAATGAGAACATAAGAGGGAGGAGAGGGCTTTGGCCCTCTCCTTGCTAGCCGTTGGGGTTGTCCCCAACGGCTAGATTTACTAGCCGTTGGGACAGCCCCAACGGCTATGCTATCAAGCCAATGGGGGACCCTTTGGTCCCCCAATTGTTGGCCCGGGCTGGGCCCAAAGGGCCCAGCCCGAACTCCACGGGCCAGGCCCATTTAGGGCCCAATTTGGGTCCCTAAATGGGCCCACTTTTCTTGGAAGGAGATGGGCAGAATTCCATCTCTATAATTTTGCTTTGAGGGAAAAGAACAATCTCTTTTGGGGTTAATTGAGTACCCTAAGTGTTCTTCATTTCAACATTTTATTCATATAAGATAATAAAAAGAAATAATGAAAAAAAAAACATAGAGTGGAAATCAACGGTGATTTTAAAATGTTCTATGAATATTTAATTCATGCACGTAAGAATTTTATTGACGTATGTAAGTAATAACACAAAGAAATAATGAAAGAAAATGCAGAGGAAAAAACAACAATGATTTTAAAATGTTCGATAAATATCAAATTCATGCATGTAAAAAATTAATACAAAGAAATAATGGAAGGGACTGTAGATCGGCAAATCCAGTGTGGTTCTACAAAATAGAACAACAAAGGAAAAATGAATAGAGACTTAAAAATGTCCCAACAATACTTTATTCATACATGTAATAAGAAGTAATACC
Source organism: Dillenia turbinata (assembly GCA_037126225.1). Lineage (NCBI taxonomy): Eukaryota > Viridiplantae > Streptophyta > Magnoliopsida > Dilleniales > Dilleniaceae > Dillenia > Dillenia turbinata. The sequence goes on from JBAMMX010000006.1 coordinate 12,528,947, forward strand.
AAGAAGTAACGAAAGAGAGTGTAGACTTGTAATCCATTGCTAATGAAAAGTTGCAAACTTAGTAGGAAACATCAACAATAAAGGGCAGAAGTTAATGTTCAAAAAGAGGAAAAAGAGATATAAACCTTGAGCACAGAGGATGTATTCGAATAGGTTTCCATACGTGATGACCATCACTAAGCACACCACCTCCGTCAACTAATTTGTATGGCACACAGAAGATAGACAATTAGACATGTACAACAGAAGGGGAAAAAGCTTGATTTTCATATGAAAATAAGTTTGTAATTTTACCAAAATAGGCAGGACCCTCAAATCTTAAAAAGAACAAAACAGGACCTATTTTATTAAAAAAAAAATCTTGGGCAAGAAAGTAACTAAAAAAATCCCCACCAAACCCATGATTTTTTATGGCCATACATATAAAATTCCTATGATTAATAATGAAAAAAGAAGTAAATTGATGGAAATTGCAAGGTGGAGAACACCAAAACTTGGTGGGGGCATGATAAAGAGCGACTGATAATATAATAATAATAATAATAAAGAAGTAAATTGATGGTGATCGCAACGTCACAGTAAAAGAACACCAAACCCACGATTTAGCTGGTATGGTGGAGCAAACAAAATTAGAGTGAGAGTTGATTATAAAGAGAGACATTTAATTCAAAATAAAAATCGGAGATAGTCAGACCTTCAATTAATAAACAAGGATTCAACATAAAGGGGAGAAGAAAAAAGACCTAATTATTAGAGAGAGAAAGAGATTCAATTCAGAAAAAGAAATCGAGAAGCATAACAAAAAAAGTAAAGAAAAACATAAAAACCACAAATAATCTCAGAAATCGATAAGTAGATTAGTATGTTCTCAAATGAAGTCGCAAAAATAAAATAAGAGAAGAAGAACAAGACAAGAGAAATTAAGGTTTCAATTGTAACTATGATTAGGGTTTCATAAAAGAAACGAGCAAAAGAAGAGATGAATAAAGTATTAGAGTTTTAACTGATGTTACTAAATTAAAGGGAGGGAAGAATAAAATGAAAGATATTTCGATTAGAGAAGTTAAGAAAGAGTGAGAGGTGAGAAAAAAGAGAAGTGGAGGAGAGAAGAGAAGAGAAGAGCATTTGTGAACTAAGAACTGATTGAAGAAGCACTGTATAACGATCCTGTCAATAAGATATCACCGCGTTGGCATATCAAAATCTATTTGAACATAAGTGTAATGGGGCATTGAGATTATGTTTTAATAAATAAAATTTAAAAAGAGGAAAGAAAAAAAATTGAAAGAAAAAGTATGGGCGGCTTTGGACACGTGTCGACAGATAATAAGATAAAATGAGTGTAGAGTAGGCTAGATGAATAGATCCGTTTGAATCTGGATCGATTTCGGAAGTCGGTCCCCAAATTTTTGCCGATCATAGCTCTCGCTCGCTCGCTCGCAGTCTCTCTCTCCCTCTCTCTCTCTGTTGGAAACCCTAACAAACAGTAAAAGAACAGTCTTTCTCCCCAAACCAGAAAATCAACTATGTCGGCAAAGCCAGCTTGCACTGTTTACATAGGTATGTGTGTCTCCACTCACCCATCCCATATGTGTGATTGCTTCGCTTTTCCTGTCATGTTTCAGTTTTCTCTCTACAGAATTAACCTAATTCGGAATTTCTATAAAAATAGGACTCTTAATCTTTACCGGTTGAATCTGTCTAGGGTTTTGACCGGACCGAAACTGGATTCTTTTCTTGTATTAAAGTTGGATTTTGAGGGATTCATTTTGGTTTTGCAATATTGTTCTCAATACGAGGGCCTAAATTTGTAACCGGATTGAAACCATTAGACTTCTAGTGTTTCTCTCTCTTTTTGTTGGATTAGTACGGCCAAGAAAACCGGACAAACGCCAACAATTTAACTTGAACTCCTCAAAGATAGGATTTTTATGGTTATGTGTCTCACAAGGCATGCTAAACAACAAAATACTCATTTTCAGCTTTAACGTCAAATTAATGTGGCTGAGATTTGTACCATTACAACTCTTGCAAATGTGTGGTGCAGATTTTACTCACATTAACTCAGAACTAGATCATGACATAGAATTTCTGGTCATTTTCATTGCTGTAGGAGGCATTTCTGCATCTAATGTGATAAATAGCAATTAGGCTCTAACAAAATCCTTTTCCAATAAAATCTTTGCCCTACCTTCTGGGCATTACATGCTAGACTCAAATTTGAAAAGTGTCGAGAATTTAAGGTTTTCGTTAACAGGCCCATGAAATCCAAAACAAATAAAGAGTGCTCAAAACTTAAATTAAAGTGGTCCTTTTCTCTATGGTTTTCCCTGGAACAGATCCAGTGGAGATGGGGCGTGGCATGTTGCTCAACCAAAATCTAAGGATTCACGTGCCTCCTCACGCATAAGTGGCCCAAAGGGGATGGACATTTCCCTGTAGGGATTGCAGACCTAAGGTTATGTAACTTGGATGTGGATCTAAGCCAAAAAAAATTCTTTAGTATACTGTTTCTTCTTTTCAAATTGTAAATAGTCTGGGACAACATTGACAAAACACTGAAATTTTGCTTAGAGTCAAACAGATGAGGGTGAAACTTGTACCACATAGAGTTTGGAAACTCCAATATGGTGCAATGGAAACTCCAATATGGTGCAAATTTCAATCCCATTGGTTTTGTCATAAAAGTATGGTACTAGAGTGACAGTAAAATATTAGTGCACCAGCATCTATTATTTGGGGCAAGCTTAGTTCTTCAGTTGTACTGCGTGATCTCTAGATGTGGTAACACCAAATGCCCCAAGAAACAATTAGGCCTTGCATAAACCCTAATCTGATATCATGGCCATCTCCTGTTGACGGAGTTAGTAAAAGGGTTTTAACTTCATTGATCATACAATCAGTAATCAAGTAATCTGCTGTTGGCCGTTGACAATTTTATGGATTACACCAGTTGAAAATGATGAAGGTTCACTTGTGCTTATCAATTAGCAAATTCCTCTCAAAATGCCTACTCAAAACTTAGTCCTGATAGCTTTTATTCCTTTTAGAGCTTTATTATACATTAACAGATTAAAGTCTATTGCTTTTCCCTCTTGATCTCCAGTAACTTATCTTGAAGAACACTTACAATTATGAACTCACAAAACTTATTATCTTCTTTTCAGCATTGAACTGATTTGAATTTGCAAGTCTGTCCGGTGTGATTCCAACACACAATTGCATTCTTTTTGTTTGCAGAATTTGAATTTTAACCATATCTAATTTCTTTAAAGCAAAGAACCCCAGGGGATGGCTCTGGACTCCGCTAGTGTATCTACTGAGAAAATAACATGAATGAATGCAATTTGGAGATATTAAATTGGTTTGAAATGTAATTTCAACAGTGCCAATAATGCACACTGTTTTATCAAAGAAATGAAAATGCGCATGAACAGGGTGAAAGCATGTAGAGATAAGCACATTAATAAAGTTTAATGAGATGTGTTATTCTAGGCTCGACATTTTGATTTCAGTGGTTTCAAACTAAATAATTAAGCCTTGATCTAGCATGGATGCAACCTCCATACCATTGTGTCCAAGCCTCTAGGATGGAGTTATATGGTGAAATTAAATTTGTACTCTTGCTTGTAAAATTACAATTTTATTCATAAAGTTCTTTCCTGTGTCTTTTTAAATCTATGGATGTGTGAATTTTTCTAGCAAAGGATAATAAGTGAATTTTTGGAGTTTGGAAGATGTTGTATCCTCAGAACTGTGGGAATTACTCTTGCTAAGACCATGTTATGCAGCTTACCCATGGCTAATATTCCCATTTTCTATTTCTTGTTGTATGATTCTATGGAGAGCAATTGGGAGGATTTCTGTGATTGAACACCTTTAACACATTGGAGCGTGGTATTTAGGAAAAAATGGGGACTTGGTATTAGACATTTGAGCTTTTCCTCCCTCTTAGGAGTGCCACAAGCCTCAATGGGTAGTTCAACCCTTGACCTAATTGTTATGTTAGAATCCTGATATGTCACTAATTTAAAGAGAAAGTGGTGGCAGATGTGAGAATGGGTATTACAAATGTGAGAAGGTGCACGAGGGTAGGGTGGAAGAAGATACCAGTCTTTCTTGAATTTGAAATTCAAGATGGTAGGTTGGTACTGTCTTGTTTGTGTTGGGGAAGGGTTATGTTGAAAGAATTCACGTATTTTATTGCAAATGTAAAAATATTTAAAGGATGGAAAGTTTATTTTGTACTCTTGTAGGATCTTGGAGTTTGGGAATGAGAATTCAATGGCTCCTTCATTTGACTTCCTCAATGCTTTGATCTCTACTTTATGGTCCATGGAAGCTCAAAAGATAGTGATTACATGTTAGTGTTCAAATATTCTTATTGGAGATGTTCTCATGTTCAGTCTTCCCTTGTGCCTAGCTACTTTTTAATACAGGTGATGGCAGTTAATATGATGAAGAGGGTCACTTCAAAGTTAGTGATTCCGCTTCATATGCATTTGTTACGACTGTCAATAATTGTATTTCTGTAGAAAGGAAAAGGGGAACTAAAAGGATTTTGATCTTCCATCCTTTGTGTTAGAAAAGCATGGAAATGGAGAGGAGTGGGAAGCTTCCTTATTCATCTTTGGTGTTTTATTTTATTTTTTTTTTGGGTGGGGGGGGGGGAGTCAAGGAAAATTATAGTAATTGTATTGGCCAAATTATCCTTTATTTTATTGAAATAAAAATTTCTAGAAGGGTAAAAAATAACTCTCCTCACATATTTTCCCTTTGAGAATTGGAGGACAAATCATTTGCTAAAGAACTGGTTAACAATATTCTGTTACCCATGCTTCATCCTCCACCCAGATTAAAGAAAAGGAAGAGATTTTCTACTGAAATGGTTTGTAAATATCTATTGCTTTGCCCAATTTGTGGAATTTTAATTTGACACATAATGTTTTCATTTCCTCTTCTCACCAGCATGTACTGCTAAGTTTCTTCTCACCAATAATAGCCAGTTCTTGCATGCAACCTATTATGATCTTTTTGGTCTTTGAAGAAAATTTCCCCCATCCACTACATGATTTCCATTATAAACCATTGGCAATTATGACCTTATTGCCTATGAAGAGATTTGCCCTCATCTGCGAAGAGATTGACATTGTAAACCATTGAATTGCCATGTGAAATTTATACTCAGTTAATCTGTCTGGATGCAGCCTCTCACTTTCAGATCGGAGTTTAATAATCCTTTCTATTAACTTTTCTTATATATCTTCATTTGGTATTCTATGCTTGAATTTCTCAAGAAGAGCATGCAGCCCCACTGAGGCGGCAATTTCCTATCCCTACCCTCTGCCCATGTTAGATATCCTGTCCCATGTTGGTTAGAAAGCAAACCTTACTCCAATTTGGTCCCAACCCAAGTAATTTATTTTTTCTTGGCAATGAGATAGTTTGAAGATTGTAAAATGGTAAGGGTGCAAACATTATTCTTTAGGGCAATTTGACACTGTTGAAATACTACTAGGACAATAATACCTCTTCCATGTCATCATTGAGTTTATCACCTGGCTAAATGTACAAACCATCATTTCTTGTGAATACTGCCTAAATGGTAAATAACTTAATTTAAACTTGTGTGAGCTTGTAAATACTGAATTTCAATTGTGTATTCTACTAAGCAGTATGCTTCTTATATAGGGCCATTGCTGTAGGTTTTTTAGTTAATCCATCTCACCCTATTTGGACCATCGTAAGTCTGTGCTTACATTCTTGCGCCGGCTTCATTCTTTGTTCCTAGCATTCTCTATGTTGTGAATTCTGCTATGTTATTCTAGAAAGTCGTCTCAATATATGCTATATATATATATATATATATATATATATATATTTGGTGTGCATATGCTATATTTATATGGCAAACAGGCTTTTTCTGTTTTTGGTTCCTTTTTTAAGCTTGTATATATCCTGTTTTAACTTGACAATTTGTTGTTTACTTAGGCAATTTGGATGAGAGGGTGAGTGATAGGGTTTTGTATGATATACTCATTCAGGCAGGGCGGGTTATTGACCTGTACATTCCTCGAGACCGGGAAACCGACCGCCCAAAAGGTTTTGCCTTTGTGGAATATGAAACTGAGGAGATAGCTAACTATGCTGTCAGGCTTTTCTCTGGTCTTGTGAACCTTTACAACAGAACACTGAAATTTGCGGTGCGTCCTTTTCTGACTTGTAAATCTTCTGTTGGATTCTTATTGTGTACAAGCATGGGATAGAGGATATGACTGCACTAATGACTCTGGCACGTGGTCTTTGATTCTCTCTTTTTCTTGGATTAATTTCATCATTGTCATTCTTTACTTTAGTTTTGAGATTGAGATTGTTGAGACAGCTCTCTAGGACAATCTTTAGCTCCCCATTTATTTTCAGTTAGTTGCTAGAGATGGTGCATCAAAAAGCCAAAGGTCTGCATCATTCTACCACCTCTAAGGTGAGCAGATATGTTGCAGACTGCTCTAATGGTGCTAAGTGTGATGATCCACCGGTGGCACAGCAATACCTTCATTTGAATAGGGAGACACTCTAATTGGAGCTGACTGTGAGTGTTCTTTGGCATGTGATATTTGTTTATGATGCATTGCTTGTGGATTACAGATTTCTGGCCAGGATAAACCCTCACTGAGCTTACCCCCAGCAACACCCTCATCAAATCCCTCTTCCAAACCAGGGCCTCATCGTGTGACAAACAACACTTCAGCAACCTCCCAGAACTCCACAGGATTATCCCTGTCATGTATTTGTTCATCGCAATCAGGCAGTTATGCACAAGGTAATATTTTATTTTCTTTAAACTCACTCCAAGTTCTAAATTGCAGTATTTCCTTGCTATTTTCACTCGTTTCATTTTCTAAACAAGATTTTTCTCTTTCATCCAGCATCTGTTTCCCCAGGGTTAGTAAACCAACATCATAAAGGGTATACATCATCCTTCCAGGGTAATGATTTTGATTGCAGTTAAAGAGGTTTTGGGGCAACTTTGGACCAGTTTAGGTCAAGTGGCTATAACAGTAGTTATCCAGTCTCTTACCCTTCCTACTGACTTTTTGCGTGATTGTTGAAATCATATCCTGGCACTACTAGGCTGTTTGTACTGGTTAATCTGGAAGTTGGTTTGTGTGACAGTGCAATTGAAGCTTATTGTATGATTTTCTAATGGACTTAGATCTGAGGTATCATATTAAGTTGACCAGTTGCATCTGTTGTGGACCTTGCAAATATTGTAATTCTCATTTGTAAACCACCCTTTATATTCAAAACCATGTAATAGAGAGAATTCAGGTGCCACCTACTAGCGTCAGCATCTAATTGACTGATCTGGTAACTATCGTCTCTTCCCACCTCAACTTGTTGCAAATATAACCCTAGCTTGTGTTGAATTCATCTTTTCCAGCTTGAGTAATATGCATATTTCATGACTAGTATTTATTAGGTACGTTTTGAGGAAAAAAGTGTGTTATATTTCTGTATTACTTATTTATATGATCATATTTTCGTTTTTTGTTTATGTTAAAAAATTATTTATAAGAATCGTTGCAATTCTTAATGGGTACCTTTTAATAAGACCCTCCGTTATGAAATGAGCCATAACAAAATTCTAGTCCTTGTGTGTGTATAATCTCATCAATCATTTATTTGTGGTGCGTGTCTTCTAGGAGTATACTAGTCAAATTACAAGCAAAAGGCACGAGTTAATTCTTTAGTGAAAGGGCATCACTGGATTCTGGCTAAGGCTTTAAACTGTCGATTGCTTCACCACAACCGCAAGCGTGTTGCCACTGCTTCCAGATTTTTGTTGTTTAGTTTTCTGTTCTTTAAATTTCCAATTTTAGGCCGGTAAATGTAATTATGAAATGGCTAAACTTGCTGGGTTCCTTAGTTTAATGCCAAGCTTGGGTTGTTCGAAGAATTTGGCGATTTGCCTCATTTACTCATTTGCTTCTGCTTCATCACGAGGCGAATATTATTGGCTCGTGCAAATTGCATTACAGACAGCATGAGGATTAAACACCAAAGGAATAAACAAGCGCGGGAAGTAAGAAGAAAAAGTCGTGTTTTGTGAAGCATTATTGCTAAATTATATATAATGTTCAAATAAATTTGGTCAGAACAGGGAACCTGATCCTAATTTTATTGCCTAAGAATTATGAGTGGTTGGCCTAGGGTTGGTGGCGGGAGGCGGCGGTTCGATTAATAGCGGAGTGTAAGGTGAATTATACTTTGCCTGCTCTGATACACTAGGGTAGCGTCTGGTGTCTAGTGTAGAGTCACAGATTGGAGGGGAAACTATTGGAGGAGAAAATGACGGAGAGGGAAGAGGATAGAGAAGCAATGTTTTCTCCTTTTCTGTGTTTGTAAGCACATCAACATTTAGATAATTTTATAATTTAATCGTTATTTTTCTCTTTTAAAGTTTTTAACATATAAATATATTAATTTTTTCTTCTAAAAAAATAATTTAAATCTCTTTAAAAAAACAAAATTTAGTTTTTTTTTCTTTTTAAAATCAATAACATTAATTTTCTCTTTGTGAAATAATTAAATTATTTTTAAAATTAATATATCAATTTTAAATTTTCTCTCAAAAAAATTAAATTGAAATGTTTTCTCTTCAAAGAAAGACTAATTTTCTATTTTAAAAAATTAATTTAATTCACGTTTTCTTTTTATTAAACGCATTGATTTGAATTTTCTTTAACAAAAAAAAATAGTTTTTATTTTTAAAATTAAGTATATTATATCTCTTTCTAAAAAGTTTAAAACATTTCAAATTTTGTCTTTTTAAACACATTGGTTTTTTATTTTCTTTATCTAGAAACAATAAATGGAATTTTTCTCTCTCAAATTGAACACTTTAGTTTTCTCTCCTCAAAAATTTAATTAATTCATATTTTTTCTAAACACATTCGTTTTTAAATTTTCTCTTTTAAAAAAGTCAAATTTAATTTTTCTCTTTTTAAAATGAAGTATTTTATTCTTCTATCTAGGGTAAGGATGACAATATCCTATCCGATCCGACCTGAAGAATATCTGAAAAATTTGATCCGACGGATCAGGTTTTTCCCCCCTAAAAAATCGGGTTAGGGTCAGGTTTTAATATTAAAACAGTCGGGTCGGTTCGAATATGGATTTAGGTTATACATAATCCGAACCAATCCGATCCGATAATAATTTATAATAAAATAAAATTTTTATTTTAATATAATATTATTATATAAAATAATAAGATTTTTAGAGTTTGTTATAACTTATAAATATAAATTTCTTTTTTGAACAAATATTATTAAATTAAAAAAGAATGCATTAGGCTATGATTTAAATCAAGTATGGGTCGGGTATATGTCGGATACAAGTCGATTTAAAATCAGATCGGATCGGTTTTTAAATGTATGTAATATATCGGGTCAGAATGGATTTTTAAAAAAATCCATAGGATCAGATATGGTTTTTAATTTTTAACCTGAATTGAATTAGAATCGGATATGGATATTATAGTTAACATTTAGAGTGAGATATGGTATTAAAATGACTCGAACCATAACCGATCTATTGTCATCCCTAATCTAGGGTCTATTTGAGTAGAAGACATTGTGAGAGTTTAATACAAAATGTTGGTTTCTTTATACTACAAAAAGGCATGCTGGGGAGTTTATAAGCTTAGTTGAGGAGCTCGTTATATATATGTTACGAAACTCACATTGGATTCACAAAAGAAATCATATAAATACTTAAATTCAATAGACTCTCTCACTCAATAGGTCGATCTTTTGTGCTAAGATTTCTTATTGGGTTTGAGTCCATAACATGGGTCCATGAAAAGTTAGTGTTAGAGCCTCCTATCCAACATGGAAAAGGACTACCTGAAAAAGGGTTACTTGGTGTTTGATGAGCTCCGAAGTAAGAGCTGTCCAAAAAGGAAAAGAGCTACCTGGTACCAGACTGAGAGTTGTCCAAAGGGAAAGGACTACCTGATGTCGGAATGAGAGTCGTCCAAAGGGGAAAAGAGCTACCCAGTGCTATGAAGATTCTAGAATGAGAGCCATCCATTGACGTCTAGCTTCTTAAGAGGTGGACAATGTTATAAGTTCCACATTAGATTCACAAAAGAAATCATAGAAATACTTAAATCCAATAGCGTCTCTCACTCAATAAGTCGATTTTTGGTTTGAATTCTCCTATTGGGTTTAAATGCATCATGTGAGTCCATGATATTATATGCTATATAAGTGTCCTATTGGGCTAGGATAATAGCAGCTGATGCCCTTTTAGCAGACTGAGCTACCGCGTGTGCTACCACCATTCTTGATTCTTTAAGAGGCAAATTGATGTCGACCCATAAAAGCAACACCAAATAAGGATGGACCTAGGCCTGTTAGTATGGGACCATTACCACCAATAGGTGTTTTGTTATTCCTTATTTCTTTTTCAATTTCTTTTCCTAGTTGGAATTGATTATGTTGAAGATGAGTCTTGACTTCACAGATCCGACTCCTTGCGACTTGAATGGCTACTTGATTAAGAGGTTGGAAACTTACAAAAGACCGTTGGAGGGTGTCCCGATAGGGGAGGCTCTGACACTTAAGTTAGAGAGAGCAGTTTCGGATGGAATGAAAACAGACTAAGAGAAGGGAGAACGGATCTTCTTATGACTTGTGTGTCGGGTATTGAGTCAAGAGAACTTACCTGGTCTGATGTATTAAAGGTTTTTATATGAAATGCCGCAAGAGAAGTATGCATTTGGGGTGTTATAATCCTAACTTCCTTACGATGAGATCCAAAGATTTCGGGTTTCAAACTTCAAATATTCGAAGTCATTGCCATTTAGGAAGTTTGATTATACGAAAAAATTCTTTCCCTTATCGATTAGACTTTCAAGGGTTTTTTTCCTTATCCAAAAGATATATTTCATACTAAAATATAAAGTTTAATCAATGTGAGATTCAGTTGAAGATTACCATCCAAAAGTCAAAGCACTCGATCCCTTTAGTATTCAGTGGTCGAATAGAGGGGGCAGTCATTCGGTCTTACCGAACGCGCTTGCTAGTCGATCATCTATCCAGATCGACATGTTTGTTGCTCGGAAGAGTTGGCCCCTTCGTGACCATGGGTATCTCTTTCGGGCACCCGGATATCATATTAACTGTTGTTTGGATCATGTTCCATCATTTACCCCTGACTCATGGTGTCGATTTGTAGGAGAGGCACCATAAGTAAAGTTTGCTTCTCGAGAAGTTAAAAAGTCATGGAAGCTTGCAACACGTGTCTCTTGAGATCATGCAAATCGTCTGCAATTGATACGAAATTAAAGCAGATGGATGTAAATTTCTCCTTTTGCCTCAACCATTTTGTTTTCCACTGGTGTTAATGCGCCTCTCCGTCCATTTGATTTAATTCAAAATTAATATGGTGTAGGAAGGCGATGCGGTATGAACCTTCCCACTTAATTCGCACGCTTTTCCAAGAAGCGCTTCAACTGTTCAGAGATCTAAAGAGATTTTTTCGTGTCTATAAATAAGGAATGTGGGACCTTACGTTACTTCAGCAATCTTCTTCATGCCTGAGGCTTTTCTTCTTGTGAGAGTTGTCTTCCATGAGAGGTCTTCAAAAGGATGCTCCTATTTTGTAGAGCTTGGTGGTGTGAGTTGCTTTTGCTGGTATGATGTCTCATCAAGAACGGGAACTGTTGGTATGAGGACTCATCATGCCATTCGGTATCCGAATATCGCTATGGGCTCTATCAAGGTTTTCGTCAAGGCCCCTAACTCAAATTTAAGAAAAGAGACTCCTTCCGAGTCGGGTGGCAGGACATACCAGTTGTGTGTAGGGAGCTAGGTGATGCAAGAAAATTTGATGATATTCTGATGCATCTTCAGAATCCCTTCCCGATCGGTTTGTCTCCCCTTTTGGTAGTCCTATTGTGTCAGTAGGGTTGCATATTATTTTTTATTGTTCCTCTGCTTACCTTTTTGTACTCTCCAGTGTTGTCAAACGATTGAGGCGATATAACCATTTATGTATTTCTTGTGATATAATCGGTTTGGACGAGGGACTTGTGAAGTATAATTACTTATGTAATCGAACATATGTTCGTTGTATGGAAATGAAAGAGTTTTATGTTACTTACTTGCCATTTGTCATATTTGTTGGAGTTTCTTTGGTATGTTCACTTGCATGATACTACTATCAAACTGCTTATATGATCGACTTGCTTGTGTGAATGACGATTTCTTGATTGGTAGAAGTATGCTTGGTCAGTCCAGTGGTGTTAACTCAATTGGTGGAACAAATCTTTCAGTAGGACGGGGTGGTTAAAGTCCTTTTGAGGAGTTAGATTTTTTCGTTAGGACGGGGCGATAGAGGACTATTCGAGGAGATAGATCCCTTCAGTAGGACGGGGCGATAGAGGCCTATTTAGGGAGATAGATCCCTTCAGTAGGACAGGGCGATGGAGACTCATTCGGGGAGATAGATTTTTTCGATAGGACGGGACGACAGAGGCCCAATTAGGAAGATAGATCCCTTCAGTAGGATAGCACGACAAAGGCCCATTCGGGGAGATAGATCCCTTCAGTAGGATGAGGCAATAGAGGTCCATTTGGGGATGGTAGGATGGGATAACATGGGTCCATTTAGGGAGATAGATCCCTTTAGTGGGACAGGGTGGCAGAGGCCCATTTGGAGAGATAAATCCATTTGGTAGGATGTGGCGATAGAGACCCATTCGGGGAGACAAACCCCTTCAGTAGGACAGAATGATAGAGACTCGTTCAGGGAGATAGATCCCTTCAGTAGGATAGGACGACAAAAACCTGTTTGGGGAGATAGATCCCTTCAGTAGGATAGGATGACAGAGATCCGTTTAGGGAGATAAATCCCTTTAATAAACAACAACCGATTGGAGTGAAAAATTAGGAATCAAACATTAGGACCATCAAAAGAAAAATCATGAGGGGCTTAGCCAATAGGAGATATCTTTGTCGAAGGAGAAACGATATGACTTATTGATAGTAGATCCATAGGTTTTATGCATTTCAGGTCCTAAGCACAGCTGATCCATCCAGATTATTGAGGTGATAAGCCTACGGATGAACTATAGAGCGTATTTGATAGGGGCCTTCCCAATTGGGGGCTAGTTTGCCCCTGGGTTAGGATTGGTCGGTAGCTTCTACCTTCCTTAGTACCAGATCGCCTAGTTTGAACGTTCGACTTCTAACTCTCTGGTTGTAGTACTGCATCATTGTTGATATGCAACCATTCAAGCAAATGCGGATTCTCATAGCTTAGGGAGTAGGTCTAGGCATTCACGTAAGGTAGATTCGTTCTATTAAAAATCATACCGGGTCACCTGGAGCGAATGAATCACAATCTCCACAGGTATGAAAACTTTACTTCCATACGTTAGGCTGAACGAAGTCTCTCTAGTTGCCTTTCGAGCGTAGTATGGTACGATCAGAGGATGTAATAAAGCTCATCTACCCATCGTCCTTTAGCTTCGTCTAGCATAGTCTTTAGTCCCTGGAGGATCATTTTGTTGGTTATTTTGGCATTGGTCTGTGGATGAGCAACCGATGAGAATCGGTGGTCGATCTCTAGATTTGTGCAGAACTCTCGGAAGTTAGCATTGTCGAATTGTTTTCCATTGTTTGTGATAAGAACGTGAGGTTTGCTAAACCGAGGGACTATATGCATATTAGTTAAAAGTGAAAAGCATAAAAAAGCGATAAAGTCTCCTGAGGCTTAAGCGCTAAGCATAAAGAGAAACTCCTAGTTCATTAACAAGCTCCTAGTTGCAACAAACACTTTCAATAAACCAGAAAACTTGAAATTCAAAATAACCTAGGAGATCCTACTATGTAAACTCCCCAAAAAAAAAGAACACAAACAAAAAAAATGGGTAGATTAGAGGAAAAAATTGCAAAACAGAGGGCTATAGAACAGAGGAAAAAAATTGAGCAACTACAGAACAAGAAATATATGGATTTATACATATTAATTGTTGTAAGATAAGTTCATATCAATTGTAGAACAGACACATATTCTTTGTAATATAAGTTTACATCAACTAAGGAACAAACTAAAGATGTAGAACAGAGACCCTACTATATAAACCCAAAAAAAAAATAAACACAGGCCGAAAAAAATGGGAAGAGCAGAGGAAAAAAATTACAGAACAAAGGGGGAAAACTGCAGAACAAAGGAAAAAAAATATTAGAACAGCAATTGGAAAAAAAAAAACAACGGCCTAAAAGAGGACGCATGAGTGTTAAAAATGAGGAGGAGATGTACATTGTATGTAGCTCGATGCCTTCCATTTACTATGAGCTATTTCACTCCAATTTGGACAACAACAAAGGAGCAATGAATCAACCATCCAAGTCCAAGAAGAAGAAGGCTAAAAAGGGCAAGAAATGAGCCATTTCATAGCCCAAACCCACGGCCCAAATATGGGCAGAAGGATAGGCAGATTTCTGGACAAAAAATGTCCAGAAATCTGCCCATAAAACAAGCCCAACATTAGGGCATAAGTTAGCCCGAATTTGTCCAAGCTTAGGAGTCCAAAATGTCTAAAGTTTTATACTCCATTTAAGGTTCAGAAAGGGCTTCATTCAAGGCCCTTCAAGGCCCAAGAACAAGCTCAAATAATGCAGGGGCAGAATGGGTAAAAATTTATAACGACTAGTTTTTGGGTTTGTGTCTACCGGCTAGTTCTTCTCTCTACTGGCTAGTTGGACCATTTTGGCTATAAATAAGTCTCCTCTCTTCATTTGTAACACACCATTGAGCATAGTCTCAAACTTGTCTTAGAATAGAGCAAAAGTCTCTTACATTGTCTTTATTTTTCTTGAGCTTTGTCTCAACACAAAAATGTCTTGTAATTGATAGTTCATCAATACAATACACTTGAGTTTATTCTCACAAATCTAGTGTTCTTTGTTGTCCTTCAACCACACAATTCAAAGCCATCTCTTCCTTGCTCAAACATCAAAATCCTAGCTCACCAACCTAGTTTCCGTACACCAAATTTTAACATGGTATCAGAGCGGGTTTCACTTCCGCTCCTCACTTCTGAAAATTATCCACAAAGGGCAGAAATTATGCAAAGGCTCTTGAATTTGTACAATGCATTGGAGCATATCCAAAATGAGCCACTTGATGCATCAAACCCCAATTTTGAGCAATGGAAAAAGAAGGATGATTATATCTTTTTGATGTTACAAAATTCGCTGGACAAAGCTCACCAAACAATGATGGCTGGCTGTCCGAGCTCCAAAACCGTGTGGTCCACTCTTGAAGGGCTGTACGGGAACAAACACAACTTGGGGAGGGTCTTTGAGCTTCAACAACAAATCTCCAAACTTCAAAAAGGTGACAAAACCCTACCCCAAGTCTTTGGTGACCTTGAAAGGTTATGGACAGAATTGGAGACATTGAGGCCACTAACAATGGACCTCAATGTTCTACAACAAAGGAGAAATGAAGACAAGACTTTTGCCTTGCTCATGTCTCTTGGAGAGCCGTTCAAGGAGGTACGCCAAGAAATCCTAAGTAGGGATACTCTACCATCCTATGAGGAGGTTAGAGGAATGATCCAACTAGCCGAAACCTCTAAGAGGCTTGAGGAAGAAAGCCGACCACAAATGGAGGTCTATGGCTTCAAAGCAATGGTGGAGGAGCAACATGCTGAGAACGTGTGCCCCCATTGCAAAAGAAAAGGCCACACCAAAGAAAGGTGTTGGGATCTTTATCCAAACCTCAAGTCAAACGGAGCTAGGCCGGATCAAAAGAAGAGTGGGCTGCCTAATAAAGGTATAAAATCCAATTCAAATTTAAATGCTTTCAAATATGTGCATTGCCATATGAGACAAACCCCTTGCATGTCTAGAGAAGGATACAAGTACATTATATCATTCATTGATCAATACTCTAGATATACATGGGTATATATGCTTAAAGACATGGCACTAGCACATAATGCATTTAAAAAGTTTTATCATCTAGTTACTAAAGTGTACAATGCACAAATTCAAACACTTAAAATGGATGATATAAAAATCATATGTCCTAACTTTGAAAGTTTTCTAAAACAAAAGGACATAACATTAGAAATCATGAGCCATGAAAACTTCATTACAAATGAGGAAGATATGCTAAGAATGACATCTATATTATTAGAAAATGCACACATGACTCATGAATATTGGTGTGATGCAATTAGCACTGCCTCACACACATACAATCGCATTCCCCAAGAATCACTTGATGACAAGTCTCCATTGGAGATAATTAGAGGTAGCAAACCAAACCTCATGCACCTTAGGCAATTCGGATGTGTTTGCTATGTGAATGGGGAACAATGTGTATTCTTAGGATATGGTCCAAGGAAAAATGGATACATTTGTTATAATCCTAAGACTAACACGGCATACATGTCGAAAGATATGAAATTTGTCGAAGAAGAACTTTATTTTGCAGAATTAGGTGATGAAGCACCACTGAGTCTGCCTATCCAGGCTCCAATTGAGGAGCAAGGGGGAGCACAACAAATAAACCATGCTCATATAGCTTGTAATGCACAAATCATTGAGAAAGAGCCAAAAGACAAGGTTAAAAAGAAGAAAAAGAAAAAGGCTAAGGAGGCTCAACCAACTGACATCACTTCCGCAAGTCACAGCTCCATGGAAGTCCATTCGCCGGACTTGAGGGGGAGTGTTAAAAATGAGGAGGAGATGTACATTGTATGTAGCTCGATGCCTCCCATTTACTATGAGCTATTTCACTCCAATTTGGACAACAACAAAGGAGCAATGAATCAACCATCCAAGTCCAAGAAGAAGAAGGCTAAAAAGGGCAAGAAATGAGCCATCTCATAGCCCAAACCCATGGCCCAAATATGGGCAGAAGGATAGGCAGATTTCTGGACAAAAAATGTCCAGAAATCTGCCCATAAAACAAGCCCAACATTAGGGCATAAGTTAGCCCGAATTTGTCCAAGCTTAGGAGTCCAAAATTTCTAAAGTTTTATACTCCATTTAAGGTTCAGAAAGGGCTTCATTCAAGGCCCTTCAAGGCCCAAGAACAAGCTCAAATAATGCAGGGGCAGAATGGGTAAAAATTTATAACGACTAGTTTTTGGGTTTGTGTCTACCGGCTAGTTCTTCTCTCTACTGGCTAGTTGGACCATTTTGGCTATAAATAAGTCTCCTCTCTTCATTTGTAACACACCATTGAGCATAGTCTCAAACTTGTCTTAGAATAGAGCAAAAGTCTCTTACATTGTCTTTATTTTTCTTGAGCTTTGTCTCAACACAAAAATGTCTTATAATTGATAGTTCATCAATGCAATACACTTGAGTTTATTCTCACAAATCTAGTGTTCTTTGTTGTCCTTCAACCACACAATTCAAAGCCATCTCTTCCTTGCTCAAACATCAAAATCCTAGCTCACCAACCTAGTTTCCGTACACCAAATTTTAACAATGAGTAGAAGACCAAAGAAGAAGAAGAAGAAGAAGAAGAAGAAGTAGAACCAAGAAGAAAGAAAGAAAGAAAGAAAGAAAGAAAGAAAGAAAGAAAGAAGAAGAACAAGAACAAGAACAAGAACAAGAACAAGAACAAGAAGAAGAGGCAGAATCGAGAAAAAAAAAGAAAGAAAGAAGAAGTGAAGAAGAAGAAGAGGCAGAACCGAGAAGAAAGCAAGAAAGAAAGAAAAAAGAAGAATAATCGAGAAAAGAGAAGAAAGAAGAAGAAGAAGATGATGACGATGATGATGATGATGATGATGAAAAAGAGAGATGCACCTGGTAGATTAGATGATCTTTTCATAGTTAGCCGATAGAGCAGAGATGGCCGAGAGAGCAGAGAGAGCAAATCTATGTTGGTGTTGCTTCCAAATAGGGTTTCCAAACACTTTTTAGTGCTTTTCAGAAAAATTGCTTCCAAATAAAAAAGATTGAAAAAGCCACGCTTTTTAGTGCTTTGCACTTTATGCGCTTTAGTATGCTTTTTCATCTGCACTGAGGTTTTTATGAAAAAAGCCTTAAAGTCTCGCCTCGCTATGCTAGGTGCTTAAAACATGCTTAAGCGCACTTTTGACTACTGTGACTATATGAGTCCATACGAACGACTGAACCATAGTTGCAGTTATCTGGGTTAGAGGTTCGTCCTCCACCCACTTGGTGAAAAAAATCGATAGCCACTATGAGGAATTTCTTCTATCTAGTAGTTGGTGGAAACGGTCCGATGATGTCCATTTCCCATTGGACGAATGACCATGGGCCTGCTATGGGGCTATGCTTAGTAGAGGGTTGTCGCGGGACCGAAGAAAATCGTTAACACTTGTCGCACCTTTTGACATAATCGTTCGAATCAGTTTTCATGGTTGGCCAGTAGTACCCTTGTCATAAGGCTTTGTGGACTAAGCTTCAAGCCCTCAGGTGATTATTGCATATCCCTTCGTGGATTTCCTAAAAAATATAGTTTCCCTCTTCTGGGGTCAGTCATCTCAAGTACAGATGAGTGAAGGACTTTTGGTACAGTCTCCCGTCGATGATTGCATAATGGGCGACCTTTTACTTTAGCTTATCTGCTTCCATTGGCGAGTCTGGTAATTGGTTATCTCTCAGGTATGCTTCGATCGGGTCTTTCTAATTAGAAGGTTGGTCTGTTACTAGGACTCTTTCGGGCTCATCGATGCTGGGATATGGTAGGTTTTTTTTATGTAGACCGTTTGACTAGAAGTAATTAAATCTAAGCTGGCCAACTTGGAGAGCGTATCAATTCGTGCATTTTCTAAATGAGAGATTTGTTAAATGTTAACTCTGTTTAGTCTTGCCATTGTTTTGCGTAACTTACTTAGATATTTGACCATGGTAGGGTCTTTAATCTCGTAGACCCCCTCAATTTGCTTAACTACCAATTGGTTATCGATAAATACGCGAACACTTTGGGCTCCCATGTTGGCTACGATTCAGAGTCCCATCAACAAGGTTTCGTACTCTGCTTGGTTGTTGGTAGCTCTAAAGTTGAAACGGAGGACATATTCTGCTTTGAAGTTGTCTGAACCCATCAGTATGAACCCAACACCACTACCCAAAGAGTTTGAGAATCTGTTGACATGTATGGTCTAGTCTGCCAATGACAATTTGTTAGGGCTGCTAGTTAACTCGGTTTCGATTGCAGCCGAGAGGGTGCATTCGATAATAAAGTTGGCTAAGGTTTGGCCTTTGATTGTAGGTCGAGACTAATATTAGATGTTGAATTCACTCAATTCGACACTCCATTTGATTAAACGGCCAGAGATGTCTCTCTTTTGAAAGATTTGTTTCAACGGTTGGTCGGTAAGCACCACGATGGTGTGGGTCTAAAAGTATGGCCGAAGTTGTTTGGCCGAAACGACCAGTACGTATGCTATCTTCTTGACTAATCAATACTTAACTTTGGCTTCTTTGAGTATCCGACTGATGTAATAGATTGGCATCTGAACGGTTGAGTTATGTCTCACAAGGACAGAGAAAAGTGTCCAACCAGAAATAAAAAGATAAAGGTAGAGTTTCTCATAAGGAATCGATTGGGAGAGTAGTGGAGGAGTCATAAGGTATTGCTTGAGCTATTCGAAGGCCGTTTTGTACTCGGGTGTCTACGCGAACTATTAAGATCTCTTCAGAGTATCGAAGATAGCTTTTTACTTTCTCCCTACTTTTGACATGAATCGACTTAGAGCCGCCATCTGACCGGTAAGACGCTGCACCTTCTTTAATGTTTGAGATAGCTACATGTCCAGAATAGCCTGTATCTTTTCGGGATTTCCGAAGGTACACTTGGCAGGATTCAATCGTATGTTATTACATTCGAGCGTTTGAAAGGTCTCCTCAAGGTTAGCAACATGAGTCTCAGCATTGATGCTTTTTATGAGCATGTCATTTATGTACGCTTTTCTATTTCGGTTGAGCTAATTTTTAAGGACTTCGTTGACTAACCGTTGGAAGGTTGCCCCTGTATTCTTTAGACTAAAAGACATGACTTGGTAACAGTATGTACTGAATTCAGTGTTGAAACTTATCTTCTCTTCGTCCTCAGGTGCCATTCGTATCAGATTATACCCCGAGTAGGCATCCATGAAACTTAAGAGTTGGTGACCTAAAGAATTGTCCACCAATTTGTCGATATTCGGGAGTGGGTAACTGTCTTTTGGAAATGCCTTGTTGAAATTCATGAAGTCCACGTGCATCCTCCACTTACCGTTGGCTTTCTTCACCAAAACCACGTTGATTAGCCATTCAGGATACTTGACTTCATAGATGAACCCCAGCGTTTAGTAGCTTTTTGACTTCTTCTTGAATGGCTCACTGACATTTGAGGGCGAGCACCCTTTTCTTTTGTTTAACTGACTTATAGCCGGAGTTTACGGTTAACTTGTGAATGATGACCGACGGGTCGATGCTGGGCATGTCTTCGGGGGACCAAGCAAAAATTCTGGACTGTCATCGTAGGCAATTAACAGTTGCCTCTTGCAAGGACATAGATAGGCCAGCTCTAATCCAAACAGTTCAAGTAGGATTATCGGTTAAAGGATGTTCAATCACCTTTTTTCCTGGTTCTGGCTTGTTCGTTGGTTCGATGTCACCTCTGAGTTCTAGGGTGTCAATTGGAAAGTTCTCCTGCCCGTCTCTGTCAATGAAGAGGGCATAGGGATCAGGATCACTCCGAATAGTAGCAACCCCTTCTGACGTTTGAAACTTCATCTTCATATGTCTAGTGCTGGGTAGGGCTTCCAACTCATCTAGACTCGATCGGCCGAGGATGGCATTATACGATGAGAATAATTTCACCACATGAAAGACGGCTTTTACGGTCGCGTGGTTAGGGGGGTTCCTAAAGTCATAGTGAGGGAGATGATTCCCTCTGAACAAATGCGTTCATCGGATAATCCTTTGAGGGATCCAGTTAGGGGCCGAAGATGTAATGCATTGAGGCCCATTCACTGGAAAGCATCCTAAGTAAGGATGTCATAATTCGCACCTTGGTCAACAAGGACTCTCTTTATCATATACGACTCTATTTTGATAGTAATGACTAGAAGATCATTGCGACTAGGGTCAACTCTGATCAGATCATTGTTATCGAATCTGATGATTGGCCGTTTCTCTTGATTACAGTCATGCTTTGTTTGGTGACCAAAAGGCTAGTGAGAAAGACCGGTGATTAGTCTATTTCCCACAGACGACGCAAATTTATTAGATGTGGGTCTTGGCTCCATAGATCCGACTCCTTGTGACTCGAATAGGTACTTAATTAAGAGGCTGGAAACCTGCAAAAGACCACCAGAGGGTGTCTCGGTAGGGGAGGCTCCGACACTCAAATCAGAAAGAGCGGTTTTGTATGGCATGAAAACAGACTAAGATAAGGGAGGATGGATTTCCCTGTGACTTGCATACCAAGTATTGAGTCAAAAGAACTTATCTGGCCTGATGTATTGAAAGTTCTTATATGAAGCACCACAAGAAACATGTATATTTGGGGTGTTACAACCCTAATTTTCTTACAAGGAGATTCGAAGATTTCGGGTTTTAAATGTTAGAGATTTGAAGTCGTTACCATTTGGGAAGTTTGATTATACGGAGAGATTCTTTCCTTTATCGATTAGATTCGCAAGAGTTTCCTTCCTTATCCAAGAGATATGTTTCGTACTAAAATATGAAACTTAACCAAGGTTAGATTCGGTTGAAGATTACCATCTAGAAGTCAAAGCACTCAATCTCTTTAGTAATCGGTGGTCGAATAGAAGGAGCGATCGTTCGGTCTTATCGAATGGGCTTGCTAGTTGGTCGTACTATCCAGATTGACATGTTCATTGCTCGGAAGAGCTGGGCCTTTCATGACCATAGGTATCTCTTTCGGGCACCTAGATACCGTACTGACTGTTGTTTGGATCATGTCCTATCAGATTATAACCAATTTCGGTTATGGGGTTAGGTTGATCTTTTCAAATTGGCTTTATAATTACTGTATATTACCTTCCTATTGGCTCTTTCCATTCCTTGTCCACTATAGCTCGACCAACCAAGGGCCGAGGCCGAGGCCGAGGCCGACCTCATGTAGATCCTACCATTTTGGTATCAAAGCTAGCACCAATGGCTGACGATCTATGAGTTCAACACTTGGAAAAACAAGTTAAGTCTTTGTGTCACGCCCCGATCCGCAGGTCGAGAACGCGAACAGACCTCCGCGACTCCTCGAGGCACGGGTATGCCCTACTCGTACATCAAGGTGACGCAAGGCTAATATTATGGCTAATATCATAACCCTACTCGATATCCTAAGTTAAAATCATATAGTGGAAGATTGAAGAAGATAGTTTTCAAAAACATTTTCTTTAAAATATTTACCTCCAATTTATATATAATATTTATATACATGGTCCAATCGTAAACAATGATGGGTATGAATACTTACCCGGTAGCATCTCTCAGTAAAACTCGTAGGACAGTACCTCAATGTATGTCAAGTACAGTATAAGCTGAAAATATAAATATGAGGGGTGAATATAATCCACATATTCAGTGAGTGAGGTACAATGACTATATAATGACGATAAATGAATTTGTGAAAGTGGCAAGTCAAACCAACGTTTTCAAATTATATTTTATTCATTTGCAAATATATCGTGTATTTCAAAATAATATGTATCCTTATCATCAATCACACATCATGGGGTGTCAAAAACACATTCTACCAATAGTTTGGCCTAATTAGGGTAAAATCCACCAAGGGGTCACCAAAATGTCATAAGAATGAAACACATATATTTCCCCCATTCCCTTGGTGTTGACACGGTCCTTACGTGGTGCTCGTCTATTAGATCCGTTGGTCAGAGACAGGGGACTCAAACCCCTGCTCCCATATTACCCCACCATGTCACCCCGTCGGGTAAACGCTCAATACCGTGATAGGGAGTGCGCTATAGTCACTATACACCATCCCATAATCATACACATGTACTATATGTCATCATTCATAAATTTTTACTCGTAAAAAAATGCACTATTAAGTAATCATAATATCATAATTCAATTTTTACAGAAACATCATTTTAGACATGCCACAAACACTAAAGTATTTCTAAATCATATTTCAAAATTCATTTATAAAAATCATGATCGAAACTATTTTTCATTTAAAGTTAGAAATAGATCGTCTCACTCATCTCGACTGGGGAGGGTATGCCACTCCCCCTCACCGTCCTCGTAACTCGAACGAGTCACCATTCGTACGAAAATGTAACCTTACGCCTAAGTTAAATAATATGTATCATTCATCAATTCAATTATTTCGATAATATCATATCGTTGGTTTACAAAATACAAATGGAAATGCTTTATTTAAGATAAAATCTCAAATTCCATACTTAGAGAAAAATTCCTACAAAACATATCACGCGCAGGTTTAGTAAAATCATGATATTTTTTAAAATCTTGATCAGATTCAAATTTTTTCTTAAAGATAAGACATATATCTCCAACTTTTATATCAGATCAATTTCAAATTCTAAACACACGAATTTATAAAATTTTATAACTTTTTCAACCTAAGTTCCTAAAATCAACTTTGCACAGTTTTAGGAGAATTTCTATATCTCCATGTGTACTTCTCCAATTTAAGTGATTCTTATCTCAAATTGAAGATAAGATATAGCACTAAAACTTTCTAGTTTATGATATCCTCAGATTTTAAGTGTATAATTTTATAAAATTCCATTTTCATCTCAGTTTTAGTTTTCATCTCAGTTTTAGTTTTAAAACTACTTCTGCACAGTTTTAGTAAAAACACCATAACTTTCTGCATATAACTCCAATTCAAGTGATCTTTACCTCAAATTAAAGATAAAACAAAGATCTAAATATTTCATGTTTAACATTTCTCCAAATGATATACAAAAGATACCTAAAAAATTTTTAAAATATATTAGTTGTACACAGAACATGAAACAAAATTGGTGCAATATGCTAAATTTTCAAAAATCATCAAAAATTGATTCCTTCATGAAATGTTTCACATAATATACCATTCTAAAATTTCTAGTTTATAAAGAAATAAATAGATTTGATTTTTGATTTTTACAGAATGTGATATCATAAGAATATTATACAAGACTCAATCTAGAAATCAATATCTAGCATGCTAGTATGGATACCAATGTAACTATAGATACCAATGTAACTACTCATCAAATAATTTAATCTTAGCATAACTTAGGACATGTTTCCTCCTTTGCAAGATCACTTGCTAACAATATAAATCAGCCCTCTCTTTGAATCCTTGTATTTTTATCACCTTAGTAAAATCAAATCACTTTTAACATGAATTCCTATACAACACTTCTATACTTTCAATTAAAATTCAATAATTTCCAAAAATGTTCTTACCTCTTTGACTCCATGGTTGAATTCAAAATGGATATGGAGTCTACATATTTCATGCAAGGGGGTTTGAATGAAGAAAATGAGCCAATTCTTTTCCTAAGCAAGTTCTTTTATAAATCTAGCAAAATATCATTGACCATTGGATCATTCCATGCATCATCTCAATCTTCCACTTGTCCTAGCACTTAAACCATCCAATTGTTGATTCAAGCAAGCTCCATGCACTCCATTAAGTGTCTTGTGGACGTCCATATCAAGGGGAGAGATGTCACAAGTTAGCACAAGCTATTCTAATTAGATTTTATGTATAAATTTCCATCCAATGACTATCATGCATAAATTTCCATCCAATGAGATTTCTTGAATCTGGAACAATCCTATGTGGCCACTAACCAACCTTGTTGCCATCTTGACCAATCATTTGGCTCCAATTGTCCATCCTTGAGTGATTTGTAACTTAGTCCCTCAACTTTTCTTAATTGCATTTAGACCCCTAACTTTTAATAATTTGCATTTTTGGTCCCTATGATATTTTGTTCGAAATTTCTTAAATATGTGAAATTTTATTTAAATATCTCTATTTAAGTATATACAGCCATTTTTGACTTCTTTAGGACTTGCCGACGCTTGTCGAGAAGATTTTCGGCTTACCGATAAAATTTTCGATTTTAGCGATTTTGAAGTGAAATCTCGAAATAAATAAATAGATAATTAAAATTTCATTTTAGATGTCCTAAAAGGATGTTAATATATATATAAAACCATGAAAAATGGTACATGATATACAATAACCAAAAATCAGTGTTACACTTTGAGTTGTGGTCAAGAGAGGATATTGAAGTAGATAGCTAAGATGTTGCAACTGTTGCTAGCAAGGGAAGGGTCCTCTACCAATATATGAGAAAGCACTCAGGAAAGATCTTCCTCGTGGGTAACACCAAGTTCGATCACCCCCAGGCTTGTGAAGCTTGATTTTCCATGCTTTGATGGATTAGAAGACCCCACTATTTGGGTGTGCGGTGTAGAGCAATTCTTTGATTTTCAAGCAACCCAGCCAGAGGATCAAGTAAGACTAGCTACTTTCCACCTCGAAGGTAATGCTCAGTTGTGGTTTCAGAGGAAAAAAAACACACAGCAAAACTTCAGTTGGGAAGAGTTCAAATTGGAGTTAGGAGATCGATTATGAGTTACAACTTATGCAATTGCCTTCGGGAACCTGAGCAAGCTTCGACATGTAGGTACGGTGAGAGAGTTTTAATCTCAATTTGAGAGATTGTTGGGGCAAGTCCGGCAACTCTCAGAGGAGCAAGAGGTCTTTTTATTTGTGAGTGGCCTTAAGGATCACATAAAGGCCGATGTAAAAGCCCAATGGCCCAATTCCCTCTCAGCTGCAATCGGGCTAGCCCGAATCTATGAAGAGAAGCACTTAAAGGTAGGACTTAAAAACAGTGGGTTTTAGGGCTCAAAAGGAATGTACACTCCAACAGCAGCAATTCCTCCCCATCTAAGGTACAATCAGGAGACAAACCCACCACCATGAAACGTTTCACACCAGAGAAACTCCATCAATGAAGGGAGAAAGGGTTATGCTATCATTGCTATGAGAAGTATCATCCCCAGCATCAGTGCAAGAAGCTATTTTTAATCGAAATGGAAGACGAAGTAATCAGACTTCAAGAGGTGCTAGAGGAAGAGGAGATTGTGGAGCTTCCATAAATTTCGATTAATGCTCTCACCGGGGTTTCTACCCCTCAGACAACAAGAGTGATCGGATATGTGAGGAAAGTATCTCTGATGGTCTTGGTGGATTTGGGATCCATGCATAGCTTCATCAATAAAGAAATAGTGGAAGCGGCTGGACTCAAGATGGAGGCCGGTACACAACTCATTGTTGTTGTGGCCAATGGAGAGCGCATCACCAGCAATGGGTTCTGCAAAGAGGTAACAATCTTACTATAGAATACTCCAATCACAATTGGTTTCTTTGTTATCAATTTAGAAGGATGTGATGTGGTCCTGGGAATTTAATGGTTATGAATTAGGTCTAATACTCTCGGATTTTAGTAAAATGAAAATGAGGTTTCAATGTGAGGGAGTCACAGTAGAACTCAATGGAATGGAGGGAATTAAATCTAGGTTAGTAAGGGAGAAGGCCTTGGCAAAGGCTTTGGATCAAAATATGGGACAGGGAACCTTGTTACATATTTGGGCATTGGAAGAAGAGGAGGAGCAAGGAGATAGTTGGGAATAATGGGAAACTGAATTTCCAAATGTGTTAAGAGAAACTCTAGGATTGCTACCAAGAAGTGAGCAGGTCTGTCTAAAACCATATAGGTATCCACATTTCCAAAAGCGGAAGATTGAAAGATTGGTCGAAGAAATGATTTAGCATGGGATTGTTCAAAGTAGTAAAAGCCCATACCCATCTTTTATGCTATTGGTAAAGAAGCATGATAGGACTTGGCATTTTTTGCATGGATTATAGGGTGCTTAACCAACTAATGGTAAAGGATAAATATCCAATTCTAGTAATTGAAGAGTTGCTAGATGAGCTGTATGGTGCCCGGGTGTTCACCAAGCTGGATTTAAAATGGGTTACTCCCAAATCCGGATAGATGCAATGGATGTGGAGAAGGCTACATTCCACACTCATTATGGACATTTTGAATTTCTAGTAATGCTCTTCGAATGACCAACGCGCCTACAACTTTTCAAAGCTTAATGAATGATGTCTTTAAACCTTATTTGAGGAAATTCGTCTTAGTATTCTTTGACGATATTCTTATACACAACAAGAGCCAAGATGACTAGAGGTTGCACCTCAGAATGATTCTATCCACTTTAAGAGACAATAGACTGGTTGTTAAAAAAGAGAAATGTGGACTGGGATTGGAAGAAATTAAGTACTTGGGACACATCACTAGCGCAAGATGGAGTGCGTGTTGACCCATCCAAAATAGAAGCAATGAAGGAGTGGCCAAGACCGAAGAATCTAAGGGAACTACGAGGATTTGTTGGGCTGCGAGGATTTGTTGGGCTGACAAGATACTACCAAAGATTCATAGCTCATTATGGGGTTATAGTAATACAATTGACTTATTTGCTAAAGAAAGGAAAAGACTTTCAAGGAGCTGAAAACATTGACAACCACTTCCCCTATCTTGGCACTACCAAATTTTGATCAAATATTTGTTGTAGAGTGCGATGCATCCAAGGAAGGCATTGGAGCAGTCCTTATGCAAATAGGTTGCCCATTGCTTATTTTAGCTCTGTTCTAAAGGGAAAGAATCTCTCCCTCTCTACCTATGACAAGGAACTTCTTGCTTTGGTCCTTGTTATCAAACATTGGCAATCATATCTCTTAGGAAGGAGGTTCATTGTGAAAACGAATCATCGCAGCCTGAAGTATCTTTGGGAACAACATATAACAACAGATGCTCAGCAAAAGTGGTTAATCAAATTAATGGGGTATGACTTCTCAATTGAATATAAACAAGGTCACACCAATACAGCAGCAGATGCTTTTACGCGAATGCCGCAAACTAGATCATTAGTGGTGATCTCCTTCCCTGAGCCTCTTTGGTGGTAGCCAATTCAAGATGAGAACAAGCAGCATCCGCAACCTATAAAGATACACCAATTAGTTCAAGATGGTTAAGCTATAGGGCTTCAAGATGGTTAAAAAGGGAGTTTTATTGTAACACCGATATCTCATGTACTCATTATTTTCTTCATTTTATGTATGATATTACTCATATTTCTATATAGAAAATTCATTAAGAAATTTTTTCACTAAAACCAGTTCCAAAAATTTTGGCTCAATCGCTGAAAATTCAAAAATTTTCAAAATGACCACCGATGGTCCAATAACAATGAGGATGACTCTAAAAAGTATAAAAATCTCAAATTTGGATAGATTTTACTTCGTAGAGCTAAATCGTAAATTTTTCAAACAATCACCGGTAAAACCCTAGTCGAGTCGAATGTGGCTCGGTAAGGCTAGACAACCATGTTTTGATATAGAATAAATTAAATTAGGCCTAATACGAGCTTTTGGGTCTAATGTGAAATTATAAAAATTTTTGGGATCAAATGTAATTTTTTTTTATAAGTCAAGAGACTTATTTAAAATTAATAAGAATTTAGAAGAAAAGAAAATGGGGAGAAGTAAGCAACTAATGAAGTTGTGGTGTGAGTGAATGATTAGGATCTTTGGTTGGTTTGTAACTAAATTGCAACTATTGGATTAATGAAGTGAGAGAAAATGATTCTTGGTTTGGTGCAAATTGATCCAATGGTGAGAAATAATCCTTAAGAAGATCAATGGTTGACCTAGAGGTAATTTGGCAAATGTTCTTTCCCCAAACCGTGGCCAAACAAGAGTGTAGAGGATGGATGGTGAAGTGGCCGGATGAGGGATGGAGAGAAGAGATTGTTTGGCCTTTGAAAAGTTAATCCAAGGGTGAAAATTGAGTTGAAGTGAGATGAATTAATTTGGACCATTAGATTGAGTTTGTAGGAGACAAGAATACTATTCCTTGTGTGAAAGTGTGTGTTTTCTTGAAAACAAACCAATAGTGAGGATTTGACTTGAAATTTGATCAAAATTGTGAGCCCTTGGATCTTGGTTGATGGGAGACATTCAATTAATGAAGATTTGAGTGGTAGTGTGAGAAAAGAGGGCTTGTAGTGTGAGAAAAGAGCAAACCGTGAGTACTTGTTGAGAGAGGGTGAATCCGTGTTTGTGACCATGTGATCCTAAGGCTTAGAATGGATCTTGAGAATGTTTAAGAGTTAGGATTGAATGGAACAAGTTAAATAAGCAAAACATTTCGCTTCCGTTTTCTTTTAAAAACCATGAGATGTTCTAAGCCAAAGAAGCAAAATGCCCTCCTTTTTTTTTTTTTTTCTCTCAAGACCGTGGGCTTGCTGGAAGGGAAACTCAAAAATCTTCTACAATACTACCGCAAAATTTTTACATAGATCATTTCCTCACAAGCCCAATTACCACATATCCAAAAATTGGAGCAAAATGAGGAGCCTAGCTTGGTGAACAAGAGGAGGTCGAGTCCTAGAAGAAGTGCAGAAATTTTCTGGTTGTTGGAAGGTCGGTTCAAGCTTGAAGTGGTCACCTTTGGAGGTAAGAAAGCTGGACTAAAAACCTGAAATTTTAAGTTTGATAATTAGCATGATGTTTACAACTTAGAGTATAGGTGGAGCCTAACGTGAAGGATGAGAAAAACTATTGTGTTGAACTGAGAATTTTTGTGTTATAACATAAAAAATGTGTGCACAATTTTTGAGTAAAATAGATAAATATGAATGTGTGTGTTGGCCGAGACATATTGAGAAGGAGAGGGACAAAATTTTAGCTTGAATGGTGTGGTGAATGTGTGCTGAAATGTTCTGATAAAATGGCTGAAATTTTCCCCAAGGTTCTTGTTTTAGTTTATATTTGTTGTCAAGAGCAAAAATTTGAAGCATGAGCATCCGGACTTGCTGCAAATTTTTGTAGGTTTAATATGATATTTTAGCATGATTCTATAACTTAGAGTCTAAGTGGAACCCAAATGAAACATGAGAAATGTGTGCAGAATTCTAATGCAAGTGTGATGAATATATGTGTGTTTGTTGATTTAAATGATGTGATAAAAGTGTGTAGAAATTTGTTTGTGCTTGGACAAGAATTTGGAGGAGAGAATGATATATTAGTGAGCTGAAAAGTGTCCTTCATTTTGTAAATTTTGTGTGCAGAAATTTGAATGAGAATTATGAGTATGTACATGTGCATGTTGGCTGAAAAACATTGTGGTTGTTGGCTGAAAACAATGGGATGTAGTTGTGCAAGGAAACTACCTTAAAGGCCAAGGAATGTGGTTCAATAATGTGCAGAAATTTTTTGCACAAAAAATGATTGAGGTGGGGCCATTTTCATGCTAGCTGAGAAGTGAATTGTGAGGAAAAAGGGTCATAATATGTGCAGAATTTTTAGTAAGGTAGTAAATGTGCTTATGTGCATTTGGAGGCCGAGAGGATGTTTAGGAGGGAAAGCAAAATTCTGGTTTAGGGCGTTGAGGAGGAAAAGAAATGAAATGACTGAGAGTGTGAGGGATAAATGTGTATGTGTAATGATTTTAGAATGTGAAATCTTATGAAGGGGTGATGAATTCAATTGATGTGTAAACATGCAGAATTTTAAAGGATGAATTATATAATGTGCAATGTGAATGTGGACTATATTGTGCATAAAGGAGGTGAGATTTTGAGCACACGAATTTCTGAAATTTCGCGGGCTGAATTGTGTGCCTTTGGAAATGAGCAATTGAAGTTGCCGGTTTGGTGATGAAAAAGGGGACAATATATGTATACATTAGAAGCCTACCTATGATACCCTAAGTCTTGATCCTTGGCGAAGGATTAATTTAAAATACGATTTAACCTAGTGATTTTCAATTTTGTGACACAAATTTTATATGTATTATGTGTTGCCATTGTAGTGACACGTTTGGTGATCGAGCGAGGGGAGCACATTTATTACACATTGTGGTGCATTTTAGGGAGTTACACACTCTCCCATATACTGTGAGTAGGACTTTGACGCTATGTTTTTGATAGAACAAAAAAATTCATGTTTTATAACTTTTCAAAATGACATATTTTATGACATGTGTGAAAGCATGAGATTTGGTCTATGTTTTATAAATACTTCTCTTTGTGGTCATTGGAGTGTCTCAAATGATTGATTCAAATGATATGCATCTATGAATCGTGTTAAAATGATATCATGCGACTCTTTGAAAACTTCATATGATTTATATGCTTCCATTTCACTAGCACGCTGAATTGAAATGGTTTAATGAAATGTGTGGGTCGGATGCCTACTTATGATGTGATGATGTCCCTAATGGACTACCGTAGCTACAAAGGGCATTTGTAAATGCACCCCATGTGTGTCCATACGTTTCTGCAGAAGGTATCCCCAAACGTCATATGTATAGTCGCGGCCGATTGAACAAAATCAGGGAGGACATGTGTGACGCTACTGTCTAGCACAGGGATGGGTTCTATACATGATTGATTATATATATATGCGCGTAGACACGGGCTAGCCAGTTGAACCATAAGGGGAGGAAGTGTGCGTTGCCACTATCTAGCACTTGATGAGGCTCGTGGCTAACATTATGGTAGAGAGCTAAATGTTTTTATACTTGCATATGAAAAACCCCAAATGTGCCCGTCATTGGTTGTGGTAGACCATTGTCAGGGATATTTTATTGGCAAGCTCTAAATGATTTTTCGAAATATTAATGGATACATATGTTGATGTTGTGATATATGATATATGATCATATGATTTATGGAAACGTCATGCTCAATTTATAATATCATCATGTTTTAAAAATGTACTTTGACACTCCGTGCTCACACATACTATTGATCACATAATGTCGATTTCCTTACTCACTGAGTATTTTCCTTAATACTCACCCCTCACTTTCTATAATGACAGATATAGATTTGGTAGGGAGACGCGTCGAAAGACTTTCGACATACTTAACATACTTTTGGAGATGACGAATGTTGGGTATGGTACCAACCATTCTTCCGTGATGAAGTTGGATAATGTATATACTTGAGGTCCATAGTGTCATGCCCCGACCCTCGATCCGAGGCCGTGAACAGCCGCCCGTTATCCCGTACACTGCTCATCACAGGACACACATACCAAGGTAACGAAGACTAAAACAATCACCTGCTCAAAACTATTTAAAACCTGTTTTTCCTCAAAAACATTATTTCCCAAGTAAATAATGTAGAATGCAAGACAATGCCTCAATGCATAATTATACAATACTGGTGAGAGTTTCAATTACATTTAATAACAAAATTTTAGTCATCCCTATAAATGTATACAATGGTCATTCTATAGGCCTCAAATGTACATCATCATCAATTACATCACTGCGGAAAAATGGTCGATACCATACCCAAGTCCAAGGTCTCCAAATATGAATCAAGTGTGTCGAACTCACTCGACACGTCTCCCTACCAAGTCTATAACTGTAATCAAGGATAAGTGAGAGGTGAGTATTATGGGGAAATACTCAGTGAGTGAGGGGATCGACAATATATTCTCAATAATAAGTATGAATATGGAGTGTCAAAATACATTTCAAAACCATAATGATATCAAAACTAAGCATGTCCTTTCTAGAAATCAGGTGATCACATATCACACATCATGGTATCAAAGTACGCATCCATTTACATTTTCGAAATCATTAGAGCTTGCCAAGAAAATAACCTCGGCAAAGATCTACCTAGACCAATGACGGGCGCGTTGGAGGTTTTTCATATGCATGTATAAAAATTTCCTCTCTACCCCAACGTTGGCCACAGGCCTCACTAAGTGCTAGACAGTGGCTCACGCATGTCCTCTCCTTTCGGTTCAACTTGACTAGCCCGTGTCTATGCGCATATAAATAATCAACCATGTATAGAATCCCGTCCGGAGCTAGACAGTGGCGTCACACATGTCCTCCCCGATTTGGTTCATCCGGTCGCAACTATATATATGGCGTTTGGGGGATACCTCCGGCCGAAGCGTATCCGGACACAATGGGTGCCACTGCCAAAGCCCTTCGTAGCTACGAAAATCCATCAAGAATACGTCATCATATCATCATATCACAGGTAGGCATCTATCCCACACATATTATCAAATCATATCAAAATCCGTGTGCCAATGTATTTTGTCAACACATTTCAAATCAGTGTGCCAATGCAATGATAGCATGTAAATCATATCAAGATTTCAAAGAGTGGCACAACATCTGTTCATTTCAAACCATGGATGCATAATATTCGAATCAATCATTTGGGATACTCCAATGAATCACAAAAGCCATCATTTATAATACATATTCAAAATCTTATGCTTTCTCACATGCCTTAAAACATGTCATTTGAAAAATTATAAAATATGAATTTATTCAATCGAAAACATAACATCAAAGTCTCACTCATAGTACTAGAAACGATAGTCACTCCCGGACGTCACTGTAGTGAATGTCCTGCGTTATTCAGCTTTCGGCAACTCCAAAGGGACATAATCAAGTATCCACCATCATCAATGTCAATTCTTTCAAGAAAACCCAAAACCCTAACATTGAATACTCAATCTTTCTCTCACTTATGGTGACTCAAAACCCACCAATTCCTTTTTATCAAATTTTAGCATAACTCCAAAGTCATGAAAGAGGAAAAATAAACCAAACTAAAATTAAAAATATTAACTAAATTTCAGTCTCCGATTTGTCTCAAATCGAATCACGATCAAACCCTAAATTTTCTCTTACTAGAAACCTCATCTCTCTCACTAGCTTTAACTTGCTAGAGGTTGGGTCATGAGTTTTGG
Source organism: Dillenia turbinata (assembly GCA_037126225.1). Lineage (NCBI taxonomy): Eukaryota > Viridiplantae > Streptophyta > Magnoliopsida > Dilleniales > Dilleniaceae > Dillenia > Dillenia turbinata. Next base: position 12,562,832 of record JBAMMX010000006.1, read on the forward strand.
AACTTTTAGAGTGTGGATCTAGAGGTATTTTGATTGATCTTTGGAAGAAACAGGAAGAAAGAGAGAGAGAGAAGGTGCGAACCGAGAGAGAAAAGGAAGAAGAAAAATGGAGTTTGGCCTTCGTGGGTTCTAATGTCCCACATTCACCTTTTTATCTATAGCTCATTTCCCCCATTTACTTAATTATCCTTATTCTCTTCTATCTTATCCAAGTGTCCAACATGTCCTTTTTGGTAATTTGAAACTCAAGCCAATGGGTTTAAGTATTTATTGGGAGTGGGTTGATCGGTAATGGGATTTGGTCAATGCTCATCGGTTACTGAAGAAAAGTGTGAATGTTACCGAATGGATGCGTTGTTCAGGAATAGAAAGAAAATAAGGCATTAACAGATGCAAATAAAAATTTAACATTAAATGGTAATCGAACAGGTTAGGTGGAAATGTCGGTGTGTTATACATAGTTTCTAAATTTCCCAATAGTGCCAAGGAATGCTGGGATGTTTCATGACTGAAGGAAATGTGAAGGGCACTATACACCGATGGGCTCAACCGATGGAAAGAAAATAAATAAATAAATAAATAAATAAATACATATGTGTGTACATGTGCCGATTGGATTGGGTGGTCGGCTGAAATAATCATTAACAAACTAAGATCACCGAATGACCAATGAAAATGAATTACTGATCAGGAGTGGAAAATTTATTTAGTGTTCGGTAAACATTGGGTACCCGGTGAAGATGAATGTTCGGTCAATTGGATACACAATGACCGAATGGGTATGTGATAATCAAAGAGGGCACCGAACAGTAAAAAAAAATGCATTGTACCGAATAGTCAGAAACATTACCGATGGATGATAAAAATAAAATTTACAAGTCTCATATTACTGATAGTACACATTACTGATCGATGGCAAAATAATCGATCAGTTTAAAGGCAAATTTAGTGTACCAAATAAAAATATTAAAAATTAGTAAAATAAACATCATGAACCAAATGGATATACCAACAGAAGGAATGGAGTAAAATATCGATAGAGGTTCTTAATTGGGAAAATAACTGTTGCTTCCAATGGGTCTATAAAAGTGTCTAATACCATGAATATTGAGAAAATTTATGACCGAATGGATTGGCAAATACCCGAAGGAAAATGAAACGGACTGTTGGGTCGATGAAGAAAATTATGCCGAACGGGTGCAGGAGCAAAATTGGAAGGCACCGGTAATAATTATTTAAAATTTCCAATTCCAGGTGCCGAATAGAAATTTCCCAACAGTACCAAAGAGAAACGGAAGATGCCAATTGGAGATCGAAAATGCTATTCGGTCAATGGACCGATGAGAAATAAATATTTAAACATATCAGTGAAACAAAGATACCGATCGGGAATTCAATTGTAACCGACGGTAATATACCGAACGATAGAAACAAATAATTGGTTTAGAGATAACAATCTCCCACGAGCAGTCACTACCGAACAAACCAATACTCTACTAACCGATCACCTAAAATTTAAAACATTAGCCGATCAAATATTTGATGAATTTTCTAAGTGAATTTCGTTCTATAAAACATGAAGAACATTATATATAAATATGAGGAGAAGTAAAATATGAGTACATTGAGGTGTTGGTGTTACACATAGGATGACTATGTATATTTATGGGATGACTGTAATTATATTATTGTAAAATGTAAATTGAAACTCTCAAAATTTGTTGTATATTGGTGCATTGAGGCAAAGTGTTGCATTTTAAATTCCTTACTTGGGAAATTATATTTTGAAGATAAACAGGTTTTAAACAGGTGAAGATGTGAGCCTTGTGTTATCTCGGTATGTGTGTCATGTGATAGGCAACATACGGGGTAATGGATGACTATTCACGGCTTTCGATTGAGGATCGGAGCATCACAGAGAGAGTCAATCACGTCTGCCTGACATATCATTTATCACAATAAATCACAAATATATGATAATAAAATAGGTGCAGCAAATAAGTGATTAAATCATACACAATTGTAATATATATATACAAAACACAATAAGCTTCGGTACAAAATGTGAAATGTCAAAAATACACGTAAACCGAATGATTCCTATATCTCATACAGAAATCTCTCAAAATGGGTTTAGTAAAGGAATCAGCCACTACGCTATATAGAAGTGTACTTCATTGTCACTTCATCCTTCTCGGTGATGTCTCTCATAAAGTGGTGTTAGGTATCAGCGTGTTTGGTCCTATAATGATACTTAGGGTCTCAAGTGTGGTCAACGACGGCCTGATTTTCATAATAAATCATCACTAGCCTCTTACTATCTGCCACAATCCCTAAATTATCCAGAAATCTCCAGAGCCAAATACTCTCTTAAACTGCCACTGAGCATACCACAAGCTCAGCCTCTATAGTAGATAGAGATACACATGTTTCTTACAAAACTTATCGATTTGCATATATCCAAATCACTACCTCAGTCGACGTCTATATACCCATCGAGACACAAATTACCTCTTTCGTAACACAAAGAGAGGTCAGCAGTTCCCTCGAGATATCTTTGAATCCTTTTTACTACTCTCCAGTGATCCCTTCTAGGATTAGATTGATACCTACTCACCAGACTGGCTGCAAAACAAACATCTGGTCATGTATTCAATACTACATATATCAGACTACCCACTGTATTGGTATAAGGAATTTTACTCATCTCCCTTATCCTTCCCTGAGTTTTAGGGTATAGTCAAGACTTAGATTTTAACCTTTACTGATAAGAGTATCTATAGGGTTGCAATCATTCTTCTCGAAGCACTTGAGAACTCTCCTGATGCAGAACTCCTGTGAAAGAGCCAACATCTGTCTCGAGCAATCCCTCTGGATCTTAATTTCGAGGAAGAATTGAGTCTCACTCATTCCTTTCATATCAAAACTCGACAATGACCACGTTATCATAGTCATCAGATACTCACTGTTGTTCCCAGTTAACAGAATATTATTTACGCACAAGAACATGATCACAAATGAGTCATGAGAACATATAAGGTATACGCGATGATTCTCCTCAATCATCACGAAACCATAAGGTATCACCTCCTCATGAAATCTCAAGTGTTACTGTCCAGATTGATGATTAAGTTCGTATGTCGACTTCCGAAGTAGCCAAACCTTATTATCCTGATCTATAGAAATAAAGCCAAAAGGTTGTTTCTTATAAATCTCCTCATCCAAAACTCCCACTTAGGAAGGCAGTCTCAACGTCCATCTGGTGTCACTCCAGATTCATGTCCGCGACAATCGCTAAAAGTAAATGGATTGAGGTAACCTCGCCCTCAGTCTGAGTATAACCCTTGGCTACCAGATAGGTCTTATACCTCTCTACCGATTGTCAACCTTTCTCTTGATCTTGAGAACCTATTTGTTCCCAATGGTCTTACTGCCCTCAGGCAAATCAACTAGATCCCAGATCAAGTTGATTCTCATCAACTCCTTCTCTGATCCATGGCCTTTAACCAATGGTCCTTCACAAAACCCTCAAGTGCCTGTAAGACCGTTTAAGGTTTCTCATCATCCTCAAGAGTCACAATGAGAGCCACTCCCTCAATCGGAAAGCAACAGTTAGGTACGTATCCTCAACTACTCTTACGAGGAGAGGAAACCTTTTCACCTCTAGATGGATCGCTCCCACTAGGACTAAGATCCGTATCGAGCTCCTGGGTCCCTCCGCTGGGCTAACCGAGCCTTGGCTCATCCATCTCACAAAAGGTCAAGTCCCGTTCGATTTCACCTCTCATAGGGAAATCATTTTCAAGAAACACGGTATCATAAGACTCAATCTTAGTGATAGTGTCGTCCGTATACTCACCTAGAACACATTCCCCTTAGAGTGTTTTGAATGTCCTATAAAGATACATTCCTTTTCTCGCAGGCCTAACTTGCCATGTGAATATGAGAAATCATAAACATATGTGACACAACCCCATAACCTCAAGTGGCTAAGGTCAAGCTATCTCCCTGTCCAAAGCTCATATGGGGTACTAACTGCAGACTTCAACAAAGCACGATTGAGAATGTAGATTGCAGCCAATAACGTATCTCCCCAATAGGAAAAGAGTAAATTAGCCTACGCCATCATAAATCTCACCATCTCCAACAAAGTCTTATTCCTCCTCACGGCTACTGTACTCCATTGAGTAGTAGGAATAGTCGGTTGTCTCGTAATACCCTTATTGAAATTGAGCTCTTCGGACAAATAGTTGCGCCCTCGATGGTTCTAAGAGTCTCTACTCTAAAATCTAACTGATTCTCAACCTTAATAATTAACCTCCTGAAGCATCTTAATGCCTCAGATTTGTGCAAGATTAGATAGACATAATCAAAATGCGTGTAATTGTCTATGAACGTAATAGAGTACACAACTCCATTTTTGGGTTCTCGCATTCATAAGGCTACAGATGTCGGAGTGAACCGACTATAATGGAGTCCTAGCCCTCATTGTATTGTCGAATGGTTTTCTTGTAACTTTGTCATCTAAGCAAAACTGGTTAGCAGGCCCTACAGACCACTCATTGCTAATCAGTTCATCCTCTTTTACCTTAGGAGTATAATAAGAAATACCATTAAAAGGAATCACATCCTGTGTGTATAGTCCCTCATGGACTAAACCAGAATCAATCAAAAAATTGTTGTAATAAATAGAAACTATACAGTTTCCAAATAACAAAGCATATCCTCAGCTGAAATCAAGTTTTGTCGATCATTCGGAGCATAAAGAATGTATAGAGTCTAGCAACTTTGCAACTCCAACTTGCAAATGCCATTCCCTCTGATGTCAACAAAATGCTTCATTCCCCATGTAAATCCTCTTACTTGAGGACTCACTCAGTGAAACTCTATATACGCGCTTCTGTCTCGAGCTACATGATAGGTAGCCCCTGAGTCTACAATCTACGAAGGAAAGAAATTAGCTAGCATCTCAAACCACATAAAAAAGAAAGAGATAATTTCTGCTCGTCAATCTTACGAGCGAAATGACCAAGTCCACTATGGATATAGCATTTCACCTTGGTCCCATCTAGCTCCTTCTTGTGCTTTAATACTTAGTAGTCGGATTTCTCGAATGGTTTCTTCTTATCTGAACCTCGAGTCTTTTACTTATGCTTATGCCATTTGTATTCGGTGCCACAGGAGTCCTTGCTTAACTCTACTACATAACCATGATCTGAGTATAGCCTACTCGCCTCCAGACGCTCCTACTCGAGCTCACTGTGTATATTCACATTAGCAAAAGTATAAATACTTTCGCCATATGTGAGATAGGTTTTCATGGTTTCCTATGAATCAGGTAAATGTTGGATCACATCCAATACTTGAAAACACATCCAAAATAGGCTCGTTCACATTCCCTAACTCGACAATCGTACTCAACATTTACATCAAATGTTACATCATTATATGATCAACCATTTTCTTATAAGTTATTAAACTTACAAGTTAGCATCCTCACCTTAGGAGCCGTAAGAGCACCACAATGCTCTCTTTAGGGTGAGCCAAATCGACAAAGTCGTAGGATATTGCACATAGACCGGGATCACATCATCGTGCATGCTACTCAGGAGGATTGTCCTAACTCGGTCATCCTTCCTCTTCCATACATGTAATGCCTCCTAATCCTATCTTTCTGAGGTGTGGTACCCTCCCCGGAGTCCACCATCTCATACCTCAGAGTTTCAGATAGATCTTGCTCCTCGAGAACAAACAGAATCTATCAGTGTAAAATCTCATAATTATCACCATTCAGTTTTATTTCCCTTACAAAGATCTAACACAACAATCTTTGAAACAACCTTAGAAACAATAGTGACTTGTGATGTTTATTCTCACAATTTTGTGCACCCTATAAATCAACAAGACCAAAATGACTTGAGTACAGACCCCAAGACGAGCGTATGAGTCAACAGACACCATACACCACACACCACAATCCGAGATTGCATTTCACCATTCAGACTAGCATTCAGTACACAAAAACCCACAAAAAGTCACATTTATGGATATGGGACCCTCAAAAAAATGGAAAATTCCATTTTATGATGACCCCACGCACCGCTGGTGGTTCTACGTGCCACCACGCACAAGGGAAGGGCTGGCCCATGTGCCAGTTGCGCAGTATATTTGGCATGTGCTTGCACGCTCGCCCTACACATCGGCACATGTGATAGATGCGCAGGGGCATCAATCATGTGCTTGCACGCGCACGACCCGCCTTCCGAGTCGGTACCCAGGTTTGGCACGGGTTGAGGACGCGGGTCCGGGTCGAAACCGACCCTGACCGCCCGAATCAGTTTATGCGCCTCATGCGCGTGTGAACCTGACGCCTGCTAACCTGGCTCTCATGCTCCTTCCATGTGTGTACATTGCATGCGCTTGTAGGTTTGGTGCCTTTCTTCTCCGCCTGACAGGTCTGCAATCGGGTCTTTCAACCTCGTTACTGGAAACTCATTTTCGGCTGGATTTTCTGATGAATTTCGACTGGAACTTACAATTCAGACCTCCTCCATTCATCCTAACTCGATTTTCCAGAGGATTAAAGCCCAAATCTTTCGAATCAAATGATTAAAGTCACGGCCCTCGTGGCCAATGTTAAAAATCCTAGTTTTTGGCGACAACAATACACAATATATATATCAAAATATAGATCAGCACACCTAAAACATATTTTAACCATTTATTTAGATCAACTTGTCCTTAAACTCGACAGATTTAAGATCTAAAGGTCCGGTTAATATTTGGGCCGAAAACTTCAATCTCACTTTTCATGCCCTAAATGTACTTCCAAAAATCAACAAAAATTATTTTCATGCTCTACGGATCATGGGCAACATCGTGGTGTCCTCGGATTCACGAAACTCATTCGTGATCTGAACCCTAAATTTAATTCCCTATATTTTTGATACCTGAAAAATAATTTCAAAAATTATTTTAGTTAATCCAACAAGGGCTTTGATACCGATGTTGGATTATGATTCACACGTACAGCGGAAGCAAATAATTTTCAAAAAATTAAAACAGGATCGGGTATAGGGAATATATCTTCACGCGTAGGGTTTCTCAAAAATCAATTGAACCGTACGACAAATCCCTTGATTAGATCTCGCAGTCGGGATGATGATCACGAAATTAATCGAATCACCACCGCAACTTCATGAAGCCTTACTTCACAGTCCAGTGATAACAACATGAGAAATTTTCCTACGCGAAAATTTCTCGTTCCCTTGATCAATTTCTTACTCTAGAGAAAATGGATCTCACTTGGTCTCTCAACAATATGTTCTCTTCTTTCTCAGATGTAACCTCCCAGGAAGTTTTACTCATTGACACACACATTTATTAGAGAGAGAGAGAGTAGGGGAGACTTTAGGAATGTTTTAGGATAATGGGAGTTACCCCATTATTCCTTAATTAATTTCAAAATTAATTGAAATTTATTTAATCCAAAAATGCCCCTCTAGGGCATACCCTAACCAACAGCATGCATATGCATGCTACTACATGTGCATTGTGCTCACAGTCCAGTGATAACAACAACAGGAGAAATTTTCCTATGCGAAAATTTCTCGTTCCCTTGATCGATTTCTTACTCTAGAGAAAATGGATCTCACTTGGTCTCTCAACAATATGTTCTCTTCTTTCTCGGATGTAACCTCCCAAGAAGTTTTACTCATTGACACACACATTTATTAGAGAGAGAGAGAGTAGGGGAGACTTTAGGAATGTTTTAGGATAATGGGAGTTACCCCATTATTCCTTAATTAATTTCAAAATTAATTGAAATTTCTTTAATCCAAAAATGCCCCTCTAGGGCATACCCTAACCAACAGGATGCATATGCATGCTACTACATGTGCGTTGTGCTCACTCATGCAATTGACATTTAATATAGTATTTTATACAATTCCTTTAGTAATAAATACATCCAAATGGTGTTGGAACATTTAAGTAAACTCTTGATCATACTTCCCATATAGTTGAATACCTTCATTAGAAGATTCCGATCTTGTCAAAACTTTCTTGTTTGGATTGTAGTTGATAAATGCACTTGATTAATTTAGACTACAAATTCTTTTCTTTTTAAGTTAATTCACCGTGGTCGATAATTTTCACAAAAAGTTAACTTTTAATTTATAAAGAACATAGGATCTTATCCTTGTTTTGTCTAGGGGAATGTTATTGGAATTATTTCAAATTTTTTAGTTTTTCTTATATAAAACTGTATTTTTTGATATCTCAGTTTATAGATATTTGCATTTTATTTAATCGAATAAATAAATTTGTTTGTTATATTATTTAAATGTATGGATAAGATATAATGCTTTTATATGTGTAATTTATGTATGTGATCAAGTTGATAATGCATACTTAAGTTACAAATTATTGGTACATCGACAAAAAGTAAAATATTCATAGTTAATTGATGGATTGATAGAGGTTGACACTTCATCATGTATAACGTGTGGAGAGATGGTTTGAAAAATAGGCACATGAAATATCAAAAAATATTTGATTTTGATACTCACAACTTGCTTAAAATATGATTTTTGTTCTGGGTGATTTTTCCTATTTGTTGTTGTTGGAGATAGGTTTGACTCCATAGATGATGGTTCTGCTAACTAGAATGGGATGACTTGATCACTTGACAATCATGATCGACGAAACCTACAAAAAACTGCTAGAGCAAGGCTCCGATGATCAAGTTAGAGAGTGGTTTTCGAGAGAGGGGAAAACAAACTGATATTGAGAGAGATAGCCCGAGAGCATTGTGTGAATCATGTGCTCTGTGTAGGTTTAGAGGATTTACCTTAGCCATAGGCATGTTGAAGCTTATATACCCTTTAAGCGTAATAGCCATGTGTAAGTGGGGTGATAATACCCTAACTTCCTTATGAGAGTGTCTTGAGATCTCGGAAAATCATACCGTAGGACACTTAAAGATTGCAGATCTTATCGATTTGGAAAGTCTAGATCGTCATTAAAATTCTCTTCCTTGTTGTCCACGATCATATATTTCCTTTCTATTTACGTTAGATTGCCTTCTGTGATTTAAGAAGGAGTGAATATCACAGTAGAAGACCAGACAATTAACACTGAGCACCAAGGAGATCTAGGGACCGATCGTCTGGGGTACCGAGCAATTGCTTAGCGAGTGATGTGCCTGTTGGGTGTGATGGGGGCTTACCAATGGGCTATAGGCTTAACTGACTTTTAGGCCCTATGTAATTTGGATCATGCACTATCATTTGTCCCCTACTCCTTATGTTACTTTGAATGAGAGGTGTAAGGAGTAAGCCAAGAGGCTAGTGCTTGGAAGGTGGTGAGAGCAAAAATGCACTCAATTCTTGAGTAAATGATCTCGAAATAAATTCTTCATGGGAAATTGGAGAGGTTTAAGCTCCTCATTCATTATGCACGTTTCTCATTGAACTATTTTGTCTATCCCAAATTGTGAAGATCATGTTTTCTCAGCTATAAATAGGGGTCGTATAAGCCAGTATTGTCTTAAAGAGATTTCGTGTGCTTTCAGTTTTGCAAAGTTCTTTTGCTAAGGGTCTGTTCTTCTGAGAGATTTTGTGGTGATGGGCTTTAAGCCACAAGGCTTGATAGTGTAGAAAGTTTTTGCCGATGCAAGGCTCTATCAAGGATAGAACTGCTCATGCGAGGTCCCATCTTGTCATCCGGACTCCAGATGCCTTGCTGGGAATTGTCAAGGCTCTCATTAGAGTTCTCAACCTTGGAGAGGAATTTACCCTATAATTTACTATTCGAGTTCAGAACTATCGTCTGATTGGGTTAGTTCCTTCATATTTCCTCCACTAGTCAGTCGAGCAATAGGAAGAGTCAGGAGGTGGTGAGAGATTGGGTATGTTTGAGGGTCTGGAACCTAATGCATCCTCATAGTCTCTTCCATTCCCTTCTCAATTCCTTCATGAAGTCCTTACCAGCTTTTGTTCGGAGGGATGGTAGTTGTACCCTCCTCAATTCCACCGCTCGGGGGTGACTCGATGAGTTGCGGAGGCTTCTGCAGTTTTCTTGTTCCTGATCTTTTTATTGTAGATTACTCATGTCATACTTTTGATGTAACATGGCCCATCTAAAGTTTCTTTTTGCCTTATAGCCAACTGTTGAAATTTGTAGTGCGGAAGCTTTGGTGGTTGAGCTAGGGTTTTGGTGTTTGAGCAATGGAAAGAAGGTTTTGTGTTTGTGAGTTTGTAAGTTTGTAAGTGTTGATGAAACAACAAGAAAGAAGAGAGCTTCAATATATGAGAATGAACTCAATATATTTCTTTGATGAAATATCAAATATACATGAAACAATTTGTAGAGACAATGCTCTAAAAATAAAAGACTTTGTAGAGACTATTTTTGCTGTAAACTAGTTCTAGGAGACAATGCTCCAAAGTATGTTGCTCTATCCCTTTGAGACCTATTTATAATAGAAGAGAGGGGCCTAAAATGATACAAAATGATCTCTAAAGTTAAAGAGACGTTGGGCTTCAAAACCAAGGAATTCCAACAGCTAGAAAAACTAGCTGTTGGATTATGGACTGCCCAAAATGCCCCTGCCAGAATGGGTTATTGTTCTTGCTTTCTTTTTGAACGTTGGAGGTCCTCTTTGGGCCCCTTTGTGGGCTATAATATGACTAAATTAATGAACTAAAAATCCCCAAAGGGCTGGGCCAAATGTAGCTTGGAAGTGGACTTGAATTTGAGTTGAATTGGGCCTTGTTCTTGTGAACATTCTGGACAGATTGTTGGGCCTGTCTTCTTGGCTTTATTTGGGCCTCCTATGAAGACCATCTTCACTTGGATTAGGGCTTCTTTCCATGCTCTTGAAGTGACCTTTAAGTGAGCCTAAGATGGGCTTCATTAGGTGGGCCGAATGGGCAGAATTCTGGGCTTCTTTCTTGCCCATTTTGATCTTCAATTTGTAACCTTTCTTTATTCCATTGTTTGAATAATATTTTGTTGAATTAGTGCAATGTATTTGGGGGGCATCCATTCGCACATTTCTATGAATGCTTCATCTTCTTTGTCATCTTCAACACCAACTGTGTACTTTAATAGTAAATACCATATGGAAATAAAAGAAGAGCCTTTTGTTGTTTATTTTCTTCTCTCGGTAATTGCCTCGTTCGTCAATAGTCCATTGATGTGCTTGATTAACACCAAATCATTGAGTGACTGTCTTAATCAACAGGATATGTCCACCAGAAAGTTTTATAATTAGTTATTTTTCTTTTAAATGACCATCTCATCGTTTGTAGTCTACTGGTGGGCACTATGCCGATGGGATCTCAATGAACGGTTAACTTTCTAACACTAGAGCCGATGCCCTTCACGTAGTCCACAGTTTAAGTGTGAGCTTGCTTGAGCAGAGAGCTTTTGTTCTTCTCGTGTGTTTGAGAGCCTAACCAAGTGAAAAGGGCTTGCGCGTCTATCCAAGAGCACCTTCGTTAGATAGATGAGGCGATATGTACTAGTTCTGGGAGATTAGTCCCTATCGAAAGACTCTGTCAGGGTGACAGTAGCGCGCTCAAGGAGATAAATCCCTAACGATAGGACAGGGCAATGTTGGCCCATTTGGAGAGTTAGATCCCTGATGATCGGATAGGTTGACGTTGACTTGCTTGGGGAGATAGATCCCTAATGATAGGACAGGACAATATTGGCCCACTCGGGGAGATGGATCCCTAATGATCAGATAGGGTGACGTTGACCCGCTTATAGAGATAGATCCCTAACAATAGGATAGGGTGATGTTAGCCCGTTCAGGAAGATAAATCCCTAATGGTAACACGTCCTGGGAGGCACAATAGCAATTTGATAGGTTAGCATAACAAGGTAAAGGATCGCAAGGATTTTACTTGACCATCAGATTTGACTGGGGGATGGGACGTGTAACACCGACATCTCAGTGTACTTATATTTTACTTCTCCTCACATTTATATATAATGTTTTTCATGTTTCATAGAATGAAATTCACTCACAAAAATTCATCAAATAATTGATCGGCTGATGTTTTAAATTTTAGGTGATCGATTAGTAGAGTATTGATTTGTTCGGTAGTGACTGCTCCTGGGAGATTGTTATCTCTAGACCAATTATTTATTTCTATCGTTCGGTATATTACCATCGGTTATAATTGAATTCCCGATCAGTATCTTTGACCCACTGATATGTTTAAATATTTATTTCTTATCTGTCCGTTGATCGAATAGCATTTCCAATCTCCAATCAGCATTTTCTGTTTCTCTTCGGCACTATTGGGAAATTTCTATTCGGCACCCGAAATTGGAAAAATTTAAATAATTCTTATCGGTGCCTTCCAATTTTGCTCCTGCACCCGTTCGACATAATTTTCTTTATTGACCGGACAGTCTGTTTCATTTCCCTTCGGGTATTGCCAATCCATTCGGTCATAAATTTTCTCAATATTCCTGGTATTTGACACTTTCATAGACCCATCGGTAACCATCGATTCTTTTCCCAATTAAGAATCTCTATCGATATTTTACTCCATTCCTTCTGTTGGTATATCCATTCGGTTCATGATATTTATTTTACTAATTTTTTTTTTAACATTTTTATTCGGTACACTAAATTTGCCTTTAAACTGGTCGATTATTTTGCCACCGATCTCGGTAAGCATGAGACTAGTGAATTTTATTTTCATCATCCATCGGTAATATTCATGACCGTTCGGTACGACATTTTTATTTGTCTGTTCGGTGCTCTCTTTGATTTTTCACATAATCATTCGGTCGCAAACTCTCTCCAATATTCCTCCCTTCGGTATTGACCGAACAGTCCATATTATTTTCCTATGGGTATTTGTAAATCCATTCGGTTATCTTTCATTTGACTGAACATCCATTCCTTGAGACTTGACCGATCGGTAATGTGAATCCAAATGTTGACCGTTCGGCGCTCATTCCCTATTTTTATCCATCCATCCGGTGCTTCTTCCATTCTCGTATAACACCCACTTACTTTGATCGGACAGCCCATCGGCATTTTGCTTTAACAATTAAATGCAATATGTTGACCGGACAGCACTTCCTTCAGCATTTCCCTCCCCTTCGGTATTTATTAATTCCATAAAATTTTGCACTCCATGTTGACCGAACACACCCATCCTGGGTATGGACATGACCAAACAGCCTCCAAATTCTTGCAATTGATCGAACAGTAGGCGGCCTTTGCACAATGAGTCTTGGAAATTGCCTCACGTCACTTGTCCTTGTGGAGATTGGAACCCATGACTTGTTAAACATCCAAAAAGGTTTTATCCAACATTCCATGTAAATATCCTAATCATATTATGTAAAATTTATTATATATCCTATGTTTTGCTATTTTCACTAATATGTCTCTATGTGAGATTTTGACCTTTCGGTGGAGTTCTTTTCCTTTCACATTGTGCTGAACAATTGTCTATTCTTGTTCGGTAACCGATGAACGTTGACCCAATCCCATCACCGATCACTCCTCTCTCTACAAATAAAATTTTAAGTGTCTGAACCCATTGAGAAAAGTCTTCAAATTTACCAACAATGGCATATTGGGCATTTGTGTATATTAAAAGTGATGGGGGACAAATAAGTAAATTCAAGGAAAATGAGTTATAAATGAAGAGCAATAGTGGGGCATTAGAGCCACGAAGTCCAAACTCCATTTTTTCTTCTTCTTCCTTTTCTCTCTCGGTTCACACGTTCTCTCTCCCTCTCTTTTTGTTTCTTCCAAAAACCAATCACATACCACTAAAATCCACACCCTACAGGTTTCAAAACTCATAACCAAACCTCTAGAAGGTTCACTTTGGCGGGAGATTTGGAGTATTCTAGTGAGAAAAAATTTAGGGTTTGATCATGATTCAGTTTGAGATAATTCAGAGACTGAAATTTAGGTAATATTTTAAATTTTAGTTTGGGTTTATTTTTCTTCTTACATGACTTGGGAGTTTTGTTGAAAAAAAAAATTGATGAAAAAGAATTGGTGAGTTTTGAGTCACCGTAAATGAGAGAAAGATTGGGTATTCAATGCTAGGGTTTTGGGTTTTCTTGAAAGAATTGATATTGATAATGGTGGATACTTGGTTATGCCCCTTAGGAGTCGCCGAAAGCTGGACAAGGCAGGACATCACTGTAGAGACATTCAGGAGTGACTGTCGTCCATAGTACTGTGAGTGGGACTGTAGACACTGTGTTATTGATTTAACAAATCCATGTTTTTATAACTTTTCAAATGACATGGTTTATGATGTGTGTGAAAGCATCCGATTGATATATCTTTACAAATGTTTCTTTTGTGATCATTGGAGTGTCTCAATGAATTGTTTAAATGATATGCATCCGTGAGATTTGTGATGAAATGACTTTGTGCCACTTTTGTAAACTTGACATGATTTACATACTTCCATTTGTAATTGCACATTTATTTGACTTGGTTTAATGAATTGTTATGGGCCAAATCGTTTGTGATGCGTGGGTCAGATGCCCACTTGTGATATGATGATGTGATGATGTCCATGATGGACTTTCATAGCTACGAAGGGCTTTGGCAGTGGCACCCATTGTGTCTGGATACGCTTCAGCCAGAGGTATCCCCCAAACGCCATATGTATAGCTGCGGCCGGATGAACCATATAGGGGAGGACATGTGTGACGCCACTGTTTAGCTCCGGGCAGGATTCTATACATGATTGATTATGTTTGCTTGATACTATTGAGGCACATGGCCAACATTGGGGAAGAGAGCTTGATGTTTTCTTTATACTTGCATATGAAACACCCCCAATGCGCTCGTCATTGGTCACGGTAGACCATCTCCGGGGATATTTTATTGGTCAGCTCTATATGATTTTGAAACGTTGATAGATGCGTGTGTGGACACCATGATGTGTGACATATGATTTATAAATTGTGGAAATAACATGATTGTTTTATAATGCTGTCGCATTTTAAAACTTTGCTTTGACACTCCGTGTTCACACATATGATTGATAGCATATTGTCGATCCCCTTACTCACCGAGAATTCCCCATAATACTCACCCCTCACTTTTCTTGATTTCAGAGAATAGATTGACAAAAAGGCGTGTTGAAAGAGTTTGACATACTTGATTTGTATTGAAGACCTTGGACTTTGGGTATGGTAATTCTTCCATAGTGATGTAGTTGATGATGTTGGATGATATATATGTATATTTGAGGTCTATAGAATGTCCATTGTATATTTTTTGGGATGACTGAAATTATATTGTGTAATGAAATTGAAACTCTTAGATATATTGTATACTTATGTATTGAGGCAAATGTCTTGCATTTTACATTCTTTACTTGGGAAAATGATATTTTGAGGAAACAGGTTTTATAAAGGTATTGGTATTAGCCTTCGTTGTCACGGTATACGTGTCGAGTGGTGGCAGCATACGAGGTGACGGGTGTTGAAATGAGGCATAATTTGTTGAATAATCAAAGTAAGATGAACAAACTAAACTTGAAATAAAATTCAGAATTTCATTGTATTTGAAAGCTAGTTTGTACATAATAATAGTGTTATTTTTCATACTTTAAATGGGTAACAAGCTACCCTATTTATAGAGAGAAAAGGAGAGACAAAGAGGGGAGAAAGAATGAGAGAGGAGAGGGCAAAACAGCCCTCTCCTTCTAGCCGTTGGGACAGCCCCAACGGCCAGAATGTTTTGGCTGTTGGGGGACCAAAAGGTCCCCCATTTGCTGGCCCGGGCTGGGCCCTACGGGCCCAGCCCGAAGGCTGTGAAACAGGCCCATTAAGGGCCCATTTTGGGTCCCTAAATGGGCCCATTTTCTTGGATAGAATGGAGCACAATTCTGCCTCCTTCTTATCTTTACATTTGGAGCTTTAATTTTAGGAATACAAAGTTTAACTATATGCCTTATTTGTGCTCTATTTCAACACTCCCCCTCAAGTTTGGTGTGTATATGTCTTTAACACCCAACTTGACCATATTTTTGTGTATATGATTGGCGGTTCCCGGTTTTGTAAAGACGTCTGCAACTTGAAGATCACTTCTTGTAAATCTAGGAATGATGAGCTTATCTTCAATCTTTTGTCTCACAAAGTGGCAATCTACCTCTATATGCTTTGTTCTTTCATGGAAGACCGGATTTGAGGCTATGTGAATTGCCGATTGGTTGTCACAATGGAGATGAATCGGAGTTGGGACAAAGAACCCTAATTCTTCAATTAGAGCTTTTAGCCAAACTATCTCACTAGTAGCGGCCGCCATGGCTCTATACTCTACTTCGGCACTTGATCTTGAAACTACATGTTGTTTCTTGCTTTTCCATGCCACTAGATTTCCACCAACAAACATGCAATACCCTGTGGTAGATCGCCTATCTTCTGAGTCTCCAGCCCAATCCGCATCACAATATCCTTCGATTTCAGAGTTGCCATTTCTCTTCATCCAAATCCCCATTCCAGGACTGCCTTTTAGGTAATGTAGGATCCTTTCCACAGCTCTCCAATGTTTTCTTTTTGGTTTGTGCATGTGTTGGCTCACTTGACTCACGACAAATGAAATGTCGGGCCTAGTTATTGTGAGGTAGATCAACTTTCCAACAAGTCTTTGATATCTTTGCTCATCTTCATATTCTTCATCATCATCTTTGAGACCATGAGAGGAGCTGATGGGACTACAAGCGGGCTTGGCACCTAACTTTCCAGTTTCCTGTAAAAGATCAAGAATATACTTCCTTTGTGATAGAACAAGCCCATTTGGACAATAGGCAAGTTCTATTCCTAGGAAGTACTTTAGTTTCCCTAGATCTTTAATATCAAATTTAGTTTGGAGAAATCCCCTTACTTGGTTAATAAGATCTAAGTCATTTCCGGTTATAATTATATCATCTACATAAACTAATACCACAATGATTTTTATATCTTGTTTTTTAACAAATAGGGATGTATCACTATTGCATTTTTTGAAATCATGATTAAGAAGAGTAGTGCTAAGTTTGGCATACCAAGCTCTTGGAGATTGTTTGAGGCCATAGATAGCTTTCTTCAATTTGCATACTTTGTTGCCTTGATGTGAAAAACCTGGTGGAATCTCTATATACACCTCTTCTTCTAGATCTCCTTGAAGAAATGCATTTGCTACATCCATTTGATACATTGGTCAAGAGTGATTGATTGCAAGAGACATTAGGACCCGAATTGTATTCATCTTTGCTACTGGTGCGTATGTCTCCTTGTAATCTATTCCATAAGCTTGAGTGAAGCCCTTTGCCACCAATCTTGCCTTGTATTTATCAATGCTTCCATCACTCTTATGTTTGATTTTATAAACCCATTTGCAGCCCACAGCCTTCTTTCCCTTTGGAAGAGATGATATTTCCCATGTCCCATTCTTTGCCAAGGCATCTAGCTCATGTTTCATCGCTTGAACCCATTGAGGATGGTGTCTTGCTTCTTCAAAGTTTCTTGGTTCTTGATGAAGATCTATGTTCTTGATGAATCTTTGATGGCTGCAAGACACGTTAGCAATTGAATAATATTTGGAGATGGAATGCGATGTAACCTTTGAGTTATAGAAAACTCTTTTGTTGATCCATTCAGAAGGTGGAAGTCTAAGTCTTGTTGATCTTCTAAGGGGAGGTGGTTCATCTACGATTGGTTCTTCTAGTTCAATGTTTTGATCTTGATCCAAATTATCTCCCCCTTCCTCTTGTTCGGTTTCTTGATCAGAAGGTGAAGAGGCTGGTTCTTCTTCCAATGGGCTTGAATCCTCCTCATTATTTTGTGGTTGAGCCATTTCTTGGGAGTTATTTTCAGTTTGAGCAGCCGGTTGGTAGGGAAGAATTAGGAAGTCCCAAGTTTTTGGAGCATTTTCCTTGGGTGCCTCTTGAGTCTCTTTTCCTGAAAAGAAAGATTCATTTTCTACAAATATCACATCCTTAGATGTGTAAGTTTTGTTAGTTGTAGGATCATAACATCTATATCCTTTCTCAAAAGTTGCATACCCAAGAAATAGGCATTTCCTACCTCTATGATCTAATTTGTCCCTAAATTGTGAGGGAATATGAATATAACATGTGCACCCAAAAACTCTAAGATGTGAGATCTTTGTTTTCCTTCCTAAGAGGACTTCTAATGGTGATAAGCCCTTTAAAACTTCAATGGGCATCAAATTTATTATATGGACAGCGGTCTTAACCGCATCACACCAAAATATCTTTGGGACATTGGCATGAATCATCATTGCTCTTGCGGTTTCCAATATATGTCTATTTTTCCTTTCAGCTACTCCATTTTGTTGGGGTGTATAAACGCATGACATTTGATGAAGGATGCCTTTTTCTCTTAGGAAGTCTTCAAATTTGTGGCTTGTGTATTCGCCACCATGATCCGTTCTAAGGACCTTGATTTTAGCATTGTATAAGTTGGTCACATATTTGAAATAGCTTTTGAGTGCCTCAAATGCTTGATCCTTGGTATGCAGAAGGTAAATCCATGTATACCTAGTTTTTTGGTCAATGAATGTGATAAAATATTTATACCCTAGATGTGATATAATAGGGGAAGTCCAAATATCCGAATGCACTAGTTCGAATGAAGAGATATACTTGCTTTCTGAAC
Organism: Dillenia turbinata; assembly: GCA_037126225.1. Classification (NCBI taxonomy): domain Eukaryota; kingdom Viridiplantae; phylum Streptophyta; class Magnoliopsida; order Dilleniales; family Dilleniaceae; genus Dillenia; species Dillenia turbinata. Next base: position 12,581,507 of record JBAMMX010000006.1, read on the forward strand.
TAGGATAAGTAGCTCTTGTTTCCTTTCCTAATATGCATACTTCACAAGGTTTGTTTTCTATGTTCAAGTTTGGAAGAAGAAGTTTCAATGCTTTGTTGTTTAGATGTCCTAGACGTGCATGCCAAAGTGAAGCATTATTATCAATGTGAATAGAGTGTGCATGATGTTCTTGATCTAAGTAATATAGGCCTCCCCTTTGAATTCCTTTGCAAATCAATTGATTGGTTTTTAAATCATGAAAAGTGACAATCTCAGGATCAAAGATAGCCCTACACCCTAGCTCTTTTGTGATTTTGCTAATTGACAAAAGATCGGAAGTAAGTTGTGGAACATATAAGGCACTTGTAGATTTTCCAAAAATTTCAACTTCTCCCATTTGTTTCATTTCTAGATTATGTCCATTAGCAACGCGAACTACCCTTCGATTAGAAAGATTTTTAAAACGTTTAATCTTTTTCCTATCCCTTATCATATGATGGTCTGTTCCGAAATCTATAAGAAATTTTTCAGAATGTAAAGAGGGATTAGGATTTTGATTGTTACCATCCATGAGTGCTGAATGCAGAGGCCTCTTCAAGTGAATATCCAATTTATCTTGAAGAGCTCCACATTGGGCAACACATCCGGCCACTACAGATGCATAAGATCTTCTTCCTTTGATAGCTTCTTGATGGCCGAGATTGGAGAGTTTTGAAGTAGGTTGGACAGCCTTATTGTTATCAGCTTTGCTGTCCAATAATGAGGCTATTTTTTCTTCTCCTTCTGAACTGAATTTGGAGGGTTTTGCACTAACTTGTTGACCTTTTACGCTGCCCATTTCTCCCCTTTGGGGATGATGAGCATGCTTCATTTCTTCATAGGATGGAAGGGCTCTTGTATTGGAGATGCATTGTTGTAATGTTTTCCACAACCCTTTGAATTTATAGGATCCAAATGGCTCTTTAAAGATGAGGTTTAGTTCCTCACAAATATTCAGCATTCCTTGCACCAAGAGAGCCCACTTTGGATCATCTTTGAAGTTGAGAGACGGATCATAAACCCGCTCTGATACCATGTTGAATAATCAAAGTAAGATGAACAAACTAAACTTGAAATAAAACTCAGAATTTCATTGTATTTGAAAGCTAGTTTGTACATAATAAGAGAGCTATTTTTCATACTTTAAAGGGGTAACAAGCTACCCTATTTATAGAGAGAAAAGGAGAGATAAAGAGGGGAGAAAGAATGAGAGAGGAGAGGGCAAAACAACCCTCTCCTTATAGCCGTTGGGACTGTCCCCAACGGCTAGTTTAACTAGCCGTTGGGACAGCCCCAACGGCCAGAATGTTTTGGCTGTTGGGGGACCAAAAGGTCCCCCATTTGCTGGCCCGGGCTGGGCCCTACGGGCCCAGCCCGAAGGCTGTGAAACAGGCCCATTAAGGGCCCATTTTGGGTCCCTAAATGGGCCCATTTTCTTGGATAGAATGGAGCACAATTCTGCCTCCTTCTTATCTTTACATTTGGAGCTTTAATTTTAGGAATACAAAGTTTAACTATATGCCTTATTTGTGCTCTATTTCAACATAATTAAGCTCTTTAGCACTTCCTCCAAGATGCCCTAACTAGGAGTCTTAAAATGTGATTCTAAGAAGGTCTAAATTCAGCCCCTAAGTAGGACCTCCTTTAAGCCCTTTTATAAACTCATTGTAAGGCCCAATATGGGCCATCTAAGTCTCAGCAGCTGGGCCTTAATTGGCCCAGCCCGGCCCACTCAAAGTGGGGTCAAAAGCCCCCAACGGCTAGCAAAGAACTAGTCGTTTGGGGACTGCCCAATGGCTAGTTCTTACTAGCCGTTGGGACCAACGGCCAGGAGAGGGCAATGCCCTCTCCTCCCTCTCATTTACTCCTCTTTTACCTCCCTTTCTCCTTCTCTATAAATAGGGTAGGTGGTTGTCTTTAATGGGCATGAAAAAATGCCTTCAACCTCTTGTATTCTCTCTTTAAATCATCAACAAAGTTCTTGAAGTTCTTATTCATTGTTCTTAGCTTGCTTACTTAGAAAATCATCATGGTATCAGAGCAGGCTTCAATACCCTCTTCATCCGGTCTTGGTGACCCACCACCTCAAATTAGCACTTCAATGTTTACTTCCATTCTTTTGGATTCTTCAAATTACAATTCATGGTAAGACACCATCAAGAGGTCTCTAAACTTCTTCAATCTTGAAAATCACATATTTGAAGATCCTCTTGATGATGCTGATCCATCCTTCAAGGCATGGAAAAAGAGAGACGATCAAGTGGTAGTGCTCTTACAAATGTCTCTTGATAAGACCCACAAAGCAATGGTCACTTGCATTCCAAATGCTAAGACTTTGTGGGATCAAATGCATGCTCTCTATGCTCAAGAGACCAACACGGGCAGAATATTTGAGCTAAAGAAGAAAATCTTCAACATTCACAAAGGAGGAAAGACCCTACCCGAATATTTTGGGGAATATAGGGATCTTTGAAATGAGCTGAATGTTTTGAGGCCTCCAACCTCAAATCTCAAAACTCTCCTTCAAAGGAATGATGAAGACATGACTTTTGGTCTTCTAATGGGCCTTGGAGAAGAATTTGCTTCTATTCGTCAAGAAATTCTTAGAATGAAGCTATTTCCTTCATTCCAAGAAGTCCAATTCATGGTTCAAAGAACTGAAACTAGCATGAAGCTTGAGGAATCATCCAAGTCCAAAATCGAAGCTCAAGCATTCAAATCTGTTCAAGAAGAGTTTTCGGCCAATAAAGTCCAAAATTTTGGCAAAAGAGATTTTTGTTTTCATTGTAAGAAACCTGGCCATAGGAAAGAAAAGTGTTGGCATTCTATCCTCATTTACGACCAAAAAGCAACAAAAGAGAAGGAGATCTAATGGCAAGTGCTCAAAACGTCTCTCAAGTTGCTGCCCTTGAAAACAAGATGGAGGAAATGCAAAAGGAGATGAAAAAGCTTATAGGACAGATTGCTCTCCATTCTGGTAACCTCCTAAACTCATCTAATTCTAGTCCATGGCTTATTGATTCCGGTTGTGACAATCACATGGTCAAAGATAAAAATAAAGTTAGGAGATTTATTCCTCTTGCTGATCATAAAATTGTCAAAATTGCTAATGGTGATAAATTAAAGGTTGATCATCTAGGAGAAGTTGAATTACTTGGCATGAAAACTAAAGCTTTGTTTGTACCCAAATTTGATTCTAACCTTCTGTCCATTAGAAAAAAAACTAAAGAACAAAATTGCAAAGTTACATTTGATCCTAATCAAGTTGTTTTTCAGGACCTCAAAACGAATCATTTGATTGGCAAGGGGTCTAGGAGGCACAACCTATACTACTTGGATCAAGAGAACCAAGCTTTTGCTGCCCAAAGTCAATTGCATTCATTATGGCATGCTCGTCTAGGTCATCTTGGGAACTTAGCTTTGAAACGCCTATTTCCAAATCTAGAAGTAGAAAATAGGCATTGCAAAGCTTGTGTTCTTGGAAAGCAAACTAGAGTGTATTATCCCATTTCAAATACTATATATGTGAATGCATTTGAACTTGTTCATTCTGATGTTTGGACCTCACCCATAGTATCTCATAATGGTTTTAAATACTTTGTGACATTTATAGATCACAAAACTAGATATACTTGGGCATACTTATTGGCAGCCAAATCTGAGGTCTTTGAAGCCCTTAAGAGCTATTATAGATATGTGACCAAACAATTCAATGCCAACATCAAAATCATTAGGTCTGACCATGGGGGGAGTATACTAGTCATGCATTTGAAAACTTCTTAGATGAAAAGGGGATCATGCACCAAAAATCATGTGTCTACACTCCACAACAAAATGGAGTTGCCGAAAGGAAAAATAGGCACTTGTTAGAAACGGCTAGGGCCATGATGTTCCATTCTAATGTGCCTAAAATTTTTTGGAGTGAGGCAATAAAAACTGCTGCCCATCTTATTAATCTTATGCCCACTCAAGTTCTAGGAGGAAAATCTCCTTTAGAACTACTCATAGGAAGGAAACCCAACATCTCTCACCTTAGAGTATTTGGGAGCATGTGTTATGTGCATATTCCTGAAAAATTCAGAAATAAGTTAGAGGAAAGAGGAAGAAAATGTGTATTCTTAGGTTACTCAACATTTGAGAAAGGTTATAAATGCTATGATCCTCTAACCAAAAAACTATAGATATCTAAGGATGTGATATTTGTAGAAAAAGAACCTTATTTTTCAGGCAAAGATGATCAAGAACAAGCTGAAAATGAAGGAACTCAAAATCTATGGAACATCATTCTCCCATCCATCAATAACTCCTCTCACCCAAATATTGATGAAGAATCTGCCCCAAATGAACATGAAGCTCCAGTTCACGAAAACCGTTCACCTTCTTATTCGGATCATGAAACAACTCAAGAACAAGGGGATGATGACTTAGATCAAGAACTAGCTGTAGAACAAGAAGAACAAGTTATACATGAACCTCCTCCTCCTCTTCGTAGATCAACAAGGCTTAGGCTTCCTCCCTCCGAATGGATCAACAAAAGAGTTTTCTATAACTCTAAAGTAACTTCTCATCCTATTTCCAAATATTATTCAATTGCTAATACTTCTTGTAGCCATCAAAGATTCATTCAAAACATAGATCTTCATGAAGAACCAAGATCGTTTGAAGAAGCTAAGAACCAACCTCAGTGGGTGCAAGCTATAAAGGATGAGTTGGAAGCTTTAGCTAAAAATGGAACATGGGAAATAGCATCTCTTCCAAAAGTGAAAAGAGCTGTAGGATGCAAATGGGTTTACAAAATCAAACACAAAAGCGATGGGAGTCTTGATAAATACAAGGCAAGACTAGTTGCCAAAGGTTTCACTCAAGCTTATGGAGTGGACTACAAGAAAACATATGCTCCCGTAGCAAAAATGAATACCATTCGTGTGCTCTTATCTCTTGCTGCCAACTACTCCTTACCTTTATTTCAAATGGATGTTGCAAATGCCTTTCTTTAAGGGGACTTAGAAGAAGAAGTATAAATGGAGGTTCCTCCGGGCTTTTCTTATCAAGACAACAAAGTTTGCAAATTAAAGAAAGCTATCTATGGACTCAAGCAATCTCCAAGAGCTTGGTATGCTAAACTAAGCTCTACACTTCTTGATCATAACTTTAAGAAATGCTCTAGTGACTCATCTCTTTTTGTTAAGAAACTAGGAGATAAATTCATCATAGTCTTAGTATATGTAGATGATATCATCTTAACTAGGAATGATTTAGACTTAATCAATCAAGTTAGGAAATTTCTCCAAACAAAGTTTGATATTAAGGATTTAGGGAAACTAAAGTACTTTCTAGGGATAGAGCTTGCCTATTCTCCAAATGGGTTTGTTCTATCACAAAGAAAGTATGTGCTTGATCTTTTGCAGGAAACCGGCAAGCTAGGTGCCAAGCCCGCATGTAGTCCGATCAGCACCTCTTGTGGCCTCAAAGATGATGACATAGAGTTTAAGGACGAACAAAGATACCAAAGGCTTGTAGGAAGATTAATCTATCTCACCATAACAAGGCCCGATATCTCATTTGCTGTGGGGCAAGTTAGCCAACATATGCACAAGCCAAAATGGAAGCATTGGAGAGCCACCGAAAGGATCCTTCACTACCTAAAAGGAACACCCGGCATGGGAATTGTCATGAAGAACAATTGTAGCTCACAAATCATAGGGTATTGTGATGCGGATTGGGCCGGGGATTCGGAAGATAGAAGATCAACTACTGGTTATTGCATGTTTGTTGGAGGGAACCTAGTAGCTGTTTAATTTCTAAAAGAGCAAGCTAAGAGAAATGAATAAGAACTTCAAGACTTTATTGAAACTTCAAAGAGAATACATAACAAGTTGAGGCATTATTTCATGCCTTTTCAAAGCTCCATCTTGACATATATATAGAAGAGGGAGAAGAGGAGAGATTGTATGGAGAGGGGAGAGGGCAATGCCCTCTCCCTAGTGCTGTCCCAACGGCTAGCACAAGCTAGCCGCTGGGGAGGCTCCCAACGGCTAGTTTAACAACTAGCCGTTGGGGCCTCTTGGCCCCTTTAGGGCCTTCCTTTGCTGGGCTCATTTGAGCCCAGCTCAACGATTATTGAAGCCTTCTCTTTGGGCCTTAGGAGAGGGTGCAATTGGGCTCTAAGAATTGGATCATTTGGAAGCTTCAATATGCACATTCATGGAGACTTGTTCTGACTTCTTTAGCAAGGCTCATCTAGGCTTCATTATGCTTCATTTCAACACTCCCCCTCAAGTTAGGTGTGTATATATTAAAAACACCTAACTTGCCCAAGTTTTTTAGGATGTGATTGGCGGTTCCCGGTTTTGTAAAGATATCCGCAACTTGAAGATCACTTCTTGTGAATCTTGGAGAGATGAGCTTATCTTCAATCTTTTGCCTTACAAAGTGGCAATCTACCTCAATATGCTTTGTTCTTTCATGAAATACCGGATTTGAGGCTATGTGAATTGCTGATTGATTGTCACAATGAAGTTGAATTGGAGTAGAGACAAAGAACCCTAATTCTTCTATTAGAGCCTTTAGCCACACAATCTCACTAGTAGCGGCTGCCATTGCTCTATACTCTGCTTCGGCACTTGATCTTGAAACTACATGTTGTTTCTTGCTTTTCCATGCTACTAGGTTCCCTCCAACAAACATGCAATAGCCAGTAGTTGATTTTCTATCTTCCGAATCCCCGGCCCAATCCGCATCACAATACCCTATGATTTGTGAGCTGCAATTGTTCTTCATGACAATTCCCATGCCGGGAGTGCCTTTTAGATAGTGCAAAATCCTTTCGGTGGCTCTCCAATGCTTCCATTTTGGCTTGTGCATATGTTGACTAACTTGCCCTACAGTGAATGAGATGTCAGGCCTTGTTATGGTGAGATAGATCAATTTCCCTACAAGCCTTTGATATCTTTGTTCATCCTCAAATTCTATGTCATCATCTTTGAGGCCACAAGAGGTGCTGATCGGACTACACGCGGGCTTGGCACCTAGCTTACCGGTTTCCTGCAAAAGATCAAGCACATACTTTCTTTGTGATAGAGCAAACCCATTTGGAGAATAGGCAAGCTCTATCCCTAGAAAGTACTTTAGTTTCCCTAAATCCTTAATATCAAACTTTGTTTGGAGAAATTTTCTAACTTGATTGATTAAGTCTAGATCATTTCCAGTTAGGATGATATCATCTACATATACTAAGACTATAATGAATTTATCTCCTAGTTTTTTAATAAAAAGAGATGAATCACTAGAGCATTTTTTAAAGTTATGATCAAGAAGTGTAGAGCTGAGTTTAGCATACCAAGCTCTTGGAGATTGCTTGAGTCCATAGATGGCTTTCTTTAATTTGCAAACTTTGTTGTCTTGATGAGAAAAACCCGGAGGAACCTCCATATATATTTCTTCTTCTAAGTCCCCTTGAAGGAAGGCATTTGCAACATCCATTTGAAATAAAGGTAAGGTGTAGTTGGCAGCAAGAGATAGAAGCACACGGATGGTATTCATTTTTGCCACGGGAGCATATGTTTCTTTGTAGTCCACTCCATAAGCTTGAGTGAAACCTTTGGCAACTAGTCTTGCCTTGTATTTATCAAGACTTCCATCGCTTTTGTGCTTAACTTTGTAAACCCACTTGCATCCTACAGCTCTTTTCCCTTTAGGAAGTGATGCTATTTCCCATGTTCCATTTTTTTCTATAGCCTCCAACTCATCTTTCATAGCTTGTACCCATTGAGATTGGTTTTTAGCTTCTTCAAAGGATCTTGGTTCTTCATGAAGATCTATGTTTTGAATAAATCTTTGATGGCTACAAGAAGTGTTAGCAATTGAATAATATTTGGAAATAGGATGAGAGGTTACTTTAGAGTTATAAAAAACTCTTTTGTTGATCCATTCAGAAGGAGGAAGCCTAAGCCTTGTAGATCGACGAAGAGGTGGAGGTGGTTCATCTATGATTTGTTCTTCTTCATCTATGGTCAGCTCTTGTTCCAAATCATCTCCCCTTTGTTCTTGAATGATTTCTTGATCAGAATGAGATGGTGAGGGATCCTCTTGAGTTGGTTCTTCATGATCATTCGGAGCTGGTTCTTGCTCAATGTTTGGGTGATTGATTGTTGGTAGAATAATGCTCCATGGATCTTGAGCATCTCCTTTTCCAGCTTGGTCTAGGTCTTCCTTTCCTGAAAAATAAAGTTCTCTTTCTACAAATATCACATCCTTGGATGTGTATAGTTTCTTGGTTAGTGGATCATAACATTTATACCCTTTTTCAAAAGTTGAGTATCCTAAGAACACACATTTTCTCCCCCTTTCTTCTAACTTGTTTCTGAAATTTTCAGGTACATGAACATAGCATAAGCATCCAAAAACTCTAAGATGGGAGATATTGGGTTTCCTTCCTAATAGAAGCTCTAATGGAGATTTTCCTCCTAGAACTTGAGTGGGCATAAGATTAATGAGATGGGCAGCGGTTTTTATTGCCTCACTCCAAAACCTTTTAGGCATATTAGAGTGAATCATCATTGCCCTAGCTGTTTCTAGTAAGTGCCTATTTTTTCTTTCGGCCACTCCATTTTGTTGAGGAGTGTACACACATGATTTTTGATGCATGATCTCTTTTTCATCTAAGAAAGTTTCAAATGCATGACTAGTATACTCCCCCCATGATCAGACCTTAAGATTTTAATGTTGGCATTGAATTGTTTGGTTACATATCTATAATAGCTTTTAAAAGCTTCAAGGACCTCAGATTTGGTTACCAATAGATATACCCAAGTATATCTAGTTTTGTGATCAATAAATGTCACAAAGTATTTAAAGCCATTATGAGATATTATAGGTGAGGTCCAAACATCAGAATGAACAAGTTCAAATGCATTTTCATATATAGTTTTTGAAATGGGATAATACACTCTAGTTTGTTTTCCAAGAACACATGCTTTGCAATGCCTATTTTCTACTTCTAGGTTTGGAAATAGGTGTTTCAAAGCTAAGTCCCCAAGATGACCTAAACGAGCATGCCATAATGAATGCATTTGACTTTGGGCAGCAAAAGCTTGGTTTTCTTGATCCAAGTAGTATAAGTTGTGTCTCCTAGACCCCTTGCCAATCAAGAGATTCGTTTTGAGATCCTGAAAAACAACTTTATTAGGGTCAAATATAACTTTGCAATTTTGTTCTTTTGTTATCTTTTCAATGGATAAAAGATTAGAATTAAATTTAGGCACATATAGAGCTTTAGTTTTCTTGCCTAATAACTCAATTTCACCTAGATGATCAACTCTCAATTTCTCACCATTAGCTACCTTGACAATCCTAGAATCAGTGAGAGGAATAAGCCTTTTGATTTTGCTTTTATCTTTTACCATATGATTATCACAACCAGAATCAATAAGCCATGAAGGAGATGTGTTTAGAAAATTACCAGAATGCGAAGCAATCTGTCCAATGAGCTTTTTCATCTCCCTTTGCATTTCCTCCATTTTGTTTTCAAGGGCGGCAACTTGAGAGACATGCTGGACATTTGCCATTTGATCTCCTTCCCTTTTGTTGAACTTTGGCCGTAAATAAGGATGAAGATGACAACATTTTTCCTTTTTATGGCCAGGTTTTTTACAATGAGAACAAACATCTCTCTTGGTGAAGTTTTGAGCTTTGTTGGCTGGATGTTCTTCTTGGACTGATTTGAATGCTTGAGTTTCAGATTTGAGTTTAGTTGAATCCTCAAACCTCATACTTGTTTCAGCTCTTTGAATCATGAATTGCACCTCTTGGAATGAAGGAAATATCTTCATTCTTAGAATTTCTTGGCGAATAGGAGCAAATTCTTCTCCAAGACCCATAAGAAGACCAAAGGTCATGTCTTCATCAGTCCTTTGAAGGAGAACTTTAAGATTTGAAGTAGGAGGCCTCAAGAGATTGAGTTCATTCCAAAGATCCCTATATTCCCCAAAGAATTCGGGTAGGGTTTTACCTCCTTTTTGGACCTTGAAGATCTTCCTTTTTAATTCGAATATTCTGCCCGTATTTGTTTCTTGCCCATATAGAGAGTGCATTTGATCCCACAAAGCCTTAGCATTTGGAATGCAAGTGACCATTGCCTTGTGGGTTTTGTCAAGTGACATTTGTAGGAGAACCACCACTTGATCATCTCTTTTCTTCCATATTTTGAATGAAGGATCAGCATCATCAAGAGGTTCTTCAAATATATGATTTTCGAGATTGAAGAAATTTAAGGACCTCTTGATGGTGTCTTGCCAAGCATTGTAGTTTGATGAATCCAAAAGAATGGATGTGAACATTGAAGTGCTAATTTGTGGTGGTGGATCTCCAAGACCGGAAGAAGAAGGAATATTGGCCTGCTCTGATACCATGTTTAATTTCTAAAAGAGAAGCTAAGAGAAATGAATAAGAACTTCAAGACTTTATTGAAACTTCAAAGAGAATACATAACAAGTTGAGGCATTTTTTCATGCCTTTTCAAAGCTCCATCTTGACATATATATAGAAGAGGGAGAAGAGGAGAGATTGTATGGAGAGGGGAGAGGGCAATGCCCTCTCCCTAGTGCTGCCCCAACGGCTAGCACAAGCTAGCCGTTGGGGAGGCTCCCAACGGCTAGTTTAACAACTAGCCGTTGGGGCCTCTTGGCCCCTTTAGGGCCTTCCTTTGCTGGGCTCATTTGAGCCCAGCTCAATGATCATTGAAGCCTTCTCTTTGGGCCTTAGGAGAGGGTGCAATTGGGCTCTAAGAATTGGATCATTTGGAAGCTTCAATATGCACATTCATGGAGACTTGTTCTGACTTCTTTAGCAAGGCTCATCTAGGCTTCATTATGCTTCATTTCAACAGTAGCATGGAAAAGCAAAAAACAACATGTAGTCTCAAGATCAAGTGCCAAAGCGGAGTATAGAGCAATGACAGCCGCTACTAGTGAGATCATGTGGCTAAAGACTCTAATAGAAGAATTAGGGTTCTCTGTCTCTACTCCAATTCAACTCCATTATGACAATCAATCGGCAATTTACATAGTTTCAAATCCGGTCTTTCATGAAAGAACAAAACATATCAAGGTAGATTGCCACTTTGTAAGGCAAAAGATTGAAGATAAGCTCATCTCTCCAAGTTTCACAAGGAGTGGTCACCAAGTAGCCGACATCTTCACCAAGCCAGAAACCGCAAAGCACATCCATATACACACCCAACTTGAGGGGGAGTGTTGAAATGAGGCATAATTAAGCTCTTTAGCACTTCCTCCAAGATGCCCTAACTAGGAGTCTTAAAATGTGATTCTAAGAAGGTCTAAATTCAGCCCCTAAGTAGGACCTCCTTTAAGCCCTTTTATAAACTCATTGTAAGGCCCAATATGGGTCATCTAAGTCTCAGCAGCTGGGCCTTAATTGGCCCATCCCGGCCCACTCAAAGTGGGGGAAAAAGCCCCCAACGGCTAGCAAAGAACTAGCCGTTTGGGGACTGCCCAACGGCTAGTTCTTACTAGCCGTTGGGACCAACGGCCAGGAGAGGGCAATGCCCTCTCCTCCCTCTCATTTACTCCTCTCTTACCTCCCTTTCTCCTTCTCTATAAATAGGGTAGGTGGTTGTCTTTAATGGGCATGAAAAAATGCCTTCAACCTCTTGTATTCTCTCTTTAAATCATCAACAAAGTTCTTGAAGTTCTTATTCATTGTTCTTAGCTTGCTTACTTAGAAAATCATCAACGGGCGGCTGCTCACGCCTCGGATCTGTTGAATAATCAAAGTAAGACAAACTAAACTTGAAATAAAATTCAGAATCTCATTGTATTTGAAAGCTAGTTTGTACATCACAAGAGAGCTATTTTTCATACTTTAAATGGGTAACAAGCTACCCTATTTATAGAGAGAAAAGGAGAGACAAAGAGGGGAGAAAGAATGAGAGAGGAGAGGGCAAAACAGCCCTCTCCTTCTAGCTGTTGGGGCTGTCCCCAACGGCTAGATTAACTAGCCGTTGGGACAGCCCCAACGGCCAGAATGCATTGGCTGTTGGGGGACCAATAGGTCCCCCATTTGCTGGCCCGGGCTGGGCCCGAAGGGCCCAGCCCGAAGGCTGTGAAGCAGGCCCATTAAGGGCCTATTTTGGGTCCCTAAATGGGCCCATTTTCTTGGATAGAATGGAGCATAATTTTGCCACCTTCTTATCTTTACATTTGGAGCTTTAATTTTAGGAATACAAAGTTTAACTATATGCTTTAATTGTGCTCTATTTCAATACTCCCCCTCAAGTTGGGTGTGTATATGTCTTTAACACCCAACTTGACCATATTTTTGTGTATGTGATTGGCGGTTCCCGGTTTTGTAAAGACGTCTGCAACTTGAAGATCACTTCTTGTAAATCTAGGAATGATGAGCTTATCTTCAATCTTTTGTCTCACAAAGTGGCAATCTACCTCTATATGCTTTGTTCTTTCATGGAAGACCGGATTTGAGGCTATGTGAATTGCCGATTGATTGTCACAATGGAGATGAATCGGAGTTGGGACAAAGAACCCTAATTCTTCAATTAGAGCTTTTAGCCAAACTATCTCACTAGTAGCGGCCGCCATGGCTCTATACTCTGCTTCGGCACTTGATCTTGAAACTACATGTTGTTTCTTGCTTTTCCATGCCACTAGATTTCCACCAACAAACATGCAATACCCTGTGGTAGATCGCCTATCTTCTGAGTCTCCAGCCCAATCCGCATCACAATATCCTTCGATTTCAGAGTTGCCAATTCTCTTCATCCAAATCCCCATTCCAGGACTGCCTTTTAGGTAATGTAGGATCCTTTCCGTAGCTCTCCAATGTTTTCTTTTTGGTTTGTGCATGTATTGGCTCACTTGACTCACGGCAAATGAAATGTCGGGCCTAGTTATTGTGAGGTAGATCAACTTTCCAACAAGTCTTTGATATCTTTGCTCATCTTCATATTCTTCATCATCATCTTTGAGACCATGAGAGGAGCTGAAGGGACTACAAGCGGGCTTGGCACCTAACTTTCCAGTTTCCTGCAAAAGATCAAGAATATACTTCCTTTGTGATAGAACAAGCCCATTTGGACAATAGGCAAGTTCTATTCCTAGGAAGTACTTTAGTTTCCCTAGATCTTTAATATCAAATTTAGTTTGGAGAAATCCCCTTACTTGGTTAATAAGTTCTAAGTCATTTCCGGTTATAATTATATCATCTACATAAACTAATACCACAATGATTTTTATATCTTGTTTTTTAACAAATAGGGATGTATCACTATTGCATTTTTTGAAATTATGATTAAGAAGAGTAGTGCTAAGTTTGGCATACCAAGCTCTTGGAGATTGTTTGAGGCCATAAATAGCTTTCTTCAATTTGCATACTTTGTTGCCTTGATGTAAAAAACCTGGTGGAATCTCCATATACACCTCTTCTTCTAGATCTCCTTGAAGAAATGCATTTGCTACATCCATTTGATACATTGCCCAAGAGTGATTGATTGCAAGAGACATTAGGACCCGAATTGTATTCATCTTTGCTACTGGTGCGTATGTCTCCTTGTAATCTATTCCATAGGCTTGAGTGAAGCCCTTTGCCACCAATCTTGCCTTGTATTTATCAATGCTTCCATCACTCTTATGTTTGATTTTATAAACCCATTTGCAGCCCACAGCCTTCTTTCCCTTTGGAAGAGATGATATTTCCCATGTCCCATTCTTTGCCAAGGCATCTAGCTCATGTTTCATCGCTTGAACCCATTGAGGATGGTGTCTTGCTTCTTCAAAGTTTCTTGGTTCTTGATGAAGATCTATGTTCTTGATGAATCTTTGATGGCTGCAAGACACGTTAGCAATTGAATAATATTTGGAGACGGGATGCGATGTAACCTTTGAGTTATAGAAAACTCTTTTGTTGATCCATTCAGAAGGTGGAAGTCTAAGTCTTGTTGATCTTCTAAGGGGAGGTGGTTCCTCTACGATTTGTTCTTCTAGTTCAATGTTTTGATCTTGATCCAAATTATCTCCCCCTTCCTCTTGTTCGGTTTCTTGATCAGAAGGTGAGGAGGCTGGTTCTTCTTCCAATGGGCTTGAATCCTCCTCATTATTTTGTGGTTGAGCCATTTCTTGGGAGTTATTTTCAGTTTGAGCAGCCGGTTGGTAGGGAAGAATTAGGAAGTCCCAAGTTTTTGGAGCATTTTCCTTGGGAGCCTCTTGAGTCTCTTTTCCTGAAAAGAAAGATTCATTTTCGACAAATATCACATCCTTAGATGTGTAAGTTTTGTTAGTTGTAGGATCATAACATCTATATCCTTTCTCAAAAGTTGCATACCCAAGAAATAGGCATTTCCTACCTCTATGATCTAATTTGTCCCTAAATTGTGAGGGAATATGAATATAACATGTGCACCCAAAAACTCTAAGATGTGAGATCTTTGTTTTCCTTCCTAAGAGGACTTCTAATGGTGATAAGCCTTTTAAAACTTCAGTGGGCATCAAATTCATTATATGGACAGCGGTCTTAACCGCATCACACCAAAATATTTTTGGGACATTGGCATGAATCATCATTGCTCTTGCGGTTTCCAATATATGTCTATTTTTCCTTTCAGCTACCCCATTTTGTTGGGGTGTATAAACGCATGACATTTGATGAAGGATGCCTTTTTCTCTTAGGAAGTCTTCAAATTTGTGGCTTGTGTATTCGCCACCATGATCCATTCTAAGGACCTTGATTTTAACATTGTATAAATTGGTCACATATTTGAAATAGCTTTTGAGTGCCTCAAATGCTTGATCCTTGGTATGCAGAAGGTAAATCCATGTATACCTAGTTTTTTGGTCAATGAATGTGATAAAATATTTATACCCTAGACGTGATATAATAGGGGAAGTCCAAATATCCGAATGCACTAGTTCGAATGAAGAGATATACTTGCTTTCTGAACTAGGATAAGTAGCTCTTGTTTCCTTTCCTAATATGCATGCTTCACAAAGTTTGTTTTCTATGTTCAAGTTTGGAAGAAGAAGTTTCAATGCTTTGTTGTTTAGATGTCCTAGACGTGCTTGCCAAAGTGAAGCATTATTATCAATGTGAATAGAGTGTGCATGATGTTCTTGATCTAAGTAATATAGGCCTCCCCTTTGAATTCCTTTGCCAATCAGTTGATTGGTTTTTAAATCATGAAAAGTGACAATCTCAGGATCAAAGATAGCCCTACACCCTAGCTCTTTTGTGATTTTGCTAATTGACAAAAGATCGGAAGTAAGTTGTGGAACATATAAGGCACTTGTAGATTTTCCAAAAAATTTAACTTCTCCCATTTGTTTTATTTCTAGATTATGTCCATTAGCAACGCGAACTACCCTTCGATTAGAAAGATTTTTAAAACGTTTAATCTTTTTCCTATCCCTTATCATATGATGGTCTGTTCCGGAATCTATAAGAAATTTTTCAGAATGTAAAGAGGGATTAGGATTTTGATTGTTACCATTCATGAGTGCTGAATGCAGAGGCCTCTTCAAGTGAATATCCAATTTATCTTGAAGAGCTCCACATTGGGCAACACATCCGGCCACTACAGAAGCATAAGATCTTCTTCCTTGGATAGCTTCTTGATGGCCGAGATTGGAGAGTTTTGAAGTAGGTTGGACAGCCTTATTGTTATCAGCTTTGCTGTCCATTTCTCCCCTTTGGGGATGATGAGCATGCTTCAATTCTACATAGGATGGAAGGGCTCTTGTATTGGAGATGCATTGTTGTAATGTTTTCCACAACCCTTTGAATTTATAGGATCCAAATGGCTCTTTAAAGATGAGGTTTAGTTCCTCACAAATATTCAGCATACCTTGCACCAAGAGAGCCCATTTTGGATCATCTTTGAAGTTGAGAGACGGATCATAAACCTGCTCTGATACCATGTTGAATAATCAAAGTAAGATGAACAAACTAAACTTGAAATAAAATTCAGAATTTCATTGTATTTGAAAGCTAGTTTGTACATCACAAGAGAGCTATTTTTCATACTTTAAATGGGTAACAAGCTACCCTATTTATAGAGAGAAAATGAGAGACAAAGAGGGGAGAAAGAATGAGAGAGGAGAGGGCAAAACAGCCCTCTCCTTCTAGCCGTTGGGGCTGTCCCCAACGGCTAGATTAACTAGCCGTTGGGACAGCCCCAACGGCCAGAATGCATTGGCTGTTGGGGGACCAATAGGTCCCCCATTTGCTGGCCCGGGCTGGGCCCGAAGGGCCCAGCCCGAAGGCTGTGAAGCATGCCCATTAAGGGCCCATTTTGGGTCCCTAAATGGACCCATTTTCTTGGATAGAATGGAGCATAATTTTGCCTCCTTCTTATCTTTACATTTGGAGCTTTAATTTTAGGAATACAAAGTTTAACTATATGCTTTAATTGTGCTCTATTTCAACAGGATCGAGGATCGGGGTGTGACAGGACGTGTTCGTTTGATAGGGTACTGGCCCTCACTAGTAGTAAATGTGTAGGTTCTTGGAGTTTCACATTCTAGGTATAGTCGAGCCATCTAAGCGGTGAAGGTGATAAGTGCCTGGGCAGAATTCTGAGCATATTTTAAAGGGGTCTTCCCAATTGGGCGTTAACTTACCCCCTGGTTGGGGCCAGCCAGTAGCTTCCACGTTCTTGAGTACCAAGTTATCCAGTTTGAACATTTTGGTTTTGACCCATCTATTATAATATCTCGCTGTCTACTATTGGTAGGCTGCCATTCGAACATATGCTGTTTCCCTTAGTTTGGGGAGTAGATCCAATTGTTTATGTAGTGCGGATTCGTTCTACCCTTCTGTGTATCGGTCTACCCTTAACATGTGGATTCCAATTTTGAATGGTATGACTGCTTCATAGCCTTATGTAAGGCTGAACGGTATCACCCTGATTGCTTTTCGGGGCGTCGTTTGATAAGCCCAGAGAATACTAGAGTTTGTCCACCCAATGACTCTTGACTTCGTCTAGGGCAGCTTTTAGCCCTTGTAGGATCGTTCAGTTGGTCAGCTCTGTGAAGCATTGGCTTGCGGGTAGGCAACGGAATTGAAGCAGTGCTAGATCTCCAGCTAATCATAGAAATCTTGAAAACTTCTATTATTTAACTGTTTGCCATTGTTTGCGATCAGAACGTGGGGTATCCTGAACCTAGTGATGACGGAGGTCTACACGAAGTGCTAAGGTACCAATGAGAAGAGCTGACATTTGTCGCATCTCTTGACATTGCTATTTGCATTGCCTTCATAGTTGGCCAGTATTATTCTTGTTGAAGGGCTTTGTTTACCAAATTAAAAGCACTTAGGTGATTATCGCATTGTCCCTCATGATTCTCTTTGAGAATGTAGTCCTCTTATTCAAGCGTCAGGCATTTTAAGTACGAATGAGTGTAAGACTTTTTGTAGAGGTGGCCATCAATAATAGCATAATGGATAGCCTTGCGCCTCAACTTTGTAGCTTTGGTGGGTGAGGTCGGTAGTTGTCCGTGTTTCAAATAGGTCTCGATGGGATCTTTCCAACTCGGGAAGCTATTTGCCGACAAGATTTACTCGGGTTCTTTGATGTTGAAGTATGGTAGACTCTCTATATAAATAGTATGGCTGTCACTACGGAGTTAGAACTAGCTAACTTTGAGAGCGTGTCAACGCATGCATTCTTAGATCGAGAGATTTGCTATATGTCTACCTTGTCAAAATCATTCAGAGGTTGGTGTATCTCGGAGAGTTACTTTGTCATTGTTGGTCCTTTGGTCTTGTAGATCCCCTTGATCTGTTTGACGACCAATTAACTGTCGGTACGGACTTGTATATGTTGAATAATCAAAGTAAGATGAACAAACTAAACTTGAAATAAAATTCAGAATTTCATTGTATTTGAAAGCTAGTTTGTACATAATAAGAGAGCTATTTTCATACCTTGAATGGGCAACAAGCTACCCTATTTATAGAAAGAAAAGGAGAGACTAAGAGGGGAGAAAGAGTAAGAGAGGAGAGGGCAAAACAGCCCTCTCCTTCTAGCCGTTGGGGCTGTCCCCAACGGCCAGAATTTTTTGGCTGTTGGGGGACCAAAAGGTCCCCCATTTGCTGGCCAGGGCTGGGCCCTACGGGCCCAGCCCGAAGGCTGTAAGACAGGCCCATTAAGGGCCCATTTTGGGTCCCTAAATGGGCCCATTTTCCTGGACAGAATGGAGCACAATTCTGCCCCCTTCTTATCTTTACATTTGGGGCTTAATTTAGGAATACAAAGTTTACTAGATTAGGGTTAACTATATGCCTTAATTGTGCTCTATTTCAACACTCCCCCTCAAGTTAGGTGTGTATATGTCTTTAACACCCAACTTGACCATATTTTTGTGTATGTGATTGGCGGTTCCCGGCTTTGTAAAGACGTCTGCAACTTGAAGATCACTTCTTGTAAATCTAGGAATGATGAGTTTATCTTCAATCTTTTGTCTCACGAAGTGGTAATCTACCTCTATATGCTTTGTTCTTTCATGGAAGACCGGATTTGAGGCTATGTGAATTGCTGATTGGTTGTCACAATGGAGATGAATCGGAGTAGGGACAAAGAATCCTAATTCTTCAATTAGAGTTTTTAGCCAAACTATCTCATTAGTAGCCGCCGCCATGGCTCTATACTCTGCTTCGGCACTTGATCTTGAAACTACATGTTGTTTTTTGCTTTTCCATGCCACTAGATTTCCACCAACAAACATGCAATACCCTGTGGTAGATCGCCTATCTTCTAAGTCTCCAGCCCAATCCGCATCACAATATCCTTCGATTTCAGAGTTGCCATTTCTCTTCATCCAAATCCCCATTCCCGGACTGCCTTTTAGGTAGTGTAGGATCCTTTCCGCAGCTCTCCAATGTTTTCTTTTTGGTTTGTGCATGTGTTGGCTCACTTGACTCACGGCAAATGAAATGTCGGGCCTAGTTATTGTGAGGTAGATCAACTTTCCAACGAGTCTTTGATATCTTTGCTCATCTTCATATTCTTCATCATCATCTTTGAGACCATGAGAGGAGCTGATGGGACTACAAGCGGGCTTGACACTACTTTCTTTGTGATAGAACAAGCCCATTTGGACAATAGGCAAGTTCTATTCCTAAGAAGTACTTTAGTTTCCCTAGATCTTTAATATCAAATTTAGTTTGGAGAAATCCCCTTACTTGGTTAATAAGATCTAAGTCATTTCCGGTTATAATTATATCATCTACATAAACTAATACCACAATGATTTTTTTATCTTGTTTTTTAACAAATAGGGATGTATCACTATTGCATTTCTTGAAATCATGATTAAGAAGAGTAGTTCTAAGTTTGGCATACCAAACTCTTGGAGATTGTTTGAGGCCATAGATATCTTTCTTCAATTTGCATACTTTGTTGCCTTGATGTGAAAAACCTGGTGGAATCTCCATATACACCTCTTCTTCTAGATCTCCTTGAAGAAATGCATTTGCTACATCCATTTGATACATTGGTCAAGAGTGATTGATTGCAAGAGACATTAGGACCCGAATGTTGAAAGATCAAAGAGAGAACTCAAGTAAACTTGAAATAAGATTCTGAATTTTATTGAAATGAAGAGCTAAGAACATTCATAGTTTGAACTTTTGTTCATACTTATGCTAGAGAACATTGAAGACTATTTATAGAGAAAGGGGGGAAGAGATAACAAGAGAGAATAAGAGAGAACAAGAGAGGGCATTGGCCCTCTCTATTCTAGCCGTTGGAGGCTGTCCAACGGCTAGAATTTCTAGCCATTGGAGCAGCCTCCAACGGCTGTTCTAAACAGCCTTTTGGGGGCCCAATTGGGCCCCCTTTGATGGGCTGGAATGGGCCCTTTCTTGGGGCTTGGAGAGGCCCATGGGCTGAGGTCATTTTAGGGCTCTAAGGAAGGGAACTTGCTGAATGCTTGGGAAGACTTTAAATTGGTGATGAGGAGCTTGATTAGTTCTTCTTTTCAACACCGAATTGTATTCATCTTTGCTACCAGTGCGTATGTCTCCTTGTAATCTATTCCATAAGCTTGAGTGAAGCCCTTTGCCACCAATCTTGCCTTGTATTTATCAATGCTTCCATCACTCTTATATTCGATTTTATAAACCCATTTGCAGCCCACAGCCTTCTTTCCCTTTGGAAGAGATGATATTTCCCATGTCCCATTCTTTGCCAAGGCATCTAGCTCATGTTTCATCGCTTGAACCCATTGAGGATGATGTCTTGCTTCTTCAAAGTTTCTTGGTTCTTGATGAAGATCTATGTTCTTAATGAATCTTTGATGGCTGCAAGACATGTTAGCAATTGAATAATATTTGGAGATGGGATGCGATGTAACCTTTGAGTTATAGAAAACTCTTTTGTTGATCCATTCAGAAGGTGGAAGTCTACGTCTTGTTGATCTTCTAAGGGGAGGTGGTTCATCTACGATTGGTTCTTCTTGTTCTATGTTTTGATCTTGATCCAAATTATCTCCCCCTTCCTCTTGTTCGGTTTCTTGATCAGAAGTTGAAGAGGCTGGTTCTTCTTCCAATGGGCTTGAATCCTCCTCATTATTTTGTGGTTGAGCCATTTCTTGGGAGTCATTTACAGTTTGAGCAGCCGGTTGGTAGGGAAGAATTAGGAAGTCCCAAGTTTTTGGAGCATTTTCCTTGGGTGCCTCTTGAGTCTCTTTTCCTGAAAAGAAAGATTCATTTTCTACAAATATCACATCCTTAGATGTGTAAGTTTTGTTAGTTGTAGGATCATAACATCTATATCCTTTCTCAAAAGTTGCATACCCAAGAAATAGGCATTTCCTACCTCTATGATCTAATTTGTCCCTAAATTGTGAGGGAATATGAATATAACATGTACACCCAAAAACTCTAAGATGTGAGATCTTTGTTTTCCTTCCTAAGAGGACTTATAATGGTGATAAGCCCTTTAAAACTTCAGTGGGCATCAAATTCATTACATGGACAGCGGTCTTAACCGCATCACACCAAAATATCTTTGGGACATTGGCATGAATCATCATTGCTCTTGCGGTTTCCAATATATATCTATTTTTCCTTTCGGCTACCCCATTTTGTTGGGGTGTATAAACGCATGACATTTGATGAAGGATGCCTTTTTCTCTTAGGAAGTCTTCAAATTTGTGGCTTGTGTATTCGCCACCATGATCCGTTCTAAGGACCTTGATTTTAGCATTGTATAAGTTGGTCACATATTTGAAATAGCTTTTGAGTGCCTCAAATGCTTGATCTTTGGTATGCAGAAGGTAAATCCATGTATACCTAGTTTTTTGGTCAATGAATATGATAAAATATTTATACCCTATATGTGATATAATAGGGGAAGTCCAAATATCCAAATGCACTAGTTCGAATGAAGAGATATACTTGCTTTCTGAACTAGGATAAGTAGCTCTTGTTTCCTTTCCTAATATGCATGCTTCACAAGGTTTGTTTTCTATGTTCAAGTTTGGAAGAAGGAGTTTCAATGCTTTGTTGTTTAGATGTCCTAGACGTGCATGTCAAAGTGAAGCATTATTATCAATGTGAATAGAGTGTGCATGATGTTGAATTGCAAAATCTAATGTGCTAAGTATTATGAGAATAAAATTCAGAACTTCATTGATGTTCTTGAGAGAATTTGTATACAGCTTGAGAATATTTCTTCATAGTTTACAAGGGGAACTTCAGCCCCTATTTATAGAGAAAAGAGAGAATGGAGAGGGCATTGTGCCCTCTCCACTACTAGCCGTTGGGGCTGTCTCCAACAGCTAGATTTACTAGCCGTTGGGACAGTCCCAACGGCTCCTTCAAAGAGCTGATGGGGGCCCATTTGGGCCCCCTTTGGGGGAACTGAAATAGGCCCATTTGCTGGCCCGGGCTGGGCCCGAAGGGCCCAGCCCAAAACCCGCAGAATGAGCCATACATTCTGGACAAGAACGAGGCATAAATCTACCTCCTTACAAGATCTATATTTGGGCTTCCTTTGAGCCTTGAATGACTAAGGGGAGAAACAAATTTTTAGGGTTAGATGAATACTCTAAGAGTTCTTCATTTCAACACATGATGTTCTTGATCTAAGTAATATAGGCCTCCCCGTTGAATTCCTTTGCCAATCAATTGATTGGTTTTTAAATCATGAAAAGTGACAATCTCAGGATCAAAGATAGCCCTACACCCTTGCTCTTTTGTGATTTTGCTAATGGACAAAAGATCGGAAGTAAGTTGTGGAACATATAAGGCACTTGTAGATTTTCCAAAAATTTCAACTTCTCCCATTTGTTTTATTTCTAGATCATGTCCATTAGCAACGCGAACTACCCTTCGATTAGAAAGATTTTTAAAACGTTTGATCTTTTTCCTATCCCTTATCATATGATGGTCTGTTCAGGAATCTATAAGAAAATTTTCAGAATGTAAAGAGGGATTAGGATTTTGATTGTTACCATCCATGAGTGCTGAATGTAGAGGCCTCTTCAAGTGAATATCCAATTTATCTTGAAGAGCTCCACATTGGGCAACACATCCGGCCACTACAGAAGCATAAGATCTTCTTCCTTGGATAGCTTCTTGATGGCCGAGATTGGAGAGATTTGAAGTAGGTTGGACAGCCTTATTGTTATCAGTGTTGCTGTCCAATAATGAGGCTATTTTTTCTTCTCCTTGTGGACCGAATTTGGAGGGTTTTGCATTAATTTGTAGACCTTTTATGCTGCCCATTTCTCCCCTTTTTGGATAATGAGCATGCTTCATTTCTTCATAGGATGGAAGGGCTCTTGTATTGGAGATACATTGTTGTAATGTTTTCCACAACCCTTTGAATTTATAGGATCCAAATGGCTCTTTAAAGATGAGGTTTAGTTCCTCACAAATATTCAGCATAGCTTGCACCAAGAGAGCCCACTTTGGATCATCTTTGAAGTTGAGAGACAGGTCATAAACCCGCTCTGATACCATGTTGAATAATCAAAGTAAGATGAACAAACTAAACTTGAAATAAAATTCAGAATTTCATTGTATTTGAAAGCTAGTTTGTACATAATAAGAGAGCTATTTTCATACCTTGAATGGGCAACAAGCTACCCTATTTATAGAGAGAAAAGGAGAGACTAAGAGGGGAGAAAGAGTGAGAGAGGAGAGGGCAAAATAGCCCTCTCCTTCTAGCCGTTGGGGCTGTCCCCAACGGCTAGTTAAAACTAGCCGTTGGGGCAGCCCCAACGGCCAGAATTTTTTGGCTGTTGGGGGACCAAAAGGTCCCCCATTTGCTGGCCCGGGCTGGGCCCATAGGGCCCAGCCCGAAGGCTGTAAGACAAGCCCATTAAGGGCCCATTTTGGGTCCCTAAATGGGCCCATTTTCCTGGACAAAATGGTGCACAATTCTGCCCCCTTCTTATCTTTACATTTGGGGCTTAATTTAGGAATACAAAGTTTACTAGATTAGGGTTAACTATATGCCTTAATTGTGCTCTATTTCAACAGTATAATCTAGGCTCCCAATGATGCTGTGATCTATAGCCCGATTAGAAGGGTTTCATATTTCGCCTGATTATTGGTCATTCAAAAGTTGAAGCAAAAGATGTACTCAGTTTTGAAATTATCTGGCCTTACTAAGATAAGTCCGGCTTCGCTACCTGATGAGTTAGATGTCCCATCCCCATGAAGGGTCCATTCAGTTAAAAGACACTCCTTCTGGTCATCGATAGGGGACTATTTGGTGGTTGTTGGGAATATGCACTCACAGATGAAGTCGACGAGGGCTTGGCCCTTGATTGTCGGTCTCGGTTAGTGCTCGATGATGAACTTGCCTAGTTCAATGCTCCACTTGATAAGTCAACCCAAAGTATCCCTCTTTTGTAAGATTTATTTTAGCGGTTGATTGGTCAACACCACGATGGTGTGGGCTTGAAAATACTATCGGAGGCACCTAGCGATAATGACCAATGCAAAGGCTATCTTCTTGATAGGTCAGTAGTGTTGAATTTCTAAAGGAGCAAGCAATGAACAATGAATAAAAACTTCAAAGATTTATTGATATTTCAAAGAGCGAACAAATAATTGAAGCATTTTTTCATGCCTCTTTAGAGCTCCAACCTACCTTATTTATAGAAGGAGGAAAAGAGAAGAAAATAAGAGAGGGAGGAGAGGGCAATGCCCTCTCCTTAGTGCTGCCCCAACGGCTAGTTCTTTAACTAGCCGTTGGGGCCTTTTGGGCCCTTTAGGGCTATTCATTGCTGGGCTCATTTGAGCCCAGCTCAATAGGCATTAATGCCCTCTTCTTGGACCTTAGGAAAGAAAACAATTTGACCCAAAATAATGAATCATTTGGTAGATCTAATTTGAGCATTCTTGGGAACTCATTTTGACTCTTTAGCAAGACTTATCTAGGATGGCTTGATTATGCTTCATTTCAATACTCCCCCTCAAGTTAGGTATGTATATATTAAAGACACCTAACTTGCCCAAGTTTTTTAGGATGTGATTGGCAGTTCCCGGTTTGGTGAAGATGTCGGCCATTTGTTGATCACTCTTTGTGAAACTTGGAGAGATGAGTTTTTCTTCAATCTTTTGCCTTACGAAGTGGCAATCTACCTCAATATGCTTTGTTCTTTCATGAAAGACCGGATTTGAGGCTATGTGAATTGCCGATTGGTTGTCACAATGGAGTTGAATTGGAGTAGGAACAAAGAACCCTAATTCTTCTATTAGGGCTTTTAGCCAAACGATCTCACTAGTTGCGGCTGCCATTGCTCTATACTCTGATTCGACACTTGATCTTGATACCACATGTTGTTTTTTACTTTTCCAAGCCACTAGATTTCCCCCAACAAACATGCAATATCCTGTGGTTGATCTTCGGTCTTCCGAATCTCCGGCCCAATCAGCATCACAATACCCTATGATTTGAGAGTTCCCATTTTTCTTCATCCAAATTCCCATTCCGGGTGTACCCTTCAAGTAGTGAAGAATTCTTTCGGTGGCTCTCCAATGCTTTCTTTTTGGTTTGTGCATATGTTGGCTAACTTGTCTCACAGCAAAGGAGATATCGGGTCTTGTTATGGTGAGGTAGATTAGTCTCCCTACAAGCCTTTGGTATTTTTGCTCATCCTCAAATTCTTCATCATCATCTTTAAGGCCGCAAGAGGTGCTGATCGGACTACATGCAGATTTGGCTCCCAATTTTTCGGTCTCCTGCAAGAGATCAAGAACATACTTTCTTTGTGATAAAACAAGCCCATTTGGACAATAGGCAAGTTTTATCCCTATAAAGTACTTTAGTTTCCCTAAATCTTTGATATCAAATTTAGTTTGTAGGAATTTTCTAACTTGATTAATTAGATTTAAGTCGTTTCCGGTTATAATTATATCATCTACATAAACTAGAATTATAATGACTTTTCCATCTATTTTCTTAATAAAGAGAGAAGAATCACTAATGCATTTCTTAAAATCATGATTAAGAAGAGTAGAGCTAAGTTTGGCATACCAAGCTCTTGGAGATTGTTTGAGCCCATAGATGGCTTTCTTTAACTTGCAAACTTTGTTGTCTTGATGAGAGAAGCCTGGAGGAACCTCCATGTACACCTCTTCTTCTAAGTCCCCTTGAAGAAAAGCATTGGCAACATCCATTTGAAATAAGGGAAATAAGTAATTAGTAGCAAGTGATAGGACTACTCGAATAGTATTCATCTTTGCCACGGGTGTAAATGTTTCCTTATAATCTACTCCATATGCTTGAGTGAAGCCCTTAGCAACTAATCTAGCCTTGTATTTATCAAGACTTCCATCACTTTTGTGCTTAATTTTGTAAACCCATTTGCACCCAACGGCTTTCTTACCTTTTGGAAGAGAAGATATTTCCCAAGTTCCGTTCTTGGCTAATGCTTCTAGTTCATCCTTCATGGCTTGTACCCAATGAGGATGGTCTTTAGCTTCTTCAAAGGTTCTTGGTTCTTCATGGAGATCTATGTTTTGAATGAATTTTTGATGGCAGCAAGATGTGTTAGCAATTGAATAATATTTGGAAATGGGATGAGAAGTAACTTTAGAATTGTAGAAGACTCGTTTGTTGATCCATTCGGAGGGAGGAAGTCTAAGCCTTGTTGATCTACAAAGAGGAGGTGGTGGTTCATCTACAACTTGTTCTTCTTGTTCTATGACCAGCTCTTGTTCCAAATCATCTCCCCCTTGTTCTTGAACACTTTCATGATCAGAATGAGATGGTGAAGGTTCTTCTCGTGCTGGATCTTCATTTACGTTTGGGGATGACCCTTCTTCAACACTAGGATGAGGTGGATTATTAATAGTTGGAAGAACAATGTTCCAAAGGTCTTGATCTACTCTTTTTCCAGCTTTCTCTTGATCTTCTTTTCCTGTAAAATAAGGAACTTCCTCTACAAATATCACATCCTTGGATGTGTATAATCTTTTAGTTAGTGGATCAAAACATTTATATCCCTTTTCAAAAGATGAGTAACCTAGGAATACACATTTCCTTCCTCTTTCATCTAATTTGTTTCTAAAGTGTTCTGGTACATGAACATAACAAGTACACCCAAATACTCTCAAGTGATCAATGCTTGGTTTTCTTTTAAGAAGAAGTTCTAAGGGAGATTTTCCACCTAGAGTTTGAGTGGGCATGAGGTTTATAAGGTGAGCTGCTGTTTTAATTGCCTCACTCCAATAAACTTTAGGAACATTCGAATGAAACATCATTGCTCTAGCCGTTTCTAACAAATGTCTATTCTTCCTTTCCGCAACTCCATTTTGTTGTGGAGTGTAAACACATGATTTTTTATGTATGATTCCTTGCTCATCTAGGAAATTTTCAAATGCATGACTAATATACTCACCTCCATGGTCTGACCTAATGATTTTAATGTTGGCATTGAATTGCTTAGTCACATATCTATAATAGCTTTTAAGAGCTTCAAAAACCTCAGATTTAGTCACCAATAGATAAACCCAAATATATCTAGTTTTGTGATCAATGAAGGTGACAAAGTACTTGAATCCATTATGAGATACTATGGGTGAGGTCCAAACATCAGAATGTACAAGTTCAAAAGCATTCTCATATATTGTATTCGAAATAGGATAGTACATTCTAGTTTGTTTTCCAAGAACACAAGCTTTGCAATGCCTATCTTCTACTTCTAGTTTTGGAAATAGGCGTTTCAAAGCTATGTTCCCAAGATGACCTAGACGAGCATGCCATAATGAGTGCATTTGATTTTGAACAGCAAAATCTTGATTTTCTTGATTCAAGTAGTATAGATTGTGCCTCGTAAACCCCTTGCCAATCAAATGATTCGTTTTGAGGTCCTGAAAAATAACTTTGTTAGGATCAAAAGAGACTTTACAATTTTGTTCTTTAGTTATTTTTCCAATGGACAGAAGGTTAGAATCAAATTTGGGTACATACAAAGCTTTAGTTTTCATGCCAAGTAATTCAACTTCTCCTAGATGATCAACTTTTAATTTATCACCATTAGCAATTTTGACAATTTTATGATCAGTAAGTGGAATAAATCTCCTAACTTTGCTTTTATCTTTGACCATATGATTGTCACAACCGGAATCAATAAGCCATGGACTAGAATGAGATGAGTTTAGGAGGTTACCAGAATGAAGAGCAATCTGTCCAATAAGCTTTTTCATCTCCTTTTGCATTTCCTCCACTTTGTTTTCAAGGGCAGCAACTTGAGAGACGTTTTGAGCACTTGCCATTTGATCTCCTTCTCTTTTGTTGCTCTTTGGCCGTAAATGAGGATGGAGATGCCAACACTTTTCTTTCCTATGGCCAGGTTTCTTACAATGAAAGCAAAAATCTCTTTTGCCAAAATTTTGGACTTTATTGGCCAGATACTCTTCTTGTATAGATTTGAATGCTTGAGCTTCGATTTTGGACTTGGATGATTCCTCAAGCTTCATGCTAGTTTCAGTTCTTTGTACCATGAATTGGACTTCTTGGAATGAAGGAAATAGCTTCATTCTAAGAATTTCTTGACGAATAGGAGCAAATTCTTCTCCAAGTCCCATTAGAAGACCAAAGGTCATGTCTTCATCATTCCTTTGAAGGAGAGTTTTGAGATTTGAGGTTGGAGGCCTCAAAACATTAAGCTCATTCCAAAGATGCCTATATTCTCCGAAAATTCGGGTAGGGTCTTTCCTCCCTTTTGAATGTTGAAGATTTTCTTCTTCAACTCAAATATTCTGCCGGTGTTGGTCTCTTGAGCATAGAGAGCATGCATTTGATCCCACAAAGACTTAGCATTTGGAATGCAAGTGACCATTGCTTTGTGGGTCTTATCTAAAGACATTTGTAAGAGCACCACCACTTGATCATCTCTCTTTTTCCATGCCTTGAAAGATGGATCAGCATCATCAAGAAGATCTTCAAATATGTGATTTTCAAGATTGAAGAAGTTTAGAGACCTCTTGATGGTGTCTTGCCATGCATTGTAATTTGAAGAATCTAAAAGAATGGAAGTAAACATTGAGGTGCTAATTTGTGGAGGTGGATCACCAAGACCGGATGAAGAAGGAATGGATGCCTGCTCTGATACCATGTTGAATTTCTAAAGGAGCAAGCAATGAACAATGAATAAATGTTGATTTTCTAAGTGAGCAAGCATAGAACAATGAATAAAAAACCTCAAGTATCTTATTGATAATTTGGAGAGAAAATACAAGAGTTTGAGGACATTTTTCATACTCATTAAGGGCAACTACCTACCATATTTATAGAAGAGGCCAAGAGGAGATAAGAGAGGAGAGAATTAGAGAGAGGAGAGGGCAATGCCCTCTCCTAGCCGTTGGCCCCCAACAGCTAGTGAGAACTAGCCGTTGGGCAGCCTCCCAACGGCTAGGTCTTCACTAGCCGTTTGGGGGGTTTGGGGGCCCTCTTTGAGAGGGCTGGGCTGGGTCCATTTGGGCCCAGCTGGTTGCACTTGGATGGCTCTCTTTGGGCTTTAGGAAGGCTTGAAAAGGGACTTAAACAATGACCCATTTTAGGAGCTCATTTAAGACTTCTAATTAGAGCATGTTGGAGGAGGAACTAAAGGGCTTAATCATGCTTCATTTCAACAATAAAAACTTCAAAGATTTATTGATATTTCAAAGAGTGTACAAATAATTGAAGCATTTTTTCATGCCTCTTTAGAGCTCCAACCTACCTTATTTATAGAAGGAGGAAAAGAGAAGAAAATAAGATAGGGAGGAGAGGGCAATGCCCTCTCCTTAGTGCTGCCCCAACGACTAGTTCTTTAACTAGCCGTTGGGGCCTTTTGGGCCCTTTAGGGCTATTCATTGCTGGGCTTATTTGAGCCCAGCTCAATGGGCATTAATGCCCTCTTCTTGGACCTTAGGAAAGAAAACAATTTGGCCCAAAATAATTAATCATTTGGTAGATCTAATTTGAGCATTCTTGGGAACTCATTTTGACTCTTTAGCAAGACTTATCTATGATGGTTTGATTATGCTTCATTCCAACAAGTAGTTAATCTCAGATGGAGTATTCGACTGACATAATACACCGACTTCTATACGATAGTTTCCTGTCTCATGAGAATAGAGCAAAAGGCTTGATCAGAGATAGAAAGATAGAGATAAAACTTTTCACTAGGAGCCGATCGGGAGAGGAGCGGTGGTGACATGAGATATTCTTAGAGCTTTTCGAATGCGGCCTAACATTCAGGCATCCACACGAACTTCTGAGACTTATTTAAAGCGTTGTAGAAGGGTTGGTACTTCTCTCTCACTTTAGACATAAATTGGTTGATGGCAGCAATTCTGTCACTGAGATATTGTATCTCTTTCATTGTCCTGGCGGTGCCATATCGAGTAGGGCTCGGATTTTCTTTGGATTTGCCTCGATTCCTTGGTTAGTGATCAGAAAGCCCAGGAACTTCCCCGATGTGATTCCAAAGGTGAACTTCATAGGGTTTAGCTCATGTTATATTGTTCTGGTGTCTGGAATGTTCCTTTTTAGATCTACAACGTGGTCATTGGCATCAGTGCTTTTGACGAGCATATCATTGACATAGGCCTCCATATTTTTGCCAAGTTATTCACTGAAGACTTTTTTGACGAGACATTAAAAGATTGCTGCGGTATTCTTAAGGCCGAATGGCATGAGCCTATAGCAGTATTTATCAAACTCCATGATAAAGCTAGTTTTCTCCTCGTCTTTGGAGCCATGCATATATGATTGTATCCAAAACAAGCATCCATGAAACTTAAGAGTTGGTGGTTGGATGAATTATCGACTAGCTTGTCAATTTAGGGAGTGGATAGTGTTTAATTTCTAAAAGAGCAAGCTAAGAGAAATGAATAAGAACTTCAAGATTTTATTGAAAACTTCAAAGAGAGTACATAACAAGTTGAGGCATTTTTTCATGCCTTTTCAAAGCTCCATCTTGACATATATATAGAAGAGGGAGAAGAGGAGAGATTGTATGGAGAGGGGAGAGGGCAATGCCCTCTCCCTAGTGCTGCCCCAACGGCTAGCACAAGCTAGCCGTTGGGGCCTCTTGGCCCCTTTAGGGCCATCCCTTGCTGGGCTCATTTGAGCCCAGCTCAATGATCACTAGAGCCCTTACTTTGGGCCTTAGGAATGGATGCAATTGGGCTCTAAGAATTGGACCATTTGGAAGCTTCAATATGCACATTCATGGAGACTTATTCTGACTTCTTAGCAAGGCTTATCTAGGATGGCTTCATTATGCTTCATTTCAACACTCCCCCTCAAGTTAGGTGTGTATATATTAAAAACACCTAACTTGCCCAAGTTTTTGAGGATGTGATTGGCGGTTCCCGGTTTTGTAAAGATATCCGCAACTTGAAGATCACTTCTTGTGAGTCTTGGAGAGATGACCTTATCCTCAATCTTTTGCCTTACAAAGTGGCAATCTACCTCAATATGCTTTGTTCTTTCATGAAATACCGGATTTGAGGCTATGTGAATTGCTGATTGATTGTCACAATGAAGTTGAATTTGAGTGGAGACAAAGAACCCTAATTCTTCTATTAGAGCCTTTAGCCACACGATCTCACTAGTAGCGGCTGCCATTGCTCTATACTCTGCTTCGGCACTTGATCTTGAGACTACATGTTGTTTCTTGCTTTTCCATGCTACTAGGTTCCCTCCAACAAACATGCAATAGCCAGTAGTTGATCTTCTATCTTCTGAATCCCCGGCCCAATCCGCATCACAATACCCTATGATTTGTGAGCTGCAACTGTTCTTCATGACAATTTCCATGCCGGGAGTGCCTTTTAGATAGTGCAAAATCCTTTCGGTGGCTCTCCAATGCTTCCATTTTGGCTTGTGCATATGTTGACTAACTTGCCCTACAGCGAATGAGATGTCAGGCCTTGTTATGGTGAGATAGATCAATTTCCCTACAAGCCTTTGATATCTTTGCTCATCCTCAAACTCTATATCATCATCTTTGAGGCCACAAGAGGTGCTGATCGGACTACACGCGGGCTTGGCACCTAGCTTGCCGGTTTCCTGCAAAAGATCAAGCACATACTTTCTTTGTGATAGAGCAAACCCATTTGGAGAATAGGCAAGCTCTATCCCTAGAAAGTACTTTAGTTTCCCTAAATCCTTAATATCAAACTTTGTTTGGAGAAATCTTCTAACTTGATTGATTAAGTCTAGATCATTTCCAGTTAGGATGATATCATCTACATATACTAAGACTATAATGAATTTATCTCCTAGTTTTTTAATAAAAAGAGATGAATCACTAGAGCATTTTTTAAAGTGATGATCAAGAAGTGTAGAGCTGAGTTTAGCATACCAAGCTCTTGGAGATTGCTTGAGTCCATAGATGGCTTTCTTTAATTTGCAAACTTTGTTGTCTTGATGAGAAAAGCCCGGAGGAACCTCCATATATATTTCTTCTTCTAAGTCCCCTTGAAGAAAGGCATTTGCAACATCCATTTGAAATAAAGGTAAGGTGTAGTTGGCAGCAAGAGATAGAAGCACACGGATGGTATTCATTTTTGCCACGGGAGCATATGTTTCTTTGTAGTCCATCCATAAGCTTGAGTGAAACCTTTGGCAACTAGTCTTGCCTTGTATTTATCAAGACTTCCATCACTTTTGTGCTTAACTTTGTAAACCCACTAGCATCCTACAGCTCTTTTCCCTTTAGGAAGTGATGCTATTTCCCATGTTCCATTTTTCTCTAAAGCCTCTAACTCATCTTTCATAGCTTGTACCCATTGAGATTGGTTCTTAGCTTCTTCAAAGGATCTTGGTTCTTCATGAAGATCTATGTTTCAAATAAATCTTTGATGGCTGCAAGAAGTGTTAGCAATTGAATAATATTTGGAAATAGGATGAGAGGTTACTTTAGAGTTATAAAAAACTCTTTTGTTGATCCATTCAGAAGTGATAAGTTTGTAAGTAAGCAAGCTAAGAATAATGAATAAGAACTTCAAGAACTTTGTTGTTGATTTAAAGAGAGAATACAAGAGATTGTAGGCATTTTTTCATACCCATTAAACACAACCACCTACCCTATTTATAGAGAAGGAGAAAGGGAGGTAAGAGAGGAGAAAATAAGAGAGAGGAGAGGGCATTGCCCTCTCCTAGCAGCTGGCCCCAACGGCTAGTAAGAACTAGCCGTTGGGAAGTCCCCAAACGGCTAGTTCTTTACTAGTCGTTGGGGGCTTTTGCCCCCAACTTGCAGCTGGGCCGGGCTGGGCCAATTTGAGGCCCAGCTGCTGAGATTTGGATAGCCCATGTTGGGCCTTACAATGATGTTATAAAGGGGTTTAATTTGGACCTACTTAGAATCACAATTTAAGACTCCTAGTTAGGGTATTTTGGAGGAAGTGCTAAAGAGCTTAATTATGCCTCATTTCAACAAGAAGGAGGAAGCCTAAGCCTTGTAGATCTACAAAGAGGAGGAGGTGGTTCATCTATGATTTGTTCTTCTTCATCTATGGCCAGCTCTTGTTCCAAATCATCTCCCCTTTGCTCTTGAATGATTTCTTGATCAGAATGAGATGGTGAGGGATCCTCTTGAGTTGGTTCTTCATGATCATTCGGAGCTGGTTCTTGCTCAATGTTTGGGTGATTGATTGTTGGTAGAATAATGCTCCATGGATCTTGAGCATCTCCTCTTCCAGCTTGGTCTAGGTCTTCCTTTCCTGAAAAATAGAGTTCTCTTTCTACAAATATCACATCCTTGGATGTGTATAGTTTCTTGGTTAGTGGATCATAACATTTATACCCTTTTTCAAAAGTTGAGTATCCTAAGAACATGCATTTTCTCCCCCTTTCTTCTAACTTGTTTCTGAAATTTTCAGGAACATGAACATAGCATAAGCATCCAAAAACTCTAAGATGGGAGATATTGGGTTTCCTTCCTAATAGTAGCTCTAATGGAGATTTTCCTCCTAGAACTTGAGTGGGCATAAGATTAATGAGATGGACAGCGGTTTTATTGCCTCACTCCAAAACCTTTTAGGCATATTAGAGTGGATCATCATTGCCCTAGTTGTTTCTAGTAAGTGCCTATTTTTTCTTTCGGCCACTCCATTTTGTTGTGGAGTGTACACACATGATTTTTGATGCATGATCCCTTTTTCATCTAAGAAAGTTTCAAATGCATGACTAGTATACTCCCCCCCATGATCAGACGTTATGATTTTAATGTTGGCATTGAATTGTTTGGTTACATATCTATAATAGCTTTTAAAGGCTTCAAGAACCTCAGATTTGGTTACCAATAGATATACCCAAGTATATCTAGTTTTGTGATCAATAAATGTCACAAAGTATTTAAAGCCATTATGAGATATTATAGGTGAGGTCCAAACATCAGAATGAACAAGTTCAAATGCATTTTCATATATAGTTTTTGAAATGGGATAATACACTCTAGTTTGTTTTCCAAGAACACATGCTTTGCAATGCCTATTTTCTACTTCTAGGTTTGGAAATAGGCGTTTCAAAGCTAAGTCCCCAAGATGACCTAGACGAGCATGCCATAATGAATGCATTTGACTTTGGGCAGCAAAAGCTTGATTTTCTTGATCCAAGTAGTATAAGTTGTGTCTCCTAGACCCCTTGCCAATCAAGTGATTCGTTTTGAGATCCTGAAAAACAACTTCATTAGGGTCAAATGTAACTTTGCAATTTTGTTCTTTTGTTATCTTTCCAATTGATAAAAGATTAGAATTAAATTTAGGCACATATAGAGCTTTAGTTTTCTTGCCAAGTAACTCAATTTCACCTAGATGATCAACTCTCAATTTCTCACCATTAGCTACCTTGACAATCCTAGAATCCGTGAGAGGAATAAGCCTTTTGATTTTGCTTTTATCTTTTACCATATGATTATCACAACCAGAATCAATAAGCCATGAAGGAGATGTGTTTAGAAAATTACCAGAATGCGAAGCAATATGTCCAATGAGCTTTTTCATCTCCCTTTGCATTTCCTCCATTTTGTTTTCAAGGGCGACAACTTGAGAAACATGCTGGACATTTGTCATTTGATCTCCTTCCCTTTTGAACTTTGGCCGTAAATGGGGATGAAGATGCCAACATTTTTCCTTTTTATGGCCAGGTTTCTTACAATGGGAACAAACATCTCTCTTGGTGAAGTTTTGAGCTTTGTTGGCTGGATGTTCTTCTTGGACTGACTTGAATGCTTGAGCTTCAGATTTGAGTTTAGTTGAATCCTCAAGCCTCATACTTGTTTCAGCTCTTTGAACCATGAATTGCACCTCTTGGAATGAAGGAAATATCTTCATTCTTAGAATTTCTTGGCGAATAGGAGCAAATTCTTCTCCAAGACCCATAAGAAGACCAAAGGTCATGTCTTCATCAGTTCTTTGGAGGAGAACTTTAAGATTTGAAGTATGAGGCCTCAAGAGATTGAGTTCATTCCAAAGATCCCTATATTCCCCAAAGAATTCGGGTAGGGTTTTACCTCCTTTTTGAACCTTGAAGATCTTCCTTTTTAATTCGAATATTCTGCCCGTGTTTGTTTCTTGCCCATATAGAGAGTGTATTTGATCCCACAAAGCCTTAGCATTTGGAATGCAAGTGACCATTGCCTTGTGGGTTTTGTCAAGAGATATTTGTAGGAGAACCACCACTTGATCATCTCTTTTCTTCCATATTTTGAATGAAGGATCAGCATCATCAAGAGGTTCTTCAAATATATGATTTTCGAGATTGAAGAAATTTAAGGACCTCTTGATGGTGTCTTGCCAAGCATTGTAGTTTGATGAATCCAAAAGAATGGATGTGAACATTGAAGTGCTAATTTGTGGTGGTGGGTCTCCAAGACCGGAAGAAGAAGGAATATTGGCCTGCTCTGATACCATGTTTAATTTCTAAAAGAGCAAGCTAAGAGAAATGAATAAGAACTTCAAGATTTTATTGAAAACTTCAAAGAGAGTACATAACAAGTTGAGGCATTTTTTCATGCCTTTTCAAAGCTCCATCTTGACATATATATAGAAGAGGGAGAAGAGGAGAGATTGTATGGAGAGGGGAGAGGGCAATGCCCTCTCCCTAGTGCTGCCCCAACGGCTAGCACAAGCTAGCCGTTGGGGGGGCTCCCAACGGCTAGTTTAACAACTATCTGTTGGGGCCTCTTGGCCCCTTTAGGGCCATCCCTTGCTGGGCTCATTTGAGCCCAGCTCAATGATCATTAGAGCCCTTACTTTGGGCCTTAGGAATGGGTGCAATTGGGCTCTAAGAATTGGACCATTTGGAAGCTTCAATATGCACATTCATGGAGACTTATTCTGACTTCTTAGCAAGGCTTATCTAGGATGGCTTCATTATGCTTCATTTCAACAGATAGTTGTCCTTTGGGCACACCTTATTGAGGTCAGTGATGTTCATGCACATCCTATATTTTCCATTTACTTTCCTTACCATGACCACATTGGCTAACCACTTGGGGTACTTTACTTCTCGGATGAACCCTGCTACTAAGTGCTTTCGAACTTCTTTTTGTATCACACGTTGGCGTTTTAGTATGAACATCATTTTCTTTTGTTTGATAGGTTTGCGGCTGGCATCGACTGTTAGCTTGTGAACTATGATCGAGGGATAGATGCTCGACGTGGCGTCGCAGGCAATCCACGATTGATTTCTGGAGAGATGGTTATAGGTGGGCATCGATCTGAACAATTTGACCAAGCATGTCTGTAATAGACACTTCAACTGTCTCTTCTCCGAGTTGGGGCTTTGATTGTTGCTCAGTGTCATCCTTAAGTTCCATGGTGTCGACTGCTAGGACTTCCTCCTCTTTTCCTACTATGGGGACTACCAATGGGTTTGGATCACTGCGGAGAGTCGTGATCCTTAAAGGTGTTCCAAATTTGATTCTCATATGTCTGGTGCTTGGTAACGCTTCGAGGCCATCTGAACTAGGACATCCTAGGATATCGCTGTAAAGAGACGGAAGTTTCACCATGTAAAAGATGGTTTTAATGGTGGCATGATGAGGAGGTGTTCCCAAGGATATGGTGAGTAAGATAATGCCTTCTGGATATAAGCATTTGCCAGCGAGCCCTTTGATAAGCTGATTGACGGATTGGAGGAGGGATGAGGCAAGACCCATTTGTTCGAAGGCATCCCAGAAGAGGATGTCACAATCTACTCCGTGGTCTACAAAGGTCCTCTTAATGAGGTAAGAGCCAATTCTGGCTGTGATAATCAGAGGGTCATTTTGATTTGTATCAACTGTCATCAAGTCATCGTCATCAAAACCGATTGTGGGCCT
This sequence comes from Dillenia turbinata, assembly GCA_037126225.1. Taxonomy (NCBI): domain Eukaryota; kingdom Viridiplantae; phylum Streptophyta; class Magnoliopsida; order Dilleniales; family Dilleniaceae; genus Dillenia; species Dillenia turbinata. Next base: position 12,618,331 of record JBAMMX010000006.1, read on the forward strand.
CATTCTCTTGGTTGAAGCCATGACAAAGAGGAAAAAGTGGTGAGAATAAGAATAGTTTTGGCTGGGACATCAGTCTATTTCCACAGATGGTGCCAATCTATTGGAGGTGGGTTTAGCTCTACAAATGATGACTCTACTAATTCGAATGGGATGGCTTGATCACCTGACGATCATGATCGTCCAAACCTACAAAAGACTGTCGGAGTGTGCTCCAACGAAAGAGATTCCAATGTTCAAGTTAGAGAGTGGTTTTAGAGAGAGGGGAAAACAGACTGATATCAATAGAGATAGCCTGAGAGCTTTGTGTGAGTTATGTGCACTGTGTAGGTTTAGAGGGCTTATCTTAGCCATAGGCATGTTGAAGCTTATATACCCTTTGGGCATAAGAGCCATGTGTAGGCGAGGTAATAAAACCCTAATTTTCTTATGGGAGTGTCCTAAGATCTTAGGAATCATGCCGTAGGATGCTCAAAGATTGTAAATTTTATCGATTTGGAAAGTCCAGGTCATCATTAAGATTTTTCTCTTGGTTAGCCACGATCATATATTTCCTTTCTATTTACGTGAGATTGCCTTTCATGATTTAAGAAGGAGTGAATATCATAATAGAAGACCAGACAGTTGGCATTGAGCACCAAGGAGGTCTAGGGACCGATCGTCTAGGGTACCAAGCAATTGATTAGCAAGTGATGTGCTCGTCGGGTGCCGATAAGGGCTTGCCAATGGGCTGCGGGTTTAACCGACTTTCAGGTCCCATGTAATTCAGATCATGTACCATCAATTATGCACATATATGTTGAAATGAGCATCAATTAGGGTCCAAATATTTCAAGTCATGATCCCTCAAGTATGCAATTGTTTCTTCTCTTTTTTGTCCAGAATGTATGGCCCATTTAGGAACCAAAAATGGGCCCTAAATAGGCCTTGCCCGCAGACTTCGGGCTGGGTCCTTTGGGCCCAGCCCGGGCCAGCAAATGGGGGACCGAATGCTCCCCCAACAGCTAGCAAAAACTAGCCGTTGGAGGCCCCAACGGCTAGTTCCTAAACTAGCCGTTGGAAGCCTCCAATGGCTAATTAAAGGAGAGAGCACTAAGCCCTCTCCACTCTCCCATTTCTCTAATTTTTCCCTCTCCTCTTTTCTCTGTAAATAGGGCACTTAAGTCCCTTTGTAAAGTATGAAAAACATGCATTCTCTCTATGTAATCTCTCTTTGATTTTTCAATAAAACTCTTGAAGTTTCCTTTCTTCATTCTTAGCTTACTATTTTAAAATTTCAACATGGTATCAGAGCAGGCTTCGATACCTTCTTCTTCTGGTGTCGGTATCCCACCACCACAAATTAGCACCTCCATGTTCACTTCCATTCTTTTAGATTCTTCCAATTACAACGCATGACAAGACACCATCAAGAGATCCTTGAATTTCTTCAATCTTGAAAATCACATATTGGAGGATCCCTTAGATGATGTCGATCCTTCATTCAAAGCTTGGAAGAAACAAGATGATCAAGTGGTGGTGCTACTCCAAATGTCTCTTGACAAAACCCACAAAGCAATGGTTACTTGTATACCAAATGCAAAGGCTTTGTGGGATCAAATGCATGCACTATATGGGCAAGAGACCAACACCGGACGAATCTTTGAGCTAAAGAGGAAAATCTTCAAGATTCAAAAAGGAGGTAAAACCCTACCCGAATACTTTGGGGAATATAGGGATCTTTGGAATGAGCTTAATTTTCTTAGGCCTTCAATTCTTCAAAGAAATGATGAAGACATGACCTTTGGTCTTCTTATGGGTCTTGGAGATGAATATGCTTCTATTCGTCAAGAAATTCTTAGAATGAAGATGTTCCATTCATTCCAAGAAGTTCAATATATGATTCAAAGGGCCGAAACTAGTATGAGGCTAGAAGATTCAAACAAGCTCAAATCTGAAGCACAAGCATTCAAAGCTGTCCAAAAAGATCATGTGGCCAACAAATCTCAAAATTTCATGAAAAAGGAGGTGTGCACCAATTGCAAGAAGCCCGGCCACAAAAGAGATAGATGCTGGTTTCTTTATCCCAATTTGCACCCAAAGAACTTCAAAAGGGAGATGGAGCAACCAGCACATGCACAACAAGTCTCTCAAGTTGCTGCACTCGAATCCAAGATGGAGGAAATGCAAAAAGAGATGAGAAAGCTCCTTAGCCAAGTTGCTCTATGTTGAAATGAAGCATGATTAAGCCCTTTAGTTCCTCCTCCAACATGCTCTAATTAGAAGTCTTAAATGAGCTCCTAAAAGGGGTCATTGTTTAAGTCCCTTTTCAAGCCTTCCTAAAGCCCAAAGAGAGCCATCCAAGTGCAACCAGCTGGGCCCAAATGGACCCAGCCCAGCCCTCTCAAAGAGGGCCCCCAAACCCCCCAAACGGCTAGTGAAGACCTAGCCGTTGGGAGGCTGCCCAACGGCTAGTTCTCACTAGCCGTTGGGGGCCAACGGCTAGGAGAGGGCATTGCCCTCTCCTCTCTCTAATTCTCTCCTCTCTTATCTCCTCTTGGCCTCTTCTATAAATATGGTAGGTAGTTGCCCTTAATGAGCATGAAAAATGTCCTCAAACTCTTGTATTTTCTCTCCAAATTATCAATAAGATACTTGAGGTTTTTTATTCATTGTTCTATGCTTGCTCACTTAGAAAATCAACATGGTATCAGAGCAGGCTTCAATACCTTCTTCATCCGGTCTTGGTGACCCACCACCTCAAATCAGCACTTCAATGTTTACTTCCATTCTTTTGGATTCATCAAACTACAATTCATGGCAAGACACCATCAAGAGGTCTCTAAACTTCTTCAATCTTGAAAATCATATATTTGAAGATCCTCTTGATGATGCTGATCCATCCTTCAAAGCTTGGAAAAAGAGAGATGATCAAGTGGTGGTGCTCTTACAAATGTCTCTCGATAAGTCCCACAAAGCAATGGTCACTTGCATTCCAAATGCTAAAACTTTGTGGGACCAAATGCATGCTCTCTATGCTCAAGAAACCAACACGGGCAGAATTTTTGAGCTAAAGAAGAAAATCTTCAACATTCAAAAAAGGGGAAAGACCCTACCCGAATTCTTTGGGGAATATAGGGATCTTTGGAATGAGCTTAATGTCTTGAGGCCCCCAACCTCAAATCTCAAAACTCTTCTTCAAATGAATGATGAAGACATGACTTTTGGTCTTCTAATGGGACTAGGAGAAGAATTTGCTTCTATCGTCAAGAAATCCTTAGAATGAAGCTATTTCCTTCATTCCAAGAGGTCCAATTCATGGTTCAAAGAACTGAAACTAGCATGAAGCTTGAGGAATCATCCAAACCCAAAATCGAAGCTCAAGCATTCAAATCTATCCAAGAAGAGTTTCCGGCCAATAAAGTTCAGAACTTTGGCAAAAGAGACTTTTGTTTTCATTGCAAGAAACCTGGCCATAGGAAAGATAAATGTTGGCACCTCCATCCTCACTTGCGGCCTAAAAGCAACAAAAGAGAAGGAGAATCAATGGCAAGTGCTCAAAACGTCTCCCAAGTTGCTGCCCTTGAAAACAAAATGGAGGAAATGCAAAAGGATATGAAAAGGCTTATTGGACAGATTACTCTCCATTCTGGTAACCTTCTAAATTCATCTAATTCTAGTCCATGGCTTATTGATTCCGGTTGTGACAATCATATGGTCAAAGATAAAAGCAAAGTTAAGAAATTTATTCCACTCACTGATCATAAAATTGTCAAAATTGCTAATGGTGATAAATTAAAAGTTTATCATTTAGGAGAAATTGAATTACTTGGCATGAAAACTAAAGCTTTGTATGTACCCAAATTTGATTATAACCTTCTGTCCATTGGAAAAATAACTAAAGAACAAAATTGCAAAGCTACATTTGATCCTAATAAAGTTGTTTTTCAGGACCTCAAAACGAATCTCTTGATTGGCAAGGGGTCTAGGAGGCACAATCTATACTACTTGGATCAAGAAAACCAAGCTTTTGCTGCCCAAAGTCAAATGCATTCTTTATGGCATGCTCGCCTAGGTCATCTTGGAGACTTAGCTTTGAAACGCCCATTTCCAAATCTAGAAGTAGAAAATAGGCATTGCAAAGCTTGTGTGCTTGGAAAACAAACTAGAGTGTATTATCCCATTTCTAATACTATATATGAGAATGCATTTGAACTTGTTCATTCTGATGTTTGGACCTCACCCATAGTATCTCATAATGGTTTTAAATACTTTGTGACATTCATAGATCACAAAACTAGATATACTTGGGTTTACCTATTGGCTGCCAAATCTGAGGTCTTTGAAGCCCTTAAAAGCTATTATAGATATGTGACCAAACAATTCAATGCCAACATCAAAATCATTAGGTCTGATCATGGGGGGGAGTATACTAGTCATGCATTTGAAAACTTCTTAGAAGAAAAGGAGATCATGCACCAAAAATCATGTGTCTATACTCCACAACAAAATGGAGTTGCAGAAAGAAAAAATAGGCACTTGTTAGAAACAGCTAGGGCCATGATGTTCCATTCTAATGTGCCAAAAATTTATTGGAGTGAGGCAATAAAAACTGCTGCCCATGTTATTAATCTTATGCCCACTCAAGTTCTAGGAGGAAAATCTCCCTTAGAACTACTCCTAGGAAGGAAGCCCAATGTCTCTCATTTAAGAGTCTTTGGGTGCATTTGTTATGTGCATGTACCGGAAAACTTTAGAAACAAACTAGATGAGAGAGGAAGAAAATGTGTATTCTTAGGATACTCAACATTTGAGAAAGGTTATAAATGCTATGATCCTCAAACCAAAAAACTATACACATCCAAGGATGTGATATTTGTGGAAAAAGAACCTTATTTTTCAGGTAAAGATAATCAAGATCAAGCTGGAAAAGAAGGAACTCAAGGTCTATGGAACATCATACTCCCATCAATCAACCACTCCTCTCACCCAAATACTCATGAAGAATCTGCTCCAAATGATAATGAAGTACTGGTTCAAGAAGACTCTTCACCTTCTCATTCAGATCATGAAGAACAAAGGGATGATGATTCGGACCAAGAACCGGTTCTAGAGCAAGAAGAACAAGCTATACATGAGCAGCCTCTTACTCTTCGTAGATCGACAAGGCTTAGGCTTCCTCCTTCCGAATGGATCAATAAAAGGGTTTTTTACAACACTAAAGTAACTTCTCATCCTATTTCGAAATATTATTCAGTTGCTAATACATCTTGCAGCCATCAAAGATTCATTCAGAACATAGATCTTCATGAAGAACCAAGATCCTTTGAAGAAGCTAAGAACCAACCTCAGTGGGTGCAAGCTATGAAAGATGAGTTGGAAGCTTTAGCTAAAAATGGAACATGGGAAATAGCATCACTTCCAAAAGGGAAAAGAGCAGTAGGATACAAATGGGTTTACAAAATCAAGCACAAAAGCGATGGAAGTCTTGATAAATACAAGGCAAGACTAGTTGCCAAAGGTTTCACTCAAGCCTATGGAGTGGACTATAAGGAAACATATGTGTTGAAAAGATGGAGCATGAAGCTTGGGGAAGACCCACCGAACCTCAAGGCCTCAAGAGGTGGTCAAAGGAAAAGTCCAAAATGTCCAAAGCATAAACCGAGGCGGTACAAGTGCAAAGCTCATTCAGAGGCAATCCTAAGTCCAACCCTGAGAGGTGGTCCATGGAGAAGTCCAGAAATGTCCAAAGCACAAACCGAAGCGGTCAAGTGTTAAAGTTCATTCAAAGGCAAATCCGGAGACCAACCCAAGAGGAGATTGGTCTTTGGTATTTAGAAGATACACCCATGTGTACCTAGTTTTATGATCAATGAAGGTAATGAAATATTTGTAACCCAAGTGTGACATGATAGGAGAAGTCCAAACATCCGAATGAACCAAATCAAAAGGATTTTCAAAAATTGTTTCTGAAATGGGATACATTGTTTGGGTTTCCTTAGCCAAAATACAAGCTTTACAATGTCTATTCTCAAAATTGAAGGTTGGGAATAGACGTTTTAAAGATCGATCACTAGGATGTCCTAAGCGTCCATGCCAAAGAGATTGATCCTCCTTGATGTGAGCTACAAGTGCAGTTTGTTCTTGATCCAAGTAATAAAGTCCTCATCTCCTAGAACCCTTGCCAATCAATTGATTCGACTTGAGGTCCTGAAAAGAGACATTATTGGGGTCAAAAACAACTCTACACTTTTGATCCTTGGTGATCTTGCTAATGGACAGTAGGTTTTGTTGAAATGAGACATAATTGAGCTCATTAGCATTCTCTACAAGATGCCCTTCCTAAGAGTTTCTTATATGATCATAAGGAGTTCTAATTTCAGGCCATGTAAAAGTCCTTCTCCAAACCCCTTTGTAAACCCATTTAAGGGGCCCAACATGGGCCTTTCATTCCTCAAGCAGCTGGGCCGAAATTGGCCCAGCCCAAGCCCAATCCAAGTGGGGGCAGCAGCCCCCAACGGCTAGTAGAGAACTAGCCGTTTGGGACTGCCCAACGGCTAGTTCTCCTAGCCGTTTGGGACTGCCCAACGGCTAGTTCTCCTAGCCGTTGGGGGCCGGCTGTTAGGAGAGGGCAATGCCCTCTCCTCCCCCTTATTTCTCTCATTCCTTACCTCTCTTCTCCTTCTCTATAAATAGGATAGGTGTGGGTGCTTTAGAGGTATGAAAAATATGTTCTCATTATGTGTAAACTCTCTTTGATCTTTAAATAAAAGTCTTGAAGTTTATTTCTTCATTTCTTAGTTTGCTATCTTTGAATTTCATCATGGTATCAGAGCAAGCTTCGATACCTTCTTCTTCCGGTGTTGGTAACCCTCCACCACAAATTAGCACCTCCATGTTCACTTCCATTCTTTTGGATTCTTCCAATTACAATGCATGGCAAGACACCATCAAGAGATCTCTCAATTTCTTCAATCTGGAAAATCACATATTGGAGGATCCCTTAGATGATGTCGATTCTTCATTCAAAGCTTGGAAGAAACAAGATGATCAAGTGGTGGTGCTACTCCAAATGTCTCTTGACAAAACCCACAAAGCTATGGTTACTTGTATACCAAATGCAAAGGCTTTGTGGGATCAAATGCATGCACTATATGGACAAGAGACCAACACCGGACGAATCTTTGAGCTAAAGAGGAAAATCTTCAATATTCAAAAAGGAGGTAAAACCCTACCCGAATACTTTGGGGAATATAGGGATCTTTGGAATGAGCTTAATCTTCTTAGGCCTCCAACTTCTAATCTCAAGACTCTTCTCCAAAGAAACGATGAAGACATGACCTTTGGTCTTCTTATGGGTCTTGGAGATGAATATGCTCCTATTCGACAAGAAATTCTTAGAATGAAGATGTTCCCTTCATTCCAAGAAGTTCAATTTATGGTTCAAAGGGCCGAAACTAGCATGAGGCTAGAGAAATCCACCAAGCTCAAATCCGAAGCTCAAGCCTTCAAAGCTGTCCAAGATGATCACATGGCCAACAAAGCTCAAAACTTCTTTAAAAGGGACGTTTGCACAAATTGCAAGAAGCCCGGCCACAAAAGGGAAAGGTGCTGGTTTCTTTACCCTAATTTGCGCCCAAAGAACAACAAAAGGGAGATGGAACAACCAGCCCATGCTCAACAAGTCTCCCAAGTGGCTGCACTCGAATCCAAGATGGAGGAGATGCAAAAAGAGATGAAAAAGCTCCTTGGCCAAGTTGCTCTACATTCCGGTAACAACTTGAACTCATCTCATTTAAATAAGTGGCTTATTGATTCGGGTTGTGACAATCACATGGTAAAGGATAAAAATCAAGTTAGGAAATTCATTCCCTTATCTAGTCATAAGATTGTCAAGGTTGCTAATGGTCAAAATCTAAAAGTTGATCATCTAGGAGAAGTTGAACTTTTAGGCAAGAAAACCAAAGCTTTATATGTGCCAAAATTCAACTCTAACCTCATGTCCATTAGCAAAATTACAAAAGACCATAATTGCAAAGCCACTTTTGATCCTAACCAAGTTATTTTTCAGGATCTCAAAACGAATCACTTGATTGGCAAGGGGTCTAGAAGGAACAACCTATATTTCTTAGATCAAGAAAATCAAGCTTTTGGAGTTCAAAGTCAAGTATCCTCTATATGGCATGCACGTCTAGGTCACCCGGGAGATTTAGCTTTGAAACGCCTATTTCCAAGTCAAAAGGTAGAAAATAGGCATTGCAAAGCTTGTATTCTTGGAAAACAAACTAGAGTGTATTATCCAATCTCAAATACAATATATGAAAATGCCTTTGAACTCATTCATACTGATGTGTGGACTTCACCCATAGAATCTCATAATGGCTTCAAATACTTTGTAACCTTCATTGACCACAAAACTAGATACACTTGGGTGTACTTATTAGTAGCCAAATCTGAAGTATTTGAGGCACTTAAGAGCTATTATAGATATGTAACCAAGCAATTTAATGCAAATATCAAAATCCTTAGATCGGATCATGGGGGGGAATACACTAGTCATGCTTTTGAAAATTTTCTAGAAGAAAAAGAAATTATTCATCAAAAATCTTGTGTGTATACTCCTCAACAAAATGGAGTTGCCGAAAGAAAGAATAGACATTTACTAGAAACGGCTAGGGCTATGATGTTTCACTCCAATGTACCTAAAAAGTTTTGGAGTGAAGCCATTAAAACCTCTGCTCATCTTATAAACCTTATGCCCTCTCAAGTATTAGAAGGAAAATCCCCCTTAGAACTACTCCTAGGAAGAAAACCAAATATCTCACACTTAAGAGTTTTTGGGTGCATTTGTTATGTACATGTACCAGAAAACTTTAGAAATAAACTAGATGAAAGGGGGAGAAAGTGTGTATTTCTAGGATACTCTACCTTTGAAAAAGGATATAAATGTTATGATCCTCTAACTAAAAAGCTATACACATCCAAGGATGTGATATTTGTAGAAAGAGAACCCTATTTTGCAGGAAAAGAGGATCAAGAGCAAGCAAAGGAAAGAGGAGCTCAAGACCAATGGAATATAGTTCTTCCCTCAATCAAAGAACCTACCCATCAAAATGAAGAGGGAGAACAACCAATCCAATCTGAAAATGATCCAATTCAAGAAGAACCAACCTCATCTCATTCTGATCATGAATCTGTCCAAGAGGAAGGGGGAGACAACTTAGATCAAGGGCAAGTTATGGAGGAAGAAGAACAAAGTATTGAGGAACCGCCTCCACCTCCTCTTCGAAGATCAACAAGACTTAGGCTCCCCCCTTTAGAATGGATCAACAAGAGAGTGTTCTATAACTCAAAGGTGACATCTCATCCCATTTCTCAATATTATTCTATTGCTAACATGTCTTGTAGCCATCAAAAATTCATCAAGAATCTAGACCTTCATCAAGAGCCTAGAAACTTTGAAGAAGCAAAACAACATCCCCAATGGATTCAAGCCATGAAAGAGGAGCTAGAAGCCTTAGAAAGAAACGGAACGTGGGAGTTATCATCCCTCCCTAAAGGAAAAAGGGCGGTAGGATGCAAATGGGTCTATAAGATCAAGCACAAAAGCGATGGAAGCATTGATAGACACAAGGCTAGACTAGTAGCTAAGGGCTTCACTCAAGCTTATGGAATAGACTACAAGGAAACTTATGCTCCGGTGGCCAAGATGAACACAATTCGAGTCTTGATGTCCCTTGCAATCAATCACTCTTGGCCAATGTTTCAAATGGACGTAGCAAATGCTTTCCTTCAAGGCGATCTAGAAGAAGAAGTATACATGGAGACTCCACCGGGCTTTTCTCACCATCTCAACAAAGTTTGCAAACTTAGGAAAGCAATCTACGGTCTCAAACAATCTCCAAGAGCATGGTATGCCAAACTTAGCTCAACTCTTCTTGATCATAATTTCAATAAATGCAATAGTGATACTTCTCTTTTTATCAAAAAACTAGATGAAAAAATCATTATAGTGCTAGTTTATGTAGATGATATAATCATAACCGGTAATGATTTTAACTTAATCAACCAAGTGAGAAGTTTCTTACAAACAAAATTTGATATCAACGACTTAGGGAAACTAAAGTACTTCTTAGGGATAGAACTTGCCTATTGTCCAAATGGGCTTGTTCTATCACAAAGGAAGTATGTGCTTGATCTCTTGTAGGAAACCGGGAAGTTAGGTGCCAAGCTCGCTTGTAGTCCCATTAGCTCCTCTAGTGATCTCAAGGATGATAATGAAGATTATGAGGATGAACCAAGATATCAAAGGCTCGTAGGGAAATTGATCTACCTCACTATAACGAGACCAGACATCTCCTTTGCCGTAAGTCAAGTTAGCCAACATATGCACAAGCCCAAAAGGAAGCATTGGAGAGCCACCGAAAGAATCCTTCACTACCTAAAAGGCACACCGGGCATGGGAATTTGGATGAAAAAGAACAATAACTCACAAATCATAGGGTATTGTGATGCGGATTGGGCTGGAGACTCAGAGGATAGACGATCAACCACAGGGTATTGCATGTTTGTTGGAGGAAATTTAGTAGCTTGGAAAAGCAAGAAACAACATGTAGTATCAAGATCAAGTGCCGAAGCCGAATATAGAGCCATGGCAGTCGCATCAAGTGAAATAGTGTGGCTGAAAGCTCTCATTGAAGAAATAGGGTTCTCTGTTCCTACTCCAATCCAACTCCATTGTGACAATCAATCGGCAATTCATATAGCCTCAAATCCGGTTTTTCATGAGAGAACAAAGCACATTGAGGTGGATTGTCACTTTGTGAGACAAAAGTTTGAAGAAAAACTCATCACTCCAAGCTTCACAAGAAGTGATGATCAAGTGGCCGACATCTTCACCAAACCGGGGACCGCCAATCACATTCACAAAAATATGGTCAAGTTGGGTGTTATAGATACATACACACCCAACTTGAGGGGGAGTGTTGAAATGAGACATAATTGAGCTCATTAGCATTCTCTACAAGATGCCCTTCCTAAGAGTTTCTTATATGATCATAAGGAGTTCTAATTTCAGCCCATGTAAAAGTCCTTCTCCAAACCCCTTTGTAAACCCATTTAAGGGGCCCAACATGGGCCTTTCATTCCTCAAGCAGCTGGGCCGAAATTGGCCCAGCCCAAGCCCAATCCAAGTGGGGGCAGCAGCCCCCAACGGCTAGTAGAGAACTAGCCGTTTGGGACTGCCCAACGGCTAGTTCTCCTAGCCGTTGGGGGCCGGCTGTTAGGAGAGGGCAATGCCCTCTCCTCCCCCTTATTTCTCTCATTCCTTACCTCTCTTCTCCTTTTCTATAAATAGGATAGGTGTGGGTGCTTTAGAGGTATGAAAAATATGTTCTCATTATGTGTAAACTCTCTTTGATCTTTAAATAAAAGTCTTGAAGTTTATTTCTTCATTTCTTAGTTTGCTATCTTTGAATTTCATCAGGTTTGAGGTAAGTTTGGGGACATATAAAGCTTTTGTTGGTTTTCCAAAAATGTCAACTTCCCTAACTTGATTTACTCTCAAATCTTGTCCATTTGCAACACGAACAATCATATGGTTAGGAAGGTTTTCAAAACTTTTTATTTTTGCTTTATCCTTAACCATATGACATTCGGTTCCCGAATCAATGAGAAATTTTTCAGAATTTAAGCATGAGAAAGGTTCTTGATTTTTACCAGATGAAGGAGCCATTTGTTGAAGCCTCTTTGTAACCTCATTTAGTTGAGTTTGGAGTGCAGCAAAATCAGCAATTGATGGAGCTTGGACCTTCACGAATTGGGCGGGCTGCTGTCCAGAACCGAAGGCATTTGGAGCTCCTTGCTGGTCTCTTTGTTTGAATATTTTAGGCTTCAAATGAGGATACAATTGCCAGCATTTATCTTTTGAATGACCCCTTTTCTTGCAATGAGAACAAATCTCATTTCTCCTTTGAGTTTGAGTTACTTTGGCAGCAACGAATTCATTTGTTGAGGCAATGAATGCTTAAGCTTCTAATTTTTGTTTGGAGCTTTCTTCCAATCTAATGCTTACTTCAGCTCTTTGTATCATATTTTGAACTTCCCCAAATGATGGAAAGTCCTTCATTCGAAGGATTTCTTGCCTTAGATGAGAATATGAATCATCTAAGCCCATGAGAAGACCAAATATCTTATCCTCCTCTCTTCGCTTTCGAAGAACTTTGAGGTCTATAGAATCTGGCCGTAGAGTAATTAGCTCATTCCAAGCGTCTGTGTACTCACCAAAGAATTGAGGAAGAGATTTGCCTTCCTTTTTTATGGAAGCAATTTGCCTCTTAAGCTCAAAGATTCTCCCAAGGTTGGATTCCAAGCCATATAAAGAGAACATCTCATCCCACAAAGTTTTTGCATTTGGAGCACATGTCACCATTGCCTTGTGAGTTTCATCTAGAGAATTAAGGAGGAGAATGAAGACATGATCATCCCTTTTCTTCCATTCTCGAAATGATGGATCTGTTTCCTCAAGAGGATCATCAAGAACATGGCTTTCTAGATTGTTGAGATTGAGTGCTCTCTTCATCACATTTGCTCATTGGTAGTAGTTTCCCCCTTTCAATTGAATGGAGGATAAATTTTGCATTTGGGTAATGTTTATGGAAGGAGGAGGGTCACCCAACCTAGAAGAGGATGGGATCGATTGCTCTGATACCATGTTGAAAGATCAAAGTAAGAACACAAGAGATCTTTGAAATAAAATTCTGAATTTTATTGATAATGAAAGCAAATAACATTCATAGCTTTGAACTTTTGTTCATGCCTTTGCTTGAATACATAGAAGCCTATTTATAGAAGAAGAAGAGGGAAAGAATTAGAGAGCAAATGAGAGAACAAGAGAGGGGTTAAGACCCCTCTCTACTAGCCGTTGGAGGCTGTCTCCAACGGCTAGATTTGCCTAGCCGTTGGGGCCCAATTGGGCCCCCTTTTGTTGGCCCGGGCCCAGGGCCCAACCCCGGCGGACCAACTTAGGGCCCATTTTGGGTCCCTAAATTGGCCAAACATTCTAGACACAAAATACCCTTTCTTTGAGACATACAAATGGACCTTTCTAAGGAGAACAAGGTGCACTAATTTTAGAGTTAATTTCATACCCTAATTGTCCTTCATTTCAACAAATTCGAGTGTTGATGTCTCTTGCAATCAATCACTCTTGGCCAATGTTTCAAATGGATGTAGCCAATACATTTCTACATGGAGATGTAGAAGAGGAAGTATACATGGAAATTCCACCGGGCTTTTCTCATCAACACAACAAGGTGTGCAAACTCAAGAAAGCAATTTACGGCCTCAAACAATCTCCAAGAGCTTGGTATGCCAAACTTAGCTCTACTCTTTTTTATCATGATTTCAAAAAATGCAATAGTGATACTTCTCTCTTTATTAAAAAAAAAATGGAAAAATCATTGTTGTGTTAGTTTATGTAGATGACATAATCATAACCGGAAATGATTAAGAACTAATCAACCTAGTGAGAGGTTTTTTACAAACAAAGTTTGATATTAAGGACTTAGGGAAACTAAAGTACTTCTTAGGGATAGAACTTGCCTATTGTCCAAATGGGCTAGTTCTATCACAAAGGAAGTATGTGCTTGATCTTTTGCAGGAAACAGGAAAGTTAGGTGTCAAGCCCGCATGTAGTCCTATTAGCTCCGCTTGTGGTTTTAAGGATGATGATGAAGAATATGAGGATGAACAAAGATACCAAAAGCTCATAGGGAGATTGATCTATCTCACCATAACAAGACCAGATATCTCCTTTGCCGTAAGTCAAGTAAGCCAACATATGCACAAGCCCAAAAGGAAGCATTGGAGAGCTACAGAAAGAATCCTTCACTACCTAAAGGGCACACCGGGCATGGGAATTTGGATGAGAAGGAACAATAACTCACAAATCATAGGGTATTGTGATGCGGATTGGGCCGGAGACTCAGAGGATAGACGATCAACCACAGGGTATTGCATGTTTGTTGGAGGAAATTTAGTAGCTTGGAAAAGCAAGAAACAACATGTGATATCAAGATCAAGTGCCGAAACCGAATATAGAGCCATGACAGCCGCATCAAGTGAGGTAGTCTGGCTAAAGGCTCTAATTGAAGAACTAGGGTTCTCCGTTCCTACTCCAATCCAACTCCATTGTGACAATCAATCGGCAATTCACATAGCCTCAAATCCGATTTTTCATGAAAGAACAAAGCACATTGAGGTGGATTGTCACTTTGTGAGACAAAAGTTTGAAGAAAAGCTCATCACTCCAAGCTTTACCAGAAGTGATGATCAAGTAGCCGACATTTTCACCAAGTCGGGGACCGCCAATCACATACACAAAAATATGGTCAAGTTGGGCGTTATAGATACATACACACCCAACTTGAGGGGGAGTGTTGAAATGAGCATTAATTAGGGTTCAAATATTTCAAGTCATGATCCCTCAAGTATGCAGTTGTTTCTTCCCTTTTTTGTCCAGAATGTATGGGTCATTTAGGGACCAAAAATGGGCCTTGCCCATAGACATCGGGCTAGGCCCGAAGGGCCCAGCTCGGGCCAGCAAATGGGGGACTGAATGGTCCCCCAACAGCTAGCAAAAACTAGCCGTTGGAGGCCCCAACGGTTAGTTCCTAAACTAGCCGTTGGAAGCCTCCAACGGCTAGTTAAAGGAGAGAGCACTAAGCTCTCTGCACTCTCCCATTTCTCTAATTTTTCCCTCTCCTCTTTTCTCTATAAATAGGGCACTTAAGTCCCTTTGTAAAGTATGAAAAACATGCATTCTCTCTATGTAATCTCTCTTTGATTTTTCAATAAAACTCTTGAAGTTTCCTTTCTTCATTCTTAGCTTGCTATTTTAAAATTTCAATAATATACACTAGAATATCAAAGTATAGAATCATATTGTGTGATATATAGTTTTGGTTTTATGAAAATTGGTTTCATGAAAATTGGATAATTATGAAAATTATCCTTAGATTGCCCAATGCTTTTTGTTTGGGAGTGCTTGAGGACAAACAAATATTCTTTGAGTTTGAGTGTATTAGATAAGTTTATTTATACAGATACCTACTCTTTCGACTTGAGTGGGGAGCCGATAACGGTGGTATTCGTCAGCTCTTCACGGATGAAAAATCTACGAAAACCCAACTGGAGCTAACCCGACGGGGGGACTCTGATATTTAAGTCAGTATGAGTGATAAAATAAAGACTGATAGTAGCTTTTGATGTCATATCTCTGATTGTGTATAAAGTAGAATACAAAATCATATCTTTGATCGTATAAAAATGAGCATGAAGCCCTACCTTTATCGATGTATGTAAATGGATATGAAACCACCCTCTAAATGACATATAGAATTGGATATGAACCCCCTTGACCGATGTACAAAATTGGGTATGGGACCCCCTTGTTGAATTGTAAAATCTAATGTGCTAAGTATTATGAGAATAAAATTCAGAACTTCATTGATGTTCTTGAGAGAATTTGTATACAGCTTGAGAATATTTCTTCATAGTTTACAAGGGGAACTTCAACCCCTATTTATAGAGAAAAGAGAGAATGCTCAAAGGAGAGAAAAGAGAGAATGGAGAGGGCATTGTGCCCTCTCCACTACTAGCCGTTGGGGCTGTCTCCAACGGCTAGATTTACTAGCCGTTGGGACAGTCCCAACGGCTCCTTCAAAGAGCTGATGGGGGCCCATTTGGGCCCCCTTTGGGGGAACTGAAATAGGCCCATTTGCTGGCCCGGGCTGGGCCCGATGGGCCGGGCCCGAAACCCGCGGAATGAGCCATACATTCTGGACAAGAACGAGGCATAAATCTACCTCCTTACAAGATCTATATTTGGGCTTCCTTTGAGCCTTGAATGACTAAGGGGAGAAACAAATTTTTAGGGTTAGATGAATACTCTAAGAGTTCTTCATTTCAACACTCCCCCTCAAGTTGGGTGCAAAGATGTCAATAGTACCCAACTTGCACATTATGTCTTCAAGGTGGGCTGCGGCTCCTCCTTTAGTGAAAATGTCCGCGAGTTGATCTTTTCCTTTGATATGAGGAGTGGTAATAATTCTTTCTTCTACCTTTTGCCTAATAAAATGGCAATCGACTTCTATATGTTTGGTTCTTTCATGGAAGACCGGATTTGATGCGATATGAATGGCCGATTGATTATCACAATGAAGCTTGATTGGAGTTGAAACTTTAAATCCAAGCTCCTCCATTAAGGCTTTGAGCCATATGATTTCACTTGTAGCTGATGCCATAGCTCTATATTCGGCTTCCGCACTTGACCTAGACACCACCTTTTGCTTTTTGCTCTTCCATGCAACTAAGTTTCCACCTACGAACATGCAATGGCCTGAAGTAGATCTTCTATCCAAGTTATCACCCGCCCAATCGGCATCGCAATAACCTTCAATTTCTGTGTTCCCATTTCTTTTCATCCACACTCCTAATCCGGGAGATCCTTTAAGGTAGCGAAGCACTCTTTCGGCAGCCCTCCAATGTTGCCTTTTTGGAGCATGCATGTGTTGGCTAATCCTACTTACTGCATAAGTAATGTCCGGTCTTGTAATCGTCAAGCAGATTAGTCTCCCCACAAGCCTTTGGTATTGTTCTATATCTTTATATGGCTCATCATCATCAAGAGAGTCGGAGGTGGCAACTGGTGTACAAGCTGGTTTTGCTCCTAATTTTCCTGTTTCCTGCAACAACTCAAGAGTATATTTTCTTTGGGATAGAACTACCCCATTAGGACAATAAGCTAGCTCAATTCCTAGGAAATATTTCAACTTTCCTAAGTCCTTAATTTCAAACCTAGATTTCAAGAAACTTCTAAGAGAGTCTATGTGGTGTGTGTCATTCCCAGTGATAATGATATCATCTACATAGACTAGAGCAATGGTGATTTTTCCACTATCCTTTCTAACAAAAAGAGATGAATCACTAATACATTTTGTAAATCCATAACTAAGGAAAGCATGACTTAGTTTGGCATACCATGCTCTAGGAGATTGTTTGAGTCCATAGATGGCTTTGTGGAGTCTACAAACCTTGCCTTCATGGTGCTGGAGCCCTTGAGGTAATTTCATATAGACTTCTTCCTCGAGATCTCCTTGAAGGAATGCATTTGCAACATCCATTTGATACATATTCCATCCTTGATTTATGGCCAAAGATATTAGGACTCTAATTGTGTTCATTTTTGCAACTGGTGCATATGTTTCTTTGTAGTCCACCCCATATGCTTGAGTAAATCCCTTTGCTACCAATCTTGCCTTGAACCGATCGATTGTGCCATCACTTTTGTGCTTGATCTTGTATATCCATTTGCACCCCACGGCCCTTTTGTTTGCGGGCAGATTGGTGATCTTCCAAGTTTCGTTCTTAATAAGGGCATCTAGTTCCTCCTTCATGGCTTCTCTCCATCTTGGATCCTCCTTTGCTTCCTCAAAAGATCTTGGTTCCTTTTCTTTATCAATGCCACTCAAGAATGCTTGGTGGCTTATGGAAATGTTAGATGTAGTATAATAATCGGAAATTAAGTGAGCGGTTACCTTAGAGTTAAAATAAACTCTTCGATTAATCCATTCAGATGGAGGAAACCTTAATCTTGTTGATCGCCTTAGTGGAGGAGAATTTGGTGGTGGTTCGGTTTCTTCCAAGCTTTGTTCTTGAGGCTCGGACTCTTCCGAATTTTGATCTCCCCCTGAATCATTTGAGGGTTCTTCTTCTGAAGGACTAGATGCTTCTTGATTGTTTTGAGATCCTTCACTAGCCTCTTGATTGGTATTCTCTCTTTCGGCCAAGGGAGTTTGATATGAAGGAATTAGGAAATTCCATGTACTTTCTTGATTTTCTTCTCTTTGTGCTTCATGAGTTTCCTTTCCTGAAAAATAGAATTCCTTTTCCAAAAATATCACATCCTTAGATGTGTATGTTTTCTTAGTTGTAGGATCGTAGCATCTATATCCCTTTTCAAATGAAGCATATCCTAAGAATATACATTTTCTTCCTCTATGATCCAATTTATCTCTAAAATGAGAAGGTATGTGAATGAAGCATACACATCCAAAGACTCTAAGATGTGAGATTTTTGTTTTCCTTCCTAGGACAAGCTCAAGAGGTGATGATCCCTTCAAAACTTTGGAGGGCATCAAGTTTATGGTGTGGACTGCCGTTCTAACTGCTTCATCCCAAAATTTTTTTGGGATATTTGCATGAATCATCATGGCTCTTGCGGTTTCTAATATATGTCTATTCTTTCGTGTTGAAATTCAAAGATAGCAAACTAAGAAATGAAGAAATAAACTTCAAGAATTTTATTGAAAGATCAAAGAGAGTTTACATATATTGGAGACATATTTTTCATACACTTGAAGCTCAACCACCTATCCTATTTATAGAGAAGGAGAAGGGAGGAAAGGAGGAGAGAAAATGAGAGAGAGGAGAGGGCATTGCCCTCTCCTAACAGCCGGCCCCAACGGCTAGGAGAACTAGCCGTTGGGCAGTCCCCAAACGGCTAGTTCTCTACTAGCCGTTGGGGGTTGCCCTCCCACTATGAGTGGGCTGGGCCACCATCGGCCCAGCTGAGGGATTGGAGGCCCATATTGGGCCCTTTAAATGGGTTTACAAATGGGCTTAGAGAAGGTCTTTTACATGGGCTAATTTTAGACCTCCTTTTAAGCATTTAAGAAACTCTTAGATAGGGCACTTTGAAGAGAGTGCTAATGAGCTCAATTATGTCTCATTTCAACACTCCCCCTCAAGTTGGGTGTGTATGTATCTATAACGCCCAACTTGACCATATTTTTGTGAATGTGATTGGCGGTCCCCGGTTTGGTGAAGATGTCGGCTACTTGATCATCACTTCTTGTGAAGCTTCGAGTGATGAGCTTTTCTTCAAACTTTTGTCTCACAAAGTGACAATCCACCTCTATGTGCTTTGTTCTCTCATGAAAAACCGGATTTGAGGCTATGTGAATTGCCGATTGATTGTCACAATGGAGTTGGATTGAAGTAGGAACAGAGAACCCTATTTCTTCAATTAGAGCTTTTAGCCATACTATTTCACTTGATGCGGCTGCCATGGCTCTATATTCGGCTTCGGCACTTGATCTTGATACCACATGTTGTTTCTTACTTTTCCAAGCTACTAAATTTCCTCCAACAAACATGCAATACCCTGTGGTTGATCGTCTATCCTCTGAGTCTCCGGCCCAATCCGCATCACAATACCCTATGATTTGTGAGTTATTGTTCTTTTTCATCCAAATTCCCATGCCCGGAGTGCCCTTTAGGTAGTGAAGGATTCTTTCGGTAGCTCTCCAATGCTTCCTTTTGGGCTTGTGCATATGTTGGCTAACTTGACTTACGGCAAAGGAGATGTCTGGTCTCGTTATAGTGAGGTAGATCAATTTCCCTACGAGCCTTTGATATCTTGGTTCATCCTCATAATCTTCATTATCATCCTTGAGATCACTAGAGGAGCTAATGGGACTACAAGCGGGCTTGGCACCTAACTTCCCGATTTCCTGCAAGAGATCAAGCACATACTTCCTTTGTGATAGAACAAGCCCATTTGGACAATAGGCAAGTTCTATCCCTAAGAAGTACTTTAGTTTCCCTAAGTCTTTAATATCAAATTTTGTTTGTAAGAAACTTCTCACTTGGTTGATTAAGTTAAAATCATTGCCTGTTATGATTATATCATCTACATAAACTAACACTATAATGATTTTTTCATCTAGCTTTTTGATAAAGAGAGAAGTATCACTATTGCATTTTTTGAAATTATGATCAAGAAGAGTTGAGCTAAGTTTGGCATACCATGCTCTTGGAGATTGTTTGAGACCGTAGATTGCTTTCCTAAGTTTGCAAACTTTGTTGAGTTGGTGAGAAAAACCCGGTGGAGTCTCCATGTATACTTCTTCTTCTAGATCACCTTGAAGAAAAGCATTGGCTACGTCCATTTGAAACATTGGCCAAGAGTGATTGATTGCAAGGGACATCAAGACTCGAATTGTGTTCATCTTGGCCACCGGAGCATAAGTTTCCTTGTAGTCTACTCCATAAGCTTGAGTGAAGCCCTTAGCTACTAATCTAGCTTTGTGTCTATCAATGCTTCCATCGCTTTTGTGCTTGATCTTATAGACCCATTTGCATCCTACCGCCCTTTTTCCTTTAGGAAGGGATGATAACTCCCAAGTTCCGTTTCTTTCTAAGGCTTCTAGCTCATCCTTCATGGCTTGAATCCATTGGGGATGTTGTTTTGCTTCTTCAAAGTTTCTAGGCTCTTGATGAAGGTCTAGATTTTTGATGAATTTTTGATGGCTACAAGACATGTTAGCAATCGAATAATATTAGGAAATGGGATGAGATGTTACCTTTGAGTTATAAAACACTCTTTTGCTAATCCATTCCGAAGGTGGGAGCCTAAGCCTTGTTGATCTTCGAAGAGGAGGGAGAGACGGCTCCTCAATGCTTTGTTCTTCTTCCTCCATAACTTGCCCTTGATCTAAGTTGTCTCCCCCTTCCTCTTGGACAGATTCATGATCAGAATGAGATGAGGATGGTTCTTCTTGAATTGTATCATTTTCAGCTTGGATTGATGGTTCTCCTTCTTCATTTTGATGGGAAGTTTCTTTGATTGAGGGAAGAACTATATTCCATTGGTCTTGAGCTCCCCTTTCCTTCGCTTGCTCTTGATCCTCTTTTCCTGCAAAATAAGGTTCTCTTTTTACAAATATCACATCCTTGGATGTGTATAGCTTTTTAGTTAGAGGATCATAACATTTATATCCTTTTTCAAAGGTAGAGTATCCTAGAAATACACATTTTCTCCCCCTTTCATCTAGTTTATTTCTAAAGTTTTCTGGTACATGTACATAACAAATGCACCCAAAAACTCTTAAGTGTGAGATATTGGGTTTTCTTCCTAGGAGTAGTTCTAAGGGGGACTTTCCTTCTAATATTTGAGAGGGCATAAGGTTTATAAGATGGGCAGCGGTTTTAATGGCTTCACTCCAAAACTTTTTAGGTACATTGGAGTGAAACATCATAGCCCTAGCCGTTTCTAGTAAATGTCTATTTTTTCTTTCGGCAACTCCATTTTGTTGAGGAGTATACAAACAAGATTTTTGATGAATAATTTCTTTTTCTTCTAGAAAATTTTCAAATGCATGACTAGTGTATTCTCCCCCATGATCCGATCTAAGGATTTTGATGTTTGCATTAAATTGCTTGGTTACATATCTATAATAGCTCTTAAGTGCCTCAAATACTTCAGATTTGGCTACTAATAAGTACACCCAAGTGTATCTAGTTTTGTGGTCAATGAAGGTTACAAAGTATTTGAAGCCATTATGAGATTCTATGGGTGAAGTCCACACATCGGTATGAATAAGTTCAAAGGCATTTTTATATATTGTATTTGAGATTGGATAATACACTCTAGTTTGTTTACCAAGAATACAAGCTTTGCAATGCCTATTTTCTACCCTTTGACTTGGAAATAGGCGTTTCAAAGCTAAATCTCCCGGGTGACCTAGACGTGCATGCCATATAGAGGATACTTGACTTTGAACTCCAAAAGCTTGGTTTTCTTGATCTAGGAAATATAGGTTATTCCTTCTAGACCCCTTGCCAATCAAGTGATTCGTTTTGAGATCCTGAAAAATAACTTGGTTAGGATCAAAGATGGCTTTGCAATTATGGTCTTTTGTGATTTTGCTAATGGACATGAGGTTAGAGTTGAATTTTGGCACATATAAAGCTTTGGTTTTCTTGCCTAGAAGTTCAACTTCTCCTAGATGATCAACTTTTAGTTTTTGACCATTAGCAACCTTGACAATCTTATGACTAGATAAAGGAATGAATTTCCTAACTTGATTTTTATCCTTTACCATGTGATTGTCACAGCCCGAATCAATAAGCCACTTATTTAAATGAGATGAGTTCAAGTTGTTACCGGAATGTAGAGCAACTTGGCCAAGGAGCTTTTTCATCTCTTTTTGCATCTCCTCCATCTTGGATTCGAGTGCAGCCACTTGGGAGACTTGTTGAGCATGAGCTGGTTGTTCCATCTCCTTTTTGTTGTTCTTTGGGCACAAATTAGGGTAAAGAAACCAGCACCTTTCCCTTTTGTGGCTGGGTTTCTTGCAATTTGTGCAAACATCCCTTTTGAAGTAATTTTGAGCTTTGTTGGCCATGTGATCATCTTGGGCAGCTTTGAAGGCTTGAGCTTCGGATTTGAGCTTGGTGGATTCCTCTAGCCTTATGCTAGTTTCGGTCCTTTGAATCATAAATTGAACTTCTTGGAATGAAGGGAACATCTTCATTCTAAGAATTTCTTGTCGAATAGAAGCATATTCGTCTCCAAGACCCATAAGAAGACCAAAGGTCATGTCTTCATCATTTCTTTGGAGAAGAGTCTTGAGATTAGAAGTTGGAGGCCTAAGAAGATTAAGTTCATTCCAAAGATCCCTATATTCCCCAAAGTATTCGGGTAGAGTTTTACCTACTTTTTGGATCTTGAAGATTTTCCTCTTTAGCTCAAAGATTCGTCCGGTGTTGGTCTCTTGTCCATATAGTACATGCATTTGATCCCACAAAGCCTTTGCATTTGGTATACAAGTAACCATAGCTTTGTGGGTTTTGTCAAGAGACATTTGGAGTAGCACCACCACTTGATCATCTTGTTTCTTCCAAGCTTTGAATGAAGAATCAACATCATCTAAGGGATCCTCCAATATGTGATTTTCCAGATTGAAGAAATTGAGAGATCTCTTGATGGTGTCTTTCCATGCATTGTAATTGGAAGAATCTAAAAGAATAGAAGTGAACATGGAGGTGCTAATTTGTGGTGGAGGGTTACCAACACCGGAAGAAGTAGGTATCGAAGCTTGCTCTGATACCATGTTGAAATTCAAAGATAGCAAACTAAGAAATGAAGAAATAAACTTCAAGAATTTTATTGAAAGATCAAAGAGAGTTTACATATATTGGAGACATATTTTTCATACACTTGAAGCTCAACCACCTATCCTATTTATAGAGAAGGAGAAGGGAGGAAAGGAGGAGAGAAAATGAGAGAGAGGAGAGGGCATTGCCCTCTCCTAACAGCCGGCCCCAACGGCTAGGAGAACTAGCCGTTGGGCAGTCCCCAAACGGCTAGTTCTCTACTAGCCGTTGGGGGCTGTTGCCCTCCCACTATGAGTGGGCTGGGCTGGGCCAATTACGGCCCAGCTGCTGAGGGATTGGAGGCCCATATTGGGCCCTTTAAATGGGTTTACAAATGGGCTTAGAGAAGGTCTTTTACATGGGCTAATTTTAGACCTCCTTTTAAGCATTTAAGAAACTCTTAGATAGGGCACTTTGAAGAGAGTGCTAATGAGCTCAATTATGTCTCATTTCAACATTTCGTTCGGCTACCCCATTTTGTTGGGGAGTATACACACAAGACATTTGGTGAATAATGTTATGATCACTCAAAAAATTCTCAAAATTGTGACTTGTATATTCTCCTCCATGATCTGTCCTTAGGACCTTTATTCTGGCATCATAAAGATTGCTCACGTATTTGAAGTAACTTTTGAGAGCCTCAAAAGCTTGATCCTTGGAGTGTAGGAGATATATCCAAGTGTATCTAGTCTTTTGGTCAATGAATGTAATGAAGTATTTGTATCCTAGATGTGATATGATAGGGGAGGTCCAAATGTCCGAATGCACTAGTTCAAAGGGAGAGCCATATTGGCTTTCTGAACTAGGATAAGTAGTTCTTGTTTCTTTTCCTAATATACATGCTTCATAAGATTTGTTTTCTATATTCAAATTTGGAAGAAGATGTTTTAATGCCTTGTTGTTTAAATGCCCAAGTCGTGCATGCCAAAGTGAGGCATCATTATTGATGTGAGTAGTGAATGCATGATGCTTTTGATCCAAGTAATATAGGCCTCCCCTTTGAGACCCTTTTCCAATTACTTTATTAGTGTTTAAGTCATGGAATGTAACCATGTCCGGATCAAAGACGGCCCTACACCTTAAGTCTTTTGTGACTTTACTAATGGACAAAAGATTAGAAGTAAGTTGGGGTACATAAAGAGCACTTGAGGAGTTTCCAAAAATTTCAACTTCTCCTATTTGCTTTACTTCCAAATAATGCCCATTAGCAACTCTCACTATTTTCCGATTAGGGAGATTTTTAAAGCGTTTAATTTTCTTCCTATCCCTAACCATGTGATGATCCGTGCCGGAATCTATGAGAAAATTTTCAGAATTTAAAGTAGAAGTAGAATTTTGTTTATTACCATCCATGTGTGCCGAATGTAGAGACTTCTTCAAGTGAATATCCATTTTTTCTTGAAGAGCTCCACATTGGGCAACACATCTAGCCGCTACGGAAGCATAAGATCTTCTTTGTTGGATAGCTTCTTGAGGGCCGAAATTAGAGGAATTTGAAGTCGGTTGGACAGCTTCTTTGTTGTCCAAAAGTGGGGCTGCATTTTCATCTCCTTGTGGGCCAAATTTGAAGGGCCTTATACTATTTTGTTGACTCTTTATTCTGCCCATTTCTTCCCTTATTGGATGATGAGCATGCTTTATTTCTTCATAGGATGGAAGGGCTCTTGTATTGGAGATACATTGTTGCAAAGTTTTCCACAGCCCCTTGAATTTGTAGGATCCAAATGGCTCTTTGAAAATGAGGTTTAGTTCCTCACAAATGTTCAGCATACCTTGCATCAAAAGAGCCCATTTTGGATCATCTTTGAAGTTGAGAGACGGATCATGAACCCGCTCTGATACCATGTTGAATTGTAAAATCTAATGTGCTAAGTATTATGAGAATAAAATTCAGAACTTCATTGATGTTCTTGAGAGAATTTGTATACAGCTTGAGAATATTTCTTCATAGTTTACAAGGGGAACTTCAGCCCCTATTTATAGAGAAAAGAGAGAATGCTCAAAGGAGAGAAAAGAGAGAATGGAGAGGGCATTGTGCCCTCTCCACTACTAGCCGTTGGGGCTGTCTCCAACGGCTAGATTTACTAGCCGTTGGGACAGTCCCAACGGCTCCTTCAAAGAGCTGATGGGGGCCCATTTGGGACCCCTTTGGGGGAACTGAAATAGGCCCATTTGTTGGCCCGGGCTGGGCCCGAAACCCGCGGAATGAGCCATACATTCTGGACAAGAACGAGGCATAAATCTACCTCCTTACAAGATCTATATTTGGGCTTCCTTTGAGCCTTGAATGACTAAGGGGAGAAACAAATTTTTAGGGTTAGATGAATACTCTAAGAGTTCTTCATTTCAACACCCCTCTGATTGATGTATAAAATTATCTCTCTCTCGTGTGTAAAAACTGAGTCCTCTCTGAGGGTTGCTTATACTCTGTATTTATAGCCTTCCCAGGGGTGTAAAAACCCTATTTCCTTTTTGTTTGAGATCTTCCGAAATGGCAGTTGCTTGTGCTAAAAGATTTCTAAAAGATTTAGACTTCCTTGGGATTTAGAAAGGTTTAGGATTTTAGGAAGATTTCGTTCCTTATCAAGAGTCCAAGAGAGTTAAAGTCCTACAGGAATAAGAAAAATTTCTTGTGTCAAGGAAATCTCCTTCCATACCGGATGATTACAAGAGAATTGGAAACAGTTTAAATTGGGTGCTATCATTTACCCCCCACTCCTAATGGTATTTTGAAAAAAAAATGGTATTAGGAGTAGAGTGATTCGAAAAATTAAAGTATTGGTAACCAACTGCTACAATCGCTTGAGGAAAACTTTGATTTCTTACCAAGAGGCTGAAAGACTGAGAGGTCGGGAGACCGTGTGGTCGAGATACTGATAGGTTGAATGATCGAGAGGTCAAGAGACCGATAAGAGATTGAGAGACCGACAAGAGATTGAGAGACCGACAAGTTGAATGGTGGAGAAACTGACAGATTGAACGATTTGAATGATCCAGAGGTCGAGAGATTGACAAGAGATGAAAAGACCAACAGGTCAAATGGTGGAGAGATCAACAGGTCAAACGATTCGAATGATCTAGAGGTCGATAGGCTGACAAGAGATTGAGAGGCCGATAGACCAAATAGTTGAGAGATCGATAGGTCGAATGATCGAAAGATCCGGAGGTCGAGAGATGGACAAGAGATTCAAAGGCCGACAGGCCAAATGGTTGAGAGACCGACAAGATATTGAGAGGCCGACAGGCCGAATGGTTAAGAGATTGATAGGTCAAATGATTGAATGATCCAAAGGTCGAGAGACGGACAAGAGATTGAAAGGTCGACAGGCTGAATGGAGGAGAGGCCGACAGACCAAACAGAGGAGAGACCTTCAAGAGATTAAGAGGCCGACAGGCTGAACTAAAGAGAGGTCGATAGGCCAAACAAACGAGAGACTGATAAGAGATTGAGATGACAGGCCGAACAAAAGAGAGGCCAACAAGCTAAACGGAGGAGAGACCAACAAGAGATTGAAAGGCTAACAGGCCGAATAGAAGAGAGGTCAACAGGCTGAACATAGTAGAGACTGACAAGAGATTGAAAGGCCAATAGGCCGAATGAAAGAAAGACCGACAAGAGAATGAGAGGGCGACAGGCTGAACGGAAGAGAGGTCGACAGGCTGAACGGAGAAGAGACCAATGAGAGATTGAGAGGCCGACAGACCGAACGGAGGAGATACCGTTAAGAGATTGAGAGGTCGATAGGCCGAATGAAGGAAAGATCGACAAAAGATTAAGAAGTTGACAAGTCAAATGAAGGAAAGACCGACAAGAGATTAAGAGGCTGACAGACTGAATGGAGAAAAGGTCGACAGGCCGAACGGAGAAAAGACAGACAAGAGATTAAGAGGCCGACAGGTCGAACGGAGGAGAGGTCGTAGGTCAAACTGAAGAGAGGCCTACAGGCCAAACGGAAAAGAGGCTGATAGGCCGAACGGAGGAGAGACAAACAAGAGATTGAGAGGCCGATAGGTCGAACGGAAGAGAAGCTGATAGGCCAAACATAGGAGAGACCGACAAGAGATTGAGAGGCCGACAGACCAAATGAAGAAAAGATTATCAAGATATTGAGAGGCAGACAGGCTAAACGAAGGAGAAATCGACAAGAGATTAAGAGGCCGACAGCCGAATGGAAGACAGGTCGATAGGCCGAACAGAGTAAAGACTAACAAGATATTGAGAGGCCAACATGCCAAACGAAGAAAAGACTGACAAGAGATTGAGAGGTTAATAAGTCGAACGAAAGAGAGACTGACATGCCAAATGAAAAAGAGACCAACAATAGATTGAGAGGCCGATAGGCTGAATGGAGGAGAGACCGACAAGTCGAACGAAGGAGAGACCATGAAGAGATTGAGAGGATGATAAACCGAATGGAGGAAAGATGGACAAGAGATTGAGAGGCGAACAGGCCGAATGGAGGAAAGAGGGACAAGAGATTAAGAGGCCGACAGGTCGAATGGAGGAGAGGCCAACAGGCTGAACAAAGAAAAGACCAATAAGAGATTGAGTGTCAACAGGCTAAATGGAAGAGAGGCTGACAGGCCGAACGGAGGAAAGATTGACAATAGATTAAGAGGTGGACAGGCCGAATAGAGGAAAGACCAACAAGAGATTGAGAGGCTGACAAGTCAAACGATGGAGAGGCCAACAGGCCGAACGGAGAAGAGACCAATAAGAGATTGAGATGCCAATAAGCTAAATGGAAGAAAGGCTAACATGCTGAATGAGGAAGAGACCAACAAGAGATTGAGAGGCTAATAGGCCGAATGGAAGAGGCTGACAAGCCGAATAGAGGAGAGATTGACAAGAGATTGAGAGGCAAATAGGTCGAATGGAAGAGAGGCTGACACGTTGAACAGAAAAAAGACCGACAGGCCAAATGGAGGAGAGACCAATAAGAGATTGAGATGCCGATAGGTCGAATGAAAGAGAGGTCGATGGTCGAACAATCGAGGGCGGCATAGACCCATTTGGAGAGATAAATCTTATTAGTAGATCAAGCCGACATGGGTCCGTTTGGGGAGATAGATCCCATCGGTACATCGGGCGACATAAGCCCGTTCGAAAAAAAAGATCCCATCAGTAGATCAGAGCGATATAGGCTCATTTAAAGAGATATATCCCATCGATAGATCAAGGCAGCATAGGCCCGTTCAGGGAGATAGGTACAATCGGTAAATCAAGGCGGCATAGACCCGTTCGAGGAGATAAATCCCATCGGTAGATCGGAGCAACATGGGCCCATTCTGTTGAAATGAGTATCAATTAGGGTCCAAATATTCCAAGTCATGATCCCTCAAGTATACAGTTGTTTCTTCTCTTTTTTTGTCCAGAATGTATGGCCCATTTAGGGACCCAAAATGGGCCCTAAATGGGCCTTGCCCGCAGACTTCGGGCTCAGCCCTTTGGGCCCATCCCGGGCCAGCAAATGGGGGACCGAATGGTCCCCCAACAGCTAGCAAAAACTAGCCGTTGGAGGCCCCAACGGCTAGTTAAAGGAGAGAGCACTAAGCTCTCTCCACTCTCCCATTTCTCTAATTTTTCCTTCTCCTCTTTTCTCTATAAATAGGGCACTTAATGTTGAAATTTAAAGATAGCAAGCTAAGAATGAAGAAATAAACTTCAAGAATTTTCTTGAGAAATTAAAGAGAGTTTACATGCAATGAAGGCATGTTTTCATACCTTTCAAATGAACATATATGCCCTATTTATAGAGAACAAGAAGAGAGGGAAAGAGTTGAGAAAAGAGAGGAAGGAGAGGGCATTGTGCCTTCTCCACTTCTAGCCGTTGGGGCTGTCCCCAACGGCTAGTTTTACTAGCCGTTGGGACAGCCCCAACGGCTATATTTTACTTAGCCGTTGGGGGCCTTTTGGGCCCCCATTTGCTGGCCCGGGCTGGGCCCGAAGGGCCCAGCCTGAAGTGTGCGGGCAAGGCCCATTTAGGGCCCGATATCAAACCCTAAAGGGGATTACAAATATGGAACCTTATAGGGCTATACATTTAGACTTCATTCCTTTAGGATATAAACCCTAATTATCCTCTATTTCAACACTCCCCCTCAAGTTGGGTGTGTATGTATCTATAACACCCAACTTGACCATATTTTTATGTATGTGATTGGCGGTTCCCGGTTTGGTGAAGATATCCGCTACTTGATCATCACTTCGTGTAAAGCTTGGAGTGATAAGTTTTTCTTCAAACTTTTGTCTCACAAAGTGACAATCTACCTCAATGTGCTTTGTTCTTTCATGAAAAACCGGATTTGAGGCTATGTGAATTGCCGATTGATTGTCACAATGGAGGAGGATTGGAGTAGGAACGGAGAACCCTAGTTCTTCAATTAGAGCCTTTAACCAAACTATTTCACTTGAAGCGGCAGCCATGGCTCTATATTCGGCTTCGGCACTTGATCTTGACACCACATGTTGTTTTTTGCTTTTCCAAGATACTAGATTTCCTCCAACAAACATGCAATATCCTGTGGTTGATCGTCTATCTTCTGAGTCTCCGGCCCAATCCGCATCACAATATCCTACGACTTGTGAGTCGTTGTTCTTCTTTATCCAAACTCCCATGCCGGGTGTGCCCTTTAGATAATGGAGGATTCTTTCGGTGGCTCTCCAATGCTTTCTTTTGGGCTTGTGCATATGTTGGCTAACTTGACTCACGGCAAAGGAGATGTCCGGTCTCGTTATGGTGAGGTAGATCAATTTCCCTACGAGCCTTTGATATCTTGGTTCATCCTCATAATTTTCATCATCATCCTTGAGACCACAAGAGGAGCTAATGGGACTACAAGCGGGCTTGGCACCTAACTTCCCGGTTTCCTGCAAGAGATCAAGCACATACTTCCTTTGTGATAGAACAAGCCCATTTGGACAATAGGCAAGTTCTATCCCTAAGAAGTACTTTAGTTTCCCTAAGTCCTTAATATCAAATTTTGTTTGTAAGAAACTTCTCACTTGGTTGATTAAGTCTAAATCATTACCGGTTATGATTATATCATCTACATAAACTAACACTATAATGATTTTTCCATCTAGTTTCTTAATGAAGAGAGAAGTGTCACTATTGCATTTTTTGAAATCATGATCAAAAAGAGTTGAGCTAAGTTTGGCATACCAAGCTCTTGGAGATTGTTTGAGACCGTAGATTGCTTTCCTAAGTTTGCAAACTTTGTTGAGTTGGTGAGAAAAGCCCAGCGGAGTCTCCATGTACACTTCTTCTTCTAGATCACCTTGAAGAAAAGCATTGGCTACGTCCATTTGAAACATTGGCCAAAAGTGATTGATTGCAAGGGACATCAAGACTCGAATTGTGTTCATCTTGGCCACCGGAGCATAAGTTTCCTTGTAGTCTACTCCATAAGCTTGAGTGAAGCCCTTTGCTACTAATCTAGCTTTGTATCTATCAATGCTTCCATCGCTTTTGTGCTTGATCTTATAGACCCATTTGCATCCTACCGCCCTTTTTCCTTTAGGAAGAGATGATAACTCCCAAGTTCCGTTTCTTTCTAAGGCTTCTAGCTCATCTTTCATGGCTTGAATCCATTGGGGATGTTGTTTTGCTTCTTCAAAGTTTCTAGGCTCTGATGAAGGTCTAAATTCTTGATGAATTTTTGATGGCTACAAGACATGTTAGCAATCGAATAATATTGGGAAATGGGGTGAGATGTCACCTTTGAGTTATAGAACACTCTTTTGTTGATCCATTCCGAAGGAGGGAGCCTAAGCCTTGTTGATCTTCGAAGAGGACGGGGAGGCGGCTCCTCAATACTTTGTTCTTCTTCCTCTATAACTTGCCCTTGATCTTGTAGAAAAAATAGAAAATGAATTTACCTCAATGGGCATTTTATAAATAATGAATGTGGGACAATGCCCAAATATATTTTTGATACAAAATGGGACTATGCCCAAAGAAAGAAAGTGAGACAATGCTCAAAATGAAGATGGGACTTTGCCCTACAATAGGAGACTTTGCTCCATAATTTTGGAGAGTCCAATGCCCTACTTTGAGTGGCTATTGGCTCTTGCATACAAGGCATGAGAGCATGCCTATTTATAGAGAAAAGAGAGGGTGAGAGAAAAAATAAAAAAAGTGGAAAGTGGAGTGAGGGAGAGAGCATAAAGCTCTCTCCCACTAGCCGTTGGGGACTGCCCCAACGGCTGTATTTTACAGCCAATGGGGGGCCATTTGGCCCCCCATGACTTGGATTTTGCTGGGCCCTTTTGGGCCCAGCTATAATCCATGACTTGGGCCCATTTAGAGCCCATTTTGGGGCCCTAAATGGGCCCACTTTTGCAGTGGGGGCGTTTACCCGCCCCATTTTTTATCCATTGGGGGCCCATTTTGGGTCCCCTTGTGATGGGCTGTGCTGGGCCCATTTGGGCCCAGCTGCAGCCCTTGGGCCGGGCCCATTTAGGACCTATTTTGGGTTCCTAAATGGGCCTACAATTCTGGACAGCAGGGGGCAGAATTCTGCCCCCTTGATGTCTTACATTTTTGGGCCACTTTTGGGCCTTGTTTAGTGTAATAAAATACACCCATTTAATGCCCTAATTGTGGGCTACAAAATTCCTCTTGGGTTGGTCTCCAGATTTGCCTTTGAATGAGCTTTTACACTTGACCACTTCGGTTTGTGCTTTTGACATTTCTGGACTTCTCCATGGACCACCTCTCAGGGTTGGACTTAAGATTGCCTCTGAATGAGCTTTGCACTTGTACCGCCTCGGTTTGTGCTTTGGACATTTCTAGACTTTTCCATGGACCATCTCTTGAGGTCTTGAGGTTCGGTGGGTCTTCCCCAAGCTTCATGCTCCATCTTTTCAACAGATCTAAGTTGTCTCCCCCTTCCTCTTGGACAGATTCATGATCAAAATAAGATGAGGTTGATTCTTCTTGAGTTGGATCATTTTCAGCTTGGATTGGTTGTTCTCCTTCTTCATTTTGATGGGAAGGTTCTTTGATTGAGGGAAGAACTATATTCCATTGGTCTTGAGCTCCTCTTTCCTTTGATTGCTCTTGATCCTCTTTTCCTGCAAAATAAGGTTCTCTTTCTACAAATTGTTGAAATATAAAGATAGCAAGCTAAGAATGAAGAAATAAACTTCAAGAATTTTATTGAGAGATCAAAGAGAGTTTACATGTAATGAAGACATGTTTTTTATACCCATTAAGCACAACCACCTACCCTATTTATAGAGAAGGAGAAAGGGAGGTAAAGAAGGAGAGAAATGAGAGAGAGGAGAGGGCATTGCCCTCTCCTAGCAGCTGGCCCCAACGGCTAGTGAGAACTAGCCGTTGGGCAGTCCCCAAACGGCTAGTTCTCTACTAGCCGTTGGGGGCTGTTGCCCCCACTTTGAGTGGGCTGGGCTGGGCCAATTAAGGCCCAGCAGCTGAGGTTTGGATGGCCCATATTGGGCCCTACAAATGGGATTACAAATGGGCTTAGAGAAGGTCCTTTACATGGGCTAAATTTAGACCTCCTTAGAATCATTTTAAAAACTCCTAGTTAGGGCATCTTGAAGGGAGTGCTAATGAGCTCAATTATGCCTCATTTCAACACTCCCCCTCAAGTTGGGTGTGTATGTATCTATAACGCCCAACTTGACCATATTTTTGTGAATGTGATTGGCGGTCCCCGGTTTGGTGAAGATGTCGGCTACTTGATCATCACTTCTTGTGAAGCTTGGAGTGATGAGCTTTTCTTCAAACTTTTGTCTCACAAAGTGACAATCCACCTCAATGTGCTTTGTTCTCTCATGAAAAATCGGATTTGAGGCTATGTGAATTGCCGATTGATTGTCACAATGGAGTTGGATTGGAGTAGGAACGGAGAACCCTAATTCTTCAATTAGAGCCTTTAGCCAGACTATTTCACTTGATGCGGCCGCCATGGCTCTATATTCGGCTTCGGCACTTGATCTTGATACCACATGTTGTTTCTTGCTTTTCCAAGCTACTAAATTTCCTCCAACAAACATGCAATACCCTGTGGTTGATCGTCTATCCTCTGAGTCTCCGGCCCAATCCGCATCACAATACCCTATGATTTGTGAGTTATTGTTCCTTTTCATCCAAATTCCCATGCTCGGTGTGCCCTTTAGGTAGTGAAGGATTCTTTCGTTAGCTCTCCAATGCTTCCTTTTGGGCTTGTGCATATGTTGGCTAACTTGACTCACGGCAAAGGAGATGTCTGGTCTCGTTATAGTGAGGTAGATCAATTTCCCTACGAGCCTTTGATATCTTGGTTCATCCTCATAATCTTCATCATCATCCTTGAGATCACTAGAGGAGCAAATGGGACTACAAGCGGGCTTGGCACCTAACTTCCCGGTTTCCTGCAAGAGATCAAGCACATACTTCCTTTGTGATAGAACAAGCCCATTTGGACAATAGGCAAGTTCTATCCCTAAGAAGTACTTTAGTTTCCCTAAGTCCTTAATATCAGATTTTGTTTGTAGAAAACTTCTCGCTTGGTTGATTAAGTCTAAATCATTACCGGTTATGATTATATCTGTTGAAATGAGACATAATTGAGCTCATTAGCATTCTCTTCAAAATGCCCTACCTAAGAGTTTCTTATATGATCATAAGAAGGTCTAATTTTAGCCCATGTAAAAGTCCTTCTCCAAACCTCTTTGTAAGCCCAATTTAAGAGCCCAATATGGGCCTCCCATTCCTCAAGCAGCTGGGCCGAAATTGGCCCAGCTCAAGCCCAATCCAAGTGGGGGCAGCAGCCCCCAACGGCTAGTAGAGAACTAGCCGTTTGGGGACTGCCCAACGGCTAGTTCTCCTAGCCGTTGGGGGCAGGCTGTTAGGAGAGGGCAATGCCCTCTCCTCCCCCTCATTTCTCTCCTTCCTTACCTCTTTTCTCCTTCTCTATAAATAGGATAGGTAGGAGTGCTTTAGAAGTATGAAAAATATGCCTTCATTATGTAAAAACTCTCTTTGATCTTTCAATAAAAGTCTTGAAGTTTATTTCTTCATTTCTTAGTTTGCTATCTTTGAATTTCATCATGGTATCAGAGAAAACTTCGATACCTTCCTCTTCCGGTGTTGGTAACCCTCCACCACAAATTAGCACCTCCATGTTCACTTCCATTCTTTTAGATTCTTCCAATTACAATGCATGGCAAGACACCATCAAGAGATCTCTCAATTTCTTCAATCTGGAAAATCACATATTGGAGGATCCCTTAGATGATGTCGATTCTTCATTCAAAGCTTGGAAGAAACAAGATGATCAAGTGGTGGTGCTACTCCAAATGTCTCTTGACAAAACCCACAAAGCTATGGTTACTTGTATACCAAATGCAAAGGCTTTGTGGGATCAAATGCATGCACTATATGGACAAGAGACCAACACCGGACGAATCTTTGAGCTAAAGAGGAAAATCTTCAAGATTCAAAAAGGAGGTAAAACCCTACCCGAATACTTTGGGGAATATAGGGATCTTTGGAATGAGCTTAATCTTCTTAGGCCTCCAACTTCTAATCTCAAGACTCTTCTCCAAAGAAACGATGAAGACATGACCTTTGGTCTTCTTATGGGTCTTGGAGATGAATATGCTCCTATTCGACAAGAAATTCTTAGAATGAAGATGTTCCCTTCATTCCAAGAAGTTCAATTTATGGTTCAAAGGGCCGAAACTAGCATGAGGCTAGAAGAATCCACCAAGCTCAAATCCGAAGCTCAAGCCTTCAAAGCTGTCCAAGATGATCACATTGTCAACAAAGCTCAAAACTTCTTTAAACGGGACGTTTGCACAAATTGCAAGAAGCCCGGTCACAAAAGGGAAAGGTGCTGGTTTCTTTATCCTAATTTGCGCCCAAAGAACAACAAAAGGGAGATGGAACCACCAGCCCATGCTCAACAAGTCTCCCAAGTGGCTGCACTCGAATCCAAGATGGAGGAGATGCAAAAAGAGATGAAAAAGCTCCTTGGCCAAGTTGCTCTACATTCCGGTAACAACTTGAACTCATCTCATTTAAATAAGTGGCTTATTGATTCGGGTTGTGACAATCACATGGTAAAGGATAAAAATCAAGTTAGGAAATTCATTCCCTTATCTAGTCATAAGATTGTCAAGGTTGCTAATGGTCAAAAACTAAAAGTTGATCATCTAGGAGAAGTTGAACTTTTAGGCAAGAAAACCAAAGCTTTATATGTGCCAAAATTCAACTCTAACCTCATGTCCATTAGCAAAATTACAAAAGACCATAATTGCAAAGCCACTTTTGATCCTAACCAAGTTATTTTTCAGGATCTCAAAACGAATCACTTGATTGGCAAGGGGTCTAGAAGGAACAACCTATACTTCTTAGATCAAGAAAATCAAGCTTTTGGAGTTCAAAGTCAAGTATCCTCTATATGGCATGCACGTCTAGGTCACCCGGGAGATTTAGCTTTGAAACGCCTATTTCCAAGTCAAAAGGTAGAAAATAGGCATTGCAAAGCTTGTATTCTTGGAAAACAAACTAGAGTGTATTATCCAATCTCAAATACAATATATGAAAATGCCTTTGAACTCATTCATACTGATGTGTGGACTTCACCCATAGAATCTCATAATGGCTTCAAATACTTTGTAACCTTCATTGACCACAAAACTAGATACACTTGGGTGTACTTACTAGTAGCCAAATCTGAAGTATTTGAGGCACTTAAGAGCTATTATAGATATGTAACCAAACAATTTAATGCAAATATCAAAATCCTTAGATCGGATCATGGGGGAGAATACACTAGTCATACATTTGAAAATTTTCTAGAAGAAAAAGAAATTATTCATCAAAAATCTTGTGTGTATACTCCTCAACAAAATGGAGTTTCCGAAAGGAAAAATAGACATTTACTAGAAACGGCTAGGGCTATGATGTTTCACTCCAATGTACCTAAAAAGTTTTGGAGTGAAGCCATCAAAACCGCTGCTCACCTTATAAACCTTATGCCCTCTCAAGTATTAGAAGGAAAATCCCCCTTAGAACTACTCCTAGGAAGAAAACCAAATATCTCACACTTAAGAGTTTTTGGGTGCATTTGTTATGTACATGTACCAGAAAACTTTAGAAATAAACTAGATGAAAGGGGGAGAAGATGTGTATTTCTAGGATACTCTACCTTTGAGAAAGGATATAAATGTTATGATCCTCTAACTAAAAAGCTATACACATCCAAGGATGTGATATTTGTAGAAAGAGAACCTTATTTTGCAGGAAAAGAGGATCAAGAGCAAGCAAAGGAAAGAGGAGCTCAAGATCAATGGAATATAGTTCTTCCCTCAATCAAAGAACCTTCCCATCAAAATGAAGAAGGAGAACAACCAATCCTAGCTGAAAATGATCCAATTCAAGAAGAACCAATCTCATCACATTCCGATCATGAATCTGTCCAAGAGGAAGGGGGAGACAACTTAGATCAAGGGCAAGTTATGGAAGAAGAAGAACAAAGTATTGAGGAACCGCCTCCACCTCCTCTTCGAAGATCAACAAGACTTAGGCTCCCTCCTTCTGAATGGATCAACAAGAGAGTGTTCTATAACTCAAAGGTGACATCTCATCCCATTTCTCAATATTATTCGATTGCTAACATGTCTTGTAGCCATCAAAAATTCATCAAGAATCTAGATCTTCATCAAGAGCCTAGAAACTTTGAAGAAGCAAAACAACATCCCCAATGGATTCAAGCCATGAAAGAGGAGCTAGAAGCCTTAGAAAGAAACGGAACGTGGGAGTTATCATCCCTCCCTAAAGGAAAAAGGGCGGTAGGATGCAAATGGGTCTATAAGATCAAGCACAAAAGCGATGGAAGCATTGATAGACACAAAGCTAGACTAGTAGCTAAGGGCTTCACTCAAGCTTATGGAGTAGACTACAAGGAAACTTATGCTCCGGTGGCCAAGATGAACACAATTCGAGTCTTGATGTCCCTCGCAATCAATCACTCTTGGCCAATGTTTCAAATGGACGTAACCAATGCTTTTCTTCAAGGCGATCTAGAAGAAGAAGTATACATGGAGACTCCACCGGGCTTTTCTCACCAACTCAACAAAGTCTGCAAACTTAGGAAAGCAATCTACGGTCTCAAACAATCTCCAAGAGCATGGTATGCCAAACTTAGCTCAACTCTTCTTGATCATAATTTCAATAAATGCAATAGTGATACTTCTCTCTTTATCAAAAAACTAGATGGAAAAATCATTATAGTGCTAGTTTATGTAGATGATATAATCATAACCGGCAATGATTTTAACTTAATCAACCAAGTGAGAAGTTTTTTACAAACAAAATTTGATATTAAGGACTTAGGGAAACTAAAGTACTTCTTAGGGATAGAACTTGCCTATTGTCCAAATGGGCTTGTTCTATCACAAAGGAAGTATGTGCTTGATCTCTTGCAGGAAACCGGGAAGTTAGGTGCCAAGCCTGCTTGTAGTCCCATCAGCTTCTCTAGTGATCTCAAGGATGATAATGAAGATTATGAGGATGAACCAAGATATCAAAGGCTCGTAGGGAAATTGATCTACCTCACTATAACAAGACCAGACATCTCCTTTGCCGTAAGTCAAGTTAGCCAACATATGCACAAGCCCAAAAGGAAGCATTGGAGAGCCACCGAAAGAATCCTTCACTACCTAAAGGGCACACCGGGCATGGGAATCTGGATGA
This sequence comes from Dillenia turbinata, assembly GCA_037126225.1. NCBI lineage: Eukaryota > Viridiplantae > Streptophyta > Magnoliopsida > Dilleniales > Dilleniaceae > Dillenia > Dillenia turbinata. The sequence goes on from JBAMMX010000006.1 coordinate 12,656,022, forward strand.
AAAAGAACAACAACTCACAAATCATAGGGTATTGTGATGCGGATTGGGCTGGAGACTCAGAGGATAGACGATCAACCACAGGGTATTGCATGTTTGTTGGAGGAAATTTAGTAGCTTGGAAAAGCAAGAAACAACATGTAGTATCAAGATCAAGTGCTGAAGCTGAATATAGAGCCATGGCAGCTGCATCAAGTGAAATAGTGTGGCTAAAGGCTCTAATTGAAGAAATAGGGTTCTCTGTTCCTACTCCAATCCAACTCCATTGTGACAATCAATCGGCAATTCACATAGCCTCAAATTCGGTCTTTCATGAGAGAACAAAGCACATTGAGGTGGATTGTCACTTTGTGAGACAAAAGTTTGAAGAAAAGCTCATCACTCCAAGATTCACAAGAAGTGATGATCAAGTGGCCGACATCTTCACCAAACCAGGGACCGCCAATCACATTCACAAAAATATGGTCAAGTTGGGTGTTATAGATACATACACACCCAACTTGAGGGGGAGTGTTGAAATGAGACATAATTGAGCTCATTAGCATTCTCTTCAAAATGCCCTACCTAAGAGTTTCTTATATGATCATAAGAAGGTCTAATTTTAGCCCATGTAAAAGTCCTTCTCCAAACCTCTTTGTAAGCCCAATTTAAGAGCCCAATATGGGCCTCCCATTCCTCAAGCAGCTGGGCCGAAATTGGCCCAGCCCAAGCCCAATCCAAGTGGGGGCAGCAGCCCCCAACGGCTAGTAGAGAACTAGCCGTTTGGGGACTGCCCAACGGCTAGTTCTCCTAGCCGTTGGGGGCAGGCTGTTAGGAGAGGGCAATGCCCTCTCCTCCCCCTCATTTCTCTCCTTCCTTACCTCTCTTCTCCTTCTCTATAAATAGGATAGGTAGGAGTGCTTTAGAAGTATGAAAAATATGCCTTCATTATGTAAAAACTCTCTTTGATCTTTCAATAAAAGTCTTGAAGTTTATTTCTTCATTTCTTAGTTTGCTATCTTTGAATTTCATCAATATCATCTACATAAACTAACACTATAATGATTTTCCATCTAGTTTCTTAATGAAGAGAGAAGTATCACTATTGCATTTTTTGAAATCATGATAAAAAAGAGTTGAGCTAAGTTTGGCATACCAAGCTCTTGGAGATTGTTTGAGACCGTAGATTGCTTTCCTAAGTTTGCAAACTTTGTTGAGTTGGTGAGAAAAGCCCGGCGGAGTCTTCATGTACACTTCTTCTTCTAGATCACCTTGAAGAAAAGCATTGGCTACGTCCATTTGAAACATTGGCCAAGAGTGATTGATTGCAAGGGACATCAAGACTCGAATTGTGTTCATCTTGGCCACCGGAGCATAAGTTTCCTTGTAGTCTACTCCATAAGCTTGAGTGAAGCCTTTAGCTACTAATCTAGCTTTGTGTCTATCAATGCTTCCATCGCTTTTGTGCTTGATCTTATAGACCCATTTGCATCCTACCGCCCTTTTTCCTTTAGGAAGAGATGATAACTCCCAAGTTCCGTTTCTTTCTAAGGCTTCTAGCTCATCTTTCATGGCTTGAATCCATTGGGGATGTTGTTTTGCTTCTTCAAAGTTTCTAGGCTCTTGATGAAGGTCTAAATTCTTGATGAATTTTTGATGGCTACAAGACATGTTAGCAATCGAATAATATTGGGAAATGGGATGAGATGTCACCTTTGAGTTATAGAACACTCTTTTGTTGATCCATTCCGAAGGAGGGAGCCTAAGCCTTGTTGATCTTCGAAGAGGAGGGGGAGGCGGCTCCTCAATACTTTGTTCTTCTTCCTCCATAACTTGCCCTTGATCTAAGTTGTCTCCCCCTTCCTCTTGGACAGATTCATGATCAGAATGAGATGAGGTTGGTTCTTCTTGAATTGGATCATTTTCAGCTTGGATTTGTCGTTCTCCTTCTTCATTTTGATGGGAAGGGTCTTTGATTGAGGGAAGAACTATATTTCATTGGTCTTGAGCTCCTCTTTCCTTTGATTGCTCTTGTTCCTCTTTTCCTGCAAAATAAGGTTCTCTTTCTACAAATATCACATCCTTGGATGTGTATAGCTTTTTGGTTAGAGGATCATAACATTTATATCCTTTTTCAAAGGTAGAGTATCCTAGAAATACACATTTTCTCCCCCTTTCATCTAGTTTATTTCTAAAGTTTTCTGGTACATGCACATAACAAATGCACCCAAAAACTCTTAAGTGTGAGATATTAGGTTTTCTTCCTAGGAGTAGTTCTAAGGGGGATTTTCCCTCTAATACTTGAGAGGGCATAAGGTTTATAAGGTGGGCAGCGGTTTTAACGGTTTCACTCCAAAACTTTTTAGGTACATTGGAGTGAAACATCATAGCCCTAGCCGTTTCTAGTAAATGTCTATTTTTTCTTTCGGCAACTCCATTTTGTTGAGGAGTGTACACACAAGATTTTTGATGAATAATTTCTTTTTCTTCTAGAAAATTTTCAAGTGCATGGTTAGTGTATTCCCCCCCATGATCCGATCTAAGGATTTTGATGTTTGCATTGAATTGCTTGGTTACATATCTATAATAGCTCTTAAGTGCCTCAAATACTTCAGATTTGGCTACTAATAAGTACACCCAAGTGTATCTAGTTTTGTGGTCAATGAAGGTTACAAAGTATTTGAAGCCATTATGAGATTCTATGGGTGAAGTCCACACATCGGTATGAATGAGTTCAAAGGCATTTTCATATATTGTGTTTGAGATTGGATAATACACTCTAGTTTGTTTGCCAAGAATACAAGCTTTGCAATGCCTATTTTCTACCTTTTGACTTGGAAATAGGCGTTTCAAAGCTAAATCTCCCGGGTGACCTAGACGAGCATGCCATATAGAGGATACTTGACTTTGAACTCCAAAAGCTTGATTTTCTTGATCTAAGAAATATAGGTTGTTCCTTCTAGACCCCTTGCCAATCAAGTGATTCGTTTTGAGATCCTGAAAAATAACTTGGTTAGGATCAAAAGTGGCTTTGCAATTATGGTCTTTTGTAATTTTGCTAATGGACATGAGGTTAGAGTTGAATTTTGGCACATATAAGGCTTTGGTTTTCTTGCCTAGGAGTTCAACTTCTCCTAGATGATCAACTTTTAGTTTTTGACCATTAGCAACCTTGACAATTTTATGACTAGATAAAGGAATGAATTTCCTAACTTGATTTTTATCCTTTACCATGTGATTGTCACAGCCCGAATCAATAAGCCATTTATTTAAATGAGATGAGTTCAAGTTGTTACCGGAATGTAGAGCAACTTGGCCAAGGAGCTTTTTCATCTCTTTTTGCATCTCCTCCATCTTGGATTCGAGTGCAGCCACTTGGGAGACTTGTTGAGCATGAGCTGGTTGTTCCATCTCCTTCTTGTTGTTCTTTGGGCGCAAATTAGGGTAAAGAAACCAGCACCTTTCCCTTTTGTGGCCGGGTTTCTTGCAATTTGTGCAAACATCCCTTTTAAAGAAATTTTGAGCTTTGTTGGCCATATGATCATCTTGGACAGCTTTGAAGGCTTGAGCTTCGGATTTGAGCTTGGTAGACTCCTCTAGCCTCATGCTAGTTTCGGCCCTTTGAATCATAAATTGAACTTCTTGGAATGAAGGGAATATCTTCATTCTAAGGATTTCTTGACGAATAGGAGCATATTCATCTCCAAGACCCATAAGAAGACCAAAGGTCATGTCTTCATCATTTCTTTGAAGATGGGTCTTGAGATTAGAAGTTGGAGGCCTAAGAAGATTAAGCTCATTCCAAAGATCCCTATATTCCCCAAAGTATTTGGGTAGGGTTTTACCTCCTTTTTGAATCTTGAAGATTTTCCTTTTGAGCTCAAAGATTCGTCCGGTGTTGGTCTCTTGCCCATATAGAGCATGCATTTGATCCCACAAAGCCTTTGCATTTGAAATACAAGTAACCATTGCTTTGTGTGTTTTGTCAAGAGACATTTGAAGTAGCACCACCACTTGATCATCTTGCTTCTTCCATGATTTGAATGTAGGGTCGGCATCATCTAAAGGATCCTCCAATATGTGATTTTCAAGATTGAAGAAGTTCAAGGATCTCTTGATGGTGTCTTGCCAAGCATTGTAATTTGATGAATCTAAGAGAATGGAAGTAAACATGGAAGTACTAATTTGTGGTGGAGGATTACCAACACCGGAAGATGAAGGTATCGAAGCCTGCTCTGATACCATGTTGAAATATAAAGATAGCAAGCTAAGAATGAAGAAATAAACTTCAAGAATTTTATTGAGAGATCAAAGAGAGTTTACATGTAATGAAGACATGTTTTTTATACCCATTAAGCACAACCACCTACCCTATTTATAGAGAAGGAGAAAGGGATGACTAGCCGTTGGGCAGTCCCCAAACGGCTAGTTCTCTACTAGCCGTTGGGGGCTGTTGCCCCCACTTTGAGTGGGCTGGGCTGGGCCAATTAAGGCCCAGCAGCTGAGGTTTGGATGGCCCATATTGGGCCCTACAAATGGGATTACAAATGGGCTTAGAGAAGGTCCTTTACATGGGCTAAATTTAGACCTCCTTAGAATCATTTTAAAAACTCCTAGTTAGGGCATCTTGAAGGGAGTGCTAATGAGCTCAATTATGCCTCATTTCAACACAAATATCACATCTTTGGATGTGTATAGCTTTTTGGTTAGAGGATCATAACATTTATATCCTTTTTCAAAGGTAGAGTATCCTAGAAATACACATTTTCTCCCCCTTTCATCTAGTTTATTTCTAAAGTTTTTCGGTACATGCACATAACAAATGCACCCAAAAACTCTTAAGTGTGAGATACTAGGTTTTCTTCCTAGGAGTAGTTCTAAGAGGGATTTTCCTTCTAACACTTGAGAGGGCATATGGTTTATAAGGTGGGCAGCGGTTTTAATGGCTTCACTCCAAAACTTTTTAGGTATATTGGAGTGAAACATCATAGCCCTAGCCGTTTCTAGTAAATGTCTATTTTTTCTTTCGGCAACTCCATTTTGTTGAGGAGTGTACACACAAGACTTTTGATGAATAATTTCTTTTTCTTCTAGAAAATTTTCAAGTGCATGGCTAGTGTATTCCCCCCCATGATCCGATCTAAGGATTTTGATGTTTGCATTGAATTGCTTGGTTACATATCTATAATAGCTCTTAAGTGCCTCAAATACTTCAGATTTGGCTACTAATAAGTACACCCAAGTGTATCTAGTTTTGTGGTCAATGAAGGTTACAAAGTATTTGAAGCCATTATGAGATTCTATGGGTGAAGTCCACACATCGGTATGAATGAGTTCAAAGGCATTTTCATATATTGTGTTTGAAATTGGATAATACACTCTAGTTTGTTTTCCAAGAATGCAAGCTTTGCAATGCCTATTTTCTACCTTTTGACTTGGAAATAGGCGTTTCAAAGCTAAATCTCCCAGGTGACCTAGACGAGCATGCCATATAGAGGATACTTGACTTTGAACTCCAAAAGCTTGATTTTCTTGTTCTAAGAAATATAGGTTGTTCCTTCTAGACCCCTTGCCAATCAAGTGATTCGTTTTGAGATCCTGAAAAATAACTTGGTTAGGATCAAAAGTGGCTTTGCAATTATGGTCTTTTGTAATTTTGCTAATGGACATGAGGTTTGAGTTGAATTTTGGCACATATAAAGCTTTAGTTTTCTTGCCTAGGAGTTCAACTTCTCCTAGATGATCAACTTTTAGTTTTTGACCATTAGCAACCTTGACAATCTTATGACTAGATAAAGGAATGAATTTCCTAACTTGATTTTTTTCCTTTACCATGTGATTGTCACAACCCGAATCAATAAGCCATTTATTTAAATGAGATGAGTTCAAGTTGTTACCGGAATGTAGGGCAACTTGGCCAAGGAGCTTTTTCATCTCTTTTTGCATTTCCTCCATCTTGGATTCGAGTGCAGCCACTTGGGAGACTTGTTGAGCATGAGCTGGTTGTTCCATCTCCTTCTTGTTGTTCTTTGGGCGCAAATTAGGGTAAAGAAACCAGCACCTTTCCCTTTTGTGGCCGGGTTTCTTGCAATTTGTGCAAACATCCCTTTTAAAGAAATTTTGAGCTTTGTTGGCCATATGATCATCTTGGACAGCTTTGAAGGCTTGAGCTTCGGATTTGAGCTTGGTAGACTCCTCTAGCCTCATGCTAGTCTCGGCCCTTTGAATCATGAATTGAACTTCTTGGAATGAAGGGAATATCTTCATTCTAAGGATTTCTTGACGAATAGGAGCATATTCATCCCCAAGACCCATAAGAAGACCAAAGGTCATGTCTTCATCATTTCTTTGAAGATGGGTCTTGAGATTAGAAGTTGGAGGCCTAAGAAGATTAAGCTCATTCCAAAGATCCCTATATTCCCCAAAGTATTCGGGTAGGGTTTTACCTCCTTTTTGAATCTTGAAGATTTTTCTTTTGAGCTCAAAGATTCGTCCAGTGTTGGTCTCTTGCCCATATAGAGCATGCATTTGATCCCACAAAGCCTTTGCATTTGGAATACAAGTAACCATTGCTTTGTGGGTTTTGTCAAGAGACATTTGAAGTAGCACCACCACTTGATCATCTTGCTTCTTCCATGATTTGAATGTAGGGTCGGCATCATCTAAGGGATCCTCCAATATGTGATTTTCAAGATTGAAGAAATTCAAGGATCTCTTGATGGTGTCTTGCCAAGCATTGTAATTTGATGAATCTAAGAAAATGGAAGTAAACATGGAAGTACTAATTTGTGGTGGAGGATTACCAACACCGGAAGATGAAGGTATCGAAGCCTGCTCTGATACCATGTTGAAATTTAAAGATAGCAAGCTAAGAATGAAGAAATAAACTTCAAGAATTTTATTGAGAAATTAAAGAGAGTTTACATGCAATGAAGGCATGTTTTTCATACCTTTCAAATGAACATATATGCTCTATTTATAGAGAACAAGAAGAGAGGGAAAGAGTTGAGAAAAGAGAGGAATGAGAGGGCATTGTGCCTTCTCCACTTCTAGCCGTTGGGGCTGTCCCCAACGGCTAGTTTTACTAGCCGTTGGGACAGCCCCAACGGCTATATTTTACTTAGCCGTTGGGGGCCTTTTGGGCCCCCATTTGCTGGCCCGGGCTGGGCCCTTCGGGTCCAGCCCGAAGTGTGCGAGCAAGGCCCATTTAGGGCCCGATATGAAACCCTAAAGGGGATTACAAATATGGAACCCTATAGGGCTATACATTTAGACTTAATTCCCTTAGGATATAAACCCTAATTATCCTCTATTTCAACACTTAAGTCCATTTGTAAAGTATGAAAAACATGCATTCTCTCTATGTAATCTCTCTTTGATTTTTCAATAAAACTTTTAAAGTTTCCTTCATTCTTAGCTTGCTATTTTAAAATTTCAACACATTCGAGCAGATAGATCCCATCGATAAAATCGGGGCGACATAGGTCCATTTGGGAAGATAGTGTTGAAAGATCAAAGAAAGAACTCAAGAGATCTTGAAATATAATTTTGGACTTTATTGAAATAGAAAGCAAATAACATTCATAGCTTTGAACTTTTGTTCATGCCTTTGCTTGAATACATAGAAGCCTATTTATAGAAGAAGAAGAGTGAGAAAATTAGGGAGCAAATGAGAGAACAAGAGAGGGGTTAAGACCCCTCTCTACTAGCCGTTGGAGGCTGTCTCCAACGGCTAGAATTACTAGCCGTTGGACAGCCTCCAACGGCTAGTTTTGCCTAGCCGTTGGGGCCCAATTGGGCCCCCTTTGTTGGGCTAAAAAGGGCCCTTTTGCGGGCCCGGGCTGGGCCCAAAGGGCCCAGCCCGAATTCCACGGGCCAGCCCAATTCATGACCCATAAACAATTCATCCTTGGGGTTGATCAATTCATCTTTTCAACACTCCCCCTCAAGTTGGGTGCGTAGATATTAATAGTACCCAACTTGTCCATCATTTCTTGTAGGTGGGCTGCTGTCCCTCCCTTTGTGAAGATATCCGCTAGCTGATTTTCTCCTTTGATATGGGGAGTCACAATGAGTTTTTCTTCTACCTTTTGACGAATAAAATGACAATCAACTTCTATGTGCTTGGTGCGTTCATAGAAGACCGGATTGGTGGCAATGTGAATTGCGGATTGATTGTCACAATGGAGTTTGATTGGAGTGGAGACCGTGAACCCTAGTTCTTCTACTAGAGCCTTCAACTATACTATCTCACTTGCACTAGCTGCCATGGCCCTATACTCGGCCTCCGCACTTGATCTAGATACAACCCGCTGTTTTTTGCTCTTCCAAGCTACCAAATTGCCTCCTACAAACATGCAATACCCGGTGGTAGACTTTCTATCTGTGGAGTCACCCGCCCAATCAGCGTCGCAATACCCTTCAATGTCTGAACTTCCATTGTTCTTCATCCAAATGCCTAGCCCCGGGGATCCTTTGATATAATGAAGGATCCTTTCAGCTGCTCTCCAATGGCCTTTCGTTGGAGAGTGCATAAATTGACTTATATAGCTAACGGCATATGTTATGTCTGGCCTTGTGATGGTGAGGTAGATAAGTCTCCCAACCAACCTCTGATATCTTTCAATGTCTTCTAGAGGATCATTGTCATCGGCTAAAGGACCGGAAGAGGAAACTGGACTGCAAGTCGGTCTTGCTCCAAGCTTTCCTGTTTCCTGCAAAAGGTCAAGAGTATATTTTCTTTGGGAGAGAATTAGCCCATTGGGACAATAGGCTAACTCAATTCCTAGAAAATACTTTAGTTTTCCTAGATCTTTAATTTCAAATCTAGACTTTAAGAAATTTCTAACTAGGTCAATTTGATGCAAATCATTACCTGTGATGATAATGTCATCTACATAAACTAGTGCTATTGTGATATGATCCTTAGTTCTTTTAATGAATAGAGATGAATCACTATTGCATTTATGAAATCCATTACTAAGGAAAGTATGGCTTAATTTTGCATACCAAGCTCTTGGAGATTGTTTGAGACCATAAATTGCCTTATGAAGTTTGCATGCATTTCCTCCTTCAGATTGAAGTCCCTTTGGTATTTGCATGTAGACTTCTTCTTCTAGATCTCCTTGGAGAAAAGCATTTGCTACATCCATTTGGAATAGGCTCCATCCGTGATTCACCGCAAGAGACAAAAGGACTCTAATGGTGTTCATTTTTGCAACCGGAGCATAGGTCTCCTTATAATCAATCCCATATGCTTGAGTATACCCTTTGGCTACTAGTCTTGCTTTGAATCGCTCAATTGATCCATCGCTTTTGTGCTTGATTTTGTATACCCATTTACATCCTACGGCTTTCTTCCCTTTTGGTAGTGAGGTGATTTCCCATGTCCCATTCTTTGATAGAGCTTATTGCTTTTCTCCATCTTGGATCCTTTGATGCCTCCTCAAATGACGTTGGTTCCACTTCTTTATCTAGATTACTCAAGAAAGATCGGTGGTCCAAGGAAACATGTGAGGTGGTATAATAATCATGAATAGGATGGGAGGTTACCTTAGAGTTATAGAACACCCTTCGATTGATCCATTCTGATGGAGGAAGTCTAAGCCGTGTTGATCTTCTTAGTTGAGGTGGTGGTTCATCCGGTTCCTCCTCGATTTCAAGAGATTCCTCCTCATTTGTATTCTCCTCATTTGTATCACTTTCTCCCCCTGAAACAATTGGTTGTTCAGCCTCTAAAGCTTCTGAATTATCATCTTGAGAGTTATGGCTTGTTTCAGAAGTGGAGTTTCCTTCGGTTTGTTCGGCTTCTTGAGGAGGCGATATGAGGAAGTCCCAAGTGCTAGGAGGAATTTCAGTCTTTGAAGCTTCCTTTACATCTTCATTTCCTGCAAAATAGAACTCACTTTCCAGAAATATCACATCTTTTGATGTGTATGTTCGGTTAGTGGTAAGATCATAGCACCTATAGCCTTTTTCAAAGGCTGCATATCCAAGAAATACACACTTTTTCCCTCTATGTTCTAGTTTATTCCTTAGGTGCATAGGAATGTGAATGTAGCATGTGCAACCAAATGTCCTAAGGTGAGAAATATCTGGTTTCTTTCCTAGGAGAACCTCAAGGGGAGATTGCCCTTTTAAAACTTCAGTGGGCATAAGATTGATCACATGTACTGCGGTTTTAACCGCATCACACCAAAATTTCTTAGGCGTGTTTGCATAGAACATCATAGCTCTAGATATTTCAAGTATGTGTCTATTTTTCCTTTCCGCTACCCCATTTTGTTGGGGTGTGTAAACATATGACATTTGGTGTATAATGCTATTGTCCTTAAGGTAATTTTCGAAATTAAGACTTGTAAATTCACCACCATGATCTGACCTTAGGACTTTTATATTGGCATTGTATAATTTGGTTACATACTTCACATAGCTCTTGAGTGCTTCAAGAGCTTGGTCTTTGGTATTTAAAAGATACACCCATGTGTACCTTGTTTTGTGATCAATGAAAGTAATGAAGTACTTGTAACCTAAGTGGGACATGATGGGTGAAGTCCAAACATCGGAATGAACTAAATCAAAAGGATTTTCATATATTGTTTCTGAAATAGGATACATTGTTCGGGTTTCCTTTGCCAAAATACAAGCTTTACAATGTCTATTCTCAAAATTTAAAGTTGGGAATAGACGTTTTAAAGCCCGATCACTAGGATGTCCTAAGCGTCCATGCCAAAGAGATTGATCCTCCTTAACATGAGCTACAAGTGCATTTTGTTCTTGATCCAAGTAATAAAGTCCTCCTCTTCTAGAACCCTTGCCAATCAATTGATTCGACTTGAGGTCCTGAAAAGAGACATTATTGGGGTCAAAAACAACTCTACACTTTTGATCCTTGGTGATCTTGCTAATGGACAGTAGGTTTGAGGTAAGTTTGGGGACATATAAAGCCTTAGTTGGTTTTCCAAAAATGTCAACTTCCCCAACTTGATTTACTCTCAAATCTTGTCCATTTGCTACTCGAATAATCATATGGTTAGGAAGGTTTTCAAATCTCTTTATTTTTGCTCTATCCTTAACCATATGACATTCGGTTCCCGAATCAATGAGAAATTTTTCAGAATTTAAATATGAGAAAGGTTCTTGATTTTTACCAGATGAAGGGGCCATTTGTTGAAGCTTTTGTGCAACCTCATTTAGTTGAGTTTGGAGTGCAGCAAATTCAGCCAAGGATGGTGCTTGAACCTTTACGAATTGGGTAGCAGCTTGCTGTCCTGAACCGAATCCGTTTAGAGCTCCTTGCTGGTCCCTTTGCTTGAATACTTTGGGCTTTAGTTGGGGATGCAAGAGCCAGCATTTATCCTTTGAATGACCTCTTTTCTTACAATGAGAACACATCTCATTTCTCCTTTGAATTTGATTCACTTTGGCAGCAACTACTTCATTCGTAGAGGCAATGTATGCTTGAGCTTCCAATTTTTGCTTAGAACTTTCTTCCAATCTAATGCTCACTTCAGCCCTTTGAATCATATTTTGGACTTCCCCAAATGATGGAAAGTCCTTCATTCGAAGAATTTCTTGCCTTAGATGAGAATATGAATCATCTAGGCCCATGAGAAGACCAAATATTTTATCTTCTTCTCTTCTTTTTCGAATGATCTTGAGGTCTATGGAATCTGGCCGTAAAGTAATCAGCTCATTCCAAGCATCCGAATACTCCCCAAAGTATTGAGGAAGAGATTTACCTTCCTTTTTGATGGAAGCAATTTGCCTTTTAAGCTCAAAGATCCTCCCAAGGTTGGATTCCAAGCCATAGAGAGAGAACATTTCATCCCACAAAGTTTTTGCATTTGGGGCGCATGACACCATTGCTTTGTGAGTTTCATCTAGAGAGTTAAGGAGAAGAATAAACACATGATCATCCCTTTTCTTCCATTCTCGAAAGGATGGATCTGTCTCTTCAAGTGCATCATCAAAAACATGACTCTCTAGATTGTGAAGGTTGAGTGCCCTCTTCATTACATTTGCCCATTGATAATAATTCCCCCTTTTCAATTGGATAGAGGATATACTTTGTATTTGGGAAATATTTATGGAAGGAGGAGGGTCACCCAACCTTGAAGAGGATGGGATCGTTTGCTCTGATACCATGTTGAAAGATCAAAGAAAGAACTCAAGAGATCTTGAAATATAATTCTGGACTTTATTGAAATAGAAAGCAAATAACATTCATAGCTTTGAACTTTTGTTCATGCCTTTGCTTGAATACATAGAAGCCTATTTATAGAAGAAGAAGAGTGAGAAAATTAGGGAGCAAATGAGAGAACAAGAGAGGGGTTAAGACCCCTCTCTACTAGCCGTTGGAGGCTGTCTCCAACGACTAGAATTACTAGCCGTTGGACAGCCTCCAACGGCTAGTTTTGCCTAGCCGTTGGGGCCCAATTGGGCCCCCTTTGTTGGGCTAAAAAGGGCCCTCTTGCTGGCCCGGGCTGGGCCCGAAGGGCCCAGCCCGAATTCCACGGGCCAGCCCAATTCATGACCCATAAACAATTCATCCTTGGGGTTGATCAATTCATCTTTTCAACAGATAGATCCCATCGGTAGATCTGGTTGACACAGGCCCGTTCGTTCGATAATATACCATAAGATAGATAGTCGATAAATTATCCACACGAGGCCAAGAGAATGATGGCAAGAGAATTACCTAACGAAGGGTACCCCCGACTACCTCATCCCGATTGTTGCATAGTCGAATGAACTCAGGCTGTCGAGAAGAAGTGAAAGCAAGGGTTGAAATTTCTATGACCGGTCAGTCAGTCATTTTTACAGACGACACCAATTTGTTAGAGTGGATTTTTTCTCCACGGATACCTTCTCTTCAGACTCGAGTGGGAAGTCGATAATGGTGGTGTTCGTCGGTTCTTCACCGATAAGTAACCTGTAAAAACCCCGCTGGAGCCCCGACGAGGGGACTCCGACGCTTAAGTTATTATGAGTGATAAAGTAAAGACTGATAGTAGTCGTAGATGTCATATCTCCGATTATGTATAGAGTAAAATACGAAACATATCTTTGATAGTATAAAATTGAGCATGAAACCCTACCTTTGTCAGTGTATGTAAATAGGTATGAAACCCTCCTCTGAATGACATATAGAATTAGGTATGGAACCCTTCTCTGACTAATGTATAGAATTGGGTATAGAATCCTCCTCTGACTGATGTATAAAATTGCCTCTCTCGTGTGTAAAAACTGAGTCTTCTCTAAGTGTTACCTATACTCTGTATTTATAGTCTTTTCAGGGGTGTAGAAAACTCTAGTTTCCTTTTTATTTGAGATCTTTCAAAATGACAGGTACTTGTAGTAAAAGACTTATAAAAGATTTAGACTTTCTTGGGATTTTGGAAGGTTTAGGATTTTAGGAAGATTTCTTTCCTTATCAAGAGTCCAAGAGAATTAAAGTCCTACAGGGACAAGGAAAGTTTATTGTGTTAAGGAATCTCCATCCTTACCGGATGATTACAAGAGAATTAGAAACTGTTTAAATTGGGTGCCATTAGTGATATTTGGTTGAATAACGAAATTCCAAGACTCAAACCTACGACATTTATGAGCCCAACTTCAATTCATTCTCAAAATCAAACTCAATTGATCAAAAGCAAACCCAAGCCCATTCTCATAGCAATGGCTATAATGAAGAACCATGCACAACATTCATAACAAGAGGAAGAGCCAAGTTGTTTACAAAAAATGACACTAACACTGGAAGAAATATACATACAATCAAAGACAAATAGATACAGGGTTTAAAAAGGAAAAGGAAAGAAACGAGAGTTGGGATTCAACTTGGATCGGAGGAGAAGGAAATTTATAAAAGAAAAAGCATGAGCAGAGCAAAACAACCTTTGATGATGACAGCTTTGGAGAATAGCTTTGGAATTCTTTTATTTTCCACCCTTAATTCACTTTTATAGTTTAATTGTTGTTCGACTCTCTATTTTTCCATTCTCTAATTTTTTAGTCGCTTTGCTTTCTACCTTCAATCATAATCCTTTTTGCGATTAATCTTTGATCTTCAATTTCAGTATCCAATTTTAGCCTTCTGCAACTCCACCACCTTAGTCTCCCTCCTCATTTACTTCGCTGAAGTTTGATTATGCCATCTAGTTCAAGCTTCATCTTCAATTGTCGCTTATTCAATCACCACCACCTATTTGAAATTATCTTCAATTTCAAATTCATGGTCACTACCCTTTGGTTTCATCTCTACATCATCACACTATCTCCTATGAGACAAGGCGGTTTATCACCCCACACTCTGCAAACTTACTCCATGAATTTAGGGATTTTCTCACCCATCAATTCCATTTAAAAGGGCAACCAAGTATGGGCCTCCATAGTGGTTGTTGATGGCACAATCACTATAAATAGAGGCAACCATAGCAAGGGTCCTCAAACTCAATTCATTAGTCTCACACACCATCTAGAGAGAGAATTGAGAGTTTGGAAGGTTTCGTGCAATCCAGAGGTACTAAAAAGAGAGTTGCAGTCACCGAAAAATCATGGTTTGAGGTATGTTTTACTTTCGTTCATTTCAGTTCAATTTTGTTTCATGTAATTCATGCATTAGGTTAGTATAAACTTCTTACATTTGGTATCAGAGCCATTGGAGCCTCTATCTGTTAAAATTTGGAATGCGGAAGCTAGGTTGGTTGAGCAAGGTTTTTGATGTTTGAGCAATGAAGAGAAGGCTTTGTGTTTATGTGGTTAAAGGTTGAAGAATAACAAAGAACACTAGATTTGTGAGAATAAACTCAAGTGTATTGCTTTGATGAACTATCAATTACAAGACATTTTTGTGTTGAGACAAAGCTCAAGAAAAATAAAGACAATGTCAGAGACTTTTGCTCTATTCTAAGACAAGTTTGAGACTATGCTCAATGGTATGTTGCTCTATCCCTTTGAGAGCTATTTATAATGGAAGAGAGGGGCCTAAAATGATACAAAATGATGTCTAAAGCCAAAAGAGACGTTGGGCTTCAAAACCAAGGAATTCCAATAGCTAGAAAAACTAGCTGTTGGAATATGGACTGCCCAAACTGCCGGGCCCTTTTTCCTTAGATTTTTCTGGCTGTTTGGAGCCTTCAATTAGGCCCTTAATTGGACTAAATGTGCCCATTTTGCTGGTCTTTAAAAGCTCCCATAGCTGGTCCAAAAGCTCCCTTGAAATGAACTTGAACTTGAATTGAATTGGGCCTTGTTCTTGTGAGCATTCTGGACAGATTGTTGGGCCAGTCTTTTGGTTCCGTTTTGGGCTGGCTATAGAGACATCTTGGACCTTGATTAGGGTTTCATTTGATGGTCTTGAAGTCTCTTTTAAGTGGGTCGAAGGTGGGCTGTAAATGGGCCTAATTCTGGGCCAATTTTCTGGGCAAATTTCTGTCAAGAAATTTGCCTATCTTTCTGCCCAAGTTTGGGCAGCCTTCTTGGGTCATGGTATGCTGTTGAAATGAGACATAATTGAGCTCATTAGCTCTCTCTTCAAAGTGCCCTATCTAAGAGTTTCTTAAATGCTTATAAGGAGGTCTAAAATTAGCCCATGTAAAAGACCTTCTCTAAGCCCATTTGTAAACCCATTTAAAGAGCCCAATATGGGCCTCCAATTCCTCAGCAGCTGGGCCGTAATTGGCCCAGCCCAGCCCACTCAATTTGGGGGGCAACAGCCCCCAACGGCTAGTAGAGAACTAGCCGTTTGGGGACTGCCCAACGGCTAGTTCTCACTAGCCGTTGGGGCCGGCTGGTAGGAGAGGGCAATCTCTCATTTTCTCTCCTTCTTACCTCCCTTCTCCTTCTCTATAAATAGGATAGGTGGTTGAGCTTCATGAGCATGAAAAATATGTCTTCAATATGTGTAAACTCTCTTTTGATCTTTCAATAAAATTCTTGAAGTTTATTTCTTCATTTCTTAGTTTGCTATCTTTAAATTTCAACATGGTATCAGAGCAAGCTTCGATACCTACTTCTTCCGGTGTTGGTAACCCTCCACCACAAATTAGCACCTCCATGTTCACTTCTATTCTTTTAGATTCTTCCAATTACAATGCATGGCAAGACACCATCAAGAGATCTCTCAATTTCTTCAATCTGGAAAATCACATATTGGAGGATCCCTTAGATGATGTCGATTCTTCATTCAAAGCTTGGAAGAAACAAGATGATCAAGTGGTGGTGCTACTCCAAATGTCTCTTGACAAAACCCACAAAGCTATGGTTACTTGTATACCAAATGCAAAGGCTTTGTGGGATCAAATGCATGCACTATATGGACAAGAGACCAACACCGGACGAATCTTTGAGCTAAAGAGGAAAATCTTCAAGATCCAAAAAGGAGGTAAAACTCTACCCGAATACTTTGGGGAATATAGGGATCTTTGGAATGAACTTAATCTTCTTAGGCCTCCAACTTCTAATCTCAAGACTCTTCTCCAAAGAAATGATGAAGACATGACCTTTGGTCTTCTTATGGGTCTTGGAGACGAATATGCTTCTATTCGACAAGAAATGCTTAGAATGAAGATGTTCCCTTCATTCCAAGAAGTTCAATTTATGGTTCAAAGGACCGAAACTAGCATGAGGCTAGAAGAATCCACCAAGCTCAAATCCGAAGCTCAAGCCTTCAAAGCTGTCCAAGATGATCACATGGCCAACAAAGCTCAAAATTACTTCAAAAGGGATGTTTGCACAAATTGCAAGAAACCCGGCCACAAAAGGGAAAGGTGCTGGTTTCTTTACCCTAATTTGCGCCCAAAGAACAACAAAAAGGAGATGGAACAACCAGCTCATGCTCAACAAGTCTCCCAAGTGGCTGCACTCGAATCCAAGATGGAGGAGATGCAAAAAGAGATGAAAAAGCTCCTTGGCCAAGTTGCTCTACATTCCGGTAACAACTTGAACTCATCTCATTTAAATAAGTGGCTTATTGATTCGGGCTGTGACAATCACATGGTAAAGGATAAAAATCAAGTTAGGAAATTCATTCCTTTATCTAGTCATAAGATTGTCAAGGTTGCTAATGGTCAAAAACTAAAAGTTGATCATCTAGGAGAAGTTGAACTTCTAGGCAAGAAAACCAAAGCTTTATATGTGCCAAAATTCAACTCTAACCTCATGTCCATTAGCAAAATCACAAAAGACCATAATTGCAAAGCCATCTTTGATCCTAACCAAGTTATTTTTCAGGATCTCAAAACGAATCACTTGATTGGCAAGGGGTCTAGAAGGAACAACCTATATTTCCTAGATCAAGAAAACCAAGCTTTTGGAGTTCAAAGTCAAGTATCCTCTATATGGCATGCACGTCTAGGTCACCCGGGAGATTTAGCTTTGAAACGCCTATTTCCAAGTCAAAGGGTAGAAAATAGGCATTGCAAAGCTTGTATTCTTGGTAAACAAACTAGAGTGTATTATCCAATCTCAAATACAATATATGAAAATGCCTTTGAACTTATTCATACCGATGTGTGGACTTCACCCATAGAATCTCATAATGGCTTCAAATACTTTGTAACCTTCATTGACCACAAAACTAGATACACTTGGGTGTACTTATTAGTAGCCAAATCTGAAGTATTTGAGGCACTTAAGAGCTATTATAGATATGTAACCAAGCAATTTAATGCAAACATCAAAATCCTTAGATCGGATCATGGGGGAGAATACACTAGTCATGCATTTGAAAATTTTCTAGAAGAAAAAGAAATTATTCATCAAAAATCTTGTGTGTATACTCCTCAACAAAATGGAGTTGCCGAAAGAAAAAATAGACATTTACTAGAAACGGCTAGGGCTATGATGTTTCACTCCAATGTACCTAAAAAGTTTTGGAGTGAAGCCATTAAAACCGCTGCTCATCTTATAAACCTTATGCCCTCTCAAATATTAGAAGGAAAATCCCCCTTAGAACTACTCCTAGGAAGAAAACCAAATATCTCACACTTAAGAGTTTTTGGGTGCATTTGTTATGTACATGTACCAGAAAACTTTAGAAATAAACTAAATGAAAGGGGGAGAAAATGTATATTTCTAGGATACTCTACCTTTGAAAAAGGATATAAATGTTATGATCCTCTAACTAAAAGGCTATACACATCCAAGGATGTGATATTTGTAGAAAGAGAACCTTATTTTGCAGGAAAAGAGGATCAAGAGCAAGCAAAGGAAAGGGGAACTCAAGACCAATGGAATATAGTTCTTCCCTCAATCAAAGAACCTTCTCATCAAAATGAAGAAGGAGAACCATCAATCCAAGCCGAAAATGATACAATTCAAGAAGAACCATCCTCATCTCATTCTGATCATGAATCTGTCCAAGAGGAAGGGGGAGACAACTTAGATCAAGGGCAAGTTATGGAGGAAGAAGAACAAAGCATTGAGGAGCCGCCTCCCCCTCCTCTTCGAAGATCAACAAGGCTTAGGCTCCCACCTTCGGAATGGATTAGCAAAAGAGTGTTTTATAACTCAAAGGTAACATCTCATCCCATTTCCCAATACTATTCGATTGCTAACATGTCTTGTAGCCATCAAAAATTCATCAAAAATCTAGACCTTCATCAAGAGCCTAGAAACTTTGAAGAAGCAAAACAACATCCCCAATGGGTTCAAGCCATGAAGGATGAGCTAGAAGCCTTAGAAAGAAACGGAACTTGGGAGTTATCATCCCTTCCTAAAGGAAAAAGGGCGGTAGGATGCAAATGGGTCTATAAGATCAAGCACAAAAGCGATGGAAGCATTGATAGACACAAAGCTAGATTAGTAGCTAAGGGCTTCACTCAAGCTTATGGAGTAGACTACAAGGAAACTTATGCTCCGGTGGCCAAGATAAACACAATTCAAGTCTTGATGTCCCTTGCAATCAATCACTCTTGGCCAATGTTTCAAATGGACGTAGCCAATGCTTTTCTTCAAGGTGATCTAGAAGAAGAAGTATACATGGAGACTCCACCGGGCTTTTCTCACCAACTCAACAAAGTTTGCAAACTTAGGAAAGCAATCTACGGTCTCAAACAATCTCCAAGAGCATTGTATGCCAAACTTAGCTCAACTCTTCTTGATCATAATTTCAAAAAATGCAATAGTGATACTTCTCTCTTTATCAAAAAGCTAGATGAAAAAATCATTATAGTGTTAGTTTATGTAGATGATATAATCATAACAGGCAATGATTTTAACTTAATCAACCAAGTGAGAAGTTTCTTACAAACAAAATTTGATATTAAGGACTTAGGGAAACTAAAGTACTTCTTAGGGATAGAACTTGCCTATTGTCCAAATGGGCTTATTCTATCACAAAGGAAGTATGTGCTTGATCTCTAGCAGGAAACCGGGAAGTTAGGTGCCAAGCCCGCTTGTAGTCCCATTAGCTCCTCTAGTGATCTCTGTTGAAAAGAAGAACTAATCAAGCTTCTCATCACAAGTTTAAAGTCTTCCAAAACATTCAACAAGTTGTCTTCCATTGGACCTCTAAAATTGCCTCAGCCCATGGGCCTGTTTGAGCCCATGGAAGGACCCATTCCAGCCCATCAAAGGGGGCCCAATTGGGCCCCCATTAGGCTGTTTAAAACAGCCGTTGGAGGCTGCTCCAACGGCTAGAAAATCTAGCCGTTGGACAGCCTCCAACGGCTAGAATAAGAGAGGGCCAATGCCCTCTCTTATTCTCACTAGTTCTCTCTTATCCTCTCTTGTAATCTCTCCCTCCTTGTTTCTCTATAAATAGTTTTCAATGCTCTCTATCATAGGGATGAACAAAAGTTCAAACTATGAATGTTCTTAGCTCTTTATTTCAATAAAGTCCAGAATTTTATTTCAAGGCTCTTTGAGTTCATACTTTGATCTTTCAACATGGTATCAGAGCAATCGATCCCATCCTCTTCTAGGTTGGGTGACCCTCCTCCATCCATAAATATTACCCAAATGCAAAATTTATCTTCCATCCAATTGAAAGGAGGAAACTACTATCAATGGGCAAATGTGATGAAGAGGGCACTCAATCTCAACAATCTAGAGAATCATGTTCTTGATGATCCACTTGAAGAAGCTGATCCATCATTCCGAGAATGGAAAAAAAGAGATGATCATGTCTTCATTCTTCTTCTGAATTCTCTAGATGAAACTCACAAGGCGATGGTGTCGTGTGCTCCAAATGCAAAACTCTTATGGGAAGAAATGTTCTCTCTCTATGGGTTGGAATCTAACCTTGGGAGAATTTTTGAGCTTAAGAGACAAATTGCTTCCATCAAAAAGGAAGGCAAATCTCTTCCTCAATATTTTGGGGAGTATACGGATGCTTGGAATGAGCTAACAACTCTTCGACCAGATTCTATAGATCTCAAAGTTCTTAGAAAGAGAAGAGAGGAAGATAAGATATTTGGTCTTCTCATGGGCTTGGATGATTCATATTCTCATCTAAGGCAAGAAATCCTTCGAATGAAGGAATTTCCATCATTTGGAGAAGTCCAAAATATGATCCAAAGGACTGAAGTGAGCATTAGATTGGAAGAAAGCTCCAAACAAAAATTGGAAGCTCAAGCTTTCATTGCTTCCTCGAATGAATTCAATGCTGCCAAAGCCAATCAAATTCGAAGGAGAAATGAAATATGCTCTCATTGCAACAAGAGGGGTCACTCAAAAGACAAATGCTGGGAATTGCATCCTCATTTAAAGCCTAAAGTATTCAAGCAAAGAGATCAGCAAGGAGCTTCAAACGCATACTATTCTGGACAGCAACCTTCTGCCCAATTCGTGAAGGTCCAAGCTCCATCAATGGCTGAGTTTGCTGCTCTCCAAACACAATTAAATGAAGTTACAAAGAGGCTTCAACAAATGGCTCCATCATCCGGTAAGAAACAAGAACTTTTCCCATATTTAAATTCTGAAAAATTTCTCATTGATTCGGGAACCGAATGTCATATGGTTAAGGATAAAGCAAAAATAAACAAGTTTGAAAACCTTCCTAACCATATGATTGTTCGTGTTGCAAATGGACAAGATTTGAGAGTAAAACAAGTTGGGGAAGTTGACATTTTTGGAAAACCTACAAAAGCTTTATATGTTCCCAAACATACCTCAAACCTACTGTCCATTAGCAAGATCACCAAGGATCAAAAGTGTAGAGTTGTTTTTGACCCCAATAATGTCTCTTTTCAGGACCTCAAGTCGAATCAATTGATTGGCAAGGGTTCTAGAAGAGGAGGACTTTATTACTTGGATCAAGAACAAAGTGCACTTGTAGCTCATATCAAGGAGGATCCATCTCTTTGGCATGGACGCTTAGGACATCCTAGTGATCGAGCTTTAAAACGTCTATTCCCAACCTTGAATTTTGAGAATAGACATTGTAAAGCTTGTATTTTGGCTAAAGAAACCCGAACAATGTATCCCATTTCAGAAACAATTTATGAAAATCCTTTTGATTTGGTTCATTCGGATGTTTGGACATCTCCTATCATGTCACACTTAGGTTACAAATATTTCATTACCTTCATTGATCATAAAACTAGATACACATGGGTGTATCTTTTAAACACCAAAGACCAAGCTCTTGAAGCTCTCAAGAGCTATGTGAAGTATGTGACTAAACTATACAATGCAAATATAAAAGTCCTTAGGTCAGATCATGGGGGTGAATTTACAAGCCTCAATTTTGAAAATTACCTTAAGGAAAATAGCATTATGCATCAAATGTCATGTGTTTACACACCCCAACAAAATGGGGTAGCTGAGAGAAAGAATAGGCACATACTTGAAACATCTAGGGCAATGATGTTTTATGCAAACATGCCAAAAAAATTCTGGTGTGATGCGGTTAAAACCGCGGTTCATGTTATAAACCTCATGCCCACTGAAATTTTAAAAGGGCAATCCCCTCTAGAGGTTCTTCTAGGGAGAAAACCTAAAATCTCTCACCTTAGGACATTTGGTTGCACATGCTACATTCATATTCCAGCACACTTAAGAAACAAGTTAGAACATAGAGGAAGAAAGTGTGTATTTCTTGGATATGCAGCCTTTGAAAAAGGGTATAGATGCTATGATCCTATTACTAACCGAACATACACATCTAAAGATGTGATATTCTTGGAAAATGAGGTTTATTTTGCAGGAAATGAAGAAACTAAGGAAATGAAAAAAATTGAAATTCCTCCTAGCTCTTGGGACTTTCTCATAGCTCCCCCTCAAAGAGCTGAACAAACCGAAGGAAACTCCTCTTCAGATGCAAGCCACAACTCTCAAAATGAAAATTCAGAAGCTTTAGAAGCTGAACAACCAACTACTTTAGGGGGAGAAAGTGATACAAATGAGGAAGTTACAAATGAAGAAGAATCCCTTGAAATAGAAGAGGAACCGGATCAACCTCCACCTCAACTAAGAAGATCAACTAGGCTTAGGCTTCCTCCATCCGAATGGATCAACAGAAGAGTGTTCTATAACTCTAGGGTAACCTCTCATCCTATTTGTGATTACT
Source organism: Dillenia turbinata (assembly GCA_037126225.1). Lineage (NCBI taxonomy): Eukaryota > Viridiplantae > Streptophyta > Magnoliopsida > Dilleniales > Dilleniaceae > Dillenia > Dillenia turbinata. The sequence continues at coordinate 12,678,514 of JBAMMX010000006.1, forward strand.
ATAACACCTCTCATGTTTCCTTGGACCACCAAGCTTTCTTGAGTAACTTAGATAAAGAAATGGAACCAACATCATTTGACCAAGCATCAAGAGATCCAAGATGGAAAAAGGCAATGGAAAAAGAATTAGAAGCTTTATCAAAAAATGGAACGTGGGAAATCACTACTCTACCTAAAGGGAAGAAGGCCGTAGGGTGTAAGTGGGTTTACAAAGTCAAGCACAAAATTGATGGATCAATTGATAGGTTCAAAGCAAGGCTGGTAGCAAAAGGATATACTCAAGCCTATGGGATTGATTACAAAGAGACCTATGCTCCGGTTGCAAAAATGAACACTATTAGAGTCCTCTTGTCCCTTGCGGTGAATCATGGATGGAGCCTATTCCAAATGGATGTAGCCAATGCTTTTTTTCAAGGAGATCTAGAAGAAGAAGTCTACATGCAAATACCAAAGGGTCTTCATTCACAAAAAGGAAATGCATGCAAACTTCATAAGGCAATTTATGGTCTCAAGCAATCTCCAAGAGCCTGGTACGCAAAGTTAAGCCATGCTTTCCTTAGTAATGGATTTCATAAATGCAATAGTGATTCATCTCTCTTTGTTAGAAGAACTAACGATCATATCACAATTGCATTAGTATATGTAGATGACATTATCATAACAGGTAGTGATTTGCATCAAATAGACCTTGTTAGGAACTTTTTAAAATCTAGATTTGAAATTAAAGATCTAGGGAAACTAAAGTATTTTCTAGGCATTGAGTTAGCCTATTGTCCCAATGGGCTAATTCTCTCCCAAAGAAAATATGCTCTTGATCTTTTGCAGGAAACGGGAAAACTTGGAGCAAGACCAGTTTGCAGCCCAGTTTCCACTTCCGGTCCCTTAGCCGATGACAATGATCCTCTAGAAGACATTGAAAGATACCAGAGGCTAGTTGGCAAACTTATATATCTCACCATCACAAGACCAGACATAGCATATGCAGTGAGTTATATAAGTCAATTCATGCACTCCCCAACAAGAGGACATTGGAGAGCAGCGGAGAGGATTCTTCATTACATCAAAGGATCTCCCGGGCTAGGAATTTGGATGAAGAACAATGGGAATGCAGACATTGAAGGGTATTGTGATGCTGATTGGGCAGGGGATCCCATCGATAGAAAGTCTACCACTGGATATTGCATGTTTGTTGGAGGAAACTTGGTAGCTTGGAAAAGCAAAAAACAACGGGTTGTATCTAGATCAAGTGCAGAGGCCGAGTATAGAGCTATGGCAGCGGGAGCCAGTGAGATTGTATGGCCAAAGGCATTGATAGAAGAACTAGGGTTTGCGGTCACCACTCCTATCAAGCTTCATTGTGATAATCAATCTGCAATTCATATTGCCACTAACCCAGTTTTCCATAAACGAACCAAGCATATAGAGGTTGATTGTCATTTTATTCGGCAAAAGGTAGAAGAAAAACTCATTGTCACTCCTCACATCAAAGGAGAAGATCAACTTGCAGACATCTTCACAAAGGGAGGGACGGCAGCCCACCTACAAGAAATGATGAGCAAGTTGGGTACTATCAACATCTACGCACCCAACTTGAGGGGGAGTGTTGAAAAGAAGAACTAATCAAGCTTCTCATCACAAGTTTAAAGTCTTCCAAAACATTCAACAAGTTGTCTTCCAATGGACCTCTAAATTTGCCTCAGCCCATGGGCCTCTTTGAGCCCATGGAAGGACCCATTCCAGCCCATCAAAGGGGGCCCAATTGGGCCCCCATTAGGCTGTTTAAAACAGCCGTTGGAGGCTGCTCCAACGGCTAGAAAATCTAGCCGTTGGACAGCCTCCAACGGCTAGAATAAGAGAGGGCCAATGCCCTCTCTTATTCTCACTAGTTCTCTCTTATCCTCTCTTGTAATCTCTCCTTCCTTGTTTCTCTATAAATAGTCTTCAATGCTCTCTATCATAGGGATGAACAAAAGTTCAAACTATGAATGTTCTTAGCTCTTTATTTCAATAAAGTCCAGAATTTTATTTCAAGGCTCTTTGAGTTCATACTTTGATCTTTCAACAATCTCAAGGATGATAATGAAGATTTTAAGGATGAACCAAGATATCAAAGGCTCGTAGGGAAATTGATCTACCTCACTATAACGAGACCAGACATCTCTTTTGCCGTAAGTCAAGTTAGCCAACATATGCACAAGCCCAAAAGGAAGCATTGGAGAGCTACCGAAAGAATCCTTCACTACCTAAAGGGCACACCGGGCATGGGAATTTGGATGAAAAAGAACAATAACTCACAAATCATAGGGTATTGTGATGCGGATTGGGCCGGAGACTCAGAGGATAGACGATCAACCACAGGGTATTGCATGTTGTTGGAGGAAATTTAGTAGCTTGGAAAAGTAAGAAACAACATGTGGTATCAAGATCAAGTGCCGAAGCCGAATATAGAGCCATGGCAGCCGCATCAAGAGAAATAGTATGGCTAAAAGCTCTAATTGAAGAAATAGGGTTCTCTATTCCCACTCCAATCCAACTCCATTATGACAATCAATCGGCAATTCACATAGCCTCAAATCCGGTTTTTCATGAGAGAACAAAGCACATAAAGGTGGATTGTCACTTTGTGAGACAAAAGTTTGAAGAAAAGCTCATCACTCCAAGCTTCACAAGAAGTGATGATCAAGTAGCCGACATCTTCACCAAACCGGGGACCGCCAATCACATTCACAAAAATATGGTCAAGTTGGGCGTTATAGATACATACACACCCAACTTGAGGGGGAGTGTTGAAATGAGACATAATTGAGCTCATTAGCTCTCTCTTCAAAGTGCCCTATCTAAGAGTTTCTTAAATGCTTATAAGGAGGTCTAAAATTAGCCCATGTAAAAGACCTTCTCTAAGCCCATTTGTAAACCCATTTAAAGGGCCCAATATGGGCCTCCAATTCCTCAGCAGCTGGGCCGTAATTGGCCCAGCCCAGCCCACTCAATTTGGGGGGCAACAGCCCCCAACGGCTAGTAGAGAACTAGCCGTTTGGGGACTGCCCAACGGCTAGTTCTCACTAGCCGTTGGGGCCGGCTGGTAGGAGAGGGCAATGCCCTCTCCTCTCTCTCATTTTCTCTCCTTCTTACCTCCCTTCTCCTTCTCTATAAATAGGATAGGTGGTTGAGCTTCATGAGCATGAAAAATATGTCTTCAATATGTGTAAACTCTCTTTGATCTTTCAATAAAATTCTTGAAGTTTATTTCTTCATTTCTTAGTTTGCTATCTTTAAATTTCAACATATGCTTCATTTTGGAGCCATTTCTTTCTTCCTTTGTATGGACTTTTGATGTGTATTTGCTATCCAAGTTGTTGACGGATTAGGGCTATGTATTCGGGGGGCATCCAATCACACATCTCTCTAAATGCTCCATCGTCATCTTCATCTTCAACACTCCCCCTCAAGTCTGACGAATGGAAATCCGTGGAGTCGAGACTTGGAGAGATGATGTTGGAGGTGAGAACTTCTTGAGTTTGCTTGGCCTTCTTCTTCTTGTTCTTTTTCTTCTTTTTCTTCTTAGCCTTGTCTTCTTGCTCCCCCTCAATGACTTGAGCATTACAAGCTATGAGCACTTGATTTGTTTGATGTGTTCCCCCTAGCTCCTCAATTGGAGCTTTGATAGGCAGACTCAGTGGTGCTTCATCACCTAATTCTGCAAAGTAAAGTTCATCTTGGGCAAATTTCATATCTTTCGACATGTATGCCGTGTTAGTCTTAGGATCATAGCAAATATATCCATTTTTTCTTGGTCCATATCCTAAGAATATACATCGCACTCCATTCATGTAGCAAACACACCCAAATCTTCTAAGATACGAAAGGTTTGGTTTGCTATTTCTAATGATCTCTAATGGAGATTTTTATGAAATTCATAGTGTGGAATGCGATTGTATGTGTATGTGGCGGTGCTAATAGCATCACACCAATATTCATGTGTCAAGTGTGCATCATATAATAATGATAGTGCCATTGAGTTTATGTCTTCCTCATTTATTTTGAGGTTTTCTTGACTCATGATTTCTAATGCTATGCCCTTTTGGTTTAAGAAGTTTTCAAAACTTGGGCATATGTTATTTTTATCATCCGTTCTAAGTGTGTGAATTGATGCATTGTACACTTTAATAACTAGATGATAGTACTTTTTAAATGCATTATGTGCTTGTGCCAAGTCTTTAAGCATATATACCCATGTATATCTAGAGTGATGATCAATGAATGATATGATAAACTTGTATCCTTCTCTAGACATGCAAGGGGTTTCTTTAATATGGCAATGCACATATTTAAAAGCATTTAAAATTGGATTGGAGCTTATACCTTTGATGGGCAGTTCACTCCTCCTTTGATCTGGCCTTGCTCCATTTGGCTTGAGGTTTGGATAAAGATCCCAACACCTTTCTTTGATGTGGCCTTTCTTTTTGCAATGGGGGCACACTTTTTCTGCATGTTCCTCCACCGTTGCTTTGAAGCCGTAGACCTCCATTTGTGGTCGGATTTCTTCCTCCAGCCTCATAGGGGTTTCAGCTCTTTGGATCATTCCTCTAACCTCCTCATAGGATGGTAGAGTTTCCCTTCTTAGGATTTCTTGGCGTACCTCCTTGAACGATTCTCCTGTTGAAATAGAGGACAATTAGGGTTTATATCCTAAGGGAATAAAGTCTAAATGTATAGCCCTATAGGGTTCCATATTTGTAATCCCCTTTAGGGTTCCATATCGGGCCCTAAATGGGCCTTGCCCACGCACTTCGGGCTGGGCCCGAAGGGCCCAACCCGGGCCAGCAAATGGGGGCCCAAAAGGCCCCCAACAGCTAAGTAACACATAGCCGTTGGGGCTGTCCCAACGGCTAGTAAAACTAGCCGTTGGGGACAGCCCCAACGGCTAGAAGTGGAGAGGGCACAATGCCCTCTCCTTCCTCTCTTTTCTCTACTCTTTCCCTCTCTTCTTGTTCTCTATAAATAGAGCATATATGTTCATTTGAAAGGTATGAAAAACATGCCTTCATTGCATGTAAACTCTCTTTAATTTCTCAATAAAATTCTTGAAGTTTATTTCTTCATTCTTAGCTTGCTATCTTTAAATTTCATCATGGTATCAGAGCAGGCTTCGATACCTTCATCTTCAGGTGTTGGTAATCCTCCACCACAAATTAGTACTTCCATGTTTACTTCCATTCTCTTAGATTCATCAAATTACAATGCTTGGCAAGACACCATCAAGAGATCCTTGAATTTCTTCAATCTTGAAAATCACATATTGGAGGATCCCTTAGATGATGCCGACCCTACATTCAAATCATGGAAGAAGCAAGATGATCAAGTGGTGGTGCTACTTCAAATGTCTCTTGACAAAACCCACAAAGTAATGGTTACTTGTATTCCAAATGCAAAGGCTTTGTGGGATCAAATGCATGCTCTATATGGACAAGAGACCAACACCGGACGAATCTTTGAGCTCAAAAGAAAAATCTTCAAGATTCAAAAAGGAGGTAAAACCCTACCCGAATACTTTGGGGAATATAGGGATCTTTGGAATGAGCTTAATCTTCTTAGGCCTCCAACTTCTAATCTCAAGACCCATCTTCAAAGAAATGATGAAGATATGACCTTTGGTCTTCTTATGGGTCTTGGGGATGAATATGCTCCTATTCGTCAAGAAATCCTTAGAATGAAGATATTCCCTTCATTCCAAGAAGTTCAATTCATGATTCAAAGGGCCGAGACTAGCATGAGGCTAGAGGAGTTTACCAAGCTCAAATCCGAAGCTCAAGCCTTCAAAGCTGTCCAAGATAATCATATGGCCAACAAAGCTCAAAATTTCTTTAAAAGGGATGTTTGCACAAATTGCAAGAAACCCGGCCACAAAAGGGAAAGGTGCTGGTTTCTTTACCCTAATTTGCGCCCAAAGAACAACAAGAAGGAGATGGAACAACCAGCTCATGCTCAACAAGTCTCCCAAGTGGCTGCACTCGAATCCAAGATGGAGGAGATGCAAAAAGAGATGAAAAAGCTCCTTGGCCAAGTTGCCCTACATTCCGGTAATAACTTGAACTCATCTCATTTAAATAAATGGCTTATTGATTCGGGTTGTGACAATCACATGGTAAAGGATAAAAATCAAGTTAGGAAATTCATTCCTTTATCTAGTCATAAGATTGTCAAGGTTGCTAATGGTCAAAAACTAAAAGTTGATCATCTAGGAGAAGTTGAACTCCTAGGCAAGAAAACTAAAGCTTTATATGTGCCAAAATTCAACTCTAACCTCATGTCCATTAGCAAAATTACAAAAGACCATAATTGCAAAGCCACTTTTGATCCTAACCAAGTTATTTTTCAGGATCTCAAAACGAATCACTTGATTGGCAAGGGGTCTAGAAGGAACAACCTATATTTCTTAGAACAAGAAAATCAAGCTTTTGGAGTTCAAAGTCAAGTATCCTCTATATGGCATGCTCGTCTAGGTCACCCGGGAGATTTAGCTTTGAAACGCCTATTTCCAAGTCAAAAGGTAGAAAATAGGCATTGCAAAGCTTGCATTCTTGGAAAACAAACTAGAGTGTATTATCCAATTTCAAACACAATATATGAAAATGCCTTTGAACTCATTCATACCGATGTGTGGACTTCACCCATAGAATCTCATAATGGCTTCAAATACTTTGTAACCTTCATTGACCACAAAACTAGATACACTTGGGTGTACTTATTAGTAGCCAAATCTGAAGTATTTGAGGCACTTAAGAGCTATTATAGATATGTAACCAAGCAATTCAATGCAAACATCAAAATCCTTAGATCGGATCATGGGGGGGAATACACTAGCCATGCACTTGAAAATTTTCTAGAAGAAAAAGAAATTATTCATCAAAAGTCTTGTGTGTATACTCCTCAACAAAATGGAGTTGCCGAAAGAAAAAATAGACATTTACTAGAAACGGCTAGGGCTATGATGTTTCACTCCAATGTACCTAAAAAGTTTTGGAGTGAAGCCATTAAAACCGCTGCCCACCTTATAAACCTTATGCCCTCTCAAGTGTTAGAAGGAAAATCCCCCTTAGAACTACTCCTAGGAAGAAAACCTAGTATCTCACACTTAAGAGTTTTTGGGTGTATTTGTTATGTGCATGTACCGGAAAACTTTAGAAATAAACTAGATGAAAGGGGGAGAAAATGTGTATTTCTAGGATACTCTACCTTTGAAAAAGGATATAAATGTTATGATCCTCTAACCAAAAAGCTATACACATCCAAGGATGTGATATTTGTAGAAAAAGAACCTTATTTTGCAGGAAAAGAGGATCAAGAGCAATCAAAGGAAAGAGGAGCTCAAGACCAATGGAATATAGTTCTTCCCTCAATCAAAGAACCTTCCCATCAAAATGAAGAAGGAGAACAACCAATCCAAGCTGAAAATGATCCAACTCAAGAAGAATCAACCTCATCTCATTTTGATCATGAATCTGTCCAAGAGGAAGGGGGAGACAACTTAGATCAAGGGCAAGTTATAGAGGAAGAAGAACAAAGTATTGAGGAGCCGCCTCCCCCTCCTCTTAGAAGATCAACAAGGCTTAGGCTCCCTCCTTCGGAATGGATCAACAAAAGAGTGTTCTATAACTCAAAGGTGACATCTCACCCCATTTCCCAATATTATTCGATTGCAAACATGTCTTGTAGCCATCAAAAATTCATCAAGAATTTAGACCTTCATCAAGAGCCTAGAAACTTTGAAGAAGCAAAACAACATCCCCAATGGATTCAAGCCATGAAAGATGAGCTAGAAGCCTTAGAAAGAAACGGAACTTGGGAGTTATCATCTCTTCCTAAAGGAAAAAGGGCGGTAGGATGCAAATGGGTCTATAAGATTAAACACAAAAGCGATGGAAGCATTGATAGATACAAAGCTAGATTAGTAGCAAAGGGCTTCACTCAAGCTTATGGAGTAGACTACAAGGAAACTTATGCTCCGGTGGCCAAGATGAACACAATTCGAGTCTTGATGTCCCTTGCAATCAATCACTCTTGGCCAATGTTTCAAATGGACGTAGCCAATGCTTTTCTTCAAGGTGATCTAGAAGAAGAAGTGTACATGGAGACTCCGCCGGGCTTTTCTCACCAACTCAACAAAGTTTGCAAACTTAGGAAAGCAATCTACGGTCTCAAACAATCTCCAAGAGCTTGGTATGCCAAACTTAGCTCAACTCTTTTTGATCATGATTTCAAAAAATGCAATAGTGACACTTCTCTCTTCATTAAGAAACTAGATGGAAAAATCATTATAGTGTTAGTTTATGTAGATGATATAATCATAACCGGTAATGATTTAGACTTAATCAATCAAGTGAGAAGTTTCTTACAAACAAAATTTGATATTAAGGACTTAGGGAAACTAAAGTACTTCTTAGGGATAGAACTTGCCTACTGTCCAAATGGGCTTGTTCTATCACAAAGGAAGTATGTGCTTGATCTCTTGCAGGAAACCGGGAAGTTAGGTGCCAAGCCCGCTTGTAGTCCCATTAGCTCCTCTTGTGGTCTCAAGGATGATGATGAAGATTATGAGGATGAACCAAGATATCAAAGGCTCGTAGGGAAATTGATCTACCTCACCATAACGAGACCGGACATCTCCTTTGCCGTGAGTCAAGTTAGCCAACATATGCACAAGCCCAAAAGAAAGCATTGGAGAGCCACCGAAAGAATCCTCCATTATCTAAAGGGCACACCCGGCATGGGAGTTTGGATGAAGAAGAACAACGACTCACAAGTCGTAGGATATTGTGATGCGGATTGGGCCGGAGACTCAGAAGATAGACGATCAACACAGGATATTGCATGTTTGTTGGAGGAAATCTAGTATCTTGGAAAAGCAAAAAACAACATGTGGTGTCAAGATCAAGTGCCGAAGCCGAATATAGAGCCATGGCTGCCGCATCAAGTGAAATAGTTTGGTTAAAGGCTCTAATTGAAAAACTAGGGTTCTTCGTTCCTACTCCAATCCTCCTCCATTGTGACAATCAATCGGCAATTCACATAGCCTCAAATCCGGTTTTTCATGAAAGAACAAAGCACATTGAGGTAGATTGTCACTTTGTGAGACAAAAGTTTGAAGAAAAACTCATCACTCCAAGCTTTACACGAAGTGATGATCAAGTAGCAGATATCTTCACCAAACCGGGAACCGCCAATCACATACATAAAAATATGGTCAAGTTGGGTGTTATAGATACATACACACCCAACTTGAGGGGGAGTGTTGAAATAGAGGACAATTAGGGTTTATATCCTAAGGGAATAAAGTGTAAATGTATAGCCCTATAGGGTTCCATATTTGTAATCCCCTTTAGGGTTCCATATCGGGCCCTAAATGGCCCTTGCCCACGCACTTCGGGCTGGGCCCGAAGGGCCCAACCCAGGCCAGCAAATGGGGGCCCAAAAGGCCCCCAACGGCTAAGTAACACATAGCCGTTGGGGCTGTCCCAACGGCTAGTAAAACTAGCCATTGGGGACAGCCCCAACGGCTAGAAGTGGAGAGGGCACAATGCCCTCTCCTTCCTCTCTTTTCTCTACTCTTTCCCTCTCTTCTTGTTCTCTATAAATAGAGCATATATGTTCATTTGAAAGGTATGAAAAACATGCCTTCATTGCATGTAAACTCTCTTTAATTTCTCAATAAAATTCTTGAAGTTTATTTCTTCATTCTTAGCTTGCTATCTTTAAATTTCATCATCTCCAAGAGACATGAGCAAGGCAAATGTCTTGTCTTCATTTCTCCTTTGTTGTAGAACATTGAGGTCCATTGAAAGTGGCCGCAAAGTCTCCATTTCTGTCCATAACCGTTCAAGATCACCAAAGACTTGGGATAGGGATTTGTCACCTCTTTGAAGATGTGAGATTTGTTGTTGAAGCTCAAAGACCCTTCCCAAGTTATGTTTGTTCCCATATAGCCCTTCAAGAGTGGACCATATAGATTTTGAATTTGGACAGCCCGCAATCATCATTTGGTGAGCTTTGTCCAATAAATTTTGCAACATCAAAAAGATGTAATCATCCTTCTTCTTCCATTGCTCAAAATTGGAGCTGGATGCATCAAGTGGCTCATTTTGGATATGCTCTAATGAATTGTAAAGATTCAAAAGCCTCAGCATAATTTCCACCCATTGTGGGTAATTTTCGGAAGTGAGGAGTGGAAGAGAAACCCGCTCTGATACCATGTTAAAATTTGGAATGCGGAAGCTAGGTTGGTTGAGCAAGGTTTTTGATGTTTGAGCAATGAAGAGAAGGCTTTGTGTTTATGTGGTTAAAGGTTGAAGAACAACAAAGAACACTAGATTTGTGAGAATAAACTCAAGTGTATTGCTTTGATGAACTATCAATTACAAGACATTTTTGTGTTGAGACAAAGCTCAAGAAAAATAAAGACAATGTAAGAGACTTTTGCTCTATTCTAAGACAAGTTTGAGACTATGCTCAATGGTATGTTGCTCTATCCCTTTGAGAGCTATTTATAATGGAAGAGAGGGGCCTAAAATGATACAAAATGATGTCTAAAGCCAAAAGAGACGTTGGGCTTCAAAACCAAGGAATTCCAAGAGCTAGAAAAACTAGCTGTTGGAATATGGTCTCAAACTGCCCTGGCAGTTTGGGCCCTTTTTCCTTAGATTTTTCTGGCTGTTTGGAGCCTTCAATTAGGCCCTTAATTGGACTAAATGTGCCCATTTTGCTGGTCTTTAAAAGCTCCCATAGCTGGTCCAAAAGCTCCCTTGAAATGAACTTGAACTTGAATTGAATTGGGCCTTGTTCTTGTGAGCATTCTGGACAGATTGTTGGGCCAGTCTTTTGGTTCCGTTTTGGGCTGGCTATAGAGACATCTTGGACCTTGATTAGGGTTTCATTTGATGGTCTTGAAGTCTCTTTTAAGTGGGTCGAAGGTGGGCTGTAAATGGGCCTAATTCTGGGCCAATTTTCTGGGCAAATTTCTGTCAAGAAATTTGCCTATCTTTCTGCCCAAGTTTGGGCAGCCTTCTTGGGTCATGGTATGCTTCATTTTGGAGCCATTTCTTTCTTCCTTTGTATGGACTTTTGATGTGTATTTGCTATCCAAGTTGTTGACGGATTAGGGCTATGTATTCGGGGGGCATCCAATCACACATCTCTCTAAATGCTCCATCGTCATCTTCATCTTCAACACTATCTATATTTTTCGATGAATTTTTCTATTTTTTGGGTTCTGAATTTTTTTTAAAAAAGTCCACTTTTGAAGAAATTGTGGTATTTTAAGATTGGAAATGGGTTGTACATGAAATTTCGAGCATTATCATGTTTTTAGAGCAAAAAACGGAGATTACTGATACTTTTTGGCCATTTTGGGCCATTTTTCGACATTCAGACCCGTCAAATTCGGGTCGAGACCCTCGGGGTCCATCCGGGTAAAGAAGACCCAGATGCAGACCAAAACAACATCATTTTGGTCCATATTTTAAAAATTTTCAATTTGGTCCGGAAGCTTTCGATAATTCTACAATTTCTTGAAAACTATTAACTCGATGGAATCCGGTCCCTACAACTTTTTTGTAAAACTTGAAAAACTTTAAAATGTAGCACATTGGTCCCCAGCTATTTTAAAAACCCTGATAAACATTGAAATTTGCATATTGGTCCCAATAAATTTTGAAATGTTACAGATTAATCCTTTGGACTATTAAAAAAAATTCATAAAAATTCTAGAAAAAATCCAAAAAATATTAAAAAAAATTAGTTTTTAATTTTAAATTCATATTTGGGTCATTTTTGAGAATTTGAAGTTAAAATTTTTTGATTTGTGTATTATGGTATCATATATAAATGAAAAATTATGTATTTTACACAAATTAATTTTTATATGGCCATTTGCACATTAAAGGATGTGTAAAATAAAGGTTGAGACCCGTATAAAATTATAAAATTATTGAAATTTTATAATTTTGCATAAATTAATATTTGTGTGGATTTTGCATATAAAGATGTGTACAAAATAAATGTTAAAGTCTACATAAAATTAAAGAAAAATATTCTTGTGGTCCATATAATTTCAAATTGTTAGGGTATGATCATAGTAGCCCTAATATGAAAGAAGTTATACTTTGGGATGGTTTTAACCACACAAAGTAAAGAATATTATTTGTGATATTTATTTTTTGTGTAACAAATTTTATCCCACAGGAATTTTTATCACATTAATATAAATAATCAGGATTAGATGGCAAGATTAGATAATTTAGTTATGTAGATTGTCCATCTGACTTTAAAGCTTTCTATTACAAGGTTTTTCGAGTTCGACAGATCAAGTGTATGTCTGAGAAAGTCCTATCAACAAGACAAGGATAAGTCTAAGACTAACTGGTTCTTAAGTGGTCCCATATGACCCACCACCTACCTAGAGACTTTCCTGGTACACGAGTAATGCTATCTTGTGGACTGGTGAGAAGTTCTAATTTAGGGAAAGATTTTCTATATAAATTCTCCTAATTAGCCCAGAAGTATTAGGAAATTAGGTAATCTTATCAGTCTGATCATAATGGATAATAAATCTAATTTGAATTAGAAATTTAGCTTACAGATAATTTCTATATCAAGAGATTTATTTTTAATATATGTTGTACATCAGTAAACATATGTTACAATCTCAACTAAAATTTGTAAGTATTTCTATTACAACTATACAAACCGTTGATATCGTTAAAGTTCTCATATCGAATGATGATAACTACAAGGTGTGAAAGGACAAGATACTTCTCAATTCAAGATAATGAGATTTGGATTATGCTATAAGGCATGATGAGCTGCCTAGGGTAACAGATGTCAGTTCTACAGAAGACAAACCTCTTTATGAGCGTTGGGAGTGATCTAATCACCTCAATACGATGTTCATCACGGATAAAATATTGTGTGACGATCCGCTATCCAGGCATCGCACCCCCTAGCAAAAGGATACAGACATGCAAATACAGAATCTATCAACACGATTATAATGCGACATCTGGACCCACTACAGTCGTACTCCCCATGTGTGATAACATGGAAGGAGATTTATATTAAGAGAAAAAAAAAGTTTAATGGTTCTTTTCCAAAATAAAAATTTCAGTAGAGTCTCCCCTATTTTGTGACTATTTAACTACTTGGGGTAAGTATGGAACCTGATAAAAAAATATAGTACTTTTATTATCAAACCAGCTGGCATCAATAGCCCTCCTGGCCGCCCAACACAACACACCATGGTATATAGTCATTATATTCTCAAAGCCATACATAAGATATTCATATGACATAACCATACATCTATATGTGCAATATAACTCAAACATCTCAAAAAGCACAAATATTTACATGTCTTAGACAAAATAGAAAGGAAGTCGTAGATAGTTAGGGATTTAGATCCTTAGCCTCAAGTGTCTTCACCTGATGGTTCCCTCTCGTTTCTCTGATCACTTGAAAATAAGGATATCGGGGTAGCATAAGCTGAAAAAGTACGTGGGGGACTAATAGCATGCAAAACAAGCAAGCAGACACAAGAATATCAATCTCACCATGTAAGCATCGGAAACATAGTAAAGTGTACCACAGATGCACATTAATTCAAGAAAACAATCACCATTGCCACATTTAGAATCATTGTACTTTTCTCATCTTTGTTGTTCCAATTTAATGTAACATTTAAATAAATGAATGAAGTGTTGAACCAAGCTACTGTATAAGCGTCTGTAGAGCAAGCTAAATTTGGGGATTCCTAAATGAATCTAGATTTTTTTTTTCGATGTTAGACCCTCAAACACTTCACTTGCTTCTAATTCCACCCTCAAAGGGAAAAGAGATCCATCCATGTTCCTCAAGCTTCACCCATAGGCTTCGTACAAGTTTGTGGAACTCTATATGCAACCCATACTACTCAAGTTTCGCCCGCATACTTAACACAAGATTTTAGAGAAATTTATGTATAATTATATTCTTTTTACTTTTCTTTTATGTTTCTCACAATGTAAACATTAGAATTCATCAAAAGAAATTGTTCAAGAATCCCACCAATTGATGTAATAATATAGGCAATGCAGTTTAACAACAAATAGTGAACCAAACATCATTGCAGCAAATATTTAACATAACCAGATTTTAGTAAAAATGTTATAACTTAAACTACAAACATCGGATTGAGGTGACTCTAGTGGCTTTTAAAGATAAGACAAAGGGCTACAACTTTGATGTTTATAGCTAGTTTCAGTTCTAATTATACGGGAATGTACAGATCAATCAATGTTACAACTCAAAATCCACAACATAGCTTGTGCAGTCACAAAAAAATGAACATAACATCTTCTATACAAATCAGATTGAGGTGATTCTCATGGCCATTTAAAGATAAGACATAGGCCTATAATTTTTATATTTAGAACTTAGCCTAATTCAGCCTAAAAAGTAGCTCAAAGTCATATCAAATTTCAGCACAAAAATAGGACAGAAAACAGAGTTTTCTGCAGCTTTGTGCTATGTTTGAAAATTCACAAAAAATTCAATTCTTCATAAAACTCTACAAATCATATCTCATTTTAAAGCTATAGAAGTATAGTTTCATTAGTAGAAAACTTCACTCACTTTGCAGTTGTGCAAAGAAAAATATGAACTGAAGAACAAGGGATGGCCATACTGTAAAACATAGCAGAATTTTCAATTTCTAAATCTCATATTCCATATCTGAAATTTCTTTCTCCCTTTTCTACTCTACTCTTATCACAACATAATAACAACTTAAGAAACATGTTATTCATGGTTATTAGGCATCAAATAAACAAGCAAAAGTAAGGTACTTGCATTTGGAAACTTAAAATTCATTTTGCTATCCTATGTGCTTCTTCCTTCAAATCCCTAGCTTCCCAAGTGTTTTCAGCTTGATCTAGGGTTGTTTTACTCCTTTTATACACTTCCTTATGTTAGGGACACTCGATAGTTGGATGCAGGTTGTTGAATCCAAGCTTAAATGGATGTTTTAATGGAGTTTGGTGGTTGTTTCTGGTGAGAGGAATGAAAGTGACAAATTTAGGGAAAAAGGTATAGCTTCTCTCTCTTTCCCTCTCTCTTTCTCTCTATATCTATCTCTTATATGGTGTCAATGGAATTAAGCTATGTGTCTTTCTCTTTATTAATATGGGCCCCTTCCTAAGCACATGTAATATCTAGTAATGAGCCAAATGTCGTGCCTTATGCCTTGTAATTGTGTGACATGTGTCCTTTTGTGGGTCCCACACCAAGCCCTTTATAGGTCCCACACTAAATCCTAATTTGGTTCTATTCCCGATCGTTCTTATTCATCGGTATGTCCCACTAGTCTATACCAAGTTAATGTATGCATCGCATATGAAAATTCGTGAATTTTAGCACAAAATAATGTAAGGAATTTAAATGTTCTCAGTAAAATAAAATAAGAAACAGGTGAATACAAATATAAATGCATAATTTATTAGTTTCTTAAAATGGGACCTTACATATCGGCTGGCATCGGTGGCTCCATTAATTAGCATAATAACGTCTGTGCTCTTCTTAAGGCAATTGATGAGTAGTTTGAGATGTCTGATAAAGTTTTCACCAGCACCTTGATCATGGAGTTCTCATTAAAGCGACTCACCACTATCCACGGTGTGCGTGAACACACCATGCAGATCTGGGATATGTTGATGTTTCAAAGTAACAAACAACAAGTGAAGAGTGAAAACTTAAAGAGTTTTATTGAGCTTTCAAAGAGAATGTACAAGAGAGGACATATTTTTCATGCCTTCCAAAGGAAAATATATGCCCTATTTATAGAGAACAAGAAGAGAGGGAAAGAGAAGGGAGGAGAGGGCATTGTGCCCTCTCCATTTCTAGCCGTTGGGGCTGATCCCAACGGCTAGTTTTACTAGCCGTTGGGGATTGCCCCAACGGCTATTTTTGCTTAGCCGTTGGGGGGCCATTTGGCCCCCCATTTGCTGGCCCGGGCTGGGCCCTTCGGGCCCAGCCCGAAGTCTGCAGGCAAGGCCCATATTGGGCCCCTTTTGTAACCCTAAAGGGAATTACAATTATGACATAGGAGAAGAAAAATTCTGCCTAATTTAGGGCTATACATTTAGACTTCATTCCCTTAGGATATAAACCCTAATTACCCTTTATTTCAACAGGATATAGTAACTAAACTAAAGACTCTTAAGTTGGAGATATTCGAATCCTTTTTGGTGCACTACATTCTGAACACCCTTCCATAGTCTTACGGTCCCTTCAAAATTTCTTACAACACACATAAAACTAAATGGTCCATCAATGAATTGATAACCATGTGTGTGCAGGAAGAAGAGAGGCTGCTCATAGAAATAAAGAAGGGAACCGATAATGCACATTTGGTCATGAAAGGAAAGGCGAAAAGAAAAGCCAAGCTAAAAGGAAAGGCAAACAGACTTATCCCAATTGTAAAAAAAGGAGTCTATGTGTTTCTTCTATAAAAAGAACAAATATATAAAGAAGGACTATGTCAAATTTTAGAAATGGCTTGCTACTAAAGGTATGGAAATCTCTTTTGTATGTTATGAATCTTTTATAACTAAAATTTCTTATAATACATGGTGGATTGATTCTGGATACTCAATCAATATTATGAATGTGTTGCAGGGCTTGCTAAACCTGCGAAAACTAGTGGGTCATGAGCAATTCATCTATTTAGGAAACAAGATGAGCTCTCATGTGGAGGCCATTGGAGGACGCAAGCTCGTTTTGGCCAGTGGATGTCTTGCAATTGGAAAAAAAAAATTTACATACCAAGTTTTCTTAAAAATCTAATTTTTGTATCAAAACTTATAAAATTCGGATATTCTTTCCAATTTAATAATACAGTGACATTATTTTTGCATTCAAATATCGTTGGTATGAGTCTATTAATTGACAGACTATACGAAATTAATCTGCAAGATGACACATGTTACATCATAACACATGTTTGTGTGAAAAGGTGTGTCACAAATGAAAACTCATCTATGTTGTGGCACTGGAGAATAGAGCATATCTCTATTGAGAGGGTTAAAAAGTTGGTAAAGGATGAGATACTTAGCGCTCTAGACTTTAGCGATTGTGAAACCTGTATAGACTGTATTAAGGGCAAACAATCCAATAAGGCAAAGAGAGATCATTTATATAGATATATGTTATCCAGATATGGATTCATATGACCAAAAGTACTTCATCACCTTTATTGATGATTACTCACATTATGTGTATCTTTGTCTCTTTCGCCATAAGGACGAGACATTGGATATCTTTAAAGTTTTCAAGGCAGAAGTAGAGAAACAATATGGTTAACAAATAAAAATCATGAGATCAGATAGGGGTTGAGAGTATTATGGGAGATATACTGAGAATGGACAGGCACCTGGCCCATTTGCCCAGTTTCTTCAGAAAAATGGGATCGTTGCCCAATACACCATGTCTGCTTCTTCGGACCAGAATGATGTGGCTAAAAGAAAAAATCGAACATTATTGGACATGGTAAGGAGTATGGCGTCTAGCTCCAAGTTGCCTAAGTCTTTGTGGACTGAATCTCTTAAGACGGTCGTGTATATATTGAATCGGGTTCCAAACAAGGCGGTTTCCAAAACCTCATTCAAGATGTTCAAAGGTTGGAAACCTAGTTTGAGACATATACACGTTTGGGAATGCCCGTTAGAAGTCAGGGTTTACAATCCACAGGAAAAGAAATTGGATCTAAAGACCATAAGTGGGTATTTCATTGGATATGTCAAAAGGTCCAAGGGATATAGATTCTATGGTCCATATTATCATACTAGGTTTGTGGAATCAAAAAATGTGAATTTTCTTGAGAATCACTTGATTAGTGGGAGGGATTCCTTTCAAGACTTAATCCCTGAAAGGAATTTATTAAGTATGCTTTCCACTTCAAGTGAAAAGATGATTGTCATTCAAAGTGTCCCTCCAGTGCCTATAGATGTTGACCCGATTGTAGATGATAATTAAAATATTTCACAAACTGCTGACACTGAAATAGGTCAAGTTAGACAGCCCTCTCTTAGAGACTGATGAGCCGATATTAAGGAGATCCGTTAGGATCAGGAGGTCAGCAATATCTAGTAATTTGTAGTCTACCTCCAAGAGTCTAACTATAATATTGGTGTCATGGACGATCTTGATTTGTTTTAACAAGCCATAAGTTTAACAATTCAAGCTTGTGGTTGGAAGCTATGAAAGATGAGATGGACTCCATGAGAAGTAACAGAATTTGGGATCTTATAGAGTTGTTTGATGGGGTAAAACCCATTGGATGTAAATAGATCTTTAAGACAACATTGAGAAATACAAGGCTAGACTTGTTGCTAAAGGGTTCATTCAGAAAGAAGGAATCGATAATTCAAAGACTTTTTCTTCAGTATCTAAAAAAGATTCCCTCCTTATCATTCTGGTGATTGTTGTATATTTTGACTTAGAGTTGTAACAAATGGATGTGAAAACGACATTTTTGAATGAGGAACTAAAGGAAGAGGTTTACATGTGTCAACCTAAAGGATTTTTCTATAGTGATGGTGAGAATTTGGTTTGCAAGCTTAAGAAATCCATATATGGATTGAAGCAAGCCTCCTACCAATGTTATTTGAAATTTCATAAGACAATCTCTTCATTCGGTTTTAAAAAAAATATTATGGATCAGTGTATATACCAGAAGATTAGTGGAAGTAAGATTTGTTTCCTAGTACTGTATGTGGCTGATATCTTATTTGCAACCAATGATAAAGGGATGTTGCATGAGGTAAAATAGTTCTTTTCTAAGAATTTTGTCATAAAAGATTTAGGTGATGCGTCTTATGTCATTGGCATTAAGATATATAGAAATAGATTCTATAAAGTTCTCGAACTATCTCATGAAACATATATTAAGAAATACAAAATATAGGATTGCTCACCAAGTGTAGCTCCTATCGTCAAAGATGGCCGGCTCAATTTGGATTAGTGTCCTAAGATGAACTTGAAAGGGAACAGATGGCCAACATTCTGTATAATTTCATGATTGGAAGACTTATGTATACATAGGTTTATATCGACCTAAGATAGTGCATGTCATTAGAATGTTGGGACAATATCATAATAATGTTGGTTTGGAGCATTGGAAGGCTGCAAAGAAGGTGTTACAGTACTTGCAAGGCACCAAGAATTATATGCTTACGTATAATAGGACCGACAATCTTGAGGAGGTTGGACACTTGGACTCAAATTTTGTTGGCTACATTGATTCTCAGAAATCAATATCTGGATACATTTTTGTTATGTCTGGTGGAGCTATATCGTGGAGGAATGTTAAACTGACATTGACTGCGACCTCCACTACGGAAGCTGAATTTGTGGTGTGTTTTGAAATTTCGTCACAAGCAGCGTGGCTACGAAGTTTTATGGCTGGCTAAGAATTTTGGACTCTGTATTTAAGCCATTAAGTATATTTTATGATAATTCGACTGTGGTATTTTTAGCTAAGAATAATAAGAGTGATAGTTGAAATAACCATATCGATATTTAGTACTTAGCTATAAGGGAACGTGTATTAGAAAATAAAGTTGTAATCTAATATGTTAGTATAGAATGTATGCTTATTGATCTCCTGACTAAAGGCATGCCTCCAATTAAATTCAGGGATCATATTGTACATATGGGTTTAAGTCCTAATTTTAATGGAATTTCGAATTGATTTTTCTCATATAAAGTTATATGCACATTTTAGTTTTAAGAAAAATTCATGAGGATGGATTTTGAATAAACATAAGGTTTATTCATAAAGACGCTTACCATAATAATAGGGAGTAGTATGCATTATAATACACGGAAGATAATACTCGTTAATTTAGAGGACTTGTCATTGTGATTCATGTATGCTTTTCCTATTGAGTTTTGACTTAGATAAAGTCACCAAGTTAGGTGAATAGACCAAGTGGGAGATTGTGAGAAAGGGTGATCCATCACTCCATACCCTGCAAACTTGCTCCATGAATTTAGAGATTTTCTTATCTGCCAATTCCATTCACAAGGGTAACCAAGTATGGGCCTCCATAGTAGTTGTTAATGGCACAACCACTATAAATAGAGACAACCATAGCAAAGGTTCTCAATCTCAATTCATTAGTCTCACACACTATCTGGAAAGAGAATTGAGAGTTTGGAAGACTTCTTGCACGTCCGGAGGTGTTGGAAAGAGAGTTGCAGTCGCTGGAAAACCATGGCTGGAGGTATGTTTTGCTTCCGCTCATTTCGGTTCAATTTTGTTCATGTAATTCATGCATTAGGCTAGCATGAACTTCTTACATCTCTACCTCAGTCTTTGCCTCGACTCGCCTAAATCATCATTGTTGCCACCTATCTTGCCTTTTGTTGACTTCAAATATGCAGTATTTTCAATTCGTCTTCATTGATTTTGTCATCGACTGTTTACATTTCACTCATCATTTTCGCTCCCTGTACCTGCTCGCCTCTGATTCCAATCAGATTCTACCACAACTCTAGTTTATGCAATCACCGATTTGTCTTGGTTAATTGCCACTTGTCAATGTTCTCCATCTTCGAATATCAACAACCTTCTTCTTCTTCGGCCATCTTAGTCATATTTTTTTTTGTTACAAAAGGAATCGAACTCCAGATCATAAGGTCGAGGGAGAGGGCCTATTGCCTTACCACTAGGCTGTCCCCTTGGGGACGCCATCTTAGTCATCTACGAGATGCCCTTCTTTGCCCTCTTTTGCTCTTTCTACTTGAACCTTTTTAGGCCGCGTTTGGTTTTGAATTTGATTCTTCAGTCTTACATAACTTTTATTATTTACTGTACTATTTCGATATCTTATAGCATTTTATTTTTAGATTTTGTTTTACAATTTATTTATTTACGATTTTAAATTAAAAATTCTGGTTTTAATTAAAAATGTAAAAAGTATAATAAAATAAATATTAATTTAGGTTTCATTAGTAGTTTAAGAATATTTATTATTTACTTGTAGTTGTAGACTTAATAATTTTTAGTTTTTATTTTTCTTATTTTATAATTTAGGTAATTATTTTTAGGATTTATATAGATTTGATTTGTTTATTATTTAGTTGTTTATTTGATTTTCATTAGGTTTGGGATTTAAAACTGGCTAGATCACATTAAATAATTAAAAAATTAAAACTAATTGGAAAAATTGACTAGTTGTCATGGGATTGACAACCTTACTAAAAATACCACATCCAATTATTCTTTTGTTTGTGGTGTCAAGGAGTTAAGGGATAACATTTTAATAGACATGGCCGCAGTTCCACAATCAGTAATTCCGTTTCTAGAACCACTAGTTCTCGGTTTTAGTTCTAGAATTACGGATTCTGATTCTGATTTTGATTTTGATTTCCAATAATTTTCGGATTCTGATTCTCAAGCTGAAACTAAAAAATAAATAATAAAAATTTCAAAAAATAAAAAGAAGGGAGGAAGAGTTTGAAGTCAAATTTTGTTTTCAGAAATTGAACAGCTCTTCATGGGGTAGAAGAGTAAAAAAATCATATAATTTAGCAGATGTACCTGAAATTCTCAATCGTTTTTGTCATTTTTTGTATTTTTGTAAATACTGTATAGTTTTGCTTTAAAATTTACCTTAATACTCTATTTAATATATAATTTTAATATTTTATATCTAATATTATAATTAATTAATTTTTAAATTTTAATGGAAAAGAAGCGCTTTGATCCCGATTTCTTAAAATGAAGAGCCAGAATCAAATATTATAAACAAGTTTTAGTTTTGATCTTAAAACCATTAACTAGTCAATAATTCTTTGAACCATTGACCATGTTTTAATTCGGTCTGATTTTACGATTTGGTTTGTAATTGTGTCTAGGGTGTTATAAATGAGTGGTCCAGATTTTTGAAAGAAATTCTATATAACCGTTGGTGATCACTTAGGCAAAAATACATAATAAAATTAGGGAAGTTTTATTCGAGTCTATATATGTATTTATGTAAATTATTATTATTACTAATTAAAACTTGTGAAATATTTATTACATTTCAACTTTGATGAAATTATTTATCAAGATTCATTTTTATTTGTTTATCCTATTTTTTAGGATAAAGATAAGATCAAAATTTCATTTTTCTTTTCAAAACATGTGATGGGATATAGGTCTAGTCCTAGTTCGAAAGGTCAACACTTAAAGGTCCACACACGAGGCCCACAAAAGACAGTTAGTTATCGACTGATATTCAATGTTCTTTATGACTATCTACCGAAGAGGCTTAGTCGTGAAGATCTCTCAAACGATAGGGTCTCAGTCGTCCCGCCCACCGAATGAGATTTACCAAGCAAAAATAACCTCCCCGATCGGATACTCAATCATTAGTCCATCAAACGAACGAACTCCGAAGACCTTTTATCAGTCAAACGACCGATCGATAGGGAGGGACTCTAACAACTCTAAAGGAAGGTCAAAACATCCTACGACTTTGGTATCCTGTCTAAGAACGACATCTTTAGGATCTTTCAATTAAGGAAGGGATCTCTCCAATAAACAAAATTTCCCATACGATGAAAATCACAATTAATTCGGAATATTGAACTCCCAAGATTTTTAGATCAATTGGATAAGAAAAGTAAGGTTGAAACACTCCAACGGCATACGACTCTTGTAGGTATAAGATATCCTAAAATCCTCCAACCCAGGTACGCTCCCTTAGTCTTACACATTGGGCACTCTAATCACAAGGAACCTCTCCCTCCTTAAGCTCTCAGCCTGTTTCTTTTACTCTCGAAAACCGCTCTTTCTGACTTGAGCGTTGGACCCTCCCTCGCCGGAGCACCCTCTGGCGATTTTTACAGATTTCACATCTCGTCAACAGCAATCATTCGAGTCAACAAAGAGACAGTATCTATGAAGCCGAAACCCCTTCTAATAGATTGGCGTCGTTTGTAGAAACAGACTAGAGCAATTGCCTTTGTAAGAACTAACAAAACATTCACACTATCATGTCCCTAAAGAAAAGAACCAGGACAGTTTCGAAAACCACCCCTACTGTAGAAGGGCACACCGCAACACCTTTTGAAGCCGCCCTTCCTGCGGCACTCGATCACTCTGTTCGTGATCGGGTGGCCTCTCCTCACCCATCTCACCCAGAGCAGGCTCTACAGCCTACAACTCAAGGGTAGCCGATCATAGCCCCTGCACCAAAGCGGGTCAGCCGCCCCCAGATGGAGAGGTTGGAATTAAAAATCCAGGATATGAGCAAACAACTGGAGGGCCTTAGTTGGGCCCTTAGACCGGAGGGCCAGTCTTCTGTTGGGGGCTCTAAGCGTCCTTGGTGACGACCATCACCCCCACGTCATGAATTATCTGAGAATTCCCGACTAGATCCCTGCAATCTTTGAAAGCAGGTCGAACAGCTCGTCGCCGATGAATTCAAGCGGGTCAATGCCCATGGAAACCAAACTTCCCCCTGTTCTTATGCTTCGCCTCTCGATCTGAAGGTCTCTTCGAAGCCTATGCCTCGCAATGTACTTCTTTCTCCCATGGAAAGATACGATGAGACAACGGACCCCCAAGATCATGTGGCTAATTTTGTGACGGTGATGATTTCAAGAAACATGACTGACGCGGTCATGTGCAAACATTTCCCCACTACTCTTACGGGAAATACGCTAACTTGGTTCAACTCTCTCCTGCTGCTGGGCATAAAAACTTTATCCCAACTACGAGAACAGTTCGAATTACATTTTGTGATAAGTAGAGAAGTCAAAAGAAAGTCAACTTCTATGTTATTATTGCATCAGAAGGAGAACGAGTCACTGAGGGACTTCTTAGACAGATTCAAGGCAGAGATGATGAGGATCCCGTCCCTGAACCACTCCATTACGTTGGCTGTGCCTCTGACAGGACTGTGGCTTTCAGGCATGGAAGTATCAATCACGAGGAACCATCCTGCTACTATCCAGGAATTTTACACTTGAGCCAAGAAATATATTGCCACTGGGGATGCTGAGGCATTTGATCATAGAAAAAATCAATCCGTTCAAAAGGAACGAAACCGATCGCCTAGAAGGTCTCCGCCAAGGAAGAGTCGAGTGAATTCCCCTCTTTTGCAGAGGTATAACAACTACACCCCTCTGAACGAGACCCCAAGCCAGGTCTTATCCTTAATTAGGGACAAGTCGTACATCCGATGGCCCCCACAGTTAACCCCCCAGCAAGGACAGAACTAAATACTATCACTTCTACCACAATTGCGGCCACACAACAAATGATTGCAAGAAGTTAAAAGATGAACTAGAGTTCCTGGTTGGCAACGGAAGACTACATGAGTTCGTCAGCGGGAGGGAAGGAAATGCCCCTATCGGTCATCGACATGAACTGTCATGACGTAACCGGTCGGAGAACTGACAAGCTGCTTAGCCCCCGACCGATGTAAGAAATAGAGTAATACTCCAAATCCAGGATAGGCGAGTCATTCAGAAGCTATCCCATTCTTCTGACGGTTCGTCAAAAAATGAAGTAGGATGCCTAGTCACGCCGATCTTCTACTTCCCGAAAGCACTTCTTTCTCACCACAAGAAATCTTAGTGACAGACGCCAATAAACGGTAAGGGGAAGAGACCTGTCTTTGGTTTCACAGATGAAATCCTAGTCGAAGTAAATCCAAATCGATACGATCCCCTCATGATAACTGCCAGGATTAGGCAACATGAGGTCAAAAGAATCTTTGTCAATTAGGGGGCAGGCTGTAACCTTCTATACTGGGATACTTTCAGACGAATGAGGTTTACTTTTGCCCATCTTCAACCCCCACGCAGGCCCGGTCAAAGGGCTTTCAGGCGAATGGATATATCTCGAAAGTATTATCTCACTCCCGGTTTGTGAGAGACTAGCCCTCAAGGTATTGTCTCCGTAGATCCGGCATTCACTCTCCCCACACAGGATCGCTCGCGCTCGGCTGGCGGGGGGGGGTCGAACCGCGACCTACACCTTTACCCCCCCCCTTGGGAGGGTCGCCTCTCACCAATTGAATTGGTGAGAGGCGACCCCTCAAGGGGGGTGTAAAGGTGTAGGTCGCGGGCGGGGCGTCCGACCCCCGCAGGAGCTGCAGCGATCCTGTGTGGGGAGAGTGAATGCCGGATCTACGGAGACAATACCTTGAGGGCTAGTCTCTCACACGGTTACCCTAGGAATGCCCCCTAATCATGCGACAGCTTCTGTCATATTCAAAGTGGTGGATCTTCCTTCATTCTAAAATATCATCCTGGGCAGGCCGGGGCTGAACGCCCTGGAAGTTTTGCCCAGCACTAAGCGCATGAGGATCAAGTTTAGAATGTCGCTTGGGATCGAGATATTGTCATGTGATCTGGAGCCTTCGACTTCTGCTTCTAAGTGATCACCAGGGCCTACTACTAATGATTCTCCCTCTGGAACGTAGGGATATTTTTAAATTAGCAAGGTATCGACTTAATGGACTTCTTATGAAAATACTCCTAGATCCTATCGTTCGAACGAGTCATCAATAAGGGATAAAACTCCCTGAACGGATGGGCACGACCCCTCTATCTAAAAGTTTTCTATCTATGTTAGGCCTAAGTCGCCCAAATCCTATAATTCGAACGTGTCGTCAATAAGAGATGAAACTCTTCAAACGGGTGGACAAGACCCCTTTATCTAAAAGTTTCTTATCGTACGGTGGGTCTAAGTCACTCAGATCCTATCATTCGAATGTGTCGTCAAAAAGGGATGAAACTCCCTGAACGGGTGGATACCCCTCTATCTAAAAGTTTCCTATCGTACGGCGGGTCTAAGTCATCAAGATCCTATAGTTCGAACGTGTCGTCAATAAGGGATGGAACTCCCCGAACGGATGGACATGACCCCTTTGTCTAAAAGTTTCTTATCGTATAACGGGTCTAAATTGTCCATATCCTATTGTTCGAACGTGTCGTCAATAAGGTATGAAACTCCTGAATGGGTAGACATGACCCCTCTGTCTAAAAGTTTCCTATCATACGGTGGGTCTAAATCGTCCAGATCCTGTCGTTCAAACTTGTCCTCAATAAGGGATGGAACTCTCCGAATGGGTGGACATGACCCCTCTATCTAAAAGTTTCCTACGTACGGCGAGGTTAAGTCGCCCAGATCCTATCGTTCGAACGTGTTGTCAATAAGGGATGAAACTCACAGAACGGGTGGACATGGCCCCACTGTTTAAAAGTTTCCTATCATATGGTGGACCTAAGTCGCTTAAATCCTATCGTTCGAACGTGTCGTTAATAAGGGATGGAACTCCCCGAATAGGTGGACACGGCCCCTTTGTTTAAAAGTTTCTTATCACCTAAGTCGCCCAGATCCTATCATTCGAACGTATAGTCAATAAGGGATGGAACTCCTCAAACGGGTGGACATGGCCCCTCTGTCTAAAAGTTTCTTATCGTACGGCGGAGCTAAGTCGCCTAGATCCTATTGTTTAAATGTATCGTCAATAAGGGATGGTACTCCTTGAATGGCCATGCGAGCTAGTACATCGAGCCTAACATGGTAAGGGTTCCAACACCAGATCACAAGATAACCTCAATTGAGGATGTGAAGCAAGGGTTGTTTAAAACAAAAGTACTGGGATATAAAGTTCTAAAGGAAGAATACAAAGAATCAAACTCATTGAGAAGCAGATCCCCTAGTAGTTGGAGCTATAGTAGGGGCCTCAGGAATGATTGTCATGCCCTGAATGGTTGTAACCTCCTCAACTGGGGGCAAAGCATTGCCCAGACCCATTCGGCGAATTATCTCTTCAACACACCTCAATCTCTCGACCAACTTACGTTGGGAATCTTTGAAGGCAGCAGTATCCCTTGCATGAGACTCCTCAAGGTCAGCAATCTTATGCTCTGCCATCAAAAGAGACTTTTCCTGAAGTTGAGCCAGCCTCTCGACCGATTGAAGACACGCCTCGTGCACCTTGGCCTCTGCTTCTAGCTTTTCGCATTGCGTGCTCAGTTTAGCAATGCGTCCCTCCAAATGGTCCCCCACCTGCTTCTTTTGTCGCTTTTGGAACTCCGCGAGAGCCATGGTCTGAAAAGAAAGATGGATTGAGAAAGGAGTAAGAAGGAAAAGAAGTTGAATAAGCATAAAAAAGGTGATACCATCAATTCAAGAGATTTAAGGGCCTCGCCAACTTGTTTCTGGGACATCCTGTTTAGATCCAGCTTATATCTATGAAAGTCTAACCGGTCCACGATTCGGTCTGCCTTGACCAAATCTATGTAGCTGAATTGCCTATCCTCAGCACAAACCGCAATAGTCCCTCGCTCTTTTGAGCCCTTCCGTCTGTCAAAGGATCGAATGGGAATGGCCAGCGGTAAAGCAGTCCCATCAGGAACCTTGTACTTTCCTTTGCGCAAAGGCCAAACCAGAACGACGGAGGAAGGCCCCGCCATCTTCTCCATCACAGCTATAGAAATATACGACCCTACCCTAGTGCCAGGTGAGGAAATATCTTCTAATCTTCCCGATTCACCTTTACCGATGCTCCTATTCGACATTGACTCACTTCCTTCTGAGACAAGGGTCTCCATTGGAATGGTTCCCGTTGGATCTAAACGTTCCGACAAAACAACCGGCCCATGCCTAGACAGAGACAAAGGCGACGAAATCTTTCTTCTCTTTGACAGAGGAGGAGGACACTTGGAGAGCCATAGACGCCCCGATGGACTCCTAAGGAGACCCTCTCGCACTCAACTGAATCTGCCTCTCGATGGTGATTTTCTTCGGTATAGCATCATCAAAGAAGTCTGCGGAATCAACCAGCTCGATCCTTCCTCTTTCCAATAAGAGGGGCCTATCGACCTTCCTCTTCTCCCCAATCAAAAACAGCATCTGATCATCTAGTAGGGACTCGACCCATATGTTTTGATTGGTGAACTTACAATAGCCACCAACTGACCGAATGAAACGATCGTGCTTAGATGCGGCTGGGGGCTTTAGCCCCAAAGAATGTATCTCACTTGTCACGCCCCAACCCACAGGTTGAGCACGTGAACAGACCGCCGCAACTCCTCGAAGCATGGGTATACCCTACTCACACATCGAGGTGACGCAATGCTAGGTACTTAACCAATATTATGACCCTACTTGATATCCTAAGTCAATTATACAGTGGAAGATTTGAAGAAGAAAATTTTTAGAAAATTTTTTTAAAATATTTGCCTCCAATTTACATATAATATTTATATGCATGGTCTATTGGATCCGTTGGTCAGAGACAGGGGACTCAAACCCCTACTCCTGTGTTACCCCACCACGTCACCCCGTCGGGTAAACGCTCAATACCATAATAGGAAGTGCGCTATAGCCACTATACACCATCCCATAATCATACACATGTGCCATACATCATCATTTATAAATATTTACTTGTAAAACATGACACTATCAAGTCATCATAATATCATGATACAATTGTCACAAACATCATTTCAAGATATGCCATAAACACTAAAATATTTTTAAATCATATTTTTAAATTTATTTATAAAAATCATGATCAAAAATATTTTTCATCCAAAGTCAGAAATAGTCGTCCCACTCATCTCTACTGGGGAGGGTATGTCATTCCCCCTAACTGTCCTCATTTATCGAACGAGTCACCATTTGTACGAAAACGTAACCCTATATCTAAGTTAAACAATATGTATCATTTATCAATTCAATTATTTTGATAATATCATATTGTTAGTCTACAAAATACATATGGAAATATTTTCTTTACGGTAAAATCTCAAATTCCATACTTAGAGAAAATTTTCTAAAAAATCTATCACGCGTAGGTTCAGTAAAATCATGATATCTTCTAAAATCTTGATCAGATTCAAATGATTCAAATTTTTTCTTAACGCTAAGATATATATCTCAAACTTTTATGTTTAGATTAACTTCAAATTCTGAACAAATTAATTTATAAAATTTTATAACTTTTTCAGCCTAAGTTCCTAAATCCAACTCTAAATAATTTTGGGAGAATTTTCATATCTCCCAGTATACTTCTCCAATTTAAGTGATTCTTATCTCAAATTGAAGATCGGACATAGATCTAAAACTTTTTAGTTTATACCATCCTCAGATTTTAAATGTATAATTTTATAAAATTTCATTTTCATCTCAGTTTCAGTTTTAGAACTATTTCTGCACAGTTTTAGTAAAAATATTATAACTTTCTGCATGCAACTCCAATTCAAATAATCTTTATCTCAAATTAAAGATAAGACAAAGATCTAAAGTTTCATGTTTAAAGTTTCTTCAAATTCCATACATAAGATACCTAAAAAATTCACACAACTTACTGGCCATACACAGAATCTGAAACAAAGTTGGTGGAATATGCTAAATTTCAAAAAATCACCAAAAATTGATTGCTTCATGAAATGTTTCATATGATATACCATTTTAAAGCTTAGAACGTCTAGTTTATAAAGAAATAATAGTTTAGATTTTTGATTTCTAGAGAATGAGATTCATAAGAATACTATACAAGACTAAATCTAGAAATTTATATCTAGTGTGCTAATATGATACTAATGTAACTAGTCATCAAATAATTTAATCCTAGCACAAGTTAAGACATGTTACCTCCTTTGTAAGATCCTTTGCTAACAATATATATCAGTACTTCCTTTGAATCTTTGAATTTTTTAATCACCTTAACAAAATCAAAACACAATAAACATAGATTCCTATATAACACTTCTATACTTTCATTTGAAATTGGATTCCTATATAACACTTCTATACTTTCAGTTGAAATTCAAGAATTTTCAAAAATGTTCTTACCTCTTTGACTCCATGGTTGAACTAAAAATGGATATGGTGTCTATAAATTCTGTGCAAGGGGTGGTTTGAATGAAGAAAATGAGTTAATTCTTTTCCTAAGCAAGTTCTTTTATAAATCTAGCAAAATATCCTTGACCATTGGATCATTCAATGCATCATTTCAACCTTTCACTTGTCCTAATACTTAAACCATGCAATTGTTGACTCAAGCAACCTCCATGCACTCCATTAGGTGTCTTGTGGATGTCCATGTCAAGGGGAGAGGTGTCACAATCTAGAACAAACTATTCTAATTAGATTTCATGCATAAATTTCCATCCAATGAGGTTTCATGCATAAAATTTCATCCAATGAGTTTTCTTAAATGCGGAACAATCCTATGTGGCCACTAACCACCTTACTACCCTCTTGAATAATCATTTGATTTCAATTGTCCATCTTTGAGTGGTTTTCAACTAAGTCCCTCAACTTTTCTTAATTGCATTTAGACCCCCAAATTTTAACAATTTATATTTTTGGTCCCTATAAAATTTTGTTCGAAATTTCATAAATATATGAAATTTCATTTAAATATCTCTATTTAAGTGTGTAGGCCTTCTCTTAGCCATTTTTGACTTCTTTAGGTTTTGTCGGCGCTTGCCGAGAAGATTTTCGACTTACCGATAAAAGTTTTGGTTTTCGCGATTTTGAGACGAAATCTCAAAATAAATAAATAGATAATTAAAATTTTATTTTTAGATGTCTCAAAAAGATGTTAATATATATAATTATGAGGAGTGGTACATGTTACACAGTCACCGGAAAACGGTATTACATCACTGGCGTCGGGCAGTATGGGGATGCAGTTCTTAGCTGAGAACTCTACATAGAAGAACTTTTACATCCAGTTCTTATCAATAGACTCCTTATAGCAAAACCTCCGGTTAGACTCGGGTCGAGTTTGTAATTTATACCAGTCATTGGTCGAATCACTGTTTCCACATCTCATCAAGATAAAGATAGACGACAGGATATTGAAATCAAAACGAAGACGACAAAACCCTAACAGAAAAACCACGGCAACCACCAAACGCCAAGTGCTTGGAATCAGGAGAGTTGGGAATATATTCCAACGGCATAATACTTCCATAAAAGGACCTGTATATGGAACTTTTAGTCCATACTTGACCGATTGGTGGTATATCGGTACGCACCCCTCTGGTGCCATGTTAGCCCTATTGGCATTTGTGGCGGATACCGAAGTGTAATCATCTCCCATCAACATATCAGTTTGGACCTCTTGAAGCTTCCTTATGGACATAGTGCTTGCGATATCACTAATGCTCGGGTAAGTCTGATTGGCCGACGCTTTCACCATTGCTTCTGGAAATAACTTTTCTGATAGTTCTCAAAAAATGAAGGCGAATGAAGGTGCCAGGTGCACATGAACAAATGGCCTTATAAGAACATCAAGTGACGATCCGTATACCCTAACGATGGCATGTGGTGACAACATAAAGATGGATACTGATAGTACTTTTCTCACGAAGCGGCACCCTGAGTAAGGGGCAAATAATGGGACAAAGCTCTAGACCCAGTTCGAAGAGTCAGCATTTAAAAGGCCCACACACGAGACCCACAAAAGACAGCTATCGACCGATATTCAATGTTCTCTATGACTATCTACCGAAGAACGTTGGTCGCCTAGATCTCCCGAACGATAGGGTTTCAGTTGCCCTGCTTACCGAGCGAGATTTACCGAGCGAGAGTAATCTCCCCGATCGGGTACTTAATCATTGGTCCATCGAACGAATGAATTCCGAAAACCTTTCATCAGTCAAACGACCGATCGATTGAGAGTGGCTCTAATAATTCTAAAGGAAGGTTAAAACACCCTACGGCTTTGGTATCCTACCTAAGAACGACATCTTTAGGATCCTTCAATTAAGGAAGGGATCTCTCCAGGAAATGAAAGTTCCCATACGATGAAAATCATGATCAATTCGGAATATTGAACTCCCGAAATTTTCAGATCGGTTCGATAAGGAAAATAGGGTTAAAGCACTCCAACAGCGTATAACTCTCACAGGTATAAGACATCTTAAAACCATCCAAGTCAGGTACGCTCCCTTAATCTAGTACATTGGACAATCTAATTACAAGGAACCTCTCCATCATTGAGCTCTCAGTTTGTTTCTTTTACTCTCGAAAGCCGCTCTTTTTGATTTGAGCATCGGAGCCTCTCCCATCGGAGCACGCTCCGACAGTTTTTGCTGGTTTCACATCCCGTTGATGGCAATCATTCGAGTCAACATGGAGCCGATATCCGTGGAGCCGAAAGCCACCTCCAATAACATGTATTCTAAGAAAATCGAAATCATGAAAATATAAGAGAATTTTAGCTTTACAAAATATTCATTAAATAAAAGATTTATTTATTTATCTAGATTGTAGGTATATATTTTTTATTTAATTACCCCCTTTACTAAGTTTTTGTGATTTATCCCTTTGTTCCTCGTTTTCCTTCTCGAGTAAATCAAGATGATATACATGCATGGATGGGTCGTGATAAATTAGGGTTTCTAGGGTTTGAAATAGTGATAATATGATTAATCATGTCTGATGGGACATGGCTCAAGGTCCCAATTGGAATGGTCAATCATTGAAAAGCCCATAAAGAGCATTTACCGACCGGTGTCCAACGATTCACAATTGCCACGATAGCCTATCGAAGGGTCTTAGCCACCCAGATCTTCCGAACGACAGGATCTCAGTCGTCCCGTCAACCGAATGTAGTATACCAAGCAAAGGGTGATAGCCTCGATCGGGCAATCAAGCGTCAATCCTTCAACCGAACAAGTCCTGAAGACTCCTCAACGATTGAGCGACAGATCGATAGCCAACATCCTTAACGATTCTAAGAGAATGTCAAAACATCCTAATAACTCTATTTTCCTATTTCAGAGCGGTATTCCTGGGATCTTTCAGCGAAGGAAAGTATCCATCTCGAAGACGAAAATTTCCCAAAGGATGAGAATCGCAACCAACGCAAAATATTGAGTTCCCGAGATTTTCGGATCTGCCTGATAAGGAAGGTAGGGTTGAAGTCCCCAAACGGCGCACGACTCTGAAAGGTATAAGATCTCTCAAAATCCTCTAAACTAAGTACGCTCTCAAGGCCAAACACATTGGGCACACCAATCACAGGGAATCACTCCCTCAAAGTCTGAGTTTATTTTTTCATTCGAAAACCACTCTTTACTGACTTGAGTATCGGAGTCTCCCTGTCGGAGCACCTTTCAGCAGTTTTTACAGGTATTTTCCTCTCTATTGATGGAGACTGTTTAAGTCTATAAGGAGCCAATATCTGTGGAGCTATAACTCACTTCCAATGAATTGGCATCATCCGTGGGAAACAGGCTAAAGCAACTTTTGTCATTAGAACAACCATGCCTCCGAGAACCAGAGCATCCTCAAAGGCTGCCCCCATTGTGGAGGGTATGCCCCTATGTCCACCACACCTATAGCCCCTCCGGCATCCCACCATTCGAACCATGATCATATGTTTTCTCCCCGACCATCCCATTCGGAGCCGATTTTGCAACCTGTAGTGCCGGAGCAGCCAGCCATGGCCTCAGGGCCTGAGCAAGTTAATCATCCCCTAATGGAAAGACTAGAGTCAAAACTCCAAAGAATGAGTAAACAATTAGAGGAGCTCAGTCGAGACCTTGAGCCGGATGGCCACCCGTCCGTCGCCTAGTCCGGGTACAAGTGACTACCGAGACGAGAACTTTCTGCTAATCTTGAGCTATCAGCAACTGCTCAGCATGATCCTGAAGACTTGAAAAGGCAAGTCGAACAACTCGCGGCTGCCAAACTGAAGAAGAAGGGTGTTAGGGACGGGGAAGACCCCCTACGTCCTTCAGGCGAATCACCCTTTGATTCTAAGATATCTTCAGAACCGATGCCAGTCCTATTACCTCCCATGGAGCGATATGATGGAACAACCGATCCTCGTGACCATGCTGCCCACTTTATAACAATTATGATCTCCCGAGATTTATTGGACACAGTGATGTGTAAGCACTTCCCCACTACTCTAAAGGGAAATGCCCTGACATGGTTTAATTCTCTTCTGTCATTCAGTATCAAGAGTTTCGTTTAACTCCGACAACAGTTCGAGATTCATTTCATAATCAGCGGGAGGGCCAAGTGGAAGTCCACTTCTCTGCTATCGTTGCGACAATGGAAGGAAGAGTCTCTGAGGGACTTCATGGAAAGATTTAAGATGGAAATACTAAAAGTCCCTGCTTTAGATCATAATATCGTACTAGCTGCCCTCCTAATGGGCTTACGCTCTTCCGACATGAAAGTCTCTATCACAAAAAAGCCCCCAATGACCATCCAAGAATTTTACTCCTGAGCGGAGAAATATATTGTGGCAGAAGAAGCAGAGGCGTTCGACCGACGAGAGAACCACCCCAGTAGAAAGGAACGCAACCGATCGCCTCGTCAGCCCTCTCCGAAGAGAAACAAACCAGGAGTTTTGTCCCCATGAAAGTTCAACGTTTACACTCTGTTGAACGATATCCTAAGTCGGGTTTTATATCAGATAAAAAACAAGTCATATGTCAGATGACCCTCTTGTCCCACAGTGGAAGATCCCAAGAAAGACAAGTCCAAGTACTATCATTTCAATCAAGACTACGGCCACACAATTGACGAGTGCAAAAGGCTTAAGGATGAGTTAGAATTTTTGGTTCGCAGTGGTAAACTACAGAAGTTCATCAGTGCAGAGGGAAAGAACCTGCCTTCTCCCGACAGGCACAATGCACCATGGCTGAACGAAGTACCCAATGGGCCAGATCTTAGGCCACCATACAATGAACTAGGAAGGATGATCCTCCAAATCCATGGTGAAAACAATTGGCACGAGCCTTATGTGCCCACCAGCATCTGTCCGGCCTATAACCTGGATTTTCCTATGCTTTTTCCTTGATAAGGGTCTCGATTTTTCTCTTATTATTCATTGATAACACGTGGCATGGGATTCTTAATGATTCACGGAGAAGAGCACCCCTCTTAATCTACCGATGGGCCTCAGCGTCCAGATCCTTTCGAACGAATGTATCGTTAAGTTAGGATAAAACTCCCCAAACAGCCAGACACGACCCTAACTTCTAAAACCTTTAATCGGTCGTTAAGGCTCAGTCACCCAGACCCTTCCAAACGAATGTGTCGTTAAGTTGGGATGAAACTCTCCGAACGGGCGGACACAGCCCTAACTTCTAAAACCTTTAATCGGCCATCGAGTCTCGGTCGTCCAGACCCTTCTGAATGAATGTGTCGTTAAGTTGGGATGAAACTCCCTGAACGAATGAATACAGCCCTAACTTCTAAAGCCTTTGATCGGCCGTCGAGCCTCAGTCGTCCAGATCCTTCCAAACGAATGTGTCGTTAAGTTGTAATGAAGCTCCCCGAACGGGTGAACATGGCTCTAACTCCTAAGGATTCTAATCTGCCAAAGGGCCTCAGTCGCCCAGATCTTCCGAATGAATGTGTCGTTAAGATAAGATGAAACTCCCCGAACGGGCGGACATGGCCCTAACTCCTAAGGATTCTAATCTGCCGAAGGGCCTCAGTAGTCCATATCTTCTAAACGAATGTGTTGTTAAGATGGGATGAAACTCTCTGAATGGGTGGACACGACCCTAACTCCTAAGGATTCTAATCTGCCGAAGGGGCTCAGTCGCCCAGATCTTCCGAATGAATATGTCATTAAGATGGGATAAAACTCCCGAACGAGCGGACACGACCCTAACTCCTACGGTTTTTAACCTACCGATGAGCCTCAGTCGCCCAGACTTTTCGAACTAATATGTCGGGACCAATCTCCCTGAACGGGTGAAACAACCCTAACCTTAGAGGTTCTCAATCAAATAATCAAACATCGGACGACCCAACTCAACCCATCGGACACTCATCAAGAGGGTAAATCTCCCCGACCTCACCTGATTAATGGGATAAATCATTCAAAAGTTTCTCGAAGATCATTACATTTCAATGAGTTATGAAGCAAAAATTTCTTCATAAAATCACAAGGGAGTAGAGGGAGCAATGGAAGTGACAGGGGCAGAATCCGGATCCGCTGATCCTTCGAGTGGGGGCAGAGTCTTGTACTGACCAACTTGTCGAAGAATCTCTTCGGCGCACTTCAGATGTTCAAGCAAGCTGTGCTGAGAAAGTTAGAGGTTAACAGTGTCTCTGATAGCAGAAGTCTTGAGATCGACTATTTCTTGTTCAGCCCTTCGAAGGGATTCCTCCCAGAGACGAGCTAATGTTTCAGTAGCTTTCAATCACGCTCCTCGAATGCATACCTTCGTTTCCAATTCTTCGCAACGAGCATGGGACGAAGCAAGGTCTTCCTGAAGACGCTCAAGTTCTTTATTTTTCTCTTCTACGATGGACTTCCTTTGGTTCTCCAGAACATTCTGTAGCGCCAGCACTTAGTCTCCCATCCGGATAAATTGGTCATTGCGCTCTCTCCTCCGTTTCCTATGAAGTTCGATTAGGGCTGAGGCTTGGAAAGAAATGCATCAGTCAGAATCATGAGATGACAAAATTGAGCTTAACTCTCACAAGGAGAATGCTTACTGTAAGGCAAAGAGAATGAATAGCCTTGTCGATGCAATTCGGAGGTATCGTTCGGAGAGTGAGTTTCAGAGGAAACTCAAACCGGTCAGCAAGTTGCAATGCCGCCTGCGGATCAATAAGATTAAAATTACAACCCCCCACCGAGACTACGACCGATCCTTCTTCAAAGTTACGTCCCTCTCCACTAACGGATTCAACCAAAATAGGCGGTGGGACGCAGTAGTCATCTGCTATATCTTCCAAAAGACACTGGGATTCTCGAGGAGACTATTCCGATACTTCTCCTGGAATGGAAACAGGGATCTGTGTCGCTGAAGGTTCCTCCCGCCATTGTGAATCCTGAGCCAGAGTACTCCCAATCGTCTTAAGAAGTCCCTCTTCGGGGGCACCTCCCTCTTCAATCCCAGTGGGTGCGTCAAAGGTCCCCGAGTAATCGATCGTTTGGTTTCCCCCCGTTTCAGAATGCCCTCGGGAAGACTCATGTTCTCCAGTTCCGGCCTGCTTTTCCTCTCCAACATGTGGGCTAGAAGCTTGAACCTTGGACCTTTTCTGCCAGGACTTGGGAGAAGTATCAGACGTCTCTCTCTTCACATGCGACCGTACTTCCCGTTCGGTAGAAATCTCGTTGAAAAGGTGGGCATTTATGACTAACACAGTGTCAACCCACTCCATTTCCTGTCATTCCAGTAAGAGAGGTTTGGTGATCTGCCTTGCCTAGCCCACTAGCAAGTCGGACAACAACAATATTTCATCCTCCACCAAAGAATCTACCCAAAGACTCCGATGATGAGCCTCACAATGGCCCGTGATAACCTGTAGAAAGCGAGAATGACGAAGGATATCAGGGGTCTTCATATTTAAGAAAGGAATTTGATTGGCATCTGGAAGCGCTGGAAGAAAATCCTTATTCAGAAACCTTACATAGAAAAATTTATGTATCCAATTTTTATCTTGAGGTTCACTATAAAAGAACCTCCAGCGAGACTTCTTACGAGTTTGGAGTTTATATCAGCCACGGATAGAACCCTTGGAACTGCATCGCCTCAAAGAGAAGATGGCACCCAAAATTTCTGGGTCAAAGCGGATGCGAAAAAACCCTAGCAGGGAAATTAGGGCAATCGCAAAACATCAAGCGGTCGGGATGAGCAACGAGGGATGAATGTTCCAATGCCTGAGGACCTCTGCCAGCGGGCTTGTGTATGGGATCTTTAAGCCATACTTCACACACTGCTTATACATTGGGACATAATATTCGGGAGCATGACTTGTCATGTCCCTCTTACCTGGCAATACAAACTCCAAGTCGCTTCTAAGCGATATTTCCATTTGAACTTCCCTCAACATTTTCTTTGTGTATGGGATCTTCAGTAATGGTGCTTTGAATCATATCCACACTTTGTGACGAGAAAGAATCTTTCAACATTTTCTTTGTGAAAGGAGGTTCTTCAAAGAAGGGTTAGAAGAACGGTATAGCTGATGGCGTATACAATCCTTTGATAAGTTTGAACCTTTATAAAGCATACAAAAGATGATTCACGGACCCCGAAGTAACAAAAACCAAGTCAACAAAAGTCCCCCCTTTTTTCTTTTAAAAGTTATTACTCATAGCGCTTCTTTTCCCAAGAAGACCATGAGTCAGGGGCAAATGATGGGACATGGCTCAAGGCCCAATTGGAAAGGCCAATCTTTGAAAAGCCCATAAAGAGCATCTACCGACGGTGTCCAACGATTCACAATTGCCACGACAACCTACCGAAGGGGCTTAGCCGCCCAAATCTTCCGAACGACAGGATCTCAGTCATTCCGCCAACCGAACGTGGTATACCAGGCAAAGGGTGATAGTCTCGATCGGGCAATCAAGCATCAATCCTTCAACCGAACAAGTCCTGAAGACTCCTTAACGGTCGAGCGACAGATTGATAGCCAACATCCCAAACGATTCTAAAGGAATGTCAGAATATCCTAATAACTCTAGTTTTCTATTTCAGAGTGGTATTCCTGGGATCTTTCAGTCAAGGATGAAAATTTTTCAAAGGATGAGAATCGCAACCAACGCAGAATATTGAATTCCTGAGATTTTCGGATCAGCCCGATAAGGAAGGTAAGGTTGAAGCTCCCAAGTGGCGCACGACTCTGAAAGGTATAAGATCTCTCAAAACGTTCTAAACCAGGTACACTCTCGATGCCAAACACATTGGGCATACCAATCACAGGGAATCACTCCTTCAAAGTCTCAGTTTGTTTTTTCATTCGAAGACCGCTCTTTACTGACTTGAGCGTTGAAATCTTCCCGCCGGAGTACCCTCCAACGGTTTTTGCAAGTGTTTTCCTCTCCATTGACATCGAGTCTATAAGGAGTCGGTATTTATAGAATTATAACCCACCTCCAACAATGTTCAATCAAAGAGGTGTTATAGCTTTGTAACTAGTTTAAAAAATAAAATCTTGCTAATCTTATTATTGAACCAGATAAAGGAATCAAAGAATTTTAGATGAGTTTAAATTTTTGTAGCAATGGTATGATATGTAACACGATTCTAAATTTATTATTATTATTATTAGTGTCATTATCGTTACTTATCTAGCTTGACATGAAATCATTACACCTACAACGATTTCAACTCAGATAATTCATTGCCCTCAGAAGGCTCGGCAGGCTGGAGAGCTGAGCCAGCCACATTCTTTTTTTTTAAAAACTTTATTTGTAATTTCTTAATTAAAATAAAATAATTATTAAATGATTGCCGAGTAAAAAGAAAAGAAAAAACATAAATGAAATGAGTTGATGATATAGTAAAAGTAGGGATGGAAATATTCTATCTAACTTGATAGATATCTAAAAAATTCGATCTGTTGGATTCATTTTGTCCTTTAAAAATAAGATTAAGGTTAGATTAGAATTGGATTTTAATATTAGAGCAGTCAAATCGATTCAGATACGGATT
Organism: Dillenia turbinata; assembly: GCA_037126225.1. Lineage (NCBI taxonomy): Eukaryota > Viridiplantae > Streptophyta > Magnoliopsida > Dilleniales > Dilleniaceae > Dillenia > Dillenia turbinata. The sequence goes on from JBAMMX010000006.1 coordinate 12,717,990, forward strand.
TAATTTATAAATAATTTGATCTGATCTAATCTGATAATATTTTATAATAAAATAAAATTTTATTTTAATATGATCAGAGTGGATTTTTTAAAAAAAGTTTAGAGAGTGAGATATGAATTTTTAATTTTTAATTTGAATCAATTTAAAATTAAATATTAATATTAAAGTTAGAATTTAAAATGAATTATGATCCGGACACAAATCAAGAAGGAGACAAAAACCACCTCGAGACGGTTGCTCTTTAATTTTGGAACCACGTCATCAGTCACGCGGAGCACATCTGAAATTTCTGTTGTTGGTGGTGGCAGGACTACACCATACTAGAGAAATCCAAGCCAATGATTGGCAAGATGCCGTCACAGCTGGCTGGCATGCAATATGACTGGGTTGGCCCCGGGGGACCATGGTAGGTCTCCACCTTTCCAAATGGTAATTTCATCAGAATTTTACGATTTAATGATCATCAACGTTACGGAATTGAATAGAGCGGGGAGTTGATTTTCCAGGTGGCAATAATTGAAAAACCCTAAGGTAGCTTGCTAGTTCGTTTACTGTTGCACTGCAATCGCATGAAACAGACAAATTGTCTCTCTCTCTCTCTCTCAAAAAAGAAACCGTGAAATTGATCAAAAAGAAAAGCAACCCTAATTTCTTGCCCTTTATATTTTTTCTTATCAAGATTTCAAACGTTAGAGAGATAAAGACATGAAGGGGGAGAGAAAAAAATTTAAAGGAGGGGGTGAAAGAGAAACAGCAAGACAAAAAGGATGACGATTGGCTGAAACTACGGATTTTCAATTTCAATTCTCTCCCTCTCTTCCATAAACATAACCCAGTAACATCTTCTCTTCTTTCTCTCGTCTCTGATCTTGATAACATCTTCTTCTTCTTTCTTATTGAGGATCCCGAGGTTCTCTCTCTCTCAGGTGCGATCATCTGATTACTTTCGTTCTTTCTTCTTTGGCTTTAAATTTAATCTCTCCTCTCTAGATTTGCTTTTGTTGTAAGACGCTTCCGATTTGTATTCAGCATCGCAAATGAGTAATTTGTGTTGAAAGATTAGGTTTATTGAATATGCCCGTTACATGTTTGTTGGTTTACTTCACCCCTCTAAATTGGTAAACTAAATTAATCTTACTTGTGAGTGCGGAAACGCTTAATTTGTAAGGCAAGCTATTCTCTTATTCCTTGATCTGACTTTCTCGTAATTCTGTGTGTTCTGCCAATAACTCATCTGTTTCAAATAGGAAGGAGAAAATTCTAGGAAAATTGATGTGCAATGCAAAGATCACGTAGAGCTCTTCTGCAAAGAAGAGCTTTGGAGAAGGCCATAAGGACCAGGAATCGCTTCTGCCAGGTTTCTTCATCTCAGGTTGTTGTTTGCTGGGGCCTTTTTTTCTTGCTCACATCTTGGATCGGCCATGGTGATGTTTACAGAGGTAATTTCTTCTCTATTTGTTTTGTTTGCTGAGAAATAAGTGAATCTGTATATGGGTTTTTTTTTTTCACGAGCCAATCATACACTATAATTTCTGGGAAAATAGCTCTTTTGATCGTTCAATCAATATATGGATAGTGCATATAAGTTGTGTAGACACCTATTTTTTCGTGTTTTTTAGGGACTTAGATCTAGTGCTATTGATTATTCATCTAAATCACTCTCTATCAATTTAATTCTGAAGCTATCTTGTCATCACAAGCTTAAAAATCACAGGAATTATACCTTTGATTGATCACTTCATTATCTTGCACATTGTTGTGCCTATTTGTCATTCTCATTTCCTTGTTTGCGGAAACTTTTCCTAGAAGGTAGATATATAACCCCTGTGCATCATCTGAAAGTGGCATGTCTAGGCAAGGATTACTCCCAAGATTTATGCTGGTCGTTCTTGAGCTGGGCACAATTTGACCTTTCCTAGAACCCCTTGCTTGGTTATCATTACTAGTCCTAGTTGTTATTAACTCTTGTTGACCAAATTTTTTCTTTCCTCAAGCTTTTAGTTTGAGTAATAACTGTAGCATGATGGAAAGTATGGAATGCAGTGCTGAAAAACTTTCATAAGTTTCCGTGTTGTAATTATTATCTGTTTCTTGTTGTTGTTGTTGTGGTGGTTGTAGATGAATCTGAAGTTGTACAAGTTGACTTATCAACATGTAACAAGGCTAAGCAGGAAGGTGACAGTTGCCCTGCTCTTGTAAATACAGATCCAGAAAATGAAATTGATTCTGAAAATTCTTATGACAGTTTGTGCAGTAATGGTGATGAGACCAACAGCTTAGTAAGTAACATTATTTCAGCAGCCCCAGAGCAATTAGACAGGGAGAATTTCAGTTCAGTTGTAATTGAAACAGATACACCAAAGAATGAAAGGCTTTCTCATGCTGTGCCACTAGGTCTTGACGAATTTAAGAACAGAGCCTTTAGTTCTAGAAGTAAATCGGCAACAGGAAAGGTTGGTGGGATTATACACCGAGTGGAGCCTGGTGGTGCAGAGTATAATTATGCTTCTGCTTCAAAGGGAGCAAAGGTTTTGGCTTATAACAAAGAAGCTAAGGGTGCTTCAGATATCTTAAGTAGAAACAAGGACAAGTATCTTCGAAATCCATGTTCGGTAGAAAATAAATTTGTTGTCATTGAGCTTGCTGAAGAAACCTTAGTTGATACAATAGAAATTGCAAATTTTGAGCATTACTCATCTAATTTGAAAGATTTTGAGCTGCTTGGCAGCTTGGTGTATCCTATGGATGAGTGGGTTGATCTTGGGAACTTTACTGCTGGAAACGTGAAACATGCTCAGAGATTTGCTCTTCCAGAACCAAAATGGGTCAGATATTTAAGGTTGAATCTGCTGAGTCATTATGGTTCAGAGTTCTATTGTACACTTAGCATTGTGGAGGTATATGGGGTGGATGCTGTTGAGAGAATGCTTGAGGATCTGATCTCTGTTCAGGATAATTTGTTTGTATTGGAGGAAACAACCAGGGAGAGACCACCCGACTCCCAGCCAGTGTCCTCTGAGGGTGTTAAGATTGATAATAGTTTTACGGTTGAAATGGATTCTGGCCCTGCCCTTGAAGACTCTGGTGGTAGGCATGAAGCTCCAATAACCAATGTGCCTGATCCAGTGGAAGAGATACAGCATCCACAGGTTGGCAGGATGCCTGGCGATACTGTTCTAAAGATATTGATGCAGAAAGTACACTCTCTGGATCTAAATTTGTCCGTCCTTGAGCATTACCTGGAGGAGTTGAACTCCAGATATGGCAACATATTTAAAGAATTCGACAAAGACATTGCAGAGAAAGATATACTCCTGGAGAAAATGAAATCAGACATAAAATTTTTTCTTGACAGCAAGGAGGCCATTGTATGTAATTGCTAATTGTGGGTTCCCCCCTTCTTGGGTCTTTTCTACTGATTTTTCTTTCTTTGTTTCAGGTTAAAGATGTTGATGATATTCTTAGATGGCAATCCCTCGTTTCCATGCAGTTGGGTGACATATTGAAAGAAAATGCTGTTCTCAGGTAGATTCTTTTTCTTAGCTATTACATTTCCATTGTATTGTTTTAATGGTGCATTATCGAGCATGTCTGTTTACAAATTTAAGGTCATAAAATATAATTTCTTCCTATTCCTTTCACAAATCTGCCAGAAATATTTTGTCAGTGTCATCGCTTATTTTTCATTTTATTCATTAAGTTATGGCTATGTGGCGGAATAGCCGATAGTAGATGAGAATATGATTAGAAGGATAGTTTTGAAAAAAAATGTTATTTCTTCATAGAAATAATAATATGGCTTGAAAGAAAAGAGGATCTAAATGCTTCTTTACAGAACATATTTTGGCTATATTATATAATATCTTGTGAAGATTGCTGGTGTTATTTAGATTCATCTTACCACTTAGGAGGCAGAAGTTCAGAGAGCATTGTTTCTAGATGACTTTATCAAGGGGTAGATAAAGGGGATTATAAGAACCCTCAAGGCTCTAGGCACTTGCCATCTTCACTTCTTTAGCAGTCTTTTGCTCCAATTGGTCTTGCTTTAAAGACGCTTATGTAACTGTCGAATAAATGACCTACAAGTTGGTTTAAAATGGCCCTTCTTGTGCTGCTTTTTTCCCTAGGAGATGGCACAAACGAGTGTTATGTAATGGACTGAAAATTGTGGCAGCTAATTAAATAGATGGGATGGGCACCACAGCACTGAGTTTCTGGTTTTCTTGAAGGCAGTAACAGGGCAAAATCAAACTGGATATTGGTGACCTTGAACCAAGAAACAAAATGAGGGTTCATATGTACTTGCAATGTTGATGCTTCTGGGATTTGCCAATCTCAATAACAATTACTAGCTGCATGATCTAGGTTTTGGTGACTAGGCCTTAGACTAATTAAATGTTGATATAGAGAGAGAAAGTAAACAGTAATGAGAAGGTAAGAGACAAAGGTGGCTCTTGCAAATATTGATGATTTTGGGATTCACTGATCTCAATAACAATTACTAGCTGCATGATCTAGGTTTTAGTGACCAGGCTTTAGACTAATTAAATGTTTGTATAGAGGGAAAGTGAGGAGTAATGAGGGGACTATCTCCCAGTAATTGATAAATATTAAAGGGAGAAAAAACTTTTTGTTCCCAGTAATTGATAAATATTAAAGGGAGAAAAAACTTTTTGTATCTTATCTTTGGATTACAACAACAACAATGTAGGCCTTTAATTCCAAAATCTGAGGTTGGCCATATGAGAAACAAATATTTTAAAAAAAAAAGATATATTTAGTTTGCGCGGATTCTCCTACGCCAGTCATTCCTATTTAGGACAATCTTCTTAACTAAATCCATAACTATCATGTCTTTACGAATACATTGCATTCAAGTTTTTAACGGTCTATCTCTACATTTTATTAAATCTCCTATATTTAAGTTTTTTGTCTTCCTAACAGCTGCGTTCTTAGGTTTTCACTGTACGTCTTCAAACCATTTGAGATTTGAGACGGTACTCTCACATTTTATCTATAATTGAACTAACTCCCAATTTATTATGTATCTCGTCGTTTTTAATTTATATTTTCTAGTTTTGTTACACATCTATCTAAGTATTCTCATTTCAGTTAAAGCTATTTTTTGCTCTTGTTGCTGTTTAATGGTCCAACACTCAGTGTCATACAATAGAATAGGTCTTACTGCAGTTTTATAGAATTTTTCCTTTAAATATAATGGTATCGTGCGATCGCAGAGAATTCTGGATACCTTTTTTCATTTCATCCAACCCGCTTGAATTCTATTATTTACATTCCCATCTATATTGCCATCATTCTGGATGATGGAATCAAGATATCTAAATCATTCGCTCTTTGAGACTTCTCTTCCTTCTAATCTAATCGTTTCTTTATTATTCTGATGGTTGTCATTAAACTTACATCTCATATACTCAGTTTTAGATCTACTCAATCTAAATTCTTTAGATTCTAACGTGTTCTTCCATTACTCTAATTTAATATTGATACCCTATCTAGTTTTATCAACCAAAACTATACCATCTGTGAAGAGTATACATCATGATATTTCATCTTGAATATTTTTTGTGATTTCATCTATCACTATTGCAAATAGTAATATGAGATGTATCTTATCTTTGGATTAAAGACCATTATTCATTTAGCATTTTGGTCCAAATTGCTCCAACATTAGATAGAGGTTTGTGTGAACTAGCAAGGTAGATGTTTTAGGAGTTCTTTCCTTTCAATATAATCATTTTGGTTCCTTTTTGAAGAAAACAATGGAAAGGACAAGGAGGTATCAAAGCGGCTATAATATAATTTTTCTTTCTTTCTTTCTTTCTTTTTTTTTTTTTTTTTTTTTTTTTTATGTGGATCATCACTTTTTGGAAATATTTTTCCCATTCTCTTATATTGTCTAGTCAGTACAAATATTTTCTAATTTTTATAATAAGAAAAATACTGTAATTTTTTTTTTTAAAAAAAAGAAAAAGGAAAATGAATTTTACCCCTTTCTTAGTTCTAGGGACTGTCTTGTTGATGGATCCTTGATTATTAAAAAGTACTTGATTTTTAATATTTCATTGAAATGTTTCCACAAAATTGTTTTATTGAAAAGTGTTTTGCACAATTCTTTTTGTTGCAGTTATTTTTGTGTTTATTTATTTTTTGAGAAAGCAGCCATTATCTATCTCATTTGATAGGTAAATGTAGCTTGTGCACAAATTTATTTATTTATCTTTGATAAGGCTTCTTCATTTAATTGGACAAGTTGTCGATAGAAGTCAGCACGTTGGGTAGCCACAATTTGGATACCAACAATACAATAATACTTCTATGTTTCTTCCTTTTGTTTCGAGAGTTGTATTACAATTTTGTATTTGTGCCTTGAGTGGGTCTGCCCAGCCTAATATAGGCTTTGGCAGCCTTCTATTAGCTAATTTGGCTTGGGCCAGTATCACTTAATATGTCCATGGGTGCAGCAATATTTGCATCCTAGCTAGCATTTGGAGGCCGAGTGGGAAGTTACTTCGAAGCTAAATTTGCCCACGGGTTAAGCAGACGAGCTTATGAAAAAAGGATGTAATGGTGTCACTTCAAAAGGAAAGAATTGCTAATCTGAAAGTTCAGCCTAGTGTTCTTATTTGGAGGGTTGATTGCATTCTCTTGGTGAGTGATTCCAAGGAGCCCTAGGTATAATTCCCTAGGATCATTGCTTCTTTTGCAATTGTTTGTCCTCCTAAACATTTTCATCAAAAAAATTTATATTATCTGAAAAATTGTTCCTACATATTTGCCCAACAACTTAACAGGATCAAATTATCCAACCAGCACTTAAAACTTAATTTTAGTCTCCCGAAAGGGTTCTGATTAGAAGATGGTGCTTTGAACATATAAAAAGAAACAAGCAGAAGGAAAATGATGAAGTGCTAAAAGGAACATATCTAATTGCATAAGCACACAAAGATGTTCCTATTTATAAATCCAAAAATGCATACATAATTACATATGTATATAGAGAAAGAGTTGTCATTCTTCATATCCAATGTGATTGCTATATGGGAATTTTACCAAGTAATGCATCAACAATAGAGAAATGGGATTAATGGAGAAATCAGAGATGTTGGAGGGCAAAAGAGAAATCTGAACAGAAAAACGAGAACCAGAGGAGAAGAATCACAGATGTTTGGAAAATAGATATAGGCGTAGATTATGTTTTCACATTGAGAGGTGAAAGTATACAATTATAAGTATCTATTTAATATTATGTTTTGGAAAACTTTTTGGTGGTTTTTAACTTTGTCATGCTCATTTTTTAAATATAAGTTTGAGACAAATGTTCCTCATGTTTAGCTTGAAATCAATAATATCAACAAAAAAAAGAATTGTGTTTCGTTGAAAAAGAATTGAACTGAGATTTTGCGGAAGGGCCAAAAGGAACTTAAGAGGAAAAGTTGTCTTACTTCTAAGGTCATGTTTAGTAAGACAATAAGGAGTGAAAAATTACCGCCTTAAAATTTTTCCTCTCTATTGTTTGGTTTTCATTCTCTCAAATGACCGACTTCAAGCTGGGATTAAAATTCAATGTGTTGTTGTTGGTGTTTGGTATTCATATATTTACTTCCAAAGCGTGGGGTAAATGTCACTCTAGTGGTGTAGGAGTGATACAAAGGATAAACAACAACAACAACAATCGAAGCCTTAATCCCAAAATTTGGGGTCGGCGGGTGATACAAAGGATAATGAAATAAAAATTTTAAAACATGTCAACTAAATTTATTTTCTAGAGAAACAAAAGAAATTAAAAAGTCACTAAATTTAAAGCGAAATAATTTAAAATAATTTAATTTTTCTAGTGAGAGAAAATCAATGTGCTTAGTTTTAGAGACAATTTTAAATGAGTGTGTTTAGGGAATGAAAATAAAATTGATTTTTAGAGAAAAAATTAATTTGTTTGCTTTTAGAAAATGAAAAAATCAAATTTGATATTTTTAGGGAGAATTTAAAATCAACGTGTTTAAAAAGAAAACATGTGAGTTAAAATCATTTTTTTTTTAATGAGAAAATCAATGTGTTTAATTTAGAGGAAAAAAAACTAAATTTTATTTTCTTAGAGAGAATTTAAAAAAAAATGCTATTGGAGATGATGTGTACTATTTTTTTTTTTAGTGATGGAAAACTAATGTGCTCACTTGGAGAAATAGACAAAGTAAATATAGTTTTTATAGAGAGAAAACTTAAAATTAATTAGTTTAGAGACAGAAAATATAAGTTAAATTATTTTTTAAAGAGAAAAAATTAATATGTTTCATTTTAGAGAGAGAAAATTAAACTTTATTTTTTAGAGAGAAAAATTAAAATCATTATATTTAGAGAGAGAAAATGTAAATTAAATTGATTTTTTTTTAAGAGAAAATAAAGACATTTCGTTTTAGAGAAAGAAAAACTAATTTTGGTTTTTGTAGAGTGAGTAAACTTAAAATCAATGAGTTTCAAGAGGTAATGTAAATTAAATGAAGAAAATGAATATGTTTCTTTTTAGAGAGAGACTAATTTTGATTTTTTTTAAGAGAGAAAACTTAAAATCAATGTATTTAAAGAGAAAATATGAATTAAATTGATACGTTTAGAGAGAGAATTAATATGCATTTAGTTTTAAAAAAAGAAAAACTTAATTTGTATTTTTAATGAGAGAAATTAATCAATGTATTTAAAGAAAATATAATATTTTTTCTTTAACCTTTTATACCATATACCAAATATTATTTTTATTCAACCAAATAAGGGAAAATGAGAAATATTATGGGAGCAATATTTACTCTGAAATGTTACACTTGTGATTTTTCCCTTTAAAATTCTCCATTCCTACTAACCTTGTTCTAAATGTACTCACAATATTTACTCGGAAGCAACCATTGTGCACGTAGCTATGAGTGTTCTTAGATATTTTTTTGGGCCGGAGGAGGCGGTGGGTTTTAGTAGTTGAGTTGCTTACTTGCTATAAAACATGCAAATCTACTTCCCAGGAAAAATTAGTCCCAGATTAAGAGAGAAAGTGACAAGGAAAAGCACTATGTTGTACGATCTTTGACCTTCATCTAAATGAGATTGTTGGGGAATTAATTGAATGGTGAAAGAATGAGAAATTTGGTTGCGTTAAAGAAAAAAAGAAAAAAAAAATATATCAGGAGATGATTTTGTTGAGTTGACCAATGGCTGAGTTCCTTTTTTTTTTTTTTTTTTTTTTTTTTTAATATTGAATGCTTGCACCAGATTCTTGGCTGGGGCAAATCTAAACTATTCCCTTCCGGTTAACAAATCTTGTTTCTGTCCATGATTTTTAATTGTTCCTATTGGTTTTCAGATTTACCATCTTGGCTATGTAAGTTCTAAAATCCATATTTTGATTTGCAGATCAGAGGTCAAAAAGGTCAGGGAAAATCAAATCTTCATGGAGAACAAGGGTGTTGTAATTATTCTTTTATCCTTAACGCTTGGAATGATGGCATTAGTGTGGCTGTTCATAGACATGGCAATGAGGATTTATAGCTCCAAGGGTTCCAGGAAATTTTGTACGATGAGCTCTTCCTGGTTTGCCCTTTTATTGAGTTGTAGTCTTATAATGTTCATCCTATCATTATAGTTATGGTGATGCATAGTTTTTCAAAATAATTAGGCCTTGCATGGTTTATCCAGCTGAGTTCTCGAGTTCTAAAATCAAGGTTTGGCTAGAATATTTTCTGGATTACCTGATATTCGACCATGCCATGGATTGATTTGATTGGTCAGACCTAAGAGTACTAGATTTATCCATTTTATTTAGTTTGTAATATAATGGTAAATTTCTGAAACTGTATCAAGGAATGCTGCTGTGAGTTAAGGCAGCAGATTAAATCATTAGTGATGTAACGGGCTGATTTTAATCTCGACTCAGGTGGTCTTGAGCTTTTATTTTATTGGTAAATATCTGAAGGTGCATGCAGTGCCTGGTGCTTTGAGTTACGGCAGCTGATGGAATCATCAGAGTAATCTAACTACCTGATTTTAATCTTGATTCATCTCTTTTTTTAAAAGGTTGAGATGGTCTTGAAGTCATTCTATGAATGAACTTGAAATTATTAAATCCTGTTCCGAAGTTGAGAGGACATTATTTTTGCATTGTTACCCCTATTGATTCAAAACCCTAAATCAAACTTACAGCATTTGGGGCTTTTTGCTCTCAATCACCTTTCGTGGACGTTCTATTTCCGTTTTAGAATAATTTAGAGCTTTTGAGATATTTAAAAGAAAAAATAGATAATATTTTAACAAAGATTTTACATTAACACTTTCTCAGAAGTCCTCCACGTCTTCTTCCAACGCCCCCTCCATATTCTTAGCTTGAAATGCTCTTGAAGGTAATGGTTTGAATTGACTTAAAATTGGCTACAAAGTGACGGATATCAATCCATGCCCACTTAAACCAAACATATTAAGTGTTTGGTCATCATCAAAATATAGGGTTGAAACCCTCTCTCTCCCTTTAATGACAATAATTTTAATTATCATGATCTTTCAAGGATACATATCAGAGTTTTTAACTTTTAATTATATATCCTTCATTATGAAGCTATAAATCTATGGATCTTCTATTAAGAAAAAAATCTCTATTTTTTTCATTTGCATTAGGAGTTATGTATTAAAGCATATCCTCACATACTAATGAGTTATAGTTCAACCGGCGGTCTCGAGTTCGAGTCTTTTCTATAAACAAAAAAAAAAAGCATATCCTTCCGCCATCATTTAAAACTAGAAATACAATGGGGGCATGTAAATGAAACTAATACACGACTTTGTGACATTGTTTGATCATAAATGCACAATGTTATGTCACTAAATTGACATGAATATCAAATATTGTAATATCCTTTAATAAGACAAAAACATCTGTAAGGTTTCATTTCACATTTTATGTATCAAAAGCAATGTGATGCAAATTTTCTGGAAGTTTAGAAGATATGAATATTTTAACCATTGCGAATATTCTGGAAGTCTAGAAGATATGAATATTTTAACCTTTGAGCCACACTTAGCTTGAACATGTTTTATTTTTATTTTTTTTTCCTTCCCCTTAGGCCCAATTGAGCTTGCCCAATGCTCAAGATGGAAAACATATAACACAGTTCCCTCACACATTTTGTGTTGACATGTATATATAGCAAGAAAGGTAGGGCAGTCTTTTGTCCTTTAGAGAGAACGGAAGAGAGAATGAAAAGAAACGCTGCTATACCTTCTTTTCAGAGCCTCAACAACTTCAATTGTGTTGACATGACCCGAGTTGAGCGAACACGACTAAATAACCCTTCTAGTTTGTACCTTTTGTGACAATGATGGGATGACTAAAAAGGCTTCATAGACTTAGTCTTCGATAGCCCGGTCATGCTAGTATGACTAGCTTAGTGATAGTATCTCTCTCTCTTTCTACCATGTTTGCTTACGCATTTGAGTGCTTATGTTAGGGGTTAGATCCAGCCTAGATCCCTAATTGTTGTAGGTTACTAGGAGAATAACCCAAGTAATTAATGAAGATAAAGAACAAGACCAGTGAGAATTCTCATTACAATGATCACAAATGTAAAATGAGATGAAATTGTTGATTTTCTAAAAGAGCAAGCTAAGAGAAATGAGTAAGAACTTCAAGATTTTATTGAAATTTCAAAGAGAGTAAATAACAAGTTGAGGCATTATTTCATGCCTTTTCAAAGCTCCATCTTGACATATATATAGAAGAGGGAGAAGATGAGAGATTTTATGGAGGGAGGAGAGGGCAATGCCCTCTCCTTAGTGCTGCCCCAACGGCTAGCACAAGCTAGCCGTTGGGGGGCTCCCAACGGCTAGTTTAACAACTAGTCGTTGGGGCCTCTTGGCCCCTTTAGGGCCATCCCTTGCTGGGCTCATTTGAGCCCAGCTCAATGATCATTAGAGCCCTCTCTTTGAGCCTTAGGAATGGGTACAATTGGGTTATAAGAATTGGATCATTTGGAAGATCCAATATGCACATTCATGGAGACTTATTCTGACTTCTTAGCAAGGCTTGTCTAAGATGGCTTCATTATGCTTCATTTCAACACTCCCCCTCAAGTTAGGTGTGTATATATTAAAAACACCTAACTTGCCCAAGTTTTTGAGGATGTGATTAGCGGTTCCCGGTTTTGTAAAGATATCCGCAACTTGAAGATCACTTCTTGTGAAACTTGGAGAGATGAGCTTATCTTCAATCTTTTGCCTTACAAAGTGGCAATCTACCTCAATATGCTTTGTTCTTTCATGAAATACCGGATTTGAGGCTATGTGAATTGCTGATTGATTGTCACAATGGAGTTGAATTGGAGTAGAGACAAAGAACCCTAATTCTTCTATTAGAGCCTTTAGCCATACGATCTCACTAGTAGCGGCTGCCATTGCTCTATACTCTGCTTCGGCACTTGATCTTGAGACTACATGTTGTTTTTTGCTTTTCCATGCTACTAGGTTCCCTCCAACAAACATGCAATAACCAGTAGTTGATCTTCTATCTTCCGAATCCCCGGCCCAATCCGCATCACAATACCCTATGATTTGTGAGTTGCAATTGTTCTTCATGACAATTCCCATGCTGGGTGTGCCTTTTAGATAATGCAGAATCCTTTTAGTGGCTCTCCAATGCTTCCATTTTGGCTTGTGCATATGTTGGCTAACTTGCCCCACAGCGAATGAGATGTCAGGCCTTGTTATGGTGAGATAGATTAATTTTCCTACAAGCCTTTGATATCTTTGTTCGTCCTCAAACTCTATGTCATCATCTTTGAGGCCACAAGAGGTGCTGATCAGACTGCATGCGGGCTTGGCACCTAGCTTGCCGGTTTCCTGCAAAAGATCAAGCACATACTTTCTTTGTGATAGAGCAAACCCATTTGGAGAATAGGCAAGCTCTATCCCTAGAAAGTACTTTAGTTTCCCTAAATCCTTAATATCAAACTTTGTTTGGAGAAATTTTCTAACTTGATTGATTAAGTTTAAATCATTTCCAGTTAGGATGATATCATCTACATATACTAAGACTATGATGAATTTATCTCCTAGTTTTTTAATAAAAAGAGATGAATCACTAGAGCATTTTTTAAAGTTATGATCAAGAAGTGTAGAGCTGAGTTTAGCATACCAAGCTCTTGGAGATTGCTTGAGACCATAGATGGCTTTCTTTAATTTGCAAACTTTGTTGTCTTGATAAGAAAAGCCCGGAGGAACGTCCATATATATTTCTTCTTCTAAGTCCCCTTGAAGAAAGACATTTGCAACATCCATTTGAAATAAAGGTAAGGTGTAGTTGGCAGCAAGAGATAGAAGCACATGGATGGTATTCATTTTTGCCACGGGAGCATATGTTTCTTTGTAGTCCACTCTATAAGCTTGAGTGAAACCTTTGGCAACTAGTCTTGCCTTGTATTTATCAAGACTTCCATCACTTTTGTGCTTAACTTTGTAAACCCACTTGCATCCTACAGCTCTTTTCCCTTTAGGAAGTGATGCTATTTCTCATGTTCCATTTTTCTCTAAAGCCTCCAACTCATCTTTCATAGCTTGTACCCATTGAGGTTGGTTCTTAGCTTCTTCAAAGGATCTTGGTTCTTCATGAAGATCTATATTTCGAATAAATCTTTGATGGTTGCAAGAAGTGTTAGCAATTGAATAATATTTGGAAATAGGATGAGAGGTTACTTTAGAGTTATAAAAAACTCTTTTGTTGATCCATTCAGAAGTAGGAAGTCTAAGCCTTGTAGATCTTCGAAGAGGAGGAGGTGGTTCATCTATGATTCATTCTTCTTCATCTATGGCCAGCTCTTGTTTCGAATTATCTCCCCCTTGTTCTTGAATGGTTTCTTGATCAGAATGAGATGGTGAGGGATCCTCTTGAGTTGGTTCTTCATGATCATTCGGAGCTGGTTCTTGTTCAATGTTTGGGTGATTGATAGTCGGTAGAATAATGCTCCATGGATCTTGAGCATCTCCTTTTCCAGCTTGGTCTAGATCTTCCTTTCCTGAAAAATAGAACTCTCTTTCTACAAATATCACATCCTTGGATGTGTATAGTTTCTTGGTTAGTGGATCATAACATTTATACCCTTTTTCAAATGCTGAGTATCCTAAGAACACACATTTTCTCCCCCTTTCTTCTAACTTGTTTCTGAAATTTTCAGGTACATGAACATAGCATAAACATCCAAAGACTCTAAGATTGGAGATATTGGGTTTCCTTCCTAAAAGTAGCTCTAATGGAGATTTTCCTCCTAGAACTTGAGTGGGCATAAGATTAATGAGATGGACAGCGGTTTTTATTGCCTCACTCCAAAACCTTTTAGGCATATTAGAGTGGATCATCATAGCCCTAGCTGTTTCTAGTAAGTGCCTATTTTTTCTTTCGGCCACTCCATTTTGTTGTGGAGTGTACACACTTGATTTTTGATGCATGATCCCTTTTTCATCTAAGAAAGTTTCAAATGCATGACTAGTATACTCCCCCCCATAATCAGACCTTATGATTTTAATGTTGGCATTGAATTGTTTGTTTACATATCTATAATAGCTTTTAAGGGCTTCAAGAACCTCAGATTTGGTTACCAATAGGTATACCCAAGTATATCTAGTTTTGTGATAATAAATGTCACAAAGTATTTAAAGCCATTATGAGATATTATAGGTGAGGTCCAAACATCAGAATGAACAAGTTCAAATGCATTTTCATATATAGTTTTTGAAATGGGATAATACACTCTAGTTTGTTTTCCAAGAACACATGCTTTGCAATGCCTATTTTCTACTTCTAGGTTTGGAAATAGGCGTTTCAAAGCTAAGTCCCCAAGATGACCTAGACGAGCATGCCATAATGAATGCATTTGACTTTGGGCAGCAAAAGCTTGGTTTTCTTGATCCAAGTAGTATAAGTTGTGTCTCCTAGACCCCTTGCCAATCAAGTGATTCGTTTTGAGATCCTGAAAAACAACTTCATTAGGATCAAATGTAACCTTGCAATTTTGTTCTTTAGTTATCTTTCCAATGGATAAGAGATTAGAATTAAATTTAGGCACATATAGAGCTTTAGTTTTCTTGCCAAGTAACTCAACTTCACCTAGATGATCAACTCTTAATTTCTCACCATTAGCTACCTTGACAATCCTAGAATCGGTGAGAGGAATAAGCCTTTTGATTTTGCTTTTATCTTTCACCATATGATTATCACAACTAGAATCAATAAGCCATGAAGGAGATGTGTTTAGAGAATTACCAGAATGCAAAGCAATCTGTCCAATGAGCTTTTTCATCTCCCTTTGCATTTCCTCCATTTTGTTTTCAAGGGCAGCCACTTGAGAAACATGCTGGACACTTGCCATTTGATCTCCTTCCCTTTTGTTGAACTTTGGCCGTAAATGGGGATGAAGATGCCAGCATTTTTCCTTTTTATGGCCAGGTTTCTTACAATGGGAACAAACATCTCTCTTGGTGAAGTTTTGAGCTTTGTTGGCTGGATGTTCTTCCTGGACGGATTTGAATGCTTGAGCTTCAGATTTGAGTTTAGTTGAATCCTCAAGCCTCATACTTGTTTCAGCTCTTTGAACCATGAATTGCACCTCTTGGAATGAAGGAAATATCTTCATTCTTAGAATTTCTTGGCGAATAGAAGCAAATTCTTTTCCAAGACCCATAAGAAGACCAAAGGTCATGTCTTCATCAGTTCTTTGAAGGAGAACTTTAAGATTTGAAATAGGAGGCCTCAAGAGATTGAGTTCATTCCAAAGATCCCTATATTCCCCAAAGAATTCGGGTAGGGTTTTACCTCCTTTTTGAACCTTGAAGATCTTCTTTTTTAATTCGAATATTCTGCCCGTGTTTGTTTCTTGCCCATATAGAGAGTGCATTTGATCCCACAAAGCCTTAGCATTTGGAATGCAAGTGACCATTGCCTTGTGGGTTTTGTCAAGAGACATTTGTAGGAGAACCACCACTTGATCATCTCTTTTCTTCCATATTTTGAATGAAGGATCAGCATTATCAAGAGGTTCTTCAAATATATGATTTTCAAGATTGAAGAAATTTAAGGACCTCTTGATGGTGTCTTGCCAAGCATTGTAGTTTGATGAATCCAAAAGAATGGATGTGAACATTGAAGTGCTAATTTGAGGTGGTGGATCTCCAAGGCCGGAAGAAGAAGGAATATTGGCCTGCTCTGATACCATGTTGATTTTCTAAAAGAGCAAGCTAAGAGAAATGAATAAGAACTTCAAGATTTTATTGAAATTTCAAAGAGAGTAAATAACAAGTTGAGGTATTTTTTCATGCCTTTCCAAAGCTCCATCTTGACATATATATAGAAGAGGGAGAAGAGGAGAGATTTTATGGAAGGAGGAGAGGGCAATGCCCTCTCCTTAGTGCTGCCCCAACGGCTAGCACAAGCTAGCCGTTGGGGCCTCTTGGCCCCTTTAGGGCCATCCCTTGCTGGGCTCATTTGAGCCCAGCTCAATGATCATTAGAGCCCTCTCTTTGGGCCTTAGGAATGGGTACAATTGGGCTATAAGAATTGGATCATTTGGAAGATCCAATATGCACATTCATGGAGACTTATTCTGACTTCTTAGCAAGGCTTGTCTAAGATGGCTTCATTAAGCTTCATTTCAACAGAAATAATCCAATAACTTTCACATAAGTTAATGTGATGATAAGGGTGAAGGCCTCCTCTATCCATAGTCTTTTGTTTCTCTTTTAAATGGCATTATTTTCCAAAGTTTGTACCAATTAATGTTGTTTGTGTCATGTGTAGTGAGCATAACTCTTCTCTTGTATATGGGAGAAGACTCTTAACCTCTTGGAGCCGCCGGCGGCTCACACTATTTCATGAGTGATCACCATTAACAACTCTTCATTCTCCCCCTCAACTATACCAAAAAAAAATAGAATTTCATTCTCCCTCTCTATATATATGCATGAATATAATGTATATACACATGTTGAGACGATTTTAGTTAATCGATATGATCTGCTAACTTTAATAAATCATTATACAAGCTTTGTGATTCCCTTTGTCCAAGCAATCAATCAACAAATGGATTCTGTCTCTTGTCAATGGGCTCTAACATGTTAGATATATCTGAACATAAGTATACAAATGATATTAATGCATAAAATTAACTTGATCAAAGAGGCAAATTATGACTATGGTGAAATTTAATGAGATTGTGCCAAGTGTTATTATGCTATGTTACTACATGGACACCTAGTCATCATGACATGTGGACTAGATTGTGCCAAATGTCATCATGCTATACTACCATATGGGCACCTAGTCATCATGACATGTACACTGTGACATAGGCACAAACAAGGTTCATCCACATGGGCAGTGATCAGATCAAAGGGGCAAATTTTGACTAAGGTGAAATTTAATGAGATTGTGTCAAACGTCATTATGCTATGTTACCATCTTAATGGATGTGTAGTATGCTAGATTGTGCTCTGAAGAGAGTAGAATTAGTCTTCAAGTCCTCTAAATGTCCCAAATAAAGTCCATTTATTGCTGCTTAAAATAGGTCCTCAAAATAGGCTGAAATTTGGATAGCATGCTGGAAGCATTTTCTAGGCAGCCTATTGCCCATTTTTAATTCGAGCTGTGGGAACTCTTTGGACCATGAATTGAACTTTGTTTTGAAGTCTTGACGTCATGATTTTGAGTCTTGAATGGTTGATTGTCTTGATCTTCAACACTCCCCCTCAAGTTTGGCTACTAGGAGCCAAACTTGCCGAAAGTACTTGGACAATCAACCTTTTGCCTTTCTTGTTGTTTTATGGCTTTGAAGTGATGAGGCTTTTGTTCCATGAGAAGAGGAGAGAGAGCAAAACTTGCCGAAAGTACTTGGACAATCAACCTTTTGCTTCTCTTATTGTTTTATGGCTTTGAAGTGATGAGTCTTTTGTTGCATGAGAAGAGGAGAGACAGTCCATCAGATTTTGTGACCTTCTCCTTGGTCTTGTTCTTCATTGGTTGGGTAATTACATTTGAGTTGTAGTAAACCCTTTTGTTCACCCATTCCAATGGAGGTAGTCGTAACTTAGTCGATCTTCTGAGATGTGATAGAGATGGTGGAGATTCTCTAACTTCCTCTTGGGCTTCCGGTGGAGGTGAGCCTTCTTGAGCTATTTTGCTCCTCCCATTGTTCAGAAGTTGCCAGAGCATCTCCCCCTTGCGTCATTCTTTCCTCCCCATTTAATTGTTGTGTAGGATTGTACGATACTTGTGGAAGATGGTAGGAGACTTGCTGAGAATTGCTCTCTTCTTGCGATGGCTCTTTCTCACCTATTTCTACAAAATAAAACTTGTCTTTTACAAATATCACATCTTTTTATGTGTATATGCTATTAGTTTGCAGATCAAAATATATGTACCCCTTTTGGAATGATCCAAGCCTAAGAACACACTTTTTTTGCCCTTTTTATCTAGTTTGTCCATTAGTTGACTAGGAACATGCAAATAACATATGCATCCAAACACTTTAGGTGATTGATGCATGCCTTTTTCTTTCTGAGTAGCTCGAATGGGGATGTCCTTTGAAGAATCTTAGAGGGCAATCTATTGATTAAATGAGCAGTCGTACTAACCAAATCACTCCAATTTTCTTAGACACTTTTGTTTGGAACATGATTGTCCTAGCAATTTCAAGGATATACTGGTTTTTTCTCTCGGCTACCTATTTTCTTGTGGGGTATATGGGCAAAATGTTTGATGGATTATACCATTATCTTCTAAAAATTTTCTAAAAGTATTGCTCACATATACCCCGATTATCCGTCATAAGCATTTTTATGTTCCCATTGAATTGTTTAGAAACATATTTTTAGAAATTTTGGATACCTTCAAATGTATATGCCTTGGATGTAAGCATATAAACCCATGTAAAACTAGTTTTATGGTTAATGAATGATATGAAGTATTTAAACCCTCCCCTAGATTCTATGGGTGCTGTCCATATATCCGAGTGTACTAGCTCAACGGACTGTTTGTATTGTGTTTGGGACATGGGATAGCGTGCCCTTGTTTGTGTTGAAAGTGAAGCCCTGCTTGGCTCTAAATTGGACACCAATCAAGCTTTAAAAGATCAATAATCAAAGTCCAAGACAAAGAAGAGAAAGAAAGGCTCAAAGTGATCAAGCAGGCTGTCGAAATAAAGAGGACAGACTACTCAAGATCATAGCCCAAAATTCAACTCAAAAGCCTAGTCCAAATGGGCCAGGCCCATCACCATACTTCAAGATTGTTGCAGCCCAACCTCCGCCCATTTAAAGGTGACTTCAAGACCCTTGAGTGAAGCCCTAATCCAAGCCAAAGTGGTCTGCATAGGCGTCTCAAATGAAGCCCAAATGGTTGGTCTATCATGCTCTCCAGAAGAGCACTGCACAAGGACCAAATTCAAGTTCAATTTCAAAGATATCTTAGGTCTGGTTTTTAGCACCCTGGAGCCCAGTCTTTTGGGGATATTTTGGCCCATAAAGGGGTCTAAAGAAAGGCTCCAACGACTAGTCAAACTAGCCATTGGGGAGAGGAATGTTAAGTCCTCTCTCCCCCCATTTTTTCTCTCATTGGATCTCCTCTATTCTTCTATAAATAGAGCTCCAAGGGATAGAGAAAATATCTTTGTAATTTAGTCTCATTGTACAAAAATTAGAACATAAAAGTCTCTCAAACATATATTGTATTTTTTGAGTATTGTCTCAACAATGTTTGTCTTGTAAATTTGATACATCATAAAAGCAATATATTGTGTTTATTCACTTATCAAATTATCTTCTTTTGTTGTTATTCAACTATTCTAAAACATCTTTGAGTCTCCTTCAAATTGGCTCACCATTGCTCACCCAACCTTGCTCACAAACACCAAGCTTCCACACATCAATTTGAGTTTAATATGTTGAAATGAGACATAATTGAGCTCATTAGCTCTCTCTTCAAAGTGCCCTATCTAAGAGTTTCTTAAATGCTTATAAGGAGGTCTAAAATTAGCCCATGTAAAAGACCTTCTCTAAGCCCATTTGTAAACCCATTTAAAGGGCCCAATATGGGCCTCCAATTCCTCAGCAGCTGGGCCGTAATTGGCCCAGCCCAGCCCACTCAATTTGGGGGGCAACAGCCACCAACGGCTAGTAGAGAACTAGCCGTTTGGGGACTGCCCAACGGCTAGTTCTCACTAGCCGTTGGGGCCGGCTGGTAGGAGAGGGCAATGCCCTCTCCTCTCTCTCATTTTCTCTCCTTCTTACCTCCCTTCTCCTTCTCTATAAATAGGATAGGTGGTTGAGCTTCATGAGTATGAAAAATATGTCTTCAATATGTGTAAACTCTCTTTGATCTTTCAATAAAATTCTTGAAGTTTATTTCTTCATTTCTTAGTTTGCTATCTTTGAATTTCAACATGGTATCAGAGCAAGCTTCGATACCTACTTCTTCCGGTGTTGGTAACCCTCCACCACAAATTAGCACCTCCATGTTCACTTCTATTCTTTTAGATTCTTCCAATTACAATGCATGGCAAGACACCATCAAGAGATCTCTCAACTTCTTCAATCTGGAAAATCACATATTGGAGGATCCCTTAGATGATGTCAATTCTTCATTCAAAGCTTGGAAGAAACAAGATGATCAAGTGGTGGTGCTACTCCAAATGTCTCTTGACAAAACCCACAAAGCTATGGTTACTTGTATACCAAATGCAAAGGCTTTGTGGGATCAAATGCATGCACTATATGGACAAGAGACCAATACCGGACGAATCTTTGAGCTAAAGAGGAAAATCTTCAAGATCCAAAAAGGAGGTAAAACTCTACCCGAATACTTTGGGGAATATAGGGATCTTTGGAATGAACTTAATCTTCTTAGGCCTCCAACTTCTAATCTCAAGACTCTTCTCCAAAGAAATGATGAAGACATGACCTTTGGTCTTCTTTGTAGAAAAAATAGAAAATGAATTTGCCTCAATGGGCATTTTATAAATAATGAATGTGGGACAATGCCCAAATATATTTTTGATACAAAATGGGACTATGCCCAAAGAAAGAAAGTGAGACAACGCTCAAAATAAATATGGGACTTTGCCCTACAAGAGGAGACTTTGCTCCATAATTTTGGAGAGTCAAATGCCCATTATTTTGTAGCTATTTGCTCTTTCTCATTCATGCATTACAAGGCATTGGACATGCCTATTTATAGAAAAAAGGGGGAGAGGGTTTGAGAGAAATAAGAGAGTGGAGAGTGGAGTGAGGGAGAGAGCATAAAGCTCTCTCCCACTAGCCGTTGGGGCATGCCCCAACGGCTAGAATTTCCAGCCGTTGGGGACTGCCCCAACGGCTGTATTTTACAGCCAATGGGGGCCATTTTGGCCCCCATGTCTTGTAATTTCGCTGGGCCCTTTTGGGCCCAGCTGTTGGTCATGGTTTGGACCCATTTGGGGCCCACTTTGGGTCCCCAAATGGGCCCAATTTTCTGGGCAGTGGGGGCAGTTTCTGCCCCCACCTTTTTTATTCATTGGGGGCCCATTTTGGGCCCCCTTTTGCTGGACAGTGCTGGGCCCATTTGGGCCCAGCTGTGACCCATGGGCCGGGCCCATTTAGGGCCCATTTTGGGTCCCTAAATGGGCCTAAAAAACTGGACAGAATGGGGGCAGTATTCTGCCCCCATTTGTGTCTTACAATTGGGCCTTATTTTAGGGTTACAAATAACGCCCATTTAGGGTTAATTACATGCCCTAATTTATGGGCTTTAAATCTCCTCTTGGGTTGGTCTTCGGATTTGCCTTTGAATGAACTTTAACACTTTACCGCTTCGGTTTGTGCTTTGGACATTTCTGGACTTCTCCATGGACCACCTCTCAGGGTTGGACTTAGGATTGCCTCTGAATGAGCTTTGCACTTGTACCGTCTCGGTTTATGCTTTGGACATTTTGGACTTTTCCTTTGACCACCTCTTGAGGCCTTGAGGTTCGGTGGGTCTTCCCCAAGCTTCATGCTCCATCTTTTCAACATTCTTATGGGTCTTGGAGACGAATATGCTTCTATTCGACAAGAAATTCTTAGAATGAAGATGTTCCCTTCATTCCAAGAAGTTCAATTTATGGTTCAAAGGACCGAAACTAGCATGAGGCTAGAAGAATCCACCAAGCTCAAATCTGAAGCTCAAGCCTTCAAAGCTGTCCAAGATGATCACATGGCCAACAAAGCTCAAAATTACTTCAAAAGGGATGTTTGCACAAATTGCAAGAAACCCGGCCACAAAAGGGAAAGGTGCTGGTTTCTTTACCCTAATTTGCGCCCAAAGAACAACAAAAAGGAGATGGAACAACCAGCTCATGCTCAACAAGTCTCCCAAGTGGCTGCACTCGAATCCAAGATGGAGGAGATGCAAAAAGAGATGAAAAAGCTCCTTGGCCAAGTTGCTCTACATTCCGGTAACAACTTGAACTCATCTCATTTAAATAAGTGGCTTATTGATTCGGGCTGTGACAATCACATGGTAAAGGATAAAAATCAAGTTAGGAAATTCATTCCTTTATCTAGTCATAAGATTGTCAAGGTTGCTAATGGTCAAAAACTAAAAGTTGATCATCTAGGAGAAGTTGAACTTCTAGGCAAGAAAACCAAAGCTTTATATGTGCCAAAATTCAACTCTAACCTCATGTCCATTAGCAAAATCACAAAAGACCATAATTGCAAAGCCACTTTTGATCCTAACCAAGTTATTTTTCAGGATCTCAAAACGAATCACTTGATTGGCAAGGGGTCTAGAAGAAACAACCTATATTTCCTAGATCAAGAAAACCAAGCTTTTGGAGTTCAAAGTCAAGTATCCTCTATATGGCATGCACGTCTAGGTCACCTGGGAGATTTAGCTTTGAAACGCCTATTTCCAAGTCAAAAGGTAGAAAATAGGCATTGCAAAGCTTGTATTCTTGGTAAACAAATTAGAGTGTATTATCCAATCTCAAATACAATATATGAAAATGCCTTTGAACTTATTCATACCGATGTGTGGACTTCACCCATAGAATCTCATAATGGCTTCAAATACTTTGTAACCTTCATTGACCACAAAACTAGATACACTTGGGTGTACTTATTAGTAGCCAAATCTGAAGTATTTGAGGCACTTAAGAGCTATTATGGATATGTAACCAAGCAATTTAATGCAAACATCAAAATCCTTAGATCGGATCATGGGGGAGAATACACTAGTCATGCATTTGAAAATTTTCTAGAAGAAAAAGAAATTATTCATCAAAAATCTTGTGTGTATACTCCTCAACAAAATGGAGTTGCCGAAAGAAAAAAATAGACATTTACTAGAAACGGCTAGGGCTATGATGTTTCACTCCAATGTACCTAAAAAGTTTTGGAGTGAAGCCATTAAAACCGTTGTCCATCTTATAAACCTTATGCCCTCTCAAATATTAGAAGGAAAATCCCCCTTAGAACTACTCCTAGGAAGAAAACCAAATATCTCACACTTAAGAGTTTTTGGGTGCATTTGTTATGTACATGTACCAGAAAACTTTAGAAATAAACTAGATGAAAGGGGGAGAAAATGTGTATTTCTAGGATACTCTACCTTTGAAAAAGGATATAAATGTTATGATCCTCTAACTAAAAAGCTATACACATCCAAGGATGTGATATTTGTAGAAAGAGAACCTTATTTTGCAGGAAAAGAGGATCAAGAGCAAGCAAAGGAAAGGGGAGCTCAAGACCAATGGAATATAGTTCTTCCCTCAATCAAAGAACCTTCCTATCAAAATGAAGAAGGAGAACCATCAATCCAAGCTGAAAATGATACAATTCAAGAAGAACCATCCTCATCTCATTCTGATCATGAATCTGTCCAAGAGGAAGGGGGAGACAACTTAGATCAAGGGCAAGTTATGGAGGAAGAAGAACAAAGCATTGAGGAGCCGCCTCCCCCTCCTCTTCGAAGATCAACAAGGCTTAGGCTCCCACCTTCGGAATAGATTAGCAAAAGAGAGTTTTATAACTCAAAGATAACATCTCATCCCATTTCCCAATACTATTCGATTGCTAACATGTCTTGTAGCCATAAAAAATTCATCAAAAATCTAGACCTTCATCAAGAGCCTAGAAACTTTGAAGAAGCAAAACAACATCCCCAATGGATTCAAGCCATGAAGGATGAGCTAGAAGCCTTAGAAAGAAACGGAACTTGGGAGTTATCATCCCTTCCTAAAGGAAAAAGGGCGGTAGGATGCAAATGGTGATGAAATTCAAAGATAGCAAACTAAGAAATGAAGAAATAAACTTCAAGACTTTTATTGAAAGATCAAAGAGAGTTTTTACATAATGAAGGCATATTTTTCATACTTCTAAAGCACTCCTACCTATCCTATTTATAGAGAAGGAGAAGAGAGGTAAGGAAGGAGAGAAATGAGGGGGAGGAGAGGGCATTGCCCTCTCCTAACAGCCTGCCCCCAACGGCTAGGAGAACTAGCCGTTGGGCAGTCCCCAAACGGCTAGTTCTCTACTAGCCGTTGGGGGCTGCTGCCCCCACTTGGATTGGGCTTGGGCTGGGCCAATTTTGGCCCAGCTGCTTGAGGAATGGGAGGCCCATATTGGGCTCTTAAATTGGGCTTACAAAGAGGTTTGGAGAAGGACTTTTACATGGGCTAAAATTAGACCTTCTTATGATCATATAAGAAACTCTTAGGTAGGGCATTTTGAAGAGAATGCTAATGAGCTCAATTATGTCTCATTTCAACACTCCCCCTCAAGTTGGGTGTGAATGTATCTATAACACCCAACTTGACCATATTTTTGTGAATGTGATTGGCGGTCCCTGGTTTGGTGAAGATGTCGGCCACTTGATCATCACTTCTTGTGAATCTTGGAGTGATGAGCTTTTCTTCAAACTTTTGTCTCACAAAGTGACAATCCACCTCAATGTGCTTTGTTCTCTCATGAAAGACCGGATTTGAGGCTATGTGAATTGCCGATTGATTGTCACAATGGAGTTGGATTGGAGTAGGAACAGAGAACCCTATTTCTTCAATTAGAGCCTTTAGCCACACTATTTCACTTGATGCAGCTGCCATGGCTCTATATTCGGCTTCAGCACTTGATCTTGATACTACATGTTGTTTCTTGCTTTTCCAAGCTACTAAATTTCCTCCAACAAACATGCAATACCCTGTGGTTGATCGTCTATCCTCTGAGTCTCCAGCCCAATCCGCATCACAATACCCTATGATTTGTGAGTTGTTGTTCTTTTTCATCCAGATTCCCATGCCCGGTGTGCCCTTTAGGTAGTGAAGGATTCTTTCGGTGGCTCTCCAATGCTTCCTTTTGGGCTTGTGCATATGTTGGCTAACTTGACTTACGGCAAAGGAGATGTCTGGTCTTGTTATAGTGAGGTAGATCAATTTCCCTACGAGCCTTTGATATCTTGGTTCATCCTCATAATCTTCATTATCATCCTTGAGATCACTAGAGGAGCTGATGGGACTACAAGCGGGCTTGGCACCTAACTTCCCGGTTTCCTGCAAGAGATCAAGCACATACTTCCTTTGTGATAGAACAAGCCCATTTGGACAATAGGGAAGTTCTATCCCTAAGAAGTACTTTAGTTTCCCTAAGTCCTTAATATCAAATTTTGTTTGTAAAAAACTTCTCACTTGGTTGATTAAGTTAAAATCATTGCCGGTTATGATTATATCATCTACATAAACTAGCACTATAATGATTTTTCCATCTAGTTTTTTGATAAAGAGAGAAGTATCACTATTGCATTTATTGAAATTATGATCAAGAAGAGTTGAGCTAAGTTTGGCATACCATGCTCTTGGAGATTGTTTGAGACCGTAGATTGCTTTCCTAAGTTTGCAGACTTTGTTGAGTTGGTGAGAAAAGCCCGGTGGAGTCTCCATGTATACTTCTTCTTCTAGATCGCCTTGAAGAAAAGCATTGGTTACGTCCATTTGAAACATTGGCCAAGAGTGATTGATTGCGAGGGACATCAAGACTCGAATTGTGTTCATCTTGGCCACCGGAGCATAAGTTTCCTTGTAGTCTACTCCATAAGCTTGAGTGAAGCCCTTAGCTACTAGTCTAGCTTTGTGTCTATCAATGCTTCCATCGCTTTTGTGCTTGATCTTATAGACCCATTTGCATCCTACCGCCCTTTTTCCTTTAGGGAGGGATGATAACTCCCACGTTCCGTTTCTTTCTAAGGCTTCTAGCTCCTCTTTCATGGCTTGAATCCATTGGGGATGTTGTTTTGCTTCTTCAAAGTTTCTAGGCTCTTGATGAAGATCTAGATTCTTGATGAATTTTTGATGGCTACAAGACATGTTAGCAATCGAATAATATTGAGAAATGGGATGAGATGTCACCTTTGAGTTATAGAACACTCTCTTGTTGATCCATTCAGAAGGAGGGAGCCTAAGTCTTGTTGATCTTCGAAGAGGAGGTGGAGGCGGTTCCTCAATACTTTGTTCTTCTTCTTCCATAACTTGCCCTTGATCTAAGTTGTCTCCCCCTTCCTCTTGGACAGATTCATGATCGGAATGTGATGAGACTGGTTCTTCTTGAATTGGATCATTTTCAGCTAGGATTGGTTGTTCTCCTTCTTCATTTTGATGGGAAGGTTCTTTGATTGAGGGAAGAACTATATTCCATTGATCTTGAGCTCCTCTTTCCTTTGCTTGCTCTTGATCCTCTTTTCCTGCAAAATAAGGTTCTCTTTCTACAAATATCACATCCTTGGATGTGTATAGCTTTTTAGTTAGAGGATCATAACATTTATATCCTTTCTCAAAGGTAGAGTATCCTAGAAATACACATCTTCTCCCCCTTTCATCTAGTTTATTTCTAAAGTTTTCTGGTACATGTACATAACAAATGCACCCAAAAACTCTTAAGTGTGAGATATTTGGTTTTCTTCCTAGGAGTAGTTCTAAGGGGGATTTTCCTTCTAATACTTGAGAGGGCATAAGGTTTATAAGGTGAGCAGCGGTTTTGATGGCTTCACTCCAAAACTTTTTAGGTACATTGGAGTGAAACATCATAGCCCTAGCCGTTTCTAGTAAATGTCTATTTTTCCTTTCGGCAACTCCATTTTGTTGAGGAGTATACACACAAGATTTTTGATGAATAATTTCTTTTTCTTCTAGAAAATTTTCAAATGCATGACTAGTGTATTCTCCCCCATGATCCGATCTAAGGATTTTGATATTTGCATTAAATTGTTTGGTTACATATCTATAATAGCTCTTAAGTGCCTCAAATACTTCAGATTTGGCTACTAGTAAGTACACCCAAGTGTATCTAGTTTTGTGGTCAATGAAGGTTACAAAGTATTTGAAGCCATTATGAGATTCTATGGGTGAAGTCCACACATCAGTATGAATGAGTTCAAAGGCATTTTCATATATTGTATTTGAGATTGGATAATACACTCTAGTTTGTTTTCCAAGAATACAAGCTTTGCAATGCCTATTTTCTACCTTTTGACTTGGAAATAGGCGTTTCAAAGCTAAATCTCCCGGGTGACCTAGACGTGCATGCCATATAGAGGATACTTGACTTTGAACTCCAAAAGCTTGATTTTCTTGATCTAAGAAGTATAGGTTGTTCCTTCTAGACCCCTTGCCAATCAAGTGATTCGTTTTGAGATCCTGAAAAATAACTTGGTTAGGATCAAAAGTGGCTTTGCAATTATGGTCTTTTGTAATTTTGCTAATGGACATGAGGTTAGAGTTGAATTTTGGCACATATAAAGCTTTGGTTTTCTTGCCTAAAAGTTCAACTTCTCCTAGATGATCAACTTTTAGTTTTTGACCATTAGCAACCTTGACAATCTTATGACTAGATAAGGGAATGAATTTCCTAACTTGATTTTTATCCTTTACCATGTGATTGTCACAACCCGAATCAATAAGCCACTTATTTAAATGAGATGAGTTCAAGTTGTTACCGGAATGTAGAGCAACTTGGCCAAGGAGATTTTTCATCTCTTTTTGCATCTCCTCCATCTTGGATTCGAGTGCAGCCACTTGGGAGACTTGTTGAGCATGGGCTGGTGGTTCCATCTCCCTTTTGTTGTTCTTTGGGCGCAAATTAGGATAAAGAAACCAGCACCTTTCCCTTTTGTGGCCGGGCTTCTTGCAATTTGTGCAAACGTCCCGTTTAAAGAAGTTTTGAGCTTTGTTGACAATGTGATCATCTTGGACAGCTTTGAAGGCTTGAGCTTGGATTTGAGCTTGGTGGATTCTTCTAGCCTCATGCTAGTTTCGGCCCTTTGAACCATAAATTGAACTTCTTGGAATGAAGGGAACATCTTCATTCTAAGAATTTCTTGTCGAATAGGAGCATATTCATCTCCAAGACCCATAAGAAGACCAAAGGTCATGTCTTCATCGTTTCTTTGGAGAAGAGTCTTGAGATTAGAAGTTGGAGGCCTAAGAAGATTAAGCTCATTCCAAAGATCCCTATATTCCCCAAAGTATTCGGGTAGGGTTTTACCTCCTTTTTGAATCTTGAAGATTTTCCTCTTTAGCTCAAAGATTCGTCCGGTGTTGGTCTCTTGTCCATATAGTGCATGCATTTGATCCCACAAAGACTTTGCATTTGGTATACAAGTAACCATAGCTTTGTGGGTTTTGTCAAGAGACATTTGGAGTAGCACCACCACTTGATCATCTTGTTTCTTCCAAGCTTTGAATGAAGAATCGACATCATCTAAGGGATCCTCCAATATGTGATTTTCCAGATTGAAGAAATTGAGAGATCTCTTGATGGTGTCTTGCCATGCATTGTAATTGGAAGAATCTAAAAGAATGGAAGTGAACATGGAGGTGCTAATTTGTGGTGGAGGGTTACCAACACCGGAAGAGGAAGGTATCGAAGCTTGCTCTGATACCATGATGAAATTCAAAGATAGCAAACTAAGAAATGAAGAAATAAACTTCAAGACTTTTATTGAAAGATCAAAGAGAGTTTTTACATAATGAAGGCATATTTTTCATACTTCTAAAGCACTCCTACCTATCCTATTTATAGAGAAGGAGAAGAGAGGTAAGGAAGGAGAGAAATGAGGGGGAGGAGAGGGCATTGCCCTCTCCTAACAGCCTGCCCCCAACGGCTAGGAGAACTAGCCGTTGGGCAGTCCCCAAACGGCTAGTTCTCTACTAGCCGTTGGGGGCTGCTGCCCCCACTTGGATTGGGCTTGGGCTGGGCCAATTTCGGCCCAGCTGCTTGAGGAATGGGAGGCCCATATTGGGCTCTTAAATTGGGCTTACAAAGAGGTTTGGAGAAGGACTTTTACATGGGCTAAAATTAGACCTTCTTATGATCATATAAGAAACTCTTAGGTAGGGCATTTTGAAGAGAATGCTAATGAGCTCAATTATGTCTCATTTCAACAAATGGGTCTATAAGATCAAGCACAAAAGCAATGGAAGCATTGATAGACACAAAGCTAGATTAGTAGCTAAGGGCTTCACTCAAGCTTATGGAGTAGACTACAAGGAAACTTATGCTCCGGTGGCCAAGATGAACACAATTCGAGTCTTGATGTCCTTTGCAATCAATCACTCTTGGCCAATGTTTCAAATGGACGTAGCCAATGCTTTTCTTCAAGGTGATCTAGAAGAAGAAGTATACATGGAGACTCCACCGGGCTTTTCTCACCAACTCAACAAAGTTTGCAAACTTAGGAAAGCAATCTACGGTCTCAAACAATCTCCAAGAGCATGGTATGCCAAACTTAGCTCAACTCTTCTTGATCATAATTTCAAAAAATGCAATAGTGATTCTTCTCTCTTTATCAAAAAGCTAGATGAAAAAATCATTATAGTGTTAGTTTATGTAGATGATATAATCATAACAGGCAATGATTTTAACTTAATCAACCAAGTGAGAAGTTTCTTACAAACAAAATTTGATATTAAGGACTTAGGAAAACTAAAGTACTTCTTAGGGATAGAACTTGCCTATTGTCCAAATGGGCTTATTCTATCACAAAGGAAGTATGTGCTTGATCTCTTGCAGGAAACCGGGAAGTTAGGTGCCAAGCCCGCTTGTAGTCCCATTAGCTCCTCTAGTGATCTCAAGGATGATAATGAAGATTTTAAGGATGAACCAAGATATCAAAGGCTCGTAGGGAAATTGATCTACCTCACTATAACGAGACCAGACATCTCCTTTGCCGTAAGTCAAGTTAGCCAACATATGCACAAGCCCAAAAGGAAGCATTGGAGAGCTACCGAAAGAATCCTTCACTACCTAAAGGGCACACCGGGCATGGGAATTTGGATGAAAAAGAACAATAACTCACAAATCATAGGGTATTGTGATGCGGATTGGGCCGGAGACTCAGAGGATAGACGATCAACCACAGGGTATTGCATGTTTGTTGGAGGAAATTTAGTAGCTTGGAAAAGTAAGAAACAACATGTGGTATCAAGATCAAGTGCCGAAGCCGAATATAGAGCCATGGCAGCCGCATCAAGTGAAATAGTATGGCTAAAAGCTCTAATTAAAGAAATAGGGTTCTCTGTTCCTACTCCAATCCAACTCCATTGTGACAATCAATCGGCAATTCACATAGCCTCAAATCCGATTTTTCATGAGAGAACAAAGCACATAGAGGTGGATTGTCACTTTGTGAGACAAAAGTTTGAAGAAAAGCTCATCACTCCAAGCTTCACAAGAAGTGATGATCAAGTAGCCGACATCTTCACCAAACCGGGGACCGCCAATCACATTCACAAAAATATGGTCAAGTTGGGCGTTATATACACACCCAACTTGAGGGGGAGTGTTGAAATGAGACATAATTGAGCTCATTAGCTCTCTCTTCAAAGTGCCCTATCTAAGAGTTTCTTAAATGCTTATAAGTGTTGAAATGAAGCAAAAATGAGACATTTAGTTAACTCTAATCAAGGTCCATGAAGGCCCAAAATGTAATTCAAGAGGGGGCAGAATGCTGCCCCCATTTTGCTCAGATTTTAGGCCCATTTAGAGGACCCAAATAAGTCCCTAAATGGGCCCATCCCATGGGCAGCAGCTGGGCCCAATACGGCCCAGCCCAGCCCAAGCCATGGGGGCCCAAAAGGGCCTCCCAAAGGCTGGTCATTCCAGCCGTTGGAAGCATCTTCCAACGGCTAGAAATCTAGCCGTTGGGAGATGCTCCCAACAGCTAGTAGAGAGGGCATTAAGCCCTCTCTTCTCTCCCTCTTCTTTCTCTTTAAATATGTGAGAAGTCTTCTTTAGAGGGTATGAAAAAATGCCCTCTTATTATGTACAAAAATGCTCTCAAATTCAATGAAGTTCTGAATTTTATTTCAAGAACAAATTGTTCATCATACTTCAAATTTCTTCATGGTATCAGAGCAGGGAATGGTCCATCTTCTCAGCAACAAAAGTCATCCAAATTGGATGGATCTCATACAAAAATTGCTGAACTTATGTGATGATTTAAGTTTACTTTTGAAAGAGCCTTTTGGAGCATTCAAATTCTTGGAACTATGGAGGAAGTTGCATGTAGATACCTCCAATATAAAGGCACTTCCACAATATGAAGAAATGAAGGCCACTATTCAGCAAATGATGGCATCCGAAATGTCTCAAAATCAGGGTCAAATTCTGGAAAAAGGAAATGCCATCATCACCACAATAGAGCAACAACAAAATGCTTTTATTCCTTCTAAATTCGGCCACCAAGCTGCTGCAGTCTATGAAGACCCTTTATCATCAATAAAAGTCAAATGTGATGAGCTTCAAATGAAGCTGAATAAGTGCATTAAAGATCTACAGTAGCGCCCAAAAGGAAAGCTATATTCCTCAAGTTCAGCCTGAAATCAGCTCACAAGCAAAGGATCAAATTGTAATCTCTATGATGCCTGAATACACTAATCGTAAAACAAAGACAAATCAAAGCTTAAGGGGGCTTCAAGAACCTGTCCAACAAAGAAGATCCTATGCTTCAATTGCTTGGATGTGTTGCTCAATGTGGAGCCTCTCAAGATAAATTGGACATTCACTTGAAGAGGCCTCAACATTCAGAACACATAGATAGTAACAATCAAAACCCTATCCCTTCTTTAAATTCGGAGAAAATTCTTATAGATTCCGGAACGGATCATCATATGATTAGGGATAGAAGAAAAATCAAACGCTTTAAACATCTCCCTAATCAAAGGGTAGTACGTGTTGCTAATGGACAAGATCTAGAAGTAAAACAAATGGGAGAAGTAGAAATTTTTGGAAAAACTACAAATGCTTTATATGTTCCACAACTTACTTCCAATCTCTTGTCCATTAGCAAGATCACCAAAGATCAAGGATGTAGGGCCATCTTTGATCCAGAAATAGTTACATTTCATGATCTAAAAACTAACCATTTGATTGGCAAAGGAACTCAAAAAGGAGGCTTATATTACTTAGATCAAGAGCATCATGCACTCACTACTCACATTAATAATGATGCTTCACTTTGGCATGCACGACTAGGACATCTAAACTACAAGGCTTTGAAAAATCTTCTTCCTAATTTGAGCATTAAAAACAAGTCTTGTGAAGCATGCATATTAGGAAAAGAAACAAGAACTTCCTATCCTTGTTCAGAGAACAAGTATGTCTCTCCCTTTGAACTAGTGCACTCAGACATTTGGACCTCCCCAATCATATCACATCTAGGATACAAATACTTCATTACATTTATTGACCAAAAAACAAGGTACACATGGATTTATCTTTTGCATTCTAAAGATCAAGCTTTTGAGGCACTCAAAAGTTATTTCAAATATGTAACAAACCTTTACAATGCCAAAATCAAGGTCCTTAGAACCGATCATGGTGGGGAGTACACAAGTCACAAATTTGAAGAATTCCTAAGAGACAATGGGATCCTTCACCAAATGTCATGTGTGTACACACCCCAACAAAATGGCATAGCGGAAAGAAAAAATAGGCATATATTAGTGACCGCAAGAGCCATGATGATCTACGCCAATGTCCCAAAAAGGTTTTGGTGTGATGCAGTTAAGACCGCAGTCCATGTAATGAATTTAATGCCTACTGAAGTTTTAAAGGGCTTATCTCCATTAGAAGTCCTCTTGGGAAGAAAAACAAAGATCTCACATCTCAGAGTTTTTGGGTGTACATGCTATATCCATATTCCCTCACAATTTAGAGACAAATTAGATCATAGTGATGAAATTCAAAGATAGCAAACTAAGAAATGAAGAAATAAACTTCAAGACTTTTATTGAAAGATCAAAGAGAGTTTTTACATAATGAAGGCATATTTTTCATACTTCTAAAGCACTCCTACCTATCCTATTTATAGAGAAGGAGAAGAGAGGTAAGGAAGGAGAGAAATGAGGGGGAGGAGAGGGCATTGCCCTCTCCTAACAGCCTGCCCCCAACGGCTAGGAGAACTAGCCGTTGGGCAGTCCCCAAACGGCTAGTTCTCTACTAGCCGTTGGGGGCTGCTGCCCCCACTTGAATTGGGCTTGGGCTGGGCCAATTTCGGCCCAGCTGCTTGAGGAATGGGAGGCCCATATTGGGCTCTTAAATTGGGCTTACAAAGAGGTTTGGAGAAGGACTTTTACATGGGCTAAAATTAGACCTTCTTATGATCATATAAGAAACTCTTAGGTAGGGCATTTTGAAGAGAATGCTAATGAGCTCAATTATGTCTCATTTCAACACTCCCCCTCAAGTTGGGTGTGAATGTATCTATAACACCCAACTTGACCATATTTTTGTGAATGTGATTGGCGGTCCCTGGTTTGGTGAAGATGTCGGCCACTTGATCATCACTTCTTGTGAATCTTGGAGTGATGAGCTTTTCTTCAAACTTTTGTCTCACAAAGTGACAATCCACCTCAATGTGCTTTGTTCTCTCATGAAAGACCGGATTTGAGGCTATGTGAATTGCCGATTGATTGTCACAATGGAGTTGGATTGGAGTAGGAACAGAGAACCCTATTTCTTCAATTAGAGCCTTTAGCCACACTATTTCACTTGATGCAGCTGCCATGGCTCTATATTCGGCTTCAGCACTTGATCTTGATACTACATGTTGTTTCTTGCTTTTCCAAGCTACTAAATTTCCTCCAACAAACATGCAATACCCTGTGGTTGATCGTCTATCCTCTGAGTCTCCAGCCCAATCCGCATCACAATACCCTATGATTTGTGAGTTGTTGTTCTTTTTCATCCAGATTCCCATGCCCGGTGTGCCCTTTAGGTAGTGAAGGATTCTTTCGGTGGCTCTCCAATGCTTCCTTTTGGGCTTGTGCATATGTTGGCTAACTTGACTTACGGCAAAGGAGATGTCTGGTCTTGTTATAGTGAGGTAGATCAATTTCCCTACGAGCCTTTGATATCTTGGTTCATCCTCATAATCTTCATTATCATCCTTGAGATCACTAGAGGAGCTGATGGGACTACAAGCGGGCTTGGCACCTAACTTCCCGGTTTCCTGCAAGAGATCAAGCACATACTTCCTTTGTGATAGAACAAGCCCATTTGGACAATAGGGAAGTTCTATCCCTAAGAAGTACTTTAGTTTCCCTAAGTCCTTAATATCAAATTTTGTTTGTAAAAAACTTCTCGCTTGGTTGATTAAGTTAAAATCATTGCCGGTTATGATTATATCATCTACATAAACTAGCACTATAATGATTTTTCCATCTAGTTTTTTGATAAAGAGAGAAGTATCACTATTGCATTTATTGAAATTATGATCAAGAAGAGTTGAGCTAAGTTTGGCATACCATGCTCTTGGAGATTGTTTGAGACCGTAGATTGCTTTCCTAAGTTTGCAGACTTTGTTGAGTTGGTGAGAAAAGCCCGGTGGAGTCTCCATGTATACTTCTTCTTCTAGATCGCCTTGAAGAAAAGCATTGGTTACGTCCATTTGAAACATTGGCCAAGAGTGATTGATTGCGAGGGACATCAAGACTCGAATTGTGTTCATCTTGGCCACCGGAGCATAAGTTTCCTTGTAGTCTACTCCATAAGCTTGAGTGAAGCCCTTAGCTACTAGTCTAGCTTTGTGTCTATCAATGCTTCCATCGCTTTTGTGCTTGATCTTATAGACCCATTTGCATCCTACCGCCCTTTTTCCTTTAGGGAGGGATGATAACTCCCACGTTCCGTTTCTTTCTAAGGCTTCTAGCTCCTCTTTCATGGCTTGAATCCATTGGGGATGTTGTTTTGCTTCTTCAAAGTTTCTAGGCTCTTGATGAAGATCTAGATTCTTGATGAATTTTTGATGGCTACAAGACATGTTAGCAATCGAATAATATTGAGAAATGGGATGAGATGTCACCTTTGAGTTATAGAACACTCTCTTGTTGATCCATTCAGAAGGAGGGAGCCTAAGTCTTGTTGATCTTCGAAGAGGAGGTGGAGGCGGTTCCTCAATACTTTGTTCTTCTTCTTCCATAACTTGCCCTTGATCTAAGTTGTCTCCCCCTTCCTCTTGGACAGATTCATGATCGGAATGTGATGAGACTGGTTCTTCTTGAATTGGATCATTTTCAGCTAGGATTGGTTGTTCTCCTTCTTCATTTTGATGGGAAGGTTCTTTGATTGAGGGAAGAACTATATTCCATTGATCTTGAGCTCCTCTTTCCTTTGCTTGCTCTTGATCCTCTTTTCCTGCAAAATAAGGTTCTCTTTCTACAAATATCACATCCTTGGATGTGTATAGCTTTTTAGTTAGAGGATCATAACATTTATATCCTTTCTCAAAGGTAGAGTATCCTAGAAATACACATCTTCTCCCCCTTTCATCTAGTTTATTTCTAAAGTTTTCTGGTACATGTACATAACAAATGCACCCAAAAACTCTTAAGTGTGAGATATTTGGTTTTCTTCCTAGGAGTAGTTCTAAGGGGGATTTTCCTTCTAATACTTGAGAGGGCATAAGGTTTATAAGGTGACCGCCGGTTTTGATGGCTTCACTCCAAAACTTTTTAGGTACATTGGAGTGAAACATCATAGCCCTAGCCGTTTCTAGTAAATGTCTATTTTTCCTTTCGGCAACTCCATTTTGTTGAGGAGTATACACACAAGATTTTTGATGAATAATTTCTTTTTCTTCTAGAAAATTTTCAAATGCATGACTAGTGTATTCTCCCCCATGATCCGATCTAAGGATTTTGATATTTGCATTAAATTGTTTGGTTACATATCTATAATAGCTCTTAAGTGCCTCAAATACTTCAGATTTGGCTACTAGTAAGTACACCCAAGTGTATCTAGTTTTGTGGTCAATGAAGGTTACAAAGTATTTGAAGCCATTATGAGATTCTATGGGTGAAGTCCACACATCAGTATGAATGAGTTCAAAGGCATTTTCATATATTGTATTTGAGATTGGATAATACACTCTAGTTTGTTTTCCAAGAATACAAGCTTTGCAATGCCTATTTTCTACCTTTTGACTTGGAAATAGGCGTTTCAAAGCTAAATCTCCCGGGTGACCTAGACGTGCATGCCATATAGAGGATACTTGACTTTGAACTCCAAAAGCTTGATTTTCTTGATCTAAGAAGTATAGGTTGTTCCTTCTAGACCCCTTGCCAATCAAGTGATTCGTTTTGAGATCCTGAAAAATAACTTGGTTAGGATCAAAAGTGGCTTTGCAATTATGGTCTTTTGTAATTTTGCTAATGGACATGAGGTTAGAGTTGAATTTTGGCACATATAAAGCTTTGGTTTTCTTGCCTAAAAGTTCAACTTCTCCTAGATGATCAACTTTTAGTTTTTGACCATTAGCAACCTTGACAATCTTATGACTAGATAAGGGAATGAATTTCCTAACTTGATTTTTATCCTTTACCATGTGATTGTCACAACCCGAATCAATAAGCCACTTATTTAAATGAGATGAGTTCAAGTTGTTACCGGAATGTAGAGCAACTTGGCCAAGGAGCTTTTTCATCTCTTTTTGCATCTCCTCCATCTTGGATTCGAGTGCAGCCACTTGGGAGACTTGTTGAGCATGGGCTGGTGGTTCCATCTCCCTTTTGTTGTTCTTTGGGCGCAAATTAGGATAAAGAAACCAGCACCTTTCCCTTTTGTGGCCGGGCTTCTTGCAATTTGTGCAAACGTCCCGTTTAAAGAAGTTTTGAGCTTTGTTGACAATGTGATCATCTTGGACAGCTTTGAAGGCTTGAGCTTCGGATTTGAGCTTGGTGGATTCTTCTAGCCTCATGCTAGTTTCGGCCCTTTGAACCATAAATTGAACTTCTTGGAATGAAGGGAACATCTTCATTCTAAGAATTTCTTGTCGAATAGGAGCATATTCATCTCCAAGACCCATAAGAAGACCAAAGGTCATGTCTTCATCGTTTCTTTGGAGAAGAGTCTTGAGATTAGAAGTTGGAGGCCTAAGAAGATTAAGCTCATTCCAAAGATCCCTATATTCCCCAAAGTATTCGGGTAGGGTTTTACCTCCTTTTTGAATCTTGAAGATTTTCCTCTTTAGCTCAAAGATTCGTCCGGTGTTGGTCTCTTGTCCATATAGTGCATGCATTTGATCCCACAAAGACTTTGCATTTGGTATACAAGTAACCATAGCTTTGTGGGTTTTGTCAAGAGACATTTGGAGTAGCACCACCACTTGATCATCTTGTTTCTTCCAAGCTTTGAATGAAGAATCGACATCATCTAAGGGATCCTCCAATATGTGATTTTCCAGATTGAAGAAATTGAGAGATCTCTTGATGGTGTCTTGCCATGCATTGTAATTGGAAGAATCTAAAAGAATGGAAGTGAACATGGAGGTGCTAATTTGTGGTGGAGGGTTACCAACACCGGAAGAGGAAGGTATCGAAGCTTGCTCTGATACCATGATGAAATTCAAAGATAGCAAACTAAGAAATGAAGAAATAAACTTCAAGACTTTTATTGAAAGATCAAAGAGAGTTTTTACATAATGAAGGCATATTTTTCATACTTCTAAAGCACTCCTACCTATCCTATTTATAGAGAAGGAGAAGAGAGGTAAGGAAGGAGAGAAATGAGGGGGAGGAGAGGGCATTGCCCTCTCCTAACAGGCTGCCCCCAACGGCTAGGAGAACTAGCCGTTGGGCAGTCCCCAAACGGCTAGTTCTCTACTAGCCGTTGGGGGCTGCTGCCCCCACTTGGATTGGGCTTGGGCTGGGCCAATTTCGGCCCAGCTGCTTGAGGAATGGGAGGCCCATATTGGGCTCTTAAATTGGGCTTACAAAGAGGTTTGGAGAAGGACTTTTACATGGGCTAAAATTAGACCTTCTTATGATCATATAAGAAACTCTTAGGTAGGGCAATTTGAAGAGAATGCTAATGAGCTCAATTATGTCTCATTTCAACACATAGAGGAAGGAAATGCCTATTTTTAGGATATGCAACATTTGAGAAGGGATATAAATGTTATGATCCGACAACTAACAAAACATACACATCTAAGGATGTGATATTTGTGGAAAATGAGTTTTTCTTTTCAGGAAAAGAAACACATGAAGCACCAAAGGAAAATGCTCCAACAAAAACTTGGGACTTTCTAGCTCTACCTCGTCTTCCGCCCACTCAAGTTGAAGAAAGAAATGATTCCCAAGATGTGGTTCACTCTCAAGACATTGAAGAAGAATCAAACACCTTAGAAGAGGAACTACCATCATGTTCAGGGGGAGAACAACAAATAATGGAAGAAGAGGCATCCGAACAAGAAGAATCGGATATACCTCCACCGCCCCTTAGGAGATCAACAAGATTAAGACTCCCACCATCAGAATGGATTAACAGAAGAGTCTTTTATAACTCCAAGGTAACATCACATCCAATTTCTAATTATTACACTATATCTAATGTCTCTTTGCACCACCAAGCATACTTGAGTGGAATTGACAAAGAACAGGAACCAAAATCATTTGAAGAGGCCAAGGATGATCCTAGATGGAGACAAGCTATGAAAGAAGAGCTAGATGCACTCACCAAGAATGGAACTTGGAAACTTACAAATCTGCCAAATAACAAAAAGGCGGTTGGATGCAAGTGGGTGTATAAGATCAAACACAAAAGCGATGGATCGATTGATCGTTTCAAAGCTAGGCTAGTGGCAAAGGGATTCACCCAAGCATATGGCATAGACTATAAAGAAACATATGCACCAGTTGCAAAAATGAACACAATTAGGGTTCTCATATCTTTGGCTATAAATCAAGGATGGAGTATGTATCAAATGGATGTGGCAAATGCATTTCTTCAAGGGGATCTTGAGGAAGAAGTCTATATGCAATTACCTCAAGGACTTCAGAACCATGAAGGCAAAGTATGCAGACTCCACAAAGCTATCTATGGGCTAAAACAATCTCCAAGAGCATGGTATGCCAAATTAAGTCATGCCTTCCTTAGTTATGAATTTACAAAATGCGCTAATGATTCATCTCTATTTGTTAGAAAGGATAATGGAAAAATCACCATTGCTCTAGTTTATGTAGATGATATCATTATCACTGGGAATGACACACACCACATAGACTCCCTTAGAAACTTCCTGAAATCTAGATTTGAAATTAAAGACTTAGGAAAGTTAAAATATTTCCTAGGAATCGAGTTAGCTTATTGTCCTAATGGGGTAGTTCTATCCCAAAGAAAGTATACTCTTGAGTTATTGCAGGAAACAGGAAAATTGGGAGCAAAACCAGCTTGTACTCCAGTTG
This sequence comes from Dillenia turbinata, assembly GCA_037126225.1. Lineage (NCBI taxonomy): Eukaryota > Viridiplantae > Streptophyta > Magnoliopsida > Dilleniales > Dilleniaceae > Dillenia > Dillenia turbinata. The sequence goes on from JBAMMX010000006.1 coordinate 12,757,763, forward strand.
CCACCTCTGAATCTTTTGATGATGATGAACCATATAAGAATATCGAGCAATATCAAAGGTTTGTAGGGAGGTTGATCTACTTGACGATTACAAGACCAGACATTGCTTATGCAGTAAGTAAGATTAGCCAACACATGCATGCACCAAAGAAGCAACATTGGAAGGCTACCGAAAGAGTGCTTCACTATCTTAAAGGATCTCCCGGCTTAGGAATATGGATGAAGAAAAATGGAAACACAGAAATCGAAGGCTATTGTGACGCCGATTGGGCAGGTGATACCTTGGACAGGAGATCTACCTCTGGCCATTGTATGTTCGTAGGAGGGAACTTGGTCGCATGGAAAAGCAAAAAGCAACATGTGGTGTCTAGGTCAAGTGCGGAAGCAGAATATAGGGCAATGGCGTCAGCCGCAAGTGAGCTCGTTTGGCTCAAAACCTTGGTAGAGGAGCTTGGGTTTAAAGTTTCAACTCCAACCAATCTTCATTGTGACAATCAATCCGCCATTCATATCGCATCAAATCCAGTCTTCCATGAAAGGACCAAACACATAGAGGTCGATTGTCACTTTATTCGGCAAAAAGTAGAAGAAAGACTTATTTCCACTCCTCACATCAAAGGAGAAAATCAACTTGCGGACATCTTCACTAAATGGGGAACCGCAGCTCATCTTCAAGATATCATGGGCAAGTTAGGTACTATTGACATATACGCACCCAACTTGAGGGGGAGTGTTGAAATGAAGCAAAAATGAGACATTTAGTTAACTCTAATCAAGGTCCATGAAGGCCCAAAATGTAATTCAAGAGGGGGCAGAATGCTGCCCCCATTTTGCTCAGATTTTAGGCCCATTTAGAGGACCCAAATAAGTCCCTAAATGGGCCCCTCCCATGGGCAGCAGCTGGGCCCAATACGGCCCAGCCCAAGCCATGGGGGCCCAAAAGGGCCTCCCAAAGGCTGGTCATTCCAGCCGTTGGAAGCATCTTCCAACGGCTAGAAATCTAGCCGTTGGGAGATGCTCCCAACAGCTAGTAGAGAGGGCATTAAGCCCTCTCTTCTCTCCCTCTTCTTTCTCTTTAAATATGTGAAGAAGTCTTCTTTAGAGGGTATGAAAAAATGCCCTCTTATTATGTACAAAAATACTCTCAAATTCAATGAAGTTCTGAATTTTATTTCAAGAACAAATTGTTCATCATACTTCAAATTTCTTCAATAAGGAGGTCTAAAATTAGCCCATGTAAAAGACCTTCTCTAAGCCCATTTGTAAACCCATTTAAAGGGCCCAATATGGGCCTCCAATTCCTCAGCAGCTGGGCCGTAATTGGCCCAGCCCAGCCCACTCAATTTGGGGGGCAACAGCCCCCAACGGCTAGTAGAGAACTAGCCGTTTGGGGACTGCCCAACGGCTAGTTCTCACTAGCCGTTGGGGCCGGCTGGTAGGAGAGGGCAATGCCCTCTCCTCTCTCTCATTTTCTCTCCTTCTTACCTCCCTTCTCCTTCTCTATAAATAGGATAGGTGGTTGAGCTTCATGAGTATGAAAAATATGTCTTCAATATGTGTAAACTCTCTTTGATCTTTCAATAAAATTCTTGAAGTTTATTTCTTCATTTCTTAGTTTGCTATCTTTGAATTTCAACATAATATCGTTACAAAAACCAAAAATTACCCTCTATGGGCTGCATATATTTGGAAAATTCTAAATAAGTCCGATTCTTTGAGTCATGTCTCTAGTCCACCTCTTGAAGAATCCAATTTGAAGTTTGAGCAATGGAAGAGGAAGGATTGTGAAAATTTGAATTTAGAAGAGACATAATATTCTTGAAAATGAAACCAGAATTTCATTGATTTTGAGAGTTGTTTATACAAGACTTTTTGGTGCACTTTGAGAGCACTTGTTCATGGTTAACAAGAGGAGTTCTATAGGCTATTTATAGAGAGAAAAGAGTGCATTAAAGGGTGGAAATGTTGAAAGATCAAGAATGAACTCAAGAAAACTTAAAATGCAATTCTGAATTTTATTGAAATAGAGAATGAATAACACTCATAGTTTGAACTTTTGTTCATACCAAAGCTAGGAAACATTGAAGACTATTTATAGAGAAGGGGGGAAGAGAGAATAAGAGAGAACAAAGGGGAGCAAGAGAGGGCTTTTAGCCCTCTCTATTCTGGCCGTTGGAGGCTGCTCCAACGGCTAGAAATTCTAGCCGTTGGACAGCCTCCAACGGCTGTTTTAAGACAGCCGTTGGGGGCCCAATTGGGCCCCCTTTGATGGGCTGAAAAGGGCCCCTTCTTGGGGCTTGACAAGGCCCATGGGCTGAGGAAGACTAGGGCTCCAATTTGAAACAAGAACAAAGAACAATTCTTAGTGATTTAGGGCTCTAAGGGAGAGATCTTGCTGGACTATTGAGAAGGCTTTAAGTAGGTGATGAAAGGGTTGATTAATCCTTCTTTTCAACACTCCCCCTCAAGTTGGGTGCGTAGATGTTGATAGTACCCAACTTGCTTATTATTTCTTGTAGATGAGCTGCTGTCCCTCCCTTTGTGAAGATGTCAGCAAGTTGATCTTCTCCTTTGATGTGAGGGGTGACAATGAGTTTTTCTTCTACTTTTTGCCGAATAAAATGACAATCAACCTCTATATGCTTTGTTCGTTCATGGAACACTGGATTAGTGGCAATGTGAATTGCGGATTGATTATCACAATGAAGCTTGATAGGAGTGGTGACCGCAAACCCTAGTTCTTCTATCAAGGCTTTTAGCCATACAATCTCGCTGGCTCCCGCTGCCATGGCTCTATACTCGGCCTCTGCACTTGATCTAGATACAACCCGTTGTTTTTTGCTCTTCCAAGCCACCAAGTTTCCTCCAACAAACATGCAATATCCCGTGGTAGACTTTCTATCGATGGGATCCCCTGCCCAATCAGCATCACAATACCCTTCAATGTCTACACTCCCATTGTTCTTCATCCAAATTCCTAGCCCAGGTGATCCTTTGATGTAATGAAGAATCCTCTCCGCTGCTCTCCAATGACCTTTTGTTGGGGAATGCATGAACTGACTTATATAACTCACTGCATATGCTATGTCTGGTCTTGTGATGGTGAGATAGATAAGTTTGCCAACCAGCCTCTGATATCTTTCTATGTCTTTTAGAGGATCATTATCATCGGCTAAGGGACCGGAAGTGGAAACTGGACTGCAGGCCGGTCTAGCCCCAAGCTTTCCTGTTTCCTGCAAAAGATCAAGAGCATATTTCCTTTGGGAGAGAATTAGCCCATTGGGACAATAGGCTAACTCAATTCCTAGAAAATACTTTAGTTTCCCTAGATCTTTAATTTCAAAACTAGACTTTAAGAGATTCCTAACTAGATTTATTTGATGTAAGTCACTCCCTGTGATGATAATGTCATCTACATATACTAGTGCAATTGTGATATGATCATTAGTTCTTCTAAGAAAGAGAGATGAATCACTATTGCATTTATGAAATCCATTACTAAGGAAAGCATGGCTTAACTTTGCATACCAGGCTCTTGGGGATTGCTTGAGACCATAAATTTCCTTATGAAGTTTGCATGCTTTTCCTTCTTGTAATTGAAGACCCTTCGGTATTTGCATGTAGACTTCTTCTTCTAAGTCTCCTTGAAGGAAAGCATTGGCTACATCCATCTGAAATAGACTCCATCCATGATTCACTGCAAGAGACAAGAGGACTCTAATAGTGTTCATTTTTGCAACCGGAGCATAGGTCTCTTTGTAATCCATTCCATAGGCCTGAGTATATCCCTTTGCTACTAGCCTTGCCTTGAACTTCTCAATTGAACCATCACTCTTGTGCTTGATTTTGTATACCCACTTACACCCTACGGCCTTCTTTCCTTTAGGTAGTGTGGTGATTTCCCATGTTCCGTTCTTTGATAAAGCTTCCAATTCCTCCTCCATGGCTCTTTTCCATCTTGGATCCTTTGATGCTTGCTCAAATGAAGTTGGTTCTGGTTCCTTATCTAAATTACTCAAGAAAACTTGGTAGTCCAAGGAAACATGAGAGGTGGTATAATAATCATAAATAGGATGGGAGGTTACCCTAGAGTTATAGAATACCCTTTGGTTGATCCATTCAGATGGAGGAAGTCTAAGCCTTGTTGATCTTCTTAGTTGAGGTGGCGGATCATCTGGTTCCTCCTCAGTTTCAAGGGATTCTTCCTCATTTGTAGTTTCTTCATTTGTATTACTTTCTCCCCCTGAAGTACTTGGTCGTTCAGCCTCTAATGCCCCTGAATTATCATTTTGAGTGTTGTGGCTTGTATCAGAGATTGAATTTCCTTCGGTTGATTCAGTGCCTTGAGGAGGAGATATAAGAAAGTCCCAAGTGTTATTAGGAACTTCAGTCTTTGGAGCTTCCTTTATCTCTTCATTTCCTACAAAATAGAACTCATTTTCCAAGAATATCACATCCTTTGATGTGTATGTTCGGTTAGTTGTAGGATCATAGCACCTATAGCCTTTTTCAAATGCTGCATATCCAAGGAATACACACTTTCTCCCTCTATGTTCCAACTTATTTCATTGGTGAGCTGGGATATGAATGTAACATGTACAACCAAATGTCCTAAGGTGAGAAATATTAGGTTTCCTTCTTAGGAGAACCTCAAGAGGAGATTTCCCTTTTAAGACTTCAGTAGGCATAAGATTAATCACATGAACCGCGGTTTTAACCGTATCACACCAGAATTTTTTAGGCATGCTTGCATGGAACATCATAGCCCTGGATGTTTCAAGTATGTGCCTATTCTTTCTTTCAGCTACCCCATTTTGTTGGGGTGTGTAAACACATGACATTTGATGAATGATGCTATTATCCTTAAGGTAATTTTCAAAACTGATGCTTGTAAATTCACCACCATGATCTGATATTAAGACTTTTATATTTGCATTGTATAGTTTGGTCACATACTTCACATAGCTCTTGAGTGCTTCAAGAGCTTGGTCTTTGGTATTTAGAAGATACACCCATGTGTACCTTGTTTTGTGATCAATGAAAGTAATAAAGTATTTGTAACCTAGGTGGGATGTGATGGGTGAAGTCCAAACATCAGAATGAATTAAATCAAAAGGGTTTTCATACATTGTTTCAGAAGTAGGATACATTGTTCAGGTCTCCTTAGCCAAAATACAAGCTTTACAATGTCTATTCTCATAATTTAAAGTTGGGAATAGACGTTTTAAAGCCCGATCACTAGGATGACCTAAACGACCATGCCAAAGAGATTGATTCTCCTTAACATGAGTTACAAGTGCATTTTGTTCTTGATCCAAGTAATAAAGTCCTCCTCTTCTAGAACCCTTGCCAATCAATTGATTCGACTTGAGGTCCTGAAAAGAGACATTATTGGGGTCAAAAACAACTCTACACTTTTGATCCTTTGTAATCTTGCTAATGGACAGTAGGTTTGAGGTAAGTTTGGGGACATATAAAGCTTTAGTTGGTTTTCCAAAAATGTCAACTTCCCCAACTTGATTTACTCTCAAATCTTGTCCATTTGCAACACGAATAGTCATATGGTTAGGAAGGTTTTCAAATCTTTTTATTTTAGCTCTATCCTTCACCATATGACATTCGGTTCCTGAATCAATGAGAAAATTTCCAGAATTTAAATATGTGAAAGGTTCTTGATTTTTACCAGAGGAGGGAGCCATTTGTTGAAGTCTCTTTGTAACTTCATTTAATTGAGTTTGGAGTGCAGCAAATTCAGCCATTGATGGAGCTTGAACCTTCACGAATTGGGCTGAGGGTTGCTGTCCAGAACCGAATGGATTTGAAGCTCCTTGCTGGTCTCTTTGTTTGAGCACTTTAGGCTTTAAATGAGGATGCAATTCCCAGCATTTGTCCTTTGAATGACCCCTCTTTTTGCAATGAGAGCATATTTCATTTCTCCTTCGGATTTGATTAGCCTTGGCAGCATTGAATTCATCCGAGGAAGCAATGAAAGCTTGAGCTTCCAATTTTTGTTTGGAGCTTTCTTCCAATCTAATGCTCACTTCAGTCCTTTGGATCATATTTTGGACTTCTCCAAATGATGGAAAGTCCTTCATTCGAAGGATCTCTTGCCTTAGATGAGAATATGAATCATCCAAGCCCATAAGAAGACCAAATATCTTATCTTCCTCTCTTCTTTTTCGAAGTACTTTGAGATCTATAGAATCTGGCCGGAGAGTTATTAGCTCATTCCAAGCATCCGTATACTCCCCAAAATATTGGGGAAGAGATTTGCCTTCCTTTTTGATGGAAGCAATTTGTCTCTTAAGCTCAAAGATCCTCCCAAGGTTGGATTCCAAACCATAGAGAGAGAACATTTCATCCCATAAGAGTTTTGCATTTGGAGCACATGACACCATCGCTTTGTGAGTTTCATCTAGAGAATTGAGAAGAAGAATGAAGACATGATCATCTCTTTTTTTCCATTCTCGGAATAATGGATCAATTTCTTCAAGTGGATCATCAAGAACATGATTCTCTAGATTGTTGAGATTGAGTGCCCTCTTCATCACATTTGCCCATTGATAGTAGTTTCCTCCTTTCAATTGAATGGAGGATAAATTTTGCATTTGGATAATGTTTATGGATGGAGGAGGGTCACCCAACCTAGAAGAGGATGGGATCGATTGCTCTGATACCATGTTGAAAGATCAAGAATGAACTCAAGAAAACTTAAAATGCAATTCTGAATTTTATTGAAATAGAGAATGAATAACACTCATAGTTTGAACTTTTGTTCATACCAAAGCTAGGAAACATTGAAGACTATTTATAGAGAAGGGGGGAAGAGAGAATAAGAGAGAACAAAGGGGAGCAAGAGAGGGCTTTTAGCCCTCTCTATTCTGGCCGTTGGAGGCTGCTCCAACGGCTGTTTTAAGACAGCCGTTGGGGGCCCAATTGGGCCCCCTTTGATGGGCTGAAAAGGGCCCCTTCTTGGGGCTTGACAAGGCCCATGGGCTGAGGAAGACTAGGGCTCTAATTTGAAACAAGAACAAAGAACAATTCTTAGTGATTTAGGGCTCTAAAGGAGAGATCTTGCTGGACTATTGAGAAGGCTTTAAGTAGGTGATGTAAGGGTTGATTAATCCTTCTTTTCAACAGGAAATGCTCATAGAACCATTGGGGGGACAGGAAGACAGATTCCTGTCCCCATTGGACTGTATAACAGCCATATTTATGGCTGTTATATAGTCCAACGGCTAGTTCATTTGAACTAGCCGTTTGAGCCCTTTTAAGGGCCTTTTTGGGCCACATTTTAGGGCTTTAATATGGGTATTTTATGGACTAAAAAACCCTCATTGGCTGGACCTTGGACTGCCTTGCATTGAGCTTGCCACTTGACTTGGATTGGGACTAGTTCATTGGACAATCTGGACAGCATCTTGTACTAACCTTTGGGACTTCATTTTGATCTCTTGAGCAGTCCCTCTTGACTTGATTTAGGACTTCTTTTCATGCTCTTGAAGTCACCTTTAAGTAGGCCTAATGGGACATCTTCTGGACCAGCACATGGGCTTGGACTTAGGACAATTTTAGGATCCCTATGAGAACCTTAACTTAATGGCCATACAAGAGAGTTGAGTAGTTTTTGTTTTCAACAAGGATAATGTCATCTTCATTATTCTTCTCAACTTAATAAAGAAGCCCACAAGGCCATGCTATCAAGTTGTCCAAATACAAAAGCCTTGTGGAAAACTGTCTATGGTCTCTACGACTATGAAAATCTCACGAGAAAGGTCTTTGAGCTTAAACAAGAAATCCTCAACCGTCAAAGAGGTGACAAGACTCTTTGCCAAGTATTTGGTGACCTCAAAAGGCTATGAAATGAACTTGAGACTTTGAGGTCCTCAAAGTCCTTCAACAAAGGAGGAATGAAGACAAGGTTATGCCTTGCTCATGTCCTTTGGAGAAGCCTTCATAGAGGTGTGCCAAGAAATCTTAAGAATGAAGACTCTACCACACTGTTGAAATTTTAAAGTAGCAAGTTAAGAATGAAGAAAGGAAACTTCAAGAGTTTTATTGAAAAATCAAAGAGAGATTACATAGAAAGAAGATATGTTTTTCATGCTTTACAAAGGGACTTAAGTGCCCTATTTATAGAGAAAAGAGGAGAGGAAATAATGAGAGAATGGGAGAGTGGAGAGAGCTTAATGCTCTCTCTAACTAGCCATTGGGGCCTCCAACGGCTACTTTTTGCTCGCTGTTGGGGGACCATTTGGTCCCCCATTTGCTGGCCCGGGCTGGGCCCGAGGCAAGGCCCATTTAGGGTCCCTAAATGGGCCATACATTCTGGACAAAAAGGGAAAAACTACATACTTGAGGGCTCATGACTTGGAATTTTTAGGACCCAAATTGATGTTCATTTCAACACTCCCCTCAAGTTGGGTGTGTATGTATCTATAACACCCAACTTGACCATATTTTTGTGTATGCGATTGACGGTCCCCGGCTTGGTGAAGATGTCGGCTACTTGATTATCACTTCTTGTAAAGCATGGAGTGATGAGCTTTTCCTCAAACTTTTGTCTCACAAAGTGACAATCCACCTCAATGTGCTTTGTTCTTTCATGAAAAACTGGATTTGAGGCAATGTGAATTGCCGATTGATTGTCACAATGGAGTTGGATTGGAGTAGGAACGGAGAACTCTAGTTCTTCAATTAGGGCCTTTAGCCAGATTATCTCACTTGATGCGGCTGCCATGGCTCTATATTTGGCTTCGACACTTGATCTTGATACCACATGTTGTTTCTTGCTTTTCCAAGCTACTAAATTTCCTCCAACAAACATGCAATACCCTGTGGTTGATCGTCTATCCTTTGAGTCTCCGGCCCAATCTGCATCACAATACCTTATGATTTGTGAGTTGTTGTTCCTTCTCATCCAAATTCCCATGCCCGGTGTGCCCTTTAGGTAGTGAAGGATTCTTTCGGTAGCTCTCCAATGCTTCCTTTTGGGCTTGTGCATATGTTGGCTTACTTGACTTACGGAAAAGGAGATATCTGGTCTTGTTATGGTGAGATAGATCAATCTCCCTATGAGCCTTTGGTATCTTTGTTCATCCTCGTACTCTTCATCATCATCCTTAAAACTGCAAGTAAAGCAAATTGGACTACATGCGGGCTTGGCACCTAGCTTTCCCGTTTCCTGCAAAAGATCAAGCACATACTTCCTTTGTGATAGAACAAGCCCATTTTGACAATAGGCAAGTTCTATCCCTAAGAAGTACTTTAGTTTTCCTAAGTCCTTAATATCAAACTTTGTTTGTAAAAAACCTCTCACTAGGTTGATTAGTTCTAAATCATTTCCGGTTATGATTATGTCATCTACATAAACTAACACTACAATGATTTTTCCATTTTGTTTTTTAACAAAGAGAGAAGTATCACTATTGCATTTTTTGAAATCATGATAAAAAAAAGTAGAGCTAAGTTTGGCATACCAAGCTCTTGGAGATTGTTTGAGGCCGTAGATTGCTTTCTTAAGTTTGCACACTTTATTGTGTTGATGAGAAAAGCCCGGTGGAATCTCCATGTATACTTCCTCTTCTAGATCTCCTTGTAGAAATACATTGACTACATCCATTTGAAACATTGGCCAAGAGTGATTGATTGCAAGAGACATCAACACTCGAATTGTGTTCATCTTGGCTACCAGTGCGTATGTTTCCTTGTAGTCTATTCCATAAGCTTGAGTGAAGCCCTTTGCTACTAATCTAGCTTTGTATCTATCAATGCTTCCATCACTCTTATGCTTGATCTTGTAGACCCATTTGCATCCTACTGTTGAAAAGAAGGAAAACCCATCTCATCTCCATCAACCAAGTATAAGAATATAGAAGCTTAAAAGATCAAGTAGCATTCCAGCACAAGAGGCCCTAAATTGCTGTCCAGAATCAACACATGGGCTTTGGCCCAAATCCGGCCAAAGCCCAACCCAACAAAGCAAGTTGTTGCAGCTCACCTTCGGCCCACTTAAAGGATACTTCAACACCATCAAATAAAGCCCTAATTAAGGCCCAAGATGATTACATAGCCAGCCCAAAACAAGCCCTTGAATCTGGCCCATAATCTGTCCAGAAATGTCTCCCTTTCAAGCCAAGTCCAAGACCATTTCCAAGCTGCTTTAGTTCTGGCCCTAAGGGGATTTTTAGCCCAACATCTTGGGCATATTTTAGCCCATAAAGGGGCTCAAAAGGAGGCCCCAACGGCTAGTCAAAGGAGCTAGCCGTTGGACTGCACACAAGCAGCTTTTCTGGCTGTTTTGCAGTGCATTGGGGACAGAAATCTGTCCCCTTTGATTCCCAACGGTTCTATTTTGCTTTTGGACACTTTTTCCCTCTTTCCCACTCTTTTATTTGTCTTAATGTCTCCCTTGTAACTCTATAAATAGAGCTCTCCATCCACTTCCAAGGGTATGAGAAAAATGCTCTCAAATCTGTCCATGTATGCTCTCATTCTTCTTCAATAAAATTCAGAAGTATTTTTCATTTCTTGTGCTCTATATTTTGATATTTCAACATGGTATCAGAGCAAACTTCGATCCCTTCCTCTTCAAGGTTGGGTGACCTTCCACCTTCCATCAACATTACCCAATTTCAAAATATATCCTCCATTCAATTAAAAGGGGGAAATTATTATCAATGGGCAGCCTTGATGAGAAGAGCGCTGGAACTTCACAACTTGGAGGGTCACATACTTGATCAACCACTTGAAGAGGTGGATTCTTCCTTTAGAGAATGGAAGAAGAGGGACAATCATGTGTTTTTCCTTCTACTCAATTCCATGGATGAAACACACAAAACCATGGTGACTTGTGCTCCCAATGCAAAATTAATATGGGACACAATGTTTTCTCTTTATGGTCAAGAATCTAACCTTGGCAGAAGTTTTGAGCTCAAACGACAAATTTCAAACATCAAAAGGGAAGGGAAATGACTTCCTCAATACTTTGGGGAATATACGGATGCTTGGAATGAGCTCTCCACTCTTAGGCCCGGATTCCATAGATCTCAAAGTCCTTCAAAAGAGGACAGAAGAAGATAAAATTTTTGGTCTTCTCATGGGTCTAGATGATTCCTACTCTCTTCTTAGACAAGAAATTCTCCGAATGAAGGAATTTCCTTTATCTGGAGAAGTGCAAAATATGATCCAACGAACGGAAGTTAGCATGCATTTGGAAGAAAATTCCAAACTTAGACTTGAAGCTCAAGGTCACATGGCTACCGTTGAAGAGCAGCTGCCAAAGCACATCAAGTTCCAAAGAAAACTGATGTATGCGCCCATTGCAAGAAAAGAGGACATACGAAGGAGAAGTGTTGGAACCTTCATCCTCATTTAAAGCCCAAGACCTTCAAACCAAGGGAGCAACTTTTCGAGCAGCATAATGCACTTCACACCAAGCTTCAAGGACCTACCATGGCTGATTTTGCTGCTCTTCAAAGTCAATTCAATGACATCTCCAAGAAGTTTCAACAACTTGCTCCCTCCAATGGTAAAAATCAAAGCACTTTATCCTCTTTCAATTTCGAAGATTTTCTCATTGATTCGGGAACGAACCATCATATGGTAAGGGATAGAAGAAAAATCAAGCGTTTTAAAAAACTCCCTAACCATAAGATAGTCCGTGTTGCCAATGGGCAAGATTTGAAAGTTGAGCAAATTGGGGAAATTGAACTTTTTGGAAAAACATCAAATGCTTTATTTGTTCCCCAACTCACTTCAAATCTTTTGTCCATTAGCAAAGTCACTAAGGATCTGTTGAAATTTGGAGTGCGGAAGCTAGGGTTTTGATGTTTGAGCAAGGAAGAGATGGCTTTGAATTGTGTGGTTGAAGGACAACAAAGAACACTAGATTTGTGAGAATAAACTCAAGTGTATTGCATTGATGAACTATCAATTACAAGACATTTTTGTGTTGAGACAAAGCTCAAGAATACAAAGAGACTTTTTGGAGACTATGCTCTATTCTATTCTAAGTTTGAGACTAAGCTCAATTGTGTTTTTCTTCCACCATTTTGCTCTCTATTTATAGAGAGTATTACATGTAAAAAGGAGGGAAAAAGACCACAAAAGCCAATAGATCCGTTGGGGGACAAAGGGGACAGATTTCTGTCCCCAAAAACACTGTATAACAGTCATTTTTATGACTGTTATACAGCCCAACGGCTAGTTCTATTGAACTAGCCGTTTTGCCCTTTTTAGGGCCCTTTTTGGGCCTCTTTTTAGGGCTTTAATTTGCCCATTTGATGGGCTAAGAATCCCTTAAGGACCAGGCCAAATATTGCTCATGAAGAGGACTTGAATTACACTTGTTCTAGGAACTTTTCTGGACAGCACACTAAACCAGTCTTCAAGGCTCTTCTTAGGCCGGCTATGCAGCTCATTTGGACCTCATTTAGTACTCCTTTTGATGGTCTTGAAGTCTTATTTAAGTGGGTCAAAAGTTGGCTTCATTAGCTTGCTTTGTTGGGTTGGGCTTTGGCCAGATTGGGCCAAAGCCCATGTGTAGTTTCTGGACAGCAATCTGTCCAAATTTGTTCTTCCTCCTTAGATTGGTTACTTGATCACTTTGGACCCTTTTTAGCCTTCTTCTTCTTGGACTTGGATGGTTGACTCATTGCTTCTTTGTTGTTGTCCAAATTGGAGTGAAATAGCTCATAGTAAATGGGAGGCATCGAGCTACATACAATGTACATCTCATCCTCATTTTCAACAGGATCAAGGGTGTAGAGTTGTTTTTGACCCAAACACTGTTACTTTTCAGGACCTCAAGTCAAATCAATTGATTGGCAAGGGTTCTAGAAGAGGGGATCTATATTTTTTGGATCAAAAGCATCATGTACTCGTAGCTCATGTCAAAGAAGATGCATCTCTTTGGCATAAACGTTTTGGGCATCCTAGTGACCAAGCTTTAAAGCGTCTACTTCCAAGCATTAATATTGAAGATAGACATTGTGAAGCTTGTATTTTGGGATAAGAAACCCGATCAATGTATCCCAATTCAAAAACAATTTATAAAGATGCTTTTGATTTAATTCATTCAGATTTGTGGACTTCACCCATCATGTCTCATTTAGGCTACAAGTATTTTATTACTTTTGTAGACCAAAAAACTAGGTACACTTGGGTCTACCTCTTGAATACCAAAGATCAAGCTTTTGAAGCCTTCAAAAGTTATGAGAGATATGTAACCAAACTTTACAATGCCAACATAATTCTAAGGATGGACCATGGTGGGGAATTCACTAGTTTGAAATTTGAGAACTACCTTAGAGAGAATGGCATTGTACATCAAATGTCTTGTGTGTACACACCTCAACAAAATGGGGTGGCCGAACGGAAAAATAGGCACATATTAGAAATAACTCGAGCTATGATGTTTCATGCAAATGTGCCTAAGGAATTTTGGTGTGATGCGGTAAAAACCGCTGTCCACCTAATAAACCTTATCCCATCTCAAGTCCTAGATGGTAAGTCACCCTTAGAAGTCCTACTAGATAGAAAACCTAAGATATCTCATCTTAGAACATTCGGTTGTGTATGTTACATTCATATTCCAACACACATGAGGGATAAGTTAGATCACAAGGGTAGAAAGTGCATATTTTTGGGGTATGCTTCTTTTGAAAAGGGGTATAGATGTTATGACCCTAAGACTAACCGAACATACACATCTAAGGATGTGATATTTGTGGAGAATGAGTCATTTTTTGTAGATAATGAAGAACATCAATCATCAAAAGAAGAGAGCACTCCAAGCACGTGGAATTTCTTACTTCTCCCGAATCAATCATCTCCACCAAATGCAGAAGGAACCTCCCAAGAGACAAATGAGCCATCTCAAAGTAATGAAGAAGAATGATCAAACTCCATAGAAGAGGAGGCAGCCCACACTTCAAGGGGAGATCAAGAAACTGAAGAGGAAGAATCCGAGCATGTAGAGGGAGATTTGGATGCACCACCTCCTCAACTTAGGCGATCCACGAGGCTTAGGGTTCCCCCTTCAGAATGGATTAACCGTAGAGTTTACTATAACTCTTGTTGAAAAGAAGGATTAATCAACCCTTTCATCACCTACTTAAAGCCTTCTCAATAGTCCATCAAGATCTCTTCCTTAGAGCCCAAAATCACTAAGAATTGTTCTTTGTTCTTGTATCAAATTGGAGCCCTAAACATCCTCAGCCCATGGGCCTTACCAAGCCCCAAGAAGGGGCCCTTTTCAGCCCATCAAAGGGGGCCCAATTGGGTCCCCAACGGCTGTTTTAAAACAGCCGTTGGAGGCTGTCCAACGGCTAGAATTTCTAGCCGTTGGAGCAGCCTCCAACAGCCAGAATAGAGAGGGCTAAAGCCCTCTCTTGTTCTCCCTTGTTCCCTCTTATTCTCTCTTCCCCCCTTCTCTATAAATAGTCTTCAATGTTCCTTAGCTTTGGTATGAACAAAAGTTCAAACTATGAATGTTATTTATTCTCTATTTCAATAAAATTCAGAATTACATTTCAAGTTTGCTTGAGTTCATTCTTTGATATTTCAACATGGTATCAGAGCAATTGATCCCATCCTCTTCTAGGTTGGGTGACCCTCCTCCATCCATAAACATTACCCAAATGCAAAATTTATCCTCCATTCAATTGAAAGGAGGAAACTACTATCAATGGGCAAATGAGATGAAGAGGGCACTCAATCTCAACAATCTAGAGAATCATGTTCTTGATGATCCACTTGAAGAAATTGATCCATTATTCCGGGAATGGAAAAAAAGAGATGATCATGTCTTCATTCTTCTTCTCAATTCTCTAGATGAAACTCACAAAGCAATGGTGTCATGTGCTCCAAATGCAAAACTCTTGTGGGATGAAATGTTCTCTCCCTATGGTTTGGAATCCAACCTTGGGAGGATCTTTGAGCTTAAGAGACAAATTGCTTCCATCAAAAAGGAAGGCAAATCTCTTCCTCAATATTTTGGGGAGTATACGGATGCTTGGAATGAGCTAATAACTCTCCGGCCAGATTCTATAGATCTCAAAGTTCTTCGAAAAAGAAGAGAGGAAGATAAGATATTTGGTCTTCTCATGGGCTTGGATGATTCATATTCTCATCTAAGGCAAGAAATCCTTCGAATGAAGGACTTTCCATCATTTGGAGAAGTCCAAAATATGATCCAAAGGACTGAAGTGAGCATTAGATTGGAAGAAAGCTCCAAACAAAAATTGGAAGCTCAAGCTTTCATTGCTTCCTCGGATGAATTCAATGCTGCCAAGGCCAATCAAATCTGAAGGAGAAATGAAATATGCTCTCATTGCAAAAAGAGGGGTCATTCAAAGGACAAATGCTGGGAATTGCATCCTCATTTAAAGCCTAAAATGTTCAAACAAAGAGACCAGCAAGGAGCTCCAAATCCATTCGGTTCTGGACAGCAACCCTCTGCCCAATTCGTGAAGGTTCAAGCTCCATCAATGGCTGAGTTTGCTGCACTCCAAACTCAATTAAATGAAGTTACAAAGAGACTTCAACAAATGGCTCCCTCCTCTGGTAAAAATCAAGAACCTTTCACATATTTAAATTCTGGAAATTTTCTTATTGATTCAGGAACCGAATGTCATATGGTGAAGGATAGAGCTAAAATAAAAAGATTTGAAAACCTTCCTAACCATATGACTGTTCGTGTTGCAAATGGGCAAGATTTGAGAGTAAATCAAGTTGGGGAAGTTGACATTTTTGGAAAACCAACCAAAGCTTTATATGTCCCCAAACTTACCCCAAACCTACTATCCATTAGCAAGATTACAAAGGATCAAAAGTGTAGAGTTATTTTTGACCCCAATAATGTCTCTTTTCATGACCTCAAGTCGAATCAATTGATTGGCAAGGGTTCTAGAAGAGGAGGACTTTATTACTTGGATCAAGAACAAAATGCACTTGTAACTCATGTTAAGGAGAATCAATCTCTTTGGCATGGACGTTTAGGTCATCCTAGTGATCGGGCTTTAAAACGTCTATTCCGAACTTTAAATTATGAGAATAGACATTGTAAATGTTGAAATGAGGCATAATTAAGCTCTTTAGCACTTCCTCCAAAATACCCTAACTAGGAGTCTTAAATTGTGATTCTAAGTAGGTCCAAATTAAACCCCTTTATAACATCATTGTAAGGCCCAACATGGGCTATCCAAATCTCAGCAGCTGGGCCTCAAATTGGCCCAGCCCGGCCCAGCTGCAAGTTGGGGGCAAAAGCCCCCAACGGCTAGTAAAGA
Organism: Dillenia turbinata; assembly: GCA_037126225.1. Classification (NCBI taxonomy): domain Eukaryota; kingdom Viridiplantae; phylum Streptophyta; class Magnoliopsida; order Dilleniales; family Dilleniaceae; genus Dillenia; species Dillenia turbinata. Next base: position 12,774,051 of record JBAMMX010000006.1, read on the forward strand.
ACTAGCCGTTTGGGGACTTCCCAACGGCTAGTTCTTACTAGCCGTTGGGGCCAGCTGCTAGGAGAGGGCAATGCCCTCTCCTCTCTCTTATTTTCTCCTCTCTTACCTCCCTTTCTCCTTCTCTATAAATAGGGTAGGTGGTTGTGTTTAATGGGTATGAAAAAATGCATACAATCTCTTGTATTCTCTATTTAAATCAACAACAAAGTTCTTGAAGTTCTTATTCATTGTTCTTAGCTTGCTTACTTACAAACTTATCATGGTATCAGAGCAGGCTTCAATTCCCTCTTCATCCAGTCTTGGTGACCCACCACCTCAAATTAGCACTTCAATGTTTACTTCCATTCTTTTGGATTCTTCAAATTACAACTTATGGCAAGACACCATCAAGAGGTCTCTAAACTTCTTCAATCTTGAAAATCACATATTTGAAGATCCTTTTGATGATGCTGATCCATCCTTCAAGACATGGAAAAAGAGAGACGATCAAGTGGTAGTGCTCTTACAAATGTCTCTTGATAAGACCCACAAAGCAATGGTCACTTGCATTCCAAATGCTAAGACTTTGTGGGATCAAATGCATGCTCTCTATGCTCAAGAAACCAACACGGGCAGAATATTTGAGCTAAAGAAGAAAATCTTCAACATTCACAAAGGAGCAAAGACCCTACCCGAATAATTTGGAGAATATAGGGATCTTTGGAATGAGCTTAATGTTTTGAGGCCTCCAACCTCAAATCTCAAAACTCTCCATCAAAGGAATGATGAAGACATGACTTTTGGTCTTCTAATGGGCCTTGGAGAAGAATTTGCTTCTGTTCGTCAAGAAATTCTTAGAATGAAGCTATTTCCTTCATTCCAAGAAGTCCAATTCATGGTTCAAAGAACTGAAACTAGCATGAAGCTTGAGGAATCATCCAAGACCAAAATCGAAGCTCAAGCATTCAGATCTGTCCAAGAAGAGTTTCCGGCCAATAAAGTCCAAAATTTTGGCAAAAGGGATTTTTGCTTTCATTGTAAGAAACCTGGCCATAGGAAAGAAAAGTGATGGCATCTCCATCCTCATTTACGGCCAAAAAGCAACAAAAGAGAAGGAGATCTAATGGCAAGTGCTCAAAACGTCTCTCAAGTTGCTGCCCTTGAAAACAAGATGGAGGAAATGCAAAAGGAGATGAAAAAGCTTATAGGACAGATTACTCTCCATTCTGGTAACCTCCTAAACTCATCTAAATCTAGTCCATGGCTTATAGATTCTGGTTGTGACAATCACATGGTCAAAGATAAAAATAAAGTTAGGAGATTTATTTCTCTTGCTGATCACAAAATTGTCAAAATTGCTAATGGTGAAAAATTAAAAGTAGATCATCTAGGTGAAGTTGAATTACTTGGCATGAAAACTAAAGCTTTGTATGTACCCAAATTTGATTCTAACCTTCTGTCCATTAGGAAAATAACTAAAGAACAAAATTGCAAAGTTACATTTGATCCTAATCAAGTTGTTTTTCAGGACCTCAAAACGAATCATTTGATTGGCAAGGGGTCTAGGAGACACAACCTATACTACTTGGATCAGGAGAACCAAGCTTTTGCTGCCCAAAGTCAATTGCATTCATTATGGCATGCTCGTCTAGGTCATCTTGGGGACTTAGCTTTGAAATGCCTATTTCCAAATCTAGAAGTAGAAAATAGGCATTGCAAAGCTTGTGTTCTTGGAAAGCAAACTAGAGTGTATTATCCTTTTTCAAATACTATATATGAGAATGCATTTGAACTTGTTCATTCTGATGTTTGGACCTCACCCATAGTATCTCATAATGGTTTTAAATACTTTGTGACATTTATAGATCACAAAACTAGATATACTTGGGTTTACCTGTTGGCAGCCAAATCTGAGGTCTTTGAAGCCCTTAAAAGCTATTATAGATATGTGACCAAACAATTCAATGCCAACATCAAAATCATTAGGTCTGATCATGGGGGGGAGTATACTAGTCATGCATTTGAAAACTTCTTGGAAGAAAAGGAGATCATGCACCAAAAATCATGTGTCTACACTCCACAACAAAATGGAGTTGCCGAAAGGAAAAATAGGCACTTGTTAGAAACGGCTAGGGCCATGATGTTCCATTCTAATGTGCCAAAAATTTATTGGAGTGAGGCAATAAAAACTGCTGCCCATGTTATTAATCTTATGCCCACTCAAGTTCTAGGAGGAAAATCTCCTTTAGAACTACTCCTAGGAAGGAAACCCAACATCTCTCATTTAAGAGTCTTTGGGTGCATTTGTTATGTGCATGTACCGGAAAACTTTAGAAACAAACTAGATGAGAGAGGAAGAAAATGTGTATTCTTAGGATACTCAACATTTGAGAAAGGTTATAAATGCTATGACCCTCTAACCAAAAAACTATACACATCCAAGGATGTGATATTTGTAGAAAAAGAACCTTATTTTTCAGGTAAAGATGATCAAGATCAAGCTGAAAAAGAAGGAACTCAAGATCTATGGAACATCATTCTCCCATCCATCAACAACTCCTCTCACCCAAATATTGATGAAGAACTTGCCTCAAATGAACATGAAGCAGCAGTTCACGAAAACCCTTCACCCTCTCATTCGGATCATGAATCTGTTGAAAGATCAAAGTATGAACACAAGAGATCTTTGAAATAAAATTCTGAATTTTATTGATAATGAAAGCAAATAACATTCATAGCTTTGAACTTTTGTTCATGCCTTTGCTTGAACACATAGAATCCCAACGAATTCCGCGGGCCAGTCCAATTTAGGGCCCATTTTGGGTCCCTAAATTGGCCAAACATTCTAGACACAAAATACCCTTTCTTTGAGACATACAAATGGACCTTTCTAAGGAGAACAAGGGCACTAATTTTAGAGTTAATTTCATACTCTAATTGTCCTTCATTTCAACACTCCCCCTCAAGTTGGGTGCGTAGATGTTGATAGTACCCAACTTGCTCATCATTTCTTGTAGGTGAGCTGCTGTCCCTCCCTTTGTGAAGATGTCTGCAAGTTGATCTTTTCCTTTGATATATGGGGTGACAATGAGTTTTTCCTCCACCTTTTGATGAATAAAATGACAATCAACTTCTATGTGCTTAGTGCGTTCATGGAAGACTGGATTGGTGACAATGTGAATTGCGGATTGATTGTCACAATGAAGCTTGATTGGAGTGGAGACCGTGAACCCTAGCTCTTCTACTAAAGTCTTCAACCATACTATCTCACTTGCACTAGCTGCCATGGCCCTATATTCGGCCTCTGCACTTGATCTAGATACAACCCGCTGTTTTTTGCTCTTCCAAGCTACCAAGTTTCCTCCAACAAACATACAATATCCAGTGGTAGACTTTCTATCAGTGGGATCCCCTGCCCAATCAGCATCACAATACCCCTCAATGTCTGAACTTCCATTGTTCTTCATCCAAATCCCTAGTCCAGGCGATCCTTTGATGTAATGAAGAATCCTCTCCGCTGCTCTCCAATGACCTTTCGTTGGAGAATGCATGAACTGGCTTATATAGCTCACAGCATATGCTATGTCCGGCCTTGTGATGGTAAGATAGATAAGCTTCCCAACCAGCCTCTGATATCTCTCAATGTCTTCTAAAGGATCATTGTCATCGGCTAAGGGACCGGAAGTGGAAACTGGACTACAAGCCGGTCTTGCTCCAAGCTTTCCCGTTTCCTGCAAAAGGTCAAGAGCATATTTTCTTTGGGAGAGAATTAGCCCATTGGGACAATAGGCTAACTCAATACCTAGAAAATACTTTAGTTTCCCTACGTCTTTAATTTCAAATCTAGACTTTAAGAAATTCCTAACTAGGTCTATTTGATGCAAATCACTACCTGTGATGATAATGTCATCTACATACACTAGTGCAATTGTGATATGATCATTAGTCCTTCTAAGAAAGAGAGATGAATCACTATTGCATTTATGAAATCCATTACTAAGGAAAGCATGGCTTAACTTTGCATACCAAGCTCTTGGAGATTGCTTGAGACCATAAATTGCCTTATGAAGTTTGCATGCATTTCCTCTTTGTGATCGAAGGCCCTTCGGTATTTGCATGTAGACTTCTTCTTCTAGATCTCCTTGAAGGAAAGCATTGGCTACATCCATTTGAAATAGACTCCATCCATGATTCACCGCCAGAGACAAGAGGACTCTAATAGTGTTCATTTTTGCAACCGGAGCATAGGTCTCTTTGTAATCAATCCCATAGGCTTGAGTATATCCTTTTGCCACTAGCCTTGCTTTGAACCTCTCAATTGATCCATCACTCTTGTGCTTGATTTTGTATACCCACTTACACCCTACGGCCTTCTTCCCTTTTGGTAGTGTGGTGATTTCACATGTTCCATTCTTTGATAAAGCTTCTAATTCCTCCTTCATTGCTCTTTTCCATCTTGGATCCCTTGATGCTTGCTCAAATGATATTGGTTCCACTTCTTTATCTAGATTACTCAAGAAAGCTGGGTGGTCCAAGGAAACATGTGAGGTGGTATAATAATCATAGATAGGATGAGAGGTTACCCTAGAGTTATAGAACACTCTTCGGTTGATCCATTCGGATGGAGGAAGCCTAAGCCTTGTTGATCTTCTTAGTTGAGGTGGAGGTTGATCCGGTTCCTCTTCAATTTCAAGGGATTCTTCTTCATTTGTATTTTCCTTATTCGTATCACTTTCTCCCCCTGAAACAATTGGTTGTTCAGCTTCTAAAGCTTCTGAATTTTCATTTCGAGAGTTGTGGCTTGCGTCTGAAGTGGAGTTTCCTTCGGTTTGTTCAGCTCCTTGAGAAGGAGATATGAGAAAGTCCCAAGAGCTAGGAGGAAATTCAGTCTTTGGCATTTCCTTTGTTTCTTCATTTCCTACAAAATAGAACTCATCCTCCAAGAATATCACATCTTTAGATGTGTATGTTCGGTTAGTAGTAGGATCATAGCACCTATAACCTTTTTCAAAGGCTGCATATCCGAGAAATACACACTTTCTTCCTCTATGTTCTAATTTGTTTCTTAAGTGTGCTGGAATATGAATGTAGCATGTGCAACCAAATGTCCTAAGGTGAGAGATTTTAGGCTTTCTTCCTAGAAGAACCTCTAGAGGGGATTGCCCTTTTAAAATTTCAGTGGGCATAAGGTTGATAACATGAACCGCGGTTTTAACCGCATCACACCAGAATTTTTTTGGCATGTTTGCATAGAACATCATTGCCCTAGATATTTCAAGTATGTGTCTATTCTTTCTTTCAGCTACCCCATTTTGTTGGGGTGTGTAAACACATGACATTTGATGTATAATGCTATTGTCCTTAAGGTAGTTTTCAAAATTGAGGCTTGTAAATTCACCACCATGATCTGACCTTAGGACTTTTATATTGGCATTGTATAGTTTGGTCACATACTTCACATAGCTCTTAAGAGCTTCAAGAGCTTGGTCTTTGGTATTTAGAAGATACACCCATGTGTACCTAGTTTTATGATCAATGAAGGTAATGAAATATTTGTAACCCAAGTGTGACATGATAGGAGAAGTCCAAACATCCGAATGAACCAAATCAAAAGGATTTTCATAAATTGTTTCTGAAATGGGATACATTGTTCGGGTTTCCTTAGCCAAAATACAAGCTTTACAATGTCTATTCTCAAAATTAAAGGTTGGGAATAGACGTTTTAAAGCTTAAGCGTCCATACCAAAGAGATTGATCCTCCTTGATGTGAGCTACAAGTGCAGTTTGTTCTTGATCCAAGTAATAAAGTCCTCCTCTCCTAGAACCCTTTCCAATCAATTGATTCGACTTGAGGTCCTGAAAAGAGACATTATTGGGGTCAAAAACAACTCTACACTTTTGATCCTTGGTGATCTTGCTAATGGACAGTAGGTTTGAGGTAAGTTTGGGGACATATAAAGCTTTTGTTGGTTTTCCAAAAATGTCAACTTCCCCAACTTGATTTACTCTTAAATCTTGTCCATTTGCAACTCGAACAATCATATGGTTAGGAAGGTTTTCAAAAATTTTTATTTTTGCTTTATCCTTAACCATATGACATTCGGTTCCCGAATCAATGAGAAATTTTTCAGAATTTAAACATGAGAAAGGTTCTTGATTTTTACCAGATGAAGGAGCCATTTGTTGAAGCCTCTTTGTAACCTCATTTAGTTGAGTTTGGAGTGCAGCAAAATCAGCAATTGATGGAGCTTGGACCTTCACGAATTGGGCAGAAGGCTGCTGTCCAGAACCGAAGGCATTTGGAGCTCCTTGCTGGTCTCTTTGTTTGAATATTTTAGGCTTCAAATGAGGATACAATTGCCAGCATTTATCTTTTGAATGACCCCTTTTCTTGCAATGAGAACAAATCTCATTTCTCCTTTGAGTTTGAGTTACTTTGGCAGCAACGAATTCATTTGTTGAGGCAATGAATGCTTGAGCTTCTAATTTTTGTTTGGAGCTTTCTTCCAATCTAATGCTTACTTCAGCTCTTTGTATCATATTTTGAACTTCCCCAAATGATGGAAAGTCCTTCATTCGAAGGATTTCTTGCCTTAGATGAGAATATGAATCATCTAAGCCCATGAGAAGACCAAATATCTTATCCTCCTCTCTTCTCTTTCGAAGAACTTTGAGGTCTATAGAATCTGGAAGTAGAGTAATTAGCTCATTCCAAGCGTCTGTGTACTCACCAAAGAATTTAGGAAGAGATTTGCCTTCCTTTTTTATGGAAGCAATTTGCCTCTTAAGCTCAAAGATTCTCCCAAGGTTGGATTCCAAGCCATATAAAGAGAACATCTCATCCCACAAAGTTTTTGCATTTGGAGCACATGTCACCATTGCCTTGTGAGTTTCATCTAGAGAATTAAGGAGGAGAATGAAGACATGATCATCCCTTTTCTTCCATTCTCGAAATGATGGATCTGTTTCCTCAAGAGGATCATCAAGAACATGGCTTTCTAGATTGTTGAGAATGAGTGCTCTCTTCATCACATTTGCCCATTGGTAGTAGTTTCCCCCTTTCAATTGAATGGAGGATAAATTTTGCATTTGGGTAATGTTTATGGAAGGAGGAGGGTCACCCAACCTAGAAGAGGATGGGATCGATTGCTTTGATACCATGTTGAAAGATCAAAGTATGAACACAAGAGATCTTTGAAATAAAATTCTGAATTTTATTGATAATGAAAGCAAATAACATTCATAGCTTTGAACTTTTGTTCATGCCTTTGCTTGAATACATAGAATCCTATTTATAGAAGAAGAAGAGGAAAAGAATTAGAGAGCAAATGAAAGAACAAGAGAGGGGTTAAGACCCCTCTCTACTAGCCGTTGGAGGCTGTCTCCAATGGCTAGAATTACTAGCCGTTGGACAGCCTCCAACTGATTTGCCTAGCCGTTGGGGCCCAATTGGGCCCCCTTGTGGCCGGCTGGGCCTGCCCCCGAATTCCACGGGCCAGGCCAATTTAGGGCCCATTTTGGGTCACTAAATTGGCCAAACATTCTAGACACAAAATACCATTTCTTTGAGACATACAAATGGACCCTTTCTAAGGAGAACAAGGGCACTAATTTTAGAGTTAATTTCATACTCTAATTGTCCTTCATTTCAACAGAATCAACGCAAGAACAAGAAAATAATGACTTAGATCAAGAACCAGCTCTAGAACAAGAAGAACAAGTTATACATGAACCTCCTCCTCCTCTTCGTAGATCAACAAGAGTTAGGCTTCCTCCCTCTGAATGGATCAACAAAAGATTTTTCTATAACTCCAAAGTAACTTCTCATCCCATTTCAAAATATTACTCAATTGCTAATACTTCTTGCAGCCATCAAAGATTCATTCAAAACATAGACCTTCATGAAGAACCAAGATCGTTTGAAGAAGCTAAGAGCCAACCTCAGTGGGTGCAAGCTATGAAGGATGAGTTGGAAGCTTTAGCCAAAAATAGAACATGGGAAATAGCATCTCTTCCAAAAGGGAAAAAAGCTGTAGGATGTAAATAGGTTTACAAAATCAAGCACAAAAGCGATGGGAGTCTTGATAAATACAAGGCAAGATTAGTTGCCAAAGGTTTCACTCAACCTTATGGAGTGGACTACAAGGAAACATATGCTCCCGTAGCAAAAATGAATACCATTCGTGTGCTCTTATCTCTTTCTGCCAACTTCTCCTTACCTCTATTTCAAATGGATGTTGCAAATGCCTTCCTTCAAGGGGACTTAGAAGAAGAAGTATATATGGAGGTTCCTCCGGGCTTTTCTCATCAAGACAACAAAGTTTGCAAATTAAAGAAAGCAATCTATGGGCTCAAGCAATCTCCAAGAGCCTGGTATGCTAAACTAAGCTCTACACTTCTTGATCATAACTTTAAGAAATGCTCTAGTGACTCATCTCTTTTTGTTAAGAAATTAGGAAATAAATTCATCATAATCTTAGTATATGTAGATGATATCATCTTAACTGGGAACGATTTAGACTCAATCAATCAAGTTAGGAAATTTCTCCAAACAAAATTTGATATTAAAGATTTAGGGAAACTAAAGTACTTTCTAGGGATAGAGCTTGCCTATTCTCCAAATGGGTTTGCTCTATCACAAAGAAAGTATGTGCTTGATCTTTTGCAGGAAACCGGCAAGCTAGGTGCCAAGCCCGCATGTAGTCCGATCAGCACCTCTTGTGGCCTCCAAGATGATGACATAGAGTTTGAGGATGAACAAAAATACCAAAGGCTTGTAGGAAGATTAATCTATCTCACTATAACAAGGCCCGATATCTCATTTGCTGTGGGACAAGTTAGCCAACATATACACAAGCCAAAATGGAAGCATTGGAGAGCCACCGAAAGGATTCTTCACTACCTAAAAGGAACACCCGGCATGGGAATTGTCATGAAGAACAATTGCAGCTCACAAATCATAGGGTATTGTGATGCGGATTGGGCCGGGGATTCGGAAGATAGAAGATCAACTACTAGTTATTGCATGTTTGTAGGAGGGAACCTAGTAGCATGGAAAAGCAAAAAACAACATGTAGTCTCAAGATCAAGCGCCGAAGCGGAGTATAGAGCAATGGCAGCCGCTACTAGTGAGATCGTGTGGCTAAAGACTCTAATAGAAGAATTAGGGTTCTCTGTCTCTACTCCAATTCATCTCCATTGTGACAATCAATCGGCAATTCACATAGCCTCAAATCCAGTTTTTCATGAAAGAACAAAGCATATCGAGGTAGATTGCCACTTTGTAAGACAAAAGATTGAAGATAAGCTCATCTCTCCAAGTTTCACGAGGAGTGATCACCAAGTAGCCTACATCTTCACCAAGCCAGGAACCGCAAAGCACATCCTCAAGAATATGGGCAAGTTGGGTGTCATAGATATATACACACCCAACTTGAGGGGGAGTGTTGAAATGAGGCATAATTAAGCTCTTTAGCACTTCCTCCAAAATACCCTAACTAGGAGTCTTAAATTGTGATTCTAAGTAGGTCCAAATTAAACCCCTTTATAACATCATTGTAAGGCCCAACATGGGCTATCCAAATCTCAGCAGCTGGGCCTCAAATTGGCCCAGCCCGGCCCAGCTGCAAGTTGGGGGCAAAAGCCCCCAACGGCTAGTAAAGAACTAGCCGTTTGGGGACTTCCCAAAGGCTAGTTCTTACTAGCCGTTGGGGCCAGCTGCTAGGAGAGGGCATTGCCCTCTCCTCTCTCTTATTTTCTCCTCTCTTACCTCCCTTTCTCCTTCTCTATAAATAGGGTAGGTGGTTGTGTTTAATGGGTATGAAAAAATGCCTTCAATCTCTTGTATTCTCTCTTTAAATCAACAACAAAGTTCTTGAAGTTCTTATTCATTGTTCTTAGCTTGCTTACTTACAAACTTATCAGTAAAGCTTGTATTTTGGCTAAGGAGACCCGAACAATGTATCCTACTTCTGAAACAATATATGAAAACCCTTTTGATTTAATTCATTCTGATGTTTGGACTTCACCCATCACATCTCACCTAGGTTACAAATACTTTATTATTTTCATTGATCACAAAAAAGGTACACATGGGTGTATCTTCTAAATACCAAAGACCAAGCTCTTGAAGCACTCAAGAGCTATGTGAAGTATGTGACCAAACTATACAATGCAAATATAAAAGTCTTAAGATCAGATCATGGTGGTGAATTTACAAGCATCAATTTTGAAAATTACCTTAAGGATAATAGCATCATACATCAAATGTCATGTGTTTACACACCCCAACAAAATGGGGTAGCTGAAAGAAAGAATAGGCACATACTTGAAACATCTAGGGCTATGATGTTCTATGCAAGCATGCCTAAAAAATTCTGGTGTGATGCGGTTAAAACCGCGGTTCATGTGATTAATCTCATGCCTACTGAAGTCTTAAAAGGGAAATCTCCTCTTGAGGTTCTCCTAAGAAGGAAACCCAATATTTCTCACCTTAGGACATTTGGTTGTACATGTTACATTCATATCCCAGCTCACCAAAGAAATAAGTTAGAACATAGAGGGAGAAAGTGTGTATTTCTTGGATATGCAACATTTGAAAAAGGCTATAGGTGCTATGATCCTACAACTAACCGAACATACACATCAAAGGATGTGATATTCTTGGAAAATGAGTTCTATTTTGTAGGAAATGAAGAGATAAAGGAAGCTCCAAAGACTGAAGTTCCTAATAGCACTTGGGACTTTCTTATATCTCCTCCTCAAGGAGCTGAATCAACCGAAGGAAATTCAATCTCTGACACAAGCCACAACACTCAAAATGATAATTCAGGGGCGTTAGAGGCTGAACGACCAAGTACTTCAGGGGGAGAAAGTAATACAAATGAAGAAACTACAAATGAGGAAGAATCCCATGAAGTTGAGGAGGAACCAGATGATCCGCCACCTCAACTAAGAAGATCAACAAGGCTTAGACTTCCTCCATCTGAATGGATCAACCGAAGGGTGTTCTATAACTCTAGGGTAACCTCCCATCCTATTTATGATTATTATACCACCTCTCATGTTTCCTTGGACTACCAAGTTTTCTTGAGTAATTTAGATAAGGAACCAGAACCAACTTCATTTGAGCAAGCATCAAAGGATCCAAGATGGAAAAGAGCCATGGAGGAGGAATTGGAAGCTTTATCAAAGAACGGAACATGGGAAATCACCACACTACCTAAAGGAAAGAAGGCCGTAGGGTGTAAGTGGGTATACAAAATCAAGCACAAGAGTGATGGTTCAATTGAGAAGTTCAAGGCAAGGCTAGTGGCAAAGGGATATACTCAAGCCTATGGGATTGATTACAAAGAGACCTATGCTCCGGTTGCAAAAATGAACACTATTAGAGTCCTCTTGTCTCTTGCGGTGAATCATGGATGGAGCCTATTTCAGATGGATGTAGCCAATGCTTTCCTTCAAGGAGACTTAGAAGAAGAAGTCTACATGCAAATACCGAAGGGTCTTCAATCACAAGAAAGAAAGGCATGCAAACTTCATAAGGCAATTTATGGTCTCAAGCAATCCCCAAGAGCTTGGTATGCAAAGTTAAGCAATGCTTTCCTTAGTAATGGATTTCATAAATGCAATAGTGATTCATCTCTCTTTCTTAGAAGAACTAATGATCATATCACAATTGCACTAGTGTATGTAGATGACATTATCATCACAGGAAGTGATTTACATCAAATAAACCTAGTTAGGAATCTCTTAAAGTCTAGATTTGAAATCAAAGATCTAGGGAAACTAAAGTATTTTCTAGGAATTGAGTTAGCCTATTGTCCCAATGGGCTAATTCTCTCCCAAAGAAAATATGCTCTTGATCTTTTGCAGGAAACGGGAAAGCTTGGAGCTAGACCGGCCTGCAGTCCAGTTTCCACTTCCGGTCCCTTAGCCGATGATAATGATCCTCTAGAAGACATTGAAAGATATCAGAGGCTGGTTGGCAAACTTATCTATCTCACCATCACAAGACCGGACATAGCATATGCAGTGTGTTATATAAGTCAGTTCATGCATTCCCCAACGAAAGGTCATTGGAGAGCAGCGGAGAGAATTCTTCATTACATCAAAGGATCACCTGGTCTAGGAATTTGGATGAAGAACAATGGAAGTGTAGACATTGAAGGGTATTGTGATGCTGATTGGGCAGGGGATCCCACCGATAGAAAGTCTACCACTGGATATTGCATGTTTGTTGGAGGAAACTTGGTAGCTTGGAAGAGCAAAAAACAACGGGTTGTATCTAGATCAAGTGCAGAGGCCGAGTATAGAGCCATGGCAGCGGGAGCCAGTGAGATTGTATGGCTAAAAGCCTTGATAGAAGAACTAAGGCTTGCCGTCACCACTCCTATCAAGCTTCATTGTGATAATCAATCCGCAATTCACATTGCCACTAACCCAGTGTTCCATGAACGAACCAAGCATATAGAGGTTGATTGTCATTTTATTCGACAAAAAGTAGAGGAAAAACTCATTGTCACCCCTCACATCAAATGAGAATATCAACTTGCTACATCTTCACAAAGGGAGGGACAGCAGCTCATCTACAAGAAATAATAAGCAAGTTGGGTACTATCAACATCTACGCACCCAACTTGAGGGGGAGTGTTGAAAAGAAGGATTAATCAACCCTTTCATCACCTACTTAAAGCCTTCTCAATAGTCCAGCAAGATCTCTTCCTTAGAGCCCAAAATCACTATGAATTGTTCTTTGTTCTTGTATCAAATTGGAGCCCTAAACGTCCTCAGCCCATGGGCCTTACCAAGCCCCAAGAAGGGGCCCTTTTCAGCCCATCAAAGGGGGCCCAATTGGGTCCCCAACGGCTGTTTTAAAACAGCCGTTGGAGGCTGTCCAACGGCTAGAATTTCTAGCCGTTGGAGCAGCCTCCAACGGCCAGAATAGAGAGGGCTAAAGCCCTCTCTTGTTCTCCCTTGTTCCCTCTTATTCTCTCTTCCCCCTTCTCTATGAATAGTCTTCAATGTTCCCTAGCTTTGGTATGAACAAAAGTTCAAACTATGAATGTTATTTATTCTCTATTTCAATAAAATTCAGAATTACATTTCAAGTTTTCTTGAGTTCATTCTTTGATATTTCAACAACTCTAAGGTAACATCACATCCGATTTCTAATTATTATACCATCTCACATGTTTCTTTGAGCCACCAAATTTTTTTGAGTGGCATAGATAAAGAACAGGAGCCTAGGACATATGATGAAGCATCCAAAGACCCAAGGTGGAGAAAGGCAATGAAGGAAGAGCTAGATGCATTGACTAAGAATGGTACATGGGAAGCCATGTCTCTTCCAAAGGGCAAGCGAGCCGTCGGATGCAAATGGGTGTACAAAATCAAATATAAAAGTGATGGGTCAATTGAAAGGTTCAAAGCAAGACTTGTGGCTAAAGGATTTACTCAAGCATATGGGATAGATTACAAAGAGACATATGCACCCGTTGCCAAAATGAACACCATTAGAGTCTTGATGTCACTTGCGGTGAATCATGGATGGAGTATGTTCCAAATGGATGTGGCAAATGCATTTCTCCAAGGAGACTTAGAAGAAGAAGTGTTCATGCAACTCCCTCAAGGGCTTCAACATCAAGAAGGAAACGTATGCAAACTACACAAGGCTATCTACGGCTTGAAACAATCTCCAAGGGCATGGTATGCAAAATTAAGCCATGCTTTTCTTAGTAGTGGATTTACTAAATGTCATAGCGATTCATCTGTTTTTATTAGAAAAAACAATGATAAAGTAGTAATAGCCTTAGTTTATGTAGATGATATCATCATTACTGGAAATGACATGCATTTAATAGACATAGTTAGAAATTTCTTGAAATCTAGGTTTGAGATTAAAGATTTAGGGAGACTAAAGTATTTCCTAGGAATTGAATTAGCCTATTGTAGTAATGGGCTAATTCTATCCCAAAGGAAATATACTCTTGATCTTTTGCAGGAAACAGGGAAGCTTGGAGCAAAACCAGCTTGTAGTCCTGTAGCCACCACCGGATCACTAGTAGATGATGAGGAGACTTTTGAGGATGAAGAGAGATATCAAAGACTTGTAGGGCGGCTCATCTACCTCACCATCACTAGGCCGGACATAGCTTTTGCAGTGAGTTTAGTTAGCCAACACATGCATGCTCCGAAGAAGGGTCATTGGAGAGCAGCCGAGCGCATCCTTCACTATCTCAAGGGATCTCCCGGATTAGGCATTTGGATGAAGAACAATGGGAGCTCACAAATTGAAGGCTTCTGTGATGCAGATTGGGCAAGCGACTCAAAGGATAGAAGATCCACCACTGGATTTTGCATGTTCATGGGAGGCAACTTAGTGGCTTGGAAAAGCAAGAAGCAACACGTGGTCGCAAGATCTAGTGCGGAAGCCGAATATAGAGCAATGACAACGGCGGCTAGCGAGATCGTGTGGTTGAAGGCCCTAGTAGAGGAATTAGGGTTCAAAGTCACAACTCCAATCAACCTACATTGTGACAATCAATCGGCTATCCACATTGCTTCCAACCCAGTGTTCCATGAGAGGACAAAACATATAGAGGTTGATTGTCACTTCATTCGATAAAAAGTAAAAGAAAAACTCTTCACCACTCCACACATCAAAGGAAAGGAGCAATTAGCGGACATCTTCACCAAAGGAGGAACCGCAGCTCATCTTCAACAAATCATGAGCAAGTTGGGCACTATCGACATCTACGCACCCAACTTGAGGGGGAGTGTTGAAAAGAAGGAAAACCCATCTCATCTCCATCAACCAAGTATAAGAATATAGAAGCTTAAAAGATCAAGTAGCATTCCAGCACAAGAGGCCCTAAATTGCTGTCCAGAATCAACACATGGGCTTTGGCCCAAATCCGGCCAAAGCCCAACCCAACAAAGCAAGTTGTTGCAGCTCACCTTCGGCCCACTTAAAGGATACTTCAACACCATCAAATAAAGCCCTAATTAAGGCCCAAGATGATTACATAGCCAGCCCAAAACAAGCCCTTGAATCTGGCCCATAATCTGTCCAGAAATGTCTCCCTTTCAAGCCAAGTCCAAGACCATTTCCAAGCTGCTTTAGTTCTGGCCCTAAGGGGATTTTTAGCCCAACATCTTGGGCATATTTTAGCCCATAAAGGGGCTCAAAAGGAGGCCCCAACGACTAGTCAAAGGAGCTAGCCGTTGGACTGCACACAAGCAGCTTTTCTGGCTGTTTTGGAGTGCATTGGGGATAAAAATCTGTCCCCTTTGATTCCCAACGGTTCTATTTTGCTTTTGGACACTTTTTCCCTCTTTCCCACTCTTTTATTTGTCTTAATGTCTCCCTTGTAACTCTATAAATAGAGCTCTCCATCCACTTCCAAGGGTATGAGAAAAATGCTCTCAAATCTATCAATGTATGCTCTTATTCTTCTTCAATAAAATTCAGAAGTATTTTTCATTTCTTGTGCTCTATATTTTGATATTTCAACACCTACAGCCCTTTTTCCTTTAGGAAGAGATGTTATCTCCCATGTTCCATTTCTAGCTAAAGCATCTAGCTCATTCTTCATGGCTTAGATCCATTGAGGATGATGTTTTGCTTCTTCAAAGTTTCTTGGCTCTTGGTGGAGATCTATGTTCTTGATAAATCTTTGGTGGCTACAAGATATGTTAGCAATCGAATAGTATTTGGAAATGGGATGTGAGGTCACCTTTGAGTTATAAAACACTCTTTTGTTGATCCATTCCGATGGAGGAAGTCTGAGTCTTGTTGATCTTCGAAGAGGAGGAGGTGGCTCTTCTACATTTTGATCCTCTTGTTCTATACTTTGATCTTGATCTAAGTTGTCTCCCCCTTCCTCTTGGATAGATTCTTGATCAGAATTGGATGGGATTGATTCTTCTTGAGTTGGATTATTTTCAACTTGTATTGGTTCTCTTTCTTCTTCATTTCGATGAGCATGATCTTGTTGAAATGAAATCAAGGTCTATGAAGGCCCATTTTGTAATTCCAAAGGGGGCAGAATTCTGCTCCCATTCTGCCCAATCTTTGGCCCATTTAGAGGACCCAAAAATGTCCCTAAATGAGCCCCCCTTATGGGCAGCAGCTGGGCCTAATTCGGCCCAGCATAGCTCAGCCCATAGGGGCCCAAAAGGGGCCCCCAAAGGCTAAATTGCCTAGCCGTTGGGAGATGCTCCCAACAGCTAGTAGAGAGGGCATTAAGCCCTCTCTTCTTCCTCTTCCCTTTCTTTATAAATAGAGGTAGATGTCTCTCCTTTAGAGCATGAAAAAATGCTCTCTTGCTATGTACAAAAATTCACTCAAATTTAATGAAGTTCTGAATTTTATTTCAAGAATAGTGTGCTCATTTTACTTACAATTCTAACATGGTATCAGAGCAGGGAATACTCAATCTTCTCAGCAGCAAAAGTCATCCAAAATGGATGGATCTCATACAAAAATTGCTGAATTTATGCGATGACTTAAGTCTTCTCTTGAAAGAGCCATTTGGAGCTTTCAAATTTCTGGAACTATGGAGGAAAGTGCATCAAGATATCTTCAATATAAAAGCGCTTCCTCAATATGAAGAAATAAAGGCTGCTATTCAGCTAAAGGAGGCAACAAAAATGGCTCAAGACCAAAGGCAAATTCTGAACGAAAGAATTGCTTACACTACTACAATGGAGCAACAACAAAGTGCATCCATCCCTCTCAAATCCGGCCATCAAGATAATACATACTGTGCAGATCCCTTATCATCTATAAGAGCTAAATGTGATAAGCTCCAAATCAAGCTAAATGAGTGCATAAGGGAATTACAACAACCGGCTCAAGTTCCACCAGAATTCAGCTCTCAAAATCAAATTGCTTCTTCTATGATGGCTGGATGCACTAACCTTCAAACAAAGACAAATGAAGGCTTAAAAGGGCTTATTGAATCAGCTCCTCAAAGAAAAACATATGCTTCGATTGTGGCTGAAAACAACAACCAATGTGCAGCTCCAAAAGCAAAGGAAAATGATCAAAGAGGGCTCCAAAATTCAGCACACATGGGTGGTAAAAATCAAAACTCTACCACTAATTTAAATTCTGAAACTTTTCTTATAGATTCCGGTACTGATTGTCATATGATTAGGGACAAAGGAAAAGTTAAACATTTCAAAAAGCTCGCTAATCATATGGCAGTCCGAGTAGCAAATGGAAAAACCTTGAAAGTGAATCAAGTTGGGGAAATTGATCTTCTTGGAAAAACTACAAATGCTTTATATGTTCCCCAACTCACTTCCAATCTTTTGTCCATAAGCAAAGTTACAAGAGAACAAGAATGTAGGGCCATATTTGATCCAAATACAGTCTCTTTTCAAGATCTTAAGACAAACAAATTGATTGGGAAAGGATATAGAAAAGGAGGCTTGTATTTCTTAGATCAAGAACACCATGTGTATGCTACCCACATTCATGATAATACATCACTTTGGCATGTTCGTTTAGGTCACCCTAGTACTCAAACTTTGAAACGAATCTTTCCTAGAATGAATATTGAAAATAGGCATTGTGAAGCATGCATTCTTGGAAAAGAAACTAGGGCTACATACCCAATTTCAGAAACCAAATATGATGCTCCTTTTGAGTTAGTGCATTCGGACATTTGGACCTCTCCCATTATATCTCATATGGGTTATAAATACTTCATTACATTTATAGATCAAAAAACTAGGTATACTTGGATCTACCTCATGCATTCTAAAGACCAAGCTCTTGAGGCATTCAGAAATTACTTTAAATATGTGACCACTTTATATGATGCCAAAATAAAAGTTCTTAGATCCGATCATGGTGGGGAATACATGAGTCACAAATTTGAAAATTTCTTGATCGACCATAGTATTATCCACCAAACATCTTGCGTATACACACCCCAACAAAATGGGGTTGCCGAACGCAAAAATCGACATATACTAGAAACAGCTAGGTCTATAATGTTTCATGCAAAAATACCAAAGAAATTTTGGGATGATGCGGTTAGAACCGCGGTCCATGTTATAAACTTAATGCCCACTAAAACTCTAAATGGAGCATCTCCCTTAGAATTAATCCTAAAAAGAAAACCAAACATTTCTCACCTTAGAGTATTTGGGTATGTATGCTACATCCATATCCCATCTCACTTTAGAGACAAGCTAGATCACAAAGGAAGAAAATGTGTTTTCCTAGGTTATGCTACATTTGAAAAGGGATATAGATGTTATGATCCTAAAACTAACAAAACATACATATCAAAGGATGTGATTTTTGTGGAAAAAGAATTTTACTTTGCAGGAAATGAAGCCCATGAATCACAAAATGAAGAGCCTCAATCAAAATCATGGGATTTTTTGATCCCCTCTTATCAAACCCCTATAACCGAAATTCAGAGAAACAATGAGAATACTCAAATAAATGAGGAAGGATCAAATAATATAGAGGAAGAACCATCAAACGATTCAGGGGGAGATCACTCTATAGAAGAAGTTGAATATGAAGAGCAAAATTCAGAAGAAGAGGCACCCAATTCTCCTCCACCATTACGAAGATCAACAAGATTAAGGCGGCTCCAACCGAATGGATAAATCGAAGAGTTTATTATAACTCTAAGGTAACCTCTCATCCTATCATGGATTATTATACTTTGTCTAATGTTTCCTTGATCCACCAAGCATTCTTGAGTGGGATTGATAAAGAACAGGAACCAAGAACATTTGAGGAAGCAAAAAGGGATCCAAGGTGGAGGAAAGCCATGGAAGAAGAGCTAGAAGCTCTCTCCAAGAATGGTACTTGGGATCTTACCAAGTTGCCCAAAGGCAAACGAACTGTGGGATGCAAATGGATACATAAAATCAAGCACAAAAGTGATGGTTCAATAGATAGATTCAAAGCAAGATTGGTAGCTAAAGGATTCACACAAGCCTATGGAATTGACTACAAAGAAACTTATGCTCCTGTAGCTAAAATGAATACAATTAGAGTTCTAATATCTTTGGCCATAAATCATGGATGGAGCATGCACCAAATGGATGTCGCAAATGCCGTTCTTCAAGGAGATATTGAAGAAGAAGTTTACATGCAACCACCTCAAGGGCTTCGAGACTTTGAAGGGAAAGTTTGCAAACTTCACAAAGCTATCTATGGATTGAAGCAATCTCCTAGAGCCTGGTATGCCAAATTAAGTCATGCTTTCCTTAGTTGTGGTTTTACAAAGTGCACTAGTGATTCATCTCTTTTTGTTAGGAAGGATAGTGGAAAAATCACCATTGCTCTAGTTTATGTAGATGACATTATTATTACAGGGAATGACACACACCACGTAGATTCTCTTAAAAATTTCTTGAAATCTAAATTTGAAATTAAAGACTTAGGAAAGTTGAAATACTTCTTAGGAATTGAGTTGGCTTGTTGTCCTAATGGGGTAGTTCTATCCCAAAGAAAATACACTCTTGAGTTATTGCAGGAAACTGGAAAATTAGGAGCAAAACCAGCTTGTACTCCAGTTGCCACTTTCAAGTCCTTTGATGATGATAAACCATATAAAAATGTCAAGCAATATCAAAGGCCAGTAGGAAGATTGATCTACATGACGATTACGAGACCGGACATTGCCTATGCAGTAAGTAGGATTAGCCAACATATGCATGCACCGAAAAAGCGACATTGGAGATGCGCTGAAAGAGTGCTTCACTACCTAAAAGGATCTCCCGGCTTAGGAGTATGGATGAAGAAAAATGGGAATACAGAAATTGAAGGTTATTGCAACGCCGATTGGGCGGGTGATACCTTGGATAGAAGATCTACATCAGGCCATTGCATGTTCGTAGAGGGAATTTGATTACATGGAAGAGTAAAAAGCAACATGTGGTATCCAGGTCTAGTGCGGAAGTCGAATATAGGGCAATGGCATCGGCTGCAAGTGAGATCGTATGGCTCAAAGCCTTGGTGGAGGAACTTGGGTTTAAAGTCGCAACACCAATCAAGCTTCATTGTGACAATCAATCGGCCATTCATATCGCATCAAATCCGGTCTTCCATGAAAGGACCAAACACATAGAAGTCGATTGTCACTTTATTCGGCAAAAGGTAGAAGAAGGACTTATTACCACTCCTCACATCAAAGGAGAAAGTCAACTTGCAGACATCCTCACTAAGGGAGGAACGACAGCTCACCTTCAAGATATCTTGGGCAAGTTGGGAACTATTGACATATACGCTCCCAACTTGAGGGGGAGTGTTGAAATGAAGCAAAGATGAAGCATTTTATCAAGGTCTATGAAGGCCCATTTTGTAATTCCAAAGGGGGCAGAATTCTGCTCCCATTCTGCCCAATCTTTGGCCCATTTAGAGGACCCAAAAATGTCCCTAAATGAGCCCCCCTTATGGGCAGCAGCTGGGCCTAATTCGGCCCAGCATAGCTCAGCCCATAGGGGCCCAAAAGGGGCCCCCAAAGGCTAAATTGCCTAGCCGTTGGGAGATGCTCCCAACAGCTAGTAGAGAGGGCATTAAGCCCTCTCTTCTTCCTCTTCCCTTTCTTTATAAATAGAGGTAGATGTCTCTCCTTTAGAGCATGAAAAAATGCTCTCTTGCTATGTACAAAAATTCACTCAAATTTAATGAAGTTCTGAATTTTATTTCAAGAATAGTGTGCTCATTTTACTTACAATTCTAACAGATCTTTGATGGGAGGAAGAACTATGTTCCATTGGTCTTGAGCACCATTTTCCTTTGATTGTTCTTAAACCTCTTTTCCTGCAAAGTAAGGTTCTCTTTCCACAAATATCACATCCTTAGATATGTATAATTTTTTTATTAGAGGATCATAACATTTATATCCTTTTTCAAAGGTAGAGTAGCCTAGAAACACACACTTTCTTCCCCTCTCATCTAGCTTGTTTCTAAAGTTTTCTGGTACATGCACATAACAAATGCACCCAAAGACTCTTAAATAGGAAATACTAGGTTTCCTTCCTAAGAGTAGTTCTAAAGTAGATTTTCCTTCTAGAACTTGAGAGGGCATGATATTAATAAGATGGACAGTGGTGTTAATGGCTTCACCCCAAAATTCTTTAGGTACATTGGAGTGAAACATCATAGCTCTAGCCGTCTCAAGCAAATGTCTATTTTTCCTCTCGGTGACTCCATTTTGTTGTGGAGTGTACACACATGATTTTTGATGAATGATTTCTTTTTCTTCTAGGAAATTTTCAAATGCATGACTAGTGTATTCTCCCCCATGATCCGATTTAAGGATTTTGATATTTGCATTGAATTGCTTGGTTACATATCTATAATAGCTCTTAAGTGCTTCAAAACCTTCAAATTTAGATACTAGTAAATATAACCATGTGTATCTAGTTTTGTGGTCAATGAATGTGACAAAGTACTTAAAGCCATTATGAGATACTATAGGAGAGGTCCACACATCAGAATGAATGAGTTCAAAGGCATTCTCATATATTGTATTTGAAGTATACTCTAGTTTGTTTTCCAAGAATACAAGCTTTGCAATGCCTATTTTCTACTTCTTGATTTGGAAATAGGCGTTTCAAAGCTAACTCTCCTGGATGACCTAAACGAGCATGCCATATAGAAGACATTTGACTTTGAACTCCAAAAGCTTGATTCTCTTGATCTAAGTAATATAAGTTGTTCCTCCTAGACCCCTTGCCAATCAAGTGATTCGTTTTGAGATCCTAAAATGTAACTTGGTTAGGATCAAAAGTAACCTTGCATTCGTGATCTTTAGTTATTTTACTAATGGATAAGAGGTTAGAGTTGAATTTAGGTACATATAAAGCTTTAGTTTTCTTGCCAAGGAGTTCTATTTCACCTAAATGATCAACTCTAAGTTTTTTACCATTAGCAACTTTGACAATCTTATGACTAGAAAGAGGAATAAATTTCTTAATTTTGTTTTTATCTTTGACCATATGATTGTCACAACCCGAATCAATAAGCCAGTTATCAAAGTGAGATGAGTTTAAGTTGTTATCGGATTGTAGAGCAACTTGGCTAAGGAGCTTTCTCATCTCTTTTTGCATTTCCTCCATCTTGGATTCGAGTGCAGCAACTTGAGAGACTTGCTGTGCATGTGCTGGTTGTTCCATCTCCCTTTTGAAGTTCTTTGGGCACAAATTGGGATAAAGAAACCAGCATCTATCTCTTTTGTGGCCGGGCTTCTTGCAATGGTGCACACCTCCTTTTTCATGAGATTTTGAGATTTGTTGGCCACATGATCTTCTTGGACAGCTTTGAATGCTCGTGCTTCAGATTTGAGCTTGTTTGAATCTTCTAGCCTCATACTAGTTTCGGCCCTTTGAATTATAAATTGAACTTCTTGGAATGAGGGGAACATCTTCATTCTAAGAATTTCTTGGCGAATAGAAGCATATTCATCTCCAAGACCCATAAGAAGACCAAAGGTCATGTCTTCATCATTTCTTTGAAGGAGAATCTTGAGATTAGAAGTTGGAGGCCTAAGAAGATTAAGCTCATTCCAAAGATCCCTATATTCCCTAAAGTATTCGGGTAGGTTTTTACCTCCTTTTTGAATCTTGAAGATTTTCCTCTTTAGCTCAAAGATTCGTCCGGTGTTGGTCTCTTGCCCATATAGTGCATGCATTTGATCCCACAAAGCCTTTGCATTTGGTATACAAGTAACCATTGCTTTGTGGGTTTTGTCAAGAGACATTTGAAGTAGCACCACCACTTGATCATCTTGTTTCTTCCATGCTTTGAATGAAGGATCGACATCATCTAAGGGATCCTCCAATATGTGATTTTCAAGATTGAAGAAATTCAAGGATCTCTTGATGGTGTCTTGCCATGCGTTGTAATTGGAAGAATCTAAAAGAATGGAAGTGAACATCTAATTTGTGGTGGTGGGTTACCAACACCGGAAGAGGAAGGTATCGAAGCCTGCTCTGATACCATGTTGAAATTTTAAAGTAGCAAGCTAAGAATGAAGAAAGGAAACTTCAAGAGTTTTATTGAAAAATCAAAGAGAGATTACATAGAAAGAAGACATGTTTTTCATGCTTTACAAAGGGACTTAAGTGCCCTATTTATAGAGAAAAGAGGAGAGGAAAATAATGAGAGAATGGGAGAGTGGAGAGAGCATTATGCTCTCTCTTTTAACTAGCCGCTGGAGGCTTCCAACGACTAGTTTAGGAACTAGCCGTTGGGGCCTCCAACGGCTAGTTTTTGCTAGCTGTTGGGGGACCATTTGGTCCCCCATTTGCTGGCCTGGGCTGGGTCCTTCGGGCCCAGCCCGAAATCTGCGGGCAAGGCCCATTTAGGGCCCATTTTGGGTCCCTAAATGGGCATACATTCTGGACAAAAAGGAGAGAAAAAACTACATACTTGAGGGCTCATGATTTGGAATTTTTAAGACCCTAATTGATGCTCATTTCAACACACACTATGAGGAGGTAAGAGCCATGGTCCAACATGAGGAAGCATCCATGAAGCTTGATAGAGAAAACCAACCTCAAATAGAAACATATGGTTTTAAGGCAACGATAGAAAAGCAACATGCTAAATTCGTATGCTTACATTGCAAAAGGGCAGGCCACACCAAGGGAAAGTGTTGGAACTTGCACCCAAATCTCAAGCCATAGGGAGTGAAGCTAAAGGGAGAGTCTACTCTTCACATGGCTCACCACACAAAGCTGGACAAAACAAGGAGCTTGCTTCTAAATCAAGGTATTTGCTCCAAACCAAACTTGAATGATTTTAACTTAGTGCATTGTCACATTTGGACACCCCAAGAATGTTTAGGCGTGGATATAGACATTTCATATCATTAGTTGACCATGACATTAGATACACTTAGGTTTATATGTTGAAGGACAAGACACAAGCACTAAATGCATTCAAGAAATACCATCAGCTTGTCACTCAAGTTTATAATGTATCTATAAAAATCCTTAGGGCAGATGATAGAGATAGACATATTAGCCCTCGCTTTAAAGAGTTTTTAAAAGAAAAGGGCATCAAATATGAAAGGTTGAGTCAATAAATTCCCTCACTTATTGAAATAGAAAAAGGGCACAACATTATCATCCTTGCACAATCACTCGTATTCGATGCAAACTTGACTCAAGAATATTGGAATCATTAGAAAGGTAGATATCATACTTTTCATTTTAAAAGATTTAGATGTGTTTGCTACATAAATGGAAATGGAAAACATTGTGTGTTCTTAGGATATAAGCCAAATAAATTTGGTTATATATGCTTTGATCCTAAGACTAATCAGGCATATACATCAACAGATGTGATATTTGTCAAAGACAATCTTTATTTTGTAGAAACAGGTGATGAAGCCCCACTGAGTTTGCATTAGAAGCCTTAAAGCTTGAAGAGCAAGGGGCATATAAATAGACAGTGAGCTTAGCACTTCAAGAAGAAAATTTTGAGGGGAGACTAATCTTGTCTCCAAGAAGAAAAAGACCAAGGAAATGAAGGCTGAAGAAGCTCCAATATCTAGCGCTACTTCAGCAAGTATGGACTCTATGAAGATCCATTCGTTAAACTTGAAGGGGGATTGTTGAAAGTGAAGCCCTACTTTGCTCTAACTTGGACACCAATCAAGCCTTGAAAGATCATCAATCAAAGTCTAAGAAAAGGAAGAGAAAGAAGGGCTCTATGTGATCGAGCAAGCGGTCCAAATAAAGAGGACAGACCACTCAAGATCATAGCCCAAAATTTAGCTCAAAAGCTTGGCCCAAATAGGCAGACCCATCACCATACTTAAAGACTGTTGCAGCCCAACTTAGGTCCATTTAAAGGTTCTTTGAGACTGTTGAGTGAAGCCCTAATCCAAGCCAAACAGGTCTGTATATAAAGCCCCAATGGTTGGTCTATCATGCTGTCTAAAAGATCACTGCAAGCTATCTTAGATCTGGTTTTCAGTAGCTTGATGTCCTGCCTTTTGGGGATATTTTGGTCTGTAAAGGGGCATGAGGAAAGGCCCCAGTGGCCAGCAAATTGCTGGCTGTTGGAGGCCCCAATGGCTAGTTTTCTAGATGTTGGGGAGAGGACTGTTAAGTCCTCTCTCCCTCACTCTTTTCTCTCATTTGATCTCCTCTCTTCCTCTATAAATAGAGTTCTAAGGGATGGAGAAAATATCTTTGGAGCTTAATCTCCCTATACAAAAATTAGAGTACAAAAGTCTCTCAAACATATGTTATATACTTTGAGCATTTTCTCAACAATGTTTGTCATGTAAATTTGATACATCATCAAAGCACTATATTGTGTTTATTCACTTATAAAGATTGTCTTCTTTTGTTGTTCTTCAACTATTCTAAAACATCTTTGAGACTCCTTCAAATTGGCTCGTCATTGCTCATCCAACCTTGCTCACAAACACTAAGCTTCTGCACATCAATTTGAGTTTAATCTCGTTACAAAAGTCAATAGTTTGTTTCCAATATATGCATGCTTCACAATGTTTATCCTCATAATTTTTAGTTGGGAATAATTTTTTCAAAATTTTATTATGAGGATGACTTAATCTAGCATACCACAACTTATATCCTTTTTCGTCATGCAATGCATGATCATTTAAAGTAGATGTGTTAAGGAAAATACCTTGATTGGGCATTGTGCCTTTCAATTTTTTTTTTTTTTTTTTTTGGTGCAGTAGCATGGCTAACATCTCTTCCATTTGATTGAGCATCTTTTGAAGAGAGTCTAGGATTGTTGAAAAGATGGAGCATGAAGCTTGGGGAAGACCCACCGAACCTCAAGACCTCAAGAGATGGTCCATGGAAAAGTCTAGAAATGTCCAAAGCACAAACCGAGGCGGTACAAGTGCAAAGCTCATTCAGAGGCAATCCTAAGTCCAACCCTGAGAGGTGGTCCATGGAGAAGTCCAGAAATGTCCAAAGCACAAACCGAAGTGGTCAAGTGTAAAAGCTCATTCAAAGGCAAATCCGGAGACCAACCCAAGAGGAGTTTTGTAGCCCACAATTAGGGCATTAAATGGATGTATTTTATTACACTAAACAAGGCCCAAAAGTGGCCCAAAAATGTAAGACACCAAGGGGGCAGAATTCTGCCCCCTGCTGTCCAGAATTGTAGGCCCATTTAGGAACCCAAAATGGGTCCTAAATGGGCCCGGCCCAAGGGCTGCAGCTGGGCCCAAATGGGCCCAGCACAAGGGGGCCCAAAATGGGCCCCCAATGGATAAAAAATGGGGGGCAGTAAACTGCCCCCCACTGCCCAGAAAAATGGGCCCATTTAGGGCCCCAAAATGGGCCCTAAATGGGCCCAAGTCATGGATTATAGCTGGGCCCAAAAGGGCCCAGCAAAATCCAAGTCATGGGGGGCCAAATGGCCCCCCATTGGCTGTAAAATACGGCCGTTGGGGCAGTCCCCAACGGCTGGAAATTCTAGCCGTTGGGGCATGCCCCAACGGCTAGTGGGAGAGAGCTTTATGCTCTCTCCCTCACTCCACTTTCCACTTTTTTTCTCTCACCCTCTCTTTTCTCTATAAATAGGCATGCTCTCATGCCTTGTAGGTAAGAGCCAATAGCCACTCAAAGTAGGGCATTGGACTCTCCAAAATTATGGAGCAAAGTCTCCTCTTGTAGGGCAAAGTCCCATCTTTATTTTGAGCATTGTCTCACTTTCTTTCTTTGGGCATAGTCCCATTTTGTATCAAAAATATATTTGGGCATTGTCCCACATTCATTATTTATAAAATGCCCATTGAGGAAAATTCATTTTCCATTTTTTCTACATGGTATCAGAGCATCAAGGTCTTGTCCTACAAATGGAGCTTTGGAGGTGGCAAGAAGGCAAGTTTCAAAGGCACTTTTGGAGCAAAGTTTCCGTGTAGCCGAAAGAGCAAGCTCAAATGTTGCCATCCAAAAGTCTACCAAACAAAGGGCCCATGGAATGGAGCTAAGGAGGTGGCCAAGAGCACTACACCATTGGTGAAGTCTATTTTTTAGAACAAAGTTTCCAGGTTTAGCCGAGGGAGTGGAGCTCAAAGGTTACCATCCGAAAGTTACCAAACCAAGGCATGAGACTTGTGCAAAAATTTAATTTCATTAAAAAGTATTTTCATTATTATGCACTAACCAAGATGCACATTTAGAGAATGTGACATCAAAGTTAGAAAAAGTAGGGTTTCTTGCTTAAAAATGCAGGAAATCTAAGTCAATCGAACGGGAGCAACAACTTGAGGGGAAGACCATCTTCAAACATTTTTTTTCTCACCGTTGGCAAGTCACGTCTTCAACGACGGACTTGAGGGGGAGTGTTGAAAAGATGGAGCATGAAGCTTGGGGAAGACCCACCGAACCTCAAGACCTCAAGAGATGGTCCATGGAAAAGTCTAGAAATGTCCAAAACACAAACCGAGGCGGTACAAGTGCAAAGTGTTGAATAATCAAAGTAAGATGAACAAACTAAACTTGAAATAAAATTCAGAATTTCATTGTGTTTGAAAGCTAGTTTGTACATAATAAGAGAGCTATTTTCATGCTTTAAATGGGTAACAAGCTACCCTATTTATAGAGAGAAAAGGAGAGACAAAGAGGGGAGAAAGAATGAGAGAGGAGAGGGCAAAACAGCCCTCTCCTTCTAGCCGTTGGGGCTGTCCCCAACGGCTAGTTTAACTAGCCGTTGGGACAGCCCCAACGGCCAGATTGTTTTGGCTGTTGGGGGACCAACAAGCCTATGGAGTGGACTACAAGGAAACATATGCTCCCGTGGCAAAGATGAATACCATTCGTGTGCTCTTATCCCTTGCTGCTAACTACTCCTTACCTTTATTTCAAATGGATGTCGCAAATGCCTTTCTTCAAGGGGACTTAGAAGAAGAAGTATATATGGAGGTTCCTCCGGACTTTTCTCATCAAGACAACAAAGTTTGCAAATTAAAGAAAGCAATTTATGGACTCAAACAATCTCCAAGAGCTTGGTATGCTAAACTCAGCTCTACTCTTCTTGATCATAACTTTAAGAAATGCTCTAGTGATTCATCTCTTTTTATTAAGAAATTAGGAGATAAATTCATCATAGTCTTAGTATATGTAGATGATATCATCTTAACCGGAAATGATTTAGACTTAATCAATCAAGTTAGGAAATTTCTCCAAACAAAGTTTGATATTAAGGATTTAGGGAAACTAAAGTACTTTCTAGGGATAGAGCTTGCCTATTCTCCAAATGGGTTTGCTCTATCACAAAGAAAGTATGTGCTTGATCTTTTGCAGGAAACCGGCAAGCTAGGTGCCAAACCCGCGTGTAGTCCGATCAGCACCTCTTGTGGCCTCAAAGATGACGACGACATAGAGTTTGAGGATGAACAAAGATATCAAAGACTTGTAGGGAAATTGATCTATCTCACCATAACAAGGCCTGACATCTCATTCGCTGTGGGGCAAGTTAGTCAACATATGCACAAGCCAAAAAGGAAGCATTGGAGAGCCACCGAAAGGATTTTGCACTATCTAAAAGGCACTCCCGGTATGGGAATTATCATGAAGAACAATTGCAGCTCACAAATCATAGGGTATTGTGATGCGGATTGGGCCGGGGATTCAGAAGATAGAAGATCGACTACTGGCTATTGCATGTTTGTTGGAGGGAACCTAGTAGCATGGAAAAACAAGAAACAACGTGTAGTCTCAAGATCAAGTGCTGAAGCAGAGTATAGAGCAATGGCAGCCGCTACTAGTGAGATCGTGTGGCTAACGGCTCTAATAGAAGAATTAGGGTTCTTTGTCTCCACTCCAATTCAACTTCATTGTGACAATCAATCAGCAATTCATATAGCTTCAAATCCGGTATTTCATGAAAGAACGAAGCATATTGAGGTAGATTGCCACTTTGTGAGACAAAAGATTGAAGATAAGCTCATCTCTCCAAGATTCACAAGAAGTGATCTTCAAGTTGCGGATATCTTTACAAAACCGGGAACAGCCAATCACATTCTCAAAAACTTGGGCAAGTTAGGTGTTTTTAATATATACACACCTAACTTGAGGGGGAGTGTTGAAATGAAGCATAATAAGTCTTGCTAAGAAGTTAGAATAAGTCTCCATGAATGTGCATATTGATGCTTCCAACTTGTCCAATCCTTAGAGCCCAAATTGGTCCCATTCCTAAGGCCCAAAGTGAGGGCCTTAATGGTCATTGAGCTGGGCTCAAATGAGCCCAGCAAGGGATGCCCCCAAAGGGGCCAAGAGGCCCCAACGGCTAGTTGGTAAACTAGCCGTTGGGACCCCCTCCAACGGCTAGCTTTTGCTAGCCGTTGGGGCAGCATTAGGGAGAGGGCATTGCCCTCTCCCCTCTCCATATTTTCACTCCTCTTCTCCCCTCTTCTATATATATGTCAAGATGGAACTTTGTAAGGTATGAAAAAATGCCTTTACTTGTTATGTATTCTTTCAAAAGATTTCAATAAAGTCTTGAAGTTCTTATTCATTTCTCTTAGCTTGCTCTTTTAGAATTTCAACATGCAAGACACGTTAGCAATTGAATAATATTTGGAGATAGGATGCGATGTAACCTTTGAGTTATAAAAAACTCTTTTGTTGATCCATTCAGAAGGTGGAAGTCTAAGTCTTGTTGATCTTCTAAGGGGAGGTGGTTCATCTACGATTGGTTCTTCTAGTTCAATGTTTTGATCTTGATCCAAATTATCTCCCCCTTCCTCTTGTTCGGTTTCTTGATCAGAAGGTGAAGAGGCTGGTTCTTCTTCCAAAGGGCTTGAATCCTCCTCATTATTTTGTGGTTGAGCCATTTCTTGGGAGTTATTTTCAGTTTGAGCAGCCGGTTGGTAGGGAGGAATTAGGAAGTCCCAAGTTTTTGGAGCATTTTCCTTGGGTGCCTCTTGAGTCTCTTTTCCTGAAAAGAAAGATTCATTTTCTACAAATATCACATCTTTAGATGTGTAAGTTTTGTTAGTTGTAGGATCATAACATCTATATCCTTTCTCAAAAGTTGCATACCCAAGAAATAGGCATTTCCTACCTCTATGATCTAATTTGTCCCTAAATTGTGAGGGAATATGAATATAACATGTGCACCCAAAAATTCTAAGATGTGAGATCTTTGTTTTCCTTCCTAAGAGGACTTCTAATGGTGATAAGCCCTTTAAAACTTCAGTGGGCATCAAGTTTATTATATGGACAGCGGTCTTAACCGCATCACACCAAAATATCTTTGGGA
This sequence comes from Dillenia turbinata, assembly GCA_037126225.1. Classification (NCBI taxonomy): domain Eukaryota; kingdom Viridiplantae; phylum Streptophyta; class Magnoliopsida; order Dilleniales; family Dilleniaceae; genus Dillenia; species Dillenia turbinata. The sequence continues at coordinate 12,804,277 of JBAMMX010000006.1, forward strand.
CATTGGCATGAATCATCATTGCTCTTGCGGTTTCCAATATATGTCTGTTTTTCCTTTCAGCTACCCCATTTTGTTGGGGTGTATAAACGCATGACATTTGATGAAGGATGCCTTTTTCTCTTAGGAAGTCTTCAAATTTGTGGCTTGTATATTCGCCACCATGATCCGTTCTAAGGACCTTGATTTTAGCATTGTATAAGTTGGTCACATATTTGAAATAGCTTTTGAGTGCCTCAAATGCTTGATCCTTGGTATGCAGAAGGTAAATCCATGTATACCTAGTTTTTTGGTCAACGAATGTGATAAAATATTTATACCCTAGATGTGATATAATAGGGGAAGTCCAAATATCCGAATGCACTAGTTCGAATGAAGAGATATACTTGCTTTCTGAACTAGGATAAGTAGCTCTTGTTTCCTTTCCTAAAATGCATGCTTCACAAGGTTTGTTTTCTATGTTCAAATTTGGAAGAAGAAGTTTCAATGCTTTGTTGTTTAGATGTCCTAGACGTGCATGCCAAAGTGAAGCATTATTATCAATGTGAATAGAGTGTGCATGATGTTCTTGATCTAAGTAATATAAGCCTCCCCTTTGAATTCCTTTGCCAATCAATTGATTGGTTTTTAAATCATGAAAAGTGACAATCTCAGGATCAAAGATAGCCCTACACCCTAGCTCTTTTGTGATTTTGCTAATTGACAAAAGATCGGAAGTAAGTTGTGGAACATATAAGGCACTTGTAGATTTTCCAAAAATTTCAACTTCTCCCATTTGTTTTATTTCTAGATTATGTCCATTAGCAACGCGAACTACCCTTCGATTAGAAAGATTTTTAAAACGTTTAATCTTTTTCCCATCCCTTATCATATGATGGTCTGTTCCGGAATCTATAAGAAATTTTTCAGAATGTAAAGAGGGATTAGGATTTTGATTGTTACCATCCATGAGTGCTGAATGTAGAGGCCTCTTCAAGTGAATATCCAAATTATCTTGAAGAGCTCCACATTGGGCAACACATCCGGCTACTACAGAAGCATAAGAGCTTCTTCCTTGGATAGCTTCTTGATGGCCGAGATTGGAGAGTTTTGAAGTAACTTGTTGACCTTTTATGCTGCCCATTTCTCCCCTTTGGGGATGATGAGCATGCTTCATTTCTTCATAGGATGGAAGGGCTCTTGTATTGGAGATGCATTGTTGTAATGTTTTCCACAACCCTTTGAATTTATAGGATCCAAATGGCTATTTAAAGATGAGGTTTAGTTCCTCACAAATATTCAGCATACCTTGCACCAAGAGAGCCCACTTTGGATCATCTTTGAAGTTGAGAGACGGATCATAAACCCGCTCTGATACCATGTTGAATAATCAAAGTAAGATGAACAAACTAAACTTGAAATAAAATTCAGAATTTCATTGTGTTTGAAAGCTAGTTTGTACATAATAAGAGAGCTATTTTCATGCTTTAAATGGGTAACAAGCTACCCTATTTATAGAGAGAAAAGGAGAGACAAAGAGGGGAGAAAGAATGAGAGAGGAGAGGGCAAAACAGCCCTCTCCTTCTAGCCGTTGGGGCTGTCCCCAACGGCTAGTTTAACTAGCCGTTGGGACAGCCCCAACGGCCAGATTGTTTTGGCTGTTGGGGGACCAAAAGGTCCCCCATTTGCTGGCCCGGGCTGGGCCCTACGGGCCCAGCCCGAAGGCTGTGAAACAGGCCCATTAAGGGCCCATTTTGGGTCCCTAAATGGGCCCATTTTCTTGGATAGAATGGAGCACAATTCTGCCTCCTTCTTATCTTTACATTTGGAGCTTTAATTTTAGGAATACAAAGTTTAACTATATGCCTTATTTGTGCTCTATTTCAACACAAAGCTCATTCAGAGGCAATCCTAAGTCCAACCCTGAGAGGTGGTCCATGGAGAAGTCCAGAAATGTCCAAAGCACAAACCGAAGTGGTCAAGTGTAAAAGCTCATTCAAAGGCAAATCCGGAGACCAACCCAAGAGGAGTTTTGTAGCCCACAATTAGGGCATTAAATGGATGTATTTTATTACACTAAACAAGGCCCAAGAGTGGCCCAAAAATGTAAGACACCAAGGGGGCAGAATTCTGCCCCCTGCTGTCCAGAATTGTAGGCCCATTTAGGAACCCAAAATGGGTCCTAAATGGGCCTAGCCCAAGGGCTGCAGCTGGGCCCAAATGGGCCCAGCACAATGGGGCCCAAAATGGGCCCCCAATGGATAAAAAATGGGGGGCAGTCACTGCCCAGAAAAATGGGCCCATTTAGGGCCCCAAAATGGGCCCTAAATGGGCCCAAGTCATGGGGGGCCAAATGGCCCCCCATTGGCTGTAAAATACAGCCGTTGGGGCAGTCCCCAACGGCTGGAAATTCTAGCCGTTGGGGCATGCCCCAACGGCTAGTGGGAGAGAGCTTTATGCTCTCTCCCTCACTCCACTTTCCACTTTTTTTCTCTCACCCTCTCTTTTCTCTATAAATAGGCATGTTCTCATGCCTTGTATGTAAGAGCCAATAGCCACTCAAAGTAGGGCATTGGACTCTCCAAAATTATGGAGCAAAGTCTCCTCTTGTAGGGCAAAGTCCCATCTTTATTTTGAGCATTGTCTCACTTTCTTTCTTTGGGCATAGTCCCATTTTGTATCAAAAATATATTTGGGCATTGTCCCACATTCATTATTTATAAAATGCCCATTGAGGAAAATTCATTTTCCATTTTTTCTACATGGTATCAGAGCATCAAGATCTTGTCCTACAAATGGAGCTTTGGAGGCGGCAAGAAGGCAAGTTCAAAGGCACTTTTGGAGCAAAGTTTCCGTGTAGCCGAAGGAGCAAGCTCAAATGTTGCCATCCAAAAGTCTACCAAACAAAGGGCCCATGGAATGGAGCGAAGGAAGTGGCCAAGAGCACTACACCATTGGCGAAGTCTATTTTTTGGAACAAAGTTTTCAGGTTTAGCCGAGGGAGTGGAGCTCAAAGGTTACCATCCGAAAGTTACCAAACCAAGGTATGAGACTTGTGCAAAAATTTAATTTCATTAAAAAGTATTTTCATTATTATGCACTAACCAAGATGCACATTTAGAGAATGTGACATCAAAGTTAGAAAAAGTAGGGTTTCTTGCTTAAAAATGCAGGAAATCTAAGTCAATCGAACGGGAGCAACAACTTGAGGGGGAGACCATCTTCAAACATTTTTTTTCTCACCGTTGGCAAAACTAGCTGGTAAAGACAATCCAAAAACTAGCCGTTATATATTATGCCCAAAATACCCTTGGTTGTTTGTGCTATCTTCTTGGGCTTTAGTAGGCTTCTTTTGGGCTTCGATCTTAGACAATTTTGGACTCTCTTTGTTGGTTTTCAAGCCTTCTAAACACACCAAATAAAGTCCATTTGTTGCTGCTTAAAATAGGTTCTCAAAATAGGCAGAAATTTGGACAGCATGCTAGAAGCATTTTCTGGGCAGCCTACTGCCCATTTTTAATACGGGCTATGGGGGCACTTTGGACCATGTGAAGTCTTGACGTCTTGATTTTGAGTCATGAATGGTTGATTGCCTTGATCTTCAACATGGGGATGATGTGAGTGTGTGCTTGAATGTTTAATCGTTTAGAATAAAGTTATAAGCATAGATGTGCAACTAAGTGCATTTTCTTTCTACTTCCAATAGTGGTGTAAGAGCATTAGGTTGTTTATATGCTTATTATTTGATTAAAATTCATGTTTTTCATATTATTATCATGTTTTTAAAATTTAATTGGTGCAACAAAACATCTGTTATGCATTTATAACATTTTTTAAAGGATTCAAAGTATTAAAGAAGGAATTTGAAGAAAAATCAATGCAGAATTTTATTGCTTAGTGGCTTTGGTTGTACATTATTTTGGCATAGAAAATACAAGAGTTTTGAACTTTTGTTCATATCCTTTACATATGATAGAGCTCCCTATTTATTGAAGAAAAGGGAGAAAACAAATGAAGAGAAAAGAGTGAGTGAGAGGGCTTTAGCCCTCTCTTCCAATGGCTATCTTTTGCTAGTTGTTGGGGCGCTTTGATTGGGCCCTAAATGGGCTAGAAAAAGGCCAGAAGGGAGGGCCAAAAATCCTTGAGGAACTAGACCGAAGGAAGAAAGAAAGAGGGCTGAAATTGGATCAATTTCTAGACAGCTTTTGGACTTGGACTTTGGCTGAATTTTGGGGCCATTGTCTTGTTGGTATTTGAGTCATTTCTTAAGTAGAATTTAGAATTCCTTTGAGAGCATTGATTATTTGTTGAGAGAACACATTTTGAGTTCTTACTTGGTGGGTTTGATGATTGATATTTCCAACACTTCCTCTTAAGTTGGGTGTGTATATGTTAATCATGCCCAACTTGTCCATGATATTTTAAAGATGAATGACAGTTCCTCCTTTGGTGAAGCTATCCGCTAGTTGATCACCACTCCTAATGTGTGGAGTAGTTAACAAGTTCTCTTTCACCTTTTACCGAACAAAGTGACAATCAACTTTTATGAGCTTGGTTCTTTCGTGAAATACTAGATTTGCTGCTATGTGAATGGTGGATTAATTATCACTGAAGAGCTTGATAGGTGTGTTAACCTTAAAGCCTAGATCTTCCAACAAAGCTTTAAACCACACCATTTCACTTCCGATTGCTGCTTTTGCCTATTTTCAATTTATGCACTCAATCTAGACACTACATGCTACTTTTTGCTTTTCCAAGACACCAAATTTCCCCCAATGAACATGCAATACCCAATTGTGGATCTTTTATCAGCTAGACCTCTTACCCAGTCTGCATTATAGAAGCCTTGAATCTCTAAGCTACTATTGTTTTTCATCTAGATGTGTGCATTATAGACCTCTTACCCAATTGATGTGAGTGTGTTCTTGAATGTTCAATCATTTATAATAAAGTTATAAGCATAGATGTGCAACTAAGTGCATTTTCTTTCTACTTCCAATAGTGGTGTAAGAGCATTAGGTTGTTTATATGCTTATTATTTGATTAAAATTCATGTTTTTCATATTATTATCATGTTTTTAAAATTTAATTGGTGCAACAAAACATCTGTTATGCATTTATAACATTTTTTAAAGGATTCAAAGTATTAAAGAAGGAATTTGAAGAAAAATCAATGCAGAATTTTATTGCTTAGTGGCTTTGGTTGTACATTATTTTGGCATAGAAAATACAAGAGTTTTGAACTTTTGTTCATATCCTTTACATATGATAGAGCTCCTTATTTATTGAAGAAAAGGGAGAAAACAAATGAAGAGAAAAGAGTGAGTGAGAGGGCTTTAGCCCTCTCTTCCAATGGCTATCTTTTGCTAGTTGTTGGGGCGCTTTGATTGGGCCCTAAATGGGCTAGAAAAAGGCCAGAAGGGAGGGCCAAAAATCCTTGAGGAACTAGACCGAAGGAAGAAAGAAAGAGGGCTGAAATTGGATCAATTTCTAGACAGCTTTTGGACTTGGACTTTGGCTGAATTTTGGGGCCATTGTCTTGTTGGTATTTGAGTCGTTTCTTAAGTAGAATTTAGAATTCCTTTGAGAGCATTGATTATTTGTTGAGAGAACACATTTTGAGTTCTTACTTGGTGGGTTTGATTATTGATATTTCCAACACTCCCTCTTAAGTTGGGTGTGTATATGTCAATCATGCCCAACTTGTCCATGATATTTTAAAGATGAATGACAGTTCCTCCTTTGGTGAAGATATCCGCTAGTTGATCACCACTCCTAATGTGTGGAGTAGTTAACAAGTTCTCTTCCACCTTTTACCGAACAAAGTGACAATCAACTTTTATGTGCTTGGTTCTTTCGTGAAATACTAGATTTGCTGCTATGTGAATGGTGGATTAATTATCACTAAAGAGCTTGATAGGTGTGTTAACCTTAAAGCCTAGATCTTCCAACAAAGCTTTAAACCACACTATTTCACTTGCGATTGCTACTTTTGCCTATTTTCAATTTATGCACTCAATCTAGACACTACATGCTACTTTTTGCTTTTCCAAGACACCAAATTTCCCCCAATGAACATGCAATACCTAATTGTGGATCTTTTATCAGCTAGACCTCTTACCCAGTCTGCATTATAGAAGCCTTGAATCTCTAAGCTACTATTGTTTTTCATCTAGATGCACTTTCCTGGTAAACCCTTTAAATAGTGAAGGATTCTTTTGCAGCTCTCCTATGTTTCATCTTGGGAGCATGCATGTGTTGACTAAATTTACTTACAGTGAAAGAGATGTTAGGCCTGGTAATAGTCAAGTAGATGAGCCTTCCTATAAGTTGGACATCCTCAAATTAATTGTCATCATCCTTTAACTTGGTGGATGTGAATATAGGGTTGCATGTAGGCTTTGCACTTAAGTTTCCTATGTCTTGCAAAAGATCTGGTGTGTACTTTCTTTGGGATAGAACAAACCCATTATGACAATAAGCAAGCTTTGTACCTAGAAAGTATTTTAGTATTCCTAAATCCTTAATCTCAAATTTAGAATTTAAGAAATTACAAACTTGATTAACTTAGCTCAGATCATTTCCAGTAATGATTTTGTTATCAACATATATAAGAACAATAGTGATTCTTCCATTTTGGTTTTTGACAAAGAGTAAAGAATCTCTACTGCACTTTTTGAAATCATTACTAAAAAGAGTTGAGCTAAACTTAGCATATCAGATCCTTGGAGATTGTTTCATCCCATAGATTGCCTTATTAAGTTTGCACACCTTGCCTTCTTGATGGTGCTGGGGGGTAAATACATGTATACTTCTTTAGGTTCTGCTTGTAATAAGGTATTTGCTACAGCCATTTGAAATATTTGCCAAGACTGATTAGCTCCTAAAGACATAAGGGCGTGAATAGTATTCATTTTGGCTACTGGGGTAAATGTTTCTTTGTAGTCCATTCCGTACGACTGAGTAAGGCCTTTTGTAACGAACCAAGCTTTGTATCATTCAATAGACCCATTGCTCTTGTGTTTGATCTCATATACCAATTTTCTCCCTATAATCTTCTTTCCTTTTGGTAGCATTGTGACCTCCCAAGTCCCATTCCTTTTTAGAGTTTCCAATTCTTGTTCCATTGCTTTTCTCCATGTTACATGATCTAAGTATATCACGATTTCAGACAAGTATACCCTAGTTGAGTGTTGTGTATAGTGCAGAACAAGTGTCAATCCCACAAGGATATTTTATACTACCGAGTATAAACAACCCTAATCTAAGTTGAACAAATCAAATCAAGTGGTGAAAATTTTAGAAACTACGAAAAACAAGATCTAAAATACAAAACCCTAATATAATAAAAATCCTAAGACATCGATTTCATTTATTTTTATCTTTCTATACGGTTGAATCTCTTCAATCCCTAAGTTTATTGGCTAATAGTTTATTATCGATGATGATAGATTTTCATAGATTAAAATCACGAAATGGTCGTGTAATGAATCCCTAATTCGAATAATCAAAACCCAATGGTCATGCAATTTCGATTAAATCAAACCACATTAAGTTTTGTGAAAATTTATAAATTAAGGTTTTCCTTAATCCCCACACATGAAATTAATCCAATGGTCATGCTCATAATTTCATATGGATTTTATTATTTAGACTAATCTGTGCAATTTATATTGATCATGCGTGCACTCAATCTCAAATCATCAAAACGTCAGGTCCAAAAATGTTTGAAGCATTAAGAACAATAATAAAATTTCATCAAAATAATAATCATGTTAATAAAACTTAAGGAAAAGAATCAAATCAAGCCATGTATTAATTAAAAATAAAATCCATCGAGTCCTAAGAATAATAAAATTAGCTAGACATTGAAAAGAAAAACAAAAAGATAAGAAGACATATTACAACTCTTGAATACACGAACATGGAGGTCGAAGTCTCTTGGGATGAAGGCGGCTGCTAGGGTTTGTAATTGGTGGAGGGAATGAGAGAAATAAAAATATATATATATATATATGGAGAATAGATGGAGAAAAGAATGAAATTCATAGCTGCTACGACTACATATATATATATAGGAGTGAAAAGGCTTGAAGAATTGGAAACAGGGAGTTTTTTGGAAGTTTGGTCTTTGATTTTGATTTGGGAACTTTCTTTTACTGTTTGATGATAATTTTTAACTTTTTAAATACTTGAAAATTCTCTTTTGTTCAATTTGGATAATTTCTGAAATTATTAGCAAGGAAATTTCAAAATTGTAATACCTTGTTTCCTTTTTCATTTTCAATTTCCGTTTTCCAGCACTGCAGTAATTTTGACTCAATTTTTGGATATCTTCTGCTCTAATCCAGCCTTTGAGGTCTTCATAAGAGTTGTAGGGCTCGAAGTCTTCTTTCTAATGCCATAAGAATCACCTCAATCGGATATCGAAATGAAAAGTTATGACAAAAATACTGAATATTATCTGTCCAATTCGAAAATAGTAAGTTTGCTTCATTTTTTCTAAGTCAATGGCCACGAAAATAAATTAATATAAATTCCTAAAATATGATTCAAATCAATCTTAAAACATATAAATAAATGCTAAAAATAATGTAATTCAAGTGTATAAAAATATCATTATCAAATACCTCCACACTTAATGCTTGCTTGTTCTCAAGCAAAACCAATTTCCTCCAAAACCAATTCAATTTTTATCAAGTCCCTAACCATGTATACGACAAGGTCAAACCGAAATTACAATCAAGACAATCAATACTTTACAGCATTTAATACTAGAAAAACCATTACACCTCCCATAGTCTCCTTAAAATCAAGAATAATATAAAATTCAAATACCCTCACAGTCGGTTCACTCAATAGAATGAAAAGAGATACTATTCAAATACTCAAAACACTCAATGTATGTAAGGGTATGTATATCACTCAAATCAACACGATGAGATGACATTATCATAACTTTGCTTATATATCAAATCTCCAGCACTTAAATATGAAATCCATACACCAATCAAAAGGTTTTTTATTGGGTTGTAATAGTGTTAGGGTAAAGGGTAGGATAATTGATAAACTATATGGTTAAAATGATTCACTAAAAATACTTAAATATCAAAACATGACATCTTTTACATCAAGACAAGAACTACGAATATATAATGTAAAATATCACTTATTCAAAGCAAAGAATGATATTATCAACTTTCGCTGTAAGAATAAACAATATCTAGAAGGAAAAATATCCATTTTTTTCAATTTTTTTCTTTTTTTTCTTTTTCTTCCTTTTTTTTCCAACCAACAATTTTTTTTTCTTCTTTTTTTGTGTTGTTTTTTTTTCTTTTTTTTTGAATGATCATCGACGGGTAATATTTAAAAACATATGCAAAACTCAAATATATAAAAAAAATCATAATTCCTAAAATTAGAATGCCATGCTATCAATGATAAGTACAATAGTGAATTGAGATTTAAACTATGAGGCTGAAAAGAATGAGGGTCATGGGATAAATTATGTAAGTCATTAAAGAAAGAAAAAGGTTTAGGCTCAAAGGGGTTTAACTAAGGATAAAATGTTAGGGATGGTATTTTTTGAAAGTTAAACTTGTGTAAACCTAAGTGTCTTAATCATTTTGGTATATGAAAATCAAGAATGTGATCTCAAAATGCATAACAAAACAAGTTCTAGAATAATCAACTCATGTGTGATATATGCTCAAAAAAAAAATGAGAGCAAGAAATTGCTCTTTAAGGCTCAAATCCTCACTAATGTAAGTAAATTTGTATCAAATCTTGCATGCTCTATCTTTCAAATCAACCATAAGAAGATGAATAGTTAATTGTGTACCAAATAGCTACTAATACCAATCATCCTTCATGTAACACAATTTAACACAAGTAACACGCAATGACTAGAAAACTCAAGAAAAACTTTTGTTGGCATAGAAGAGTTTAGCAAAAATTTTTTGAGAACAAAGCAGAAATTCAGCACTCAAATTCCTATATAAAAAAAAATTAGCAGCCTATGTATACAGATTTCCCCACACTTAAGTTAAACATTATCCTCAATATGAAAAATAAATAAAATAAAAGCAAAGAGAACAGAGGACTCTCCTGAAATGTAGCCTTCTTTTTGACTTCTTTCCTCTTGTGCGAAAGGTTTCTTATTCACCTACAGAATGTCATCAAAACTCAAATCTAAATTAAATCAAGAAATACTAAAGCAAATCATAAAAAATATTGGGTTGTCTCCCAATAAATGCCTTTCCTTATTGTCTTTGGCCAGACATAATTTCATTGTTTCAACCTGGATCATAGATTTTCATATTGTGACCATTCATGACATCTTGCCATGCTTTTGTCCTTTTCTTATCAATTCGCACATTCTTAGATATCTCTTGTTCTTCCTCCAACTTATTAAATTGCAACTTCTTTTTCTTATCTGCATGAGACCCACTTTTTGAATTAAATTCACTTAATTTCACACCTAAAGCAACACATGCATCAACATATTCATTGTTTAGAAAATCATGTTTGACTTGCAATGAACTGACAATGTGATTTTCAATAAGATCACTTGAATAAAAGATATTAACATCATGTTCAACAATTTTTTTTAGTGTGATCAATCATAAAAACCTCTTGCTTATCAAAATTTTTCCTGTAATAGGAAATATTAAATTCAATTTTTTCATCATCCATTCTTAAAGTTAGTTTCCTAGAAGGAACATTAATCAATGCTCGTACAGTGACAAGGAAAGGTAAAATACTTCCCTGTTTTGTCTCTGATTCCTTGGACTTCTCTACTATTGGTTACTCAATCTCTTTTTTGGTCTCTTGTTTGTTCTCTTTCTCCTTGGACAGATCTGATACCTCCTACAATTCTTTACCACTCTTCAATGTGATTGCGTTAACCTACTCTCTTGGATTCTTCTTAATATCACTTGGCAATCTACCTAGCACATGAGAATGAAAAGTGTTAGTTAATTGATCAATTTTATTCTCGAGTTTCTCAAACCTTTCATTTGTTGTTGTTGCCAAACGCTCAATTGCTATCTCCCATGATACTTTGCTCTCCTTTTGTTGTGGTTGTGGATTCCCAGAGATAAAGCCCGATTGGTTGTTTGGTTGTGGTGCCCTTTGACTCCATGAAAGATTAGGATGGTTTTTCCACCCAAGATTATATATGTTAGAGTAAAGGTTATTCTGACGCCAGCCAAAGTTAGAAATATAGTTTGGTTTTGTACCTGTGGACCCTCAGAAACCACATGAGTAAGATCTCCACATGATTCACAAAAATAAACCTGATTAGGTATAGGATTGGTCTAATTGGTTTTCATAGCATTAATCAATGAATCAAGTTTTGCATTAAACATGTTAAAATTATCGACCTCATGTATAACAGCCCTTTTGTCTAGGAATTTCATATTCATTAGGCCTATCATATTTATTAGAGGCCATATCATTTAATAGTGCATATGCTTCATTATATGACTTGTTCATGAAAGCACCCCCACCCACAGTATCAATGGTAATTTTCATAGAATTTATAAGACCGCTATAAAAAGTTTACAAAACTGACCAGTCGATATACCATGATATGAGCATTTTCTAATCAAATCTTTAAAACGTTCCCAAGCACTATATAAAGATTCACCACTAAATTACCTAAAACTAGTAATATCATTACATAACTTAGCAGTTTTACCTGGTGGAAAGTACTTAGCTAAAAATGTTTGAGATAAGTTTTCCCAATTTATAAAATGATTAGGAGAGAATGAGTTAAACCATAATTTTGCCTTTCCCCTAAGAGAGAAAGGAAATAAGCACAATCTTATGGCATTTGGGCTCACTCCATTAAACTGATCGTCTCACAGATTTCCAAAAAGTTTTTTAGATGGCTATATGGATCTTCAAAAGTTTTTTCGCCACTGAACTAATCTGTCGTACCATGCCAATACGACTAGGTTTAAGCTCAAAATTATTTGCTTCTATGGGAGGCTTCGCAATACTAGATTGAACATTTTTGAAGTCTAGGCATAGAATACTCCCTCATAACTCTGTTATCATAAGCCATTATTTTCTCACAAACATAAAAATAACACAAAATTAGATCTATAAAATAAATTATAAAAACTACTCAAATAAATCTAGATTAACTATATAAAAGTGGAAATAACAAAAATATGATAACCAAATATACAAAAGACACCTAAGCAGTTAACCCAAAAAAAAGAAAATCACGAAAAAATCAAAGAAAATTAGAAAAACCTATGAAATCGACGAAATTTGGCCAAGATAGCATGTTGTCCATGGCATAGCATGTGTTTTGCTCATCAGCCCGAAATCCTTTAAAATAAGTGGTCATATAAACCCGATTCTAAAAAATTTTTTTGATCCCGAAAATTCTTTAAAATTCCACCAAAATTTTAAAACTAAAATCTAAAATAGCAACTATACAACCTAAACCCTAATATAAACAAGAAATAACAAAGTCTAATCTTAAACAAGGTTATCTTGGTTGATATACAAAGATATCCCCAGCAACGGTGCCAAAAACTTGTTACGCGATTTAAGTATACCACGATTTCGAATAAGTATACCATAGTTGAGTGTTGTGTATAGTGCAGAACAAGTGTCGATCTCACAAGGATATTTTGTATTATCAAGTATGAATAACCTAATCTAAGTTGAACAAATCAAATCAAGTGGTGAAAATTTTAGAAACTACTAAAAGCAATATCTAAAATATGAAACCCTAGTGTAATGAAAAATCTAGGACATCGATTTCATTTATTTTTATCTTTCTACATGGTCAAATCTCTTCAATCCCTAAGTTTATTGGCTAATGATTTATTATTGATGATGAAAGATTTTTCTAGATTAGATTCACCTAATGGTGATGCAATGAATCCCTAATTTGACTAACCAAAACTCAATGGTCATGCAATTTCGATTAAATCAAATCGTATTAAGTTTTGTGAAAATCTGTAACTTAAGATTTCCCTCAATCCCCACACATGAAATTAATCCAATGGTCATACTCATAATTTCATATGAATTTTATTATTTAGACTAATCATGTGCAATTATATTGGTCATACAAGCACTCAATCTCAAATCATCAAAACGTCAGGCCCAAAAACGTTTGAAGCATTAAGAACAATAATAAAATCTCATCAAAATAATAATCATGCTAATAAAACTTAAGAGAAAGAATCAAATCAAGTCATGTATTAATCAAAAAATAAAATCCATCTAGTCCTAGGAATGACAAAATTAGCTAGACATTAAAAGGAAAAACAAAAAGATAAGAAGACATGTTAGAACCCTTGAATGCACAAACATGGAGGTCGAAGTCTCTTAGGATGAAGGCGGCTGCTAGGGTTTGTAATTGGTGGAGGGAATGAGAGAAAAATAAAAGAAAAATATGGAGAATAGATGGAGAAAAGAATGAAATTCATAACTGCTAGGGCTGCATATATATATAGGAGTGAAAAGCCTTGAAAGAATTGGAAACATGGAGTTTTTTGGAAGTTTGGTCTTTGATTTTGATTTGGGAACTTTCTTTTACTACTTGATGATGATCTTTAACTTTCCAAATAATTGAAAATTCTCTTTTATTCAATTTGAATAATTTCTGAAATTATTAGCAAGGTAATTCCGAAATTGTAGCACCTTGTTTCCTTTTTCATTCTTAGTTTTTGTTTTCCAGCACTGCAGTAATTTTGACTCAATTTTTGGACATTTTCTAGTCTGACCCAACCTCTGAGGTCTTCATAAGAGTTGTAGGGCTCAAAGTCTTCTTTCTAACACCATAATAATCACCTCAATCGGACATCAGAGCCAAAAATTATGGCCAAAATATTGAATATTGTCTGTTTAGTCTGAAAATAGCAAGTTTGCTTCATTTTTCCTAAGTCAATGACCACGAAAATAAATTAATATAAATTCCTAAAATATGATTCAAATCAATCCTAAAACATATAAATAAATGCTAAAAATAATGTATTTCAAGTGCACAAAAATATCGTTATCACTCCACTCGAGGTGTACTTTGGCTTCATTATAGTTTCAAGGTTCCTGATCTTTGTCAATGCCACTCAAGAAGACTTGATGGCTAGAAGAGATATTAGTCAAGGAGTGATAATCTAAAATAGGATGAGAGATCATCTTAGAATTTTAAAAGACTCATCGATTAATCCATTCTGATGTAGAAAGTCTTAGTCTTGGGGATCTTCAAAGAGGAGGCAGAGTAATGGGAATTTCACCTATAGCTTCTTAGATTTTATGAGAAGATTTTGATTCTTCTACTTCTTGTGCTCCCCTTGACTCATTATTGGGTTCTTCTTTTGAAAAGGATGGACCAAACTCTTTGTGACTTTGTGATTCATTTTCATGATTAGTATTTTCTGGCTCCCTTGATAACACTTGGAATATACAAATTCGAGCTCCTCCCACCTTGCAAGCTAAACCAGAAAGGTCATTCCATAGAAATGAATCTCTAAGTCATGAAGAGTCTAGTTCTCTATCCTCAGAAGGAGAACCAATTAATGAGCCAGGGGGAGCACAAGAATTTGAACCATCTCATGAACGTGAGGAAGCTCCTGATGAAAATCCCAATGCTCCACCATTTCCTAGAAGATCCATAAGAGTAAGGCTTCCCACGTCAAAATGGATCAATCGATGAGTCTTCTATAGCTCTAAGGTAACCTCTTATCCTATTTCAGATTATTATTCCTTGGCTAATGTTTCTTCTAGCCACCAAGTCTTCTTGAGTGGTATTGACAAAGCTCAGGAGCCTAGTGTTGAAATGAAGAACACTTAGGGTACTCAATTAACCCCAAAAGAGATTGTTCTTTTCCCTCAAAGCAAAATTATAGAGGTGGAATTCTGCCCATCTCCTTCCAAGAAAAGTGGGCCCATTTAGGGACCCAAATTGGGCCCTAAATGGGCCTGACCTGTGGAGTTCGGGCTGGGCCCCGGGCCAGCAATTGGGGGACCAAAGGGTCCCCCATTGGCTTGATAGCATAGCCGTTGGGGCTGTCCCAACGGCTAGTAAATCTAGCCGTTGGGGACAGCCCCAACGGCTAGCAAGGAGAGGGCCAAAGCCCTCTCCTCCCTCTTATGTTCTGATTGTTCTCTCCTCTCCCATTTTCTCTATAAATAGAGGATGAACTCTCTCTTGTAAAGGCATGAAAAATATGCTCTTATATTGTGTTCAAAATCAATCTCAAGTTCAATGAAGTTCTGAATTTGTTTTGTTGATCTTTCTTTAAATTTCAACATGGTATCAGAGCAGGGGATTCTCCATCTTCTTAGCAGCAAAGATCATCCAAAATGAATGGATCTCATACAAAAATTGCTGAACTTATGTGATGATCTAAGCTTAATTTTAAAAGAGCCTTTTGGTGCATTCAAATTCTTGGAGCTATGGAGGAAATTGCATGAAGATACCTCCAATATAAAGGCAATTCCACAATATGAAGAAATGAAGGCCACCATTCAGCAAATGATGACATTCGAAATATCTCAAAAACAAGGCCAAATTCTGAAAAAAGGAAATGCCAACATCTCCACAATAGAGCAACAACAAAATGCTCACTCTTCTCCCAAATTCAGCCCACAAGATCAGATTGCATCCTCCATGATGATTGGGTGCACTGAACTTTCAACAAAAACGAACAAGTGCTCAAAAGGGGCTCATGAATCAGCTCAACAAAGGAGAACTTATGCCTCGGTTGTGGCTGGTCACCATGCTCGATGTGCTGCCCCAGAAGCAAATGAGGAAAAATGTCAACAAGGGCATCAACATTCAGCACACATTAGTGGTAAAAATTCAAACCTTACCACTAACTTAAATTCTGAAAATTTTCTCATAGATTCCGGAACCGATTGTCATATGATTAGAGATAAAAGAAAAGTTAAACATTTTAAAAGACTCCCTAATCATGTGACGGTTCGGGTAGCCAATGGACAAAATTTGAAAGTGAATCAAGTTGGGGAAATTGATCTCCTTGGAAAGACCACAAATGCTTTATATGTTCCCCAACTCACTTCCGATCTCTTGTCCGTAAGCAAAGTTACACATGAACAAGAGTGTAGGGCTATATTTGATCCTAATTCAGTCTCCTTTCGAGATCTTAAGACTAACAAATTGATTGGGAAAGGTTCTAGAAAAGGAGGATTGTATTTCTTAGATCAAGAACTTCATGTGCATGCTGCCCATACTCATGATAATACTTCACTATGGCATGCTCGTTTAGGTCACCCTAGTAATCAAACCTTGAAACGACTCTTTCCAAATATGAATATCGAAAATAAGCATTGTGAAGCATGCATTCTTGGAAAGGAAACTAGGGCATCATATCCAAGCTTAGAAACCAAATATCATGCTCCTTTTGAATTGGTACACTCTGATATTTGGACTTCCCCTATTATTTCTCATTTGGGTTATAAATACTTTATTACCTTCATTGACCAAAGAACTAGGTATACTTGGATATATCTCATGCATTCCAAAGACCAAGCTTTTGAAGCATTCAAAAACTACATTAAATATGTGACCACTTTATATAATGCCAAAATAAAAATTCTTAGGTCCGACCATGGTGGTGAATACATGAGCCACAAGTTTGAAAATTTTTTGATTGACAATAACATTATCCATCAAATGTCTTGTGTATATACTGTTGAAAAGATGGAGCATGAAGCTTGGGGTTGACCCACCGAACCTCAAGGCCTCAAGAGGTGGTCCAAGGAAAAGTCCAAAAATGTCCAAAGCATAAACCGAGGCGGTACAAGTGCAAAGCTCATTCAGAGGCAATCCTAAGTCCAACCCTGAGAGGTGGTCCATGGAGAAGTCCAGAAATGTCCAAAGCACAAACCGAAGCGGTCAAGTGTTAAAGTTCATTCAAAGGCAAATCCGGAAACCAACCCAAGAGGAGATTTAAAGCCCATAAATTAGGGCATGTAATTAACCCTAAATGGGTGTTATTTGTAAGCCTAAAAGTAAGGCTCAATTGTAAGACACAAATGGGGGCAGAATACTGCCCCCATTCTGTCCAGATTTTTAGGCCCATTTAGGGACCCAAATTGGGCCCTAAATGGGCCCGGCCCATGGGTCACAGCTGGGCCCAAATGGGCCCAGCACTGTCCAGCAAAAGGGGGCCCAAAATGGGCCCCCAATGAATAAAAAAGGTGGGGGCAGAAACTGCCCCCACTGCCCAGAAAATTGGGCCCATTTGGGGACCCAAAGTGGGCCCCAAATGGGCCCAAACCATGAGTAACAGCTGGGCCCAAAAGGGCCCAGCGAAATTACAAGACATGGGGGCCAAAATGGGCCCCCAATGGATAAAAAATGGGGGGCAGTAAACTGCCCCCCACTGTCCAGAAAAATGGGCCCATTTAGGGCCCCAAAATGGGCCCTAAATGGGCCCAATCCATGGATTACAGCTGGGCCCAAAAGGGCCCAGCAAAATCCAAGTCATGGGGGGCCAAATGGCCCCCCATTGGCCAAAAATTGTGGCCGTTGGGGACTGCCCCAACGGCTACAATTTCTAGCCGTTGGGGACAGCCCCCAACGGCTAGTGGAGAGAGCTTATGCTCTCTCCCTCTCCACTCTCTCATTTCTCAAACTCTCTCCCCCATTTTTCTCTATAAATAGGCACCTTTATGCCTTGTAAATGCATGAATGAGAAAGAGCAAATTGCACCAAAATAATGGGCATTTGACTCTCCAAAATTATGGAGCAAAGTCTCCTCTTGTAGGGCAAAGTCCCATATTTATTTTGAGCATTGTCTCACTTTCTTTCCTTGGGCATAGTCCTATTTTGTATCAAAAATATATTTGGGCATTGTCCCATATTCTTTATTTATAAAATGCCCATTGAGGTAAATTCATTTTCTATTTTTTCTACATGGTATCAGAGCGGCACGATCCGGCCTTCGAATGGAGCTTAGGAGGCGGCAAAGGGCTAGGCATCATTGGCAACGTCTTTTTGGAACAAAGTTTCCGGTTGTAGCCGAAGGAGCTAGGCCCAAGAGTTGTCATCCAAAAGCTACAAAACAAAAGGTTAGGTTCTTGTCCAAAAATCTATTTTTCATTAAAGTATTTTTATTATGAACTAACAAAGATGCACATTTAGAGAATGTGACATCAAAGTTAGAAAAATAGGATTTCTTGCTTAAAAAATGTAGGAATTCCAAAGAAGACTTCACGTCAATCGAACGGGAGCAACAACTTAAGGGGGAGGCCATCTTCAAACATTTTGCTCACCATTGGCAAGTCACGTCTCCAACGACGGACTTGAGGGGGAGTGTTGAAAAGATGGAGCATGAAGCTTGGGGTTGACCCACCGAACCTCAAGGCCTCAAGAGGTGGTCCAAGGAAAAGTCCAAAAATATCCAAAGCATAAACCGAGGCGGTACAAGTGCAAAGCTCATTCAGAGGCAATCCTAAGTCCAACCCTGAGAGGTGGTCCATGGAGAAGTCCAGAAATGTCCAAAGCACAAACCGAAGCGGTCAAGTGTTAAAGTTCATTCAAAGGCAAATCCGGAAACCAACCCAAGAGGAGATTTAAAGCCAATAAATTAGGGCATGTAATTAACCCTAAATGGGTGTTATTTGTAAGCCTAAAAGTAAGGCTCAATTGTAAGACACAAATGGGGGCAGAATACTGCCCCCATTCTGTCCAGATTTTTAGGCCCATTTAGGGACCCAAATTGGGCCCTAAATGGGCCCGGCCCATGGGTCACAGCTGGGCCCAAATGGGCCCAGCACTGTCCAGCAAAAGGGGGCCCAAAATGGGCCCCCAATGAATAAAAAAGGTGGGGGCAGAAACTGCCCCCACTGCCCAGAAAATTGGGCCCATTTGGGGACCCAAAGTGGGCCCCAAATGGGCCCAAACCATGAGTAACAGCTGGGCCCAAAAGGGCCCAGCGAAATTACAAGACATGGGGGCCAAAATGGGCCCCCAATGGATAAAAAATGGGGGGCAGTAAACTGCCCCCCACTGTCCAGAAAAATGGGCCCATTTAGGGCCCCAAAATGGGCCCTAAATGGGCCCAATCCATGGATTACAGCTGGGCCCAAAAGGGCCCAGCAAAATCCAAGTCATGGGGGGCCAAATGGCCCCCCATTGGCCAAAAATTGTGGCCGTTGGGGACTGCCCCAACGGCTACAATTTCTAGCCGTTGGGGACAGCCCCCAACGGCTAGTGGAGAGAGCTTATGCTCTCTCCCTCTCCACTCTCTCATTTCTCAAACTCTCTCCCCCATTTTTCTCTATAAATAGGCACCTCTATGCCTTGTAAATGCATGAATGAGAAAGAGCAAATTGCACCAAAACAATGGGCATTTGACTCTCCAAAATTATGGAGCAAAGTCTCTTCTTGTAGGGCAAAGTCCCATATTTATTTTGAGCATTGTCTCACTTTCTTTCCTTGGGCATAGTCCCATTTTGTATCAAAAATATATTTGGGCATTGTCCCATATTCTTTATTTATAAAATGCCCATTGAGGTAAATTCATTTTCTATTTTTTCTACATATACACCCCAACAAAATGGGGTTGTCGAACGCAAAAATAGACATATACTTGAAACAGCTAGATCTATAATGTTTCATGCAAATGTACCCCAAAAATTTTGGGATGATGCGGTTAGAACCGCTGTACATGCTATAAACTTAATGCCCACCGAAACTTTAAAAGGTGCATCTCCATTAGAAGTAATCCTAAAAAGGAGACCAAATATCTCACATCTTAGAGTTTTTGGGTGTGTATGCTATGTTCATATTCCATACCATTTTAGAAATAAGCTAGATCACAAAGGAAGAAAATGTGTTTTCCTAGGCTATGCCACATTTGAAAAAGGATATAGATGTTATGATCCAACTACTAACAAAACATACACATCAAAGGATGCGATATTTGTGGAAGAAAAGTTTTATTTTTCAGGAAATGAAGCACACGAATCACAAAAGAAGGAACCTGAAACTAAATCATTGGAGTTGTTTATCCCTTCTTATACAACCCCTATGACCGAGACTCAAAGGAACAATGAGAACACTCAAACAAATGAGGGAGGATCAAACCATTCGGAGGAAGAACCCTCAAATGATTCAGGGGGAGCTCATTCGTTGGAAGGGGCTGAACACGAAGATCAAAATTTAGAAGAACTTGAAGAGCCACCTGAGTCTCCTCCTCCATTACGAAGATCAACTAGATTAAGACTTCCTCCATCGGAATGGATCAACCGGAGAGTTTATTATAACTCTAAGGTAACCTCCCATCCAATCTTGAATTACTATACCACATCTAATGTTTCATTGAGCCACCAAGTATTCTTGAGTGGAATTGATAAAGAACAGGAGCCTAGATCATTCAAAGAGGCTAAGGAAGATTCTAGATGGAGACAAGCTATGAAAGAAGAATTAGATGCACTCACTAAGAATGGAACTTGGGAGCTTACAAACCTGCCAAAGAATAAAAGGGCTGTTGGATGCAAGTGGATATATAAGATTAAACACAAAAGTGATGGATCGATTGATCGATTCAAGGCAAGGCTAGTAGCAAAGGGATTCACCCAAGCATATGGCATAGACTATAAGGAAACATATGCTCCAGTTGCAAAAATGAATACAATTAGGGTCCTAATTTCATTGGCCGTGAATCAAGGATGGAATATGCATCAAATGGATGTTGCAAATGCTTTCCTCCAAGGAGATCTTGAGGAAGAAGTCTATATGCAACCACCTCAAGGACTTCAGCACCATGAAGGCAAAGTATGTAGACTTCATAAGGCCATCTACGGACTAAAACAATCTCCTAGAGCATGGTATGCTAAATTAAGTCATGCTTTCCTTAGTTATGGATTTACTAAATGCTCTAGTGACTCATCTCTTTTTGTTAGAAAGGACAAGGGAAAAATCACCATTGCTCTAGTTTATGTAGATGATATCATTATCACTGGGAATGACACACACAACATAGACTCCCTTAAAAATTTCTTGAAATCTAGATTTGAAATCAAAGACTTAGGAAAATTGAAATATTTTCTAGGAATTGAATTGGCATATTGTCCTAACGGGGTAGTTCTATCCCAAAGAAAGTATACTCTTGAGTTGTTGCAGGAAACAGGAAAACTAGGAGCAAAACCAGCTTGCACACCAGTGGGTACTTCCGGATCTTTTGATGATGATGAACCATATAAAGATATAGAGCAATACCAAAGGCTTGTTGGAAGATTGATCTACTTGACAATTACAAGACCGGACATTGCTTATGCTGTAAGTAGGATTAGCCAGCATATGCACACTCCAAAAAGGCAACATTGGAGGGCTGCCGAGAGAGTGCTACACTACCTCAAAGGATCTCCCGGCCTAGGAATTTGGATGAAGAAGAATAGGAACACAGAAATTGAAGGTTATTGCGACGCCGATTGGGCGGGTGATACCTTGCATAGAAGATCTACATCAGGCCATTGTATGTTTGTAGGAGGGAATTTGGTTGCATGGAAGAGCAAAAAACAACATGTGGTGTCTAGGTCAAGTGCGGAAGCCGAATATAGGGCAATGGCATCGGCCGCTAGTGAGATCGTATGGCTCAAATCCCTGGTGGAAGAGCTTGGGTTTAAGGTTTCAACACCAATCAAGCTTCATTGTGACAATCAATCCGCCATTCATATTGCATCAAATCCGGTCTTCCATGAAAGGACCAAACACATAGAGGTTGATTGTCACTTTATTCGGCAAAAGGTGGAAGAAAGACTCATTACCACTCCTCACATCAAAGGAGAAGATCAACTTGCGGACATCTTCACTAAAGGGGGAACAACAGCACATCTTCAAGACATAATGCGCAAGTTGGGTACTATTGATATCTACGCACCCAACTTGAGGGGGAGTGTTGAAATGAAGAACACTTAGGGTACTCAATTAACCCCAAAAGAGATTGTTCTTTTCCCTCAAAGCAAAATTATAGAGGTGGAATTCTGCCCATCTCCTTCCAAGAAAAGTGGGCCCATTTAGGGACCCAAATTGGGCCCTAAATGGGCCTGGCCCGTGGAGTTCGGGCTGGGCCCTTCGGGCCCAGCCCGGGCCAGCAATTGGGGGACCAAAGGGTCCCCCATTGGCTTGATAGCATAGCCGTTGGGGACAGCCCCAACGGCTAGTAAGGAGAGGGCCAAAGCCCTCTCCTCCCTCTTATGTTCTCATTGTTCTCTCCTCTCCCATTTTCTCTATAAATAGAGGATGAACTCTCTCTTGTAAAGGCATGAAAAATATGCTCTTATATTGTGTTCAAAATCAATCTCAAGTTCAATGAAGTTCTGAATTTGTTTTGTTGATCTTTCTTTAAATTTCAACACCTAGAAACCATGATGAAGCTAAAGAATGTCTCGAATGAAGGAAAGCCATGGAACAAGAATTGGAAGCTCTAGAAAGGTATGGGACTTGAGAGATCACCACTCTACCAAAAGGGAAGAAGGCTGTTGGGAACAAATGGATGTATAAGATAAAACATAAAAGCGATGGATCTATTGAATGATACAAAGCTAGGCTTGTTGTGTTGAAATTTGTAGTGCAAAAGCTTTGGTGGTTGACCTAGGGTTTTGGTGTTTGAGCAATGGAAAAAAGGTTTTGTGTTTATGAGTTTGTAATTGTTGATGAAACAACAAGAAAGAAGAGAGCTTCAATATATGAGAATAAACTCAATATATTGCTTTGATGATTATCAAAGTTACATAACAACAATATTAAGACAATGCTCAAAGAATACAATTTGTGTTTGAGAGACTTTTGCTCTAATTTTTCTACAAGGAGACTAATCTCCAAAAGTGTGTTTCAAGGAGAGAAAATGAGCCTTATTTATAGTGAAAGAAGTCCAATTAACCAGTAGAGAGAAGGGCTGGCCGTTGGACATCAAAACCAAGAAATTCCAACAACTAGAAAAACTAGCTGTTGGAATATGAACTGCCCATTCTGCCCTTGGCTGATTGGGCTGACTTGCTGGGCTTTTTTCCACACTTTTGGGCTGCAAATTCTTACTCCTATTTAACCAAAATATGGCTCATGATTTAGCCTTAATTGCTTTCCTTTTGCTGAACCAAATGCTACCTCAAAGTGGGCTTGAACTTGGCTTGAATTGAGCCTGGTTCTGGGAACATTTCTGGACAGCATCATAGACCAATCTTCAAGGCTCTTTTTAGGCCAGCTATGCAGCTTACTTGGACATCATTTAGTGGTTCTTTTGATGGTCTTCAAGTCTTACTTGAGTGAGTCGAAGATGGGCTACTTTCTGGACCCATTTGGGCAGAATGTTTGGCAAACATTCTGCCTTAACCTACTGCCCATATTTGGGCCATGGGTTTGGGCTATGAGATGGCTCAATTCTTGCCCTTTTTAGCCTTCTTTTTCTTGGACTTGGATAGTTGATTCATTGCTCCTTTGTTGTTGTCCAAATTGGAGTGAAACAGCTCATAGTAAATGGGAGGCATAGAGCTACACACAATGTACATCTCCTCCTCATTTTTAACACTCCCCCTCAAGTCTGGCGAATGGACTTCCATGGAGCCATGACTTGTGGAAGTGATGTCGGTTGGTTAAGCCTCCTTAGCCTTTTTCTTTTTATTCTTTTTCTTTTTGGCTTTAGTTCTTGGCTCCCCCTCAACTTGATGCCCGATGAGTGCTGCATGTACTTGGCATTCTTGCTCTCCCTCTTGCTCCTGAAGAAATTTGAAGTATGATGAACAATTTGTTCTTGAAATAAAATTCAGAACTTCATTGAATTTGAGGGCATTTTTTCATACCCTCTAAAGAAGACTTCTACACATATTTAAAGAGAAAGAAGAGGGAGAGAAGAGAGGGCTTAATGCCCTCTCTACTAGCTGTTGGGAGCATCTCCCAACGGCTAGAAATCTAGCCGTTGGAAGATGCTTCCAACGGCTGGAATGACCAGCCTTTGGGGGGCCCTTTTGGGCCCCCATGGCTTGGGCTGGGCTGGGCCGTATTGGGCCCAGCTGCTGCCCATGGGATGGGTCCATTTAGGGACTTATTTGGGTCCTCTAAATGGGCCTAAAATCTGAGCAAAATGGGGGCAGCATTCTGCCCCCTCTTGAATTACATTTTGGGCCTTCATGGACCTTGATTAGAGTTAAATAAATGTCTCATTTTTGCTTCATTTCAACACTCCCCCTCAAGTTGGGTGCGTATATGTCAATAGTACCTAACTTGCCCATGATATCTTGAAGATGAGCTGCGGTTCCCCCTTTAGTGAAGATGTCCGCAAGTTGATTTTCTCCTTTGATGTGAGGAGTGGAAATAAGTCTTTCTTCTACTTTTTGCCAAATAAAGTGGCAATCGACCTCTATGTGTTTGGTCCTTTCATGGAAGACTGGATTTGATGTGATATGAATGGCGGATTGATTGTCACAATGAAGATTGATTGGAGTTGAAACTTTAAACCCAAGCTCCTCTACCAAGGTTTTGAGCCAAACGAGCTCACTTGCGGCTGACGCCATTGCCCTATATTCTGCTTCCGCACTTGACCTAGACACCACATGTTGCTTTTTGCTTTTCCATGCGACCAAGTTCCCTCCTACGAACATACAATGGCCAGAGGTAGATCTCCTGTCCAAGGTATCACCTGCCCAATCGGCGTCACAATAGCCTTCGATTTCTGTGTTTCCATTTTTCTTCATCCATATTCCTAAGCCGGGAGATCCTTTAAGATAGTGAAGCACTCTTTCGGTAGCCTTCCAATGTTGCTTCTTTGGTGCATGCATGTGTTGGCTAATCTTACTTACTGCATAAGCAATGTCTGGTCTTGTAATCGTCAAGTAGATCAACCTCCCTACAAGCCTTTGATATTGCTCGATATTCTTATATGGTTCATCATCATCAAAAGATTCAGAGGTGGCAACTGGAGTACAAGCTGGTTTTGCTCCCAATTTTCCTGTTTCCTGCAATAACTCAAGAATATACTTTCTTTGGGATAGAACTACCCCATTAGGACAATAAGCTAACTCGATTCCTAGGAAATATTTTAACTTTCCTAAGTCTTTAATTTCAAATCTAGATTTCAGGAAGTTTCTAAGGGAGTCTATGTGGTGTGTGTCATTCCCAGTGATAATGATATCATCTACATAAACTAGAGCAATGGTGATTTTTCCATTAACCTTTCTAACAAATAGAGATGAATCACTAGCGCATTTTGTAAATTCATAACTAAGGAAGGCATGACTTAATTTGGCATACCATGCTCTTGGAGATTGTTTTAGCCCATAGATAGCTTTGTGGAGTCTGCATACTTTGCCTTCATGGTTCTGAAGTCCTTGAGGTAATTGCATATAGACTTCTTCCTCAAGATCCCCTTGGAGAAATGCATTTGCCACATCCATTTGATACATACTCCATCCTTGATTTATAGCCGAAGATATGAGAACCCTAATTGTGTTCATTTTTGCAACTGGTGCATATGTTTCTTTATAGTCTATGCCATATGCTTGGGTGAATCCCTTTGCCACTAGCCTAGCTTTGAAACGATCAATCGATCCATCGCTTTTGTGTTTGATCTTATACACCCACTTGCATCCAACCGCCTTTTTGTTATTTGGCAGATTTGTAAGTTTCCAAGTTCCATTCTTGGTGAGTGCATCTAGCTCTTCTTTCATAGCTTGTCTCCATCTAGGATCATCCTTGGCCTCTTCAAATGATTTTGGTTCCTGTTCTTTGTCAATTCCACTCAAGTATGCTTGGTGGTGCAAAGAGACATTAGATATAGTGTAATAATTAGAAATTGGATGTGATGTTACCTTGGAGTTATAAAAGACTCTTCGGTTAATCCATTCTGATAGTGGGAGTCTTAATCTTGTTGATCTCCTAAGGGGCGGTGGAGGTATATCCGATTCTTCTTGTTCGGATGCCTCTTCTTCCATTATTTGTTGTTCTCCCCCTGAACCTGATGGTAGTTCCTCTTCTAAGGTGTTTGATTCTTCTTCAATGTCTTGAGAGTGAACCACATCTTGGGAATCATTTCTTTCTTCAACTTGAGTGGGCGGAAGATGAGGTAGAGCTAGAAAGTCCCAAGTTTTTGTTGGAGCATTTTCCTTTGGTGCTTCATGTGTTTCTTTTCCTGAAAAGAAAAACTCATTTTCCACAAATATCACATCCTTAGATGTGTATGTTTTGTTAGTTGTCGGATCATAACATCTATATCCCTTCTCAAATGTTGCATATCCTAAAAATAGGCATTTCCTTCCTCTATGATCTAATTTGTCTCTAAATTGTGAGGGAATATGGATATAGCATGTACACCCAAAAACTCTGAGATGTGAGATCTTTGTTTTTCTTCCCAAGAGGACTTCTAATGGAGATAAGCCCTTTAAAACTTCAGTAGGCATTAAATTCATTACATGGACTGCGGTCTTAACTGCATCACACCAAAACCTTTTTGGGACATTGGCGTAGATCATCATGGCTCTTGCGGTCTCTAATATATGCCTATTTTTTCTTTCCGCTACGCCATTTTGTTGGGGTGTGTACACACATGACATTTGGTGAAGGATCCCATTGTCTCTTAGGAATTCTTCAAATTTGTGACTTGTGTACTCCCCACCATGATCGGTTCTAAGGACCTTGATTTTGGCATTGTAAAGGTTTGTTACATATTTGAAATAACTTTTGAGTGCCTCAAATGCTTGATCTTTAGAATGCAAAAGATAAATCCATGTGTACCTTGTTTTTTGGTCAATAAATGTAATGAAGTATTTGTATCCTAGATGTGATATGATTGGGGAGGTCCAAATGTCTGAGTGCACTAGTTCAAAGGGAGAGACATACTTGTTCTCTGAACAAGGATAGGAAGTTCTTGTTTCTTTTCCTAATATGCATGCTTCACAAGACTTGTTTTTAATGCTCAAATTAGGAAGAAGATTTTTCAAAGCCTTGTAGTTTAGATGTCCTAGTCGTGCATGCCAAAGTGAAGCATCATTATTAATGTGAGTAGTGAGTGCATGATGCTCTTGATCTAAGTAATATAAGCCTCCTTTTTGAGTTCCTTTGCCAATCAAATGGTTAGTTTTTAGATCATGAAATGTAACTATTTCTGGATCAAAGATGGCCCTACATCCTTGATCTTTGGTGATCTTGCTAATGGACAAGAGATTGGAAGTAAGTTGTGGAACATATAAAGCATTTGTAGTTTTTCCAAAAATTTCTACCTCTCCCATTTGTTTTACTTCTAGATCTTGTCCATTAGCAACACGTACTACCCTTTGATTAGGGAGATGTTTAAAGCGTTTGATTTTTCTTCTATCCCTAATCATATGATGATCCGTTCCGGAATCTATAAGAATTTTCTCAGAATTTAAAGAAGGGATAGGGTTTTGATTGTTACCATCTATGTGTTCTGAATGTTGAGGCCTCTTCAAGTGAATGTCCAATTTATCTTGAGAGGCTCCACATTGAGCAACACATCCAGCGACAATTGAAGCATAGGATCTTCTTTGTTGGACAGGTTCTTGAAGCCCCCTTAAGCTTTGATTTGTCTTTGTTTTACGATTAGTGTATTCAGGCATCATAGAGATTACAATTTGATCCTTTGCTTGTGAGCTGATTTCAGGCTGAACTTGAGGAATATAGCTTTCCTTTTGGGCCGGCTGCTGTAGATCTTTAATGCACTTATTCAGCTTCATTTGAAGCTCATCACATTTGACTTTTATTGATGATAAAGGGTCTTCATAGACTGCAGCAGCTTGGTGGCCGAATTTAGAAGGAATAAAAGCATTTTGTTGTTGCTCTATTGTGGTGATGATGGCATTTCCTTTTTCCAGAATTTGACCCTGATTTTGAGACATTTCGGATGCCATCATTTGCTGAATAGTGGCCTTCATTTCTTCATATTGTGGAAGTGCCTTTATATTGGAGGTATCTACATGCAACTTCCTCCATAGTTCCAAGAATTTGAATGCTCCAAAAGGCTCTTTCAAAAGTAAACTTAAATCATCACATAAGTTCAGCAATTTTTGTATGAGATCCATCCAATTTGGATGACTTTTGTTGCTGAGAAGATGGACCATTCCCTGCTCTGATACCATGAAGAAATTTGAAGTATGACGAACAATTTGTTCTTGAAATCAAATTCAGAACTTCATTGAATTTGAGAGCATTTTTGTACATAATAAGAGGTCATTTTTTCATACCCTCTAAAGAAGACTTCTACACATATTTAAAGAGAAAGAAGAGGGAGAGAAGAGAGGGCTTAATGCCCTCTCTACTAGCTGTTGGGAGCATCTCCCAACGGCTAGAAATCTAGCCGTTGGAAGATGCTTCCAACGGCTGGAATGACCAGCCTTTGGGGGGCCCTTTTGGGCCCCCATGGCTTGGGCTGGGCTGGGCCGTATTGGGCCCAGCTGCTGCCCATGGGATGGGCCCATTTAGGGACTTATTTGGGTCCTCTAAATGGGCCTAAAATCTGAGCAAAATGGGGGCATCATTCTGCCCCCTCTTGAATTACATTTTGGGCCTTCATGGACCTTGATTAGAGTTAACTAAATGTCTCATTTTTGCTTCATTTCAACAGCTCCACAATTGGAACTTCCATAGGCAAACTCAGTGGTGCTTTATCACCTAATTCTGCAAAGTAAAGTTCATCTTGGGCAAATTTCATATCTTTTGACATGTATGCCGTGTTAGTCTTAGGATCATAGCAAATATATCCATTTTTTCTTGGCCCGTATCCTAAGAATATACATCGTACTCCATTCATGTAACAAACACACCCAAATCTTCTAAGATGCGAAAGGTTTGGTTTGCTATTTCTAATGATCTCTATTGGAGATTTATCATGAGATTCATAGTGTGGAATGCGATTGTATGTGTATGTGGCAGTGCTAATAGCATCACACCAATATTCATGTGTCAAATGTGCATCATCTAATAATGAATATGCCATTGAGTTTATATCTTCCTCATTTATTTTGAGGTTTTCTTGACTCATGATTTCTAATGCTATGCCCTTTTGGTTTAAGAAGTTTTCAAAGCTTGGGCATATTTTATGTTTATCATCCGTTCTAAGTGTGTGAATTGATGCATTGTACACTTTAGTAACTAGATGATAGTACTTTTTAAATGCATTATGTGCTTGTGCCAAGTCTTTAAGCATATATACCCATGTATATCTAGAGTGATGATCAATGAATGATATGATAAACTTGTATCCTTCTCTAGACATGCAAGGAGTTTCTTTAATATGACAATGCACATATTTAAAAGCATTTAAATTTGGATTAGAGCTTATACCTTTAATAGGCAGTTCACTCCTTCTTTGATCCGGCCTAGCTCCGTTTGGCTTGAGGTTTGGATGCAAGTCCTAACACCTTTCTTTGGTGTGGCCTTTTCTTTTGCAATGGGGGCACACGTTTTCAGCATGTTGCTCCACCGTCACATTGAAGCCGTAGACTTCCATTTTTGGTCGACTTTCTTCCTCAAGCCTTTTAGAGGTTTCGGCTCTTTGGACCATCATCACTACCTCATCAAAGGAAGGTAGTGATTCTTTTCTTAGAACCTCTTGGCGAACATCTTTGAATGCATCTCCAAGAGTCATAAGGAAGGCAAACACCTTGTCTTCATTTCTCCTTTGAAGAAGAATCTTCATATCTGTGGTTGGTGGCCTTAATTCCTCAAGCTCACTCCACAGCCTATTGAAGTTGCCAAGGGTTTGTGATAGAGTATTTTCATGCTTTTGTAGGCTGAAAATTTGATTTTTGAGTTCAAACACTCTTCCCAAGTTGTGTTTGTTGCCGTAGAGACCTTCCAAAGTATCCCACATGGCTTTGGCATTTGGGCAGGCCCTCACCATGCTCTGATGTGCTTCATCCATTGATGTGAGGAGCTTGAGAGTGATGCCATCATCTTGCTTCTTCCATTGCTCGAATTTTGGATGTGTGGACTCAAAAGGCTCATTTTGGATATGCTCCAAAGAATCCGAAATGTTTAAGAGCCTTTTGATTATGGCAGCCCATTGAGGGTAATTTTCAGAAGTGAGGGAAGGAAATGTAATCCGCTCTGATACCATGTTGAAATTTGTAGTGCAAAAGCTTTGGTGGTTGACCTAGGGTTTTGGTGTTTGAGCAATGGAAAAAGGGTTTTGTGTTTATGAGTTTGTAATTGTTGATGAAACAACAAGAAAGAAGTGTTGAAGATGAAGAAGAAGATGAAGCATTCATAGAAATGTGTGAGTGGATGCCCCCCGAATACATTGCACTAATTTGACAAAATATCATGCAAACAATGGAATAAAGAAAGGTTACAAATTGAAGATCAAAATGGGCTAGAAAGAAGCCTAGAATTCTGCCCATTGTGCCCATCTAATGAAGCCCATCTTAGGCTCACTTAAAGGTCACTTCAAGAGCATGGAAAGAAGCCCTAATCCAAGCTAAGATGGACTTCATAGGAGGCCCAAATAAAGCCAAGAAGACAGACCCAAGATGCTGTCCAGATTACTTCAAGATCCAAGTCCATTTTGGTTCAAGGTTCAAGCCCATTTGTGAGCTGCATTTGGTCCAGTCCTTAAGGGTGTTTTAGCCCAACATCTTGGGCATATTGTAGCCCATAAAAGGGCTTAATCCAAGGCCCCAACAGCTAGTTCAAAAGAACTAGCCGTTGGACTGTATAACAGCCAAAAATATGGCTGTTATACAGTGTTTTGGGGACAGAAATCTGTCCCCTTTGTCCCCCAACGGTTCTATTGGGCTTTGGTGGTCTATTTCCTCTTTTTAACATGTAATAATCTCTATAAATAGGGAGCAAAGTGATGGAAGAAAAACACCTTTGAGCATAGTCTCAAACTTAGAATAGAATAGAGCATAGTCTCCAAAAAGTCTCTTTGTATTCTTGAGCTTTGTCTCAACACACTTGTAATTGATAGTTCATCAATACAATACTTTGAGTTTATTCTCACAAATTCAAGTGTTCTTTCTTTGTTGTTCATCAACACATCCAAATACATAAACACCAAGTCTTCTCTTCCTTGCTCAAACATCAAAACCCTAGCTCACCAACCTAGCTTCCGCATTCCAAATTTTAACATGGTATCAGAGCGGGTTTCACTTCCTCTCCTCACTTCTGAAAATTACCTACAATGGGCAGAAATTATGCAAAGGCTCTTGAATTTGTACAATGCATTGGAGCATATCCAAAATGAGCCACTTGATGCATCCAACCCCAATTTTGAGCAATGGAAGAAGAAGGATGATTACATCTTTTTGATGTTACAAAATTCGCTGGACAAAGCTCACCAAACAATGATGGCTGGCTGTCCAAGCTCAAAATCTGTGTGGTCCACTCTTGAAGGGCTGTACGGGAACAAACACAACTTGGGAAGGGTCTTTGAGCTTCAACAACAAATCTCCAAAGTTGAAAGAGGTGACAAAACCCTACCTCAAGTCTTTGGCGACCTTGAAAAGCTATGGACAGAAATGGAGACTTTGAGGCCACTATCAATGGACCTCAATGTTCTACAACAAAGGAGAAATGAAGACAAGACATTTGCCTTGCTCATGTCTCTTGGAGAGCCGTTCAAAGAGGTGCGCCAAGAAATCCTAAGAAGGGAAACTCTACCATTCTATGAGGAGGTTAGAGGAATGATCCAAAAAGCTGAAACCTCTAAGAGGCTTGAGGAAGAAAGCCAACCACAAATGGAGGTCTATGGCTTCAAAGTGACGGTGGAGGAGCAACATGCTGAAAACGTGTGCCCCCATTGCAAAAGAAAATGCCACACCAAAGAAAGGTGTTGGGACTTGCATCCAAACCTCAAGTCAAACGGAGCTAGGCCGGATCAAAGAAGGAGTGAACTGCCTATTAAAGGTATAAGTCCAATCCAAATTTAAATGCCTTTAAATATGTGCATTGCCATATTAGAGAAACCCCTTGCATATCTAGAGAAGGATACAAATTTATCATATCATTCATTGATCATCACTCTAGATATACATGGGTATATATGCTTAAAGATTTGGCACAAGCACATAATGCATTTAAAAAGTACTATCATCTAGTTACTAAGGTGTACAATGCATCAATTCACACACTTAGAACGGATGATAGAAATAACATAGGCCCAAACTTTGAAAACTTCTTAAACCAAAAGGGTATAACATTAGAAATCATGAGTCATGACAACCTCATTATAAATGAGGAAGAAATAAATATGCTTGCATGCACACTTCTAGAAAATGCAAATATGACTCATGAATATTGGTGTGATGCAATTAGCACCGCCTCTCACTTGTATAATCGTATGCCCCAAGAATCACTTAATGACAAGTCTCCATTAGAGACAATTAGAAGTAGCAAACCAAACCTCATGCATCTTAGGACATTCGGATGTGTTTGTTACATAAATGGCGAACAATGCGTATTCTTAGGATATGGTCCAAGGAAAAATGGATACATTTGTTATAATCCAAAGACTAACACGGCATACATGTTGAAAGATATGAAATTTGCCGAAACAGAATTTTATTTTGCAGAATCCGGTGACAAAGCACCACTGAGTCTGCCTATTGAAGCTCCTATTAAGGAGCAAGGGGGAGCACAACAAATAAGCCATGTACACATAGCTTGTAATGCTCAAATTATTGAAGGGGAGCAAGAAGACAAGACCAAGAAAAAGAAGAAGAAGAAGAAGAAGAAGAAGAAGAAAAAGAAGGCCAAGCAATCTCAAGAAGCTCAAACCTCCAACATCATCTCTCCAAGTCTCGACTCCATGGACCTCTATTCGTCGGACTTGAGGGGGAGTGTTGAAGATGAAGAAGAAGATGAAGCATTCATAGAAATGTGTGAGTGGATGCCCCCCGAATACATTGCACTAATTCGACAAAATATCATGCAAACAATGGAATAAAGAAAGGTTACAAATTGAAGATCAAAATGGGCTAGAAAGAAGCCTAGAATTCTGCCCATTGTGCCCACCTAATGAAGCCCATCTTAGGCTCACTTAAAGGTCACTTCAAGAGCATGGAAAGAAGCCCTAATCCAAGCCAAGATGGACTTCATAGGAGGCCCAAATAAAGCCAAGAAGACAGACCCAAGATGCTATCCAGATTACTTCAAGATCCAAGTCCATTTTGGTTCAAGGTTCAAGCCCATTTGTGAGCTGCATTTGGTCCAGTCCTTAAGGGTGTTTTAGCCCAACATCTTGGTCATATTGTAGCCCATAAAAGGGCTTAATCCAAGGCCCCAACAGCTAGTTCAAAAGAACTAGCCGTTGGACTGTATAACAGCCAAAAATATGGCTGTTATACAGTGTTTTGGGGACAGAAATCTGTCCCCTTTGTCCCCAACGGTTCTATTGGGCTTTGGTGGTCTATTTCCTCTTTTTAACATGTAATAATCTCTATAAATAGGGAGCAAAGTGATGGAAGAAAAACACCTTTGAGCATAGTCTCAAACTTAGAATAGAATAGAATAGAGCATAGTCTCCAAAAAGTCTCTTTGTATTCTTGAGCTTTGTCTCAACACACTTGTAATTGATAGTTCATCAATACAATACTTTGAGTTTATTCTCACAAATTCAAGTGTTCTTTCTTTGTTGTTCATCAACACATCCAAATACACAAACACCAAGTCTTCTCTTCCTTGCTCAAACATCAAAACCCTAGCTCACCAACCTAGCTTCCGCATTCCAAATTTTAACAAGAAGAGAGCTTCAATATATGAGAATAAACTCAATATATTGCTTTGATGATTATCAAAGTTACATAACAACAATATTAAGACTATGCTCAAAGAATACAATTTGTGTTTGAGAGACTTTTGCTCTAATTTTTCTACAAGGAAACTAATCTCCAAAAGTGTGTTTCAAGGAGAGAAAAGGAGCCTTATTTATAGTGAAAGAAGTCCAATTAACCAGTAGAGAGAAGGGCTGGCCGTTGGACATCAAAACCAAGAAATTCCAACAGCTAGAAAAACTAGCTGTTGGAATATGAACTGCCCATTCTGCCCTTGGCTGATTGGGCTGACTTGCTGGGCTTTTTTCCACACTTTTGGGCTGCAAATTCTTACTCCTATTTAACCAAAATATGGCTCATGATTTAGCCTTAATTGCTTTCCTTTTACTGAACCAAATGCTACCTCAAAGTGGGCTTGAACTTGGCTTGAATTGAGCCTGGTTCTGGGAACATTTCTGGACAGCATCATAGACCAATCTTCAAGGCTCTTTTTAGGCCAGCTATGCAGCTTACTTGGACATCATTTAGTGGTTCTTTTGATGGTCTTCAAGTCTTACTTGAGTGAGTCGAAGATGGGCTACTTTCTGGACCCATTTGGGCAGAATGTTTGGCAAACATTCTGATGATTTTGTAAGTAAGCAAGCTAAGAACAATGAATAAGAACTTCAAGAACTTTGTTGTTGATTTAAAGAGAGAATACAAGAGATTGAAGGCATTTTTTCATACCATTAAACACAACCACCTACCCTATTTATAGAGAAGGAGAAAGGGAGGTAAGAGAGGAGAAAATAAGAGAGAGGAGAGGGCAATGCCCTCTCCTAGCAGCTGGCCCCAACGGCTAGTAAGAACTAGCCATTGGGAAGTCCCCAAACGGCTAGTTCTTTACTAGCCGTTGGGGGCTTTTGCCCCCAACTTGCAGCTGGGCCGGGCTGGGCCAATTTGAGGCCCAGCTGCTGAGATTTGGATAGCCCATGTTGGGCCTTACAATGATGTTATAAAGGGGTTTAATTTGGACCTACTTAGAATCACAATTTAAGACTCCTAGTTAGGGTATTTTGGAGGAAGTGCTAAAGAGCTTAATTATGCCTCATTTCAACACTCCCCCCTCAAGTTGGGTGTGTATATATCTATGACACCCAACTTGCCCATATTCTTGAGGATGTGCTTTGCGGTTCCTGGCTTGGTGAAGATGTCGGCTACTTGGTGATCACTCCTCGTGAAACTTGGAGAGATGAGCTTATCTTCAATCTTTTGTCTTACAAAGTGGCAATCTACCTCGATATGCTTTGTTCTTTCATGAAAAACTGGATTTGAGGCTATGTGAATTGCCGATTGATTGTCACAATGGAGATGAATTGGAGTAGAGACAGAGAACCCTAATTCTTCTATTAGAGTCTTTAGCCACACGATCTCACTAGTAGCGGCTGCCATTGCTCTATACTCCGCTTCGGCGCTTGATCTTGAGACTACATGTTGTTTTTTGCTTTTCCATGCTACTAGGTTCCCTCCTACAAACATGCAATAACCAGTAGTTGATCTTCTATCTTCCGAATCCTCGGCCCAATCCGCATCACAATACCCTATGATTTGTGAGCTGCAATTGTTCTTCATGACAATTCCCATGCCGGGTGTTCCTTTTAGGTAGTGAAGAATCCTTTCGGTGGCTCTCCAATGCTTCCATTTTGGCTTGTGCATATGTTGGCTAACTTGTCCCATAGCAAATGAGATATCGGGCCTTGTTATAGTGAGATAGATTAATCTTCCTACAAGCCTTTGGTATTTTTGTTCATCCTCAAACTCTATGTCATCATCTTGGAGGCCACAAGAGGTGCTGATCGGACTACATGCGGGCTTGGCACCTAGCTTGCCGGTTTCCTGCAAAAGATCAAGCACATACTTTCTTTGTGATAGAGCAAACCCATTTGGAGAATAGGCAAGCTCTATCCCTAGAAAGTACTTTAGTTTCCCTAAATCTTTAATATCAAATTTTGTTTGGAGAAATTTCCTAACTTGATTGATTGAGTCTAAATCGTTCCCAGTTAAGATGATATCATCTACATATACTAAGATTATGATGAATTTATTTCCTAATTTCTTAACAAAAAGAGATGAGTCACTAGAGCATTTCTTAAAGTTATGATCAAGAAGTGTAGAGCTTAGTTTAGCATACCAGGCTCTTGGAGATTGCTTGAGCCCATAGATTGCTTTCTTTAATTTGCAAACTTTGTTGTCTTGATGAGAAAAGTCCGGAGGAACCTCCATATATACTTCTTCTTCTAAGTCCCCTTGAAGGAAGGCATTTGCAGCATCCATTTGAAATAGAGGTAAGGAGAAGTTGGCAGAAAGAGATAAGAGCACACGAATGGTATTCATTTTTGCTACGGGAGCATATGTTTCCTTGTAGTCCACTCCATAAGCTTGAGTGAAACCTTTGGCAACTAATCTTGCCTTGTATTTATCAAGACTCCCATCACTTTTGTGCTTGAAATGAACACTATTAGAGTCCTCTTGTCTCTGGCGGTGAATCATGGATGGAGTCTATTTCAAATGGATGTAGCCAATGCTTTCCTTCAAGGAGATCTAGAAGAAGAAGTCTACATGCAAATACCGAAGGGCCTTCGATCACAAAGAGGAAATGCATGCAAACTTCATAAGGCAATTTATGGTCTCAAGCAATCTCCAAGAGCTTGGTATGCAAAGTTAAGCCATGCTTTCCTTAGTAATGGATTTCATAAATGCAATAGTGATTCATCTCTCTTTCTTAGAAGGACTAATGATCATATCACAATTGCACTAGTGTATGTAGATGACATTATCATCACAGGTAGTGATTTGCATCAAATAGACCTAGTTAGGAATTTCTTAAAGTCTAGATTTGAAATTAAAGACGTAGGGAAACTAAAGTATTTTCTAGGTATTGAGTTAGCCTATTGTCCCAATGGGCTAATTCTCTCCCAAAGAAAATATGCTCTTGACCTTTTGCAGGAAACGGGAAAGCTTGGAGCAAGACCGGCTTGTAGTCCAGTTTCCACTTCCGGTCCTTTAGCCGATGACAATGATCCTTTAGAAGACATTGAGAGATATCAGAGGCTGGTTGGGAAGCTTATCTATCTTACCATCACAAGGCCGGACATAGCATATGCTGTGAGCTATATAAGCCAGTTCATGCATTCTCCAACGAAAGGTCATTGGAGAGCAGCAGAGAGGATTCTTCATTACATCAAAGGATCACCTGGACTAGGGATTTGGATGAAGAACAATGGAAGTTCAGACATTGAGGGGTATTGTGATGCTGATTGGGCAGGGGATCCCACTGATAGAAAGTCTACCACTGGATATTGTATGTTTGTTGGAGGAAACTTGGTAGCTTGGAAGAGCAAAAAACAGCGGGTTGTATCTAGATCAAGTGCAGAGGCCGAATATAGGGCCATGGCAGCTAGTGCAAGTGAGATAGTATGGTTGAAGACTTTAGTAGAAGAGCTAGGGTTCACGGTCTCCACTCCAATCAAGCTTCATTGTGACAATCAATCCGCAATTCACATTGTCACCAATCCAGTCTTCCATGAACGCACTAAGCACATAGAAGTTGATTGTCATTTTATTCGTCAAAAGGTGGAGGAAAAACTCATTGTCACCCCATATATCAAAGGAAAAGATCAACTTGCAGACATCTTCACAAAGGGAGGGACAACAGCTCACCTACAAGAAATGATGAGCAAGTTGGTACTATCAACATCTACGCACCCAACTTGAGGGGGAGTGTTGAAATGAAGGACAATTAGAGTATGAAATTAACTCTAAAATTAGTGCCCTTGTTCTCCTTAGAAAGGTCCATTTGTATGTCTCAAAGAAAGGGTATTTTGTGTCTAGAATGTTTGGCCAATTTAGGGACCCAAAATGGGCCCTAAATTGGCCTGGCCCGCGGAATTCGTTGGGATTCTATGTATTCAAGCAAAGGCATGAACAAAAGTTCAAAGCTATGAATGTTATTTGCTTTCATTATCAATAAAATTCAGAATTTTATTTCAAAGATCTCTTGTGTTCATACTTTGATCTTTCAACAGATTCATGATCCGAATGAGAGGGTGAAGGGTTTTCGTGAACTGCTGCTTCATGTTCATTTGAGGCAAGTTCTTTATCAATATTTGGGTGAGAGGAGTTGTTGATGGATGGGAGAATGATGTTCCATAGATCTTGAGTTCCTTCTTTTTCAGCTTGATCTTGATCATCTTTACCTGAAAAATAAGGTTCTTTTTCTACAAATATCACATCCTTGGATGTGTATAGTTTTTTGGTTAGAGGATCATAGCATTTATAACCTTTCTCAAATGTTGAGTATCCTAAGAATACACATTTTCTTCCTCTCTCATCTAGTTTGTTTCTAAAGTTTTCCGGTACATGCACATAACAAATGCACCCAAAGACTCTTAAATGAGAGATGTTGGGTTTCCTTCCTAGGAGTAGTTCTAAAGGAGATTTTCCTCCTAGAACTTGAGTGGGCATAAGATTAATAACATGGGCAGCAGTTTTTATTGCCTCACTCCAATAAATTTTTGGCACATTAGAATGGAACATCATGGCCCTAGCCGTTTCTAACAAGTGCCTATTTTTCCTTTCGGCAACTCCATTTTGTTGTGGAGTGTAGACACATGATTTTTGGTGCATGATCTCCTTTTCTTCTAAGAAGTTTTCAAATGCATGACTAGTATACTCCCCCCCATGATCAGACCTAATGATTTTGATGTTGGCATTGAATTGTTTGGTCACATATCTATAATAGCTTTTAAGGGCTTCAAAGACCTCAGATTTGGCTGCCAACAGGTAAACCCAAGTATATCTAGTTTTGTGATCTATAAATGTCACAAAGTATTTAAAACCATTATGAGACACTATGGGTGAGGTCCAAACATCAGAATGAACAAGTTCAAATGCATTCTCATATATAGTATTTGAAAAAGGATAATACACTCTAGTTTGCTTTCCAAGAACACAAGCTTTGCAATGCCTATTTTCTACTTCTAGATTTGGAAATAGGCATTTCAAAGCTAAGTCCCCAAGATGACCTAGACGAGCATGCCATAATGAATGCAATTGACTTTGGGCAGCAAAAGCTTGGTTCTCCTGATCCAAGTAGTATAGGTTGTGTCTCCTAGACCCCTTTCCAATCAAATGATTCGTTTTGAGGTCCTGAAAAATAACTTGATTAGGATCAAATGTAACTTTGCAATTTTGTTCTTTAGTTATTTTCCTAATGGACAGAAGGTTAGAATCAAATTTGGGTACATACAAAGCTTTAGTTTTCATGCCAAGTAATTCAACTTCACCTAGATGATCTACTTTTAATTTTTCACCATTAGCAATTTTGACAATTTTGTGATCAGCAAGAGGAATAAATCTCCTAACTTTATTTTTATCTTTGACCATGTGATTGTCACAACCAGAATCTATAAGCCATGGACTAGATTTAGATGAGTTTAGGAGGTTACCAGAATGGAGAGTAATCTGTCCTATAAACTTTTTCATCTCCTTTTACATTTCCTCCATCTTGTTTTCAAGGGCAGCAACTTGAGAGACGTTTTGAGCACTTGCCATTAGATCTCCTTCTCTTTGTTGAAATGAAGCATAATAAGTCTTGCTAAGAAGTTAGAATAAGTCCCCATGAATGTGCATATTGATGCATCCAACTTGTCCAATCCTTAGAGCCCAAATTGGTCCCATTCCTAAGGCCCAAAGTGAGGGCCTTAATGGTCATTGAGCTGGGCTCAAATGAGCCCAGCAAGGGATGCCCCCAAAGGGGCCAAGAGGCCCCAACGGCTAGTTGGTAAACTAGCCGTTGGGACCCCCTCCAACGGCTAGCTTTTGGTAAACTAGGGTTCACGGTCTCCACTCCAATCAAGCTCCATTGTGACAATCAATCCGCAATTCACATTGCCACCAATCCGGTCTTCCATGAACGCACTAAGCACATAGAAGTTGATTGTCATTTTATTCGTCAAAAGGTGGAGGAAAAACTCATTGTCACCCCATACATCAAAGGAAAAGATCAACTTGCAGACATCTTCACAAAGGGAGGGACAGCAGCTCACCTACAAGAAATGATGAGCAAGTTGGGCACTATCAACATCTACGCACCCAACTTGAGGGGGAGTGTTGAAATGAAGCACAATTAGGGTATGAAATTAACTCTGAAATTAGTACACCTTGTTCTCCTTAGAAAGGCCATTTGTATGTCTCAAAGAAAGGATATTTTATGTCCAGAATGTTTGGCCAATTTAGGGACCCAAAATGGGCCCTAAATTGGCCTGCCGGCCCACCGGCCAGAAAAGGGGCCCAATTGGGCCCCAACAGCTAGACAAATCTAGCCGTTGGAGGCTGTCCAACGGCTAGTAATTCTAGCCGTTGGAGACAGCCTCCAACGGCTAGTAGAGAGGGGTATTAACCCCTCTCTTGTTCTCTCATTTGCTCTCTAATTCTTTCCCTCTTCTTCTTCTATAAATAGGCTTCTATGTATTCAAGCAAAAGCATGAACAAAAGTTCAAAGCTATGATTGTTATTTGCTTTCATTATCAATAAAATTCAGAATTTTATTTCAAAGATCTCTTGTGCTCTTACTTTGATCTTTCAACAGGTCTTCCCCAAGCTTCATGCTCCATCTTTTCAACACTCCCCCTCAAGTCCGTCGTTGAAGACGTGACTTGCCAACGGTGAGAAAAAAATGTTTGAAGATGGTCTCCCCCTCAAGTTGTTGCTCCCGTTCGATTGACTTGGATTTCCTGCATTTTTAAGCAAGAAACCCTACTTTTTCTAACTTTGATGTCACATTCTCTAAATGTGCATCTTGGTTAGTGCATAATAATGAAAATACTTTTTAATGAAATTAAATTTTTGCACAAGTCTCATACCTTGGTTTGGTAACTTTCGGATTGTAACCTTTGAGCTCCACTCCCTCGGCTAAACCCGGAAACTTTGTTCCAAAAAATAGACTTCGCCAATGGTGTAGTGCTCTTGGCCACCTCCTTAGCTCCATTCCATGGGCCCTTTGTTTGGTAGACTTTTGGATGGCAACATTTGAGCTTGCTCCTTCGGCTACACGGAAACTTTGCTCCAAAAGTGCCTTTGAAACTTGCCTTCTTGCCGCCTCCAAAGCTCCATTCGTAGGACAAGATCTTGATGCTCTGATACCATGTAGAAAAAATAGAAAATGAATTTGCCTCAATGGGCATTTTATAAATAATGAATGTGGGACAATGCCCAAATATATTTTTGAGTACAAAATGGGACTATGCCCAAAGAAAGAAAGTGAGACAATGCTCAAAATAAAGATGGGACTTTGCCCTACAAGAGGAGACTTTGCTCCATAATTTTGGAGAGTCCAATGCCCTACTTTGAGTGGCTATTGGCTCTTTTTTTTTTTACAAGGCATTGGAGGTGCCTATTTATAGAAAATGGAGAGGGCTTGGGAGCATAAAAAATTGAGAGAGAGTGGAGAGGGGGGAGAGCATATTGCTCTCCCCAACTAGCCGTTGGGGTTGCCCCCAACGGCTGTTTTATTTTCAGCCAATGGGGGCCATTTTGGCCCCCATGACTTGTATTTTTGCTGGGCCCTTTTGGGCCCAGCTGTTACTCATAATTTGGGCCCATTTAGGGTCCACTTTGGGTCCCCATATGGGCCCAATTTTCTGGGCAGTGGGGGCAGTTTCTGCCCCACCTTTTTTATTCATTGGGGGCCCATTTTGGGCCCCCTTGTGCTGGGCTGTGCTGGGCCCATTTGGGCCCAGCTGCAGCCCTTGGACCGGGCCCATTTAGGGCCTATTTTGGGTCCCTAAATGGGCCATTATTTTTGGGCAGAATGGGGGCAGTATTCTGCCCCCATTTGTGATTACAATTGGGCCTCTTTTGGGCCTTATTTTAGGGTTACAAATAACACCAATTTAGGGTTAATTACATGCCCTAATTTATGGGCTTCAAATCTCCTCTTGGGTTGGTCTCCGGATTTGCCTTTGAATGAACTTTTACACTTGACCGCTTCGGTTTGTGCTTTGGACATTTCTGGACTTCTCCATGGACCACCTCTCAGGGTTGGACTTAGGATTGCCTCTGAATGAGCTTTGCACTTGGACCGCCCGGTTTGTGCTTTGGACATTTCTAGACTTCACCATGGACCACCTCTTGACGCCTTGAGGTTCGGTGGGTCTTCCCCAAGCTTCATGCTCCATCTTTTCAACAAGATATTTTTCCCTTGAGGCGGGCTGCTGTAGTTCCTTTATGCATTCATTAACCTTAATTAGAAGCTCATCACACTTGGCTCTTATTGATGATAAAGGACCTTCATACAGTGCAGCAGTTTGGTGCCCGAATTTAGGAGAAGAATGAGCATTTTGTTGTTGCTCTATTGTGGAGATGTTGGCATTTCCTTTTTCCAGAATTTGGCCTTGTTTTTGAGACATTTCGGATGTCATCATTTGCTGAATGGAGGCCTTCATTTCTTCATATTGTGGAATTGCCTTTATATTGGAGGTATCTTCATGCAATTTCAAGAATTTGAATGCTCCAAAAGGCTCTTTTAAAAGTAAGCTTAGATCATCACATAAGTTCAGCAATTTTTGTATGAGATCCATCCATTTCGGATGACCTTTGCTGCTGAGAAGATGGAGTATCCCCTGCTCTGATACCATGTTGAAATTTAAAAAAAGATAAACAAAACAAATTCAGAACTTCATTGAATTTGAGAGTGATTTTGAACACAATATGAGAGCATTTTTTCATCCTTTACAAAAGAGAGTTCATCCTCTATTTATAGAGAAAAGAGAGAGGAGAGAACAATGAGAACATGAGCGGGAGGAGAGGGCTTTAGCCCTCTCCTTTCTAGCCGTTGGGGCTGTCCCCAATGGCTATATTATCAAGCCAATGGGGGACCCTTTGGTCCCCCAAATGCTGGCCCTAGCTGGGCCCACGGGCCAGGCCCATTTAGGGCCCAATTTGGGTCCCTAAATGGGCCCACTTTTCTTAGAAAGAGATGGGCAGAATTCTGCCTCTATAATTTAGTCTTGCTTTGAATAAACAAGGGAAAGGAACAATCACTTTTGGGGTTAATTGAGTACCCTAAGTGTTCTTCATTTCAACAAAGAGAGGGTTACAAGGAGATGAAGAGAGGGATGTTGAATTTATGATATAAAAGAACAAGAATGTTTGAAAAGAATAATATTTCTCTTATTGAATATTAAATAGAACATTTCAAGGGAGGCAAAGGATAGCCCTAAAGGGGCCAAAAGGCCCCAATGGCTAGCTTTTGCTAGCCGTTGGGGCAGCACTAAGGAGAGGGCATTGCCCTCTCCTCCCTCTCTTATGTTGAAATGAAGGGTAATTAGGGTTTATATCCTAAGGGAATGAAGTCTAAATGTATAGCCCTAAATTAGGCAGAATTTTCCTTCTCCTATGTCATAATTGTAATTCCCTTTAGGGTTACAAAAGGGGCCCAATATGGGCCTTGCCTGCAGACTTCGGGCTGGGCCCTTCGGGCCCAGCCCGGGCCAGCAAATGGGGGGCCAAATGGCCCCCCAACGGCTAAGCAAAAAATAGTCGTTGAGGCAATCCCCAACGGCTAGTAAAACTAGCCGTTGGGATCAGACCCAACGGCTAGAAATGGAGAGGGCACAATGCCCTCTCCTCCCTTCTCTTTCCCTCTCTTCTTGTTCTCCATAAATAGGGCATATATTTTACTTTGGAAGGCATGAAAAATATCTCCTCTCTTGTACATTCTCTTTGAAAGCTCAATAAAACTCTTGAAGTTTTCACTCTTCACTTGTTGTTTGTTACTTTGAAACATCAACATGGTATCAGAACAGGCTTCAATTCCTTCTTCTTCCGGTCTTGGTGATCCACCACCACAAATTAGTACTTCCATGTTCACTTCTATTCTTTTAGATTCTTCAAATTACAATGCATGGCAAGATACCATCAAGAGGTCTTTAAATTTCTTCAATCTCGAAAATCATATATTTGAAGACCCTCTTGATGTTGCTGATCCTTTATTCAAAGCATGGAAAAAAAGGGATGATCAAGTGGTGGTGCTCCTACAAATGTCTCTAGACAAGACCCACAAATGGCCCCCCAACGGCTAAGCAAAAAATAGCCGTTGAGGCAATCCCCAACGGCTAGTAAAACTAGCCGTTGGGATCAGCCCCAACGGCTAGAAATGGAGAGGGCACAATGCCCTCTCCTCCCTTCTCTTTCCCTCTCTTCTTGTTCTCTATAAATAGGGCATATATTTTCCTTTGGAAGGCATGAAAAATATGTCCTCTCTTGTACATTCTCTTTGAAAGCTCAATAAAACTCTTGAAGTTTTCACTCTTCACTTGTTGTTTGTTACTTTGAAACATCAACATGGTATCAGAGCAGGCTTCAATTCCTTCTTCTTCCGGTCTTGGTGATCCACCACCACAAATTAGTACTTCCATGTTCACTTCCATTCTTTTAGATTCTTCAAATTACAATGCATGGCAAGATACCATCAAGAGGTCTTTAAATTTCTTCAATCTCGAAAATCATATATTTGAAGACCCTCTTGATGATGCTGATCCTTTATTCAAAGCATGGAAAAAAAGGGATGATCAAGTGGTGGTGCTCCTACAAATGTCTCTAGACAAGACCCACAAAGCAATGGTCACTTGTATTCCAAATGCAAAGGCTTTGTGGGATCAAATGCATGCTTTATATGGTCAAGAGACAAACACCGGCAGAATTTTTGAGCTGAAAAGAAAGATCTTCAAGATCCAAAAAGGAGGTAAAACCCTACCCGAATATTTTGGGGAATATAGGGATCTATGGAATGAACTCAATCTTTTGAGGCCTCCTACCTCCAATCTCAAGACTCTTCTTCAAAGAAATGATGAAGACATGACCTTTGGTCTTCTTATGGGTCTTTGAGATGAATATGCATCAATATGTCAAGAAATTCTTAGGACGAAGATATTTCCTTCATTCCAAGAAGTTCAATTTATGCTTCAAAGAGCTGAAACTAGCATGAGGCTAGAAGAGTCTACTAAACTCAAATCCGAAGCTCAAGCCTTCAAAGCTGTCCAAGATGATCATATGGCCAACAAAGCTCAAAATTTCATGAAGAGAGATGTATGCTCACATTGCAAGAAACCAGGCCACAAAAGGGAAAAATGCTGGTTCCTCCATCCCCACTTAAGGTCGAAATACAACAAGAAGGATTGAGAACCACCAGCACATGCCCAACAAGTCTCTCAA
Organism: Dillenia turbinata; assembly: GCA_037126225.1. Classification (NCBI taxonomy): domain Eukaryota; kingdom Viridiplantae; phylum Streptophyta; class Magnoliopsida; order Dilleniales; family Dilleniaceae; genus Dillenia; species Dillenia turbinata. Next base: position 12,849,226 of record JBAMMX010000006.1, read on the forward strand.
GTTGCTGCCCTTGAGACCAAAATGGACGAAATGCAAAAGGAGATGAAAAGGCTTATTGGTCAAATGGCTCAACATTCTGGTAACAATCCAAACTCATCTCATTTTGACAAATGGCTTATTGATTCCGGTTGTGACAATCATATGGTCAAAGATAGAAGCAAAATTAAAAAACTTATTCCTATTTCAGACCATAAGATTGTCAAAGTTGCCAATGGTCAAAAATTAAAAGTTGATTACTTAGGTGAAGTAGAACTTCTTGGCAAGAAAACTAAAGCTTTATATGTGCCAAAGTTCAACTCCAACCTTATGTCCATTGGCAAAATAACTAAGGAACAAGAATGTAAAGCCACTTTTGATCCTAAACAAGTTATTTTTCAGGATCTCAAGTCGAATGTCTTGATTGGCAAGGGGTATAGAAAGAACAACTTATATTTTTTGGATGAAGGAAATCAAGTGTTTGCTGTCCAAAGTCAAAATCCTTCTTTATGGCATGCCCGTTTAGGACATCCGGGCAACTTAGCTTTGAAACGCCTATTCCCAAGCATAGAGCTAGATGATAGGCATTGCAAAGCTTGTGTTCTTGGAAAACAAACTAGGATGTACTACCCAATTTCAAATACAATATATGAAAACCCTTTTGAACTCATACATTCTGATGTTTGGACTTCACCCATAGTGTCTCATAACGGATTTAAATATTTTGTGACTTTTATTGATCACAAAACTAGGTACACTTGGGTCTATCTTTTGGAGACAAAATCTGAGGTTTTTGAGGCACTTAAGAGCAATTTTAGATATGTGACTAAGCAATTCAATGCCAACATCAAAATTCTTAGATCCGATCATGGGGGAGAATACACTAGTAATGCATTTGAAAATTTCCTTGAAGAAAAAGGAATCATTCATCAAAAGTCATGTGTATATACCCCACAACAAAATGGAGTTGCCGAGAGAAAAAATAGGCACTTACTAGAGACGGCTAGAGCTATGATATTTCATTCTAATGTGTCTAAGGAATTTTGGAGTGAGGCCATTAAAACCGCTGCTCATCTCATAAATCTTATGCCCACTCAAGTTCTAGGAGGGAAGTCACCATTAGAGCTACTCTTAAGAAGAAAACCCAATATCTCTCATCTAAGAATTTTTGGATGTACATGCTATTATGTTCACGTACCAGAAAACTTTAGGAACAAATTAGATGAAAGGGGGAGAAAATATGTTCCTAGGATATTCAACATTTGAGAAAGGTTATAAATGTTATGATCCTTTAACAAAAAGAATGTACACATCTAAGGATGTGACATTTGTGGAAAAAGAACCCTATTTTGCAGGAAAAGGAGATCAAGAACAACCAAGTGAAAGAAGTGCTCAAAGACAATGGAATGAGGTGCTTCCAATCATCAAAGATCCTCCTCATCAAAACGAAGAAGAAGAACCTATTCAGAATGGGGGCAATGAACCGACTCAAGAAGACATATCCTCATCTCATTCTGACGAAGAAATAGAACAAGAGCAAGGGGGAGATAATTTGGAGCAAGAGCAAGAAAGTATAGATGAGCCTCCTCCTCTTTGAAGATCAACACGACTTAGACTTCCCCCATCCGATTGGATCAATAAAAGAGTCTTTTATAACTCAAAGGTAACCTCACATCCCATTTCCAATTACTACTCAATTGCTAACGTGTCTTGCAGCTATCAAAACTTCATAAGAAATATAGATCAACACCAAGAGCCTCGAAACTTTGAAGAAGCTAGACATCATCCGCAATGGGTCCAAGCTATGAAAAATGAACTAGATGCTTTGGCTAAGAATTGGACATGGGAAATAGCATCTCTTCCAAAAGGAAAAAGAGCTGTAGGTTGCAAATGGGTCTACAAAATTAAGCACAAAAGCGATGGAAGCATTGATAGGTTCAAGGCAAGGCTGGTTGCAAAGGGCTTCACTCAAGCTTATGGAATAGATTACAAGGAAACATATGCACCGGTAGCCAAGATGAATACAATTCGAGTCCTAATGTCTCTTGCAATCAATCACTCTTGACCAATGTATCAAATGGATGTAGCAAATGCATTTTTACAAGGGGATCTAGAAGAAGAGGTATATATGGAGATTCCACCGGGTTTTTCACATCAAGGCAACAAAGTATGCAAATTGAAGAAAACAATCTATGGCCTCAAACAATCTCCAAGAGCTTGGTATGCCAAACTTAGCACTGCTCTTCTTAATCATAATTTCAAGAAATGCAATAGTGATACATCCCTATTTGTTAAAAATCAAAATGGAAAAATCATTGTGGTATTAGTTTATGTAGATGATATAATTATAACCAAGGATGATTTAGATCTTATTGACCAAGTAAGAAGGTTTCTCCAAACTAAATTTGATATTAAAGACCTAGGGAAACTAAAGTACTTCTTAGGGATAGAACTTGCCTATTGTCCAAATGGGCTTGTTCTATCACAAAGGAAGTATGTTCTTGACCTTTTGCAGGAATCCGGAAAGTTAGGTGCCAAGCCCACTTGTAGTCCCATCAGCTCCTCTCATTACCTCAAGGATGATGATGAAGAATATGAGGATGAGCAAAGATATCAAAGGCTTGTTGGAAAATTAATCTACCTTACAATTACAAGGCCTGACATTTCATTTGTTGTGAGCCAAGTAAGCCAACACATGCACAAGCCGAAAAGAAAACATTGGAGAGCTGCGGAAAGAATTCTACATTATCTAAAAGGCAGTCCGGGAATGGGAATTTGGATGAAAAGAAATGGTAGCTCAGAAATCATAGGCTATTGTGATGCGGATTGGGCCGGAGATTCGGAGGATAGGCGATCTACCACAGGGTATTGCATGTTTGTTGGAGGAAATTTAGTGGCATGGGAAAGCAAAAAACAACATGTAGTATCAAGATCAAGTGCCGAAGCGGAATATAGAACCATGGCTGCAGCAACGAGTGAGATAGTTTGGTTAAAGGCTCTAATTGAAGAACTTGGATTCTCTGTTCCAACTCCAATTCATCTTCATTGTGATAATCAATCGGCAATTCACATAGCCTCAAATCCGGTTTTCCATGAGAGAACAAAGCATATTGAGGTCGATTGTCACTTTGTGAGACAAAAATTTAAAGAAAAACTCATCACTCCAAGCTTTACACGAAGTGATGACCAAGTAGCGGATATCTTCACCAAACCGGGAACCGCCAATCACATACATAAGAATATGGTCAAGTTGGGTGTTATAGATATATACACACCCAACTTGAGGGGGAGTGTTGAAATAAAGGGTAATTAGGGTTTATATCCTAAGGGAATGAAGTCTAAATGTATAGCCCTAAATTAGGCAGAATTTTCCTTCTCCTATGTCATAATTGTAATTCCCTTTAGGGTTACAAAAGGGGCCCAATATGGGCCTTGCTTGCAGACTTCGGGCTGGGCCCTTCGGGCCCAGCCCGGGCCAGCAAATGGGGGGCCAAATGGCCCCCCAACGGCTAAGCAAAAATAGCCGTTGGGGCAATCCCCAACGGCTAGAAATGGAGAGGGCACAATGCCCTCTCCTCCCTTCTCTTTCCCTCTCTTCTTGTTCTCTATAAATAGGGCATATATTTTCCTTTGGAAGGCATGAAAAATATGTTCTCTCTTGTACATTCTCTTTGAAAGCTCAATAAAACTCTTGAAGTTTTCACTCTTCACTTGTTGTTTGTTACTTTGAAACATCAACATCTTATTTTCTTCTCTTTTCATCCTATAAATAAGGTAGGTTGGAGCATTAAAGAGGCATGAAAAAATGCTTCAATTATTTGTACACTCTCTTTGAAATATCAATAAATCTTTGAAGTTTTTATTCATTGTTCATTGCTTGCTTCCATAGAAATTCAACATGGGATTACAGCAGGCATCCATCCCTTCTTCATCCGGTCTTAATGATCCACCACCTCAAATTAGCACTTTAATGTTTACTTCCATTCTTTTGGATTCTTCAAATTACAATGCATAGCAAGACACCATCAAGAGGTCTCTAAACTTCTTCAACCTTGAAAATCACATATTTGAAGATCCTCTTGATGATGCTGATCCATCCTTCAAAGCATGGAAAAAGAGAGACGATCAAGTGGTGGTGCTCTTACAAATGTCTCTTGATAAGACCCACAAAGCAATGGTCACTTGCATTCCAAATGCAAAGACTTTGTGGGATCAAATGCATGCTCTCTATGCTCAAGAGACCAACACCGACAGAATATTTGAGTTGAAGAAGAAAATCTTCAACATTCAAAAAGGAGGAAAGACCCTACCCGAATATTTCGGGGAATATAGGGATCTTTGGAATGAGTTTAATGTTTTGAGGCCTCCAACCTCAAATCTCAAAACTCTCCTTCAAAGGAATGATGAAAACATGACCTTTGGTCTTCTAATGGGACTTGGAGAAGAATTTGCTCCTATTCGTCAAGAAATTCTTAGAATGAAGCTATTTCCTTCATTCCAAGAAGTCCAATTCATGGTGTTGAATAATCAAAGTAAGATGAACAAAATAAACTTGAACTAAAATTCAGAATTTCATTGTATTTGAAAGCTAGTTTGTACATAATAAGAGAGCTATTTTTCATACTTTAAATGGGTAACAAGCTACCCTATTTATAGAGAGAAAAGGAGAGACAAAGAGGGGAGAAAGAATGAGAGAGGAGAGGGCAAAACAGCCCTCTCCTTCTAGCCGTTGGGGCTGTCCCCAACGGCTAGTTTAACTAGCCGTTGGGACAGCCCCAACGGCCAGATTGTTTTGGCTGTTGGGGGACCAAAAGGTCCCCCATTTGCTGGCCCGGGCTGGGCCCGTAGGGCCCAGCCCGAAGGCTGTGAAACAGGCCCATTAAGGGCCCATTTTGGGTCCCTAAATGGGCCCATTTTCTTGCATAGAATGGAGCACAATTCTGCCTCCTTCTTATCTTTACATTTGGAGCTTTAATTTTAGGAATACAAAGTTTAACTATATGCCTTATTTGTGCTCTATTTCAACACTCCCCCTCAAGTTGGGTGTGTATATGTCTTTAACACCCAACTTGACCATATTTTTGTGTATGTGATTGGCGGTTCCCGGTTTTGTAAAGACGTCTGCAACTTGAAGATCACTTCTTGTAAATCTAGGAATGATGAGCTTATCTTCAATCTTTTGTCTCACAAAGTGGCAATCTACCTCTATATGCTTTGTTCTTTCATGGAAGACCGGATTTGAGGCTATGTGAATTGCCGATTGATTGTCACAATGGAGATGAATCGGAGTTGGGACAAAGAACCCTAATTCTTCAATTAGAGCTTTTAGCCAAACTATCTCACTAGTAGCGGCCGCCATGGCTCTATACTCTGCTTCGGCACTTGATCTTGAAACTACATGTTGTTTCTTGCTTTTCCATGCCACTAGATTTCCACCAACAAACATGCAATACCCTATGGTAGATCGCCTATCTTCTGAGTCTCCAGCCCAATCCGCATCACAATATCCTTCGATTTCAGAGTTGCCATTTCTCTTCATCCAAATCCCCATTCCAGGACTGCCTTTTAGGTAATGTAGGATCCTTTCCGCAGCTCTCCAATGTTTTCTTTTTGGTTTGTGCATGTGTTGGCTCACTTGACTCACGGCAAATGAAATGTCGGGCCTAGTTATTGTGAGGTAGATCAACTTTCCAACAAGTCTTTGATATCTTTGCTCATCTTCATATTCTTCATCATCATCTTTGAGACCATGAGAGGAGCTGATGGGACTACAAGCGGGCTTGGCACCTAACTTTCCAGTTTCCTGCAAAAGATCAAGAATATACTTCCTTTGTGATAGAACAAGCCCATTTGGACAATAGGCAAGTTCTATTCCTAGGAAGTACTTTAGTTTCCCTAGATCTTTAATATCAAATTTAGTTTGGAGAAATCCCCTTACTTGGTTAATAAGATCTAAGTCATTTCCGGTTATAATTATATCATCTACATAAACTAATACCACAATGATTTTTATATCTTGTTTTTTAACAAATAGGGATGTATCACTATTGCATTTTTTGAAATCATGATTAAGAAGAGTAGTGCTAAGTTTGGCATACCAAGCTCTTGGAGATTGTTTGAGGCCATAGATAGCTTTCTTCAATTTGCATACTTTGTTGCCTTGATGTGAAAAACCTGGTGGAATCTCCATATACACCTCTTCTTCTAGATCTCCTTGAAGAAATGCATTTGCTACATCCATTTGATACATTGGCCAAGAGTGATTGATTGCAAGAGACATTAGGACCCGAATTGTATTCATTTTTGCTACTGGTGCGTATGTCTCCTTGTAATCTATTCCATAAGCTTGAGTGAAGCCCTTTGCCACCAATCTTGCCTTGTATTTATCAATGCTTCCATCACTCTTATGTTTGATTTTATAAACCCATTTGCAGCCCACAGCCTTCTTTCCCTTTGGAAGAGATGATATTTCCCATGTCCCTGTTGAATTTCTAAAAGAGCAAGCTAAGAGAAATGAATAAGAACTTCAAGACTTTATTGAAACTTCAAAGAGAATACATAACAAGTTGAGGCATTTTTTCATGCATTTTCAAAGCTCCATCTTGACATATATATAGAAGAGGGAGAAGAGGAGAGATTGTATGGAGAGGGGAGAGGGCAATGCCCTCTCCCTAGTGCTGCCCCAACGGCTAGCACAAGCTAGCCGTTGGGGCCTCTTGGCCCCTTTAGGGCCTTCCTTTGCTGGGCTCATTTGAGCCCAGCTCAATGATCATTGAAGCCTTCTCTTTGGGCCTTAGGAGAGGGTGCAATTGGGCTCTAAGAATTGGATCATTTGGAAGCTTCAATATGCACATTCATGGAGACTTGTTCTGACTTCTTAGCAAGGCTCATCTAGGCTTCATTATGCTTCATTTCAACACTCCCCCTCAAGTTAGGTGTGTATATATTAAAAACACCTAACTTGCCCAAGTTTTTTAGGATGTGATTGGCGGTTCCCGGTTTTGTAAAGATATCCACAACTTGAAGATCACTTCTTGTGAATCTTGGAGAGATGAGCTTATCTTCAATCTTTTGCCTTACAAAGTGGCAATCTACCTCAATATGCTTTGTTCTTTCATGAAATACCGGATTTGAGGCTATGTGAATTGCTGATTGATTGTCACAATGAAGTTGAATTGGAGTAGAGACAAAGAACCCTAATTCTTCTATTAGAGCCTTTAGCCACACAATCTCACTAGTAGCGGTTGCCATTGCTCTATACTCTGCTTCGGCACTTGATCTTGAAACTACATGTTGTTTCTTGCTTTTCCATGCTACTAGGTTCCCTCCAACAAACATGCAATAGCCAGTAGTTGATTTTCTATCTTCCGAATCCCCGGCCCAATCCGCATCACAATACCCTATGATTTGTGAGCTGCAATTGTTCTTCATGACAATTCCCATGCCGGGAGTGCCTTTTAGATAGTGCAAAATCCTTTCGGTGGCTCTCCAATGCTTCCATTTTGGCTTGTGCATATGTTGACTAACTTGCCCCATAGCGAATGAGATGTCAGGCCTTGTTATGGTGAGATAGATCAATTTCCCTACAAGCCTTTGATATCTTTGTTCATCCTCAAATTCTATGTCATCATCTTTGAGGCCACAAGAGGTGCTGATCGGACTACACGCGGGCTTGGCACCTAGCTTACCGGTTTCCTGCAAAAGATCAAGCACATACTTTCTTTGTGATAGAGCAAACCCATTTGGAGAATAGGCAAGCTCTATCCCTAGAAAGTACTTTAGTTTCCCTAAATCCTTAATATCAAACTTTGTTTGGAGAAATTTTCTAACTTGATTGATTAAGTCTAGATCATTTCCAGTTAGGATGATATCATCTACATATACTAAGACTATGATGAATTTATCTCCTAGTTTTTTAATAAAAATAGATGAATCACTAGAGCATTTTTTAAAGTTATGATCAAGAAGTGTAGAGCTGAGTTTAGCATACCAAGCTCTTGGAGATTGCTTGAGTCCATAGATGGCTTTCTTTAATTTGCAAACTTTGTTGTCTTGATGAGAAAAACCCGGAGGAACCTCCATATATATTTCTTCTTCTAAGTCCCCTTGAAGGAAGGCATTTGCAACATCCATTTGAAATAAAGGTAAGGTGTAGTTGGCAGCAAGAGATAGAAGCACACGGATGGTATTCATTTTTGCCACGGGAGCATATGTTTCTTTGTAGTCCACTCCATAAGCTTGAGTGAAACCTTTGGCAACTAGTCTTGCCTTGTATTTATCAAGACTTCCATCACTTTTGTGCTTAACTTTGTAAACCCACTTGCATCCTACAGCTCTTTTCCCTTTAGGAAGTGATGCTATTTCCCATGTTCCATTTTTTTCTAAAGCCTCCAACTCATCTTTCATAGCTTGTACCCATTGAGATTGATTTTTAGCTTCTTCAAAGGATCTTGGTTCTTCATGAAGATCTATGTTTTGAATAAATCTTTGATGGCTGCAAGAAGTGTTAGCAATTGAATAATATTTGGAAATAGGATGAGAGGTTACTTTAGAGTTATAAAAAACTCTTTTGTTGATCCATTCAGAAGGAGGAAGCCTAAGCCTTGTAGATCGACGAAGAGGAGGAGGTGGTTCATCTATGATTTGTTCTTCTTCATCTATGGTCAGCTCTTGTTCTAAATCATCTCCCCTTTGTTCTTGAATGATTTCTTGATCAGAATGAGATGGTGAGGGATCCTCTTGAGTTGGTTCTTCATGATCATTCGGAGCTGGTTCTTGCTCAATGTTTGGGTGATTGATTGTTGGTAGAATAATGTGATGAAATTCAAAAATAGCAAACTAAGAAATGAAGAAATAAACTTCAAGACTTTTATTGAATGATCAAAGTGTGTTTACACATAATGAAGGCATTTTTCATACTCCTTAAGCACCACTACCTATCTATTTATAGAGAAGGAGAAAGGGGGGCAAAGAATGAGAGAAATGAGAGAGAGGAGAGGGCATTGCCCTCTCCTCACAGCCAGCCCCAACGGCTAGGAGAACTAGCCGTTGGGCAGTCCCCAAACGGCTAGTTCTCAACTAGCCGTTGGGGGCTGTTGCCCCCATTGTTGAGTGGGCTGGGCTGGGCCATTTACGGCCCAGCTGAAGAGGTTTGGAAGGCCCATCTTGGGCCTTTTAAATGGGCTTACAAATAGGCTTGGAGAAGGTCTTTTACATGGGCTCAATATAGACCTTCTTATAATCATTTAAGAAAACTCCTAGGTGGGGCATCTTGAGGAGAGTGCTAATGAGTTCAATTATGTCTCATTTCAACACTCCCCCTCAAGTTGGGTGTGTATGTATCTATAACACCCAACTTGACCATATTTTTGTGAATGTGATTGGCGGTCCCCGGTTTGGTGAAGATGTCGGCTACTTGATCATCACTTCTTGTGAAGCTTGGAGTGATGAGCTTTTCTTCAAACTTTTGTCTTACAAAGTGGCAATCCACCTCTATGTGCTTTGTTCTCTCATGAAAAACTGGATTTGAGGCTATGTGAATTGCCGATTGGTTGTCACAGTGGAGTTGGATTGGAGTAGGAACGGAGAACCCTAGTTCTTCAATTAGTGCTTTTAGCCAAACTATCTCACTTGATGCTGCTGCCATGGCTCTATATTCGGCTTCGGCACTTGATCTTGATACCACATGTTGTTTCTTACTTTTCCAAGCTACTAAATTTCCTCCAACAATCATGCAATACCCTGTGGTTGATCGTCTATCCCTTGAGTCTCCGGCCCAATCCGCGTCACAATACCCTATGATTTGTGAGTTATTGTTTCTTCTCATCCAAATTCCCATGCCCGGTGTGCCTTTTAGGTAGTGAAGGATTCTTTCGGTAGCTCTCCAATGCTTCCTTTTGGGCTTGTGCATATGTTGGCTTACTTGACTTACAGCAAAGGAGATATCTGGTCTTGTTATGGTGAGATAAATCAATCTTCCTACGAGCCTTTGGTATCTTTGTTCATCTTCATATTCTTCATCATCATCCTTAAAGCCACAAGTGGAGCTAGTAGGACTGCATGCAGGCTTGGCACCTAACTTTCCTGTTTCCTGCAAAAGATCAAGCACATACTTTCTTTGTGATAGAACTAGCCCATTTGGACAATAGGCAAGTTCTATCCCTAAGAAGTACTTTAGTTTTCCTAAATCCTTAATATCGAATTTTGTTTGTAAAAAGCTTCTCACTAGATTGATTAGACCTAAATCATTTCCGGTTATGATTATGTCATCTACATAAACTAACACTACAATGATTTTTTCATTTTGTTTTTTAATGAAGAGAGAAGTATCACTATTGCATTTTGTGAAACCATGATCAAAGAGGGTAGAGCTAAGTTTGGCATACCAAGCTCTTGGAGATTGTTTGAGGCCGTAAATTGCTTTCTTAAGTTTGCACACCTTGTTGTGTTGATGAGAAAAGCCCGGTGGAATCTCCATGTATACTTCCTCTTCTAAATCTCCTTGTAAAAAAGCATTAGCTACATCCATTTGAAACATTGGCCAAGAGTGATTGATTGCAAGAGACATCAATACTCGAATTGTGTTCATCTTGGCTACTGGTGCGTAAGTTTCCTTGTAGTCTACTCCATAAGCTTGAGTGTAGCCCTTAGCTACTAGTCTAGCTTTGTGTCTTTCAATGCTTCCATCGCTCTTGTGCTTGATCTTATAGACCCATTTGCATCCTACCGCCCTTTTTTCTTTAGGAAGAGATGATAACACCCAAGTTCTGTTTCTTTCCAAGGCTTCTAGCTCATCTTTCATGGCTTGAACCCATTGGGGATGTTGTTTTGCTTCTTCAAAGTTTCTAGGCTCTTGATGAAGATCTATGTTCTTGATGAATTTTTGATGGCTACAAGACATGTTAGCAATCGAATAATATTCAGAAATAGGATGAGATGTCACCTTTGAGTTATAGAACACTCTCTTGTTGATCCATTCCGAAGGAGGGAGCCTAAGTCTTGTTGATCTTCGAAGAGGAGGAGGAGGTGGATCCTCAATATTTTGTTCTTCTTCCTCCATAACTTGCCCTTGATCTAAGTTGTCTCCCCCTTCCTCTTGGACAGATTCATGATCGGAATGTGATGAGATTGGTTCTTCTTGAATAGGATCATTTTCGGCTAGGATTGGTTGTTCCCCTTCTTCATTTTGATGGGAAGGTTCTTTGATTGAGGGAAGAACTATATTCCATTGGTCTTGAGCTCCTCTTTCCTTTGCTTGCTCTTGATCCTCTTTTCCTACAAAATAAGGTTCTCTTTCTACAAATATCACATCCTTGGATGTGTATAGCTTTTTAGTTAGAGGATCATAACATCTATATCCTTTCTCAAAGGTAGAGTATCCTAGAAATACACATCTTCTTCCCCTTTCATCTAGTTTATTTCTAAAGTTTTCTGGTACATGCACATAACAAATGCACCCAAAAACTCTTAAGTGTGAGATATTTGGTTTTCTTCCTAGGAGTAGCTCTAAGGGGGATTTTCCTTCTAACACTTGAGAGGGCATAAGGTTTATAAGGTGAGCAGCGGTTTTAATGGCTTCACTCCAAAACTTTTTAGGTACATTGGAGTGAAACATCATAGCCCTAGCCGTTTCTAGTAAATGTCTATTTTTCCTTTCGGCAACTCCATTTTGTTGAGGAGTATATACACATGATTTTTGATGAATAATTTCCTTTTCTTCTAGAAAATTTTCAAATGCATGACTTGTGTATTCTCCCCCATGATCCGATCTAAGGATTTTGATACTTGCATTAAATTGTTTGGTTACATATCTATAATAGCTCTTAAGTGCCTCAAATACTTCAAATTTGGTTACTAATAAGTACACCCAAGTGTATCTAGTTTTGTGATCAATGAAGGTTACAAAGTATTTGAAGCCATTATGAGATTCTATGGGTGAAGTCCACACATCAGTATGAATGAGTTCAAAGGCATTTTCATATATTGTATTTGAGATTGGATAATACACTCTAGTTTGTTTTCCAAGAATACAAGCTTTGCAATGCCTATTTTCTACTTTTTGACTTGGAAATAGGCGTTTCAAAGCTAAATCTCCCGGGTGACCTAGACGTGCATGCCATATAGAGGATACTTGACTTTGAACTCCAAAAGCTTGATTTTCTTGATCTAAGAAATATAGGTTGTTCCTTCTAGACCCCTTGCCAATCAAGTGATTCGTTTTGAGATCCTGAAAAATGACTTGGTTAGGATCAAAAGTGGCTTTGCAATTATGGTCTTTTGTAATTTTGCTAATGGACATGAGATTAGAGTTGAATTTTGGCACATATAAAGCTTTGGTTTTCTTGCCTAAAAGTTCAACTTCTCCTAGATGATCAACTTTTAGTTTTTGGCCATTAGCAACCTTGACAATCTTATGACTAGATAAGGGAATGAATTTCCTAACATGATTTTTATCCTTTACCATATGATTGTCACAACCCGAATCAATAAGCCACTTATTTAAATGAGATGAGTTTAAGTTGTTACCGGAATGTAGAGCAACTTGGCCAAGGAGCTTTTTCATCTCTTTTTGCATCTCCTCCATCTTGGATTCGAGTGCAGCCACTTGGGAGACTTGTTGAGCATGGGCTGGTTGTTCCATCTCCCTTTTGTTGTTCTTTGGGCGCAAATTAGGATAAAGAAACCAGCACCTCTCCCTTTTGTGGCCGGGCTTCTTGCAATTTGTGCAAACGTCCCTTTTAAAGAAGTTTTGAGCTTTGTTGGCCATGTGATCATCTTGGACAGCTTTGAAGGCTTGAGCTTCGGATTTGAGCTTGGTGGATTCCTCTAGCCTCATGCTAGTTTCGGCCCTTTGAACCATAAATTGAACTTCTTGGAATGAAGGGAACATCTTCATTCTAAGAATCTCTTGTCGAATAGGAGCATATTCATCTCCAAGACCGATAAGAAGACCAAAGGTCATGTCTTCATCGTTTCTTTGGAGAAGAGTCTTGAGATTAGAAGTTGGAGGCCTAAGAAGATTAAGCTCATTCCAAAGATCCCTATATTCCCCAAAGTATTCGGGTAGGGTTTTACCTCCTTTTTGAATCTTGAAGATTTTCCTCTTTAGCTCAAAGATTCGTCCGGTGTTGGTCTCTTGCCCATATAGTGCATGCATTTGATCCCACAAAGCCTTTGCATTTGGTATACAAGTAACCATGGCTTTGTGGGTTTTGTCAAGAGACATTTGAAGTAGCACCACCACTTGATCATCTTGTTTCTTCCAAGCTTTGAATGAAGAATCGACATCATCTAAGGGATCCTCCAATATGTGATTTTCCAGATTGAAGAAATTGAGGGATCTCTTGATGGTGTCTTGCCATGCATTGTAATTGGAAGAATCTAAGAGAATGGAAGTGAACATGGAGGTGCTAATTTGTGGTGGAGGGTTACCAACACCGGAAGAAGAAGGTATCGAAGCTTGCTCTGATACCATGATGAAATTCAAAAATAGCAAACTAAGAAATGAAGAAATAAACTTCAAGACTTTTATTGAATGATCAAAGTGTGTTTACACATAATGAAGGCATTTTTCATACTCCTTAAGCACCACTACCTATCTATTTATAGAGAAGGAGAAAGGGGGGCAAAGAATGAGAGAAATGAGAGAGAGGAGAGGGCATTGCCCTCTCCTCACAGCCAGCCCCAACGGCTAGGAGAACTAGCCGTTGGGCAGTCCCCAAACGGCTAGTTCTCAACTAGCCGTTGGGGGCTGTTGCCCCCATTGTTGAGTGGGCTGGGCTGGGCCATTTACGGCCTAGCTGAAGAGGTTTGGAAGGCCCATCTTGGGCCTTTTAAATGGGCTTACAAATAGGCTTGGAGAAGGTCTTTTACATGGGCTCAATATAGACCTTCTTATAATCATTTAAGAAAACTCCTAGGTGGGGCATCTTGAGGAGAGTGCTAATGAGTTCAATTATGTCTCATTTCAACATAATGCTCCATGGATCTTGAGCATCTCCTTTTCCAGCTTGGTCTAGGTCTTCCTTTCCTGAAAAATAAAGTTCTCTTTCTACAAATATCACATCCTTGGATGTGTATAGTTTCTTGGTTAGTGGATCATAACATTTATACCCTTTTTCAAAAGTTGAGTATCCTAAGAACACACATTTTCTCCCCCTTTTTTCTAACTTGTTTCTGAAATTTTCAGGTACATGAACATAGCATAAGCATCAAAAAACTCTAAGATGGGAGATATTGGGTTTCCTTCCTAATAGAAGCTCTAATGGAGATTTTTCTCCTAGAACTTGAGTGGGCATAAGATTAATGAGATGGGCAGCGGTTTTTATTGCCTCACTCCAAAACCTTTTAGGCATATTAGAGTGAATCATCATTGCCCTAGCTGTTTCTAGTAAGTGCCTATTTTTTCTTCCGGCCACTCCATTTTGTTGAGGAGTGTACACACATGATTTTTGATGCATGATCTCTTTTTCATCTAAGAAAGTTTCAAATGCATGACTAGTATACTCCCCCCCATGATCAGACCTTAAGATTTTAATGTTGGCATTGAATTGTTTGGTTACATATCTATAATAGCTTTTAAAAGCTTCAAGGACCTCAGATTTGGTTACCAATAGATATACCCAAGTATATCTAGTTTTGTGATCAATAAATGTCACAAAGTATTTAAAGCCATTATGAGATATTATAGGTGAGGTCCAAACATCAGAATGAACAAGTTCAAATGCATTTTCATATATAGTTTTTGAAATGGGATAATACACTCTAGTTTGTTTTCCAAGAACACATGCTTTGCAATGCCTATTTTCTACTTCTAGGTTTGGAAATAGGCGTTTCAAAGCTAAGTCCCCAAGATGACCGAAACGAGCATGCCATAATAAATGCATTTGACTTTGGGCAGCAAAAGCTTGGTTTTCTTGATCCAAGTAGTATAAGTTGTGTCTCCTAGACCCCTTGCCAATCAAGAGATTCGTTTTGAGATCCTGAAAAACAACTTTATTAGGGTCAAATATAACTTTGCAATTTTGTTCTTTTGTTATCTTTCCAATGGATAAAAGATTAGAATTAAATTTAGGCACATATAGAGCTTTAGTTTTCTTGCCTAATAACTCAATTTCACCTAGATGATCAACTCTCAATTTCTCACCATTAGCTACCTTGACAATCCTAGAATCAGTGAGAGGAATAAGCCTTTTGATTTTGCTTTTATCTTTTACCATATGATTATCACAACCAGAATCAATAAGCCATGAAGGAGATGTGTTTAGAAAATTACCAGAATGCGAAGCAATCTGTCCAATGAGCTTTTTCATCTCCCTTTGCATTTCCTCCATTTTGTTTTCAAGGGCGGCAACTTGAGAGACATGCTGGACATTTGCCATTTGATCTCCTTCCCTTTTGTTGAACTTTGGCCGTAAATGGGGATGAAGATGCCAACATTTTTCCTTTTTATGGCCAGGTTTTTTACAATGAGAACAAACATCTCTCTTGGTGAAGTTTTGAGCTTTGTTGGTTGGATGTTCTTCTTGGACTGATTTGTGTTGAATTTCTAGTAGAGCAAGCAAAGTGAAATGAATAAAACTTCAAGACTTTTTATTGAAATCTCAAAGAGAATGCATAACAAATTGAGGCATTTTTTCATGCCTTACAAAGCTCCTAATTGACATATATATAGAAGAAGGAGAAGAGAAGAGATTGAATGAAGAGGGGAGAGGGCAATGCCCTCTCCCAAGTGCTGCCCCAACGGCTAGCACAAGCTAGCCGTTGGGGAGGCACCCAACGGCTAGTTTAATAACTAGCCGTTGGGGCCCCTTTTGGCCCCTTTGGGGCTTTCCTTTGCTGGGCTCATTTGAGCCCAGCACAATGGTTATTAGGGCCCTTTCTTTGGCCTTAGGAGAAGGAGCAAATGGGCTCTAGGAATTGGATCAATTTGGAAGCTTCAATGTGCACATTCATGGAGATTAATTCTGACTTCTTGGCAAGGATTATCTAGGCTTCATTATGCTTCATTTCAACACTCCCCCTCAAGTTAGGTGTGTATATATTAATAACACCTAACTTGTCCAAATTTTTGAGGATGTGATTGGCGGTTCCTGGTTTTGTAAAGATATCCGCAACTTGAAGATCACTTCTTGTGAATCTTGGAGAGATGAGCTTATCTTCAATCTTTTGCCTTATGAAGTGACAATCTACCTCAATATGCTTGGTTCTTTCATGAAATACCGGATTTGAGGCTATGTGAATTGCTGATTGATTGTCACAATAGAGTTGAATTGGAGTGGAGACAAAGAACCCTAATTCTTCTATTAGAGCCTTTAGCCACACGATCTCACTAGTAGCGGCTGCCATTGCTCTATACTCTGCTTCGGCACTTGATCTTGAGACTATACGTTGTTTTTTGCTTTTCCAAGCTACTAGGTTCCCTCCAACAAACATGCAATAGCCGGTAGTAGATCTTCTATCCTCCGAATCCCCGGCCCAATCCGCATCACAATATCCTATGATTTGTGAGCTGCAATTGTTCTTCATGACAATTCCCATGCCGGGAGTGCCTTTTAGATAGTGCAAGATCCTTTCGGTGGCTCTCCAATGCTTCCATTTTGGTTTGTGCATATGTTGACTGACTTGCCCCACAACGAATGAGATGTCAGGCCTTGTTATGGTGAGATAGATCAATTTCCCTACAAGCCTTTGATATCTTTGTTCATCCTCAAATTCTATGTCATCATCTTTGAGTCCACAAGCGGTGCTGATCGGGCTACACGCGGGCTTGGCACCTAGCTTACCGGTTTCCTGCAAAAGATCAAGCACATACTTTCTTTGTGATAGAGCAAACCCATTTGGAGAATAGGCAAGCTCTATCCCTAGAAAGTACTTTAGTTTCCCTAAATCTTTAATATCAAACTTTGTTTGGAGAAATCTTCTAACTTGATTGATTAAGTCTAGATCATTTCCAGTTAGGATGATATCATCTACATATACTAAGACTATGATAAATTTATCTCCTAGTTTTTTAATAAAGAGGGATGAATCACTAGAGCATTTTTTAAAGTTATGATCAAGAAGTATAGAGCTGAGTTTAGCATACCAAGCTCTTGGAGATTGCTTGAGTCCATAGATGGCTTTCTTTAACTTGCAAACTTTGTTGTCTTGATGAGAAAAGCCCGGAGGAACCTCCATATATATTTCTTCTTCTAAGTCCCCTTGAAGGAAGGCATTTGCAACATCCATTTGAAATAAAGGTAAGGTGTAGTTGGCAGCAAGAGATAGAAGTACACGGATGGTATTCATTTTTGCCACGGGAGCATATGTTTCTTTGTAGTCCACTCCATAAGCTTGAGTGAAACCTTTGGCAACTAGTCTTGCCTTGTATTTATCAAGACTTCCATCACTTTTGTGCTTAACTTTGTAAACCCACTTGCATCCTACAGCTCTTTTCCCTTTAGGTAGTGATGTTATTTCCCATGTTCCATTTTTCTCTAAAGCCTCCAATTCATCTTTCGTAGCTTGTACCCATTGAGATTGATTTTTAGCTTCTTCAAAAGATCTTGGTTCTTCATGAAGATCTATGTTTCGAATGAATCTTTGATGGCTGCAAGAAGTGTTAGCAATTGAATAATATTCGGAAATAGGATGAGAGATTACTTTAGAGTTATAAAAAACTCTTTTGTTGATCCATTCAGAAGGAGGAAGCCTAAGCCTTGTAGATCGACGAAGAGGAGGAGGTGGGTCATCCATGATTTGTTCTTCTTCGTTTATGGGCAGCTCTTGTTCCAAATCATCTCCCCTTTGTTCTTGAATGATTTCTTGATCAGAATGAGATGGTGAGGGATCCTCTTGAGTTGGTTCCTCATGATCATTCGGAGCCGGTTCTTGCTGAATGTTTGGGTGATTGATTGTTGGTAGAATAATGCTCCATGGATCTTGAGCATCTCCTTTTCCAGCTTGGTCTAGGTCTTCCTTATCTGAAAAATAAAGTTCTCTTTCTACAAATATCACATCCTTGGATGTGTATAGCTTCTTGGTTAGTGGATCATAACATTTATACCCTTTTTCAAAAGTTGAATATCCTAAGAACACACATTTTCTCCCCCTTTCTTCTAACTTATTTCTGAAATTTTCAGGTACATGAACATAGCATAAGCATCCAAAAACTCTAAGATGGGAGATATTGGGTTTCCTTCCTAGTAGTAGCTCTAATGGAGATTTTCCTCCTAGAACTTGAGTGGGCATAAGATTAATGAGATGGGCAGCGGTTTTTATTGCCTCACTCCAAAACCTTTTAGGCATATTAGAGTGGATCATCATTGCCCTAGCTGTTTCTAATAAGTGCCTATTTTTCCTTTCGGCCACTCCATTTTGTTGTGGAGTGTACACACATGATTTTTGATGCATGATCTCTTTTTCATCTAAGAAGGATTCAAATGCATGACTAGTATATTCTCCCCCATGGTCAGACCTTATGATTTTAATGTTGGCATTAAATTGTTTGGTTACATATCTATAATAGCTTTTAAAGACTTCAAGAACCTCAGATTTGGTCACCAATAGATATACCCAAGTATATCTAGTTTTGTGATCAATAAATGTCACAAAATATTTAAAGCCATTATGAGACATTAGAGGTGAGGTCCAAACATCAGAATGAACAAGTTCAAATGCATTTTCATATATAGTTTTTGAAATGGGATAATACACTCTAGTTTGTTTTCCAAGAACACATGCTTTGCAATGCCTATTTTCTACTTCTAGATTTAGAAATAGGCGTTTCAAAGCTAAGTCCCCAAGGTGACCTAAACGAGCATGCCATAATGAATGCATTTGACTTTGGGCAGCAAAAGCTTGGTTTTCTTGATCCAAGTAGTATAAGTTGTGTCTCCTAGACCCCTTGCCAATCAAGTGATTCGTTTTGAGATCCTGAAAAACAACTTCATTAGGATCAAATGTAACTTTGCAATTTTGTTCTTTTGTTATCTTTCCAATGGATAAAAGATTAGAATTAAACTTAGGCACATATAGAGCTTTAGTTTTCTTGCCAAGTAACTCAATTTCACCTAGATGATCAACTCTCAATTTTTCACCATTAGCTACTTTGACAATCCTAGAATCAGTGAGAGGAATAAGCCTTTTTATTTTGCTTTTATCCTTTACCATATGATTATCACAACCAGAGTCAATAAGCCATGAAGGAGATGTGTTTAGAAGATTACCAGAATGTGAAGCAATCTGTCCAATGAGCTTTTTCATCTCCCTTTGCATTTCCTCCATTTTGTTTTCAAGGACGGCAACTTGAGAAACATGCTGGACATTTGCCATTTGATCTCCTTCCCTTTTATTGAACTTTGGCCGTAAATGGGGATGAAGATGCCAGCATTTTTCCCTTTTATGGCCAGGTTTCTTACAATGGGAACAAACATCTCTCTTGGTGAAATTTTTTTGCTTTGTTGGCTGGATGTTCTTCTTGGATTGATTTGAATGCTTGAGCTTCAGATTTGAGTTTAGTTGAATCCTCAAGCCTCATACTTGTTTCAGCTCTTTGAACCATGAATTGCACCTCTTGGAATGAAGGAAATATCTTCATTCTTAATATTTCTTGGCGAATGGGAGCAAATTCTTCTCCAAGACCCATAAGAAGACCAAAGGTCATGTCTTCATCAGTTCTTTGAAGGAGAACTTTAAGATTTGAAGTAGGAGGCCTCAAGAGATTGAGTTCATTCCAAAGATCCCTATATTCCCCAAAGAATTCGAGTAGGGTTTTACCTCCTTTTTGAACTTTGAAGATCTTCCTTTTTAATTCGAATATTCTGCCCGTATTTGTTTCTTGCCCATATAGAGAGTGCATTTGATCCCACAAAGCCTTAGCATTTGGAATGCAAGTGACCATTGCCTTGTGGGTTTTGTCAAGAGACATTTGTAGGAGAACCACCACTTGATCATCTCTTTTCTTCCATATTTTGAATGAAGGATCAGCATCATCAAGAGGTTCTTCAAATATATGATTTTCAAGGTTGAAGAAATTTAAGGACCTCTTGATGGTGTCTTGTCAAGCATTGTAGTTTGATGAATCCAAAAGAATGGATGTGAACATTGAAGTGCTAATTTGTGGTGGTGGATCTCCAAGACCGGAGGAGGAAGGGATATTGGCCTGCTCTGATACCATGTTGAATTTCTAGTAGAGCAAGCAAAGTGAAATGAATAAAACTTCAAGACTTTTTATTGAAATCTCAAAGAGAATGCATAACAAATTGAGGCATTTTTTCATGCCTTACAAAGCTCCTAATTGACATATATATAGAAGAAGGAGAAGAGAAGAGATTGAATGAAGAGGGGAGAGGGCAATGCCCTCTCCCAAGTGCTGCCCCAACGGCTAGCACAAGCTAGCCGTTGGGGAGGCACCCAATGGCTAGTTTAATAACTAGCCGTTGGGGCCCCTTTTGGCCCCTTTGGGGCTTTCCTTTGCTGGGCTCATTTGAGCCCAGCACAATGGTTATTAGGGCCCTTTCTTTGGCCTTAGGAGAAGGAGCAAATGGGCTCTAGGAATTGGATCAATTTGGAAGCTTCAATGTGCACATTCATGGAGATTAATTCTGACTTCTTGGCAAGGATTATCTAGGCTTCATTATGCTTCATTTCAACAATTTGAATGCTTGAGTTTCAGATTTGAGTTTAGTTGAATCCTCAAGCCTCATACTTGTTTCAGCTCTTTGAACCATGAATTGCACCTCTTGGAATGAAGGAAATATCTTCATTCTTAGAATTTCTTGGCGAATAGGAGCAAATTCTTCTCCAAGACCCATAAGAAGACCAAAGGTCATGTCTTCATCAGTCCTTTGAAGGAGAACTTTAAGATTTGAAGTAGGAGGCCTCAAGAGATTGAGTTCATTCCAAAGATCCCTATATTCCCCAAAGAATTCGGGTAGGGTTTTACCTCCTTTTTGGACCTTGAAGATCTTCCTTTTTAATTCGAATATTCTGCCCGTATTTGTTTCTTGCCCATATAGAGAGTGCATTTGATCCCACAAAGCCTTAGCATTTGGAATGCAAGTGACCATTGCCTTGTGGGTTTTGTCAAGTGACATTTGTAGGAGAACCACCACTTGATCATCTCTTTTCTTCCATATTTTGAATGAAGGATCAGCATCATCAAGAGGTTCTTCAAATATATGATTTTCGAGATTGAAGAAATTTAAGGACCTCTTGATGGTGTCTTGCCAAGCATTGTAGTTTGATGAATCCAAAAGAATGGATGTGAACATTGAAGTGCTAATTTGTGGTGGTGGATCTCCAAGACCGGAAGAAGAAGGAATATTGGCCTGCTCTGATACCATGTTGAATTTCTAAAAGAGCAAGCTAAGAGAAATGAATAAGAACTTCAAGACTTTATTAAAACTTCAAAGAGAATACATAACAAGTTGAGGCATTTTTTCATGCATTTTCAAAGCTCCATCTTGACATATATATAGAAGAGGGAGAAGAGGAGAGATTGTATGGAGAGGGGAGAGGGCAATGCCCTCTCCCTAGTGCTGCCCCAACGGCTAGTTTAACAACTAGCCGTTGGGGCCTCTTGGCCCCTTTAGGGCCTTCCTTTGCTGGGCTCATTTGAGTCCAGCTCAATGATCATTGAAGCCTTCTCTTTGGGCCTTAGGAGAGGGTGCAATTGGGCTCTAAGAATTGGATCATTTGGAAGCTTCAATATGTACATTCATGGAGACTTGTTCTGACTTCTTAGCAAGGCTCATCTAGGCTTCATTATGCTTCATTTCAACAGTCCCATTCTTTGCCAAGGCATCTAGCTCATGTTTCATCGCTTGAACCCATTGAGGATGGTGTCTTGCTTCTTCAAAGTTTCTTGGTTCTTGATGAAGATCTATGTTCTTGATGAATCTTTGATGGCTGCAAGACACGTTAGCAATTGAATAATATTTGGAGATGGGATGCGATGTAACCTTTGAGTTATAGAAAACTCTTTTGTTGATCCATTCAGAAGGTCGAAGTCTAAGTCTTGTTGATCTTCTAAGGGGAGGTGGTTCATCTACGATTGGTTCTTCTAGTTCAATGTTTTGATCTTGATCCAAATTATCTCCCCCTTCCTCTTGTTCGGTTTCTTGATCAGAAGGTGAAAAGGCTGGTTCTTCTTCCAATGGGCTTGAATCCTCCTCATTATTTTGTGGTTGAGCCATTTCTTGGGAGTTATTTTCAGTTTGAGCAGCCGGTTGGTAGGGAAGAATTAGGAAGTCCCAAGTTTTTGGAGCATTTTCCTTGGGTGCCTCTTCAGTCTCTTTTCCTGAAAAGAAAGATTCATTTTCTACAAATATCACGTCCTTAGATGTGTAAGTTTTGTTAGTTGTAGGATCATAACATCTATATCCTTTCTCAAAAGTTGCATACCCAAGAAATAGGCATTTCCTACCTCTATGATCTAATTTGTCCCTAAATTGTGAGGGAATATGAATATAACATGTGCACCCAAAAACTCTAAGATGTGAGATCTTTGTTTTCCTTCCTAAGAGGACTTCTAATGGTGATAAGCCCTTTAAAACTTCAGTGGGCATCAAATTTATTATATGGACAGCGGTCTTAACCGCATCACACCAAAATATCTTTGGGACATTGGCATAAATCATCATTGCTCTTGCGGTTTCCAATATATGTCTATTTTTCCTTTCAGCTACCCCATTTTGTTGGGGTGTATAAACGCATGACATTTGATGAAGGATGCCTTTTTCTCTTAGGAAGTCTTCAAATTTGTGGCTTGTGTATTCGCCACCATGATCCGTTCTAAGGACCTTGATTTTAGCATTGTATAAGTTGGTCACATATTTGAAATAGCTTTTGAGTGCCTCAAATGCTTGATCCTTGGTATGCAGAAGGTAAATCCATGTATACCTAGTTTTTTGGTCAATAAATGTGATAAAATATTTATACCCTAGATGTGATATAATAGGGGAAGTCCAAATATCCGAGTGCACTAGTTCGAATGAAGAGATATACTTGCTTTCTGAACTAGGATAAGTAGCTCTTGTTTCCTTTCCTAATATGCATGCTTCACAATGTTTGTTTTCTATGTTCAAGTTTGGAAGAAGAAGTTTTAATGCTTTGTTGTTTAGGTGTCCTAGACGTGCATGCCAAAGTGAAGCATTATTATCAATGTGAATAGAGTGTGCATGATGTTCTTGATCTAAGTAATATAGGCCTCCCCTTTGAATTCCTTTGCCAATCAATTGATTGGTTTTTAAATCATGAAAAGTGACAATCTTAGGATCAAAGATAGCCCTACACCCTAGCTCTTTTGTGATTTTGCTAATTGACAAAAGATCGGAAGTAAGTTGTGGAACATATAAGGCACTTGTAGATTTTCCAAAAATTTCAACTTCTCCCATTTGTTTTATTTCTAGATTATGTCCATTAGCAACGCGAACTACCCTTCGATTCGAAAGATTTTTAAAACGTTTAATCTTTTTCCTATCCCTTATCATATGATGGTCTGTTCCGGAATCTATAAGAAATTTTTCAGAATGTAAAGAGGGATTAGGATTTTGATTGTTACCATCCATGAGTGCTGAATATAGAGGCCTCTTCAAGTGAATATCCAATTTATCTTGAAGAGCTCCACATTGGGCAACACATCCGGCCACTACAGAAGCATAAGATCTTCTTCCTTGGATAGCTTCTTGATGGCCGAGATTGGGGAGTTTTGAAGTAACTTGTTGACCTTTTATGCTGCCCATTTCTCCCCTTTGGGGATGATGAGCATGCTTCATTTCTTCATAGGATGGAAGGGCTCTTGTATTGGAGATGCATTGTTGTAATGTTTTCCACAACCTTTTGAATTTATAGGATCCAAATGGCTCTTTAAAGATGAGGTTTAGTTCCTCACAAATATTCAGCATACCTTGCACCAAGAGAGCCCACTTTGGATCATCTTTGAAGTTGAGAGACGGATCATAAACCCGCTCTGATACCATGTTGAATAATCAAAGTAAGATGAACAAAATGTAGAAAAAATAGAAAATGAATTTGCCTCAATGGGCATTTTATAAATAACGAATGTGGGACAATGCCCAAATATATTTTTGAGTACAAGAGGGACAATGCCCTAAGAAAATTATAATGAGACAATGCTCAAAATGAGAAACTAAATGCCCTATCTATGAGGGTCACTTAGCCCTCTTTTTGGGAGAATTTTCTCCATAATTTTGGAGAGTCAAATGCCCTTTATTTAGGTGCTATTTGCTCTTTCTCATTCATTCTTTACAAGGCATTGGACATGCCTATTTATAGAAAATGGGGGAGAGGGTTTGAGAGCATTAAAAACTTGAGAGAGAGTGGAGAGGGGGAGAGCATATTGCTCTCCCCAACTAGCCGTTGGGGTTGCCCCCAACGGCTAGAAATTCCAGCCGTTGGGGACTGCCCCAACGGCTGTT
The DNA here is from genome assembly GCA_037126225.1 of Dillenia turbinata. Taxonomy (NCBI): domain Eukaryota; kingdom Viridiplantae; phylum Streptophyta; class Magnoliopsida; order Dilleniales; family Dilleniaceae; genus Dillenia; species Dillenia turbinata. The sequence continues at coordinate 12,873,624 of JBAMMX010000006.1, forward strand.
TTATTTCAGCCAATGGGGGCCATTTTGGCCCCCATGACTTGTATTTTTGCTGGGCCCTTTTGGGCCCAGCTGTTACTCATGGTTTGGGCCCATTTGGGGCCCACTTTGGGTCCCCAAATGGGCCCAATTTTTGGCAGTGGGGCACTTTTTATTCATTGGGGGCCCATTTTGGGCCCCCTTGTGCTGGACTGAGCTGGGCCCATTTGGGCCCAGCTGTGACCCATGGGCCGGGCCCATTTAGGGCCCTTTTTGGGTCCCTAAATGGGCCTAAAAATCTGGACAGAATGGGGGCAGTATTCTGCCCCCATTTGTGTCTTACAATTGGGCCTTGTTTAGGGTTACAAAATATACCCACTTAGGGTTTAATATATGCCCTAATTTATAGGCTTCAAAACTCCTCTTGGGTTGGTCTCCGGATTTGCCTTTGAATGAACTTTTACACTTGACCGCTTCGGTTTGTGCTTTGGACATTTCTGGACTTCTCCATGGACCACCTCTCAGGGTTGGACTTAGGATTGCCTCTGAATGAGCTTTGCACTTGGACCGCCCGGTTTGTGCTTTGGACATTTCTAGACTTCACCATGGACCACCTCTTGACGCCTTGAGGTTCGGTGGGTCTTCCCCAAGCTTCATGCTCCATCTTTTCAACACTCCCCCTCAAGTCCGTCGTTGAAGACGTGACTTGCCAACGGTGAGAAAAAAATGTTTGAAGATGGTCTCCCCCTCAAGTTGTTGCTCCCGTTCGATTGACTTGGATTTCCTACATTTTTAAGCAAGAAATCCTATTTTTCTAACTTTGATGTCACATTCTCTAAATGTGCATCTTTGTTAGTTCATAATAAAAATACTTTAATGAAAAATAGATTTTTGGACAAGAACCTAACCTTTTGTTTTGTAGCTTTTGGATGACAACTCTTGGGCCTAGCTCCTTCGGCTACAACCGGAAACTTTGTTCCAAAAAGACGTTGCCAATGATGCCTAGCCCTTTGCCGCCTCCTAAGCTCCATTCAAAGGCCGGATCGTGCCGCTCTGATACCATGTAGAAAAAATAGAAAATGAATTTGCCTCAATGGGCATTTTATAAATAACGAATGTGGGACAATGCCCAAATATATTTTTGAGTACAAGAGGGACAATGCCCTAAGAAAATTATAATAAGACAATGCTCAAAATGAGAAACTAAATGCCCTATCTATGAGGGTCACTTAGCCCTCTTTTTGGGAGAATTTTCTCCATAATTTTGGAGAGTCAAATGTCCTTTATTTAGGTGCTATTTGCTCTTTCTCATTCATTCTTTACAAGGCATTGGACATGCCTATTTATAGAAAATGGGGGAGAGGGTTTGAGAGCATTAAAAACTTGAGAGAGAGTGGAGAGGGGGAGAGCATATTGCTCTCCCCAACTAGCCGTTGGGGTTGCCCCCAACGGCTAGAAATTCCAGCCGTTGGGGACTGCCCCAACGGCTGTTTTATTTTCAGCCAATGGGGGCCATTTTGGCCCCCATGACTTGTATTTTTGCTGGGCCCTTTTGGGCCCAGCTGTTACTCATGGTTTGGGCCCATTTGGGGCCCACTTTGGGTCCCCAAATGGGCCCAATTTTCTGGGCAGTGGGGGCAGTTTCTGCCCCCACCTTTTTTATTCATTGGGGGCCCATTTTGGGCCCCCCTTGTGCTGGACTGAGCTGGGCCCATTTGGGCCCAGCTGTGACCCATGGGCCGGGCCCATTTAGGGCCCTTTTTGGGTCCCTAAATGGGCCTAAAAATCTGGACAGAATGGGGGCAGTATTCTGCCCCCATTTGTGTCTTACAATTGGGCCTTGTTTAGGGTTACAAAATATACCCACTTAGGGTTTAATATATGCCCTAATTTATAGGCTTCAAAACTCCTCTTGGGTTGGTCTCCGGATTTGCCTTTGAATGAACTTTTACACTTGACCGCTTCGGTTTGTGCTTTGGACATTTCTGGACTTCTCCATGGACCACCTCTCAGGGTTGGACTTAGGATTGCCTCTGAATGAGCTTTGCACTTGGACCGCCCGGTTTGTGCTTTGGACATTTCTAGACTTCACCATGGACCACCTCTTGACGCCTTGAGGTTCGGTGGGTCTTCCCCAAGCTTCATGCTCCATCTTTTCAACACAAAATAAACTTGAACTAAAATTCAGAATTTCATTGTATTTGAAAGCTAGTTTGTACATAATAAGAGAGCTATTTTTCATACTTTAAATGGGTAACAAGCTACCCTATTTATAGAGAGAAAAGGAGAGACAAAGAGGGGAGAAAGAATGAGAGAGGAGAGGGCAAAACAGCCCTCTCCTTCTAGCCGTTGGGGATGTCCCCAACGGCTAGTTTAACTTGCCGTTGGGACAGCCCCAACGGCCAGATTGTTTTGGCTGTTGGGGGACCAAAAGGTCCCCCATTTGCTGGCCCGGGCTGGGCCCTACGGGCCCAGCCCTGTTGAAATGAAGCATAATAAGCCTTGCTAAGAAGTTAGAATAAGTCTCCATGAATGTGCATATTGAAGCTTCCAAATGGTCCAATCCTTAGAGCCCAAATTGATCCCATTCCTAAGGCCCAAAGTGAGGGCTCTAATGGTCATTGAGCTGGGCTCAAATGAGCCCAGCAAGGGATGCCCCCAAAGGGGCCAAGAGGCCCCAACGGCTAGTTGTTAAACTAGCCATTGGGACCCCCTCCAACGGCTAGCTTGTGCTAGCCGTTGGGGCAGCATTAGGGAGAGGGCATTGCCCTCTCCCCTCTCCATATTTTCACTCCTCTTCTCCCCTCTTCTATATATATGTCAAGATGGAACTTTGTAAGGCATGAAAAAATGCCTTTACTTGTTATGTATTCTCTTCAAAGTTTTCAATAAAGTCTTGAAGTTCCTATTCATTTCTCTTAGCGTGCTCTTTTAGAATTTCAACATGGTATCAGAGCAGGCCAATATCCCTTCTTCCTCCGGTCTTGGAGATCCACCACCACAAATTAGCACCTCAATGTTCACATCCATTCTTTTGGATTCATCAAACTACAATGCTTGGCAAGACACCATCAAGAGGTCCTTAAATTTCTTCAATCTTGAAAATCATATATTTGAAGAACCTCTTGATGATGCTGATCCTTCATTCAAAATATGGAAGAAAAGAGATGATCAAGTGGTGGTTCTCCTACAAATGTCTCTTGACAAAACTCACAAGGCAATGGTCACTTGCATTCCAAATGCTAAGGCTTTGTGGGATCAAATGCACTCTCTATATGGGCAAGAAACAAATACGGGTAGAATATTCGAATTAAAAAGGAAGATCTTCAAGGTTCAAAAAGGAGGTAAAACCCTACCCGAATTCTTTGGGGAATATAGGGATCTTTGGAATGAACTCAATCTCTTGAGGCCTCCTACTTCAAATCTTAAAGTTCTCCTTCAAAGAACTGATGAAGACATGACCTTTGGTCTTCTTATGGGTCTTGGAGAAGAATTTGCTCCCATTCGCCAAGAAATACTAAGAATGAAGATATTTCCTTCATTCCAAGAGGTGCAATTCATGGTTCAAAGAGCTGAAACAAGTATGAGGCTTGAGGATTCAACTAAACTCAAATCTGAAGCTCAAGCATTCAAATCAATCCAAGAAGAACATCCAGCCAACAAAGCTCAAAACTTCACCAAGAGAGATGTTTGTTCCCATTGTAAGAAACCTGGCCATAAAAGGGAAAAATGTTGGCATCTTCATCCCCATTTACGGCCAAAATTCAACAAAAGGGAAGGAGATCAAATGGCAAATGTCCAGCATGTTTCTCAAGTTGCCGTCCTTGAAAACAAAATGGAGGAAATGCAAAGGGAGATGAAAAAGCTCATTGGACAGATTGCTTCGCATTATGGTAATCTTCTAAACACATCTCCTTCATGGCTTATTGACTCTGGTTCTGATAATCATATGGTAAAGGATAAAAGCAAAATAAAAAGGCTTATTCCTCTCACTGATTCTAGGATTGTCAAAGTAGCTAATGGTGAAAAATTGAGAGTTGATCATCTAGGTGAAATAGAGTTACTTGGCAAGAAAACTAAAGCTCTATATGTGCCTAAATTTAATTCTAATCTTTTATCCATTGGAAAGATAACAAAAGAACAAAATTGCAAAGTTACATTTGATCCTAATGAAGTTGTTTTTCAGGATCTCAAAACGAATCACTTGATTGGCAAGGGGTCTAGGAGACACAACTTATACTACTTGGATCAAGAAAACCAAGCTTTTGCTGCCCAAAGTCAAATGCATCCATTATGGCATGCTCGTTTAGGTCATCTTGGGGACTTAGCTTTGAAACGCCTATTTCCAAATCTAGAAGTAGAAAATAGGCATTGCAAAGCATGTGTTCTTGGAAAACAAACTAGAGTGTATTATCCCATTTCAAAAACTATATATGAAAATGCATTTGAACTTGTTCATTCTGATGTTTGGACCTCACCTATAATATCTCATAATGGCTTTAAATATTTTGTGACATTTATTGATCACAAAACTAGATATACTTGGGTATATCTATTGGTAACCAAATCTGAGGTTCTTGAAGCCTTTAAAAGCTATTATAGATATGTAACCAAACAATTTAATGCCAACATTAAAATCATAAGGTCTGATCATGGGGGGGAGTATACTAGTCATGCATTTGAATCCTTCTTAGATGAAAAAGAGATCATGCATAAAAAATCATGTGTGTACACTCCACAACAAAATGGAGTGGCCGAAAGGAAAAATAGGCACTTACTAGAAACAGCTAGGGCAATGATGATCCACTCTAATATGCCTAAAAAGTTTTGGAGTGAGGCAATAAAAACCGCTGCCCATCTCATTAATCTTATGCCCACTCAAGTTCTAGGAGGAAAATCTCCATTAGAGCTACTACTAGGAAGGAAACCCAATATCTCTCATCTTAGAGTTTTTGGATGCTTATGCTATGTTCATATACCTGAAAATTTCAGAAACAAGTTAGAAGAAAGGGGGAGAAAATGTGTGTTCTTAGGATACTCAACTTTTGAAAAAGGGTATAAATGTTATGATCCACTAACCAAAAAACTATACACATCCAAGGATGTGATATTTGTAGAAAGAGAATTCTATTTTTCAGGAAAGGATGACCTAGACCAAGCTGGAAGAGGAGATGCTCAAGATCCATGGAGCATTATTCTACCAACAATCAATCACCCAAATATTGAGCAAGAACCAGCTACAAATAATCATGAAGAACCAACTCAAGAGGATCCCTCACCATCTCATTCTGATCAAGAAATCATTCAAGAACAAAGGGGAGATAATTTGGAACAAGAGCTGGCCATAGATGAAGAAGAACAAATCATAGATGAACCACCTCCTCCTCTTCGTAGATCCACAAGGCTTAGGCTTCCTCCTTCTGAATGGATCAACAAAAGAGTTTTCTATAACTCTAAAGTAACCTCTCATCCTATTTCCAAATATTATTCAATTGCTAACACTTCTTGCAGCCATCAAAGATTTATTCGAAACATAGATCTTCATGAAGAACCAAGATCCTTTGAAGAAGCTAAGAACCAATCTAAATGGGTTCAAGCCATGAAAGATGAGTTGGAGGCTTTAGAGAAAAATGGAACATGGGAAATAGCATCTCTTCCTAAAGGGAAAAAAGCTGTAGGATGCAAGTGGGTTTACAAAGTTAAGCACAAAAGTGATGGAAGTCTTGATAAATACAAGGCAAGACTAGTTGCCAAAGGTTTCACTCAAGCTTATGGAGTGGACTACAAAGAAACATATGCTCCCGTGGCAAAAATGAATACCATCCGTGTGCTTCTATCTCTTGCTGCCAACTACACCTTACCTTTATTTCAAATGGATGTTGCAAATGCCTTTCTTCAAGGGGACTTAGAAGAAGAAATATATATGGAGGTTCCTCCTGGATTTTCTCATCAAGACAACAAAGTTTGCAAATTAAAGAAAGCCATCTATGGTCTCAAGCAATCTCCAAGAGCTTGGTATGCTAAACTCAGCTCTACACTTCTTGATCATCACTTTAAAAAATGCTCTAGTGATTCATCTCTTTTTATTAAAAAACTAGGAGATAAATTCATTATAGTCTTAGTATATGTAGATGATATCATCCTAACTGGAAATGATCTAGACTTAATCAATCAAGTTAGAAGGTTTCTCCAAACAAAGTTTGATATTAAGGATTTAGGGAAACTAAAGTACTTTCTAGGGATAGAGCTTGCCTATTCTCCAAATGGGTTTGCTCTATCACAAAGAAAGTATGTGCTTGATCTTTTGCAGGAAACCGGCAAGCTAGGTGCCAAGCCCGCGTGTAGTCCGATCAGCACCTCTTGTGGCCTCAAAGATGACGACATAGAGTTTGAGGATGAACAAAGATATCAAAGGCTTGTAGGGAAATTGATCTATCTCACCATAACAAGGCCTGACATCTCATTCGCTGTGGGGCAAGTTAGTCAACATATGCACAAGCCAAAATGGAAGCATTGGAGAGCCACCGAAAGGATTTTGCACTATCTAAAAGGCACTCCCGGTATGGGAATTATCATGAAGAACAATTGTAGCTCACAAATCATAGGGTATTGTGATGCGGATTGGGCCGGGGATTCAGAAGATAGAAGATCGACTACTGGCTATTGCATGTTTGTTGGAGGGAACCTAGTAGCATGGAAAAGCAAGAAACAACGTGTAGTCTCAAGATCAAGTGCCGAAGCAGAGTATAGAGCAATGGCAGCCGCTACTAGTGAGATCGTGTGGCTAAAGGCTCTAATAGAAGAATTAGGGTTCTTTGTCTCCACTCCAATTCAACTTCATTGTGACAATCAATCAGCAATTCATATAGCTTCAAATCCGGTATTTCATGAAAGAACGAAGCATATTGAGGTAGATTGCCACTTTGTGAGGCAAAAGATTGAAGATAAGCTCATCTCTCCAAGATTCACAAGAAGTGATCTTCAAGTTGCGGATATCTTTACAAAACCGGGAACAGCCAATCACATTCTCAAAAACTTGGGCAAGTTAGGTGTTTTTAATATATACACACCTAACTTGAGGGGGAGTGTTGAAATGAAGCATAATAAGCCTTGCTAAGAAGTTAAAATAAGTCTCCATGAATGTGCATATTGAAGCTTCCAAATGGTCCAATCCTTAGAGCCCAAATTGATCCCATTCCTAAGGCCCAAAGTGAGGGCTCTAATGGTCATTGAGCTGGGCTCAAATGAGCCCAGCAAGGGATGCCCCCAAAGGGGCCAAGAGGCCCCAACGGCTAGTTGTTAAACTAGCCGTTGGGACCCCCTCCAACGGCTAGCTTGTGCTAGCCGTTGGGGCAGCATTAGGGAGAGGGCATTGCCCTCTCCCCTCTCCATATTTTCACTCCTCTTCTCCCCTCTTCTATATATATGTCAAGATGGAACTTTGTAAGGCATGAAAAAATGCCTTTACTTGTTATGTATTCTCTTCAAAGTTTTCAATAAAGTCTTGAAGTTCCTATTCATTTCTCTTAGCTTGCTCTTTTAGAATTTCAACAAGCCCGAAAGCTGAGAAACAGGCCCATTAAGGGCCCATTTTGGGTCCCTAAATGGGCCCATTTTCTTGCATAGAATGGAGCTCAATTCTGCCTCCTTCTTATCTTTACATTTGGAGCTTTAATTTTAGGAATACAAAGTTTAACTATATGCCTTATTTGTGCTCTATTTCAACACATGGTACAAAGAACTGAAACTAGTATGAAGCTTCAGGAATCATCCAACTCCAAAATCGAAGCTCAAGCATTCAAATCTGTACAAGAAGTGTATCCGGCCAATAAAGTCCAAAATTTTGGCAAAAGAGATTTTTGCTTTCATTGTAAGAAACCTGGCCATAAGAAATAAAAGTGTTGGCATCTCCATCCTCATTTACCGCCAAAGAACAACAAAAGAGAAGGAGATCAAATGTCAAGTACTCAAAACGTCTCTCAAGTTGCTGCCCTTGAAAACAAAGTGGAGGAAATGCAAAAGGAGATGAAAAAGCTTATTGGACAGATTGCTCTCCATTCTGGTAACCTCCTAAACTCATCTCATTCTAGTTCATGGCTTATTGATTCCGGTTGTGACAATCATATGGTCAAAGATAAAAGCAAAGTTAGGAGATTTATTCCACTTACTGATCATAAAATTGTCAAAATTGCTAATGGTGATAAATTAAAGGTTGATCATCTAGGAGAAGTTGAATTACTTGGCATGAAAACTAAAGCTTTGTATGTACCCAAATTTGATTCTAACCTTCTGTCCATTGGAAAAATAACTAAAGAACAAAATTGTAAAGTCTCTTTTGATCCTAACAAAGTTATTTTTTAGGACCTCAAAACGAATCATTTGATTGGCAAGGGGTTTAGGAGGCACAATCTATACTACTTGAATCAAGAAAATCAAGCTTTTGCTGTTCAAAACCAAATGCACTCGTTATGGCATGCTCGTCTAGGTCATCTTGGGAACTTAGCTTTGAAATGCCTATTTCCAAAACTAAAAGTAGAAGATAGGCATTGCAAAGCTTGTGTTCTTGGAAAATAAACTAGAATGTACTATCCTATTTCGAATACAATTTATGAGAATGCTTTTGAACTTGTACATTCTGATGTTTGGACCTCGCCCATAGTATCTCATTGTTGAATTGCAAAATCTAATGTGCTAAGTATTATGAGAATAAAATTCAGAACTTCATTGATGTTCTTGAGAGAATTTGTATACAGCTTGAGAATATTTCTTCATAGTTTACAAGGGGAACTTCAACCCCTATTTATAGAGAAAAGAGAGAATGGAGAGGGCATTGTGCCCTCTCCACTACTAGCCGTTGGGGCTGTCTCCAACGGCTAGATTTACTAGCCGTTGGGACAGTCCCAACGGCTCCTTCAAAGAGCTAATGGGGGCCCATTTGGGCCCCCTTTGGGGGAACTGAAATAGGCCCATTTGCTGGCCCGGGCTGGGCCCTTCGGGCCCAGCCCGAAACCCGCAGAATGAGCCATACATTCTGGACAAGAACGAGGCATAAATCTACCTCCTTACAAGATCTATATTTGGGCTTCCTTTGAGCCTTGAATGACTAAGGGGAGAAACAAATTTTTAGGGTTAGATGAATACTCTAAGAGTTCTTCATTTCAACACTCCCCCTCAAGTTGGGTGCGAAGATGTCAATAGTACCCAACTTGCGCATTATGTCTTCAAGGTGGGCTGCGGCTCCTCCTTTAGTGAAAATGTCCGTGAGTTGATCTTTTCCTTTGATATGAGGAGTGGTAATAATTCTTTCTTCTACCTTTTGCCTAATAAAATGGCAATCGACCTCTATATGTTTGGTTTTTTCATGGAAGACCGGATTTGATGCGATATGAATGGCCGATTGATTATCACAATGAAGCTTGATTGGAGTTGAAACTTTAAATCCAAGCTCCTCCATTAAGGCTTTGAGCCATATGATTTCACTTGTAGCTGATGCCATAGCTCTATATTCGGCTTCCGCACTTGACCTAGACACCACCTTTTGCTTTTTGCTCTTCCATGCAACTAAGTTTCCACCTACGAACATGTAATGGCCTGAAGTAGATCTTCTATCCAAGTTATCACCCGCCCAATCGGCATCGCAATAACCTTCAATTTCTGTGTTCCCATTTCTTTTCATCCACACTCCTAATCCGGGAGATCCTTTAAGGTAGCGAAGCACTCTTTCGGCAACCCTCCAATGTTGCTTTTTTGGAGCATGCATGTGTTGGCTAATCCTACTTACTGCATAAGCAATGTCCGGTCTTGTAATCGTCAAGTAGATTAGTCTCCCCACAAGCCTTTGGTATTGTTCTATATCTTTATATGGCTCATCATCATCAAGAGAGTCGGAGGTGGCAACTGGTGTACAAGCTGGTTTTGCTCCTAATTTTCCTGTTTCCTGCAACAACTCAAGAGTATATTTTCTTTGGGATAGAACTACCCCGTTAGGACAATAAGCTAGCTCAATTCCTAGGAAATATTTCAACTTTCCTAAGTCCTTAATTTCAAACCTAGATTTCAAGAAACTTCTAAGAGAGTCTATGTGGTGTGTGTCATTCCCAGTGATAATGATATCATCTACATAGACTAGAGCAATGGTGATTTTTCCACTATCCTTTCTAACAAAAAGAGATGAATCACTAATACATTTTGTAAATCCATAACTAAGGAAAGCATGACTTAGTTTGGCATACCATGCTCTAGGAGATTGTTTGAGTCCATAGATGGCTTTGTGGAGTCTACAAACCTTGCCTTCATGGTGCTGGAGCCCTTGAGGTAATTTCATATAGACTTCTTCCTCGAGATCTCCTTGAAGGAATGCATTTGCAACATCCATTTGATACATATTCCATCCTTGATTTATGGCCAAAGATATTAGGACTCTAATTGTGTTCATTTTTGCAACTGGTGCATATGTTTCTTTGTAGTCCACCCCATATGCTTGAGTAAATCCCTTTGCTACCAATCTTGCCTTGAACCGATTGATTGTGCCATCACTTTTGTGCTTGATCTTGTATATCCATTTGCACCCCACGGCCCTTTTGTTTGCGGGCAGATTGGTGATCTTCCAAGTTCCGTTCTTAATAAGGGCATCTAGTTCCTCCTTCATGGCTTCTCTCCATCTTGGATCCTCCTTTGCTTCCTCAAAAGATCTTGGTTCCTTTTCTTTATCAATGCCACTCAAGAATGCTTGGTGGCTTATGGAAATGTTAGATGTAGTATAATAATCGGAAATTAAGGGAGCGGTTACCTTAGAGTTAAAATAAACTCTTCGATTAATCCATTCAGATGGAGGAAGCCTTAATCTTGTTGATCGCCTTAGTGGAGGAGAATTTGGTGGTGGTTCCGTTTCTTCCAAGCTTTGTTCTTGAGGCTCGGACTCTTCCGAATTTTGATCTCCCCCTGAATCATTTGAGGGTTCTTCTTCTGAAGGACTAGATGCTTCTTGATTGTTTTGAGATCCTTCACTAGCCTCTTGATTGGTATTCTCTCTTTCGGCCAAGGGAGTTTGATATGAAGGAATTAGGAAATTCCATGTACTTTCTTGATTTTCTTCTCTTTGTGCTTCATGAGTTTCCTTTCCTGAAAAATAGAATTCATTTTCTAAAAATATCACATCCTTAGATGTGTATGTTTTCTTAGTTATAGGATCGTAGCATCTATATCCCTTTTCAAATGAAGCATATCCTAAGAATATACATTTTCTTCCTTTATGCTCCAATTTATCTCTAAAATGAGAAGGTATGTGAATGAAGCATACACATCCAAAGACTCTAAGATGTGAGATTTTTGTTTTCCTTCCTAGGACAAGCTCAAGAGGTGATGATCCCTTCAAAACTTCGGAGGGCATCAAGTTTATGGTGTGGACTGCCGTTCTAACTGCTTCATCCCAAAATTTTTTTGGGATATTTGCATGAATCATCATGGCTCTTGCGGTTTCTAATATATGTCTATTCTTTCGTTCGGCTACCCCATTTTGTTGGGGAGTATACACACAAGACATTTGGTGAATAATGTTATGATCACTCAAAAAATTCTCAAAATTGTGACTTGTATATTCTCCTCCATGATCTGTCCTTAGGACCTTTATTCTGGCATCATAAAGATTGCTCACGTGTTTGAAGTAACTTTTGAGAGCCTCAAAAGCTTGATCCTTGGAGTGTAGGAGATATATCCAAGTGTATCTAGTCTTTTGGTCAATGAATGTAATGAAGTATTTGTATCCTAGATGTGATATGATAGGGGAGGTCCAAATGTCCGAATGCACTAGTTCAAAGGGAGAGCCATATTGGCTTTCTGAACTAGGATAAGTAGTTCTTGTTTCTTTTCCTAATATACATGCTTCACAAGATTTGTTTTCTATATTCAAATTTGGAAGAAGATGTTTTAATGCCTTGTTGTTTAAATGCCCAAGTCGTGCATGCCAAAGTGAGGCATCATTATTGATGTGAGTAGTGAATGCATGATGCTTTTGATCCAAGTAATATAAGCCTCCCCTTTGAGACCCTTTTCCAATTACTTTATTAGTGTTTAAGTCATGGAATGTAACCATGTCCGGATCAAAGACGGCCCTACACCTTAAGTCTTTTGTGACTTTACAAATGGACAAAAGATTAGAAGTAAGTTGGGGTACATAAAGAGCACTTGAGGAGTTTCCAAAAATGTCAACTTCTCCTATTTGCTTTACTTCCAAATCATGCCCATTAGCAACTCTCACTATTTTCCGATTAGGGAGATTTTTAAAGCGTTTAATTTTCTTCCTATCCCTAACCATGTGATGATCCGTGCCGGAATCTATGAGAAAATTTTTAGAATTTAAAGTAGAAGTAGAATTTTGTTTATTACCATCCATGTGTGCCGAATGTAGAGACTTCTTCAAGTGAATATCCATTTTTTCTTGAAGAGCTCCACATTGGGCAACACATCTAGCCGCTACGGAAGCATAAGATCTTCTTTGTTGGATAGCTTCTTGAGGGCCGAAATTAGAGGAATTTGAAGTCGGTTGGACAGTTTCTTTGTTGTCCAAAAGTGGGGCTGCATTTTCATCTCCTTGTGGGCCGAATTTGAAGGGCCTTATACTATTTTGTTGACTCTTTATTCTGCCCATTTCTTCCCTTATTGGATGATGAGCATGCTTTATTTCTTCATAGGATGGAAGGGCTCTTGTATTGGAGATACATTGTTGCAAAGTTTTCCACAGCCCCTTGAATTTGTAGGATCCAAATGGCTCTTTGAAAATGAGGTTTAGTTCCTCACAAATGTTCAGCATACCTTGCATCAAAAGAGCCCATTTTGGATCATCTTTGAAGTTGAGAGACGGATCATGAACCCGCTCTGATACCATGTTGAATTGCAAAATCTAATGTGCTAAGTATTATGAGAATAAAATTCAGAACTTCATTGATGTTCTTGAGAGAATTTGTATATGTTAAAATTTGGAGTGCGGAAGCTAGGTTGGTGAGCTAGGGTTTTGATGTTTGAGCAAGGAAGAGAAGACTTGGTGTTTGTGTATTTGGATGTGTTGATGAACAACAAAGTAAGAACACTTGAATTTGTGAGAATAAACTCAAAGTATTGATGAACTATCAATTACAAGATATTTTTGTGTTGAGACAAAGCTCAAGAAAAATAAAGACAATGTAAGAGACTTTTGCTCTATTCTAAGACAAGTTTGAGACTATGCTCAATGGTGTTTTTCTTCCACCATTTTGCTCTCTATTTATAGAGAGTATTACATGTAAAAAGGAGGGAAAAAGATCACAAAAGCCAATAGATCCGTTGGGGGACAAAGGGGACAGATTTCTGTCCCCAAAAACACTGTATAACAGTCATTTTTATGACTGTTATACAGCCCAACGGCTAGTTCTATTGAACTAGCCGTTTTGCCCTTTTTAGGGCCCTTTTTGGGCCTCTTTTTAGGGCTTTAATTTGCCCATTTGATGGGCTAAGAATCCCTTAAGGACCAGGCCAAATATTGCTCATGAAGAGGACTTGAATTACACTTGTTCTAGGAACTTTTCTGGACAGCATACTAAACCAGTCTTCAAGGCTCTTCTTAGGCCGGCTATGCAGCTCATTTGGACCTCATTTAGTACTCCTTTTGATGGTCTTGAAGTCTTATTTAAGTGGGTCGAAAGTTGGCTTCAATAGCTTGCTTTGTTGGGTTGGGCTTTGGCCAGATTGGGCCAAAGCCCATGTGTAGTTTCTGGACAGCAATCTGTCCAAATTTGTTCTTCCTCCTTAGATTGGTTACTTGATCACTTTGGACCCTTTTTAGCCTTCTTCTTCTTGGACTTGGATGGTTGATTCATTGCTTCTTTGTTGTTGTCCAAATTGGAGTGAAATAGCTCATAGTAAATGGGAGGCATCGAGCTACATACAATGTACATCTCCTCCTCATTTTCAACACTCCCCCTCAAGTCCGGCGAATGGACTTCCATGGAGCCGTGACTTGCAGAAGTGATGTTGGTTGGTTGAGCCTCCTTAGCCTTTTTCTTTTTGTTCTTTTTGTTCTTTTTGTTCTTGGCCTTGTCTTCTTGCTCCCCCTCAATAACTTGAGCATTACATGTTATGTGCACTTGATTTGTTTGTTGTGCTCCCCCTAGCTCCTCAATTGGAGCTTCAATAGGCAGACTCAGTGGTGCTCCATCACCTAATTCTGCAAAATAAAGTTCTTCTTCGGCAAATTTCATATCTTTCGACATGTATGCTATGTTAGTCTTAGGATTATAACAAATGTATCCATTTTTTCTTGGACCATATCCTAAGAATACACATCGTTCCACATTTATGTAACAAACACATTCGAATGTCCTAAGATGCATGAGGTTTGGTTTGCTACTTCTAATTGTCTCTAATGGAGACTTGTCATTAAGTGATTCTTGGGCCATACGATTGTACAAGTGAGAGGCGGTGCTAATTGCATCACACCAATATTCATGAGTCATATTTGCATTTTCTAGAAGTGTGCATGCAAGCATATTTATATCTTCCTCATTTATAATGAGGTTGTCATGACTCATGATTTCTAATGTTATACCCTTTTGGTTTAAGAAGTTTTCAAAGTTTGGGCATATGTTATTTCTATCATCCGTTCTAAGTGTGTGAATTGATGCATTGTACACCTTAGTAACTAGATGATAGTACTTTTTAAATGCATTATGTGCTTGTGCCAAATCTTTAAGCATATATACCCATGTATATCTAGAGTGATGATCAATGAATGATATGATAAATTTGTATCCTTCTCTAGATATGCAAGGGGTTTCTCTAATATGACAATGCACATATTTAAAGGCATTTAAATTTGGATTGGAGCTTATACCTTTAATAGGCAGTTCACTCCTTTGATCCGGCCTAGCTTCGTTTGACTTGAGGTTTGGATGCAAGTCCCAACACCTTTCTTTGGTGTGGCCTTTTCTTTTGCAATGGGGGCACACGTTTTCAGCATGTTGCTCTTCCACCGTTGCTTTGAAGCCATGGACCTCCATTTGTGGTTGGCTTTCTTCCTCAAGCCTCTTAGAGGTTTCGGCTCTTTGGATCATTCCTCTAACCTCCTCATAGGATGGTAGAGTTTCCCTTCTTAGGATTTCTTGGCGCACCTCTTTGAACGGCTCTCCAAGAGACATGAGCAAGGCAAATGTCTTGTCTTCATTTCTCCTTTGTTGTAGAACATTGAGGTTGTTCGAATTGAGAGTAAAATGAACACACTATTCTTGAAATAAAATTCTGAACTTCATTAGATTTGAGTGAATTTTTGTACATAGCAAGAGAGCATTTTTTCATGCTCTAAAGGAGAGACATCTACCTCTATTTATAAAGAAAGGGAAGAGGAAGAAGAGAGGGCTTAATGCCCTCTCTACAAGCTGTTGGGAGCATCTCCCAACGGCTAGAATTCTAGCCGTTGGAAGATGCTTCCAACGGCTAGGCAACTTAGCCTTTGGGGGCCCCTTTTGGGCCCCTATGGGCTGAGCTATGCTGGGCCGAATAAGGCCCAGCTGTTGCCCATAAAGGGGGCTCAATTAGGGACATTTTTGGGTCCTCTAAATGGGCCAAAGATTGGGCAAAATGGGGGCAGAATTTTGCCCCCTTTGGAATTACAAAATGGGCCTTCATAGACCTTGATAAAATGCTTCATCTTTGCTTTATTTCAACACTCCCCCTCAAGTTGGGAGCGTATATATCAATAGTTCCCAACTTGCCCAAGATATCTTGAAGGTGAGCGGTCGTTCCTCCCTTAGTGAGGATGTCTGCAAGTTGGCTTTCTCCTTTGATGTGAGGAGTGGTAATAAGTCTTTCTTCTACCTTTTGCCGAATAAAGTGACAATCGACCTCTATGTGTTTGGTCCTTTCATGGAAGACCAGATTTGATGCGATATGAATGGCCGATTGATTGTCACAAGGAAGTTTGATTGGTGTTGCGACTTTAAACCCAAGTTCCTCCACCAAAGCTTTTAGCCATACGATCTCACTTGCAGCCGATGTCATTGCCCTATATTCGGCTTCAGCACTAGACCTAGATACCGCATGTTGCTTTTTACTCTTCCATGCAACCAAATTCCCTCCTATGAACATGCAATGGCCTGATGTAGATCTTCTATCCAAGGTATCACCTGCCCAATCGGCATCGCAATAACCTTCAATTTCTGTATTCCCATTTTTCTTCATCCATACTCCTAGGCCGGGAGATCCTTTTAGGTAGTGAAGCACTCTTTCAGCGGCTCTCCAATGACGCTTTTTCGGTGCATGCATATGTTGGCTAATCCTACTTACTGCATAGGCAATGTCCGGTCTCGTAATAGTCAAGTAGATCAATCTTCCCACTAGCCTTTGATATTGCTCGATATTTTTATATGGTTTATCATCATCAAAGAACTCGGAAGTGGCAACTGGAGTACAAGCTGGTTTTGCTCCTAATTTTCCTGTTTCCTGCAATAACTCAAGAGTGTATTTTCTTTGGGATAGAACTACCCCGTTAGGACAATAGGCCAACTCAATTCCTAAGAAGTATTTTAACTTTCCTAAGTCTTTAATTTCAAATTTAGATTTCAAGAAATTTTTAAGAGAATCTATGTGGTGTGTGTCATTCCCTGTAATAATAATGTCATCTACATAAACTAGAGCAATGGTGATTTTTTCACTATCCTTCCTAACAAACAGAGATGAATCACTAATGCACTTTGTAAAACCACAACTAAGGAAAGCATGACTTAATTTGGCATACCAGGCTCTAGGAGATTGCTTCAATCCATAGATAGCTTTGTGAAGTTTGTAAACTTTTCCTTCAAAGTCTCGAAGCCCTTGAGGTGGTTGCATATAAACTTCTTCTTTAATATCTCCTTGAAGAAAGGCATTTGCGACATCCATTTGGTGCATGCTCCATCCATGATTTATGGCCAAGGATATTAGAACTCTAATTGTATTCATTTTAGCTACAGGAGCATAAGTTTCTTTGTAGTCAATTCCATAGGCTTGTGTGAATCCTTTAGCTACCAATCTTGCTTTGAATCTATCTATTGAACCATCACTTTTGTGCTTGATTTTATATATCCATTTGCATCCCACAGTTCGTTTGCCTTTGGGCAACTTGGTGAGATCCCAAGTACCATTCTTGGAGAGAGCTTCTAGCTCTTCTTCCATGGCTTTCCTCCACCTTGGATCCCTTTTGGCTTCGTCAAATGTTCTTGGTTCCTGTTCTTTATCAATCCCACTCAAGAATGCTTGGTGGATCAAGGAAACATTAGACAAAGTATAATAATCCATGATAGGGTGAGAGGTTACCTTAGAGTTATAATAAACTCTTCGATTTATCCATTCAGTTGGAGGCAGCCTTAATCTTGTTGATCTTCGTAATGGTGGAGGAGAATTAGGTGTCTCTTCTTCTGAATTTTGCTCTTCATGCTCAACTTCTTCTATAGAGTGATCTCCCCCTGAATCGCTAGATGGTTCTTCCTCCATATTATTTGATCCTCCCTCATTTATTTGAGTATTTTCATTGTTTCTCTGAATTTCGGTTATAGGGGTTTGATAAGAGGGGATCAAAAAATCCCACGATTTTGATTGAGGCTCTTCATTTTGTGATTCATGAGCTTCATTTCCTGCAAAGTAAAATTCTTTTTCCACAAAAAACACATCCTTTGATGTGTATGTTTTGTTAGTTTTAGGATCATAACATCTATATCCCTTTTCAAATGTAGCATATCCTAGGAAAACACATTTTCTTCCTTTGTGATCTAGCTTGTCTCTAAAGTGGGATGGGATATGGATGTAACATACACACCCAAATACTCTAAGGTGAGAAATATTTGGTTTTCTGTTTAGGATTAATTCTAAGGGAGATGCTCCATTTAAAGTTTCAGTGGGCATTAAGTTTATAACATGAACCACGGTTCTAACCGCATCATCCCAAAATTTCTTTGGTATTTTTGCATGAAACATTATAGACCTTGTTGTTTCTAGTATATGTCGATTTTTGCGTTCGGCAACCCCATTTTGTTGGGCCGTGTATACGCAAGATGTTTGGTGGATAATACTATGGTCGATCAAGAAATTTTCAAATTTGTGACTCATGTATTCCCCACCATGATCGGATCTAAGAACTTTTATTTTGGCATCATATAAAGTGGTCACATATTTAAAGTAATTTCTGAATGCCTCAAAAGCTTGGTCTTTAGAATGCATGAGGTAGATCCAAGTATACCTAGTTTTTTGATCTATAAATGTAATGAAGTATTTATAACCCATATGAGATATAATGGGAGAGGTCCAAATGTCCGAATGCACTAACTCAAAAGGAGCATCATATTTGGTTTCTGAAATTGGGTATGTAGCCCTAGTTTCTTTTCCAAGAATGCATGCTTCACAATGCCTATTTTCAATATTCATTCTAGGAAAGATTCGTTTCAAAGTTTGAGTACTAGGGTGACCTAAACGAGCATGCCAAAGTGATGTATTATCATGAATGTGGGTAGCATACACATGGTGATCTTGATCTAAGAAATACAAGCCTCCTTTTCTATATCCTTTCCCAATCAATTTGTTTGTCTTAAGATCTTGAAAAAAGACTGTATTTGGTTCAAATATGGCCCTACATTCTTGTTCTCTTGTAACTTTGCTTATGGACAAAAGATTGGAAGTGAGTTGGGGAACATATAAAGCATTTGTAGTTTTTCCAAGAAGATCAATTTCCCCAACTTGATTCACTTTCAAGGTTTTTCCATTTGCTACTCGGACTGCCATATGATTAGTAAGTTTTTTGAAATGTTTAACTTTTCCTTTGTCCCTAATCATATGACAATTAGTACCGGAATCTATAAGAAAAGTTTCAGAATTTAAATTAGTGGTAGAGTTTTGATTTTTACCACCCATGTGTGCTGAATTTTGGAGCCCTCTTGGATCATTCTCCTTTGCTTTTGGAGCTGCACATTGCGGGTTGTTTTCAGCCATAATCGAAGCATATGTTTTTCTTTGAGGAGCTGATTCAACCAGCCCTTTTAAGCCTTCATTTGTATTTGTTTGAAGGTTAGTGCATCCAGCCATCATAGAAGAAGCAATTTGATCTTGAAAGCTGAATTCTGGAGGAACTTGAGCCGGCTGTTGTTGTTGAAATGAGACATAATTGAGCTCATTAGCTCTCTCTTCAAAGTGCCCTATCTAAGAGTTTCTTAAATGCTTATAAGGAGGTCTAAAATTAGCCCATGTAAAAGACCTTCTCTAAGCCCATTTGTAAACCCATTTAAAGGGCCCAATATGGGCCTCCAATTCCTCAGCAGCTGGGCCGTAATTGGCCCACCCCAGCCCACTCAATTTGGGGGGCAACAGCCCCCAACGGCTAGTAGAGAACTAGCCGTTTGGGGACTGCCCAACGGCTAGTTCTCACTAGCCGTTGGGGCCGGCTGGTAGGAGAGGGCAATGCCCTCTCCTCTCTCTCATTTTCTCTCCTTCTTACCTCCCTTCTCCTTCTCTATAAATAGGATAGGTGGTTGAGCTTCATGAGTATGAAAAATATGTCTTCAATATGTGTAAACTCTCTTTGATCTTTCAATAAAATTCTTGAAGTTTATTTCTTCATTTCTTAGTTTGCTATCTTTGAATTTCAACATGGTATCAGAGCAAGCTTCGATACCTACTTCTTCCGGTGTTGGTAACCCTCCACCACAAATTAGCACCTCCATGTTCACTTCTATTCTTTTAGATTCTTCCAATTACAATGCATGGCAAGACACCATCAAGAGATCTCTCAACTTCTTCAATCTGGAAAATCACATATTGGAGGATCCCTTAGATGATGTCAATTCTTCATTCAAAGCTTGGAAGAAACAAGATGATCAAGTGGTGGTGCTACTCCAAATGTCTCTTGACAAAACCCACAAAGCTATGGTTACTTGTATACCAAATGCAAAGGCTTTGTGGGATCAAATGCATGCACTATATAGACAAGAGACCAACACCGGACGAATCTTTGAGCTAAAGAGGAAAATCTTCAAGATCCAAAAAGGAGGTAAAACTCTACCCGAATACTTTGGGGAATATAGGGATCTTTGGAATGAACTTAATCTTCTTAGGCCTCCAACTTCTAATCTCAAGACTCTTCTCCAAAGAAATGATGAAGACATGACCTTTGGTCTTCTTATGGGTCTTGGAGACGAATATGCTTCTATTCGACAAGAAATTCTTAGAATGAAGATGTTCCCTTCATTCCAAGAAGTTCAATTTATGGTTCAAAGGACCGAAACTAGCATGAGGCTAGAAGAATCCACCAAGCTCAAATCCGAAGCTCAAGCCTTCAAAGCTGTCCAAGATGATCACATGGCCAACAAAGCTCAAAATTACTTCAAAAGGGATGTTTGCACAAATTGCAAGAAACCCGGCCACAAAAGGGAAAGGTGCTGGTTTCTTTACCCTAATTTGCACCCAAAGAACAACAAAAAGGAGATGGTGTAGAAAAAATAGAAAATGAATTTGCCTCAATGGGCATTTTATAAATAATGAATGTGGGACAATGCCCAAATATATTTTTGAGTACAAGAGGGACAATGCCCTAAGAAAATTATAATGAGACAATGCTCAAAATGAGATGGGACTTTGCCCTACAAGAGGAGACTTTGCTCCATAATTTTGGAGAGTCCAATGCCCTACTTTGAGTGGCTATTGGCTCTTATTTACAAGGCATGAGAGCATGCCTATTTATAGAGAAAAGAGAGGGTGAGAGAATAAAAAAAAAAGTGGAGTGGGGGAGAGAGCATAAAACTCTCTCCCACTAGCCGTTGGGGCATGCCCCAACGGCTAGAATTTCCAGCCGTTGGGGACTGCCCCAACAGCTGTATTTTACAGCCAATGGGGGGCCATTTGGCCCCCCATGACTTGGATTTTGCTAGGCCCTTTTGGGCCCAGCTATAATCCATGACTTGGGCCCATTTTGGGGCCCTAAATGGGCCCATTTTCCCCCCATTTTTTATCCATTGGGGGCCCATTTTGGGTCCCCTTGTGCTGGGCTGTGCTGGGCCCATTTGGGCCCAGCACTGGGCCGGGCCCATTTAGGACCCATTTTGGGTTCCTAAATGGGCCTACAATTCTGGACAGCAGGGGGCAGAATTCTGCCCCCTTGATGTCTTATATTTTTGGGCCACTTTTGGGCCTTGTTTAGTGTAATAAAATACACCCATTTAAAGCCCTAATTGTGGGCTACAAAATTCCTCTTGGGTTGGTCTCCGGATTTGTCTTTGAATGAGCTTTTACACTTGACCACTTCGGTTTGTGCTTTGGACATTTCTGGACTTCTCCATGGACCACCTCTCAGGGTTGGACTTAGGATTGCCTCTGAATGAGCTTTGCACTTGTACCGCCTCGGTTTGTGCTTTGGACATTTCTAGACTTTTCCATGGACCATCTCTTGAGGTCTTGAGGTTCGGTGGGTCTTCCCCAAGCTTCATGCTCCATCTTTTCAACACTCCCCCTCAAGTCCGTCGTTGAAGACGTGACTTGCCAACGGTGAGAAAAAATGTTTGAAGATGGCCTCCCCCTCAAGTTGTTGCTCCCGTTCAATTGACGTGGAGTCTTCTTTGGAATCCCTGCATTTTTAAGCAAGAAATCCTATTTTTCTAACTTTGATGTCACATTCTCTAAATGTGCATCTTTGTTAGTGCATAATAATGAAAATACTTTGTAATGAAATTAAATTTTTGCATAAGTCTCATACCTTGGTTTGGTAACTTTCGGATTGTAACCTTTGAGCTCCACTCCCTCGGCTAAACCCGGAAACTTTGTTCCAAAAAATAGACTTCGCCAATGGTGTAGTGCTCTTGGCCACCTCCTTAGCTCCATTCCATGGGCCCTTTGTTTGGTAGACTTTTGGATGGCAACATTTGAGCTTGCTCCTTCGGCTACACGGAAACTTTGCTCCAAAAGATGCCATTGAAGCTTGCCACCTTGCCGCCTCCAAAGCTCCATTCGTAGGACAAGATCTTAATGCTCTGATACCATGTAGAAAAAATAGAAAATGAATTTACCTCAATGGGCATTTTATAAATAATGAATGTGGGACAATGCCCAAATATATTTTTGAGTACAAGAGGGACAATGCCCTAAGAAAATTATAATGAGACAATGCTCAAAATGAGATGGGACTTTACCCTACAAGAGGAGACTTTGCTCCATAATTTTGGAGAGTCCAATGCCCTACTTTGAGTGGCTATTGGCTCTTATTTACAAGGCATGAGAGCATGCCTATTTATAGAGAAAAGAGAGGGTGAGAGAATAAAAAAAAAAATGGAGTGGGGGAGAGAGCATAAAACTCTCTCCCACTAGCCGTTGGGGCATGCCCCAACGGCTAGAATTTCCAGCCGTTGGGGACTGCCCCAACGGCTGTATTTTACAGCCAATGGGGGGCCATTTGGCCCCCCATGACTTGGATTTTGCTGGGCCCTTTTGGGCCCAGCTATAATCCATGACTTGGGCCCATTTTGGGGCCCTAAATGGGCCCATTTTCCTACTGCCCCCCATTTTTTATCCATTGGGGGCCCATTTTGGGTGGCCCCTTGTGCTGGGTTGTACTGGGCCCATTTGGGCCCAGCTGCAGCCCTTGGGCCGGGCCCATTTAGGACCCATTTTGGGTTCCTAAATGGGCCTACAATTCTGGACAGCAGGGGGCAGAATTCTGCCCCCTTGATGTCTTATATTTTTGGGCCACTTTTGGGCCTTGTTTAGTGTAATAAAATACACCCATTTAATGCCCTAATTGTGGGCTACAAAATTCCTCTTGGGTTGGTCTCCGGATTTGCCTTTGAATGAGCTTTTACACTTGACCACTTTGGTTTGTGCTTTGGACATTTCTGGACTTCTCCATGGACCACCTCTCAGGGTTGGACTTAGGATTGCCTCTGAATGAGCTTTGCACTTGTACCGCCTCGGTTTGTGCTTTGGACATTTCTAGACTTTTCCATGGACCATCTCTTGAGGTCTTGAGGTTCGGTGGGTCTTCCCCAAGCTTCATGCTCCATCTTTTCAACAGATGGAACAACCAGCTCATGCTCAACAAGTCTCCCAAGTGGCTGCACTCGAATCCAAGATGGAGGAGATGCAAAAAGAGATGAAAAAGCTCCTTGGCCAAGTTGCTCTACATTCCGGTAACAACTTGAACTCATCTCATTTAAATAAGTGGCTTATTGATTCGGGCTGTGACAATCACATGGTAAAGGATAAAAATCAAGTTAGGAAATTCATTCCTTTATCTAGTCATAAGATTGTCAAGGTTGCTAATGGTCAAAAACTAAAAGTTGATGATCTAGGAGAAGGTGAACTTCTAGGCAAGAAAACCAAAGCTTTATATGTGCCAAAATTCAACTCTAACCTCATGTCCATTAGCAAAATCACAAAAGACCATAATTGCAAAGCCACTTTTGATCCTAACCAAGTTATTTTTCAGGATCTCAAAACGAATCACTTGATTGGCAAGGGGTCTAGAAGAAACAACCTATATTTCCTAGATCAAGAAAACCAAGCTTTTGGAGTTCAAAGTCAAGTATCCTCTATATGGCATGCACGTCTAGGTCACCCGGGAGATTTAGCTTTGAAACGCCTATTTCCAAGTCAAAAGGTAGAAAATAGGCATTGCAAAGCTTGTATTCTTGGTAAACAAACTAGAGTGTATTATCCAATCTCAAATACAATATATGAAAATGCCTTTGAACTTATTCATACCGATGTGTGGACTTCACCCATAGAATCTCATAATGGCTTCAAATACTTTGTAACCTTCATTGACCACAAAACTAGATACACTTGGGTGTACTTATTAGTAGCCAAATCTGAAGTATTTGAGGCACTTAAGAGCTATTATAGATATGTAACCAAGCAATTTAATGCAAACATCAAAATCCTTAGATCGGATCATGGGGGAGAATACACTAGTCATGCATTTGAAAATTTTCTAGAAGAAAAAGAAATTATTCATCAAAAATCTTGTGTGTATACTCCTCAACAAAATGGAGTTGCCGAAAGAAAAAATAGACATTTACTAGAAACGGCTAGGTATATGATGTTTCACTCCAATGTACCTAAAAAGTTTTGGAGTGAAGCCATTAAAACCGCTGCCCATCTTATAAACCTTATTCCCTCTCAAATATTAGAAGGAAAATCCCCCTTAGAACTACTCCTAGGAAGAAAACCAAATATCTCACACTTAAGAGTTTTTGGGTGCATTTGTTATGTACATGTACCAGAAAACTTTAGAAATAAACTAGATGAAAGGGGGAGAAAATGTGTATTTCTAGGATACTCTACCTTTGAAAAAGGATATAAATGTTATGATCCTCTAACTAAAAAGCTATACACATCCAAGGATGTGATATTTGTAGAAAGAGAACCTTATTTTGCAGGAAAAGAGGATCAAGAGCAAGCAAAGGAAAGGGGAGCTCAAGACCAATGGAATATAGTTCTTCCCTCAATCAAAGAACCTTCCTATCAAAATGAAGAAGGAGAACCATCAATCCAAGCTGAAAATGATACAATTCAAGAAGAACCATCCTCTTCTCATTCTGATCATGAATCTGTCCAAGAGGAAGGGGGAGACAACTTAGATCAAGGGCAAGTTATGGAGGAAGAAGAACAAAGCATTGAGGAGCCGCCTCCCCCTCCTCTTCGAAGATCAACAAGGCTTAGGCTCCCACCTTCGGAATGGATTAGCAAAAAAGTGTTTTATAACTCAAAGGTAACATCTCATCCCATTTCCCAATACTATTCGATTGCTAACATGTCTTGTAGCCATCAAAAATTCATCAAAAATCTAGACCTTCATCAAGAGCCTAGAAACTTTGAAGAAGCAAAACAACATCCCCAATGGATTCAAGCCATGAAGGATGAGCTATAAGCCTTAGAAAGAAACGGAACTTGGGAGTTATCATCCCTTCCTAAAGGAAAAAGGCGGTAGGATGCAAATGGGTCTATACGATCAAGCACAAAAGTGATGGAAGCATTGATAGATACAAAGCTAGATTAGTAGCTAAGGGCTTCACTCAAGCTTATGGAGTAGACTACAAGGAAACTTATGCTCCGGTGGCCAAGATGAACACAATTCGAGTCTTGATGTCCCTTGCAATCAATCACTCTTGGCCAATGTTTCAAATGGACGTAGCCAATGCTTTTCTTCAAGGTGATCTAGAAGAAGAAGTATACATGGAGACTCCACCGGGCTTTTCTCACCAACTCAACAAAGTTTGCAAACTTAGGAAAGCAATCTACGGTCTTAAACAATCTCCAAGAGCATGGTATGCCAAACTTAGCTCAACTCTTCTTGATCATAATTTCAAAAAATGCAATAGTGATTCTTCTCTCTTTATCAAAAAGCTAGATGAAAAAATCATTATAGTGTTAGTTTATGTAGATGATATAATCATAACAGGCAATGATTTTAACTTAATCAACCAAGTGAGAAGTTTCTTACAAACAAAATTTGATATTAAGGACTTAGGGAAACTAAAGTACTTCTTAGGGATAGAACTTGCCTATTGTCCAAATGGGCTTATTCTATCACAAAGGAAGTATGTGCTTGATCTCTTGCAGGAAACCGGGAAGTTAGGTGCCAAGCCCGCTTGTAGTCCCATTAGCTCCTCTAGTGATCTCAAGGATGATAATGAAGATTTTAAGGATGAACCAAGATATCAAAGGCTCGTAGGGAAATTGATCTACCTCACTATAACGAGACCAGACATCTCCTTTGCCGTGAGTCAAGTTAGCCAACATATGCACAAGCCCAAAAGGAAGCATTGGAGAGCTACCGAAAGAATCCTTCACTACCTAAAGGGCATACCGGGCATGGGAATTTGGATGAAAAAGAACAATAACTCACAAATCATAGGGTATTGTGATGCGGATTGGGCCGGAGACTCAGAGGATAGACGATCAACCACAGGGTATTGCATGTTTGTTGGAGGAAATTTAGTAGCTTGGAAAAGTAAGAAACAACATGTGGTATCAAGATCAAGTGCCGAAGCCGAATATAGAGCAATGGCAGCCGCATAAAGTGAAATAGTATGGCTAAAAGCTCTAATTGAAGAAATAGGGTTCTCTGTTCCTACTCCAATCCAACTCCATTGTGACAATCAATCGGCAATTCACATAGCCTCAAATCCGGTTTTTCATGAGAGAACAAAGCACATAGAGGTGGATTGTCACTTTGTGAGACAAAAGTTTGAAGAAAAGCTCATCACTCCAAGCTTCACAAGAAGTGATGATCAAGTAGCCGACATCTTCACCAAACCGGGGACCGCCAATCACATTCACAAAAATATGGTCAAGTTGGGCGTTATAGATACATACACACCCAACTTGAGGGGGAGTGTTGAAATGAGACATAATTGAGCTCATTAGCTCTCTCTTCAAAGTGCCCTATCTAAGAGTTTCTTAAATGCTTATAAGGAGGTCTAAAATTAGCCCATGTAAAAGACCTTCTCTAAGCCCATTTGTAAACCCATTTAAAGGGCCCAATATGGGCCTCCAATTCCTCAGCAGCTGGGCCGTAATTGGCCCAGCCCAGCCCACTCAATTTGGGGGGCAACAGCCCCCAACGGCTAGTAGAGAACTAGTCGTTTGGGGACTGCCCAACGGCTAGTTCTCACTAGCCGTTGGGGCCGGCTGGTAGGAGAGGGCAATGCCCTCTCCTCTCTCTCATTTTCTCTCCTTCTTACCTCCCTTCTCCTTCTCTATAAATAGGATAGGTGGTTGAGCTTCATGAGTATGAAAAATATGTCTTCAATATGTGTAAACTCTCTTTGATCTTTCAATAAAATTCTTGAAGTTTATTTCTTCATTTCTTAGTTTGCTATCTTTGAATTTCAACAGTTGTAATTCCCTTATGCACTCATTTAGCTTGGTTTGGAGCTTATCACATTTAGCTCTTATAGATGATAAGAGATCTGCACAGTATGTATTATCTTGATGGCCGGATTTGAGAGGGATGGATGCACTTTGTTGTTGCTCCATTGTAGTAGTGTAAGCAATTCCTTCATTCAGAATTTGCCTTTGGTCTTGAGCCATTTTTGTTTTCTCCTTTAGCTGAATAGCAGCCTTTATTTCATCATATTGAGTAAGCGCTTTTATATTGAAGGTATCTTGATGCACTTTCCTCCATAGTTCCAGAAATTTGAAAGCTCCAAATGGCTCTTTCAAGAGAAGACTTAAGTCATCGCATAAATTTAGCAATTTTTGTAAGAGATCCATCCATTTTGAATTACTTTTGCTGCTGAGAGGATTGCGAATTCCCTGCTCTGATACCATGTTCGAATTGAGAGTAAAATGAACACACTATTCTTGAAATAAAATTCTGAACTTCATTAGATTTGAGTGAATTTTTATACATAGCAAGAGAGCATTTTTAAATGCTCTAAAGGAGAGACATCTACCTCTATTTATAAAGAAAGGGAAGAGGAAGAAGAGAGGGCTTAATGCCCTCTCTACAAGCTGTTGGGAGCATCTCCCAATGGCTAGAATTCTAGCCGTTGGAAGATGCTTCCAACGGCTAGGCAACTTAGCCTTTGGGGGCCCCTTTTGGGCCCCTATGGGCTGAGCTATGCTGGGCCGAATAAGGCTCAGCTGTTGCCCATAAAGGGGACTCAATTAGGGACATTTTTGGGTCCTCTAAATGGGCCAAAGATTGGGCAAAATGGGGGCAGAATTTTGCCCCTTTTGGAATTACAAAATGGGCCTTCATAGACCTTGATAAAATGCTTCATCTTTGCTTTATTTCAACAGAGGTCCATTGTTAGTGGCCTCAATGTCTCCAATTCTGTCCATAGCCTTTCGAGGTCACCAAAGACTTGGGGTAGGGTTTTATCACCTCTTTGAAGTTTGGAGATTTGTTGTTGAAGCTCAAAGACCTTCCCCAAGTTGTGTTTGTTCCCGTACAGCCCTTCAAGAGTGGACCACACGGATTTGGAGCTTGAACAGCCAGCCACCATCATTTGATGAGCCTTGTCCAGGGAGTTTAGTAGCATCAAGAAGATATAATCATCCTTGTTCTTCCATTGCTCAAAATTGGGGTTTGATGTATCAAGTGGCTCATTTTGGATATGCTCCAATGCATGTACAAATTCAAGAGCCTTTGCATAATTTCTGCCCATTGTGGATAATTTTCAGAAGTGAGGAGAGGAAGTGAAACCCGCTCTGATACCATGTTAAAATTTGGAGTGCGGAAGCTAGGTTGGTGAGCTAGGGTTTTGATGTTTGAGCAAGGAAGAGAAGACTTGGTGTTTGTGTATTTGGATGTGTTGATGAACAACAAAGTAAGAACACTTGAATTTGTGAGAATAAACTCAAAGTATTGATGAACTATCAATTACAAGATATTTTTGTGTTGAGACAAAGCTCAAGAAAAATAAAGACAATGTAAGAGACTTTTGCTCTATTCTAAGACAAGTTTGAGACTATGCTCAATGGTGTTTTTCTTCCACCATTTTGCTCTCTATTTATAGAGAGTATTACATGTAAAAAGGAGGGAAAAAGACCACAAAAGCCAATAGATCCGTTGGGGGACAAAGGGGACAGATTTCTGTCCCCAAAAACACTGTATAACAGTCATTTTTATGACTGTTATACAGCCCAACGGCTAGTTCTATTGAACTAGCCGTTTTGCCCTTTTTAGGGCCCTTTTTGGGCCTCTTTTTAGGGCTTTAATTTGCCCATTTGATGGGCTAAGAATCCCTTAAGGACCAGGCCAAATATTGCTCATGAAGAGGACTTGAATTACACTTGTTCTAGGAACTTTTCTGGACAGCACACTAAACCAGTCTTCAAGGCTCTTCTTAGGCCGGCTATGCAGCTCATTTGGACCTCATTTAGTACTCCTTTTGATGGTCTTGAAGTCTTATTTAAGTGGGTCGAAAGTTGGCTTCAATAGCTTGCTTTGTTGGGTTGGGCTTTGGCCAGATTGGGCCAAAGCCCATGTGTAGTTTCTGGACAGCAATCTGTCCAAATTTGTTCTTCCTCCTTAGATTGGTTACTTGATCACTTTGGACCCTTTTTAGCCTTCTTCTTCTTGGACTTGGATGGTTGATTCATTGCTTCTTTGTTGTTGTCCAAATTGGAGTAAAATAGCTTATAGTAAATGGGAGGCATCGAGCTACATACAATGTACATCTCCTCCTCATTTTCAACAGTATACAGCTTGAGAATATTTCTTCATACTTTACAAGGGGAACTTCAGCCCCTATTTATAGAGAAAGAGAGAATGCTCAAAGGAGAGAAAAGAGAGAATGGAGAGGGCATTGTGCCCTCTCCACTACTAGCCGTTGGGGCTGTCTCCAACGGCTCCTTCAAAGAGCTGATGGGGGCCCATTTGGGCCCCCTTTGGGGGAACTGAAATAGGCCCATTTGCTGGCCCGGGCTGGGCCCGCGGAATGAGCCATACATTCTGGACAAGAACGAGGCATAAATCTACCTCCTTACAAGATCCATATTTGGGCTTCCTTTGAGCCTTGAATGACTAAGGGGAGAAACAAATTTTTAGGGTTAGATGAATACTCTAAGAGTTCTTCATTTCAACATTCTCTACTAAAAGCCCAGAAATCTGCCTACATTGTCCAGCAAGCATGGCCCATTTGGGCAGCCTAAACCAGCCAAAATACATTCAAAAATAGGCCCAAGGAAGCCCAAAAGTACGGAGAAAAGTCCAGGAAGCAAACCCAAATGGCTAGGGGCAATTTGGGCGGTGTATATTTCAACAGTCAAAAAAACTAGCTGTTAGAATTCCTTGGGGTTTGAGCTCCAACGGTCATATTGTCTTTGAGGCTCTATCTACTGGCTATTTTCTCCTTTTCTCTATAAATAGAGCCTCATTGTATCCCCCAAAATCATGATTCAATGATCTCAAGCACCAATGTATTCTCTCATTGTTTTTCAATAAGGGGCAATTTGGGCGGTGTATATTTCAACAGTAAAAAAAACTAGCTGTTGGAATTCCTTGGGATTTGAGCTCCAACGGTCATATTGTCTTTGAGGCTCTATCTACTGGCTATTTTCTCCTTTTCTCTATAAATAGAGCCTCATTGTATCCCCCAAAATCATGATTCAATGCTCTCAAGCACCAATGTATTCTTTCATTGTTTTTCAATAAAACCAGAATTTATTTCACACTTTCTTTGTTTTTATACTTTGATATTTCAACACTCAAAACGTCTCTCAAGTTGCTGTCATTGAAAACAAAGTGGAGGAAATGCAAAAGGAGATGAAAAAAGCTTATTGGACAGATTGCTCTTCATTCTGGTAACCTCCTAAACTCATCTCATTCTAGTCCATGGCTTATTGAGTCCGGTTGTGACAATCATATGGTCAAAGATAAAAGCAAAGTTAGGAGATTTATTCCACTTACTGATCATAAAATTATCAAAATTGCTAATGGTGATAAATTAAAGGTTGATCATCTATGAGAAGTTGAATTACTTGGCATGAAAACTAAAGCTTTGTATGTACCCAAATTTGATTCTAACCTTCTGTCCATTGGAAAAATAACTAAAGAACAAAATTGTAAAGTCTCTTTTGATCCTAACAAAGTTATTTTTCAGGACCTCAAAACGAATCATTTGATTGGCAAGGGGTTTAGGAGGCACAATCTATACTACTTGAATCAAGAAAATCGAGCTTTTGCTGTTCAAAATCAAATGCACTCATTATGGCATGCTCGTCTAGGTCATCTTGGGAACTTAGCTTTGAAATGCCTATTTCCAAAACTAGAACTAGAAGATAGGCATTGCAAAGCTTGTGTTCTTGGAAAACAAACTAGAATGTACTATCCTATTTTAAATACAATATATGAGAATGCTTTTGAACTTGTACATTCTGATGTTTGGACCTCGCCCATAGTATCTCATAATGGATTCAAGTACTTTGTCACCTTCATTGATCACAAAACTACATATACTTTGGTTTATCTATTGGTGACTAAATCTGAGGTTTTTGAAGTTCTTAAAAGCTATTATAGATATGTGACTAAGCAATTCAATGCCAACATTAAAATCATTAGGTCAGACCATGGAGGTGAGTATATTAGTCATGCATTTGAAAATTTCCTAAATGAGCAAGGAATCATACATCAAAAATCATGTGTTTACACTCCACAACAAAATGGAGTTGCGGAAAGGAAGAATAGACATTTGTTAGAAACGGCTAGAGAATGATGTTTCATTCGAATGTTCCTAAAGTTTATTGGAGTGAGGCAATTAAAACAGCAGCTCACCTTATAAACCTCATGCCCACTCAAACTATAGGTGGAAAATCTCCCTTAGAACTTCTTCTTAAAAGAAGACCTAGCATTGATCATTTGAGAGTATTTGGGTGTACTTGTTATGTTCATGTACCAGAACACTTTAGAAACAAATTAGATGAAAGAGGAAGGAAATGTGTATTCCTAGGTTACTCATCTTTTGAAAAGGGATATAAATGTTATGATCCACTAACTAAAAGACCATACACATCCAAGGATATGATATTTGTAGAGGGAGTTCCTTATTTTACAGGAAAAGAAGATCAAGAGAAAGCTAGAAAAAGAGTAGATCAAGACCTTTGGAACACTGTTATGTTAAAATAAAGGATAATTAGGGCATATATCCTAAGAGAATGAAGTCTAAATGTATAGCCCTAAATTAGGCATATCTTTTCTTTCTCCTTTGCCATATTTGTAATCCCTTTTTAGGGTTCCAAATTGGGCCCTAAATGGGCCTTGCCCGAAGCCCGAAGGGCCCAGCCCAGGCCAGCAAATGGGGGGCCAAAAGGCCCCCCAACGGCTAAGCAAAAATAGCCGTTGGGGCTGTCCCCAATGGCTAGAAATGGAGAGGGCACAATGCCCTCTCCTCTCCACTCTTTTCTCAACTCTTTCCTCTTTTCTTGTTCTCTATAAATAGGGCATTCAAGTCCCTTTGTAAAGTATGAAAAACATGCCTTCATTTCATGCAAACTCTCTTTAATTTCTCAATAAAATTCTTGAAGTTTCTTTCTTCATTCTTAGCTTGCTATCTTTAAATTTCATCATGGTATCAGAGCAAGCTTCGATCCCTTCATCTTCCGGTGTTGGTCATCCTCCACCACAAATTAGTACTTCCATGTTTACTTCCATTCTCTTAGATTCATCAAATTACAATGCTTGGCAAGACACCATCAAGAGATCCTTGAATTTCTTCAATCTTGAAAATCACATATTGGAGGATCCCTTAGATGATGTTAACCCTGCATTCAAATCATGGAAGAAGCAAGATGATCAAGTGGTGGTGCTACTTCAAATGTCTCTTGACAAAACCCACAAAGCAATGGCTACTTGTATTCCAAATGCAAAGGCTTTGTGGGATCAAATGCATGCTCTATATGGGCAAGAGACCAACACCGGACGAATCTTTGAGCTCAAATGAAAAATCTTCAAGATTCAAAAAGGAGGTAAAACCCTACCCGAATACTTTGGGGAATATATGGATCTTTGGAATGAGCTTAATCTTCTTAGGCCTCCAACTTCTAATCTCAAGACCCTTCTTCAAAGAAATGATGAAGACATGACCTTTAGTCTTCTTATGGGTCTTGGAGATGAATATGCTCCTATTCGTTAAGAAATCCTTAGAATGAAGATATTCCCTTCATTCCAAGAAGTTCAATTTATGATTCAAAGAGCCGAGACTAGCATGAGGCTAGAGGAGTCTACCAAGCTCAAATCCGAAGCTCAAGCCTTCAAAGCTGTCCAAGATGATCATATGGCCAACAAGGCTCAAAATTTCTTTAAAAAGGATGTTTGCACAAATTACAAGAAACCCAGCCACAAAAGGGAAAGGTGTTGGTTTCTCCACCCTAATTTGCGCCCAAAGAACAACAAGAAGGAGATGGAACAACCAGCTCATGCTCAACAAGTCTCCCAAGTGGCTGCACTCGAATCCAAGATGGAGGAGATACAAAAAGAGATGAAAAAGCTCCTTAGCCAAGTTGCCCTTCATTCCGGTAACAACTTGAACTCATCTCATTTAAATAAATGGCTTATTGATTCGGGCTGTGACAATCACATGGTAAAGGATAAAAACCAAGTTAGGAAATTCATTCCTCTATCTAGTCATAAGATTGTCAAGGTTGCTAATGGTCAAAAACTAAAAATTGATCATCTAGGTGAAGTTGAACTCCAGGGCAAGAAAACTAAAGCTTTATATGTGCCAAAATTCAACTCTAACCTCATGTCCATTAGCAAAATTACCAAAGACCATAATTGCAAAGCCACTTTTGATCCTAACCAAGTAATTTTTTAGGATCTCAAAACAAATCACTTGATTGGCAATGGATCTAGAAGGAACAACCTATATTTCTTAGACCAAGAAAATCAAGCTTTTGGAGTTCAAAGTCAAGTATCTTCTATATGGCATGCTCGTCTAGGTCACCCGGGAGATTTAGCTTTGAAACGCCTATTTCCAAGTCAAAAAGTAGAAAATAGGCATTACAAAGCTTGTAGTCTTGGAAAATAAACTAGAGTGTATTATCTAATCTCAAACACAATATATGAAAATGCCTTTGAACTCATTCATACCGATGTGTGGACTTCACCCATAGAATCTCATAATGGCTTCAAATACTTTGTAACCTTCATTGACCACAAAACTAGATACACTTGGGTGTACTTATTAGTAACTAAATCTGAAGTATTTGAGGCACTTAAGAGCTATTATAGATATGTGACCAAGCAATTCAATGCAAACATCAAAATCCTTAGATCGGATCATGGGGGAGAATACACTAGTCATGCACTTGAAAATTTTCTGAAGAAAAAGAAATTATTCATCAAAAGTCTTGTGTGTACACTCCTCAACAAAATGGAGTTGCCGAAAGAAAAAATAGACATTTACTAGAAACGGCTAGGGCTATGATGTTTCACTCCAATGTACCTAAAAAGTTTTGGAGTGAAGCCATTAAAACCGCTGCCCACCTTATAAACCTTATGCCCTCTCAAGTGTTAGAAGGAAAATCTCCCTTAGAACTACTCCTAGGAAGAAAACCTAGTATCTCACACTTAAGAGTTTTTGGGTGCATTTGTTATGTGCATGTACCGGAAAACTTTAGAAATAAACTAGATGAAAGGGGGAGAAAATGTGTATTTCTAGGATACTCTACCTTTGAAAAAGGATATAAATGTTATGATCCTCTAACCAAAAAGCTATACACATCCAAGGATGTGATATTTGTAGAAAGAGAACCTTATTTTGCAGGAAAAGAGGATCAAGAACAATCAAAGGAAAGAGGAGCTCAAGACCAATGGAATATAGTTCTTCCCTCAATCAAAGAACCTTCCCATCAAAATGAAGAAGGAGAACAACCAATCCAAGCTGAAAATGATCCAACTCAAGAAGAATCAACCTCATCTCATTTTGATCATGAATCTGTCCAAGAGGAAAGGGGAGACAACTTAGATCAAGGGCAAGTTATAGAGGAAGAAGAACAAAGTATTGAGGAGCCGCCTCCCCCTCCTCTTCGAAGATCAACAAGGCTTAGGCTCCCTCCTTCGGAATGGATCAACAAAAGAGTGTTCTATAATTCAAAGGTGACATCTCACCCCATTTCCCAATATTATTCGATTGCTAACATGTCTTGTAGCCATCAAAAATTCATCAAGAATTTAGACCTTCATCAAGAGCCTAGAAACTTTGAAGAAGCAAAACAACATCCCCAATGGATTCAAGCCATGAAAGATGAGCTAGAAGCCTTAGAAAGAAATGGAACTTGAGAGTTATCATCTCTTCCTAAAGGAAAAAGGGCGGTAGGATGCAAATGGGTCTATAAGATCAAGCACAAAAGCGATGGAAGCATTGATAGATACAAAGCTAGATTAGTAGCAAAGGGCTTCACTCAAGCTTATGGAGTAGACTACAAGGAAACTTATGCTCCGGTGGCCAAGATGAACACAATTCGAGTCTTGATGTCCCTTGCAATCAATCACTCTTGGCCAATGTTTCAAATGGATGTAGCCAATGCTTTTCTTCAAGGTGATCTAGAAGAAGAAGTGTACATGGAGACTCCGCCGGGCTTTTCTCACCAACTCAACAAAGTTTGCAAACTTAGGAAAGCAATCTACGGTCTCAAACAATCTCCAAGAGCTTGGTATGCCAAACTTAGCTCAACTCTTTTTGATCATGATTTGAAAAATGCAATAGTAGCACTTCTCTCTTCGTTAAGAAACTAGATGGAAAAATCATTATAGTGTGAGTTTATGTAGATGATATATTCATAACCGGTAATGATTTAGACTTAATCAACCAAGTGAGAAGTTTCTTACAAACAAAATTTGATATTAAGGACTTAGGGAAACTAAAGTACTTCTTAGGGATAGAACTTGCCTATTGTCCAAATGGGCTTGTTCTATCACAAAGGAAGTATGTGCTTGATCTCTTGCAGGAAACCGGGAAGTTAGGTACCAAGCCCGCTTGTAGTCCCATTAGCTCCTCTTGTGGTCTCAAGGATGATGATGAAGATTATGAGGATGAACCAAGATATCAAAGGCTCGTAGGGAAATTGATCTACCTCACCATAACGAGACCGGACATCTCCTTTGCCGTGAGTCAAGTTAGCCAACATATGCACAAGCCCAAAAGA
This sequence comes from Dillenia turbinata, assembly GCA_037126225.1. Classification (NCBI taxonomy): domain Eukaryota; kingdom Viridiplantae; phylum Streptophyta; class Magnoliopsida; order Dilleniales; family Dilleniaceae; genus Dillenia; species Dillenia turbinata. The sequence continues at coordinate 12,909,231 of JBAMMX010000006.1, forward strand.
AAGCATTGGAGAGCCACCGAAAGAATCCTCCATTATCTAAAGGGCACACCCGGCATGGGAGTTTGGATGAAGAAGAACAACGACTCACAAGTCGTAGGATATTGTGATGCGGATTGGGCCGGAGACTCAGAAGATAGACGATCAACCACAGGATATTGCATGTTTGTTGGAGGAAATCTAGTATCTTGGAAAAGAAAAAAACAACATGTGGTGTCAAGATCAAGTGCCGAAGCCGAATATAGAGCCATGGCTGCCGCATCAAGTGAAATAGTTTGGTTAAAGGCTCTAATTGAAGAACTAGGGTTCTCCGTTCCTACTCCAATCCTCCTCCATTGTGACAATCAATCGGCAATTCACATAGCCTCAAATCCGGTTTTTCATGAAAGAACAAAGCATATTGAGGTAGATTGTCACTTTGTGAGACAAAAGTTTGAAGAAAAACTCATCACTCCAAGCTTTACACGAAGTGATGATCAAGTAGCGGATATTTTCACCAAACCGGGAACCGCCAATCACATACATAAAAATATGGTCAAGTTGGGTGTTATAGATACATACACACCCAACTTGAGGGGGAGTGTTGAAATAGAGGACAATTAGGGTTTATATCCTAAGGGAATAAAGTCTAAATGTATAGCCCTATAGGGTTCCATATTTGTAATCCCCTTTAGGGTTCCATATCGGGCCCTAAATGGGCCCAGCCCGGGCCAGCAAATGGGGGCCCAAAAGGCCCCCAACGGCTAAGTAACATATAGCCGTTGGGGCTGTCCCAACGGCTAGTAAAACTAGCCGTTGGGGACAGCCCCAACGGCTAGAAGTGGAGAGGGCACAATGCCCTCTCCTTCCTCTCTTTTCTCAACTCTTTCCCTCTCTTCTTGTTCTCTATAAATAGAGCATATATGTTCATTTGAAAGGTATGAAAAACATGCCTTCATTGCATGTAAACTCTCTTTAATTTCTCAATAAAATTCTTGAAGTTTATTTCTTCATTCTTAGCTTGCTATCTTTAAATTTCAACACAGAGAAATCCATGAGGGAATATGCGTCTGTCACTTAGGGCTCGAAATCTGACAGACAAAGCCCTTCGACAACGGTACTATTGGCTGACTTTGAAGGCTGATGCTGATGATTATGTCAAAAGATATGACAAGTGTTAGTGCTTCTCATTAGTATCATGATAGCTAGCCTATTGACATTCGCTCAATAGGGAATGGACATTCTAGAACCATTCCCACCAACAACCAGACATCGCAAGTTCTTAGTCATTGCCAACAACTACTTCACCAAGTGGGTGGAAGCTGAATCACTGGCCTAGATTACTATCGGCAAGGTACAACACTTCATATGGATATCTATCATCATTAGGTTTGTCACACCTCATGTCCTGATCACGGACAATGGTAAACAATTCGATAACAGAGGCTCTTGAGACTTCTATAGTAGGTTAGAGATCCAACACCGCTTTACTTTCGTTGCCTACCCCAAGCCAATAGCCTCACTGAGGTGACTAATCGAATGATCCTATAGGGGTTGAAGTTCGTACTAAATGAAGTCAAAAGGTCGCTGGGTGGATGAGCTCTACAGCATCTTATGGCCTACAAAATAATGCCCTAAAAGGCAATAGGAGAAATATCATTCAACCATACATACAGGTGTAACGCGGTCATACTAGTTGAAATTGGGGTTCATTCGTTAAGGGTGAATCAATATGAAGAAAGGCAAAACAAATCCGTGCTACACAAATGTTTAGACCTACTTCCCTGATTGAGAAAAACCACATTCATCCGAATGGCCACTCACCAGCAGTAGACAGTGAAGTACTACAACTAACGGGTCAGAACTAGAATGTTCAAGCTAGGTGACTTGGTACTAAGGAAAATGGAAGCAACTGATCAACCCTAACTAGGGTGATAAGCTGGTTCCCAACTGGAAAGATCCCTACAAAATATGCTCAGAGGTTTACCTAGGCACATATCGCCTCGACCATCTAGACAGATCGACTATACCTAGAACTGTTGAAATGAAGGACAATTAGAGTATGAAATTAACTCTAAAATTAGTGCCCTTGTTCTCCTTAGAAAGGTCCATTTGTATGTCTAAAAGAAAGGGTATTTTGTGTCTAGAATGTTTGGCCAATTTAGGGACCCAAAATGGGCCCTAAATTGGCCTGGCCCGTCAGGCCCAGCCCGGGCCAGCAAAAGGGGGCCCAATTGGGCCCCAACGGCTAGGCAAATCTAGCCGTTGGAGGCTGTCCAACGGCTAGTAATTCTAGCCATTGGAGACAGCCTCCAACGGCTAGTAGAGAGGGGTCTTAACCCCTCTCTTGTTCTCTCATTTGCTCTCTAATTCTTTCCCTCTTCTTCTTCTATAAATAGGATTCTATGTATTCAAGCAAAGGCATGAACAAAAGTTCAAAGCTATGAATGTTATTTGCTTTCATTATCAATAAAATTCAGAATTTTATTTCAAAGATCTCTTGTGTTCATACTTTGATCTTTCAACAAGAACCTGGATGTCTGAGAATCTACGCATCTATTATCAATGAGATCAAAACTTTCTCAAGGAAACCTACCCTGTTTTGTGTATAGTCGAGTGGAGTCTATCATTGGGATATATCCCCGCAAACAGGCAAGAATCTCCTTATCCTCCTGAACGGAGCCTATCGTTGGGACCTATCTTCCAAATGGGCAAGTGTTACCTTGTCCTCCCAAACGAAGCCTATCATTGGGATCTATCTCCTTGAATGGGCAAGAATTGTCCTATCCTCCTGAATGGAGCCTATTGTTAGGATCTATCTCCCCGAACGGGCAAGTATCACCCTGTCTTCCCGAACAAAGCCTATTGTTGGGATCTATTTCCTCAAATGGGCAAGAATCGGCCTATCCTCTCAAACAATGCCTATTGTTGGGATCTATCTCTCCAAACGGGTACGTATCGCCCTGTCCTCCTGAACGGAAGCTATTGCTGGGTTCTGTCTCCCCGAATGGGTAAGAATCACCCTGTCCTCCTAAATGGAGTCTATCGTTGGGATATATCTCCCTGAACGAGCAAGTATCACCTTGTCTTCCCGAATAAAGCCTATTGTTGGGATTTATCTCCCTGAATGGGCTAGCATTGTCCTGTTCTCTCGAATGGAGCCTGTCGTTGGGATCTATCTCCCCAAACAAACAAGTATCATCCTATCCTCCCAAATGGAGCCTATCATTTAGGGCCTATTATTGAGATCTGTCTTCCTGAATGGGCAAGTATCTTCCTGTCCTCTCGAACGAAGCCTAATATTGGATCTATCACCCCAAAAGGACAAGCACCACCTAGCCTATCCTATCAAACAAATCTAAGGTAAGAGCCTCCCCGACAAATATTCACGGCCCTCACACTAAGTTAAACGCTCAGGCAAAAGCATGGATAGAAGGAGAAGAACCCTCTACTCAGGTGAATTCACTCTCTTAGTCACATATTACTTGGAGAAAGGAAAGGACAATTTTGTCCCATGCCTAATTGTAAGGGAGCTAACCATGGAGTTTCCTATCGATCGGATCCTATTGCTTAAGTTGGTCACTTAACGATTCGGTGCTCTTGACAAACTACTAATGATCAAGGCAACTATCCAAAGAGCAAAATTAACATGTAACAAAAACTCTTCTTTTATTTTAATATAATGAGTATAAATCAGAGAAGTTAGTTGGAAACAAGGCAAAAGGAAAATTTACAAGTCCTTAAGACAGATCGAGTTACATCGAAAGAATGATATGAGGAATCTATAGTAAAAAGCTCTGAGACAAGAAGACAGCAGAAGCCTCCACAGTTTATCAAACCACTCTTGGGCGGCGGAGCCAATGAGAGTAAAAAGCCTTTCCAATAGAAGTGGGAAAGGACTTTATAAAGTAGCCAAGAAGGGTATAGGAGAAACTGTGAGGATGCGTCAAGTCTCTCTCCACCTCCCAACTCCTCTTATCGCCTGACCCGACAGAGCACCAAGAAGTATCATAAGCAAACTTTGCTACACCAAAGGGTTGGACAGTGATTCTGACCTTAAGAAGAGAGTTTACTTAGAGGAATATCTCCTCCTCCTCAAGGTCAAGAACCTTGATGAGAGACCTGATGGGCTCCACCCTAACGTCTGAACACCAGACGACGTTATGGAACCTCACATCAATAGCCCTATCTTTGATGGAACCTCACATCGACAGAAGTCTCCTAAGTTACAGGGTTTTATGGCTCAAAACCCATAATCAAGAAATATAGACTCTCAATGGCGAAAACTTACAGAATCGCTCATGAAAGTACTTAAGATCTCTCTAGGATGATGTTGGGTCATGCGACCCCTATTTATAGCCATAAAGACGTGATTTTTGTGATCTTGAGCAGACAAAATGATCCAATGAGAATCATGTGCAATGAATGAAGAGTCTTGATCTCTTTAACTTCCGACGAAGTATTTATTCCAGGATCATTATTCAAAGGTTGAACACATGTTGAAACTTCAAACATCAACTAGCAAAAATATGAGTGAAAAAACCTCAAATACTTTATTGAAATTTCAAGTAGAATGTACAAGACTAGAAGGCATATTTTTCATACCTCAAGAGAACTACAACCTGCCCTATTTATAGAGGAAGAGAAAAAGGATTAAGAGAAGTGAGAAATGAGGGAGAGGAGAGGGCTTTGCCCTCTCCTAGCTGCTGCTCCAACGGCTAGAATAGAACTAGCCGTTGGACAGTCCCAACGGCTAGTTCTATTACAAGCTGTTGGGGCCTGTTTTGGCCCCTTCTTTGGAAGGGCTGGGCTGGGCTTTTTAAGCCCCAGCTGAGCAGAATTGGATGGCCCATTTGGGTCATTAAATGGGCCCTTAGATGGGTTCATTTAGGACCTAAACTTAGAATGTAATGAAGACACCACTTTTGGTCATTACACTTGGACATCTTTGATCTTATGAATTAAATGATTATGAAACCTAATTGATGCTTGTTTCAACAATACATTTACACTCTCATGATTTTTCAAGTAATGACTCTTGGCTTACTTCTTACACCTCTTCTTCAATGTAACCAAAGGAGTAGGGGCAAATGATGGTACATGACCCAAACATTGTTAAAATTTGGAGTGCGGAAGCTAGGTTGGTGAGCTAGGGTTTTGATGTTTGAGCAAGGAAGAGAAGACTTGGTGTTTGTGTATTTGGATGTGTTGATGAACAACAAAGTAAGAACACTTGAATTTGTGAGAATAAACTCAAAGTATTGATAAACTATCAATTACAAGACATTTTTGTGTTGAGACAAAGCTCAAGAAAAATAAAGACAATGTAAGAGACTTTTGCTCTATTCTAAGACAAGTTTGAGACTATGCTCAATGGTATTCTTCTTCCATCACTTTGCTCCCTATTTATAGAGATTATTACATGTTAAAAAGAGGAAATAGACCACCAAAGCCCAATAGAACCGTTGGGGGACAAAGGGGACAGATTTCTGTCCCCAAAACACTGTATAACAGCCATATTTTTGGCTGTTATACAGTCCAACGGCTAGTTCTTTTGAACTAGCTGTTGGGGCCTTGGATTAAGCCCTTTTATGGGCTACAATATGCCCAAGATGTTGGGCTAAAACACCCTTAAGGACTGGACCAAATGCAGCTCACAAATAGGCTTGAACCTTGAACCAAAATGGACTTGGATCTTGAAGTAATCTGGACTAATGAAATTCAAAGATAGCAAACTAAGAAATGAAGAAATAAACTTCAAGAATTTTATTGAAAGATCAAAGAGAGTTTACATATATTGAAGACATATTTTTCATACCCTTGAAGCTCAACCACCTATCCTATTTATAGAGAAGGAGAAGGGAGGAAAGGAGGAGAGAAAATGAGAGAGAGGAGAGGGCATTGCCCTCTCCTAACAATAGGCCCCAATGGCTAGGAGAACTAGCCGTTGGGCAGTCCCCAAACGGCTAGTTCTCTACTAGCCGTTCGGGGCTGTTGCCCTCCCACTTTGAGTGGGCTGGGCCAATTACGGCCCAGCTGCTGAGGGATTGGAGGCCCATATTGGGCCCTTTAAATGGGTTTACAAATGGGCTTAGAGAAGGTCTTTTACATGGGCTAATTTTAGACCTCCTTTTAAGCATTTAAGAAACTCTTAGATAGGGCACTTTGAAGAGAGTGCTAATGAGCTCAATTATGTCTCATTTCAACACTCCCCCTCAAGTTGGGTGTGTATGTATCTATAACGCCCAACTTGACCATATTTTTGTGAATGTGATTGGCGGTCCCCGGTTTGGTGAAGATGTCGGCTACTTGATCATCACTTCTTGTGAAGCTTGGAGTGATGAGCTTTTCTTCAAACTTTTGTCTCACAAAGTGACAATCCACCTCTATGTTCTTTGTTCTCTCATGAAAAACCAGATTTGAGGCTATGTGAATTGCCGATTGATTGTCACAATGGAGTTGAATTGGAGTAGGAACAGAGAACCCTATTTCTTCAATTAGAGCTTTTAGCCATACTATTTCACTTGATGCGGCTGCCATGGCTCTATATTCGGCTTCGGCACTTGATCTTGATACCACATGTTGTTTCTTACTTTTCCAAGCTACTAAATTTCCTCCAACAAACATGCAATACCCTGTGGTTGATCGTCTATCCTCTGAGTCTCCGGCCCAATCCGCATCACAATACCCTATGATTTGTGAGTTATTGTTCTTTTTCATCCAAATTCCCATGCCCGGAGTGCCCTTTAGGTAGTGAAGGATTCTTTCGGTAGCTCTCCAATGCTTCCTTTTGGGCTTGTGCATATGTTGGCTAACTTGACTTACGGCTAAGGAGATGTCTGGTCTCGTTATAGTGAGGTAGATCAATTTCCCTACGAGCCTTTGATATCTTGGTTCATCCTCATAATCTTCATTATCATCCTTGAGATCACTAGAGGAGCTAATGGGACTACAAGCGGGCTTGGCACCTAACTTCCCGGTTTCCTGCAAGAGATCAAGCACATACTTCCTTTGTGATAGAACAAGCCCATTTGGACAATAGGCAAGTTCTATCCCTAAGAAGTACTTTAGTTTCCCTAAGTCTTTAATATCAAATTTTGTTTGTAAGAAACTTCTCACTTGGTTGATTAAGTTAAAATCATTGCCTGTTATGATTATATCTCTACATAAACTAACACTATAATGATTTTTTCATCTAGCTTTTTGATAAAGAGAGAAGTATCACTATTGCATTTTTTGAAATTATGATCAAGAAGAGTTGAGCTAAGTTTGGCATACCATGCTCTTGGAGATTGTTTGAGACCGTAGATTGCTTTCCTAAGTTTGCAAACTTTGTTGAGTTGGTGAGAAAAGCCCGGTGGAGTCTCCATGTATACTTCTTCTTCTAGATCACCTTGAAGAAAAGCATTGGCTACGTCCATTTGAAACATTGGCCAAGAGTGATTGATTGCAAGGGACATCAAGACTCGAATTGTGTTCATCTTGGCCACCGGAGCATAAGTTTCCTTGTAGTCTACTCCATAAGCTTGAGTGAAGCCCTTAGCTACTAATCTAGCTTTGTGTCTATCAATGCTTCCATCGCTTTTGTGCTTGATCTTATAGACCCATTTGCATCCTACCGCCCTTTTTCCTTTAGGAAGGGATGATAACTCCCAAGTTCCGTTTCTTTCTAAGGCTTCTAGCTCATCCTTCATGGCTTGAATCCATTGGGGATGTTGTTTTGCTTCTTCAAAGTTTCTAGGCTCTTGATGAAGGTCTAGATTTTTGATGAATTTTTGATGGCTACAAGACATGTTAGCAATCGAATAATATTGAGAAATGGGATGAGATGTTACCTTTGAGTTATAAAACACTCTTTTGCTAATCCATTCCGAAGGTGGGAGCCTAAGCCTTGTTGATCTTCGAAGAGGAGGGAGAGACGGCTCCTCAATGCTTTGTTCTTCTTCCTCCATAACTTGCCCTTGATCTAAGTTGTCTCCCCCTTCCTCTTGGACAGATTCATGATCAGAATGAGATGAGGATGGTTCTTCTTGAATTGTATCATTTTCAGCTTGGATTGATGGTTCTCCTTCTTCATTTTGATGGGAAGTTTCTTTGATTGAGGGAAGAACTATATTCCATTGGTCTTGAGCTCCCCTTTCCTTCGCTTGCTCTTGATCCTCTTTTCTGCAAAATAAGGTTCTCTTTCTACAAATATCACATCCTTGGATGTGTATAGCTTTTTGGTTAGAGGATCATAACATTTATATCCTTTTTCAAAGGTAGAGTATCCTAGAAATACACATTTTCTCCCCCTTTCATCTAGTTTATTTCTAAAGTTTTCTGGTACATGTACATAACAAATGCACCCAAAAACTCTTAAGTGTGAGATATTGGGTTTTCTTCCTAGGAGTAGTTCTAAGGGGGACTTTCCTTCTAATATTTGAGAGGGCATAAGGTTTATAAGATGGGCAGCGGTTTTAATGGCTTCACTCCAAAACTTTTTAGGTACATTGGAGTGAAACATCATAGCCCTAGCTGTTTCTAATAAATGTCTATTTTTTCTTTCGGCAACTCCATTTTGTTGAGGAGTATACACACAAGATTTTTGATGAATAATTTCTTTTTCTTCTAGAAAATTTTCAAATGCATGACTAGTGTATTCTCCCCCATGATCCGATCTAAGGATTTTGATGTTTGCATTAAATTGCTTGGTTACATATCTATAATAGCTCTTAAGTGCCTCAAATACTTCAGATTTGGCTACTAATAAGTACACCCAAGTGTATCTAGTTTTGTGGTCAATGAAGGTTACAAAGTATTTGAAGCCATTATGAGATTCTATGGGTGAAGTCCACACATCGGTATGAATAAGTTCAAAGGCATTTTTATATATTGTATTTGAGATTGGATAATACACTCTAGTTTGTTTACCAAGAATACAAGCTTTGCAATGCCTATTTTCTACCCTTTGACTTGGAAATAGGCGTTTCAAAGCTAAATCTCCCGGGTGACCTAGACGTGCATGCCATATAGAGGATACTTGACTTTGAACTCCAAAAGCTTGGTTTTCTTGATCTAGGAAATATAGGTTGTTCCTTCTAGACCCCTTGCCAATCAAGTGATTCGTTTTGAGATCCTGAAAAATAACTTGGTTAGGATCAAAAGTGGCTTTGCAATTATGGTCTTTTGTGATTTTGCTAA